>CM029595.1:30232916-35032916 GCA_017311375.1 Mytilus coruscus
AGAAATTTTTATTAACTTTGAAAGTTAGGGTGGGGTAGGGTGTCGGACCCCAACTTTGGACCAATTTTAAAAAATCCGTGCTAAACCCACCTGGATTTTTCAGTCAAGCATGCCTAAGGGTCCCAACTTTCATTTGCACCTAGTGGGAAAAAAGTATTGCCGTAGGAAATTTTTATTAACTTTGAAAGTTAGGGTGGGTAGGTGTCGGACCCCAACTTTGGACCAATTTTTAAAAATCCGTGCTATACCCCACCTGGATTTTTCAGTCAAGCATGCCTAAGGGTCCCAACTTTCATTTGCACCTAGTGGGGAAAAAGTATTGCCGTAGGAAATTTTTATTAACTTTGAAAGTTAGGTGGGGTAGGTGTCGGACCCCAACTTTGGACCAATTTTAAAAATATCCGTGCTATACCCCACCTGGATTTTTCAGTCAAGCATGCTTAAGGGTCCCAACTTTCATTTGCACCTAGTGGGGAAAAAGTATTGCCGTAGGAAATTTTTATTAACTTTGAAAGTTAGGGTGGGGTAGGGTGTCGGACCCCAACTTTGGACAAATTTTAAAAAAATCAAGAGAGCTAAATTGAACTCTGACTATTCCTTTTAAACGAAAAACCCGGAATTTTACAACAATGATGTTAAGCCATTGAAAGCATGACATGAAACTTTATTTGATCGAAAATGAGTAACAGTTTGAACGGCGGAACCGAACAGTGACAGAAAATATGTTCAAGTATTTCTCATCCTATTCTACTCCACACACATTGATGTTTCGTGATGCTATCAAATTAATTCCCGTGGCAGCAAGTAAAAAGGAACATAAAAAGGTGTTCTTGAAACTCTGTTGAAACAATCCCACAATGTCAAACCCCAAATTTAGTGTGCGAATCAGCAAAAGGGTACATTTGAAAAGGGATACAACCTTGGTGGACTGGAGAAGTGTTTACTATTTCCAAAGTGTTGAGTAATCAACCATCAACCTACCATATCAAAGATTTTTAAATAACATAAGGATCCATTTACGAGACCGAGCTTCAGAAGACTGTTTCTTCAGAAGAATGATAAAGGTCTGTATCGCATTGAAATTGTCACTGGTCAGCCCGTAATGATGTAAAAGAGCTCTAGGTTAAATTGATAGATTATTTCGCGACGTTCAACTCATGGATCGTGAAGGCTGATATTGCAAAACTCTCTTCAAGATATAAAGTAAAAAATAAATTTTAAGATTTGCATTTTATTTTTTATCTTGAATGTAACAAAGAGATTGATGCCGTCAACCACTATCTTTTCATCTACTTTTGTTAGTGATCGCTTAGATGTACTTGTATGTTTGAATCAAACAATAACCCTGCCGAGATCTTCTTATTGTTTCTTCGCACATCGATAACATGTTTTCCACAAGCTAATTAGTTTTCTTTTACATGTTTGCGATTAATTCGGGCCAATTCTGTGCATACCAGCCTTTTCTCATCAATTCATTGACTGGCTTTTCGCAGGTGGATTACTAATTGGATGGTTTGCATATTTAGGTATGTATTTATTTTACCATCGTTGGTTGAAACACATCAGGACTTGTCCATTTTGATCTGTGTTGTTTTTTGTAACATGTTCAAGTTCCTTGATGTTTTGGTCGTATTCTGTCTCAAAGTTTTTTAGCTGTTGCATATCCCACCGTTTTCGAAACTTCCTGCGTTTGGGTATACCCGGGTTTAGGATACGATCATCATTCATGTCGAGGTCTTCGAAAATATAACCCTTTCGCTTCTCTTTGCCAATACAAATTTTCTACCGTCTTTCTTGTTTATTATGTGAATGAAAACGTCACTTAATCAAAAGGGTGAACTTATGATAGCATTTTAATAACATACAAACAAAGATGTCCTCACATCATTGTTCCGCGGTTTTTGTAGTCAATTTCGGGTTTAAATACTCATTTTTTTCTTTTGGGGTTGAAATACATAATAATCAAAATATATCTTTGTCAATTCGTTTTTGAAACCACCATGCAGAGTGTATTACAAGTGCCATGAAAGAATCATGGATTGAAATACCAAACTATATTTTCTGTGGTTCATATTGTAATTTTTCCCGCAAAAAGACCCTTCTTACGTGTTAAATGTTTAAGTCGTTCGCCTACTTTTCGAATCCAACATTAGATATTGATTTTTGGGGATTGCTATATCAAAAATGTGTATTACACTCATTTATTAAATATTCCTGATCTTCATACAACTTTTCACACTCTTCTTCATCCGACACTTCGTAGTCCTCTTCATTCGACTTCATTCGACTCATAACTCTCATTATTTGTATTGTCAAGCTCCGCGGTCATATACGGCACAAACTCATCTTCAGTATATTCAAGTCTCCATTCTAGTACAGAAACAATTTCCTAAAGACTTGAGGTATATAGTAGTTGTTTGAACATGTGGTTGCGAAAATCTACTGCCGTCAGGCTATATACAATAGCTTCTTCAAGGGTCAAAGAGATACTTATATCCATATGCATATCCGTATGGTTGTAAAAACTTCGCACCGCCATAAATCTAGGTGATTCGAACATAAATAACCAGGTTCGTTTGATGAAAAATGAAAATAACACTTTATAAATGATATGCGTCAAAATCTGACGCTTGAATAATATGTCTGATCTGTTTGCGACATATGTGGAAGATCGTCGGTTAGAAGCTCACCTTTAAGTATCCTCATCTCACATAATTTCTATAAGTTTATCGTCATGATCTACAATACATGGGATGAAGTTGTGCTGCTTGTCATCTGCTGAAAGAGATTTTCACTATATATCTGGTCTCACTTGCTCCAAATTAAGTTCGTTGTGTGGTAGGAATCACAGCCAAATTTTAGTTTAGCTCTTTGCTTTCAGACCTTTCTGTTTTGATGGCATACCGTTTCAGTCTTAGACCGACAAATTCAACTATTGGTATTCCAGGACACTCGTTCTTAAACATTCCAAGAACATTCTTGTTGACCTTAGTCTTGAATTTGCATTCATGGTCAGTCGAGTAGTTGGACATCTCGAACCGCTAATGCACATTGTTATATTTGTCTTTGTAAATGTTTGTGGTCTGAATATCTTAAACGAGCCTGTAAGTGTCTGTGTAACAGATCGTGGCTCGCGGTTTTAGTTGGGGTTTTAATTTTTGTTAACGTTACGGCCAGAAATCACTTTTAAATTGTAGCCAACAAAAGACACAAATCAATAATAAAATTTAACAAGATTTATTATACACAGTTTACAAGAAGTATTACACAAGTAGAAATGTCAACTTAGCTGTCAAAATATAAGTCCGATCCTTTGTCTTTTCTTTATCCGTAATCCTTCTCGTAACTGTACGGAAATCCAAACAGAATATTACGTCTAATAAGTCACAATCTAGTATGATGTTGTTCATAAATAAAAGTGTCAATTCAACAACTCCAGATAACCTCTGAGAATCCAATGTCTATGTCTTAAAGTTTAACTTAAGTGTTTGTATATATATATATATAGTTGTCACGGAAATCTCTAGAACATTGTAAAAGTGAAACTCCTAGAAAACTGTAGAACGAAACTTCTAGAATACGATAAAAGTTTTAATTACACATCGTAGATTATGATCATTCCAGAATTATTATGTAAGTCAAATTGGAAGTTCCAATCTCATTCCATCAGTATCTATGATTGTTCCAGTGATTTCTAAACTGCACAATATAAGTTTACCTTGTAAACAACTATAAGGCAACAAAACAAATAAGGCCAAGATAAATAAACATAATAATTACAATACCATAACAGGAAGTCATATACAAAGTCATCCAACAAAGTTTTAGACAGGTCTGAAATCGCAAAACCTAGGTCGATTGGTTTGTCTATTACCAACTTGGTTCGTGTTATGTGGATTGCAGCCCATAATTCGTCTAATATAGTCCGTTTCTTGAAAATGGATATGGAAGCTAGTCTTAATGCTTTCGTCTTGTTATTGACAAGTCGGATATCAACACGGTGTATGATATTTTCATGCTTTTCCCAACCATCCTCCTATAGAATTCTTTTTCAAATGTTAGAGTTTGCTCGAGTTTCCTTTCCTTATCAATGTAAGGTTTCAACTATGGGCCTTGGTTGTACTTGATAATTTACTGTATCTTCCTAAGAATCAAACCCCGGCCAGATAATTCTTAAGGTTCACACTATGCACCACATATATTGTCTTCTGAAGATTAGCTACCGGTTTCTTGATCGTTAATCTTGCAAAGATTCTGGAGCCACTAGAAAATCATTGTAGTAATCGCGCAGATCTCTTTCCATCTCCTGTGATGTCACAAGCAATCACTTTTTACTTTCTTGAAACATCCTTGATGAATCCGGGCAGTCTATCGCGTGCTATACATTCTTTACGAATCATTAATCTATCGAACACCAACGATGATACATCAATATTTTCCTCAGCCAAGGTATGATGTTTTCGCGACAGATCAGACAGTAAGGTTGGACGAGAATTCTTCGTGTCAATCTCATACAAATAGTCGACGCAAATTTAAGTTTGTGTCTAAGTTTTCTGGCGTATATTTTGAAATCCGAGTTGAACCGCAGTCAAATTTCTTCCAAAAGCATTCCACTGAGAGTAATGCATTAGACTTTAACGTTTGACATTGATGCTGCCTAGGTAGTCGAGCATTCATTTTATTGTTAGGTATTCTTGTCTACATTAACTCCTATGCTGTAGCGAGCCCTAAGTTGGAAATCATTAATGTGCTATTACTTCCGCCTGTCCATATCTCTTATGGTTATGCTCCTACTATTCTCCGAATTGCGTTGTTTCACTTTGTACAATTGCCGGTCATATGATATTTTTCCAAACTTTTTCTTTGTGTTTGGAAATTCGACAGGTGGGTTATTCTCACACGTTCCTATAAATTTGTGCATACATGTAAGGTTGTCCTTCAGTTACTTCCAAGTTCTTAATGAAGAGATGACTGTCGTACCCGGTCAGGTTGTGGAAGATTGCCGGAAATAATTTAAGTACCGTGTATTTCAAGTTGCACTTGTTGTCTGCACCTCTGTAATCCCCGGTAAAGTGACAGTTGACTCTCACTTTGTCATCTTCTAGTTTTTTCCCTCAGATCTGTTACGTCGTTACCTGCTCGAATACTTGCAACATCTCCAAGGACATTCGATAATAATATATCTGGTACAGAACTAAAATATCTTCTTCAAGTTTACCCACAAAATATGAACCACATCTTCCCTTTCTTCCTGCATTGTACATATTGTATAACAAACTTGTTCTCTAGTAAACACCCTGTTGTCATAGCACATTATACAATAGAAAATTCTGGATGGTTTGTGTTTCTGGTAGGGTTTGAAGTCTGGTTTGCAGTCATCAGTTCGAAAGAAGTGACTCATAATATCTTTGTCCGCGATCTCATTCCGTTCCTTAATGTTTTGTCTTGAATTTTTTCTCTACAGTCCTTAACAATTTATCCGGCTTGACGCCCTCAGTAAAACACTCAGATTTTGCGTACACTACGAATTGAACCTTCATTGATATCGTATGGTTCTTAAATTCTTGGTAAGCCCTTTATCTGGCATCGAAACTACACAGTTATCTTGTTATTACAGTACTCTTTTGCTGAAATAGGGTCTACTCACTGTGGAAGTTATAAAAGAGAGGAAAGATACCAAAGGATATTTAAACTCATAGATCGTCAACAAACTGACAATGCCATGGCCAAAAAGAGAATGTGACGAAAAGACAAACAATAGTACACAAAACACAACATAGAAAACTAAAAACTGACCAACACGAACCTTACCAAAAACTTGAAATTACCTCATGTGCTCTGTAGGGTAGACAGAACCTGCTCCAGATATGACACCCGTCGTGTTACTGCTATAAAACATGTTGATACTTTATATCAATTTATTATACATTACGCGATAGCAATTAAGGTACTTTTTACAACAGTAATGTGTCAATCCTTCCATCTCAATCACCAACAAGTCCACATTCAGTTCTCTTTTCTCGAAGTCTTAACTCATTAGTAGTTAGATCTCTTTCGTTTTAAACCATGCACGTTGATTGATATATTCGGATTGTTTTTCTAAAACTTGGTAATGTTCTTGAGATTTATAATGAATCAATCCTTCAATCCTTCACCTCGTCTACCCATCACTTTATTAACTTGATCACTCGGGCAGCACTTTATGGTCTATCTCCTCGTGATGTATTGACGCTAAGATCGTTCACTTAAAACATTGCTCTTCCTGGTTATTCACAATAATTATGACTTTCTTGTCTGCCAGCCACTTAAAACCAGGTTTAATCCACCATTTTCTACATAAGGAATTGCCTGTACTAATTCAGGAATATGACAGTTGTTTTCCATTCGTTTGATGTGTTTGAGATCTTGTTTTGCCATTTGATCAGGATTTTCCTTTCGAATTTTCTTGGAGTTCGGTATTTTGTAATTTTACTTTTGAGGTAAGCCCTAGTATTGAGATCAGGCAATTGGTCTATATTTGTCGATTTGAAATTTAAACTAACCAAAGTAAGTGCGTCATCAGTTTTATCCCCTGCCCAACCTGGAATTTCTCCTCAAAACTATTTTTCAGCATCTTTAACATATCTTCGAAGTTCGTCGCCTCTCTGGTTACTTTGTCCCGCAATGACCATGATGACTTATCTTCTTTTTCCTTCTTATCACAAACAATTTTTCAAACATACAATTTAAAATCACATTAACTTTTGCCCTTTTCGTTGTACCCCATTTATAAGTCCAGACTTTTGAAACGGGTGGTATTTTAAAATGTCTCTAGATTCAGCTGGACTATGGATTTGTTTGTCCTTTTGGTAAGTTATAATTTAAGGCTTTTTCTCGGTTTGACTACTTGAATTTCTCTTTCGATTGTTTCTTGTTTCTACTGGTTTTCTCACAACACCTTTTAACAAGTCATTATTGTTCAATCTACTGACCTTTTCATTCCCTTTCCTGGGTCCACCTTTGAAGTTCCTGTATGTTTATTCCTTTTCCGTCAGCTTTACTTCAGTTTTGGATTGAATCCGTTCACTTATCTTAGCTTTTCCTATCTTATAATTTGTTTAAGCAATTGATTCCTAGCAATACCTTTCAACTGTTTTACTGTTTTTAACAACCAATATCATTTAATTCGTTCATTTCGTGTTTTATTTTATATCTTTTATATACTTTTATCATCCTTCTAAAACTTTTTTTCATTTTAAACTTTATTTGAGTTGTTATACCTACCCTGATTCTAGTTTGTTAATAAACGTGTAGAATTTTTATTTTTATTTTGGGGTATTTGTAAACCGTAACTTTTAACATAAGTCTCCATCAATGTACCCTTCTTCTATTTGTAAGAGTTAAAACTTTACCCTTTCAAACTTTTCCATCCACTTCTGTAATTTCTTTGATTTTAAGTATCACATTTTTTGGTATTTTTTCCATTTCATAGTTTCCTGATTCTTTTTTTATCATCCTCTTGTAGGACCAATTGTTCTTTCAAACAGGACTAATATTTGTAAGGGTAAACAAAAACAGGAAGGGGCCGGGAGGCAACCCACAAAAGATCTTCACCACAGATCCAATATCGAAGTATGATATCAGTGAACTCCTTTCTACGGCCTAAATTTAATTCGAAAGAAATCCCAACGACAATACTTTTCTCCGGACTCCTGCATATGAAAGGTTGACTATAAGGTTTTATGGACCAAACAACCAAGTTGGAATAACTTACAGAAGATCTAAACCATAATGTCCAAATCATAGTCTGTAATTACTGACCCCGTACCATCACTCAATTAAAAGTTACGACAACATTTTTAGCCGCAGGTGATGCAAATTTAAGGCAGTGATCTTAGGTTTCTTGCAACAAAAGGCCCATGTTATACGACTCACGGAAAGTCTACATTGTCGGTCCAATATAGGGTCTGATATAAGTGACTCCTTAGCCACTCTAAACGTAACTCCATACATCAATGCTTTTAAAGACTCTAGGAAAAAATAAAACCAATGCCTTACGGTTTCTTGAGTCAAATGGCCCAACAACTCTTGGAAAGTCTACACCACATTTCCAAAATCAGGGTCTCAACTTACTGCCCCCTTTCCACGGCCTATATTGAATTCTTAAAGATTTCCTACGTCGATAATTTCATCCGCACTAGGTGCATATAAAAGTCAGAGACCAAAGGTTTACTGGACACAAAGGACCTGGTGGGACAACTCAAGGCAGACCTACATCATTGGTTCTTAATCGTGGATTGACCTAACTGACCACATACTTACTCTTAATTTAACACTTAAAACATCCGTACTGCAATGATTTGATCCAAAATAGATACAAATAAAAGATCGTGACCTATAGTTTTTTGGACCAAACGGCTAAGGTGGGATAACTCATGGAAGGTAAACACAAAAGGTTCAATATAGGGTCTGGCATTCCTGAACCACTTCCCACCCTAAACATAATTTCTAAAACAATTCCCTCCCAAGGGTGACTGGGGAATAGAAATATGGTCACCATTTGTCTTCCTCCGACCGGCGGTAAAAACCTCGCTGAAGTGGGGCGTCCGTTTGGCTGTGCGGGATGTACAAGTTCGTTGTCACGTCCGGTCAGAATGGGGACGTTAAATCAGATGCCTCGTGTAAAGAGAGTGCCACGTTCTTTGCACGTTAAGAACCCTTGCAACAACTCTTTGAGGGGTCCGTAGGTGGCCTGTTGCAAGGCTAAATTTCTGTCCTTATCCAATATACCCTCATTTTCCTGTGGCAGTCTAAATTTCCCGACCTTCATCCCGGACGGCCTCTATTACAGGACCTACCTATTGTATTTATTGTTAACTTGTTCTCGTCCTGAACATGCATGAAATAGTTGCCACTGGACGTTAAGCAACCAACAATCAATCAATCAATAAAACAATTCCCTACGTCAATATTTTACTCTGCACCAGATGGTAATGAAAGGCAGTGGCCTGTGGTTTTTTAATCAACAGGCGCAAATAGGACAATTCACGGAAGGCTTAAATTATAGATCCAATATCAGAATAAGACATAACTGACCCCTATCAACCCTATTTTGACTCGTAATAGGAGAATCGATACGGCAATGCTTTTATCTGCACTATGTACAAAAACAAGCCAGAAGCCCAATGTTTTCTGAACCAAAAGGCCAAAGTTAGACAATTTACGGAAAATCTCTACCATGGGTCCAATATCGGGGTCTGACTTATCCTATCTAAATATTACTCATAAACAAATCCTTATGGTACGCTCTTATATGACCTGCACAAGATTGAAATGTAAACTGTAAATGTAAAGGTTTCCCGGACAAAGGCCAAGGTGAGAAAACTCACGAAAAGTCTTCACCTCAGGTCTTACATTACTGACCCTCGTCACTCGCCCTAAATTTAATTTAAAAGAAAATTCTCTTTAACATTATTTCATCCCCACTAGATGCAATAAAAGGCAGTAACCTATGATTTCCAGGACCAAAATGTCCAAGTAGGACAACTCACGGAAGGTCTACACCAAATATCGGGGTTTGACATAACTGACTTCCAACCACCCTTCAACTTGTATTAACATCTTTACGACAATGCTTTTATCCGAACTAGGTACAAATAAAAGCCAGGGCATAAGGTTTCTTGGACCCCAAAACCTACTTGGGACAACTCATGCAGGTCAAATATCGGGTTCTTGTATAACTGTTTCGCATAGCAATTCTTTTATTCGCACTAGGTACAAATAAATGTCAGTGGCCTACGGTATCCTAAGCCAAAAGGCCCGGTGGGACAACTCTTGTAGAGTCTACAACACAGGTCCAATATCGAGGTCAGATATTACTGTGTCTTTCATTCATATACAATTCTCTACGGCAATACTTTTATCTCCACGTGGTGCATATGAATGGCAAAGACCAAAATCTTCCTATATTAAAAGCCCAGCTTAGGGTGAAAAGGGGTCGGGTGAGCTGATGGGGAGGAGGTACCGGGTAGGTCACATAGTCCTGCTTTTATTACTGCCTGCTGGCAAAACTAAGAGATTTTCCACTTTTGCTATTGCATGATACCAGAGGATGCTATAGACATTACCTCTAAAATGGTCCATAGCACTTATGGTCCTAGGCCCGTACAGGTTTGTCAGCATAGGGTGGGCAGGGAGAAGGGTTACCTGGTATGTATTAGTCTAGTATAGTCTAACTTAACTATTGCTGGCTGGCAAAACTGTGATAATCTATTCTTCACGTTGGCCATTGTACCAGAAGTATAAGTAAACATTGCCTCTAAAATGGCCTATATTACTAATGCCCTAGACCTGTAATAGTTTGTTATGATTGGGGAGGAGGAGGGGGGTTGTACTGATAATTTAGGACAGTTAAATTACTTCAAACGTTAACGTCACTTTGAGCGCAGTTTTCCATTTTACCATTGGGTGCAATCAACAGTTTTTTCTATGACGTCATATTTTAAGGGACCATGCCTAAGTGACCCTTAGTGGTGGAATGGTTAATAAAGATACTTGTATAAAACTAGATATCACTGAATCAGAATTTTCTCTAGTTTATATTGAAATAAAAATATAGTGTACTTTTAATATAGTAAAAAGTTTTATCCAGAGAAAAGGGGAAAAAGTTGCCTAATCTGAACATAAAAACCTGAAATCAGGTCATGTGCATACCCATGTAAACATGATACAGGCACATTTCCATAATCAAAACTGTATGAAATTCATAGGTTTTACCTGGCCTTTAATAAAATCTTGTTTCAGGGTACGGTTTCCTGCTTCGAAAAGAGCTACAGTGGCTGCAAATAAGTTTTCAATTTTCACTGCCAAAAAACAGGATGTTTACAGTGTTGTCTCCCTCAAAACATGTATATTTAATCTAATTTTTAAATTATTTTAATCTTTCAACCTGTTTAAATTGAAAGCTAATTAACTAATTTTACAATCAAATACAAAAACATGATACTTTTGTACCAAATATATGAATAAAAGGATTTCCTCCATGGTTATTTTTAGTCGGGGAATAACCCTAGTTTTTATACGAAACTGTTTATAGCACCCATTGGTATCGTCACTATATCCTTTGTTAACTTTGTTCTAGTACAGATTTTAGCATCTATCACAAGCTACCAAAATTGAATCGTCCATATTTTAATGGTAATTTGTTAAATGGCAACCTTTCTGGCATGCGTATCTATCAACAATACATGCTAATCAAATATTAACAGAGGTACAAAAGTTTAACGTATTTACATAAACAAATTTTGGGCATAGCCGCACAATGTCTCGCCGGATTAGCACTCACAAGTGCAAATTACTATCAAGTCGTATACGTAGCAATACTATGATAGAGGTTTTATTGATTTACCTGCGCCGAGGTCAAAAGCAGGCAACTTTCCATACAGAACTGAGTGTAGCATACACTGTATAGAATCTCTAGGAACAAGCAAGAGAACATTAATAACTATTCTTACTCTTATTATATACAATAAGTTGCCGTCTGATGTACGAAAAACATAACCCGAGACCGCAGAAACGACGATTGGGACTGAAATCTTTGAGGGCAGCAATAATAAGGAAGTGTGCGTTCAGGTCGCAGGACAATCAACAAGCGGAAATCGTGAAAATGATACATTTTACTGGCCGCTTGTTTTTACCGGAATGAGAAAGGAATGAACGGAAAACACTTTCAGTCGATGACGCGTAAGAAATTTTGTTTTGTGAGGATTCGCATCATCCAAATACGTGTAAATAACGCATAGAAATTTTTAAGCGGAAAAGGTATGTTTTAACTGTTTTGAAAATAACAGTAGTTGAATTTTAATCTGAATTTAATTTTCGACAGTGCTGAAAGAAACAGCACACTTGTAAACATGTACATACACATAATCAAAGACCTTGACAGCAAACGAGAATAGCGCACACAAGATCGTAGCACATACTGCGGTAGATAAAACACTATTAGAGCAGACATCATTGTTGCATTCTACTGTTACCGCACATAGAGATGTTTTTCTTGAACCTGCCGTGACACCAGTTTGGTCCAAATATCTTACTTGAAGAGGGAGCGCAGAACTCATTTTTAACTGAAACCTTAGCGCGCAAATTTGAAATTGAGTCCACCGAAAAGATTACACTCAAAATATCTGGATTATGGGACAACGAAGGATACATTCGTCACCTTACCAAAGCAAAAATAGCGATTGAAACAGTTCGTTGAGAAATTGAAGTAATCATCGTACCTAAAATAGCCGCTCCTATTCGGACGAAATCACGAAAGAAAATCAAAGCACTGTCATTCTTACATGGATTACGACTTGCACATTAGATAAGCGCAGAGGGCAAATTCAACATACTTTAGTATGCTTGTAGGTTGGCGCGATTATTACTAGTCAATAGTTGAAGATAAACTTGGTAGAGGAGATGGATCGACTGCAGTAAAATCAGGATGGGTTACCTCTTGTCGGGACCCGTAATAAGTAAGAACGGAAGTAGTTCAAACCAATCTGCCATGAGGAACATTTTGACTAATCACAGATCAGTTGCTTGCGACTTGAAAATGTTTTGAAGCTTAGAATCGTAGTGATTTTTAGGAAGCGATCACATAAAAAGCAAGTAGAAAGTTGTAAGGGAGTTCGGAGAGAAGTGTATAATGGAAAATATAAAGCTAAGTTACAATGGAAATCAGACGTTCGTCCGCTGCTGCATAATATGGAATTGGTTAAACAAAGGATAGAAAACATTATTAGGAGTTAAGCAAACAAGCCCGATTTACTAAAAATTTATGGAGATATTGTAAGCGAGCAGGAGAGTAGACACTTTATTAAAAAGGTTGAGGAAACAAAACTTCCTATTGATCGACCAGTATCGTTTAGTGGGTAAATCGGGCAACTATATGGCTAACAATAACAAAGGCGTCTAGCATGTATGGATCTCTATTCAAACTCTGATGTCAATACGTCACACTTAGGTGACGTTACAATGAATATCGGCAGCGAGAACGTTACGTTTATGCGTTACTTCCAACATACTGGGGCCGCAAATGAATTACTTTACAATAAATAAAATGATCACAAATTAAATGATAAAAGTTCTGAGAAAATAAATTAAAACTTTAAAGTCTCTATGTAATAATATTTAACAGTCCATGGTTATTCACTTAAATGTCCATATGTTAATCACACATTTACTTTTACTTTTCACAATTTACATTTAACACGCGTTAGTCCATGTTTTTATTTTCTTCTTTGCCTCAAACTGAGCTGCTCTAGTTTCAACTTCCAAAGAATTCAGTTCTAACGGATAAAGTTTGCTGATTGGTCTAGATGTCACACCATTTTTTGTTCGAATTATGGCTGATCGTGTAAGTCCATCTTTGCCGTAAACTAATTTGTTAATTACAGCCAAAGTCCAATTTACTCTTGATACATCGTCATGAATCTGAACTACATCTCCGACATTAATATTCTGTGTGTTTCGACCAGTGTATCGGTAATGTTCCCTAAGCGAAGTTAAGTATTCCTGTTTCCATCTTTTATGAAGTTTTAAGAATTAATGATAGAAACTTCGATTGTCTAGTTACTGATTCATGCGTAGTGTCTTTGGTTCCTGGTTGTAAACTACAGTCTTCAAGTCCGTTATACGGTAGCGTCCTGATTCGTCTTCCATATAATAAATGTGACGGAGTAAGGGGTTCGTCGTCCGTTGGGTCCGATGAAACGTATGTAAGTGGGCGGTCATTTAGGATACTTTCCACTTCAGTAATTATCGTGTTGAGTGTTTCATTGTCCACCAGTGCTCGTCCTAATACCTTTTTAATGCAATTTTTCGTTAATCCTATCAATCTCTCCCACCATCCGCCGAACCAAGGTGCTCTTTTCGGGATAAATCGCCAAGTTGTTCCATAAGAATTAAGCTTCTCGGTTACATATGATGACTTTGTTAAATGTTCAATTTCTTTTGCCCCCGCAACATACGTAGACGCGTTGTCTGAAATCATCACTTTTGGGAGTGACTTTCTACTTGTAAAACGGCGAAAAGCTAAGATAAAAGCATTCTGTGATAAATCCTGCACAATTTCTAAATGAACTGCTCTTGTACTAGCACAAGTAAACAGACATATGTATACTTTTTTGTTTTGTCCTTCTTTAGTTCCTATGTGTAATGGCCCTGCGAAATCCACTCCTGTAACTGTGAATGGATGATCTTCACGAAGTCTGTCGGCTGGTAGGGGTGGTGGGTCCGGAACTGGGTAGGGTCTTCCTGTTACTTTACGACAAGTAACACAGCGACGCAAAAGTGACTTTACGTTTCGTCTGATCGTTGGAATCCAGTAGTGCTGGCGCAAAACTGTAACTGTACTTTCTAGTCCACAATGGAAATTTCTTGTATGCGCATCTTTTATGATGAGATCGGTTAACTTGTCTTTAGATGGCAATAAAACGGGAAACTTAGCTGATTCTAGTGTATTTGCATTGTTAATTCTCCCTCCACCGCAGCGTATTATATTTTCGTGATCCAAATACAGTTTGAGTTGTTTAACAAGGCTGTTTTTCGTTTGTTTCTCCTTTAAGTCCTTCATTATTTCGGCATAGTTTCTATGTTGTGAATTTCGAATTAACATTATAGACATATTCTGAATATCCGATACGGTTAACATTCCACTATGTTTGTCTTTTCTGCAGTTTTGTATGAATCTTAATACGTAAGCACTTACACGAAGTAGTTTCTGATATGAAGAAAATTGATCAATGTTGATAATTTGATGAAGTCCTATTGTATCGGCTATCATACGGACCTCGTCCTTTTTCGCAGTTTCTAAGTCGTCTGTGGAAACGGAGAGAATTTGGTGTTGATCATTAGGTATCCATGACGGCCATTTAGACTTGTCAGTAATCCACTGTGGACCATGCATCCATAATTGACTATTTTAAATTTATCGGCTGATATCCTCTAGATAATAAGTCGGCCGGGTTTGAGTCTGTCGGGCAATACCTCCATTTAAACGTCCTTGTAAGTTGTTTGATTTCCGAGACTCGATTTCTAACAAAGGCTGGTAGTTGTTTGTCAGTCTTTAGCCAGTTCAGTACTATCTGACTATCAGTCCAGAGTATCGCTTGTTCAATATTGATATGTTGCATAAGATGATTCAACAGTCTAACTCCTATAACAGACGCCATTAATTCAAGTTTCGGAATTGTCATTTTCTTCAGTGGTGCAACTTTGTTATTTGCCATAACTAGCGTGCTTTGATTTCCATCTACGTCTACGATATATGCACATGATCCGTAGGCCTTTAAGCTTGCATCGGTAAAAATGTGCATATACAAGTTATTCGTGTTTAAGGTGTTGTCTAGGTAACAGCGGGAAATCTCAAGTTTGGTACAATCATTCGTGTCTTTTTGTATCTGTCTCCACTGTAAAACGACGTCCGACGATAACGGTTCGTCCCAATCTACTTTAAACTCCCATATATGTTGCATCAACATTTTACTACTAACGGTAATAGGACTGATGATTCCGAGCGGATCGTACACTTGTGATGACTGACGGAGTATATCGCGTTTTGTTGTAATGCTATCATCTACTGAAAGTGGGTCTCTGCGTGCAAATGTGAGTGTGTCGTTTTCTGTGTCCCATCGCAAGCCAAGTATCTTGACAAGTTTGTCTTCGTCTAGTACATTTTTGGATGAAGCACGGTCTTGTAGTTCTTTGCAGTTTGAAGCCCATGAGCGTAAGTTAAAACCTGCTTTTCAAATACTGAACGTGATGTATGAAAATAGTCTAACAAATCTCTTTGTTGATTAAAGCTCGAAATAATATTGTCAACATATAAGTCTTTCTTTAACATTGCTGTCCGGTCAGTGGGATTTTCAGTCAAATGTTTACGTATAACAGCATTTAGGATGAACGGAGAGCAAGTTGCTCCAAATAATACTGACTTGAATCTGTATATGGTAAGTTGACTATTTGGGTCATCCGGGTTACTAAGCCAAAAGAACCTGGTAACATCACGATCCTCTTCATTAAGACCAATATTAAGAAAGGCTTTTTCTATATCAGTCGTCACGGCGTATTTGTGCATTCTAAATCGGAGAAGAATCCCGGTTAAGTCATTCAAGTTTGGCGAAAGATCCATCAAACAATCATTTAAACTCGGACTAACAGGTGTAGGTTTGCAGCTGCAGTCAAATACAATTCTGATGGGCGTGGTTGACGACTCTTTACGTACAGGATGGTGAGGTATGTAATGAACCTTTGTGTTGGTTGATCGTTCATCAACTCTCTCGATAAATCCACGTTTTTCTTGTTCATATATAATCTGTCCGTACTTCTGTAAAATGTAGGTTCACGACTAAGACGCTTAATGACATTTTCTGTTCTCCGTTGTGCAATACTTCTGTTGTCTAGTAAGGTAGGGTGTTCCTCCTTCCAAGGTAACTTGGCAACATATCTGTTTCCATGGTAACTAATACAATTTGCTTCATATATATCTTGAATTGTCCGTTTTCAGATTTGTTGTCAGTACTCTATACCAGCAGCTTCAACTTCCCAAAATTTCTCTAAATTAAGCTCTTCAACTTTGTGACCTACTAATATGTTCATCATTGACGTACGTGTGTGATCTGATTTGCAGGAGTCCATTGATTGGACCGGACAGAAGGTACCGATTTTCGACTTGACGGCAGTAGGTCCTGCTCCTCGCACTATTCTGTCCTCGACAATCGACCAGTAATAATTGACTCCAATCAATAGAGAAACTTCAAACATAGGGTCATGTGTGACGGATGGGCTAATTTTAAGCCATACAAATACTTTAAATGGGTTGTCTTATGTACATAGGTCTTCATTGGTATAGCTATTTCTGGTACAATTAAAACGTTGATGGGTAATTTTCCGGTATCTGTAAGTAGGTAAATGGTACCAGTGTTTAGATGTCGGACTTTTTTGCTCTCATTTGTGTCACCAAATCCTGACAAGTGTACGGTCTCCTGTCCGGTAATGGCCAAATTCAGCTCTGTAGCTAATTTGTCTGTGATGAAAGACCTCTGTGCGCCCTCGTCAAATAATATGTTTGCGTTAGTACATTGAATGCCTGAACTTACTTGCGCTACGGCAGTTTTAAGTAATACATTGGTCTGTGCCTGTGAGTGAAGAACTGTGCCCGTTTCCTTCGCGTTGTGTTGTGTTTCATGAATTGTGCTAATATTTACATTAGTGTTACTCTGTTTTCATCTTGTTGTACCTCGTCTTTGCATAAACTAGTATGATGCCGTTTTTTACATTTCCTGCAACTTTGATGTGATTTGCAATCTGCTACATTATGATGTCCAAGACAGTTAAAACATAAACGATCCCGTTTAACAATAGAAATTCTTGCTTTGTGATCAATTATCTTAGTGCAGTTAACGGGGGCGTGTGATTCTTTACAAAATACGCATGACTTTACGTGCATTTGTCTGTTGGCTGGTTTTGTACGTACCTTTGCATTGGTGTGAAATGCTGCAGTAGCGGTATGAGTTTCCGTAAAATCAGCGGAATTGCCTTCCTCCATAATATTGAGTTCGTGAAATATCACTTGTCGTAGGTCAGATAATTGCCAACTGGTTGAACCATGGTGTCTTGTTAAATTTATGCGTACGTCTCCCGGTAACTTTTTCAATATGATAGGGACCAATAATGAGCCATAGGTATCCTCTGTCTGACCAAGGGATTCTAAACCACGTACATATGTTTCTATTTTGTCGTAATAGTTGCGTAAGCTCTGTAGGGTATTCTTGGGTGACGGTATTTCAAGTAATGCATTCATGTACTTTTGCGTGATTTTGTGAACTTGTCCATACCTTTGTTGTAGCAACGAAACTGCTCTTTCGTAATTTGAATTTGTAAGTGCAAAGCCATTTACGGTTTGGAAAGCTTCATCGTATAACAATGACTTCAAGTAATTGAACCTCTGGACGTTACTCAGTGTTGGGTTTGTATGTACGGCTGCCTCATAAGAGTCCCAAAGGACTGCCATTGTAGAATGTCGCCATCGAAAGTTGGTAGATTTAGTTTAGGAGCTTATTGTACTCGCTAGCAATTGAGGAATATGAGCGAAAATCTGAACGGAAATGTGTATTGTGCTGATTTTCTGTGCTTGAAGGATTATTAGTACTAGGATATGACGGCGGAACGTCGTTTCTAGAGTTTGTAAAGCTTGTGGCATTTGTATTTAGCGTTGATGTTTGTACTGTTATAAATTTGGCTATTTGACGTACTTTTGTTTCTAAATTAAATGAATACTCATCTGAGTCAACGATTTCTGTTTCAATGTCCTCTTGATCCAAATCCTGAATAATGTCTTCATCTAATTTCCTTAACAATTCTTGTTTCCTTTTCAAAGTGTCTAAAATGTTCGAAAGTTCATCAGAATCAACAAGTTCTGTTCCGCTCTCCCGAATTTCGTCGAATTTCTTATATATTCTTGAAACGGCGCTTCTATGTCCTGCGCGTATCGATTTCAGCTTCAAATTCATCCTGGTCACTTGGCACCAATATCGTTTAGTGGGTAAATCGGGCAACTATATGGCTAACAATAACAAAGGCGTCTAGCATGTATGGATCTCTATTCAAACTCTGATGTCAATACGTCACACTTAGGTGACGTTACAATGAATATCGGCAGCGAGAACGTTACGTTTATGCGTTACTTCCAACAACCAGTACACTATATTCCGCATCATTCGGTCACCAATAAATCATCTACTACGCCGAAATGCATTGTTTATGATTGTAGCTGCAAAGATGGAAGAGGTTATCATAGTTTAAATGAATGTTTAGAATCACCACCTCCTGTTATGAATGATATTACAGGAATTCTTATAAGATTTCGTGCTAAGAAATATGCTACGTCCGCAGATTAAGAAAATGCATTTCTACAGCTCGGCGAAAAGACCGAGATGCAACGAGGTTCCTGTTGCTTAGCGACCCTGCAAAATACATCAAGTCCGCTAATAACACATTGCTTCAAGTTTGTACTCTTCGAGCTACATTCCGGAAGCACTTCAAGGAAAATCTGGGAAAACTTTCAAATACTCTAGGAAATGGATTATATGTGGACAACATTTTAACTAGATAACGAAAACAGCGAAAAGATTATTGCAGACGATACATGGAAAAACTCACCGAAGGCAGATTCAAACTTCACTTTTGGAATTCAAACATTCCAAAATTACAAGAAATCGATTGCAAAGAAAAACCTTAGGCAAAATTCTTGGTATGCAACAGAACGCTCAAACGGACAAGTTGTTTTATCAAAGTAACAACTTCGAGAAAGACGAATAAGAAAATTGACCAAACGTTATATTTTACGACAATCATCCAAAATTTTCGATCCGTTAGTATTATTAAGCTCAGTAACTGTAAAAGCAAAATCTTTATGCAATCACTTTGGAAGCTAAATTGGACGAAATATTACCGGAAGATATTCAATAAAATGGATATCAATTTCACGAGATCTTGCATTTAGCTTAGAGATCATTCAGTAATACAACACAAAAAGGGAGTAACACAAAATTTACCGATGCATCAACACATGATAACGGCACATGCGCACACATCATGTACCACAGAAAACCAACAATATTGATGGCAAAGAATCGAGTTGTGCGTATCAAGAATATTACTTTATCAAAACTAAAGCTCCAGGGTGATGTAGTTGGATCAAGACTTGCTGATCACATCTGCAAAACTTTCCGGGAACTTTCATAATATTTTTGAGTGACAGTCACATCATACTTGGATCCGTTAAACTACAGAGACAATATCAATTTGTCAGAGTTCGACATTGCATCTAGAATAGCTCATGACACTTATGCCCTAGACAAGTATGAGTTAATCAGCATAGGGTGAAAATGGGGTTAGTGATACCTGGTATGCCATAGAGTTCAAACTATCTATTGGCTCCTGGCCAAATCAAGAGATTCTCCACGTTGGCCATGGTACAAGAGGTAGAGGTAGATATTGCTTCTAAAATTGCCAATATCACTTATACCCCAGACCCATACCAGTTTGTCAGCATAGGGTGGTGGGGTATCTGGTGTGACAAAATATACCAACTTAACTATTGCCGGCTAGCAAAACTAAAAGATTTTCCACGTTTCCCTTGTTACCAGAGGAAAAGATCGACATTGCCTCTTAAATAGTCTAAAGCACTTACGCCCTATATCCGTATGAATAAGTCAGCATATGGTGGGGAATATCTGGTATGTCAGATAGTCCAAACTTACTATTGCTGGCTGGTAAAGCTAAGATATTCTCCACGTTGGCCATGGTACCAGAGATCGAGGTAGACATTGCCTCTAAAATGGCCTGTAACACTAATGTCTTAGACCCGTACTAGTTTATCAGCATAGGATGTGTGAGTGTGTGGGTGGGTACCTAATATGACAAATAGTCCAGCTTCACTAAGAGAGTGAACCCATATGCACTATACCTGTACGAGTTTGGCAGCATAGAGTTGGTGCTACCTGGTAAGTCACACAGTCTAAGTTAACTATCACCTGATGGCCATACAAAGAAATTCGTCACGTTGGCCATGGTACCAGAGGTAGAGGTAAACATTGTCTCTATGTCTGATATTTTTTATGAGATTCTAGACGTAGGCATTGGAAACAAAGGAAGAGATGGACATTGCTTTTAAAATGCTCATGTCACTTAATTATTGCCGGCTGGCCAAACTAAGATTTTTTGCACGTTTGTCATGGTACCAGAGGGAGAGATAGACATTGCCTCTAAAATGGCCCATACCAATTGTATGTACCTAGACCCTAACGATATATTCAGCATATAGGGTAGGGAGTACCTGGTTTGTCACATAGTCCAACTTAACTATTGCCGGCTGGCGGAACTTAATGATTCTCAATGTTGGTCATAGTACCAGAGGTAGAGGTAGACATTGCCTCTGAAATAGCATATAGCACTTCTGCCCTAGATTCGTTCGAGTTTGGCAGCATAGAGTGGGTGCTACCTGATATATCAAATAGTGAAATTTAACTACTGCCGGCTGGCCTAACTAAGAGATGCTCAATGTTGGCCATGGCTCTAGAGGTAGACAGTGACTCTTAAATGGCCCATAGCACTTATGCCCTAGACCCGTTCGAGTTTGTCAGAATAGGGTGAGGGTACTTGGTATGTCACAAAGCCAAATTTAACTAATGCCGCCTGGCCAAACTAAGAAATTATCCACCTTGACGATGGTACCAGAGGTAGGAGTAGATATTGCCTCTAAAATAGCCTATAGTACTTATGCCGTAGACACGTGCGAAGTTTTCTGCATTAGGAAAAGGGTTGCGTACCTAGTATGTCACAGAGTCCAGCTTAACTATTGTAGGCTGGCAAAACTAAGAAATTCTCCATGTTGTCCATGATACCAGAGGTAGAGGTAGACATTGCGTCTAAAATTGGCTATAACACACCCTAGTTTTTCCACATATATTGAGGGTACCTGGTATGTCACATAGTACAAATGAACTATTGCTGGCTAGCAAAACTTGGCCCCAGTACCAGAGGTAGAGGTAGACATTGGCTCTAAAATGACAAATAGCACTTATGGCCCTAAACCTGAACGAGTTTATTAGCATAGGGTGGGCGCAGTAGCGGTGTTATCTGGTATGACTTATAGTCCAACTTAACTATTGCCGGCTGGCCAAATTAAGAGATATCGACGTTGGTATTGATAACAAAGGAAGAGATAGACATTGCTTTTAAAATTGCCCATGTCACTTATGCCCTAGACTCGTACGAGTTTGCCATCATAGGATGAAAAGGGGGTTGGCTGGTATGTAACATAGTCCAACTTAACTATTGCCGGCTGGCCAAACGTAGAGTTTTGCACGTTTGCCATGGTACCAGAGGAAGAGATAACCATTGCCTCTAAATGGTCCATAGCAATTGTATTGTCCTATACCTGTACGAGTTATTCAGCATAGGGTGGGGAGTACCTGGTATGTCACATAGTCCAACTTAACTATTGCCTGTTGCTCAAAACTTTTATATCTTAATGAATAAAATATGTTTCAAATCAAACTATTGTCGGCTGGCGAAACTAAATGATTCTCAATGCTGGCCATGTTACCAGAGGTAGAGGTAGACACTGCCTCTAAAATGGCATATAGAGTAAGAGTAGGTGTTACCTGGTATGTCAAATAGTCCTACTTAACTATTGCCGGCTGGCCAAACTAAGAGATTCTCCATTTTGGCCATATGGTTCCAGGGAAAAAGATAGACAATGCCTCTAAAATGGCCTATAGCACTTATGTTAAACACCAATATGAGTTTGTCAGCATAGGATGGGGATACCTGGTATTTTATATATTCCAAACTAGCTATTGCTGGCTGGTCGAACTAAGAGATTCTTCACCTTGGTCATGGTACCAGAGGTAGAAGTAGATATTACCTCTAAAATGGCCTGTAGCAATTTTGCCCTAAACCCGACGAGTTTTTCTGCAAAGGGTGAAAAGGTTGTACCTGGTATTTCACAACTTTACTATTGCCGGCTGGCCAAACTAAGAGATTCTCCATGTTAGCAATAGCAATACTTTTTTCCCCACTAGGTGCAAATGAAAGTTGGGACCCTTAGGCATGCTTGATTGAAAAATCCAGGTGGGGTATAGCACGGATTTTTTTAAAAATTGGTCCAAAGTTGGGGTCCGACACCCTACCCCATCCTAACTTTCAAAGTTAATAAAAAATTTCCTACCGCAATACTTTTTTCCCCACTAGGTACAAATGAAAGTTGGGACCCTTAGGCATGCTTGACTGAAAAATCCAGGTGGGGTATAGCACGGATTTTTTTAAAAATTGGTCCAAAGTTGGGGTCCAACACCCTACCCCACCCTAAATTTCAAAGTTAATAAAAAATTTCCTACGGCAATACTTTTTTCCACACTCTGTGCAAATGAAAGTTGGGACCCTTGGGCATGCTTGACTAAAATATCCAGGTGGGGTATAGCACGGATTTTTTTTAAAAGTGGTCCAAAGTTGGGGTCCGACACCCTACCCTACCTAACTTTCAAAGTTAATAAAATTTTCCTACGGCAATACTTTTTCCACACTAGGTGCAAATGATAGTTGGGACCCTTGGGCATGCTTGACTAAAATATCCAGGTGGGGTATAGCACGGATTTTTTTAAAAGTGGTCCAAAGTTGGGGTCCGACACCCTACCGTACCCTAACTTTCAAAGTTAATAAAATTTTCCTACGGCAATACTTTTTCCACACTAGGTGCAAATGAAAGTTGGGACCCTTGGGCATGCTTGACTAAAATATCCAGGTGGGGTATAGCACGGATTTTTTTTAAAAGTGGTCCAAAGTTGGGGTCCGACACCCTACCGTACCCTAACTTTCAAAGTTAATAAAATTTTCCTACGGCAATACTTTTTCCACACTAGGTGCAAATGAAAGTTGGGACCCTTGGGCATGCTTGACTAAAATATCCAGGTGGGGTATAGCACGGATTTTTTAAAAGTGGTCCAAAGTTGGGGTCCGACACCCTACCCTACCCTAACTTTCAAAGTTAATAAAAATTTTCCTACGGCAATACTTTTTCCACACTAGGTGCAAATGATAGTTGGGACCCTTGGGCATGCTTGACTAAAATATCCAGGTGGGGTATAGCACGGAATTTTTTAAAAGTGGTCCAAAGTTGGGGTCCGACACCCTACCCTACCCTAACTTTCAAAGTTAATAAAATTTTCCTACGGCAATACTTTTTCCACACTAGGTGCAAATGAAAGTTGGGACCCTTGGGCATGCTTGACTAAAATATCCAGGTGGAGTATAGCACGGATTTTTTAAAAGTGGTCCAAATTTGGGGTCCGACACCCTACCCTACCCTAACTTTCAAAGTTAATAAAATTTTCCTACGGCAATACTTTTTCCACACTAGGTGCAAATGATAGTTGTGACCCTTGGGCATGCTTGACTAAAATATCCAGGTGGGGTATAGCACGGATTTTTTAAAAGTGGTCCAAAGTTGGGGTCCGACACCCTACCCTACCCTAACTTTCAAAGTTAATAAAAATTTTCCTACGGCAATACTTTTTCCACACTAGGTGCAAATGATAGTTGTGACCCTTGGGCATGCTTGACTAAAATATCCAGGTGGGGTATAGCACGGATTTTTTAAAAGTGGTCCAAAGTTGGGGTCCGACATCCTACCCTACCCTAACTTTCAAAGTTAATAAAAATTTTCCTACGGCAATACTTTTTCCACACTCTGTGCAAATGAAAGTTGGGACCCTTGGGCATGCTTGACTAAAATATCCAGGTGGGTATAGCACGGATTTTTTTAAAAGTGGTCCAAAGTTGGGGTCCGACACCCTACCCTACCCTAACTTTCAAAGTTAATAAAAATTTTCCTACGGCAATACTTTTTCCACACTAGGTGCAAATGATAGTTGTGACCCTTGGGCATGCTTGACTAAAATATCCAGGTGGGGTATAGCACGGATTTTTTAAAAGTGGTCCAAAGTTGGGGTCCGACACCCTACCCTACCCTAACTTTCAAAGTTAATAAAAATTTTCCTACGGCAATACTTTTTCCACACTAGGTGCAAATGATAGTTGGGACCCTTGGGCATGCTTGACTAAAATATCCAGGTGGGGTATAGCACGGATTTTTTAAAAGTGGTCCAAAGTTGGGGTCCGACATCCTACCCTACCCTAACTTTCAAAGTTAATAAAATTTTCCTACGGCAATACTTTTTCCACACTAGGTGCAAATAAAAGTTGGGACCCTTGGGCATGCTTGACTAAAATATCCAGGTGGGGTATAGCACGGATTTTTTTAAAAGTGGTCCAAAGTTGGGGTCCGACACCCTACCCTACCCTAACTTTCAAAGTTAATAAAATTTTCCTACGGCAATACTTTTTCCACACTCTGTGCAAATGATAGTTGTGACCCTTGGGCATGCTTGACTAAAATATCCAGGTGGGGTATAGCACGGATTTTTTTAAAAGTGGTCCAAAGTTGGGGTCCGACACCCTACCCTACCCTAACTTTCAAAGTTAATAAAATTTTCCTACGGCAATACTTTTTCCACACTAGGTGCAAATGATAGTTGTGACCCTTGGGCATGCTTGACTAAAATATCCAGGTGGGGTATAGCACGGATTTTTTTAAAAGTGGTCCAAAGTTGGGGTCCGACACCTACCCTACCCTAACTTTCAAAGTTAATAAAATTTTCCTACGGCAATACTTTTTCCACACTAGGTGCAAATGATAGTTGTGACCCTTGGGCATGCTTGACTAAAATATCCAGGTGGGGTATAGCACGGATTTTTTAAAAGTGGTCCAAAGTTGGGGTCCGACACCCTACCCTACCCTAACTTTCAAAGTTAATAAAATTTTCCTACGGCAATACTTTTTCCACACTAGGTGCAAATGATAGTTGGGACCCTTGGGCATGCTTGACTAAAATATCCAGGTGGGGTATAGCACGGATTTTTTAAAAGTGGTCCAAAGTTGGGGTCCGACATCCTACCCTACCCTAACTTTCAAAGTTAATAAAATTTTCCTACGGCAATACTTTTTCCACACTAGGTGCAAATAAAAGTTGGGACCCTTGGGCATGCTTGACTAAAATATCCAGGTGGGGTATAGCACGGATTATTTTTAAAAGTGGTCCAAAGTTGGGGTCCGACACCCTACCCTACCCTAACTTTCAAAGTTAATAAAATTTTCCTACGGCAATACTTTTTCCACACTAGGTGCAAATGATAGTTGTGACCCTTGGGCATGCTTGACTAAAATATCCAGGTGGGGTATAGCACGGATTTTTTAAAAGTGGTCCAAAGTTGGGGTCCGACACCCTACCCTACCCTAACTTTCAAAGTTAATAAAAATTTTCCTACGGCAATACTTTTTCCACACTCTGTGCAAATGAAAGTTGGGACCCTTGGGCATGCTTGACTAAAATATCCAGGTGGGGTATAGCACGGATTTTTTTAAAAGTGGTCCAAAGTTGGGGTCCGACACCTACCCTACCCTAACTTTCAAAGTTAATAAAATTTTCCTACGGCAATACTTTTTCCACACTAGGTGCAAATGATAGTTGTGACCCTTGGGCATGCTTGACTAAAATATCCAGGTGGGGTATAGCACGGATTTTTTAAAAGTGGTCCAAAGTTGGGGTCCGACACCCTACCCTACCCTAACTTTCAAAGTTAATAAAATTTTCCTACGGCAATACTTTTTCCACACTAGGTGCAAATGATAGTTGGGACCCTTGGGCATGCTTGACTAAAATATCCAGGTGGGGTATAGCACGGATTTTTTAAAAGTGGTCCAAAGTTGGGGTCCGACATCCTACCCTACCCTAACTTTCAAAGTTAATAAAATTTTCCTACGGCAATACTTTTTCCACACTAGGTGCAAATAAAAGTTGGGACCCTTGGGCATGCTTGACTAAAATATCCAGGTGGGGTATAGCACGGATTTTTTTAAAAGTGGTCCAAAGTTGGGGTCCGACACCCTACCCTACCCTAACTTTCAAAGTTAATAAAATTTTCCTACGGCAATACTTTTTCCACACTAGGTGCAAATGATAGTTGTGACCCTTGGGCATGCTTGACTAAAATATCCAGGTGGGGTATAGCACGGATTTTTTTAAAAGTGGTCCAAAGTTGGGGTCCGACACCCTACCCTACCCTAACTTTCAAAGTTAATAAAATTTTCCTACGGCAATACTTTTTCCACACTCTGTGCAAATGAAAGTTGGGACCCTTGGGCATGCTTGACTAAAATATCCAGGTGGGGTATAGCACGGATTTTTTAAAAGTGGTCCAAAGTTGGGGTCCGACACCCTACCCTACCCTAACTTTCAAAGTTAATAAAAATTTTCCTACGGCAATATTTTTTCCATACTAGGTGCAAATGATAGTTGTGACCCTTGGGCATGCTTGACTAAAATATCCAGGTGGGGTATAGCACGGATTTTTTAAAAGTGGTCCAAAGTTGGGGTCCGACATCCTACCCTACCCTAACTTTCAAAGTTAATAAAATTTTCCTACGGCAATACTTTTTCCACACTAGGTGCAAATGAAAGTTGGGACCCTTGGGCATGCTTGACTAAAATATCCAGGTGGGGTATAGCACGGATTTTTTTAAAAGTGGTCCAAAGTTGGGGTCCGACACCCTACCCTACCCTAACTTTCAAAGTTAATAAAATTTTCCTACGGCAATACTTTTTCCACACTAGGTGCAAATGATAGTTGGGACCCTTGGGCATGCTTGACTAAAATATCCAGGTGGGGTATAGCACGGATTTTTTAAAAGTGGTCCAAAGTTGGGGTCCGACACCCTACCCTACCCTAACTTTCAAAGTTAATAAAATTTTCCTACGGCAATACTTTTTCCACACTAGGTGCAAATGAAAGTTGGGACCCTTGGGCATGCTTGACTAAAATATCCAGGTGGGGTATAGCACGGATTTTTTTAAAAGTGGTCCAAAGTTGGGGTCCGACACCCTACCCTACCCTAACTTTCAAAGTTAATAAAAATTTTCCTACGGCAATACTTTTTTCCACACTCTGTGCAAATGAAAGTTGGGACCCTTGGGCATGCTTGACTAAAATATCCAGGTGGGGTATAGCACGGATTTTTTTTAAAAGTGGTCCAAAGTTGGGGTCCGACACCCTACCCTACCCTAACTTTCAAAGATAATAAAAATTTTCCTACGGCAATACTTTTTTCCGCACTCTGTGCAAATGAAAGTTGGGACCCTTGGGCATGCTTGACTAAAATATCCAGGTGGGGTATAGCACGGATTTTTTTTTAAATTGGTAATATAACTAATTAGTAATGTCCCTGCACACCATACTTAGATTACTAAAAATAAACCCTGCGTATCATCAAAACTAAGCGAAACCCATTGTTATAGAAAGAGAATGATTCGCTGAAACAGATTTGGCTGACATGAAAGTATTAAAGTACGAACGCAACTTTTAATTCTTGTAGCGTAGAAATAGTGTTACTTTTTAGGAACTATTTTACAGGATGCCGAGAATATGGAAAGCTATTTCACACAATATCGAACAAAATTTGTCTGATGGAAAAGTCGATACCATGTAACAAGAAAATTTGGCCATATTTAAAACATTTCATTTTGTCAGTGTTGACAGTTGAAGTTTTAAAGCGTGCTGCACGATGTTGAAAGCACATATTAATATTGTTTTAAAATATTGAACATGAAATGAAATTTCAAAATTCATTGAATTATGTTTTCGACTGCTAAATTCAAGTTAAAACAGATATTGTTGTGGTTATATAAAATAAAAAGTTTTAGTAAGTTTGAATCTTATGCAACTTTTGGGTTTATAGACATATCTGAAAACTGGCTGCTAGCGAAGTGGCTGCTAGCGAGTGGCTGCTAGCTTGAGTCTAGCCATATTTGGCCATCGGTCTTAGTAGAAAAATGAAAAGTTCTATCAAAATCTATCTATGTTCAAAGAAATGTTCAATTGAACCGTTTCAAATAAAAATAGGGAATACTGACTGTGATGTCACGTAGAGGAGAACTTCTTTGTTCAGAAACTATGAGCATCAGAACCGAATGATTTGAAAAAAAGTCGAGAAAGATTAAATAAAACTAACTCACCGTGACTTTGAGATTAAGAACAGTAATACAAGCGCTGTTCCTTTGCTTTTTATGTGTTTTTTGCTGTGCATTTAATGATTTTGTGGTATGGATGGATACCCCATATCCTTTGTTTTTCAATTAATAGTGAGACAAACGTTCTCAATAAGAAAGTAATATTGATAGCAGGATACTGCATAAAAACCTGACAATAACATAGTATTTGTCTAATAAACCACTACATTTGAAATTGCATGGCTTTAAACGCCACTCGTAGGGAAATTGTGACCCGATGTATTGCGCTTTTATTGACATCATATTGAAAATACTGCATGTATGTACATACAAATAAAATACATCAAACTTTGATTTATAATAGAAAAGAGACAATAACAAATCTGCACATATCTGATTCCTTATCACATGAACGGTTTCATCTTCACGTTGAAACATACACAACATGCCGAATGTAGTGAAGTATGAACTCTGACCCTTTCGGAGCACCTGAGTTCATCCCTGATTTATTGAAGGGGTTCATGTTGCTCGATCTTTTTTCTTTTGTGCATGGTGTTGTCTGTTCAAAAGGTATTCGGTATTACGGTTGACAAAACTGTTACATTTACAAGAACATTAGACAGTACTGTTTTTATGAATTATCACTGTTAGTGAAGCAATGAGATGCGTAGAAACAACACAAACTTCTGCATTGTCTACAATTGCACTAAACTCCAAAATAGAAAAGAAATATGAAACGATTTAGAACTGTTTCAAAGTGAAAATAAGCGAAGATTACAGAAAAAAAGACTCGAATATTTAACAATAATAGTGTGCTTATGACCTTTATCTATAATTTTGAAAGAAAGGTTATTATGTTTCTTTATTGGCATTACTTTAAAAGTTTAATGTAAAATACCGTTTTTATTGAATTTCTGCAAGTGAAAGAAGAATTAATAATTTTATATATTTTAAATGTATCGTTTAATTTATAATATAAAATCTTGATCTAATAGAAATTGAGTGATCGAAACTTTACACCTGTCCAGATGCGTAATTATCTACAAACGAAGGAACATCATAATCTTGTAGTGGAAAGATCTCATTACGGTAGGAAAAATTGAAAGCTCTCATTACGGTAGGAAAAATCGAAAGATTTCATTACGGTAGGGAAAATCGAGCCTTCTGTCAACAATTTAGGATTGAAAATTTCCCTAGGAAATTCAAATAGCTAAGTCTGGAAAAATTGTAACGTCGGATTTGTTTATAAATTCATTCGGATAAATTCGATCGTATTCAGAAAATTTTATTATCTAAAGAGAATGTGGTGCAGAAATATTTTAAGGTTCGTTTTTGTTTTTAAAGATGTATAGCTTTTTTATTTGTTTACATTAATTTTGTTTGTTTTTTATTTTAATTTCAATGACATGTATACAAAAATTTTAATGATATGTATACATGATTTTTGAAGCAAAGCCGTGTGTGTTTTCTTTCCGCTGAATATCAAAATAGTATTTGCATTTGTCATCTCAATGTTCTCCAAATTGTGACGATAGTTTGTTAGATTTACTTCCAATTTTTTTTCTTTGCTTGACATAATTCGTTAATTTTCACATTTTAGTCTGCTCTTATGAAAAATACTTTCAGAAAAATGTCCGAATCTTACAAATTGACTCCTCATAGATACCAGGATTAAAATTTGGGGGTTGTTAATTTGCAATAACAACCATGATAAAAATGCATAATCATTAACAGATTGAACAATACCCTTTTATTTCTATATGTCTATGGTGTGTTTATTTTATTCGGTGTTGCACGAACTGGTAGAACATGCGGGGTTTTAAAAAAATATTTGTTTAGAACTCAATGCTCCCCCCCCTTTTTTTTTTTTTTTTTATCTCAATCAATGGACTAAACATACAAGCTAAACACCACACTCTGTAATAACGAAGAATTGTGCTTTTTGTAAATTTCCTGCTTTTCATCCCGGTGTCATTAGGTATTTCGGCATCATGAAAAATACTCGTCATGGAAATGTGACCCCTTCTCATGGACACCCCCTCCCCTCCAAAAAAAAAACAGTATAAAAAATTAACACCCCTTGCTATTATGTTTAATATGTTATATTAAACTTATGCCATACTGTAGAAGAGTCATTATTCCGTAAATGGGGGGTAACCCCACCCTCCCTATGAAAAATAAGATTCCATTTAGACAACTAGATATAAAGACTGTCGTGTTTTCTACAAATTAAGGGGCGTATGACATTTGCGCCGAATTTAGAAATTTTCAATCTTTCATTTGCGCCGATTCAATAATTTCAAGTTCCATTTGCTCCTTTTTGCATTTTAGTGCTGTGCTTTTTTCAAGGCGTAAAGAGGTTTTATTGTCCTTCGATATTTTAAAGGCTGTAAATAGATTTTTATATCATTTGATATTTTATTGCTATACTCAGTTATTTTAGTGGATGTAAACAGAGTGCTTTCAACCTTAAAATTGACTTGTTTTGCTCGAAATTCTACTTCCATCTCCCCATTTTGGGCAGGGGCAACAGTTATATGCATGTTTTAATTGATAATTCATAACGTATGTATAACTGGCTAGCGGAAGAAGTTTATAATGATAAATAAGAAAAAACCTGTAATTTACCTTTAAAACAATCGGCGCAAATGAAAGAAATAATCGGCGCAAGTGAAAGAAAATATCGGCGCAAGTGAAATGCAGATCGGCGCAAATTCAAAACGCCGAAATTAAGAACACTTGCACCAATTCATCTAGTCGCCCCTAGGTGGTCTATTGACTATTGAAAGCGAAAATGTCCGTCTCTTTCAACATACCCTCATTTCCCAATGGCAGTCTAATCCTAATTCTAGGCGGTCAACCAACTTTGGCAGAAACTACATATATTGTTATTATTTTTAACATGTTCACTCATAAATATGCATTTCCACTGGACTTCAAGCACCTTCAATCAATCAATCATAAATATGCATGGAATATTTGACACTAGACGTTAAGTAAACAAAAATCAAATATCATTTACTTATACAATGAAATATCGTTTTTACTATTTCTTTTTCTCCCTTTATTTTTTCATGTTTTGAAAAAAACCAAAAGTCAACTGTGACGCTAACATTTTTTTCGAATATTTCAATTATTATTGTATGCTTTGATTTAAAAAGTCCAATTTGCTCACCTTTTTAAAAAGTAAACGTGCAGATTTCAGTCTAGCACAATACAGTATTCATCAAGATATTTACTTATTGGGATCGGGAAAGTATCGTAATTAAACGGAAAAAAAGAGTTAAAATCTTTGAGTGGTTTATCAAAAAATTAAATTCAACTGTTTATAACCACTTCAAATACACAAATAATTAGAGCATTATATAGTATCTTCATCGGTTCACTTACTCAAGGACAATGATTTTGCAGTTTGAAAAAAAGTTAAATATAAATATAATATTCGATCAATGTCAATAGAATATTAAGTTTTTGTTGTGACGCTTACGTAAAAGTTAAACTAGGGATAGGATAGGTTTACCGAGCTCTACAACAGTTATGTGCCCAATAAAATAAGTGATACATTTGTGATCCAATATTGTTTTACACTGCAGCTAAATGTGACTACAATAATAGTCGCTAAAGTGTCAGCACAAAAATAAAATGTATTTTTCATCCCTAAATGGGCCCCTGATTGTGACGACAATGAAATTTGATATTGTATAGAATATCACTTTGTTTCTATATTTAGGACAGAAGTGTTCCAGTTGCAGTATATAAATTTATTTCATACCATACAATATATAAAGATACATTATTAATTGTAATTTTGATAATGAATGTCGTCTCCTTTATAATAAGAAAAATAATAAATCAATTGGCGATAGACATAGCTCAGTTTGAGCATAAATATATTTATTTGTAAGAAATTTGATTTATTGTTGTTACTATCTCATTAACAAATATTTCATACATATTCAGTTATGTCATAGAAGTTTCAAGTTTATTATGCCCCAAAAAAATATAACGCGGATTCGTAAATACCAAGCCATTTTAGGCCGAGTTTGCACAAACTGTGTGATCAACTTTAGCTTTCAACCAAAAGCTTGAATGTATACGACAGTTGTAGCTTAAACCCTCAGCTTGAACCACGTGCGTTGTACCCTACACATTGAAAAAAATATAAAATAAATTGATAAGTATACTGGTAATACATCTGTTTAAAAAAAAACGGTTCTTCATATTGACATCTCATATAATCTGATAAAGTACTTAAATACGAATAAAAAAATGTTGAGTAGATATAAAGCAACTCAATAACATAAAAAAACCAAGACTTTTAGAGGTCAACTTAACACATTCTTCAATTGTAGAGAAAGGTCGATACAATACGTCAATTTCTAAAACGTCCCAAGCTTAAAAAAGTTGTGCATGCATTAAACAGAAAACATCAATTTACGACAAGGTTTCTTTGGTAGGCAAATAAATATGTGGAAGGTTCAATAAGGGTTTTTTTCCAATTTATGCAGAAATACAAAAGATATAACTTCTAAATGAACACAAAATGATTTGTTATTCGTGATTTTGAAAGGGGATTTGTGCTCGAATTCCCTTTCAGTGTTTTATACCCCCTGAGCCGTCAGTCATTAAGGGTGCATATAAGATACGCCTGAATCTGGTATCAAAGAACGCTCGCAAAGAATAAACGCAAGCTCAAAGTACTTAACCTAATGATACAAAATCATGTCATTGTTATATCGGTAGCTGTATTTCATGAAACATTTTGAACAACGATCTTTTGAAATTCCCGAAACCATGGAACAAAGTATACAGAAAAAACAAAGACTCATTTAATTGTTGTCTAAACTATAAATTAGCGAACTAATAAACATCCCCTGTCAGTTTTACATCATTATATACCGCTTGCGCGACAAATATCAAAAACAAAATATTTGTACTTTTGGTAAACCACGTTGTCAACTACTTCTCTGACATTGCTTGACCAGTCTAAACCAAACTTTTAAGAAAATATATAGAAGACCCTTTCTCAGAGGGTACTGATTTTTTCTCTCAGACGGACAACGTATAGTATTTTAAATTTGTGTAGGGCTTGCTCTAATTCATAGTTATCTTTGAACTTCTCAAAGTGTCTATTTAATTATCTTTTTTTCTCATGGAAAAGGGTCATTTTATTTCATTGGAGCATTGAAACTTTAAAGGTTTTTTTAACGATTTGAATCTTTTGATTCAGTGAAATTAAATGCGATTTAACAGTGTCATAAAAAATCATAAATTATAAGAATATTTAATGGTTTTTTTCTAAAAACTCTGGTGATTTTGTTCCAAATAAAAATTAATTTCATACAACATTGCACTGCCTTTTAAAGAGAAGATAGTTTTAAATAAGTTAAAGTTTAAGTTTGGTGCACATGATCTAGCATTGAACTGTTGGGTATGACGATCAAAAATGTTGACAGTTGAATGACATTGACTATTTAGTAATTGTTATGTACTCTCTGGAACAGTGAGCACCTTTAGAATTTTTATAATAATATTTGTTTACATACATTCTTTGGTCTAACATTTAAGCTCACCTGGCACATAGGGCCATCATCTCTACTGAAACTGGAAAACCGATCCAGGTTTATTGGGGCCTCTCTTTATATATATAGTTAACATTGTGATGAAGAAAAAAATCGCTAAAAGATTTGATGATTTTGTCAATTCAATGAGTTCACTATATTGAATTTTAATGTTGACCAAGCAAATGATACGAGTGTTGTTTAATTAGCTAAAAAAAAGAACATTGTTTTAGCTCGCGCCCTATCAAATATTTCCCTTGTTCAATAGAAATTTGGGGTCTAGCAGTGATTGTGTGTGTTTAGCAGCTACCATTAAGATTTTTCAGTTGGTTAGCTAAACATTATCTGTATCTTTGATAGGTGTTTTCGGAAAATTATTTCTTGTACTGAGTTAATTGTTTGAGACTTTCTTAATAAAAAATTTCCAACGTCATGTCCAACAGCAAGGGTGGATCCTGGATTTTTTGAAAGAGTATTCCCAAAATTGAATATATCTTTTTGAAAGATTTTATACTAAAAATATAAATATATATTTCGTTACCACAAATTACTTTAAACCTTTACTAAATTCTTCCATAGATACAAAGATTTGGTTTACAAGTTTAGCTGTACCTGTAAAAAACTTATTTCAGACGGATTAGCACATCCTAAATTTTAAGATGATGTTGTTTACCGAGCCCGGAAATTTATATACGATCCGGGTAAACTTATTAAACCTTTAAATAAACTTATTCTAAAAGGTTACCAATTCAACACTGTAATAAAATCTTTAAATATAGTTTTTATTGGTATAAATATTGATTTTGTTATCAGTACATTAAAATCATACTAATAGTTTTGTTATACACATATGCACTTTAACGGTACTACAGTCTGTCGATCCTTTATTTTGGCATTGCACAAGGTCATGTTTTTCTCTGACTGTTAATGACGTCTTTACACTAAATCTATGGGATGTTTGATGTGTACTGATTTATATTTTAGTCTTAGATACATGATTTTTTTTATTAGTTGTTATTGGATTTGAACAAGCTGTCAGAAACTGCGAGTACTCTCAGATCTGTACTAACTGTCCTTTTTGTTGTTAGGGATGAGGGATGGATAAATACCCTGCCACGTCCGGTCTGTGTTTATGTTTGATGTTTTTTTACTTTGTATCGATCTGATGAGTTAAGCCTTTTTCAACTGATTTATATAGTTTGTTCTTATGTTATGCTGTTACACCACTGTCCCAGGTTAAGGGGAGGGTTGAGCGCTCACAAACATCTTTAACCCCGCCACATTCTTTATGTGCCTATCCCAAGTCAGGAGCCTGTAGTTCAGTGATTGTCGTTGGTTCATGTCTGTCATATTTGTTTTTTCGTTAATTGTTTTGTTATAAACTAGACCGTTCGTTTTCTCAATTGAATTGTTTCATATTTTCATGTCGGGGCCTTTAATAGCCGACTATACGGTATGGGTTTTTCTCATTGTTGAAGGCCGTATGGTTGCCTATAATTGCTTACATCCAATTTATTTGAACTTTGGTGGATAGCTGTCTCATTGGCAATCATATCTTATCTCCTTATTTTTATATACATCACGAAAAACATCATATATAAAAAAAAAAAAAAAAAAAAAATGGCGATCAAAGGGTGGACAATGCCGTTATTCATCGAGTAGAAATTATGAATTTTGAATCATAAAGATTATACAAGATAATTTAAACTTATAAACGAACAAACATGTCGGTCCTTGCATGCTGCAAAATATCTTTTACAAAAATAATAACACTATAAATACATATAGCCTAGCAAATAATCATTCCATTAACTCAGTCAAGTGTATTGGAAATGAGAAACCATAAATGAACCCATAATAGGTGTCACATTATAATTCAGTGTTTACCATTTATGTTTAATGGTACATAGATATTCATATTGTTTAATATTGCATGATATCTAATAATCTTGATTCGTGTAAATATCAGGTTCTATTGTTTATCAGACTAGAAAATAACTCATTTATTTTATAAGTGATGTTTTCTTCTTTGAATGATTAGATGGGTATTTTGTTTCTTCTTTGCCTGACAGAGCTCTACGGTAACAAAATAAATATATGTGTTCGAAATAAATGACAAATAAGTAAAAAGTCGAAAAATTAATACACTGACCTAAAAAAAAAAAACCAATGCACTACGTGTTGGGTGTTGTCTACAAAATTCATTTATTTCCGAAAAAAAATGTTGGTAGTACATTTTTATATCGGAACGAATCTACGTAAATAAATTTCATTTTTTTTAATCTATTTTTTTGTATTTCATTCTCATTTTTGTTATCGTTTTTGTTAAACGTAATTCATGAGAGTAATAAGATATTCTCGTATTCCCAGCTCAGGCTATTGTATTCAATAATACAGCATTTAACATGTTTGAATGTATGAAGGAGTACTTGAGTGTTTATATTGTAAGTAAAAATATGAAAGAAAGGAGACAGTATTTGTACTTCCCTATACAGGTAACAATTTCTTACCTGATTCAAGAATATAGCTACGTATTTAACTGTAATACAACTTCGGACTGCACTAATTAGAGATTAAAATCTCTTCTTTTATGTTGAAACTAGAGGCTCCAAGGACCCTGTATCGCTCACCTGATATTTTTATTTACAATTGATGCATGATAAATGCAACTGTTGTACTGTCGTTTAGTTTCAGAGATATTAGACTAAAAAGTGCGTTTGAAACCTATGTTTTATTTCAGCCATGTGTGCCATGTTGGCAGGCAGGGTCATCATACACAGTGGTCCCTGGATATCCTAGTGGTGATTTAAACCAAGTTTGCTTTAATTTGACAGTAGTTTCAGGGGAGATTTTTTGTAAAATTTATCTAGCGAGAAATGCAAAGTGATGAGAAAGTTTGTTGTGAAGTTTTGTTGTTGCGCAACACCCCCTCAAAAAAACAAAAGATAATAAAAATTATCATTTAAGGGCAATCTTTCCTATTAATGATTTCTGCAAAATTCAGTTGATTGTGCAAGGGTTGTATAGCCAGCTGAGGTTGTTAAAACTCTCATTTGTTGTTGCAAAATTCAAGTGGTTTTGAATTGCTTTGTTGATCTTTTTGTATTCAACTTTAAACAACAAAGTACAACAAATATGATGACTGATACTCATGACACTCAAAATATGGTCTTCATTCTTGTGAAGAAAATGGTAAGGTTTGAAATATTTCTTAAATATTAATTCAATACCAATACTTTAATTTGTATTGGATTTATCCCAGGAAATGAGAACAAGGGACACAAATAAATTCCATTTTTTTTCCCTAATCTTCTGATAAAATATAAAATGAAGAACTATATTTTTTTAATGAGAATTTTTTTTTTTAATAGTTAATTGATAATTTGAACAATATTAATTAAGTTTTAGATCTTGCATGGTTAATTAATTTTCTCTCAAAATTTCTGATATTCTATTAAAGTTTTAAATATAATATGAGGCAGGCATTACCTGTGAAAGGGGATGAAGTCTGTATAAATTAGTGTAGGAATTCAAGCATCATTTGCACTTCGGAATCTGTAGAAAATGAAGCCAAAGTACTGAAACATATCTGACATTCGACCTATTGTTCGGGATTATAGTTGTGACATCATTTTCAATGTAAAGAAAGAAACACCATCATCAGGTATTAATGTGGTTTTTTTTTTCATGTTATAGAATTATCAATTATTTTTATTGCCAGTTCATTAGTAGATTGTTTTCTATATTGATTTTCTACTGCAGTTTCAGAAAAGAAGATTACAAAAGGAAAACATTTTGTAAAAACTTACCAAAATTTACCAAATTAATGAAAATTGTTAAAAATTGACTATAAAGGGCAATAACTCCTTAAGGGGTCAACTGACCATTTTGGTCATGTTGACTTATTTGAAGATCTTACTTTGCTGAACATTATTGCTGTTTACAGTTTATCTCTATCTAATAATTTTCAAGATAATAACCAAAAACAGCAAAATTTCCTTAAAAATTACCAATTCAGGGGCAGCAACCCAACAACCAGTTGTCCAATTCATCTGAAAATTTGAGGGCAGATAGATATTTACTTGATAAACAAGTTAATCCCTGTAAGATTTGCTTTAAATGCTTTGGTTTCAGAGTTACAAGCCAAAATCTACATTTTACCCCTATGTTCTATTTTTATCCATGGCAGCCATCTTGGTTGGTTGGCTGGGTCACCACACACATTTTTTAAACTAAATACCCTAATAATGATTGTGGCTAAGTTTGGTTGAATTTGGTCATGTAGTTTCAGAGGAGAAGATTTTTGTAAAAGATTACAAAAATTTACAAAAAATTGGTAAAAAATTACTTTAAAGGGCAAAAACTCCTTAAGGGGTCAACTGACCATTTTGATCATGTTGATTTATTTGAAGATCTTACTTTGCTGAACATTATTGCTGTTTACAGTTTATCTCTATCTGTAATAATTTTCAAGATAATAACCAAAAACGGCAAAATTTCCTTAAAAATTACCAATTCAGGGGCAGCAACCCAACAACCAGTTGTCCAATTCATCTGAAAATTTGAGGGCAGATAGATATTTACTTGATAAACAAGTTAATCCCTGTAAGATTTGCTTTAAATGCTTTGGTTTCAGAGTTACAAGCCAAAATCTACATTTTACCCGTATGTTCTATTTTTAGCCATGGCAGCCATCTTGGTTGGTTGGCTGGGTCACCACACATATTTTTTAAACTAAATACCCTAATAATGATTGTGGCTAAGTTTGGTTGAATTTGGTCCAGCAGTTTCAGAGGAGAAGATTTTTGTAAAAGATTACAAAAATTTACAAAAAATTGGTAAAAAATTACTTTAAAGGGCAATAACTCCTTAAGGGGTCAACTGACCATTTTGATCATGTTGACTTATTTGTAGATCTTACTTTGCTGAACATTATTGCTGTTTACAGTTTATCTCTATCTATAATAATTTTCAAGATAATAACCGAAAACGGAAAAAAAATCCTTAAAATTACTAATTCAGGGGCAGCAACCCAACAACCCATTGTCCGATTCATCTGAAAATTTCAGGGCAGATAGATCTTGACTTGATCAACAATTTTACCCCATGTCAGATTTGCTCTAAATGCTTTGGTTTCAGAGTTATAAGCCAAAATATACATTTTACCCCTATGTTCTATTTTTAGCCATGGCGGCCATCTTGGTTGGTTTGGCAGGTCACCGGACACAAAAATTTTAAACTAGATACCCTAATGATGATTGTGGCCAAGTTTGGTTAAATTTGGCCCAGTAGTTTCAGAGGAGAAGATTTTTGTAAAAGTTAACGACGACGGACGACGACAGACGACGGACGCCAAGTGATGAGAAAAGCTCACTTGGCCCTTCGGGCCAGGTGAGCTAAAAAGTTGATGTTCTATCTCTTTATAGGTAGAAAACATAGTCACAAGAACGCTACTGTATTTATTAATAGTGTTCTTGTCTAAAAGGAAACCAGGTGATAATAAAAGGAATACACGAAAGGTAAGACTATTATAAACATTATACATATGACAAATCGTAATTATATTTACACAAAACATCTTTAGCTTATAGTATGATGAGAAACATCGACAGACAGTTGAGAGACTGTAGATTTCATCTATATATATATGTGTGTGTTTGAAGGTGTAATACCAAACGGTCCTGTTCGAAAATGCAATGTTTCAAATACTTTCATTGAAAGTAATGAAATCCCGTTTTTATGTTTATTTTTTTTTATATTTAAGTTGTTTTATTAAAGGATTTAAAAGAGACAATTCACACCCTACTACTGGCAATCATTACGTCAGATACATACGATCTGTATTCCCGATTGCCGATTTTGAGTTGATGGATTTTGCGATCATGTTCTGTGTTACCTGTTACATCATCAATACCGATACCCAGTTATTGGATTACAATTTGATATAATAGAGTATTGTACAAATCCAAACCACAACTGTTATTATAGTTAAAGTCATGTGATCCTTCAAACTTAACAAACAAGATTAGTATTTTTAAAATACTTGAATGGCAAAGTTTTACTATAAAACACGTGTTCGTAGACTTTCTTTTGAAAAAATCCTGTATTATATCCAAATATACAGAAATGTACAACTACTGAATTATTGTTTTCCCGTCGTTTCAGACTGAACTTTATTTCGTAGTATAAAATCTTTCCTGTATTCAAAATCATCTATTTTTAGAAGGCATGCGCGAAATCCGTGACCGGACATTCGAAGAACTGTCAAAACAGGGGTTTCCCTAATTTATGACACACTTTACATAAAATCTTAAGGGTGAAACCATTCTTAAAGAAGATTTCATGAAATTAAAGTATGTCATGAATTTGTTCACACAACATTATCGATTACTAGTTTTATGAGATTACCAAAGTGAAGCCAAAAGTCTTAGGTGCGCGGATACACCGGGCTGCACCGTAGGTCTATTTACCGAAGCATCCTTTTGTTGCCTATTCTATTACTTCGATGGCCAAAGAATTATAATATGTTTCAATAGCAATAATTATTAACAAAGCTGTTAATATGTCTCGTGATAGCAACAAGTAAAACTAAGAAGACTGTTTACAAGCATTACTACATCACTATTTATGATACATAAAATTGTTATGTAATATATATATGATCCGTTTTAGCTGCATTCCGGTTATTGTACTTTGTGTAAATGATTACTTTATAGTAAGTCGCCACTGCGTCATTGTCTTTAAATGGCGGAGTGGAGATCTGCTAAAATCTGGATGTTTTACTTTTTGTCTAGCATTCCTTGACAAAGACCTTTTAGGTCGAAATGTTGAGCCTCATTTTCTGTCATTTGGCTTTTATTGTTTTATGTTTTTACGTTAAGGTGTTTTACCTTTCGTGTTAAGGCGGGTTGTATTTTTGATCATTTCTAAACTTTTTTGTAACGTTTAAAACATGTGTTAGCTATGGATGTACAGTATTTCATCTTTGAGGGGTAAAATCTATCGTTGTTGACAGTAATATTGCTCCAGTATTTAAATGGACAGGACACACATTTCAGTAGCATTGTCAAAATGCTTGTTCAGGATTCGTTTATGTTCTTTTTTTTTCGGAATATTAAGAAAATAATCATTCCGTTTAAAACTTTTGAAAATAATATATCTCCCCTTCTATATTACTATCTCCAAGTAAAAGCTAGGTAAAAAAACGATGTTAAGGTTCGTCATATGACAACATTTACGCTGGGAATAGTATACTATGTCCCATATTAACGGCGTCAATTTCACTACACCCGATACGCAGCTTGAGACCAAACAAATTGAAAGTCCAAATCCTTTAAAAAACTTGAGGAGCTGATAAAAACAAAAAGGACCAAAGCTAAACCAAAACTCCGACATCTCTGCACGAGGAAGCCAAACTCAAACAAGGAATCAGACCTCTGCATGAGGAAGCCAAACTCAAACAAGGAATCAGAGCTCTGCATGAGGAAGCCAAACTCAAACAAGGAATCAGAGCTCTGCATGAGGAAGCCAAACTCAAACAAGGAATCAGAGCTCTGCATGAGGAAGCCAAACGCAAACAAGGAATCAAAGCTCTGCATGAGGAAGCCAAACGCAAACAAGGAATCAAAGCTCTGCATGAGGAAGCCAAACTCAAACATGGAATCAGAGCTCTTCATGAGGAAGCCAACTCAAACATGGAATCAGAGCCCTGCATGAGGAAGCCAAACTCAAACAAGGAATCAGAGCTCTTCATGAGGAAGCCAACTCAAACATGGAATCAGAGCCCTGCATGAGGAAGCCAAACTCAAACAAGGAATCAGAGCTCTGCATGAGGAAGATAACTTCCTTAATTTAAAATTATTTACTAACTTTGAAGTTATATATCCGGTAAATAAATCAAGGAGAAAACCAAAGGAAGTAAAGAGTAGTCTGAACTTCAAAGAGTCAAAATTTCCTCAATAACAAAAAATTGATAAATATGAATACGAATACGAAAGCTTTATTTAGATTCGGTTTAGTCATAAACTACAAAACATAAGATCTAGAGAACTTTTAACCGATTACATACAAACAGAAAAAAACATAGAAAAAAAAATTAAAAAGTTGTTGAATATATGTCCTCTACATAATTCACGGTGTAGCTTGTTTCATTTGAGTTTGTACATAACTTTCTCTACATAATTCACGGTGTAGCTTGTTTCATTTGAGTTTGTACATAACTTTCTCTACATAATTCACGGTGTAGCTTGTTTCATTTGAGTTTGTACATAACTTTCTCTACATAATTCACGGTGTAGCTTGTTTCATTTGAGTTTGTACATAACTTTCTCTACATAATTCACGGTGCAGCTTGTTTCATTTGAGTTTGTATATAACTTTCTCTACATAATTCACGGTGTAGCTTGTTTCATTTGAGTTTGTACATAACTTCCTCTACATAATTCACGGTGTAGCTTGTTTCATTTGAGTTTGTACATAACTTTCTCTACATAATTCACGGTGTAGCTTGTTTCATTTGAGTTTGTACATAACTTTCTCTACATAATTCACGGTGCAGCTTGTTTCATTTGAGTTTGTATATAACTTTCTCTACATAATTCACGGTGTAGCTTGTTTCATTTGAGTTTGTACATAACTTCCTCTACATAATTCACGGTGTAGCTTGTTTCATTTGAGTTTGTACATAACTTTCTCTACATAATTCACGGTGTAGCTTGTTTCATTTGAGTTTGTACATAACTTTCTCTACATAATTCACGGTGTAGCTTGTTTCATTTGAGTTTGTACATAACTTTCTCTACATAATTCACGGTGTAGCTTGTTTCATTTGAGTTTGTACATAACTTCCTCTACATAATTCACGGTGTAGCTTGTTTCATTTGAGTTTGTACATAACTTTCTCTACATAATTCACGGTGTAGCTTGTTTCATTTGAGTTGGTACATAACTTTCTCTACATAATTCACGGTGTAGCTTGTTTCAATTGAGTTGGTACATAACTTTCTCTACATAATTCACGGTGTAGCTTGTTTCACTTGAGTTTGTACATAACTTTACTCTAAATAATTCACGGTGTAGCTTGTTTCACTTGAGTTTGTACATAACTTCAATCATTGAATACTGTATGCTCATGTTTATTTATTAAGGTAAATCTGACGCGGTTTTAATTCATGGTCATATCTCATGCATTAAAATATGGAGATGATTATACAGCAGAATATTTAATTTCAGATTTGAAAACTAAAAGTTGGTTTCTTTAGTTGCTTAATTCACGCATCATGCTATCCATGTTTGAATCCATATAACTGGGAAATTGAATGAGCTAAATTTATTATAAAAAGACTTGTTGCATGATAAACAAATCACAAAATTTTAGTACTTGTGTACTCCTTGTTTTGTAGATGGAAGTAAATACTTATGTATCTGAATGGTGCCTAAGCATCATCTTCTTTTTTTTGGTGGTGGTGGTGGTGGGGGGGTATATTTTATTTTATTAAATTTGATCATTAATTTATTTCAAAAAACCAAAGTTATTTCAGAAGGGAAATGAAAAAAAATATAGTTAGTTTTCATTGAAAATTAAGGGGAGAAAAGACGACAGTAAGTTTAAAAACAAGTATCTTTGTTCCTATATTTTATTTAAAACATTGATAGTTTGTTTTTGAATAAAGTTGAAAAAAAAAATTCGTGTCCCCGAGAACCCCCAACCCCAACGCCAAAAGACGAATGGTCAGTTTCTTAAATCATTCAGATGTCATCAACAGCTACCGCTCAATACATTCTTTATAATGTTTTTGATGCAGATTTCTTCAACATTCCTTGTCGATTTCAATTTTCGTGTTTATGAGTGTCGATTTCAATTTCGTGTTTATGAGTGTCGATTTCAATTTCGTGTTTATGAGTGTCGATTTCAATTTTCGTGTTTATGAGTGTCGATTTCAATTTTTCTGTTTATGATAGTTCAAATTTCCTAAGCTTCAGTTTATACATATATGTAAAAAAATAGTTTTTGTTCACATAAGGCTAATGAATTTGAACATTGTATTTTATTTGGGGCATATATGTAATTCAATCCAATTGAACTAGATATTATATTACCGTCTCATTTCTCACCAATATATAGTACAACACTACATTAAGTACAATATAAACCAGAGAGCCTTTCTGTATAGAATTGTAAGAAATTATATAACACTATATCATTACAAAGAACTCGTTTACATACTTTATATACAGTATAAAATCATCTACCTCTATTTGAAATAAACGACGGACTTAGACATGGTTAAGTTGTTTAGAAACATAGAATAGACAATGAAATGTTTCGTTATATATATCGAACAAATCTAAAGTCATCATTTTAAAAGTTACCTGGGCTTTATTGTCTGTAAATAATTTACGTATTATATCACAAATGTGATCTCGTCAAAGTCAATTTCCAAATCTCGCTGTGTGTATTTCTAACAGTAAGTAATACCACATCGGAATTTTAACAAAGTGCTTCAATGTGTAAATGGCATTCACATTTACAGAACCATTTAGTTTAGAACTTATATCTAAATAAATTGCATTGCAGATTTTTTGGATGATAATTTAATTTACTACTTATCAATGTATTTACTGGACATTCTATATACATACTACATACAATTAACGTAACTATAGTCGGTACTGTTATATATTGTTTACAAAAATAAGAAATGTTCACTAATCATAATTACATCTTTAATCAATTCATTTGAAACAAGAGGCTGTCAAACTACACCAAACCCGTTAAAATCAAACTTGACCTCGGTGATGAATTTTTATCCAATATTGAAATTTGAAAAGCAATGTTTGAACGGTTCTTTAGTTATTGAAGAAAAGAAGCTGGTACCGACCGATAGCTCGGTTGTCCTTCCGCCTTACTCACCATAACTTAATTTATTTATAAAAATCAATTTCAGCATTGAAATTCTAGTTTCAGATAAGGAGATGTATTATTAAAAGGTGTATGAGTATTTCCCCCTAAATTTGTTTCACTCAGTCAAGGGATTAAATCACGAAAATTTTTGAAACCTATTGGAATTTTGCTTTAAGAATACTAGTAGGTTAGCAATAATTTCCCCATATGTCCATACATGGATGACATTAAAATTCCTTTGATTGTTTAAAAACTGCTGTTGAATATAAAATAATGAGATATTTGAACACAAGATAGAAATTGTACATGTTTAAGTGAAATTTGCTCTGAAGGATCGATTGATTTTTTTTCTGTGTAAACGTCCAGTGGCAAATATATCATGTATATTAAGGACAAACATCAAAGACGTCGTCAATCAAACTTAATTCATAATCCATTTGGCTACTACAATAAATCCAGCAGCGCTCCCCCATCCCCATCATATTTCTCGAGGACTGTTATGCGTAGATCTTCCGGTAAAGAAAAAAAATAATCAAAAATTCCTCACGAACCGCGGAAAATACTTCATGAATATGTATTTGACGCAAAAAAATTACAGTACAAATGATTAACAATACAGGCACATATGTGACAATAATTTCAACGTCCCTGGATTGTAAATCACTTACAACTTATCAATTCTACAGTCTGAGGGGCAAGGGAGTAACGCTCCCCCCCATCCCCGAAACACTTTCAAACGAAAGAGAACTCTAACCAACTCCTAGCCTTTATAAGAATACAGATTTGTTTTTGCTTGCCACTTTCAGAAGTCCCACATTCTTTTCAATCTACTCTTACGCCACTGGTTCTGTAAAATAACGTCTTGGTTATCACTCTATGAATTTGATAACCGTTGTAACTTAAAACTTTTTATGCATTTAATAATGGGATTATTTTTGTAGTATGCTATTTTTGTTTTAGAGAGCTTACCTTGCATAATCACAGAGAAACAACTATGGAGAAAAAAATGGAAGCCATCAATGAGAAACCTAAAAAATCGAAGATAAAAGAAATTATACTAGAAAACCTATTGATAATATTAATGATTATATCCGTTATAATCGGGGTGTGTCTTGGAGTAGGTCTGAGAGGAATATGGTCACCGGACGAAAAAAGGAAACTTCATTATTTAAGGTTCCCAGGAGATCTTCTGATGAATATGTTGAAAATGATGATAATACCATTGATCGTATCCAGTCTTATATCTTCGCTGGCATTCCTTGACTCCAAGTCATCCGGTAAGATGGGGCTGCGTGCCGTCGTTTATTACCTCACGACGACATTGTGTGCCGTAATAATAGGTATTATTCTGGTAGTAACAATTCGTCCTGGAGAGAGAGGAGGCAAAGACATTGACAAAGGGGGTAGTTCAAAGAACGCTGACGCTTTAGATTCCTTATTTGATCTGATCAGGTGAATACCAGCAATTTATTTTTATCTTTATTGTGTTTTCATATCATTGACTCATAATAAATGTGGAAACATTTCAAAACATTTAGGATCTTTACCTTAGTTTAAACATATTTTTATTTGAAAAATATCACAAAAAGAATTAGATTTAAGTTTGTTCAACTTAGATCGTCTTTTCCTTAGATACAATATTAATCAATAGAATTTCATAGCATGACAGATTCTTTATTCATTACTATTGTGAGACAAAAGATAGTGTGCATCATTCTGTCGCTGGGCAGTGCTTCCTAGACGAAGTGAAATAAGAATAAAAATGCCGGTTTAATTAATAATTAGAAATAAGCTTTTTAAAAATGATTTTATTAGATAAATCTTGAAAACAGAAGGAAATTTTGAATGATTGTCAATGAGACAACTCTCCGCCATAGAACAAGGGACGATGATGCAAACAAACAATATAGATCACCATGCGACCTTATTTATTTATGAGCCCCCTCCCCCTACTTTATGTATGGTAAGCCCTATTTTAATATTTTACCCTCAATATCAAAAATTAAAACGAAATAAAATTATGATAGATGGCAATCAACGACAACCGATGGAACAGGCTTAAAAGAGAGTTTTAATCGCCCAAAGTACATATTGATATGATTTTTAGGAAGTAAGATGCATGTGGATATATTTTATAAAAGCTAATTTTACATTGTAGAAACTGTTTTCCAGACAATCTTATTGAAGCATGCTTTCGAAAGGTAATTATTATAAATAACAGGACATGTGTTGTACACGCGTCATTAAGACAGTAACCAAATAATACGTCATGTTCTACAAGATGAATTTTTACAAAGCATCTATTCCAAGATTGCTCTGTTGTCCGACGGACTCTTGGGGGGATTTGTTAGGGACGATATAACGCAGCCAATTGACAACTTGGTCGCCGAAAATGGTAGATTATGGGAATAAATCTTTTGATCGTTTGTGCTACAGGAGGATAGTTGGTGAAGAAAGATAAATATTCGAGGAAAAAAACGAATGATATATGGTTCTATTATGATTTCAAGACGTCCTATTGTCACAGTCCCTAAAACAGTCGGCTGGATGCCAGAGCAGTCACATGACTTTATACAATGTACAAGCATCAACATCATATAACAAACTTCAAAACCGAGTTAAGTCTCAACATGTGTAAATGATTTTTACGTTTGCTTTTCTTTTGATTTAAAAACAATGTTGTAGTCGTATAAGCGTGTAATCTCTTAGCTGTGTAACATCGCATTCCTTTAAACATTCTGGTTTGTTAAACAAAAATAGAATTACTTTTCATTAAAGGAAACAAATCTTCTCGTCAATCCAGTAGAAACTTATCAATTCTAAATGGAAAATTAAATTTCGAAAGGCTTCTAGTTTATTACAGCTTTTTTATTAGTTCAAAATATCCAACAGAAGTAATGTGAACACTGTAGGAATTATGATTTCTAAAAGTACATTTACCACTTAAATTTTTAATTAATTGATATTTTTTATTCAATTGGTTTGATACCACAAGAGAAAAATAAAAATATTGCAGGAATTTTGCCATATACAAATTTTTTTTCGAATAGCTTCGTTTTCCTATCATTTTTTTTTTATCTTAATAACTTCACATCACTATGAACTCTAAAAGATAGTTTAATTTTAATTTTCTAGCAAACGACGGAAGTATCAGATCATACTATAATCACTGAGCATACGTACATGATGAATGTAACGGGTACTAACTTCACCACAGAGTCACCTAATAATGAAATGGGTAATTATCATTATATCTAGGTATTTGACAATTATAGATACATTCTTCTTCATAGAGTTCGAACCCGATCTTAATTAGGATTGCCAGTATTCTTGCCGAAGGTCGATGGTTCTTTTCGGATGCTCCGGCTTCCTCCACCGATAAAGACTGGCCGCCATGAATAGTCAAGTGTTTACGGTAGCGTTAAACCCCACCAACAGAACAATCGATCTTTATTATTCAATAAATGAGGTTTATTAATCAATCCGAAATAATGATGACATGTTAACAATGAAGGATCAAGTTTAATTAATGAGAATATAGCACCACACAGTGCATACATACTTCCAAACTGGTCCTTATTTTTCTCAGTTTTATTCCTCACTAATTTTCTTACTTTTAGTGTTAGAAATCATGATTTTACACTACATTTCTATAAAAGTCATGCCTGGTTTACACTCGTGTATTTCTTATCATGAAGTATCGATCTTCCAAGTCTAAAACTTGTAATCTAAAAGTAGAAATATTGAAATGAAAGCAAATGAGTCTTTTCATAAATGGCCTCAACCATGTTGCAAAGAAACAAATATCTTCAAATCAACTAATGTTGTTTAAAATGTTTTACCATTAGGCGTATTGTAAATGAATGAACAGATTAGAGAATACGTTACGTGTGGACACAGAGGCGGATTTAGAGGGGCCCAGGGGCCCGCCCCCCCCCCCCCTTTTCTGGGAAAAATTTGGTTGATTATATAGGGAATCACCGGAGCGTAACCGGAGCGGGCCCCCTCTTAGGCAGTCAGTGGGCCCCCACTTATGAAAATTTCTGGATCCGCCACTGGGACAGTATAATGCAGATTTGAAAATGACCACATAATGAGCGTTTTTGCAGCAATATTTCATGCGCATATAACATCTGATTCTAAAAGAGTTAAGATATTATAACCAATAAGTCTTTTCTACACGACTGATTTCGATTTAAAATACAGTTATTAACTGTTATAATGTATTTTTTTCAGTGAAAATGGTCAACTACACTACAACACGAACAGTAGACAAACCCATGGTGAAGAAAGTGGAGGGAATGAACATCCTTGGTCTAGTAGTCTTCTCGATATTTTTTGGCTGCACTTTGTCTAGAATGGGTCCATCAGGAAAACCACTGTCAGATTTCTTCGAATGTATGCACATTGCTACAATGAAGATCGTCACATTAATTATATGGTATGTAGTCTTTGGTTATGAAGTTTCTTGCAAAACAAAACAAGCATGCCTCAATTGAAAATCAACGAACAGTACTAAAATAGCATAATTAAAAGCATTTGGTTAAAGACTCAACAACGATGAGTATATGTGTTTTTCATTTACTGACACAGTTGTACTACATTATTTTTGTATTTAATCCAGTATAATAATTCATGATTAACATAGCAATACATTTGATAATTATCTAGATCTGGTTAGATGAAGATCGAAACGTTAATTTCAATAGTTGTTGTTATAAAATGTCATTATTTTTGGCATCATTTTAGTGAGAGGTTTAGCTATCTTTAAAACCAGGTTTTAATCCACCATTTTTATACATAAGGAAATGCCTGTACCAAGTCAGGAATATGACAGTTGTTAACCATTCGTTTGATGTGTTTGAGCTTTTGATTTTGTCATTTGTAAAGGAACTTTCCGTTTTGAAATTTCCTTCGAGTTCGGTATTATTGTGACTTTACTTTTATGTAATTCATCATGTATTTTAAAACCGTGCAGAAAAAAAAAACACAGTGATATAGCAATACAATTGAAAACCATCCAGTATTAATTTTCAACAAGAAATTTTGAAAATGCGATATTATAGTTCTTAATGTTAAGGCTTGTATCATCATAAACAAGAATCCAAAATATAACAGACAACACAACACAGTAATAATTCATTATTTAACATGACGCATCAGAACAATATTGGAATTAAAGACGAATTTTAACTATTTCAGGTACTCTCCAGTCGGAATAGTGTTCCTAATCGCTGTCAAATTGATAGAGATGAAGGACATGGGTAAAGTCTTTACGCAGCTTGGCTACTACATGCTAACTGTTTTGTTAGGCCTCGGCATTCATGGTTTTATTGTCCTACCTCTAGTATACTTTATTGGCACCAGGAAGAACCCCTTTGTTTTTTGCTACAACATGCTCCGTGCGTTGTTAACAGCTTGGGGTACTGCTTCAAGGTAATGACTTTAATTTTTGAAGCACATGATAATGCAATTTATGGTCACCAATTATTTAAATCTGCAAACATCTGGAATATATTTTCAAGTAAAAAAAATTAACGACTCATTTAACTGACCATTCTCTACAAATATATAGCAATTTTAAAATGGAATGAAATGATAGTAATATTCAATTTTTAGAAAAAGTAAAAAGTAAAAAATACAACAATTTTAGATCATGAGAAAAACACCTATCGCAAAAGAAAGGAAGAGGAATGATAAGAGATTTCATTTCGCCCGTTAACTTTGAAAAAACCCAGTAAAATACTCTTAGTTAATTCTTTTTATAAATTGGTAATGATAGATAACATAATCTAATCACGTGTGTGCAAAAAATGTCACTGTACGTGGCGTGATGAGCATATCAAAATTGACATAGTTGACAAAAAGGCAATTCACACATAGCTTTCAATTTCAGGAATTTTAAATTACAAGCAACAGCTTTACCTCAAAAATGTACTAGCACCAACATCTTTGTAGAAACCATTTTATAGCGAAAGGAAATATGTGCGACAAATACAAATACATCTGACAGACTAATGTATTGTGAAGATCTAAAGAATGTTTTTTGATAAATTAATACACGTAGTATTGTTTGATTTTTGAATTCATTTGGCCCCAAAATGTTACTTTTTCATACCTTCCTTATAACAATAATCATGTCTATGAATGTCACAGAATATCCACTTATTTAAAATTTATGTCTTTGAAGCTCTTCGACACTTCCCGTGACAATGGAATGCTTGGAAGAAAAGAATAAGATCGATATACGTGTTGCGAAATTTGTGACCCCAATCGGAGCCACCATCAACATGGATGGAACTGCACTCTACGAGGCCGTGGCATCCATTTTTATTGCTCAGTATCTTGGGATTTCATTGAATTTTGGGGAAGTTATAATCATCAGGTATGTATTTTGACAAGAAGAAACAATTTAAAACTTGCAAATGTATTCAGATAATATTTGAAAAGAAAGAATAGTTTAAGCAGCTTTGGTTATTTGCTATAATAACACAGAAGGTGATAGTTGCATAATAACTGCAACAAACCATTACTTAAAACTTCTATAATAAACATGGAATTCTGATGAAAGTCAATCCAGAAAAGCGCTTCGGATGCATGAAATTTATAACGTGTTGTTTTCATTTTCTATGATAAACATTGAATTTAAACAAAAGAAAATCTTAAGTTGTTAAAAGTAAGAAAAATAAATATTTTATTACGAAATTCTGATTTGTTGTGTGAGACAAACACTTTCATCCTTACAACCAATCTTGTAATGGACAGCAATGTTATGCCATTGGCAAGGATAAGGAGAGTAGCAGGATGTATAAAAAAAACCTCTAAATCTAACACAGAACATTTTTCCATGCCGTATGACCGGAGCAACATAGTAGGGTTATATATGAGTTTCTCTTATGACCAACAGTTAGGTACTTTCTTCTTCATTGCATTCTTCTCATTACTGTTATTATCATTAATGTATTCTTATAATATTCAATTTGATGATTTTGCTTATTTTGTTTTTGTAAATTACATAATATAACCTGTATGTTTTTTCCCAAGTTTGACGTCAACAGCTGCTGCCATTGGTGCCGCGGGAATTCCATCAGCTGGACTTGTCACCATGGCAATTGTTTTGACAGCGGTTGGATTACCAGTAGACGAAGTAACTCTCATAATACCCATTGATTGGTTCTTGTATGTATTTTTTGATAACGCTCTACTGTCCACTGTGCAACTGACCTATATAATTGGAGTCAACACCTGACAGACATGGTAAAATTCCAATAATGTCCAAAAACATTAACAATGCAACTGCATACATATTCAATGCATATAAGTTTAGCAAAAATACTTATGTGACAATATTGTTGAAACCACAGAAAGAACGAACTTGTCCATGTCTAAACTATGTTACTGACTCCAACGGTACTGATCGGTTGTATTATGTGTACAAATCAAATTATTTTTGTCAATTTGTTTATTATTTGGAAAATTATTTTGATAAAGGGAACTGCAACATTTTTTCCTGTAGTCATCAAGCTAGAACTTTTATATTATGCAGGATACTACTAGTACATATCAGTATACTGATTTAATATTAACATGGTTTATTTATCATTTAAAATTTGGCTTTGAACTAGCTTTTAGTAATTTGCGATTACTCTTAGATCATTTACTTTTACCTTAGAACTTACTCCGATTTCAAAGAAAGTGGTTCGACGAAGGTAATATGAACCGATTTTTCTGCGTTCAATTTGTATTTCTAGTTATACAATAGAGAACAAATAACACATGTCAAACACTAAATGAAAAACAAACATAAAAAGTGACACAAAACAATGTCATGGTAAGCAGTATGACCGAGATAGGTGGCGACATTTCTAAGTAAATTGCAAATATTATAGCAAGGTGGTAATAAACGAAAATACTTCTATGTGATGATAATTTACGTTTCAGGGATAGATTCAGAACAGCCATTAATGTATTGGGTGATGCATACGGCGCTGGTCTTGTTGATCACTTATCGCAAGAAGATCTTGCCGAATTAGACAGACAAGCTGCAAAAGGAATAGACATTAATGATGTAGAAATCACAGTAAATGGTGGCAAGTTTCAAGAAAAAAATGGTGGACTCGACAATCCTTCCTTTACGAAAATGTAGTTGAAAAGACTATGTCCGCCTAAATTATTCAATGCAACGCTGTTCTTTAATGTTTACATTTTATTGAGTTCCAATACTAATTTGAAAAAAAAAATGTTAGACACACCAGCTTTCTAAAACACAGTTTTTTCTTTACCCGCTTGTAAACATGTTACGACATTTTCTAAGATTTTAAACTATCTGGCTTAAAAACTGTATAATGTTATGGTTACCTGTATTTGACAAATGATGGTAACCGTTACTTGTATGTTTTCGCATTGTATCTGTATCACAATGAAAAATAAATAAGGCACAAACTGTGTATAAGGTCTAAAGATTTGGTCAAGAAAATTTCTTAGAAAAGGCGAGAAGTTATCAAAACTACATGTAGGGAAGTGAAAATACACAAAGGAAACAAGAAAGTATTTATGATTGGGAGTGACTTAGGGAGCCACTATTTGATTCTCTGAGTTGGCAGGTATATTTTTTTTTAATTTCTTGAAAAATGAAAAAATGTTTCCCCAAGAATAAAAAAAAAATGGTTAAATATATGAAGAAAAAATAATTTGTGAAAGCAGAGTGTAAAAATATAATTTTTCGGTTAAAATCGTAAAACAAATCAGCTTTCCTTGGCTCAGTGATTATATTACGATTATACCTTGTTTAGACACAGGGAAATTCGTAATAATATTAAGTACCATCCCCCGTTGTCCCACGATCTAAAGCAACCAATTTAATCAAATGTTTGCTTTCCATTGGATTGCAGCCGCACATAATCATATTTTGATTATTACGCTATTATCATTGTAGTCTTTATATGTTGATATAACTGAATCATAATAATATCTTTGTCATTGCCTCTCTGAGGGACCTACATTGGAAAAAATATTGTATTGTATTGTAAAGACACTTACGCTCCCTGAAATAGTATAGGATATTCAAAGGCGTCAAAATTTGTAAATAAAATAACAAACCAAATGTTATAAACAATAAAGCCACAACATTCTACGGGAGCACCCATTCGATTCTAGGCGGGGCAAAATGAAAAAAAGGTTGCTTTTGAAAAATGAGAAAAAAAAATTATACCTAGAACTAAATATAAAAGAATAATTTGGTTATCGGGTGCAAATCCTGCAACCCCCACCCCCCCTAAAAAAATCCCTCTTTGCGGGGAAGCAAATGCTCCCTAGTGCATATCAAAGTAAAATATATCAAAAAGTAATATAACAAAAACACAGAACTCCGAGGAAAATTTAAAACGGAAAGTACCTTATCAAATGGCAAAATCAAAAGCTCAAACACATCAAACGAATAGATAACAACTGTCATACTTTTCGTACTGAAATAATATGTTTTGGATTTAACAAATAGAAATAAGGTCGTTTTTAATGTCTTTATTATATCAGTGTATTATATTTTTTTTATAATCATTTTAGCCACATATATATTTTTAAAATAATGTACCTCACTAACTAGATCGTAGATGATTATGACCATTCTTTTAAGATCCGTGTTGGTCGCATAGCTCCTTAATTGTTATTTTTATTCGCTATTTTCAAGCATTTTGTTGTTGTCTGTAAATATGTAATCTAAACAATGAAATGTTGCTATATTTGTAGATAATCTATATATTTTTTTCTGAGACATATTTTGACCGTTGTCCTCTTATTTTCAAATTTATAATCGCTTTGTTAAGACTATTTTTCGATTGTTTTTATTATCATATACAATAAATAGTATACTCTTAAACCCATTTTACTTATTTTACAACATATGATGACATGACGAATTTTATTTCACGTTTTCTGGACCTGTACTACTGATTAAGGTAACAAGAGTATGGGCAAGAAAAATGCGTCTAAACATCAAAATGTTCAAAAAAAGCATAACATAAATACCAAACTCCAGTGAAAACTCAAAAAGGGGAAGTCCATGCATAAAAACTGACAAAATCAAATGCTATCAATTAACGGAACAAGGAGAAAACCTCTGCCATATTCCTGACTTTGTACAGGCATTTCCCGAAAAGAAAATGGTGAGTTAAACCTGGTTTTATAGCTAGCTAAAACCCCAACTTGCATGACAGTTGTATTGACAATATTGGGTGAGCAACCCAATATACTCCAAAAAATTTAAAATACTTAGATAATAAAAATAAATACACATTTTACGTATCAGTAACATAACTTTAGAATTATAAAAAAAGATACACATATATGATAAAGAGTGAGCAATGCAAACTTGTGAACTCCTACAAACAATTGATGCTGCAGAAGGATGAACATGTTCTAGTAATAATTGACTTGTGCTTATGTTAGCAAGTAGTTTAGTTTGTTGATGTTATTACAAGTTTACACACTGTCATATATAATTTTCATAGTTGAGTACACACCTTTTTACTTATTAACATACTCTATAACAATATATTAAAAATTCAGTCAGTAGCGCGCGGAAGTAGTCAAGAAGACAGTATTATTTTTTTCAGGGGTTGACAGGGTACACGTAATCGTTATTAGTTTAAATTTCAAGGTTTTTATGCAAGCAAATTTAATAAACAATGCTTTTATACATTTTTTTTTGTTTTCACTTTACATTGGACTTTATCTCTGATCTCATTTCTGTGTGCACAGTTCTGATTCTACAAATTTCACCTTTATCAATATAAGAAATCTGGACGATTCCACATATTATGTATTAGGGGTTTTTAGTTTCAATTTCGAGTTAATGTATATTATTTTGCATTGTCTGCGAGAAATAAATCATTTTTCTGATTATGTAACTAAATTCAAAACCAATTTAAATATAGTTAACATATATATTTTATTTAACTGTGTAAATTGATCGGAATGTGAATGACAACATAAACCTAAAATTCATTATGCTCTATCTCGTTTTACACATGACATTTGCGCGGGAACGTCTTCCATTGACATCGTAATTTACTATTGTATTGAATTTGGATTATTGTAATAAAATATAAATTGTGTTTGGATGTAAGGTGATGTTATATAATTTGTTTGTTCTTCTACAGTGCATAGAATGTACATAAATTGACGTCAGGTTTGTACACATAACGTTAAAGCTCTAGTCTAGTCACAACTGAAGTGTACATCATATCCCATCATATTGGCAACAAATTATTCAAATTTTAAAGTAAATTTGGATTTTATTAGATGAATACTTACCATCATAAATTCTGAGTATAACCCCAATTACGTCATAGGTCAGATGGAATATCCCGACTAAAAAAAAACGTACTCTCACTGGTCCGGACATATACCCCTGTTTGCCCATATTCTCCCATTCAATTTCCTCAAGACAGAAACGTAAGGAAAGGGGATGAAGGGGAGGCGGGTGGGATCTATAATTTATGATGGTAAATATTTATCTAATAAAATCCAAATTTACTTTAAAATTTGAATATTTTATAGCTATAAATACGTTACCATCATAAATTCTGAGTAACAGAATCTAACGTAAAGCTGAGTCCTCTGTAACAGAAGAAACAGGAGGAAAGTTCAATCTTTGTGCTGAAACTAGAGGTCCAAGAACGTATAAACTCTCAGCAAAAGTAGCCATAGATTGGAGGTAATGAGAGATAAAAGAGTTCTCATTTCTCCAGAAACCTGTAGATAGTACCTCTTCTAAAGATGCACTGTTAAACAGAGCCCATGATGTAGAGATACCCCTAACATCATGAGCTTTAACATTAAAACTATTCAAAAGTTCTGCCTTAGAAGAACCATAAGCTAAAGATATGCATTTGCATATCCAAGTAGAAATAGTTTTAACAGAAAGATCTGAGATTCCTATTTTAATAGGAATAGAGAGTCTTGAGTTAGAAACAGAACGTAAACTACTCGTTCTATCCAGATAAATAGAAAGGATTCTTACTGGACATAAAAGTACAGAAATAGAATCGCTAGGGAGTGCAGGAATCACGACTGGTTCTGCACCCTTATCCGGAATCTGATTCTTTGCCAAAAAAGCAGGATCAGTTAAAAGAGTAACAGAAGATTTATCCCTGTTCAATCGAAGGCAAGCATCAGAAATAGAGAAGGCATGGATTTCACTCCTTCTCCGTCCAGAAGCCAAAGCTAAAAGAAAACAGCATTTTTAGGAAAGAAACACTAAATCTATTGTCTCTGCTGGTTTAAAAGGAGGAAGTTTTAAAAAGGATAAAACTAGTCCAAGGTCCCACTTAGGAACTAAAGTTTTTTGTCTTGGTCTTTCAAGACTAAAACTACGAACCAAAAGAGAAATATGCTCATTGTTTCCAAAATCTGGGCCACCAGAAATATGAATAGTTCTTGAAATAGCTGATCTATATCCCTTAATAGTAGAGGGACAGAATCCTTTGGATTCAAAAAGAAAAACTAGAAAGTCTGCTAATTGTTGTACAGTGACTTGGAAAGGATCAATTTCCCGCTCACTACACCAATCTGAGAAGATTGACCATTTTGCATCATAGACAATGCTAGTGGAGTCTCTGACAGACTTTGTGAGATGTTTGGTTGCTCCTTCAGAAAAACCTCTCTTTCTGAGGCTAACCCTGAGAGAAGCTAGGCGTGTAGATGAAGTTTTTCTGGATTTTGATAAAGAACCTTGCCCTTGATTTGAGACAGAAGGTCTGGTCTCAGAGGTAGAACTAGAGGACAAGCACATGATAGGCGCAGAATGTCTGGAAACCAAGACTGTTTCGGCAATGCTGGAGCAATAACTATGATCTTGCAATTTTCCCCTGCTATTTTCTGAAGTACTGGGGAGTGAATTGAAAAAGAAGGAAGGCGTACTCGAACATTCCTTTCAAAGATAGGCTCATTGCGTCTACCGTAAAAGATTTTGGATCTGGAACCGGAGACACAAATGTTGGAAGTTTGTGATTGAGACTAGTCGCAAACAGATCTATCTGAGGTGACCCCCAATGAAGAGTCACAGCTTTGAAAACTATTTGAAGTAGTTCCCACTCCGTGTTTACTGGAGCAAGGGATCTGGAGAGAGTGTCGGCTAGAATATTGAGGTGCCCCGCAATATGACTCACCACTAGATGAACCTTGAGTTGAAAAAACAGAAGGAGAATGTCTCTGGCTATATGATAAAGAGAAGGTGAATAAGTTCCTCCCTGATTCTTGAGATAAGCTACAACTGTTGTGTTGTCCGTGGCCAGAATGACAGACTGATTCTTTAGAGACAGTTGGAAATGATTCAGTGCAAGCAGAACTGCTTTTATTTCCAATACATTGATATGCTCTTCCAAAAGATCTGAATTCCAGACTCCCGAGATTGTAAACCCCTCCAGATATGCTCCTCAACCGACGGTGGAGGAATCTGTGAATAATGTTAGACTGGGAACTTGAGGGGACAGACATAGGCCCCTCATTACATTTTCCCGTACTAACCACCATTGAAGATGTGGAAATAAAGGCTGAGCGATTGGAATCAATGCTTCCCTTTCTTGTGAAGCTGGAATCCATAACTTGTGCAGATAAAACTGAAGCGGACGAATGTGAAGGCGTCCCAATGGGATTACATCTGCCAGAGAATTCAATAGACCTAGAAGTTGCAAGAATTGACGTGCTGTGACTGATTGAACCGTCAGGAATAAATGTGTTTTCTGACATAGTTTTGTAAATATTTCCTCTGGTGGGAGAACTAGGCCTAGATTGGTTAGGAAATGTTCTCCCAGGAAAACAAACCAGGAAAACAAAGTCTTGAGAAGGAACTATCTCTGACTTTTTCCAGGAGATTAGGAAGCCTAGGGACAGAAAACAATTGATGACCAAATCTGTCTGAACCCTCAATTTGATTGGGCTATATTCCTTGAGAAGGGAATCGTCCAGGTAGGAATGAATCTGAATAGACAGGGAATGTAGGTGAGCTATAGCTGCCTGCATGATTTTGGTAAAAGCCAAAGGGGCTGTAGACATGCCAAAAGGGAGAGCCTTGAACTGGAAAACTTTGTTGTTCCAAACAAAGCGAAGGTATTTCCTGTAAGTATGGGAAATGGGAATGTGGAAATAAGCATCTGAAAGATCCAGAGAAGTAGTCCACATTTCTGGAAGGATTGAAGTCCTGATTGATCTGTTGGTTTCCATTTTGAAATGGGGAACAATAAGAAAGTTGTTCAGAATAGATAGGTCTATGACCGGCCTAATGCCTCCCGTCTTCTTTGGAACCAGAAAAAGACGAGAATAAAATCCCGGAGACAGAGTTAAGAGCGACACCTCCTCTATTGCAGATTTTTGTAACATTGTGTCCACTTCTACTGATAGAAGTTGATACTTGACTGGGTTTTGAGTATGAGACAAACTTATCGGAACTGCAGACATAGGAGGTGGGTTCTTGAACTGAAGTGTTAATCCCCCTCGAATTGTTGACAGCACATAACAGCCTGAGGTAATTTTCTTCCACTGATTTAGGAAAAAACATAACCTCCCCCCTACTGGTATTGATTTTTGAGGAACTTGTAAATTTTCCCCTGGGGAAGCTGTCAATAACGTACGAGGGGGCAAGAACCTAGGTACTAGACCCAGGTTTCTTGGGACCCTTAAAACCACCAGAAGGCTTACCTGAGCTTTTACCGGAGTTATGGGATTCGTTCTGCTGTTTGCCGTAGTTATTCTTCCTTTTCTTAACAGAAAAGGAGGACCACCTGAAGCAGAAGTACTAGTAGAACTAGATGTAGCATTAACCGACCTCTTGCCATTGTTAACTTGTACACTAGCTTTGACTGGAGGAGGGTTTTTGCTGAGTTCCTCTTGAACCCGCTGTACGGGTAAACCAAACATCTTGTCAGTAAGTGGAGATTTCAGTAAAGAATCTTTCAAAGACTCAGCAACAGAAATGTTTTCAAGAAACTCTGCTCTTTCAGATAGGGTGCAATAGCAATAGAACCCATTAAAAGCAACTGAGATGAACCTAGAGCTTTATCCAGTTGAAGTAAGAAGGATCGTACTTCTGCTGGAACAACCGAATCTTCGCTTTTAAGCAAATGTCCGGTTGCAGCTAGAAAATATTCAGCTGATTCTCAGTCTTTGACCAAACAGGTTGAGTGAGACGAAGACCATCTACTGGCTTTTTTTCCCAATAAAAATGAAAGAGATTTTTCACAACTGGGAACAAGTCTGCCCAGTGAAGAATCAAAGATATCAAAATCCTTGTACTTAACCTGATCAGAAAAGGATGACATTCCAAATCTAGAGATGTTGTTATTAGCAACCTTTTCACTAGCAGAATTAGCGATACCTTCATTAATAAATTGTAAAGCAAATGCCATATGGTCAGATTCAGGAAAAGAATTGTGAGACGTCACAGTGTCCTGAGAAATACCACAGGAAGCTTCAAAAGTTGAAGGTTTCTTCGGCTTGGAAGGAGAGGCAAAAGGGATATGTGCTTCATCCCTCATCAAGGTATACATACACCTTATCCCTAAGATCCTTCAAGGATGGAGGATCCTCAGTCTCCTTGGTGGGAGGTTGTTGAGCTGACTTAGAAGAAGGCTCAGGGGCCGTCTTTGATATCTTGGGAGCAGAAGAACTTTCAACATCCTCATCAGTGAGGAAAGCCCTTTCATGACTCCCAGGGGAAACAGACAGCTCGTCATCCTCCCTCTCATCATATTCTACAGACTTAGCTGGAGAAGGTTGATGAGAAGAAACTCTATTCTCCAGTAGAGACATACGACTGGATAGAGTACTAAATTCAGCCTTGAAAGACTCACCAAGTCCAAAAGTAACTTCTGAAAACCATCCAAAGATGATGCATGATCAGAACCGTGAGTACCATGAGAAGAGCTAGAAGACTGAGCTCGAGAGTCAGGTACGGTGGTAGAAGGAGCTACTGCAGGAGTCAAAGATACTGCTACGGGTGGAGTATGAGCTAAAGGTGGAGCAGTAGCTACCCCAGAAGGGGGACCATAGAAATTGTCCCTATAAGGCCAAAAACCAGGTTGGTTTGGCATAAACCCACCATAAGAGTAAGACTGTGGCCAAGGTGGCTGAGACCATGAGGGTAAAGTTTGGGTGCCCGAGTTGGGAAGCATATACCCACAATAGGTTAGTGGGGGTCTAGAACCTGGCAAGTTCAAGCCCATAGCTGTACCTGGGACAGAACCAATAGTACCCGATGAAATAACAGGCCTAGATAAAGTATGAGTCACCGAAGTTGACGTAGGTACCCCCCAACATGCATGGCCGAACCTTGTGAAAGGGTCAGATAGGTAGCATTACCAGACACCGTTGTCGAAACTCCAGTCAATGTACTGGTAGTTTGGGGGGAACTTAAAGGTAGTGACCCATCCAGGAGATAGTCCGAACCAGGGATATTTACGTAAGGACTATTCAAATTAAAGTCCATAATAAAATTTACTTTAGTCAAAAAACACAATTAATTTGTTTAGAAATCCAAACTAAACAAGGGAATACATTTCCAATAATATACACAATATATGAAAAGCAATTAAGCTATTCAAAAAACTTTACAAACAACTAAACACTTCTCTGTTGAATCTGTAATAATTTACACGTGTGACCGATGTCGCAGATGGAAATTGAATGGGAGAATATGGGCAAACAGGGGTATATGTCCGGACCAGTGAGAGTACGTCTATTTTTAGTCGGGATATTCCATCTGACCTATGACGCAATTGGGGTTATACTCAGAATTTATGATGGTAACGTATTTATAGCTATAAAAACAACGGATTTATTATTAAGGTTCATGTAGACCCTTTGGCTAAAATGGCTTCGTTTTCACATCAAAATTTACTCTGAGTAAAGACAAACCTGTGCATCGGGAAAAGTTTTAAGGCATAGCATGCGCTAGATAAATACTATTCATATGCATTGTATGTTTAAGAAAATTTAAAACTTAACTGGATTTTGCAGTGCACTTTTTTCGTCTCTGCAGAAGATGATAAAATTAACAAACTGTTGAGTTTCACTTGATATGGTCAACTCAGGAACACAGTTTAAATCACCAATTATTGTCAGGTATCTATTGTCCATCTATTGTCCATGTCAATCAATACAGTTCACTTCAACTATTACCTGTGGGGAAGTTCTCAAACCTCTTTCACAACTTATTTTAGTTTATTTTGGCACCTTCTGGAGGAATGAAAAAAAGTGCACTGCATAATCCTGCTAAGTTTTTCATTTTCTAAAACATAAAATATATTTGAATTTTATTTATCTAGAGCATGTTATGCCTTAAAACTTTTCCAGATACATAGGTTTGTCTGTACTCAGAGTAAATTTTAAGATGAAAATGCAGCCATTTTAGCCAAAGGGTCCACATGAACCTGAATGTATGTTACTTATAGTGGTTTTTTTTTCGAAAATTAACTTAATTTCCCTGAAAAACTTCCTTAATACAGACACATTATATAAAGTTGATATTTTCTTTATAGTTTGCTGTGTCTAAATATGAAGGACAGTATAGCCCTGAAAATTGTATATCCCGTTTTACTCATGACATTTACATGGGAAAAGCTTCCATTGGAATGTATCACCATTGCGACAAGTAATTTGTTTCTGAATTTGTGGGAAAAATTTGGGTGATTATAAAGGGAATCATTGAAGCATGATTGACTGGAGCTGGTCCTCCTTAGGTCAGGCAGCGCCCTCCCCCCTTATAAAAAGTTCTGGATCCGCCACTCGCATTGTTATTTACTGACTGTTTTAGTTTGATTTCCTACCACTACAGTCATTCTGTCGATACTTATATTTTGACATTGTACAAGGTCAAGCTTTTCTCATACTATTTATGACGTTTTAACACTTAATCCACTGGATGTATATTGATTGATATTTTAGTTTGGATGGTTTATTCATTTGCTAAAGTAAGCTTTGAACTAGCTTACTGTAACTGCGAGTACTTTTAGATATAATATGTATTTTGTCTGTTTGTAAGTTGTTGTTGTGATGCTTCGTGCCAATTTGATAAGTCAAGCCATTTCCAACTGATGTTTACAGTTCTTATGATGTGCTCTACACCACTTTCTCTCTGTAAGATGGAGGAGTGAGCAATGACAAACATGTTTAACCCGGTGCATTCTTTATGTGTCTATCCCAACTCAAGATCTTGTAATTCAGTGGTTGTCGTTGGTTGCTGTCTACCATAGTTCTTTTTCGTGTGTTGGTTTTAGAATAAATTAGGTCGTTGGTTTCCTTTTTTTGAATTGCTTCATATTTTGTCACGTTGGGGGTATTTTATAGCTTACGTCACAGCATGGGGTTTTTCTCATTGTTTAAGGCAGTACGTTGAAAATTAGCTGATTACTTTAATGTCAATTGGTCTTTTGTGTATATAAAATGTGTACAATACAATACCAACATTTTTAAAACAGGGAAAAACAAGTACAAGTACCAATAAATATTTCGAATATCCTTCATCATACTGATGAAGGATATCTGTTATCCGAAATATTTATTGAAATTTGTATTTGTATTTACTTTTCTCTTTTTTTTTAATTTCTATATTTGTCAAAATACTACTGAACTAAAAGGACACTCATAGAAATAAGATTTTATTTGCAATACATTTTAGGTATACATTACGTACACACTTATATCTTAATAATGCATGTTTTGTGTTTAACCTTTGAAACCAAAAAAGAAATATTTGTTGATCAAATATTGCCATTTGTAGGTCAGGAAACTGTGTCAATAGATACATAAGAGTATTATTAATTATTGCAAAATTTTTGACTAATATTTGTTCAGCTGTGTTTGCCGGAAATGAATGAAAAAATAACTACTCAGATATCTCTCAAATTAAGTAAAAGTATTTAAAAAACCTCCCTAATACTTGCTAGGGATAAATAATAAATAAATTACATTTGCTTTAACAAAAGACATTGTTGGGTTTTTTTATTCATACCTAATCATAACAATGAGTTTGAGTTTATATTCTTTTTCAATGAGTTTTCAGGTAGCGAGGGAAGTGTTGCCTATTCATACCTACGTGCATTCTTTTTGAAATAATCAAGCTGTTCACAGCTTTCTTAGTATATAAAACAGTGCACAAAAAACGTGTTAGACACGGACTTAAATGATTCTACCTTTTTAAACTGGCTTTAAAGTTTAAAGTTTCACCAAAAAAAACATTTAGACTGACATTGTGTCTATGTCCCCTCTCCTTCATTCTTTTCGCAATTCTGTCTGTCATAATCGTAAAAGCGTATATATAAATATATATATTTTATTAATTAGAAAAGAGCATACGAAGATAATTAAGATAAAATCCCATATAGGCAAAGTTGACCATAGATGCATGATTTGGCTATTCTTTTTTGGTCTTTTTGGTCATAAATATAGCTCCTCGCGTTTTCAAGTGCTTAAAACATCCTTAGCTTTTTCATGAAGATTTCTGATGGAGGTAAACCCAGAAAAGCGATTATGACGTAACTAATTTATAAGTTGTTATTTTCATTGACTATGTCATCAGCTCAGTAGTCAGTGCTTCGGTTTTGAAATGATTTATAACATACTAGTATCTTTTTTTTTTAAATTCCTCGTTCATAAATTATGAAATTATTACAAATCTAAGGTTCCATCTCTTTCAGGAAAAGTTAACCTTAAAATAATTTGGCTATTCTTTTAGGACCGTTCGTGTCATTTATATATATTCACGTTTTCATGTACTTATAAATCATTGGATTTCAAATTTTTGGCTTTGGCGAAATCCAGAAAATAAATTTGGACGCAACCGTGAAAAAAGACATTGGAAAAGTCGATTTTATTAATATTAGATAGTTTTTAGATTTTACATTTAGTGTATTCCTTGAACAGTTGAGAAACGTTACTAGTAAGGTTTTTTTTTTTTTTTTTTTTGGGGGTTCTGACTAGAAGCATAAAGGTGTATTTTACGCACGTTTACGCAAGGTAAATAAAAACGATAAAACCACACGTTTTTATTTATCTGACGTAAACGTGCGTAGACTGGTAATTTTCAATATCATTACGTTGTTATCAGTCCAATTCAACCAAATCGAGAGTATCAAGCAAGTTATGTAAAAAAAGAAGCAATCTGCATATCTTCAAACAATATAAGACCATTTGATCGGTTTATAACTGGTATTTTCTATCTCATAAATAAAGGCAACAGTAGTATATCGCTGTTCGAAATTCATAAATCGATTGAGAAAAAAAAAAAAAACAAATCCGGGTTACAAACTAAAACTGAGGGAAACACATCAAATATAAGAGGAGAACTACGACACAACAGCAACACAACATTAAAATGTAACACACCCAGAAACGAACTATGATATAACAATGGCCATTTTCCTGACTTGGTACAGGACATTTTAAGAAAAAATGGTGGGTTGAACCTGGTTTTGTGGCTAGCCAAACCTCCCGCTTTTATGACAATGTTAAATATAACATTAAAATGACAACATTACATGCCAGGACTACAAATAAATGGGAGAACATATAGGACAGAGAAACATACGAATAACAACTAACAAAAGGTACCAGGTTTAAAATTTAATACGCAAGACGCGCGTTTCGTCCACACAAGACTAACCAGTGACGCTCAGATCAAAAAAGCTCGAAAGCCAAAACAAGTACAATGTTGAAGAGCACTGAGGACCAAAAGTTACAAAAAGTTGTGCCTAATACGGCTAGGGTTTTCTGTCTGGGATAAGAACATCCTTATTATTTAGAATAATTCATACTTTTGCAAACATTAAATTTATAAAAATGACTATACAATAGATATACATGATAACACCGAAGTGGTGACTAAAACAACATAGACCAGCACATAAAAATTCACAGCCGAGTTAGCCAAACAGATTAACGCACAAAGTGACGTCACATCTGAATTTCTAAAAATTTCCCCAAAATAGGATAGAATTCAAGATTAGGTTTGTAATATTCATATAATATTTATTAATAACAATGAAAATTACAATACTGATTAATATAAAATTGTGGTAGTAATTAGATAATTAATTGTATTATCTAGCTATGTCGGTGTTTCTTCTAAATCGAACTGTAAACCAAATATATCGTATAAATTTAGTTGACCCAAACTAAAATCTAATAAATGAACTGGGTGATTAATTATCTTTACCATAACACACAAATACAACAGAAAAAAAATAAGATTTACAACTATAAACGATAAGACATTTGACAAAAATCCTAGTTACTATGCACTATAGTATATATGGACATCTAAGATAATTCCGCGATTCAGAACAAATGTGGAAGATGTTATTGACAACTGGTAAATAACCTTTGACAAACTGTGTTTTATGTATCTATTTACTATATTTCATATATATTGTTATTAAACAATATAAGCACGGAAATATTCTTTTTAAGATTTTTATTTAAAACATAGAGTATATAATGAAATAAGGAATTTCGTATACCATATACTAAAAGTCATATGATACGTCAAATAAAACAAACGAATAACAAAATTGAGAATGGAAACGTGGAATGTGTCAAAGAGACAGCAACCCGTTTAAAAAGCAGAAAACAGCCCAAGGCCACCAATGGGTCTTCAACACAGCGAGAAAATCCCAGAGGCGGGCTTCAGCTGACCCCTAAACAAAAATGTGTACTAATTCAGAGAAAATGGACGACACACTAAATTCCGAAACATATAAATGACCAAAATTTAAAAAAAAAAAAAAACATACAAAACTAACAAACGCTAGAGGTTCCTGACTTGGGACAGGCGCAAAAATGCAGCAGGGTTAAATATGTTTTATATACTTGAATGACTTTTTAATATAAAACACGTGTACATGGACTTTCTTTTAAAAGAAATTCCTTTATCTTATCAACATCAGAAATGTACTCTCATTGAATTGTTGTCTTCCCGTAATTCGCAAGTGCGAGGGAAAAACCGCGAAGGAAGAAAAAGTAAATAAAAGCCGAAAGATAATCAGCAAGCAAATTTTCACACAAAGAAATATTTTTATTGTCGAATATACGCTATGAATCGGTAATAAATGTTAAAAATCGTGCATAGAGGACTTAGTATATATACATGCATTGGTTCAATAATTTACTTAACATCATAATTTCAAGAAACTCGTTTCATATAACTTTAACATTTAAAGAAGCAATCAACATCGTATGCATTTTTTTGTACATAGGAATCTTTCTAAAAGCCCTCTTCTATGTTAAAGCTAAGTTTTGGATTTACAAATATTTTGTCCTCAAACATCACTTTCGGGACATTAACTGTCAAAACACGCATCTGGTGCAGTTATTTTGTCCGCTAATGTTACTGAAATGTCCAAGAAAGATGCAAAAGAACAAAGGTCTATTCAGTGAGAAAAAAAATAACATGAATAAATAAGAAATCATCTGAAATTTGATAAAGAAAACAATTTAAAACAATAACAATAAATAAATGCATGCAAATATTTAAAATGCAATGTATAACATTCTAGAAGTTGGGTTTTAAAGGTTTTTTAAAATAAAAGATATAATACAAGAGATGAAATAACATTTAACTATTTAAGATTATTGCAAAATATTCATATTTATAAACTCGCTAGTATAAAAAATATAAAAATTGATAGTATCACATATTACAGATATCATTAAAAATCGAAGGCACTAGAAAAGATTATCAGAAAAGACAATATGACAAGATTAAAAACTTAACAGTACTTTGATGCAAGGTTAGCTACTAGTAAAACTAGTAGCATAGTGGTGATGCTGTGAAATCTTTTTTGATCGTTACCTGTGAATAAAAAAAACCATAATCATTTTTTTTAAAGAAATATCCGTCGTTAAAATTAATTTCTATTCAATAATTATTGCTCGAACATTAACATTAATAAAGGAAATTAGGGACATCTTTTATTACTTTAAACTAGAGAGTTTTGGTGTAGCTCGTGGTGCTCAATTTTTAGTTTTCTATGTAGGGTTGTTTGGACTTGTCTGTCTTTTCGTCGTCATTTGTTTTTTGGCCATGGCGTTGTCAGTTTCTTTCCGACTAATGAGTTTTGTATGTCCCCTTGGTATCTTCTATCTTATTTCTTTGCCATGGCATTGTAAGTTTATCTTGACTAATGAGTTTTGTATGTCCCTTAGTATCTTCTATCTTTTTCTTTGCCAAAGCATTGTAAGTTTATCTTGACTAATGAGTTTTGTATGTCCCTTGGTATCTTCTATCTTATTTCTTTGCCATGGCACTGTAAGTTTATCTTGACTTATGAGTTTTGTATGTCCCCGTGGTATCTTCTATCTTTTTCTTTGCCAAGGCATTGTAAGTTTATCTTGACTAATGAGTTTTGTATGTCCCTTGGTATCTTCTATCTTATTTCTTTGCCATGGCGTTGTCAGTTTCTTTCCGACTAATGAGTTTTGTATGTCCCCTTGGTATCTTCTATCTTATTTCTTTGCCATGGCATTGTAAGTTTATCTTGACTAATGAGTTTTGTATGTCCCCTTGGTATCTTCTATCTTTTTTCTTTGCCATGGCATTTGTAAGTTTATCTCGACTAATGAGTTCTGTATGTCCCCTTGGTATCTTTATCTTATTTCTTTGCCATGGCATTGTAAGTTTATCTTGACTAATGAGTTTTGAATGTCCCCTTGGTATCTTCTATCTTTTTTCTTTGCCATGGCATTGTAAGTTTATCTTGACTAATGAGTTTTGTATGTCCCCTTGGTATCTTCTCTCTTATTTCTTTGCCATGTCATTGTAAGTTTATCTTGACTAATGAGTTTTGTATGTCCCTTTGGTATCTTCTATCTTTTTTCTTTGCCATGGCATTTGTAAGTTTATCTTGACTAATGAGTTTTGTATGTCCCCTTGGTATCTTCTATCTTTTTTCTTTGCCATGGCATTGTAAGTTTATCTTGACTAATGTTTTTTATGTCCCCTTGGTATCTTATATCTTTTTTCTTTCCCATGGCATTGTAAGTTTATCTTGACTAATGAGTTTTGTATGTCCCCTTGGTATCTTCTATATTTTTTCTTTGCCATGGCATTGTAAGTTTATCTTGACTTATGAGTTTTGAATGTCCCCTTGGTATCTTCTATCTTATTTCTTTGCCATGGCATTGTAAGTTTATCTTGACTTATGAGTTTTGAATATCCCCTTGGTATCTTCTATCTCTTTTTGAACTCTATGATTTCATAACAGAAAAAAAAAACATCAAAAAGCTTGAATCTTACTGTATCTTAAAAATTGCATGCGACTACTTTTAAAGGGAACTGAGAACATTTTTTCCATTTCAGTTAAAGATGCTTGATTTATCTTCTTCTAATTGACAACAAATCAAAACAATCATCAACTTCCCAATTTGCAAAAGACTTACAAATGCATCAATGAGGTAACTTTTTCAAGAGTCAAATGAGAGATCTGTAGATTTGCGTAATGTGAACTGAAAATGCACTTGTTTAGACACAGAATAACAGTCTAAGATACATATACTTTTTTTAAGATGGCAAGAATTGCTAGGTGATAAATTGTTTATCTTTTAGTTAAATCAGTTATTGAATATATCTACAACATAATAGACACAATACTTACATCCTGAATTAAAACAGTTTGAATTTATATCACAACGCGATGCATCATTTGCTGAGGAAGCAACAGGGGTCGTGGTATTAGAAGCGTCTGTTACAGATGTAGTAACTGTGGAAAGAACGCTTGTTATTGCTGTCTGTGTTGTATTAGTTGACGAGGACACCGAAGATAAACTAGATATACTTGACACCATATCAGAGTTGGTAGTTATTTGTGCATTTGGAGAATCTGCTGTCGTTAAATCGGTTGTAATTGCACTTTGAGAGACCGTGCTTTGAGCAGCATTTGTTAATGGTAATCCGGTAGAAACATATTCTGATCTTGATGACTCTGAATATGTTGACCTACTTGATAAAGAACTTGTAGAAGATGATCCTGAATCATCTCTCGGTTCGGTAGTGAAATGTTTATTAGTTAGTTCGGTACTGGTTCGTGATTCATCCGTTGGTGAAGTCTCCGTATCAGTTATTGACATTGTAATAATTGAATCTTTGTTATTAACAGAAGCTGAAGTACTTGTTTCAGATGTATATTTCGAAGCCAATGAGTTCTTATCGATGTTTTCTGTTGTCAATATCACCGAATTCGTTGATGTATCCATGTTGTGTGTGTTGCTAGTTTCAACTATGTACGGTCCCGTATAAACTTTGTTTATCGTGGAGTTTGTTATATCCATATGGTCAGTTAATATACTGGTAGAAATGTCTGTAACAGTTTCAGAACTTGGTAATTGCTCTGTACTTAAGGTGTTTGGTCCCAGAGTTCTTGTAAACAAATCATATATTGGTGAATTTACAAGATTATCCTTTGAAGTTGAATGACTGTTATACTCATCAGTGGTTAAAGAAAATGCATCTGCTGACGGTAGTGTTTCGTGTGTATTTATTACATTTGACACATCGTTTGGACTACTTTGATAAAAAATAGGATCAGAGGTCGACTTTAATGCTAATGTGTTTTCAGTAATACCGACATTACCGCCTAAATCTTCTGCTGTTGACATGGAAGAGGTAGATTCTGAAAAATTAGATGAAATAAACAATATTTACAATTATCTATAGTGTTCTGTATTTCACTTTTAACTGCTTCTTTTTATTGTTGTTTTGTTTGAAACTCATAAAACCAAAATAATTATTTCATGAGGAGGATAAATATCTGAACTAAATAACTAAAAAGGACGAATCAAGCGAAGAAGTAAGAATAAATACGCCAAACCTGTAACAATGTGAGAACAAACACCTCATCTGTCATCTTTAAATTTAAAACGCATTCAAAACAAATATTCCACCTTCTTACTGTCAATACCGCTGTAGAAAATTTTATATAAGCATATCATTGCGAATATGTCTAAGCACTGAATACACGATCTTTAAACCTCCGTTCCTAAAAGTACTAACTAAATTGGTATCAAAATTTCCGAACTATTACCAAAGATAGTATATCACTCTCGTCAGTTGTGATTATCATCTGATAGATTACTTATAATGCATACGGTTTTTTATGTATTTTGAATACGAATTTTGCAAAATTCTCTTCAACTTCATTTATTCCCAAAGAGCAACTTCTCTAGTAAAAGATCGTACCGATAAGCCCAAAACTTAAAACCTGGCGCTGAAATTGAAAAACAGCTAATCTGTAAGAAATTAAATTGCTTGAAATAAAACAAAAGCTTCACAAACTGTTTATAAGTTCTTACACTAGATAGTTGGATGTGTACTGCTTGATACTTTAGTCAGTGAGAACATAATTTATCTATTAGTTGTTAATGACTTTAAATCTGCTTTCAGTAACAACGAGTACTCTTAGATCGGTAATTTGTGGCTTTTGTCTTCATGTTAGTAGCTATTTTGTAAATTTGATGAATCAAGCCATTTCCAAGTGTTTTTTTTTTTTTTTTGTTCTTATGTTGTGTGGTTAACCCATGGTCCCGGGTTAAGGGCGGGTTGAGCGCTCAGAAATATGTTTAACCCCGCCACCTTCAGTATGTATCAGCCATAGTCATGAGCCTGTAATTCAGTGGTTGTCGTGTGTTACTTTAGGTTATATCTGTTTTTCGTTATTTTTTGTCATAAATCATGCCGTTATTCTTCTCGTTTCAATTGTTTCACGTTTTGTTATTTCGAGGCTTTTTATAGCTAACTACACATTACGGATTTTGCCGAAACTTCACTTGAAAAGTTTTGAATGTAACCGAATGTCAAAGACTTATTTGATTATTTGAAATATAGATACTTTCATCTCTATTTTTTTTTTCAAAATCCCTCTGTGAAAACAAAGCATACATTTAAAGTTGAGTAGTAAGATACCATAAACTAAACAAATTGACATAGATCCTAAAAATAACGAGTCAGAACAGAGGATAAAATATGTTCCTTACATGGTTGCATCCTACAAAGACATTACAATATTGGAGTTCCAGGGATTTCTATGCATATAAACCATCGTTAAATGTAGCAGAAAGATCTTCTTGTGTTCGTTTATAGGAGACAGTGTCCATGACTAAAAATACATGCTTTGGTAATTTCATATTGTTGGTATTTTGTCATGAACGAATCAGACATTACAAGGTCACTTTTAGGCCCCTTGAAATCAATGTCAAGATAAATTATAGACATCAAAGAGATATTCACAAGATGAAAGTCGGTCAGATACCACACATTTTAAATTTCAATTACTGTCTTACATATTTGCGTAAAGTCTACTGATTGTTTGCATTGATAGAAAATGTTAGATCTTCATAATCATATGAACAAATACAAACCCAGCTTTAAGTTTTATCTTTTTTTCCACAAAATATCTCATACAATGATGTTAATGTTCTTGAAATATGTTTTGTCCTATTGATAAAAATTATTACTTGAATATAAAACCTGTACGTCTAAGATGGCAAGTTGTGGTCGAATATGTCTATCAAAACATGTTAATGACATCACAGTGACATTGAAAATGACATGTTTACACTAAAATTACATGAGTATATATTATCATAATCATTTGTCATTTAAGTTAATATATTTTGTGAATCATTAAAGGATATGAAATTTTTTGATACTTTAAGGGACCAGGATGTTACTGTAATCTTATCAAAAAGTAAGGTTCCAACATTCTTAGACACATTTGAACTAGGGTGGATTTAGCTATTCTATTATGTCCCTTTATAGTCATAAAACACCTCACGTTTTCAAGTACTTGCCTCCATTTTTTGTTTTGGCTTTGAGCGTTTCTAATGAAGGTAAACCAAGAAAAGCGCCAAGGACTCAACACAATAAAGTGTTATTTTAATTTACTCGATACCTCTGCTGGTGAAGTGGAAGTCACAGAGAATACTATAAGCTCAGTGAAGCTCTGACATGATTTTTTTACGGTCACTTTCTTAAATACTCCGTTCCTCACTTCGGAAATTATTAAGAAAGTAAAAGTTTCAACTCGATCATGCAAAGTTGACTTTCGATGGATTTAGCTATTTTATTTCTAATTATTTTGGTCGTTTAGTTCCTGACGTTTTAACGTGTTTATACATTCTTGACTTCCACATTTTTGGTTTTGGGTGTTCCTGACGAAGGTAAATCCAGAAAAGCGCTGTACCAGATTTATTTATTAATTATGGACTTTTGACGAGGTCAATAAGTCATATATGGCACTGTTCGTATGATAAAGATCGAGGACGAAGTCCGAGGTTAAATATAACCTAACAGGTTCATATATTCATATATTGACTGAGTGAAAGTCAAGTAATATATATATTATATACATATATATATTTATATATATAATCATATATTTATATATTACATAGGCTACATATGTAAATAGTGTAAGTTTGAAAATAATCTTGACTCCGTGTTACTATTTTTGGAAATGATATTGACTCAATGTTACTATTTTTAGTAACATGGAGTCAATATCATTTTTAAAAATAGTTACGTCAAGTCAAAATGTCAAAATAGTGAAAAAATACAAAATATATTTTGGAAAACACGTGACCAAATAAACCAATGAGAAACAAGAAAAATGAAACCATATCTAATATTAAATGTAATATTCAATTTTCATTACATTCTTTTATGTCTTCTATTTGTTCTGTCCTTTTATTAATATTATTTTTTGAGACACAATCACATTTTAAAGAAAAGTTTTTAAAAAACCTGGCATTTTGTTTGATTAAGTCTACTGTTTCATGATCTGGACTTTTGATATCTGCATTTGTTTTATGAAATTGATGTTCGACGACAGTGCTATTCAATAAAAAGGATAACAAGAAATAACAAAAATATTGCACAGTACAACGAAACACGTTAATCACAAACAACTGACTCATATCAGAAAATATACGTACAAACAAAGCCAAACATCAACAACACAGAACTCATAATCCCAAAAGCCTTATTTGGTACCAGCACAACATGAGGTTGTAATGTATCCGTTAATATATCCTTTTGAACTAGAAATTAAAAAAAAAAAAAAAAAAACACAGATACAGCTTCTTCTGCCTCATTTCTATGCATTTACTTAGAATTTGACAACAGCTGTCATCTCAGTACCAGAATTTATGGCAAACGAGACGATTTCAAGTTTGAAATTATAAATTTTCCACACCTTAGCAGCAATATATCAACTTAACCAGCTTATGGAGTATACAATTATCAATTCATACGATCATCAAGAACATGCAGCTGCTACGCAGACTTTGTAAAACGTCATCGGTGTCTGAGCAAAATATTAATGAGCCAGGGTTTTGTCAAAGAACGTCTCGTCCTTTTTCTCAAAACGTACATCGGAAAGTACCAAGATCTAATAGACAAGTGTTCTGTGTCCATTTCACATATGATACAAGATGATATTGAGTTATATATTCTATGTGCTGAAGTTGTGAATCTTTTAATTTACTTTACAGTTTTCCATTCATCTGTCGTCGTGCTATTATATTTATTTTCGTCGTAAGACTTTTGACGTGACTCGGTATTTATGCATCCCGCTATCGAATTTTTTACTTTGGGCATTTCCGGTGCAAGTTGGTCCTGAGGTACGATTCGGACGAAGTAGGTATTTACAGCGTTGTTTCTATTTTGTTTGGTGTCTTTGTTAGATTTATTTATAAGTTTTTTTAATAGTTTAGTCAGTTATGTTGTATGTCTGTGATGTAAGTTTGGCTGCTGGATCCCAATTATTGTCACATAACCCTATATGTCGGTTTGCTCTCCCAATTTGTCAATGTAACGGAACTACTAGTATAAACAACTGTCGTGCAAGTGGGAGGTTAAGCTAGCAATACAACCAGGTTTGACCCACCATTTTCTTCGGAAAATGCCTATACCAAGTCGGGAATATGACAGTTGTTTTTCATTCGTTCCGTTGGTTGATATCGTTTGATTTTGTCAGTTTTCATGGACTTTCCCTTTTTTTATTTGCTTTGGAGTTAGCTATGATAATCTTAACTATTGGTTAAATAGAAACCAAAAAATCTGAAAAGAAGTGTTTCACAAATCTCCTCATAGATGTATTTGAAAGCGGTAGTATTTGTGAGAAACAGTAAATATTTTAAATCGTCGGATCATTAAAAGATTTTTTTTCAAACTAAGTAAGTGAGTATCCCTCGACTGTAGCCCTTGTTGTTGAGAGATTTGAGAGTTTCCAGATTTAAAAAAATCATATTTACTGTTTGAGTTCTATTAACGACTATAAACAGAAAGTAGGGTGATAATGACACTAATTTTATTTGCCTACTAGAAGCGCTTGTAAAGATAAATCCTGATGACGACATAAAAACTTTTTACAATATTCAAACACCTTTAACCTTTGAACCCCTGTAAAATGTATTTTCGTGTTTATGCACTTCAAGGAAACTTCATTTTAACACGTTCTAGCACACTCCAAGATGTGAAATGTACACGTCAACCATCTGTACAGACATTAAGAGCAAAATAACTGAATTTTCGAAGAACTTATTGTGTAAAAAAAAGTCTTTTTTTACTCGAGAATTCGCATCAAAAAGGGCTCTTCAGGGTATGCTAAATTACAAAAATAAAAAATAAATCTAACTTCCTATCACAAAAATTAAAATTGGTATATGTAAATGTCTAAGTTTCGAAACGTGCATCATTCATATCTAAATTTACGATGTGGGCAGATGAAATTGAGAAACTGCTACCATTACCGCCTACCTCAAATGAATTGTGCATATTGACCTCTGTGTATTCTCTTGCTGAAAATTATAAATTACATTGCATTGAATTTGCTATTTGTTTAAACAGTGACCCAAACTAATCTGTAAAATACTTTTCTTTTTATGGTTTTAATTTTTCACCTTCAATTAAGATATTATTGTACTGACACATTACATGTGCTTGTTATTATATTTAGAGGTGTTATACCTACTGATGGATGATTCTCTTTTCTAATGTGTTTTTCTTTTTATGGTGCTAAATTGAACAGCCGAAATTTAAGTAACACCTTCAGTTTTATACCTCTTAAGATACCTCTCATCACGACATACCTGTTTCGATGCAATGGACTCCAGCATCTTGCACATAATCACACATTCCCATTCTGTCACTGGTGTCATATGCACACTCTGAAAGATCGGTTTCATCACCTGTGCAGTTAACGTTAAACATACTCCTACTGAAATTGTAATCCTGATCGATATATGTAGCTTTACCAATATCTCCCATTCCATTTTGCTTGCATACAACTGTAGCATCTTGATCGTTCCAATTGTAGGAACATATTGTTGAAGTATTATATGTCTCTGCGTTGTACAAATGTACTCGACCATCAGATCCTACAAGCACTGACATATTATCTGCAACTATAAAGAATCGTTTTGACTTACATTTCTTAAAATTAAATTTGAATCTACTCTTTTGTATTTCAATACCAAATTTCTAGATGACTTAAACCTTCATTAGGAAAATGTTAAGTATTATCATTCATCATAAGTATCGTAAACCTCAAGCACTGCATAATCCACTTACCTAAATTAATGATCATATTGTTTATATATTTTTAGTTATCATTAACTTACACTTTTACATGACTAATCAAAGAAATTCATTAACTATTTTAACTATATTTTCATTAAATCTTCTTTAGAACACTTTTCTTAATACTTTTTACTTGAAATATTGTACTTATAATTCTTTATTAAAATGAACCTATACTTATATGTTACTTTAATTTTCATTAAAACTTCATTTCTTAACTATGATAATAATTTAGTATAATACACAGTTTATGTTAACATGTTAAAATATTTGAACGTACTTTAATAATTAGTTAATAATTTTAATTTAATTACATATGTCGTGAATAACTGATCAATTAGTACTATAAATTACTGAATTAAATCTATTTATTTTAATTGTATATATTGTTTCCTGTCAATTGCATACTTAATACATATAAACTATAATAAATCAATAACCTATCTAAACATTAATTTGAATGATTTTAATGAATCCCTATAATACATCTTTTATATTATAATAATGTACTTTGATAAAGTTTAATACTTCTTGAAAGTTAACATGATTCCTCAATTTTTTGCTGAATGAAATTACACTTTCTTACTTAAAATACTTACTTTATTCGATTTAAAAATACTGCATTGCACATATTGATTTTAACTCATTGAATGAATATTATAGATTAATTCGTACAATACATTAATTGAATTACTTGCTATATGAATCGTTACAATTGTAATTTACATAGCATGTCATGTCTCAATTACACTTCTTGCATGTAATAGATACATCATTTTACAGACATAGTTTGAAACATATTACTTGATCAGCATTGATAATCTTCTAAACAATTCATCTGTATATGTCCATAATCTACATTGACGCTTATTATCGATTAACGTTTAACTGTGATATTGAATTCTTCATAAGTTATTGTACTAAATCATTCATTCATACTTGTTCATTTAACTGAATATATCGCTTCAAAACTGAACATTTTACATATTCAAATATATCATACTTTGTATTCGATAAAACATTAATTAGCTTTGTCCAAAATGACAATTCGTTTTGAACTGAAAGTTACCAGCATTTCCAAACCCGATGATAACTTTCAACTTAGTACACTTGAACAATATTATGTTAATTCAAGTCACTCATTTATTTCTGATTAAGTACATTTACATTATTGTACTGAACAACTGAATTACCTCGTTCATGAAACTAATTATATTTCTGTTAAACTTATAGTTACTATGAAACATACTTTTATCACGATAACTGAAAAGACAAAATGACAATTCGTTTTGAACTGAAAGTTACCAGCATTTCCCAAATCATCAATCTTTATCGAATTTAAACATATAACTAATCATCAAACTTTATCGAATTTAAACTATATAACTATTAGAAGACCCGACTACTATTTGAATTAACTGAAAACGTAATATTTTACCACCTTCAATTCATATTGTAATGTACTTGAGCATTAAATTTGAAATTAGGTACATTAATTGTTATTTGTCTTCAAATATATACTTTATTATCTCTAGAAGCTTTAAATGCTGTTATATTTCTTATATCGTAATAACTGAATCATGATAACTATATTTTGATGATTATTACATATCATTCGCATCTTTCAGTAACAACTTGATGTACTTCATAATGTTAGAAATAAATTTAAATTTACTGATAATTCGTAACTTTAAGACTATGATAATTAAGAACCATTCATTCATGATAAAATTAGATTCATTGCTATGTATTATACAATCTTGATAATATTCTATGTTTCAATGTTACATTATCTGAATCAGCATCTAACATCATTACTGATTACCAATTATACTGAATGTAAACTCATTGATTACTAGATATCTGTACCATTCAACAGATTGTTACTACTGAATCATTTGTATGTCATAAACAATTGACTGATTAGAAATGATACTTTAATGTACTATTGTACTTAGAAATAATTACATAATTACCATATTTTCTGTCAAATATAGTTCACTTGACATTATTTTAATGTTACAACATGAGTTATATCATGCCTCAATTGACAGTATTTTGTAAACTAATTCGTTTCTCTGATACTATTGATTTAGACATTGACATTTAAAAGTTGTTGTATATTCATGATTACTGAAGTACGTACTTATAGAACCTTCAATTCACTGTGAATCGATAAATATACTTTTGTGAAATACTATTCAGTGTATGTAAAAAATTTAAATATTTCTTACTATATCGAAATGAACGATCTTTATAATGTAAAATACTATAATATGATTATAATATCTTTCATTAATAAGTTATGATCAATTCTGTCAATTCTATTACCAATGTTGAATTGCTTAAACGTTTCTATCTCAATTTACGACTAAATGACATTACTTAACAAATGATATTTTGGATAATAATCTGATTATAAGACTTACTAATATTATCTTAGATGTAAAGTAACTTATGAAAATAAATCAACTGTACTTTATTCAATGAATTATGCTATACAATTCTATACTTGATCTATAAGATCACTTATACAGTTTCATATACTTATCATACTTTACTTGAATTAATCTGAAACTATAGTACTTGAATACTACTTATTCGTAACTTGAAATTAATCCTCTGAATTAAACTAGTTAAATCGCATTATTCAAACATACGTGTATATACATTGATGTAACAATCGTTACTTTGATTAACTGAAAGTATTATGACATGATAAATATCACTGTTCATGCATACTAATTGCTTGCATTATAATAAATGCATTATCAATGATATCTTGTTTTAATGTGACATTACAGTTCAAATTACCATTCTCAAACTTAATTATTTCATACAGATGAAGTATAATTACGAATAACTATAGATTTACTTAACTTCATTGATTTTAGATCCATAAAATATATATTACATGACTCAATAATTATGTTATTAATTTAAGTTCATGTATGTTTACATTTATAATTTATAATTTCAATGAAAGACTTGAATCGTAATACTTCATTACATGAATGTATTTATGAATTAATTGTTCTTAAGATTTATACTCTTGAAACTCATTCAAGTTTGTATTCTCAATTTACTACTGTAAATCTCATGAATCACATAGCTAATGAATATCCATTCTGAACGATTTAATCATACTGAAATGAGTTATGACCATCTCTTGACATTAATCATTACTATCATGTATCATTACTGTTATATACAGATCTTATCTGTTAATTCTTGAACTAACTTTACATATTATCATCAATAGATACAGTCCTTGTTAATACATTAATATTTCGTCAAATATCGACATCTATCAATCACTGTACATTCTGTCATATTAGATTATAATTCTGACAGATCGATTAAATATACACTAATTGTACGTCATTCATTGAATTTATCATTTTCACAACTGACATTTGAATAATTCTTTGACTGAATTAATTTGATAATTTGTATTCATTGAATTTATTAGATTCACATTCGTAACTTAAGAATGATATCTACATTGAATATAAACTGATAATTGTGTTAATTTAAATTTAATACTTTCACTATCAACTATGCATTTTTTATTACTGTAACTTAACATATTGTCAATTATAATCTTATTATAATCGATATCGTCTTAACATGAATTCATTAACAACTATATTTAATCTACATTGAATTGAAATTAATCTCATGTCAATAATATTGAATATATGTTTCAATTTTTAATGTCATCTGCTATGTATTTAATCTTCCATTTACTTCTTAATATAATTTATTTTTTACATTATATCTTTGCGATAATGACATTCTCCATCTACCTTATTATGCATTTGATTTACTTTTGCATTGTAAATTAACTACTCACTCAATACACTTGCAATATCAATTTACACAGAATAATTCGAATCACTGTCAATATTAATTCACTTTGATGCATTATACATATATCCTCATTTGTAGAAGATTAATGTATCTAATGTACATCTTACACATCTCATTCATTCTTACATTGTCACTTATCATATGTGTCATGTACAACGTTAACTTAGAAATAACACGTATACTATCAACGAATTCCATTCATTTATATAACATTGAAGAATTTGAATTATATCATTTATTGTGAAACGTATATGTTGTGATTACATACGATTTTCAACTATTAGTATTTAATGATACTATTTATACTTTCAAATTTAATATACCTAGATGCTTTATTAAAATCTAATTTTAATTCTAAAATTGCGTACATTTCATGATGAATCGTAAATGATGTTGATAAGTGATCAATTACAACTAATCTATAGTAACTTATATTAACAATAATATTAAACCGATTCATTGAATTAAATGCTTAAATTATAGTTAACATTTAGTGATACAGTGATTACTAAATTTCTGCTCAAATTCAAGTTGCTATTGAAATATGTGCATCATTATCAATTTTATTCATTTTAGAATTACTACTTAACTTCTGACTTACGAACAATACATTGATACATTTAATTGGAACATGGAATTACGCTCATCTATAATGACATATAATCTGACATCGAATATTCCTTAATTAGATCTACTTGCATGCATTGACAAACTACTTCATGTAATTAACCGAATATAGATATTAAATACTCTGTTACAGTATGTTATCACATTAGTCATACTGTATCATCATTTACTCAGTAATCATGTTTAAACTATTCCAACGTAATATTAATCATGATGACGTATTATTACTGCATAAGTAAATTACTTTAATCGTCATTACCTGTACTAAGTTGAACTTCAACTATTTAATTGCTAATCAATTATACATCTTATGATTCATTTCAATTTATTCCATTTTCTTGATTGAAATATAATCTAAAATACATTCGTTACATGAAGGAAATCACTTTCCTAATTATAATTAATATTATGATTGAAAATCTAATAATTCGAATGATTCTTATTATGACTTAGAAATGATATTGTTACATGAAGTTAAGTCATACTAAATATATTGATACTTAAATGATTGAATATACGACTATATTTAGATTACAATTACTTAATTAACAATTATTTTTGTTTTCTATATTTTATTTGAAGGGTGGTATACCTACTGATGGATGTAATTTATATATTCTAGAGAAATTATAACATACTACGAATTGCATATCACATAGCACTGATTACTATTCTATACTCATTTACATATTTATTCATCTGCACATTGATATGCTATTTACAATGATTCTTCAACTATGCATAATGACACATCTATCTGTCATTGTATATGACTCTACATTACATCCGAACATATGTCATCATACATGATGCATAACATCATCATTAGTTAAATTAATTAATTATCTGTACATTAATATTCAGACTAAATTATACATTTCAAATATATCTCATATGCATCTTACATGTAATACTAATTGATCAAGATATAATATACTTATACTTTAGCATATTCATATAAGACATATATCTTGATGAATTCATGATTATAAAATATTTTCTTGAAAAATTTGTTACCAGACTGACAATATTTGTTAACTTTAACAATATTATACACTATCTTATTGATTAACTATTTAACGTAATGAATCTTATTTTATTATAATTATCGTATTAAATTCTTTTCATGTCTAAATTATTTCCATGAGTTTCTTCAATTGTAGATCTTTTATCTCATATCTATAAACATATAAGTTATGAACTTATAATACTCATGCATTCACTGCTAACATGATAGTTAATTCGTCTATGGAACATAATAACCTGATTTAATGCATTTATGAATTTCATTTTAATAACGAAACTGTCAATTACTTATATAATAGAATTCATCTACTTATTAGTCAATTTAGTGTTACATGATGATGTTGGTTAAGTAAACTATATGATCTTACAAGTAAATTACATATGACTTGTCTATAATTTCTGAATTCAAGATCTATATACTTTTATTACATTCATATAGTTCATCTATATTCACGTGAATTTACCTTAGTATACGAATTCATAATATTTATGACTTCTATATTACTTTAACAATATTGACAACTTCGTTAACTGATTAAATTTACAGATATATTCTATTCAATCTAGTACATTGAAATATAATATGAATACTGTAGAACATTTTACGTTATATCAATTTACTTAAATTCATTATTTAGATCATTATTATTGATGCATTATGATCTTGAATTGTTCATACTTAGCCTCTCTAATCACTATTTTCAATTGTAATACGACGAATCGTTCTTAAATTGTAAATTATGTCTAATTACAATGGATTATTACGAACTTAAGTCTCTAACATATATGTAAATGACTTAGTATATTTATAAGTACCATTAATCTGTTATATGTAATAACTATCAGTACTGTCGAATAAACTTACTTTTAAACTAAGTAATCCTGCATATCATTACAATCTTGTTAATTATGACTATATGTTTATTAGTCAACTTAGTATATCCAATTGTTCAATAAAATATGAATTTATATATTCATTGACGAAAGTTACGAATGTCACTCATGCATTTTATGCAATTTTCAATATCAAACTATATATTGTACAAATTATTGAAATACCGTCTCAAACTAATGTAAACATTACTGTAGATTGAATGCAATTAATTGAACAATATGATTAGCATATATTACAAGTTCTTACTAGTAATTACGAACTGATGTATACAGTCAATTTAAGTTATAATCATACTTAATAGCTATTATCTCATTTACGATTAAGTAAATTTGATACTTCAACGAAATAAACTGTAACAATGAATTCTCGTTCAATAACTTCAGCATTCAATATTCACTTGTTGTATGTGAGTATATGAACCTACATGACATCGTTATATCTAATTCGTAATTTCTACTTGTATCGAAATGTCATCGATACAATCTATCATTTGTTCAAAATCATTTTAAGTTAATTCCATATTGTTAATCATTGTAGATTAATGACTTTTAACCTCAATAGAACATATCCTGAATAAAAGTGATCATCAATCTACTCATCATCAAATACCTAACATGCACTTAATTGTACATGAATTATGATCATAAGAAATCACATGTTATAAAAGATCATAGCATTTATCAATTATACTTATCTATCTGAAATTTCATATGACGTACTTATAAAATAATCTATTAATCTATACATTATTCAATCATTTATTGAACTTAATCGAATTAATGTAAGCATATTTTGAATTAATTTACAGTTTCCATTATCTATTATTCGTAAACTCTATGATATACTCTACTTACTAGTTGTCATTAATTAATTATACGATCAATTAACTTACTAATACCTTACTGTATTATACAGTAATGAATCAAGATCAAATACATTCAATCTTTGAATGTAATTCAATATCATTGTAGATTTATATGATTACTTAATATCTACTAATTGTAATTCGTCAACTTATACATTTAATTCTTATATTATATTTGACTTCAATTTCTATTTAAATGATATTACAGTTATTTTCATATCAATTATGCTATAACTACAGTTCTAATATTTACTGAATTTTAATATTAACAAACATCTATCGTAGAATAATACTTTCCTATAAATTTATTCTATATCTACTTCATAACTCATCATTGATATTTGAATTTATCACTTTGCAATTTATTACTACTTGATGAATGTTGTATACTGACTATTTAAGATATACTACGATCTTGTAAATCATACTGAAATGACTCAATATCATTTCATTATTTCATTAGATACGATGTCATGTAAATTACTTAATGTAAGTATAACGTAATTCACTATACTAATGAATCTTGTTATAATCATTCTGAAGAATAATGCTTAATGAATTATCACATTTTAGAATTCTGATTAACAATTTTACATTATGCTAATTCTGTCACTGGTGTCATACACACTCTGATAGATCGGTTTCACATTTTGTAAACTTAATTCAATCAATATTAGTATATAACACTTATTAATTTAAGCTTTAACTTATGAATCTACTAATCGTTATATAATGATCTTTAACTTATACAATTGTGTCATACATTTCTTTATATATTTAATCAATTTGTACGAATTTTTCGGAAAACCTACCTGTATCGATGCAATGAACTCCAGCATCTTGCACATAATCACACATTCCCATTCTGTCACTGGTGTCATACACTCTGATAGATCGGTTTCATTTCTATAAATTGACTTTGAATGTACAATTGTTACTAATCATCATTTACCTTTAAAAATACATGAATATTCAATTACTATGTAAACATACTTAATCCTTCAGTTACTATTTAGACTAATGTCATACTACTTGTAGAACAATAATATGCTTACTTTGTGAACAGATATGACATTGAATGATTACATGTGCATGTACATTAAGTCTCCAGATCTCTACATGATTCTAGAATATACTCTGAGTAACTCTTACATGACATGCCCATCAATACAACGTCATGATTATTCACATTAACGTCATTATAATATCGAAGTAACGTAATTAAAACTCATTGTGTCTTTACCAATGAATATTACATTCAATTTGACTATATGATTACTGTAATTGATAACGAATATTAGATAACTTGAATTAAAGTTATGTAAATTAACTTTAGAATTTATAGCAAATTACTAAATATTGATTAAATTAATTGTAATCATATGTAACCTGTGCAGTTAACGTTAAACATACTCCTAAATTGTAATCCCGTAACTATATTAAGATAACATTGAATATTAACTACTATATGTGAATGCATAACTCATAATGTTCTTGAATATCAACTATGATCATTGTTACATTAAGTTTAAGTTTATGAATGTAACTATACAATCAATGTACAATTTAATTGAAAAGAAATCTTAACAGCATTCATATACAAATTTCTGATTGAGAAATGAATAACTGCTATTCTTACTAAATAATTCAATACTTACATATTAAGTTCATTATTATATATTCATATTGTAATGATTAATTACTACTTTAACTTCATAAACTACTTAATACATTATTCAGTAATTCAAAATATAATCTTTAACTTACATTGAGTACGTCCATCTGAATCATTCGTTGAATTACTATACTACGTACAATATCCTACTGAATTAACGATGAATTTACTTCAATAATACTCGTATTCATTATTGTTAATACACATTGTTTGCAAACAATGATTGATTCATTCGTGTATATTTACACATTTCAACTTCTGCAAATAATGAAATCAATCTATCATTTACAAACTATAATTAAGTCTTATTGATTCATAGAAACACTAATCATGATAAAACATATTCATATCACTGTCATATTGATAATTAATTACAATACTTCATCTTTTAATGAAGTATAACTTGAATTTTCAACTATATTACACATATGAATATACACTTTATGATTAACTTAATCTATAAAATATTTTATTAATGAATTTGAACCGTAATTTGTCATTACTTGAAATATTCGATTGCATATCATTCAATTTGCATTTCTACTTGAAATTTAATACGTCATAACTGTGTACATAGTATCTAAATTTGATCCTTAAATCTATACTCTACTCTATAAAGTAATTCATTACATATTCTATAAATGAACTGACATATATCAATTCGATTGACAGTATTACATCTTCATTCATATGATCTTTGTCTAATTTCAAATTATACTTATAAACTGACTGATAATTAACACATTCTATTCAAATTCAAATCATGTAACTGTAGATATGACCTTGCAAAGATCGACAACTGATATTATACTTATATCTTGTACATTAAGTTACTCATATTGCTACATACAGTAATTCTCTTCATTAAGTAATATATGTAGCTTTACCAATATCTCCCATTCCATTTTGCTTGCATACAACTGTAGCATCTTGATCGTTCCAATTGTAGGAACATATTGTTGAAGTATTATATGTCTCTGCGTTGTACAAAAGTACTCGACCATCAGATCCTACAAGCACTGACATATTACCTGCAACTATAAAGAGAAATCAAATATATCATACTTTGTATTCGATAAAACATTAATTAGCTTTGTCCAATGTAAAATCTTTACTGACTTTTATCACACGATAACTGAAAAAGACAAAATGACAATTCGTTTTGAACTGAAAGTTACCAGCATTTCCCAAATCATCAATCTTTATTGAATTTAAACATATAACTATTAGAAGACCCGACTACTATTTGAATTAACTGAAAACGTAATATTTTACCACCTTCAATTCATATTGTAATGTACTTGAGCATTAAATTTGTTTGTTTTCATATTTATTTGAAAGGTGGTATACCTACTGATGGATGTTTCTCTTTTCCAATTTGTTGTTCTCTTTATGAGAACTTCACTTCTATAACTCTTATAAACATAAGTAATGTTTATATAACATTCATCACGAAAACATACCTGTATCGATGCAATGAACTCCAGCATCTTGCACATAATCACACATTCCCATTCTGTCACTGGTGTCATATGCACACTCTGATAGATCGGTTTCATAACCTGTGCAGTTAACGTTAAACATACTCCTACTGAAATTGTAATCCCGATCGATATATGTAGCTTTACCAATATCTCCCATTCCATTTTGCTTGCATACAACTGTAGCATCTTGATCGTTCCAATTGTAGGAACATATTGTTGAAGTATTATATGTCTCTGCGTTGTACAAATGTACTCGACCATCAGATCCTACAAGCACTGACATATTACCTGCAACTATAAAGAGAAATCAAATATATCATACTTTGCATTCGATAAACATTAATAAGCTTTGTCCAGTGTGAAATCTTTACTGATTTTCAGCACACGATAACTGAAAAAAAATGACAATTCTTCTTGGACTGAAAATTATCGACATTACTCAAATCTTTATTCTTTATTGCATTGAACATGTTACTGTAAGGAGACCCGACTACTTTTCGGATTAACTGTTAACGGAATATTTTCCACCTTCAATTAAGTTTTTATTGTACTTGAACATTATATGTGCTTGTTCTTATATTTGAAAAGTAGTATACCTACTGAGGGATGCCTTTTTTTTGTGTACAAGTCTTAATAGTTTCGCTAAATGACGTCAATCCTCGTCAACACTGCGTAATTTGTTGTTCTTTATATGTATAGGAATATGAATGAACGTCGATCTTATAGACTTTAATGAGTTCTGGATCTTAAGTAACGAATAACTGTTGAATGCCGTCATTCCTTGTAAACACTATTTAACAAATTTGTTATATTTTTCTAGTGTACAATGCAGATGGGTCACATGTAAACTTATAATGTCAAAAGAAAATTATAGACCCTTGCTTATGCAAATTATGTCTAGAATTACATGTGCTTGTTTATACTTTAATTCTTTCCTATTTCGTTCTCTTATCATGCATTTTGAATTGTTTACCCTTTTTTTTGCCGAATTGTTCCAATTTTACCCTACTTGTAAAACTGATCATTTTCTATTTAACCACATATTGTGTTGTCGGAAGATAAACCTACCTTTCAACCTTCAAGGAAAACATACCTTGAGAAGCACACTCAACACCAGCATCAGACACATATTCACATGACCCGTAGTAGTCAGTCACTTGGTAGTTACAGTCATACATGCTCGTTTCACTTCCCATGCATTCTAAGCTATACATATTTCTTGTATAGTTGTGATCTCTTGGAAGATAGACTGCTGTACCACTGTCTCCCATGCCCAGTTGTCTGCAAACAACGTCAGCACCTTGATTATTCCACATGTACGAACATACTGTTGATATATCGCCTGTCTGAGTGTTATAAAACAGTATTCGTCCGTCTGGTCCCAAAACCAATTGGGTTTGATCTACAAGAAACATTCGAATTGTGTATTTTCTGAAACTGAACGACGAAAGGTAATGATTGTAACAGAAATAGACTTTAAATGCAATATTTATCTTTTGTTAATTAAAATACGATTACAATTTTTGAAATCCTTCTTACATATGGGTCAATATCCCTAATGCGCCTCAAATTGAGGTACTCAAATTTAAGATGTAAAAAACAAATATTCACAGTACAGTGATATTGGACATTTTCATATTTTTTAAAGTGATTTAGCTTAACCATTTGTGTTGGATTGAAGAGCACAGGACCTTAGAAAAAGATGTAAAACTATGGAGTTATTCACTGTATGCAAATAACTGAATTTTGGAAGAACTTATTCAGTTACTGTGTGGAAAAGGGGATTGTTTTACCTGGAGAATCCGCATCACAAAGGGTTCTTTGTGGTATGCTCAATTACGAAAAAAATGAATCTCACTTCGTACCCGAAAATTTAAACGGGTATATGAAAATGTCTCGGCTTCAAAACGAGCCATCATATATATCCAAGTTTACGATGTGGACAAGGGAAAGGAAGAAACTGCTACCATTACCGCCTACCTAAAATGAATTGCGCATATTGACCCATATATTTTCTCTTGCTGAAAATTATAGACAACGTTGCATTGATTTGTACAATGACTTTTCTTTTCATAGTGTTAAATTGAACAACGGAAATATTAGCAGTAACTTCAATTCTGTAACTCTTGTTAACATTGGTAATGTTAAGATACCACTCATCACGAAAACATACCTGTATCGATGCAATGAACTCCAGCATCCCGCTCATAATCACACATTCCCATACTGTCACTGGTGTCATATGTACACTCTGATAGATCGGTTTCATTACCTGTACAGTAACACGTTAAAAATACTCCTACTGAAGTTGTAATCCCGATCGATATATGTAGCTTTACCAATATCTCCCATTCCATTTTGCTTGCATACAACTGTAGCATCTTGATCGTTCCAATTGTAGGAACATATTGTTGAAGTATTATATGTCTCTGCGTTGTACAAAAGTACTCGACCATCAGATCCTACAAGCACTGACATATTACCTGCAACTATAAAGAGAAATCAAATATATCATACTTTGTATTCGATAAAACATTAATTAGCTTTGTCCAATGTAAAATCTTTACTGACTTTTATCACACGATAACTGAAAAAGACAAAATGACAATTCGTTTTGAACTGAAAGTTACCAGCATTTCCCAAATCATCAATCTTTATTGAATTTAAACATATAACTATTAGAAGACCCGACTACTATTTGAATTAACTGAAAACGTAATATTTTACCACCTTCAATTCATATTGTAATGTACTTGAGCATTAAATTTGTTTGTTTTCATATTTATTTGAAAGGTGGTATACCTACTGATGGATGTTCTCTTTTCCAATTTGTTGTTCTCTTTATGAGAACTTCACTTCTATAACTCTTATAAACATAAGTAATGTTTATATAACATTCATCACGAAAACATACCTGTATCGATGCAATGAACTCCAGCATCTTGCACATAATCACACATTCCCATTCTGTCACTGGTGTCATATGCACACTCTGATAGATCGGTTTCATAACCTGTGCAGTTAACGTTAAACATACTCCTACTGAAATTGTAATCCCGATCGATATATGTAGCTTTACCAATATCTCCCATTCCATTTTGCTTGCATACAACTGTAGCATCTTGATCGTTCCAATTGTAGGAACATATTGTTGAAGTATTATATGTCTCTGCGTTGTACAAATGTACTCGACCATCAGATCCTACAAGCACTGACATATTACCTGCAACTATAAAGAGAAATCAAATATATCATACTTTGCATTCGATAAACATTAATAAGCTTTGTCCAGTGTGAAATCTTTACTGATTTTCAGCACACGATAACTGAAAAAATGACAATTCTTCTTGGACTGAAAATTATCGACATTACTCAAATCATTATTCTTTATTGCATTAAACATGTTACTGTAAGGAGACCCGACTACTTTTCGGATTAACTGTTAACGGAATATTTTCCACCTTCAATTAAGTTTTATTGTACTTGAACATTATATGTGCTTGTTCTTATATTTGAAAAGTAGTATACCTACTGAGGGATGCCTTTTTTTTGTGTACAAGTCTTAATAGTTTCGCTAAATGACGTCAATCCTCGTCAACACTGCGTAATTTGTTGTTCTTTATATGTATAGGAATATGAATGAACGTCGATCTTATAGACTTTGATGAGTTCTGGATCTTAAGTAACGAATAACTGTTGAATGCCGTCATTCCTTGTAAACACTACTCAAAGTTGAACAAATTTATTATATTTTTCTAGTGTACAATGCAGATGGGTCACATGTAAACTTATAATGTCAAAAGAAAATATAGAACCTTGCTTATGCAAATTATGTCTAGAATTACATGTGCTTGTTTATACTTTAATTCTTTCCTATTTCGTTCTCTTATCATGCATTTTGAATTGTTAACCCTTTTTTTGCCGAATTGTTCCAATTTACCCTACTTGTAAAACTGATCATTTTCTATTTAACCACATATTGTGTTGTCGGAAGATAAACCTACCTTTCAACCTTCAAGGAAAACATACCTTGAGAAGCACACTCAACACCAGCATCAGACACATATTCACATGACCCGTAGTAGTCAGTCACTTGGTAGTTACAGTCATACATGCTCGTTTCACTTCCCATGCATTCTAAGCTATACATATTTCTTGTATAGTTGTGATCTCTTGGAAGATAGACTGCTGTACCACTGTCTCCCATGCCCAGTTGTCTGCAAACAACGTCAGCACCTTGATTATTCCACATGTACGAACATACTGTTGATATATCGCCTGTCTGAGTGTTATAAAACAGTATTCGTCCGTCTGGTCCCAAAACCAATTGGGTTTGATCTACAAGAAACATTCGAATTGTGTATTTTCTGAAACTGAACGACGAAAGGTAATGATTGTAACAGAAATAGACTTTAAATGCAATATTTATCTTTTGTTAATTAAAATACGATTACAATTTTTGAAATCCTTCTTACATATGGGTCAATATCCTAATGCGCCTCAAATTGAGGTACTCAAATTTAAGATGTAAAAACAAATATTCACAGTACAGTGATATTGGACATTTTCATATTTTTAAAGTGATTTAGCTTAACCATTTGTGTTGAATTAAAGAGCACAGGACCTTAGAAAAAGATGTAAAACTATGGAGTTATTCACTGTATGCAAATAACTGAATTTTGGAAGAACTTATTCAGTTACTGTGTGGAAAAGGGGATTGTTTTACCTGGAGAATCCGCATCACAAAGGGTTCTTTGTGGTATGCTCAATTACGAAAAAAATGAATCTCACTTCGTACCCGAAAATTTAAACGGGTATATGAAAATGTCTCGGCTTCAAAACGAGCCATCATATATATCAAGTTGACGATGTGGACAAGGAAAGGAAGAAACTGCTACCATTACCGCCTACCTAAAATGAATTGCCCATATTGACCCATATATTTTCTCTTGCTGAAAATTATAGACAACGTTGCATTGATTTGTACAATGACTTTTCTTTTCATAGTGTTAAATTGAACAACGGAAATATTAGCAGTAACTTCAATTCTGTAACTCTTGTTAACATTGGTAATGTTAAGATACCACTCATCACGAAAACATACCTGTATCGATGCAATGAACTCCAGCATCCCGCTCATAATCACACATTCCCATACTGTCACTGGTGTCATATGTACACTCTGATAGATCGGTTTCATTACCTGTACAGTACACGTTAAAAATACTCCTACTGAAGTTGTAATCCCGATCGATATATGTAGCTTTACCAATATCTCCCATTCCATTTTGCTTGCATACAACTGTAGCATCTTGATCGTTCCAATTGTAGGAACATATTGTTGAAGTATTATATGTCTCTGCGTTGTACAAAAGTACTCGACCATCAGATCCTACAAGCACTGACATATTACCTGCAACTATAAAGAGAAATCAAATATATCATACTTTGTATTCGATAAAACATTAATTAGCTTTGTCCAATGTAAAATCTTTACTGACTTTTATCACACGATAACTGAAAAAGACAAAATGACAATTCGTTTTGAACTGAAAGTTACCAGCATTTCCCAAATCATCAATCTTTATTGAATTTAAACATATAACTATTAGAAGACCCGACTACTATTTGAATTAACTGAAAACGTAATATTTTACCACCTTCAATTCATATTGTAATGTACTTGAGCATTAAATTTGTTTGTTTTCATATTTATTTGAAAGGTGGTATACCTACTGATGGATGTTCTCTTTTCCAATTTGTTGTTCTCTTTATGAGAACTTCACTTCTATAACTCTTATAAACATAAGTAATGTTTATATAACATTCATCACGAAAACATACCTGTATCGATGCAATGAACTCCAGCATCTTGCACATAATCACACATTCCCATTCTGTCACTGGTGTCATATGCACACTCTGATAGATCGGTTTCATAACCTGTGCAGTTAACGTTAAACATACTCCTACTGAAATTGTAATCCCGATCGATATATGTAGCTTTACCAATATCTCCCATTCCATTTTGCTTGCATACAACTGTAGCATCTTGATCGTTCCAATTGTAGGAACATATTGTTGAAGTATTATATGTCTCTGCGTTGTACAAATGTACTCGACCATCAGATCCTACAAGCACTGACATATTACCTGCAACTATAAAGAGAAATCAAATATATCATACTTTGCATTCGATAAACATTAATAAGCTTTGTCCAGTGTGAAATCTTTACTGATTTTCAGCACACGATAACTGAAAAAAATGACAATTCTTCTTGGACTGAAAATTATCGACATTACTCAAATCATTATTCTTTATTGCATTGAACATGTTACTGTAAGGAGACCCGACTACTTTTCGGATTAACTGTTAACGGAATATTTTCCACCTTCAATTAAGATTTTATTGTACTTGAACATTATATGTGCTTGTTCTTATATTTGAAAAGTAGTATACCTACTGAGGGATGCCTTTTTTGTGTACAAGTCTTAATAGTTTCGCTAAATGACGTCAATCCTCGTCAACACTGCGTAATTTGTTGTTCTTTATATGTATAGGAATATGAATGAACGTCGATCTTATAGACTTTGATGAGTTCTGGATCTTAAGTAACGAATAACTGTTGAATGCCGTCATTCCTTGTAAACACTACTTAAAGTTTAACAAATTTGTTATATTTTTCTAGTGTACAATGCAGATGGGTCACATGTAAACTTATAATGTCAAAAGAAAATTATAGACCCTTGCTTATGCAAATTATGTCTAGAATTACATGTGCTTGTTTATACTTTAATTCTTTCCTATTTCGTTCTCTTATAATGCATTTTGAATTGTTTACCCTTTTTGCCGAATTGTTCCAATTTTACCCTACTTGTAAAACTGATCATTTTCTATTTAACCACATATTGTGTTGTCGGAAGATAAACCTACCTTTCAACCTTCAAGGAAAACATACCTTGAGAAGCACACTCAACACCAGCATCAGACACATATTCACATGACCCGTAGTAGTCAGTCACTTGGTAGTTACAGTCATACATGCTCGTTTCACTTCCCATGCATTCTAAGCTATACATATTTCTTGTATAGTTGTGATCTCTTGGAAGATAGACTGCTGTACCACTGTCTCCCATGCCCAGTTGTCTGCAAACAACGTCAGCACCTTGATTATTCCACATGTACGAACATACTGTTGATATATCGCCTGTCTGAGTGTTATAAAACAGTATTCGTCCGTCTGGTCCCAAAACCAATTGGGTTTGATCTACAAGAAACATTCGAATTGTGTATTTTCTGAAACTGAACGACGAAAGGTAATGATTGTAACAGAAATAGACTTTAAATGCAATATTTATCTTTTGTTAATTAAAATACGATTACAATTTTTGAAATCCTTCTTACATATGGGTCAATATCCTAATGCGCCTCAAATTGAGGTACTCAAATTTAAGATGTAAAAAACAAATATTCACAGTACAGTGATATTGGACATTTTCATATTTTTTAAAGTGATTTAGCTTAACCATTTGTGTTGGATTGAAGAGCACAGGACCTTAGAAAAAAGATGTAAAAACTATGGAGTTATTCACTGTATGCAAATAACTGAATTTTGGAAGAACTTATTCAGTTACTGTGTGGAAAAGGGGATTGTTTTACCTGGAGAATCCGCATCACAAAGGGTTCTTTGTGGTATGCTCAATTACGAAAAAAATGAATCTCACTTCGTACCCGAAAATTTAAACGGGTATATGAAAATGTCTCGGCTTCAAAACGAGCCATCATATATATCCAAGTTTACGATGTGGACAAGGGAAAGGAAGAAACTGCTACCATTACCGCCTACCTAAAATGAATTGCGCATATTGACCCATATATTTTCTCTTGCTGAAAATTATAGACAACGTTGCATTGATTTGTACAATGACTTTTCTTTTCATAGTGTTAAATTGAACAACGGAAATATTAGCAGTAACTTCAATTCTGTAACTCTTGTTAACATTGGTAATGTTAAGATACCACTCATCACGAAAACATACCTGTATCGATGCAATGAACTCCAGCATCCCGCTCATAATCACACATTCCCATACTGTCACTGGTGTCATATGTACACTCTGATAGATCGGTTTCATTACCTGTACAGTACACGTTAAAAATACTCCTACTGAAGTTGTAATCCCGATCGATATATGTAGCTTTACCAATATCTCCCATTCCATTTTGCTTGCATACAACTGTAGCATCTTGATCGTTCCAATTGTAGGAACATATTGTTGAAGTATTATATGTCTCTGCGTTGTACAAAAGTACTCGACCATCAGATCCTACAAGCACTGACATATTATCTGCAACTATAAAGAGAAATCAAATATATCATACTTTGTATTCGATAAAACATTAATTAGCTTTGTCCAATGTAAAATCTTAACTGACTTTTATCACACGATAACTGAAAAGACAAAATGACAATTCGTTTTGAACTGAAAGTTACCAGCATTTCCCAAATCATCAATCTTTATTGAATTTAAACATATAACTATTAGAAGACCCGACTACTATTTGAATTAACTGAAAACGTAATATTTTACCACCTTCAATTCATATTGTAATGTACTTGAGCATTAAATTTGTTTGTTTTCATATTTATTTGAAAGGTGGTATACCTACTGATGGATGTTCTCTTTTCCAATTTGTTGTTCTCTTTATGAGAACTTCACTTCTATAACTCTTATAAACATAAGTAATGTTTATATAACATTCATCACGAAAACATACCTGTATCGATGCAATGAACTCCAGCATCTTGCACATAATCACACATTCCCATTCTGTCACTGGTGTCATATGCACACTCTGATAGATCGGTTTCATAACCTGTGCAGTTAACGTTAAACATACTCCTACTGAAATTGTAATCCCGATCGATATATGTAGCTTTACCAATATCTCCCATTCCATTTTGCTTGCATACAACTGTAGCATCTTGATCGTTCCAATTGTAGGAACATATTGTTGAAGTATTATATGTCTCTGCGTTGTACAAATGTACTCGACCATCAGATCCTACAAGCACTGACATATTACCTGCAACTATAAAGAGAAATCAAATATATCATACTTTGCATTCGATAAACATTAATAAGCTTTGTCCAGTGTGAAATCTTTACTGATTTTCAGCACACGATAACTGAAAAAAATGACAATTCTTCTTGGACTGAAAATTATCGACATTACTCAAATCATTATTCTTTATTGCATTGAACATGTTACTGTAAGGAGACCCGACTACTTTTCGGATTAACTGTTAACGGAATATTTTCCACCTTCAATTAAGTTTTTATTGTACTTGAACATTATATGTGCTTGTTCTTATATTTGAAAAGTAGTATACCTACTGAGGGATGCCTTTTTTTTGTGTACAAGTCTTAATAGTTTCGCTAAATGACGTCAATCCTCGTCAACACTGCGTAATTTGTTGTTCTTTATATGTATAGGAATATGAATGAACGTCGATCTTATAGACTTTAATGAGTTCTGGATCTTAAGTAACGAATAACTGTTGAATGCCGTCATTCCTTGTAAACACTACTTAAAGTTTAACAAATTTGTTATATTTTTCTAGTGTACAATGCAGATGGGTCACATGTAAACTTATAATGTCAAAAGAAAATTATAGACCCTTGCTTATGCAAATTATGTCTAGAATTACATGTGCTTGTTTATACTTTAATTCTTTCCTATTTCGTTCTCTTATCATGCATTTTGAATTGTTTACCCTTTTTTTTGCCGAATTGTTCCAATTTTACCCTACTTGTAAAACTGATCATTTTCTATTTAACCACATATTGTGTTGTCGGAAGATAAACCTACCTTTCAACCTTCAAGGAAAACATACCTTGAGAAGCACACTCAACACCAGCATCAGACACATATTCACATGACCCGTAGTAGTCAGTCACTTGGTAGTTACAGTCATACATGCTCGTTTCACTTCCCATGCATTCTAAGCTATACATATTTCTTGTATAGTTGTGATCTCTTGGAAGATAGACTGCTGTACCACTGTCTCCCATGCCCAGTTGTCTGCAAACAACGTCAGCACCTTGATTATTCCACATGTACGAACATACTGTTGATATATCGCCTGTCTGAGTGTTATAAAACAGTATTCGTCCGTCTGGTCCCAAAACCAATTGGGTTTGATCTACAAGAAACATTCGAATTGTGTATTTTCTGAAACTGAACGACGAAAGGTAATGATTGTAACAGAAATAGACTTTAAATGCAATATTTATCTTTTGTTAATTAAAATACGATTACAATTTTTGAAATCCTTCTTACATATGGGTCAATATCCCTAATGCGCCTCAAATTGAGGTACTCAAATTTAAGATGTAAAAAACAAATATTCACAGTACAGTGATATTGGACATTTTCATATTTTTTAAAGTGATTTAGCTTAACCATTTGTGTTGGATTGAAGAGCACAGGACCTTAGAAAAAAGATGTAAAAACTATGGAGTTATTCACTGTATGCAAATAACTGAATTTTGGAAGAACTTATTCAGTTACTGTGTGGAAAAGGGGATTGTTTTACCTGGAGAATCCGCATCACAAAGGGTTCTTTGTGGTATGCTCAATTACGAAAAAAATGAATCTCACTTCGTACCCGAAAATTTAAACGGGTATATGAAAATGTCTCGGCTTCAAAACGAGCCATCATATATATCCAAGTTTACGATGTGGACAAGGGAAAGGAAGAAACTGCTACCATTACCGCCTACCTAAAATGAATTGCGCATATTGACCCATATATTTTCTCTTGCTGAAAATTATAGATAACGTTGCATTGATTTGTACAATGACTTTTCTTTTCATAGTGTTAAATTGAACAACGGAAATATTAGCAGTAACTTCAATTCTGTAACTCTTGTTAACATTGGTAATGTTAAGATACCACTCATCACGAAAACATACCTGTATCGATGCAATGAACTCCAGCATCCCGCTCATAATCACACATTCCCATACTGTCACTGGTGTCATATGTACACTCTGATAGATCGGTTTCATTACCTGTACAGTACACGTTAAAAATACTCCTACTGAAATTGTAATCCCGATCGATATATGTAGCTTTACCAATATCTCCCATTCCATTTTGCTTGCATACAACTGTAGCATCTTGATCGTTCCAATTGTAGGAACATATTGTTGAAGTATTATATGTCTCTGCGTTGTACAAAAGTACTCGACCATCAGATCCTACAAGCACTGACATATTATCTGCAACTATAAAGAGAAATCAAATATATCATACTTTGTATTCGATAAAACATTAATTAGCTTTGTCCAATGTAAAATCTTAACTGACTTTTATCACACGATAACTGAAAAGACAAAATGACAATTCGTTTTGAACTGAAAGTTACCAGCATTTCCCAAATCATCAATCTTTATTGAATTTAAACATATAACTATTAGAAGACCCGACTACTATTTGAATTAACTGAAAACGTAATATTTTACCACCTTCAATTCATATTGTAATGTACTTGAGCATTAAATTTGTTTGTTTTCATATTTATTTGAAAGGTGGTATACCTACTGATGGATGTTCTCTTTTCCAATTTGTTGTTCTCTTTATGAGAACTTCACTTCTATAACTCTTATAAACATAAGTAATGTTTATATAACATTCATCACGAAAACATACCTGTATCGATGCAATGAACTCCAGCATCTTGCACATAATCACACATTCCCATTCTGTCACTGGTGTCATATGCACACTCTGATAGATCGGTTTCATAACCTGTGCAGTTAACGTTAAACATACTCCTACTGAAATTGTAATCCCGATCGATATATGTAGCTTTACCAATATCTCCCATTCCATTTTGCTTGCATACAACTGTAGCATCTTGATCGTTCCAATTGTAGGAACATATTGTTGAAGTATTATATGTCTCTGCGTTGTACAAATGTACTCGACCATCAGATCCTACAAGCACTGACATATTACCTGCAACTATAAAGAGAAATCAAATATATCATACTTTGCATTCGATAAACATTAATAAGCTTTGTCCAGTGTGAAATCTTTACTGATTTTCAGCACACGATAACTGAAAAAAATGACAATTCTTCTTGGACTGAAAATTATCGACATTACTCAAATCATTATTCTTTATTGCATTGAACATGTTACTGTAAGGAGACCCGACTACTTTTCGGATTAACTGTTAACGGAATATTTTCCACCTTCAATTAAGATTTTATTGTACTTGAACATTATATGTGCTTGTTCTTATATTTGAAAAGTAGTATACCTACTGAGGGATGCCTTTTTTTTTGTGTACAAGTCTTAATAGTTTCGCTAAATGACGTCAATCCTCGTCAACACTGCGTAATTTGTTGTTCTTTATATGTATAGGAATATGAATGAACGTCGATCTTATAGACTTTAATGAGTTCTGGATCTTAAGTAACGAATAACTGTTGAATGCCGTCATTCCTTGTAAACACTACTTAAAGTTTAACAAATTTGTTATATTTTTCTAGTGTACAATGCAGATGGGTCACATGTAAACTTATAATGTCAAAAGAAAATTATAGACCCTTGCTTATGCAAATTATGTCTAGAATTACATGTGCTTGTTTATACTTTAATTCTTTCCTATTTCGTTCTCTTATAATGCATTTTGAATTGTTTACCCTTTTTTTTGCCGAATTGTTCCAATTTTACCCTACTTGTAAAACTGATCATTTTCTATTTAACCACATATTGTGTTGTCGGAAGATAAACCTACCTTTCAACCTTCAAGGAAAACATACCTTGAGAAGCACACTCAACACCAGCATCAGACACATATTCACATGACCCGTAGTAGTCAGTCACTTGGTAGTTACAGTCATACATGCTCGTTTCACTTCCCATGCATTCTAAGCTATACATATTTCTTGTATAGTTGTGATCTCTTGGAAGATAGACTGCTGTACCACTGTCTCCCATGCCCAGTTGTCTGCAAACAACGTCAGCACCTTGATTATTCCACATGTACGAACATACTGTTGATATATCGCCTGTCTGAGTGTTATAAAACAGTATTCGTCCGTCTGGTCCCAAAACCAATTGGGTTTGATCTACAAGAAACATTCGAATTGTGTATTTTCTGAAACTGAACGACGAAAGGTAATGATTGTAACAGAAATAGACTTTAAATGCAATATTTATCTTTTGTTAATTAAAATACGATTACAATTTTTGAAATCCTTCTTACATATGGGTCAATATCCTAATGCGCCTCAAATTGAGGTACTCAAATTTAAGATGTAAAAACAAATATTCACAGTACAGTGATATTGGACATTTTCATATTTTTAAAGTGATTTAGCTTAACCATTTGTGTTGGATTGAAGAGCACAGGACCTTAGAAAAAGATGTAAAACTATGGAGTTATTCACTGTATGCAAATAACTGAATTTTGGAAGAACTTATTCAGTTACTGTGTGGAAAAGGGGATTGTTTTACCTGGAGAATCCGCATCACAAAGGGTTCTTTGTGGTATGCTCAATTACGAAAAAAATGAATCTCACTTCGTACCCGAAAATTTAAACGGGTATATGAAAATGTCTCGGCTTCAAAACGAGCCATCATATATATTTAAGTTGACGATGTGGACAAGGAAAGGAAGAAACTGCTACCATTACCGCCTACCTAAAATGAATTGCCCATATTGACCCATATATTTTCTCTTGCTGAAAATTATAGACAACGTTGCATTGATTTGTACAATGACTTTTCTTTTCATAGTGTTAAATTGAACAACGGAAATATTAGCAGTAACTTCAATTCTGTAACTCTTGTTAACATTGGTAATGTTAAGATACCACTCATCACGAAAACATACCTGTATCGATGCAATGAACTCCAGCATCCCGCTCATAATCACACATTCCCATACTGTCACTGGTGTCATATGTACACTCTGATAGATCGGTTTCATTACCTGTACAGTAAACGTTAAAAATACTCCTACTGAAGTTGTAATCCCGATCGATATATGTAGCTTTACCAATATCTCCCATTCCATTTTGCTTGCATACAACTGTAGCATCTTGATCGTTCCAATTGTAGGAACATATTGTTGAAGTATTATATGTCTCTGCGTTGTACAAAAGTACTCGACCATCAGATCCTACAAGCACTGACATATTACCTGCAACTATAAAGAGAAATCAAATATATCATACTTTGTATTCGATAAAACATTAATTAGCTTTGTCCAATGTAAAATCTTAACTGACTTTTATCACACGATAACTGAAAAAGACAAAATGACAATTCGTTTTGAACTGAAAGTTACCAGCATTTCCCAAATCATCAATCTTTATTGAATTTAAACATATAACTATTAGAAGACCCGACTACTATTTGAATTAACTGAAAACGTAATATTTTACCACCTTCAATTCATATTGTAATGTACTTGAGCATTAAATTTGTTTGTTTTCATATTTATTTGAAAGGTGGTATACCTACTGATGGATGTTTCTCTTTTCCAATTTGTTGTTCTCTTTATGAGAACTTCACTTCTATAACTCTTATAAACATAAGTAATGTTTATATAACATTCATCACGAAAACATACCTGTATCGATGCAATGAACTCCAGCATCTTGCACATAATCACACATTCCCATTCTGTCACTGGTGTCATATGCACACTCTGATAGATCGGTTTCATAACCTGTGCAGTTAACATTAAACATACTCCTACTGAAATTGTAATCCCGATCGATATATGTAGCTTTACCAATATCTCCCATTCCATTTTGCTTGCATACAACTGTAGCATCTTGATCGTTCCAATTGTAGGAACATATTGTTGAAGTATTATATGTCTCTGCGTTGTACAAAAGTACTCGACTTTCAGATCCTACAAGCACTGAAGTATCACCTGTAACTATACAGAGAAATTATAAAGTTCATTCAAGATACTAGTAACTACCATGTGACATTCGCCGTGTTGCTCATTGCGAGTAAAGATCTGGAGAGTAGTCGAGGATGTTATTTACAAGGAAACGATGACTGGATGATAGAGACAACACATGGAACATATCCGTAGTCATTTGTGAAACTGATATTCTCAAATTTCGAAAAAAGCATGATGACGTCCATAAAACTGTCTAAGAGATGACATCAACGTTACTATTCTTCATTTGCTATCAAAATAAGGCACACCAGAGCCAGCAGATGCTGGAAAGGACCACAATTATAAAACTCTATACTTCTATATATGTATCTAATTTCTAAAACTGTCTTTAATTTATTTTGAACGAGGATGCTTTTTAGTATTATGAATTCAAGTTGATATTAACTCATGTATCTAGGAGGAATATCCATGTCAGATGCCAATGATTAAACCAAGCTATATTCTATGTGCTGTCTCAAGTCTTCGGTCTGATGGACTAGAGTTAGATGAACCTTTAAAATTTATTTAAGCCTTTAGTTCATCTGTGATAATATAGCTTACTCTGCTGAATTTGACATGCTTAATTGGTGATGATCAAGATATGATAAGCCTATTGACTCGTAATGGCTCAATTTTTATATTTCTTCTTATCTTAGTCAGATTTTGCTATTTCTGATATATATTTATATTTTAAATGAAAACCAAGAAAACATTTACATTGAAAGAAACACGTTTTTTTTTATTTGTTTCACATGATCCATGGATTGTAGTACAATTGTTTTATATGCTTCTTCAATTTCTTTCTTTTAGTATTCTCACTTGTATTTTTTAATACGTTATAGACATAAGTACTGGTGAGATTGCCAATGAGACATCTCTCTACAAGACCAAATGACGTACAAGTTGGCAACCATAGATCACCATACGGCGTCCAACATGTGCAAATCCCATGCCGTATAGCATGGTATAAAAGGCCGTTACATGACAAATGTAAAACAGTTCAAAGGGACCAACATCCTGATGTTAATATAAACGAAAAACAAATATGTTATAGAGCAAAAACCAAAAACCACAAAATTACTAAATTATCTTGTCTTAGGGAAAGACCATATCTACTTTGTAAAAATTATTCTCATTCAAACAAAAAATTCTCCTCTTGAAACTGAGATATTAACAAGATGCTCGATTTCTTGATTGACATCATATTTGTTACGTTTGGAGGACGTGTTTTTCAACAGACAATCGGCATTCCCATGGGAATCAAACTGTGTCCCTCTTCTTTTCGACTTGATCCTTTATTCATATGAGGCTGACTTCATACAGGAACTTCTTAGGAAGAAAGAAAAGACGTTAGCAGTATCCTTTAACTTTACTTTCCGCTATATAGATGATATTCTCTCACTAAATAATCCAAAATTTGGTGACTATGCTGAACGCATCTATCCCATCGAACTTGAGATAAAGGAGACAACAGATACAGTTAAGTCTGTTTCATATCTTGACTTACATCTAGAAATTGACAATGAGAGTCGGTTGAAAACAAACCTTTACGACAAAAGAGATGATTTTAGCTTTCCAATTGTGAACTTTCCATTTCCTTGTAGCAATATTCCATCGGCGCCTGCATACGGAGTATACATCTCCCAGTTGAAACGATATTCCAGGGCTTATATTTCTTATTACGATTTCCTTGATAGAAGGTTGCTTCTCACAAGGAAGCTATTAAACCAAGAGTTCCAACTGAAGTTGAAATCATCCCTTCGTAAATTTTACGGACGCCATCACGAGTTGATTGACCGGTATGGAATATCCGTTTCACAGATGATAGCAGATATGTTCCAAATGTCGTAACTACAATCCCGTCCCCTTTTCCCCGAATTTGACCTACCGAATTTGACTTATTATCGGGTTTTTACTAACAAGAACAACACGACGGATGCCACATCTGAAGAAGGATCTGCTTATCCCTTTCGGAGCACCTGAGATCACCCCAGTTTTCGTGGGGTTTGTGTTTCTCAGTCTTTAGTGTTCTATGTTGTGTTTTGTGTACTGTTGTTTGTCTGTTGGTCTTTTTTTTTTTTTTTTTTTTTTTTAGCTATGGCGTTGTCAGTTTATTTTTGACTTATGAGTTTGAATGTCCCTTTGGCTAGCTTTTCAAGGTTCCTACAGGCAGATACAAAATGAGCATGTTTTAGAACGCCCAATCCTCTTATAACCTGGGAAAGTGATGTAACTACACAACAAAAGAACAAACTATTAAAATCACTTGGAAAGGCCTACCTCGTCAGATCGATACAAAGCACACAAAAAATAACAGAAACACCAAAGACTGTTCTGAGAGTAGTAGTCTAATTACCATTACTAAAACACTTAACGCCAGCATCCTGAGCGGATTCACACATGCCTATACTATCACTGGTTTCATATAAACATTCTGTAATCTGATTTTCTGTTCCCGCACACTGTACGTAAAACATGCTCCTTTCATATGTGTAATCCCGAGCAGGGTATGTTGTTCTTCCATTGTCTCCCATTCCTGTTTGTTTCCATATAACTGAAGCATCTTGGTCATTCTAGTTATAGGAACAGATTGTTGATGACACACCATTACTGCTGTTATATGTGAAAATTCGACCATTTGATCCGATATTTATGATAAAGCTACCTACCGTTAAAAAAATTTTTCAGCACTAATATCCGGTTTTTCATTGACATTTCATTGTAAAAAGGAAAGGGCGTTTGTCTTCCGTTTAGGACGGTATACTGATTTTTGATGATTATTTTTTGTTTTTTTTTTTTTTAGATTTATTGAAGTTTCTTCCGAACCCCATTCATTAAAAAAGAAGTGCATTCAGATCATGCTGCAGAACTAGAAGTATATATGTGAAATTCAACAAAACCATTAAAAGATATAAAAACATGATATATTGTGACCTTAATCTTAATATGTTTGTCCACTTGCAGGGGTTAAAGACATAAATTACATCTACACTGGTTTATATTCTTAGACACCGGAGTTCACGTCCAGTTTAAGAGGGGTTCATAGTGGATCTGCATTACAAATTTTGGCATCTTATCAACCCAAATTACAATGTATGTCATAGCCTGCTGGTTAATTCTACAATTGATTATAATCCAACACAATACAAGGATATAACTACTTTACCAATGAACGGTACTGTCATTTCTATTCTTTGTCTTCAAAGTTACTGGATTTCGTCTTCCACCATGAACAATTTCGGGAATTTGTTTTATCATGTTCCATTGCGGTAAGGAAATACTTTATAATAAGGAGAGAGAAAAAGAGAAAATACTTACCATTAGTTTCTTTTAAACATGCTACCAATGTTATAACTAAAGCCAGGATAAATGATCTGTGTAGCATGTTGGTTCCTGGTGCATTTAATAATTCAGTTCGAATGCTGAAAAATATTTAAGCATTCTTATTGTTGTAACATTGATTTCTGCATGATTAAACTGTTGATTTTACGTGGTAGACTTTTTTCATTGATTTTATTTATATACTAAAAAATTTCTTTAGAACTTTGTATGTGGTGTTGGTTTGCTGTCTCATAGACCCATTCCCTACAAAATCCCCTTATTCGTATCTACTAAATGTGGGGAATGTGTCAGAGACAGTCCTCCAGTCATCTATTCGTGTTCATTTCTATGTCTTTGTTAAATTGAAATTAAACATTTTACAACTCTGAACCACTAAAGAATTACAATCTTCGTTGTCTATTCGAACCTGAACGTTGGGATGACTGTACCAGTATGTGTTCGAAACAATATGCAATTGGCTTTAATTGGACAACAAACTTAATTTGGGGAATACATTTTTGAATTGAAATATATAAACACCATTATCATAATATATATGTTAAAGTAGATTAATGATAAAAATTGGGTTGTTTTTATTGTTAATTTCCTTTTTACTCATGAATTTAACAAATCGACAAATACTGTAAGATCTCCTTTTTAACCTGGAACTTGGGCAAAGTCTATACAAAATTAACGAAATTCGCAAATCATAAAAAGTATTCTCAGAGGCATATTACCGTTTTTTCTACTTAAATTTTTCAAATATCTTTCGTAATCGAATACTTAATCAAAATCATTATTCAAGTATGTTACCATAAACACTTAAAACGCTGGCTAAATCTTTATTTATTATTATTTTTTTTTTTCATATTATAATAAAATATAACATAAAAAGATATTCAAATGAAACTATACTTCATCTGTCGTTAACGACATTGACTAAAAACTCTAAAAATAAATATGAATTTGAATCTTTCGAGTCCAAATGTTGGTACATTGGCATATATGTTTCGTATGAACAAAATCTTTATGAATGGCATTGGTCCATATTTAAATATTAATGAACATATTTCAGATTGAGGATATGTTGGCAGATTTTGACGTTTTCAATGAAATGCATATATATAAAACACAAAAAAAAAAATATAAATAATGATATCTTAAAGACTTAAAAATGTTGCCTTATCAAACCTCCTTCTTTTGGACACCTTTACGTAAAACATTGCTTTACATCTACAGATAATTGCAGTGCATGTTTCTTTACAATTTATACATATGTTGAAATAATGTGTAATGTATGCATACCCTTATATATTGTATTGTTAAATATGTTAAATTGAGAAGACTTTATAATAGATATAGGAAGATGTGGTGTGAGTGCCAATGAGACAACTCTCCATCCAAATAACAATTTATAAAAGTAAACCATTATAGGTCAATGTACGGCCTTCAACACAGAGCCTTGGCTCACACCGAACAACAAGCTATAAAGGGCCCCAAAAGTACTAGTGTAAAACCATTCAAACGGTAAAACCAACGGTCTAGTCTATATAAAAAACGAGAAACGAGAAACACGTATAAATTACATAAACAAACGACAACTACTGTACATCAGATTCCTATTTGACTTGTTTTTGATCCAATTTATGTTTATGCAAATAAAATATGTTTAAACTAGAAAAGAATGAAAAGATAGTTTTCTGTATAATTCAACGCATGTTTTAAGGTGTGTTTTGAATTCGTTTTTTAGACTCTAAGTTAAAAAAAAACTTAATCCAAATTTAAAATATTTTTACAAAAACCATAGGATTAAATACTAAATATATGTATAAGAGCATTCTGCATAACAATCTCTTGTTTTATATGAATTTGTTAATTGGAGGCATTTTCAATAAAAATGCAGAATCGTTTAAGAAACGTATTTACAAAAATACAACATCTTACAAGTATGCAGATAAAACATTACCTTTAATCTTAAATCTCAGTCGACAGTGTCCTATTAAATTGTCAAACAAAGATTGCGCAAACTAATTTATGCAGAACATATTTTCCATTTAAAAAAAAAACCAATTGCGATCCTACAGGCGAATGAAATGTAAGAAATACAACGTGATTTAAAGGAACCTTTCGAGTTAGATTTTCTTAACAACAGTCCAAACAATACTGGTACAAAAATAGTCCGCACAATTTTTGTGTTATTACATTTTCACCTAAATTTTAATTGTCGTTTTCAACAGAGAAATATTTTTAACCTACTTATTTGTATATGAACAAAAGAGAAATTGAGTGTCAACGTTAAACGACAAAATAATGACAAAATGAAACAAAGATTTTTTGAAGTTGCAAAATTTCAAAACGATATATAAAGCTTATTGCAAGGATTTCAGCAGTCAAACTATGCTAATAGTTAAGCATGAATGAGGATTTAATAGTAGCATTCATATCTATATATTGGGTATCTCTGTGTTTCTTATTTGTCTTTGACCAGAAGTTAAATATAAATTTTAACCCTGTACTTCTACAAAAATATGATATATATTTATCTGAAACAATGGGGCTTAACATATTAAAAAACAAGTCAAATAACGAAAGAAATCCGTTTTCGCCAAAAATGCGTCATTTTGTGCCACAACTAATTTGCCACAATAACAGGTTTGCGCCACTAGTTTTATTTTAAAAACCTAGTATCATTTTATCAAAAATGAGTAAACGATTGCTTAGATACATTTTCACTAAAGAAAGGAATGCTGCGTTTTGAAAAATATTCGAAATTAAAGCAAGTCATGAATCACATTTTGGATATCATGACTGATGCATTTCGTTAACATGTTTGATAATCCTAGAAAAAATCAAACATCTTAAAACAAGAAGGAAGAATGAAACTTTGCCGTAGCAATATTTAAAATATGCATCAATTTTGATCAGAAGTTTATGTAATGGTGCATTTGGTTTTATTTTTGTATTTTATTTATGATGCCCGCGTAGCTCTTTCTACAAAATATCTTAATATTTGTTATTTATCGGACCCTACTTCAAAAAAATAAATAAAACATGTTTGCTCTACATGTGATATTTTAAGTACGTTATTCGTGTATCTCTATTCAAGCGATGAACAATGAATATGCTGAAGACATTTTTTAACCTTTCATACTTATTATACATTGTTTATAATGCTTATGTATTAATGCAATACTATTGGCTGTATTTTAAGTATGTCTACTTTAAATGATTCCGATAGGAGTGTATTGGCTAAAAATACTTCTTATTGGGGGGATATTTTTAAATCATACTACCCGGGATAGTTTAATACGGTCACCTAATCAGACTCCTCGCCTGACATCAATATTCTTGTCACGTGGGTGTTTAGTTTTTTTTCAGTTTTGGAAAACCTGGGGCCAAATGATTATTAAATAAAACTGGTATCATAATACAAGATCAACAAAAAGTGTACTTAATTAGGTCTTGACATTGTAAAATTATTTGCATTAGGAAACCTTAACTAATGAAGCAAACACGTTTTTAATAAAGTCATTCAAATCTGTTTTAAAGGCTTGCTTAATGCATATTGCGTTAATGAAAAAAATAATGCTTCTGATAAAAATGATAATGATGGATTCGATGTGCATACTCAGACATGCTGAAAGACGGTCAGAAAATTATCTTAAAATATGTCCTTAGGTGAGACATATGACAAATCGAAGAACAACTTCGATGACCTGGCTCAAAGTAATGCTTTGTATTTAGTTAAGTTAGTTTGTGGATCTCCACCATCTTGGATTGTAAAATACAAAAAATATAACAGAAAACGATAGGTCTATTAATTTTATGAAATATGCAAATTTTGACACAGGAATGAAACTTATTTGTAAGAACATTCATTTAAGTGAAGAAAATGAGGTATTTTATATGATGTAATTTTTTAATGTTTTTGGATTTATATCTTTTTTAAATATTAACTTTATGAGGGGAGGTAACTCAGATAATTAAAATTTAAAAATGGAATGTACAGTGATTTTTTTATTTTTTTATAGCAACAAAAAAAAAATAATACGGTGTTCCATTTTTCATTTAATTTTCTTAAAGAACTTTATGAGAGCTATCTTCTCATATTTTATTTTAAAATTCTATCGTTTATTTTTGTATTCACATGCTATGTAAAAATGTTTTTTTTCCTGTATAGTCCTATCAAAATATGTCAATTTCAGTCAACTTGTAAATTGAAAACAAGCCTATGATTTTTATAATATTTTTGGAGATCGACTATTTTTTGGCAAAGTATAATTAATTCTGTCATTTTTGTTTTTGTTTTTTGTTTTTATTTGGTTTATACATACCTACTGCCTTCAGGCTTTATAAAGTTCAAATGGAATCAAAATGAAACAAACTGGAGCGTTTACAGCACTTTCCTGGATAAAACTTGATCAGAATACTTATAGAGCCTCAGTGAAGACCTATATATCATTCGTATAGGTAGTCACAACAATGTGCTCCCATCCCTTACCACACAACAACTTTATGTATATATTTTCTATCAACAATTTCGTGTGTATAAGAGAGTCGGAAGATACCAAAGAGACAGCCATACTCATGAGTCGAAAACAAACTGACAATTACACGGCAACAAATGAAAAACTACCAAAAGACAAACAACCGTCTACGAAACAAATCATAGAAAACTAAAGACTGAGCAACACGAACCCCATCCACAACTACCATATCGCTAACATTACTGTTTAGAAACCATTGTTTGTATTGAACGCACATTATAGTTTGGATTGCTTTGATTCCCCTATAATTATATTTCACAAAGAAATTAAACTATTTAATTTAGGAATGAATGAGTTACGTCACAAGGCTTTTTTTTTCAAATTGTCTGGGTCTGTATTTGGAAACTCTATAATCAATTTAAAAAATCTAAAAATAAGAAGTTAATGAACATTGATTTAATTATGGGCTAAATTTCTAAAGCCAGTATTGAAATATATACATGATTTTTCTTTAGAAAATAAAGTGATTAATTGATAATGATTAGTGTTACGTTTTGTATGTAACCAACAGAGAACGTTTAATTGGTAAATAAAGACGGTTAAATGTGTGATAAGACCCCCTTTTTAACCTCGAAATCTGTCAGTACTAAACAATTTTAGATCGACTATCAAATACCACTCTCTAAAAAATATTCACATGACATAAATGTGAGCAATCCAAAAGTAACATATTTTAAATTTGACTTGCATATTTGTGTAAAGCCTTCAAACTTCTTGCATTTAGGAATTCTTAACATGCTGCATTTTAAAATCTTCTAATTCATATGTATATATTAGATATAAACGACAGCTTTATCCAATATCCACTAGATATTTTGCCAATACATACGTATATACAAATACGTTAATGTAAGAAACTATTTTTTCGGGAAAGGCTGTTTCTAATATTTAATTTAACCATAATGGCAATTTTGATAAAACAGGCATTGATATGAATTCACAGTCACAATACAAAATGCATTTCTGCATTAGGGGGAACGAACTATATTATACTTTTCATTTATCGATACAGTAAATATAATTCTTCAAGGGATGAAGTATGTTGGTGCTCTTTCAGGTGCTAATAACGATGATTCTCGGAACTTCTCCTTTGATATAGTTTTTGAAGTTCCAACTTTCTCAATTTAAAGCAGACCATGAATACCGATTCAAGTTTTAGGACAGGTAAAACAAATAGAACATAGAATATTCAGTATCTTTTTATTTTTGAACACAGATGTTTCAACAACTTAAACGAAAAACAGAAACCTCATTCAAGCATAATTATTTGACTTAAGAGAGTATATTTTTAAAGCTTATCGCGTGACAAATTTATCATATTGTTAAGTAAATGACTTGTATGTATAGCTTTAAAAAAAAATTGCCTTTTGCTTTCTTTTAATTTGGAAAAACCACTGGGTTATAAATTTCGTCAATATAAAATGATTCTAAAATGCAAAGTTGGTATGCTAAACAATGTTTACAAAATTTATTCATTGATTTTTCGACCTCAATCTGACATTTTAAAAATATTCATATTTTCCAGTACACACAAAGGAAATCTTGTGAGAGGGTTTTGACTATACTATCCGGTTGGTGTAAGTTCAGAAGCGTCAAGAAACAACAAATTAAATTTGCATACAGAAGACATTTGATTAATCATTTAGCTTGAAAAATACTTCTGAATAAGAATACAAGACAGTAAAATATCGGTGAAGAGTAAAATCATGATTTCAATCTTCATCTTTTAAAGCATTGGCATAAATTAGACATGGATATAGGCGGCACTAGAGTAAAACACAAATAAAAATTAGTCCAAAAAGAGCAAAAAAGAGTGCTTAACGTAATTCGTTATGCTTTTATGCTAAACTTCTCCTTTTATGAGACAAATTGTGTGTGTGAACTATTTACTGTATGTCTTGTGTTGTCCTATTGTGTCTGCACGAACTGTATAATATAGGCATGTCTTTAATTTATTATGCATGTAGGTTCAAAAGCTCGCTTAGAGCTTATGCTGTATTGTTATTTAACTTGCCGACTTAAAATAAAACTTATTTGATATTTGATTTGAGCATTTATCTCCATAATTTCGATCTACATGGACAAATATACGTCTAGAGGTAAAACTATACTATTTATAATACTGTTTCAGCAAAGGCGTAGACATAAGTAAAGCTTCGATAACTTGATTCTTCAAAGGACAAATCTGAAAGTACACCTCAAAGGAAAAAAATGCAAACCACAAAGGCAAACATTGATCCGATTCCTGACTCTGAAACAGGAAAATCAACATTTGCATTTAAAATTGATTTTTTAACCCGTAAATCTACATCTTTTTGAGAGAAAAAAAAAATTATTTTTATTTTGAACAGTTCAATTACATAAATATACAGAGAAGAATGCACAATAAAAAAAATATAATTACACCAACAAGTCAAACAACACTTAACCAGCACATTAAAAGAATGCTCGCTGTGTCTGCAAGTTCTTACTCTTCTGATACAGAATTCATATCTTCTCGCCAATGTACCTCTAAATAGACTTCGTTATCCTTCAACTATATCATATTAAAAGAAGGCTGATGAGAAAAACGACTCGATGATTAGTTTCCCCAAAGATTTTTTTTCTAAATTTTAGAGTGTACTATTAGTTACACAGTGTGCTAGTGACCTAATACGATATATATATGGGGTCAGTAAATTCCATATCGGGTGAGAGCGAAGCTCGAATCCCCATATGGAATCTACTGACCCCATATATATCGTACTAGGTCACTAGCACACTGTGTAACGAATTTATCTTACCGACTATCTTAACATGTGGTATTTAGACTAGTGGTCTATCAAAGTGATTAAGTCTTCAATACTTAGTATTAAGAACCTACTTCCATTTGTCTATTCAAAAACAAATGCCAACAATAACAACTTGTTACCTTTAAATATGTATTATGAGTTAATTTCAATCGTTCATCATCAATTTCTTCGTCTGTTGAAACCTTTCAGATTTTTCCTCAACACCGTGTTGTTTTTATAAAAGGACGTAACACCACTACTAACCGTGTATTGAAATAAGCCCCGCCTACTAACCTGATATGAAATATACACGGTCTCCACGCGGTTAAAAATTGCTTTTAACCAATCATATTCCTACAAATGTATAGGACGTAAGATAAACATGTATATTTGCATACAGATAAGGTATGATATAATAGAAAATGAAAGGATATGGAGTAAATGTTTTGATTTGGAAATAAATTTAACTGGCATTTTGTAGATGCAATATAGTTTCGTAATTGAAAACAAATAGAAAAATTAACCTTATAGTTCGGTGCGTATAATGATGGTCTTTCAGAAATGTCCCAGGATGCTTTCCGAACTCCGATTCTTTATTGCTGATGTTCTGTTTTCTGCTAGTCTACACAGTGGTTGTGTTGATTCAGTGTTTATACAATTGTTTTGCTGTAACCATCTGTTGTGCTTCTTCTTTTCTTTTCTTTTTGTGTTGGTAAATCTATAAGACTTTTACCCACATGATATTCTGTATTTGTGGACGTAAACAATATGGACTTATTTCCCCTGTTTGTCTCAGGTTGCAGCATGTCCATTATATAATCTACAAAATACAACTTACATTTAAACTTCATAACTTGTCATGCATGTTACCTGAGAAATAAAGCAAATAAGTGTTTATTTTTTTTTTGGCGCAACAGAAATATCACCTTGTGGCGCAAATGAAATACTGCATGTTTTAAAAAAGTTGGTGCAAACGTAATGAACCCCTTTTGTAATGCAAAAAAAAGGAAAGGGGGCGTAGTATGTAAAATTCGGCGAGCGGAGCGAGGAGAAATTTTTTTTGGACCTTTTTTGGGCTAAAAAACATAAAATAAGTGTAAAATGCACATTTTTAGTGAAGGTTCCTAACGTGGGGTATGTATATTTTATAGTTAAAGTGTAAGCTTGGGATGGACATTTTTGATGCCGCATTCTCCCCATTAATTGTCTATTATCACATGATTGAATGGATCTAAAGCTATGTACTAATATATTTGATGTGGGATTTGTCAGTAAAAAATGGACATGGAAAATTCTCGTTTGTTGTATGGTTAGTTAGCATAACCTCACAGATTACTTGTTGTAAACATGATATACGGCTATTCAATGAAGTTTATAATACGACCGACACGAACAAAGACGAACAAGCAATTTTTATCCAAATGTTTGGTTGAAATGTTTCACTCAACAAGGGAAGTGAGGGGTTCCAAATCAACCAAAGGCTACGAATCAAATGACAACGAAGTTGTGAATGACGGTCGACAAATGGAGACATAAAGGCCACACCCAGCAGGCAGGTTGCAGTTGGGCCTTGAAAAAGTATTCAGTATATCAGTTCGGCGAAACAGACATCCCGGTCAGATATGGGATTTACATGCAACCCCCCAAAAAAAAAATTAAGCCCGTTTTTTATTCACCATGTTCGTTTAATGCTGAATAATTCTGTTGGATTTTTTTCCTTATAGCAAAAAAGGGGACACGATAATTGTTTTCATTACAGATACGGCCAGAATTTTTTTTTGTAAGCCAAAAATCAGGGTCAGAATTTTTTCTCTAAAATATCTCAGACTGCCCTATCAAATCAAATGGTCCGTACCTCAGACTTTAAATATATCTAGAGCTTACTGACTGGGGATCATTATTCAGCAATGTTATTAATTGGCTGGGGCGTGTGGGGTTAAACATATTTTCGTAGGTAAATAATATTGCCGTGGAACTTTTTTTTTTCATGAAAGTGTAATAGAGTTTTACTTTCTGTTGAGTGGAAATATGAAATAGAAGTCAACACGTTCTTGCTCAATCCTTTGTCGCTTTGAAGGCGTCATGCTTATCATCCTCCGCCTAAGAAATTTGTTACTGTAATTTTGAATTTCAAAATGACTGAGTGACGTTTCAAACGCACTGATCAACTCCACCGTAGCGAAACACATGACTGACATAATCAATAATATATTACAGTAAATACGAGCGAAAAATATCTTTATAAGTAAAGAATTGTCGAATAAAAATTAAATACACGACCGGGAAATGGCAAAGTTCACGAAGTCTAGTCGGATTCATCATTTTACAAACAAAAAAAAAAAAGTTCAAGCAAAAGGGGGGAGGGGGGCGTACCCCCTCTACGCCCCCCTCTGGATCCGCCACTGCATTTCTATTTCATGTACATCAAAGATTGTAAACCACAGAAGGCGTCATGCTTATCATCCTCCGCCTAAGAAATTTGTTACTGTAATTTTGAATTTCAAAATGACTGAGTGACGTTTCAAACGCACTGATCAACTCCACCGTAGCGAAACACATGACTGACATAATCAATAATATATTACAGTAAATACGAGCGAAAATATCTTTATAAGTAAAGAATTGTCGAATAAAATTAAATACACGACCGGGAAATGGCAAAGTTCACGAAGTCTAGTCGGATTCATCATTTTACAAAATAAAAAAAAGTTCAAGCAAAGGGGAGGGCGTACCTCTCGCCCCTCTGGATCCGCCACTGCATTTCTATTTCATGTACATCAAAGATTGTAAACCACAAAAGGGTATAAGAAGCCTTTACCCTCAGAGATTAAAATCTACATCTCCAGATTGCTCTTTTTCATCGTTCCCATACAAATATAGTCTTGCTATCAATGATATTAACCCGCACCTTCCCATCGTAAACGATAAACAACTTAGAGATGTGTTAGCCAAGGTCAGAAATGCCGTATTCATAAGCCTATCAACTAGTAAAAAACTACAGGTTACCGATGGACGCAGTTGAGGACTATGATTGAACATGCGTTAAGAGTTTGTCATGTTATTTATATGAAATGATCAAAGCTGTGTATTCATGCATTCAGAGTCCATTAAAAACTGCGATGTACAGTGATCACACTGGAATACACTCTCTGAAGAAGCCTGACGGTTTGGATGCATTATCCTCTTTTCACGACAAATATGTTGTTGTTCCAGCAGACAAAACTTCAAACAATATTGTTTGTATATAAACAACACATCATTCGGGTTGCCTAACAAAAGAACTTGGAATTTATAGTAATTCTGGAACCCCACTAATACACCTACATCATGAACAAAGGCGGAGCTTTAAAACAGTTCTCTCCTTTGCTATTAACATAAAAAAGAATTACGGAAATATCCCTTCTTTACATCAGGCGGAAACCCAGTTGAAATTAAACAAAAGAAATGGAACTCTTTGTTAGAGAAGGTGAAAAAGGCCAAGTTGGTAAATTTGAATTGTTTACATCTGTTTCTATGGGCTTTAAAAGTTTAATGAATGTGCCTAATTTAGGATTTTAAACATCTTATGTGTGTGTTTTTACTTTAATTATGGTATGGAGCTTCGAGATATTTGTAAACTTTTAAATTATAGACAAATTTTCGCAAAACAGTCGATTGTGGTAGGTAGAACAGGGGAAGATCCAGTCATTTATAAAAGGGAAGGGGTTTCTAACCCAGATAAAGGGGGTCCAACTATATGTCCCTATTCAAATGCATTGATCGTAAAAAAAGGGGGGTTCCAACCCCGGAACCCCCGGATCCGCCACTGTAGAAATACATGTGGATCTCTTTTTGTGCATCAGCATAAATTACGCCGAAAACAATTCCAAAGAAAGATAATAGATTGATCTTTTTTAAGCATTAATTTGCATATCTGCCCCCGGCGACAGCTTTGGGGAAAAAACCCAAAATGGGCAATAATTTCATCGAAAAGAGAAAGTCGAGTACATCTTTTTATGTTCACGCGTGTTTGAGTTGACTATTCTGTCTTGAAAACGCATAAAAGAAAAATATTTAATATATCATCTCGCTTCGGATTCTATTATTTTTATATATTAGGCTCTAGGTTGATATAATAACATTACAAAATTTACAGTACTAAAAAATGAAATATATGGGTCAAGTGAAATACCTTTCTAATGAGTCATAACAGAGTAGGCGTGTTCGAATAACAAAGTTTACTAAAAGTACTTAACGACAGGCTTTTCAAGTTGATCTTAAAAATGCACAACTTCAAAAAACTTCATTTTTTGTGTGTGTTATCTAGGGTAATTAGTCTTCAACCTCTGAATATTTTTAGTCTGCCCTTCAACGAAATATCTAATTAGAATGTTTTAAAATATTTTTGAACTTTCGAAAATTCCCCCTGTCAACCGATCAGACAATAGTTTTAAGTTGACCAAATGTATAAAAGTACATTAAATAAAGCTCAATTGCTAGTAGATACAAATGTCTTTTAAAATACAACTTGAATATAAGGATCGTATTGATGCTATGTGGATAAATTTATCGGTTTTCAAGAGCTAATTTGACAGCGTGTCATCACTACAATGGCTTCTATTTTTACGATTATAAAAATTAGGTGGCGTAATGGGGAGATAATTTTGACGAAGCAGAATCCTGACTGTACATCAGATACCAAAATTTCACAAGAATCCATATAAAGAAGCATTATAATGCATGCTCATCCCGATGTCCAACTAATCATCTTTCTAAAATAATTTCTACTATTCAGTTTACGATTAAATATGGCATTCAGACATACTGGTCCCAAGCCAATGTGGAGTAAAGAAATCTAAGGTCTACCCCAAAATCTTAATCACAATCATTACACCTTTACAATGATATAAAAACATTTTCTGCGCTTTACACTACTATTACACATGCTCAATCTACTACATCTCCTCAATATAAAGTGCAGATTCAATTTCTTGTTTAAGGCCACTTCTGGTGCTAGTCAGTTGAGGTTATCTAGGCCTAGCAGGGTATCCCACACCGTAACTAGGCCTACTGAGATACCAATGTCTCCTGTTTCTTGCACGACAAGCTGGCATCAGGATTGACCCTTTTTCCAGGACTAGGTGGCCTATGAATTTTGCCTACCCTCCCATGCCTATGGGTATGCCCAACTTGCCTCCTTATCCTCAGCCCTTTGATCCGTATTGGGCTCAGTCAGTCTGGTCTGGTCAGGGGTTAGGTGGAAAGCAGTCTTCAGATCATCCTCTTTTAAGGATGAGATAAGGGCTCTTACCACTTCTATCCATAAGATGCAAGCAACTGTTAACGCAAAATTCATTGAGTTTGGTAACAGGCTTGTTCTTATGGAGTCTAGGGGTCTGTTTCAGGATCCTCCACAGGACCCTCCCAGACCTTCTAGACATCTGATGGAAGATGATTCTGTTTCCTTGGCTCCCAAAAGCCAAGAAGGTAACTTTCTTGAAGACCAAGGTGCTTCTTTTGATAATGACAGTGTTGGAGCACAGAGGGAGATGCTATGATTTCTAAGGAGCCTTCATCAGGCAACCCCATTGAATGTCTTAAGAGTCTAGTCTATTCCATTCGTATGGATATGTCGGATATGCCCATGTCTTCTCCACCAAGGTTTCGTCTACGTTTACGGATAAAATCAGAGATAATTCCCAGTCAGAATTTCATTTTCCTGCGAGAACATTTTCGGACAGATATGGGTCTAGTTCTTCCTCCAGAAGAGAAGGTAATCAAGGCACATCAGTTAGTCAGTGCTCTGATGCAGTTTTCAACTATCCCAGCTCGTCAATTTCTTCAGCAGGTGGGTTTCTTGATTTCAATCATGGACGTCATTCCACTAGGATGTCTACACATTCGTCCAATCCAGTGGTATCTGTCGGAGTTTTGGCACACCCACTTTCTCAGCTGTGGGAGGCACCTGTTCCAATTCTTCCACGGTTGTTACCTCATCTTCAGTGGTGGCTTCAGGAGAAAACATCTTCTGAATGGAGTTTTGTTGGATCCTTCAGACCCCATTCTATCTCTGTTCACAGATGCGAGCTTGGTGGGTTGGGGAGCTTATCTAGAGGACAGAACAGCTTCAGGTCTTTGGTAGGTGCTCAGTTGGAGGAACACATCAATCTCCTAGAGATGAGAGCTTTGTTACTTTCTCTCCTTCATTTTCAGGCTGTGATTCAGGGTCAGTCACTTCTGGTTGCCACGGACAACTCCACAGTAGTGGCTTATCTTCAGAATCAAGGGGGAACTCTTTCTTTTTCTCTGTATCTTCTGAGCAAGGAAATTCTTCTTCTGTGTCACAGTCTCGATATAATTCTGTCAGTGAGACATGTTCCAGGCAGTTAAAATCTTCGGGCGGATGCTCTTTCCCGTTCGCGTGTTCCAGTGAACACAGAATGGGAACTTCATCCATCAGTGTTTCAGAAGATCATTCTTCGTTGGGATCGTCCTCGTGTAGATCTTTTTGCCACCAATCTGAATCAAAAGTTAGAGACTTACGTTTCTCCCATTCCAGACGAACAAGCTTGGGCAGTAGAAGGGAATGTTCAGTTACATGTTTCCTCCTTTCGTCTTCTTCTCAAGATCTTGCACAAAATTCAGAGGATCTTTGCAAGACCATTCTTATTGCTCCGGCTTGGCCAAGACAGTCTTGGTTCCCAGAACTACTTCTGTGTTGTGCAAAGCCGTTTCGACTTCCTCTAAGGGACGATCTACTTTCTCAGTTCAAAGGAAGAAAGATCCATCAAGGTCTAGAAAATCTTCATCTGCACGCTTGGTTACTGTCAGGAATTCCCTCAGAAAGGGAGGCTTTTCTGAAAGAGCAACCAAGCGTATCTCATGGTCAATCAGGCAATCTACAAGAGCCGTTTATGACTCCAAATGGTCAATTTTCTGTTCTTGATGTCAATCGAAACAGATTGATCCTCTCTCAGTTACTGTGCGACAGTTAGCGGATTTTTTTCCTTTATATTATTCCTGAAAAGGTTACACTCCGTCTACTATAAAGGGATATAGATCTGCCATAGCCAAAACTATATGTCTTTCAGGAGGCTCAGATTTTGGTGATAATGAGTTTTTGTCCTTGTTGATTAAAATCGTTTGCCTTAATAGACCTCGTCAAAGGCGTTTGGTTCCTTCTTGCGACTTAGGTTTAGTCTTGAAGGTTCTTCAGTTTCCGCCTTTTGAACCTTTGCATTCAGTCTCTTTCAAACATTTCTCTTATAAATGTTTTTTTTTTTTTTCTCATAGCTTTGGAGACTGGTCGTAAAAGGAGCGAGATTCATGCCTTGTCTATTTCTGAGTCTTGTCTCCGCTCCGGCTGATAAGACCTCAGTTACACTTCTCACTAATCCTTCTTTTCTAGCTAAGAATCAATTACCTGATAAAGGTTCTGGATTAATCACTTTTCTTGCCATACCTGCTTCTGCAGGTAATCATGTGTTGTGTCCTGTGAGAACCTTGCTTTTGTACCTAACTTCATCAGCAAAATTTAGATCTGCTGGTTTTTCTAGGTTATTCATTCCTTTTAAAAAAGGAATTTCTGACATTTCTGCTCAAACCATTTCTACTTGGATTTGCAATACTGTCATGTTGGCCTATAAATCTGCTTCATCTGAAGTTTTAGCTAAACATCAAGTTAAAGCTCATGAAGTAAGAGCCTTAGCCTCTTCTTGGAATATTCTTAATTCCTCCTTTATGTCGGAAATCAACAGCTGGTTTTTGGAGATCAGATAGTGCCTTTTATAACCACTATTTAGCTCTATACCTCTTCATTATGACAACCTCTATTCTTTGGGACCTTTAGTTGCTAATCAACAGGTTGTTTTTCCTCCTACTAGTGAGGGGGATTCAGCGCTTCGTTAAATTCTGTTTATCTAAATTTATGAAGGTGAGGTATTTAATGCAATAAAAAATCAAATTTTTAGAATTAAAATTTCGTTTTGTAAATTAAATACTCACCTTCATAAATAAGAGGTCCCGCCTCCTCCCCTTCATCCCCCTTGGTGACTGGCAATTCAAGGAACAAATGATGAAGGTCTATGGCGCGCATGCGTCAGGTGGGAGAGGTTGTCACAGAGGTATGGTTCTTTTTCTGGCTGGTTTTCGGTTGAATAATGCAGCAAGTGGACTGATATCTAAATTTATGAAGGTGAGTATATAATTTACAAAACTAAATTTTAATTCTAAAAAATTGATATCTGGTCGTCTGTGACACAGATATTCTAGAACGGTCAACAAACTCGATATGACGTCCATAAAATTGTATCACTTGGAACCCTTAATTAGTTTAATAGCTTGCATGTAAGCAGTAATCCTCTATCACAGAAGCCGTAATAGAAAACGGAATCAAGATATATACCCTTTAGCCCGTCGCTGCTAGAAAGTTACTTCATAAAGATTGAAAGTTCACAATTGGAAAACTGAAAGCCTCCCTTTTGTCGTTAAGATTTGTTCTCAACCTACCCTTATTGTCTATTTCTAAGTTTAAGTCCATAAATTATTTTTAACTAATTTCAACTTTAGTCTTTCTTGTGTATGAAATGTATTTTTTATGCTCTGAGGTTTTATGTTCTAAGGGAACGAAGTGTTTATTCTAGGTTTGGGTGGGATGGCTTTTGTAATAAATATCCTGGTTTAGTAAAACCTGAAAAAAATCTTGCCTAAGAAAGGATAAAAATGAATATTTTGACTTTCAAAATGTATGAAATGGTGAAAAACTAAAATAAATAACGTGCGGCTGACTTTGCAACCGGCAAAAAAAGAAAGAAAGAAGATGTCAGGGGTGGGGGTTGGGTTGGGTGGGGTTAAAAAATTACAAGTCCAATAAAAACAGATAAAAATATAAATAAAAACGACGAAAGTGCAACCAATTTAATGAAAGAAATGAATATTCCAGTCTGCATAAAATATCCCTCCTTATCAAATGGTTGCCCCTAAATGTTTAATCATCAGTGCATTATGTGTTTTATTTGTAAGTACTGTATGTATTTGTTGGTTATAAAATCTCACAGGAGCTTATGTTATCGGTATGTGATATTGGGACATTCAAATAAAACTTTTGATTTAAGTTTGATTTGAACGGTCGAACAAACGAACGAGCAACAAAGGTTTGTCAGTACAGAGAGCATACAGATAAGATATATAAGCAGCATCAGAGGTTCATTACTAATCGGGACTTCTGATATTATCAGATAATTGCATGGCATTTTTCATATCAGATGTATTATCAGTCCAAGAGCCGAAAGCTCCAATAAAACAATAATACAATCCAATAAAAACATACGAACATACCCACTCACCTGATTCGCTCATCCTAAAAATATAAAAATAAAAGTGTCCAAAATATGTACAAAATAAGAGAAAAGGTCACCCTGGATGCCGCAACGAACGGGAAACCGGTTAGGACATACTTGATTCCAAACCGATACCGCTAAATGCCCAGCTGTATTCCTGGTAGAGGAAAGCCAAAAATCCTAAGATAAAGGATCTCGGAAAGAAACAACCGATCCATTAAGGGGACAGCTAAAGCCCTCAGACATCTAATAGATTGGTCTGATAATTCCTCACATGAAACTACTAATGGATCCCATCTGACCACATGTCTCAAACAAACCTGAAAATATCTGCTGAAACGTTCCTCAACAAAAAAATTAATATTCTAAACATAAAATATACGATCATAAGGATTATAATATAGAATGAATTTCATAACAGTGTGGACATGGACACCTGATATTTAAATGATATCGTGTCGGTCACTGGCTGTCGACAACAAAGACTTCACGCAATTACAGTATGTCAGTGGCCTCTCAATGGGGATATACATAATTCCCATTTTACACATGTCCATTCATAATTATTTTTTTTTGCATGCCAAAAGAAACTTTTTGCTGTGAGTATATAACAAATTCCTATAAACTTTCATGCAAAATTAAAACTTTTTATTTTATGAATGGACATGTGTAAAGATAGTCCGCTCTCATCGTAATGCTCGACTATCTTAAATTAGTTCTTGTTCCGGATTTTTCCAATAGTACCGATTTGGGTTTGACCTTTAGAATATAGGAAGTTCTTTTGCGTGGAGATCTAAAAAGCCCTTACTTCCGGAAAGACAAATTCCTGATAAATTTTCTTCTGATTTATGAATAAAGTGCATAATTTACGATTTTATTTAGCTGATACAACCTTCATAATACTGGGCGTATTTTCAAGTATTCCTTCTGACTGGAAGATAGCCTGATTAGTGTTAACTCCCACAAAAATGGTAAGTAATGTGCTTTAATTTGTCATACTTCATTTCACAGTAATCCCATGGGTTTTGGGACTTTATGAAGAACAGATATTTTATTTACAATTAGAGAAGCAAAATAAAAACACTCCAGCATGGAAGACTGAATTAAACGTCTCGTTGACATGAACATTTTATTTAGATATTTTGATTAAGTCTTTATAGCAAAAAGAGATTTTAGCCTGAAATAGTATCTGCTCTGTTGGATAATTTGCACATTATGAATATAATGAAGTTTCCCCTTTTTAGGTTAAAAATCCTAACTTTTTCTTTTTTCTTTTCTATAACAGCAAAATAACCCCTTGTCTGAAGGACAGTCCCTCGTTTAAGGGGTATCCCTCATTTGGGGGGTTGTTCCCAACCTGATTAAGGTTCGATACTCAACTGTACCTACAATGTACATACCTGCCAACTTTCACGGTTTAGTCGTGTACTACACGATTTCGACCCTTTGTCCCGATTACATGATTGTGATCGTAAATATAGCCAAAAAACACGATTTTATGAAAATTTACACAAAAAAACATTTTTGTTCCCGATTTTGAACTTATCCCAAGGGAGACAAATCGTGATCACCTAATTTTATCCAATCTAAAGTCAGTGATCAGGCATTCATCAGTTGATTAATGTCGGCATAGTAAATAATCAAAGAATCAAAGTTTGTTTGGAATTTTGAGTTGTTTTTCTTGGCTTGGGTGATAGAATCATAAAAATCGTTATCATGATTGGCGAGGTATCACTTGAAAAATGGTTCTTTTGCCGCATAAGAAGGAAAAGCGTGTTGCTTCATGCAAATACTTGGAGAAATGGGAGACTGATGTAAAGTTCAGTGGCTGGAGGTCAAAATCAACGTTAGGATTGTCACATGCCTTTAGAAAGTTTGCAACAGAAACTTTAAAGTTGACCATGGGGGCCTCAATGACGTCTCCAAACATGCTAGTACTGCTCTTCACTAGAAGTCGTTCCACGCACCATTAAATAGTACCTTTTGTATTTGACATTACAACTGTTGATATTGATCTATATTATGTATTGTTGCCTTTTTGTTATTAAATTATTAAAATAATTATTTTTTTTATTTTTAACAATCATGACAATGTATCAGATAAACAACAAGAAATCTTACTGGTGTTCATCACAATAAAAAGAGTACAACAATCATAAAACTAAAAAAAGAAGGGTTATAACCTCATCTTCCATCATCACTATTTCTTGAACCAAATCAGCACACACGAAAAAATGCTGTGAACAAATTTGACCCTTAAAAATTGTGTTGAGCACAAAAAATCCCCATGAGCATTTTCAAAAGTTTGCAGGTATGTACCTACAGTTTGGGCTAGTCTAATATGTTGCAGGTATGTACCTACAGTTTGGGCTAGTCTAATATGAGTCAGATTTTACCTTGTGAATGGGACTAAGTCTGTAAAATAATTCTTTTAATACCTAACATCTTAGCAAAATTAAAACTACAGAAAAATGTACTAAGGTCATCAATCTTTTATTTTTTATTTTACAAATTATATGACATTGAAAAATATACAAAAAAGCTGTTAAGCTCTATAATTTAAAAACCCTCGTAACTTTTGAGATGCTTTCATCATTTGATTCATGATTTAAGGCTTGGCAATAGATACCTCTTTACTAAATTGCAAAAACATTTATTCCCAGCGTAATTTTTGATGAAAAAGTATCTAAAATACGGAAACATATCTGACTACATTTCTGATGTTGGTCCTGTTGTTAGGAATTTTATTTATGAAGACATTTTCAATGTAAACAAAAAAATGCTATCTGCTTCAGGTAATGTTTTTTCATAACATCTTATTCCTTATGCATCAGATAAGGATTCAAACATCTGCCTGATCCAGGGTTGGCAAAAACCCGGGTTTTATGAGTATTGCCCAGCCCAGTGGGAAATACCCAGGTTTTACTGGGTTTTACCAGGTAATACTGGGCAATACTGGGTAATATGAAATACTGGCCTGAATTTTAAAGAGGATTCAGTGATTAATCACAAATGCAATAAATTAAAGTCGAAGAATCAATTTGTTTTTTTAATAAATATAACTAATATTAAGAATAAACAATTCTATGTAAGGAAAATGACTTTTAAACATTTTTTGTTCATCACTAAAAATGTTTACTAAATTTTAGCATATGTTTATGTACATCACTAATTAATAAGTAATTATTCAGATTATAATACAGATTTGTTTATATAACAATAATCAGCCTTTTGATTTCTATAAGTGTTCATGGCCTTAGGGTGTTTATTTAGCAATATGATTGTATAACAATTAAAATTTACAATTTACTAAAACACTGCAATAAAATGCATTTTTCAACTTGGATATTGAAAAAAAGCTTGGAAATTAACAAGGTATCAGTAAATCCTGAAATGTCCAAAACTTGTATTCTTCCTACATAGAATTAGTGGAGAAAAGGAAGAAATTGAATTTTCAATCTTCAGGAATGACTCTCAATGGTTATCTGTTTAAAATGTATATATTTAGCTATACATTTTGTAATACTATTAAACTACAACAAGTCTTTACTATTTTGTGTAAAAATAAGCAAGAAAAATCATATTACCCAGTATTGCCCAGTATTGCCCAGTATTACCCGTTTCAAGGAGTATTGCCCAGACAGATTTTCCTGCCTGGGTAATACTTTGCCAACCCTGGCCTGATCAACTCATTTTGTTTTCTACAGATCTTGAAAATGATATGTTGAATAAGCACTAGATTCATTTCATTATGTACACAAACAGACTAATTTTCAAGCATGTGTCTATCATATTATTGCCATTATTCGTTTTGGTGATCAGATATATAAATTGCAGGAAATCATATGACTTACAACATGGCAGCGTCCATCAACAGAACAGGAACAGGTTATTAAATGCTTAAGTGCAACTGTTAGAAAAAGAAAGTTAACGATTTTGAGTTTATTAGTATATTGATTTTTAATCCCCCGCCGTAGCAGAGGGGGCATTTAGTTTTACCCCTGTCCGTCTGTCTGTACATCTGTACGTCCCAAAATTGGTTTCTGTTCTCCAACTTTAGTTTGCCTCAACCAAATGTAATGAAACTTATACTTACTGCTTATTACCACAAAACACAGATCAAGATTGAATTTTAGTGGCATCACTTATACCATTCTAGAGTTATGCCCCTTTACAAATGGAAAAAATGCTGATTTTTTTGTTTCCGTTCTCTGACTTAATTTTGCCTCAACCAAATGTTATGAAAATTATACACAATGCTTATTACCATAGAACACAGATGATGTTTGAACTTTGGTGGCGTCACTTTTACAATTCTAGAGTTATGCTCCTTGACAAATGGAAAAATTACTGAATTTTTTGTTTCCGTTCTGTAACTTAAGTTTGCCTCAACCGAATGTTATGAAACTAATACACAATACTTATTACCACAAAACACAGATCAAGTTTGAATTTTGGTGGCGTCACTTTTACCTATGTAGAGTTATGCCCCTTTACAAGTGGAAAAATTGCTGAATTTTTTGTTCTGTTCTCTGACTTAAGTTTGCATCAACCAAATGTTATGATACTTATACACAATGCTCATTACCACAAAACTAAGATCAAGTACGAATTTGGGTAGCGTCACTTTTACCCTTTTTGAGTTATGTCCCTTTATAAAGTTATATGTCTGGGGGCATCATCTGTGTCTCATGGACACATTCCCCATTTATCTTACTTTCATTGTTGACTTTGTCCCCATAATAAAGCTTCATTGGCCATGGGTCATTTAAAGTTATTTCCCTTTCAAAAATTTTCAAGATATTATAAAGAAACATTGTTGAATATTTCTGTGTAGAATATTTCAACTTTAATCATGAGTTTTGTAGAAAAAAGTTTCACTGTAAAAAGTAGGAAAAATTATACAATATTATATGTAGCAGTATTTCTTTATCATGTCTGCAAACTTTTAGATTGCACTTCCAAATAATTAGTGAGAAACTAAAATATAATTTTAAATTTTCAAAGGAAGATAATCATGATTGTAAACCAATTTCGTTTTCTTATTTATGAATGAGTTAGATATGTTGTCCTGGCATGAGGTCAATCGGCATAAATGATGTCATTGAACAATCAGCTAAAACTGTTACATAATATAACATAAGCATTGTGACATCAGAAATGTATGGGTAAATTGGTTAAATGCAAAAGTCTTCTATTATTATTTTTTTGCTTAATTAAGCATTTATAGCCAGACTTAGCTGTATTTGCTCAAAACTGCAGACAAACAGAACAAATTATAAACTGCATTTCCATACTTTTTGATAATTCACAGTGTCATAGGAAACTTGGATATTTCTCCTTAAATTCTTGAAGAGCATTTGAAGGGTTCGCTACGATAACTGCACGTAGTGGTTAGGTTTTGTTTATTTATATAGCTGAATCTCTCCCAACACTGCAAAATTAATTACAAAAGTCTGATAAATCTACACGAACGTATGCCAACAAATAAAATTATACATGTTATATATCATAAGGTGTTATATGATAAACAATTATTTTAGCCAATAATATACATCTGTTCCCAATTTTGAAGAAAAAATAAGTACTCCATACTTATATTGGCTGGGTTGGTCAAAGTCCAAAACTGGCTAATTGTATTGTGATTTTGGGTGTGCAGGGGAAAGTGGGTACCTAAATTGTTGACTTGTACAAAGTTAAAAACTGGCTTTATAGTATATACATGTACATGTATTGTGATCATAATATCATGCCAGCTGGGGTAGAGTGGGTACCTAAATTGTTAAATCAGCACCTCCAACAATTGTCAACCCAGACCAGTGAAACTTCATATCAGATTGAACAAATCTTGAAGTTGTGCACATGCTATTATGGAATTGATGGAAGAATTTTCCTATATTTTTATCCAGACAAGTGAACCTTTTTCAGCAAAAATTACAACAGATTGTACATACCAGTACCAGTTTTGTGTTTCAGCAACATTTTTATACGACCGCAAAAAAAATTTGCGGTCGTATATTGGTATGACATTGGCGTCGTCGTTGTCGTCCGAAGACACATTGGTTTTCGCACTCTAACTTTAGTTTAAGTGAATGGATCTCTTGAAATTTTACCATAAGGTTCAATACCACAAAAGGAAGGTTGGGATTGATTTTGGGGGTTATGGTACCAACAGTTAAGGAATTGGGGGCAAAAAGGGTCCAAAAATAAGCATCTTTGTAACTTCCAGACATAACTTGTGTGTTAGTGTATGGATCTCTCTGACATTGTACCACAAGGTTCCATATCACAAAGGGAATGCTGGGATTGATTTTGGGGGTAATTGCCTCCAAATTTTAGGAATTAGGGGCAAAAAAAGGGGCAAAAAACAAGCATTTTTCTAGTTTCATGACAATAACTTGTGTGTAAGTGTATGGATCTTTCTGAAATTGTAGTACAAGGTTCCATATCGCAAAGGGAAAGCTGGAATTGAGTTCGGGGGTAATTGCTCAAAACGTTTAGGAATAAGGGGCCAAAAAGGGGCTAGTTTCCAGACAATAACTTGTGTTCAAGTGTATGGATCTCTCTGAAATTGTACTGCAAGATACCATACCTCAAAGGGAAGGCTGGGATTGATTTTGGGGGTAATTGCCTCAAAATTATAGGAATTAGGGGCCAAAAAGGGGCAAAAAACCAAGCATTTTTCTAGTATCAGGACAATAACTTGTGTGTAAGTGTATGGATCTTTATGAAATTGTACTACAAGGTTCCATATCACAAAGGGAAAGCTGGGTTTGAGTTTGGGGGTAATTGTCCTAAACGTTTAGGAATTTGGGGCCAAAAAACAAGCATTTTTCTAGTTTCCAGACAATAACTTGTGTTCAAGTGTACAGATCACTCTGAAATTGTACTGCAAGGTACTATACCACAAAGGGAAGGCTGGGATTGAGTTTGGGGGTGATGAATCATAAGGGGGTTCAAAAAATTTGAGGGGATTTTTTAAAAGCAAATAATTTTTTTGTTTAAAAATTTTCCATTTTAAATTGGTTATTTCTGATTTATATATAAATACATGCAAATAATAATGATATGGTTTGAAAAGGTAAATTAGAAAATTTTGTTTTCTTATCAAGTTCTTAGACCAAATTCATTCTGTGTCAGAAACCTATGCTGTGTCAAATATTCAATCACAATCCAAATTCAGTGCTGTATCAAGCTTGAATGTTGTGTCCATACTTGCCCCAACTGTTCAGGGTTCGACCTCTGCGGTCGTATCAAACTGCCCCAACGGAGCATTTTATTAAAACATAGTACCAATTTTTGCTTTAACCCAGACCTTTGGATCTTCACAGAAAGTTTGCAAACCTATTTAGGTTATGCACCTTCATTTATGGAGTTTGAAAGTTTTTTTTTCATTTAATATTTACATATACATGTGTATCTGAATGTTTGGTATATATAGACCAACCAGTTACCATTCTCCATTGTTTAAGAAACATTCTGTTCAATCCAAACATTTGAGTCTTTTATTCAGTTGTATGCCCCTGTGCCAAAATGTAGGGTCTGGGACAGACAAACAGGGGAAATATACTATGCCCAGGGCATAGCATATTTTCCCTGTTCGTCTGTCCCATACATGGTAAATGGTTTGTCAATCTAGCTCCTCCTTCAGTTTTCAGGCTAGAAATATTATATTATGCAGGGTGTGAGTACATGTTCATATATACCTTTAGGTGTGCATTATATCAGAATTTTGATTCTCTTTCAATTGTCCACAAATAACAGACACTTAAACTGAGTCAAATTTATACCCCTGACAAAAAGTCCTGTGGTTTTAACTTTCATCATAACTCAGCCATGAAAGTGGTTAAAGACTTTTTAGTCCCCTACCGACGAAGTCGAAGGGGACTTTAGGTTTGCACTCTGTCCGTCTGTCCATCCGTCTGTCCATCCATCAGTCCGGCAACTCAGCTTTCCACACTTTACAACATTGAAGACCATATATTAACCTGTCTTTGTTTATTGTATTGTGTTGTTGGACTGTTAACTTCAGTTAACTTTGTAGATTTACTTTTTTCAGTCATATTATTAGCTGTAATATATACAATGTAATTTGAATGATTGATTGATAGATGTTTAACGCCACTTTTAGCACTTTTTGTACTATTTTGTGGCGGTCAGCTGTTTTTATTGGTGGAAGCCTAGAAAGCTGGAGAGAAACATGACCTTCGGTAGAAAAAATTGACAATCCTAGTCAATTAAGATTGCAGTTGAGAGTACCTGTCACGTGCGGGATTAGGACTCACAACCTCCGTGTTGACAAGCTAATGATACAGTAGTTTGACTAGTTAGACCGTGTAGACCACTCAGCATTAGTTATGGAGTTATGTTTTTGAAAGTTTGTCAAATTTTATTAGCTTTATGTTAAATGGTCAAAATCATGAGAATTATGATTTTACATTGGTAACATTTTGAATTGTACTCCTGTTGGTGCATTGGTACTCATGGGATACCAATTTGCATGGTTTTTGTGGTAATTGGTGGATAAAGAATCTTCAACTGTTTCAATTCTTATACATCTTTGGCTTTCAAATATTCAGCTTTGAGCATTCCTGATGAAGCTAAATCCAGAAAAGCGCTTCAGATGCATGAAATTTATAATGTGTTGTTTTCATTTTTTAAACTGTTCAACAAAGTACAAATTTTCTGTAGGCTTGTATGTAGACATTGGCAAAACCATGAAATCAACTATTCACTGAACGGTCTAGATCTTAATCTTAAAAATTAATGAAGGGGAACATAGCCCTATCTGATCAAATGAACATGTTTTATTAAAAGTTGAGAATTGACACATGATTGTTAGATACAACAAAAATCTTTGGTTTGAGTATAAAACATAAGTCTATTGATTTCCCTCAGCCTCTTGTTCCTCCTCCTCCTCATACTCCTCATCACCCAGATTATCATCTACGGTAGCATCCTGGTATTGCTGATACTCAGAAATTAAGTCATTCATATTAGACTCAGCTTCAGTAAATTCAAGTTCATCCATGCCTTCTCCAGTATACCAAAACAGGAAAGCTTTCCTACGGAACATTACTGTGAATTGGTCAGAAACTCTTTTAAACAGCTCCTGAATAGCTGTGCTGTTTCCTATGAATGTAGCAGACATTTTCATATCTGTTGGAGGGATGTCACACACAGCTGTTTTCACATTGCAAGGAATCCATTCAACAAAATATTGACTATTCTTATTTTGTATGTTTAACATTTGTTCTTCAACATCTTTCATGGATAGACTGCCTCTGAATATGGTTGCAACTGTCAGATATCGACCATGTCTAGGATCGCAAGCTGCCATCATGTTTTTCGCATCAAAAACTTGCTGTGTAAGTTCTGCAACTGATAAGGCACGATATGACTGAGATCCACGAGCAGTTAATGGTGCAAAACCTGGCATGAAGAAATGTAATCTAGGGAATGGAACCATGTTAACAGCTAATTTTCTGAGGTCTGCATTGAGCTGCCCTGGAAATCTTAAACAAGTTGTAACACCAGACATAGTATAAGATACAAGATGATTAAGATCGCTGTATGATGGAGTTTTCAATTTGAGTGTTCTGAGACAAATGTCATACAAAGCTTCATTGTCAATACAAAAGGTTTCATCTGTATTTTCAACTAGTTGATGAACAGACAGTGTGGCATTGTAAGGTTCAAGAACAACTTCTGAAACCTGTAAAAAAGAAGTTGAAATAATGCTTTGGATATATCATGGTCATATTTTATTATCAATTTCAATCATATTTTTTTGTCATTATCCATATTTTTAGTTTTGTCTCAATTTTTAGTCATATTTTACAGACTGGAATAAGAAATTGGTCAAATCTAGGACCGTGTTCATGGCTTTTATTTATGTGTATATCTGAACTGCTGAAAGTCCAAATTGTTTTATAAATAATTAATGTTTTACATACATATGAAAAATTGTTCATATAAGCACCAAATTAGTAATCAGCCCTAATTTTATCATTAGGGATAAATACGCCTTGTTTTATCAAACCCTGGATTCACCCCTTAAGTGACTATTAGCAAATTTGGCAATTTTTAAGCAGCTTTGATAAAATTAAAATAAACCACTTGCAAGAAAATTGTTATACATTCACATGGTCTCCATTGTAATATCTGAATTTTTCACTTTATTCTTTATGTTTTCAGTACTGACTGGTCTACCTGTACTCATGCACCTACCCCTTCTTAAGTTAAAACTGCATACAAAAAGAGCAAAGGTTGAAGATTCATCAATTCAAAAGGGTGATTAATAAATAAGGAGAAATGTAGAATTGGGGTTTATGTCTATGAGACAGCAAACCAATAAAAAAATCATTTAAAACTAAAAGACATTTAGCTATGTATAGACAGCAACATACAGACTTCAACAACTGACAGGTTTCCATACAATGTGTCAAGCTTTAAACTATCCAGAGTCTGTAAAAGTTTTGAATAAATTTAACAGGAACAATCAAAGATCGATCTTCCATAAACACCCAATTCTCCAACTATGACAACAAGTATTTAGGAGGTTCCTGACTTGTCTGGGTTAAACTAGTTATTTTCTATAATTAATCACCTCTATTGTAATTATAATTATATTAGTTACCTTTGGTGAAGGAACTACAGTGTATGTTTTCATTATTCTGTCAGGGTACTCCTCTCTGATCTTTCCTACAATTAATGTCCCCATACCAGATCCTGTCCCACCACCAATTGAATGTGTTAATTGGAATCCTTGAAGACAATCACAGCTTTCAGACTCCTTCCTGACAACATCGATTACAGATTCCACCAACTCTGCTCCCTCTGTATAATGTCCTTTAGCCCAATTGTTTCCGGCACCACTCTGACCAAACACAAAGTTATCTGGACGGAAAACTTGTCCAAAGGGACCACTTCTGACAGCATCCATAGTTCCTGGCTCCAGGTCCACCATACAGGCTCTTGGTACATACTTGCCACCCATGGCTTCATTGTAGTACACCTCTATTCTTTCTAACTGGTTTGGATTGTCTCCATGATAGGATCCAGTTGGGTCAATTCCATGTTCACCAGAAATTACCTCCCAAAATTTAGCACCAATTTGGTTTCCACATTGGCCTGCTTGTAAGTGTACTATCTCCCGCATGGTCTGTATTTTGTAATTAAGGTTATGCTTTGCAAGACAAGTAAGGAAGAATGAAGTTATAGTCTAGATAAATAGTTTATATTTAGGGCTGTATTCAGGTTATCAGTGACTCATGTATCTATACATGTACATGATGTAGTTGTTAGATAATTATCTAACAAAGGTGGACATACAGATGATAGATTTTACTGGTTTTGTTCCAGAAAATGACCTTTGTATCAAACTTACCTGCATCAACCTGAGTCTGATAAACATGTGACAAATAATGATAAAAACAAAGTGATATCTTGTTTTTTTGCTAGAATGCAAATGTTTCTTGGAACTTAATAGTAATTTTAGATTTGAAAAAAGTTTGAATTCAAAAACACTAATCTTGGCAAAAAATCACAAGTTAAAAGTTACAAAATGCATGAAGATTTACAAGAATGTTCAGGGTACACAATATTAAGTATAAAAAGACATCTAAAGTAGTATAAAGTTATGTTAGTATTGTGCAGTAAAAAATCCCTTTTCATGTTTTTACTTCAACAACATAAAATGTAAATGATTATTAGAAGTTTATTTTTTGGATTATTTTGTGCTTTTGGGATGCTTTTTCATTAAAACTAATCCCATATCTCTTTTATTCATGTTGTTAACTTGAACATATCTTTAGATAATAAAAGAGAAATTTATAACAAAGCAAATTTCAGAAGCACAATCTAAAACATATATGTCCTAAGTCAGGTACCTGTTGTACAGTGGTTGTCGTTTGTTGATGTGGTTCATAAGTGTTTCTCGTTTCTCGTTTTTTATATAGACTAGACTGTTGGTTTTCCTGCTTGAATGGTTTTACACTAGTCATTTTTGGGGCCCTTTATAGCTTGCTGTTTGGTGTGAGCCAAGGCTCCGTGTTCAAGGCCGTACTTTGACCTATAATGGTTTACTTTTACAAATTGTGACTTGGATGGAGGGTTGTCTAATTGGCACTCATACCACATCTTCTTATATCTATTTAACATATCACAGAAAAGTATAGATGAAATAAGAAGATAAGTTATCATGGTTATAGTGATATATCTAGATGGTAACAATTTTAAGTTGCATTCTATACAAATAGCATTGTATTTTATGAAATTTCCCATATTGATTTATTTGAAAATGTATAAAAGTTAAATACCTATTTTTTACATTTTTTTTATTCTAAAGATTGCCAGGATCTATCTCCTTGTAAGAATGGGTGACATCATCTAAGTTATGATAACACATTAATTAAATGTTGTTTGGCTGCCCTCTCATTGACATACACCCCTCATCTTCTTTTATTTATACAAGTTGATATGAGAAGATTGATAGCTGATTCACAATTATCAGTTATCATAGTGCATGTATCAAGTAAACATATCAAAGGTAATATAGAATTTAACACCTTACAAAATGAATCATTATGATTGGTCATAAACAAAGATACCATCTATAATCATTATATAATTCTGGTCAGATTTATTTACAGAAGTAACATACCTTATTGAAGATTAGTAACTTCTATATAAACTTGAGCTGAACAATGATCCATATATAACTTTTTGTCCTATCAATTATTTGGGGTTCTTAATTAATTGAAACAATGTTCAGCTAATGTTCAGCTAATGTTCGAATACCATTTCTTTGGAATTCAATATGGTATTTTTATACCCCCGCTTTAAAAAAGTGGGGGTATACTGTTTTACCTCTGTCTGTCCATCCGTCAGTCCGTCCGTCCCATGAATATTTTCGTCACATTTTTCTCAGGAACTACAATACAAGGATTTCTGAAATTTGGTTTCAGGTTTTATATAAGTAAGTTATACAGTGTGATGCGTTTTCAGATTCATCACTCAACAAAGTCCTGTTTATCAAACACTTGCATCATTTTACACATGATAGCCAAGTTGAAAACTTTCATCATATTTTTCTCAGGAACTACAATACAAGGATTTCTGAAATTTTGTTCGAGGGTTTATATAAGTCAGCTATACCTTGTGATGGGTTTTCAGATTCATCACTCAACAACTTCCTGTTTACTGAAATATTTCGGCGGGGTTTCATCAGTGAGCAGTAGCTCGCAGTTTTACTTGTTTGTTTATAATTTCTACAACTACACAATTTTTTATGAAACTTGTTTTTATGAGAAAAAAACAATTTATTTCAGCTGATACTTGATTAGTGTATTTTTTTTGTTAGCTATGCAGGATCTCCATAGTAATTCTTTGAAATAGTGGGGGGAAAGGTTCAATGACTTTTTACTTAAATTTTTGAAAAGTTTTATGAATTTAAAAGTGGTTTTATAAAAAGATTGATAGTTTAGGCTATATTTTTCATGCCCCTTTGATTTTGTTTCTCCCATTGCAATATTACTAATTATGTTGAAAAGTGTACATGGTAAACGCAAAAACCGTAATCAACGTATTAAACATCGTATAAATTATACACTTGCTGATCTGTTATCTATAATAAAGAATAATGGTAGACATCAAGTATTATGCAAACTGGGTCAGATACCTATAAGTAAATTATATGCTATTTTTCTGGAGTGTGATAAAATTTCTTTTTTAGCTATGAATACACCCGTATTATTACAGCCTTTTGTCATCACAGGCTATTTCCTAGTATTGATAAACCTGAAAATCATAAACGACATTTTCTTAAATTAAAATATATAAATAGAGGTATTGATTTTATTAATTTGTCTAGCATATTCAATGACTCTTCCGTATATAGCTTAATACCTCCATATTTTGATAATATAGAACAACCCATTATTTCGTATTCTTATAAAACCGAGCAGAAATTTGATTTTTAATTATCGTCAATTACATCAGACGTCAATATAGAAAATAATGAAACTGCGAAACATCTAGTTTTATATATGTTCCCTATGGTCATGTTATTACAGGAGACCTCAACATCGTCGAAGACCGTGAGGTCATAACTTTTCTAAAGAAAGGACCGAAATACCGTCCTCCATCTATAATAGATTGGAAACAGTGTCGTCAGGTCATTAAAGACTTGAATAAAATTATGAATACTGTTAATATTCGAATATCTCATTTAGAAAACAATTCTGAAATTAATAATAGGATCCATGATATTCCCATTTCAAGAATAAAAATAAACTCAAGGTACTGGCAGAGCGGTTTGTGTTCGTGCCGGCAGACAAGGCAGCCAATAATGTAGTGGTGGTGTGGCGCATATACTGCACGGAAGTTCTTCAAAACGAAATTATCAATTCCTCTACATTTAGGTCCGTTCGCAGTCCCTACCATGTACTGGTTACGAAATTACACAAAAACCATTTAAATTCGTTTCATCTCCGCATCGAGTAAGTGTTCTACTACTAATCTATCAGTTCTTCTAACTACCTCCTTACTACTATCAAAGAACTGGTTATTAACTTTTGTAATAAAGCTTATGAAAATAATGGTATTAATTATTTTGGAGTGTTAAAATTCTTTAGAGGTTTTAGATAAAATACATGCTTTTGATGGTCCTTATAATTCTGTTGACAGTTATGATTTTTCTACTCTGTACACTTCCACACAATCTTATAAAGAAAAAGTTTTGTATTTGATAAAATGGTCTTTCTCATTGTAATTTTATTTGCTGTAACTCGCTTTAAATTTTCTGCTAGATAACATTTATATACGTTTCGGCGATAAAGTGTATCGTCAGGTAGTAGGTATTCCTATGGGCACTAACTGTGCCCTTTAATAACAGATTTATTTCTATATTGCTGTGAATCTCAGTTTATGACCAAACTCAGTAAAGACCCATCATTGTTATATTTAGTTGATACATTCAACAATACCTACCGACCTGGATGATATTTTTCTTGAGTTCTCTAAATATACTTCGTTTACCCAAAAGAACTTACTTTAACTAAATCTAACATAAACAGCAGCAGTTGCCCTTTTCTAGATTTAGACATTTCAATTTCTAATGGGAAACTACATACTAAAATTTACGGATTTTCTTTCCTATTGTTAATTTTCCATTTTAGACGCGATGTGCCTTTGGCTCCATCATACGGTGTTTATATATCCCAACTCGCTTCGGTATGCCTGTGTGTGTTCTGATGTCATAGATTTTAGTAGGGATTTGATTAGTAAATTTGGCTGTACCTGTAGAAAACTTATTAAAATGGTATTTCACATCCTAAATTTTACGGTAATATTGTACTTAAAGCGAGGAAATCACTATGTGATCCGTGTAAACTCATCGAACCTTTAAACAAACTTTTAAGTAAGTAAGGGTTATCGTACCAATATTGTAATTAGATCTCTGAATATAGTTTACATTGGCACTAATATCGATTTTGTCATTAGCAAATTAAAACATAACTAAGTTGTATCTTCTTTTGAGGCGGGATGTTTAGAGACACACACACGTTATTTTTTATCTCTTAAGAAGTAGCTTCTCACTATCCTACTACCTGTCGATACATTTATTTTTGGCATTGCACAAGTCATGTCTTCTCTGACTGTTCATGACGTTAAAATACTAAATCCCTGGGATGTGTTTTAGTTGATTTTAGTCTCTGATGCATGATTTTTATCATTAATTGTTTTTGGCTTTTAACTAGCTGTCAGTAACTGCAAGTACTCTCAAATCGTTTCGACCTGTTGATACTATTTTAATACTTTTTGTTATTTTATATTAATATGGATCTTGTCTGTATACCAGCTTTGATTATTTGGAATATCTACTAATTTTCACTTCTTCATACTACATTTGTATGAACATCAAGATTATTCTCCTTTAATCTGTACAGGAGTTTTATTGTTGATATTTACCCTTATGTATCTAGTTTAAATTAGGTATTTATATGACAGATCTTTCTTGGTATTCCTAATTATTGGAAGATTTTATATAGACAGAAAAGTATACCTAAAACGACAAAGTTATTTTCATTTACCTGTATATATTAAAAGTTTTTCAAAGTGATTATTTTCTAAGGGTTAAATATTTCAGATTGCCATGGCTTTATTTGGACTTGTTTGTTTGCTTTTGGCCTTGAATGTTTGTCCCTAATATTTTATTAACATGTATTTACTTTCAGGTATCACAGATCGAATTTATTCGATAGTGTTTAATTTACGTTTTTGATTGAGTTAAGCTCCCATGTTGTGATGTTATACTATTGTTTCAGAAAAAGGGAGAAGGTTTGGTACCATTAAACTTTAATTAAATGTTTGCACCTGTCCTAAGTCAGTCTGATGTACAGTAGTTGTCGTTTGTTTATGTAATTTATCGTGTTTCTGATATAGACTAGACCGTTGGTTTTACCGTTTGAATGGTTTTACACTAGTACTTTTGGGGCCCTTTATAGCTTGTTGTTCGGTGTGAGCCAAGGCTCCGTGTTGAAGGCCGTACATTGACCTATAATGGTTTACTTTTATAAATTGTTATTTGGATGGAGAGTTGTCTCATTGGCACTCATACCACATCTTCCTATATCTATGATTGTCTGACTTTATCCTCATGTTTTTTTTTTGAGTAAATCAAATTTTCTTAATTTTGTTTCCTTTTCTCACTTTATCATGCCATTATAGGTCATTAATAAGTAGTCTCAAGTTTCATTAAAAATTATGTACATGCTAATTAGATAGGGGTTACAATATGATCTCTTTTTTTCAATCATTGAACATGCATGAAATATTTACCACTGGACGTTAAGCAACCAACAAAAATCAGTCATTGAGTGTACGTTATTTAGAATAATTATGTTTTAATGTTTTTAGCATGGAAGAATAAAGGTCAAAACTACAGCAGAACAGCAGGAAGCAAAGAGAAAAGAAAGAGAGAAAAAGTTGAAATTTTACAATGCTGGCACTAAAGCTGCATTTAAAAAGGTTAGAAATACATGTAAAGAAGACTGCAAGTTTTTAGGACAGTTCCATTATGTTTATACAATTTGAGATAAAGAGATTTTGTATTATGAGACAAGTATCAACCAAAAACCATTATACAATATCTACTGGTCATTCAGTGTTAAATCTTCAACAACAGTCATTGAATCACACTGTAAGGTAATTTAAACTTATAAAGGCTTCACTAAAACAAAAGTAAAAAAAGATAAAGTTTTGTTAGATTTATTTAATTTATTGGATGCAGTTGTAATAGTTGAATGTTGTATTAAGTTGTATTGTGTAATTTTCACAAGCCACTTACATAATGGAAACCTTGTGATGTTCCAACACTGTTTTAACTTGTTCATCTCTAATTTTTTTCAGCTTGAATTTTGACTTCTAATCTTGAAAATAAGTAGGGGCCATTCTTTATGGTGATTATATATGCCAAACATACTAGTTTTCTTTCCTTTAATTTTGATAACTGATTTGTAACTTATTTATGTTCAACAAAATGTGTATGTATATCCTACGACTGAAAAAAAAGTATATTTGAAGAATTGATTATACAATTACAGAGAGAAAATGGAGAATATGATGAAGAGGGCTTGAAGATAACAGGAGAAATTCTTGCTGTTAACCCTGATTTCTATACACTATGGAACTTTAGAAAAGAAATATTTGTTCATTTTCTTCAAACTAGGTATATTAAGCATAATCCCATGGAAATCATTTATAGTTTTGCTATTTTAATGATTAAATTTCCTGAAATGAATAATAGTTTTCCTAAATTCACAATACATTGTACATACAATATTACAGTCTTTGTCTATGAGCATTATATTAGAATCTTTTCCATTTATAATTTCATGATAACCTTAAAAACAGCAATCTATTTTCTTTCGCTCAGAGTAACTGATACGCCCCCACTTTAGTAAATATAATCACTTGGCACATTTAACATTTAACAGTAAACTCTTTCTTTCCCTTGATTGCATCACTTTTTGCTGTTTTTTGTAATTTTATTAACAGATCAAGTGCGCTAGGGTCATTTATTGACATGCTTGCAAGAGACATTTGTTAATTATACCACATATTGAACAGGTCAATTTGATATATAAAACATAGGTATTTATTTAACAGAAGAATTCTTCTTTAATTCACATACCCTTCCTTCGAAAGTGGATCTCTGTTTTGTATAAGTAACTATATTTACAAATGTTCCTACAGAGAAACAGATGAGGTTCAGAAGATAATGGATAGTGAATTATATTTTCTGGAGAGTTGTTTAAAGGTAAATCCTAAATCCTATGGTACCTGGCACCACAGAACTTTTATTATGGAGAACATGCCTAAACCAGACTGGGATAGAGAATTACAACTGTGCAATACTTTCTTAGAGTATGATGAAAGAAACTGTAAGTAAATGTATAACTTATATTTTATTTTATATTAGTGCTATAAGAAACATAGGTAAATTGCACATATAGATATAAATAATAAGCCATTGAGACAATTATTCACCAAAGACCAAATGATGAGTATGTAAACAACTATAGGGCACTGTACAGCCTTCAACAATGAGCAAAACACATATCATATAGTGACCTACAAAAGGCATGACAAATTGTGAAACAATTAAAAAGAGAAAACTAATGACCTGATTTATGCTGAAAATACTAAAGGAAAAACAAATATGGCAGACAGCAACCAACGAAATACCACTGAATTACAAGCTCCTGACTTCAGACCAGCACATACAGAATACGACAAGATCAAACATGTTTGTGAGCACTAAACATTTCCATAACCTGGGACAGTGATGTAACAGCGCAACATAAGAATGAACTATGAAAATCATTTGAAAAAGGCTTTTCTTATTAAATCAGCACATGATTGCCAATGAGACAACTATCCACTAAAGTTCAAATGAAGTGGCTGAGTTAATTTCAATTATACATCACTGTGTTCAACCATAATTGGTCTGAAAATTATCTTCACATGTGCACATCTCATTGTAAAAAACAATCATTATTTATCTGAAACTTATTTTCACATGAGCAAATCTTACTGTACTAAACAAACAGGCTATACTTAGTAAGTTCATTGGACAAATTAAAACATCAGTGACATGGTGGCTTTGATAATTTTGAAAACAGTTCACTGGTCATATAACATGAGACATTATTATATTCTTTTCCAGTCCATTGTTGGGATTACAGACGTTTTGTTGTAATGATGGCAGAAGTTAGCCTAGATGATGAATTAGGTTTTACTACACAAAAGATAACCACAAATTTCTCTAACTATTCATCCTGGCATTACAGAAGTAAACTTTTACCCATGTTACATCCTGATCCTACACAACCAGCTTGGGTACAAGAAGATGTCATTTTAAAAGGTATTTTATGAATATGAGGTCATTGATAAAAGTTATTTTAAAAAGATATAAAAAGTGATAAACAGGTAATTGATTCATTATTATGAATTAAAGGATGTGTTAGGGAGATATACATATATTCTTCGATTGTAAATGATTATACATACCTTATGCCATGATATATATTATCCAGTTATGAATGATTTCAACAACTGTCCTTTTTTGACAGTTGTTGTGCTGCTCTCTCAACAAAAACAAAGGTCTGCCATCATTGAAAAACAAAAAAAATCCCGACTTTGAGGTCACATTGGGTTCATTACAAAAATAATATGAGATATCGGTAAGTCCATTTAGTATTTTATATGATTTGTCTTGCTATTTTATAAAAGACACGAAAAATATCTCCTTTCTAAGATAGGTGATGGCATGCATAGGCTTAAGTCCATAATGTAAAAGTATATGATTTAGATACCATGAAGAAAGATATATGCCACCTTTTTGTTAATTACTCTGTAAAAAAAGGACAGAAAGTAGATTGGTATAAACACATTCTTGTGTGAAAAAATATATTTGAATATTTATATCTATTTAATTTTAGAATTTGAAATAGTTCAAAATGCAGTATTCACAGATCCTGATGACCAAAGCGCTTGGTTTTATCACAGATGGCTTTTAGGCAGAGGTGTGTTATGCCAAATATATAGTTTTATCGAAGAAGCAGTTAGCTTTGATAGGAGCACTGCAAAATGCAACAAAATACACACATTATTCTGGTAATAGTACATTCAAAATTTATATCTTGAACACCATTTAATTGAATGTCATTGCTTGAATAATCAGATTTAATTTCCCGTCTATGTTTTATGACTTTCTCATGTGGTCTAGGTTACAATATAGAAATAAAGAGATGTGGTATCAGTGCCAATGGGACATACAGCCTTCAATAATGAGCAATACCCTTACTGTAGAGTAAGCTAGATAAAAGGATGACAATAAGTTTTGTTATTTAGTTATGTCAGAATTAAACTTCATCGCACTTTCCAAGTTAAAGATATTTGGGCCTGCCTTTTTTCAACTTATTGGCTTTAAGACTATTATAGTGCATCTTTGAAAATTCTGGTAAGCAGTATTTTGGAATATACTCTAAGCATAAATTGAAACAATATGTTTTGGTTAATTAAATTGAATTAATAGCACTCTCATTTTACTTCACAGAATTTAGTATAAACAAAGCATAGTGATTTTTTGAAATTTATAGTATTAATATAAAAGTAAGGAGATGTGGTATGATTGCCAATGAAACAACTATCCATCCAAGTTCAAATGAAGTGGATGTATGCAATAATAGGCAACCATATGCCCTTCAACAATGAGAAAAACCCATACTGTATAGTCGGCTATAAAAGGCCCTGACATGAAAATGTGAAACAATTCAATTGAGAATACTAACATCCTAATTTATAACAAAACAATTTACGAAAAGCAAATATGACGGACATGAAACAAAGACAACCACTGAACTAACGGCTCCTGGCTTGGGTACAGGCACAGAAAGAATGTGGCTGGGTTAAACATGTTTGTGAGCACTCAACCCTCCCCTAACCTGGGATAGTGGTATTACAGCACAACATAAGAAGGAACAATACAAATCAGTTGAAAATGGATTAAGTTCACCTTACTTTAATCCCTTTGAAGAAGACATTAATGGTTACATCAGACTTTGACAATTTCTCAAATTCAGCATAGCTCTAGCCCAATACCTTAAATGTCACATGAACTTTAAATAAAAAGTGACTTTTTTATATGAACTTTGAATACCAATTGGATCTTAAATGATATCTTTTATTATTATTTACAGGCAAGAAAAAGCAGCAGATAAGTTGTATTCATGCTTCCAGAAAGACAAAACGAATAACTGTGTTATTAACAAGACCAATTATGGTAAGTCTGTGTGTCATGGAAACAGTAATATGTGACTTACAACATTATTAGTATTGACATGATATTGTAAATTGTCAACTACTTGACACAATATGTTTTCTGCCTTGTTTGATACAATAGATCACAATAATGACTTTGATTCATTATGTCCATCTGATGTATAATGTGTTATAAATATGGAATAAAGGAGTGTGTCCAGGATGGCCTACATTTAGTGCTTATGAAATTTAACTATGTCATATATCATCTAAAAACTAATACCAGTATTTACATTCTTGAATATGTAACTTTTTCTGATATTTAGTAGCAAAATTTATATGAGCATCTGGGATGGTTTTGTTACTATTCTAGTTGGTATTAAGAATCTATATGATTTGTCCAGATTTTACTATATCACTGTTATTTATAAGAAGGTAGGGACTATATGTCTGATGATGCTAATTAATTAAGAGCTGTTTGAATTTGTTATTCAGTATATTAAATCTTCAAAAAGGTTTTCTAGATGGTTCAATTACTTCTTTATTATTAATTTTGTATTTGTCCCTAAATATATATACTGTATTAACACATGCATGTTTGTAAAGAACTGTTGAATTGTGAATCTGTATATTTATATTGAGGAGACCCATACATAACCACTGCTGTTGGCAATCCTCTTAATATTAATAAAGAATTAAATTAAATTCATCTCCCTTATGATGTCAAAGTCAGACTGCATCATCAAGGCTAAGGTATTATTATCATTTTCTGAAATTCTTTTTTCAGAATTATGGTTAGTAATGGTATTATACAATTCTTAATTTTTTGTGATTTGTGATTTCAAAGCTGAACAAGCCCCAAAATGTACTCTATCTTTTAATCGAATTGATGGGGCTTCGTGAGTCTTTTTTCTCATTTGTTCATGATTTAAATATGGAGTATCATTTAAAAAAATAAAAATATGTGTGATTTATTTAATAAAAGTAATTTTTAGTTGTATTTAGTTTTAGTTATTAGTATGGGTTTATGAATTTGTCAATGGTAGCTATAGCATGACTAAAAACTCCAGAAAAAGGATTACACAGCTGATACACAAAGAATATTTTATTTCTTTTTAGGATGACCATTCAGTATAATGTATTTTTGCAGCTGATAAACTCATTATCAATTGTTGTAGGATTTAAGCTGTTGAAATTCACATGAGGAAGTCATTTTTCAGATTCTTTAGTTTGATATGTAGCTCTTGAAAATTTTGATAAATATGATCAAATGTAAAAATAGATATGGTATCATTTAACATATCAAACTATCTTCTGAACAGGTTGGAAGAGGGAACAGTTTAATACTAAGTATACATGGAAAATCTGTAGCCGGACAATGGAAAACCCCAACAGGAAGTTCTTCATTTAGTGTACTATGGGTAATTAGGTTTTGGTTTATCATTTTTTCACTAACTGAGGTATATGACCTAGACATCCATGTTTATACCTCCAACTATACATGCAACAGTCTGATGCAATCAAATCAATTTATGTCAGATAAAAAGACAATATAAAAAGACAATCAACAGAAGAACTTTTTAAAATTTGAAAAGGGTTCTAATGGGCCCTGGGTCTTACCTGTGCTTGCTGCTGTCAGTGTTAAAGTGTAATGCTGACTGGTGAAAAGTCCATTTATCAGTCTTGTATGAAGCAATTCAAAATTATTTGAATTTTTCTCTTCAGATACCATATTTCCAAATTTTTAATAAGCTTCTTTCTAGGTTTCATAACATTCCATAAAGGTTTGACAAAAGGAATGACATCTAAAATATTTAATCCTAGAATGTTTACTGCAAAAACCCAACAACAGTGAATTTATTGTGAAAAACAGAAAAATGAAAAAAAAAGATATTTTGAAAATTTTGCTTCAAACATAATCTCTAAATCATATAAAGCTTCTGTCAAAATTAAAAAAAAAAAAACTCCATTAAGGTTTGACAAAGTTATTTTAAAAATAAAAAAACTTTAACCCTAGACTATCTAGATGTTAGCTGCAAAAAATACAGGAGCCTGTAACTGGGTGATTGTTGTTTTTTTCTGTTTCTCATATTTGTTTTTTGTTTATTGTTTTGCATAGTTTGTTCTTATGTTGTGCCGTTACACCACTGTTCAGGTTAGGGGGTTGGTTGGCGCATTCAAACATGTTTAACCCCACCACATTCTTTATATGCCATCCCAAGTCAGTAGCCTGTTGTTCAGTGGTTGTCGTTGATTCATGTCTGTCAAATTTTATTTCGTAAATTATTTTGTTATAAATTAGGCAATTTGTTTTCCCATTTGAATTGTTTCATTTTTTTCATGTCGGGGCCTTTTAATGCTGACTATACGGTATGGGTTTTTCTCATTATTGAAGGACGTACAGTTGCCTATAATTGCTTACATCCACGTCATTTGGACTTTGGTGGATAGTTGTGTCATTGGCAATCATACCACATCTCCTTATTGTTATATTAGTTCATTTATCAGTAAAATACCAAAAAATGAAAAATAAAATTTCAGATTTTGCTCTTGATACTGTTATCATGAAGAAGTTTCATTAAATTCCATGAAAGATTTACAAATTTATTGATGTACGAAACTTTAACTGTAGAAATGTACCATCATAGCTTAGTTTATAGATGTTTGTTCAGTGCATAGTTACTGATTTCACATTCAAACATGATTTATTTAAGGAAAAATTGTGTAATTCTTAATGAAGAAGTCATTTTGGCATATATTTTTTTGAAACATCTTTAATAGTTATTTTATTCTTTAATAATATAATTTTGAGATGGAATATCCCTTTGAATTATTTTTATATGTTTTATAGATAAAAGATTTAACAGAAAGTATACCAGAAGAGAAAGAGGTTTCTGTATCAGTAACACTAATACCTGATATAGATAAAGATACCCAGTTTTCTCAAGGACTACAGATAGATGCAGACCAAGAAGAGGCTTGGGTAATGGCAGACTTTAAATCAGGATCACGCTTTAGGTATATCCAATTATTTTTTTCATATTGTTTGAAAAATATTTTACTTTACTCTATACATTTTTTTTTTTGTAGGAACTATTTGTTTGTCAAAAATTGATATTCCAGCATCAACATGTGAGCTGTGTTGGATAGAAATCGACCATGTATAAGACTTTGATTGATTTTGGAACTTTCAAATGTGAAATAAAAGATGAATTTTTGTCTGTTCTTATAACAACTCAATTTTCAGAGAGTTACAGACTTTGCATGGCCCTATTTTGCCTAAACTTTATGCCATTTTTGGTTAAAAATGATTGCTACCTATCTGCTAATTAAATGTTAAGGTCTTTCAAACAAAATCATCAAACATCAAGATTTAACAGTTGAAACAAGTGAAGCCTATTCATTGGATTCCTTTTTAATCAAATTGAGCATGTAGAAGTAGCTTTATATGATATCAAACCTGTATTTTTTGTGAAAGTGAAATAGTGATATAATAATTCGCTTTTGGCAGCCAGTTTTGTTCATTTTTGTCAAAATAAGCAAAGAAACATCGCTAATGAATTATTCACTTGCAAGTGAATAATTCAACCTCATTAAATCCATATTCGTGTGAACTTCAATTGAACCCCTTAGCTAGCAGTGGGTTATGCATGAACTAGGCGTGTTCAGCTACTAAAAAGAAAAGAATGTCAACATCGAAAGTGAAACATGGGCAAACCATTTGGTTGACTGATTTGATCTACAAAAACTCATTTTTAAACAGGTAAAAACAATTATTAACATATGTTTTAAACCTATAATATGAAATCAAACAGACTTGAATTCGATTGCATGAGTTCGCTATCTATTTATATGTATGTTTATGTTTATATCAGGTTATATGACCGTCGGCAGTCTTTGGAGGTCACCTTGATGGTTAATTAGATGGCGTCTAGACTAAAATACACATGAAATGCTGATACATATTATCGAGTCCGTGCATTGGAAATTGTTTATTTTAGAATTATTTGGATATACGTTTTAGTTAAGAAATAATTCCTTCATGTCATGCTCTATACTCATTTTAACATGGGTAGGCATTATTTTAGTCGATATTTTACACTGAACGTTAGTGAGGTGTAAAATATGGTCAAATATAATGCCTACCCATGTTAAAATGAGCATAGAGCATGACATGAAGGAATTATTTCTATTCTAATAGGACAAATACGGCATTTTTATAGGTCGAAGTGTACATAAGTACCTTAGGAATGTTTGGCTATTCCTGTTTTCTCCTCATGAATTATGTACATTACATTTTCATATTTAATAAGTTTAAAAACTACTAGCAGGTAAAATATATGATGCTTTAATAACAATATATAATAAAATTTCACGTAAGCTACTAAAATATATATATTTTATGAGGATAAAAATGAAAATAACGAGAATGTAAACAGTCAGTTTGTGCGCATGTGTCAAACATATTTTGTGCTGATTAGAACACGGCTTTGTCTACAAGGCGTAATAAGGATGTCATATTAGAATATGTTATAAATCAAATATGAGAATTTGAGTCAAATTGGTGAAGATGAATTTGGCAGCTAATGCCCCTTTAAATGTTAATCTTGAATTAAGTTCAAATTTCAGTGATAAATTAGGCCAAATAAGACCCCATGGCCTTTTATGTAAGTTATTATGTAAAGGAATCAAGAGTGCATATTTTTGTCTTTAACAATAATCTGAAGAGGTTATATATAACAGTGCATTCACAATACACATCAGCTACGACTATAATTTATCAAAGTCTGTCACAACAGAAACAAAAATACCACCATAAACATGGTGCCCGCCAAGAAACTGAAAAGAACATGAAAACCCTGATAAGTCCTAAATTCAAGTTAATATTCAACACATTTATATTTGAGAAGACTCATCCTTTTCAGATAATAAATTTCATACTGTTAAATAGTTGTATAGTCTGCCTCTGGCCTCTGAGACAAATGACCCTGGAACTGAAGAACTACTAAGGAAGATTTCGTTGTAAAATCTATTGTAAATAATCTTCTTTTGTGAGTTTGAAAGGTTTGAAAAGAGCCTTTTAATATGACATTCTTCTTTTGCATTATAAACAAATCTATGTTCTAATTCCAAAAGAACATGGTGTGCACAGGATTGATGTCACAATTAAAATTGCAATGTCAGTTATAGGTCCGCTTTGAAGTACAGTACAAAAGATACTATTGAAATCAAAATAATTCTATGATGCTATGCTATATGCTCATTTTAACATGATAGGCATTATATTTGTCAACATTTTTACACCTCACTAACGCTCTTTATAAAGATATTGACAAATATAATGCCTTCTCATGTTAAAATGAGTGAAGAGTATGGCATGACAGAATTATCTCTTAAACAAAATTTATAATATAGTCTGACACTGGCAATTTCTAAATAAACTAGCTCAGAGGAATCTCTTGTCAAATACTTTTACCGTAACATTCTAAAGCAGGCATGTTCATTTATTTCTGATGGTACACACCCACCATAGTATATGATACATAATTTTTTTACAGTAATGAATTGAGTGCTGCTACAAGTTCAACCTTAGAAACTGAATTAGAATCCATTAAAGAATTACATGGTGTAGAACCAGATAATAAATGTAGGTATAAGTTTTCTGTTTTTGTTTTGTCAAATTTACAACAAAAAACTGTTCAAGAGTATCATTTTTAACTGGTTTAGCAAGTGGTCAATTATGTTTAGACTGTTACATGAGCTTTAAAAAAAGATATTAAAGATTTTGGAAACTCTTCTGTAATGACTTAAATGAAATTGATCCCTTTTAAGATTTGTGTCAAAAACTTAAATTAATAAGTGGTTTGAAGTGGTTTAAGGTATTTTATCTATTATTATGCTTGTTGGTGGAAGAGGAGACTTGAACATTATTTTTCAGGATTTTTTACCAGTTTATTATTTAAGCCAATCTTTCAAAATTCTGTTTGTGAGTTAATTTGCCCATTTTACACATTCAATTTGATAAATTCTGAAGAAGCCAATTTAATCCTTTTATAATAAATTTTACAGGGGTACTTCTTACAATGTTTTCACTGATGATGGCTATAGATAGAACACATTCCATGTACAAGTTAGAAATAAGAGAATGCATAGACCAATTGATACACGTTGATCTCAAGAGAGAGGCTTATTACAGAGATATGAGTAAGATGTTTCACAGACTTTGTTTTAACCATTTTATTACATTTTCATTATACATGTACCTCTATAGACTGAATAACTGGTTCTTGTACTTAGAAGTATAAGTATAGTTTTTTACGTTTTTGCTTTAATGACTCTTCTCTCTATCTATACTCATATGATAATAGCTTTAACATGTATAATGAGTCATTGTTGGCAATTATTGTTGTTTTAATATGGCTCTTAATTTGTGATTTTTTAGAATACAAAATGATAGCCAGTAAGACCAAATAAGATTTATAGAATGTAAAATTTGTAATTTGATTAAGTTAATTTTAGAATGCCTGTTATAGTAACAGTGATTTAATTAAAATATGAATAAAATGAGGTGTAGGATATACAATTTAGACACCAAATTTTATCACCAAAATCAGAAACTGCTAATGGAACTTTATTTAGTTGAAACATCATGTTCTAAGTATCAAATTCTTTCAACAAACTTTACTGGTATGATGTCTCAATAACATATGTGGTAAACAACTTTTTTTCCAGAAAGCAAATTCATCTTGCAGAGTATACTAGAAACTCAGGACAAAAATGCCAGAGAAATGTCCCTGAAAGATGAAGGACTTACTGCACTTTATCACACTGAATGGATGTTACTGTTAACCTCAATTGATCTTTCCAATAATGCTTTGTCCACAGTCAAGTCACTTTCAAATCTTAGGTGCCTTAAGTGTTTATGCCTAGATAACAACCATTTAAAAGATTTAGATGGATTACAACACTGTCACCAGTTATGTGAATTGTCTGTTAAAATAAATGGTGAGAAAGTACATTTAGATGTTTTTTTTTAACATTTGAGTTGATGGTTGCTGTCTCATTGACGTACACCTTACACCTGCTTGTATTCATATCTAACAACTAAGTTTAGAGGGGTCTCATCCCGAATTCCAGAGAAAAGAAATGCCAAATCTTGAATTCCAGTGAAAATAATGTGTCTGTTCCTTCATCACATTACAACTAAATCCTGACAATTTAACTGGCCATTCCTATTCCAGCAAATAAAATGACTCATTCCCTAATTCCCAAAAAAGGGCCTCCCGCCCCTCAGTATAACATAAGTTCAATAATAGTTATGTATGTTGAATGTTTACCAATTAGCTTTATTTTTGATCTCCTGTATGAAAGGTCAAGTAAAATAATGTTAACCAAATCAATTGGCTGCCGGGAAGTATCAATAGACAATAAAATAATTACCCATCTCTGTCATTGAATTTCCAACCATTTATAAGAGAAGTTTTATAAAGGAGAAATTTTTAACTTGTCATCGTAGATTCTTTACCATTTGTGTAGTTTTGAAAAGATGAGTAATTGTCACAGCTTTTGACCTGAAACATGGCACCCTGATTAAGAATTATGGCAACTCTTTTTAACATTTTAGATTTTATGAATTATTGTTCACAGACTTTTCCAATTTAGATTTTACCATATACTGTAGGGCCATAGTCAGGAGAAGTTTAGTTGTGATCACACAAAATGCTAAACCCTCAGAGCTTAACTCAGAGCTCACCTGCAAGACTGTTCACTGGATATATGCATGTCCAAATTTACCAATTCTGGCTATTTCACATTTACAGCCTAAGAAAACTGAGCATTCTGTTATCCTTGTTGATACTTATATAAACATTGCAAATAGATTTCTACATGTTATATTTTTCAGAATTAAATAGTGCAGAAGATTTATATATTCTAGAGAACAACAAATGTTTAGTGAAGATTAATGTCTATGGAAATCCTTTGTGTCGTTACAAAGACCACACTACAAAGATCAAAAGAAAAATTCCTTCCCTGCTTTCTATAGATGATAATAAATGTACATCAGCACCATCATAGTATATAGTTTCCTATAAATAGTAAATAGTTCATGAAAGAAATATTCTGTAACTTGCAAGGGTTTATTTAGGACTATTCAAGGAAAAATGTATGGGAGGGTTGGAGACCACATAATATTTTTTTTGTGGATAATAAGGGTTGAAGCAAATACAATTCGGTTTACAAATGAAAATAAAAATTATGGGTGGTGGGGTATAAAAAGAGTTTTTTTTTTCTATCACCCCCTACATTTTTTCCTGTAATAGTGCTTTACCAGAATTAAGTCATTCAGACATAATGTTCTGTTTTTCGAACTATTTTATTTTGAAACTGATTTATGTTAGGTATTTTTTATTTAATTTTTCTTTTATTTATTTATATATTTATAGTATTATTACTGTTTTCAGTGTAGTTAAACAATGCAAGATCCAATAAAATTTATGAAATAAACATAATATATGCTATTTGTGTGTGTCTAACAAATTGGCTATACACAAACAGATAGTATCATTTTTTTCTGGCTTAAATTTATACATGTGATGTCATTGCTAAATTTAAGCACCATCCATGGAATATAAGTAAAAAAAAAACACTGTATGAAATGTATAAAAGTGTATGTTAAGACCCTTTTTGAGAGATGTAGACTTGATATGGAAAACAGAACATTACATTGAATGGCCTTTGCAATATTGATTTTTACCATATATTACCACTAAGATTGTTCAGAGAAATTAATTGGACCTAAGTTTATAACTCTCCATAGTTTATTTCAAGGAAATTGCACAGTTGATTATTATTAATTCTGTATAAGTATTTAATGTATTGTTGGCTATTATATTAACAAAAGAATTAAGGTTGTTTTCACTTAGTTGATCATTAATTATTTTATATCATCTATGCATCCAGTCAACGTTATGAATAATAAGCATTCATTGAGTAAATGTGATTTTTATTGGCAAGAGTCCTGATCTATATAAATATATATATATAGTCCAACCACTATACAGCAGTTCAGCTCAATCATTAATTATTATCGTATTCCATCTTGCATTAAATCAGGATTTAATATAATAATTTTGTGCAGAACAAAGTTGAAATAATGTTGCAGCTTTTAATGTAGCTTTTTTATAATCATATAAGAATCCAAAGTAATGTTTTTATTTTCACTCTGGAGCAATACTATTTTCAAATTATGTATCAGTTTGCCTATGTCTTCCAACTTATAAAAAACTCAGACCCAAGTAGCTCACATATTTAGAATTATACATAATCAAGGAAAGTGTTTCAGTTGATATTATGTAGATACATCTAACAGAACTGAATATGCATGACGTTTTTGCCACTGGATATTAAAGCTATGACCAGAACCTTTCTCATCTCTCTCACTGAACTTAGTTTGAAAGACGGAGTGTTTCATTCTTTCTTGTAGAATTATTGTTACAATCTATATTTTCTGTTTTAAAATAAGATAAGAATATAAATCTTGTTGTAAGCTTTTACATCTAAGCTTTATTGAAAGAGAATTTTGTGTCATCCAAATATGTAGTCTTAACAAGCTGCAGATTTTTGGACACAATGGCAATGTAATAACTTATTTCTCACATATAATAGTTTATTTAGATTTGAATTGTGTACCAATTTTATGTTTTTCAATATCAATATTTTAACTTACAGTCAGTATATTTATCATGTGCAGAATATATATAGCTATGGCCTTAAAAAGATAAGATAAGTGAGTGCTTAAGCTGAACTGAAGGAAAGCTTCTGTTATTTACATTAGGACTATGAATAACAAGCAACCAAGCCTTTTATTCTGTATATATATGCAATCATTCGTAAGAACCATAATTCTCCCATAGTTGAAATAAATGTAGATTAGTTTTATTTATTTGACGTTGTGAAAAATCAGTGAATAAAACTTAAGAAGCTAAAAACAGCACAAGTCAATAACATTACTAATCATTCATTCAATATTTATTGAGATAATTGTATGTACATTTTCTGATTTGGAATGGAAATAATTCATGTAAATTGATCACATAATACATGTACCATAGTTAGTCTTGAAAGTTACCATGAGAGGGCCTTATTGTAGAAATAAAAACCCTTGTCATGCTCTTGATTAAAGTTAAATATAAAGATAAGACCTAATCACGGTAATCTCTCAAACAAATCAGTTATTGAATTATTTTTTTCATGTAAAAATGTCAACTCATTTAATATGACATCAGAAGGTTGGTTTTGAAGGATTTTGTATGAAATTCATTATATTTAACAAGAACATCAGAATCAATGAGTACAATACAGTTCAAATATGATATTTTACCAGAATGAGTATTTTTGTCTCGCCTTGACGGAGTCAAAAAGCGAAACATAGGTATATTGTTTCCGGCGTTGGTGGCAGTGGCGTTGTCATCAATGTATTGGTTTGCAATTAGGTCAGTTTATGGGGAACCACTAGTGGTAGGTCAATGATATTTGGTATGCAGTTGAATTAGCACTGGCACATCTCATTTCCATGGAGATTATTTGACCCCGCCCCCTCAGTCATAGTCTATTGACTTTGAAACTTTTGCTTAGTTTACATGTATTAGTTAATGATATTTAGCATGCAGTTGTATAAGCACTGGCACATCTCATTTCCATGGAGATTATTTGACTTTGAAACTTTTGTTTAGTTTACATGTATTAGTTTGTGTTAGGTCAGTTCTGGGGAACAACTAGTGGTAGGTCAATGATATTTGGTATGCATATGCATATGTATTAGCATTAGCATATCTCATTTCCATGGAGATTGTTTGGCCCTATACCTTCAGTCATGGTTCATTGACTTTGAATATTTTGCATAACTTACATGTTAAAGTATTGCTATTTTAATTTCAACATTTGCATTTTACTCTCAAAATAACAAAAATGCAAGACATATCTCTGTGTCAACAGTTAATTATAAGTAACACAGCTGGTGTGAATTAAATAATTTCTGGCTTATTTATATATTTTCATTTATGCTGGTGTGTTCCTGAAAACGTTTGTTTTTGTCAGTGTTGATAGAAAATGATCTTAGACTTAGTCTTGGAAGTAATGTTTACTCAATTATGTAATAAATAAATGAAAGTTATTGTATGTAATGATTGGATATATTTTATTTTGATTTCATTTTGAAACTTAAGTTAAAGGGGTTTAATTGCAGCCCTCACTACATATATTCCTTTGCTTTTCATTCCATCTTTTTAATCATGACAATTTTTTTTATCCATTATTGTTTATACAACCAAATACTCAAAACATTAAAGATGTTTTATAGTGAAGACAATGTTTAAAGGAACTTAAAGAAATTGACCTCTGAATTTCTGTGTCGGTACTTAACTATCAGTGTATACAACCACAAAAAAAGGTGGACTCATTTCACTGAAAACCTTAAAAGGCCTACAAAGCTAATAACTTTCATCCCTGGTTTCTATATAAAATATTTTTTAATTTTCTTATGTATTGTTTGGAATAACTTAATTTTCCTCACTTATTATTTTTAAATTATGACCTGTGCACCTTATTTTTACCTATTGCCAGCGTTTTTTTTTCAAAATGAAGTGCAAACAAAACCTTTGTCAGCTCACTTTTTTCACGTTACCTGATAAATGTTAGTGGTGAAAGAGTACAATGATTGACCAATTGATATTTTACACTTCTACCTTTAAAGGGTTTTACAAGTCAATTTAAAGAATATATCAATTATAACAAATTTAAATGAACAAATGGGGATGGAAATTCATGAAATCAGTATGTGTAACAAATAATGAAATTTCTTTCTTTTTTTTTGTAACCCTTAAGCGTTCAGCTTACACCATTAGCTGTATACATCTGTAAGTTATTCCAAACAATACATAAGAAAATAAAAAAAAAGGTTTTATATAGAAACCAGGCTTTTGCAACTATTTAAGATTAAGGGGAAGATAGATATTGAATCACTTGGATGCTTGCTGTATTTTGTTTCTGCTAGTCAGTTTGATTTTCATACAAAAATATAAATAATTGTATGTTGCATTGAAGTTAAAAAATGTATCATCATGTTTGATGTGAATTTAGTACTGTGAGGTACTGGTATATTAATTTCACTTGAAGTGAGGTTAAGGGGGAAAGATTTTTGAAAGAAGATTGGCGTTGATGTGTTTTCAAAACCAATCAACTTTTGTGTCAAAGTTGAATGTACAAGTGCAATGATTTTGAATGTTGGTGCAAATTTTTTTATGTGTATTTGGTATAAAATCTACTGTAGTGCTATCACTGTTGTGTTGGCTTTATACAAATTACTAGTAAATAAACATATTTATCTTCAGTTTTACTGTTCTGTTTCAATGTGTTTGGAAGACAGAGTCTACTAAAATCTACTGTGGATTCATTATTATTCATGGGATGCCATTTTTGTGGATATAAAGGGTAAATGTGAACCACAAATTTAAATGTTCAATGAGGAATAAATGTTTTATAGGCTTGTATGCAGACTTTGGCAAATATTCATGAAAATAAAATCCACAGTATGATATAGTCATGTGTATGCTTATTTAGTAGATAAGGAAATCTACCTGGTAAATACAATGTATCATAATATGTAAGAGCCGAAACTGTTGTGTTTAGAAATATATCGGCTTATAACCGTTTTTGTGTGTTTTGTGTGCTGTCATTTGTCTTTTGGTTTTTTCCTTTTTTGCGATGGCATTGTCAGTTTTTTTTCCACTTGTGAGTTTTAGTGTTCCTTTGGTAACTTTCGCCTCTCTTTTGGTAGTGGTGTAAACTTTATCTACATAAAGTTGAGTTTTTTTAATCATGTTTGAACAATCCTATACTCATTACAAATAATAATTCATGTACCAAATTATGTGCTCTTGAAATACATAGCTATACAAAAACAGATCTTATTCCCAAATCCTTAATCTGACCAGAAGATCATATAAAGTGAGGTTAAGGCCATATACTATATTATCTGGTTACACCAGGCATGGGGTAATGCAAATTTGTAATTGTAATGCATGGTAATGCATTACATTTTTCCGAGTAATTGCATGTAATGTATAATGCAGCAATTTTTGCATTACATGTAATTGTAATATAATGCATTACTTTAGCAAAAAGTTGTGTAATCTCATGCATTACATTGCATTACATGGCATTACTTTTTTCACATACTACATCTTTAAAATATTGTTGGAGATTTAACTAAAGCAGAATTTAAGATTTCTTGATTACATGGATTAACTAAGAATATACTAATTATTTGAATATATTCTTTATTTCATTTTATATCATACATTTTCCTGCATAAAAAGATTGATATTTGAAAAGCATTACTATATTGTTGTCATAAGATCAAAGAATACCTTGTCTTGATTAAATAAAAGATTATTGAAGTTTGTTATAAAACACTAATTAGTTTGTTTTACAATCAATATTTTCACCATTTTGACAATTGTTCCATTAATTAAGCTCTATGTTTATTATATCATTAGGAAAGAAATTCTCAGTAATTAAATATTTTGATTGAAATTAAAAGAAAACAAAAAGTATATTTATAAAAGTAAAGTCAACATTAAGTTTAAATAATAAAAATGTAATAGCCAATTAAATAGTCTGTTTACATATATACTTAAATTCAATGCATGGAACAGTTACTGCATATGCAAGAATCTTTTGTGACTTTGTGTTGTTTTTCAAAATGTTTGATTTTTCTATTCACCTAATAATAAAATTTACAAATGTAATGTGTAATTCAATGCATTACTTTGCAAGAGTAATTGTAATGTAATGCATTACTTTGATAAATGAATGTAATTGTAATTGTAATTTAATGCATGGTTTTGTCAAAGTAATTGTAATATAATGCATTACATTGCAATGTAATTCACCCCATGCCTGCTTTACACCCAGTCAAAACATTAAATAGCAAAAACCCGACATGTGTATTAGAAACACCCAAAAAAAAACTCAACCTAACATTGAACCATTTGAACATCACATATATTCCTTACTAAGAATGAAGTATCAGATATTATTGACCAGTTACACAAAGTTACTGAAAAACATACCTCATGAAAAAATCTAAGTCACTAGAGCATGGAAATAAGGTCAAAGAATCAGGTTGACCTTGGTGAGTTAAAAAGGTATATATTTTTGTCAGTGCTACAACATGTCTGATCCTCTCCTATCTGGATATGCAATAAAACTAACCATAAAATTGAAAAATGATAAGCAGACTTTGAAATAAACAAGCTGTAGTTTTACAACTGGATTGGTACTCCTGTTGTCATTTTCCATTGTTAAAAATAACATACTTTATGTTTATGCTGGTAATAGATAAATCCCAACAACTTCATCTCTCATCTCCACATGAATATCTGGAAAATGCTAAAAAAAACCACAAAAATTTCAAATGCTCATAGGAAACTATCAAAACAAACATTGACTACTATATTTCTGTAAACCACTGAATATACACTTCTAATAGAAATTAATTATCCTCTTGAATCTCATAACTGGACTGCTTCCTACATTTAAATGGATGTAACTCATGCTTGAATGAACAACATTGTGATGTTATATTTTACTATAAAATAAATCATTGGCTGATGTTGAAACAATTAAGTACAGCTCTTTATAAGAACCAGGCAGAGTGCCATATACATGTGATTTATGAAGGTTCCAGATTTTATCTATAATTGGCCTAGTAGAAGAAGTAAATGAATACTGCTCAAAAAATAATTTTGAGTGGGAAAATATGAGTGGTTGCCATGGTAACAGACACTCTATTTTTTGATTGTTAAGCATGGTAAAATCTTTTAAAAATCAGCTAAATCACTAAAATTCAGAGCCTGTTTATCAATAGTGTCATGCATTTTTCATTAATGTTCATATGTAACATTGATACAATTTGGTTTAAGCTTCATTTTAGTGAAGATTGCATGTCAACCAAATTTGTAAATTTTTTGAAAAATTTTGCCAAAAAATGCATTTTTTCAACTTTTCTGAAATAGGAATTTTTGCGAAATTATCAAATTTTCTGTGGTGTTTTTCAGAAAAGTGCAAATGTGTACAGAATAGTTAGCACTGTAGTTATGAAGTTTGGATACTACTTTACCAAATTAAATAGAAAAATGCATGGGACTTTCTTTAATTTTATCACCATAGCAACCAATTTTTTCCTTGAAAACGGATTTATTATTTGCAGAATATTGCAGTTTAAGAGCTTAAATGTCCTTAATTGTTTCATAACCGATAAGAAAATACATAAAAGCATCCGCTAACACTAAATTACCATTGTTAATAGTTGCTGACTTCAATAGTTACCACGGAAACACATATTATCCATAGCAACATCCATTCAAAAACTGCATTAATAGAAATTAATGTTAAAAAATACATAAATAGAGGGTGTTTATATTCAAATTGGAATATGACTGCATGCTTTGCTTCACTCACAGTCTTGTCTGTTCTTTTCATAAGGTTCAACAAATGTAATATATAATTTAACATTGGGGTTGGAAGGTTGGGACAAAAGGGGGTAGGTTTATTTTTTAAAAATATCATACATGTAGATTCTTGAAAAGATAACGTTTGGTCAGAGAGCCTGATTATAAATAGAATCAATTTTTATTCAGAAATTTCATATATAACATTGATACTAGGTTTTAGCTTCAGAGCTTAGTTAAGGAAGTTCGCTTGTCATGTTTTGGGATTTTTGTCAGATTTTCGGAAACCTCTGGTTTTATTCATTTGAATGCCTAAAAAAAAATTGGCCATTGACCCCCATTTTTCTTTTTATAAATCTTTAACATGTATAATTTTCAATTATTCTTTAAAAGTTTTTGAGAATGTAAACTTGTCATGGATAAAGCTATGAAAAGTCAAGAGAGAATATTTTCCCGCCAAAATTCTAATGGCTAATATCTCGAAAACAAGCACATTGACCTGTACATTTTTTTAAATCTTTTGATTCCTTTATTAATCCCCTATCAATATTAACTAGTGTTTTGAAAAGTTAATTAATTTGAAACTGAGAAGCGAACTCCCTTAAGATTGCAGTTCAACCCTACTTTTAGATTTTTTGTTAAAATATACAAAAAAACACTTATTTTCATTTTTTCTGAATCATGGAGTTTTGTGAAATTATCAAATTTTCTCATTTGTTTTTTTTTTATTGAAAAGTGTAAATAAGTAAAGCATAGCTAGCATTGTAGTAACAAAGTTTGAATACTACTCGACCAAAATAAATAGAATAATGGTGGGGTTCTCTTGAATTTTATCACCATATTAACGTATTTTCCCCTTGGAAACAGCAATATTATTTGTTGACTTCTGCAGTATAGGGAATTCAGTATTCTCAATTGTTTCCAAACCTTTATGAAAATACATAGAAGCATATATATACTCTAAATCTAAACTACAACGGCAAAGTATTATTACAACAGTTGCCATGGTAACAAATATCACCATAACAACATCCAATCAAAAGATATATAATATAATTTTATGTAAAAAATTATGTTAATAATTTTCATTTTTCTAATGGGAATATAACTGCATGCTTTAATCTGTTTAACTCTCAGTCCTGTCTTTGCTCCTTGAGAAGACTCAACAAATTTGAATATATACACTGTAGCATTTTGGGGGAGAAGTGGAGATTTGGTAGTTTTTGTTTGAATCTTTCATAAATCCATATAAGGAAAATTGAGAGGTTTAGCTATAAAACCTGGTTTAATCTACCAATTTCTACATAAGAAAATGCCTGTACCAAGTCAGTAATATATGACAGTTTTTATCCATTTGTTTGATGTGTTTTAGCTTTTGATCTGTCATTTGCTTATGGACTTTCTGTTTAGAATTATCCTCAGTGTTCCGTATATTTGTTATTTTACTTTTTTCCTACAACATTTGGTTTCAATCTGGTAATCTATAATTATTCATGAAATGTTACTAACAGATGATGGACTTCATGGGAATTGCAATAGCACATTCTAGCTTTTGTGAAGGTCCATGTAATTTTTGAAAGTATTGCTCTGACAATATAATGTCCTTCACCAATGGGAAGAAATTATGAAATTTTGGCAAAATTCTAATTTTCCTAGCACAATAACTTTCACAAATTTAATCCAAACAGCAAGACTCAACTTGAAATCTCACTTATAAATATAAGCTTACAAACCAATAATAGAAACATTTGGTTTAAGCATTTCCAAACTGAAACTGCAGTGACAAGGACAGACAGATGGACGGACTAACCAAAAGAAAACATATAAAGTCATGGTCTTTTAAGAACACTTCACACATAACAAAGGTAAAATCTCTTTGTTATTACTGTGCTACAATCAGGATAATGCAATGCTAAGGTGTACATTAACTACCACAGATATACTGCACAGTTCAAATGTACTCATACCTTAAAGGGCTGATCCTAGACTTTGAAAGTGGTGTAGTTCCATAAAATAAAATTAAACAGCTGCGCCATGAGCGCATATTACGCCGTCGCTTTTCAAAGAATAAATTTCAATAACTTCTCAATGTCATATCACAAATTCATGAAAAACTAAAGGAGGTTATGTTAATTGATATAAACCCAACACCAAAGTTCGGCCGTTAGGTTTTCTTGTTTGGATTGTTTTACATTGTCATTTTGGGACCTTTTACAGCTGAGTATGCGGCATAAGCTTTGCTCATTGTTGTAGGCCGTATGATAACCTATAGTTGTTAATTTCTGTGTCATGTTGGTCTCTTGTAGAGAGTTGTCTCATTAACAATTATACCACATCTTCTTTTTTAAATTAACAGAAAAGATGAAAAAAATCTAGATGAAAGTTGAAAAATATTATATGGTATGTATGACAGAAAAAAAGGGCTCCAGAAAGGTTCTCATAAGATGGTCACTTTAAGGCAAATTATACAGTTGACATGCAGTGGCACCAACAAAATTCAAACTTGATCTCTGTTTTGTGGTAATAAGCATTGTGTATATATGTTTCATAAGATTTGGTTGAGGCAAACTAAAACTATAAAATGGAAACCAACTTTGTGACAACTATTGTACTGACGGACATGGGTTAAACCTGCTACCCCCAAATGCGGTGCGGCCATAAAAGTGTTTAATTTTAGTTTTTGCCCTTGTACCTTGAAATCAAATGTGTGCAATGCACGGGACATTGGAAATTTGTTCTTTTATTTCACATGGGACACTAAAGTCTTGTATTCATGAAAGATTTCAACTTGTTGGGACTAGAAAGCATTGATAGTTACAAAGAAAAAAAAAATAAGATTGGTATGTACTGCGCTGATTCTAGTGTTGCAGTTAATTGAATAAGACCATGTGTGGAATTTGTCTTCAAATTATTACTGTTATTAATCTTGTATTTATGCAGACATTATCAGCTTAGTGGTTTCATTCCAAATCTTGGGATTAATGCAAAGTCTTTTATAAAGGTTACAGAGACAGATACAGAAAATAGGGGCGTAATTCATGTAAAGGTTAAAAAAACGTTGAAAGTAGCAAAACGATTTTTTTTGAAGATTCAACCTTAAAAAAAAGGATACCTTTTTACATGTTTACTATCTTAAAGGAGAGGAGGGGGATTTCAGAGGGATAAGAAGTGTGCTTCAGCTGACCCCCCACAACACACACACACACACACAAAACAAGATCTAATGTTATCGGAATCATGATTTTATGAGATATATGTAGTACGATGCATAGTAAGGAATGATTCATAATTAATACAATTATTTTGCACAATAATTTTGATTTGATAATTTTAGCATAATTATTTAACTGGGATTAGCACAATTCCAACTTAGTAGATTTATCTATTTGTTTATCTCAGAGATCCTGAATTCCAATTGCAGGATAGTAGTACAACAAAGGAGTTATTAATGATATGTTAATAGCTATATATTAAGAGGATTCCATTATATTGGACTTCTGATATTAACGATCAACAATTGACTATTATTATTTTTAAGTCCCCACCAACTTAAAATTGTTCAATTTGCCTGTCCGTCTATCCGTCCGTCCATCACACTTCAATTTCAGTTTAGAATTGCTTTGACCAAATGATTCTATTATTGGTTTGTAAGCTTAATATCATGTTACAGGTCAATTTTGTGATTTATGCTGGTGGAATAACATCTCAGACGGGTGTGTGCCCTAAGAAATTAAGAATTTTCTTACAATTGTTAAGGGCCATATCAATCTTGCCTTACCATAAGCCAGGTTGGCCCGGGAATCCCATGAAGTTCATCATCTCTTAACTTTCAAAAATTGATTAATAGATAATGAACTTGAAACAAAGTCCGACCAAACGCAATTATCTTTTCAAGGATCTACTTGTATGAAACATTTTAAAAAATCAACCCAATATTACATCATATATTACATTTATTGAACCATCTGAAGAAAAATACCAGACAAGACTGTGAGTGAAGCAAAGAATGAAGTCATATATTCCAATTTGAAAATAAACACCCTCTATTTATGTATTTTTTTACATAAATTTCTATTTATGCAGTTTTTGAATGGATGTTGCTATGAATAATATGTGTTTCTATTGTAACAATCGAAGTCAACAACACTTGACGATAGTAATTTAAAGTTTGCGTTAGGTTTTATGTATTTTCTTATCGGTAATGAAACAATTAAGGACATTTAAGCTCTTAAACTGCAATATTCTGCAAATAAAAACTCCGTTTCCAAGAAAAAAATCGGTTGCTGTGGTGATAAAACTAAAGAAAGTCCCACACATTTTTCTATTTAATTTGGTAAAGTAGTATCCAAACTTCATAACTACAGTGCTAACTATTCTGTACAAATTTGCACTTTTCTGAAAAACACCACAGAAAATTTGATAATTTCGCAAAAATTCATATTTCAGAAAAGTTGAAAATATGCATTTTTTGGCAAAATTTTTCAAAAAATTTACAAATTTGGTTGACATGCAATCTTCACTAAAATGAGGCTTAAACCAAGTTGCATCGATGTTACATATGAACATTAATGAAAAATGCATGATTCTATTCATAATCAGGCTCTGAATTCTAGTGATTTAGCTGATTTTCGAAAGATTTTACCACGCTTAACAACCAAAAAATAGAGTGTCCGTTACCATGGCAACCACTCATATTTTCTCACTCAAAATTATTTTTTCAGCATTATTCATTTACTTCTTCTACTAGGCCAATTATAGATAAAATCTGAAACCTTCATAAATCGCACTCTGCCTGGTTCTTACAAAGAACTGTACTTAAATGGATGCCAGAAATTATTAATTTGATAAAAGGACATATAACGAGGAATTATTTGAATCTGGAATAATTTTGAAATCTGGAAAATTGATAGGGAATCTTTGATGAAAAATAACCCAATAAGGAGGGTTAGCCAAGGGAATCAGTTCATACTGAGATATCAGTTAATGTAATCTGAACCTTTATTGAGCTCTCAATAATTAGGTTAGTTTTCATCATACTTTTCCTTTCAGTTTTCCTGAATTCAAAATTATTCCAGATATATATAGTGTTGACACATGGACAATTTTCAGAGGACATAAAATTATAAGACTTTTGGGGAGTCAAAAAGAATCAACCTGTCTGTATAGCTGTCCATCCATCTGTCCGAAATAACTTTTCAAGCCCTTTGTCTAATTTTAACAAATTTTTGTGCAATTAGATTATGACATGTTAACTTCACTATACAACGATTTTTCTGTTGAGTATTTCCAGAATTATGCCCTCTCAACTACAAAAATTTGAAAACATTCAGTATGTATTTTGTAAACAGAATTCCTACAAACTTTATCTGATGTTCATGAAACTTTGTAAACTGTAAGATCCTATGTAAGATGTCCATATGAGCAGGGCATCCTGGTTCATTGACAAATCTAAGTGTTACCCCTTTGAACTTTGTAATAGTTCTTACTATTCAGTATGCACTTTGTGGACGCAACTCCTTCTACATTACCCTAAGTTATGCACCTTTGAATTTAGAAAGTTTGAAATTGTACTCAAATAGAAATTTAAATATCTTTTTATTATAATATTTTCTATAAAGTGGAACATTGGGTCAAAAAGAGGAGTTTAACATGTTTCTGATTGATGAATAGAATAGATTAGATGTGATATATTCAATAAATAGATATTGATGGCTATCAAAAAGTGAAGCTTGAAGTATTTGTTCTAGTTTATTTTGTAGTGATCAATCATTCAAGCCAAAATAAACTTCTAATTCCTTTTTTTTATGTACCAGTATTTATGTAGTACTGATGGACATTAGTCAGACAATAACAACAGGTACATTTTACTGCATACATTTGTTTTTGTAATTTAGAACCATCATTTTATCAATCAAAGTCAAAAGAAACTTGTAATAATCCTTTTATTTTCACATCACAGGTGTTGAACATGCTGTAAATGCAGAACAATCATAGCATCATTTAAAACAAGACACACAAAATTGTACAATTTTTATATTTGCCACAGATGTCTCTACCGGTATTCATACTCTGTTTTCTTTGACCCTTACAAAGGGAAATAATTCCCTTATGTTTCTATTTATACTTTTTTTCTTTGACCCTTACATAGGGAAATAATTCCCTTATGTGATGAGTATTAAAATAATATTATATACATAAAAATTTGATGTGCAACAATTAATAGTATTTTTGCAAGATTACTGTAAATTCAGAAATTATTGCATGCATTTATTATTGCGATTTTGAAGAATGATCAAAAATGTGAGATTATTTATTGCGATTTCAGAAAGATCGGAATACAGATATATGTATTCTTATCCAGTCCTATTACTCGCGTTAATGAAAACCTCGCAATAATTTATGAACTTACAGTATATGGTCGTATTTGTTTGCAAATCACTTATAGAGAATGCATCAATATAATTTGAATCTAGTTTCAGCACTTTTCTGGTAAACCTGGAAAATTCAATAAAATCTTTATATTTTGTTGAAATTTTATGAATAAAATGCTCGGCAGGACGCAGCTTGATACGACCGCAGAGGTCGAACCCTGAACAGTTTGGGCAAGTATGGACACAACATTCAAGCTTGATACAGCTCTGAATTTGGATTGTGATTAAATATTTGACACAGCATAGGTTTCAGACACAGAATGAATGTGATCTAAGAACTTAAAAATTTTAAATTGGACATTTACCTATTATGGTCAAATATCCAAAATCTAAATACAAGTTAGATTCAGCATTTCAAAGAACCCCAAGAATTCAATTTTGATGAAATCAAACAAAAGTTTAATTTTGGACCCTTTTGACCTCAATGTGGACCAATTTGATAACGGGCCCAAAAATCAAAAATCTAAATAAAAGGTTAGATTCAGCATATCAAAGAACCCCATACATTCAATTTTTGTTGAAATCAAACAAAGTTTAATTTTGGACCCTGATTTGGACCAACTTGAAAACTGGGCCCATAATCAAAAATCTAAATACATGTCAAGATTCAGCATATCAAAGAACCCCAAGAATTCAATTTTGTTGAAATCAAACAAAGTTTAATTTTGGACCCTTTGGACCTAAATGTAGACCAATTTGAAAATGGGACCAAAAATCAAAATCTAAGTACACGGTTAGATTTGGCATATCCAAGAACCCCAATAATTCAATTTTGATGAAATCAAACAAAGTTTAATTTTGGACCCTTTGGATCTCAATGTGGACCAATTTAAAACAGAGCCTAAAAATCCCAAAACTTAATAATTGGTTAGATTCAGCATATCAAAGAACCCCATATATTCAATTTTGTTGAAATCAAACAAAGTTTAATTTTGGACTTCGATTTGGACCAACTTGAAAACTGGGCCCATAATCAAAAATCTAAATACATGTTTAGATTCAGCATATCAAAGAACCCCAAGAATTCAATTTTTGTTAAAATCAAACTAAGTTTAATTTTAGACCCTTTGGACCATAATGTAGACCAATTTGAACATGGCACCAAAAATTAAAAATCTAAATACAGTTAAATTCGGCATATCAAAGAACCCCAAGAATTAAATTTTAGATGAAATCAAACAAAGTTTAATTTTGGAGCCTTTGGACCTCAATTTGGACCAATTTAAAACGGGTCCAAAATCCCAAAACTTAATACACTGTTAGATTCAGCATATAAAAGAATCCTAAGAATTCAAGAATAAAACCCCATTGAAATTGGTAAAAAATAAGCAATATAGAAAAGTACTGTTTTGGCCCTTTATGGCCCCTAATTCCTAAACAGTGAGGGCCATGACCCCAAAATCTATCCCAACCTTCCTTTTTGGTATGGAACCTTATGGTACAATTTCAGAAAGATCCATAACCTTACACAAGTTATTGTCTGGAAACTAGAAAAAGCTTATTTGGGCACCTTTTTGGCCCCTTTTTCCTAAACAGTTGGGACCATAACCCCAAAATCAATCCCAAACTTCCTTTAGTGGTTATAAACCTTGTGTTAAAATTTTATTGATTTTTATTTACTTATACTAAAGTTATAATTGAAACCATCTGTCTTCGGACGACGACAACGTGATACCAATATACGACCAAAAATTTTAATTTTTGCGGTTTGACCAAATGATTCTATTATTGGTTTGTAAGCTTAATATCATGTTACAGGTCAATTTTGTGATTTATGCTGGTGGAATAACATCTCAGACGGTGTGTGCCCTAAGAAATTAAGAATTTTCTTACAATTGTTAAGGGCCATATCAATCTTGCCTTACCATAAGCCAGGTTGGCCCGGGAATCCCATGAAGTTCATCATCTCTTAACTTTCAAAAATTGATTAATAGATAATGAACTTGAAACAAAGTCCGACCAAACGCAATTATCTTTTCAAGGATCTACTTGTATGAAACATTTTAAAAAATCAACCCAATATTACATCATATATTACATTTATTGAACCATCTGAAGAAAAATACCAGACAAGACTGTGAGTGAAGCAAAGAATGAAGTCATATATTCCAATTTGAAAATAAACACCCTCTATTTATGTATTTTTTTACATAAATTTCTATTTATGCAGTTTTGAATGGATGTTGCTATGAATAATATGTGTTTCTATTGTAACAATCAAGTCAACAACACTTGACGATAGTAATTTAAAGTTTATGTTAGGTTTTATGTATTTTCTTATCGGTAATGAAACAATTAAGGACATTTAAGCTCTTAAACTGCAATATTCTGCAAATAAAACTCCGTTTCCAAGAAAAAATTGGTTGCTGTGGTGATAAAACTAAAGAAAGTCCCACACATTTTCTATTTAATTTGGTAAAGTAGTATCCAAACTTCATAACTACAGTGCTAACTATTCTGTACAAATTTGCACTTTTCTGAAAACACCACAGAAAATTTGATAATTTCAAAAATTCATATTTCAGAAAAGTTGAAAATATGCATTTTTGGCAAAATTTTCAAAAATTTACAAATTTGGTTGACATGCAATCTTCACTAAAATGAGGCTTAAACCAAGTTGCATCGATGTTACATATGAACATTAATGAAAATGCATGATTCTATTCATAATCAGGCTCTGAATTCTAGTGATTTAGCTGATTTTCGAAAGATTTTACCACGCTTAACAACCAAAAAATAGAGTGTCCGTTACCATGGCAACCACTCATATTTTCTCACTCAAAATTATTTTTTCAGCATTATTCATTTACTTCTTCTACTAGGCCAATTATAGATAAAATCTGAAACCTTCATAAATCGACTCTGCCTGGTTCTTACAAAGAACTGTACTTAAATGGATGCCAGAAATTATTAATTTGATAAAAGGACATATAACGAGGAATTATTTGAATCTGGAATAATTTTGAAATCTGGAAAATTGATAGGGAATCTTTGATGAAAAATAACCCAATAAGGAGGGTTAGCCAAGGGAATCAGTTCATACTGAGATATCAGTTAATGTAATCTGAACCTTTATTGAGCTCTCAATAATTAGGTTAGTTTTCATCATACTTTTCCTTTCAGTTTTCCTGAATTCAAAATTATTCCAGATATATATAGTGTTGACACATGGACAATTTTCAGAGGACATAAAATTATAAGACTTTTGGGGAGTCAAAAAGAATCAACCTGTCTGTATAGCTGTCCATCCATCTGTCCGAAATAACTTTTCAAGCCCTTTGTCTAATTTTAACAAATTTTTGTGCAATTAGATTATGACATGTTAACTTCACTATACAACGATTTTTCTGTTGAGTATTTCCAGAATTATGCCCTCTCAACTACAAAAATTTGAAAACATTCAGTATGTATTTTGTAAACAGAATTCCTACAAACTTTATCTGATGTTCATGAAACTTTGTAAACTGTAAGATCCTATGTAAGATGTCCATATGAGCAGGGCATCCTGGTTCATTGACAAATCTAAGTGTTACCCTTTGAACTTTGTAATAGTTCTTACTATTCAGTATGCACTTTGTGGACGCAACTCCTTCTACATTACCCTAAGTTATGCACCTTTGAATTTAGAAAGTTTGAAATTGTACTCAAATAGAAATTTAAATATCTTTTTATTATAATATTTTCTATAAAGTGGAACATTGGGTCAAAAAGAGAAGTTTAACATGTTTCTGATTGATGAATAGAATAGATTAGATGTGATATATTCAATAAATAGATATTGATGGCTATCAAAAAGTGAAGCTTGAAGTATTTGTTCTAGTTTATTTTGTAGTGATCAATCATTCAAGCCAAAATAAACTTCTAATTCCTTTTTATGTACCAGTATTTATGTAGTACTGATGGACATTAGTCAGACAATAACAACAGGTACATTTTACTGCATACATTTTTTTTGTAATTTAGAACCATCATTTTATCAATCAAAGTCAAAAGAAACTTGTAATAATCCTTTTATTTTCACATCACAGGTGTTGAACATGCTGTAAATGCAGAACAATCATAGCATCATTTAAAACAAGACACACAAAATTGTACAATTTTATATTTGCCACAGATGTCTCTACCGTATTCATACTCTGTTTTCTTTGACCCTTACAAAGGGAAATAATTCCTTATGTTTCTATTTATCCTTTTTTCTTTGACCTTACATAGGAAATAATTCCTTATGTGATGAGTATTAAAATAATATTATATACATAAAATTTGATGTGCAACAATTAATTGTATTTTTGCAAGATTACTGTAAATTCAGAAATTATTGCATGCATTTATTATTGCGATTTTGAAGAATGATAAAAATGTGAGATTATTTATTGCGATTTCAGAAAGATCGAATACAGATATATGTATTCTTATCCAGTCCTATTACTCACGTTAATGAAAACCTCGCAATAATTTATGAACTTACAGTATATGGTCGTATTAGTTTGCAAATCACTTATAGAGAATGCATCAATATAATTTGAATCTAGTTTCAGCACTTTTCTGGTAAACCTGGAAAATTCAATAAAATCTTTATATTTTGTTGAAATTTTATGAATAAAATGCTCGGCAGGACGCAGCTTGATACGACCGCAGAGGTCGAACCCTGAACAGATTGGGCAAGTATGGACACAACATTCAAGCTTGATACAGCTCTGAATTTGGATTGTGATTAAATATTTGACTCAGCATAGGTTTCAGACACAGAATGAATGTGATCTAAGAACTTAAAATTTTAAATTGGACATTTACCTATTATGGTCAAATATCCAAAATCTAAATACAAGTTAGATTCAGCATTTCAAAGAACCCCAAGAATTCAATTTTTGATGAAATCAAACAAAAGTTTAATTTTGGACCCTTTTGACCTTAATGTGGACCAATTTGATAACGAGCCCAAAAATCAAAAATCTAAATAAATGGTTAGATTCAGCATATCAAAGAACCCCATACATTCAATTTTGTTGAAATCAAACAACGTTTAATTTTGGACCCTGATTTGGACCAACTTGAAAACTGGGCCCATAATCAAAAATCTAAATACATGTCAAGATTCAGCATATCAAAGAACCCCAAGAATTCAATTTTTGTTGAAATCAAACAAAGTTTAATTTTGGACCCTTTGGACCTAAATGTAGACCAATTTGAAAATGGGACCAAAAATCAAAAATCTAAATACACGGTTAGATTTGGCATATCCAAGAACCCCAATAATTCAATTTTTGATGAAATCAAACAAAGTTTAATTTTGGACACTTTGGATCTCAATGTGGACCAATTTAAAAACAGAGCCTAAAAATCCCAAAACTTAATAATTGGTTAGATTCAGCATATCAAAGAACCCCCATATATTCAATTTTTGTTGAAATCAAACAAAGTTTAATTTTGGACTTCGATTTGGACCAACTTGAAAACTGGGCCCATAATCAAAAATCTAAATACATGTTTAGATTCAGCATATCAAAGAACCCCAAGAATTCAATTTTTGTTAAAATCAAACTAAGTTTAATTTTAGACCCTTTGGACCATAATGTAGACCAATTTGAACATGGCACCAAAAATTAAAAATCTAAATACAGTTAAATTCGGCATATCAAAGAACCCCAAGAATTAAATTTTAGATGAAATCAAACAAAGTTTAATTTTGGAGCCTTTGGACCTCAATTTGGACCAATTTAAAAACGGGGTCCAAAATCCAAAAACTTAATACACTGTTAGATTCAGCATATAAAAGAATCCTAAGAATTCAAGAATAAAACCCCATTGAAATTGGTAAAAAAATAAGCAATATAGAAAAGTACTGTTTTTGGCCCCTTTATGGCCCCTAATTCCTAAACAGTGAGGGCCATGACCCCCAAAATCTATCCCAACCTTCCTTTTTTGGTATGGAACCTTATGGTACAATTTCAGAAAGATCCATAACCTTACACACAAGTTATTGTCTGGAAACTAGAAAAAAGCTTATTTGGGCACCTTTTTTGGCCCCTTTTTCCTAAACAGTTGGGACCATAACCCCCAAAATCAATCCCAAACTTCCTTTAGTGGTTATAAACCTTGTGTTAAAATTTTATTGATTTTTATTTACTTATACTAAAGTTATAATTCGGAAACCATCTGTCTTCGGACGACGACAACGTGATACCAATATACGACCAAAAATTTTTATTTTTGCGGTCGTATAAAAATTCGTAAGGGTTCTGCGGAACCCAGTGTCTCGCCTACTTTAGCTGTTGTCTATGTTTTCAGTGTGATAGGGGAATGCAATTAATAGATTTACAGTGAATGAAATAAAACGTTTGAAATGTATGAAAAAAGTTATGCTTGTAAAAAATGAATACAGTATGCAATCAAATCTATAGATTGTCTGGAAGACGAAAGTCACAGACTCAACAATAATGGGGAAAAAATTATTAAAAGTTTTCCTCTAGATACTATCTTTTGATTGTAAGAAGCTTCTGTCAAAGTTTGGTAAAAATCCAGGATGGTTTATGAATCTAATAAATGTTTTAAAAAGTTTAACTGCAGACTGTATGTAATGTTAACTGGAAGAAAAACTAAGTCCATTTATAAGTAATATACGGAAAAACAGGAAATAAATTTTTACAAAATTTCCTTCTAGATACTAGCTTTTGATCATAAACAAGCTTCTGTCCAAGTTTGGTACAAATTCAGGATAGTTTAAGAAAGTTATTAAAATTTTTAAAACTTTAACCACAGAGTGAATGTAATGTTAACTGGCAGAAAAACTAAGTCCATTTATAAGTAAAATACGGATAAACAGGATTTTTTTTTTTTTCAAAATTAACTTCTAGATACTATCTGATCATAAACAAGCTTCTGTCCAAGTTTGGTAGAAATCCAGGACACATTAAGAAAGTTATTAAAATTTCAAAAACTTAAACCACAGAGTGAATATTTGTGGACGCCACCGCCGCCGACGGAATGTAGGATCGCTATCTCGCTTTTGCGACAAAAGTCGCAGGCTCGACAAAAATGATAAGCTGATATTTATAAATTTGGCTTATTGTACAAAGAGTCATATTGCACCTCATCCTCCATTGCTCAAAACTTCTATTAAGACAATCCAATATACACAATGAGCTTTCATATTTTAATGGAATTGTAAAAACTATTTAAAATCCCCCCAAAACAATTACTCATACAGTTGCCTGAATTGTATGAGTTTTCTTTCATCAATCTTAACACTGTTAAAATTTTACTCAATTTGACTTCAGCAAATTTAATTACTGTATAAAGTGTGAATTGCAGTCATATAATATGACATCAGATGATAAAATAAAGAAAATCATAAAACTGTTTAATATTTACTTCCTTTGAAATTTAAGTGGTTTTCCTCAATAACAGTAATCATTTTTCAAGCATATTTAAAATTGTCAATTGGAGACATAATTAGCAACTGGACTCTTAATAGGGCTCAATATTAAGTATTCAATATGTTTTACCTGAAGTCATCGCACTTTCATTGATATACAACATAAGCTAGCAATAAACTGACAAAATTAATGGAGTTCTATTTTTAACTTATACATTTTTGATTCAGCCATGCTGTTTCTATGCGATCACTATTGTTTTGGAGATGGTGCAATATACTAAGTTGAAGACATATCATGAAACTAATTATGTGTTTTTATGACTTGCAGAAACTTTCTACACCATTTTAATCATCAACTGCCAACTTTTGACATGTTATTTGCCCTTAAATTAAGAAAAGATTGGTCGAATAACCCTTTTATTTTAGATATACACTTGCATATAGTTCCTTTGTAAATCAAAATTTATAATGATTTACTATTTATGAATTAATTTGAAAAGTATTTGTACATCAATTGAATCAGTTGATAAGAATTTTAAAAGTATAAGATTAGTATCTTATGCTTGTATAAGTGATTGTTCAATGACATTTGGATCAACATGTGTATCAATATATCTAAGTTGATTCCCACACATTTTTGAAATGGTATTACTCCAATTCTTTCCATAGGCAAGTAAGAGTCAGTATGATTATAAACTGTCATGATTTTGAAATAATTACACTCAAAGGTGTAAGTATTAATTGGAAACAACCCCAGTCTTAATTCACCAAAGTTAATATCTCATGACCTGTTACATAATTAAACAGACACAATTTATTACACACCTAACTGAATACACACATTCTTGATTCAATAGTATACCTACAAATGTATTATTTATTTTTATCTACACAACATTAAAATATTCTGTCAATTTTGCTAGCTAGCTGAATGATTAATCGAATGTGGGTTTTTTTCAATGAAAAGATAAAAAATGAAAAAAATATGTATACAAAATGCAAGCAAATTTTATTTCACTTGTAATAAAATGCTCCCCAGGGCGCAGCTTGATACAACCGCAGAGGTCGAACCCTGAACAGATTGGGCAAGTATGGACACAACATTCAAGCTTGATACAGCTCTGAATTTGGATTGTGATTAAATATTTGACACAGCATAGGTTTCAGACACAGAATGAATGTGATCTAAGAACTTTAAAATTTTAAATTGGACATTTACCTATTATGGTCAAATATCCAAAATCTAAATACAAGTTAGATTCAGCATTTCAAAGAACCCCAAGAATTCAGTTTTTGATGAAATCAAACAAAAGTTTAATTTTGGACCTTTTTGACCTCAATGTGGATTAATTTGATAACGGGCCCAAAAATCAAAAATCTAAATACATGGTTAGATTCAGCATATCAAAGAACCCCATAAATTCAATTTTTGTTGAAATCAAACAAAGTTTAATTTTGGACCCTGATTTGGACCAACTTGAAAACTGGGCCCATAATCAAAAATCTAAATACATGTTAAGATTCAGCATATCAAAGAACCCCATGAATTCAATTTTTGTTGAAATCAAACAAAGTTTAATTTTGGACCCTTTGGACCATAACGTAGACCAATTTGAGAACGGGACCAAAAATTAAAAATCTAAATACACGGTTAGATTCGGCATATCAAAGAACCCCAAGAATTAAATTTTTGATGATATCAAACATAGTTTAATTTCGGACCATTTGGACCTCAATGTGGACCAATTTAAAAACGGGGTCCAAAATCCAAAAACTTAATACACTGTTAGATTCAGCATATAAAGGAATCCTAAGAATTCAAGAATAAAACCCCATTGAAATTGGTCAAGAAATAAGCAATATAGAAAAGTATTATTTTTTGCCCCTTTTTGGCCCCTAATTCCTAAACAGTGAGGGCCATGACCCCAAAAAATCTATCCCAACCTTTCTTTTTTGGTATGGAACCTTATGGTACAATTTCAGAAAGATCCATACACTTACACACAAGTTATTGTCTGGAAACTAGAAAAAAACTTATTTGGGCCCCTTTTTTGGCCCCTTATTCAACAGTTGGGACCATAACCCCCAAAATCAATCCCAAACTTCCTTTAGTGGTCATAAACCTTGTGTTAAAATTTTATTGATTTCTATTTACTTATACTAAAGTTATTGTCCGGAAACCATCTGTCTTCGGGCTGACGACGACGAGGGCGGACGACAAGATACCAATATACGACCAAAAATTTTTTAATTTTTGCGGTCGTATAAAAACAGTCATTATCATCTGTCACATAAGTCAATAATAAAGTTCTTATTAATTAGTTACAATTATCAGAAATTTGGTTGAAACAATAAACAATATTGCATAACTTTTACCTGAGCATTTTCTGCCATAAAATTTATTTGTTTGTTCTACATTTATATCCCATTATATTGCTATTTAACAGTAATTGGAAATATCTCAGCATTAGGTATTTGTTCATTTAATTTAAATACAGGAAATGTATTTTTTCTTAATGAAGAAAGAACACCAATTTAGATAAAAAATAGTTATTATTTTTTTTATTTGTTGTTGTTGAGAAATTGGATTTTTAATGCCTCTTTCTGGAAATTATTAAGCCAGTTATTATTAATGGCATATAAAAAGATATATTACTTGTTTGACGATTTCCCTTTCCATTCTTGTCAATACCATTAAATTGCAAGTATTTATAAAAAAAAAAAATCTGACAGAGTCCAAAAATTGAAATATCAATATATTTTTATCAATATTGCGAAATTCCCTACCTTTGGACAGTAACATAGAAATTTTACAGTAAGATTGGAAATGAAAAGAGAAAAAAATATTGAAAAAAGTATGGTCAGAGAGAATATCAGACTAGCTATGAATATGGCTAGATCACAACATCGACGATGTTTTGATTTTTTATGATACCTTATTGAAGCCTGGTTTTCTTGATGGGGATCAACTCAAATAAATATAGATCTTTGTACACATGCATTAAACCTTATGTTAATTATATATCTTTTGTCACTAAGACTAATACAGTGACTAGATTTTGGATGATAACGTAGCAAATTTGTTACAAATAATGTAAAACAATAAACACTAAAAAAATTAATTGGATGGACAATAAAATAAATATTCAAAAATTTATTCTTTGGATTGAAAGATAAAAATAAAAGAATACATATTTACACAATTTACATCACTAATAATGGTTAAGCCCTAAATAAAAATATAAATATCCAATAAAACATTAATACATGGCTATACAGTTTACATCTGTCTAATTGTCAACCCAAGACTGAAGAAAAATATCTGTCTTATTGTTTTCTTTGAAATACAGAACATGAAATTCATAAATTACAACAATCAATAATTGGCACATTGACAACATTATCCATTTTTGCTAAAATACTAAACAAACCTTTCATGCATCTATAACAATACATATTTTATACAAAAAGAATTATCCAGATTACCAGCCACTTCCGACAGTTTAATGAAGGAATACAGCGTTTAAATTCAGTATAGACTAGTGATATTTTATTTAATTTTCCCTATACCTGCGGCGGTCAAACACTTTACAGCATTCCTGACGCGATTGGGAGCAGTACCTCTGGCCAAGGGAAGCCAGTCGAAATGGTCCGCAATTGCTAGTAAAATGTCGTTTATATTTGGAAATAAAGATGTTAATTGAACACAAAGTTTACACAGAACACAACTGACAATAATTTATTGTATAATTCGTTCCACTGTGCAAGAGTGCCAACACATGATGGCAGAATAATTTTAACAAACATTTTAACAACAAAAACATTGTATTTTCATTTTATTTTATTTTAATTAAATAGTTTACTTCCATATATACTTACTTTCACTTTCTCTTTTAATTGCTATTTATAACGTTACTCACCATAGCAACATTGTGATGTTTTAATTTTCTCAACCCGATTTTGTACATCAGCATGATTTTATGTATTGTTTTCTATCCTGATGACGGTGGCTTAGCCACCAAAACATGTCGATCTCAATAAATTACTGGAGCATTCCTTAAAGTGTTGTTGTTATAGGACCTTCTACAATTGTTTAATTTTTAAAAAGAATTATTGTTATTATCATCATCTTTTTCACAAACAAAATAAATTATTAACTACACTGACTGATAAAATAACATCAAAAGCTTTGCTATGAGTTAATTTTGATTTTTGTCTTTATGTCGAGAAGAACTGTTATTTCATAAGAACAGATGACAATATATATACAAAAAGTAAACTGCTAATGAAGAAATTGAAAAAAAAATCTATATTCAAACTGTGAAAAGGATTTAACAAACTTCTTTTAAAAATAAATATTTGGAATGTTAAAAAACATTGAAACTAACTCACTTAAGAATACAATTAATGCTTGTAGGAATTCCTACCCAATAAGTTCATGTTACAATACTGAGGCAATGTTTACAAGTGATCACAACACTGTAATACAACAATAGGATTTCAGACATTTGCTGATTCAGCCTCTAGTCAATCAGCATGCTTGATAGTTAAAGCATTTATCTTGAAGTGTTCACACATTTCTCTCACCTTCAACAAAAAAAACAATCAATGGGTAAAAGTTAAGTTAAAAGTATGCATTAGACAGATTATGGATGTATTTATTTTTATTGAAGATTTTTTCAAAGAATTTTTATATATTTTTATGTCAAATATATTTGTTAGGTCCGTTCTAGAATATATGGTTACCATAATTGATGTGGCATGTTTGCCAATGAGACAACTATCCACCAGAGTCTAAATTATATGAATGAAAGCAATTATAGGTCACTGTAAAGCCTTCAACATTGAGCAAAAATCCTTAGCTTATAGTCAGCTATTTAATGGATTGTTTATTCCCATTAAAGCAAGAAAGCAATTTAAATTAATATACAATAGACTTTTTGTTAAGCTTTGCTAAAAAGAAAAACCCAGTTAATTTAATATCCCTTTTAAAGAATATTTTCAAATAGATAGATCAGTGTTCTCATTATCAGGACCACCTGGGATCACCCCCAGTTTTTATTAGTGGGTTCATGTTGCTGTCTTTAGTTTCTATGTAGTGTTTTGAGGACTTGTTTTTCTTTTCGTCATCTTTTGCCAAGGCATTGTAAGTTTATCTTGACTAATGAGTTTTGTATGTCCCTTTGGTATCTTCTATCTTTTTTCTTTGCCATGGCATTGTAAGTTTATCTTGACTAATGAGTTTTGTATGTCATTTATATCTTTTTCTTTGTAAAGTTTATCTTGACTAATGAGTTTTGTATGTCCCTTTGGTATCTTCTATCTTTTTCTTTGCCAAGGCATTGTAAGTTTATCTTGACTAATGAGTTTTGTATGTCCCTTTTTCTTTGCCAAGGCATTGGTATCTTCTATCTTTTTCTTTGCCAAGGCATTGTAAGTTTATCTTGACTAATGAGTTTTGTATGTCCCTTTGGTATCTTCTATCTTTTTTTGCCAAGGCATTGTAAGTTTATCTTGACTAATGAGTTTTGTATGTCCCTTTGGTATCTTCTATCTTTTTCTTTGCCAAGGCATTGTAAGTTTATCTTGACTAATTAGTTTTGTATCTTCTATCTTTTTCTTTTGCCAAGGCATTGTAAGTTTATCTTGACTAATGAGTTTTGTATGTCCCCTTGGTATCTTCTATCTTTTTCTTTGCCATGGCATTGTAAGTATATCTTGACTAATGAGTTTTGTATGTCCCCTTGGTATCTTCTATCTTTTGTCTTTGCCATGGCACTGTAAGTTTATTTTGACTAATGAGTTTTGTATGTCCCCTTGATATCTTCTATCTTTTTTCTTTGCCATGGCATTGTAAGTTTATCTTGACTAATGAGTTTTGTACGTCCCTTTGGTATCTTCTATCTTTTTTCTTTGCCATGGCATTGTAAGTTTATCTTGACTAATGAGTTTTGTATGTCCCCTTGGTATCTTCTATCTTTTTCTTTGCCAAGGCATTGTAAGTTTATCTTGACTAATGAGTTTTGTATGTCCCTTGGTATCTTCTATCTTTTTCTTTGCCAAGGCATTGTAAGTTTATCTTGACTAATGAGTTTTGTATGTCCCTTTGGTATCTTCTATCTTTTTCTTTTACCAAGGCATTGTAAGTTTATCTTGACTAATGAGTTTTGTATGTCCCTTGGTATCTTCTATCTTTTTCTTTGCCAAGGCATTGTAAGTTTATCTTGACTAATGAGTTTTGTATGTCCCTTGGTATCTTCTATCTTTTTCTTTGCCATGGCATTGTAAGTTTATCTTGACTAATGAGTTTTGTATGTCCCTTGGTATCTTCTATCTTTTTCTTTGCCAAGGCATTGTAAGTTTATCTTGACTAATGAGTTTTGTATGTCCCCTTGGTATCTTCTATCTTTTTTCTTTTGCCAAGGCATTGTAAGTTTATCTTGACTAATGAGTTTTGTATGTCCCCTTGGTATCTTCTATCTTTTTTCTTTTGCCAATGCATTGTAAGTTTATCTTGACTAATTAGTTTTGTATGTCCCCTTGGTATCTTCTATCTTTTTCTTTGCCAAGGCATTGTAAGTTTATCTTGACTAATGAGTTTTGTATGTCCCTTGGTATCTTCTATCTTTTTCTTTGCCATGGCACTGTAAGTTTATCTTGACTAATGAGTTTTGTATGTCCCTTGGTATCTTCTATCTTTTTCTTTGCCAAGGCATTGTAAGTTTATCTTGACTAATGAGTTTTGTATGTCCCCTTGGTATCTTCTATCTTTTTCTTTGCCAAGGCATTGTAAGTTTATCTTGACTAATGAGTTTTGTATGTCCCCTTGGTATCTTCTATCTTTTTCTTTGCCAAGGCATTGTAAGTTTATCTTGACTAATGAGTTTTGTATGTCCCTTTGGTATCTTCTATCTTTTTCTTTGCCAAGGCATTGTAAGTTTATCTTGACTAATGAGTTTTGTATGTCCCTTTGGTATCTTCTATCTTTTTCTTTGCCAAGGCATTGTAAGTTTATCTTGACTAATGAGTTTTGTATGTCCCCTTGGTATCTTCTATCTTTTTCTTTGCCAAGGCATTGTAAGTTTATCTTGACTAATGAGTTTTGTATGTCCCTTTGGTATCTTCTATCTTTTTCTTTGCCAAGGCATTGTAAGTTTATCTTGACTAATGAGTTTTGTATGTCCCTTTGGTATCTTCTATCTTTTTCTTTGCCATGGCATTGTAAGTTTATCTTGACTAATGAGTTTTGTATGTCCCTTTGGTATCTTCTATCTTTTTCTTTGCCAAGGCATTGTAAGTTTATCTTGACTAATGAGTTTTGTATGTCCCTTTGGTATCTTCTAATCTTTTTTTATCTTTGCCAAGGCATTGTAAGTTTATCTTGACTAATGAGTTTTGTATGTCCCTTTGGTATCTTCTATCTTTTTTCTTTGCCATGGCATTGTAAGTTTATCTTGACTAATGAGTTTTGTATGTCCCTTTGGTATCTTCTATCTTTTTTCTTTGCCATGGCATTGTAAGTTTATCTTGACTAATGAGTTTTGTATGTCCCCTTGGTATCTTCTATCTTTTTCTTTGGCATTGTAAGTTTATCTTGACTAATGTTTATGTCCCTTGGTATCTTCTATCTGATGGCATTGTAAGATCTTGACTAATGAGTTTTGTATGTCCCCTTGGTATCTTCTATCTTTTTTCTTTGCCATGGCATTGTAAGTTTATCTTGACTAATGAGTTTTGTATGTCCCCTTGGTATCTTCTATCTTTTTCTTTGCCATGGCACTGTAAGTTTATCTTGACTAATGAGTTTTGTATGTCCCCTTGGTATCTTCTATCTTTTTTCTTTGCCATGGCATTGTAAGTTTATCTTGACTAATGAGTTTTGTATGTCCCCTTGGTATCTTCTATCTTTTTTCTTTGCCATGGCATTGTAAGTTTATCTTGACTAATGAGTTTTGTATGTCCCCTTGGTATCTTCTATCTTTTGTCTTTGCCATGGCATTGTAAGTTTATCTTGACTATTGATTTTTGTACGTCCCCTTGGTATCTTCTATCTTATTTCTTTGCCATGGCATTGTAAGTTTATCTTGACTAATGAATTTTGTATGTCCCTTTGGTATCTTCTATCTTTTTTCTTTGCCATGGCATTGTAAGTTTATCTTGACTAATGAGTTTTGTACGTCCCTTTGGTATCTTCTATCTTTTTTCTTTGCCATGGCATTGTAAGTTTATCTTGACTAATGAGTTTTGTACATCCCTTTGGTATCTTCTATCTTATTTCTTTGCCATGGCATTGTAAGTTTATCTTGACTAATGAGTTTTGTACGTCCCCTTGGTATCTTCTATCTTTTGTCTTTGCCATGGCATTGTAAGTATATCTTGACTAATGAGTTTTGTATGTCCTATCTTTTGTCTTTGCCATGGCATTGTATCTTCTATCTTTTTTCTATCTTTTGCCATGGCACTGTAAGTTTATCTTGACTAATGAGTTTTGTATGTCCCCTTGGTATCTTCTATCTTATTTCTTTGCCATGGCATTGTAAGTTTATCTTGACTAATGAGTTTTGTATGTCCCCTTGGTATCTTCTATCTTTTTTCTTTGCCATGGCATTGTAAGTTTATCTTGACTAATGAGTTTTGTATGTCCCCTTGGTATCTTCTATCTTTTTTCTTTGCCATGGCATTGTAAGTTTATCTTGACCAATGAGTTTTGTATGTCCCCTTGGTATCATCCATCTCTTTTTTTCTCTGAATTTCATTACTTAGATTATATAGGTGGAAATAATTTTTAAACAAGCATTCTGTGAGTATTGCATGGCAATACATAGTCCCCTACCGGTTAAAAATTCATAACTTGGAACAAAATTCTATCTTGATTTATAACTTGTCATGCTGTAAACTATATAACAAATACATATATGTATCAAGTCAATATCTTCAAGCATGACGAAAAAAGTGTTTAAAACTGATTATTTTAGTGAATTTTCTAAGTCCAAAGACCATAACTCTGCACAAAATCAATAGACCGGAACAAAATTCGAACTTGATCTGTAACTTGTCATGATAAAACTATATACATTGTACCAAATATCAAATCAATATTTTGAAGAATGACAAAAAAAAGTACGGAAAACTGATTATTTTAGTGAATTTTCTAAGTCAAAGGACCATAACTCTGCACGAAATCATCAGACCGGAACAAAATTCAAACTTGATCTGTAACTTGTCATGATAAAACTATATACCAAATATCAAATCAATATTTTGAAGAATGACCAAAAAAAGTGCGGAAAAGTGATTATTTTAGTGAATTTTCTAAGTCAAAGGACCATAACTCTGCACAAAATCATCAGACCGGAACAAAATTCGAACTTGATCTGTAACTTGTCATGATAAAACTATATACCAAATATCAAATCAATATTTTGAAGAATGACAAAAAAAAGTGCGGAAAACTGATTTGCCGGACTGACGGATGGACAGACGGACAGACAGACGGACGGAGTGCAAACCTAAAGTCCCCTTCGACTTCGTCGGTAGGGGACTAAAAACTGCCCAAATGAATATACTTTTGTCAATAATGTCTTGTGGAATTGTAATAAATGGTAAAATTTGTAAAAATGTGCACAGAGGACTTAGCTTAGAGTATATGCATGTATTGGTTCAAAAATGTCTTGAACACCATAATCACTATGACTTGTTTCATATGATTTTTTAAAATTTACAAATTCAGATTAAAAATACTTACAACACCAAATCCAAAATGGACATGTGCACTGATGACTATTAAAGCATAACACCATAAGATGTATATTTCTAGATTTCCAGGAGCCATCAATATAACTACTGCCACTATGCAGCATAAAGGTATTAACATCCAGTGGAATACTTCACAACGGGTATTACTCATCTGAGCAATAATTAAACGACACTGTAAATAGAAAAATACAATTTTCTTAATACGGACAGTTTACAACATACAGTATTTTCTAAATAACAGCTGTTAAAACTATTAAAGTTAGCTTGAGGAGAGCTGACAGGTTAGTCTTTGTATGTTTTGTTACAAATGATTTCCTTGTCTAAACCTGCAGTACATTACTGTACATTGCTGGTTATGTTCTATACATGTAACTTATATCATTTACTGATAGTTAAATGATCATGAATAAACATGATAAACATTTCTATTATAATACTTTTCATTTTTTGTCAAAAGTTTGATTTTTATCATTAAAAAGTGTTCTTTTTTATCTAGCTAAAAGTTTTGCTTATTCTTTTGTTGTCTTATAAAGATTTAAGGAAAACATATAGTTAGGTGAACAGACAGAAAAACAGCAGATGGATATTTGATATGAAAGTTATACAGATTGCTTTTATCAAATGGTTTGAGAAAATAAACTGGAAAGGCATAGTAAGGGTTATTTGTATCTTTTCATTTCTTGCTTAACAAGAAAATGGAAAAATCCACTCAAATATTACTTTTAAAGTTTCATATCCAAAGAAGTTACTTCCCCTGTTAAATCAGAATTCATATAAATTCTTATAAATTAAATCTAGCAAAAGGCACAATAAAATAGTTTAATTTATTAAAAAAACCTCAAATCTATTCTATACATGTATTTTTCATAAATATTGTCATATTGATTTAAAATATGATTTCAAGCATTTTCATAAAAGATTCACATTTCTATGTTTAAAATATGCACATAACTAACTTTGTCTATAAGTTTATGAACTGAATAAATTATATTTTGAACAGTTTTTTCATTAAACAAAAAGTTAATGAAATGTTTTTTTAGGAGCATATTTAACACTGCAGTGGTACCACTGTGCTGAATTTTTCTCATAATTCATCAATATTTGAAACTTTCTTTGTTTTCAACTTTCATAACAATAAAGATATGATTCTAAAATGACTTATTATTCATAAGACAAAGGTATAATGATACATATTAGGTCAAATTTAGACAATTTGAAATCTCCTATTTTGGACAACAGTGTTATTGTAAATTTGTGGAGAGAACACAAAGCATAATATTGCTCATTTATAAACATAAAACTTACTGTAATATTTGAAAATACTGTCCCTGTTGTTAGATAGAACAGTCTAGGATATAATTCTATAATATCACAACTGGAAAACTTGGCCCAGATTATCATCAAGGAAAATAAACTAATAGTTGCTATTACAGGTCTCATGGCTTCCCACAAACTTAGCATTTTTCCAGTTTTATTTTTATATGACCTAAAAGATAAAAAGTCACAAATCTCATAATCCACCAATTCTAATAGGTTGTCCTATTCAATACAAAATAATATAATAACACAAAATTTATGGACTTATATGGTATGTACAGAAAAAAGGTGCAAACTTCTGAGGGAGAAGGTACAATTTAGTCCCAATCAAACAGGTTTGAAAATAAAACATATTAAATATAACATTCAATATATTTAACTTATTTTCAAAAATATATTATATTTTTAATTAATGTTTATAAAAGTATCAACTTTTGTGGTATGAACTATGGTACAAAATGTAAATATTCACTAATAAGTGCAATACTATTAAAGTATTATTATGATAATAGAAAAGTTAGTCACATACATTAATTTATCAAGGAATTCCGAAAATAAAGTGCTCAGAAATACTTTTCTAGTGATGGAAATAAATTTGTTAAGAAATATGTCATTTTCTTATAATGTAACATTTAAATTCATAGATAAAACATCATATACAATGATACACTATATTTCATTTCTTTTTTTTACAATAAATTTCTTTTACAAACTTATATATAATGGCACTTACTCATAAATATTCCACAGAGTAAATGGCATGGTTAATCCCAAAAATCCAACTGGAATATAAAATATTACAAAATAAACAGTATTTTCTAATTTATTGTGTTGCTGGGTTGCTGTCTTATGAAAATATACAACAAAATCACAAAATATACATAAAGTTTATAACAAGTATTCATAATTTCTATCTCAAAGCTTGCACTCTGCGAAAAAAAGTCTAAACAAAACAACAAAGTAAAATCACAATTCCCTTTTTTGCCGAAAAATTATTCTAAATGTTCTAAAATATATTTATATCCTTAAAAAACAAAATTAAAATTACTTGATCACCAGAATATATATTCTATTTACAAATCACTACCTGTTATAGCTTGTTCTAACTATATAAATTATGAACCAATCAGTACATACCATAACATATAATTTCAAATACTTCTGACATAAACATATCAACTATAGGTACTTTAAATTTCCACATATCATGTCCACCAAAGAAAGTTAATAGATATATAAATGTCAAACCCTGAAAAAACATCAATTATTCTATTATCAATAATATATTAAGATTAAGAAACTGAAACCACCTACATTCTAAAAATCAATTGTCAATTAAAAAAACAGCATAAACATGATAAAGGAATGCAATATAAACTGATACTTTAGCATATCAGGTATACCTTTAAATATAGAATAAAACCTATAACTATATACAGACATTAATTTCATTCAGAAATACATACAAAAATCATATAAATTTATCCTATTACAATTATTTACCAAAATTTCTTGACCAGTTTAATTATAAATACTTTTCCCCATTTTTTAAAAGTTATCCTTGCTCAAACATGAATACATACCTTGTTCTGCTAAGCTCACCAATATTATAAAATTAATAGTATTGGCGAACATGAAGAAGGTAGCTGGCAGATCCAATAAGTGCTCAGACTGCTGACCAAATATGAAGTCATTCTGTTAGGTAGTTTCTGAGAAGAATGTAACGAAAATATTTATTGGACGAACGGATTGACAAGGTGATTGCAATATAGCCCCTAACTTCAACAGTTAGGAGGGGTACAAAAACACATGGGCTTCCAATTCACCTTATCCTAATAAAACAAGCAAATGGTTACATAATTTTATCAACCTTATCAAAATTCTTTAAACAATACAGAACTTTACATAGGTATATACTCACAAGCTGACTTAAATCATAACCCCAAGGCAGGAACAAAACTCCAGTAATGTATTTCTCCCAATGTGATAGCATGAAACAAAACTGTACTCCAACAGTTATTAAGAACACTCTGAATACATTGACACCACCCTCTCCACGACCATACACAGAGTACATTGCCACTGGCATAAATAATGTTACCCAGCTATCTAACCCATGGTCAAAAAGTTCACCCAATGGGCTACTTGTTTTGGTTCTTCTGGCTTGCTTTCCATCTGTCCCATCTGTAAAAAAATATGTATTTTTTCTAAACTACAATTTGTAATCTTTTTTGGAGAAAGAAGAATATTTTATAGCACTTTTGTTGTACTAACAGTAATACCATGTGCAACCTGGCCAAAAACGCCAATCTTAGTTCTACATGTCAGATTTTGCTTCCGTCATTCAGTGACTTTTTAGAGAGAAGACATTAACATATAATTACAACAAGGAATACTGTTATACTTTCTACAGATACAGATGTCAACAACTTGTACAATTTCATGAACAAACAAGAATGTTTCCATAGTACACGGATGCCCCACTCGCACTATCATTTTCTATGTTCAGTGGACCCTGAAATTGAGGTCAAAACTCTAATTTGGCATTAAAATTAGAAAGATCATATCATAGGGAACATGTGAACTAAGTTTCAAGTTGATTGGACTTCAAATTCATCGAAAACTACCTTGACCAAAAACTTTAACCTGAAGCAGGACAGACGGACGGACGAACGGATGCACAAACCAAAAAACATAATGCCCCTAGGTGGGGCATAAATATTGATTATAAGAACAAAACAATATTTTCCGTAAGTATAAAGTATTACCTAATGTATGTGAAATAAACATATTCAATCCACACACTAACCACACCCAGTTTGGAACAGGAGGACTCTCAGGATGGTCTTTACTAGCAGCATAAAAACTGCAGTCATAATATGTTAATAAGAAAAAGTTAGCCACAAGTTGTAGGAAACCCGTCAGTGTCAGCAGATTTGGTGCTATCCATCTTGGATAAAACTGAAAGAAAACATTAATAATTTAAATATTTTTGGTTGTTTGTGAAACTAATTTGATATAAAATCTTTTTTACCTGTATAACATATATAACAAATGCATACCTGTTCTTTGCAGTCTTGCTTCATTGATGCTCCAACATTCAGGATGAGAGCTATATGATAACTAAATGCATCTCAATCTGCAGTCATCATTGTACTCAACCTGAACCAAATGCAACTAGATCTGCAGTCATCATTGTACTCAACCTGCACCAAATGCAACTAGATCTGTAGTCATCATTGTACTCAACCTGAACCAAATGCAAACTAGATCTGCAGTCATCATTGTACTCAACCTGAACCAAATGCAAGCTAGATCTGCAGTTATCATTGTACTCGACCTGAACCAAATACAAACTATATTTGCAGTCATCATTGTACTCAACCTGAACCAAATGCAAACTAGATCTGTAGTTATCATTGTACTCAACCTGAACCAAATGCAAACTAGATCTGCAGTTATCATTATACTCCACCTGAACCAAATGCAAACTAGATCTGCAGTTATCATTGTACTTGATTGAACCAAATACAAACTAGATATGTAGTCATCATTGTACTGAACCTGAATGAAATGTAAACTAGATCTGTATTTATCATATACACTTATGTAAAAAATGAGTTCAAGATCTACAGGCATTATAAAATAAAATGTTCAGACAGGTACAATTTTCATGAAATTTTCGAAGTTCCAGGGCCATTATTCTGCCAAAAGTAGACAAAACCTGAACAAAAAACATACTTGACATGTAAGTCATTATTATACACTAAAGAACCAAAACTCACATCTGCAGGAAGTAAAAAAGTCTGGACAACAGATCGATTCAAAGGACAGAATAAAGAAAGGAAATGGTTTACACTTTATACCCTGGCAACTTATATATACTTATTGGCATTGGGATTATATAAAACAAAAAATTGAAACATTTGCAAAACATCTGTGTATATCTCAGCTTTTCTTCAGTCAGACTTGACACATGTATTGTACCTGCATGTTGAAGCTACTGTGCCAGGAATCAAAACTTCTCCGGCATGACTTTTGCACAATTAGACTATGTTGCAATAAAGTTTGTGATTACATTGTCAATTTTATGATGCAATAAAATACTCATTATTATTTCTAAATTTAGACACTATTTGGATTTCAGTTTTCTAGTCTTTTCTTTTGCTGCATAAAAATCTTAAATTTAACCAAATCCCCATACAAATCTGCTTAGCCCTGATTTTTTACGAAGTTAAAAACCCAGTAAATGTGTGTGTGTATGGAGCCTTTAATTGCAAAACTCGCACAGTAAAGCTTATTTGATGTGACCCAAAAAGTCACCCAGCAGTATTTTCTCAATTTTCAAGGTGTCTTTATTTTTTGTCTACTTTTATCATGTTTATTTTCATGTATTTTGAAGAATTTCATAAACATATTCTAACTGTGAACTTTATCCAAGTAATTCCAGTGAAGCTACCTATAATAATCAAATTTTGGTATATTTTCTACCTCTGAACTTTATCCAAGTAATTCCAGTGAAGCTACCTATAATAATCAAATTTTGGTATATTTTCTAACTGTGAACTTTATCCAAGTAATTCCAGTGAAGCTACCTATAATAATCAAATTTTGGTATATTTTCTAACTGTGAACTTTATCCAAGTAATTCAAATTTTGGTATATTTTCTAACTGTGAACTTTATCCAAGTAATTCCAGTGAAGCTACCTATAATAATCAAATTTTGATATTTTCTAACTGTGAACTTTATCCAAGTAATTCCAGTAATAATCAAATTTTGGTATATTTTCTAACTGTGAACTTTATCCAAGTAATTCCAGTGAAGCTACCTATAATAATCAAATTTTATATTTTCTAACTGTGAACTTTATCCAAGTATATTTTCTAACTGTGAACTTTATCCAAGTAATTCCAGTGAACTTTATCCAAGTAATTCCAGTGAAGCTACCTATAATAATCAAATTTTGGTATATTTTCTAACTGTGAACTTTATCCAAGTAATTCCAGTGAAGCTACCTATAATAATAATAATCAAATTTTAATATTTTCTAACTGTGAACTTTATCCAAGTAATTCCAGTGAAGCTACCTATAATAATCAAAACTTTATCCAAGTAATTCCAGTAAGCTACCTATAATAATCAAATTTTGGTATATTTTCTACTAACTCTGAACTTTATCCAAGTAATTCCAGTGAAGCTACCTATAATAATCAAATTTTGGTATATTTTCTAACTGTGAACTTTATCCAAGTAATTCCAGTGAAGCTACCTATAATAATCAAATTTTGGTATATTTTCTAACTGTGAACTTTATCCAAGTAATTCCAGTGAAGCTACCTATAATAATCAAATTTTGGTATATTTTCTAACTGTGAACTTTATCCAAGTAATTCCAGTGAAGCTACCTATAATAATCAAATTTTGGTATATTTTCTAACTGTGAACTTTATCCAAGTAATTCCAGTGAAGCTACCTATAATAATCAAATTTTGGTAACTTTATCCAAGTAATTCCAGTGAAGCTACCTATAATAATCAAATTTTGGTATATTTTCTACCTCTGAACTTTATCCAAGTAATTCCAGTGAAGCTACCTATAATAATCAAATTTTGGTATATTTTCTAACTGTGAACTTTATCCAAGTAATTCCAGTGAAGCTACCTATAATAATCAAATTTTGGTATATTTTCTAACTGTGAACTTTATCCAAGTAATTCCAGTGAAGCTACCTATAATAATCAAATTTTGGTATATTTTCTACCTCTGAACTTTATCCAAGTAATTCCAGTGAAGCTTATAATAATCAAATTTTGGTATATTTTCTAACTGTGAACTTTATCCAAGTAATTCCAGTGAAGCTACCTATAATAATCAAATTTTGGTATATTTTCTACCTCTGAACTTTATCCAAGTAATTCCAGTGAAGCTACCTATAATAATCAAATTTTGGTATATTTTCCAATACTGGTGTTTAAGCTTTCATGGTCTAAGGATATAAAAAATATAAACTTTACTTACCTCAACTACCCAGTTCCAGAAAGGATGTGTAACATATTTACTGATGGGACTAGTATCAACTGAACTGTACTAAAATAAAAAGGAAACATTACAAGGAATTGTTATATTTTGACTTGTAAATAAATATTTGTTACAACAATTAATGCCCAAACCAATTTGGTTTTAAGGTCCGTTGTCACTATCAAAGTTTTCTTGTACAAGTTTTCTTGGTCAAAGTTTTTTATGGATTTTTTTCTAGTGATAATATGTCACAACCGTCAAAAAAACTTGATCAAAAACTTGGATGGAATAGAATCTCATCATATTTTTCTTGAAATTTGGATGGACTTGGACTGGATTTATCCAATCACAATGCAGGTTTTTGTTTGGCCAAGTTTTTGATGAAAAACTTAGATAGTGACAACCGATGACTTGGACAAAGTTTACCTGGTCAATTTTTTCTTTGACCAAGTTAACTTTGATAGTGACAACTGGGCTTTAGACCAAAGTTATAAGGAAACATTTCAGATGGTCAAAACCAGTAAGAGGCTTTTAATTTCTAACCAGTAAAGTTAAGAGATATTTACTGGACTGAATGTATAATAAAATTAAGAAATTTTTAGTTGCACTGTGCACAATTATTACATGTCAAGGGAATTCTTTTGAAGCAGTAAAGTGTAATTGTTTAGGCCAAATATCCAGATGTATACTGTGGCCTCTAGAAATAACTCTGACTCAGTAATTTTACCTAAGTATCATATTTTCCATTGACTTTAAGCAGTCATTAATCAATTTGTTAAGCAGTTATAGAATGGCTCGAGCAAGTTCAGGTGATGGGCGACAATTATTTGTGTGTAATATGTATGTTATAGTCGACTATACGGTATGGGTTTTTTTTCTCATTGTTGAAGGTCATATGGTTGCCTATAATTGCTTACTTCCACTTCTTTTGAACTTTGATGGATAGTTGTCTCATTGAAAATCATGCCACATCTCCTTTATCTTTATATGAACAATTTCAGTAGTACTAGTGGAGACCATGTTTGAAAACTTTAGTTTTCCAGAATTTATTAACCAGTTACATTGCACTGTAAGTCCATGAAAACTGATGTTATAAATATCTAATTTTTAATGTGAATGGAAATTTTTAACACTGATCAAGGATTTTCAGAACAAAATTCTGTATTAGTCACCTTAAGTTCTCAGGAAGATATACCAAACCAATAACCTCTTTCAAAATTATAGAATTTTTGATAAATGTATATGTGATCAAAATGAGATACAAAAATGCAGAAGATAAAATACATTTCTTTAATGATTGTCCTCATTATAATAACACAAGGTCTAAGGTACATTTGTGTTTTGTTTTATATCCACCTGAATTAATAATTTCCTTTCACTTTCCCCAGTCAATAAATCGTTCTGGGCCTTTTAATATGAAAATTCCAGGATTCTTTCGAAAATTTGTTGTTTTCAGCATTCCTCATTATGTATTTTTTTCAAACATTTTTATATCTATATGCAATTAAGATAGAGTTTTAAGTTTTTAGAACACTTCAATGTGATTGTGTTTTTATTTTTCTACTTTCATTTTCATGTTGTTTAAAGAATTTCAAAAAACAAATGCTTTCAGAATGTTGTTTATGATGGAAGGTGCAGGAATTCTCTTTTTAAAACTTGTCATGGTCAATGAAGATGTTAGTGTGCCCATAGGTGACATAATAATGCCATATTACTGCTAAAATAACAGTCATATTTGTAACTGGAAGTGCTCTTTTTTTAAGTTTCATGAGATTTTGATGGCTGAATTATGTCATGTCACTAAAGCACTCCATTAAAAGGAATCCATATATGTGATTCTTCCGGCAGGAGTCAAAATCTCCCACTTTTTAGACCCTCTTCCGTCCCTCCCGTTAAAATTTGAAATCTTCCGCTTTTTGAAAATGTCAACCTCGAAAAATTTTCAGTTGTCATTTTTGTTTACAAATTTGTTACTGACAGAGAAAAAGTCAGAGAAACTCGAAATTGATATAGGAAAAGTCAGAGAAAACGGAAGTCACCATTTCCTGTTATTGTTTTTGACAATAGCCTCGAGTAATCAATGAAGGTGTTAAGGATTAGACTGTATATACAGCAATAAAAGATTATTGGCAATTACCTGGTGATCAACTAGCAAGTTTAAGACACACGCCTGGATGATTAAAAGTAAAATACTGACAATGGATTAAGTTGTATAAACAACGACTTTAATTTGATGCTGTTGAAAACATTGAACAGTTATATTACTGAACCTCAAAGACAAATGTCTTAATGAACTCAAATATGGTATTTATGCCTACTACACTTGTTGCAAAGCTGACTATGGTGACCCTAATGACTTAACCAAACATATGGAGACAGCTACCTACCAGAAAGCTCACAACTCTATCAATTCAACACCACTGTTCAGTAGTGGTACCAAAATTGACAATGTAGCTTAAGCAGAGATACTTTTTACCAACTATATATGATGGCTTATCACTTTATCATAATAAATAGATATTTGAAAACCCCTTATCTTCTTTTTCTATTAAGTAAAAATGGCTATGGAGTTATAGAATCATTAATAAAAAAGGAAAATATGCAGTTTAAACACCAAAAAACATTGTGTACGTCGATAAAAATGTCGATAAAAAATCTCCAGTTATGAGGCCAAAACTCCAGCTGAAAATTTCTAAATCTCCAGTTGTTGCTTGACAACTCTGTCACATGTCTGGGAATCAATATTTGATGTAGCCAAATTTAAAGAACATAAGTTACACAACACCACAAAGACATATAATTGTTCAGTAATGTCTGCAGCGTCCAGTAGATAAGTCTGTGCAACACTCTACAATGTACCTCAGATCTCTCTGAACATCGAGATGCTTTAAACCTTATTCCAAAAAAACAATTTGGATGCACAAAAATTTAGAGTTTGCTCAAGAATCATACAAGAAATATGATTTGCAGAGTTGAGTATCACAGGATGATATCATCCAAAGCATTGTTTAAACAAGACTGTTATACATTATAACTTAATGATTATGTTTTGTAAATTTTAAACACTTTTTTTCTAACTATAGTATATATGTGTTAATGTGTTAATAGATATAAGAAGATGTGGTATGAGTGCCAATGAGACAACTCTCCATCCAAGTCAAAATTTAAACCATTATAGGTCAAAGTACGGTCTTCAACACAGAGCCTTGGCTCACACCGACAGTAAGCTATAAAGGGCCCCTAAAATTACTAGTGTAAAACCATTCAAACGGGAAAACCAACAGTCTAATCTATATAAAAAACGAGAAACGAGAAACACTTATGAACCACATCAACAAACGACAACTACTGAACATCAGATTCCTGACTTAGGACAGGTGCAAACAAATGCAGCGGGTTTAAACGTTTTAATGGTACCAAACCTTCACCCTTTTTCTGAAACAATAGTGTAACATCACAACATAGAAAGACACACTATAAAATATCAACTGAAATAGCTTAACTCAATCAAAGGATATATTAACACCAGTGAACATACACTGAACAAATAAATTTGACCTATGATACAATGTAAATACAAAATAAATAAACTAAGGGAATAATAATAAAAGTAACGTGTTATATCCGTATGAAATGTTAAACAATTTAAGAAAAACAATATGCTTGAACAAAAATATCAGCCATTTGCAATTACTTTAAACACAGGTAAATGAAAATAATTTTGTTGTTAGGTATACGTGTACAGTTCCAATATAATGCATGATATATACATATATACCCCTGTCCCTGATTTGCAAATTATTTTGTTTTCTTTTAGTTGTAGCCATACATGTCAGGGCCTAATCTAGGATTTTGGAGAGGGAGAAGTGACTTCTCCTTCCATGAGAGAGAAGGGAGAAGTGGTCAATTTCTTGGAGAAGTGAGATTCCATTACCGTTTCGGTTGCATAGTGTTCTCGTGCTAATCACTAAGGAAATTGTTTTATATATGCAATAAAAAATATACTTGCAGTTTTTTCATGTTATTGTACAAAATGTATATATATAAAGTTCTTAATAAAAAGGTATAGACAATATAGTTGTTATTTATTTATTGATACCATTTGTACTGTTAACTTGAATTTAAGTTTAAATAAAATTTGTTGCTTGGGACATGAGGGAGTAGCCTAGTAATATTATGATGCATTAAATTCATGTGCATCTGCAGCCTCAATTTATTTTTATTTGTCCAGAAAAATATGACTCCCAGTTTACCTGATGAATTTCACATGACTGGGAATTTAATTTATATCACCACTTGTCATTATTTTGTAAAACATTATTGAATGTCCAGGACACCATGTTACATGTAGTTGTAAATTGAGATTCTTGTTAAAGATTGTAAGCCTATAAATGAAAATATCTGTCAATCACATATTAATTAACCGATAAATAGCTAATTTCTATCATTTTTTAAAGATATCTTCCCTATCAACGAAATGGTTGTGAAAAAAAATCAACTGCTGATCACAGCTGGTCGAGTGTCGTACGTTTGCAATCACATTATCCATCAGCTGTCTTTCTACCTTTTACAAATGTTTTATATTTCAATTTTTATTCAATGAATATAATAAATCTACAGTTATTTTTTTATTATCTACCGGTAATTCCCACCCTTAACCTACCGAATAGTACAATTTGATCGACTCGTAATAAATAAAAATAAAACAAATCAGCTGAGTGATTACGCAACATCCTCAGATAAAAATCATCGTAAAATGATAACTTTAACAGACAGTCAGTTTTCCGTTTGAATAGTTTTGAATGTTTTATCTGGGGATGTTCAAAGTCGCCATTGTATTTATTTAATTTGATCGTCGACAGTATTAGTCCTGGGTCGTTTCGAAAATCTTGATTTTCCTTGTCAGTCGCCATTTTTATTTACCTGGGACACTTGTAATTCACAAGTTGTCTCCCTTTTACCGATTTTCATATCGATTTGACTTCGCCATGAAGTCAGTCGGCTGGCGAGATTTAGTGATTTTCAAAATTCTTTGGCGACTTAAATCGTCATTTCGCTGGCAAGATTATGGCCTGACATGTATCAATTAAAAAGGTTAATTTCTGAAAAAGGAATGAAAATTGGCCTGCTATTGGGTTATAAAATAAATTTACTACACATATATGTATATACATGTGGTAATAATAACGATATTGATTTGATATAAAATCTAGAATTGAATAAAACTGGATAATTCATAAAAGTAGTTTATGTTACTAATAAGAATGAAAAGGGTACTTTTCTTCATGAACAATATTTTATCATGTTTATATATAGATATCATGGATATACAAAGGGAATTAGGCATTTCTATTTTTTTTAATCTTATGAAAAGGCTTCATACTTAAGCTGAAACTGATCTATTTTAATACATTTCAATATACTTTACTTTCTCTTAAAAGTTATATGGTTTAAAAATTGTTTAATACATGTATATATTTTGATATACTATTGAATGGTTCATAAAGGTTCAGGCTGTGTTTAGCAATATTTTCAAAATATTCTTTATCTCAAGTACCAGTGTAAACTAATGACACACTTCAACAATCTTCGCACTCAACCACAGGCACACAAGCCTAGGCTTGTAAAAATGCTATAAGGCTTATTAAAATCATCTCTACAGGCCAATAGAATCAAACTAAAATTTTCGTAAAATTCAGCTTTGGGTCTGTAGATTCAAGTTTATTGTGACATGTGTGAAGATTGCTTCAACTTTTCTTTTTCATGGTACTTTATAAACAATTTTCTTCATTTTGTACCACAATTATCCTTATACGTATCTTATCAACCTTTTTTGTGTTCTCCTTGCACAAACTGTCTTCCTAATTGGCACTTCATCAAGGACCATGAATGACCTGTTATGTGACCTAAAGCAAATCAAATTAAGGTCAGGAATCTAAGCAGGTTTTAATCTCACATTATTTTCCACTAGCAGTAGTTGACACCTCTATATTAAAGTTAAACCCTTACTGACTAATGTCAATAGTAAAACTGGTGTAGTTTCATTTGGAAACGGATGAAAACCAGATACATGTAGATGCATGCATGTCCCAAATGTGCTGATTAGTAAATGAACATGCACAATTTCTTTTTTAAATACTGATTAAAAGTGTATAAACCCGAGACTTTTATAGTAATCTCAGCATAAACCAATAAAAATTATCAGACAAAAATGTGGGTTGCACTAATGACAGGACGATTGCAGGGCCTAATCTAGGATTTTGAAGAGGAAGAAGTGACTTCTCCTTCCAAGAGAGAGAAGGGAGAAGTGGTCAATTTCTTGGAGAAGTGAGATTCCATTACCGTTTCGGTTGCATCGTGTTTTCATGCTTATCACTAAGGAAATTGTTTTAAATATATTCAATAAAAGATATACTTGCAGTTTTTTCATGTGTTTTTGTACACAGTGTATATAAAGAAAGTTCTAAATAAAAAGGTTTAGACAATATATAGTTGTTATTTATTTATTGATACCAATGTGTTCTAAATAAAATTTGTTGATTCATCATTGGGACACGAGGGAGTAGCCTAGTAATATTATCATGATTATTATGCATTAAATTCATGCACATCTGCCTCAATTTATTTTTATTTGTCCAGAAAAATATAACTCCCAATTTACCTGATGAATTTCACATGACTGGGAATTTAATTTAAATCACCACTTGTCATTATTTTGTTAAACAGTATTGAATGTCCAGGACATTATGTTAGTTGTAAATTGAGATTATCGTTGAAGATTGCAAGTCTATAAATGAAAATATCTTTCAATCGCATATTAATTATCCGACAAAGAGCTAATTTCTATCATTTTTTAAAAATTTCATCCGTATCAGCGAAATGGTCTTGAGAAAAAAATCCACTGCTGATCACAACCGGGTCGAGTGTCGTACGTTTGCAATCACATTATCCATCAACAGTCTTTCTACCTTTTATATTTCAATTTTTATTCAATCAATATAATAAATCTTCCCTTAATTCCCACCTTTTACCTACCGAATAGTAAAATTGATCGACTCGTGTAAGTTATAAAAATAAAACAAATCAGCTGAGTGATTACGCAACATCCTCAGATGAAAATCATCGTAAAATGAACAGACGGTCAGTTTTCTGTTTGAATAGTTTTGAAAGTTATATCCAAGGATGTTCAAAGTCGCCGTTGTATTTATTAATTTGATCGTTGACAGTATTAGTCCTGGGTCGGTTCGAAAATCTCGATTTTTCGTGTCAGCCGCCATTTTTTTTTTACCTGTGAGACTTGTCAATCACAAGTTGTCTCCCTTTTACCGATTTTGATAGCGATTTGACTTTGCTATGAAGTCAGTCGGCCGGCGAGATTTAGCGATTTTCAAAATTCTTTGGCGAGATAAATCGTCATTTCACCGGCAAGATTATGGCCTGGATTGCCCGGATAGTGACAGGACGACTTTATTTGCTCAAAAATATTTTTTCACTTTTTGTTTGATTTTCATAAAATATAGTTTAATATCTCTAAGGTCTACAAATATTAAAAATATCTACCGAATAACAAAAAAGTTCCGACTATTTATATCTCATCCGGTCAATCGTCCTGTCACTATCCGGGCAATCCTGTCATTACTAGACATTAGTGCTACCCCAAAAATGTGCATCTTCAAATGACACATTTCACTAAAATAAGAGACGTCAAGCAAACTTATAAAGGAACACATGTTATGTGCATTGAGATCGGTTGCATATGTTTATACTAATAGTTTGTATCCTTGCTCCATAATTTTTCAAACATCCAACATGCTCTCGAGTCTATTTAACATATCTATTATCATGATTATGTTTTGTTGCGTTTTACCGTTATCATTTGCATTTATGATCCAAAAATGCAAACACAGTTTTCTAAAATTTTGTTTAATCATGAGAAAATGTAAAATGTCTTGATGATTACCTTATAATTATCAAAGCCTTTTAAAACTTCCTCTGACAAATAAGTCAACTTTGCCATGGTGGTGTTCGTCCTAGGATAGATGCATTTTTATTCATAAAATTAATTTTAATTGGTCGCTCTAAATATCTTATCCAATCAAAACTTGTGTTTCATCGGCAATTTTTCGTCTGCATTTCACGATTCGGAATGCCTTTTGACTATTCATTGTCGCCTAAGGGCAAAATAAACCTGTCAAGGAGCTGTCAAAGTTGAATAAGCTGTTGACGTGGAAAAAATACAACTATTATATATATAGAAACTGTTTAATTATGGCAAATAGAGGGTAAGTAAACATATGTTATTTTTCTGTTCACCCTTGAAAACATTTTTAATTGGCAAAATGACTATCAAACTGCAAATAATTGACAATTACTTGGTTGGGTGTGTCTGAATATACAACATTCCTGTGTGGATGCTTTAAAGTTACTCTTTGAATCACTGTTAAAAACAAATTGATAAGACCATAGCAAAATAGGTGAAATGAATAACGGATGTTTATTTCCTAAAAATGAGATATTTGTTGAAAAATTTAAACTAACTGTAAAACGACTAATCTGATCATTAACTAAAGTATATTGGATACAGAGTCTGATCTATAAATTTCATTTGTCTTTTAAATCTATTGTAAATTTAAACATATGTTTAATAAAAGACTTAGACAATGTTATTAAATGGTATAAAGAAAATAATGTGATGGATAATAACAAGAAGACAAAATGTATGCTCGTGTATGTAACAACGTTTCAGATTTTAACGAAAGAAATTTATGTATTACAGAAAATTATTACACCAGGGTTTTCGATATCACAAACTAGTCAAAACATTTACTAAATTTTATCATCGGTGCAAGGACATCATTCGTAAATATAGCTCAACATGCAGACTTCTTATACGTTCAGGTATTTCACATCCAATCTTTTATGGTTATATTCTTTATAAAGCACTAAAATGTCAGTATTCGCCTCAGAAGCTAACAAAACCTTTAAATAGACTTATTAAGAAGGGATATAGTTACGATACTGTTGTCAGGTCATTAAAGATTGCATATTTTGGCTTTAATATTGATTCACTTATAGGGTCTTTGCATCGAAATAAACACATTTATTTAAAACCAGTTGTTGGCATGACACGGGTTATGCTCTTCTCATATATTTTATGATGGTATGATACTAAACCCCTAACGGGAGGGATTGTGCCTGATATTCATATGATGAAGACATAATCTTTCAATCAGTTAAATTGAGGTCTGGAGCTGGCATGTCAGTTAACTGCTAGTAGTCTGTTGTTATTTATGTATTATTGTCATTTTGTTTATTTTCTTTTGTTACATCTTCTGACATCGGACTCGGACTTCTCTTTAACTGACTTTTAATGTGCGTATTGTTATGCGTTTACTTTTCTACATTGGCTAGAGGTATAGGGGAGGTTGAGATCTCAAAACATGTTTAACCCGCGCATTTTTGCGCCTGTCCCAAGTCAGGAGCCTCTGGCCTTTGTTAGTCTTGTATTATTTTTACTTTTAGTTTCTTGTGTATAATTTGGAGTTTAGTATGACGTCCATTATCACTGAACTAGTATATATATTTGTTTAGGGGCCAGCTTAAGGACGCCTCGGTGCGGAACTTCGCTGCATTGAAGACCTATTGGTGACCTTCTGTTGTTGTCTGTTCTGTGGTCGGGTTGTTGTCTCTTTGACACATTCCCATTTCCATTCTAAATTTTATTGTTGGATTAGAGAAAAAGTGGAAAACTGTAATAAAAGTTTATATGTTTTATCAGAAGATAGTTACTTCTTTACATAATCTCATGAAAGATTAACATGTTATAATTTTTGAATGAGTTACCTTTGTTCAATAAAAAATATTATTATTATTATCATTATTATTTTATATGATTTTATTTTATATACTGTGTCACATCTGTTTTGATTAAGATGTTAAATCAAAGACACTAGTTGGGAAAATGCCACACACTTTGCATGTTGTAGAGTACTAGAACCCGAAAAGAACCTGTGCTAAATGATCTTTTAGTCCTAATACACTGTGGGAGATTAATTCATTTCAGTCTGTTACTATATTTTATTTATTCAGGGAATGTAACAAAGGCACTATGGTCTCCATTGATTACAACATGTTAAGATGTACTTGTGATTTTTGAAAAATAATACACCTTAAGCTTGTAGTTGAACACTTGTAAAAAAATATTGATAATATGAAGATGATCCTTAATCCATATAACCTCATTAAGCAAGGGATAAAGCAATTGTATTTACCATGGTTTGCAAGGCTTCATTATAAAATTGAGAATGGAAATGGGGAATGCGTCAAAGAGACAACAACCCGACCAAAGAGCAGAAAACAGCACAAGGCCATCAATGGGTCTTCAACACAGCGAGAAAATCCCGCACCCGGAGGCCGGCTTCAGTTGGCCCCTAAACAATAATGTATACTACTGCAGGGAAAATGGATGTCACACTAAACTCGAAACATATAATAAACTAAAATTAAAAAAACATACAAGACTAACAAAGGCCAGCAGTTCCTGACTTGGGACAGGCGCAAAAATGTGGCGGGGTTAAAAATGTTTTGTGAGAAATCAACCTTTCCCCTATACCTCTAGCCAATGTGGAATAAACAAACACACAGCAATACACACAGTAAAATTCAGTTCAAAAGAAGTCCGAGTTTGATGTTAGAATAGGTAACAGAAGAAACTAAGCAAAATGACAATAATCAACATAAATTTACAAAGGACTACTAGCAGTTACTGACATACCAGCTCCAGACCTCAATTCATTATGCATACATCGGATGAGTGTCTGCTTTTGCAACACTTAACGTTTAGCCAATAAGCCATTAAAACAATCATTCAATCAGTCTGAAAGCGGAAGGTTTACATTGATTAAATATTGAATCAGCTCTGACCTAGGAACTTGAACCAACATACAGTTTGTGTTCGATTTTAAAAAATCATACCCATATTGAAGTTTAGCATGTTTAGTGTTGACTTTGTGATAGATTCCATCTTACATTAAGTAACTTTTGGTGCAAATTGATTATACAAAGTTATCAACATCAAGCACAAATGTCCTGTCTTGATTTTCAAGATCAAGGTGGATATATCAGGATTATAATTATAAATAATTGATAAGGGATTAAATTATCTGTAGGCGGGTTTGTGAGAAGACATATATTGCTATTCTCTGCAGTGTTCTAAATTAATATCTTTTACATGTTTTACTTCAGTGTTGTTGTATGTCATATTGCAGGTTTGATCCAGATCCAGAATTATCTGAGATTTTAACCAAATTATGGGAACTAGATACAAATAAATGTTACCCTGGAGACGATTTTCAAGTTGATTTGCAGGGTATGTATGGATAACAGGGGATGTTGGTAAAATTTCAATCTTATCATTCTAACAGCACAGACATTTAGAATTTACTGTATGTGTAGATAAATATAGTATCTATAGTCATGCAGTGCTTCTTAGTAGATTTAAAATTTTAACAACTATTTGTGTATTTTTTTTTAATGTAATTTGCTGACCTATTGTTACACTATGAAAAATAGATGACAATATTTGATGGTGTAACACAAAAAAAAAATTTTGGCAGATCACAATAAAATATTGTCAAAGTTACGTTTGCTTACATATTGTAAGAAAATCCAATCTTTGCATCTTGCATTGTACAAAATGTAACAATACTGGTCCAGTACCAGTTGCTGTCAGAAATTCACAGTTTTCTTAAATAATTGTCAACAAGAACACAAGAACTCTTTGGGGAAATATTCTTAGAACAAATTACCGTCACTTTTGAATCTTGTCATTAAATAATTGAACATTTTATGAAGAAGTTTTGTCAATTGGACCAAAACACATTGCCATTCTGACCATTAATTTTGAAGGTCTCCTTTCTGCCCTGAATGTGAACTTTATATATGTCACTTGATATCAACTACTTACTTGTATTGAAGTGACGTATAGACTTTGATTTAAAATTATAAATATAAAGCAATGACGTCATGTCCCAACACATGTATCTTCCTGCGACCCATTTTATTTATAGAAAATTCAACATTTAAAATTGAGAATGGAAATGGGAATGTGTCAAAGAGACAACAACCCGACCACAGAACAGACAACAACAGAAGGTCACCAATAGGTCTTCAATACAGCGAAATTCCCGCACCGGAGGCGTCCTTAAGCTGGCCCTAAACAAATATATATACTAGTTCAGTGATAATGGACGTCATACTAAACTCAAATTATACACAAGAAACTAAAAGTAAAAATAATACAAGACTAACAAGGCCAGAGGCTCCTGACTTGGGACAGGCGCAAAAATGCGCGGGTTAAACATGTTTATGAGATCTCAACCTCCCCTATACCTCTAGCCAAGGTAGAAAAGTAAACGACAACAATACGCACATTAAAAGTCAGTTAAAGAGAAGTCCGAGTCCGATGTCAGAAGATGTAACAAAACAAAATAAACAAAATGACAATAATTCATAAATAACAACAGACTACTAGCAGTTAACTGACATGCCAGCTCCAGACTTCAATTAAACTGATTGAAAGATTATGTCTTCATCATATGAATATCAGGCACAATCCCTCCCGTTAGGGTTTAGTATCATACCATCATAAAATATATGAGAAGAGCATAACCCGTGTCATGCCAACAACTGGTTTTAAATAAATGTGTTTAGTTCGATGCAAAGACCCTATAAGTGAATCAATATTAAAGCCAAAATATGCAATCTTTAATGACCTGACAACAGTATCGTAACTATATCCCTTCTTAATAAGTCTATTTAAAGGTTTTGTTAGCTTCTGAGGTGAATATTTCCTATCTTGGATCAAACAAAACAGAGTTTTTACAAAACAAGTAAAATTATTTGTCTGAAGATATCAGCAGTCTATTGTTTTATCATTGTTTATGGAACGTTTCCATTATTGAATAAAATATCAGGTGATGGTAAATGGTAACTGATGGTAACTGGTCCTTGACCAGTATAATTTTTCTTCAAACTCCACTGTTATATTTCAAATATTTCAAATGCCTATCAAGCAACTACTAAATGTAAATATAATTGCAGATAAACTTGTCTAAACATTGTTCTCAGATTAGTTATATAATGCCTTAAATAAAATATCCCATTTATGATAAATTAACTCAAGTTTACTTTTGACTGCAAGTAACAGAAATTAGTATCAACTTCATAAATGGACAAAAGACAAAAAGCAACAATGATGACAACTGTCAAGGTTCATGATTTTATAGGCACATAAAAATCTGGTAGTCGAAAGTTTATTGTCGCTTCACTGTAAACAGTTTTCAGTAGTAGTATTGGCACTGGATTATAATTACTAATATCTAATATTACATTTATAATAAGTTGAACACAATTTAACAAACCATATACATGTACTGCTTTTTTTTTGTAGGATATGTCAAGAGTGGAAGGCATTTAGAAAGAGACAGGGCACGCTACAACTTGTTTGAATGGGTGAATGATGAAAAGGTTTTTGGAAGGAAAACATATAAAAGTTAGTAAATTTGAAATAAGGTTATCATGTTAAATAATACAGAAGTAATCAACAAAATATTGGACAGTTCAATAAAGCATACCAAAACACCTACCAATATACAAAAATGTACTTTGCATATATCTTAGACCATATGTTGTAAAGTAAACCACACAGTATAAAATCTGCAGTTCAGATGAATATTATTATTTTAAAACCCATAACACTAACAAACAGAAAAGACAACTGAGAAACAAGTAGGTTGATAATACATTGTATATACTGGTAACAGCATGATTAATTTTAATTTGCCTTTAATATGTCCAGTGGCAAATATTTCACACATATTCAGAATGAGAACAAATTAAAAGCTAAATTCAGTTAGACAGGTTGGAATTGTTCTAACTTTATGCTAATAATTTATCAGATTGTGATAAGACAAGTTTTCCACCAATCATATTTCATATTCACAAATAAGCATTTTAAGAAAAACGGTAATAAAGAGTTTCATATTTCTTGGTGAATTAAACAAATTGATCATTTTTTCATTCTTAAACACAAGTCATATGTAAACAAAACTTGTATCATATATCCAGTTGAAATGCAACCAAAATTACAACCATTTCTTAATCAAAATGCCATGAAAAGACTTTTGTTCTATTATGGGCATGCATTGCTATCAAACATGGATGGCTTTAAAAATAAAGGTAATTTTTTTATGACAGTAAAGAAGGTAAAATTTCTAAGAATGAACAATTAGTAAAGAATCCATGAAAGTTTCAAATATTTTTAAAATGGACAAGTTTCACTCAAAAGAGAAGGTATGATAAAACCCTTGATCTGGCCGCAGAAATTCCACATATATTGTAAGACCGACTGTGCGAGGGCTGTATAGCCAGTCAAGGTCGTTTAAAACTTCCATCATCATATATTGTATATTTGACCTTTGCACATATTTTTTTGGCAATACAAGAGATTAGCCAAGGCTTTACCAAAAAAGATATTTAACCCACAATAAAATATTTGTATAATACATCTTGTAACAACAGATATTTTTGGGGCAAGAGTACTGTAAGACCTTGGCTCATATTTTGAATATTAATGACAAGATCTTGATGAGCTGTGCTTTTCTTCTGGTTTCTGAAGCTAGTGCAAAAATTTTCCAACAATACATATGTGTATTGTTTATATATATGTTTTTAGATTTTCTATGTGTTCAGCTTTGCTGAGGTTATTATTCTCTTTTAATATGTAATTACATGGGAAAAAGACAAAATACATAAATGATTAAATACTTTGTTTCACAGCATTTAAAGATTTACTGGATAACTATGAACTTGAGTGTGGTGAAGCAGAGGTTGTCACTCCAGAAGAAAAGAAGGAAAATATTGCTTTTGTGGATGCCATAATGGAAACAGATGTGATGCAAGAGGCACATAAATACCTAGTATCTAAAGGAAAATCACCAGAACATGTTGGCCAGTTTAAATGGCAACTTTATAAAATTTGGTTCAGTTTAGTACGAAGAACAAAGGGAGACAGGTAAAATTAATATTCTATGTTATTGAATAAATTACAATGTGCATTTTTCTTTATAACGATACTGAATTCATTACACAGTGTAAAGATCCTTGAAATAATAACATTAACAGTACCAATCTTACTGCACCAGAAACACATTTCCACAAGTAATGTCTCTGGAGAGATGCTTGATGCCAAAATATTTGAAAATCCAAACCTCATAAAAACATTGAAGAGCTGATATACCTAAAAGGACCTAAAGTTAAAATACAAACAGAGACAACTCAAGGAACCATAGCTATGTACAAAAGAGACACATTTCTTTTAAAATGATTTCCAAAATTTTATACAGCAAATTTCAATAAAACAATTTCCCTTTTTTTGCACAATTACCGAATTACTGGCTACTGGGCTGGTAATACTCTCGGGGACTAACATGTAACAGTCCACCAGTTATAGACTCAGTGACAGTAATTTCATTAATAGTACCTATTTTACTTCACCAGAAAAATATTTGTAATCTAAAATTTTAAAATCCAAAACCTAATCCAAATACATGAAGTTTTTAACTTTTGATCTGAATGATTTTTATATGACCGCAAAAAATTTGCGTTTGTATAATGCTATCATGTCGTCGTCATAGTCCGAAGACACATTTGGTTTCCAGACAATAACTTTAGTTTAAGTGAACGGATCTCTATGAAATTTTACCAGAAGGTTCAATACCACAAAAGGAAGGTTGGGATTGATTTTGGGGGTTATGGTACCAACAGTTTAGGAATTAGGGGCCAAAAACAAGCGTTTTTGTAGTTTCCGGACAATAACTTGTGTGTAAGTGTATGGATCTCTCTGAAATTGTACCACAAGGTTCCATATCACAAAGGGAAGACTGGGATTGAGTTTTGGGGTAATTGTACCAAATGTTAAGGAGTTAGGGGCAAAAAAAGGGGCCCAAAACAAGCATTTTTCTAGTTTCCAGACAATAACTTGAGTTAAAAATTATGGAACTCTGAAATTGTACATTTTTCCTGAAAAGAAAATAATCTTCAAAATTTTAAAAAATTTGGGGGATTTTTGGGGTTCATTTTTTTTTTTCAAAATTGTTGAAATTTCAGATTTTTTCAAATGTTCTTTTTGCAGGGGATTTTTAATTTCAATTTTCATACTTTTTTCTTTAAGATTTTTCAAAAAAAATTTGTTTGGGGACACAGGGACAAATTTTTTGGGGGGATTTAATTTTTCATAAATTTTTTTTTTTCCTAAAATTTTCCATTTTTACATTGATTATTTCTGATGTATATATAAAAGCAACAAATACTGATATGGCAGGAGATACACACTAAACAGGGTGTGTAAATTATTATATATAACAGATTAACTAAGAATTGTGCAACAGCACAGTATTGCGCAATAGCAAGAAATCTTCAGTTGTAAATAAATACAAATCTTTTAACCAATTTCAATGGGATTAAATTAAGTCTTTAATTTTTGGGGGTTCTAACCTTGTATTACTATTTTGGATAATTTTTGGTGTTTTTTTTATATGCTGAATCTAACCATGTTGTTATATTTTGGATATCAGACCATATTAGGTAAATTAAATGTCCCATTTCAAATTTTTAAGATCTTTGACCACATTTATTTTGTGTCAGAAACCATATTATGTCAAAAATTTGATCACAATCCAAATTCAGACAGTATCAAGCTTGAATATTGTGTCCAAACTTGCCCCAACTGTTCAGGGTTCGACCTCTGCGGTCGTATCAGGCTGTGCTCGGCGAAGCATTTTTTGGGGGTTTCCAATACCACATCACATAATTCCTCATTTTTGCTTATATAATTTGGAGACTTGATCACATGATATATATAAACAATGATGTTTTTAACAGAGACCAAGATTCAAGCAGTTTTGAACATGTGTTTGTTGGAGAAGGTAGAGATGATCAATTTATTGGACTTCATAATTGGATTCAGTTTTACCTCCAAGAGAAAGCTGGAAATATTGACTATCATGGTTACTTCAGACATTCAACTGTAAGCTATGATATATATGTTTGATATAAACCATTAGGAAGTCCAGTTTCTAATGCAACAGTTGACTGCATTATTTGGTTACTTAGTAACTTCTACTGTTCACACAGAGTTTTTCTTAACATTGATTGTTTATATGACGTCACTCTATGTGTTTTATAACAGATCATGAGACAAACTTTATAGATAACACTTGTTTTTTAAACGGCTGCAAAACTTTGTGGCTGTATAATGGTATGTCGTCAATCGAAGACATTTGGTTTCCAGACAATAACTTGAGTATAAACGTATGGGTCTGTATGAAATTGCTCCACAAGGTTCCATACCACAAAAGGAAGGTTGGGATTGATTTTGGGGTTATGGCCAAATCTGCTTAGGGATTAGGGGCCAAAAAGGGGTAAAAAACAAACTTTGTTTGAATTGCTTATTTCTGACCAATTTCAATGGGGTTTAAATAATCTTGAAATATTGGGGTTCTTTTCTATGCTTAATTTTACCGTGTATTTTGATATTGGGCCATGTTTTCAAGTGGGTTAAAATTAGGGTGCAAAATTAAACTTTGATTGATCCATCTGTCCTCAACACGTTGGACAAATAACTCGAAAATGCTTCAACCAATTTTCATGAAACTTTGGTGAATATTTTATATCTATTGACGTAAGCTCCCTTTCTATTTTTATAAATTTTAGATTTTATGTTTCTGAGTTATGGGATTTTATTCATAAAAAAAGGGGGATTTTCGAGTTTTCGGACAATAACTCAAAAATGCTTTGAGCACTTTTCATGAAACTTTGATGACTGGTTTATATTTATGAAAATAAGCTCCTTTTAGTTTTTTATAAATTTCTGATATGACATTGAGGAGTTATGGAACTTTATTCATTGAGAAAGCAACGGGCGTATCATGTGCTCATGGCGTATATAATATTATTTTGTGGAGGAAAGCTCCCCTCTGATTTTCAATTTTTCATTTTTAGCCTTCAAAATTTTACGCATATTGCACTCTAACTCGATTATGTTTTGATCAATTTACTTGAATTTTAAGGCTGTTGTTGGAAAGTACATTTTGGTTATGAAAATTTTCTTGTTTTGTATCAGAGTTAAGGATGTATTCTTCTGATGTTTCAGTCTCGTTGAAATCTAGTTCGGGAATTACTTCCAAAACATGTGATACAGGTGGAAAATATCAATGAATTTAAAAAATGTAATAATCAAACTAAACTCTGTGAAAAAAATGTGTACTTACATTAAGTAGTTTTTGAGTAATAACATTTTCAAATTTTATAACCAATCCAGTCCGTGTCTTCAGCCAAAATGTTCAGAAAATGGGTGAGGGGTACAAAGAAATGATTTTACCAAAAACATGTGCATCTCATATCAATTTTTTCTTTTCAGAATTCTTAGATATGTATTTTTAAATCATTTAAAACAAATAAGTTGAAATAATGTGCTTTTTGTTCTAAAAAAAAGAAGAGAAAAATCACAAATTTACAAAATTGACAGCATGTTCAATTTAACATGAAAAAGCAAATAAATTTTATAAAACTTTCTAATATTAACACCAACCTATAGTTTTTTAAGTTAAATTTATTCAGATTGGTCCACTTCATCTTTAATGAAAGTATGAAAAAAAAGTTTACATGTGAAACTGTGATTTTTTCATATTAATAGCCCAAAATGGGTAATAATTGATGAAAAATGGGAAAATTATTAAAAATGGGGTACTTTCAAATGGCCGTAGCAAAAAAAAGTACACCACCATATGATTTTTTTCTTCATCAATTACAGTACACACAGAGAGGACTTATTCTCATACTCCTAACACTGATTCTGGTGTAACACAGTGTCACACTGTGAAACACAGATTTCTCTCCCAAAATACTCCCAGTACTTACTCCCATGTGGGAGGATTTTATGACTTGTTGATTGCAGGTAAAAACAATAAAAATTAACAAAGCATGACTGTATGGTCTGACATTGACATGTAATTACAGATCAACTATTCTAATTACTTCATCCTATTTGAAATATTTTCTTTAAAGTTTTATTTCTGAAATATCTGAAAAGATAATCATGGTAATGAAAGGAAATTTAAAAATTTGTACACAAAATATATATTGATATTTGTTTACGTTTATCTTATAAGACTGGAAAATTATTTACCTTCTTACATAATCAAGAATGGCTAGTTGATATTTATAAGTTTTGTTTGAAGTCAGACTCAAAAGTTATTTAATGATAAAACAAATCAAATAAATTTAATATATATATATATATTTCCTCCTTTAATTTTCATTCAAATTTAAAAAAGTTTGAATAAATTCAGTTTTAAAACATGTCTTAATTTCCAATAATTATAATCAGCATATATAAGCGTGTGATATTTTAATATTTTCTATCTAAATTTGATGTACTTGAAATATTACAAATGTGACTGCCATTTAATGACAGGAAACTCAAGAAATGTTTATTATAGTCAACAACTACTGGCACACATCAAAGGTAACTATATGGCAATAAAATCATGGTGTTGGGAGAAAAGACACCAAGGTAATAAACAATTAAGGGATTAAATGGAGGAACTACACCAAGTTTCTCCCAATTTCCTCCCAAGATTTAGAGAGTGTTGCTGGTGTTTTTTGGTGTGACACCAAAGATTTTACACAGTGTTTGGAGTATGAGAATCAGTACTCTCTGTGTGTACTGTACTTAGTCATATAAACCTAAAAATCAGGTTCAGAAAAAAAGTTTAATTCTAGAAATTTTGGCTCCTCAAAGGTGTACATCCTTAAAGCAACTTGAACCATTAGAATAAAGTCTCACAATTTTTATGCTCGTTAGGATATCCTCCTGTGACTTTTTCTGCAGAGCAATTTTACTTACTTCTTATTTAATGTCCATTTTATTGTTACAACAGTTTCATTATGCATAAGAGAGATGTATATTGCGCTCCTGGTTTAGTTGTTTATTAGGGCCCCACCGAATGGCAGAAGCCCTATAGTGATCAGTCTGTCTGTCCATCCCCCAGTCCGTTATGATTTCAGAGTTTATACTTGACATGTATATAAACCAACACCAGAGGGTGTGTCATAATTTATGTACAACTTCCTAGGTCAAAGGTCAAGGTCAAAAACTTTGGTTTCAGTTGACAACCCCATGTCCAATGATAAAGATACAAATTTTTGACCACACATTATTCACAGCGGGCTCCCATCTCAATGATATCTAGTTCTTACTGCTGTCTCAGTGATGTATAATTTGTTAATGCTTTTATTCAAAGTTATAAATAAAACCACAACACTACAGTTATTTTATTTTATAATGCTATTTATTTAGGTACAAGATGATGAACACTTCAGACTGATTGCTCTACAGTTCGACTGGAGGGAAGAAAAAGGAAAACCAATTAGTAGCTGTTTTCTGGGAACCAGTCCTGAATTTGAAATAGCAGCCTACACCATTTGTTTCTTACTTGGAAGATTGTGTAAAACTGATGTTCAGTTAGGGGAATATGAAGTAGAGATAGATGTCAAACCTTTTGCTAAGAATTATATAGGCACAGCATATATCGCTGCAGCTAGAATGTACTAGTACTGTTTTATTTAGATATTAAATATTAGAAGCATCTATTTTATAGCAATAGTAAGATCTTTAAAACTTCATTTATAATTATATTTCCGTCCAAATATAATTTGAAATAGACTGTTGTGGATGTCAGTTCAACAACTTTTTTTTTTTCACACAGTGCACATAATTCTTCTGGTGAATAATTTATTTTTTAGAACAGTTATACTTCTTGCCTTGAAGTCATATAGCTTGCCTTTCACAGTTAACTTTTTTCTACCTTAGCTGGCATGAACAGCCAGTGTTAGCTATTGACATTACTTAGCATCTGTCATTTGTTAATTTAGATTGTGAAATGCAAATGTAATTTAGAACTGCATACATTGCCTTTAATAGAGTTAGAATGTCAACTTTCATTATGGTTAACCAGTTAATCAGTTGATACATTATCTGAGTAACCAGTTAGGTAAAACTGTTCAATACATGCAATATGACAGCACTATTTGCTGTTATTGTCCCCTTTGGAATTGTATTGGATGCCCCTGCCATATATTGAAGTTCATTGTCAGTATTATGCATGTAAGACAGGTGAGTGAAACAGAGTCCCCTGGGCTTCTTATTATTTGAGATTAAATTGTTAATTTATGAAGTGTTCATGATGTTTCGTGGTATTTTTTTTTTCTTTATTGTGCTTATCCAAGAAGGTTGGCCTGATCCTCTTGGTTAGGAAATTAAAATTATCTGATATCATTGTGTTCCCTATTTTAAGTAAAATTGTAAGTTTTCCTATGTTAAAGTGCTTATTTCAATGAATTACCAATTATACTGATAATCCTACGCAACTTTCGTGACATTTTCAATAATGGGTGTTCACTTAATTTAACCTAACAATAATTGCATAATATGCAGAATATTTCTGCTATATGTGATTATTTGCTAAGATTATTTATAGATTTTAACAGCTTTATCTTTTTCTTTTCCTGAATGCTGATAAAAGCAGTAATTTTGGATTTTACTTTGATATTTTTCTTTTTAACTTTTTTTTGTCAGATACAATGCTGCAATTCTGACAACAATTGTCAGTTTTATGACTGCACAACAATACCAAAAAACAACCAACCTCCAATTTCTTTACTTTTCTTGCAATAGGATAAGTATGTGACATTATCTAATAGCAGTAATAGGGCAAAGTTTTCCCTAGAAGATTTCAAGATAGACTTGGCCTTTAATGAAATGTTCATTTAATATATACAAAGTCATAATGTGATAATAATAACATTGTTGTTCAAGTTCACCTGCTTTATACACTTATGCTTTGTAATTTCAAACAAATTTTACATTTTTTCTAATAAAAGTTAATATATTCTTCATATGTATGAATTTTTGTACTTTATTTACATTGTTATATTTTTCAACTAAATGAATGTTGTTATCACTTTCTGCTGGTTTGAGATTTTTAATTGTGCCTTTAATTAAAATATTTCAGTCTCAATGTCGAACAAATGTATTTAACTTCTTTTATGAAGAATATTTTTTACAGTATCTGTATAAACTGATGAATGTTTATTAAGAAAATAACTATCCTTGAAGATACATGTATAGAGGCTGATATGGTCATCTATTTCATTTTCTGTTTCTTATCTTGATAATCCAGTTTAGGGTTTTAGAGTTATTGCCCTTGACAAGGTAACATTGGTTAAACTAGTTTCATGGAAGTTATTCAGTGGATGTCTTAGTCAACATATACATATGCACATTCATGCAACTACAGTAGATAATATTAGATAAATATGTCAAAAAATATTTTAGGACTTTAAAGTTATTCATAAGAGAAGATTGTCCCATGTCATAATGTGATTGAATTTTATACATGTATGCATCGTTTAAGGAGAAATAAAGCATTGTGCAACACAAATAATGTTGTAGAAAACTACCTCAAACAAAGTGTTCATGTACATCACTACTTTTTTGTACTTCCTAAGTTTTTAAATGAAACGATAATTGTATTTATTACAATTCACATACACATTTACTTGAAACATTATTGTTAATGTAAGCTGTATTTGAATTTTACTGTGAAGAATAATAAAATTATTTTTGTTCATTTTTTAATGATGGAAATAATTGTTTTAAAATACTTCAATTAAAAATTTGATCAAAATTGATATATTTAGAAATAAAAATCTTTTAAGATAAAATATTTAAGAAAATTATTTGAAACTCATATGTCAGTCTTTCTGGAGAAAAGTTACTTAACCACTTACACAATTTAGATAAATAACAGCATGTTGGTGACATAAATGGCAAAGTTTGTAACTTTCAATTGTGTAATAAATAAAGAACCTTTTTTTTTATCATCTTTTACAAGTTGTCTCCAAATAAACCAGGTTTTATTTTAACATGTGTTAAGTAAATATTTTACCAGTTTATGCATTTTTTTTATATATATAGAAGAACACTTTATATTCAAATATTTCATATTAACCTTTTCTTTATATTAATATGTAGTAAGGTTAGTCTTGTTTACCTAATGCAACACGTTTAGAAGGGCATTAATTTTCAACTTAGTTTTCAGAATAAATTTAGATCTTCCAAGATGTTGTCTCTTTTATATACAAAATACTCTAAGGTTATATAACTGCTCTTTAAAGATCTTCCAAGATTTGGTCCATTTAGATGATGATGGATGGCTGTTAAACATCCAGTAGCATATTAAATAGATATTCAGGACAAGAACATGTGAATGTGATATGAATATGAACCCTGGTTTGTACTTGACAGAAAGGCTGAGCTGGATTTTTCACATGCTAGTTTACAATGAAACAGTCTGCAATAAAGACATGTAACCCTACACAGACACATTCTTTTAACTCTCTAGGCCGACCAATCTTTGCTCTTACTCCTAGATGCTGCATGCCTAGCAGAGAAGTAGCAAATATCAATTTTCATGTCATTGGTTTGAACCGTCAGGAGAAGCCAAACCCAGGATCTCCTGCACTTGAGGCAAGTACACTTCTTAGAGACCAACAAGTCTGTCTGTCTGATTAGATAAAATGCTCCAATGTTATATCACTCCTCTTTGAAGTCTTGAGATATTTTTATGTCAAAGATAAAATGCTTATGCATCCATGTTCTACCAAATACAGAGTAACTATTACAAATAGCAAACCACAATCATAGAAGTAACATCATGGCTCTTATACAATTTCTCAGTACTCAAACTAACTCAAGAACAGTATCTGATGAAAAAATTGCAGTATGAAGTATATGCATATATATGAACAGAATGTATCATTTTAGTCCTATTCAAGTTTGGAATTAAGGTACGTATATTCCAGAAATATATTTATATATCCTTGATTGACACAGATGTAAGTTGTTGCTTATGGTTATCATAATAATCATGTACTTTGACTCATATTTGATATTTTGTTAGAAATATTTAATTTGGAACTTTGGTTAATATTTTGACTGTATTTCTATTGATTTTTTCTGTACTTTTTTGGGACTAGAATCCTGTAATCTAAGTATTCACATTTATCTTTGGGTTGATGATAAAATAAATTGCTTCGCTGAGTGCAGCTTGATACTACCGCAAATGTCCAACCCTGAAAAGTTGCGGCCAAAATGGACACATTATTCGCGCTTGATACAGGTCTGAATTTGGATTGTAATTACATATTTGACACAGAATAAGTGTAGTCAAAGAACTTAAAATTGGTGATATGATTTGAATTTATATTCAATTTTTTGCTTTTGTGCAATACATTACCGGTATGCTGTTGCGAATTGCCCCCCCCAAAAAAAATGTACCCGTTTTTTTTTGCTTTTGTGCAATACACTATGCTGTTGAATATTAACAACCCCCCAAAAAAAATATTTGATGAAACTTTCTTTTTAATTTCTGAAATCTGAAATGAGAAAATTGTAGCCCCCCACAAATTCTTATTTACCTCCCCCCCAAAAAAAATTTTCAACTCCCCCTTTCCCTTATTCCAAAAATAATCTCAATTCAAATTTCTAATGGAGTTTGCAACCATAACTACTCATTTAAATACGTCATAAAATATCAAAATATAAAATGACATACACTCATGGTTAAAACTAATATTAATTAATTGTAACTTCTAAAAATAAATTTACAGCTAATCATCTCAAGACAATCACCATTTCTTAATACATAATTTACAAGCAGTGTAAGGGAGGTAATCAAACATATACAACAGTATTCTTTAAATGGATTGGATTACCTCCCTTACACTGCTTTTAAATTGTCTAAATTGTCCTTTAACCATAAAAACCCTCGTTTTTCCCCCTATTTTGCCCCTAATTGCTAAATGGTTTGAGCCATAACCCCCCATAACCATCCCTTTGTTGTATGGAAACTTGTGGTATAATTTCAGAGAGATTCATACACTTAAACACAAGTTACTGTCTGGAAACTGCAAAAATGCTTATTTGGGCCCCTTTTTTGGCCCCTAATTCCTAAACCTTTGAGACCATAACCCTCAAAATCAATCCCAACTTTCCTTTTGTGGTTATAAACCTTGTGTTAAAATTTTATTGATTTCTATTTACTTATATTAAAGTTATGATACGGAAACCATCTGTCTTCAGATGACGCTGACGACGATGACGACGACAACAACGTGATACCAATATACGACCAAAAAATTTTTAATTTTTGCGGTCGTATAAAAATCAAATATGAAGCAAGGGAGAATTTTGAGTATATATCAATATGACAACAACCCAACAAAATTACTTTACAGATGGCACAATAAAGCCTTTAGCAACTGACAAGCACTGATAGCCTTTTTAGGACTTGTTTTGGGCCAGTGCAAATCAGACTATCAAATTATGTGGTAAGCTCTTAATTGCCCTAAGTTTAGATAGATAGACACTTTATTCTCTAAAAACTAAATACAAATTTACAGAGGAAGTACAATATAAATACAAATACAATAGTTTAAGGTAAACAGATGCAGTACGATAATGTAAATGAAGTACAACATTATGATGTCATAAATGTATAATAAATGTTTAAGCTAAATATGACAGTCTGGTGCTATAAATTTACATGGAGGGACTAACCTTTTTATTAATACCCTTAATAAGTGAACACAGTTTTCTTAAAACTGATTGTTATTTAGTATTAAACAGTGAGAATATTGACATTATATTTAGACTAAGTGAAAATTTACTTTGAAGAAAATTTTTCGTTTGTTCTGCAATTGAGAACAGCAAAACAAATAATAAAATTCATCACCTATATCACCGGAATTACATAAATTACGTTTCCTTTCACTGCAGTCAATGTTTTGCCATCTCCCTTTTTCTATAGGTAATGCATGGTTACCTGCCCTAAATTTATATAAAATAAAAATATTTTTGTCATTTAGAATGTTTAGATCACTCTTAAAGTCTTACGTATTCTTGAACAGTCTATAGTTTATACATTTTGAGAATTTTGTATCGATGAGTACCACTTGTTTGTATTGGTCAATAAGCCTCATTTTGATGCTCTTAATTAGCCATTTTGAGAAATGTCCATTTTGTAGTTGAAAAATATTTGAAAATCCACACGTTTAGAATATCTTGAACATATTGATAAAAGATAGAATGTGAAAGATACAAGGTTGACATTAACAACTTTATACAAAGACAAAATATATATATATTCTTTATTCCAAAAGCAATACAGCTTATAGGTATTGTGTACAATTAATATTACATTAAATATAGTAAGCATCACATAGTACAATAAGGTAATTCATTAATATACAATTCATACAATTTAAAACACATCTAGGAGCATGATATTAATTAGCATAATTTAACAATCTTAACTGAAGTATGATATACACATTCAACGATTACGAATTTTTTCGCAATACATAAATACTTCCCAAAATTATTAAGTTCTTTTATATTCAGACACATAAAGAAGACACAAAGGAATCATGTCTAATGAGATTCATGATTTTGATAATGCAATTAACTATGGCAAGATTAAATCATCTTTTGTAGCCTTTATTTCATGTCTTTTACACTAATTTGTTCTGTAAGTTTCCATGTCTATATTAGGTTTATAAAGACAATTCTGGAATGAAGGCAAATTTGGTAATTTTAGATTACCTATATTATAACATCATGCCTCCTATTTAGAAGTTCCATAGCTGTAAATTAACTGTTATCTTTCTGCAAGTCTGGATTGTTATGGGATATCTCAGACCTATGCCATAAGTGCCAGCAGGAAAAATCCAGAAAATCCCTCTCAAAATGACATTATTCTTTTTGAACTGCTGATTAAATCTGCAGAGCAGGACAAGTTGATGGAGTTGGGGATTGGAACATAAATCTGGTTAAATAACTGCTGGGGGTTATTAAATGTACCAATTTAAAGGAACACTGACCTTCTGTTTGGTCTCTATGATCTCGACAGGGTGATGTTTACCCATAGAAAACATACAGATGATTGCATTGTAACAATCCCCCAATCATTAATACATGATAATAAAATCAATTTCTTCCTTCATTTTGGACATTCAGGTCAACTGATAAGGTGAAATAGTACACAAATATAATAACTTATCTTCTTACCGAAGATTTCTCTCATTTGTTTCAAAATTGTTTTTCATACACAGGTTTTGAGATGGTATATAATAAATGTCAACAGAATATTTATTCAAAAAACATATTGCAGCAATAATTATTTATAAAATAATAATTAAAATAAGTCTCCATAGTTTGTTATGAGATTTGATGATTAACACCATCAAATGCATTAGCCTTATGGTCCTGTGGCATTGCTCTGGCTTCATATGTACAAATTGTCACTTCATGTCTGTGTGCCTAAAATAAATAAATAACATGTGTTACTTCACTTGACATCAAGGTTGATCAGTGCATTTCTTTGTGATGGGGTCTTTTTGAAAGACATATAAATATTCATCAAACTGCTTATCTGAAAAGTTAAGACGTAATAACATAAATTGAAATGTTCAATTCCAGGTCTTAATAAAATATGTACAGTATGGTTAAATAGTATAAATAATTTGATTTGCATAACTGTCACTTATAAATTTTAATAAACTTTTTTACTAAAACTTTATCTTAATCTAAAAACAAGAGGCTGTCAGAGTGACAGCAAACTGGATTTCCTGCAGGGTGAACCCTGAACAGTTGAGCAAGTATGGACACTACATTTATCTTAAAACAGCTCTGATTTTGGATTGTTATTGAATATTTGACACAGCATAGGTTTGTGACACAAAATGAATGTGGTCATCGAACTGAAAAATTTGAAATTGGACATTTCCCAATATCCAAAATCTAAGTATATTTGTTAGAATCAGCATATCAAAGAACCCCAAGAATTTAATTTTTGATGAAATCAAACAAAAGTTTAATTTAGGACCCTTTGGACCTCAATGTGGACCAATTTGATAAATGAGCCCACAATCCAAAATCTCTAAATACACGGTTAGATTCGGCATTTCAAAGAATCCCATAAATTCAATTTATGTTGAATCAAACAAAGTTTAATTTTGGACCCTGATTTGGACCAACTTGAAAACTGGGCCCAAAAATCCAATATTTAGAAACAAGGTTTAGATTCAGCATTTGAAAGAACCCTATATATATTTAATTCATGTTGAAATGAAACACAGTTTAATTTTATCCAAATAATTTTCTGTTCGAAGGGAAATAACTCAAACTGAATAAATGTTAAACACATAGTTCTTAGATATTATTTAATCACTACAAAATAGTTCTCTAAAATTAGATATGATGTTATATATATCTATTTTCAAATTATAATCAAAGATATGACAGTGTTCTCCCCAGATATTTCATTTAGCATCCTGGTAAACAGGGAAATTTGAAATACCATCTTGTTTCTAAAAAATATAGCATCACATCCATAACATAATCTATAAGAAAACCAATTCAGATAGCATCACATTCAAGAAATATAGCATCACATTACCATGATGCTAAAAGGCCCTTGGGAGAACACTGTATGATTTAACCACTAAAAAATAATTCTCTAAAATCAGATATGATGTTACACAATGTATATCTATTTTCAAATTATAATCAAATATAATTAATAGTTCCAAATATTTTTTTTCATTTGTCACAAACTAATATAGATCTGCAACTTATCTATCAATGTCAACAACTTTATCTACACAATGTAATGTAATAAAATATATCCTTTAATAAAAATAGATTATTATCTAATTAAAGGAGTTCACTTCATCAAAAAAATTATATATATAGCATTCAGAAAATTAGTTAATACAGAATAACAAACAAACCTACCTCAAAATTCTTCAAAGAATTTACCAAAGAAAGAAAAAAAAATCCAAAATGCCATTTATCATTAATACAATGTCTTCTAAAAATCTTTTAAAAAATGAGTTATTTCCCTTTGAACAGAAATGGAGTAATTATTAAGTACTTATCAAAAATTTAATTCTTGGGAAAGGCTATAACTCAACAACGAGAAAAGCTAAAATCGTGAAAATTGAACTTGACCTTCATTTAGTCACAGAAAACAACATATCTAAATTTGAAAAAATTTTGTCAAAGGATTTTCATGTTAATGAACGGACACTGTTAGGCAGCTGCCCGCCCGCCCGCCGTACATCCCCAAATCAAATCACCGATTTTTCCTTTACCAAAAACAGACCAATAGTTTACACAATTCCACATTTTTCTCCTGATACACTTCAAATATTCTATTTACGTTCTTATTTTTTCAGCAATTACATGTCTATAAAGAATTCAGCTGAACCCCAATGTAAATTTCGGCATCCTTTATTCTAGAACTTGAGGGTACATTACCAAAATTATTTAACTTTTGTCTGTATTTTGTATAAATTAGCACCAGCTGCTAGTATCCAATTATTAAATTACTGGTATTAGTCAAAGGAGAAATGAAAATATGCACAATTACTTGAATTTTAGAGCCTAATTCACTTATTACAGGAGACAGGCCTCAATCAATCATTTTGTCATAAATAAGATTGTATCTAAGTTTTAACAGTTAGATGAAGTGTACCTTGAGGAAATTATGTACTAGCAGATGTTACCATGATGATAGACTTCTATAAATATATGATTTAAAAAATTTGAGGTTGTAAAAAACTATTTATCATTTTCACTTCAAAATTTCAACAAGTAATAACTCTGTTTAATCTCATTCAATGTTTTGGTATAAAAGTTTATATTATTATGATTCCTGATATCAATAAGAAATATGTTGGTTAAATTTCCTTATGAACTGGTATAAAAGTTTTGATCATTTTTAATTGTTAATATCAAAGAAGAAATACCTCTGTAAAATCTCCTTTCAAGCCTATATAATATACTTTTGTATTATCTGCACCAAAGTTGCTTGGAAAATGTATTGTCAGATGATGGACAGAACTGAATCTAACGACCCTAAAATATCAAAAGAATATATATATGATTGCCAATGAGACAATTATCCATCAGAGATACATGTATTATAATTTTACAGTTGTTATTTTTTTCACATTCTGTTAAAGATATCAAAATATAGGTGTATACCCATATAAAATAGTATGTTATCTTACATTTTGCTTTGTCTAAATGTTTTCTATCGTTTGTATAGTCCTTGATATTTTCATAAATATCATAAATGTATAAAAAATCCACACAAGATTGCATTTCCATTCTAATACTATAAATGAGTAAAAAATATGACAGATAAAGATCCTAAATCTTTTTATCCATTAAGAAAATTTTGTAGATAGCAGATCTGTGGTGGATCATCAGGGACTTTGTTGTAGATAGCACATCTGTGGTGGATCATCAGGGACTTTGTTGTAGATAGCAGATCTGTGGTGGATCATCAGGGACTTTGTTGTAGATAGCACATCTGTGGTGGATCATCAGGGACTTTGTTGTAGATAGCAGATCTGTGGTGGATCATCAGGGACTTTGTTGTAAATAGCAGATGTGTGGTGGATCATCATGGACTTTGTTGTAGATAGCAGATGTGTGGTGGATCATCATCGACTTTGTTGTAGATAGCAGATCTGTGGTGGATCATCAAGGACTTTGTTGTAGATAGCAGATCTGCGGTGGATCATCATGGACTTTGTTGTAGATAGCAGATCTGTGGTGGACCATCATGTACTTTGTTGTAGATATCAGATCTGTGGTGGATCATCATGGATTTTGTTGTAGAAAGCAGATGTGTGGTGGATCATCAGCGACTTTGTTGTAGATAGCAGATCTGTGGTGGATCATCAGGGACTTTGTTGTAGAGAGAAGATCTGTGGTGGATCATCATGGACTTTGTTGTAGATAGCAGATCTGTGGTGGATCATCATGGACTTTGTTGTAGATAGCAGATCTGTGGTGGATCATCAGGGACTTTGTTGATAGCAGATCTGTGGTGGATCACCATGGACTTTGTTGTAGATAGCACATCTGTGGTGGATCATCAGGGACTTTGTTGTAGATAGCAGATCTGTGGTGGATCATCAGGGACTTTGTTGTAGATAGCAGATCTGTGGTGGATCATCAGGGACTTTGTTGTAGATAGCAGATCTGTGGTGGATCATCAGGGACTTTGTTGTAAATAGCAGATGTGTGGTGGATCATCATGGACTTTGTTGTAGATAGCAGATCTGTGGTGGATCATCATCGACTTTGTTGTAGATAGCAGATCTGTGGTGGATCATCAAGGACTTTGTTGTAGATAGCAGATCTGCGGTGGATCATCATGGACTTTGTTGTAGATAGCAGATCTGTGGTGGACCATCATGTACTTTGTTGTAGATATCAGATCTGTGGTGGATCATCATGGATTTTGTTGTAGAAAGCAGATGTGTGGTGGATCATCAGCGACTTTGTTGTAGATAGCAGATCTGTGGTGGATCATCAGGGACTTTGTTGTAGAGAGCAGATCTGTGGTGGATCATCATGGACTTTGTTGTAGATAGCAGATCTGTGGTGGATCATCATGGACTTTGTTGTAGATAGCAGATCTGTGGTGGATCATCAGGGACTTTGTTGATAGCAGATCTGTGGTGGATCACCATGGACTTTGTTGTAGATAGCAGATCTGTGGTGGATCATCAGGGACTTTGTTGTAGATAGCAGATCTGCGGTGGATCATCATGGACTTTGTTGTAGATAGCAGATCTGTGGTGGACCATCATGTACTTTGTTGTAGATATCAGATCTGTGGTGGATCATCATGGATTTTGTTGTACTTTGTGGATCATCAGCGACTTTGTTGTAGATAGCAGATCTGTGGTGGATCATCAGGGACTTTGTTGTAGAGAGAAGATCTGTGGTGGATCATCATGGACTTTTTGTAGATAGCAGATCTGTGGTGGATCATCATGGACTTTGTTGTAGATAGTAGATCTGTGGTGGATCATCAGGGACTTTGTTGATAGCAGATCTATGGTGGATCACCATGGACAGATAGCAGACTTGGTGTCATCATGAACTAGATAGCAGATCTGTGTTGGATCATCATGGACTTTGTTGTAGATAGCAGATCTGTGGTGGATCATCAGATCTGTGGTGGACTTTGTTGTAGATAGCAGATCTGTGGTGGATCATCATGGACTTTGTTGTAGATAGCAGATCTGTGGTGGATCATCATGGACTTTGTTGTAGATATCAGATCTGTGGTGGATCATCAGGGACTTTCTCTGTGGTGGATCATCAGGGACTTTTTGTAGATAGAGAGATCTGTGGTGGATCATCATGGACTTTGTTGTAGATAGCAGATCTGTGGTGGATCATCATGGACTTTGTTGTAGATAGCAGATCTGTGGTGGATCATCAGGGACTTTGTTGATAGCAGATCTGTGGTGGATCAGATGGACTTTGTTGTAGATAGCAGATCTGTGGTATCATAATGACTTTGTTGTAGATAGCAGATCTGTGGTGGATCATCATGGACTTTGTTGTAGATAGCAGATCTGTGGTGGATCATCATGGACTTTGTTGTAGATAGCAGATCTGTGGTGGATCATCAGGACTTTGTTGTAGATAGCAGATCTGTGGTGGATCATCAGGGACTTTGTTGTAGAGAGAAGATCTGTGGTGGATCATCATGGACTTTTTGTAGATAGCAGATCTGTGGTGGATCATCATGGACTTTGTTGTAGATAGTAGATCTGTGGTGGATCATCAGGGACTTTGTTGATAGCAGATCTATGGTGGATCACCATGGACTTTGTTGTAGATAGCAGATCTGTGGTGGATCATCAGGGACTTTGTTGTAGAGAGCAGATCTGTGGTGGATCATCATGGACTTTGTTGTAGATAGCAGATCTGTGGTGGATCATCATGGACTTTGTTGTAGATAGCAGATCTGTGGTGGATCATCAGGGACTTTGTTGATAGCAGATCTGTGGTGGATCACCATGGACTTTGTTGTAGATAGCACATCTGTGGTGGATCATCAGGGACTTTGTTGTAGATAGCAGATCTGCGGTGGATCATCATGGACTTTGTTGTAGATAGCAGATCTGTGGTGGACCATCATGTACTTTGTTGTAGATATCAGATCTGTGGTGGATCATCAGGGACTTTGTTGATAGCAGATCTGTGGTGGATCACCATGGACTTTGTTGTAGATAGCACATCTGTGGTGGATCATCAGGGACTTTGTTGTAGATAGCAGATCTGCGGTGGATCATCATGGACTTTGTTGTAGATAGCAGATCTGTGGTGGACCATCATGTACTTTGTTGTAGATATCAGATCTGTGGTGGATCATCATGGATTTTGTTGTAGAAAGCAGATGTGTGATGGATCATCAGCGACTTTGTTGTAGATTGCAGATCTGTGGTGGATCATCAGGGACTTTCTTGTAGAGAAGATCTGTGGTGGATCATCATGGACTTTTTGTAGATAGCAGATCTGTGGTGGATCATCATGGACTTTGTTGTAGATAGTAGATCTGTGGTGGATCATCAGGGACTTTGTTGATAGCAGATCTATGGTGGATCACCATGGACTTTGTTGTAGATAGCAGATCTGTGGTAGATCATAATGAACTTTGTTGTAGATAGCAGATCTGTGTTGGATCATCATGGACTTTGTTGTAGATAGCAGATCTGTGGTGGATCATCAGGACTTTGTTGTAGATATCAGATCTGTGGTGGATCATCATGGATTTTGTTGTAGAAAGCAGATGTGTGATGGATCATCAGCGACTTTGACTTTGTTGTAGATATCAGATCTGTGGTGGATCATCATGGATTTTGTTGTAGAAAGCAGATGTGTGATGGATCATCAGCGACTTTGTTGTAGATAGCAGATCTGTGGTGGATCATCAGGGACTTTGTTGTAGAGAGCAGATCTGTGGTGGATCATCATGGACTTTTTTGTAGATAGCAGATCTGTGGTGGATCATCATGGACTTTGTTGTAGATAGTAGATCTGTGGTGGATCATCAGGGACTTTGTTGATAGCAGATCTATGGTGGATCACCATGGACTTTGTTGTAGATAGCAGATCTGTGGTAGATCATCATGAACTTTGTTGTAGATAGCAGATCTGTGTTGGATCATCATGGACTTTGTTGTAGATAGCAGATCTGTGGTGGATCATCAGGGACTTTGTTGTAGATAGCAGATCTGTGGTGGATCATCATGGACTTTGTTGTAGACAGCAGATCTGTGGTGGATCATCATGGACTTTGTTGTAGATATCAGATCTGTGGTGGATCATCAGGGACTTTGTTGTAGATAGCAGATCTGTGGTGGATCATCTTGGACTTTGTTGTAGACAGCAGATCTGTGGTGGATCATCATGGACTTTGTTGTAGATATCAGATCTGTGGTGGATCATCAGGGACTTTGTTGTAGATAGCAGATCTGTGGTGGATCATCATGGACTTTGTTGTAGATAGCAGATCTGTGGTGGATCATCATGGACTTTGTTGTAGATAGCAGATCTGTGGTGGATCATCAGGGACTTTGTTGTAGATAGCAGATCTGTGGTGGATCATCAGGGACTTTATTGAATTCTTTCACAATCTCTTGATTTTTGGTCAATTTAGAGCATAACATAAGGTAAGTACACCTGTGTATCATTGAAGACCTTACCATCTTTTGATTCAAATATGTTGATGTGTTGCTGTGTCTATGACTTTAACCTCATCTTTCTATAAATTCATATACTGTAAACTTATTTTCGCAGATGCTGTATTTTTCCTAATCAGCCCTTTCTTATTTATGTTTTTTTTTTTCAATTTTAAACATTGTTTTTTTATTCATATAAGACAGTTAACATCTTCATGACGATTCATTTTCACAATATTTTAACTCACAAAAGTTGCAAATTAAAATCTGTCCCATAATTAGTTGGTTTACAGTAAAATAACTTAGCCCTTTTCATTGCAAAAGTACTTCAAACTGCTGACAGTAATTTCTTAGAAGCAAATTTTGAGAAAGATTTTAATTGATGATAATGTATGTTGACAATTATAACAGATGCCAATTGAAGTCAATAGGAGTACTTTGTACTAGATTTGCTAAAAATCAATTATAGATTTCAAGGAAAATTTATCTTCTTTAATAACTCAAGAACTTATTGTACATACTTAGGATTATATTCCACAACTCCTTGTGTATCTGGATGAATTTCAAATTCCTGGTCTGCATCAACACTAACATCATCAAATGTCATATTAGCACGATTTTTAAATCTAAAATATAAATACGGTAAACATTTATGAAATTTCTACAGGTAACATTATTATTTTAAGTTCAAAACCAACGAAGAGGAAACATATGCATGGGAATGTGTAATAAAAGTTTAGCTATTATACTTGTCATGTGACAAATTGATTATTTGTTCAGACTACGATCTAAGCAAAAGGGTTAAGCTACAATCTTATTTAACCCTGCTTCATCATGTTTACATATTAATAAATCTGTCAAAGGTTGTTGTCTTAATGATATCTACCACATTATTAATGAATTACTGTGACTTGACTGTTAGTGTTGCTCTCCACATATTGCAGTTCATTCAACAATAGTATGAAAGCTTAAATTTGTCAAAAAGTTCTCAATTCAACAAGAGTGCACACACTGAAATGTCTCGCCTTCTTTACTAATCATTGATATTATGTTGATAGTCCTAAATATAAAGCTTTACTACAACTATCGCATAAACTTAACATGATCCAAGAAAATGAGGTCAAGGTCATATAAACCAAACAAGAAATACATGTACACCTTACAATCATTCAATACACTAAATATAGTTGACCTATTGCTTATAGTTTCTAAGATACAGACTTAACCAAGAAAACTAAACATTGACCAATGAACCATGAAAATGAGGTCAAGGTCAGATGAACCATGCCAGGCAGACATGTACAGCTTGCAATCCTTCCATACAACAAATATAGTTGACCTATTGCTTATAGTATTAGAAAAACAGACCAAAACAAAAACTTAACACTTAGCAATTAACCTTGAAAATGAGGTCATGGTCAAATAAAACCTGCAAGACTGACATGTACATTATAAAATATTTCCATACACCAAATATAGTTGACCTATTGCATATAGTATTAGAAAAAACAAGCTTTTAAGAAGTTAGCTCACGCTTTTAAGAAGTTAGCTCACGCCGCCACCGCAGCTAGATCACTATCCCTATGTCGAGCTTTCTGCGACAAAAGTCGCAGCTTGACAAAAATGAATACCTTGCTTTTCGTCATGCTCATATGTTTTTACTTTTACAATTGCTAATGTAAGGAATGAATTTGTACTCTGATAGTTAAGATTTAGTGGAAATCAAATCTAATAGGATTGTATGTAGGCTATTTTCTTGGACTAGCAATGCTAAATTTGATGACAATAGACTTTGGCTATCCTAGAGCAGTTTATAAATTGTTTGTACAGTTTGATTTTATCAAAGCAATTGCGATTGTGTCAGAATTTTAAAGAATTCCAATAGGGGGAGTGAAACATGAAAAGTGAGTGCTACAAAAAATTTCAGGAAGCATAAACATGTAGCTGAAGTTTTAAATGTCTCTATGTCCTCTCAAAACATATAAACGGAAAAATAAAAAGCTTAGCAACATTACTTCCTACAAAGAAATACAAATGAAGCTTGTTTTTCAGGGTATAATGTTTTCAAATGAAGATTCATGACCCATGAAATGTGCAATCTTATAAAAAAAAAAAAACACATTTCCCTTTATAAAACTTTCACAGCCAGCTTATACAACAGGTACTGTACAAGTAATCCTATTTTTGTCCCTCAGACCATATCTTTTTTGCACTACAATGCAGGCTTTAATTATTATTGCTTCTTTGTTAGTGACATATACAACCCTTCATGTTCAAAATATACATGAGAAAAATATTGTGAAAAAGATGCAAAAAAAAATTAAGAAGTACCAAGGAGGCATTACAAATCATGTCAAAGAAGGACATCAGACACTATTGGCCAAACAAAAGTAAACAAAACAGACAAACAATAATCCACCAAAAATTGCAGAGAAAACTAAAGATTAGGCAACACAAAACTCACAAAAAACTAGTAAACTAAGGCGCTCCAGAAAGGTATACAGTTCTGCTTCAACTTAATTGAACTGATGGCACCTGTTGAGTTCCGCATAACAAGTAATAAAATGCTCCAATGGGCGCAGCTTGAGACGACCGCAGAGGTCGAACCCTGAACAGTTGGGGCAAGTATGGACACAACATTCAAGCTTGATACAGCACTGAATTTGGATTGTGATTAAATATTTGACACAGCATAGGTTTCTGACACAGAATGAATGTGGTATAAGAACTAAAAAAATTTTTAATTTACCTATTCAAACCATATCATTATTATTTGCTTTTATATATAAATCAGAAATAACCAATTTAAAAAAGAAAAAAAAAATCCCCCCTCAAATTTTTTGAACCCCCTTATGATTCATCACCCCCAAACTCAATCCCAGCCTTCCCTTTGTGGTATGGTACCTTGCAGTACAATTTCAGAGAGATCCGTACACTTGAACACAAGTTATTGTCTGAAACTAGAAAATGCATGTTTTTGGCCCTTTTGGCCCCAAATTCCTAAACGTTTAGGGCAATTACTCGAAACTCAAACCCAGCTTTCCTTTGTGATATGGAACCTTGTAGTACAGTTTCATAAAGATCCATACACTTACACACAAGTTATTGTCCTGAAACTAGAAAATGCTTGTTTTTGCCCTTTTGGCCCCTAATTCCTAAAATTTTGAGGCAATTACCCCCAAAATCAATCCCAGCCTTCCCTTTGTGGTATGGTACCTTGCAGTACAATTTCGGAGAGATCCATATACTTGAACACAAGTTATTGTTTGGAAACTAGAAAAATGCTTATTTTTTGCCCCTTATTCCTAAACATTTTGGGCAATTACCCCCAAACTCAATTCCAGCTTTTCCTTTGTGATATGGAACCTTGTAATACCATTTCAGAAAGATCCATACACTTACACACAAGTTATTGTCATGAAACTAGAAAAATGCTTGTTTTTTGCCCCTTTTTTGGCCCCTAATTCCTAAAATTAGAAGGCAAAAACCCCCAAAATCAATCCAAGCATTCCCTTTGTGATATGGAACCTTGTGGTACAATGTCAGAGAGATCCATACACTAACACACAAGTTATGTCTGGAAGTTACAAAAAGGCTTATTTTTGGCCCCTTTTTGGTCCCTAATTCCTTAACTGTTGGTACCATAACCCTCAAAATCTATCCCAACCTTCCTTTTGTGGTATTGAACCTTATTGTAAAATTTCATAGAGATCCATTCACTTAAACTAAAGTTAGAGAGCGAAGACCAATGTGTCTTCGGACGACAACGCCAACGTCATACCAATATACGACTGCAAAATTTTTTTGCGGTCGTATAAAAATCAGGTGAAAAGTCCTGATTTAGAAAATGAGGTACACATTATTGCTATGATAAATGGAACATCAATGAACATCTGTAACAAAGATATTAAGCAATAGTCTTACAGAAGATTTTGGAAGAGATGTCCTTTAGCAATAAACATGCAGATGTCATTTTAAATATAGTCACTTTATCTGTTCAAGACAATTTATAACTTGACACTTGTCATATTGTTAAAGATTGTAGTTGACCTACAGATGTTAATTTTTTTGTGTGTATCCTTGGGTTGCTGTCTCATTAACATATTTACCCTATACCGTATAGCGGGTTATTTTCGCGGGTATAAAATTTTGCGATTTAGGGGCAACAAAGTATATGAAAAATTTTGGCCGTTTTTATTTTGGTGGATTCTTCAATCCTAATAAATATTTTGGCGGATACTATAATTGTTGCAGTTAAAAAGTTGTAAAAATTGAACAAGTTAAATGGTTGTTTTACCTGCATGAAGTCCAATTTATTGATTTTATTTTGATACAGTTATTCAATAGAATACCGGTACTTAGATATTTGTCACAGCTGTACAAACTTCTTGTAAATGTAAAGGTTGGTTAGGTACGAAATTGACCGGACCTTTGATGTACTAATAAGATTATAAAATTATCATGAGTGACTTGCAACTCTTACTAATTTATAAGGATAAAATACCTGACAAAGTACCTTACGCTCTTATATTATTAATTATCTTATTATGTAACCAATTAACTAATTACCACCTGACAGCCAGTGAACAATGGCATTTTGCATTTATGTTGTTTAAATTAACATAAACCATTATTGATCCGACGAACGAAAAAAAAAGATAGTTAACAAAACGCTTTACTTATTAGAAAGTACAGAATGTATGCATAAATTTTCACGGAATTTAATTTGGCAATTTACCCTTACCCGCCCAAAATAAGCGAAAATAAACACCCAGCAAAAATAACCCGCTATACGGTATCTCCCTTGTATTCTGATAAAAAATAAAACATCATAATTATGATATCTAAAAAAAGAATATCATACACTGTTCTTAATAAGCAAAAGATATGATATCTGAGTTTATTTGACAAATACATCATTCAAAGAGTTATTATCAATCCATTAAATATCACATAAACATCAGCATAATCAACTCACAGTCTCATTTTGTTAGGGTGTGTCTCATCTTCTCCTCCAATCAAAATTATTCCCTTTAATTTCACATTGCCTGTAAATCTAAAAGCAAATATTAAATCTTTTAATCAAATCAAGTTTGAAACAATTTATGAAATTATAAAAAGATAGCAAATGATATGATAAATAAATGTTTCTCCCAGAGGATAGTAAATATTTAGCATTAGTTCTGTTTTCTCAGCAATACAATGTATATAAATTATCAAAAAAAAATTAACCACATTCTATTAATTGATCATGTTGATTTATTAAATTTCATTGACTCATTTCTGTACGGGTAATAGTTTCCATTGACATTATTTGAGTTGGAGTTATTTCCCTTTTCCACCCTGTTGGAGGTCAAACTGATTAATTTTCTTATTTGACTAAGCCAAATTTAAACATGGGGTACAAGCAAGTCTGATTAAAGATCATTACTTGGTCGTGATGAAGAATAATACAAACAAATGAAAATTGTTCTTAAAGTTTTATCTAAAGTCTAGTAAACATGGTTTAATAAATTTGGTTGATTTATGAAGGAATTTGTGATAGTAGCATACATTAAACTGAGATAAGACAATTTCAAATTGGTGAGTAGAAAAAAATTCCATCAAAAATTGGAACTTCAAAGTCATTTTGAGGAGGAAAAAATACATGGGACATCAATTTTCACAAATTTGGTGACATTTTTTGTTTTGGTATGAAAACTTTACATTGTGGTTTTTTGAGAAGTCAAAAACCAGATTTCAGAAAATCTTCAATTTCACAGAATTTCATGTTTATGACTCCAGAAACATTGTCTCAAAATTTTGTCTTATTTCAAAAACTTTTTTAAAAGGTTATAAGCAATAGAAATTGTTATTCCAAAAAAAAATCAATGGAGGTGGTGCATTTCTTTTGTTAATGAGTATAGATTACACTGGCAATGACCCAAATTTATCTTCCCCTGTTTTTTTTTTTTTTTACATGTTAAGTTACCTGTAACTACTACCCACATAATAAAACATCAGAAATGTTTAATACAGCTTCCATTGGTAGAAAATCTTATATTCATTTTTTTTCTCTCTCAGCTTAATAAACATAGACCTGTTGCTTCTCTGGCAAGAAAAAATAAAGTACTCTCTGGCAAGAAAAAATAAGTACATTATTCATAATACTTACGGAATATTAAACAGCAGTTCTTCATCAGCATCACTCTCAACAAACTAAAATAAACAAAAGAAATAATTTTAATTTTCATATATCAAAATGAAAATATTTAAAGTCTTTAGGAGTAATTGAAGCTGTTGTTAAACATATTTACAAATGTAACAGTGTACTATGTAATAACATGTAAAAGTTCTGCCTTTCTACAATGTTGTCTACCTAAAGCCTTGTTTTTTCGTGTAGATTTTACCAAAGTTTCTATGATCCGAGTTTATTTAGATAGAAATAGGATTTTAAAAATTCCAATTGATTGTAAGATATACACATTATGGATTTATTCAGAATTCGAACCACACTTTTGGCAAGGTGCATTGGACTCAGATTTTAATTGACAAGGATTACAAGTTTTCCCTCCAAAGGTCTGTAGTTTTCTCTAGGTACTCCAGCTTCCTTCACCAAAAAAAAAACTTGAAGCAATGATATAGCCAAGGGAGCTGAAGGTGGCATTAACACCAACAATCAATCAATCATATGGATTATCATATGTTATTATCATACTTTTCCAATATCAGATATAAAACCTTATCAGTTATTTCGTTTCTTCCCCATAATCATTAAAAAGGAGCAAATTTGTTTATCTGAGTACTGAAAAGTACTAGTGCGAAGTTGATGCCACTAGGGACAATCGGCCAATCCTGGATCACGTTTACACCCCAATAAGACCCACTAACAATGTCCTATAATAATGTTAATGTTAATATAACAATGTTCTATCATGATATATTAACATGTAACTTTTCATTCTATCATGTCAATTAATATAATTATATATATGCAATAGGTCTTAACCATTTATTGTTAACGAGTTTGTGCCAATAAAATATTTGTATAAATTTGGATACTTGACTAGCGATAATAGGGTATCGGGTCCGTTCGCGCCTAATACACGTTCGCACCCCACACGTTCGCCCCCTGGGTCCATTTGCACCCTTTTTTTTAAAACCTGATGAATTATAAGATGTTTTTTAAGATGTTTATCTCAAAATAATGTAAAATTCGGCAATTTTTTAATTTTTTAAATGAAATATTGTTTTAAATTGATTTGATGATTAATAATTATATGTTAATAAGGGACGAAGTCCCCTATAACAGTAGAAAAATCAATAAAAAATATTTAAAAAAAAAAAAAAAAATCGGAAAATTTCCGAAATTTTCATTGTACTAATGAACTCAAAATCGTTAACTTTTTTAACTTTTTTTCAGACTTTTTATTTCCGCATCTGCACAGAAATCTTTTCCGTATCGTTTTGGCTCGGGATTTGAGTAAAATGTTATGGGGACGTACCTTACATCAGTAAGCAAATCAATAAAACTACTAAAAATTAAAATAAAAAATCAATATACTAATAAAATCATAATCGTAAATGTTTTTTCGAACTTTTTCAAACAGTTGCATTTTCCCCTGGCGGACGCTGCAATATATGTCATACGATTTCCCGAAAATTAATATGTATGATTACCGGAAAGAGTATAGACGACAACACAATAACAATAACATTTGTATTCTTATAATGTCCTGTTTATAATTCATGGTTGACTTTGCTTTAATGTTGTTGTTTTTTCGTTATACTTTTAACAAAAAGACATGCAGATTCAAAGTTGTATGAAGTCATATAATGGTGATCGCTATGATTAAGGATCATTGTGACACGTTGGTTTTGGAACAGATCTGTTCCTTAACAACTCGATGCTTCATAGCAACACGTCTTTTCGTTTACATTAAAATAGCAGAGTTTTCAGTCTTTTTAACCATTTAAATATACATTCTTTTAATTCAGATTTTGATATAAAAAAAAAAAACGTTACCTGACAATAGCATTTCTTTGTTTACATTGCAAATGACGTCACAACATAATGTCTTAACAATAGAACCAACATCGGAAACGTTGCGGTATTTCAACAACAACAACAACAATACTTTATTTTAAGAGGGTTACACAGTTAGCTATATAACTAATCTTCCCTGAGGCCCTCATCATAAAAACAAAAACAAAACAACAAACAAAATGCTTACATATACATTGCATACATTAGTATAAAAAGACAAGTATGATAATAATGTTCAATGCAACTTGATAAAATGTTATGAAAAAATAAACGTGATGACATAATCAGTTTTCAATATTTTGTATACAGCTAGTATTCCGTTTCTTTTTCAACAGATTCTGAAGTTAGATTATTCCTATAGTGAGTTCTTTTGGGAAACTTACCGCATATCAATCAGACAGACTTGTATCTGTACAAAGATCCATAATAAATCGAATTTGAATGTTTTTGTTATCCCCCGACATACGGGCTTCTTTAAAAACTAGTAATCTCACTTTCATGTGTATAATCTTCAGGAAATTTAACTTAAAATCGTTCTTCTTATTTCATTAAATGTGTTTTAAAACTTAGATATAAAGTCCACTCGTAGATGAGGGTCTGCGTGGGGTTTTAAAGAATCGACAAAATGTGCAGAAAAATAGCAAACAAATTATGAATAAATAAAAATATGGCAAAAAGTAAAAATAGAAAATAATGGGGCACTCAAATTTAAAGAAAATGAGTCACTCAAATATGAAGAATATAGACCCTTTTAATTACCTTTTATAAAAAATACAAAACAACTTTTAAGGAATAAGAAATAAGCATTGTATGACATAAAAAATTAAACGCACACAATTAACAAAAAATACATCTTTTAGTTTTAAATCATACCTTTTAATAAATAATTTCAAAATGAACTCATAGAACAACTCTTCTTTATCATATATTTCAATAATTTTATTAGTGACAAACTTACTGCCAAAAGAAAAGAAGTGACACCAAAACGAAGCTGAATTTTTAATAATGACAATTGACATATATTTTTCTTATTCAAAATTATAAAATCATTCTACATAGAATGTGTCATTTACAATCGCATATCTTCATAATGTACCTACATGTTACACTGAGGTATTGAGCAAAATTGACACAACTTTTGTTTTATATATACAATAACATGCATGATGGCTTACCATCACAAAAGAGTAAAAAAATGATACAATGAGAAGAAAAAAGAGAAATCAACTTCACATCACCAGATCTATTAGCAAGAAGTGAGAAATTTGTATTGTAACACGATGCAGTAAACATGGTGAAGAAACAATGAAAAATGATTATTTCTAGCAACGTTTACATTGTCACACAAATTTAAACCAATGTTTTTTTATGTTATCACCTTCTACATTCACAGTAGCCACTTGCAAACCCATTGCTCAAAGGTCATGCATCCCAATGAGATATGATGTATATTGAATTTTACAACCTTCAATCAGAGTTTAAAGTCTGAAGCAAGATAATAAGACACTTTCATGCATGACAGGAATCTGATGTACAGTAGTTGTCGTTTGTTTATGTAATTTATACGTGTTTCTCGTTTCTCGTTTTTTATATAGACTAGACTGTTGGTTTTACCGTTTGAATGGTTTTACACTAGTACTTTTGGGGCCCTTTATAGCTTGTTGTTCGGTGTGAGCCAAGGCTCCGTGTTGAAGGCCGTACATTGACCTATAGTGGTTTACTTTTATAAATTGTTATTTGGATGGAGAGTTGTCTCATTGGCACTCACACCACATCTTCCTATATCTATGACCACTGTTAGAGTGTTTCTACTCTATGTATATACAAGCTGAAACTGTAACACTTATATGACTTAAGCCCATTTCTATACTGTTTTATGGTGTGATGTTTTTCAGATGATTATAAAAATTAGAAGATGTGGTGTAATTGCAATTGAGACAACTTTATGTATATGCCTGTCCCAAGTCAGGAGCCTGTAATTCAGTGGCTGTCGTTTGTTGCTGTGTTACATGATATGTGTTTTTTGTTCATTTTTTGTACATCAATTAGGCCATTAGTTTTCTCCTTTAAATTGTTTTACATTTGTAATTTTGGGGCCTTTTATAGCTGACTGTGCAGTATGGACTTTGCTCATTGTTGAAGGCTGTACAATGACATATAGCTGTTAATTTCCATGTCATTTGATTTCTTATGGAGAGTTGTTGAATTGGCAATCATACGACACCTTCTTTTAAATTTTTATCAACCAAAGATCAAATGAAGTGGATATAAACAATTATAGGCAACCGTATAGCCTTCTAAAAAGAGAAAAACCCATACAGTATAGTTGGCTATAAAAGGCCTTGAAATTGCAAATGTAAAATAAATCAAACGAGAAAACTAAAGGCCTCAACATGTATGTTTGTTTGTTTGTTTTTTTTTTTTTTAGCAGTTGTCAGTTAATTTTACTTTTTTTCTGTACGTTTTAAGAAGACAACTGTTATAAGCTATTTGAGACATTGAATAGTTGCCATTCGAAAGCATAGAACTGTTCAAGTTTTTACTAGCTTCAATAGTGTTATTGTCTTGTATTGGTGTGTCTGACATGTCTCCAAGGCATCCATATTTAATAGTATCGTATATCACCTTCCACATTTTCCATATAAATTGAGATTACTAGTGGCACTTCCTGTATACAAGGTGATATGATGTGCCGCTGGAATTGGTTACCTTTTCAAGTTTGAAAATATGTGTAATGTTCGGGAAAATATAAGAAAAATATGATAAGGTCAATAATGTTCCCATAACTTCTTCGTCTGTCACCATTCTTGGTGTTCCCTGCTGTGTTTTAATCAACCAAGTTTTCATTTTTGACATTTTGGTATTCCACTCCTACATTACACACCACATGAAACCCAAACAATATGGGAAAAGGTTACATTTTCACATACGTAATATATGAAAAGGTACCCATTTTTTAATCTAAATCATATGAATTGAAGGTGAGGTAACTCTGAAATTTTCTGAAGGAATTTAAATTAAATTTTGCTATTTTATATTTTAGCCCGAAAAATTGTACAGTGACCCTATCTTTTCTTATAATATTCTCAAAGCATTTTCCAAAAGTTGTCTTCTCGTATTTATTTACAATTCTATCATTCAGTTTACATGTAGCTTCTAATCGCATAATTATAAATAATGATGTTTTTTCCCTGTATAATCCATACAAAATGTGTCATTTTGTCACAACCTGTAGCTTCACAAAATGCTCGGTAACCTATCATTTTTTATTATATTTTTGAACATATCACAATATATACTACATTTAAGCAAAGCATGCAGTGGCGGATCCAGAACTTTTCATAAGGGGGGATGGGGAGCACTGGCTGACCTATTAAGGGGGCCCGCTCCAGTCATGCTTCAGTGATTCCCTATATGATCAACCAAATTTTTCACACAAAAGGGGAGGGGGGGCGCCTCCCCCCCCCGAATCCGCCTATGGTATGAAAAAATTCTATAAATTTTTAATTCATACTCCCATACCACCTTAACAGGATTCTAAAGGTTTTCTGACTTCGTCCCCTTTCACAGGTAACACCTGCCTCATATTAATGTATGATTATTGTTAATATATGGTGTTTACACAGCTAAACTTGATGTAAATTCTGCATGTAGTTAGCATGTATTTAACTTGGTATGAGTAAAAACAATTAAGATTCAAAATGTTATTGTTGTTGAGTTTAATAGCGGTTTGGTATCTTAACATTAAAATAATATTCAACTCAAAAAACCTTTTTAGAAAGTCACTTTATTTTGAAACAATGAAAAAAAAATAAATATAGCAATACACTAACCAAAATACGATTAAAAAATATTCAACACAAAACCCATCACTTTATTTTGCATGTTGCTATATTTAGCGGTTTGGTATCTTAACATTAAAATAATATTCAACACAAAAATCGTTTTTAGAAAGTCACTTCATTTTAAAACAATGAACAAAAAAAATATTTATAGCAATACACTAACCAAAATACGATTGAAAAATTATTTAACACAAAATCAATAAAAAGGTTGGGAACGTGTAGGGTGCGAACGGACCCGGGGTGCGAATGTGAAAGGAGGCAAACGTGAATGGGCGCGAACGGACCCGGATTCCGATAACAGTAATCAGTATGATGATGTTTGATGAAAACAAAAATGCACCAATAATCTTTCGGGAGCTGATCAGGTAGCACCTGCCTCATATCAAATTTATTATTTTGTAAATCTTGCATTCATGTGTACCTTTTCTTTATCCATCCTTTTGTCCCATGGTTTAAATACATGCTTTCCAGAATCTTCAGTTGATTCATTTAAACATGTAACTCTTTCTGTATCTATCTTTAAGTAAAGGCTGTATGATGAAGCAAGATCTGATTCAGGGGCATGGTCATGATCATGTTCACAGCCCCCCTCACCATGACTGTGTCCGTGGCCTGGCATCTTTTAATTTCTTTTTGGTATTTAGATATATCAAATATGGAATTAGTGTCGAGTACTTTAATCACCGTCGTTAATGTATTTGAAATCTGTGTGAAATTAGACCCAAAAAAACGTCGAAAAGACATAGAATGAAACGGAAGCAAAATGGTGGACAGTAACAACGTGGAATTGGGTTTTGTAGAAAAAACAGACTCTCATTTGCTATGTAGCTTTCATTTCCCAAGTAAAGTTGGAGGAAAACCATCTTGGTTATCTCTTTCACCGTTACCTTCAAACAAAGATCTTGAATGTTCAAAATGTGGAAAGATACTATCATTTTTGATGCAAGTGTACTGTCCATTTGAAGAAAGTCCGAAAGCTTTTCACAGAGCGTTGTTTGTTTTTGTTTGTAGAAATGTCGTATGCTGTAGTAAGAATAACAATGAAAACTTTTGTGTATTAAGATCCCAATTGCCTCGAAACAATGACTTTTACAGTCCAGAGCCACCAAAGAAAGAGACCGATGGACCCTCTGCAAAATTCTATCAGGATTTGTGTGTTGTGTGCGGACTTAGAGGGTCGAAAAGATGTGCAAGATGCCAGAGCGCAACATACTGTAGTAAAGAACATCAAGAAGCAGACTGGAAAACAGGACATAAGGCAGTGTGCAAAAGTAATGTACCAACGCCTGCCTCAGGTACGTCTGCAGTAATCCTAATCCCTTTTTGGATTTTGTGTCCTGAGCGATTTTATGATTTGGTCTTCGTAAGAATAATGATTTCACAAAATAAATTAGATACCTCAAAAATCCTTCGATGAACTAATTACTACCAAATTTGGAAATAATAATTTATTTTTGTAATATCTTTTCAAAAATTATGTTTGAAATACTAATATGATGCATCTATTTTGACAGTTTTCTCACCTTGATTTATTTAAGAAACAGACAAAAATTTCCAATGTGTGTTTTTTTTATAGACACAATCTTATTTACTATTTACATCCGCAAATTAATTTTTGAATACATGCTGAATTATAGGAAAATGGGTTGGAACAAACCTTCAAACGATCCAAGATTCTCTAATGAGGAGTTCCTAAATTGTACCCATTCTTTACTACATATCTGTCAGTCAGGGATAACACTTATACAAGTCATTTTTATTTATTTAAAATGTGACTAATATTTACTAGTATAAGTAAGTTTGCACGATTTTTATTTTATTTTCATGGTTAGAATTATCTCCCCTTAATTATCCAAAAATTAACTTACATGTATACAAGTAATTTTTAAAGTTTTAAAGTAACTTCGCTAGGCCTTGTTGTAAAGACAACTATTAATGACACACAATTAAACACTCTATTCGAGCAATGTAGTCAAGAGAAATTCAAGAGTAGAAGAAAATAAATAAAAAATAACTGAATGTCTAAGGGTTATACATTTGTAACTCTACCTCCAAAATAATTTACCTGGACCAGTAAATAAAAAAAAAAAGTACAAGTTTTCCCCTCACTGACTTTCATGACTTTATAAAACGTCACCAGTGTCAGCAGAAAGATGATGAACCAGGGTTATGTCAAAGAACGTCTCTTCCTTTTTCTTAAAAAGTTAATCGGAAGATAACAAGACATTAATGGTTTACTTTTATAAATTGTTATTTGGATGGAGAGTTGTCTCATTGGCACTCACACCACATCTTCCTATATCTATTGTTGATAAATATTCCGTATCAACTTCACAAATAATACACGATGGTCTTGAAGTATAGATTCTATGTACTGACGTTGTTTATCCTCTTAATTACGTGTTATAGTGTTCTTTTATTTGTCTTTGTTAATTATTTACTTTATTGTTTAGTCCATTTTTGGTAATTTCCTCTTGGCGTGGCTCAGTACTTATACATCCCGCCATTGTGTTATTGTGTTATCTTCATTTTTTATATTCTTGTCTTTCATTTTTGCTTATGCGCTTTGTCTATATGCCATTTTGTTTTTCTTTGTTGACATATTTGTTTGTTTTTACAGTGATTAAGATTATAATATGACAGTTGTTTTCCATTTGTTTCATGTGTTTGAGCTTTAATTTTTGCCATTTTATAAGGGACTTTCTGTTTTGAATTTTCCTTGGAGTTCGGTATTTTTGTTATTTGACTTTTTTCTGTATATATCAAATAACTGATTTTTTTTGTGTTTTAATTTACCACATTTTTTTAACATTTTGACAATAATCCATGCTTGTTTTGCATTTTGTGTGAAATGGATGTCTGTGAAATAGTTTAATTTCTCATTTTTGTCTTGCCTGCGACAAAAGTCGCAGAAAGCGAGACATATGTATTGCTTTTCTGGCGGCGGAGGAGGATGCTTCAACAATTGTTAAGTTTCTGCTTAAGTCATTTTGATAGGAATTACTTGTGATAGATCATTGATAGTTTAATAAAATTGAGAATGGAAACAGGGAATGTGTCAAAGAGACAACAACTCGACCAAAGAGCAGAAAACAGTTCAAGGCCACTAATGAGTCTTCAACACAGCGAGAAAATCACGCACCAGGAGGCGGGCTTTAGCTGGAGTGGCCCTAAACAAAAATGTGTACTAGTTCAGAGAAAATGGACGTCACACTAAACTCTGAAACATATAAATGAACCAAAATAAAAACATGTTTTGTGAAATCTCAATCCTCCCCCTATACCTCTAGCCAATTTAGAATAAACAAACACACAGCAATACGATCAGTAAAACTCAGTTTAAAAGAAGTCTGAGTCCTATGTTAGAATAGGTAACAGATGAAACTAAGCAAAATGACAATGATCAACATAAATTAACAAGGGACTACTAGCAGTTACTGACATGCCAGCTCGAGACCTCAATTTAACTGATTAGAGATTATGTCTTTATCATATGAAAATCAAGTTCAATCCCTCCCGTTAGGGGTTTAGTATCATACCATCATAAAATATACGAGAAGAACATATCCAGTATCATGCCAGCAACTGGTTTTAGAATAAATGTGGTTATTTCCGATGCAAAGACCCTATGAGTGAAGCAATATTAATTCCAAAAAATGCCATCTTTAATGACCTGACAACAGTATCGTAACTATATCCCTTTTGAATAAGTCGGTTTAAAGGTTTGATTAGCTTTTGAGGTGAATGACGACTTTTTTCTGCTTTGTATAGAATATTACCATAAAAGACGAATGATGTCCTTGTATTGATGATAAAATTTAGTAAATGTTTTGACAAGTTTGTGATATCGAAAACCCTGGTGTAATGATTTTTCAGTAAACCAGAGATTTCTTTCGTTAAAATCAAATACGTTGTTACTTACGAGCAAATAGAACAAGTTGATATATATAAACACCATAAATGGTGACAAGGGAACGTCACCGTCTAGAAATGGATAATTAACATTAGGAAATGAAAATCTTCTCTTTTATCGTAAGTTTTGGTATTAAGCTTCCCGTTTAAGATATAGATATCAAGATCCAGGAAATGGCAGTGTTCATTGTTAGTATAAGCTTTATTTAAAGTCAGTTCAGAAGGATAAATCTCTTTAGTGTACATACTGAAGTCGTCATTATTGAGAGCCAATATATCATCCAAATATCTAAAAGTGTTATTGAATTTTTGTTTCAGATGTTGTTTCGATGGGTCTTTCAGGATTTTAGTCATTAATTGTAACTCGTCACAATACAGAAACAGGTCTGCAATAAGTGGTGCACAGTAAGTCCCCATTGGAATTTCGATAACTTGAAGATATACGAATCTCCATTGCTAACAAAAATGTTATCTAGTAAAAATTCAAGTGCAGTTATCATATCAAAGCAGATCCAATTGATATAGTTCTTTTGTTTCTTGTTATATAAAGTTGCATTACTATCAGTACATATCAGTTTGACATCTATTTCGAGGCCCTTCCCCCTAGGTCAAGGTCCAGTGACTTTCAGTTAATGAGCAATTTTCAATGTTAAGTTTTCTGCTTAAGTTAGTTTGATAGGAACTACTTGTGATAGATCAATGATTTTTTCTATTAAGTTGCATTACTATAAGTACACATCAGTTTGAAGGCTATTTCGAGGACCTGCATCTAAGGATAATGTCCAGCGACTTTCAATTAATAAGCAATTTTCAATGTTAAGTTTTCTGCTTAAGTTACCGGTTGTTTGATAGGAACTACTTGTGATAGATCAATGATTTTTTTCTGTTAAGTTGCATTACTATCAGTACATATCAGTTTGATAGCTATTTTGAGGCCCTGCCCCCTAGGTCAAGGTCCAGAGACTTCCAATTAATAAGCAATTTTCAATGTTAAGTTTTCTGCTTAAGTCAGCTTGATAGGAACTACTTGTGATAGATCAATGATTTTTTTCTATTAAGTTGCATTACTATCAGTGCATATCAGTTTGATAGCTATTTCGAGGCCCTGTCCCCTAGGTCAAGGTCCAGAGACTTTCAATTAATAAGAAATTTTCAATGTTAAGTTTTCTGCTTAAGTTAGTTTGATAGGAACTACTTGTGATAGATCAATGATATTTTGTATAAAGTTGCATTACTATCAGTACATATCAGTTTGACAACTATTTTGAGGCCCTGCCCCCTAGGTCGAGGTCCAGCGCTTTAAATTAATATATTAATATGCATTTTTCACTGTTAAATTTTCTGCTTAAGTTAGCTTGATAGGAACTACTTGTGATAGATCAATGATATTTTCTATAAAGTTGCATTACTATCAGTACATATCTGTGTGATGACTCTTACAAGGCCCTGCCCCCTAGGTCATGATCCAGTGACTTTGAATGATTAAGCAATTTTCAATGTTTAACTTTTCTGCTTAAGTCAGTTTGATAGGAACTACTTGTGATAGATCAATGATATTTTCTACAAACATGACAAAGTTGCATTACTATCAGTACAAATCAGTTTGATGACTATATCAAGGCCCTGTTCTCTAAGTCATGGTCCAGAAACTTTGAATTGTTGCAATGTTGTTGTCCATCAGATTGTCTTTTTTTTAATTTTCTGCAGACAGGTGAAACATATTTCTGTGACAACAGTTTATTAAAAGTAGACTTTTGTAGACTTTGCATGCAACATTTCCTTAAATTTTACTTTTTAAACTGGAGACCTCATTTCTGTATCTTCAGGATATTTAGCTATGTTGAAACACATACATAATGATAAATGATAAAAATACGAATTGTTTAGTCACTAAGAAAACATATAAGATATCCGTCTTTTTTTATGCAAAATGGGTGCAAATTGAGACCTTGGTGCAATTTGAGTACTCGGTGCAATTTGGATACTGTTACAAAATGTTCGTTATATTTAACTTGATGCAAGACATTTCAGCCATTTAGTGAACTATTTAAGTTTAACTGCCAGTTCGGTCACAGTCGACTCAGCCATACTGCCAGTTCCTGTTTGGCCATGGTTTTTCAGCCGTTTGTTAACTTTGGTATAAAGGGAGGGAAAATTAATTGTTCCTTTCCTGCAAACAGGGACCAATTATTATATCATGTATTATTATTAGTCCCAGCTACAAACAGACGTTTACAAAAAATGGAAAATATATTTTAATCATAAAGTTATATTCATTGTAAAGAATTTGTGAAAATGTATGTACTTTATAAGAATATTCATAACCAATGATAAAAGGGTGATTATATATATTAGTCATACTGAGTCTTTAGAAGTCTGGTAGTCTAAAACTGGTTTATTTGTGTTAATAACAATAAAATATTGTTTTTGATGTGTAATTTTATCAATATGAATCTTTTTTTAATCAATTATTAAAGGTAAAAGTGGTTTTGTAATACATGTAACCATTGAACATCGGAGTTCCCGATCTATGGTAATAGTGACGTTACAGTTTGGTACAGTTTTGTTGCTTAAAACAAGTATTTCGTGTATAAATGTATATATAATTGCATATTTTTCATTCAATCAACATTATTGCCATGTCAAAACCAAATTGAGTGACAGTGTAAAAATGCTTATTTATATTGTTTATAGCAGAAACAGTGAGTAGAATTAAAGTTTATCCTGACTGCAATTTTCCTGAATATGAACTTATAACTGAACCTGAGATATTACCTAATGAAACTGAAAAGGAGAAAAGTGAAGAAGACAAGCTTAAGGAATATGAAGAATTTATGAAGTCAAAGGCAGCTGAATCAGTTTTACCTGATAGTGCAGCAAAAGATTTAGAAAAGATGGCAGTATCTGACAACAGTCAAGATCAAGTTTTCATGAAGTTTAAAGAAAGGATACAAGATGAACAAGAGCAAGTGAGTATTTTCCATGAAAGCTAATGGTTTATGTAGTTTTATATTAGACATTATGAATTTTAACAATAAGAAATCAGCATACATACATGTACAAATGTAAATAGCTGTCAGAGTTATCAGTTGCAAATCAGGGGCGGATCCAGCCATTTTTAAAAGGGGGGTGGGGGGTTTCCCAACTCAGTATAAAGGGGGGTTCCAACTATATGTCCCCATTCAAATGCATTGATTGTCAAAAAAAAAGGGGGGGTTCCAACCCCTGGAACCCCAACCCACCCCCTGAATCCGTCACTGCAAATGTACACATAAATTGTAAGTTACAAATTTATCTCCTATGCATAGCATTTAAAAACAATCAGTCGTACTGTAAACCAATTTCTTTTCGTGGATCCTTATTTTTGTGTTATCCTTTTCCAGCTACTTCACAAAGATTTTTTTTAATGATTTTTAAGTTTGTTGACATATCCACAACCATTTATATTTGTGATATTTTTCTACTTGCAAAATCACAAAAAAATAGTTTGTTTGCAGTACATTTTTTTGTACTAGTTTTCATACAATTGCATGTTCAATTAAAAGCAGATTATTTACCAAGGAAAAAAAACAAAAAGATATGTCTACTTGTATTTTTGATATGTAACTTCTAGTTTTCATTCTCATAAAAAAATAATTTATTATGACACTTAATCCCCTTTTTAGGTCACATAAGCTGTTGCCATTAATTAGTGTCTGTAATTCCCAGAATTCTGTCCATGTGGATGTAATAAATTGGTCAAACTTTTGAAAAGTCTTTTTATATTTTGCTGCCAAAATAAGATGTTTTTCTGTTTATCAAAATTGTTGAGTTTATATTTGTTTAATATGTTCTTCAGGTCTTGAGATACCAGAGAAATGGAATGCCATTGTGGGTTTCTGAATGCCATATACCAAAAGATGGTGATATCCCTAATTGTTCATGTGGTTTACCAAGAACATTTGAGTTTCAGGTGATTTTGCAGATATCAAAAACTTTACTTTCCTAACTTGCATATATAACCTTCATAACATTGAAGACAGTTTTGAAAACAGGCAGTCCAAAACAGAGAAAAAATATATACTTTAGGTACTGGGGATTCATTTATAAACGTGGGTACCAATTTTCATGCATTGAGGAAAAATTGTAGAATCGTGGATATTTGATTTCGTGTTTTATCCAAAGTCTGCATAGACGCCTATAGAAAATGTGAACTTCGTATAATATTTGAATTCTTCACGAATCGTGGTTAACCTTTACCCTCAAAATACATTAAAATTGGTATCCCATAAATAATAATAAATCCCCAGTAAGTCATTATTGAAACATATTTCTTCGGAAGTAGTAAATTTTTGAAGTTGGTATGATATCACTGAAATTGTAATCTCTAGATAACTACTGTTATAAAAATTCTTGAAACTTTTATTCTACTTTATTGCACTGGATAATTGCCTTGTCCTGTGATCAATTCAGGTTCCTTGGAGCCTCTAGTTAAGATCACAGCATGGTATATTATCGAAGACAGACATTGCATTTGTTTTGCCTTTTTATTACATGTTATGACATATTTGTTTATCTGATGTAGATAGTTTGGGATTGATGGTATATTGTGTTTATTTACAGATTATGCCACAGTTGCTGACCTATTTAGAAGTAGACAGTTTAGGAGATAGTATAGACTGGGGAACACTATGTATATATACCTGTTCTGGATCTTGTGATATTGGAAATAATTATCACAAGGAGTTTTTATGGAAGCAAGATTTTTCAGATTCTAATATTTGATTAAAAGTATCCGAGTAGCTGTTTTCTTGTTATTTTGATGCCTATGATGAATGTTACAAAGGTGATACAAATGTCTTTAATCAGCTGAAAATTACATTAAATGGAAATCAATGTATAAAACTGTGTATGATGATTGTATTTCAAAAGGATAACAATATTTTGTTCATATTTTCCTTATGGTGTGCAGGTGTCATTGATTTCAAATTTCAATGACAATAAAATTGAGAATGGAAATGGGGAATATGTCAAAGAGATGACAACCCGACCACAGAGCAGACAACATCCGAAGGCCACCAATGGGTCTTCAATGCAGCGAGAAAATCCCGCACCCGGAGGTGGTCCTCAGCTGGCCCCTAACTAAAATTGTGTGCTAGTTCAGTGAAAATGGACGTCACACTAAACTCCAAAACATATAAATGAACTAAAATTAAAAAACATACTAGACTAACAAAGGCCAGAGGCTCCTGACTTGGGACAGGCGATGTATGTATTTATACTCAACTGGGTATTACAAAATAGAATGCCCAAATCCAACAGTCTATAGATACCATTAAAAGTTCACATGATTGATGCATGTCACATTACCATAAGTTCATTTTGTTTGCGGACTGAAAAAATATTTGCATCCAGTTTTGATGATTATGTCATTATAGTTGTGGTTAATAGGTTATATATAAATTGTAAATTATATATTATTGTATATATGCGTGGTGGTTGTAAGTAGTACTTTTAGTTCGACCTGAGAAAGCTAATTTTGGCATCATTATACCCCCGCTTTAAAAAAGTGGGGGTATACTGTTTTACCTCTGTCTGTCCTTCCGTCAGTCCATCCATCCGTCAGTCCATCCATCAGTCCGTAAGTCCCATGAATATTTTCGTAGCATTTTTCTCAAAAACTACTTGACAAGGATTTCTGAAATTTGGTTTCAGGGTTTATATAAGTAAGTTACACCGTGTGATGCGTTTTCAGATTCATCACTCAACAACTTCCTGTTTACCAAACACTTGTATTATTTTACACATGAAAGCTAAGTTGAAAATTTTCGTCACATTTTTCTCAGGAACTACTTGACAAGGATTTCTGAAATTTGGTTTCAGGGTTTATATAACTCAGCTTTACCGTTTGATGCATTTTCAGATTCATCACTCAACAACTTCCTGTTTACCCAAATATTTCAGCGGGGGTATCATCAGTGAGCAGTAGCTCACAGTTTTACTTGTTTTTATTGTCTAAATGATTCATATCAAAATGCTTGTTAGGTCAGTTTTCCAGTAAATGTGAATAAACAAATGGCTTTTTATTAGATGATGCTGATGATGATAGATGGATGGCTGCTTAACGTCCAGCAGCAAATTAATATGCATATTTAGGACGAGATCATGTTAATGTAATATGAATACCAAATGGCTTTTTATTAGATTCAAGGTACTAGTCTGTATATGTCACCTAATCTGAAACTTATTTCCATCAATAAGTGAGTTATAATTTGATAATTCGGTCAATTTAGAAAGAACAACTATGTTCAGGGCATCATTATACATTACAGCAAGCCAACAAGAGCCTCTGAACTTATCAATCCCATTGCCAATGCCATGGTGATAATTGCTTTTACATATGAATTCAAATAGAAAAATCAGATTCAAATGAGGAAAAAAAACAGGAATATTAATACTAGCACTGCAATTCTTCATTTTATTTTCATACATAGTTGAGAAACCTTAAGATCTTTACAAAATGTGTTTCCATTTTGTTGAAATTTCATAATAATCAAAGGAAATTTGATATGAACTTTTAAAATATAATTCATGCATAAGTACAATTTTGGCAGATTCATTTCTTATAGTGTTACTAAATAAATGAATGGTAGATCTTCACTTTAAGATTCTCTGAACAAAGTGAAATTTTAAGGCAGTAAGGTTCCTTTTAAAATGATTTTAAAATAGAGATATTTGAGGATTTAATGACAAATTTCAGAATGTTTTTCACTGATTTTATGTGCTTTCTATACAAATGTTCACCTATTTTGAGAGAATTCAATCAGTGATATTTCAGATAATAAAAGATAGAAATGCATTATTTTTTCGATTGATAGTTATAGTTCAACGAGTCAAAGTTGTATGCCAAATTTTACTAAAATCTGTGGCATAGTCCATTTACTGTTACTTGACTTTAAGGTAGTTTACCATGAGGTTGTGGTCACATTAAATTTAAATAAAGGCAGCATAAACTATTTGTATAAAGCTTTATAACATAATTCTAGTATCCTATGGCTGGATCCGACCCTGCATTGTAAAGTGTACATGTTCATTTGACATAGTTCAATTGACCTTGACCTCATTTTCATTGTTCAGAAGTCAATGTTAATTTTTTGTGAATATTTCATTTTCTCAATTATTGTAATGGTTAAATGTATAAACTATTTTTGGTTTGTAAAATTGATGTAAGGTTAGCAAGTCCACCTGGCAGGATTCGCAAGATTTACTTCATTTTCATGATTCTTGATCAATGTTCAGTTTTCGTGATCAGATCATTTTCTCAAGAACTATAAGGAAAAGCTCTACTATATTTGGTTTATAGGCCAATGCATAGTGTGTATGTCTGTCTTGACAAGTCTAATCTGATCGACCTTGGACTAATTTTCACCATGTCAGTTTCTCTATTAGGGAGCTACCATTTGATTTTTATGGGGAGGGAGGGGGGGCTAGGATGAAAAATTTTGTCTTGCCTTTTTATTTTTACCTCTATTTGGTCCTGCCTTTTTATTTTTCACTCTATTCAGTCCTGCCTTTTTTTTAGTTTATCCTGACTTTTTTTACATAATTTGTCATCCTGCTTTTTTTTTTTTAGCAAATAATGTCATCCTGCCTTTTTTTTTTTCAAAACTCCTGTCCTGCCTATTTTTTTCAAATTTCATCCTAGCCCCCCATAAAAATCAAATGGTAGCTCCCTTATTTGAATAATATTTGAAATTTACGTGGTCTAAAGAATTATCATTAAGGTGTACATGTCTGCTTGGCAGGGTACATGTGACCTTGACCTCATTTTCTAAGTTACACAAGGATTTGTATAGTGAGATATACAAATCCTTAGTAACATGATGAACGTTGGGTTTTCTTAAAAAAGGTAAATTAGTTAGGCTTTATTTATTCTATGAAGTCCTTTTAAGTTCAATTTCTCAAGTAATCTAAAGACATAGATCAACTATAAGAGAGAGGCGATAGATACCATAGGGATATTCAAACTCGGTCTAAAGAATTTATTGTAAAGTGTGCAGGTCCATAAATAACAAGACTCACGTGACCTTAACCTCATTTTGGTTGATATGAGGAAAATGTCATTCAATTATGTTTCGTTTTATAGAATAATTATAAGGTGAATATGTCGGACTGACATCCTTCACTTGACCCTGACTTCATATTCATGATTAATTGATCAACGACAGGGGTCACTTGACCCCGAACCTGACCTTATTTCCGTAGTTAATTGATCAATGATCCTTATCAACATCTGAATCAGTTGTGATAAATTAAGCAGGTGAATCATTTAAAAAGTAAAATCACAAAAATACTGAACTCCGAGGAAAATTCAGAAAGGAAAGTCCTCAATCAAATGGCAAAATAAAAAACAAAACAAAACAAAACAAAACACATCAAACGAATGGATAACAACTGTCAAATTCCTGACTTGGTACAGGCATTTAAGCGTCTGTACTGTTTGCATATAATTGTACTTGGTGGATGGGGTAATAAGAAGAAAATGCAAGGTAAAAACACATGTTTTTAGCACAGGGACTCTGTCAGCAGATTAAAATTTTGTTTATCAATATAGTTCAAATCTTTTTTCGTAAATCCTGTCTATTTGTATTACATTATTAACGTTTTTAACATTGTTTTTGCATTGAAAAGGACATTTTGGAGAGTAAATTCATTTTTGTATGTCTTTGTCTTTTCGAGAGCAGTCCGTGTTTTTTCGAGTGCGTCCTTGTTTTATCGAGTGAAAAAAACAAAATTCCTATGGCTTAAAATGTAATATGTTGGTGCATTTACGTTTAAAAAACAATCGGGAAAGGTTCAAATAAAATACTTTTCAAAGCACAAAACAATGATCAACAATGCATTAAACCAGTTTGATAATGCTGTATTAACACGTACATTTCATAAAAGGCATCGTTCATTTGTATTCAGAAATCTTCATGTTAGTGTACCGAAATGGATTTCATATCGTGATGTAAACAATCTGTGTGTGAGCTCAGACATGTTGGATTGGGACGTACGTACACATAGTGTGTAACTAAAGCGGGAAAATATGTTTAACTTTTTTTAACAGAACATACATCCTAAATGTTTCATTTACTCTTTGTCTTGATGGTAATATCATAGATATAATAGCCATAGATAAAGTACTGAACACACATCAAAAGCAGATGATATTTGCCGAAATTTTATCACCCTCTTATTATATACATGTCACGCTTGGTGTTAACTAGCCTTTATTGGCAATTGCCGTCGATTAATATCTTATAAATTGTGAACCGGGAGAGTAATATGTCATTCTTCGGTAGTTATCGTAATCTTCCGGTACATCATTTACATGGTAGTTCCTGAAAGTTGATATTTATTATAAAGCAATGCGAGAAAGAAAAAAGAAGGAGATACATACGTACAAGATCGTACAAATGACACTTAACATCTTTATACAAGACTACTCGATATAAGCGTAAAACTATTTTGTTAAAAATAGGTTATAATATTGATACAGTTTTAATTTGTATATACCTTTCATTATACACGGTGTAATTCCTTGGCATTTTGTTTGGAATATTTATATACGTGCTTAAAATGCTAGTAAAGATGACCGATGTTTACATGGTTCTTATTAGTCCTGAATATGCATCAAATATTTGCCACTGAACGTTGTGAATCAACGATCATGTAATCAATCACTGTAATTGAAAATACACACAAATAGGTTCATACTAAATTAAAGAAGTGATATAAATAAAGTACACAAAAAGTACGTTGACAACTGAACGGGCAGACCTACAGAGGGATATATATATATAGCTTATTTATGGTACGAATAATACCTCTAGCACAATTGTAAGAAGGAAGGGAAAATAAACCATGAATGACACAGGAAAATTCCTATATTTTAATTTTCTCATAGCCATTATAACGCTTAATATATATATGGTTTACTTCAAAAATGAAATCGACAATCAGAATATACCACCAGCTATTTAATTGCAAAACAAGCACGAAAAATGGTAAGCGGAAAGGTATATAGAAGAAAAAAATTCAGAGACATGTGCCTGTGCTATTTCCCAATTATTTAATGTATTTCAGTATGTCCACCACATACATTTTCTTCACCAACGTTTAAAAGATTGAAATACGCGATGTTAAGATTTGAATAAGAGGACTTGCATGGCTATTAATCTATGGTAATATGTTTTATTGTTCTAGGAATGGAAATCAAGAACAATACTCAAATGCTCCTGCTGTAAAGAGGGGTCTGATCAAGCGTATGCTATGCTTGGTCACACAGAAATAAAGCACCATCATAGCTTCATTTCCATCAGCAATTAAAGGAATAAAGATTGACGATGTAGATTTGTGAGGCCATAAAAAAGAATATGTTTGTTTGCCCTATCCCTACCTACCCAGAAAATAGCTGCCTACTCAAAATCTTTTATTGTCCTGATGTGAAAAGTTTTTTTTTTTTTTTAATCAGATAGGCATGAAGACTAAAAAACATCTGACACTTCAATTTCTCTTTGTCTAAAAAAAAAAAATGCCTACCTACCTACCCACTGTCTCTACCTTTGGGTAGGGTTTGGGCAAACCAAAATATTTTTAAGTGTGGCCTGAGATGTACGCATATAACATACACTTTTCTTTTTTTTTTCAAAAGGATCGTATTAAAGCTTACAGATTAATTATTTCGTTGTTTTTTAAATACATTGGATAAGTCCCCGAGTTTATCATCAGCTCAGTCGTCAGTACTTCAGTACCAGAGCTCCAGATAAGAATTCTCAAATTGGGGTTTTTACCCACCATTTTTTATTTTAATTGAGTGATAATATTTTTTAATTGCATTATCAATTCCAATTCACCCCTCAAGCAAATATCAAATGGGTTTTTTCACCACCAAGCTCCTTAATGTATTGGGTTTTTTCATCAACACAATATTGAATTTAGGCATGTTTTAATCACATTATATCAAAGCGAGATGTTCATCCATCTTAAATGTTCCTTTCTTTATATGTGATAGCTTTTTTATTTTGTTTATACACTGATGAGCAATTGTACGTTTATTTTGTGTTCGGTTTTAACCATTCTGCCAGTTTTGTATTTTCTCACAACTTATATAAACTGCAATAGTTGGACAGTATCTAGTTACTTTCTAGAGCACATATGACCACCCTACAGTTTATTTGGGGTAGGTGTGGCTAAGTGTTTAGATTTTTATATAATATATGTGAACATTGGGTGCTGTAAGATAGTTTTTCAAGTCCTTATCACCTATTTGCCAGACCTACTTTAAAAAACCTAGACCGGCAGGTTTATAGGGTGGTTTAATGACTGAGACTACATTTAATTTAAATTTACAAATAATCCTGCAACATCAAATGAATGAACGAAAATGTTAAACTGCACTTGCCAATAAGACAATATCTTAAGCATACAGAACAATTAGACCGAAAAAAAACGTGTCAAGCTGCATTGACTTCAAAACGGATATGCGTGTTCACTCACCAACTAAAGTAAAAAAAAAAATATATATAAACTAAAATAATACTTGAATGTTTTTGTTAAATTTTATTTACATAAATATGGGTTGAGTTGGCCCTTATTAAATCTTTTGGTTTCCGATGCTTTCCAACAACATAATTGATTTGGCATTTTACTGTTCCAACTAATTTAGTTCTTGACGAAACCCCGTGTTTGTCTTTCTAACAATGTTCTCGTTAAGACACGAAAACACACTCGTGCGTTCGATGGACGCTTCCTTAAAACACTAGCCGAGTCTTGTTATCATCATAATTATCCCTCAGCTACCAAAAAGAAGCTGAAAACATCCTTGGCTTTCAAATATTTGGCTTTGAACGTTCCGGTGAAGGTAAATCCAGAAAAGCGCTTCGAACGCATGAAATTTATAACGTGTTGTTTTCCTTTTTTATTAGATACTCCATCATCAATTCAAATGTTATTGTACTTATTTATTTTTTTTGGGGGCACTTTTAATAGAATATTTGGGTTTATATTGAATTTTTGTCTCGCCTTGACGAAGTCAAAAAGCGAGACTTAGGTATGCTGTTTCCGGCGTCGGCGGCGGCGGCGGCGACGGCGGCGGCGACGGCGACGGCGGCGTCAACAATGTATTAGTTTGTGATTAGGTCTAGTTCATGGTGAACCACTAGTGGTAGGTCAATGATATTTGGTATGCAGTTGTACTAGCATTGGCACATCTCATTACCATGGAAATTATTTGGCCCTGCCCCCTCAGTCAAGGTCTATTGACTTTGAAACTTTCCATAGTTTACATGTATTAGTTTGTGATTAGGTCAATTTATGGGGAACCACTAGTGGTAGGTCAATGATATTTGGTATGCAGTTGTATAAGCATTGGCATATCTCATTTCCATGGAAATTATTTGGCTCCGCCCCCTTAGTCATGGTCTATAGACTTTGAAAATTTTGCTAAGTTAACATGTATTAGTTTGTGATTAGGTCAGTTCAAGGGGAACCATTAGTGGAAGGCCAATGTTAATTGGTGTTAAGTTGTATAAGCATTAGCACATCTCATTTCCATGGAGAATATTTGGCCCCGCCCCCTCAGTCATGGTCTATTGACTTTAAAACTTTTGCTTAGTTTACATGTATTAGTTTGTGATTAGATCAGTTTAAGATGAACTGCTAATGTTAAGTCAATGATATTTGGTATGCAAATGTATCGGCATTTGCAAGTATCGTTTCCGTGGAGATTATATAGCCCCACCCTGATCATGGTTCATTGACTTTGAAACTTTTACATAGTTTACAAGTTAATGTTTGTGTTTAGGTTTGTTTAAAGGAACGACTTATAATAAATCAATGGTATTTGGTATGCAGTTGTATTAGCATTGGCACATCTCATTCCATGGAGATTGTTTAGCCATGTACCTTCAGTCATGGTTCATCGACTTTGAATATTTGCATAACTTACATGTTAAAGTATTGCTGTTTTAATTTCAACATTTGCATTATCAAAATTACAAGAAGGCGAGACATATCTCTGTGATAACAGTTTATTCTTATTTTTTACTGCTTTGCCTTAGTTTTCTTGCTCCTATGTTTTTGTCACTGTAATGTATATCAATCTTAAATATTATTGACTGTAAAAACTAAGTTAGCATGGAATGAAATGAATCCCTGTACTCGTTGTTAAAGACCGTTTTAAAAAGGACCCAGTGATTTCTTATACATTATATATTGCAAAGTTATGGCAAAATGTTTTCAGAACAGAAAGTTATCATTAAATTGAAAAGGGTTAAATTTGATCAACATAGTAATATGTTTTTTGAACTTATTAAGAATATATAATATTATCCTTCGCTAAGTTACAGTTACAAACTAGGAAAAGTCAGTTTTAAGCCCAGGAATGTCTTCTTTCTTATTCACATTTTTTAAAAACCCGGACGTTTTAAATGTTGCTCTCGAAAAAAACACGGACAATATAAAACACTGAATTGTTTGTGCTCAAAACATTATAGCATTCATAATAAGATGAACAGTCACGAATAAAACTATTATACTCCCGAAATAGCAGTAAATCGATCTAATCGCATGTAATATCACTCGAAAAAACCTGATCTACACTCGAAAAAAGTGGACCGATTCACTCGAGAGAAAAAAACACGATCTCAGCCGAGTAAATCGATCTAATCGCATGTAATATCACTCGAAAAAAACCTGATCTACACTCGAAAAAAGTGGAACGATTCACTCGGAAAAAAAAAAAAAACACGATCTCAGCCGGACACTATACCTACCATGAACTTCATGTGTGTACTTACGGTTGTGACAACGTTTTGTCGTATTTCTGAACATTTAATCCAATTATAAATGCTTAAAAGCAGAGACATTGTATTATATGTCCCTGTTAAAAGTGACCCACTGAAACTGTAATGTGACAAATTAAAGAGTATGTTATCCAAAATGATTAAGCGGGACGGACATCTTTAACCGAAACCAAATACTATCGAAAGTAAATTTAGTATTTTCTTCTCAGAAATAAAGAGGAAGGACCATTTTTTAGAAGATATTTCTTAACTCAATCTTTAAATGTTAGGCAATATAACAATGATAATAAAAATTTGCGACGGCGTCGAAATGAAGCCAATATCATTAACAAATTAAGCTAAAAACACATCAAAGGGTGTGAAGATGAAGCCAGGTGCTAACAGGTAAGTATTTTTAACGAGTCCAACATGACAATTAAAAAGGCTCTTTTTAGAGCCACACACACATTTCAGAAAGTGTCTAAATTGTTGAACATCGATTGGACTATTCTTAACTTAACTCCATAAACCGCATATATCTGCAAGACCTAGTTTATCCTAATACAAAACGCGGATAGAAGGTATCTTGGCAATATAATGTTAGGAAGATAAAAATAATATGATCATAAGGCATGTAGTATCAGAGACATATAATACATTGTATTATATGTCTCTGGTAGTATTAACACCAATTATAGATTTGTTTATACTTTTCGAAAATTTGCAGTAATATCGTTGTATTTTAAGAAATATGATAAAAACTATAGGTCACGCAACTTTTTATCAAGCTACTGCTTCGGGTACGGATGAGGATTTTGAAGGGAAAAAAGGGAGACCACCTAGGTGAGGATCCATGATTTTTAAAAAGGGGGCCTCCTGGCAAGCTAACGTTTGGATTAATACTTGTAAAAAGTCTATGCATTTATCATATAGGAATCTCCATAAGGGGGCCTGGAACTCTCCCCCACTAAATCCGCATCTGGGTACACCAAGACAACGTCAGGAGTGGGACTTGTAAAACGTCTATGCATTAACCATATATGTAGCTCAATAGTGGGGAGGGGTGGGGCTAAATCCGCCTCTGAGATTATGCAAAATTCACATGTTTTGTAAAGATTTTAGATGACAAAAGCACTATAATATGAATTCTGCTGATGACTAGAAAGAGAGCTAAATTAGAGAATTTCGAAATAAAATGTGAGGACAAGTTCTTATGAAAATGCTGCTGAGTAATAAAACTACACTAGGGCTCTTAAAAGTCTGTGCCATTCCCTTGCATCTATGTGCATCTACTCATGGCAACGACCACTTTCCCACATAGTAAACTAGACTATAATCCAACACTAAAAAGGGTAAAAATCATCATTCAAGGCCAATAAATCTTATATGAAACTTAATGACAATTTCTTCTATGTTGACTTATTTGCAATCTGATTAAAATTTAGATATACATGTATAGCAACTCGCCGATATAACCACACCGGATATCCCGATCCGAAATCCGCGAAGGGATCCGAATCCCGAGGAGCAATTAATGAAAAGTTTGTAACGGTGGGTAGGTAAAATCTGGAGCTGATTCCCACGGAGCACAATTCCTCCATGGGAATCGGATCCAGATTTTACTTACATAGCGTTAGAAACTTTTCATTAATTGCTCCTCGGGATTCGGATTCCTCCGCCGTTTCGGATTGGGATACTTGGTGTATAACGAAATTGGAGATCTATATTTTAATTTGTAGATCTTGTCTTGCAATTCTTTTTTGCTGTTTACAGTTTCTCTATCTTCTATACATAGTTTTTGCCAAAGACAAAAAGGGTAAAACATCACCATGTAAGGGCAATAACTCCTATAAGGAGTCGACGGACAATTTCGGCAGTGTTGAACTATTCGTAGATCTTTTTGTGGGTGAACAAATTTGCGTTTAAAGTTTGACCCTATCTATAATAAGCTTCTAGATAATAGGCAAAACAAAAACAAAATTTGTAAAAATCAGCATTTAACGGAAATAATTACTCCTATAAGGATTTTGAATTTGAACATGTTAGAGTTTCGTAAATATTGTGGTGCAAGCCTTTTGCTTTCAAACTTTTTTTTCTGAAACTACTATAGTAGTCTCAGCCGGTTTATTTTTTAAGTGGACTTAAATATCAAATAACTTAACCGTGCACAATCTAAAGATACTGTAGCATTGTATAGAAATCAAACCGATGATTAAACCAACACAAAAAGGGAATACGTAACGGCGAACACAGCAAGAGATTAGCAGCATCTAGAATTGTAATTTTTTGTAGACGGAGATATAAAGCTAGTTTGGAAATATTTAAATCGGCATTAAGTAATTAGCGTCAAAGGGTCGAAAAAGAAAGATGATTGACGTCAGTATCTTGTCCGGGAAGAATATTTAGTGGAATTGTTCCCAGTTTAAAGATTTCCCCCTTCCTGTAATGGAAACGTGAAACAAAAGATTTGCATATTTGTTCGTCAACAACCAGATCTACAACATTTGATATATGCCACCTATATTCTTTTTATTCATTGGATCCAGATTGAACATGATCCATCACAAGACAAATAGTAAAAGGATATAGAAGTTATGTGATTTACATATCCAATGAAAAATCATTGTCAGCAAAACACAATTGTCGTATTTCCATTCTTAATTTCTGAGTCATAGTATCAAAGTCTCTAATGCCATTGATGATACTATGATATTTTTACACACACTGGGTTTGAGAAGAAAAACAGATTAACAGCTTAATGGGCTAAGTGTTGGTCATATTTAATCTGTGAGCTAAAGAAATTTGATTCTTGGTAGACAAATTACTTACTATCCCAGATAAAGTAACCAAATAGATAATATCACCAATCTTGCAATTTAAACAAATATATTTCAGAAAAATAAGGGGCGAAATGTTGGTACGAAAAAAGCCGAGAGTAAACGGGAAATTTGGGAAGGGAGGTAATGAAAGAACGCGCCAAATCTGATGGTAGATTGTCATTTTAAAATTATATTTATTTTAAACACACGTTATAAATTATACCGGCTAGTTTTATGAGCTTCAATACATTGAAATTTTGAATGCAAGTATATTTTGGATTAATAATATGAGGCAGATGTAACTAAAGCTGACAAAATTATTCAAAAAACAACAATAACATTCAAACGGAGATAATTGCGACAGACTTTGCAAACATATTTGGCAAAGTACCTCGCGAAGGAATACTCTCCAAACTAAATTATTATGGCATAGAAATTATACAACCCTTCAAATAAATGGAAGATTTCTCACATGTATCACACGGACTATTAAAAAGTCATTATGATTATTGATGGTGTACAATCAGACAAAATTAATGTGACATCTGAAATCTGGTGTTCCTCAGGAAATCGTTTTGGTTCTATCCTGTTAGCACCAAATTGGGAGAGGACTGGCTCATGTTGTTCCACACAGACAAGAGCTAAGTCCTTCTAGATCACGAGACATTGGGTTCCGCGGAACCCTTACGAATTTTTACACGTGATAGATTTAGGTATAAAGTATTCAAATTATCTTGTATTACAAAAAAATGATTATTTTCACATCATGAAAAAGCATATTTTCAAGGCATTCGTACGAAGCATAACCCTTTTATGTCAAAATTATATCTATAGCTCTAAATTAACACATACGGGATAATTTTCGTAAATAATGTACTAAAAACTGTGGAACATTTAAATAAAAACATTTGTCTCCTTTATATATTTGAAAATGAAACTTCAAAGTTCGATAATGATATTTAAACTTCTTATACTTTTAGAAAAAAACCAAATGTCGAACAATTACAAAAAATAGGTACGGTATGAAGCCTTTGTAAACAGCTATCAAACTGGTTGAAAACTAGTGGTTTTGAATAACCCCAAGGACGTCACATGATTTTTTTTTTTTCAATTCAATCGTAATTCGTACTAAGTATGAAGCAGTAATAGAAAGTGGAGAAGCAAACAGCAGGTTTTGATAGTTTTTTTTCAGAATTTACTCATAAATTTTAATGAAACACGCATCTTTGTCCGAATTAAAATTAAAACAAAAAACTTATAAATATATCCATTCCTTTTGGATTGGTATCTCTAAATTGATTTGATTTTGATTTTTGGTGTTTTAACGCCACTTTTAAGCACCGCTTTTGGGCTATTTCGTGGCGGCCAGTTTTTATTGGTGGAGGAAGCCGGGTGCCCGGAAAACCACCGACCTTCGATAGGAAAACTGACAATCCTAGTCAATTAAGATTGGAGTCGAGTGCACCCGCACGAGCGGGGTTCGAACTCACAACCTCAGTGTTGACTGGCTAGTGATTACAGTAGTAACTACTTAGACCACTCGGCCACCGAGGCCCCCCGTATCTCTAAATATTATTTCCATGCTCTTACATAAACATTTAACAAGTTGATCACGCTCTTAACTTCTTAGTTGGCGCACATCAAAGTCGTGCACAAATGGCAAATATTTTTGTCGAGAAAGAATAAATAAATAAAATTATTTGTCCTTTTAATCATTGCAAATAAGAACAACATATTTAATTATAAATTATTAAGCATTAATCTTTTCGATACAATTGTTAATTACTTAAAATAAAAGATTATGATTGTTTATTCAGTTGTTATGTTATATATGGCACGTGTCAATCGGTTCACTGATTTTCGGCATATCAAAGAAAAATGGGTACGTGCTTAAACAATGCTTAATAACTCGTTTACTTGTGATTATTTTCTATAAAATTTTAATTTATGCATTTAGGAATAACAGTACTGGTTGAAGAGTTGCCACCGTCAATTGTAGATTTGACGGTCGCAAATGCAGTTTTACTGGCGACGCGTAGCGAGACAGTAAAACGGAGATTTGCGACCGTCAAATCAAATGACGGTGGCAACTCTTCAACAACATACTATTCATTCTAATGCATTACAAAAAGAAATAATACGATAAAACCTGAAAAATGTCTAAATTTGACAGGGCGAAATGTTGGTACGAAAAAGCCGAGAGTAAACGGAAATTTGGGAAGGAGGTAATGAAAGAACGCGCCAAATCTGATGGTAGATTGTCATTTTAAAATTATATTTATTTTAAACACACGTTATAAATTATACCGGCTAGTTTTATGAGCTTCAATACATTGAAACTTTGAATGCAAGTATATTTTGGATTAATAATATGAGGCAGATGTAACTAAAGCTGACAAAATTATTCAAAAAACAACAATAACATTCAAACGGAGATAATTGCGACAGACTTTGCAAACATATTTGGCAAAGTACCTCGCGAAGGAATACTCTCCAAACTAAATTATTATGGCATAGAAATTATACAACCCCTTCAAATAAATGGAAGATTTCCTCACATGTATCACACGGACTATTAAAAAGTCATTATGATTATTGATGGTGTACAATCAGACAAAATTAATGTGACATCTGGAAATCTGGTGTTCCTCAGGAAATCGTTTTGGTTCTATCCTGTTAGCACCAAATTGGGAGAGGGACTGGCTCATGTTGTTCCACACAGACAAGAGCTAAGTCCTTCTAGATCACTAATATAAGAAAAACCCAATAAACTTTGACCAGACTCTTCTCCAACACGAGTCCAACATGTACTGCTAAAAGAAACATCTACAAAACATCTTGGCATATCAATACAAACAGACTTACATGACTTAAAATGGAACAAACATGCCAATAATATTACAGCTTCAGCCACACAAAAGCTCAACTTCATTAAGGTTTATGAACACTTTGCTGTGTCAATGCTAAAGATATGGAAATTTTATAAAAATCCACAGCCTTTCCCTGTGTACTCTTACATTTGACAATTATGTACTAATAGAAGGGGAATTCCTGCATGCATTGCTTGCAATGCTTACCCTAAAACAAAATTTTAAAATAAAGATATTAGATAAAATAAGTACAAATATTAACAATTGAAGTACACCTTTTTCAATTCAAAAATAGGTGAAGAAAAAGCTTATACTTCACTTGTAAGACCAAAAGCTAGAATGCAGCAGCTGCATCTAGGATTCACATACCAAATCACAAACACACCAGCCTGAGATGGTCCAGGGCTGAGCAGCATAGGTACACATTGAAACAGATACCATAACACTTGTTACATCAGTGCCCAGCAGGTTATCATGAGTATGTTGATGGAGTGTTGAAATATTAAGAAGAAATATGACTAAGTCTTTAAGCCTGTTAGCTAGCCATGTAAAACAGTCTTAATATATTTTTTCAAGATTAGATTAATGAAATAATTTGATTCATATGACTAAAATAATCAAGCTTAGAAACTTGTATATATAGGCCATGTTGGTAAAAAAATCTACATGTTCTATGTCAGTGTGGCCATTTGATGATATGTAAATTGTCAGACGTGCACCGTTTTGCAGGGAACATAGAAATACTAGGCATCTAATTTTCTAAATTTTTATAAAACTTGTATCAGAGGTTTATATCAACACTGTTTTGGACTAGTTTGAAAATCAGTGCCGATCAACTATTTTTAAAAGAGTCATGCCCCTGGAAATATTAATTATATGGTAAATTGCATTGTAAGTGCTTTCACATGTAGATTTTTATTTATCTTGCATCAGATGTTTATATCAGCAATGTCTTCGACAAATTAAAAAATAAGTGCTGATCAACTATTTTTTTTAAGAGTTATGCCCCTTAGAAATATTAATTCTATGAAAAATTGCATAGTAAGCACTCTTAATGTGTACAATTTTTACCAGATTTTATCAAACTTTAATATATCAAAGGATTATATCAGCAATATTTTGTACAAGTTAGAAAATCAATGCCAATCAACTAATTTTGAAAGAGTTATGCCCCTTAAACAAATTTTTTTTAGTTATTGCCCTAGGATAGATGAAATATGTGCAATGCAGGGTATCCTGGAACTCTGATTAAAAGGAGATTGAGGGTAAAGATCAATGAGACAGTGACTCAAATTTGCAGTGAAACAAGAAAAATCATATTTTAGTTCAGACTTGCTCTTGGCAATTACTACATATTGTTGTTGAATGTTTTTCAGGTTCACTAAAAAATTATTTTAGCATGTTAATGTAGTTGTACAGAGAAAGCAGAACTATGCCATTGTTAAATATAAGTGGGGTACAGGTCAGCTTTCCGTTTGAACCTTACCCTTGCCAAGTTACCTATATGGAAAAAGTAATGGAATCCTTGCAGAAGGTATAATTTAAATATAAACTATTTTTATATATATTTCTCAAATATTGCCCTGATTTGAATTAAACCATCCTGATCAATAGTTTATTTTGTGATTGTTCTTAGTCTAAATGTCAATACAAGGGTTCAATCCCTATTATTATTTACAGTACCTGATGATTTGTAAATCAGCTATTCAAAACCTTTTTGTAATGCACAATGCATTTCAAATTTTACAATGATTAAAGATGCATCATTTTGTGATAATGAATTGTCTGCAATTAAAAAAATAACAAGAAGGTTAAAAATTTGATAGAATTGCAAAAAGAATGCACTACTAAGCAAATGGAATTGGGGCATTGAAAGTTAAAGTTCTTATGTTGAAAAATACTATTGAATCTACATTATCATGATTGTTATGTAAAATAAATGGATTGCTATGTATGTAATTATTTGCAGAATGTTAATGGTATCTTGGAAAGTCCAACAGGAACTGGGAAAACATTGTGTTTACTTTGTTCTACACTTGCATGGCTGGAGTCCAGAAAGGCCCAGACAGAGCTGAATCGACAGGTCTCTATTGCTTCTATTATGGGAGAACAGAATATACAACAAGATGTAGAAAAACTTAGTAAAAGTTTACAATCTTCAACAGGATTGACATGGGGAGGAAGTGAATTTGGTAATTAACAATTTTTACTAGTTACAATTTTTATGATAGTAAGGACAAATTAAGAACAGAATTTTGGAGACATTGATTTATATGACACGAGATAAAGTTCAAATAACCAATATTCGCCTGCTTTAACTCAAATCTGGCTTTATATCAATAGCAGTCTACTAGTACATAGAACTTGATCTTACTATGGACGCATCAAGGGTAGTATTATATAGTCTTTAACTAAAAAAAAGTCATTATATTACACACAGTTTCAAAATACTTACAAACAATAATACAACTTTTCTGAAGATGTATCTAGAGTTGTATAAAGGTCTCCAACCAAACGTGTGGTTTAAACTAATATTCATGCTTCACTGAATAAGTTGAATTTTTACATTTTAAATAATTTCTAAGATACACCTCTTCAGTAATGTAACTTTGTATAATGATGCATCTATTGGTAAATGGGGTATTATTTCAATCCATCATATAAGGGGTCAGTTGATTAGTTTTGCCCATGAATTTTGCTCTTTGAAACTTAAAAAAAAAAGAACTACAGTATTAAAACATGTGTAAGGATAGATCTTCATAAAGGGTATAACTACATCCTACTAAGAGTATGCCACCTACTACAAACTTTCTCAAATATTGCTATCCTTCCCCCAATTACAAGCTGGAATACAAAGTGTTAGCATATCTTTTGTATTGTCATAGTGCCCTTTTTTCATTCTGAAATTCAACAGTTGTCTCGAGTTCTCTGTGTTGCCTATAAGTATTGATCATGAGTTTTTTTTTTGCTTTCTGAATGTATAGTGGTAAGATACAAATTTAGTTCACATTAGTTCACATTTCGTTTTGATTGACCTTCTTGTATTGGAATTTCGGTCTTTTGACTTACATGATAATAGAGCTTGTTAAGACTGTTTTGGTATGCCAGTACCTTGATTTGAATTGCCAAAAATGTGGACTGATTAAAAATTTAGCATTAGGGGGATTAGTATTTTCAAAATATTACTATTCTAGTTTTGACCTTCAGTGATGTATTTGGACGTATCCTGTGGTTGATTTCAATATAAATGTGATTAAAAATACTCTTTATACCCCCTTGCTTTTTGAAGTTTATAGTGATTGGGGTGTCCAACCATTCTTTGATACATCTCTGTGTTTGTCCTTCCGTCCCACTATTATATCCGATTCTGCACATGGACCTTTCACAAAATCTTACTCAAATGATGTAATCTTGCACCTCATATTTCATTCTTTCATCTAAATGATTTATTAGGTTTACCTTGGCATAACACATTGACTTTGTCATATCTTCACACTTCAGTCCACATTTGTATCCACTTCTTTTCAGATATCCTTATTTAGATTTATTAAAACTTTCTCTCAGAATGTTAATCATATAATGCCATTGTGCATCACCAATTTTGTTCTTTTATTCCAATTATTTTTTACTTAGCAAATCATAGACCTTGTCATTGCTTTGTGTATTGGCTGAGGAGGGTGTCATTTTGCTTGCAGTAACTCTAATTGTGATCTGCATTTTAGCCCTTTTCACATTGAGATTAATCAAGACCACCTTTGTAATCAATGATTGTCTATGTCTTAGAATTTTATTTACCAACATCAATACAATTATGTAGCTGTATGAAATTAAAAATACATTTGAAAATTCAAAAAGATCCAAAACAAGAATTTTTTAAAACATTTTTAATGTAATGAATGTATATACATGATTGTATTTGTACAATTTCCCTAACAAAATAAATAATTTTAAAATTGTAATCAATCTTTCCTTTTAGCTGTGCCAAAAATAATATATGCATCCAGAACTCATTCACAGCTGAATCAAGCTGTACAAGAGTTAAAAAGAACAGCATACAACAGGTTTGTATGAATAAAGCAGAGTAAAATCTATTACATATATAGTTTTGGGAAAGAATAACAAATTTTCCTAAGGCATCACCTAAAAAAATAAGATGTAGCTATGTTCATAACTAAATCTATATACCAGTTACCTCCCAAGTCTATGTAAAATATTCTCAAAATAAACTGAAACATTTGGGTTATATCCTTTATAGGACTGTTTATATTCAAGTATGTATGTCATAAGTTTTGTCAACTTGCTTGCTAGTTTGGTCATTGTTATCAATTAAATGTATGGATAAGATACAATTAAGATTCACATACTATTTGGTGGGACAGGAAGTGATGAAAACAATATTGTTCTTTGCATTATCAATGTTCATGTCCTTCAACGTATTACAGCCGTTTTCATTTTCATGTGCCTACAAAGAAAGTAACCCTCCACTTCGCCATTTGAATTTCTTCAACTGGTTTTAAAGTTATTTTACCACAATTAGTAAATTTGAACAACACAGATTTTTTACAGATTCCATTTATTTTTGTTTGGTGATAAGTATATATAAGCCAGCATCTTGTTTTGGCTGACATAGTGGTGTCTGAGAAATAGAGAGTTTATTTTACATGGCCTTATTTGAACAAACTATCAATCTTCTGACATAATTGTCTAACATCTCTAATCAAGTTACAGTAAAATTATAATGCAATTACTCATTATCTATATCAGTTAACAGATAATATATATATATATATATGTTTTCTCTGTTTAAATAACCCTGCATCTTTACCTTATCATTTACTGTGTAACAAACACTTAGTACAAAACTCTTGACCTCAGTAGTATGTTAGATGTTCAATATGGTCATGAAAGATTTAACTTCATTTAAATGGAAATCATAGAAGTATAAAACAATGGTTCAATGGAGAAAAAGAGTTAAAATGTGAATTTGTTTCAAATATTAAAGTAAAAAATGCAATTTTATGGCCTACCTAAGATAGAGGGGCATTATGTTTTATGGTCTGTCCATCCGTCCCTTATCAGGTTTTAGTTTTTGTTTAAGGTAGTTTACAATGAAGTTGTGATCACATCAAATTAAAACACAGTACCGGTACACATGTTATTTATGATAAATTTTTGTTTTGTAGTAAACCTTTAATGGGGTTACCCTGGGTGGGTCATGAAAAGTGTTATTAAACCCCTTACCTCGTACATTTTTCTTTGAATATATTTTATCATTTTTAGTATGATGTTGAAAGTATGAAAATTACATGTGAGACCTGTTATATTTTAGTGTTAAAGTGAGTGTAATAGGATCCAGAGAGCAGCTTTGTATTCAGGAGCAAGTTAGAAAGGAACCTAATAATTCCAATAAAGTAAGTCAAAAATTTCATTAAGATGGCTTAGAAACTTTCAAATTGGGGAAACCTATTAAGGCAAATATAGAATTTCAATTACATTTTCACTGTACTTGACACCAACCTATAGTGGAGGTTTCAAAGTGCCTTCTGTGATGTTTGTTTTGATGGGCAGCCCTTAGACAAGTTTTTCAAATTGAGAGTTACCACTACCATTGCTTACCGATAAATATGTAGAGAATGGTGTAATAGCTTATTGATATTATCTGGAAAAATATTTTAAATGTTCACTTAAAATATTTTTTTTTAATAAAAGCTACATGGAAAATCTACAACTCTTTCTATGTGCCTGTTTACAGGACGTATTATGGTATACTGTTTTCCGTCTGTCGTCAACATGTCGGACAATAACCCAAAAACCCTTTAACCAATTTGCATGAAACTTTGGTGAATCGTTTATATCTACTGACATGAGCTCCCTTTTGATTTTTATAAATTTTAGATTTTACTTTTTCAAGTATTGGGGTTTTATTCATTAAAAAGGGGGGATTTTCCAGTTTTCGGACAATAAATCAAAAATGCTTTGAGCAGTTTTTTTTTTCGAGTTATGGGGTTTTATTCATTAAAAAAGTGTTTTTTTTCCAGTTTTCTGACAATAACTAAAAATGCTTTGAGCAGTTTTCATGAAACTTTGGTGAATTGTTTATATCTATTGACGTGAGCTCCTTTTAGATTTTACGTTTCAGAGTTGTGGGGTTTTATTCATTAAAAAAGGGGGATTTTCCAGTTTTCGGACAATAACTCCATAGTGCTTTGAGCAGTTTTCATGAAACTTTGATGAATTGTTTATATAAGAATAACCTTCCTAGAGTTTTTTTTATTAATTTCTGAAGTGACATTGAGGAGTTATGGAACTTTATTCTTTGTAAAAGCGACGGCTGTATCATGCGCTCATGGGGCAGCTCTATATTTCATATCTCATATTTCTTAGATTTTTAAAAATTGCTCTTGGCCCAAAGATAAGTGGCCATATATACAATAGTCATCAGACTGAATCAGTTACCAGTCTATCAATCTTAAACGCATGTACATGAGAGAGGAAATATTAATAGGGAAGATAGTCATCTATCAATGAGACAGCAAACCAACAACAACCAAAAAGACATCAAGAATTTGTATATCAATGAGGATTTGTTGTCTTTCTTTATGCAGAACCAATAGATAATGGGGGTAATGGTAGTTCATGAAAAAAATAACATTTGAATAAAAATTGGCATGTAGGATGTCTTTCTGTGGACTGTTAGTCATAACAAAGCAGTTTTTATATTCATATCTCATTAACATTCTCATTCTGAATATGCACTTTATTAACAAACAGCCATAAACAATAAACAGCCATCCTTCCATTCCTCTAGCTATTAAGGGGAGACAAGTTTTAGTCCACCTAATCAGTTCTACTTAGTTGCACTAGAATACCTTATTATCCTCCAATTTTCATAAGAGCTTAATTAATCGTGTAAAATAAATGCTGTTTTATGTCAACTTCAAAATGGTATTATGTTATGTAATACTCAATGGCTGATGCACATGTATAAGAAAGCACATATTTGTGAATTATTATACCCCACGCAACGGGTTGCGGAGGGTATAATGTTTTTGACCCGTCAGTCCGTCAGTCCTGTTTCTTGTCATCGCAACTCCTCTCAAACCACACAACATAATTTCACGAAACCTTTTTAGATAATAAGGACATACTATGTAGTTGTGCATATTGACAGGAAATTGCGATTCAATTTTTTTTCTAGGAGTTACGCCCCTTTGAACTTATTTACTTTAATGTACTACTGCAACAGTTTGTCATCGCAACTCCTCTCTAACCACACAACAGAATTTCATGAAACCTTTTTAGATAATAAGGACATACTATGTAGATGTGCTTATCGACAGGAAATTACGATTCAATTTTTTTTCTAGGAGTTACGCCCCTTTGAATTATTTGCTTCAATGTACTACTGCAACAGTTTGTCATCGCAACTCCTCTGAAACCACACCACAGAATTTCATGAAGCTTTGAAGATAATAAGGACATACTATGTAGATGTTCATATCGACAGGAAATTACGATTCAATTTTTTTTCTAGGAGTTGCGCCCCTTTGAACTTATTTGCTTTAATGTACTACTGCAACAGTTTGTCATCGCAACTCCTCTGAAACCACACAACAGAATTCATGAAACTTTGAAGATAATAAGGACATACTATGTAGAAGTGCATATTGACAGGAAATTATGATTCAATTTTTTTTTCTTACACTTATTTTATTTCTCCAATGACAATGTGGGAAATTGGGGTATGTGAGCGCGCTCACTAAGGTTCTTTAATTGTTACTGATCTTATTCCTTCCAGGTCCACATGTGTAGAGCAAAAGTCAGTGCTAGGACATGTCACATGTATAACAGATTGGAAGGTATGTTTGTGATTTGATCAAATGTTCAGTGTTGTACTTATTCAAAGTACACAATGGTTGCTGCAGAATTGACAGGATTATTTTCATTTATGTTTATTTAGACTTTTCAAGTAACAGCTTTAATCATGGAATAGAACTTTCATAAAACTTTGATTGTGGGACATTGAAACATCGTTCACTACTTATATAATTAAATTTACCAGATGAAGAGCAGAAATAAAATCCAGTCTTAAATATTGATAATTTCACGATTTCAACATGATATATCTCTCACTAAAGGGTACAGTTTACCAAAAAATATTGTCAAGTACAACAAACTACTAGCTAAAATTCTAAGATACAAAACCATATTAGCTTGGGACATTGACACAGATTTGTTGCGAAACAATGAAGATCTGACTGTATTTCCAAAACAAGACTTTTTCTTTGGGCAAATGTCAAATTATATCAGGTAAGGCAAAATTTGAACAATGATCACCATGAAGAACACTTCATGTCTGGCCAACATTGATTTTATAAAACATTTCTGAACTTCAGTAAAAATCTTAAAAACGTGACATTTATTATACCCCACGCAACAAGTTACGGAGGGTATAATGTTTTTGACCCGTCTGTCCGTCCGTCCGTCAGTCCGTCCGTCCGTCCGTCAGTCCTGTTTCTTGTCATCGCAACTCCTCTCAAACCACACAACAGAATTTCACGAAATCTTTTTAGATAATAAGGACATACTATGTAGTTGTGCATATCGACAGGAAATTACGATTCAATTCTTTTTCCAGGAGTTACGCCCCTTTGAACTTATTTACTTTAATGTACTACTGCAACAGTTTGTCATCGCAACTCCTCTCAAACCACACAACAGAATTTCATGAAATCTTTTCAGATAATAAGGACATACTACGTAGATGTGCATATCGATAGGAAATTACGATTCAATTTTTTTCCAGGAGTTACGCCTTTGAACTTATTTGCCCAATATACTACTGCAACCTTTTGTCATCGCAACTCCTCTCAAACCACACAACAGAATTTCATGAAACCTTTTCAGATAATAAGGACATACTATGTAGATGTGCATATCGACAGGAAATTACGATTCAATTTTTTCCAGGAGTTACGCCTTTGAACTTATTTGCCCAATATACTACTGCAACCTTTTGTCATCGCATCTCCTCTGAAACCACACAACAGAATTTCATGAAACCTTTTCAGATAATAAGGACATACTACGTAGATGTGCATATCGACAGGAAATTACGATTCAATTTTTTTTCCAGGAGTTACGCCCCTTTGAACTTATTTGCTTAATATACTACTGCAACCTTTTGTCATCGCAACTCCTATCAAGCCACACAACAGAATTTCATGAAACTGTGTAGATAATAAGGACATACTATGTAGATGTGCATATTGACAGGAAATTATGATTCAATTTTTTTTTCTGATACAATTTTTTTTTCTTACACTTATTTTATTTCTCCAATGACAATGTGGGGACGTGGGGTATGTGAGCGTGCTCACTAAGGTTCTTTCATTTATTTCCAGCATTAAGTGAAATTTTTAAGTTTGAGTTAGATTATACAGAGATTTCAAACATTGAGGAATATTTAAGGTTTTTAATCATGATCTCCATATTCATCTTTATACGTATCTCCAAAGGATTTGAAATGCACTAATTTTTCTTTTGAAATATATTTCCAGATATAAAGAAAAACAGTGATGCACGTTCATTGATAGGAAACGTTATAGACATAGAGGATATGGTTACTTATGGTGAAAAACAGAGGTGAGAGTGCCATTTATTTTGTCAATAATATTATATATATTTATTTTTGTTACCAAAATATATACATACTTGATACCCTTGCCTTAAAAGTGTAACAGTTATGGCTACTTGATTTCTGAGGACATTAAGGTCTTAAAAGGGAGTCTTGTATGTATTGTAGGATAAATTCATCTTCTGTTTGAAGAACACCAGTTTCATAGTACTTCAAGATCCCTATTTACAGCTTTTGTTCATAGTAAGTCATAACTTCTGTTATAATATCCACACACAATTATTTTTCTTTTATAAAGATTTGATCTGGTAATGGCATGTTCTCTTTTCTCATACAAAATTTCAAATATTAGTACTAAATGATTACATTTTCTCTTTCAAGTAAACGAGCAGCACTGGTATAATCAGCAGTTTAACAAATCATGTTTGGTTAAGGTAGAATTTTGTTTTTGTTGATGTTCTGTCATATCTTTTAATGAATGAAATTGTCTTTTAGTGTAAAAAGTAAAATCACAAAAATACTGAACTCAGAGTAAACAAATCATGGTTTAACAATCTTTATATATATTTAGTGTTGTGCTTATTCAAAGTACACAATGGTTGCTGCAGAATTGACAGGATTATTTTCATTTATGTTTATTTAGACTTTTCAAGTAACAGCTTTAGTCATGGAATGGCAACTTTCATAAAACTTTGATTGTGGGACATTGAAACATCGTTCACTACTTATATAATTAATTTTATCTTAGAATTTTAGCTAGTAGTTTGTTGTACTTGACAATATTTTTTGGTAAACTGTATCACTGTACTAGTGAGAGATATATCATGTTGAGATCATGAAATTATCAATATTTAAGACTGGATTTTATTTCTGCTCTTCATCTGGTAATGATGCAGATATTATATTTATGCATATAAGTTCAAAACCTTAATAAACATGGTTCAAATTTTGCCTTACCTGGTGTAAACCACCCTTTATAGATATAAGAAGATGTGGTATGAGTGCCAATGAGACAACTCTCCATCCTAGTGTAAAACCATTCAAACAGGAAAACCAACGGTCTAATCTATATAAAAAACAAGAAACGAGAAACACTTATGAACCACATCAACAAACGACAACTACTGAACATCAGATTCCTGACTTAGGACAGGTGCAAACAAATGCAGCGGGTTTAAATGTTTTAATGGTACCAAACCTTCACCCTTTTTCTGAAACAATAGTGTAACATCACAACATAGAAAGACACACTATAAATTATCAACTGAAATAGCTTAACTCAATCAAAGGACATATTAACACCAGTGAACATACACTGAACAAATAAATTTGACCTGTGATACATAAAATAGTCTTACAAATGACTTGTATATACTTTACAAAAGACTTTATACATTCTACTTGTAGAGTATGTCCATACTACTTGTATATACTTTACAAATGACTTTATACATTCTACTTGTAGAGTATGTCCATACTACTTGGCTAGAGAGTTAAAGAATGATGCAGATATTATATTTATGCCATACAATTATTTACTGGATCCAAAAGTAAGTTCTGTGTTCATGTGAAAATATTTAAAGAATCATGCTATAATGTAGATGGTGTTTTATGTATGTTGGTCTTCCACCAACTTGATTGGTAAAATAGCAGAAAACAATCTGCCTTAATTTTTATTGAAATAGGCAAATTTAGAGGCAGGAATACAAGTCATTTGTAAGACTTTTTTATGTAAATGAAGAAAGTTATATGATTTATTATTTTTATTGCTACTATTTTTACAAATACAGAATAGTATTTGATTGTTTGATTGAAAAAAAAAAATTTTTGCTTTATAAGGGAGATAACTCAGATAATTTTACTTTAAAAAAGGAACTTATAGTAAATTTTTCTATTTTGTATTATAGCTTAAAATCATACAGTGACCCCATTTATTGTTTAAATTTATAAGAGCTATCTTCTCATATTTATTTCAAAATTCTGTCATATAGTTTTCTCTCTATTCACATGACAATTACTTTTTCCTGTATAATGTTTTCAAAATGTGTCAATTTGTCAAAACATGCAGCTTGAAAACAAGCATATAACTATCATATTAATTATTGAAACAAGGATTAATGAACAGACATTATTTAGCATAACATGCCTATGTGTGCCAGTACTCTTTGATGAGAGAAATTCTGCTCAAGAATTTTCAGTTGTAATACTCTCTTTTTCAGTCAAGGAAAGCTCATGGTGTTGAACTCCAAGGCAACATTGTCATCTTTGATGAAGCTCATAATTTGGTAATGTGAAATATACCTGTTTAATTGGACTATGTTAGAGCTTAAAAAATGATCATAAAGTTATAAGAGGGTTTGGTTTGTGATTAACACTTTTAGGAGAAATTGTCTTGGCTCTGTGTTGAAGACCGTACTTTGACCTATAATGGTTTACATTTATAAATTTTGACTTGGATGGAGAGTTGTCTCATTGGCACTCATACCACATCTTCTTATATCTATTTATTCAGATTGGTGGATTCTGTACATTATATCTCTAGATAATGCTTAGTATTTAAAACAAAATTTGGAACAGATGTCATGCAATTTTGCATGACTTGTATAAATATCTAGTATAAATATAAATAAAACAGTAATATCAAATGATTTTGATTTTAATTTGAAACGTTTATTAGACATGAATTAATTAATTCCCACAAATAAGTGTCAAAATATTTGATACCGTTTCATGTGGCAGTTCACACTAATATTTTAACACAGAAATTGATAAGAACTACTAATTAACTTTCAGGAAAAGATTTGTGAGGATAGTTCTTCATTTGATTTAACCTCCACTGATTTAGCCACAGCCATTGAAGAACTTGCAAAGCTCTCAGAAAAAATATATGAATTGACAAAACACGAAGATCAAAGTCTGGTAGAAATGACAGATTCCTCAACTATGCCTGGTAAGGGATGTTCCTTTAAAACTTGTAAAGTGCTCATAAAAAACAATTTAATTTAAAACTATGTCATCTGAACTTCACTCTTACTGTAAGTACTTCAAAAACCTTAATAAACTTCTATGATTGGTTGTTGAAAAATATAATTCATGGCTTTTCTAATTTATCTGATAAACCAGATAAATGCAGTGTAACCAACATGGGTACTGAATATTTTCTTTCATTACATTAGTTGTAGTGGTATACTGTGATTTCCCAGTGAAATAAAAATTATAATTTCACATGTAGTCTGACAATTTCATTTCTCTGACACTATACATCAATTTGTGTTGTCAAGACGCTGCCAATAATGTAGAAATAAAAGAAGTGAAAATGTGTAAAAAAATTAAGTTCCTTTCATTTTCTACTTTATTTCTTAAAATTCAATATAATCTAAGAATTCAAATATCAAAGAATATTCCGTCTGTAAATCCGTCCCATTTAGTTTCAGTTCTCTAACTTAAGTTTGCCTCAACCAATTGTGATGAAACTTAGACACAATGCTTTATTACCACAAAACACAAGATCAAATTCGAATTTGGGTGGCATCACTTTCACCGTTCTAGAGTTATGCCCCTTTATAATGTTATAGTCAAGTGGGGGCATCATCAGTGTTCCATGGACACATTCTCCATTTATTTTTAAATCACATCTTTATTAAATGCTAAGGGTGCAATCAACAGTTTTTTTCTATGACGTCATATTTTAAGGGACCATGCCTAAGTGACCCTTAGTGGTGGAATGGTTAATAAAGATACTTGTATAAAACTAGATATCACTGGAATCAGAATTTTCTCTAGTTTATATTGAAATAAAAATATAGTGTACTTTTAATATAGTTAAAAAGTTCTATCCAGAGAAAAGGGGGAAAAAGTTGCCTAATCTGAACATAAAAAACCTGAAATCAGGTCATGTGCATACCCATGTAAACATGATACAGGCACATTTCCATAATCAAAACTGTATGAAATTCATAGGTTTTACCTGGCCTTTAATAAAATCTTGTTTCAGGGTACGGTTTCCTGCTTGAAAAGAGCTACAGTGGCTGCAAATAAGTTTTCAATTTTCACTGCCAGAAAAACAGGATGTTTACAGTGTTGTCTCCCTCAAAACATGTATATTTAATCTAATTTTAAAATTATTTTAATCATTCAACCTGTTTAAATTGAAAGCTAATTAACTAATTTTACAATCAAATACAAAAACATGATACTTTTGTACCAATTATATGAATAAAAAGGATTTCCCTCCATGCTTATTTTTAGTCGGGAATAACCCTAGTTTTTATACTGAAACTGTTTATAGCACCCTTAAGCAAAACTTTGTATGCGATATATAAAAAATTCTCCACTTTTCTGAATCTGTACATTATATCGATTAAAATGATGTTTTACTTTAAGGATTGCGACCATCGATAGTGAAACTACAGCTCATTTTTTATGTCGCTTGTTATTGGCATATTGGCCAGTTGCAAATAGTTAAACTGGCATATTCCAAACATTTCCTGAATCACATTTTCATCAGTTATACAAAGAAAAAAATCATAAAATTGGGTTTCTTTTGAATAAATAGAATAAAAACTATGAAATAAACATAAATAAAGTTACTTTAAACAGATTTTGTCCCTAGTATTATATGAACTAAGGTGTAGCTGAGTTGAGAAAAATATTGAAATAATGTATTTCTTAGAACGACACTTGTAGCTATTTGACTATAAGAAGTACCAAATATATAATATAATGAATAAAATGTATGTTACACTGATCAGTAGTAAAGGTCAAAGTAGAAAAATCTATACTTTTCATATGCAACTTTTGGTTCCAAATATATGAGAGAATGAATAAAAATATTATGACGTTGCAAAAGATGAAAAACTTCAAAATTTGTACACAGTCTGGTTTTCTTATATCTGCCATAATCTGGTTGCTATGTACAAATCTGTAATATTTGCATTAAATATACCAAACTGATGCTTTTAAATTAAAGTATGCATGCCATATGATATTTTTCAGAATTGTTTTACTCCATTCACTAACACATTTCTATGCTAAAACCTCACTATATTATATGTTTGACCCTTTAAGGGTGCAATCAACAGTTTTTTTCTATGACGTCATATTTTAAGGGACCATGCCTAAGTGACCCTTAGTGGTGGAATGGTTAATAAAGATACTTGTATAAAACTAGATATCACTGGAATCAGAATTTTCTCTAGTTTATATTGAAATAAAAATATAGTGTACTTTTAATATAGTTAAAAAGTTCTATCCAGAGAAAAGGGGGGAAAAGTTGCCTAATCTGAACATAAAAAACCTGAAATCAGGTCATGTGCATACCCATGTAAACATGATACAGGCACATTTCCCATAATCAAAACTGTATGAAATTCATAGGTTTTTACCTGGCCTTTAATAAAAATCTTGTTTCAGGGTACGGTTTCCTGCTTTGAAAAGAGCTACAGTGGCTGCAAATAAGTTTTCAATTTTCACTGCCAAAAAAACAGGATGTTTACAGTGTTGTCTCCCTCAAAACATGTATATTAAATCTAATTTTAAAATTATTTTAATCATTCAACCTGTTTAAATTGAAAGCTAATTAACTAATTTTACAATCAAATACAAAAACATGATACTTTTGTACCAATTATATGAATAAAAGGATTTCCTCCATGCTTATTTTCAGTCGGGAATAACCCTAGTTTTTATCTGAAACTGTTTATAGCACCCTAACATCTGATTCAGTAGTTACAGATACTTATGATACAATTAGCAACCTATCATATAACTTATATAAATCTCTTGACCTTATCATATATTGTGAAGCTTGAAATAGTGACCTATTCAGGAGACTCATCCCTACCTCTTTGTACACAGTAAAGTGGTCCCCTGAGGTTAAATTGTCAATTTAACATGTTTTTTCATACTTTTGTCGTTTATTGCAGAACCAGAATTTACTCTAGAAGATCTTCTGCGGTTAAAAGGTAGTTAAAATATTAATCATAAGAAACACAACATTAATGAATTGAAGAAATTGACATGGCAGTCATGATAGAATTAGTTAGAAATACAGATAGATGACTGAGATTTAGAAGCAAATATGTCATTAATTTTTTATATTAATAATGAGGCTAGGTATATGAAATGATATGAAGTGAAATGGATAATACAGTGACATGTATAAACACTGACCAGACACAAATGATAATTCACTACACAAATTTATGAGTTACAACCAAAATCATACTATGTTTAATCAATATTCTTGCAACTTTACAGTTTAAATCAACCAACTGGTTTGTAATTTTACCAGACTGATTTAGGAGAGCCACAGTCAAGTCATCAATGTTAGTAGTACATATGTAAATGGTAGGCATACTTTAATCCTATCAGATTTGACCTCACTTCAGTTTGATATAATTTCTGACAAATTGCAATTTGGTCAACATTTTTAATGATCTACTATAGGTTGAAGGAAAGCAGGGAGTTTTTGTAAGTATAAAATAGTATAGTCAGTTTGTTTGTTTTATTTTAGCCACATTGAAAGATTTAGAAAATAAAATAGATGAAATTCCAGTTCCCAGTAATGGTAAAGGAGTTACAAAACCTGGCATGTGAGTTCTCTTCATTTTTTCTTTCTTAATGGTGAACTATAGTTATATGTGATTTTTTTATCCATGAACATAGAACAGGTTAATTCTGCAGTTATGACTAAAACTGTAAAACACAAAATGAAAACTATCTTGAATGATTATATAATCATTGAGTGTTAAACTTCAAGATAGTTCGATGTGAAGTAAAAGTGATATCAATGTGAAAGTCTATCAAAAAATGTACCAAGATAACAACTACATCAAATTAATGTCAAATAAATGAAGTTTTTGAATTGATGGTGCTGTAAATGAAATTGAAGAAACAGAGAGATTTTTTATGATGATATAACCAGCCTTTTAAAATATGTTATTTGGCAGGGTATAACACCTATTATACACAAATATTCTTGTTGATAATGATTCTGTTTCAGTGAAATCTTATATGTGATAAATAGTCATTTCATTTTGCTTGCGATTGCTCATTCTCACTGTTATTGCAAGAAATAACAGATAGGAACTGAACCTTATGCCTTTGATGTCCAGACCAGTGTTTCTGTTCATGCAGATTCAATATCTTTACATGTTGTTGGGTTTTTTTTACAGGTTTATTTTTGAACTTTTGAGAAGTGTGTCTATTGGTTTTGATACTAAGAACTTTTTGATTGAATTGCTGGACAAGATAATAAATTATGTTTCTCAAGATGGTATGTATAAGGAAAATCATTTATTAAGATGATAATTAAGTTGACCGTGGTTTTAAATATTCTTGATTATGATTTTGAAATAGATATATAATGTAAATAAACTGCAAATGAACAAAATGTCAAAATGTTATCATGGAGAGTATTTTGTCAATTAAAGGAAACTTCAAAAAAAAATCAAAATTGATATTATGTCCATTCTGTGTAAAAGCTCAAATTCATAAGTATCAAAGTTATATTCTGCTAGATAAGAGATCACTATCGATTTTAAATTTAGAGTATCAATTCTCTGCGTACCACCATTTTGATATCTTCTCCGTTTAGAAACCACGATAGGTCTATAAACCACAAAGGACCAAAACTACAGTAACCTAATGTAGTCGTAATTGCTTGTCGATATCTTTTCAATCGTACGGTTGTTTTATCTTACTAACTTGATACGGAAAATGTTATTATTTTTAAATAACCATGGTCTGTCGTTTTCAAACTGTTTATATGGAAATTAGTTAAAAGTCAAAGTTCAAATTCATTAATGATCATGAATAAGTGTTCCATGAACATTATTTTCGAAAATCTAATTTGTTCATAATTCTATTATGCAATAAACTTATTTAAATAAATTTGGACCTTCCTTATCTGATCACCAGCATGGCTAAAGGTATTACTCCCAAAGGTATTGTGAGGTGACACGTCCAGGTATTCAAGCGATTTCCTGTTGGGCTTGCAAGTTCATGCATCGTTTCATTTCTGAGGGTATTGATCAGTGTACACGGCCGATAACTTGTAAGTTTCTATTTTGAACTATCAGGTGTATAATATACATCTCTGTCTTGCGTGTCCGATAGTGATATACTAGTCATTACTTAACTCATATGCTTGCTTATAAATAACATTTCTGGTGTAAAGAATATTATTTACAAAAATCTTAATAATTCCAAAAAAAAAATAAAAAATGATAAAATAAAATCTATTCACATATTTTTCCACGGGTAAATTTGGGAAAATGTTAGTATATACTTGTTGTCAATAGTGAAGGACAGTTTGAAACATACAAGAAGTATTGATTTAACAAAATGTACACACTTGTCGATCATTCGTTTATACACCTGGATAGAAAGTTACGGAACTATAGATAGTCGCAATTTAAAATATACATGTATACATTGAACATAAGAAAGAAACATACATTTTGATTAAATTGGCGTAAAAGTTTTGTAAATAGACTAGTCCACGTATGCCAACAGTATGTAATCATCGGATGTCGATGGACTATTGTATACCAAAAGAAGAAGAAGAAGAGAACCAATTTGATTTAAATACAGGTCGATATCTAACTTGCTTTGGTTCATCGGGTTATGGACATAGTAAAATCACAGATTTATATTTCAATTAGATTGTTCTCGGAACAAAGGAAGAAATTCGTCATCATCATAATTGTTGGGTATAATGGATAATAATGTGAACATGGTTCTGAAAGTGTTTTATGCCAAATTTCCTGTTCCGACATGTATGTTATATATATGTCACTGGACGTAAACTGATTATCCCAAGGGATGTGATTTTTTCCAGGAAAACTATTGAGTATCAAAGTTTCAAATTAATTTCAGGATTTATTTTCTTTCTTGGTATTCAATAACAGAAATTTAAAGAATAAACTGCTTGTCCGCTTTAGGGGTATTCTTGCAGTTAAAACGGTGTCTTCCTCGAATGCCAACATTTTATTTGTTACCTATTCCTTGAACGCCAACAAAAATATTTCAATAGATGTTTATATAATAACAATAGGTGTTTTATAACTATGTCAATGTTTTTATAAGTATTTAACCGTTAAAATAATTAGTGAACTTGATAAAATTGCAACATTTTATCGCTTTTGATAAGAAAAATAGTACATTTTGGGTTTTAAAATTATTATGAATTTTAAAGAAATAAAGAAAATTAAAACATTTTATTACTTTTATTAAAAAAATATATATTTTGGGAATGGAAATGTTTATTAACATAAGACATATTAGAAATATTAAAGAAATTTTAGTTAAATACAATTATTTCAAACTAAAAAAGATATTAGAGATTTTTAATTCCATATCATTTTAAATATCTTATTAGTTAATTTGAACTATATGAAATTTTCAATTGAACAATTAATTGATCCTGATATTCAGCACCCACTTCAACTTGAGCCACTTGACAGCAGCTTCTTCTCTTTAAGTTGATGGTATCTTTACAGTTGTCCTCTACTTTTACCAGTTATACATCCTACATAGCTTTGTGGATGGAGCTATGTACCCACTTGTCTTTGCGTTACTACCAGGAAAAATCCAGGCAACCTACATCCGTTTCTTCCAACTACTTAAAGATTACTGTCAACAACACCAACTGCAACTTCAACCAGAGACTATAGTACTTGACTAAGAGACAGCAGCACACAATGCAGCATGTACAGTGTTTCCTGGCATCACTAAGAAAGGTTGCCTTTCCATTAGACCAAGTGTATCTGGCGGAAACTCAAGAGTATGGCCTGCTAGTTTCATATTCCAACAACGAGGACATCCACAAACTGGCGAGATACAAAGTTTCAAGAAATTCCATCAAGTAATATGGGAGGATATTACAGCACACACAATTATAGAAATATTGAGAAAAACAAAAAACATCAAAATCCAAAGAGTCTATTGTAGATTTTGTGCAAACTTGAATTCCTGACAATATGCACATGTTGACTTTGTGATGCAACACTTTTCAAAGTTTCATTTTAGGAGAATCCATATTTGTTGAAGCAGTAACAGCAAAAAATGATTTTTAACATTTTGACCGACATGAACTAGATTTAGCTACCTGTAAATTACCTATCTGTTAATTTGTATGATTGTTTTGCTAAGCATGCACCTTTGTTGTGATAACTACTTACACCTATTCCTCGAACGCCAACATAATTTTACAGGTAAATTGTCGGTAGATCAAAGGATGTTGGCATTCAAGGAATAAACCGTTAAAACAGACTTATAATTATATACAAAAATAGGGAAAGATGACATCAAATTGGTTCTGTCTTTTTTTTTAAACATCGTTGGTCAAATAGCTAAAGTATTATACGTTGTGAGACGAAGACTATTTTAATAGGGACATTCCGATTATGTATAAATTTTGTTGATGTTTTCACACCTGAAAAGAATATTTGTTCGTAATTTTCGATTCCATTCCAAGAAGATCCTTAAATTTTTTCAATTTTTTTCAAATAGCTGAAGTATTTATGCGTTGTGAGATTTAAAATATTTTGATGAGAACATTAATTCCTGAATATGTAAATAAAGATCGTTTTGGATGGACTAAATTCTATAATTGCAATTGGTAATGATCTGTTTCAAATATTCAAGGTTACCGATTCTAATTTAAAATAGCTCAATTTTTAGATCATACACTCGTGTTCAGAAGGCTATTATTATTTATAAATTTATTCAATTAAATTAATTTAGTATTTCATCGTTACAAAAGTATCGGCGGTCATAATTCATTTAAAAGTGAGCTTACGCAAAATATAAAAATATACAACGACTATCCAGTTATTGTGCGACTTAATTACCCCACTAAATTAATTTTAATTTTTTTTTATATTTTCTGTGTCTAAAACCAGCACTTCCGTTTATCATTCATACGAAATGTTGTTCACACCTGAACGGTAAACCGTGATGGCTACAATTCACTGAATGAAGATCAAAAGATTACAATTACAGAATGCTAATCTTTAATTACCTTGAGTTTAACCACGAATTAAACATTCACTAAGTGTCACATAACAATACACATTCTATTTCCACAGTACAAGTAATATTTGCTGGACTGAAGCAAAAGGTCAATACAAACAAGTATTTTAATACACTATCGATCATGTCAGTTTCCTATGTTTGTTTAAAGTATTTGTCGGGAAAAAATCATAAAAATGTTTTATTGTATGATTTATTACTAAAATTCGTATCAAAAATCGTTAAAACATAAATCCTACAATCTAATTTTAAAAGTTGCATGGCTATCACCTATTTTTAGTTGGTTAATAGCTACACGAAAGTCGTTGATGCGCTTTAAATCGCGTTATTAGATGGTTAACGAACAAGACTTAAATGAGATTAATTTCACTCCCAGCATGCAAAAGACTTAAACTACGTCACATAAGTCAGGAAGTTTGGATAAATAAAATTAATAATTCCCAATTTTCTTCTTTATTACTTTTCATATCAAAATAAAACTTGGTGAATATGTTTTTATGGTATTATGAACATAATAAGATGATAAGTGAAAAATCGTGAATTTTCCCTTTAATAAAGAGATTGTAAGCTCTGAATTCATTTCTGTATTGATATGAGTTTTATCAGTTATTTTCTACTTATTGATGTCTAAAAATAGCACAATTCTACAATATCATTAATAACTTAAACTTGATGATGCTTGACAAAAATAAAACAGATTTTAGTTTTTTTCACAGAATTCACATCAATGGTATGAAGTGATCGTTTTCATCTTTTTCATTGTCTGAATGTCTTTGATTCTCCAATGGTTACATTGATTGCCTTCAGTTACAAAGTCTTTAGAGATTTAAAACGGGATGAAAAAAATGTCCAGCTAACTCTTTTTTTTTTTTTGGGAGTGCTGGTGTAGACACAATATTTGTTGAGAGCTGTTTTATCTTGTGTTTGTTAAACATTGTCAAGTTAATGCACTGGAAAATTGTATTTCTATCTCCTTTCAAACATTTTTTTCCCCCAATTTAAAGCATGTTTTTTTTCATTTTAAGCACTGACTGGATTCAGCACAAAGGGAGCTGGTCTTACAAAAGTCTGTGATATACTTAAGGTAAGTCTATAATGATACCTTACTCAACAGTAATTATACAGATGATTTACAAGTTTTCTTGTAGTGGACATTTTGTCTATAAAAACTTTTTTTTTTCGAATTGGCCACATTCAAAGTAACAACCAGAATTTACCAAAAATATTTAAAAGAAAGAATTGCTGACATGAAAGTTCTTTTTGCTATTATCTTGCAGCCATATCTGTTTTCACTAATAGGAACAGAAAATACACACATATTTGGTCTTTATTTTAATGCATATTTATAATGAACATTAGTATTGCACTATTTATGTTTGATTTTATTTCAGATAATATTTTGTCGAGATTTATCAGATGGAGGGAGCATGCAGTTACATATGGCTGAATTAGCTAAATCATATAAGGTATTCTATAACAATGTTGTCAAGAGTTTGACCATGTGCCATAGGAAGAAGATTGTATGATCCATATTTGATAGCCCACCTGGTTTTATTATAACATCCTTCCATAAGGTCACTCTCACTTTCATTTCTTGCCTCATTTATTTGTATTACTGTAAACCAACTTATTTTCGCGGATAATCTATTTCCCGTTTAACCCTTTCTGGTCCACTTTCCAGCAACTTCATTTCGCAATTTCTTATCGTAATTTTAAAATTTACTTGATGTACTTAAATAAGGAAAGATCCAAGTTTTACATATTCACATTATTTTTCTACTCACGAAAATAAGATGGTTTACAGTATGTTGTAGATACATATTCTACATAACAAGAGACATATCTGACAATTTAGATTCTGTTATTTGAAAGAGCATGAATTATTTTACTGTTATATTATCTAATCTTGTAATATACAGTAGTATTGTCATTGATAATCTACATGTACTTTTTGTATTGCTGTATGATTCACATACAAATGAAAGTTTAAGGCACAGAAAAGTAATTAGGCTAAAACATCGGGAAAAAGTATAAATTAGTCAATAATATTGAATGAATAGTATATCCAAGATCGTCTAGAATTTCCTAAAATTTATTTTAGTAATAATATAAATATTTTTCTTTTATCAATAGGTTCACATTCAGAAGACAGAGCCTAATAAAAAATTTGGAAAGATAACAAGTTGGGCTAGTAATAGCAGTACATCTGATAAAACAGGTAAAGACCGAAATTTTTATGGTAAAGTTTTGGATTTCTCAAACCAAATCATGTCACATCTTTAATAAATTGCAAATTTAAGTATGATTGATAGTTTTAATTCAATGTTCTTTGACCAGTTATTTTTGCAACACTAACCTTTATTCCAAATTTTGTTTCTTGAAACAGAATGATAAAGTCTATAGTTTAGATTTTTTTAAAATTTTATTGTCGTCACCTAGCAATAGATTTACATTGCTTTCAGCTCTAGTTATATGAAACTTCAAAGATAACAATATGATCAGTTTTCATCTTCATGAGTGGAAAAGTGGAAATGAAAGTTTGGATTTATCAAATTAACTTACCTACTTGCATTTTTCTGTTTAATATTTTGCATACTTTTATATACAGGGAAAACTTTAAGCTATTGGTGTTTTAGTCCTGGACACAGCATGGTAGACTTGATGGCGCATGGCATTAAATGTATTATATTAACCAGTGGAACTTTGTCTCCACTTTCATCTTTTACTCTTGAGATGCAAATGTAAGAATTGTTTTTATAAATAGTACACCTAAATCAATCTGACTTCATAAATATATATATGATTTTAAAATAGCAGGGGTTGCAAGTGTTTGAAGAAATAAAACAGATCACATTATTTTTCAATATCCAATTTTATTAAGCAGAATATTGAAAAAGGTAATAACTAGATGACATGTGATGTTTATTTCATGCCATGTAATAAAAAAAGATGCCTCCTTGTCTCATCATAAAATTTCTGAAATTGGCATGAGAAGCTAATAACTTTTAGCCTAGTTGCAATGAAATAAAACTCTGCTTATACTAGGATGAATTGCATCCAGCTGTCCTAGAATATGGACAAAATATTTGGAGCCAAAAAAATATATTAACCCAACCTGGTTTGAAATTCTCATGTTGTGAGGAAAACCTCAATTGATTTAGTTTTCAACAGGTCAAAGGTCAAGGTCACAGCTATTAATAAGCTGAAATTTTCGACAAAATTTTGATATCTCATTGTTCTCTTTTGTACCATGTATCCAACTTTTACCAGACTTGTTTGATAATGTCCTATGGGATAAAAAGTTCCTTTTCGATGTAAGGGTCATAGGTTAAAGGTCAATGTCAGCACTATTGATAGACTAATTAGGGCAAAATTTGGTTCCGCAGGTTATCTTTTGAACCATATTTCCAACCATTACCAAATTTGATAATGCCTCATGGGATGTAGAATGCTGCTATTGATTTTGAGGTTGCAAGGTCATAGGTCACATGATCAATTGATAGACTGAAATTGGGGCAACAATTTTGGTTTCTAGATATCTTTTGAATCATATGTCCAACCTTCATCAAATTTTCTGTAGATGCCCCTTGGATTGAAAAAGTTTATATAATTAGACTGAAATTTAGGGAAAATAATTGTTTTGTTACAATATCTTTTGAGCCATTAATCAGATCTTCACACATCTCTGGTGAATAATGTTCCCTTAGGTGTTAAAGACACCTATTGATTTTAAGGTTACTATTTCAGATGTCAAGTAATAGACTGGACATTCGGACAGATTTTTTTCAATCATTTCATAAAGGAAAAGGTCCAGTAAGGGCTAATTTCGGCCTAAAATTCAAAGTACATCTGATGAAAGATTTTTGACATCTTTTAAACACTTAAGTGTCTACTTCAGTCGATTCAATTAGTTTATGTTAAAGATTTGAATTGGTTTGGTCATAAGAGACGCTCAAATTCAAGCTTAGTTATGAAAAATCTATCAAATATACCATAAAATATACTTTTCAGATAGTTTTGTCTAAAATGGAAGTGGCTGCTTTCGTGTTCAGTCTCAACATTTATATATGTTATGTATTATCATTAAATACAGCATATATTTAAATTTTAAGACTGAACACAAGTGTGGCCACTTCCATTTTAGACAAAAACCGTCTTAAAATTAGCACAAATGCTACAATTGTGAAGATTTCAGTAATTTTGCATGAAATAATGATGCTAGTACCTGATGCATGCCCATTGTATTATCAAAACAGCCCATATTTATGTAACAAAAGTATTCTGTTTTCCAATAAATAGCTGAAAGTTTACATTTTTAACAACTTTGCAAAATGCTATATTTTGGGGCCAAAAAGGGGTCTTACCGAGCCTACTCCTTTACAGGATACTGTACAGTGTACATTGTAAAAAGGGACAAACTGTTTTCTCTACTACAAATCCAAAAAGATCACAACTAAGCTTATACACCCATGATGCTTCTGTAAAACATTTTAGTATTAATATATCCTTTCATTTTTAGACCATTTCCAGTGACATTAGAAAACCCACATGTGATAGAAAAACACCAGGTTTGGATAGGAACTGTAAATAAAGGACCAGATGGTGTAACTCTTAATTCTAACTTTGAAACAAGGTGGGTGGAATTAGATATTTTCAAAATTAGAGTATGTTTATTTTATATAACACCCAATTGTTTTTTATTAGATCTATTTAAAATTATTTCTATGTTCCTGTCAAACAAAAGATAAAATCACATCTAGTTTTACTGTGCTTATCGAACCAATTTTTCAAGAGAACTCATCTATCCATGTGTTACTCTGAGTTTGTTATTCCTGTTTTATTCTGTTTAACCTACCTTTGATGAAATTTCAGTCCATGAAAATTTATTTTATATTACAATGTATTGTTTTTATAGATGAATATTTGTAAATACATCATCAATATTTGTGTTATCAATTTCTAGACAGCCACATACAATACTTATCATCACTGTTTGAATTAACGATGAGCAATGTTTTGATGTTCACAGGTTTAATTAATTCATTGCTTACTGAGATGTTCTGTGTAACTTGTTTTAATTTTTTGCATGCTAAATGTATTCTGCAACCTTTTTCCTTTGTGCACACCATTGCAAAACATCCATAAGTCTGTCCTCTTTCCAAAAGAGTTTTTTCTATTTGATAGTTTCTGCTTTTCCTTTCAATATTTAGGTACACACCAAGTTACCAATCATCATTGGGAAATTCAATTGGTAAGTTGCATCAAAAAAGGATGACTTGTTTAGTTGTTTTAAAAATAAGATTCTATTTGTTATTTTGATGCCGATCATATACACCTGAAATTCATACTGTATCAGACGAAGTCTTTTGATGTGTCATAAAAAGAAATATTATGAAATGATAATTTTGTACTGAGTATGAATTGTTTTTATCATTAAATATACCACAATGTAAGAACTCCTAACCAACCCATGACAAAAACACCTATGTTTTCTGTTTATCATACTTGTCAGCTAATTTTTGCAGGTAACACAAGAGAATTTGTCCTCTCAAATGGGATTTTACAAACATCTGCTGGGTCATAAAAGAACCCAGAATTTTATTAAATGACCTATTTAATGGATTACATAAGGCAACCTTGCTTTAAACAGAAAGCATTTCATACTTAAGACTTTAAAGCAGAATTCCAGACTCTTGCTGAAAATCCTTAGTCGAAACTGATATCAGAAAAAAATCCATGATTTCTCATTTTTACAAGTAATTAAAGATTTGGGGCTATTTATTCTCCAGGATTTTTGCACAGATTCCTTTGATTTTTGTGCCCCATTTATGGGCATTATGTTTTTTGGTCTGTGCATCTGTTTGTTTGTTCGTTCGTCCGTCCGTCCGCCTGTCCCGCTTCAGGTTAAAGTTTTTGGTCTTTCAGGTTAAAGTTTTTGGTGAAGGTAGTTTTTGATGAAGTTGAAGTCCAATCAACTTGAAACTTAGTACACGTGTTCACTTTGATATGATCTTTCAAATTTTAATGGCAAATTAGAGTTTTTACCCCAATTTTACGGTCCACTGAACAAAGAAAATGATAGTGCGAGTGGGGCGTCCGTGTACTATGGACACATTCTTGTTATCATGTTGGGTCACATTATAAAAATAAGGAGATGTGGTATGATTGCCAATGAGACAACTATCTACCAGACTAACATGTATCCTGTTGTACTTTTTTTTAAATGAATTAGATATGTTATGTTTGCTTTCTTAACACCAGATTTCTAACCTTTTTTCAGTGAATTTTGCCAGAATAGTTCCAAATGGATTGCTTATATTTTTTCCATCTTACCCAGTAATGGATAAATGTATAGAATATTGGAAGGTATGTTAGTTATGCCTTTTCTTGTCAATTGTTAATATGTTCAGAAATATTAATGTAAAAGTGTCCATATGATAGTATTTGTATATCTATGTAATTATTTAATCAACAATTAGAAAAACTCACATTGATTGTCATCTCCAAAAGTATATGTGTGACATATTTTTCATGCCAGTATGTCAGATATGATATTTTGTTGATTATTTAAGGGATATGCATATACAATTACATTTTCAAATTTTTGCAGTTTCAGTATATATATTTTTGTTTGTATGAAAACTTTTGTTTTGTTAAATACATTAAAAGCTGGAAAATCAAATGATCTGGTGCTGTTTTGAGGTGAAGTCTTCTTATTTTGAAGGTTTACTTCAATCTGGTAAGTCACTATTATGTATTACAATTCATATTTTTTTGGACTTTGACTATATTTCTGCAGTTTGTTAAAATTTGTGACCAGTTGATCAAGTTTATTACAAAATGTGCAGCTGATAAAATCTGTACTATGGCCCATTTAATGTTGCGTTCCTTAAGTTCTTGCAATAAAAGTTTATATTGTAGGAAAACAACATATACAACAGAATAGCTCAATATAAGCCTGTATTTGTAGAACCTAGAGGGAAAATGGACTTCCAAGATGTAAGTTTTTATTAGATGTGTAGAAATCAAATACGCTTGATTCCAATCGTTATCTTTCCGTCAAAGTGTTTGGTTTTAGGTGACGTATATGACGTCATTTGTGTGTTTGTTGGGCATAAAATCTACGTCAGTACGTTGAGCTTAGGAATGAATATTCCAATTGGGATAACTTCCTCATGACTGCTTCGATAACTGTTTTTAAATGATAAAATTGATATATTTCTTAAGACAATTTAAATTGGCGGAATACATTGCGCCAATTCTAAAAGCAACGTCGAAAGACGTTAGGCCAGTTTAGACGATATTCTTACAAGTAATGGACAATTCTGATCCCGTTATTTGCTGTTTTATTGTTTGTTTGTTTTTAACTACACGAATACGCATTAATATATACATGTTGGTACTTAGTTTTCAGTTACAACAGACACATAATTTTATCGAGCCTCGACTTTTGCATAAGCGAGACATAGCGATCCTGCATTCCGTCGTCGTCGTTCACAAATATTCACTCTGTGGTTAAAGTTTTGAAATTTAAATAACTTTCTTTAACTATCCTGGATTTCTACCAATCTTGTACAGAAGCTTGTTTGTGATCATAAGATAGTATCCAGGGCCGTGTCAATGAAAGTATCCTAGGATATGTCCTAAGATGTGTCTTGGACATTATTTAGGATGATCTTAGGACGTGTCTGAGACATGTCTTAGGATGTAAAACAAAGCTATCTTAGGACAGTCCTAACTACGATGGTCCTAGGACCGTCCTAACACAATTATTTAATTAAAATAAATATGTTGAGAATTCAATGACATATATTTTATTGTATTTCAATGTAAAGGAGGAGGATGACTCTTTAGGAGAACAATTAACAAAATGAAAGTCTTAACGTAATACTAATAGATACATATATCTTATACATGTTATATATGATGTACAACTATAAATGATTTGCATCGACAACAAAACTACATAGTTACAAAACTTTGTTAAATCGATATTCGTGCTGCAAATTAGGTATATAAACTAGTTTTGTACTTAGGTCCACTCGATTTCATTACATGTATTGAATCAGGATTAGTTTAATAAGCGTAATGATATGACATCGTCAAACATTCTTTTGAAGAGTTACTATTGATGCCCATTTCATATAGATTAGTATATAGAAATAAAAGGTTAGTTAGTAAAGATGCAGCAATATCTCATTTATTTAGATATGTGCATGAAGTTAGTTCTAGAACACACACACAAGTTTCTCTAATATGCTTATTATTTCAAAACTCAATCTAAATTCTATAAACGCTCTTTTTGATAACTGGAATTTTTTTTATGAATCAACTTTGTCTACAAATTGAAAATAATGTAGCACAATAGAATCTTTAACAAATATTGAAAAAATTGGTTAAGTAGTTTAATTCTAATAATAGTATAATAGTTTAATATTGTATTAGTAAATTTATCATTGAGTTTATGCCATGATATTTGTTGTTTTAGTTTCGTTTTAGGACACCGTAACTTTTAGGACTATCCTAAGACACCTATATATATATATATCCCAACTTTAGGACCAAATTTAGGACATATCTTATTTTGGAGACTTTCGTTTACCTGACTTAGGACTAAGCGTGTCCTAAGACCATCCTAAGACATGTCTTAGTCCTAGGACACTTGACCCGCCCCAGAAGAATCTTTAGTAAAACAAAAATCCTATTTATCCGTATTTTACTAATAAATGGACTTAGTTTTCTGCCAGTTAACATTATATTCACTCTGTGGTTAAGTATTTTAAACATTTATTAGATTCATTAACCATCCTGCATTTTTACTAAATTTGGACAGATGCTTCTTACAATAAAATATTAGTATCTAGAAATTTTAATAATTTTCCCCATTTTTGTGAGCTTGACTAACAGCAAAAGTAAGAGACACGGGTTCGGAACCCTTGAATTTTTTATGAATTGATCTTTCTTTTAAGTGTAAGCTTAGATCGATCGCGATTTTCTGAAAGTGAAAGTGTTATATTTAGATATGAAAATAAATCTGTGTATGGTCAGTTTGGTATATTCTTATAAATGACTGCCTTTCAGGGTTTCATCCATATTCTCAAATGATTTGACAGAACGTGAAGATAAAAACAAATAAATATATATGATTTTTTTGTCATTCTTCTGAAAAGATAAATCCTGTTTCTTTTCAGCAAATTCCTCATCTTCAAACGAAATGACCGTTATCGTTATATTATTCTCACATTTCTTTGTTTAATGACTTGTGACATGTTAATCAAAAGATAATTAATAAATGCAGAAGCATATCTAATGAATCAACTATTTCCTTATTCTTTTTAACTAAATGGTTAGACCGATTATTTTTAGATAAAATTGCAATGCAAGCACTAGTTCCCAATCTATCTTGATTGTTCAAATGTAACGAGCTGGTCTTTTAAAGATCGATTCAATTCGTAAGTGTTAACAGGGTCTAATTTATATAATTTCTGTTTTAGATCATGCATCCGTGGCATTTATGAATTAGTTACAAGTATCGAAATATTCTGTAATGTTGCTAGATTGATTGATTGATTGTAGGTTGCTGAACGTCCAGTGGCAAGTATATCATGCATGTTCAGGACGAGAACAAGTTAATAATAAATACAATAGGTAGTTCTGGTAAAAGAGGCCTCGGGATGATGGTCGGGAAAATTTGGACTGCCACTGGAAAATGAGGTATAGTTTATATTGTAGGAAAACAACATATACAACAGAATAGCTCAATATAAACCTGTATTTGTAGAACCTAGAGGAAAATGGACTTCAAGATGTAAGTTTTATTAGATGTGTAGAAATCAAATACGCTTGATTCCAATCGTTATCTTTCCGTCAAAGTGTTTGGTTTTAGGTGACGTATATGACGTCATTTGTGTGTTTGTTGGGCATAAAATCTACGTCAGTACGTTGAGCTAAGGAATGAATATTCCAATTGGGATAACTTCCTGATGACTGCTTCGATAACTGTTTTAAATGATAAAATTGATATATTTCTTAAAGACAAATCCTTCTATTCAGATCTACCAATAATATCTTCTTTATATTTTATTTTTACTTTAGGTTAGGTAAAAGCTTTAAAATAAGCAGATAAAAAATGGGGTCACCGACCTCGCTTTCGATTTAAACGTCATCATTTTCGTGGAATTTGGAAATTATGAATTTTAGTCAATAGCAGTGTAATATTTTATGAAAAGTCCGTATCCCATAAAAATTGTGTGTTTTGGTAACCTTGTTGTTAGTACAAACTATATTATTGATATTACCTTTTCCGAGGGAAATTGATAACGATAAGTTGCTATAATAATTTTCCCGCCCTTTTATTGTGAAATTATCTATAAAACAATCAAGTTTAATAAAATTGACCAATGTTTTCTCGATGAGAATTCAACAGAATATGCTTTTTATATTTAAACAAAATAAGGAAATAAAAGGTAGGGTCACCGTAATGGAAAAGAGATATTTCTAAAAAATGTTAACAATTTAAATTGGCGGAATACATTGCGCCAATTCTAAAAGCAACGTCGAAAGACGTTAGGCCAGTTTAGACGATATTCTTACAAGTAATGGACAATTCTGATCCCGTTATTTGCTGTTTTATTGTTTGTTTGTTTTTAACTACAAATACGCATTAATATATACATGTTGGTACTTAGTTTTCAGTTACAACAGACACATAATTTTATCGAGCCTCGACTTTTTGTCGCAAAAGCGAGACATAGCGATCCTGCATTCCGTCGTCGTCGTTCACAAATATTCACTCTGTGGTTAAAGTTTTGAAATTTAAATAACTTTCTTTAACTATCCTGGATTTCTACCAATCTTGTACAGAAGCTTGTTTGTGATCATAAGATAGTATCCAGGGGCGTGTCAATGAAAGTATCCTAGGATATGTCCTAAGATGTGTCTTCGGACATTATTTAGGATGATCTTAGGACGGTCTGAGACATGTCTTAGGATGTAAAACAAAGCTATCTTAGGACAGTCCTAACTACGATGGTCCTAGGACCGTCCTAACACAATTATTTAATTAAAATAAATATGTTGAGAATTCAATGACATATATTTTATTGTATTTCAATGTAAAGGAGGAGGATGACTCTTTAGGGAGAACAATTAACGCAAAATGAAAGTCTTAACGTAATACTAATAGATACATATATCTTATACATGTTATATATGATGTACAACTATAAATGATTTGCATACGACAACAAAACTACATAGTTACAAAACTTTGTTAAATGCGATATTCGTGCTGCAAATTAGGTATATAAACTAGTTTTGTACTTAGGTCCACTCGATTTCATTACATGTATTGAATCAGGATTAGTTTAATAAGCGTAATGATATGACATCGTCAAACATTCTTTTGAAGAGTTACTATTGATGCCCATTTCATATAGATTAGTATATAGAAATAAAAGGTTAGTTAGTAAAGATGCAGCAATATCTCATTTATTTAGATATGTGCATGAAGTTAGTTCTAGAACACACACACAAGTTTCTCTAATATGCTTATTATTTCAAAACTCAATCTAAATTCTATAAACGCTCTTTTTGATAACTGGAATTTTTTTTATGAATCAACTTTGTCTACAAATTGAAAATAATGTAGCACAATAGAATCTTTAACAAATATTGAAAAAATTGGTTAAGTAGTTTAATTCTAATAATAGTATAATAGTTTAATATTGTATTAGTAAATTTATCATTGAGTTTATGCCATGATATTTGTTGTTTTAGTTTCGTTTTAGGACATCGTAACTTTTAGGACTATCCTAAGACACCTATATATATATATATATCCCAACTTTAGGACCAAATTTAGGACATATCTTATTTTAGGAGACTTTCGTTTACCTGACTTAGGACTAAGACGTGTCCTAAGACCATCCTAAGACATGTCTTAGTCCTAGGACAGCTTCGTTGACCCGCCCCAGAAGAATCTTTAGTAAAACAAAAATCCTATTTATCCGTATTTTACTAATAAATGGACTTAGTTTTTCTGCCAGTTAACATTATATTCACTCTGTGGTTAAGTATTTTAAACATTTATTAGATTCATTAACCATCCTGCATTTTTACTAAATTTGGACAGATGCTTCTTACAATAAAATATTAGTATCTAGAAATTTTAATAATTTTCCCCCATTTTTGTGAGCCTGCGACTAACAGCAAAAGTAAGCGAGACACGGGTTCATGGAACCCTTGCGAATTTTTTTATGAATTGATCTTTCTTTTAAGTGTAAACGCTTAGATCGATCGCGATTTTCTGAAAGTGAAAGTGTTATATTTAGATATGAAAATAAATCTGTGTATGGTCAGTTTGGTATATTCTTATAAATGACTGCCTTTCAGGGTTTCATCCATATTCTCAAATGATTTGACAGAACGTGAAGATAAAAACAAATAAATATATATGATTTTTTGTGTCATTCTTCTGAAAAGATAAATCCTGTTTCTTTTCAGCAAATTCCTCATCTTCAAACGAAATGACCGTTATCGTTATATTATTCTCACATTTCTTTGTTTAATGACTTGTGACATGTTAATCAAAAGATAATTAATAAATGCAGAAGCATATCTAATGAATCAACTATTTCCTTATTCTTTTGTTAACTAAATGGTTAGACCGATTATTTTTAGATAAAATTGCAATGCAAACGCACTAGTTCCCAATCTATCTTGATTGTTCAAATGTAAACGCGAGCTGGTCTTTTAAAGATCGATTCAATTCCGTGCAAGTGTTAACAGGGTCTAATTTATATAATTTCTGTTTTAGATCATGCATCCGTAGGCATTTATGAATTAGTTACAAGTATCGAAATATTCTGTAATGTTGCTAGATTGATTGATTGATTGTAGGTTGCTGAACGTCCAGTGGCAAGTATATCATGCATGTTCAGGACGAGAACAAGTTAATAATAAATACAATAGGTAGTTCTGGTAAAAGAGGCCTCGGGATGATGGTCGGGAAAATTTGGACTGCCACTGGAAAATGAGGGTATATCGGATAGGGCAGAATTTTTCCTTGCAACAGGCCACCGACGGACCCTCAAAGAGTTGTTGCAAGGGTTCTTAACGTGCAATGAGCGTGGCACTCTTTACACGAGGCATCGGATTTCCCATTCTGACCGGATCTGGCTGTGTACTTGATACATCCCGCACAGCTAAACGGACGCAAGCGTTTTACTGCCGGTCGGAAGAAGACCAAGTGACCATATTTCGATTCCCCAGTCACCCGTGAGAGTATTAATGTTGCTAGAACCTCAGTCTAAGTATAATCATTCAGCTGTGTTACCGTGATTATAATTGGAACCTAGTCCTACCTCTTTTTCAAATCAACTGCTAAATGATTTGTTTGTTCATATGTATTCCTATTTAATTCTTCGTTCCGCCAAATTTTAAACACAGACACGATAATATATATATAAGAATATGTGGTATGTGAGACAACTCTCCATCCAAATCACAAACATATGTTTTTATACAAAATTAGCATCTGGTACCTAAATTAAAATATATCGTTCTTCCATTCACAAGTGTTCAAAACTCAACAAATCGGACCAGAATGATGAAATGAAAAACCTATAGTGTTAGAAGCCCATATGTTAACTTCTATATATGTACTTTATTTTACATGTATGCATTGTTGGGTTACTGAATTGTTCGTGTTTTGTTAAATCTTTTATTAGCAGGGTTGGATTATGTACTTAAGAATAAAGATGGATGTTTGAAAAATGTCAAATCAGTCACAATTACATTATCAGTTCTAAGATGCAAGGATCCAGTTAGCCCATAAAACGTTTAAATGATGTGAGAAATCAGCGTTAGTAAAAGAGTATTTCTGGTAATGGAAATAATATGGATCAAACGTATTTCACAGTAAGAACTGTATATTACCTCCATTTACATTTGAATTTTATTAGGCACCAGAAGTTTCGTACACAATATAATCAGTATCATTCTTTTTCATCACAACTCCAAAGTTAATGTCAAAAATGGTTTTTCTTTGACCACTGGACTTTGGCTCTATTTCCTTTAAGGTTGTTAGACCCATACAGCAGATTTGAACTCCCAACAAAAGAAATCTATTAAGAAGTATGATTTATCATAAAGGAAAGGTGGAAGGAGGAGGAGAGATTCATTTATTAACTCAACTATTTATCATAGTTGGATCTTAGATAGCACTATCAGATTCGCTATATTTATGTATTTTTTATAATTTTGCAAGATATGAATCATGTTTTTATACGACAGCAAAAAAATTTTGCGGTCATATATTGGTACGACGTTGGCGTTGTCGTCGTCCGAAGACACATTGGTTTTCGCACTCTAACTTTTAGTTTAAGCGAATGGATCTGTATGAAATTTTACCATAAGGTTCAATACCACAAAAGGAAGGTTGGGATTGATTTTTGGGGTTGTGGTTCCAATAGTTAAGGAATTAGGGGCCAAAAATAAGCATTTTGTAACTTCCAGACATAACTTGTGTGTTAGTGTATGGATCTCTCTGACATTGTACCACAAGGTTCCATATCACAAAGGGAATGCTGGGATTGATTTTGGGGGTAATTGCCTCCAAATTTTAGGAATTGGAGGCCAAAAAAGGGGCAAAAAACAAGCATTTTTCTAGTTTCATGACAATAACTTGTGTGTAAGTGTATGGATCTTTCTGAAATTGTACTACAAAGTTCCATATCACAAAGGAAAAGCTGGAATTGAGTTTGGGGGTAATTGCCCAAAACGTTTAGGAATAAGGGGCCAAAAATAAGCATTTTTCTAGTTTCTAGACAATAACTTGTGTTCAAGAGTATGGATCTCTCCGAAATTGTACTGCAAGGTACCATACCACAAAGGGAAGGCTGGGATTGAGTTCGGGGGGTGATGAATCATAAGGGGGTTCAAAAAATTTGAGGGGGGATTTTTTATTCATTTTTTTTCTTTAAAATTTTCCATTTTAAATTGGTTTTTTCTGATTTATATATAAAAGCAAATAATAATGATATGGTTTGAATAGGTAAATTAAAATTTTTTAAGTTCTTAGACCACATTCATTCTGTGTCAGAAACCTATGCTGTGTCAAATATTTAATCACAATCCAAATTCAGTGCTGTATCAAGCTTGAATGTTGTGTCCATACTTGCCCCAACTGTTCAGGGTTCGACCTCTGTGGTCGTATCAAGCTGCGCCCAGCGGAGCATTTTATTATTTTTATTACAGCGTGGCATTAACTAAAATTACAACATTGACTGTCATTTCTGTTGTAGGCTATGTTTGAATTTTATGATAAAATAAATGACCCATCATTAAATGGAGCCATATTTGTTGCAGTATGCAGAGGAAAGGTAAGATGTCATAATAAAGTTACATGCTAAGATTTAAAAACATTCACACAATTCAAATTTGAAGTTACTAAACAAATGTTCTTGTTATTTGACCTTTCAATCAGTTAAAAATTAAAATTTTAACAAACTGTTGTAGGATTTTGAATCAAGAAAATGTTACAAAATGTATTAATTTTTGAACATTTTTGTTTTTGCTTAGAAGAGGATTTGGTTATTTATGACTTGATTGAGAAGATTTCTAACAGGTAACTTTTTACTTATAAGGTTAGTGAAGGATTAGACTTTGCTGATGAAAATGGTAGAGCTGTTGTGATAACTGGTCTCCCATATCCACCATATATGGATCCAAGAGTAGTTCTTAAAATGCAGTATTTAGATGAAGTGAAAAGAAGACCTAATATAAAGGTATCAAAACATTTTCCCTAAAAAGTTATTGTGAAAAGGTCATTTTTTTTTTATTTATGCCCCTTTGAAATATTAATAATATGGATAATTAACATTATAAGTTCTCTAGTACATACATTTCTCATTGAAGTTTCATGAAATCATCAGCAATATTGCAGAATAATTTGAAAATCAGCATAGATTGATTATTTTTGAAGCAATTAAGCCCCATAGATCTATAAGTTATATTGGAAATTCTAATAAATCATCAGGGATAGATGACTGTACACAGTTGAAAAGGATATGTAACAATCAGAAACTTGTCCATTCCTCCCAAACGTGTCCATATGACCTCACTAAATTGCAAAACATGTCTAGTTGCTAAAAAGCGTCAAAGTGTGTCCTTTTTATGAACGCCCAATTATGTCCACTTTTTAACAAAATACGCCCAAACATGTCCATGTCATGAGGCCAAAATGTCTCCCTTTTATGAATGCTCAATCGTGTCCATAATTTAAAAACACCTAAACGTGTCCACTGTTATTAAAGGTGCGTTGCATTTGTGCCAATTTTTGAAAATTACGGTATTTCGTTTGCGTCAAAAATAAAAACTTCTTTTGCACCAATTCACAGGTAAAATATAAGCTGTATCTTGAATATGAGTCTCGAATAAGAAATGTTATAAAGCATCCCTCCCCCATCGGGTAAGTAAGAGATTTCAAACTACAAAACTGAGAGTCACTTAAAGAAAAAGTAGTGTTCACATGTTCATGGTGAAAAAATGGATATAATTCATTGGAGACAAATATATGAGGAAATACGTCTGCAATTTCTTAAGACCTCACATTTAGGATATCTAATGTATTGAAAAACGAAGACAAATCATAAAGATGAACCCATATAAGATGCAAAGCCAGAATCACAACAGATGTGGACAGCAAAACCATTGAATGATACAGTCAACCACAGTTTAGACCAGCAAAAAATTTCAGCTTTTAAAAAAAAACCACTCAAATTCAGTGTTTAATGTTTTCATTTTTGTTTATTGATAAATGCAATTTATGATGAATTTGTTATATTATGCAAAACTATGTTTAATAATTCTTTTCAATATAGATTTGTTATCTATACTATTTACCTGTATGATTGGTGCAAATGAAATGTATTATTTTGGCGCAAATGAAATATAGTTTGTGGCGCAAATGAAAGATTTTTTTGGCGCAAATGAAATACCTATTGGCACAAAAGCAAAGCACCGGTTATTAAATAGTGATTTGTAATTGTTTAAATACAAATCCAATCAATATGATTACAGGAACATTAGTTTTGTTTTGTTGTTGTAAAATTGTAGACAGTAACTCTTTAAAAGCCCAGACACCACTTTTGTAGAAAGCAGGCTATGCGATGCCCTCATATATTATTTAGATAGTTAGGCATTACTGAAGTATATAAGAACAAAAAGAATTCACTTAGTAAACGACGAATTTAACTGTTCAAAACTAATTAATTGCAATTTTTATGTTTGCTCGAGATATGCATGACATATTTGCTACTGGACATTAAGCAATCAACAGTCAAGAGTTTATTTATGTGTTGCAAATAAACTTGCAATCATGCTAAATATAACAACCAGCGTTGAACAAACTTATGCTAATAAATTACCATTAATCAATAGTTGAAGCTATGGGAAAACGTTTTTGATTTCTTAAGTGTGAAGTACCTCCATTTAAGATTTAAAACAATATTAATTATATTAATAAAAAAAAATAAAACCACTGCAAGTAAAAAATAAATATTTATTGTGCCATTCTTTTTCTTATCTGGTATCTGTTGAATGCAGAAGTCAGGGATTTCATCTTACACTGTAGATAGTGTAACATGTCTTGGTCATTTGAGATGTTCTGGTGTTTTTTAAGTGGACAATATTAGACCGGTTTGGGGGTTGTGAAATCGGACACGTTTGGGTGATTTGAGATATTAAGGACACTTTTGGACGAAATAGGCATGTTTTGGAGTGTTACAGATATTTTAGTCTCTTTCATAAATTTGTTAATGAAGGAAAGTTTGGTTCCTCCTTATCAGTTCATTTGGAAAATCAAAAGTATTCTTATTATAAGTAAAATTTTGGTATTGAGTTTCATTTGAGCAAGCTATACTGTTTGATGTCAATTTCCTGCTAACCAAATACTTATGGTAAAAGCAATAGCTCACAGTACATCTTGATTAGTATCAAATTACAGCATTTAACAGGTAAAGAATGGTACAGACAGCAAGCCTCAAGAGCAGTAAATCAGGCTATTGGAAGAGTTATCCGACACAGACAAGATTTTGGTGCCATTTTACTCTGTGATACAAGGTATATTGTGAAAATACTACCTCTAACATATTAAAATATATATTCTTAAATGACATGTTCAGATCTACAAACAACATTATGTTTTACAGCATAATAGCAAATAAATCATAAACTAAGGGAATACTGTTTACTATTTAATGAGGAGTGCATGCATGTATTAATGGATGGATGTTTAAGCCTTTACTTTGATTAGGCTTAAGATCAAGAATACATCCTTCCACAATCAAAGTGATCACTCAACCATGAGGTCACTGAGATTTTGGTTGTACTAACAATCAAGTAATGTTGAATCTTCAAAAAAGGAAAAACATTCATCTAACAAAATGGAGTTCACAAGGAAACTACAGGAAGACATGCCTTACCTGGAAACACCATCTTCGCTCCTTTGCATCCAATTTTTGGTCTTTTCCCTAAATGCTGCATGATAAGTGAAGAAGTACCAAATACCTATTTTCAAGTCTTTGGTTTGACCATGCCAAAATTTCCCCTATTGTACAGATCTATAAAAAAAAATACCATTTGTTCTTTAAACAACCACATCAAAACTACATTGTTAATTTTGTGGGGTTTTATAATACATGAATTATTTTTTGAGAAGATTGTCTACTAAAAAAAGTATAGTTGTGACTATTTTGAGATTGAAAAATACTAGGGAAAAATTTTTAAAATGGTTTGTACAGTTCAAATAAGTATCTGACTTTTTATTTTAGGTTTTCATCACCTGATTCCATAAGTCAGTTGCCAATCTGGGTGAGGCCAAATGTTCAAAAGTGTCAAAACTTTGGACAAGCACTAAAGGAAATAACAGTGTTCTTTAAAACTGCTGAGCAGAAGGTAATTATTTTTTTTGATATAATAAAAATTTACTTATAAAATTTGATACTTGTAATATTATTAATGTCCAATATAATCTCAAATAAATCATTAAAAAAGTTGATGCAACTACTTGACAAACTTTACCATATACTTATTTTTGTGAAATGCTTAGAGTGATGATCCAATAGACATATTTATACTTGTATGCAAATTTGTCTGACATTACGTCAAATCATGTAAGTTCCAGCGAAATATTGCATCACAATTTTAAAAAATTGACGTCATAAAAATTGATGACATCAGAATGTTATTCCTAGACAGATCTGTGGTCATTCCAACACAATATTCAGCTGAATGCCAAAAGTGTAAATACATCTGTACATACCAAGCATGACTAATAGAACTACTAAGCATAAAATGTAATTTCTGTTAATTACAGATGCCTGCATCAAAGCCTAAGAAAAAGATTGGTATAAAAAATTCACCTGGAGCATATTTCCTACCAACTATGTCAAGATCAGCTGGTCCTACAAATCTTGTCAAAGCTGGAAAAGTATCTGACCATGTTGCTAGTCTGAAGCAATCCAAAGGTTAGGCCAATGTAATATTAGTCTAAAACATTCCAAAGGTAACCAATGTAACATATGTCTGAAACATTCCAAAGGTTAGGCTAATGTTACATAAGTCTGAAACATTCCAAAGGTTAGGCCAATGTTACTTAAGTCTGAAACATTTCAAAGGTTAGGCCAATGTAACATAAGTCTGAAACATTCTAAAGCTTAGGCCAATTTTACAAAAGTGAAACATTCCAAAGGTTAGGCTAATGTTACATAAGTCGGAAACATTCCAAAGGTTAGGCCAATGTAACATAAGTCAGGAATCTGATGTTCAGTAGTTGTCGTTTGTTGATGTGGTTCATAAGTGATTCTCGTTTCTCGTTTTTTATATAGATTAGACTGTTGGTTTTCCCGTTTGAATGGTTTTACACTAGTAATTTTTGGGGCCCTTTATAGCATACTGTTCGGTGTGAGCCAAGGCTCCGTGTTGAAGACCATACTTTGACCTATAATGGTTTAAATTTTGACTTGGATGGAAAGTTGTCTCATTGGCACTCACACCACATCTTCTTATATCTATATAAAGCTTAGGTCAATTTTACATAAGTGAAACATTCTAAAGCTTAGGCCAATTTTACATAAGTCGGAAACATTCCAAAGGTTAGGCCAATGTGATATTAGTCTAAAACAGTCCAAAGGTGACCAATGCAACATAAGTGAAACATTTCAAAGGTTAGGCCAAAGTAACATAAGTCTGAAACATTCTAAAGCTTAGGCCAATTTTACATAAGTGAAACATTCCAAAGGTTAGGCTAATGTTACATAAGTCGGAAACATTCCAAAGGTTAGGCCAATGTAACATAATTCTGAAATATTCCAAAGGTTAGGCCAATGTTACATAAGTGAAATATTCCAAAAGTTAGGCCAATGTAACATAAGTCTGAAATATTTCAAAGGTGAGGCCAATGTTATATAAGTCTGAAACATTCCAAAGTTTTGGCCAATGTTATGTAAGTCTGAAACATTCCAAAGGTTAGACCAATGTATCATAATTCTGAAACATTTCAAAGGTGAGATCGATGCTACATAAGTCTAAAACATTCCAAGGGTTAGGCCAATGTGACATAAATCGAAACATTCCAAAGGTTAGGCTAATGTTACATGAGTACAATTACTCAGAAGGTTAGGCCAGTGTAACATAAGTCTGAAATATTCCAAAGGTTAGGCCAATGTTACAGAAGTGAAACATTCCAAAGGTTAGGCCAATGTAACATAAGTCTGAAATATTCCAAAGGTTAGGCCAATGTAACATAAGTTTGAAATATTCCAAAGGTTAGTCCAATGTTACATAAGTATTCATTCCAAAGGTTAAGTCAATGTAACAAAAGTCTGAAATATTCCAAAGGTTAGGTCAATGTTACATAGCTATTATAAGTAATAGGTCAACTATATTGGGTATTCATGTCCACCTAACAGGGTTTATTTGATCTTCACCTAATTTTTTATGTATCATTATAATAACCATGATAATGTAAAGTTTATGTTATTAGTGAGAGGTTAGTTGATCTTAAGGATTTTCAACATGAAATTTAATCATAGTTAGTAGGATAGACATTTCAACATGTCTAGCTTTTTATTCTTTACCAGTGTCAGTAACTGTTAACAATTGATTTATAAATTTTATTCCTAAACTGTCTGGATTTAGTAAACTACATGATTCCAAAAACCAGCATTAAGTTTAATAATGATACATTATATATGTGTGAAACAAGTATGTGGTGTCAGTTATTTCCTTTTAGTTGTTATTTCACTCTCAAACCCAATTGAAATATGAATGAATGAATTTTATTTCTCATTAACTACTAATTACATAGTTACAGAGAATATATATATAAAAAATTACATTAAGTGCCAGTTTTTGTAAGGATCAGGCAATTCAAATAAAAATCAAAACATGGTCAGAAAAAACCCGCCAACCTTACCATGCTATTTAGAAGAAACCATCATTCTGAGCCAGAAACAGTATGTCTTTCGTTTCTGTATGTTTGGTAATTCAAAATAACTCTGGATAAGTTTTGGTTACAATGATAGCAAATTACGGAGTTATCTCCCCTTAAATGTCAATTGATAGTGCATTTTAACCAAATTGTATCTTCTATTACCAGAACAGGAAAGGCAAAAGAAAATTATTTTCTTGCATTACTACCTATTATGAACTGAAATCAATGTAAATTTCAGTGGGTTTTTATTTGTCATGTTTTCACCGTTGCCTGATTCTTATGCAGACTGGTACTTAAATACTAAAGCACATGTGAACAATACATACCTAAAGTATTGAATTACAAACTAACCAGGAGGAGTGATCCTCACATTTATGAATTTTATAAATCTACATAATTTTTCAAGAACAATTTAGTTTTGCGAGCTCATTGATTGTTGAAACTTATATATATTTGGACAAAAAGTACAATAGTGTGGTAACAACCTCTTTCTGTCTTGATTTAGAGTATTACATGACTTGGCATAATGATATTCATCACCAATGTCTCTTGAAAAGCAAAGATGGCACAACCTATCACTTCTGGATATAAAGTACATTCTGACAAAGATTGTTAATTTTGAAAATGTAATTTTTGACATTTTAAAAAATTATTTTGGTAGATAGCAGTAATAACTATGCCAAGTTAAGTATTCAGTATGAAGGAGGTAGCAAAACTTCATCTTCAACTCAGGAAATTAAAAGAGGATTACTTGGGGCATTAACAGACAGTGAGGTATGTTAAGGAATTGCAGGGTTTATAGTTATAATTATAAATTTTTTGTCATCCTTGTTTTTGGAAGCAAAGCCTATGCCCTTTTCCAGCCTTAGTTCATTCTTTTCCTAAACGAAACAACTTTAATAATATCTTTATTATCCTACCAGTGAGAGACCTTTTTATGCTCCCGCTGTAGTAGAGGGGGCATTAAGTTTTACCCTTGTTCGTCTGTACGTCCGTATGTCCGTACGTCCCGAAATTGGTTTCTGTTCTGTTACTTAAGTTTGCCTCTACCAAATGTTATGAAACTTATACACAATGCTTATTACCACAAAACACAGATCAGGTTTGAATTTTGGTGGCATCACTTTTACCGTTCTAGAGTAATGCCCCTTTACAAATGGAAAAATTGCTGAATTTTTTGTTGCTGTTATCTAACTTAAGTTTGCCTCAACCAAATGTTAGGAAACTTTTACACAATGCTAATTACTACAAAACGCAGATCAAGTATGAATTTGGGTAGGGTCACTTTTACCATTCTTGAGTTATATCCCTTTATAACATTATATGCAAGCGGGGGCATCATCTGTTTCCAGTGGACACATTCCCCATTTATTTTCAATAGTTATTGTAATTGAAAGAATTTAGGATGATTTGTTGATTAAGACAAAACTGTATCAGTGGTTTCCAGATAACATGCTCTCCTCAAGTGCAGGAGGTCATGGGTTCCATTCCTGTCTGGATCAAACCAAAGACTTTAAAATTGGTATTTGCTGCTTCTCCACTAAGTATGCAGGAGTAAACCCAAAGACTTGTCGACTTGGAGTCAGAATAATGTGTTCTGAAAAGGTGACATGTCTTCCTGATGATTGTTACCTTGGGAAGTAGAATGTTAAAATCTGGCTCAGCATGTCAGTCTAGCAGGATTTATATTCTTATCACATTAACCTGTTCACGTCCGGAATATGCTTTTGATAAGTTTTATTGCTACTTTACTATGGAGTTGTTTTAAACTTAAAACTCATCAAAATGTCAAATGTTTAAATATTTTAGGCATTTTATAAAATTTCAGAATAAAGTACTAGAATTTGTTCTTAAAAAATAGAATTTTCAAATTTTTTCAATTGAGAATGTAGAATAGATATTCAGATATTGACTGCTTGTTTACTAAATTATTTAAAGTATGATTTATATTTTTTAAATTTGCAGTTGAAATTTCACATATTTATTTTCAGTGTAAATCACCAGATAATGATAGTCAGGTAATGTTTTTATTATTAATAGTATTAGTAAGCTTTCTCAAATGTTGTAGAAATTTTGTGAAAGTTACTATTTATAGTTATGATGTAATTATTGTGTATTGCTGATGTCTTTCTCCTGGTTTCTTTTGAAATATGTGGTCATTGATATTAGTTTGTTAGAGAAGTAATGCCTACAAGAATGGTTCTATAATCTTTTCTTTCAGATTACATTAGTAACTGACTCTCCAATCTTTTGAAGTAACTACATGTTAATCCTTGTATGAAATTTACAATGCTGTAAGAAAAAGAAAAAAAAACAATTTTGATGTAGACAGTTGTACAGATTGAAATTATGATAATGTCAGTTTAATATTTCAGGGTTCACCATTTAGACTTCCACCAGATAAAATGGTCTACAAAAAACAGGCTAGGAAGAAGATTACAATTAAGGTAATTACTAATGACAGTTGAGAAGTGACATGATAAAAAGTTTGATACCTACAGACAATCCAAACATGTCATTTAAAGCTCTATATTGACCATGGTCTTATCTTTTATTTTTGTTGAGGAAAAGCGAGACATAGCAATCCTAGATTCTGTAATCGGCTGCGTCAGCATTTAGGTTCAGTCTGTGGTTAAAAGTTTTTTTTAGACATTTATAACTTTGTCAAACCTACGTGGAATTTTATGAAATTTGGACAGAAGCTTGTTTATGACCAAAATGCAGTATCCAGGGCAAATTTTTGAAAATATTTATTTTCATTTTTCAGTTATTTACTGATAAATGGACTTAGTTTTTACAGTTAACAAGTAGATGTAGTGTGGGGTTAAAGTTTGTTACACATCAATTACTTTGTCAAATTTTATAGAGTTTTATGAAACTTTGGCAGAAGCTTTTTGTCTCGCCTTGACGGAGTCAAAAGCGAGACATAGGTATGCTGTTTCCGGCGTCGTGGCGTCAACAATGTATTAGTTTTAGATTAGGTCTAGTTCATGGTGAACCACTAGTGGTAGGTCAATGATATTTGGTATGCAGTTGTGTTAGCATTGGCACATCTCATTACCATAGAGATTATTTGCCCGCCCCTCAGTCAAGGTCTATTGACTTTGAAACTTTTCATAGTTTACATGTATTAGTTTGTGATTAGGTCAATTTATGGAGAACCACTAGTGGTAGGTCAATGATATTTGGTATGCAGTTTTATAAGCTTTGCCATATCTCATTTCCATGGAGGTTATTTGGCTCCACCCCTTAGTCATGGTCTATAGACTTTGAAAATTTTGGTAAGTTAACATGTATTAGTTTGTGATTAGGTCAGTTCAAGGGAACCATTTGTGGTAGATCAATGTTAATTGGTGTTCAGTTGTATAAGCATTAGCACATCTCATTTCCATGGAGAATATTTGGCCCCGCCCCTTAGTCATGGTCTATTTACTTTGAAACTTTTGCTTAGTTTACATGTATTAGTTTGTGATTAGATCAGTTTAAGATGAACTGCTAATGTTAAGTGAATGATATTTGGTATGCAAATTTATTGGTATTTGCAAGTATCGTTTCCATGGAGATTATATAGCCCACCCCTGATCATGGTTCATTGACTTTGAAAATTTTACATAGTTTACAAGTTAATGTTTGTGTTTAGGTTTGTTTAAAGGAACGACTTATAATAAGTCAATGGTATTTGGTATGCAGTTGTATTAGCATTGGCACATCTCATTCCATGGAGTTGTTTAGCCATGTACCTTCAGTCATGGTTCATCGACTTTGAATATTTGCGTAACTTACATGTTAAAGTATAGCTATTTTAATTTCAACATTTGCATTATCAAAATTACAAAAGGCGAGACATATCTCTGTGATAACAGTTTATAATGATTAAGAGATAATGTCTGAAGCAAACTTTTGAAAATCTATTTTTTGCATTTTCAGTATTTTTCTGATAGATGGACTTAGTTTTTTACAGTTAAAATTTACAGACAGTTTGGGATTAAATTTATTTTGGCATGATAAATTTGTAAACTTTCATGGATTGTTATGAAACTTGGACAGAAGCTGATCTTCAAGACCAAGAAATAGCATCTATAGAAAAATTTGAATTTCTTTTTATATTCTGTATTTTACTGATAAATGGACTCACTTTTTAAGTCAACATTACACTTTTACACTGACAGCAGCAATCACAGGCGAGACAGAGGGTTCTGTGGAACCCCTTACAAACTTTCTAATTAGGTACATCTTAAAATTAATGGCTGAATTTGATTAAAAGTTATGCCCTTTTTATCACAAATGTGATATTGAAGTCTAATGGATTTTAATTTACAGGAAGTTTTGATCTTTTAATTTCAGAAAAGAGGGGAAACAGATAGTAAGAGTTCTGCTGCTGACATTCTAGATGACATACCATCAACAGTAAAATCTAATCATTTACAAACAGCTGAATCTTATATAGCTGAGGTTTGTGTATGGTCACATTATCACAATAGTCTATAAACATACAATTCTCCAATTTCAAAGTGAAAAAAAAGATTGACAGATATGAATTATTTTTTACAAGTTTATGACATTGAGATTTTATGGAACTTTAATAACAGGGTACTAAATTTTAGTCTTAAATCAATGTGCAGGAAAAGTGGATATGGGAGAGTTATTTTCCAGGTAATTAGCTTTTCCAAATTGCCAAAAAATACATTACCACAGTAATATTTGATAAATTTTAAAGTTATGATTGCAACTTTCAAGAAAATATTTTTCCTGGTGTATTGTGATGAGATGATGTTGTACTTTTAATACCAACATTGAAACTATCCATTGTATGAACAAAATGTCCGATGATGCCAATTAACTTTTTGTATGCATAAAGGAGATGTGGAGTTTACGTCAATGAGACAGTGACCAAATGACATGAATAACCAAAAACATCTAAAGATCACCATACAGTCTTCAAAAAAAAAACAGTGTCTACAAATTATCAAGCTCTTTTAGTCCAGTCTAAAAACAAGTTCTAATTAAAACTAACAAAGATCTGCAAATGAATAATCATCGAAATAAGAATTTGAATATTGTTTTATCTTGTTTCATTAAGCAATTTTATATTCATTATGTTGTATTTGGTTTACTTATGATACCATTTAGGCTACTTTAATTTACCATTCACAGCTTATACAAGCCATTATTGGAAATAAGTTCATTTCTGTATAAACTTGTAATTACCAAGAGGCTTTAAAGCCTTTCTTGCATTTGACATTAGGAATTGATGCAAGATAAATGATTGAGTCTCCTCGGAGCCTCTAGTCCCTTTTTTGCAGCTTTTGTAATGAAGTTAAGTGGGAAATGTTTCCTGCTTTTATTTAACATTTTTTCCTTCTAGTACTTGTATTGAAATGAATAATTAATTCATATATTCTCATTATTTTTTTATGTTTAATATAATGACAGTAACATTTTTTTATTATGTGGCAAATTGGACTTAACTTTGTTTTTAGGTAAAAAGAGTGTTATATGGTGAAAGATACAAGATGTTTTCAAAGGCATTAGTAGATTATAAGAAGATAGGAGATTTTCAACAGTTGACTCCAGTTTTAGTTGGGGTTTTTACAGAAGACAGTCAGCTTTATCCTTTCTTTAGAGGTTTGTTAAAATATAACATTCAGCATTGAGTTCCTATGGATTCATTGGTCTAAAAGTGTGCTAACCTCAAGTGAGTGAGGTTGTGGAGTCGATCCCAGACTAGGCCAAACCAAAGACTTGAAAAAATGGTATTTGCTGCTTCTCCACTAAGCATGCAGCATTTAGGAGAAAGAGTAGACTGGTTGGCTTGGTTTCTGGTTAATATGTCTGAATAGGATGCCATTTCTGACTTCTGCATGTAAACTAGCATGTTAAAATCTGGCTCAGTATGTTGGTCTAGTACAAAGTAAGGTTCATATCTATTTCACATAAACATTAAATGTTTTCGTCGTGATATGCATGTAATATTTGCCTCTGAATGTTAAACATCAATCTATTGATACATTCCTTTACCTACCCAGTACATAAAACAATATTTTGGTATATATGAGGCTCTATATGGTTACCAGCCATTCACAATATATTGACTAAAACTAGAGTATTTTGATAACTTATATTTAATCATCATACCTGTCAACCTATGACAATGAAAATGCAGGTGATGACCTGCATAGAAGAATGAAATCTCAGGTCATAACGCGTACGAACTTTTTCGAGCTAAATTTCAGTATTTAGGGGACTGATTCTTTTTTGTTAAATATTTGTTTGTTTTGAGATTGTGACACAGTGATGACTGCTGTACCCATATTATGACTATTTTACCTATTATGTCTGTTTTGTTCACACATTGTGTAAATGTAACGGAATTTGATGCGACTGTCATACAAGTGAGAGGTTTAGCGCTATAAAACCAGGTTCAATCCACCATTTTCTACATTTTTTACAAAGTTTTCAAAACATGTCCACATGGTTACAAAGTTTTCAAAACTTGTCCACATGGTTAAGTAATTTAAAATTGTACATACTATTATTTCATTGCACCTGGAGGCCATTGATAGATTTGTGTTACATTGCCTTAATTCCTGTTCATATTCATTCCATGACATACAATGTGCCAATTTGTGTTTTCTTTACATACATTTGTACAGCTTTTAAACAGTAAAACATAGCATATGTTGATATTAGAGTATAATAAAATAAAGTTAAACAATTAAAGGAGGTGTAGATGAAAAAAGTAATCTTCAAAATTTTTATTTTTTAATTGTTCTAAGGTAGAACAATAAGTAAAAGTATTATTCTGATATGTTTGTGCATTCAATTCATTTTAGATTTAATCTTTTTACAAAAAAAAACATAAGTTTAAGGAGTATATTGTGAATTGACAAAAAAGGGGAAGTAACTCAAGTTGTTTTTAAAACAACTTTGAAATACACAAATTATTACGACCTAAAGCTAAGGTAATTGGTGTTAATTAATAGTGTGTTTGACACCAAAGCTGTCAATTGAAACAATGCACTGAAATGGGTTAATTGAGCTGAGTTTACACAGCTAGTTGAACTTCTTGTCCAGGAAGAATTACGAATTTGCCGGTATTTCATTGCAATCACCTTATATCTAATAAGTCTGAGGCTAAGGTAGCAATACACAGTTAGAAGTTTAGTTTCACATTATGGCCATGGTGAATTTTTAAATATGAAAGTTTTGTACAATAAAATTGATTTTAGATAGTTGAAGAATAATATAGCCTTCCAAGTGGGTTTATAGGCCATTTTCAGTTTGAGATCTGAGATAGGAGTGTCATTAAAATGTATATTTAAAGATTGAGTATAAATATAGAATATGATCTGGGAAAGAGTGTGAAACTACATTTTATTAAAGATGGTTTATATAGTAACTTTACATCCACATTGGAGGGGGTCTTGGTATTACTTTTATTTTCTCATTTATGACAAATTGTAGCAAATAACCAGACTTTTGTTTATTTAGCTGTGATATGAAAGCAAAATCCAATGCATTATTTTTTAATTCCTGTATTCATATTGACTTTATACTTTTTCCAGAATTTTATCGTTTTGTGAGACCTAAAGATAAATGTGAATATGACAAGCTGTGTAAAAGTATAACAGGAACTGGGTGTGGTTACAGACCAGAAGATGCCATTCTCAGAAAGAGGCTACATACAGATAACTCATGTGAGCAAACATTTAGGAATATCAGATTCTCAGTACAATGTCTTCATGTGTTAATTTTTACTGATATACAAACAAAAAAACAATAACAAAATTTTAAATAGGAAAAGCAACAGCAATATTGGGAAGACAATTTGCATTTGGAATTAACTGTACCAGTTAATTAAATATTGAATATTCATGTATGAAAGAAAACAAAAATAAAGAAATGCAAAATTAGAAAAAGTAACTGATATAGAAAAAGCAACAGCAAAATAAAACTTAGCATTTTCAAAGTTTACATCTCATGTACAATAAGGTTTAGGTTGATATATTATTCATTGAATGCATGTTTAAGTAAGTTGGTCAGTATCCAAGCAAATATAGGATATTTTTTTCAAGCTTTACTGACTTTGGTAAAAATTTACCTCAAAGTTCATTATTTTATGTACAATGAGATGATCAGAACTAGTTGACAGTTACATATTTGTAAGAAGATCAATTTCCAAAAAATAATAAGTCCATGATATTTTGCATGCAGTTGTATTACTATTGGCACATCTCATTTCCATGAAGATTATTGGCCCACCTCTCCGTCATGATCCATTGACTGAAACTTTTGTATAGATGACATGCTACACAGATGAGACATACCTCTTTGTTAACAGTTTATTCCAACTCTTTCTCGAAAAGTGAAAGATTAATATTACACGGTAGGTATAGTGTCCAGCTGAGATCGTGTTCGAGTGAATCGGTCCACTTTTTTCGAGTGTAGATCAGGTTTTTTTAAGTGATATTACATGCGATCAGATCGATTTACATTTGTGACTGTTCCACTTATTCTAAATGCTATACATTTTTTTAGCACAAACTACGCACAATTTCCGTGTAATCACTCATAATTCAGTGTTTTATATTGTCCATGTTTTTTCAAGAGCAACATCTAAAACATCCGGGTTTTACACCGGTGTTGAAAATGCACACACCCTTCGGCTGCACCTCAGGGTATATGAATTTTCCACACTGGTGTAAACTTCTATACAACCCTGATAAAACCAAGATAACTAATATCATCAAGACAAACAGAAAATGAAACATTTAGGATGTATTTTCTGTTAAAAAAAACACACATTTACCCACTTTAAGCACTATGTGTATGTACGTCTCAATCCAACATGTCTGAGCTCACATTAAGATTGTTTACATCACGAAATATTTACTGTATGAAATCCATATCGGTACACTTTTATGAAGATATCTGAATACAAATGAACGATGCCTTTTTACTGACCCAGTCAGTAATAATTTCTGTTTGTGACCTATTTGTACAGGACGCTTCACTATTGGAATGGCATGCATGATGTCACAAATCTTTACTCTGATTGGACAAAATCACAGAACTGAACAAAAACCAACACAAACAAAATCATATATCTTTTCTTGTTGTTTTTTGTTCAGTTCTGTTATTTGGTCCAATTAGAATAAAGTTTTGTGACATCAAAATCAAACTTAAAAATGAAATTATTCCTATAAATAAAAATAAATTCAGGTATATATAGAATAATGGCATTTTGTTTTGATACTGACTTTATCAGCAAGAATATCAAGCGAGCTGATATTCGAGCTGATGAAGTCAGTATCAAAACAAAATGCCATTATTCTTTATCGGCAATCTGTCTTAACTCTATGTTTTTGTAAAGAATAAGAAGTAAAATGAAATAATAAGTAAAACTACTTTTACGCGTACAAAACGTTGGGTTCGTTGTTCGGTTGTATGAATGAAGTCACGTGCATTTCATTGATAAATTGAAGCGGATGGACAAGAACATGTGACGTTACTGCACTGATACATGACGTCATTGCCTAATATTTTCGAGTATCAAGGCCTGTCCATGATATTGAAAATATTAGGCAGCAAGATCAAAGGGAAATGTTGTAATTGCCGATAAATCATTATCACCACTGTCAAATTGTTTGGATTTTGTAGGCTTAGTCTTAAATACATGCGTAGGTAAATACCACTGACAGGTTCATTAGATCTACCAGGTCAATTAGGCTATTAATAGCTCGAGTGCTATAAATATGTCTTATCGACTTAAACTTCCATGGCATAATAATAATCTCAATGAGTACAACATATTATACTTGAAATAAAGAATTTCAAAATACATATATTGCAAATTTAATTACTTGTCAAAAGCTGTATTATATAGATCATCTCCCTTTGGCGTCCGTCCGTCCCCAATATACACACCTAAATAGGTTGTATCTCTAATTGTTAAAGTTGTTATTGACATATAGTTATAATTGACATTTCTTCATGATTCTAAACTGTTTCAAGTTTGTTATTCATTACAGATTGTAACCTACTAATATCTTATGTTTATGTCTATTTCACAGCTATATGTAATTCTTTATCTCTGAAAAATACCTATATATATATATATATATATATACATTTAGTTAAGTACCATGCAGTATATATTTTAAATTTGTTAAAGAAAAGCACATATACTCAACTTTAAGAATCATCAGCCTTTTCCCGTCAAATTGTGTGCAATTTTTTTAACTTTAAAAAAACAAACTGTTAAAGATTCATGGTTTGTTTTAAACTCTATGCTCACATCTGAATTCGTCAGATATCTTTTTTTAAAGATAGTACTTGTTATGAAATGTACATGTTAATACAGCATTATCAAACTGGTTTAATGCATGGTTCCGTACTTTGAAAAGTACTTTATTTGAACCTTTTCATTGTTTTTAAACGTAAATGCACTGACATATTACATTTTAAGCCATAGGAATTTTGGTTTTTTCACTTGATAAAACAAGGACACACTCGAAAAAACATGGACTGCTCTCGAAAAAACACGGACATATAAAAATGAATTTACTCTCCAAAATGTACTTGTTCAAGAATTTTTGTAAAGTGTCTGTATATCTAAGTATATATAGATTCAGTGTAAGCATTTCGGTTGACATTTGCATTGGTATGTGTATAAAAATGGCTTTAATCTGTATTTTGGAATAAAGCATTGTAAGGCTAAATTTAACACTTTTAAAACAAAATAATGTAAGGTTGATAATAAATTTTTATCAAAAATACTAACTTACCTTCTATGATATTAAATATAAGGTTCTAGCATCTTTTTTTACATCTTACCAGAAAAGAAGTCTGTTTGTTTACATTTTTGATCATATAAACTCGAAAAAACGTGGTCACACTAGAAAAAACCCGATCAAATCACTCGAAAAAACACGATTCCAGCCGGCCATTATACCTACCGTGTATTAGATCTAGTTGAAGTAATTTACTGCCAATTGTTATTTTTACTTCTGTATATGATAATGTTTATGACAATATTATAAGAAACTCATGAAACATATAACTTCAATGAAAATCTATTTGTCACATAAAACATGCATTTTTAACTCTGATGGGTGAAACTCAGTAGATTCAAAATCTTGCTTAACTTGAGTATATTGTATGATACAATTAATGTCTTTGACTTGAATGCGATTATTTTTTTATCTAGGTAATGCTGATAAACGACAGAAAACTGTCCACACAAATTTAAGCAGTTTATCTGAAACTTCTTATACAGGAAAACAAATATCAGTTAACTTACCGAAGGAAGTTAATGTATCTAATAACAATAATCAAAGTGAGAGCTGTCCTTTGACAAAAAACAATGTAGAAAATGTGCCATCCTCTTCAGTGAAACAATCAGACTATTTAAATCAAAGTTCAGAGGATTTATTTGAAGAAACAGAACCATGTTCACCATCTCTGAGGCACAATATCAATGTTATTGTAAAGGCTGATGACATAACATGCCCAAGTAAATATCCATCAGGTAAATATACACTTGTAGACGCACAGTATTACTATCTAAATGTTTATGGATTTCTGATATTATTATTGTATGCTAACAATCACCAAACTAGCCACAAAGTTCTTATGATGAAAGAAAAAACTTGTTCTATACCAAGGTCATTCTCTGTTGTATCTTTGTTGGTTTAAGATTAACTGACATTTACATAATATAGTAGTTTAAATCTATCCATCATGGAAGTTTTATATACTACATACTTGAATAATAGCTCAAGATTCAATATTCAGATTCCTTAAAACTTCGCATATCTTTAAACTTGTCAATTTCTATGTACATCTAACTGCTCGCAACATAGGTTTTGCCTATTAACATATTAGAAGATAATATCCCAAATGTTTAGAATAAAAACAAGCATCTGAATTCCACTTCATGGGCACCAAAGATAAGTATAAACATTCAGCATATGACAAGCTTATGAAAGCCTTATATGTAAAGTGTTGTGTTTCCTACATTACAATAAAAACATCACAAAGCCTTAAGAATATTACATAAAACAACTGTTTTGTTATATTATTATATCCTGCTTTAAAAAAGAGGGGGGTATACTGTTTTACCTCTGTCTGTCCATCCGTCAGTCCGTCCGTCCCATGAATATTTTCGTCACATTTTTCTAAGGAACTACAATACAAGGATTTCTGAAATTTGGTCCAGGGTTTATATAAGTAAGTTATACCGTGTGATGCGTTTACAGATTCATCACTCAACAACTTCCTGTTTACCAAACACTTGTATCATTTTACACATGATAGCCAAGTTGAAAACTTTCATCACATTTATCTCAAGAACTACAATACAAGGATTTCTGAAACTTTGTTCCAGGGTTTATATAAGTCAGCTTTACCGTGTGATGGGTTTTCAGATTCATCACTCAACAACTTCCTGTTTACCGAAATATATCGTTGGGGGTATCATCAGTGAGCAGTAGCTCACAGTTTTACTTGTTATTACAGGATATACTTGTGAATGCTGCCAGAAAAATGCAGAAAGACCATTTGAAGCAGGATGTGGACATATTTGTTGTTTTCCTTGTTGGAGAACAGCTTTTGATGTAAGTTTTAACAAGTGGTAACAAAAAACATTTTGGAGCATTTGTTTTTGTCAGCATCATCACTCTCCTTTTTTTCTGTCTAAATCATATAAGGTAGGAATTTTTTTTTTTTACACATAGAATCATTTATAACTGTTTAATTTTTAATAATTACATTACATGTATGTTTCACGAGAATTCGTTAGTTTGATTGGCTAACAACAATCGCGCTATATTCCAAAATTAACCTTCATATCAAAATAAAATGTTACATATTGATGACAAGTGCTTCTACAAAAAAGTGTCACTTTTTTGCTGTTAATTTTGTGCCCCGAGTATGGGTTATTGCCATATATATGTAGTTTGAAACAAAAAGCAGATTTTGCATAGTTGATTCTATGTAACATGTATATAAGTGGTGAAACTCATTTTTAGGAAGTTATTAAACAGGAAAAAGTAAAAATCCAACAAGGCCCAGACTTAGGGCGAAGTGAGAGATACGTATAATGCTTTTTATGCGATAAAGTAAGCATTATACATTATATTATATCAATTTAGATTTTTTAGAGTTGCCTTGTGAAAAAACACAAAGTATGATAGACATGATAGAAATGATAAAGAAATTAAAAAAAACCACATTAAGCCTTGCAGAATTTCATACCCATTTCAAACTAGTCTTGTGTAAACTAGTAGTTAATTCAGTTTGTTATATAAAAGGATAATGAATGTTATAAACTTCATCCCCCTTTCAAAAAATAATGTTAAGTTGGTATATATTTTTAGTTTCTCTCTTTCCCCCAGATAATATTTATTCTTAAATTGGATTTCAATGACAGCCACATCTCAGCTGTTTATCAAAATGGAATTCCTTAGGTCTATAAATGTTGTCTGTCATAGAGGGGTTTTCTCTTATTTTTCCACCGAAAAGCACATGGTTGTCAAACAAAAGAAATTAAAAATTCATGATTTGATTACCAGGATTACTAATTTTATTAATCTACTTTGGATATAGACATTCAATTAAAGGCTCAGTCAAGCATTTGCCTTTATACAATAATTAACAGGCATTTTTTTATTTTTAATTTGAAGAAACTAGGTCATCGGATGGTCACTATGTTAAACTATTTGAGACAATGTAAATAATGCAATCTGCTGTCAAAGAACATTCATTGATACAGTGTGTACACCCTTTAACACTAATTAGAATTCTCTCACACATAGGCATTGAGTTCAAATCGCCGTTTGTACTGTTCAGCTGTTACCGACAGGTAAACATATTTTGACCTCTTCAGTATTGTGTTATTACGCAATGGCGGATTATAACAAAACTAACAAAATCAAATAATCGATCTCTAAATGGCAGGGTGCTATGAAAAAGTCGAAGGGCGAAGCAGAAAATAACATCGTCTGCTTATGTTTAAGCACATAACTCATATTTAATTATCGTTGAAAAGCTTGAAACATTGTAAAAATCACTTCACTAACATACGCGATACCAATCCATAAATACATATTTTTAATTCAGTTAACAGAATCTGACCCGGAAGAAAATCCGGATAAAATAAAAATATAAACGATTTTTGTCATAAAATTTTTCAGTCATAAGCTTTTAAGGTGGGTCATTCTGCACATCAAACGATTGAAATTTTATTTTTGGCCTTGAGTGATGTATTAGAATTGCTATTTATCAGCATGAAGCTGTGAAGACTAGACATTATGCTTATTTTGTCCTTTTGATGTTTTTTTTTTCACTTTACATTTTAGGCTATGATAATTGATTTTAATGCAGAGTAAATGTTCATAGTGATATAAATAACATCATTTTAATTATAAATAAATCAACAGAACATTTCATGTAAAAATCACCCGGAAAAATATAGATTCCACCACTGCAACAAGTGTGTTACGATATTTCTCCACTCGAGACTGTTGAATTTTAATATTTAAAGTGCAAGGCTTACCGAGCTTTTTAAATAATTAAAATTTAACTGTTGGGAGTGGAGAAATATCGTAATATACAAGTTATTTTGGTGGAATATGTTTCTCTAATGATTTTTAGCTCACCTTTCCTAAGAGGAAATGTGAGCTTTTGCCATCACTTGGTGTCCGTCGTCGTCCGTCCGGTGTAAACTATTTCAAAGACCTTCTCCTCTGAAACTACTGAACCAATTTCAACCAAACTTAAGCTGAATGATCCTTAGGCTATCTAGTATAAAGTTTATGTTTTATTTTCTGTTTTGTCAAAAAACATGGCTGCCATGGATAAAAATAGAACATAAGGGTAAAATACAGTTTTTGGCTTATATCTCAAAAACTAAAGCATTTAGAGCAAATCTGACATGGGTCAAAGTGTTCATTAGGTCAAGAACTACCTGCCCTGAAATTTGCAGACGAATCAGAAAATTGCCCCTAAATTGATAATTTTAATGAAATTTTGAAGTTTTTGGTTATTATCTTGAATATTATCATAGATCAAGATAAACTGTAAACAGTAAAAATGTTCAGCAAAGTAAGATCTGCAAATAAGTCAAAATGTCCAAAATTGTCAATTGACCCATTAAGGAGTTATTGCCCTTTATAGTCAATTTTTAATAATTTTTCTTAAATTTTTGTAATCTTTTAAAGGCAATTTTACACAATTTGTTCATCATGATTGTTAACTTTAATAAATCTTCTCCTCTGAAACTACTGAAGCAATGTCAGCTAAAGTTACGCTGAATGATCCTTAGGGTATCTAGTATAAAGTTTGTGTTTTATATTATGTTTCATAAAAATAAATTTTGTACCTCTAGCTACTGTGAAAGTACTTTTATTCGTGGGTATCAATTTTCATGGTTTGAGCAAAAGTTGCATGTTCTTGAGTTCTTTAATTCGTGGATTTTAGTTTTTTGAAAGAACAAAAATTGGATGAATAATTTGAAGCCATCTAAAACGAAAAGTAGTGAAAATAATCATATTATGTTGATTTATAATAATTTCTGGGACATTGCAAAATAAGATGTTCATTTTCACCTACTTGTTCGTCTTTCATTACTGACAACATTCATCCGACTTTTAATAGGATAATTGCTTTCTGAAATAAGCCGATTCATCTATTCTTACAAATTGTCTCGATAAAAGGAAATTGCAAAGTAAACATTTTAATTGTTGCACGTGTGATCAGAAGTGATGACACTTATTAACCCGAGATTGTTTGATCAACAGATTAACGGTCACCAAAGGTGTTAATTGGGCCATAAACATGTCACTTAAGAAAAACGATTACCGGTACATAAAAAAAGCTCCAAATGTACTTTGACTTGAAGAATCATTTCTTATGAAATTATTCATTTTTCGTATGTTAATTATGAGAATATAAAATGAACACTTCATCATCGCATATCATCACCGGAAGTCTGACTTTTATCGATCAAAACTATTTTTTTTCGTGAGAATTAAAACATTAAAACTTGTACAGTTTAGGTCTTTAAAAGATTAAATGGACAGAATCACGTCTGAAGTTGCATCTTTAGTTCATAGTGCGTTTGCTGATATCCTATGTAGTCAAACCTATGGTATTGGCCATGGGGATCTTTCCATGTCCTGATTTAGACCGACAACAGTTATATTTCGTTGGACACTTAAATTCGTGGATAAAGCCATCCACGAAAACCACGAAAATTGGTACCCCACGAATAAAAGTACTTTCACAGTAATGTGGAATAAATAAACACACTGATACATACAGGAAGTCTATTTAAAAAAAATAAATGTTAGTTCTTATGTTGTGCTGTAACACCACAGTCCCCCATGTTAAAGACAGGGTTTGGATACAGTACATAAATTTTATCCCTCCTTGCACAACTCAAAATCCAATAATTTTAATGGTTTTCATTTGTTGCTGTGTTTCATATTTGCTTTTTGTTTATTGTTTTTAGCTCACCTTTCCTAATTGCCATGCAATACTCTCAGAATGCTGGATACTATCCACACTAGTTTGTGTCCACACATATTAATTATACATTAAAAACTTCAAAGCAAAAGAAAAACTTTGATGAAAAATTTAAATAAAAAACTACAGGTGAGCGATTCAGGCTCTTGAGAGCCTCTTGTTATCCTTCCTTTTCAAAGATTTGCAGAAAGTTGTGGTTTTTATATGTAACGTCATCAGACATGGTTGCCTTTTTTCATGACGTCACAATAGGAAATTCATAAGAAAGAAGTGAAGAGAAAATTTTTCACAATTGGTTGGAAAATGTGAAAAAATTATAGAAAACAACCTTTCAAGTCTGTTTTATACCATAAATCTGATTATCACACCTTGGGTTAATTATTGACTTTGTGATTGGTTTAACACTGTCACATGGTGACCCCTTGTGGGTCAGTAGATTTCATAGGGTATCATGATGTCAAGTCTTCTATTAATGGTGACATCATTTATTAATGTTATTGTATTTCATTGTTTATCTTTATACAAAACTTGGCAGGAAAAGTCCTGTGTGTGATAAATTCTTGATACAGTTCACTTCTGACACCCTACAGATCCATCGGGGGTTATTAAATCCATAGGGGATTCAGTCTTCAGCCTTACCCCCTATGAATTTTACTTACTCTCTATGGATCCGTAGGGGGTCAGTTGCTAACAATATAACTTATATTTTTAGATCAGTTATTATATGCCATGTAGTCGTCAGTTTATTTTCGACTTATGAGTTTGAATGTCCCTTTGGTATCTTTCGCCTCTCTTTTATTGGTGATTTATTGACATTATGGACACATATTTGCCTATTTTTACCTTCATCTCCAGATCAGGTCCAGTTACTGCTCCACTCCAGGAAACACATAGATGGTACCAAGTTTGTATCATTTGTAGTTCCCACTAATTTCTTTCAATGTTATAAAACTTTGCACATTGACATAGGCGGATCCATATGGGAAAAATTTAGTTGATTATATAGGGAATCACTGAAGCATGACTGTAGCGGGCCCCCTCTTATCGCAGTCAGTGGGCCCCCCTTATAAAAAGTTCTGGATCCGCCACTGATTGATTGCACGCACTGAAGATGTGAACCTCATATTTTGAACCAATTTTCATTATTTTTTTGGTTTCCAATTTGTAAAACAATTTTTGTCACTGAATTCTTTAAAAGGTACCTAGTTTCATACATAAATATCTTAGACCTAATTCAAATCAAGAGGTAAGCTCTGTACTTCACATGAAAATGTTTCAACATTACAGCATGGTCCAATCAAGAATTAAATAATGCTAAATGAAATGTACTGTTATACACACAAACAATTGACATACTGCATGATAATGATTATAAGCCTTGCAGAGTCTTGTTGCCTGCTACTTGAGTATCTTTCAGCCATATGACACTGACCATGAAGTTTATATTTTCAGACAAGCAAAGTTTGTCCAGTTTGCAAACAGCCAGTTAGAAGAAGACATCTCACTGCAAAATATTTTGCTGGACCTGAACTAGAATGATTGATTAATGGCAGCAGTGCATGAATTATTTACCTCATAATTAAAATAAACAAAATATTATAACACTTTAAGCTGTTTAATTAAGTTGTACAATCAATGGCTTGAATACATGTAGGCTAGCATTAATTAATCATATATGCCCTCTCATTTACAGCAGGGAGTTCTTATGAAGACACATCAGCACCTAATGAAAGTTAAGCCACAAATTTTAGCCCTACAATCTACAACAATTATGTTATATTGGCCAACCCTAACACACCTTTACAAACAAGTCTTTATTAGTTGTTTAGCTCACCTGGCCATTTGTGAGCCATCACTTGGCTTTCATCACTGTTGTTGTTGTAAAATTTTTGAAAAAATCTTCTCTGAAAGTACTGGACAAATTTAGTCTAAGTTTATCAACATAACCTTATTAAGATCAGTGAAAATAGGTCAAGGTCATATAAATCCTGCAAGATGAACATGTTTCCCTATACAAAAATAATTTATCTCTTGTCTGTTATGAAAAGTGCAACCAAAAATCCAAAGTGTTGACCAATAAACCATGAAAATAATGTCTAGGTCAGGAGAACCCTGTCAGACAAACATGTACATTTTACATTCATTCCATTAGCCAAAAATAGTTTGACCTATTTTTTTTAGTATCTGGTAAATGGACCTTATCACAATAAACTTAACCTCAATTTCAAAGATCATCGGTCAATGTTAAGTTCAGATGTACCATGCAAGATTAACAAGTACACCTCACAATCATTCCATACACGAAATAGAGTTGATCTACTGCATATAGTATCTGATAAAAGGACCTCATCACGAAAAACTTAACATCGACTAATGACCCATGAAAATGAGGTCAAGGTAAGATGAACCCTTCTAGACGGGCATGTATATCTTACAAACATTTCATACACCAAATATTGTAGACCTACTGCTTATAGTATCTGAGAAATGAACCTGATCATAAAAACTTAGCATTGATCACTGATCCATGAAATGATGTCAAGGTCAGGTGAACAATGTCTGATGGACATTTATACCTTGCAATAAATCTATATACCAAAAAATTGTTATCCTATTGCTCATAATAACTGAAACAAAGATGCACACACTGAAATGTCTCCTGCTTCACTAACCATGTTTGAATTTACTACAAGTATCACATAAACTTAACATATCCATGGAAATGAGGTCAAGATCAGATAAACCAAGCCAGACAGATGTACACCTTACAATCATTCCATACACCAAATATAGTTGACCTATTGCTTATAGTATACAAAAACAGACCAAACCATGAACACTTAATATTGACCAATGAACCATCAAAATGATGTCAAGGACAGATGAACCTTGCCAGACAGACATGTAGACCTTACAATCATTCCATGAATCAAATATAGTTGACCTTATTGCTTATAGTATCTTACAAATAGACTTAACCAGGAAAACTTAAGATTGACCAATGAGCCAGAAAAAAGAGGTCAAGGACAGATGATACATGCCAGACAATATGTTTACCTTACAACCATTCCATTCTTCAAATATAGTTGACCTATTGCTTATAGTATTACAAAAACCCAACATTGATATATGAACCGTGAAAATGAGGTCAAGGACTGATGAAACCTGCCAGTCGGACATGTAGACCTTGCAATCATTCCACACACCAAATATAGTTGACCTACTGCTTACAGTATCTGAGAAACAGACATAATCACATTACTTTAACCTTGACCAATGATCCATGAGATGAACTTCAAGTCGGGTGAACTCTGTGTGAGGGACATGTCAACCTTGCAAGGAACCCATATACAAAATATAGTTATTCTATTACTCATTATAACAGAAATTCAAAGGACAAAAACACTAAACTTTTTTTTTCAAGCAGTTGCTGAACCATGAAAATGGGGTCAAGGACAAAGGACATATGACAGACAGAAACTTCATAACATGGCATCTGTATACAAGGTATGAAGCCTCCAGGTCTTCTACGCTCTGAAATATAAAGGTTAATACAAATAGTTTACGCGGCTGCTACCTGTCTCACATTCTGCGACAAAATAGGTAGTTTTTCTAAGCAACGGCTAAACCAATAAAATGTCAGAGGACAATGGACATATGCGTGACATAAACTACATAACATAAGGCATCTGTATACAAGACAGTGAAGAATCCAGGTCTTCTAACTTCTGAATTATAAAGCTTTAAGCAAAGAGCTAACTCTGCCATAGCTCCTGGATTAGCATCTATATATCCTTTATTCTTTTGTTTTCGTTGCAAGAGAGACCTTGCCAAGTTGACGTCAATTGAATTTTTATGCCCCTGCCATTGGCAATGGGGGCATTAGTGTTAACCTTGACTGTCCTTCCGTCTTTCGGTCCATCCCATTTTCGTTTCCACACTCTAACATAAGTTTGTCTCCTGCAAATTTTATGAAACTCCTACACAATGCTAAGAAGCAAAACACTCAGAGTTCGAATTTGGGCAGTGAATCACTCACGGTTCTAGAGCTATTTCCCCTTTTAACTTGGAAATGTGCAAAGCTTGAGTGTGGGTATTCATATCCTCAGACACATTCTTTTATTTATTACATTTTTTCTGTATTTTGCTAATGAATACATACACCAATGATCCTACTCCCAAAACTTTTATTTCAGCTTTTTAAACACCCTCTTTTTTTGTGATTTTTATATCCCACAGAACAAAGTTCTGTAGGTATAATGTTTTTGACCTGTCAGTCCATCAGTCCGTCCGTCCGTTTGTCCTGTTCTTATCATCGCAACTCCTCTTAATCCACACAACATAATTTCATGAAACTTAGTAGATAATTAGGACATACTATGAAGATGTGCATATCAACAGGAAATTATGATTGAATTTTTGTTCTAGGAGTTGTGCCCTTTGAACTTAGAATTTTGGCCTGAATATACTACTGCAAGTTTGTCATCGCAACTCCTCTGAAACCACACAACATGATTTCATGAAACTTTGTAGATAGTTAGGAGATACTAGTTTGATGTGCATATTGACAGGAAATTATGATTCAATTTTTGTTTTAGGAGTTATTCCCCTTTGAACTTAGAATTTGGGCCTAAATATACTACTGCAACAGTTTGTCATTGCAACTCCTCTGAAACCACACAACAGAATTTCATGAAACTTTATAGATAATAAGGACATAATATGAAGATGTGCATATCCACAAGAAATTTTTATCAGTAGACTCTTGAAGGATTTATGAGTGTTTGAACTTAGGAATCTGTTGAGATTTTGTTTGCCCAGTGACAATGTGGGGCTGTGAGGTATCTCGCAAGCATTGAAGACCATGAGATTTATAGCTTAATCTGTATATTTTGAAAAAGATCCAGTACATTTACCAAATGATAATGATGATGAATATGCACTTTGATGTCTTTCCACAAAGCTATAGATTTAATCACCTTCATATTTCAAAAAGAATTGTCATTTCCAATATAAGTGGGTGTGCCTTCTTGTTCTACTTGCAATGTGATAAAATAAACTAAACATAGAAATTGTTAAATAAACTGTTAGCACAGAGATATGTCTTGCCTTTTTGTTATTTTGATAGTAAAATGCAAATGTTGAAATTAAAATAGCAATAATTTAACATGCAAGTTATGCAAAATATTCAGTCAATGAACCATGACTGAAGGTACAGGGCCAAACAATCTCCATGGAAATGAGATGTGCCAATGCTTATACATACTATGAACATCTATACCAAATATCATTGACCTACAACTAGTGGTTTCCCATAAACTGACCTAATCTTTAAACTAATACATGTAAACTAAGCAAAAGTTTCAAAGTCAGACCATGACTGAGGGGGCTGGGCCAAACAATTTCTGTGGAAATGAGATGTGCCAATGCTAATACAACTGCATACCAAATATCATTGACCTACCACTAGTGCAAGGCCATAACTACCATTGAGGCAAGTGAGGCAATTGCCTAACTAAAATTTCGACACTGAAATTTTTTTTGTGTGTATTTGTTTATGGTAATTAAATACGAAATATAGTCATTTGTTTTTTCTTCTCTCAACCTTAATTTCTATAACTTGACCTCATTCCTTTTAATATATTCTTCCCAGATATATATGTCAGCATCTCACTGGGTGATGTTTCTCGATTACACTAACCTAGTAACCAGTAATTACCATGGATCTCTGGTTAAAACAGACTCTTGCAGAAAAAGGGAAAGCAATACTAATGATGAGGAAGGAATAATTGTAGTAAACTAATGGATGTTATTTGTGATCACAACAGGTGTTAAGAGTTCCAGTATTGAATATATTTTCATTGGAACTAATCCAAAAACTATTAATAGACTGACAAATCAAGTACTGGGGCACAGCAGTGGAGCAGTCCTGTCTGAGTATTCATTTCCCCGTTTTCCCCAACTTTATTTGTTCTCTTTACAGATAAACAAAATATAAATAATATGCAACCTGCATGGATTAGTTTTTATCCATGTTTCTTTTACCTTAAAATTTGAAAGAACATCATGTAATCCAATTTTGACATTATTGAGGGATGATAGGACCTTTAATACTGGATTTCGAGTTTACTAATTCAGGACTACGGATTTTGAAATCAGACTACGTCCTACCCCCATTATTATTCGATTGTCGATCTAGAATATCTTACCACTGACTATTACCAGAAATAATCTGAAATCACGGACCTACATGTAATCGATGAAAACTCCAGTCCAATTTCCCCATATCCATTCCCCTCTGGCGCTGCGGGGGCATAAAAACAATTCCCTAAGAGTGGATAAGAAAGTTTACGAAAGTTTCTTACCCTTGAACAAACCAACTACAAATGGCTGAAGAATGAAAAGCTGTATACTTGACAACATTTAATGAAGGCCTGATGTTACAAATTAAGACATGTAAATGTATTCCATCTATTTCACAACCACATAATGCATTCTTTGCATTCAAGTTACAAACATACAGTTAAATATAGTCTACAGATGTCTTCATGAAAGATAAAAGGCAAATGATTTCTTTCCAATGAATGAGTTTCTAAGATGCTCAGAGGTTATCCAATAAATATAAAGTTCATATGTGACATGACAGACAATAATATATATATATTCAATCAAGGTATGAAAGTCTACATATTTGAAAGAATAAATTTTTATATTACAGACAATAAACTGGTAATTCAAAACTTGCTGGGAAATAGTAACAGTGACACACAACAAAATAACTACATAAAAACAATACAATCTATTCCAGTGGTTTACTATTTAATAGCCTTGTAAGATATTGGAATAGGTAAATGGATAAAAGTAACAAAGATAGAATATTTCTATATTAGCCAGTCTCTTCATAAACAAATGAATAATACTTGAAAAAGATTTGGAAAATTTACCATAGTTAATTGGCAAAATAAATGAAAAAGCATGGACTCTGTGAGCAAATAAGTGCAACTCAAATACTACTAATTTCAGAATAAGTTGATTGTTAAACTGGAGCATCCCCTGGGACTGAATAAGCTTAATTTGGATTCAGATTGATTGAAAGATATTTTTTTATAGTGAAAGAAGTATTTTAATTGCCACATGGATGGGAACAACTAAAATAGCTTGTAAAGCATGGTAAACTGTAAATAAACAGCTGCGCCATGAGCGCATGATACGCCTGTCGTCTTGTGTGTGAATTTTTATGCAATAATCATAAATAGTTTCTGACATGCGAAAAGCCCCCCTTTTTTTTTTACAAAAAACTCAATATCTCTAAAATAAAATTTTGAATCAAAACCAAAAAGTATACAGATCTTTAGATTAATATAACTAAGAAGTGTGTAAAATTGTAAGCAATAATCATAAATCATTTTTGAGATACGGCGCGACATGTGAAAAACCCCTCCCCCTTTTTTTACAAAATACTCAATAACTCAAAAAATAAAATTCTGAATCATCACCAAAAAATTTACAAATCTTAAGATTAATATAACTAAGAAGTGTGTAAAGTTTTAAGCAATAATCATAAACTGTTTTTGAGATACGGCATGACATGTGAAAAACCCCTCCCCCTTTTTTAACAAAATACTCAATATCTCTAAAATAAAATTTTGAATCATCACCAAAAAGTATACAGATCTTAAGATTAATATAACTAAGAAGTGTGTCAAGTTTTAAGCAATAATCATAAATCGTTTTTGAGATACGGCGCGACATGTGAAAAAAAAACACACACCTGTTTTAGTTACTAAGTCCCGTAACTCAAAAAGTTTTAATCTTATTTTCACCAAAAAGTATACAGATCATTTGACCATCATAAGAAACAACTATATATATATAATAAGTTTCATGAAATTTGGATAAGTCGTTCTCAAGTTACGGTGCGACATGTTTACGCCGGACAGACAGACGGACGGACACCAGACATTTGTATACCATAATACGTCCCGTCATGACGGGCGTATAAAAATAGTTCATGGGGAGTAGGGATAACTTGTGTTTATTGTTCTGATCACAGAAACTACTAGTAATACTTGTTTGCCATTAAAATCTTCTTCTTCAATGATTTTATGAATGGTTTGTTTAACATCCCATATAAACCATAAAGGTTTTAATAACAGATAATGCAATCATGGTCATTAATGAATTTTATGTAACACAACATTAAAATGACTTGTAAACAAAATGTATCTGGTATTTACAGTGAAATATTGATTACAGAAATGTTGACCACCAACTTTAAAATATCCAATATTTTGTACCAGTTTATATTTAGCATAAATGTAACACTGTTTACTCTCAAGGTATAAAATATTTTTAAGCATGTGTTATCATAAAGACATAAACAATAATATTGTAAAGTATTAAACAAGATGAAACTCATCTTATCCAGTAATCTTGCTGCTAATTCCAACTTAATTTATCATTGTCCAATACTCTTAAATGTTGAATGCAATTTAAAGTAAGATTTTTATCATATGACATTAATTGCATGATATATAAAGTTTCTGCATTTACAAAACACTGCATAGAACGTATATTTCATGCGGCAGTGTTTGCTAAGGTTCTGATAAAGGAAACCATACCAAAGTTTACCACTGGCATGACTTCGCTTCGGGTAGTGCAGTACAGCTTGTTTTAATAAATTGTACACCAATGATATTGCATACAAATATGAAAAAGGAATTGCATGTGATGTTGTGCAAAAGTATAATCCCACTCGTAATTCATTTACAAAAAATTCCATGATCAGGTCTGAAAATTGCTTACATGGTACAACTCACCATAATAAAATTTCCAGACCAAATATCTTATTCCTAAAAACAGAGGCTGAGAAATGTGTGACAAAAACTTCCATGGTCAGTAGGTATAATGATAGAAATTTAAGTATCATCGAAATCGGAAGTGACAGCCAGACAGATCTGACTTTTTTAGACGCTTCTAGTATAACTCATCATTATAAACCTTGAGGCCAAATATCAAATCATTCAATAACACAGAGGTTGAGTAATGAGGGACAGAAGGACCTTTTTTTTCTATGGAATTTGGTATTTACACTTATCAGGACTCGGAAATAAATAATCAACTTTTTTGGGGGTCCAGGAAAGAATGCTTTATTTTTTAAGGAATTAGGGATTCAGTGTTTACTTTTCAGGGAAAACACCCCCTCTTATTCACCCACCCCCAGTAATGTGCAGTAAAAGTTTTGGATAGACAAATGGACGGACAAACCAAAAACAGAATACCACCATAACCGTGAATGGGGGTATAATATTATTAGTTACATTGATAAAAATTGATTTCAATCATTTGTCCACACACAAATGTTCATGACTACATTTACAACACATGACAACAATTTCATACCATTAATGAAAAAATGGTATTTTAAGCCATCATAGAAAATGCTAAACATACATTTAAAACTAAAAGGGATACAACAAATTCAACTAGAGATCCCAAGAAGCTTGTTATGGGTTCAAAAAAAGTATATATCATTTCATGTAATTATTCAATTGGCCTTGTGGGAGATAAATTTAAAAGTAATTTTCTCATTATTACGTCTTATACTTAACTATATGCTTCATTGGGGCAGCCATTTTGGAAGTATGGCAGGTCAAAGATGTTATTCCAAAAAGAAAGCTTGTCAGATTTTTTGTTCATGCAAAAAAAAGAAACTTTCCTACCAAGTATTTAACAATTTTTTTCACATTTTGTTTGTTTGGAAATAGCAGTTATCTCAGTTGTAAGTACTGGTAGCACTCAACAAATTCTGAATCATTTCAACTACATTTGGTTGCAACATACTATATATTATTTAAACAAATCAGTTATTTACCCCTTATCAATTTATTTCTTCGTGAAGTTTTATCTAAATGACATGCTATACTGTCCTATTTACTTTGCCATAGAAAATTATTACTAGTACGGAAATGAAAACTCAGTTCTTTTTGACTTTGATTTTAGTTGAAAACTTCCACCTTGAATAATACCAATAACACCATATTAACAACATTTTTTTTTCATTCGTAAAAAAGTATTTAGTTAGAAGTATATCAGTGTGCATTGTTCTTAAAAAATATTGCAAGTAAGCATCACTTATAAAAGTTCATACTTCAAAAGCATAGGAAATACACTTACATCATTTGAAATAAAGGAAAATGTACCTTTACAATAAACATTTTACTACAACAAATTATACACTTAACAATCATTATAATACAATTCAAACACATAAATTAACAGCATGAACAATAAAACGAAGCACTGATTTGCTGCATGAATAGCTGTTTCTAGTAATAAGTTACAACCTCAATCCTGAATTGATTTAAATTGCAAACAAATACAAGCCCAGTTTGCATGGTACTACACAAATGTACTAGCTTTAGTCAATATGACTGATGTTTAATTTTTTAACAAACATTATCTTTCTGGACAGTGCTGGGGTAAACAAGAAATCAATAATTTATATTATATACCTCTCACCATAGAGTTGCTTTGAAGCAAACTCAAACAAGCCATTTGAAAGGGGAGTAACTTTAATAATAATATGCTGGAATACAGCTGGATACTTCTTTAATACTTAAAACTGTTACATTTGCTTGCAACAAAGATCAATGGCTACTAAGGCCAAAAAAAAGTATGTGTTTACTGTACCCCTACCTACCCTAATTTTTATCCCCTACCCTAAAGTTTTTTTTACCATTTTTGATTAAGCACTGTTAAGTCACAATGTTGCTCCCATAGACTCAATGTAAAAAAAATATTAAAAATTTAAAAAAATCTCTACCTACCTACCCTATTTTTTTTCAGCATATAACAGTAAACACAAATACTTTTTTGTTTGGCCTAATGGAAGAACAGATCAAAATATCACTTAACAGACCCATTATCTATCTCCACAATTTTAATACATTTCAAAACAAATAAAAATTTCAAAATCATTAAAACATAAACAGGGTTAGGATCTTTTATTGATCTTGAAACTACTGGTAAAAATGCAAATGCCTATGAAACACACAAACAGTACTCAGGCTTAACAGCCTATCATACATGTATATAAATATTTTAATTTGTGTAAATTGACCTTATAAGAATATTTGAATAGATTACTATGCCATTTCACAAAATTCTGACCTTTTACTGACCATTATTATATAATGAGAAGCTACCCCTTAGTGTAAAACTTGTGGGGAAACTTCTAGAACCAATTCATCAAACCTTAGTTTCAACAAATAATTATGTCTTTTGAAATGTTAAGTTTCTTAAGAATTAAAAAAGAGATGTGGGAAACACATTTATGAGACAGCAACCCTAAACACAATAAAAAACAAAGATATATGCCTTTCCTGCTTTAAAGTAAAAATAAAAAACTTGATATTTGAGAACTGCTACTAACTACTTGTTAATGGGAGTGGATGTCTCTTTTCAAATGCTTCTAAAGCTAACCTGATCAAAAATATGTATATGTTAGATTCAGTATAAAGTATGAAATAAAAATTCATATAGCTAACAAAATCTTATTGTTAAGGCCAACAGAAGAGATTGTTTTACCTTTGTATCAGATGAGACAAATAAACCAGAAAAGATAGAATAAATTAAAGAGCATATGGGGTATACATCAATGAGACAAGTGTCTATACTACAATATGTAATAACACATGCACTTGCATTATATGAAAGATATGGGTCAAGTGATACACAAAGTTCAATTCAAAGTGAAAGTTCCAATTTAACATGTTTAATACCAGTATACCAGATGAGATAAAAATATAAAGTAACTTTTATAAACATACCTAAAACAATTTTATTTTCAACAATTTCACAAAAAAAGTCTTTTGAATGTAAAATTTAGTATTGAAATCTTTGATTGTAGGAAACCAATGAATTTCAATCTGGGAGAGCGTTTCTTAGATTTCTCTTTAAATTTATAATTGGTTTGTATGTAAAACTATGCTTTTATTTAACAAATGCACATCAATTACATTCAAATGAAGAAAAGTTTTGCCAAATTGAATTTCAAACAAGAGGCTGTCAGAGTGACAGCAAACTGGATTTTCCTGCAGAGGTCAAACCCTGAACAGTTGAGCAAGTATGGACACAACATTTAAGGTTAAAACAGCTCTGAATTTGGATTGTGATTGAATATTTGATACAGCATGGGTTTGTAACACAAAATATATGTGGTCAAAGAACTGAAAAATTTGAAATTGAACATTTACCTATTATGGTCCAATATCCAAATGCTAAAAGTACATTGCTAGAATCAGCATATCAAAGAACCCCAAGAATTCAATTTTTGATGAAATACTTCTTAGTTAAACCATTTCTGTTCAAATGGAAATAACTTAAACTTTATTTCCACGAACTTATCATGTTAATCTAAAATTAAATATGATTTAACCACAGACTCTAAAATTAGATATGATGTAAAGAGATATGATGTTATATTTATTTTTAAATTGTAATCAAATTTAAATAATAGTTTTCTAATAAATCTGTCACTCCAATTATAATTGGGTGATTGCATTGAAAATTACCAGATGTGTGTTATCTTATCATTTAGTGTATAAATCAAAATCAAACTGTATATATATATATAGTTGATAGTTCCCAATATCTTTTCTTTCATTTGTAACATACTAATATAGATCTGCAACTTATCTTATCTTAATTTTAACTTTTAACTTATAAATAATAGATTATTATCTAATGAATTTTCAAATCTGGAACCCCAAACAGGATCAAGTAAAATTAAAATTAACAGATACAACAAAACAATTGTATACATATATCACTAAGAAAATTAGTTTTACAGAATAACAAACACACCATAAAATTCTTCAAACAATTTACCAAAGAAAAGAAAAATTAATAATGAAAATCATGCTTGCAAATTCAAGGGTTATTTCCCTTGAACAGAACTATGGTTTAACCTTTTAACAAAGTACTCTAACATTACGTATATAATTATTAGTAATGTAATTAACTTCAAAATGTCTATCTCTTAAAACCTATAAAACTTATCTGTAATTATCTTCAAAGTGTCTAATAATGAAAGTAAATTTCAAACTTCATTTATACCGTCATAATAGTAAATTTCAAACTTTATATATTCAGTCCTACAGATCTTATCAGGAAACAGAAAATTTTCAGATAAATCAGTCAATCCAATTATAATTGTGAGATAAGACTTTTACCATATGCTTTACCTTAGTCTAATATGATAACAAGAGAGAAAAATATTTAAAAATACCAATTTAGGATATCAAAAATGGAGATAACTCAAAAAGGAGAAATACTAAAATCTTGAAAATTGAACTCAACCTTCATTAAGTCCCAGGAAACAACATATTTAAATTTGAAAAAAAAATTGTCAAAGCGTATTCATGTTATTGTGGAGACACTGTTTGGCAGCCGCCCTCCGTCGTACATCCCCAAATTAATAACCGATATTTCCTTTGTAATTCTGGTTAAAAAGCTTTCAAATTTTTTCCAATCTGAACAAATAAAAAACAAGAGGCTCTCAAGAGCCTGAATCGCTCACCTGATTTGTTAAAGCTTAATTCATTCATCAATCATGATTTATATTTTTGAGTAATAATGTATATCAGTGTTTGCTTAAAAATGCACCATTTTTTTTTGGTGGGGGGGGCATATATGCCTCAAAATAAATATCTAAGTTACTGGTATGTTCTTAGTGCTTGAGAGATGAAATATAACAAGAATTCTGTGAGTATTGCATGGTAATACATAATCCCCTATTGGTTAGAAATCATTGTATTGGAACAAAATTCTAAGTTGATCTATAACTTGTCATGGTGTAAAACTAAATCAAGTCAATATTTTCTTTCACGTTTGCTCTAACTGCTTAAGTTTTTGAGATGTAAGCCAAAAACTGCATTTGACCCCTATGTTTTATTTTTAGCCATGGCGGCCATGTTTGTTGATGGATCAAAACATCGGATACAATTTTAACCTAGATACCCTAAGGAACATTTATTTAAAGTTTGAATGTATTTGGCCCAGTAGTTTCAGAGAAGATTTTTGAAATAGAATACGAGAGACAACGAAAATTACCAAATTAGTGGCAGCAACCCAACAATGGTTTGTTTGATTTGTTTGAAAATTTCAGGGCTGGTAGATCCTGACCTGTTTAACATTTTTACCCCGTCAGATTTGCTCTAAATGCTTTACTTTTTGATATATAAGCAAAAAACTGCATTTGACCCCTATGTTCTATTTTTAGTCATGGCGGCCATGTTTGTTGATGGATCATATTTCCGATAAAATTTATAAACAAGATACCCTAAGGAACATTCATTTAAAGTTTGAGGTTATTTGGCCCAGTAGTTTCAGAGGAGAAGATTTTTGAAATAATAAGACAGAAAATTACCAATTTAGTGGCAGCAACCCAACAATGGTTTGTTTGATTTGTTTGAAAATTTCAAGGCTGGTAGATCTTGACCTGTTAACATTTTACCCGTGTCAGATTTGCTCTAAATGCTTTACTTTTTGAGATATACTGTGAAAGTACTTTTGTTCGTGGGGAACCAATTTCGTGGTTTTCGTGGATGACTTTATCCACAATTTAAGTGTCCAACGAAATAAAACAACTGTTGTCAAAATCAAGACATGGAAATATCCCCATGTAGGTTTGACTTCTGATATGATCTAGAGAACATACTGAACATCGCCAAATCTGAGAATACTATTATAGTTGTCACTGGCAAATGCACTATGAACTACAACTGCAGGCAGGATTAGACCCATTTAATCTTTAAAACCTTAACTGTACAATTTTGATCTTTTAAATCAAATAAAACAATATTTGATCGATGAAAGACAGATTTCGGTATTGATATGCTATGATAAAGTGTTCATTTGATATCCTCATAACTCTCGTACATACAGGAAATAATAATTTCATGCTGGGCTGGCTTTTGATAAAAATATTTTACAATTCAAGATACGTTTATAGCATTTGTTTCTGTAATTGTTTTCTGTAGCTGACATGTTTATGACCTAATCAACACCTTTAATGATCTTTAATCTGTTGATCACTCTATCTAGGGCTAATTAGTGTGGTCACAACGATTTAGACAGGTCAATGTTTACTTTGCATTTCCTTCAATCCAGACAATTTGTAACCTTCGTTTCTAATGGCTTCAATTTTTCAAATTTTTTTCATAGAAAACTTTAATCCACAATTTAAAACCCACGAACATGTAAATGTTGCTCAAACCATGAAAATTGATACCCACAATTAAAGTACTTTCACAGTAAGCCAAAACTGCATTTGACCCTATGTCCTATTTTTAGTCATGGCGGCCATGTTTGTTGATGGATCAAAATTTCGGATATAATTTATAAACTAGATATCCTAAGGAACATTCATTTAAAGTTTGAAGGTATTTGGCCCAGTAGTTTCAGAGGAGAAGATTTTTGAAATAGTTTACGACGACAGACGACAACAGATGACGACGGACGAAAAGTGATGGCATAGGCTCACATGGGGCCCTTTGGGCCCGGTGAGCTACAAATGGAGAATTGTGTCCATGGGACACAGATGATGCCCACGCTTGCATATTACATTATAAAGGGACATAACTAGAGAACTGTAAAAGTGACGCCACCCAAATTCGGACTTTATCTCTGTTTTATAATAATAAGCATTGTGTTTAAGTTTCATTATATTTGGTTGAGGCAAATTAAAGTTAGAGAACTGAAACAAAAAAATTCAGCAATTTTTCCATATAAAGGGACATAATTCCAGAACGGTAAAAGTGACGCCACCCAACTTCGAACTTGATCTGTGTTTTGTGGTAATAAGCATTGTGTATAAGTTTCAGATTTAATATTTGGTTGAGGCAAACTAAAGTTAGAGAACAGAAACAAATTTTGGGACGCCACGTGGCGGGGGCATAAAAGAGTTCCAGCGGACTGACACAGAAGTTGGTAAATTCTGACAAAGTATATCACTTGTTTTAAATTAAACACCCTACAACTATGACATAAAATCCTTTCATTTATGAATTAATTAGATTCATTCTTAACTAAGTTATCGAAACTTAAATTATAACAATATATTACGAATGTAATAGCCATGCATGTTTGTTGCAATTTTTTGACAGATTACATAGAATATTTCAAACATGGATGCATAAATTTAAAAATTTTTGAAATCTGTGTAAAATCCTGATTATGATATTCTTTCTGAATTTCCCAAAAGTCCAGTTCCTTTAAAGCCTGATTCAGGCCCAGAAGAGACTTGGATCATATCTTGTAAAACTAAAAGGTCTTCAGCAGGTTCGTCTGCTTGTAACATGATAATGGATCCTGGTGCAATACGTAGGCTACCTAATGTTGCAGTGTCATCACACAAACTGTGTCCATTCATTAGTAAAGTTTGATCAAAAGGTGGCACAGAAAACAATTTCATTAACTGTAGCTTAAAATCTTTTAAAGTTTGTGAAGATTTCACTTTCACTTCTTTTTCACCTCTCACTTTTCTATGACGCTGACTTTTCCTTGTTCCATTTTCATTTTTGGACATTTTTTCTGGAGGTTCCTCTAAAGGATCACTTGTGCTTCCTCTTTTCTTTGAACCATGCTGATTGAAGTCAGGATCATAATCCTTAGAATTCTCTGACTCGTTAGAATTGAGAGTACTGGATCCTGCTGATTTCTGCAATTGCTTGGGAATTTTGCGAACAAATATAACTGCTTCATCATAATCAAACCTTGCATTTTCTTCTTGATTTAGACGACTAACAACACATTCGTCACATACTTGTGGAAGTGTTACAATTCCTAGATTTTTGTCATCGTCTTCATAGCTGATAATGCTTATTTCATAATCCACATTGAACATTTGACTGATCTTGTCCCACTCTGAACTCCATGTGTAAACAAAGTTATCGTTTACATATAACTCTAACTGTCCTTGAGACTGAGGATACAGGTAACCCCCGTGTTCACATATTAGTATGGAATTTCCTATGTTCTGAATTGGCGTGTATTTTAGTGGTTCTTTAATAAATCTCCTCAATTCTTCTAAAAATGCTTTATTTAAAATAAATACTTCTATTGGTTTTTTCAGAGTAATTGGTCTTTTTCTATCATTAAGAAGGTCATTAAGAGCTGTTTTTTGTTCTTGAGCCAATTTTCTCAAATATTCTTTTGTTTGTTGTTCATTTCGCATTTGGTCATTGCATTGTCCACAAACAGGATCATCTTTAGCAAACTCTGGACAATTGGCAAAATATTCCTTGAGCCTACGCCAAACTTCTACTGGGACTAACTTTCTACATGTCATATCTGGGTCAAGTCTATCATGAGCTTCACAGAGAATATCTTCATTAAATTTAAAGCTTTCTTCTTCTTTAGACAGAGTTTCATCTATCGTTATTGAATTCTCTTTCTCTTTTTGCCCTTCTTCTTTTGCACCAGAACTTTCTTTTTCTTTCAAACCATTTTCTACAGAAGGCTCCACATCAGTTGAATCTCTCTTATCATCATCATTTTCTCCAAGTTGCTCTAAGACCATTTTCTTCCATGACCTAAACGAAGCTTTACCTACCCAGTAACTAGGACCAGAAATGACATTGGGTTTGGTCATGCTGCCGAAAAGTTTGTCATCTTCCATCATTTTAATTTTTGTCCTTATCACATGGCACTGTTGCTGGACACAAAGCATACATAAGCTATCTCCTCCAATAAGCCTTTGTCCTCCTTCATATCTATTACATAAACTTTCACTGCCATTTAAGTTTACAAATTTGAGTTTCATGGCTGCTGCTGGAGACAGTTTGTCATGTTTGCATAATGAAGGTTTATTGTCTATTGGTTCTGCTTTAGCTGGATCAGTTAGCCATGAATTCAGCCATTTTTGGCTAATCCATTCTCCTTCATTTACTTCCAGTTTATCAAAGGCTAGTTTCTGATACGTTTCTTTTATTTCTTCTTGTTTTTCCTTTCCACTTTCTATATTCTGATCTCTAATTAACATTAATTCAGACACCCAATTTTCAAATGTTTCATTGTCTTTAATGACATAATCTAACACATGAGCTGGTAGAAGTTGTTGAGCCTCTGCCTTACTATCAGTACTACAGGGAGCTTCTTCATTAAGTGTATACACCAACATGTACGCATTACGTGATGAATGATATCCTTTTGGACATCTGCCTTTCTGTTTAGCACCCGTCTCCTCTGGGTCATCCTCTGTACCCAACTGAAGCTTACTTCCCTTCATTTTCTCTATCTCTTCATCATTAAATTTATACCAGTTTTTACTGTTTATATCTCTGATATGTGCAATATAATGTCCACTGTAAGCAGTGGGTCCACGATGTATTAATACAGCCGTAAGGTTGTATGTAACAGAATTCCCTTCCACACCTTCAGGCAAGGCTGGATCTCCAGCACAATTATTCACAGTCAAATATTTTGTCATATCAATTTGTTCTGGAAACTGAATAAAGCTGTTCAGTTTCTTTTTCATTCCTGTTTTCTTGTCGAAAACAAATCTTAAAAGTTGTAAATTGAGGACAGGCGGAAGGTATTTTAAATGTATTTTCCGTGTAGCATTTTGTTTACTATTGCACGAAGAACACATATACTGGTTATCTCCCTCTAATTTCTCTTCCTGTAAAAAATCTTTTAAAGATTCATCTAAAGTTTTATGTCCTTTTATACTTAAATCTAGTTCATAGAATGTTGATGGTCTTTCAGATTTTGTCCCACATCTATTACAAGTAGTGACGTACGCATATTCTCCACGGAACTGATTTTGAATAACATTTCGCACACATGCATCCCTTTGTCTTGATAAGGCATCTTCTAATAATGTTAAGAATAGATTAGAAAATTCCTGAGCATCTTGCTGCTGACCAGCATCTAAACCTAAATGTGTTATGAAATCTTTAGGATCTAAATATCTTCTCTCAGATAATGAAAGTAATGCAAATAATGCTTGAAGATGACCACCAATCGAAGAAGGTGACCATTCTGCTGTTACATCTCTGGTAACATGTTCATCTGGTTCTCTGAATTTGTAAAGTGCATTTCGGATAACAGGATTATGAAACCACAACTGGAGAAATGTGTTAACATAACAGGTGGCTCCAAGATTTTTCAGTCCAACAAACATATCATCATCACGCCTCTCATAATTTGGATCTTCAATTTGATGCCAATCATCATCATCAATTTTCCCAAACCACACTCGTTCTCCAATTGCATTGAGACAAAGGGGGTTTCCTTTACAGTTTCGTTTACAAGATCCTAATGGGCATGGTTTTAAGTTCAATCTGTATGCTGTTCGAACATGGTAAAATGTGACATTGTCAGGATCAGTTGTTTCTGCCCATTGCCAAGCTGCTTTATCAAGCTGAAACTTCGAAGGCATCTTCAAAAACCTGAAATATATAGCATTAAGTCTATTAGTCTATTAGTTTTCTAAAAACAGTAGACATCCCAGCATCCTACATAAATTCTACATATTTAAAACTTTCAAAGTCAGAATCAGGATAAGCAAGTTCTTTTAACTTCAGTAATTTTGTGGTCAGTGAAATAGGGCAAAACAGTACCTTATTAGAAGAGTTTGCATAGCAAATTGTAGATTTGATGATGATTGATGGCTGCTTAACGTCCAGCGGCAAATTAATATGCATATTCAGGACGCGAACTTGTTAATGTAATATGAATATTAACCCTGCATTGTACTAGACCGACACGCTGAGCTAAACATGCTAGTTCACAAAGTAACAGTCTGCAGGAACATTTCACTTACTCCGACACATTATTCTGACTCCGAGCCAACCAGTCTTTGCTCTTATTCCTTAATACTGCGTGCTTAGCAGGGAAGCAGCAAATAAACATTTTTAAATCTTTGGTTAGACCCAGTCGGAGTTTGAACCCACAACCAACCGCACTTGAGGCGAACATGCTACCATGAGACCACATAGGCAGTTTGTAGATTTGAGGGTTGCTAATGAAGTTTTACCAGAAATGCAGAGTTATTATAGTACACTTAGTCTTTTTGCCATGTTTTACCTTATTTTAATTCATACTCAGTTTCAATGCACGGACAAAAAAAGTCTAAAAAATAACTTTTACAGAATTTAAATAATTATATCAGTGTTCTTGTCAGGACCTTTAAGCATTATGGTAATGTGATGCTATATTGTTTGAACGTGATATTATTGGATATACATGTAACTTTCTCATGTATGATGTTATGAATGTGATGCTATCATTTCTAGAAACGTGATGGTATTCAAAATTTCCCTTTTACCAGGACACTATATGAAAAAAGTAAAATAACAAAAATACAGAACTCCAAGGAAAATTCAAAACAGAAAATCCCTTATCAAATGGCAAAATCAAAAGCACAAACACATCAAACGAATGGAAAACAACTGTCATATTCCTGACTTGGTACAGGCATTTCCTTATGTAGAAAATATTGGATTAAACCTGGTTTTATAGCTAGCTAAACCTCTCACTTGTATGACAGTCACATAAAATTCCATTATATTGACAACAATGTGTGAACAAAACAAACAGACATAATCATGATAATAGGTAAAAATATCAAAAATAGGGGTACAGCAGTCAACATTGTGTTATAATCTTAATCACTATAAAAACAAACAAATATGTCAACAAAGAAAAACAAAATGGCATATAGACAAAGCACATAAGCAAAAATGAAAGACAAGAATACAAAAACTGACCATAGCACAATAACACAATGACTGGATGTAATTTACCAGAAAATTTGTGGGGAGAACACTGATTATGTTTCATCTCTTTCCCCTCTTTTTAATTGGCCTTTAAACTATAAAATGAATTTTCCAATCAACAAGTATAATATTCTAAATAGTTTGGTTATTGAACCTTTCATATCTGCAGAATTCAGGATAAGTTCATGATGAAATTTTGATGTTCACAGAACCCAAAGGACCATAATATATCTAAACATGTGATTTTTGGGATAAACTGTGATAGATTGATTGATTGGTGTTTAACGCCACTTTCAGCACTATTGTGCTATTTTGTGGCGGTCAGTTCTTATTGGTGGAGGAAGGCGGATTGCCCAGGGAAAACCACCGACCTTCAGTAGGACAACAGACAATCCTAGTCAATTAAGATTTGAGTTGAGTGTACCTGTCACATGTGGGATTGGAACTCACAAGCTCAGTGTTGACAGGCTTGTGATACAGTAGTTTGACTACTTAGACCACTCAGCCATCGATGCCCCCAAAATGTGTTAGAAATCACATCCATATAGTTTTTTATACACATGTGATTGAGTGAATCAATCGTTCTTTCCAGAAGTGCACTTATGCGGTTTTCAAAAGTTCTGGTTTTTTTTAATGTTTGAGGATTGATGTTTTAGTTTATAACTTATTGTTTTTATTTGATATATTTGCTGTTTGTCTTAAGAATTATGAAAAGAACATTGTTTACTTATACAGACTACAGGTGATTTTTTAAAGGCAAAAAAAAATTGATTTTCCTGTCTCCAGCTAGAAAGAAAGGGTTGGTTCAGACTTTTTTTCTATTTTAGCGTATTGATAAAATCGGGGGAAAAAAACATGTTATCTTCAGGTGTAACCCCACTAATTCGGGCCCAGTCTGAAAGAACATACCAGAAAGTAGTACATATATTTAAAACAAAATAGTTCCTACGCATGGTAGTAACTTTCAAAATATGTAGAATGTTTTAATAATTTTGGTATCAAATGAAAGCTGAATGACTGGTGATCCTTGTTTGACTATAATTTTGAACAATAAACAAGATGCACACGCTGAAATGTCTCGCCTGTTTAACTTATGATTGAATGTTGACAGACTGTAATATGAAGGTTTTATTACAAGTATCAAATAAACTTAACATAATCAATGATCCATGAAAATAAAGTCACAGTCAGACAAACCATGCCTGATAGACATGAACACATAACAATCATTCCATACACCAAATATAAAGGTCCTTTTGCTTATAGTACCTGAGAAACAAATAAAAACCACAAAATTTTAACATTGACCAATGAAACATGAAAATGAGGTCAAGGTAATATGAACCCTGCCAGACAGACATGTACACATTACAATCATTCAATACACCAAATATTGTTGACCTATTGTTTATAGTAACTGATAATCAAAGTGCTGGATAGCACCTCTGGGAAGTTTGCAACTGTAGATGTGTATTTTTCAAATAGATTATAGATGTGTATTATTTTAAATATGTATTCAATCACAGCTTTGATATTTTTAACTAAACCATTTTCTTTTTTCATAAAAGTTTTCATATAAAATTTTGATATTTTCCATTGCAACCTTGAACTGTTGTTCTAAAATAATCAAATATACAATAAGCTCTGTTAATTTCTTTATGTGCCCATGCCATATCTAGGGCCTGTGATTTTATAGTATTTTTTCCATTCGTAACTGGGCATAACCCTAACAACAACAGTAAAATGACGGCACCGAAATTCAAACTTGATCTTGGTGTTGTGGTTAAAAGTATTTTGTATAAGTTTCGTAACAATTGGTTGAGGCACACTAAAGTTAGAGCACGGAATTGAAAAAAAATCGTAAGTGTTCCGTGGAACCCGGTGTTTCGCCTACTTTTGCTGTTAATCGCAGGCTCAACAAAATGAGGAAAAATTAATAAAATATTCCTCTCTATACTATCTTTTGATTGTAAGAAGCTTCTGTCCAAGTTTGGTAAAAATCCAGGATAGTTTATGAATCTAATAAATGTTTTAAAAATAACTGCAGACTGTATGTAATGTTAACTGGAAGAAAAGCTAAGTCCATTAAGTAAAATACGGAAAAACAAGAACAAAATTTTAACTAAATTTCCTTCTAGATACTAGCTTTTGATCATAAACAAGCTTCTGTCCAAGTTTGATACAAATCCAGGATAGTTTAAGAAAGTTATTAAAATTTTAAAACTTTAGCCACAGAGTGAATGTAATGTTTCCTGGCAGAAAAACCAAGTCCATTTATAAGTAATATACTGAAAAAATGGATTTTTTTTTAACAAAATTTACTTCTGGGTACTATTGTATGATCATAAACAAGCTTCTGTCCAAGTTTGGTAGAAATCCAGGATAGTTTAAGAGAGTTATTAAAATTTCAAAACTTTAACCACAGAGTGAATATTTGTGGATGCCTCCGCCACCGCCGAAATGTAGGATCGCTATGTCTCGCTTTTCGACAAAAGTCAAAGGCTCGACAACAATCAGTTTTAAATTTGTAAAGGGCATAACTGTAAAGGGCATAACTCTAGAACAGTAAAACTGACGCCTCTAAAACTCAAATTTAATCAGTGTTTTGTGATAATGAGCATTGTGTATAAGTTTCATAACATTTGGTTGAGACAAACTAAAATTAGAGATCGTAAACAAAAATTCAAGCAACTTTTCATTTGTTAAGGAGCATAACTCTAGAATTGTAAAATCGACGCCACCAAAATTCAACTTGACCTGTGTTTTGTGGAAATAAGCATTGTGTATAAGTTTCATACAATTTGGTTTAGGAAAACTAAAGTTAGAGAACAGATGGGATGTACGGACGTACATACAAGTAAGGGACGTATAAATTCTTACAGAAGAAAAAGGTAAAGCTTAATACGGTGGAGACATAACAATAGCAGTATGACGACATGAATAAAAGTTTATATACACTAGATTCATAGAGGTGCTAATAACCCCAGCTGTAACACATTTTATAGTTGATGCTGTGAAATTTAGCATTGAGACAATAACATTTGAGATTTTGGTTTGTCATAATTATTTGGACTAGCACTAAGAAAAAGAAAGTCATTTTCCTATTACATGGACAGATTTTATTTAATCATGTAAATAATTGCTACAGCACTTGTCTTGATACACTGAGTTATTCTAAGTAGAAGCTGACTTGTCTGCCTTATATCCTTGTAACGATTTGTGTACAAATGTAATTGTTAATCGTAACGCTGAGGAGGCTGCGATATGTACGAACTGTCGTTCAGTCAATGTTTTCAGCTGTCAGTTTGACCCACGTGACTGAGCATGCTGGGCGAGTGAAGGTCCTTAAATCCACATTGGAATGTGAAATAGCTAGTATTTAAATAGCGGAATTTAAAGTTTTCAAATGTTTTGGCATCAAAACATTCTGATCGATGTTTTAACAAAACATGCACCTTTCTATCATAGCCGGTATTTACCTTTACTCATCGATGGCGTGTGACATAAGCCATATGATTATCGAGTATTTCTGTCACCTGTGTATAATTGTTCAATCAAACTTTTATCACTTGTCAATTATCCGAAGGCTTGGTGAAACATATCAGTAATGTCAGCCATACGGGATTCTTTCGATACACTCGGACTTTACTTATTTAATAATAAACATTTGTAAATATCGTACATAGTAAAAAAAAGCGCGGAAAATGTTCATTCATGAAATATTCATGAATGAATTAAACGCTGTCTCGCGTAGATTTCTTTGATTTTCTCTTCAGCGCATGGCAGATCCGCAAGTAGTGTTTGTGATAGTTATTTTCAAAATGAAGTTAAATTCATCTGAACTGTCGGTGAACATTCATTCCTTTTTATTCAAGCTGTAATCTTTTCAAAAGGACTCAAAATTTCAAAAGAATCTTCTTACAATCAGTATTCAAACACTAGTACTACATTATCTTGGAGCAGAACATTTGCGATAGTCTGTCACCGGAAGTTTGAGGTCGACGCCTAAGGAAAGTATTGCTATAGCAAACTTCCCAAAACATAAAACCTATCCTTGCCCAATGAACCATGAAAATGAGGTCAAGGTCATCTGAAATCTGCCAGGCAGACATGTACACCTTACAATTATTCCATACACCAAAAATAGTGGACATATTGCTTATAGTATCTGAGAAATAGACCAAACCACAAAAACTGAACATTGTCCAATGAACCATGAAAATGAGGTTAAGGTCAGATGTAACCTGCCAGTCGGTAATTTGCCCATGCAGGATGGCACATTTGTAATTTCTGTTGTTGTGACAGCTTTTCAACTCAATTATGGTCAATCACGGATTCATATATGACACAAAACACTATTTTTAAATATTTTTTTGGAAAAGCAATTAAATCTTTTAGGGACGGTTAGAAGACAGGAAAGAGACTATTTTTTATTTTGCCTGATCACAAATATCACTCATTTATCAGAAAGAGAGACAACTCCTACATGTACATTACTTTAACAATTTGTATTGATTTAAATTATTTAAAATTCCTTGTTTTAGTAATCCTCTGACTGTAATTATGATCTTACATGTAATTATTTATGAAAAAGAAAAGTTTTTTTTAAATCTTGAACATATTTAATTCAGGGTGATGTGACTTTTTTTTAGTGGGTGAATGGACCTGAAGGGAACATCCTTGAACCTCCACAACTCGGTGGGGGGTACTGATTCCTCCATCTCTTTAGCCCTTTCTTTAAATTCCCATCTTTACCAGCTTTGAACAAGAAAAAAAGGGTTAATCAAGTTGTGTTTATCTTCAGTTTGAGTTAATAAAGCTTGATCTGGCTATACAAAATTATCTCCCTTGGCAATTTTTCAATGAAATTCCTATTTCTTGCTCTGTATTTGGGAGTGCATTTTGAAGCTTTACAAACACAATAAGGAAGTACTGTTGAATGAAATTTTCCAATTAAATCATCCTACAACTCCCTAAAAGTTCCAAAATTTTTGTACACAGAAACAATCTTGACTTTGTTTTTTTTTTTAAAGCATGTGAAGTTTTAGACTGCACATCCAAATATTTAAGCAGAAACTTAAAGTTTTGTTCGAGGTGGGTGGGGGGATTTCATAGCTCTATCAAGTTAAAATAGCCCAAAGTGAATCTGGGTTGTTTTGCCCCTATTCCCATTTGCACCCAGTCATTCCGTGATTTTATAAATTAATATTGTTGAGCAAGAATATGTATTGTTTTAATTTGTTTAGCCTTTTGCATGTTTTATGGGTATTTAGACAGGAAATGTTACATCTTAGAGTGTCATTTTCGATGACCATCTGGTAAGTGTGTTTTTTGTGACTTGCTCTATGTGTTAAAAATAACTCATACAAACTTGAGAAATGTATGAACAAAACATGCTTCAACACAGGCTGATATCCAGTTGAAATTTACAAAAGAAATGGAACTCTTTATTAGAGAAGGTAAAAATGGCCAAGTTGGTATATTTCAATTGTTTAAATCTGTTTCTATGGGCTTTGAAAGTTTAATGTAGGTGCATAATTTAGGATTTTATGCATCTTATATACATGTTTTTACTTAAATTATAGTATGGATCTTCAAGATATTTGTTAACTTTTAAATTAAAGGAAAATTTTCACAAAACAGTCAATTCTGGTAGGTGCAAATACATGTGGATCTTTTTTTGTGTATAAACATAAATTCTGCCGATAAAAATTCCACAGAAAGTTAAAAGATTGATCTTTTTAAAGCATTAACTTGCATCTAAGCCCCCAGCGACAGTTTTTTGGGAAAAAATCCTAGAAATGGGCAATTACACCACTGTATTTCATCGAAAAGAGAAAGGCAAGTATACCTTTGTATGTTCACATGTGTTTGCGATGAAAATTTTGCCTTGAAAACGTATAAAGCAAAAATATTTGATATATCATCTTGCTTCAGATTCTATTATTTTTATATATTTAGGCTACTGTACAGGTTGATATAATAACATTAAAAACTCACAGTACTAAAAATTGAAATATGTGGATTAAGTGAAATACCTTTCTAAAGAGTCATAACAACAAAGTAGGTGTGTTTGAATAACAAATTTTTACTGAAAACCTTTGACGACAGATTTTACAAGTGGATCTTAAAAATTCAAAACTTCAGAAAACATCCATTTTTTCAGTCAGGGACTTACTTAAATGAGTGATTTTCTAAATCACTGATTTAAGTAACATTATTCCATAAAGATTGGAAGTAAGAGTTGTCTTTCTTTCATAATCACCTATTTAAGTAGTACAAATTAATCACTAGAAGAAGTGATTTAATTTTATTATAGCTTTAAATATAGAGTACTAATGATCCAGGGACTAATTATGTTTCTAAAATTATCAGAACCAACATCTGTGTTGTCTAGGATGACCAGGTCATTTCAGGTGATGACCTTGTACTGAATCTAGGATAATGACATTAAAATCACTTGTTTAAGTATCATACCTCAATTTCCTTCCCAAAATCACTTATTTAAGTATCATTATTTTAATAACCCCACTAATTTCAACACCCCGAACAGTGAAATTTTTATCGCGAACAGTAGAATTTTATTACATAATCTGAAAGATGAAACCTTGAACTTTACAGGAAAAATACTCCCACTGCTGGGAAAAATCTGTTAAGAAAGTATCAGTTCATTATGTAAAGCCATTATTATAGCATTTTTCAACTAAAATAGAATTTGCAGATAAATGATAGCATCAAAGGCATAAACCTTGCTACATAAAAGAAGCAAAAGTTCATTTTTCCAATTTTATTAATGAAAAGATATTATTTAAACCTATGTGTTTAAAATTTTGGTAAAACTACAAAATCACAATTTGTGACAAAACTTCAAATTTGCTACTCAAATAAGTGATTTAAAATCACTTATTTCAGTAAGTCCCTGACGTCAGCCAATCAGAAGATGCATTACATCCAAAATTAAATTATAAAGTGTTAGTTTAAATTAATTAGTTTAAATGAAAAGTTAAAGTTATTATTTAAAATGATCAAATTGTTCATCTAATAATAACAATATTGTAATTTGATAAAGACGGGTACATCTAAATGATGATGGACAATTCAAATTCTTCTGTTCTATTTGCATGTGTGCAAAACTGTCAAGTGTAAATTTATGTGCAATCAATTATTTAATAAATAAATATAGATATATATATATACATACATCACTAAGTCTTTTTTACTTTTACGTAACCTACTACTCTTATTGTTATTATATAGAGTGGGGTGCACATATTCGCTGTTTTATGATTTTGAGGTGTATAAACTTCAAAGGATTGCTGAAATGGAAAAATATGCCGGTAAATTATATTTTATAACAAATATGATTATTTTTAAACTTAGAAAAATTTCAGCACTTACCGTAAAGGACTGAAAACGGACAACGATTTTCGCCAATTTCCTGAATGAAAAAAAATTTCAAAGAAGTATTTCTTAGAAATTCTTTAACTGATTGCCCTAAATTTCAGTTCTTTACACCTTTGAAATGTTTGCTATTCATCTATAATGAAATTGATTTGATAAATATTGTTTAAAGCTGCAGTTATTTGGTTTTAAAAGATGTGTAAAAGCAGCGAATATGTGTCCCCTATGACAAAACATCAGGAAATTTCAAAAGCCTTTAATCTAACTTTTCAGATGAATTTTTCAGAGAAACACGTTTTCAAGCTAAGAATATTTTGCTTTTGATGTTATCTTCATATAGAAATATCAGTATACTTCAAAAACTTAAAGGTACAAACATAAACTGCAGAAAACTTGGAAAATTATGGCGAAAATGAGCACCCCACTCTATTGATATATGGTTACAAAACGTCTCAGGTGCGAAACGACCTAGTTAAGTTACAAATCGACTAGTTACGAAACGACCTGCACCTGGCAAAATAACCCACTACCCAGTACTATACTGCCCAATAAAGCTATATTTGTAGATTTCCTGAACCCTGTTAATTTTTCTAGGCAGTAGTGTTTAGATTGTACTGAGTATACAAGTACCCTTGGTTTTTTCAGTTCTTGGGAAAACCAAATATTCTGAAACGAAATCAGTACATAAGCAGACTTGGTGCCTTGTTACATGAATGTGTTACTACTTTCAAAACGACACAACTTGAAGAGGTTGTTTTTCGGATCAGAAAAACACTGTTTTCATTCGTGTAAACAAAAGCCTAAATTTTCATATATTAAGGAAAGAATATTTACTATTTTTCTGAACATGTAAGGGGATACAATGTCATTTCAAACGACGAATATATTTCTTTTTTCTCATTCCCGCCTCCGATTCAAGAGTGATGAGTTATGTCCCTTTCTAATTTTTTCAGCCTGATCGAGGTCAGATAAATGCTTCAAAAAGGTTGAGCTTGACTAATCTTACATGGATTCTGGTCGGGGACAAATTTTAACCGGCCGCTTATCGAAACACTCCAGTTTAGGTGCTTGATTGAATGTTGTTTGCTTAATATCTAGCCAGTGGATCATATTTCATGCATAAAATTATAAAAAAAAATACCAAACTCCAAGGCAAATTAAAAAAGGGAAGTCCATATAAATACTAACAAAATCCGGGCAAAATCTATCAATCAATGGAACAAGTGAAAACAGCTGCCATATATTCCTGACTTGGTACAGGCATTTTCAGTGGAAAATGGTGGGTTAAAGCAAGTTTAACTTCCTGCAAAAGATTGGAATGAAATAAGGAATGAGATATGGAATGGCGAATGGAATGGTGAATGGAATGGAGTATGGAATGAAGAATGGAATGGAATATGGAATGGAAAATAGAATTGAATGTAATTGAATGGAATTAAATGCAATTGACTGGAGAATGGAATGGAATGAAAAATAAAAATGAATGGAGTGGAATGAAATGGAAAATGAAAATGAATGGAATGGAATGGAATATGGAATGGAATATGGAATGAAAAATGGAATGGAATGAAAAATGGAATGGAATGGAATTCAATGAAATTCAATGCAATGGAAAGGGTTGTGGATTGTAGAATTGAATGCAATGGCATATGGAATGGAGACTGGAATGGAATGGAGAATGGGAATGGGAATGGAAATGGGAATGGAATGGATATGGGAATAGGAATTGAAATGGGAATGGAATGTAGAATGGAGAATTGAATGAAATAGAATATGGAATGTAGAATGGAGAATTGAATGAAATATAAAATGGAATAAGGCATGGAATGGCAATGGGATGGAAATGGAAATGGAATGGAATGGAATGGAATGGGAAATAGAATGGAATGGAATGGAATGGGAAATAGAATTGAATGGGGAATTGAATGGAATTGGATGGGAATGGAATGGGAATGGAATGGGAATGGGAAATGTAATTTAGACGGAACTCTACTGACTGTTGCCATAAACTTGATTTACAACATACTGTTACAGTACAGGAACAAGTCTGCTAATGAAGGGGGCAATTGGTGCCCATAGAAATACCTACAACTTGTTGATAAACTATTTCTTCTTAAATCATCTGATGTCAAAAACAACTATCCCTTCCTGATCAGTGGCTCTCTCTTGTAAAAGGTCACGGAACGTTTCGCAAACAACAATCAATCGCTCCAGTAAATGTAACGGTTGTACACAGTGTGATTGGATTACCCGAAGTAGACAAATCTAGTACGGCCTAAATATTCAAAACGCACGAATGATACTGAGTCGAGGTAAACAAACATGGATTGTTTCACGTGGACTCAACAAAGTATCAAAACTATTGAAAAATTAGTTGAATCATGTATGCAAAGACATAATATATGTTTACAAAGGCTTGTACTTTGTAAAAGAAACAGGGATCTGAGAGATGGTGACATTTCCATGCCAACAGGTCTTGTAAAAGCTGTTTCAGTAGAGGTACGGTTCGAGAAAATAGACAACTCTTCTTCTGGTAACTTGACCCGAAGACATACCGGAAAATAACTAGGACTGTCTATGAATACAACTCGAACCGTCTTTAAACATAACTCTAAATGTCCTACAGACCGTGGCTGGTTTACTTCTTAATTTGTTCGATTTTGAAGAAAACAATCTGTACAAACCAACACTGATTGTTGTCTTCCTGCAATGAAAATAATGCGAGACATAGGAAATATATTCCGGTGGCATCAACAATGCCGTATTTTGTATTTGTATAAAGCTTGATATTTTAGTGGGTAAAAGATCTGAATGCTTCATACCTTGTACGCAGATGCTTTATGTTACAAAGTTTCAATTTGTCATACATTGTGTTTCATTGTCCTTGACCTCATTTTCATAGTTCAGTGACTGTTGGGCACAATCATTTATAGTTTTTTGGTCGTGAATTTCTCATTTAGTATCTTGGATACTATAAGCAATACATGTAGGTCAACTATATTCAGTGTATGAATGATTGTAAGGCGAACATGTTGGACTCGCAGGCACTGGCTACAGTTACATTGAAATGTAACAATAATAAAAAAGTTATTGTTACATTGGAGACTAATTGCCGGAATGCAGGGTTGGGTAAGGAACCGATTAATTACCAATGTAACAATAATATTTGTGTCTACGGTTACGTTGTGTTATTGTTACATTAATGCACTTCAATGTATGCTGGGACTAGTAATTTGTATTAAAATAAAACTTAAAAACTTTTAATAGAATTTTACAATATTGCATACATAGAAATCTATGAAATTTTAACATGAGTATTGAAACCACAAAAGGAAGGTTGGGATTGATTTTGGGGGTTATGGACCCAACAGTTTAGGAATTAGGGGCCAAAAAGTGGCCCAAATAAGCATTTTTGTAGTTTCCAGACAATAACTTGTGGAACAGTGTATGGATCTCTCTGAAATTATACCACACGTTTCCATACCACAAAGGGATGGTTAGGATTGGCTTTGGGGGGTCATGGCTCAAACCGTTTAGGAATTAGGGGCAAAAAAGGGGGGAAAAACAAGGGTTTCCTGGACAATTACTTAAGCATTGGTCTTTGGATCTCTATGAAATAGATATTGGACCATTAAGCATTATATAAGGGATAGCATTGGATTGATTCATGATATTTAACAGTATATAGAAGAGAACAATATTTTTGGATTTTGATTTTGAGAAAGCTTTGATTCTTTATGTTGGGACTTATTGCTATAAGTATTACAATTTTTCATGCTATTAGTATTACAATTTTTTTCATATGCTGAATCTAACTGTGTATTTGGTTGTTGGGCCCATTTTCTAATTGGTCCAAATTTTGGTCCTAAGGCTATAAAATTTGTTTTGTTTGATTCAATAAACATTAAATCAAATTTAAAAGATAATTATTACAATGTTATATTTGAATTACCTCCCTTACATTGCTTTTAAATTTTATGTAAAGTTGTCAGCTAGTTCTAGTATGAATTATTTTTTAGCTGTTTCTAGAAACATCAAATACTGTGATGGAAGTATATATAATATAATAATAGTGTTAAACACATGTTAGTTACATCATTTTATTTATTCAAGAGACTGTCAGCATCTTTAAAACAAAAGAGTTCTTTACAGAGTCACTAGAGTTATCTTTCTTGGTACATTAATTTGATCATCAACATTAATTAAAATGTCTTCTTTTGTAACATGAATCAGTCTGTAAGATAGATCACATTTCTCTAGCTGAATGAACATGATAAAATAACAAAATAATTTTTGAAGTGACCGTCATTGGATTAGACTATCCTCAGGTCACGGGGATTATTCTGCCCCTTTTCCGAAAACAAAGAAGTAAAAATACATTTTTGAAGTGATCGTCATTGGATTAGACTGTCCTCAGATCTCGGGGATTATTCTGCCCCTTTTCCGAAAACAAAGAATTAAAAATGCAAAAGTAAAATTGTATTATTGTTTCACACAAATTCTTCTGGCAATTGACCTTTCTGCAGCACGTGTATATCAAAGGGTTCAGTGGTAATAAATTTTCATATTCAGAATTGTTTATTTGTGATCACTTTCATTTGTTTGGGGTTTTTTCCTAGCATTAAGAGTTACCTCCCTTACAATGGTTTTGTTATAAAGAAATGTTGTATTGTCTTGAGGTGATTAGCTGTCAATTTATATTTAGAAGTTACTATTAAATGCTGATGAAGGTATTTCCTCTGAAAACAGATTTACTAAGTATTGCACAACAGCACAGTGTATTGCACAAAAGCAAAAACTTGAATATAAATTCAAATCATATAACCAATTCTAAGTTCTTTGACTACAGTTATTCTGTGTCAGAAACCTATTATGTGTCAAATATTTAATTACAATCCAAATTCAGACCTGTATCAAGAGCGAATATTGTGTCCATTTTTGCCCCAACTGTTCAGGGTTGGACCTCTGTGGTCGTATCCAGCTGCACTTGACGAAGCAATTTATTTATTATTGTTACATTTCAATGTAACCGTAGCCAGTGCCTTCATATGACCTTGACCTCTTTTTCATTTTTCATTGGACAAGTTTAGTTTAGTATTTGTTGTTTAGATTTATTTCTCAGATGCTATAAGCAATAGGGCCATTTTATTCGGTGTATTGAATGAATGTAAGGTGTACATGTCTGTTATGCAGGTTGCATATATGGCCTTGACCTCATTTTCATGGTTTATTGGTCAATGTTAAGTTTTTGAGGTTTTGTCAGTTTATCTGATACTACAAATGTATTTATGAGCAATACATTTGTAGGTCATCTATATTTAGTATATGGAATGATTGTAAGTATATATCTGTCTGGCAGGGCTCAGATGACGTTGACCTCATTTTCATGGTTCATTGGTCAATGTCAATTTTTTGTGTTTTTTTTTCAGTTTATCAGATACAATGAGCAGTAGATCTATATTTGGTGAATGGAATGATTGTAAGGTAAACACTTCTGTCTGGCAGGGTTCCTATGACCCTAAACTAATTTTCATGGTTAGGCCAATTAAAATTAATTGATACATTTTCATCCCTGCCCCTTTAAAATGGTCATGCCTTGATTTTTATACGTTTACGATTTTCTGATTTTGTTCATTTCCGTTACTGGAAACGTGCTGATAATTTAGTTATTCAAATCTTCCTGTTGCAAATTTCAGTTTTCACATTCTTCGAGTAATTTAACCAAAATACAACAAGTCGATATTCTATCATGTCTATTAAGACAACACTATCGTCCATGAAAAGAGATTGATTACTGGAAGGGCATGAAATATTTGGGTTACGAGTAATAGGCGGTGTCACGGTATGTCACAAATGTTGGTGATTAGAAAACCGTGTAATTTGGTTCTGAGTGGCTTTTTTTTTTTACTTTTAAAGAAAAAAGTTTTTGTGCATTAGCTTGGGGATCAGCTTGTATTTATTAACCAATTGTTATTACACCAGTTGAAAAGATTATTCAAATCAAAGTCATAAGAAAAATTGCAGATTAATGTCGACTAATGATTGCACTTACTTCTGTAATATATGCTTTTATGCCCCCGCTGTAGCAGAGTGGGCACTAAGTTTTACCCTTGTCTGTCTGTACGTCCGTCCATACGTCCCGAAATTGGTTTCCGTTCTCTAACTTTAGTTTGCCTCAACCAAATGTTATGAAAGTTATACACAATGCTTATTACCACAAAACACAGATCAAATTTGAATTTGGGTGGCTTCACTTTTACCTTTCTAGAGTTATGCCCCTTTATAAATGGAAAAATTGCTGAATTTTTCGTTTCTGTTCTCTAACTTAAGTTTGCCTGAACCAAATGTTATGAATCTTATACACAATGCTTATTACTACAAAACACAGATCAAGTTTGAATTTGGGTGGCTTCACTTTTACCATTCTAGAGTAATGCCCCTGTACAAATGGAAAAATTGCTGAATTTTTCGTTTCCATTTTCTTACCTAAGTTTGCCTCAACCAAATGTTAGGAAACTTATACAAAATGCTTATTACCACAAAACTCAGATCAAGTACGAATTTGGGTAGCGTCACTTTTCCCGTTCTTGAGTTATGTCCCTTTATAACATTATATGCAAGCGGGGGCATCATCTGACATGGACACATTCTCCATTTATTTCATCATAATTTTACATACCCAATATCTGTTATTGTTCATACAATTCATTAATATTTATAAACTACATGTCAGAAATATATCATTTTTATTCTTTGTTAAATATTTATTAAATTGGGGCCAGATCGACTTTAAATGTGGCCCAAATCTTCTTGGGCAGGATCGACTTGGGGGCTGGATCGACATGAAAGCCTTAGATTTACCCCAAGGTTGTCTTTTTTTGTTGACATATAGCAAACACCATCTGTCCTCAGCCACTCAATAGAGTCATTAAACAACTTATTTTTGTTTGGTTAAGTTCATGTTTTACATTGTAATTATATTTGCACCTTGCATAAGAATCCTTAAAGCATCAATCCTAGTATTTTCAACACAGATTGAGTTTTCATTTCACTCTGTACTCATAATATTTGTGTTGCATACCAATGCATATGCTTCATTTTATGTGTGCTATAAAACATAGCTTAGAAAGCAAAATAGATTTGATGTAGGTAGTCTAAAAGAGAGCAATTCTCCACGTTTTTTCTATTTACTGAAAATAGGTTTCATGTAGAACAGTTGTTGCAAATCAGAATGTCTATTTAAGAATTTGAAAATTTATGTAGAATTCCTTATATATACATGATATATGCTTATTATTACCCTTGCATATGAAGAACACACTACAAAAGGATTTCTGAGGAAATTAAAAATAAAATCCTCCCACCCGCCCCAATTTTTCAACAATCTGGATGAAAATCTACCTATTAGCTTTAGATGGCATTAACTTGTAAATTTTTTTAATTTTTGTGGTTTCACAGATATTATACATGTTAGTAATAGGGCCATTAAATTTGGTGTATGGATTGATTGTAAGGTGTACATGTATGTCTTGCATGGTTCATCTGACCTTGAACTCATGTTTATGCATTATTGATATAATGTTAAGTGTACAAAAAAAGTATGTGATACTTGTATATAGCCCTACAATTGCTTCATTTCTTATACATCCATGGCTTTCAAATATTTTTACTCGACATTCATTCACATAGTATGAATTTGTCGTGTCTTGACAGTATGAACATTGTCTTAAAATTTCCACTGTCAGATGAAGTCTCGTTCTTGACTGTCTTAAATCCAGAAATGTCTCGAGACATTCGAATATGTCTCGACAGTCTTACCCATGAAAGTGTTGTTTTCTGCACTTTTCTATTGTAGTAAAACCTTCCCTTTTGGTGCAACTATAATACATTTAGATTTTGCCGTTCATAAAACTGCCAGTCAAATTTGCTTTACTAAAATAGGTGTCTTATAGGCAGTTTTAAAATGTAACCATGTGTCTCTTTTGGACCCCACAATTCATCTTTTGGGTTTATGTGGATAAAAAGAGTGGGGGGCTTTCGTTTAGGTCAAAGTTTGTTCCCATCTTGATTCAAAACCTTATTCATTTTTAGAACAACCCAAAATCATTTTTATTCAAATTTTAGTTGAATTTTATAATTTTTATCAAAAATAAATATTTGTGATAACTCCTTCCTGAAAAGAAAACGAATGTTTAGAACTATATTGTGCATGTATGTCTGTTTGAGATCCATTTAATAAGACCAATGATTTCTATAGAAATCATTGATGGAACCCATTATAAATACATTTTTTTTATTATTCCTGGAGTAGATAATAAATTTCTTTTAAGATGAAAAAAATCCATTTTAATTCAATTTTTTTTCATCAAAATGATGATTTTCATTTTCATCTATCAACATACTTTTTAAATTGTAGTGTCATGTTCGGTCAACTGATAAGTTGTATGGCTGATTACAGGTAAAGCAGTAATTTCTATTTGACAGTTGCGTGTACTCTTGGGTGTGGAATACCTTAATTTTTTGGGGAACATCCTGTCCATGTGTAATACTTAATATATATATTCCAACAGATGACATTACACAAATTTTTCTTCTGTTAAATGAATGATTTGTATATCATCATAATTTGCTATTTATATAAACCACATTTTGGTATAATGATTATTTACCATATCAACATTGAATATTATGAATGTAGAATGAAATATGTCTAAAGTATGATTGGTTTTAATCATTTAATTTATAAGGTTTTGGAATCAAAATTTGTAATTATTTAAAACCCACATTCAAATTGTTTTATATCAACACACCCTCATTTGAATTATTTTATACTTTAGATTTCATAGCCATATTTGCATTTGTTAAAATATTATATACCCAAATTTTCAATTATTTTACATGCCCAACTTTTATTTTTGTTGTAAGAAGTGTAACATGGAACAACAGTATATCATATAAAGAGAAATAAAGATTAAAGTTATATCATGAATATTGGTCATGATTTGTAAAACTCAGAACTGTCAAGTAAATTTAAGACACAATTCAAAATGTTCAGAATGTGTCAAGCCAAACTGAGAAAAATAAGAATGTCGAGAATATGTAGAAATATCAAGACAGTATTCAAATGTCAAGAATTTGTCAAGAAATTTTAAGACCATATTCAGAATGTCGAGAATATGTCGAGTAAATTTCATACAAATTTAATATAAATGAGAATTTGTCAAGAAAAATTAAGACATGAGTCATACTTTTGGAGAATGTCGAGTAAAAGTTCATGCAAATCAAGACAAAACTGGTCTTTTCAGACTTTTAGACTTTTGTAGTGTAGACTGTCAACATAACTTCAATCATGATAAGTAAAGGGGTGAGACATTTCAGCATGTGCACTCTTGTTTATTCATTCAGAGGTGGATTTAGGGAGTGGGGGGCTGGGCCCCCCCCCCTCCCCCCCTTTTTGTGGGTTGATTATTTAGGGAATCACTGAAGCATGACTGGAGCGGGCCCCCTCTTAGGCAGTCAGTAGGCCTCCCCCTTATGAAAACTTTTGGATGCGCCACTGTCATTAATACAGAGATAACGTACATTTCTGTTCTTAATGGGCATGTAGGTGAGCTTTAAAAAAACTCAGGCAAATTTTTAGGTTTATTTGACAATGCAAAATTTCATAAACCCAAAAACATGAAAAATAACTGTTGTCAATTCAAGGGTTCTTTTGGCAAAAATATAACATGTTATATTTCTTCTACTAAAAATATACTGCAAAAAAGGGCAAAGTATGGATTCATTTATTTTTTAATGGATACCAATTTTTGTGGAATAAAGAAAAATTGTAGTTTCGTGGATATTTGATTTTGTGGATTGGGCAAAATGAGCATACAAACCTACATGTACAGTAAATTTGTACTTGTTGAACATTCAAATTTGTTGTTTAACTTTATCCACAAAATCCACAAAATTGGTATCCACGAATCATAATGAACACACAGTAATGGTAGGTTAATAACCATGTGCTTCTCATCTGATAGCTAAATCAGCTAATTGATACTTGAATGAATTCTAGGTGTATTTGAACAGCCTTTTTTGTGGAATGCCCTTTACCTTTGTAATGATGCCATAATTTTCATTATTTTTGCAGGAAAAACAGGCAATAAAAGATGAACTTTTCAGATACTATCTGAACAAAAATGGAAGGTATCGAAAGTGACCTCCCTTCCTATTGCTTTCTGGCATTCGTCTTGACATATTCTTGACATTCTTAATAATGTCTGAATATGTCTCGACATATTCTTGACATTCTAAATAATGTCTGAATATGTCTCACACATTCTTGACAGTCTTAAATATGTCTTGACACTATCTCAACAGTATAAATTTGGCCTGAAATGTGAACAGACTTATTCTGCACTGTTTATGACATTCTATTGCTGTTATTTACTCCTTTTATTATGGCTAAACTAAACTTTGAAGAATCAAGGATCAATTTGGTATAGTAAGATACCCTTTTGGTGCAACTAAGTTGGAATACCCTGAATAATTCCCCATGTAGTTTAATTTTGATTTATTTTAATTAAACATTTAATTAATTGTTTTCACTTGGAATATAAGTCAAAGTTACTAACAAACAGCATTTAGATTTTTGCCGTTCGCAAAACTGCCAGTCAAATTTGCTTTACTAAAATAGGTGTCTTATAGGCAGTTTTAAATGTAACCATGTGTCTCTTTGGACCCCACAATTCATCTTTTGGGTTTATGTGGATAAAAAGAGTGGGGGGCTTTCGTTTAGGTCAAAGGATTTGTTCCCATCTTGATTCAAAACCTTATTCATTTTTAGAACAACCCAAAATCATTTTTATTCAAATTTTAGTTGAATTTTATAATTTTTATCAAAAATAAATATTTGTGATAACTCCTTCCTGAAAAGAAAACGAATGTTTAGAACTATACTGTGCATGTATGTCTGTTTGAGATCCATTTAATAAGACCAATGATTTCTATAGAAATCATTGATGGAACCCATTATAAATACATTTTTTAATTATTCCTGGAGTAGATAATAAATTTCTTTTAAGATGAAAAAATCCATTTAATTCAATTTTTTTCATCAAAATGATGATTTCATTTTCATCTATCAACATACTTTTAAATTGTAGTGTCATGTTCGGTCAACTGATAAGTTGTATGGCTGATTACAGGTAAAGCAGTAATTTCTATTTGACAGTTGCGTGTACTCTTTATATCACTCATTTGTCAATATAACTTCAATCATGATTTTACATGCCCAACTTTTATTTTTGGTAAGAAGTGAACATGAACAACAGTATATCATATAAAGCATGAATATTGCATGATTTGTAAAACTCAGAACTGTCAAGTAAATTTTTATTCATTCAGAGGTGGATTTAGAAATATCAAGACAGTATTCAAATGTCAAGAATTTGTCAAGAAATTTTAAGACCATATTCAGAATGTCGAGAATATGTCGAGTAAATTTCATACAAATTTAATATAAATGAGAATTTGTCAAGAAAAATTAAGACATGAGTCATACTTTTGGAGAATGTCGAGTAAAGTTCATGCAAATCAAGACCTGGTCTTTTCAGACTTTTAGTGGGTTGATTATTTCATGGTAAAGGGGTGAATCACTGAAGCATGACTGAAGCATGCGGGCCCCTCTTAGGCAGTCAGTAGGCCTCCCCCTTATGAAAACTTTTGGATGCGCCACTGTCATTAATACAGAGATAACGTACATTTCTGTTCTTAATGGGCATGTAGGTGAGCTTTAAAAAAACTCAGGCAAATTTTTAGGTTTATTTGACAATGCAAAATTTCATAAACCCAAAACATGAAAAATAACTGTTGTCAATTCAAGGGTTCTTTTGGCAAAAATATAACATGTTATATTTCTTCTACTAAAAATATACTGCAAAAAAGGGCAAAGTATGGATTCATTTATTTTTTAATGGATACCAATTTTTGTGGAATAAAGAAAAATTGTAGTTTCGTGGATATTTGATTTTGTGGATTGGGCAAAATGAGCATACAAACCTACATGTACAGTAAATTTGTACTTCGTTGAACATTCAAATTTGTTGTTTAACTTTATCCACAAAATCCACAAAAATTGGTATCCCACGAATCATAATGAACACACAGTAATGGTAGGTTAATAACCATGTGCTTCTCATCTGATAGCTAAATCAGCTAATTGATACTTGAATGAATTCTAGGTGTATTTGAACAGCCTTTTTTGTGGAATGCCCTTTACCTTTGTAATGATGCCATAATTTTCATTATTTTTGCAGGAAAAACAGGCAATAAAAGATGAACTTTTTCAGATACTATCTGAACAAAAATGGAAGGTATCGAAAGTGACCTCCCCTTCCTATTGCTTTCTGGCATTCCATTATCACCGAGAGACACTGTACAGAAATGTTTTATCAGCAGTATTGTATAGTGATTTCTTGTCAAGAAGATCTGAAAGTGATGATAAAAGACAAGTTTTATTAAATGTTGGGTTACAAATTAATGAAAAACAGACTATAGATGATTTAAGATGTGCAATACTGTTACAACATGTTAGTCACTTACTGTATTGCAGTGGGTAAGATGTTTATTATTAATAGAGTGAACATATTAATTGACTTGTAATTTTTATCCTGGTGTTTTTTCTAATCACATAATGATATTTTAAATTGTTGTTTTCTTTACTCATAACTTCACATTTCACAACCATTCTTTGTTAGCATCTTTTAAGTTAACTCTTCTTTGGGACACATATTGTGTGACAGTATTTTAAGTTTGATCTATAATTGACCATGTTTTATAATTTGTTGTCAGTGGGCAAATATCAGCAATATTAGTTATAAATAGCAAGGAATACTTCAGATGCCAAATGATGTTAATATGTTACAAAACTTCTATTCATTTATAACCCAGGTATGGAGCAAAACCAAATAATATTAAATATCACAGGTTATTACAGGAGTTGTGAAATTAATCAAGGACATTAAAAGACTTCCCTGGCAAATGAGTTTTTATTATCGATTTAAAACAATTGCATAATTCTCAGTTTAAGCAAAGAGATGAAGTCCAAACAAGTAGAGTACATGTAGCATTTATAAATTAAAAATTTGGTGTGTTATATAGTGATTTACTTACCATACATGATTTAGAATAGATTTTAATGGTTACATACATGTATCATGCTTGAACTGATTGATTAGTATTCAAGTTGAAATAGTTTTAATAATTTGACAGATTTTCTGATACAGAAATTATTTTCAATTGATCAAAACCACCTAAAAAGACTATTTTACCCATGTTTTGCATTTTGACTATTCTATAAAAGAAATACAGATATTTTATACAAGATAGATTACAAAAATGCCATTTCATTCAAACCACCTATTAACTCTCTATAGGAGTTGTTACCCTTAACTGATGAACTTTTACCCAATTTTAAATGTATAATAGATAAACAGACACTTAAATAACAATAAAGATCTGCAATATCCTTGTTCAATAAACATAAAATGAAAAATGACTAAAACCGTCAAATGACAACTTACAGGAGTTATTGCCCTTAAATTATTTAAAATATGTAACCTTTCTGCCTAAGCTATAACAATGCTAAAATGGTAACAACCATAAAAACTATTAATACATGTAGGACAAGAGTTAAAATTTTAGGCTTTTTTCTTGAAAACATTCAAAGATAGACAAATATAGATGTTTACTGTAAATACATGGAGGAAGAATGATCAGCAATAGTGAAAACAAGATCCACACAAAATTATTATGACTGAAATCATCAATTGAATCCTTATAGGAATTATTGCCCTTTAATTGTGCAATTGTGTTGTTTTTTTTCTGAAATTGTACTGGTTTTGATATAATCTTGAAAACAATAATGGATAGAAAGATACTATATACAGAAAAATTGTTAAACAAATCAGGAGCCTGTAGTTCAGTGGTTGTTGTTGGTTCATGTCTGTCATATTTGTTTTTCGTTAATTGTATTGTTATAAATTAGGCTGTTAGTTTTCTCAATTGAATTGTTTCAAATTTTTCATGTCGGGCCTTTTATAGCCGACTATACGGTATGGGTTTTTCTCATTGTTGAAGGCCGTACGGTTGCCTATAATTGCTTGCATACACTTTATTTTAACTTTAGTGGATAGTCGTCTCATTTGCAATCATACCTCATCTCCTTATTTTTTTTTTAAATAATATTTTTAAATAATTTCTTTGCTTGTAATTATTGTGTTGGCAGCCTAGAGGAGTGCTTTTTGATTTTTGGGAAGTGGGGATTTGGATGATTTTGTAAATATTTTTTACATTCGGATTTCTAGGTAAATCCGTAATGTGATTTTGACACTGTAGAAAAACTAACTGGTATTTATTTGCCTTGATTTCACTTGAATGCACTCAGGATGCTGCATAATTAAAATTAAATAAAGTTTTTTTCAGGAAAACAACAAATTTTTTTATTGTGAAAAGGGATGAAAGTACATGTACATATCAATATGATATATTTTTTACCAGATGAGCTATTCAGGCTTCTAGGAACATTGAGCTTTTATTTATCTGTTAATTAACATTGTAACTGTTAAACTTTTGAACCATACTGGTTTGATTTATACTTCTTTAACCTTTGAAAACAAAATTTGTACATGTATGCACTCATTTCTTATCTTAAAAAAAAACAAACTGTATAGTAAATAAATTGATTTGGTCATCGATTAATATTAAGTCTTTGATAACTTTTATTTTTCAGATATCAAGTATCATTCATACCTCAGTTAGTGTCTGGAGACAGAAAAATTATATTTGAGAATGTTGGACTAGAAACAGAAAAAGTGTTTACAGACAAACCATCTACAGAAAGAAGATTTTCAGAGGTCTTAAAAAAATACCATTTTCAAAATAATCGTTATCTGATACATAAGGAAATAGTTAAAAACAGTAAATCACCAGAAACCAAAAGTGAAAGTAAGTCTCTGACTGGTCAAATTGATAGTGAAATTGTGCCATGTGACTCATTGTCTGATCAGAGTGAAACTAAATCCAGTTATACTGCCATTTGTAGATGCTTAGGATGGAATGAAGAAAAGAGAGTTTTATCTGATGGTCCAGAGAATGATGACATTTCTGTTGATTTTGATTTATGTATAAAGGAGTTAAACCTAGGACTAGGGAAAGGAAGATATGAAAAAAGTTTAAAGGTTATGACTCCGTCAGGTATAATTTAAGTTTTAATATCGGAATATAATAAAGATATTTTTTCCGTCTTTGAGTTTAGTAAATGTTTAATCTTTTGTAAATACACTTTCAATTTAGATGCGAACAATGAAATACCAGGATTTTTCTCATATTGTGTGTATTAGAAATTTAATGAAATTGGGTCCAAGCAGATATGGTATTGATAAAATCCAGCAAAGACAAACAGAGAAAATTTTGTGCTTCAAGTGAATCTACAAGTAGTAAAAGTTAATTCATCATCTGAATAAAAGTAGACTTGGGGTATATCATATATGTCAATGGGACAGCAACCAACTATACCAAAAAACCCAACAATAATCCAAAATATGAGGCAGAAAAATCGTGGATTGTTTGCAGATAGTTATATTATATGTAATCTCCATTGCATACCTTGCATCAACCTTTGTCCCAGGAGGAGCAGGTATCAATGTCTGCTCAGGGTTGGCAAGGGAGTCTAAGGCTTATATAGATAAATGCCATATAATAATCTATATCAAATGTAACCTGTGACTGATATGCTGTTAGATTTATTCATCTGTCATTATTTTTCAGTTTCTGGTAAAGATGACACTTGTACAGATATAATGGGTGAAGTTATTAATCTTCAGGAACATACAACACAGGTATAATGCTGCAAATATAAATTACCAATTTATCAAGATTTTTTTTACACCAATTATCAAAGCTATACCCAGCTGTTGAGACAAGGGTACATTGATTTACCTCTGCAACTGTATATCACAATTTAGTGCTATTTTAGATTAAGGCCGATCTATCAAGTGAGCTATCATGTGTGATGCATTATCATATATGCCATTTTAGTTTGATTTTGATGAGGGCTATTCCTTAAAAAAATGTATGGGGGGGTTGGAAGGCACTTCATATTAATAATACATGGGCGATGGGTATCAGAGCAACTTTTCACATGTATAATGCACTATGATTCTCAATTACAATTGTCTGGGTGGGGGGTGCGGAAACAACCCCCCATACATTTTTTTCTGGAATAGCCCTGAGAAGTTTTTATATTCATATAAAATCCATGTCTGCATTTCTAAATTCAATTTGTGGCTGCCCCTGTGATTTGTAGTAAGTGGCAAAATGGGCGGAAAATCATATTTTTAATGGCACATAGTAGTTGTGCTATCTGTTTAAATTCCATGCATTTGCTTATATGATATTAAGTGTTTAGAAAAAGCATTAACGGGTTAGTAGATAATTCAATGTGTCTGAAAATGCCAAACCCTCCCTAATCTAGGACAGTGGTGTAAAAGTACAACATAAGAACAAGCTATAAAAATCAGTGGAAAAGGGCTCAACTCATCAGATCGATACAAAGCAGAAAATATATAACAAAACACAGACCGTACATGGCAGGGTATTTATACATCCCCACAACAAAAAAGACACTTAAGTACAGATCTGAGAGTACTCGTAGTTACTGACAGCTAGTCCAAAGAAAATAAAAGCTAATAAAAAAATCATATAGTACTTCTCAATTAGATAAATGTTGGTACTATACATAAAAAAACATGATTTGTTACTATTCTTAAAATAATGTCTCAAGCAAGCTGTGTTGTCATGGTTATGGATCAGCCAGTCATTTAAACTTTTAAAAATCAGTTTGAATTAATAAAGACTCAATCGTCTGAAGTGTCAATCAAATAGTTTTATCCTAGACTTTGGAGCATGCAATATGTGTCATTTGCTTCATTGGTTATCTTACAAATGACTTGCACAGAAAGCAAAACACTTGTACAGAATTCTTCTTTCCATTTAAAGGTCACTATTCAAATTTAATAGCCAGCCCATTCTTACAGCCTCAATTATAACAGAAATGTCAGTACTACAAGATTGTGATCTTCTTTATTAATGAGTATTACAATTATAACTGAATGAAATGGGAGATAAAGTGAAACCACATGAAAAGTTAATGTAATTTGTTTTTATAAAATTAAAAGTCACATTTATAAGTTTTTTTTAATTTCCAAACTATATTACAATATTGTTAATGCATTTTATTTTATAGACCAATGGTAGTGTTATTGTTGTGCATTTAAATTCAGAGAGAAGATTTTATCACCAGCAGAAAGTTGATCTGTTATGGAGAGCATTATTTGGAGAACAAAATGTTAGCCAGGTATTAAGATTGTGAGAGAGAATTTTCTAGCATTATTCATTATGTTATTTTACCCTCACTTTAGGATCATCCCATGAGGACTATATTTTACACTTAATGAATTATTGTATATCAATGCTTTTGCATTTGATGGATATGCTAGGTATTTAATAGAATTAAAAATTTCTGATTATTGTATTAATCTTTAGGACCAGCACAAGAGTTTCATTGATAGACAAGTTTGCAGTTAGTTCATCCCATATGTCAAGCTCAAAACTGCCCCAAGTCCAGAGAGGTCATGAATGATTTTAGTAATGCCCATCATAGATTAATTGTCACCACCAAATTCATAAATGAGGAAAAAAATTGTTTTTAAACAATATGCTTTTTGTATAAACTAGTAACCAACAGTGATATATTGTTACTTACAGATTCATATTAACTATGGTTTAGTTTCCAGTAGGCAAGGGAGCAATCATAATAAAGCTTTGACAGCAGAAGAATTTACACAGTGAGTTTTACATCCCTTGTTGTGTATTTGATAGTTTTGTTTATTTCAAGAAGTTACAAAAGAAATCATACACGCGTTAACCAATACTTTCAATTAGAAAAATTAAATGTAGAAATTATTTTGTGTAAATGTACTATAGCCAGCTGGGAAAAGTCCATACTTTTGAACCCTGAATTGTAATGTATTCATGGTATCCTGTTTACAAAATCATTTTAGTGAAAATACACAGTTAAAGAAAGTTACATTAACTTTAAAACTTAATAAGAAAGGATACAACCAAACTATTACAGAATTTTATTGTATGATTTCAATATATATTTTAGAACAAGATTTCAACAGATGAAAGATGCTTCTGTTATGAAGTACGGAGACAAAGTCAAAGGTATGTTTCAAAAACATGTATTTCCGAAGTGAATTATGGCATCAATAAAATCACCTGACATTTTACTGCTGCACATGGTTCAATTTTTTTGGAGAATGATATTTCACAGTTTTATTCTAATATGATCAGTAACCTTTTTCTTTTGAACTACTGTACATAAAGTTGGTTTATGGCATTATCATAGGTTGATCCTGATTTATGACTACAGCCTGATAGCATATAAACTGAAGGGGTAAAGAATATATGTGTAAGGCTTAGTAATTTGTTTTAAAAAGTATTGCTCAATCTCAAGGTATGACTAGCAAAATAAAACTTATTTTATTGTGTATTACATATAAATTTTGGACATATGATGCTAAATTTGGTTTATAATGTTTTTTTATTTTATAGGACCTAAATGGGAAAATACTATTTTCAGATTGACAATGGCCAGTTTAAAATTTGAATTTCTTATGTCTAGTCACAAAAATGTGGTATGTATGTATATTTAAATAAGCATAGCTGTGTTACATGATTTCACTGTTACTAAAATTAGATAAATAAATGTTTCTTTTATTAACAAACATTTTAAGCTTTATAATTGAGTTTAATGACGTTTGTTGAATTGCAAAAAAACATTGATTATTTTCATATTTAAATTTATATTTACCAAAGATTATCTTTAAATCAATAGGGTTTGTAACCCCTAATCATTGACTCCTCATTGAGCTTCATTGTATCGAAGCAGTTCTACTTACCAACAACGGAAATAACGTGATTCAAATTATAAGTTTAGAGTAAAATCAGGATAGAAATTTCTGGAATTTCTGGTGAGGTCTATATGCAGTTTGTCATTTTGATTGTTAAAAATTTGACTGCCTTAAAATTGAGGTTTATTTGATTAGTTTAAGCTGCAATTTTTATTATTTGCCAAAAGTTTTATACTTTTACTAGATTTTACATTGAAATTGTATATTGGATACTTGCACAAGAATGACATTCTTAAACAAATAGTATGTAAATCAAGTCAGTGATCAGTTTTGAGAAAATTGTTATGTGGTGATCCTTCCATAATTTCCTTTCATGATTGTGTGTTTTGTTTGTTATATAAGATAGTGTCATTACTAAATAAAGGTAATGATAAGGAAAATTTTATCTATTTCTTAGGAATTAGCAATCTTTCCAAGACATGTATAGCAAGGATTATTCTTTTGCAATACCAGAAGATCTCCTTGAGACTTAGATTTTCAGTCTGATTCACAAAACTGATTACAGAATAAAGAGAATATTAAAACTTGATTCTTTAAGCCGAATTATGGACCAATGCTCTAATCTGAGTCTAGTTTCACTTGTATTAAATATTCCACAGTTGAAGTTAGATTTATCACAAGGCCATGAATTTGGAGGAGGCATAGATAACAGAGCAGGGGCATTTGTAATGTACAACTGTGCTAGATTGGCTACGTTATTTAAACATTTTGAAGAAAACGTTTCAAAAGGTATGTTCATCTTTTTTTCTATTAATCAAACCAGCCTCAACTGTTTTCCATACATAATATATTCGTGTTGATGGTTCAGTTGGTGTGGATCAGTATCTAACACAAGTGTTGAAATACGACTAGTCTAAGTGAACATTTTTATTATGTCCAACCCTTCGGACGTGCAGGACATACATCCACCTGGTAAGCACGCTCATCGGTACAGTTTCTGATGGATTTTAATTGAAATACTGAAAGTGTTTTATATCAACAATGCTTTGTTTCAGTTCAAAAATCAGTTCTGGTAGATTATGTCTTCTGAGAGTTATGCCCTTGGAAATATAAGGTGTATAAAAAAAATAGCCTTGTAAAAGCTCACACCCTAGCATAGATTTACAAACTTTGGTAGATTTGGTATAAGAGATTGATAACAATATTTCGGAGTAGTTCAAAAACCAGTACTGATTGATAATTTAAATAGAGTTATATCCCCTTGCTTATATAAATTATACTAAAAGTTGTCTTTTAAGCATATCACACTTACAGTTCTCTATAGATTTGATTAAAATGCATATATATTTTGCTAAAAATGTTCATCATCTTGAAAATAGTATTATCAATGGCTCCATAGGAAATACAAGCAAATAAATCTTTAATAGATGTACAGCTGTTTTATGTATCCATCAGTATTTGATTATTTTGTTTTGTAATGTTTCAGGTATATATCCACCACTACCAGAGATTAAAAGTCTAGACTTTTCAACACTTAGAGAGGAGGTTTGTATTAAATTAACTATTAGTTTAGGTTATGTTGAACACTATGTTTCCCTAATTACTTTGAAAGAATTTTTATGTTTGAGCTGCTTAATCTACCCTGCAAATGATGAAGATATTGTTGGTGAGATAACTGACTATGCAGAAATTTAAGAGTCATTTTCATGTCTTTTTTTTTGTGGGGGGGGAGGGGTTCAGTTTTGAAGTATGTCAACTTATCAAATGGCTATGTATTTTAGGATGAATGGGAATTACTTTACAACTACATCTTTATTTATGGAGAGCTGATAGCAGAAACAACAGAGCAGTTCATACCTGAAGACAGTATAATTTCTAAAATTCACTGTCATAAGGTAATGATAGGCATATAATCTTTTTATGGTTCGTTAGGAAATAACTGAAAACAAAAAGTTGTTGATTTTTCTTTCCATCTGTCTATATGTCCAAGATGTATTCCAGATGATAGTTAAAGTTTGCTTTGACCAATTACCCTTCTACTTTTGTGTAAATACTTCTAGCTGTAAAAAATCTTATGGTTCAAGAGTTACCTCATGAAATATTAAAAATCAGTAAAATTGAAAGTGCCCCCAGTGATGGAGACAAGATAATACAAAATTTAAAGTAAATAAATAAACTTTGATTCATAAAGTTAGCTTTTATATTACACAATATTACTTATTAACTTATATGGATTTTAAATTTCTTATTTCTTTTGGAGAATAAAAAGCTTGTTCAGTAACAACAAGGATGGAACAGGCCCATCCGTCTCTTGTTGAAAATGGCTTATAACTGCATTAGGCCAGACTTTTTTTTTTATCTGTTTAACGAGAAAATTTGTAAAAAATTAGGGTCGAGGGGACATATAAAAAAAATAATAAAAGTGCAAAATTGGTCCAGTCGACACTAAAAATAAAAATAAAACCGTTATACGTGACCTTTTTTTTTTTTTTTTTTAGAATTTATTAAAATACAAGAACAATGAAATGAGAACAGACCAGCATAGTAACCCTTCTATTAATATGAACATAAAAACTATGTTTTGATTCTGCATTTCCACAAATATAGATCCATGGCACAAGGCAAATATATCAACCTGCTGCATATACACTATATATGTATATAACTGTCACCCAGTCAGGAACCTCTTAGTGTATGCAGAGACAAATATACACATGTGTATATTAAATTTAATAAAAAAAATTAATTAAAACTTGAAACTTGATATATGTCTCTGGTGTAATAGTCCCAGATTTGAGCAAATTTAACTTATAAGATAAGACAAGATAAGTTTTATTTTCCAAATTATGTCCCCAGGGGGGCATATACACATAACATATATAATTGATACAACATACAGTATTTTACATGACATTCATATAATAAACTTTAACTATTGAAATAAAGTCATACAGGCTATTACATTTTAAATAAATTTATAAATTGAAACAATGCATATACATGGAATTTCCTTACAATGCAAGGTGACAGTGGGACCACGTGAGATTATAACCAATCTCCTGAAATCATCAGTATGACCTTTGACCCTGAATTTCTTCAGCAACAATATATTTAGTGTTAGTTTAAATCCTTTTTTATCTGGAATATATATATTCATCTTACGTTATTTTTGGATTATTTTAATTACTGTCTGTTGTGGAATACTTTATTCGTTTTTATATTACTGTTTTTTGACTTCGTTTTTGTGTTATTACGTTTTTGTGATGGCGTCTAGATCAGGAGACGCGGACAATGCGCCATGTTTGTGGGCTACTTTGATGTAGAAGACAGTAACAATGTTAATTCCTGTCAGCAGGAAATTGTTACTTTAGAACCATTGGCATCAACTTCTCGTCAGCGAAGATGCTTTTCAGTGCGTTAACATTCGCATCCACGACCACGATTCAGATCATGTGGATGATAGCCAAGAAGGGCTAGGTCAAAAACCTATCAGTAGTATTGACAAAACGCTTGATAAACGTACGGAGTATGTATCAGTAGATAAATTTGATGCTTTCATGGAAAGACATGACAATCAGTTGAGTTTAATAACTGCTAGTCTGCAAAGTTTGTGCGAAGGTTTCAGTTATTACGAGGAGGAGTGCGATTATGAAGAAGATTTGGAGTCTAACGTTACATCGGCGGATGCACTTAAACGACACGCAGATAGACAGGTTAGTCCGGTTTTAGCTTTTAAGACACCGCGTATTGATCAGATTGATTCATCTATTCCTCGATCCGAGGCTGCACGTGGCAGTTCAGTTGAGGCATCACGTGGGTCTGACAGTAACAGTTGCGCGATCCCACAATGCACTGCTAATGACGTACCGAATGTAAACAAAGATGGCAGCCCCCAGCAAACTACTGTAGTTGTTGACGACGGCAATAGTTTTGATGCCTCTCAACTGTTAAATGAGAAGTTATCGAATTTAGTACCGAAGAAAAGTTGGGCCTAATGTTTCCGATAACCTTGGTATGTTTGTTAACTCGTTACTTACTACTCAAATGACTCTTACTAAAAGAAATGAACTTTTCGACAAGTACTTGAGACCAGGAACTGTCAGTTGAATTTCCTACAGTAAACGATGTTATTTATGAACAGTGTATTGGTAGTTTTGGACGTTCTAATGACGTGAAACTACATACAATTCAACAAGTATTATTTAAGGGCTTAACACCTTTGGTGATTTTAGTTAACAAACTAGTAAGTGGTATAGAGGTACCAGACAAGAAAGAACTATCACAAACCATGTTAGACTCGATAGCTTTGCTAGCCACTAGCAGTTACAGTCTCTCTCAGTATCGGCGAACAAACCTTAAACAGTACTTGAAAGATGATTATCAGTCACTTTGTACACCAAAAACTAAATTAACTGACCAGTTGTTTGGTGATGATGTAGTAAACAAAATTAAAAGCCTTACAGAAGGAAAGAAGATGGCGGTTATGGTAGCTCATAAGCCACAATTTTCTAACCCCTCTTCCACTAGAGGTTTTGGTGGTTTTGGAGGATTTAGAGGTTTTAGCCGTGGTCTTGGAGGCACTTCCAGGAGAGGAGGCAGACGTTTTTTAGGAAGAGGCCTTCGGGGCTTTGCCAGGTCAAACAGTCCCAGGGGGAAAAAGTAGTTCAGGTTAGTGATAGAACTAATCAGCCTATTGCTGGGCGAATAAAATATTATCTTAAAAATTGGGAACTTTTGACTCGTGATAATTTTGTGCTTAATACTGTTAAAAATTATAATTTAGAATTCACAATGCTACCTTTGCAACAAAGTTATAAGCAGACTAGACTTAACATTAGTGATTCTGCTGCCTTAGACATCGAAATTTCAAAGCTTTTAGAAAAAGCAGTTGTGGAAAAAAACCTATCACTCTTATGGAGAATTTATTTCAACTGTGTTTTTACGTCCGAAAAAAGATGGTGGTAAACGAATGATTTTAAATTTAAATGAATATATTGAATATAACCATTTAAAATGGAAAGATTAGAATCTGCCATGAGACTCATGACTCATAATTGTTTTATGGGGTCTATTGACCTCCATGATGCTTTTACTCTGTTAGTGTAGCTCCGAATCAAGAAAATTTTTACGTTTTATCTGGAGAGATACCTTATATCAGTTTACTGCTTTACCAAATGGATATGCAGCTGCTCCAAGAGTATTTACAAAGTTACTTAGACCTATTTATGCTAAGCTCCGAGCTGAAGGTTTTATTTCGGTTGCTTATATTGATGATTCTTACTTGCAAGGCTCTACTTTTGAGGAGTGTCTGGATAATATTAATAGTACAAAAAATTTATTTTCTGACTTAGGATTTATTGTACATCCTGATAAATCTGTTTTTATTCCTAAACAACAAATAGTATTTCTAGGATTTTTATTATACCCCACTCAACGAGTTGCGGAGGGTATAATGTTTTGACCCGTCCGTCCGTCAGTCCTGTTTCTTGTCATCGCAACTCCTCTCAAACCACACAACAGAATTTCACGAAACCTTTTAGATAATAAGGACATACTATGTAGTCGTGCATATCGACAGGAAATTACGATTCAATTTTTTTCCCAGGAGTTACACCCCTTTGAACTTATTTGCCCAATATACTACTGCAAACTTTTGTCATCGCAACTCCTCTCAAACCACACAACAGAATTTCATGAAACCTTTTCAGATAATAAGGACATACTACGTAGATGTGCATATTGACAGGAAATTACGATTCAATTTTTTTCCCAGGAGTTACGCCCCTTTGAACTTATTTGCCCAATATACTACTGCAACCTTTTGTCATCGCAACTCCTCTCAAACCACACAACAGAATTTCATGAAACTGTGTACATAATATGGACATACTATGTAGATGTGCATATTGACAGGAAATTATGATTCAATTTTTTTTTCTGATACAATTTTTTTTTTCTTACACTTATTTTATTTCTCCAATGACAATGTGGGGTCGTGGGGTATGTGAGCGCGCTCACTAAGGTTCTTTCATTAAACTCTGTGGATATGACAATATCTTTAACGGAAGATAAAATAGAAAAAGTTTAAATCAGGACATAAGTATACTATCAGAAATGTAGCAGAATTGGTTGGATTTTTAAATTCTGTTTGTGTTACAGTCCCACTAGGGAGGTTATTCACTAAAGTTATTGAGATAAATAAGGCTTCCGCTTTAAATTTAAATAAAGGTGATTTAAATGCAGTTATGCATTTATCATCTGCAGCTTTAGAGGACATTGATTGGTGGTGTGTAAACATAAGTAATAGTTCTGCACCTGTACAAAGAGGATCTCCTTCTATTACTTTAACGACAGATGCTTCTTTAGTTGGATGGGGTGCAGAATGCCTAGGTTTATCTAACGGTGGACAATGGTCAGAAGAGGAGTTAAATTTTAGTAACAATATTAACTATTTGGAATTACAAGCTGTATTTTTGGCTGGACATTATGTGAAAATTTTATCAGACAATTCTACAACTGTAGCTTACATAAATAATATGGGTGGGACTAAATCAGAAATTTGTAATTTTAAAGGAAGGAAAATTTGGTTATTAGCAGATAAGAATAACATCTGGCTATTAGCAGTTCATATTCCCGGTGTTGACAATATTATTGCAGACAAAGAAAGTAGGCTGAAAAGAGATGAAACTGAATGGATGCTTGATTGAAATACATTTCATAAAATTTTACAACTAGGATATACTATTGATATAGACCTATTTGCATCTAGACTTAACCATCAGGTTGATATTTTTGTCAGTTGGAAAGCTGACCCTTTAGCTACTCATATAGATGCTTTTTCTTTATCTTGGGCCAAGTTTCATTTTTATGCTTTTCCACCTTTCAGTATATTAGACAAAGTGTGTCAGAAGGTGTTAGCGGACAAAGCAGAGGGAGTAGTTATAGCGCCTCACTGGACCTCACAGAGTTGGTTTCCACAGCTCATGAGACTGTGTGTAGTTCCACCGTTATTGATAAAACCTGCAAAAACTCTATTACAATTACCTCACAACCTTCAATTGCATCATCCATTACAACGATGTCTATCACTCCTGGTATGCAGGGTATCCGGAAAGGTTTTGAGGACCAAGGGCTTTCCGAAAGAGCCATTTCAATTATTATGAACTCCTGGCGAGATTCTACAGCTAAGCAATATACACCACATATCGTGCATTGGTTTAATTTTGCAAAAGATAAGGATATTGATCCATTTCAACCTACCATTTCTTATGTTTTGGATTTTTTGGCAGTATATTTTCAAAATGCAGGATATAGTGCTCTTAATACCGCTCGTTCTGCTTTGTCAAGTTTTATATCTGTAAATAATGTTCCTGTAGGAAAACATGCTTTAGTTATTCGGTTTATGAAAGGAGCTTTCAATATGAAGCCTTCTTTACCACGTTATATTATAACTTGGGATGTAAATATTGTGCTAAAATTTTTGAAAGACTTACCTAGTTTAGATACTATTAGTTTAAAGTTTTTGACTTATAAGCTGGTTATGTTAACTGCTGTAGTGACTGGACAACGCTGCCAAACTCTTAAATTTTTAGATTTGAATTACTATGATGTGGTTGGTGATAATGTTTGTTTTCGAATAATGAATTTATTGAAACAATCTAGGCCTGGAGTACATCTTAATGCTGTAGATCTAAAGAAATACAGAGATTCAGATTTATGTGTTGTTAGAACTCTTGAAGTCTACATTCACAGAACTGCTCATTTAAGGGGTGATCATACCCAATTATTAATAACTCATTCTAAACCATTCAAACCAGTAACTTGTGCAACCATTGCAAGATGGATAAAAACAGTTCTTAAGTTAGCTGGTATAGATACGGACATGTTTAAAGCGCACAGTACAAGGGCAGCTTCTACTAGTGCAGCTTTCTTGGCTGGTATGCCTATTAATGATATTCTTAAAGCAGCAGGCTGGAGTAATAAAAGTGTGTTTGGGAGATTTTACCAGAAAAGATAGCACCTTCCACTTATTTGGGAGATACTATACTACAGTAGATTGAGGTAAACTATGCAATTTTTGTTAATTCTATTTAGTTGATGAGTTAAGTGCTCTGGATTTTACTTCCAACATCTCACGTGGTCCCACTGTCACCTTGCATTGTAAGGAAATTGTTAGTAAACCGATACTTACCTGTAAGTTGAAGGTTGACTTAGATTTCCTGAAATGCAAGGTGAAATTAAGTGGGACCAAGTGCCCTCCCTACCCTATCCCTTTGGTTTTTAAAATCCTTTGCACTCTTTAAAGGCTGATGATTTCAGGAGATTGGTTATAATCTCACTTGGTCCCACTTAATGTCACCTTGCATTTCAGGAAATCTAAGTCAACCTTCAACTTACAGGTAAGTATCGGTTAACTAACAAATATATACATCAAGAAGATCTAACCAAAAGTATGTTAATGGGTGTGGAATGCATAATTTTTCCTTTTGGATATTTTTTTGTCTATCAGCAGTGCCATTCATGCGTCAGTAGTCATTATCGCAAGAATCCGGATTTCGGTCATAGCGGGTCCGTTTCCGATGAAATCCCGCCTCTGATCCGTAGTTCTAGAATAATATGCCCAATAATATAAATGTTGGACAAAGTAAAATTTACAAAAATAAATGATGTTTGATACGCTATTTGGAAAGGAATATGATGTTTTTAATGCAATACATGGATAATTAGTTTAAGTAATAACTGATTTTGCCGAAAGTTAGAATGATTTGATGTACGCTCTCGTGTTGTATGAAAAACATGCAACCGGCTTAAAAATCTTTTTTTAAGAAAATTTATCGTTTCTGCCTTGAATTTCTTTACTTTTAAATGAAAATTGCTGTTTCATCGACTTGGTAAAAATTAAATATTACCGATTTATACAGATTTTATTTTGTTCTGAGGATTTCGTTACAGTCGGCGGGAAAAATAAAAATAAAAGTAAGAAGCACTACTTTTATTTTTATTCTGAAATCGGGAAAAGTGGAGTCAGCGGATCTCGTTAAACAGATAATAAAAAATGTCAGGCCTTATCTTGACTTACCTTGTAAAAAGAATTTTAAGGCAGTCGTAGTGTTGATTATACTCTATTCAGTTGACAAAGCTCCAGTTTAGATCTGTAATTCCATGCTGTGCTTGTTTCATTGTTTCAGAATTTAGATACTTAAAAAGATGTGAATTATGGTGCATGTTTGTCAATAATTAATAAACAAAATTGTTTTTCTCATTTGAAAACTACTCTTGCTCATATGTAAAAGAAGTATTGTGTTAATTGGAAAAAATACCTTGCTTCTTACAGACGACCTGGTTCAGCAAGTTGAGTATTTTTTGTCAATTTTTCAAGTAACTGCTTCTTTTTTTCTGACATAAATCCTTCATGTTATATCCTTTTTAAATCCACTTGTAGAAATATACCATAAAGAACTTTGTATTTTAACAATAATAGTGAGTGTGAGAAAAATGTTGTTTTAAGTAATTCAAAAACAATTACTATTTATAAAAGGGAGATAACTACATTTAAAAAAATCTTCTTTTAAATTTACTTATTCTTTGTAGGTGTGTAATTTTCTGGTCAGTTTAAGCAGGCATCTCAGTTCATACTACAGCAGAACACATGTTCTAGGGGTAAGTCACTAGAGTAAAAAGGTGTGAATGTTAGTTAAGAAATAAAGGCTTTTGCATAGACTTGTTTAATATCTTGAAAAAAGATTGGAGATTTTAAATTTTAAAAACACATTGAAGAAGACAAACACAATAAATTAATGTATTAGAGATAAGACAAAATCAGTATGAAATTAAGAGAAATTCAATCATAGGCTAATCTCCTGATGCATCTAATTTTAGATAAGTGCAAACATTGAATGGTCCCTGACAGTTATTAACTGTATCGTAATGAGATGTAGGATTTGGATCAATTAGACAACAACACAATGACACAAAACAAACTTAATTTGTTATTTGATTTATTTTGTCCCAAGTCTTATATTAAAAATAAGGAGATGTGGTATGATTGCCAATGAGACAACTATCCACCAAAGTTCAAATTTAGTGGATTGCATGTTACAAGTACACTGTCAAAACCAATCTGCACTCAGACACTTAAACAATAATACAGCCATTGGAGAGTTATACAAAAGTTTGATCATAGTTGTATATTTCAACATTATCTGATAATTACCCTGAAAATCTGTTAACATTAAATAAATGACTGATATGATATTATGAAACTATGAAGTATTTGCTTGAAAAAATTTAATGTTTATTGTCTCAATTGTTCCTTTGTTGGGTACACATAGTTAGCGACTGTCTCATCCACCATATCATCAGTGAAACAAATTCTAAGCCACCAGAGATGTAACTGTTGCTGACACATGTTAAAAAATCTTATCTTTTTATTTCAGGAAAATAGAGAACACCTGTTGCCTACAATGTATGCAAGACTGTATCTGTTGAAGGTCACACATCAAATTATGTGTCATGCACTCAGCTTGTTAGGAATCACACCACTTAATCAGTTGTGATTGTACATACTTGGTGTAATTATACACACTATAGAGTAGATTTCAGCCATTCTTTGTAAAATTGTGATGATGAATTCTATTTTGTTATATAAAGAGTAATTATGCTAGTTTTTTTGTTGAATTTTTGAATTCTTGACCATTGAATTTGACTATGTAAAAAAAAACATAAACTGGTCTACTGTCTTCCTTACCAGTAGATGATGAGATGTTGTAGGTGCCTTTTTGTAAGAAATGTGACAAATGTTGCTATAGGCAAGACATTAGTATGCTAATTTGGCAGTGAGGTAACTAACAGCTTTAGTTTATTTGATAAAGCTTTAAATTTCAGAGGCTAGAAGAGCTAGACTATTTACATATTGTATAAAAGATCTGAAATTTCCATTTAGGCATATGTCAATTTGTCTTGTGCTCATTTTCAAGGATCTATGGATGATAATGTTAGTTTCTTAATTTCTGCAGTAATCTCAACTTGCTAAGTTATTGGACTATTTTGATACTTGCAGAAGATTTCAAAATGCAAATCATTTCTTAACTTTTTTTGTAAAACTGAATCTCTCTCTTAATTGTATAAATCAAAACTGCAAATCTTTTAAATTAAAAATATCTGAAAAATGCTAAAACATACTATCTTGGAAAAATGCAATGGAACACAAGAGGTAGTGTGTATTTTTGTCTCGCCTTGCGGGAGTAAAAAAGTGAGACATAGATATGCTCTTTCTGGCATTGGTTGGTGGCGGTGGCGGCGTCAACAATGTGTAAGTTTGTGATTAGGTCTAGTTTATTAGCATTGGCACATCTCATTTCCATGGAGATTATTTGGCCCTGCCCCCTCAGTAATGGTCTGTTGACTTTGAAACTTTTGCTTAGTTATATGTATTAATTTGTGATTAAATCAGTTTATGGGGAACCACTAGTGGGAGGTCAATGATATTTGGTATGCAGTTGTATAAGCATTGGTAAATCTCATTTTCATGGAGATTATTTGACTCCGCTCCATGACTTTAAGCATTGGTATATCTCATTTCCATGGAAATTATTAGACTCCGCTCCCTTAGTCATGGTCTATTGACTTTGAAAATTTTGCTTAGTTTACTTGTATTAGTTTGTGATTAGGTCAGTTCAAGGGGAACCATTAGTGGTAGACCAATGTTAATTGGTATTCAGTTGTATAAGTATTATATCATTTCCATGGAGAATATTCGGCCCTGCACCCTCAGTCATGGTCAATTGACTTTGAAACTTTTGCTTAGTTTACATGTATTAGTTTGTGATTAGATCAGTTTAAGGGCATACGATACAGTTACAGGGGAGGTAATGACATTGCTAATGTAATATGTTATTTTTCGTGACGTCAAACTGCGACTTATGGGGAAAAGATGCATTTTTCAAGGGATTTTAATCATTAGCTTGAAAACTAGTTCATGGACCCCTCTTTTTCAAAATGACAAATGACTTGATACTGTATGAAGATTATTTGTTCCAATTTTTATGAAAAAATCACCGATGATTTTTTTAAAAATTAGATAAATAAGTAGCAAAAAATGCTGTTTTTCACTAAAATCGTGAAATTTTAGTAAAAATGAATTATTTTCAAAGAATTGTTACACAAATTAAGAGCATAGTTTTGTAAAGAAGATATTCCAAATCGTTTTACAAAAATCCGCATGTGTTTATCTTTTGAAACAAAAAAGTTAAGTATGTCTGTCCAAAGGATAGAAATGTACAAGAAACCGAATTTTAAGTAAATGTCTAAAATTTCGACCCCATTTATCTCTAAATTTAGCACATGAAGGTATATTTTTTATTACATATTTGAATTACCTAAGTGTAAAATAGCTTGTATGCAAATTTTCGTAAAAAATCACTGTAGGATCAAAACTGTATTGTATGTCCTTAAGATGAACAGCTTATGTTAAGTCAATGATATTTGGTATGCAAATTTATTGGCATTTGCAAGTATTGTTTCCATGGAGATTATATAGCCCCACCCCCTCATCATGGTTCATTAACTTTGAAACTTTTACATAGTTTACAAGTTAATGTTTGTGTTTAGGTTTGTTTAAAGGGAACAACTTATAATAAGGCAATAGTATTTGGTATGCAGTTGTATTAGCATTGGCACATCTTATTTCCATGGAGATTGTTTAGCCATGTATCAGTCATGGTTCATCTACTTTGAATATTTGCATTATCAAAATTACAAAAAGGCGAGACATATCTCTGTGATAACAGTTTATTTAAGGACATTATAACTCCTACATCTAACTGACAAAACCTGAAGCAAAGGTGCAGTGCTTTTATTTTTTTTTTCATCTCAGTCACAGTGAAGCTTTAAACACCGAGCAAATTCATTCTAAGGTGTCTATGTTGGTCTGAAAGAGTTAATCTGACCTTGACTTAAATTTGGGTATTTATATTGATTAGTTTTGAAAATCCAAAAATTGATGATTTTTGTCTGGCCTTGACGGAGTCAAAAAGCGACACATAGGTATGCTGTTTCCGGCGTCGGCGTCGGCGTCAACAATGTATTAATTTGTGATTAGGTCTAGTTTATGGTGAACCACTTGTGGTAGGTCAATGATATTTGGTATGCAGTTGTATAAGCATTGGCACATCTCATAACCATGGAGATTATTTGGCCCCACCCCCTCAGTTATGGTCTATTGACTTTGAAATTTTGCTTAGTTTAAATGTATTAGTTGGTGATTAGGTCAGTTTATGGGGAACCACTAGTGGTAAGTTTATGATGATTGGTATGCAGTTGTATAAGTGTTGGCATATCTCATTTCCATGGAGATTATATGGCCCGGCCCCCTCAGTCATGGTCTATTGACTTTGAAACTTTTGCTTAGTTTTCATGTATTAGTTTGTGTTTAGGTTTGTTTAAAGGGAACTACTTATAATAAGTCAATGGTATTTGGTATGCAGTTGTATTAGCATTGGCACATCTCATTCCCATGGATATTGTTTAGCCATGTACCTTCAGTCATGGTTCATTGACTTCTAATATTTACAAAACTTACATGTTAAAGTGTTGCTATTTTAATTTCAACATTTGCATTATCGAAATTACAAAAAGACGAGACATATCTCTGTGTTAACAGTTTATTATAATTCAGATAGTGAAAACATAAAGATACCAGGCTCATCAGTGATGCTCAAATCAAAACAGTTAGAAGGGCAAATCAAAAACAAACTTGGAAGAGCATTAACCACCAAACAATTCCAAAAAGTTGTGCTAAGGCAATCTATACCTTGTGTTAGATAAACCTTAGTATTTTGAATAATTGAACAATTTAAAAACAATAAATTAATCAAATTAACATCAAATTAACATATCAATGATACTTCATGTCAACATAAAAGTGCTGACTACTCAATAGTATTTCATGTCAACACAAACATGCTGACTATGATATTTCATGTCAACACAAACGTGCTGACTACTCACTGATATTTTATGTCAACAAACGTGCTGACTACTCAATGATATTTCATGTCAACAAAAGTGCTAACTACTCAATGATATTTCATGTCAACACAAACATAGCTGATTACTCTATGATATTTCATGTTAACACAAAAGTGCTGACTACTGAGCTGGTGATATTCTTGGGGACAAAACATGCACCAGTAGTGGCATTAACCCAGTGATTAAACTCGTAAAAGATACCAGGCTTATAATTTGGTACACCAGACGTATTTTTTGTCTTCATTGGACTTATCATACCAATCAAATCAAAACAGTTAAAAATTTTTATGCAGATAAAGAATGATTAAGGACATTTAATTTTGTTGCATACTTTGTTGGCAGTACACAACACATTTGGAAGATTCATGCTAAAAATTCTTGTTTTAACAAATTGTGTTTTTGACTCAATTCTAAATTTACACTATGTAAAAGATAGGCGAAGGATACCAAAGGGACATTCAAACTCATAAGTCTTAAATAAACTGACAACGCCATGACTAGAAATGAAAAAGACAAACAGACAGAAAAAAAGGTACATAAAACACAACATAGAAAACCAAGACTGAAGACTGAGCAACACGAACCCCACCAAAAACTGGGGGTGATCTCAGGTGCTCCGGAAGGGTAAGCAGATCCTGCTCCACATGTGACACCCATCGTGTTGCTCATGCTAGTACAAACCCGGTGATAAGTCCTATTCGATAGGTCAAATTCGGGGATTGTAGTTACGACAATTGGAACATATCCATTGTCATCTGTGAAACGGATATTCCATAAAAGTAAAATGTAAAGTAATATGAAAAATATAAAATTAGTATGAAATGGTTTTGATATTAGAATACTGTTTTAATGGTATTAACATCATTTTCAAATAAATAATCTTCAAATGTTGTCTCCATTTTTTTGTTGTTGAAATATCCATTGCTAGTGAGACTTGATAGCAGTATAAGCTCTTCTTTGTAGTTGTTTATTCTTTTCCCTATATCCATCTGGTAGGTCAAATACTGAGAATGTGAAAGCTCTTGAAAAAGACAAATTAGATAAACTTCTTTCATAAGATTGAGGATGGCTAGGCTCAACATGTAGAATTTGGTTAGGTAAAGATTTGGTTTGTTCTCCCAAACATTTCAGGCTGGCTTCTTCTTGCTCTGAATCTGTGTAGGATTTAACTATCATATTCAGTTTCTGAAGAAGAAAACAAACCTGTTACACTTGACTGAATATAAGTTCGATGGTATTGTCAAAGTCAGAGTCCATTCCATTTCTGTATAGGAACTTGGGTAGTATTCTCAGATCTGCAGTGACATCACAACATGTAACTTAATGGTTTTGTTGGGCAATGTATGACAAATATATGTTCAAAACCTCGCCCGTAATTATAAATTATGTAATTCATTGACCGCTCCCGACATGTGTAACTTCAAGGCATATTTTAGCGGCGATCGATGTCTTTCAAAATTACCTTATTTTTATCAATAGTACCGCTTAAGTCGACGCTAGGCCGTCTTGACCTTGTTGTAGGGTATGAATGATTTGTTCATTGTTGAAGGCCCTACATCAACTGTCAAGATGAAGAACAGGAATAAAAGCCCTGTTCATTGATAATTTTCTATGTTTTCTATGTATTGTGTGCGATTTTGTCCCATGTACATTTACTCCATATCCTTTCATTTTCAACTGACCAATCAATGATTAGCATTTGTGTTATGTAAACAATGTTGAGAGGGATGCCAATAAGAATCCTCTAGATTTTCCATAGACTTCAATGCAAATTAATTTAATTGATATATATCGACACCAGTTGAATATAGTAATTTTAATCTTTTAATATTGTTAAAGACACTATATAATATCTCCATTTTGATTTTATCATACTATATCCTCTGGTTAAAAATAATCGGCAATATAAATAATCAGTAATCACCTTCAAATAGATGAAAAATCTAGAGGATTCCTATTGGCATCACCCCTTGAAAAATTTAAATGCCAGGATGTCCGGATCTGAAAATAAGAACTTTAACATATTACCGGTTTTGAACACTTGAGATTTATTTTTGGGGAAAGACGGCTTCAAGCCGTCAATCCCCTATGTGGTTGACCAGACTAACATCCCCTCACGTCATTAATTTTGTTTTTATAGTGTGGAAAACCACCCCAAAAAATCTTACTGGGATTGATGAGAAGGAGACACACAAATGAATAGATTGACTTTAAACACTTTTTAACACATTTCCCTTCTGTTTCTCGCGAAATTATCGTATCTTCAGCTCTCCCTTACACTATTTACGTTTCTTTTACAATCCGGAAAAATCAGAATGACGAGATATTCTAAATATATCTAACCCACATTATAGTGACGTCATTGTTGGAATGCCACACTACGTAGAAGCAGGGATATCCTTTACTGATTATTTAAATCATTCTCAGAGTTCGTGTACTATTTTAAAATTGGTTTTTGTTCAATTTGAACATAATTATGTTTGCTGTAGATGATTCAAAATCAACATGGAATGCTTTAATTTGTAGGTCAACTTGTAACTTTCACAGTAAACAATGGCCGTGGGGATACATGAGATTGGGGAGAGAAACGACAGTTTTCATTTTTTCTGTAAAATTCTGTTTTGAGAATCTTCCTCCAATACAGGAGCACCTCAATTGATGAGTAATAATCCACTAAAATAAAAGTTAATGTATCAGAACACTTAAAATGTGACATTTAGTATATGATTAATAGTCTTCCATTAAAACTAAATTTTGTGTACCAACATAATCATTGTAATGGTAAAAAAAAAATAATTAAAAATGTTGCATTTTGTAGTTTAAACCTATTTATTCATGAAATTTACAAATATATCAAAATGTAGGATCTGGAAACAAGCTTCACACAGTTTACATCAATCATATTGGTTTTTATTAGTACCTGTATCCCTGTGATGAGAGTTGTAACTGGGAACTTTATCAATGGAAATTTAAAACTGAATAGATTTTTCAGTCCTCACTTTCTGGAGAAAAAAATCTTAGAGTACTGTCACAAAAAGGAAAATGGCCCTAGCCTGCAGTTCAGTGGTACACAATTAAAATTTCAAAAAATATTGTAGTAGTTATTAAATGATAGAATTCAGTTGAATTTTAGATAATTAACTTTCAACTTTAATCGAATGTTTTGATTTAGAAGATGCAGATCTCTTCCATTGGTCCAATTTGAATCCTTAACTAAGGAAACGAAATTACATTAAACAACAATTGATTTCAATATTGTCAACCTTTCTACATATTCTAGGTGTTCTTTTTTTCATTATTTATATGAAAACTATCAAAAGATAACCCCCAAAAAAAAAAAAAAAAAAGAAACAATGGCCGTCTTTCCCCTCAGAGCTCTTCAGCTCTTTGATTTGTAGCATGGTAATATATCAGGAATTCTCTTTTTAGAGTCATATAACTCCATCTAATGCGAGTAATTTTGTCTGAGGTCACCTTAGCCTTTTTCTAATACATGTAATTTTATCAAAGGTCACCTTTTAACTAATTGATACTATAAGGTCAACTGTAGTTTCACAATTAATTTCAGCTATTTCTTTCTAAAGTCACCTGTAGTTTTACATCTAATACAGGTAATTTTGACTACGGTCCTATTAGCTTTATATTTAATACAGGTTATTCTATCTAAGGTCACCTGTAGCTTTACTTCTAATACAGGTAAATTTGTCTACGGTCACACGTAGCTTTACATCTAATTTAGGCAGCTCTGTCTAAGGACACATGTAGCTAATTTATATCTGATGCAGGCAAGTAGCTTAACATTTAATATAGGTAATTCTGTCTAATGTCACCTGTAGCTTTACATCTGATAGAAAGTTTGGTGACTTGTTGGTTTTCTCAGTTATTATTATTATTGTTGATATTATTATACCCTCTTCTTCGGCCGCTTTTTCAAATTTGAACTTGCCCGTAGTTCTCCAAAACCACTCGTCAGATTTACTTAGGGTTCCACAATATGTTAGACTAATATGTCTAGTGGGTCCATCGGGGTTTTGTTTGTACATTGGGGTTTATAAAGGGGTACTTTGAGGGGCCAAAAGAAGGGAGGGGTTTACTATAGAATCCTATGGGATTTTTATTTTTCTTATTTTCAAATGATTATAATTTGAAAACAGTTAGTGATACACACATGGGGTCTTCAGTAATGACAATAGGAACATATGGCCTACATTAGGCCAAAAGGTTAATGGTCACTTATAACCTTGACCTTTGACCTTTACCATTTTTTTTCAATTTGCACAAAATATTTTGAAAAATCGGAGAAATGAATGAATACCAGTTAAGTCCCTAAGGGTTTATACTTATGGGGACTTTCTTTGGGAGACTTCGTAACAGCATCCTGATATAATCGTTTCTTGTTCTGTCTAATGTCACACGTAGCTTTATATCTAATAAGGTAAGTCTGTCTAAGGTCACATGTAGCTTTACATCTAATACAATTCATACTTTCTAAAGTCGCTGTAGCTTTTACATCTAAAACAGGTATTTCTAAAGCCACCTGTAGCTTAAAATTTAATACAGGTAATTCTGTCCAAGGTTGCCTAAACCTATAAGCCGATAGTACTGTTTAAGGTCACCAGAAACTACATCTAATACAGAATATTCCGTCTAATATAAACTAAGAGAATGTCGTTTGACTGCAAATGAGACAACTCTCCACAAAAGACAAAATGACCTAGAAGTTAACAATTATAGGTCACCGAACGGCCTTCAACGATCAGCAAAATCCATATCCCATAGCAAGCGATAAAAGGCCCCGAAATGACAATATAATACAATTCATCTAATACAGAATATTCCGTCTAATATAAAACTAAGAGGATGTCGTTTGACTGCAAATGAGACAACTCTCCACAAAAGAAAAAATGACCTAGAAGTTAACAATTATAGGTCACCGAACGGCCTTCAACGATCAGCAAAATCCATATCCCATAGCAAGCGATAAAAGGCCCCGAAATGACAATATAATACAATTCAAACGAGAAAACTAATTGCCTGATTTATGTACACAACAATAAACGAGAAAAAAATTATATATAACAACAAACACTGAATTGCCGACTCCTGACTATAGTAGCTTTACGTCTAATAAAAGTAACTATCTAATGCATACTGTTTTACATCTAATACAGGTGATTCTGTCTAATGTTACCTGTAACTTTACATCTTATGTAATAATGCTCTCTAAGGTCAACAATAGATCATATCTAACACAATATTGCTTTCCAAGGTCAATTGTAGTTTTACATATTATACAGTTAATTATGGTTAGTTCTGTCCAATGTCATCCGTATTTTTACACCTGCAATAGGTTATTCTGTCTTAGATAACCTGTAGCTTTACCTTAAAAACCGGTAAGGATGTCCATTGTCACCTGAAAGCAGGTCATTCGGTCTAAGGTCACTTGAGGCTTTATATCTAAAACCGGCAAGTCTGTCGTAAGATCACGTTGCCTTACATATTATACAATAATTCTTTGAAACTTCACCTGGCTAAGGTTCAAATTCGCCTAAATTCACCCATATAACATCCAATTTAAATCTAATTACGTCTGTCAAATATCACCTGTAACTTCAAATCTAATACATTTTAATTGAACGCTTTGCATACCTTCACATCTAATGCAGGTAATTCTTTTCCTAGATCTTGATCCGATTGATCACAAGTTATTTTCTTCGTCACTTTTTTGATGAAATTTTTCATCTTGTTTCCAGGCATTGTTTGCAAAAGTTCATTTAGTGTCAACATTGATAGATCTGTTTCAGCAGGTTGGCTATCTTGTATAGATTTTTCTAAAAGGATAAAATGTAATGTAATAAAACAAGGGTGAGCGCAATTGAAGTATCATATATCGTACTGTTTGTCCTGCTAGATCGTTTGTTATCAAATAAAGAAAAATGTTGATAGAAAAGGTCATTCGTAAGTTTACATTTAAAGTCCTTTTAAGGGGTTTTATAGTATAGAATTTTGGCGCTGGGATTTCCTGATGAAACCAATTTAAAACACAGCAAATTGACACGTTTTTACTTCGATTTACTACTACGTTCTCGTGAAGCAAATACATACTCATTATTTGTCAAACATGTTCTCAGTTCATGAACCAATGGAACTTTTTTCGAGACTTGCTTTCGCTGGCTGCCTCTTTACAAAATGTCATTTAATTTTAACTTTGATATGGAACACAAGATAGTTATATAGCTATGTAGAATAGACCGTAGGTACACATATCCTTCTTGGAAATCAACGGAGAAGTTTCTCTACAACAGAATAATGAATCCCAAAACTATAAATGAAATCAACTTTCTATTGGTCCTCGCGTTTTGAAAAAAAAACACGAGATATTGGAACCAACGGCAGAAATAGATACTTTAAGTTGAAATTAGATTCCGTATTTTTCAGTTGAATTCCTGAAAGACAATTCTAGAATGTTATTAGGAAGTCAAAGGAAGTTAACCTCGTCTGTTTATACTGTTCGATTTAGATTTTTTTTTAAATTCCTTTTGCATTCACTTTAGACTTTTTTCAATCAGTGGTTTTAACTTGGAGTTATTATATTTCCCGAGACGAATTGACTTAATAACGTTAACGGTACCAATATTTGACAATCCAAAACCTAATTGAAACGTTGAAGAACCAATAAAACCAAAAAGTATAGCCAAATCAGACAAGGAATCAGCGCAAATTTCAAACAAACAATATCCGTAATTTCATGTCAGTCAGTGAAAAAAAATCAAACGCTATCAATCAACGTTTTAATATCCGGCACTATGTATTTTCACCATTTAATATTTCTTAAAAAAAACTATGCTTCATTGATCATGATTAAAATTTCATTTGCCAAGTTTTAGAAGATTTGCGTACAACTGACGTGATATCTAAATGTAACTTCTCCGCGGAATACATTAAGATATTATCCAAATGTCCAGAGGATAGTTTCATGTGAATGCCATGGTTAAATTTCATGCCAATGTTTTTAATGTAAAGTTTATGTAATACTAGTATTACAATGTTACTTTACATAAACATTTTTAGATATCAACTATTAGTATCCAAAGAATAACTCAAGGTGATAACGTAACCTCGATATGATGTCCAGTGACCGCCTCGGTGGTCTCGTGGTAGCGTGTTCGCCTCAAGTTCGGGAGTTCGTAGGTTCAAACCACGGCCGCGTCGAACCAAAGACTTTAAAATTGGTATTTGCTGCTTCTCCGCTAAGCACGCGGCATTACGGAGTAAGAGCAAAGCCTGGTCGTTTCGGAGTTAGAATAATGTGTCCGGGAAAGGTGACATGTCTTCCTGCGGACTGTTACCTCGTGAATTAGCACATTAAAATCCGGCTCTGCGTGTCGGTCTAGTTCAAAGTAAGGTAAATATTCATATTACATTAACATGTTTTCGTCCTGAATATGCATATTGATTTGCCGCTGGACGTTAAGCTCCCATCCATCATCATCATCATCATCATCATCATGGCCAGCGATCTGCATTGTAATTGCTTCTTTGAGTTTCATTAAGGCAGTTCTTCGTTAAGTCTTATTTCATTGGTGAGCACCATGGCAATTTAACAGTTTATCAATCTTATAACCCCCAGATATTTCACTATGCTTCGTTAGATTTGTATCGTCGCAAAGTTTACATTAAAAAGAATAAATATTTAGACATTTGGGATAAAAGTAGGCTGTGACCTCGACTTTATTCTTGAGTGGTCCTTTTTGGTAGGGTTTAACTAAATACCTTGCTTGATAATTGGCATAAAGTTTTGTGGTTACTACTAAACACTTGCGGTAAAATGAAATAAAGTTTTACAAATTCCATGCGTCCTAAGCGTTTTTCTGTATATACCTTCATCAGAAACGCACAAAGCAATAAGTGTTCAGTTTTCAGTCAATGTTCAGACTTATCCGCTGCTGTAAATTAAATACTGCTCAGACAATTAGCTTGCAGTCAATTCAGAACTGTTCAGTGACTTTTGGACAATTCAGTATGATGTTGATGTGCACAGGTAAATAACAACTACTGAACAGCATGATCATAGAAAGAATAGATCTTACTTGCAAGCGAATTGTCTGAACAGTACTGAATTTACCGCAATGGATAAGTTTAAAAATAGACTAAAAGACAGAAAATGACTTAATAGTTTATTGTTCAGTCATTTATGAACGTTCAGATCAAAATTACTGTTTTGGATCTAAACAAGTTTACTGGTGGATGTCTGAACAGGATACATTACTTATACTGAAGTATTGGACTTTATCAGGTACACAGTTGTTTAAGTTCAGATTTTCCTTCTGGTATACGAAAGAGACATTTTCCATTGCTGATTGTATTAAAATGCATTCACAAGTGACATGTTTTCGTTGTGTTAGATTTTTAGATACCAGTATAAAAGTCTGATCTGTAATTTTACCGATTGTTTCCGATTGTGACTTTTTTACCTAGTGTGAACTCGTATGGCGGATTATGCACGCATATCAGGGGACACTTACTCTATCGATGCATCCGGTATGGCTCCTTTAGAACATAATGAGATTCATTCCGTTTCTGTTTGTTACCTTGATTTGCCTCTGCCTTATCGATTTACGAGATTTGAACATCGGTAAACTACTGTCGCCTTAATTTAGTTGTCTGTTTTTGTGTCTTTTACGTTTTTATTGTATGTGAAAAGTACCAATTTCTCAAGTTACCTTGTGAATTATTCAGCTTCTTTGAAAGGGGTCGACTTTGTGAACGTTTTTCCCTTTTCATTTTATCATTCTTTAAAACAGGATTTTCCTTCCTCTGGCGATGGATCGTTGTAACCAGGACTGCATTGCTATCCTTAAGGTAAGGACTTCCCTCAACGTTCTGGACGTTCAGAGGATTTACAAACCTAAAATTGAAGCATTTTTTTGTTACAATTTACCACAAGTCAGTTACCCATAAATTGTAACTTCTATCTGCAAATATTTATGAAACTACCGACAATCAATCAGTTATTAAACCTTTGTCTAAAATATGGATTAATTCGTGGTACAATCCTTTGCTTAATGGAAAAAAAGACGACTTATCTTCAAATGGCGATCGGATAAATATGTGCACATCGATGGTAAATCCACATTTATATATATATATATAAACTGAACCCTAGTACAAAAATAAGGAAATGTGGTATGATTGAGAAATGAGATAACTATCTACCAAAGGACAGGGATATGAACATTTTAGGTCGCTGTACGGGATCAAACAACAAGCAAAAACCCATACCGTTTAATAAACTATAAAAAGGTCAACGGATGACAAAATGTGGAACAAACATGTTAAGCTATTTGTACACGCCGAGCCCCTCTCCAAACATAAGACAGTATTGTAACACCACGACATGGGAACAGACTGTAAAAATCATGGAAGAGATTGACTAATCAGATCAAAAAACGATAATCAACAGAACGACAGGAATCACAAAATCAAAATCAAAAATCATACTCGTAGTTATCAAAAGTTAGTTCAAAGCCAAATAAAAAAAATGAAATGAAAATAACGCTTAAGAAATTTAAGCGTCCGAAACGTTTTCTTGTATTTACCTTCATCGGGAACGCTTAAACCCAAACAATTGAGAGTCGAGGAGTTATATATGACCTAAGGGACATGAAAAAGATTATACAAATCCACTTACAGTAAACTTTACCTGTGGTAGTTGGAATATTAGTTACTTAAGGTTCATCATAATATTTTAGCAAATATGGCCGTACACTGAGTAGAGACAAACATGTGCACCTGGAAAAGTTTTGGAGCATGACAGGACCTAGATATAAAAAAATTTAAATGCATTTTAAGTTTCAGAATATTAAAAACTATTAATTTTTTTTGCGTTCCTGCAGAAGGTGCCAAAATAAACTAAGTTGGGAAAGAGGTCTCAAAAGAATCAGTTGTTGCAAGATGAAGTGAACATTCTAGTTCAGAAGGGTGTGTTGGAGGAGGTAAATCCTCCTTTTCATCTAGGGTTTTATTCCCGGCTGTTCTTGGTTTCCAAGAAGAACGGGAAAATAAGACCGGTTCTAGACCTTTCTGTTCTGAATCAGTATATGGTGATCCCACATTTCAAAATGGAAACCAACATGTCAATCAAGTCGACACTTCATTCAGAAATTTGGACGACCTCTCTAGATTTGATGGATGCTTATTTTCACATCCCGATTTCTCCTAAGTTTCGTCATTTCCTAAGACTGTTTTGGGCAGACAAAGTGTACAGTTTCAAGGCTATGCATTTTGGTCTTTCTACTGCTCCCCTAGTTTTTACGAGGATTTTTCAGAATGTGGTGTCTTATCTTCATACAAAGGCGGTACTCATTCACTCCTACCTAGACGATTCTCTTCTGGAGGAACACAGCGATTTTGCTATCCAATTACTCCTGAGACTGGGTTTTTTATTTCATGGGAAAAATCAGATATAATTCCCAGTCAGAATTTCATTTTCCTGGGAGAACATTTTCAGATGGATATGGGTCTAGTTCTTCCTCCAGAAGAGAAGGTAATCGTTAATCAAAGTACATCAGTTAATCAGCGCTCTAATGCAGTTTTCAGCTGTCCCAGCTTGTCAATTTCTTCAGATGGCGAGTTTCTTGATTTCAATCAAGGACGTCATTCCATTAGGACGTCTACACATTTGTCCAATCCAGTGGTATCTGTCGGAGTTTTGGCACCCAATTTCTCAGCTGTGGGAGGCACTTGTTCCAATTCTTCCTCGGTTGTTACCACATCTCCAGTGGTGGCTTCTGGAGAAACATCTTCTGAAGGGAGTTTTGTTGGATCCTCCAGACCCCATTCTATCTCTGTTCACAGATGCGAGCTTGAGTTAGGGTTGGGGAGCCTATCTAGAGGGCAGAACAGCTTTAGGTCTGTGGTCATGTGCTCAGTTGGAGGAACACACCAATCTCTTACTTTCTCTCTTTCATTTTCGGGCTATGATTCAGGGTCAGTCACTTCTGGTTGCCACGGACAACTCCACAGCAGTGGCTTATCTTCAGAATCAAGGGGGAATCTTCTGGCGGATGCTCTATCCCGTTCACCTGTTCCAGTGAACACAGAATGGGAACTTCATCCATCAGTGTTTCAGGAGATCACTCTTCGTTGCAATCGTCCTTATATAGATCTTTTTGCCACCAGTCTGAATCGCAACTTACGTTTCCCCAATTCCAGACGAAAAAGCTTAGGCAGCAGATGTTATGGCTCTATCTTGGAAGGGAATGTTCAGTTACATGTTTCCCCTCTTTCGTCTTCTTCCCAAGATCTTGCACAAAATTCAGAGGGATCTTAGCAAGACCATTCTTATTGCTCCGGCCTGGCCAAGACAGTCTTGGGTCCCAGAACTACTTCTTCTGTGTTATGCAAAGCCGTTTCGACTTCATCTAAGGGACGATCTACTTTCTTAGTTCAAGGGAAGAAAGATTCATCAGGGTCTAAAAAATCTTCATCTGCAAGCTTGGTTATTGTCAGGAATTCCCTCAAAAAGTGAGGCTTTTCTGAAGGAGCAACCAAGCCTATCGCGGGGTCAGTCAAGCAATCTACAGGAGCCGTTTATGACTACAAATGGTCAATTTTCTGTTCTTGGTGTCAGTCGAAACAGAATGATCCTCTCTCAGTTACTGTTTCCTTTATCTTTTTGAAGACTTTGTAGCTGATAAGACCTCAATTACACTTATCACTGATCCTTCTTTTCAAGCTAAGAATCAATTACCTGATAAAGGTTCCGGGTTAATCACTATTCCTGCCATTCCTGCTTCTGCAAGTAATCAGGTGTTGTGTCTTGTGAGAACTTTGCTTTTGTACCTAGCCTCGTCAGCAAAATTAAGACCTGCTGGTTCTTCTAGGTTGTTCATTCCTATTAAAATGGAATTTCTGACATTTCTGCTAAAACCATTTCTACCTGGATTTGCAATACTGTCATGTTGGCCTTTAAGTCTGCTTCATCTGAAGTTTTAGCTAAATATCTAGTTAAAGCTCATGAAGTAAGAGCCTTAGCCTCTTCTTGGAATATTTTTAATTTCTCCTCTATGTCGAAAATCATGTCAGCTGGTTTTTGGAGGTCAGATAGTGCCTTTTATAACCACTATATACGCTCTATGCCTCAGCATTGTGACAACCTCTGTTCTTTAGGACCTTTAGTTGCTGCTCAACAGGTTGTTTTTCCTCCTCCTAGTGAGGGGGATTCAGCGCTTCGTTAAATCCGGAGGGGCCTCGGTGGCCGAGTGGTCTAAGTAGTTACTACTGTAATCACTAGCCAGTCAACACTGAGGTTGTGAGTTCGAAACCCGCTTGTGCGGGTGCACTCGACTCCAATCTTAATTGACTAGGATTGTCAGTTTTCCTATCGAATGTCGGTGGTTTTCTCCGGCACTCCGGCTTCCTCCACTAATAAAAACTGACCGCCACGAAATAGCCCAAAAGCGTTGCTTAAAAGTGGCGTTAAAACACCAAAAATCAAATCAAATCGTCAAATTCTGTTTATCTAAATTGATGAAGGTGAGGTATTTGATGTAATAAAAATCTATTTTTTAGAATTAAAATTTAGTTTTGTAAATTAAATACTCACCTTCATAAATCAGAGGTCCCGCTCCCTTCATCCCCCTTAGTGCCTGTCAATTCAAGTAACAAATGATGACGGTTTATGACGAATGCGTCAGGTGGGAGTGGTTGTCACAGGGGTATGGTTCTTTTTTTCTGGCTGGTTTCCGGTTGAATAATGCAGCGAGTGGACTGATATTTAAATTTATGAAGGTGAGTATTTAATTTACAAAACTAAATTTTAATTCTAAAATTTTATTTTTCTATTACATAGAATGTTAGTTGATCTTTACCGAGTTTAGCAATATAAACTGTGATTCATATCAGCTCTATAAAGAGAGCCGAAGGATACCAAAGTGGTTCTCTCCACAAACAAAAGCTGGCCGACATGATTTAACCAATGTAACTTTAAGTGGTATTAAACACCAACAAACAAGCACAATGGAGGCCTCAAACTGAAAACTGGTAATGATATTATTTTCTACCATTTGACTTTCCGTGGAGCACACGGCCTTGAATGTACAAGAATTTATAGTTTCATGTTTACGAAATATACGTCATACCACTACCACATTTGTTTATTCCTTTGTCGGCCAGTACGAACACACAATGCATTCCGAGGACTTGAAATTTATTTCCTAACCTACAAGTACTCATTTTCTAAATCACTTTCGAAATATCAACCTGCAAAGATGAAAATAGAAAGTTCAACATAGAATATTATAATATATTACAATTCTAAACGTCCACTCACCTATCCAAGATATTTCTATGATTCTTTGACTGTTTTCCTTTACCTGTACTTCGATTTGATACCTTGTCATCGTGAATATTAGGAAGTTTAGGTTTAAGCTGACCTTCGGAATACTTCTTGTTGGACAAAGACTGATTTTTCTGATGGTGCTGTTTGGCCAACTTTAAAACAGATCGTTCTAAATTTAAAATTGAGTTAAATTCGCTTTTCCTGTCTTTACTGTATAAACGTTGACAAGGTGATTGTTTGTATGTATCTGCGATGTTTTCGCCACTAACTTTTGTTAGTGTTTTATTGCTAAGATTTCCATACTGTTGACTCTTCCGCAGTACAGTTTCTACTCGTATAAATGGATCTGAATCGCACTCACTTGTGGAATTCATTGGAGAATAAAGTTTATTTTGCAGACTTGGTTCGGAATAGTCATTTATTACATTACTTTGTTGATAACTACTTGCATCAAACACTTGGTCAGAAGCTGACAAATTTTGTCGACAACCACTTGCATTCAACACTTGACCGGCAGTAGAGGAATTTTGTCGATAAGCACTTGCATCTAACATTTGATCGGCAGCTGATGAATTTTGTCGATAAGCTCTTTTATCCAACACTTGATCGGCAGTTGAGTAATGTTGTCGATAACCACTTGCATCCAACACTTGGTCGGCAGCTGATGAATTTTGTCGATAATCGCTTGCATCCATCACTTGATCGGAAGCTGATGAATTTCGTCGATAACTACTTGCACTAAACACTTGATCGGCAGCTGGTGAATTTTGTCGATTATCACTTGCATCCAACACTTGATCGGCAGTTGGGGAATTTTGTCGATAATCACTTGCATCCAACACTTGATCGGCAGCTGATGAATTTTTTCGATAATCAATAGCATCCAACACTTGATCGGAAGTTGAAGAATTTTGTCGATAATCAATTGCATCAAAAACTTGATCGGCAGCTGAGTAATTTTGTCGATAACCACTTGCATCCAACACTTGATCGATAGATGATGAAGTTCTTCGATGACTACTTACACCAAACACTTGATCGGCAGTTGAGGAATTTTGTCGATAACCACTTATATCTAACACTTGGTCGGGTGCTGATAAATTCTGTCGACATCCACTTGCATCGAACACTTGAACGGCAGCTGAGGAATTTTGTCGATAACTTCTTGCACCTAACACTTGATCAGGAGCTGATAAGTATCCATGTTTAATCAAGTAATCTTGAGATATGATAAGGTGATTTTCTGGAGATTCCAACTGTGAGATTATGTTATGTTTCATCTCACCATTTACACATGAAATGATTTCTTTCCGATCAAAACTCGGTTCTTTTGCATGCTTGCCTCTGTGAATTATTTCAACATTTAATCCCTCAACATTTCTATTTTGGGGTAATTCTGAAATTTTTCCTTCACTCACTTTATTCTGATGTCTGTCTAAAAACTTGCTTTCTATTACTTTCTCTTTATTGTGTGTTTGCCTATCCAGTATTTTAAAGTGGCTGTTTACTCTCGTGATAATATCTTTAGCATTCCCTTCGATACCTTCTGTTAGTGGCATACCATCTTCTGAAACGTTTACAGTCTTTGGTGACACTTCTGATTTTTCTATGTTAGCACCCAGTTGTTGAAGAAAGGTTGAACTTGTATATTTCTTTTGCTGAATGTATTGTGACGAAAGATGCATTCCATCTGAATTAACAGGAGTGTGTGTGTTATATATTTCAATATGTATTCTTATGACAAATTATTTTAAACATTTTACTATTTTTTATTAATGCCAAAAACTACATACCTTGAAATAACTTTTAAACTGATATTCGTCTTTGAGCGTTCCTAATGAAGGTAAATCCAGAAATGCGCTTCGGACGCATGAAATTCATAACGTGTTGTTTTCATTTTTTTTTTTTTTTTTTCATAGGGATAAATATCAATCAAACAATATCTCCAAACTGCATGGAATAAAACAAGCCTCATTTTCAAAATTCAAAAAAATTATGCATGTATCAGTCGATTATTTTATCAAATTTTTAAATTAGAATATCACTTTAAAATTTAGAAAAAATATGTAACTTGTTAATGACTAGTAGTAGATTAAATATTAAATAAGTTCTTCTTTCTACTGATCTTAAATCATTCGGTATCACAGTGATATTTTATAGAACAGAATTTTATGCTATTCGATTTCAGAAAATGATCAGTTTCTTGTGATTATGAGAAACCTTATATAAACACTACAAGTATAAACCCAGTTATCAAATAGATATCTACCGTTATTTTCATCCTTAAACGCCTCTAAATCCTCGTCAGATATTGAAGCACGATCGCCAGTACGAAAGTAATTCTCCACTGACAGGTAATTATCTCTGTCTGAAGATGTTAGATCCGAACTAGCATCATAGCATAACAGTGCTTGTTCGCTGCCAAAAAGCTGTTTTAAGGTTTCTCGGCGTCGACGGCGAAACTTGATTTGTGAATCAGGTCTTTCCGGAGGGATGGAGTCTTCCTCATTATTGGCTCCTTCTTCTGCAGAGCTGTCGTCAGGTGATATCAACTCTTGCTGCTTTCCATCTCGAACCTGTTTTCTCTTCTTCCTTCGTCTTCTTTTCCATCTGTTGTACCGTTTATCAGTATTTGGTTCAAAATAAAAGTCGTTTCTTGCAGAAATGTCTGAAAACAAAGCACGAAACTATTTGAAAATTTAATTCCAGCTACCAAACAACCTAGCGTTTTCACAAAAAGATATATGGAATATCTGCTTAGCCTTTTATGTAGTTAATGCTATAAAAGTTCAGAGTCTTTTAACATTTATTTTTTTTTTTCTGATTTATAATTTTTTGCGTATGATTGATATCCTTACCTGGTAAAATTCCTCTGTGAGAGATATCTTTTAATCCCTGAGCACACTCGCGAATGATGTCTTGTAACATTTCTCTGAAAAAAAGATAAATCACTAGTATCACAAAATTCCCATTCAACAATACTTATGACATTGGCACAGGAAACAAAAACATATCCGACGACGTAATTTTTAATATCCTCGAACAACCGTACTGGATAGAATGAGCGACAAAAGAAAAAAACAGTCATGAGTAGACCTTAGATAGAATAGATGTCGTTCCAAGATAAGTTCAGAGAGTTGTGCTAAATGAAGTGATAAAGAAGCTAAATATTGACATATAACAAAAAAACTAACGAATTTAAATTTCTTAGTTAAGAGCTATAGAAGATATTAGTTTTATAGAATGGAATAGAACATGAATTTAATTTGGTTTAGTGTTGATGCACCAAACCAATATGAAACATAAAGGACTAAAATATTGGTGCAAAAAAAGTAAAGTAAAAACACTAACCTTGATTCCATGCCCTTGACTCTTCCTAGGAACTCTTCTTTTGAATATACTGTTTTTGGTGAGGTTTGATTGACAGCTTCTGTTTTGAAATTTTCAGTCTCTATTCTAATGTCATTATTCTTTGATGAAGAAATGCTTGGAAGATTGTGTATGCTAACAGAAATACTTGGACTTACTGAATGTTTTCCAATCAGTAGATTCGTATCCGATTTATATGGAGTACCTAAATCTGGAGGTGATGGTGTTTCTACTACTCCACTTTGAACTAAATCAGCTAGTGGTGGTGTTTCTGCTACTTCACGTTGTACTAAATCAGCAAGTGGTGGTGTTTCTGCTACTTCACGATGTATTAAATCAGCAAGTAGTGGTGTTTCTACTACTTCGCGTTGTACTAAATCAGCAAGTGGTGGTGTTTTTGCTACTTTACTTTGTATCAGATCACTGTTCGACATCGATATTGCTTTCTTTAGCAAAGAGACAGGTGAATGTGAGTATTTTTGACATGGTTGGTAATTTGGCCGCTCCCGCGAAGGGACATGTGAATATGCGTAGTTTTCACATGGTTGGTAATTTGACCAAAATATGTTAATAACCTCATCAACAGCACGTTTCTCTGTATTTTTTTGTTGACTTTTTCTGTAGGTTTGGTGGATTTCATTATTTTCGTTGCTAGGAACTCTAAATTGTTGGCTCGTTGTTTCTTCGTTAAATATATCTAAGAACCACAAGTAATATTAATATTTCATTACAAGAAAATGTCTACATGTTTTACAAATAACATATTTGTTTACAAAGTAAAAAAGATCTATTGGCAACAACATGATGTTAAGTTGTTAATACATTAAATAAGCAATAATATCATTATTCAACTTTGACCACATTTTTAATTATTATTTAATGTATAAGTCCTTTTGAGTTCTATGAATCTTCAAAATTAAATCATTAAAATGTATATCTTGAAGGGCCGGCTGCTGCCAACAGTTTCTGTGCAATAACATAAGAACCGTTCAACCAATGATTTTCTAATTTTAATTTGTTGTTACTCATGACAAAATGGAAATCAAATTTGATATTGACGATTTTCACTTTTACCGTTCATGGGTTATGTTCCTTGGCAGATTGGAAAATGGTTCTTTGTGTATTACCGTGCAATAACTTTTGAACCATTCAACTGATGCATTTCAAATCTTTAATATGTTTTACTGGTGACAAAATGGAGATCATGTTCGATATTTAGGATTTTCACTTTTACTGTTTATGAGTTACTAGTATGGTCCATGTTAATTTGGACAATGACACTTTATGTCGTTTCCGTGCAAATTACTTATGAACCGTTCAACCAATGCGTTTTTAAATTTTAATGTGTGTTTTTTTTTTTTCTGATGGCAAGATGGAGGTCAATTTCAGTATTCATGATTTTCACTTTTGTCGTTCAGGAGTTATGGTTCTTCATAGATTGGAAAATATGCACAGAACATGGCAGGTCAAACGAGCAAGTTAAATTAAAATACGGAAAACCAGTTTTCTGTCAATTTGACAGCTTATTTCTGCTTGTTTATTTTGCGATGTATCTTTATCCATAAAGCACACAAACTATGACAATTAATTTCAAAATATGTGCTCAAATAATTAAAAAAAAATACCTAATAGGTCCAATAGTAAAACATATTTACAAGATAAATAACGGGTATAAATGGAGTGAATGAACAGACAATGACATGAACAGTTCAAGTGTTCTATTCAAATTCTTTAAGTTTTAAGATAAATATCAAAGGAGTTCATCGTTATCAATTGCATGTCAGTGAATGGTTCTGGTCATAATTAAATGTCAATTGTAATCATAAAATGTACCTCCCTCTGTATAGAATGGATTGGGAAATCAACATATCATCTACTATAGAGACCTAACTGGCAACTTTTTAAGTAATTGATCGAAAATTCTATCAAAACTTGTAAGAGATATAAATCTAATAAAAAAATATGGGATATGAAATCACTCATTTATGATGATTTATAGAATTCAAACGTACTTATAATGAAATGTTGCTCTGTTTGGTTAAAAATGTTAAATTTGAACGGTTTAACCTTATCACCTGTTGGGTCGTTTAACAAGGTTACTGTTTCAACCATGTATTATATTTTTGCCAGCTACGTTCCATTTTTTAGAAAAAGCATATGTATCATAACGTCTTCGTTATATATATTAAACTATAGTTTGTAAAACATTCAATCCGAAAATGCATAAAAATTACTAAGCGAAAACAGATTTTAACAAGGTTTCGTCAGATAGATATTTCATGGTTTAATTCTTAGGGGTTTGTATTTTAGTGTGAATGTCAACCTAAAATGTAGAAGATACCTGTTTTGTTAGAACTGTGAAATATCTGTTTAGATGTAATTGAAGTTGAACTTAACAGTTCTTCATTTTCATCGGACTTCTTTCTATTATGATTAAAATAAAGATGTCTCGGACAGAGCCTTGGTTTTTGAACGCTCTTGAAACGTTCAAAGACAGCTCCAGACTTTTCTTTTTCAATGGCAATAGCGTGTGGTAGTTCTGGTAAAGTTAATATATCGTCTTTTAGAGGCTGGTCAATAATCAGTTCTTCACGAGTTTCCAAGCTCCTGTCTGAGTGTAGTGGTGGTATGTTGTTATATGACTGGGTTTCTGCATAATTTGCACTATACTGGCGGAAATAAGACGGACATGGGCTGCCCGATTCTAACATCAACGAGTCATGGCTTATCATTCTACCCTCACATTTGGCACAGCAATACGACTTTTTCTTTAAAAGTCCGGGTTTGAAATCTTTCAACTACAAAGTCGAACAACACATTCATTTTGTGCTGACGCTAAGTCATGGACACATGTAGGTCTACGAAGCTAGCTTAATTTGAAGGAAGACATTTGTTATATAATAACGCGTTAAGAGGCCATTTCTACTTTGCCATAGAAAGAAATATTTGATGACTAATTTTCAAATGTCATCTGAGACCCTTGTCATGAATTCCAAGCTGAACTTCTAACTTCTAGGAACGATGCGGTATTTTTGCTATCATAGGTTCGATACTAGAACAATTATCAAGAACAATATTTAAACTTCACATTCTACCTGTATCCACACTTTACAACAAACTACATGAACTTATAATGAATAATTGTAAAGGCGATCAAGTGTACTTTTCTATCGTTATTTCAACTGCCTATTTTTTAGATTTTTAGTAATAGATAGAAAATAATAAACCTTGTGTGGAAAAGTGGTAATACATATTTGAAATCAAGGGGACGATACGTGAATAAGACAAATTATTAAAGGTGAACGGTAAGGCGTCTAAAATGTTATTAAACAATACAAATTGCTTACAAAATGATACCAGCTAATCGCTCCAGAAGATTTATAAAGAAGTTTTGTTTTTGCTAATATTTGTAAGATAGTCATTATTTGTCGATATTTTTTTGTATATAATTGGAAACTTCGTTTTTAAAATGGGCCTCGGTAGTCGTGTGGTCTACGCAATTCATCTATTGAATCGCTTGCCTGTCAACATTAAGGTTGTGATTTCGAACCCCGCACGTGGCAGGTGCGGTGCGTTTGACCTCAACCTCTATTGACTAGGATTGTCATTTTCCTGTCGAAGGTCGGTGGTTCTCTCCGGGTACTCTGGCTTCTTCCACCAATAAAAACTTACCGCGACGTTTAGACAATAGTGCTGAAAGTGACTTTAAACACCAACAATCAATGATACTCTACACGAATCTTTATATTTCTAATGAAAGTCAAGCATATATGATAATCTCTTTATTTGATATAGTCAAACTTTTCAAATTCTCTGTGATGTTTTCCGTATAAAATGTTGTGTGTGTGTGGTGTTTTTGTTGCTGTTGTTTTTTTTTATTAGTTACAACGCCTTTTGTAATCTACCTTTGAATCTATATTTTAGCTGACATGCAGATAACATTAAAATAATTTACCTCAGATTTAGATCTAAAATCAGGACATGACATTTTTTTACCATCCAGCTTTAAATAAGACGCTTCTTGAATAGGAGATGACGGTGGGTTATCGGGAGATGATCTTCCGCAGCATTGGCTGCATTCACTACAACTGCTACTGTTAGATGATTCACTGATATAATACTTTCGTCTGTGTAGTGGTGTACTTGGCTACAATGCAGACCGACACAGAGTATAGGAAAAAGTATCGACAAACAGGAGGAAGGTATCTGACATATCCAAAACGTGCTTACACTGTGACTTTACATTTGGTCACTGCTAAGCTGCTGACCAAATATGAAGTCTAAACATTTAGCAGTATATGTGGAAATTTTGACGAACGAACAGACAAAAATTAAGAGGATTGTTATATTTCCCCCATTCATAGATTGGGGGTATAATTAACAACTAGCCAAGTTGTCTTATAGTTTCATGAGTAATTGTGAGATTGTGCTTATAAAAAAAAAAAACGGAGTAAAACTAAATTTGCGTGAACTTGGAGATTTTTTAATTTTACAAATATGGTTCGATTTTTAATTTGTATTACGTTCAAGTTTTAGAAAAATTAGAATAAATTGATGATTCAATTTACATCATACTGATGAAGGATATATCTGTTATCCGAAATATTCATTGATACTTATATTTACTGTTTCCTTTTTAAAATCTTTGTGTTGTTTTGTACACTTTCTAGGTGTATATATAATTTATGATTGTGTACTAACGACCCAACGCCCTCGTAAGAAAGATCGTTAACTTTTATCTAGACGTGTTATATATATATTTTTGACCATTTGTCATTTGATTGCATTTTTTAAAAATTACCATACAAAACTGCAGGTTGGATATAGCGTCCAATCTTTCTCCAGTGACGCTCAGTGGTCCTGTCTGTACATCATAATCGACGCATTCAGAATCATAAAACGTGTGCTGATAATATTGTGTAGTTGAAGGTCTTTGGGTTAAAAGATCAATCTAAACATACAAAAATCTTTAATGATTTTAATTGGTATTTTCTTTTTCCATTCCTATTGGAAAAAAATTAATTTATCACCCACCCAGTGCCGGCATTTCTCTACTGGCACAGTGTATACCTAATATTTATGTTAATCAATTAAGGAATAGATATATACAAATATACGTGGGAAAGGTCGCTGATAATTTTATATAATGTTAAATGAATTAATTCTTATTTACATAAAAAAAATGCCCTGACATTTTCCTTCTATCAACTTTTATCAGTTAGTTTTTCGGAAAAGAGAGGTTATCGAATTAAATATTAAAAGATTACAACGTTTGGACATTATCAAGCATGTTAAATTTACGTTTCGGTGAAGGGACGAAGTTTTTTTTTCTTGTTACCACGGTTTCCTCCACCAACAAAACAGAGTACCACGATTAAATTGAGATATTGTTGAAAGTGGCGTTAAACTTTCATATGGAAGTTCATGTTAGTATCTTTGGGCCAGGAGGTTATTTTGAAAATGGAATATTCATTTTCGCCTCTTTCAAAACAAAGTCTGCTAAATTATATGTCGGGCATTTTTTTTCTCGATTTGCTTCATTTTTTTTTGTCTTAGATTCACTATACACTCCGCTTTCTAAATTGGACGGTATATAGTAATGGGTGAATTGGTCCATCCGTCCGTTCTTTCGTCCCTCTGTCCATTCATAGCAGTCATACCCAGAAAGAAGTAGACAATACGAATCACATATAGCTTATGGAAAGTTGTTTTCTTGAACATTAAAACGATTCGCAGCGACAACCTTCTACTGTAGCCCCCTGCTTCTTAAAGTTTTATATAAAAATAGCACTGTATCATCTTGCGTCCACTTTTTCTTTTCTTTTTTATATATAGATATAACGATGAGTTCAGATTAGTACTGACTTGTTTAAGCCACACATTATATACGCTTCCCTGTATCCTTCGACACAAAATGCATGCTAACTATATTTTGCAACGGAAATAGGACATATCTATTGTGGAGAGACAAACTGAGTTATATAACTATTAAACATATTCTAATCATATCGCTTAATATATATATTTGGACTTGTGGCCGTAAAATCCGTCATTCCTATTCTTGACTCTAACATATATTTTTGTTAAGTTTTGTTTTGCACTCTTAAATCAAACAAATACAAATTAATGTATGAATGTATGAAGATCTACGTAAGGCCAATCCACGTCTTAAAATTTGGAGTCGACGTTAACTGTTCGCTTTATATTGTATCAAACACACCACAAACGTAAACTATTATACTACGCCGGGATACTTTTCAGTACAATTGCATTTTGAGAAAGTCCACACTTAAATCTTGTATCGGTATTAGTATTTAACATCAGCGCAGTATTTAAACCCCTTTCCTAACACGTGGTATCAAAAATCATATAAGTAAGAAGTAGGGCCACTGAATTTCTTTCACTCACAGAGTTAAAATCAGAAAATGGTTAAATTCTACTGGAATGTGTATATTGCAAAGTCTCAACGTTACAAATTAAAGATTTGACTATCATTATACAAATAATCATTAAAATTAAAATCAAAATGTTCTTCATAGCTTTACATTGTTATTAATTGAAGACAGTTTTGATACAATATCGGAAAATACCTTGCCAAACATAAACCAGGTATTGATTTTCTTGGAAGCTATATGTGCTTGTTTATCAGTAATTGTTTATTTTTCTTCAAAATATTTCATTTCAAAATTTTGATTTCAACCGTATCTGATGGAAACACATTAAGCAATAGAGTCAATATGTCCACATCATTCGAATGTTGTGAAATGCGTGTATTTATAATACATTCGTCTCTTTAGATAATGCACGTACCTCTCTTGGTTTTCTCGGTTTTCCTGTTCGATTTTCAAGCTTGTGTGTCTCTGTATTTAAAAGTGATAGTCCTTTTATTTCCTTGACAATACAGCTACCTTCCAAACTTCTGTTGCCTGCTGTCAAACTTCCTATCTAAAAAGGGAAGTAAAAACAAATAATTGACAGGATCTACCGGAAAATTCATCTGGTACGTCGACAATGGAGTTTTATAATAAAAAAAAATGTGTATGTCTTATTCTTATTATTTACTTATATATTTGTGCATTCGTTTGTTTTTATTGTTGTTTGTGTTATTACTTACGATTAGTTATTGGTGGATAGCGGTTTTACGTTGCGCCAGTAACCACGGATAATGATGCGGCGAGAACAAATCATGTGTCAAAATAGCAAGATAAAAATTCAAGCAAAAAATGAGCGAAATTTTTTCTGAGGTAAAATTATTAAAATATTCTTTATTAAGCTGAGGACAACCCATGCTTTGCAAATTTTAGTGGGGGCACGCCTGAATCCGCCCCTGCAATTCCATGTAAAAATGCAATTGTTGTTAAAATCTATATTCCTATTTACATATTAGAGAAAACAGTTGTCAAACATTTAATTATTTAGAATAGTTTCTTTTATACGCTAAATATAAAAATAAGGAGAAGTGGTATGATTGCAAAATAAAACCCAGTTTATAACATGTGGTGAATTACCACTACCTTGAATTCTCTGATAATGTGAATCATCTTTGAAGAACATTCTTATAATCTAAAGTGATTTGACTCCGTAAATATTTTTCTAGATATTCAAAATCTATTTGAAGAAATCATTCATATCTACCTTAGCAACTTTTGTTTTGTCTAAACCTTTAGATGTAGAAGTTGATGAATGGCGGGATCGATCTTTGTCTGACCTGCATTCTATTAATGATATGGTTGTCATTATAACAGGGGAAAGCTCTTTCTCAATCCATTTTCAAGAGACGCCGATATCGAATGGTAACGTAACGTCATAATAGCTTAAGTTAGTTGGGTATTGGTAGATGCAATACTGCGGATCCACAACTGATGTTATAAAAATCAGATTCTTTAATGGGAATTTAAAGACATTTGTTTAAATGGCCATCCATTTGTTTTACTTACCGTGATACCAATTGTGTTATATTTCTGTATTTTCTGAATAAAATATTGTTTGCCCTTGATTCACTGACCATGGACTGTAATAATTAATTGCGCCAACCCTAAATGATTCCGCTGACTACGATAACTGCAAATCAAATGTTTGCCTCATCTAGCGTTGAATATATTTTCCAACTCGTTATCTATGCCCGTGTCTGTAGAAACGTTTTAGAATTCAATAAACGGCATATATGTTTTAATGATAATTTTTTTAAGTCGGGGATTTCGTTACCATAAATTATTTAAAATGTTTACCATATTATTTCATAGATAGTCATACAAAGATTTGGTTTTAAAGTTTTGCTCTACCTATAGAATTCTTATTACAAACAGGAAAGTATGTCCTAATTTTGACGGTAATGTTGTGTATAAAGCCCATAAATATAGATTCGATCCATGTAAACTCATTGAGTCTTTGAATAAACCAATTTTTAACGGATACAAATTTAACACCGCAGTTAGATCTTTGAATATTGTTTTTATCGGTATACTTACATTCATTTGAATTAGCTTTTTATACATTAAAACATAACTAAATGTGCACCTTTTACATTTATATACATGTGTATAAGCATAAGAACTTGTGGTACTATATCTTGGCGATCTTATGTACGTATATATTTGGTGCAATGGTCATACCTTACCAAGACTGTTTATGACGGTCTTTACAATAAATCCGTCTATCAAAAATCATATAAGTAAGAAGTAGGGCCACCACTGAATTTCTTTCACTCACAGAGTTAAAATCAGAAAATGGTTAAATTCTACTGGAATGTGTATATTGCAAAGTCTCAACGTTACAAGTTAAAGATTTGACTATCATTATACAAATAATCATTAAAATTAAAATCAAAATGTTCTTCATAGCTTTACATTGTTATTAATTGAAGACAGTTTTGATACAATATCGGAAAATACCTTGCCAAACATAAACCAGGTATTGATTTTCTTGGAAGCTATATGTGCTTGTTTATCAGTAATTGTTTATTTTTCTTCAAAATATTTCATTTCAAAATTTTGATTTCAACCGTATCTGATGGAAACACATTAAGCAATAGAGTCAATATGTCCACATCATTCGAATGTTGTGAAATGCGTGTATTTATAATACATTCGTCTCTTTAGATAATGCACGTACCTCTCTTGGTTTTCTCGGTTTTCCTGTTCGATTTTCAAGCTTGTGTGTCTCTGTATTTAAAAGTGATAGTCCTTTTATTTCCTTGACAATACAGCTACCTTCCAAACTTCTGTTGCCTGCTGTCAAACTTCCTATCTAAAAAGGGAAGTAAAAACAAATAATTGACAGGATCTACCGGAAAATTCATCTGGTACGTCGACAATGGAGTTTTATAATAAAAAAAAAATGTATGTCTTATTCTTATTATTTACTTATATATTTGTGCATTCGTTTGTTTTATTGTTGTTTGTGTTATTACTTACGATTAGTTATTGGTGGATAGCGGTTTTACGTTGCGCCAGTAACCACGGATAATGATGCGGCGAGAACAAATCATGTGTCAAAATAGCAAGATAAAAATTCAAGCAAAAAATGAGCGAAATTTTTTCTGAGGTAAAATTATTAAAATATTCTTTATTAAGCTGAGGACAACCCATGCTTTGCAAATTTTAGTGGGGGCACGCCTGAATCCGCCCTGCAATTCCATGTAAAAATGCAATTGTTGTTAAAATCTATATTCCTATTTACATATTAGAGAAAACAGTTGTCAAACATTTAATTATTTAGAATAGTTTCTTTTATACGCTAAATATAAAAATAAGGAGAAGTGGTATGATTGCAAAATAAAACCCAGTTTATAACATGTGGAATTACCACTACCTTGAATTCTCTGATAATGTGAATCATCTTTGAAGAACATTCTTATAATCTAAAGTGATTTGACTCCGTAAATATTTTCTAGATATTCAACATCTATTTGAAGAAATCATTCATATCTACCTTAGCAACTTTTGTTTTGTCTAAACCTTTAGATGTAGAAGTTGATGAATGGCGGATCGATCTTTGTCTGACCTGCATTCTATTAATGATATGGTTGTCATTATAACAGGGGAAAGCTCTTTCTCAATCCATTTTCAAGAGACGCCGATATCGAATGGTAACGTAACGTCATAATAGCTTAAGTTAGTTGGGTATTGGTAGATGCAATACTGCGGATCCACAACTGATGTTATAAAAATCAGATTCTTTAATGGGAATTTAAAGACATTTGTTTAAATGGCCATCCATTTGTTTTACTTACCGTGATACCAATTGTGTTATATTTCTGTATTTTCTGAATAAAATATTGTTTGCCCTTGATTCACTGACCATGGACTGTAATAATTAATTGCACCAACCCTAAATGATTCCGCTGACTACGATAACTGCAAATCAAATGTTTGCCTCATCTAGCGTTGAATATATTTTCCAACTCGTTCTCTATGCCCGTGTCTGTAGAAACGTTTTAGAATTCAATAAACGGCATATATGTTTTAATGATAATTTTTTTAAGTCGGGGATTTCGTTACCATAAATTATTTAAAATGTTTACCATATTATTTCATAGATAGTCATACAAAGATTTGGTTTTAAAGTTTTGCTCTACCTATAGAATTCTTATTACAAACAGGAAAGTATGTCCTAATTTTGACGGTAATGTTGTGTATAAAGCCCATAAATATAGATTCGATCCATGTAAACTCATTGAGTCTTTGAATAAACCAATTTTTAACGGATACAAATTTAACACCGCAGTTAGATCTTTGAATATTGTTTTTATCGGTATACTTACATTCATTTGAATTAGCTTTTTATACATTAAAACATAACTAAATGTGCACCTTTTACATTTATATACATGTGTATAAGCATAAGAACTTGTGGTACTATATCTTGGCGATCTTATGTACGTATATATTTGGTGCAATGGTCATACCTTACCAAGACTGTTTATGACGGTCTTTACAATAAATCCGTCGTGTATTGATTAATACTTTAGTCTTAAAACATGATTTATTTAGTAGTAAGCTTGTTATTGGCTTCGAACTAGCGTTCAATAACTGTGGGTACTCTTAGATAGGAAGTTTGTGTCTTTTGTCTTTTGTCTTTTGTCTTTATGTTAGTTGTCATTTGTGCTCTGTACCAATTTGATGAGTTATCGTCTATTTTCAACTGATTTAACAGTATGTTCTTATCCACTGTCCAAGGTTAGGGGAGGATTGGGTGCTCTCAATTATGTTTAACCCCGCCACATGCTATATGTGCCTGTTCCAAGCCATTAAGTGGTTGGCGTTGGTTTTGTCTGTCGGATATTCGTTTTTCGTTTATTGTTTTGTCATAAATCAGGCCGTAATTTTTTTCCAGCCCAGTAAGGTGTAAAAGGAATAGCTTGGAGAATCACTGCCTACCCATAGACGAGAGGACTATCGTCCCGATACAAATCTTATGAACGGAATGCCAGTGCTAGAGATAATTTTTTTGTCGTATTGCCAGTTGTAAATTTTATAAAGCAATTCTGTAATTAAGAAATTAATGGTGATAAGTTGTGATTGATGTTCTAAACCTTGTCTTATCCGGCCTATTTTATAAAATATGCGGTATTACAGATTCACAATTCTCTCATTATTTTCTGTTACTCTGTACAATGATGAATATTTAGAGTATAGATATATCCTTGATCTGTACAAGGAGGTCTGTAGGATCCTGTAGTAGTAATCTCAATGTATCCAGCAACACCAAGTGCCCACCAACTTCGTATAGAAACTGGGCGATACGAAAAAAAGAAAATAAATGAACAATTAGTGCTGCTGAATAGATGAGATTGATTATGCACTCATTGTACATTAAGAAGTTGAGAATGAACAACATTTTATGCTCGAATGTCCACTCTATCCCAATGAACGTCAACAAATGACGAATAAAATTGTTCAATTATATCAAAACTATTTATTGTTAAACAATTGGCAAAAAATTTATTGGCTTTTCAATAATGAAGACAAACCCATTTTATGTATACTTGCAAATTTCTGCAAACTAATTATGAAATAAGAAACAAGGACATTCTTTAAATATATGTTTACATATTATTTCTGTAAACATTTTGTATTATAACATCATACAAACGATTTAAACTGTTAAATCTTTTAATATAACTACTAAAATAACATCATATGTCGGAACATAGTTTATATTATTGCTATCTCTATTTGGATCATTCTATTCTCATGATATGTATGTATCTGTATGCCCCACAAGGGCTCCGAATTGGAAATAAAATATGTTTCAGTTAATGTTTAATGTCACAAGTTATTGTTAAATGTTTATCCACTTAATCGTTCGATCTAGTTTGTTTATCATCTTAAAAATTTCCTTTCAATGTCATAATTTTGTTTTCTTATTATACTATAGGTTTATTGACCACAAGAAGATTTTTGTTTTTCTTATTGTTTTTTTTTTTTAATAATATCGAAGGGGCGAAATGGTCTGGGACGAACGAACACTAAACAATAATATAACCTTGTTAGTTATGTCCCTTTGTCTCCGTTCTTTTCGAAAGAAAACATATTTAGACCAAAAATGCTTTCCTGACAACAACAAAGTATTTTTTATAAATTATTCGACCTAAAAGGCATACCATAAAGTAGAAGTGTACCTAAAATTTCGGGGAAGATTGAAGCTATTGTTGTTAAACATTTTAACAGCATTTTCATTCCACTGCCATAGTCAAGGGGCCACATACTGGTAGATTCTATTTACATATATATTCCCTCACAGTCACAGCGAGACCGATGGGGGAAGAATACATAAGATACATTTAATTGATGAATAGCTTCAGAAACATGGTCAATCTGTTTAAGTTTTGTATTGTGACCCGATTCCATAAAATGTAAATTCGTGACCTTTGTCTTGGACGGAGGCTTTTGTGCATGTGCAACAATATATAGGTCAGGCCTATTGTATTATGTTTTTGAACATTATCGAATAAATTGGAGATCAAATAACAAATGAATATCTCGAAAAAAAAAAAAAAGAGAAATTGGGACATACTGACTTTTTATTAATGCATCAAGGTATTTTTTCATTCAATGGCATAGGATTTAATTACTTATACGAGCCAATATTGGCAGGTTTTGTTTTATAAAAATATATCAAATCATTTTCTGATCTTAAAAAATCCGCTCAAATACAGACTTTAAAAAAAAACTCTTGGCCTTAAAAAAAAAAAAAGAAAAAGAGGCCACACAACCTAAAAATAGATGATGACTCACTGTTGCGATGTCAATAACATTGCTGAAAGAATTTTCCCAAGAATTCAACGAAATTCTAGGAGAGGAATAAAACGGTGGTAGTGGAAATAGTCGTTTAAACAAATAATATGCTAGAACATATACAACTTTTCTTTTTCAAGCAGATATTAGTGAAAATGCAATGAAAAATATTCTGTTAAGTTTTTTTGAAGTAGCACATTGCCGATGATAAATACTTTTGCATGACGTCACGAATAAAGTGGAAATCCCCAAATGTCACTAACTTGCAAGCATAACGAACTTGCAATCATCGACAATATAGTGTTAAATTTTGAAAAAAATAATTTGATTGATACCACAAATTTTTCTCTGATTACAAACAAACTTGTGCACCTGGAAAAGTTTTAAGGCAAGGCAGGAATTAGATAATTAAATTTCAAATGCATTTAATGTTTCAGAAAATTATAATCTTTTCTGGATTTTGCTATTCATTTTTTTTCATTCCTGCAGAAGGTATCAGTATAAACTAAGTTGGGAAAGAGGTTTGAGAAGCTCCCCTCATATAATAAATGTTGTGAGTAGTATTGATTTAAATGGACAATAGACATCTGCAAACAATAGGTAAAACCCTGATTTCAACTCTGTAACTGAATGAACCGTATCAAATGAAAATCATGTGTTTTTTTATTTTGCTATCTTCTGCAGACTGGAAAAAAGTCACATCTAAATCCAGGTAAGTTTTAATTTTCTGAAACATAGACTACATATAACTTTTATATACATGTATCTAGGTCCTGCCATGCCTTAAAACTTTCCTAGATGCATCAGTTTGTCTGTACTATAGTAGATTTTGTGGTGTAAACATGGCCATATTTTTCAATTCCTTTTGATGAACCATAATACTTATAACACAGTCAGTTCTGTAATTCATGTTCAAGATTCAGTATCCATAATTGGTAATGCAGTTATTCGTACTTGGCTCAAATAGGATAGAGCATTAATGGTAATTCTCTTTAAACCATCAACTAAGTCATGACATACATAATCTGTTTAACATGAGATTTTGTTTGTTGATAGCTATTGAGAAACATATCAGAAATATGTTGACATAAAATATATTGAGATTTGTAAAAGAAATGCCCATTATGTATATTTAGATGGCATATTACAGATTTTTTTTGGGGGGTGGGGTTCAGCCATGTAAACATAATCAAATTATAAGTTCATGTTAAATTTAACATTCTGTACATAAAATTATCTTTGTAGATTGATAATGGAACAGTACACAATTTTAGGAAGGATAGGTGAAGGTGCTCATGGCATTGTCCTTAAAGCCAAACACATAGAGGTTTGTTTATGGTATTATGTTACATGTACATACATAATTGATTCTTCCAGGGGAGTTGAACTCTACTCCTTAAAATAATGTTAATTGATAATAGTATAAATTTAAAGAAAATTAAATGTAAAGTTATATACATGTAAGAATGTTCTATAAATGATTTTTAACTTTCTTATGACAAACCAAAAAATATATATATTGAAAATTCTTTTAAACATCTACACTTCTTAAAATGCTTTAATTTTAATTTATAAGATGCTTATATCCACTATCAGAATTAAGCGCAGAACCAACTCAGTTATGCTTAAACTTTCTGGACTGTAATTACTTAACTAAGCACTCCGAGGAAAGTTAATATTAATCTGGTATACACTAGTTGCAGTTTTTACAACCAAATGAATTTCACTTAATAAATGGACAAGATAGTGAATACTAACCAGTGCACATGACAATTAAACTTTTTAAAACTTATCATTTATCATAAACAGATGTTTGAAAACTTGTTTTTGTCTTCCATTTTTTTTTCAAGTCCAAATGAGTTCAAAGCTATGCAATCATGATTTTTAATATGACAAATGAAACAGTTCTACATTTATCTTTTTGATGGGAAATATTTAGTTTTTATAGTATAATACAATCAAAATGAACACAGAAAAACATTGACAAAATGTTGATTGAAAATCTCCAGTTATGATGCCAAAACTCCAGCTAAAAATTTTAAATAACCAGATGTGACCTAAGACAAGTCTGTCCCATGTCTGATGTTATATTGACAGGTCATACACTGATTGACAAAAATAAATGATAAGCATTCAAAACATAAATACATTTTTACATTATAATTGTGTATTCATTTCATTCATTGAACTTTTAAAATTTGAGTAATAATTAATTGAATTTGGGTGATATTGCTATATGTGGTATACATGTACATGTACATTTTACAGAGTGGTGAAGTTGTTGCCTTGAAGAAAGTTCCACTCAGAAAACTTGAGGATGGCATTCCAAATACAGCACTTAGGTACTTATGTGTACATGTATTTCATTTTAGAATAGAATATATTAATGTTTTGTTTTTATAAGCTTATGAAAATATTGAGAGAAATGCAGTATACCATATTTTGATGTCTTGATTTTTCATATATGATAGGATTGATAACAATTATACTAAAATTATTTAAATGTTTTCATACCATCTTTGTATTGAGAATCTTTTAGCAGTAAATTCAACAGAATTTCAATATGCATTTCTAATAACAAAACTATGAAGGCTTTAGTTGTTCAGGATTTATGAGCTTTATATGTTGGTAGCGAGAATACTGCTGCTGACATAAACACCTCAACTCATTTCAACTTCTAACCCTCAATATATTTTGATTTCCCCCTAAGTGTTTGACCCCTTAAAATTTGTTATGAGAACTTGAATTTCAGTATTTAAAAAAAAAAATTATTATACATTAGGATTTTTCCAATAGCTTTGTATTTGATCATTTCACTTTTCTGACTCATTGACCAAATATGTTTAAATCTTTTAGGGAGATTAAAGCTTTACAAGAAATAGAGGATAATCCATATGTAAGTAAGATATTTTAGAAAATTTCAAACAAACCTTTGGAATTTGATAACTTGTAAGATATTCGTTAATTTTGTTTTCTTATATTTTTTTATTATTAGCTCACTTGAACCAGTGCAGGTCCATGTGAGCTATTGCTATTACTTGGAGTCTGTCATCATTTTCGTAAACATTCTTCTAATAATAATCTAAACTGAGACCACCAGGCTAATATAAACTTAACTTGGCCACAGGCATCCTTTGGGTGTTTAGGTACTTTGTGGCTATTATGCCTGCTGCACAAATAACATGCTAAAACACATAAAACAAGTCACAGCTAAAACTAGAACATAGGAGTAAAATGCAAATAATTATTGTAATTTGTATATCTTGAAAAACCTTAGAATGTCTTCTTTCAAAAGTATGTTGATTTTAGAATATTGACTGATGGTTCTGCCATTTGTCAAACAATGGCCCCCACTTTTGAACTTTGATTTCAAAGGGGGCTTTATAGGTAAAATTTGTATGCTACTACAAATATTTAAATTTAATACTGAATAATCATAGCCTCTGAAATTTATATAATCATAATCCTTGTGTTTCACAAGTACTGGTATCTACTTTGACACCAGTTGAATGATTTGGGCTCCTAGAAGCCTCTAGTTTAAAATAACTGTAAATGAAAATAACACTTAATATATAATTTCATGTGTCAAAGAGCTTTTCTGGATTTACCTTCATCAGGAATGCTGAAAACCACTAAACTTGAAGCCACGGATGTATAGGCCTGAAAGCATTGGGAGCTATATAACCAAAAGGAAAATAAAAACAAGAGCAAAAATTCATCTAAGGTTGCTTTGCCTCTTAGTTTAAAAAATAACATGTCAATTTCATTAACAGAGAATTAAAGAAAAAATTGTACTGGTTATTGTTATAAATGATGATCATGTCAGCACCGAAGCACTAAATTATCTATTGATTTTCATTGTCAAATACCATAACTACCATAAAGGATCCAGGGGGAAGTACATTTGTGAAAATTTAACTAAGAGTACTTTAAATCCATAAACGTTATGCATAAAACATAGCAATACTACTAGGGGGTGTTTAACGACCTTGGCTACCCATGAGGGTGTCCCACAGTCGGTACATAGCAATTGCATAACTTATGTTAAAGAGAAAAGGTTTATTTTCAAATTTAACATATTTTGAGATTCCATGCCATTACATTATACTGAGACAGGCAGTCTGACATATTGGTGAAAACATTTAATCTTGCCTTTACTTGTTTTGGTCATTGAGAAGTCTGACCTGTGGCTAAAATATTATTCTGTCCTCATATTTCAGCTAGGCAGGCCTGACATGAAAACTTTTAATTCTGATTCTGATTTTGCTTTTGCTAAAAACAAATTGATTTGTGTCGCAAGTTTTGTTTTACATAATTTATGATGTCATTGGCCCGACATTGATCAGGTATCATTAACAAACAAGCAAAATAAATTAATGGATGCAGAATGAATAAAATGCTTCGATGGATATCAATTTTGATGTGAACTGCATATACGCTTCATGAATTATCATTGCACTTGTTTAACCAAGTATTGTAATCTTAAAATTCCATTTAATGTCATTATTATGCTTAAAAAGGAGACATTTGTTTCAGGTTTAAATCCATTTAGGAAAACCTGCTCAGGTGTCTATATACCACAGGTATATTTTACTACTCTTGAAAAAAATAAGGAAATTTTGGTCTATGAAAAAGAAAACATTCTTGTATTTAAAATGGTTCCTCATTATTAGCAAATGATCATACATTTCCCCCTAGAAAGATGTACCACATTAGACATGCATCTAACCCATCCTCCTGAGGGATCTGGTTGGAAATTTCAACAATAAATATATAATATTAAAATCTAAAGTTGTGTCCATAAATGAAAAATACACAATACATTTGTACTAGTACTAATATGAGAAAACAGAAATATGACAAAGGGAGATAATTCTGTGGGTAGCTCTAACCATTACCCTCTTTATGAAGGGCTTTGCAGTTGAGAAAGTAAACTTTTTAAAGCTTGTATGAAGGATCCTACATATATCCGAAACTGAGTTATATTTCTGCTTACAAAATGTTTGAAATATAATTTCTTGAATAATACCAACATTATTTTGCAGGTTGTAAAGTTACGTGAAGTTTTCCCTCATGGCAGTAGTCTGGTTTTAGTCTTTGAATATATGCTGTCAGATTTATCTGAAGTTGTACGGAACTCAGAAAAACCTATTACAGAGGCACAGGTCAAATCATACATGCTGATGCTTTTAAAAGGAGTAGCTTTCTGCCATGAAAACAATATAATGCACAGAGTAAGTTCTTCATTTTAATTTGAATAAAATGGAAATTATAAATGTCTAGTTAGGTTCTTCCTATCGTTGTTATCTTAAGACTAAAAAAATCTTATTAATCTTATCAAAACTCTTACAAAAATAAAGTTTGGATCTTTGAAAAATACTGATTTTGCTTTCAAGTACTCTGTAATACTTAATCTAAAGTTGTTTCATTGGATGGTGTTGATTGCATTACAGATAAGTTAATTAAAGATAAAAATTTATATGAAAATGCCTTGATTAACATCTTCATTGCCAGTTATATCATTAGTCATCAAAATGGCAGGTAAACTAAGCTGGTCAGATTCATATTACTAGCAGTTTTAACATTTTTCCGTAATAAAATTTTACCACAGCCGAGATAGTCATTTCCAATCGATCTTAAAGCGTTATTTAAAGTTGACAAAATTATTCATTCTCGTATACAAGAGATTTTAGAAAATTTAGATTTCTTTAATTTTATTTCAGTAAAAAATTTTCTGCAAGAGAAAATACAAAAAAAAAATAAAGACGCTGACTGAGTAGTTTTGGGTTGATCACCAATGGAAGTCTTAATCCCCACTTTATACACAGCCAAGCTCATTAGTGTATGATTATGATTAATTGTTTTTAAAACATTTTAAATAATTTTTCATAAACTACAACAATGTATCACTAATTATTTATCATGGTGATTAAAGATAATCTTAGGTAAACTCCTGGAAAAAGCATGTCATAAATCAATACAGTGGTCAGTGATCGGAAATTTAATTACACGTGTATTGTCAGATTAACTCTTCAATCAATTTAAATTCCCGAGGTCATGTTTTGACATATGTGTTTTGGTTCGAGATAAATAATGAATTTTAAATGGTTTTGTTAACCTTGGGACGATAAATTTAGTTCGAGTCAACCGAAATTTAGACTCATCCAATTTCGACTCATCAGGAGTCGATATACATATATTTATATGGAACAAAGTTCGGGACCACGAGAAAACTTCAACTCATTCGAAATTTCGAGTCAACCAAGTTCAAGACAACGAGAGTTAACTGTATCTGTTTATTAATGTGAATTTATTTATAAGTCAGTGCATGTCCCATATACCTGTATACATTTTAAGATTTCTCACGTACAAATCATAAAAGGTAGAGATTAATTGAGCAATAGACTGAATATGAATATATCACCGGTATCAACCACTGTAAAATGATATTCCAATAATATATGTAAATCTCATTAATCTAAATTTCAGGACTTAAAACCAGCTAATCTGTTGATTAGTTCAACAGGTCATCTAAAGATTGCAGACTTTGGTCTTGCCAGGGTGTTTCAGAATGAAGGGAATAGACAGTATAGCCACCAAGTAGCTACAAGGTTGATATTAGGAACATGTAGTTTGGAGATTTTTCATATAGATTTCTTTAAACTGTAATTTGAAAAAGTCAAATAATGACCATATATAGTTAATGAACAATTACTTAACTGTGAATGCCCCAAAAAAAAAATCAACCTTCAAACGTCCTTCATCCAATTGTCCCTGCAATATTTATCTGTCCAAAGGCAATAACTCCAATTTTTTTATGTTCTTTAAAACTTTTTCATAAATATCCATCAAGAAATGTAGAAATAAGAGCACTTACATTACAATTTATGATAGAATTCTATTTCCAAGGGGCATTACTCCTGTAAAAATATTTGATCAGCCCTGATTATCAAATTTTCAAGACCTTTCTGATTTAAAGCTTTGATAAAAATTTCATATAAATCTGACAAGAAATGTAAGTGTGAGATTGCTTACAATTCAATTTTCCATATAATTTACATTTCAAAACAACACAATTCCTGTAAAAATTGTTGATAAGCATTGATTTTGAACTCTTCCAAGACATTCCTGATATAAACTCTTTGATATAAATTTCATAAAAAAGTTTAACAAGAAATGAAGTTGTTTAGCGCTGATTTTTAAACATTTCTGGTAATTCTACCTCTCCCCTCTATTTTCATGACATGGACAAAATATGACAAATACCAAAACATTTTAAGAAAATCCTAACTGAATTTCCTTAATTTACCTCTATGCTTGGCTAATCAAAGACTTAATTTGACACATTATCACTCATTTGTTCATTAAAATGTAATAGGTTGGGTAAATATACTTTATTGTGTATTGGAATTTAGATTCTAACACCTGAGTTAAACATCTAACCTTCTTTGCAGATGGTACAGAGCCCCAGAGTTGCTATATGGAGCTAGAAAATATGATGAAGGGGTAGATTTGTGGTTAGTAATAAACTCGATGTTATTTTATTTTGTTCATGAAATTTTGTTTAGGATAAATTTATATACACATATTTAAATGAATTTAAACAGATTTCATCTGTAAATTTCATCAAGAAGCAAATTTTACAACTTATTTGCTAGTGCTAAAATTTTTATTTTGAATGCATATAATTTTTGTCTTGCCTTGACAGAGTCAAAAAGCAAGACATAGGTATGCTGTTTCCGGCGTCAGAGGTGGGGGCGGTAACGGTGGCGGCGGCGGCGTCAACAATGTATTAGGATGTGATTAGGTCTAGTTCATGGTGAACCACTAGTGGTAGGTCAATGATATTTGGTATGCAGTTGTATTAGCATTGGCACATCTCATTACCATAGAGATTATTTGGCCCTGCCCCCTCAGTCAAGGTCTTTTGACTTTGAAACTTTTCATAGTTTTCATGTATTAGTTTGTGATTAGGTCAATTTATGGGGAACCACTAGTGGTAGGTCAATGATATTTGGTATGCAGTTGTATTAGCATTGGCACATCTCATTACCATAGAGATTATTTGGCCCCGCCCCCTCAGTCAAGGTCTATTGACTTTGAAACTTTTCATAGTTTTCATGTATTAGTTTGTGATTAGGTCAATTTATGGGAACCATTCAGTGATATTTGGTATGCAGTTGTATAAGCATTGGCATATCTTATTTCCATGGAGATTAGTCGCCCCTAGTCATGGTCTGTAGACTTTGAAAATGTTTAATGTATTAGTTTGTGATTAGGTCAGTTCAAGGGAACCATTAGTAGTAGCCAATGTTAATTGGTGTTCAGTTGTATAAGCATTAGCTCTCATTTCCATGGAGAATATTTGGCCCGCCCCTCAGTCATGGTCTATATACTTTGAAACTTTTGCTTAGTTTACATGTATTAGTTTGTGATTAGATCAGTTTAAGATGAACTGCTAATGTTAAGTCAATGATATTTGGTATGCAAATTTATTGGCATTTGCAAGTATCGTTTCCATCGAGATTATATAGCCCCACCCCTGATCATGGTTCATTGACTTTGAAACTTTTACATAGTTTACAAGTTAATGTTTGTGTTTAGGTTTGTTTAAAGGGAACGACTTATAATAAGTGAATGGTATTTGGTATGCAGTTGTTTTAGCATTTGCACATCTCATTCCATGGAGATTGTTTAGCCATGTACCTTCAGTCATGGTTCATCGACTTTGAATATTTGCATAACTTACATGTTAAAGTATTGCTATTTTAATTTTAACATTTGCATTATCAAAATTACAAAAAGGCGAGACATATCTCTGTGATAACAGTTTATTATGTATCATGTTAATTCAGAAATTTTTACGATGTTTATATTATTGAAAAAAATTGCTGTCAACATTTCTTAATATGTATCATCCAATCAATGAAGTTTCCCAATACATCTAAATTTTTTTATACAGCATTTAGAGGAAATGAATAAATTCTAAATAAGTATGTTTATCAAGTTAATAAGATAATTTGTCCATTTATAGGGCAGTTGGTTGTATATTTGGTGAGCTACTCAACAACTCTCCATTGTTTCCTGTAAGTATACTACTGTTCAGAAGTCACCCTTAATTTTGTTGTCTCGCTTGACGGAGTCAAAAAGCGAGACATAGGTATGCTGTTTCCGGCGTCGGCGGCGATGTCAACAATGTATTAGTTTGTGATTAGGTCTAGTTTATGGTGAACCACTAGTGGTAAGTCAAAGATATTTGGTATGCAATTGTATTGGTATTGGCACATCTCATTACCATGGAGATTATTTGGCCCTGCCCCCTCAGTTATTGTCTATTGACTTTGAAATTTATGCTTAGTTTTCATGTATTAGTTTGTGATTAGGTCAGTTTATGGGGAACCACTACTGGTAAGTTAATGATAATTGGTATGCAGTTGTATAAGCATTGGCATATCTCATTTCCATGGAGATTATTTGACCCTGCCCCCTCAGTCATGGTCTATTGACTTTGAAATTTTTGCTTAGTTTTTATGTATTAGTTTGTGATTAGGTCAGTTTATGGGTAACCACTAGTGATAGGTCAATGATATTTGGTATGCAGTTGTATTAGCATTGGCACATCTCATTACCATGGAGATTATTTGACCCCGCCCCCTCAGTTATGGTTAATTGACTTTGAAATTTTGCTTAGTTTACATGTATTAGGTTGTATTTAGGTTTGTTTAAAGAGAACTACTTATGATAAGTCAATGGTATTTGGTATGCAGTTGTATTAGCATTGGCACATCTCATTTCCAAGGAGATTGTTTAGCCATTTTTACCTTCAGTCATGGTTTATTGACTTTGAATATTTGCAAAACTTACATGTTAAAGTCTTTCTGTTTTAATTTCAACATTTGCATTATCAAAATTACAAAAAAGTGAGACATATCTCTGTGATAATAGTTTATTTTACTTGTAATATAGTCATCAAAGGTCATAAAAAGGTGTTGTTTCTGGTGACATGTCATTTTTTTCCCAATAAGACTGATATGATTCATATTTCAAAGTCAGCTGTATTTGGTAGGTGCAATTGTTGTGTGCTGCTCATGTCAGTCTGATAAAAGTCAATTGGACCTGGTTTTTATAACATGATTAATGAATTTAAGTCATTTTTGCTGTTATGCAGTTTGTTTGTATACTACATTGTATAATTTTATATGAAACATCAGCTTTGTTTCTGTCATAATGTTACAAGTTTTTGTGTCAGTAATCAGACTTAGCATTATAGGAAAAAAATTATCTGTTTCTTCATATTTATTCACAATTAAGTGTTTTCAGTTTTATTTATCAAAAAATAGCTGTACAATAAAACTTCCATATTTACAGTTTTCCAATCTTTTGTTAGCTGAGGGTTCACATAAACCATTTAAGTTGCAGTGATCTATGCCATGTGAGTCCATATTTATTTCAAAATGGAGTTTTCATTTCTCTCTCAATAACATTATTGTTTATTTTTCAGGGAGAAAATGACATTGAACAGTTATGTTGTGTTTTAAGAGTGCTAGGAACACCCAATGAAAAGATTTGGCCTGTAGGTGGTATTATTTTCCCGTGTTTATTGTTTGTTACTGTTAAATATGTGATTAAGGGTATTTGGGTTGATATTAATGAGACAACCAACTCATATACTTGAAATAACCCCAAAAAATCATTTGGGTTAATATACAAAAAATCTCATCAAAGATACCAGACTTATAAATTTGAACACCAGAGGTGCGTTTTTCTAAAAAGACTCATCTGTGAGGATATAATGTATAATATAATTATTATTGCAATTGTTAGACTATCTACACACATACAAGTTTAATTATTGTGATTTAAATGTGACAACAAACTCATGAGATATTTGAAATAACTTAAGAAATTCATGTCTCAGACACTCAGTAGATCCTCTTTGGTTCAGAAGATTTAATTAAAGAAATTTAATTTTCTCTTTGTTTTAAGAGAAAATTATGTGAAAAGTTGTTCTTGCCTTGTGGCATTTAAACAGTTGGTGTCATAGGTCTGCTTCTGGTGTCGGAACATTCATATCAGACTTCTCTAAAATTGTCCATTTGTAAATTTTGAAATTATAAAGAAACTAAGGTTTCAACTCCCTCAGGCAAAGTTGACCTTAGATCAATTTGGCTATTTGTTTTAGGTATCTTTGTCATATAGCTCTTCAACTGTTTCGGTACTTATACATCCTCGGATTTCAAATGTTTGGCTTTAAGCATTCCTGATGAAGATAAATCCAGAAAAGCGCTTCGGACGCATGAAATTATTAAACATGTTGTTTTCAATTTTTTAAAGCTTTTTGTATGCAACAGAATGGAATCAAATTTTACCAAAGCTATTTTAGGTAAAAAATGTGAGTGTTTTGTGTATCATTGAAAAAATCACATATCACAAAAAAAAAATAGACCTTTGAAAGTCATCATTGACATGAGCTATAGCAAATGTAAATGTTGCAATTTCGTATCCCATTGCAGGATAAACCAACCAAATTAATGCATTTTTTCACCTATTCATTAACGCTCTGTTCAGTGTGATGCAAGAAATATTTCTTCGTGTGGGAAATAGATAACAGGCAACAGACATAAGAAAATAGGATATATCTTATGCTTTTGAAAATGTGAAAATATTACATTAAGTTGCCTCAAAAATCATATATTATCATATTGAACTAGCATAACAATGTATATAAACATTACAAAAAAGATTATTTATTGTAAAGATGCAGTTTATGATAAACATCATACTTTGCTGAGCATTATTTAAGACTAACAACAGAAAATACTTAGTGTATTTATAGACACATTTTTTGTTCCGATTGCATGCTTCTTGTGTCCATAAAATCGAAGTGAAGAAGAAAAAGAGCATTTGGCAAAGATTCTTTTTTTATGTACAAAGAATAAATAAAACTTTGAAAAGGAACAACTTTTATGTACACATTGATTTTGCTAATTTCAGGGAATTTCCGAATTGCCAGATTACAACAAAATAACCTTCCCAGAAAACAAACCCATACCATTTGAAGAAATAGTACCTGATGCTTCACCTGAGGCTTTAGATCTGCTGAAAAAAGTCTTAGTGTATCCATCCAAACAACGCATATCTGCAAAAGACGCTTTATTACATCCCTATTTTTTCACCGAACCTCTCCCAGCTCACCATTCAGAATTACCAATACCTCAAAGGAGTAAACGTGGATTGCCACGTCGCCAACAGACTCATGAATATAACTTTGAAACTCCTTTAGAGAAATCATTAATAGACCCTGAAATGTTAGCACCACATGTAGTAAAGATGAAATAGATAAATGTATTGACATATTTCATATTTTTTATGTTACAACAATGCCATTAATAGCATCATCAATATTTGTTACGATTTCTAAAAAGAGGATAATTCTGAAAAAGGTACTTTTGATAGGCCATTATAATTAAGTGTGGTGTAACATTGGCATTCATGCATTTTTTATATGGATCTTTGTGAAAACTACAGTGTTCTCCCAGGCCGTTTTAGCGCTGCGGTATTCAGCGCTATCGTATTTCAGCGCGTTGGTATTGAGCAGACCGCAGCGCTATCCAATCAAATATCAGCGCTATCGTTTTAAATTTTCAAACTTCCGGTATTATTCTGCACAATTCCGATCACGTGGTCGACTGGTTGATTTGTCTGAGAGATCTTTATTCACCTAACAAAGTCAAATATCGGAGGGCCAGTTCAATATATGAATAAAATGGCGCCATTTGCAATACTTTTACTGTAAAAAACTTTCCTTCCCTAGTTTGTCGCTTTAAAAGATGCAGAAGCTTCATGAAAGGGATGGATAGTGCTGAAAAGTTCATTCCTAAATTATTTAAGGAAGTTTTACCTTCTCTGACAACGTAGTCTCAGCCATTTTTGAACAAACTACGATTATTTCATTATTTTTCGCGTTTACAACTGAACTGTTGAACCTGTATTGCTTTTAGGAAAGCATTCCTGTTGTCCAGGGATTCATTACAAGCCCGTATTTTACGTTAATTGTCCTTGCATTGCTCTTTTCAAAATCGAATAGAGAATAAAACAAAACGAAAAAAAATTGCGTGAATATATATAAAATATCGATATTTGTCATCCAAATGTCAATATATCTTAATAAAATAGTGTTTAAAAAAAAATGTAAACAGAGGATGGCTTGGATAGGGAATGGCATTAAATGATGCATAAAGCCACAAGTGTAAACAGGAAGTTATGCAAGCCAGTAAGGGAGACAATTTCGAAGGGAAAATTCTAAAACAAGTATTGTCAAATCTTGACAAATATTTCTGGTGGCCAGTATTCAAATGTTTATGAAATTATCAAACACAACCTTCAAAGGTGGTAGTAATGTTTCAGTTGGCAAACATAATTTATTTAATTGATAATCAACCTTTAATAAACAATCTTTAAAAAAAATATATAGGACTTCTATCATATTCATCTTGGAATATGACTTTATGTTAGCCTTTATATTGAAACAAGTCTTTAATAACACTTAAATATTATGGAAAGGGTAATTCCATTTCTTCATTTGCAATAATATACTGATTTTGATTGCAAAGTTGTAATTTGATAGATGTAAATAAAAGTTAATGAAAAATTCCAATCTTGTAATTGAAAACTTTCTGTAATATATGTGTCAGTAAATTATGAAGCTGTAAAGGATATATAACTAGTTTATAAGTGAAACAACTAAAAGTGCATACTTACTCTTACAAAAATGATTGGAAGGGTGCTAATGAAACCAAATTATATAAATTATCTAGGCATTTTAATTTTAAAACTCAATATTTTTTCCATTTCTGTGAAAGCATATGTATAAAAATGCAGGTCTTTGTCTATTTAATATAATATAACCAACATGGTAGTTATAAATAAATGTAACATTATGTAAAATGGTGAATCAATCTAATATCGCGCTTACCACAGCGCTATCAAAAATCCTGGGAGAACACTGAACTATTGAATTGTGTATATGGTATGAGAAATACATTATAAACTGAGTTGCAACATAGTTTAATTTGATGAATGATGTCCACATACTGTATGTAAACAATTCAGTTTCCAGACAAATACTTTCAAGCCATAAATTGATGAATGTTGTCCAGCTGCAGAGGCAGATCCAGCCATTTTTAAAAGGGGGTGGGGGTTCCCAACCCAAGATAATAAAGGGGGGGTTCCAACTATATGTCCCCATTCAAATGCATTAATTAAATGCCAACCCTCTGGATCCGCCACTCAGCTGTTGGTATTTAAACAATTCAGTTTCTGGACAAAAAAATTTGAGCCAATAACAATATCCTTACCAAACTTTGTTTAATATGCCATATATGGTCAAGAATATCCCTTTTTTTATTTAATTGAAGGTCACTAGGCCATAGGGCAAATCCACAGAAGCAATTGATAAGGCTGATATTGAGGCCAGGTGAAAGTTTTCAGACGATCTCTTTTGTCCAACTTTCCAAAAAAAAACAAGTTGAAAAATTTTCTTTAGAAAGAACTAGATCCCTATTGATTATTGGGTCAGAATTTTAAAGGTAGAGGTCAAGGTTCCGGATGATATCTTTATAGCCATGAATCAAATCTTCATCAGTCTTAAGAGGATGATGTCGCTTTTGGGTGAAATAGACCTGTGTTGATTTCAAGGTCATTGGGTCAAAGGTCAAGGCTACAGCGACGATTAAAAGACTGATAAAAGGAGAAAAATTTAGTTTTCATATAATATTTTTTAACTCGTACATCCAATCATTACAAAACTTTCTTTAATAATTTCAATTGGAAAGACCCTTATTAATTTTTGAATTACTAGGACAAAGTTCAAAGTAACAACAGCTATCTGATGGACTGAATTAGGGACAACATTTTGGTTTCTGGATACATTTTACACCGTATTCAAGCCTTTACCAAACTTAGCTTGAAAGGTCACTTTGAAAAGACCCCTCTGTATGAATAATATATATAGATGATTTACCTCATTGTATGGTTCAGTTGTCAATGTTAAGTTTTCATGATTAGGTAAACTGCTCTACTACTATAAGTAGCTATCCAGATCTGATACCTTCTGAAATATATAAAGCTTTATACAAATAGTTTGTACATTTGTAACCTATATTCAGTGTATGGAATGATTGTAATGGTAACATTTCCGTCTGTCACCTGACCTTGACCTCTTTATGATTTGGTATACACGCAAATTATATCATTTATTTTTTATTTCCACTGGTTCATTACCACTGCTTGTTGAATTTCAGTCCCAGAGGATACACTTTTCCCAGTTGCTATTGCTTCCTTCTAGCATTTAATTTACTAGTATTTAATTGATGCATTTTCATGTTGTCTCATTAACATTATTGTTGTAATAAATAAGTTAGTTTCTAAACTACAGTAATTGATAACCGGTCATCAGCTGCATTTGGTGGCAAAAATCTCTTTAATATAAACGTATGATGCTGCCTCAGTAGTGCTAACCACATGTGTTGCTGGAATAACCATAATCAAAAATACTTGTGACCAAAGTTTGGGTGGCAAAATGAATTAAACATCTATAGAAAAAAATGGCCTTAATAGGGCAGATCAATTGATCTAATGTCAGCTTTAGCTGAGGTATTCACAACCTTATTAAGTTTTTTGTCTAATTACATGATTTATAAATGGAAATTCACAATATGAATTTAGAAATGATCCTTGTAAACTTATCGCTCCTTTAAATAAACTTATTCTAAAGGTTACCAATTCAACACTAATAAGATCATTGAATATTGTTTTATTGGTACAGTGTAACTTGCCTAATCCGACACACTGGGGACCAGAAAAAATGTCGGATTAAGCAGGGTGTCGGAATACTCAGGTTTTTCTGCAAGGATAGGCATATTTTGGGACCATGAAAATGTGTCGGTTAAAGCAGGATGTTGGAATACTCAGGTGTCGGATTAGGCAGGTTACACTGTATAAATATTGATTTTGTTATCAGTAAATTAAAAGCAAACTAAATATTACTAGTATGTTTTATACATATACACATTCATGGATCTACAATCTGTCGATACCTGTATCTTGGCATTGCACAAGGTCATGTTTTTCTCTGACTGTTTATGACGTCTTTACACTAAATCCATTGGATGTTGGATGTGTACGGATTGATAATTTAGTCTTAGATGCATGATTTTTTTATCAGTTGTTAGTGGCTTTGAACTAGCTGTCAGATAACTGTGAGTACTCTCAGATCTGTTCCTAGTGTCTTTTTGTTGTTTGGATGTACAAGTACCCTGCCATGTCCACTTGTATTTTTGTCCATCTGATGAGTTAAGCCTTTTTCAACTGATTTTTATAGTTCGTTCTTATGTTGTACTGTTATATCACTGTCCCAGGTTAGGGGGAGGGTTGGGATCCCGCTAACATGTTTAACCCCACCACATTATGTATGTATGTGCCTGTCCCAAGTCAGGAGCCTGTAGTTCAGTGGTTGTCGTTTGTTTATGTGTTACATATTTGTTTTTCGTTCATTTTTTGTACATAAATAAGGCCGTTAGTTTTCTCGTTTGAATTGTTTTACATTGTCATTTCGGGGCCTTTTATAGCTGACTATGCAGTATGGGCTTTGCTCATTGTTGAAGGCCGTACGGTGACCTATAGTTGTTAATTTCTATGTCATTTTGGTCTCTTGTGGACAGTTGTCTCATTGGCAATCATACCACATCTTCTTTTTTATAGTAACATCTTATTCATTAAAGCACTTGGCTGTATGTTGGATGGTACCTTCAGGGATTGGCAGTCACCAGGACTGGAACTAATTAAGCCCATTCCTTTTAAAGCCTGTCTTTTAACTGGGTCAGTACAATTTTCAGAACCATCCCGATTGTACCCCTATGCAAAGAAGTTGCAAAGGGCATAATGTTTTTGTGCTTATCATCAATATCTTTGTCAATCCCCGTCACTGTGTTGTCACATTTTAACGCTTTAATTTTTTGTCAGTTCAAATTTTCAGACTCCTTTGATGGTGTGGTATTAGCGTGCCTAGCTTGAGTGGTTTGTTCATCATCTGGGTTTAACCAGAAACTTCAAAACTTGTATTCTTTGCTCCTCCACCAAGGATCAGACCTTTTAGAGTCTGAGCAAAGATCGCTTGGACCTTTATCAAAATAATGTGTCTGAGTAGGGTGAAATGTCATCCTGCAAACTGATATCTTGTAAGCTAGCCGGTTGAAAATCGTGACTCAGCAATTTGGCTATGCATGTATTATTTGCTGCTTGACATTAAGCAGTCATCAGTTATCAATGCAGTTTACTATCCATATCCGTATACTGAAAAATCCTAAAGGGATCTAAGTCGCCATCTTGGATTGCCTAACCTACTTTAGGATTTTCAGTATACAGATATGGATAGTAAACTACACTGCTAGAAAACAAAGAAATATCGATGTCATCGTCAAATACGTTAATAAAGTAATACAAATAGACAGGAAATACTAAAAAATATAAAAACATTTATTAACAAAATTTTAATCTGCTAACAGTCCCTGTGTATCTAATATGCCAATATATATATGTTCCTGGGGTATCTGTGCTTGATATTTCACAAACAATCTTCAAATGTTTTATATGTTAAAAATGGGTAAACTTTCACTACAGTCAAACAAGGCAACTAATTCGACCTTAATCTCGATTATATAAGAATTGAATGCCTCTTTTTATAATTTTATTGGGGTGTAAAAGCGTTGACCGAAGAACATTATGTATGAAACGATTTTACACCCCTATAAAAATATTAAAAGAAGCATTCATTTCTTATAATTACATTTTTTAATGCTACAACCATGAAATTAAGAGTTATGTCAAGCTCTGCGTTTGTTTTTTCTGTGCATTATTTTACACTGTCACGGATAGCATGCACGTGCAGTCATAACTGTTGTATTTTATACGGAGATTCAAAATGAAAATGGAGTGCCTATAGCTATTGTTGTCAGCCAATCAAAATTACGGGTTGTATTGAAACAAACATGCAATGTAATTATTGAAATATGACAGAATAAATTACATTATGCACGAGGCTTATATTCTCCCTGATGCTTTCACATTAACATGAGGATTCAACTAAACTCTACTTATCTAATTATATTACGGCCTATAGAAACGTTTCAAGATATGCATTTCTGTCTGATGCCGGTTAATCTGACCTTACCCTGGGAATATTATACTTATTAGTATAATAGTCCCAGCCTGACCTGACCAAGCTATTATTATTTAATAAAGTTTTCCTGCTAAGGTCCGTTTTTCCGTCACTTAGAGAGAAGTTCAACACTCTTTGTTTCATAGAATCACTGTACTTAGTACATGCAGAGACATACTGTCTGACTGAAGTCACCTGACTTTACTTTAACCCCTTAATTTTCATGGTTCATTGATCATGCAATTGAGCGTGTGCACTCCTGTTCATTCCTCCGTGGGTATTGACCTATTATATATACTCCAATAGATGTCCCCATACATAAAGTTTTATCATTCTTAACCTTAAAGTTTCTTGAAACCAAATTTTAGAGTTAAACGTTGAAAAGAGACTTGAAAATTATATGAGGTGTGTGATCTTTTTCTGATAGCACATGGTTAACTTCTCAAGATACACTACACGCCAAACTATATGATTATTTATCGGTTAGTTTCTAAATCATAATTGTGGACGCGTACACACGGACATCCATCCTGCTCCACATGTGACATTCGTCATGTTACACATGGAATCAAAGTAAAAATTCAGTGAAATTCAATGTCAATTTCTAGATTAAAAGTCAAGATATGATGCAGACTTAACTATCTTTTGTATCCCTTTTTTTCAAGTTCGATGGAATAGATGCGTTCAACGTGGTCACCAAACTTTCAATTGAATTATTTAGTGACAGTACAACATTCATATATGAATGCGAAAATCGTTGATTCATCGTTTACCGATGTCCAAATCTCGTAACTCGATTAAGAAAAGACAAACCAAGGCATGAAACAAAAACTGAGGGAATCACAAGAGCTTCAAAATGAGCGATACCGGATGCGTCGATAGGATAAGCGTCTTCTTCTATGTATGCTTCCCCCGTCATGCAAATCCATACTTAGTCAAAATTTAACAATCGGTATAACGGAACCGAAAGTTATAATGCTAGCTTTATGACAAAAATTTCATGAGAAGCTCGTGTTTGAACTGTCTAAATTAAGTCTACCTCATATGATTACAGGAACAAGTCCATAAGAAGAGTAGCACAGTTAATTTATGACGAGCTGCTTTATTGCAAAAGAATGTCTCATTCGGAATAGCAGGTTCCGTTCGAAATAGAAATGAACAAACATCGTTTATCTATCGTCAAAGATGTATTTTGAGATAATTATATTATAATATAGAACAAACACTCATCGATAACAATCATGCACAACGTTGAATACTGTTAAACTGAAAATGAAAGTAGCTTTGAATTCTGAAAACTTAAATAAGTCCTGTTTTTTTGACATACCGATGTTATTGATTTTATACTGGTAAAAACAATTTCGTTAAAAATGAATTTGCGACCGTCTGAAATTTACTTTACACAGTCTTCGATAAGTAGCATATTCGGGAGGCGTACCATTCATAGAAGAAAGACTATTGGAGACACACTTGATGATTTAGCCGAGGGAAGAATTAGCATTGAAAGCATTCCAAAAATAAGTGTTATGAAGGAGAATGGAAAATGGTGGACAGCAGATAATAGGAGATTGTGGATATTCAGACACCTTGAAAAATTACAGAAATGTACAGAAATTCCAGTTTATATCATACAACGCATAGATTCTAGGAAACGCTCTTCAACAAACGGAGGTACCGACGTGAGTATCTGTAGAGGTAGAAATCCTGGAGGTGTTTGGCACAGCAAGGTTGACAGCATTAAAATCCCAGATATACAAAACAATAAGGATATATTTACTGGACAAGTTGTTAAACACCATGCAAATAATCAAATTGGAGGCATAAAAGATGGCACATTCAGTGACAAAAAAATATTAGAGTGTAATGATCAACCTATAAAACCGGTCGACCCTTACAAAGGAAGTCCATATGGCATGATCCAGCCTGATAGGATTTCTAGTGCATTCAATCATTATCTAAGTATGGGGTTTCTAGATTTAGATGACATGGGAAAGAAAATGAATGATACTCCGCTTAAAAAATCACCTTTTTCACATGTCTGCAGAAATAATCCATCTATTAACAAAACCGAGTTTGTAGTATCGAGCTCTGTTAATTCCCGTAATACATTAGACGTTCTACCCAAGAGGTTGTCACTGCATCAGAGTGCCAGATACACACCTTATAAAAGTAATAGCAAGTTTTCAAGACTTGGAATTTTGAAACAGACTTTGGCATGCAAGACAACATCAATCAAAAATACAGGAAACATGTGCACTGATTCTAATCGTTCTAATTTCAGTAAGAAAGTTCGACTTGCTAAAACCGATGATCCTTTTGTGACTTCTAGTATTTACCAACAATACGAGAAGTATTATTCTTTTCATCCGAAGGAAAATGTTTATTCCTATCCTAAATTAAACAACTACAATTATCAAGACACTGGTTCAGATGTTGAAGATGAATATGAATATTGTTATGAATACGAATCCGACATCTCGGATGATAGTCAGAGTCCTGATAACATTAAAATGAACTCGTTTGATGAAAGTTCCGACGGCTCGGACGAAGAAAGTTCCGACGATTCAAATGATGATGATCCCTATGAATCAGACGACGAAAATTCAGACATTTCAGACAATGATCGCTTCAATTATTCACCAAAGAAAAGCTTAAGCACTGCAGCCCTGAGAGAGTCCTGTCTTTCAACCAGCGATTTTCAGCATCCAAGCAGAGAAAGCTACGATATTTCATACGACTCTTCTGACAATTCTGTTGATGATTTCAGATGTTATGATCTAACATACCAGAAAGAAGGACATTTGTATAATGGCTGTGATGGGGAAAATTCTTGTGATTTTTATGACGAAGAAAATAATCCTTTTAAATATTGGAACATGGAAGACTCCACCATTTCAAATCTTGACAGTTCTGATGACCATTATACTGCTGTGTTAGACAGAGCATACCTCGCGGGATGTTATAATAGTGATGTGGATAATATGATATACGACTATATTGATTGATTGAAATTTGAAATGCATATTCTATACTTTATATCTTTAATGAGTACTAATAGAATTTATATTTGTTTAAACAATCAGTTTTCAAATAAAAAGAGATAAGGCTGGTCACGTTATTAATTGTGACCTGAACATTTTCAACAACACTTCACTGCGAAATGTGCTTACCAAAGGCCTATATACCGTTAGCCTAAATCCATTAACTGGAAACATCACTTTAGATACTAAAGTATTCAGTCGAATATTATACCAAGCAATGGACTTAACGTGAAAAGAAGAAATAGATACACTTTGTAAATAGGTTAAGGCTGTGTTGATTAAAATTAGAATTAAAAAACTGAAAGGATATATGAAAACTCTTACTACATCTATCTTCAAGGACCCAAATGTTGCTTAAAACCTGTCCTTCATCCATGACAAATATGGTGTTTCCCCCCACCATCAAACCATCAAACAACATCGTTTTGTTTGTAAATAGTGCTTGATAAAGCAATTAGGTATTGGCGAATCATTTGGAAATTCAACATATACTCCCACGACACTTACCAAATAGAAAATCCTGAACAATCATAAGGTCTGTTCTTTGATCCTGTGGATTTCAACCAAAGATGAAGAACTGGATCTGCCTTCACTGTAGTGGATACCCAAAATTATATAAGTATTCTTACAAATAAGTTAAATTGATGGGTCTGCCAAATGCTCTACGAAACATCTTTCAAAATTATTAACTTCTAGTTTATCAGCAATCAAATTAGAGGCAACAGTAGTATACCGATGTTCAAATCTCATACATACATGAAGAAGATACAAATCAAGGTAAAAAACAATAAACTCCATAAGAAGCTAGAACGCACGCCGGATGCGAAGACAGGTTGAGCATCTCGGCTACCATGCACGCACTACCCGCCTGCGAATCCACACTCAGTCAAAATGTCATAAAGGGAAATTGGACACAATCGGTAAAAGTGGAGGTACACATAAAGCCCTTTTTTGAACAACAAAAATTAAGTGTTTCAACCAGGTGATATTGGATTAAGAAAACCGTAAAGTATGAGCAAAGTTTAAACTGTAATATCTTAGAAATATTATGAATATTTACGGAGATATGCCAATTTTTCTTCAATAAAATTACAATTGCTTTTTTTTTGCGGGTCCAAAACCTCTACTAGATGACCAAACTCTATATTTTTCAAGATGCACGAAGAATGTTTCTTTTTTGTGACGCCATGTGTAAAAAAATACTCGTTTATAATTTTGCATTATCTTATCTTTAAAACTGATATAAATTGAAATCTTAAATCAAAAGTTAAAATTTCAGTGTTTTAGTTTCGGTTGTGTCCTTATCTCAAGTCCACTGGAATATATAATATACAAGCACTCACTGAAATGCAGATTATTAAGCGAAAAGACATCAATATATCTGAAAGTGAAGCCAAAGAACTTTGAAAGAGGCTTTTTATTTTGTCTTAAAGAAGATTTTGTATATGAATTCTGCTTCATATGAGTACAAAAAGGGTGCACAATAAGTACCCAAGTACAGAATAACTATGGAATTGCTTACTATAGAAGCAGTGTAAATCAGATGTGGATACTAAAAAATTCTAAAGATCTGTTAGAGTACATATAATCTTAGCCTCTGTCCTCTTGCAATAGTATAAACAACTTACTTGTCTACACTCAATACTAGATACTCCTCATTCTTAACTTAGACAGATTGAACTTTGTTTCATAAAAAAAGGAATGGCCGACGAAGATACAAATAAATCATACTCTGTAAAAAAAATACACAAACTGATTCAAACAGATGAATTCACCTAAGCGCACATTTCACAAGAAAGCTTTCTTTTTTTATTGACAACATATTTGTTACGTTAGGACGACGATTTTTCAACAGGCAATCGTCATGCCTATTGGACCCAAATGTGCTCTTCTTCTTTCCAAAGGTCCTCGGTGACCGAATGGTCGAAGAAGTTCATATACAGCGACCACTAGCCTGTCAACACTTAGGTTGTGGATTAGAATATTACTCGTGGCAGGTGCGCTCGACTCCGATCTTAATTGACTAGGATTGCCATTTTTCTTGGCGCAGGTCGGTGGTTCTCTCGGGGCACTCCGGCTCCTGTTACAATAAAAACTGGGCACCACGATATATCCAAGTATGCGGGAAGTGGTGTTTAACACCAACAAACAATCAATCAGTCAATCAATATATCTTCTTACCAGCTTGCTCCAAACTATGCATATGGTGTAGCTTTCATACAGTAACCTTTAACTTTACTTTCCGCTATATAGATGATGTTCTCTCACTAAATAATTCAAATTTTGGTGACTATCGTGAAGGGATCTATCCCGTCGAACTTGAAATAAAGGATATCATATGCTATATAATTCTGCATCATGCCTAGACTCTAGACTTGCACATAGAAATTGACAATGAGGGTCGCTTGAGAACAGAGGCCCCTCATGGGGGTGTCCAAGTAATCACATAATCACAAATTTTTTGCCAATATAATCACATAATCATTAATTATTTTTTTAAACAAGATAATTGAATAATAAAAAATACAGTCCTACATTATCAAATAATCATGAAATATTTGGTCTGGTAATCAAATAATCACTATAAAAACGGCAAAGTAAAAACATAAACAAAAACCCCATGAGGAGACTTAGAACAAAACTTTACGTCAATGAAAATGATTTCAGCTTTTCAATTGTTAAATTTCCATTTATATATACTCGTACGTGTAGCAACACTCCATTAGCACCTGCTTACTGAGTGCATCTCCCAGTTAATATATTATGCCAGAGCTTTCGTTTTATATCCGGATTTTCTTGACAGAGCGTTGCTGCTTACAAATGGAGCTTTTGAACCAATAGTTCCTAGTGGAAGAGGTGAAGTCACGTCCTCGAAAGTTTTACGGATGCCATCATGATTTTGTTGACCGTTATGGAATATATGTGTGATATGTTCCAGTTGTCGTAGCCACAATTTTGTCCATTCTTCTTGAATAATGGTTTGTCTATAGTCTTAAGTATATTTTATAGTTTTATCTGAAAAAATAGGTATATGAAAAAAAAATCTAAATTTGCTAATAAACCATGGAAATGAGGTCAAGGTCATGTAAACTATGGTGGACATGTTTATCTCACATTATTAATCATCAGAAACAACTCATCGGCGTGCTTTAATAGGAATACCAGATTTGTGTCACTAGTGAAACGAGAACTGCTGATCCGATCCGGAGCATATGAGTTCATACTCCCATCCGGATTTTGAAGGGATCTTTAAAATTTGTCATTTAAGGCCAATAACTCCTATAAGAAGTCGCCTGACAGTTTTGACGTCAATGAATAATTGAACTTTCGGGCGTTGAGCTTTGCTGATCATTTTGCAACTTAAATCCGTATCTCGCGGCGTCCGTCGTCGTCCATCTATTAAAGTTTCAAGATCAAAGGCAAAATGACAAGACCTACGAATAAGTATGCCCGGTTGAAATCGTCAGTAGACTCGTAATTAGAGTTATTTTTAGCAATTTTGCCTTACATCTTAAAAATTATAATAGATGGATAGAAACATAAATAATCAAAAATGATCAGCAAGACAAGATCTACATTTAAGACCATATGGAGGAAATTTTCCGACGACTCCTTATTGGCGTTATTGCCCTTTAATGACGATTTTTACAATTATTTTGCCTTTTCTTTTGCCTTAGAGTGAGAGACCCATATTCGCCGCATAATTCGTTCATTTCCACTTACATCCGACCTACATTCGAATATTTGGAACTTTTTATGAAGGTTTCAGAAATTTAACTATATGAAAAAAATGTTTGATAAAAAAATTATCTTCAAAACATTGGTTAATTGTTCTAAAAACGAACGCAAACTCAAGAGGAAATTAAGTTGTTCGTGTACAATGGTGGACACATTTTCGCCGCAATGTATGATATGACCATCCTCATTATCCTGGTATATTATAAAAACAAATGTTTGCAATTACATGAATTAGATTGAGAGATCATTCCTATACGATTTTTCTCACAAATATTTACTTTAAGACTGCGCATGATTGCCATATAAATCTTACATAATTGCCAAAATCATTTAAAAACACTTGCGTATTTCTCAATATGTGCGAATAACCTTGGAAATGGGGTAAAGAGGAATATCAACAGTTGTAACATTACAAACAGCCTTTACCATCTATTGAGGCAAGTACTGGGTACAGGCACACAAATTTTACAGAAAAAATAGCAAAACAGCGAAAATGTGTCCAAGGCGAATATGCGCCACCCACTCTATATGATAAAATTATAATAGATCAATAGAAAATTTAAATAACAAAAATGATCAGCAAGGTAAGATCCACAAACAAGTCAAATGTTGCCGATATAGTTAGTAGAGACTGTCACTCTTCGTAGGAGTGATTGCCCTCTAGTTCTATTTATTGGAATATTTGGTGACTAATCGCCCATTAACGTTTTTCGCCGATTCTATGCCAATGTTCACCTGTTTTGAAATATTTAATAAGTAATATTTCAGAAAATAAAAGAGACAAAGGCATTATTTTTTCGATTTTCAGATATATTTCAACGAGCCAAAGCTGTAAGCAAAATTTACCAAAATCTGTGACCTGGGACTATTATACTAACTAACTACAGGGGCTTAGTATAATAGTCCCAGCTGTGACATAGCCCATTTCTGTTCCTTGACCTTAAAGATGGATAAACAAATCATTGAAGAACATTAATTTTATGATTTTTTTAATACATTTAAGCGAATGTTTCTCATGTTATTGTGATGAGACATGCTTAATTCAAATCGGTAAACACGTTTTCACAATCATCAATTCATATTTGCCGCCAAAGAAATTTACTATGACGGAAGTTTACTTCGTACGCCACCTGTTGGAAAGTTCCGCTGATATTCCTGCATCACAACAAACAGGCTTGTGGTTTTGTAGACAGCTTTCTCGTTAATTTTCTTGCAGGGTAATGCTTAAATATTCATTGCATGCATGAAACTTAATCTGACAAAAATGTATATTCCGAAATTACACTATGCGTAAGAACAAGCTGTATATAAAAATGCAGACACCTCCCCCTTTTTGCAGCCTCCAGAAAAGAGACTTTCTTCTGATATCAATCGATGAATGACCCTTCATGTTTTGTATTTTTTCGTCCAAATGACATTATTGGCAGTATCTCTTCAAGCTATGAAATATATGATATATTTTTCAATTCCTCTACTCTCTAGGTCATTAATAAACCAATTTCAAGTTCCTTTTTATGATTTACCCGAAATGGAGTAATTAAATGTCATTGAACAATCAACTCTTACTGTGATGGTATAACGTAAACATTGTGAAATTTGAAATGTACTGGAAAATGTGCCAATGCATACCTGCCAACCTCTGAAACCTTCAATGATGGAGATTCCCCACTCAGCTACAAATGTATGACAGTTCATTGACATTGTTAAAGTTGTTATGATCTAAAACCCAATCGATTTTGTATTTTTTAGTCTCCACTGCCTTATTGTGAGTTTCACATATAGCACGCCTTTTAACATCATACAGACCACTAGAAACAACCAAAAGTTGACTGAATATAAATTATGTGCTTATGGAAGATTCACTGCCAATTGAACTTGATCGTAAAATTGAAAATCTTTCATCCAATGATCTGCAGTGCATGAAATTTGCAGTTATGTTTCTCCTTTTTGGAAAGATTGGAAGTATTGTTTCCAGTCTTTCCTAAGGCACCAGCCTATCAAACAGAAAGTAGCACAGGTTAGCTACTAAATCTACAATGTAAAAAATGTATACACACTTAAAATATAGTTCCTATATTTCTCATATCTGTGTACATGTGCACATATGTACTGTGAATAATAAGGGCCCCGTCGATTGGTGGACGCCCTTTAGTGATCAGTCTGTCCGGCTGTCTGTCCGTCCGTCCGTAACAAATTGTGTCCACTCTATATCTAGAGAACCGTTATGATTTCAAAGTTTATACTTGACATGTATATTAACCAAAACCAGAGGGTGTGTCATAATGTAGGTACAAATTCCTAGGTCAAAGGTCAAGGTAAAAAACTTTGGTTTCAGTTGAGAACCCCATGTCCTATGGTAAAGATCGTGTCCGCTCTATACATGTATCTTGAGAACTGTTATGATTTCAAAGTTTATACTTGACTTGTATATTAACCAACACCAGAGGGTGTGTCATAATGTATGTACAACTTCCTAGGTCAAAGGTTAAGGTCAAAAACTTTGGTTTCAGTTGACAACCCCATGTCCTATGGTAAAGATCGTGTCCGCTCTATGTCTTGAGAACCATTACGATTTCAAAGTTTATTCTTGACATGTATATAAACCAACACCAGAGGGTGTGTCACAATTTATATACAACTTCCTAGGTCAAAGTTCAAGGTCAAAAACTTTGGTTTCAGTTGACAACCCCATGTCCTATGGTAAAGATCCTGTCCGCTCTATGTCTTGAGAACCGTTATGATTTCAAAGTTTATACTTGACATGTATATAAACCAACACCAAAGGGTGTGTCATAATTTATGTACAACTTCCTAGGTCAAAGGTCAAGGTCAAAAACTTTGGTTTCAGTTGACAACCCCATGTCCTATGGTAAAGATACAAATTTTTTAACGCACATTATTCACAGAGGGGCCCACAGAGATGGCTCCCATCTCAATGATATCTAGTTAGGGTTATATCTTTGTAGCAGTTCATTCAAGTTTTTAAATTTGTAATGTTCAAAAAGTACATTTTCAGTGCCCTTTATCTGAAAATATTAAATTACAAATTGAATCGAAATACACTCTACAACTTTTAATCTACAGTGTCATATAATCATGATAATTGTTTTCAAAATCAATAAGCAATTTATAGAGGAGAAAATTGTAAACAATTTACAAAATGCCCCCAAAACAACCTTTTTATATTATTTTGAAATACAATAAAGATCTTAGTTTCAAGTCTATCTTTTTGCACCCATGTTCTACAAGGCTAATTGATTAACTTTATTAAAAGAATATTTATTTTGAAATTTCTTCTGTTTCTAAAGATAAAACGTAAAAGGTGAAACATGTAATAGGGAACATTATTTGGTTAAGATATGAAATTGCAATTTAAATAAAATTGTTGTGCCATTTAGGGGATCTGCTATCATTGATACACATTTAGCATATTTTATCTACTGAAAAAGTGCTTATCCTTCTAAAGACCTTCAGTTAATGCAATTGTCAGCAAAAGTGCTATATTACAGTGTTCCAGCTTGGTCGTTTTCACAGGGCGGTCCGCCCGCCCTTTCCCGAGTGCCGCCCTGTGCCCTTTTTCTGACACCTGGTGCCCTTTTTCAGACGCCCTGCCCTTTTTTTCGCAAGTCCATGTCTTTATTGTCGTAATATTGTGATGAAAATATTATTATTCTACCTGTCTTCATATTTTTGACAAGTTTATGACCCTCAGCTAATTAACAATGACAGCAGGTGTAATAAGTTGTGATTACAGATAATCCTCTTATCGCCATCGGATGGGTCATTAATCAGTTAATTTAACCTCATAATTAACCATTGTAATTATTTTTCCCATTAAATTTGGTCAGTCAGCATTTCAACTTCAATATATTTCTCAAAAGACCACAATTTGCAGTTCGTTTATCCATAGATGTTTTTGTAGTTTCGTCAATTTAACAAAATTGTTTTTCCCCTGGACAGTGTTCATTTAATTTCAAAATTTCTCAAACGATAACTTATTCCAGCTCTGTTGACATAGTTTCGTCATTTGAACGTATTTTCGTCACACTTTATAAAAATTTTCATTGAAATCTTTTTGACAATTTTGATTATAAAGTTAAAAATATTTTCACGATTCAAACATGTGCTTTCTTTATCATGAACCGCGCATACATGAACGTATCTTTATAAATTCAATAGACACTTAAATGTTAAATACGAAATCATTTAGTATCAAATTAACCAGAGAGACAAATATATTTTTTACTGAGCAACTTAAGTATAAAAAATGATAAATTCTTGCCTTAACATTCAACACAAACCAATCTGTAGATGAATCCGGATTCATTTTAAATTTATTATCCTTTTGTCACTACCTGTTTTTATTTCGTTTAAAAATCGAAAGTAAACGTGATCTTCTCTTGATATATTTAAAATAGACAGTCTTTTTAATCATTCCAAGCTCATAGAAATAAATTCCAAATATTGATTTTAAAACTTTTTACACGGATATTGATTATGCAGTGAAATAGTCTTTACAATTTCATTTATGCTGTGATTCCTTGCTTTGAAAAAGAGGAACACGACTTTTATTGATCAGGATGTCCCCTCAAAATAACTGAAATTGTGAACTAAATTTCCGGATCCTTGTTCTTATCTTCATATTTAAGCAGTAAAATCATACCATGGCTGTCTACATTTGTAGCATGCCTAAAGCCTTCAGATTTCCTTGTCCTTGAAGGACTAGGGCATATGTATAGCTAGTGATATACATCCTTGGTCCCTTACTGTTACCCAAAATAAGGTTGATTTTCATCTAGCGTAAAAGTCACTAAACTCTTAAAACTAGCTGAAACCCCTGTAGTTTACATAAGACAATGTTTGACATGCCCTTTTTGAAATATCAATCATCACGCTAAAGTGCCCTTTTTATGATTGGCTCCCTGCCCTTTTGAAATCCTAGCTGGAACACTGTATTAATGTTCCTTTTTGTCCACATCATACCTAAATATAATTTGAAATTATTCAAACTACTCTTCCAATCTTTCCATGAGTGATGTCCATCACTTTGATTTACACAGCCACTTGGTCGTGACAGATATCTCTTTCTTGTTGGAGTTGACGTGACAGAAATTATTTTTGATCACAGATAAATCGAACATAAAAACTTATCACGAATGTTTTCAAATGATCGCCCATTGTTTTGTTTCTGTTTACAGTAAAGAAAAAGATAAATACAAATGCAAGTCATTTTGGATTAAAATATCTGAATGCAGGAGATTCTATACTCCCGTGCGGGAGCAGACCAGCAAGTGGGAGATTTCTGGAATTTCTTCGTTTGTGTGGGAGGGTTGGCAGGTATGGCCAATGTGAAAGTTGTCTACTAACCTTATCACTTTTGAAATCTTCCACTCTTGAAATATTGATTTCATACATCAATCACCTATATTTTTGTGGTGTAAGACATTTTTCTCTTGTGAAGTCAAAATTTTACTGGAAAGTTTTTAATGTCCAGTAATGTCAGACATAATATAGTGATGAGGTCTATGATTAAAGCTAAGTAATATGGATTTATGTTGTTCTTTCCAAATGTTTTGCCAATGCTGGTTATACAGACCCCAGCAGATCTGTCTCCATGGTGATATTCTTCCATTGTTTATATCAATTATATCAAACAAAACTTTTGACAATATAATTAAATAAGTTTTTATCATCTATGAAATATAAACTTTTGGAACTAGGTTATCCAAAATGAGGTTTATAGAGTGCTTTTATAGAATTTATCCCCTTTATGTTTGAAACTGTAAAAGCAATAAACAAGATTTGTAATCTACAAGTACAACAAACACATACATATACATTTGTACACTGCGTTAACACCAATAATAATCATGAAAAGTTTGTTATTAGCCATTTTAAATGATACAGGAACTTTACAAGAAATCCTACACCAAGTTGGAAAATATGATAGGTGTTTCTGTAATGTTGGCTTGCTTATTTGATTGTAGATAGTTTAATTACCTAGCCTAGGTCTTGAAATGGAGGTTACAAACTGTCGGGATGAAATTGAAGACTTAGAAAACGATGTAAGTTTCTTGTTTATGCAAAACAATGTTTTCCCTATTCAGAAATTTGCTTCTTGACTTTTAGCAAACAACAATCAATCAATCAACCCATTTTTCAATAGCTGATAATTTTGCTTCATAATCAGTGATAAGGTCAAGGTGAAGTAATGGAAGATGTCATGCAAAAATTGAAATTTTTTTTTCAGAAAAACTTAAAATGTAGTTTAATAAAGGATTTATACTGAATTATGACTTTGAAGGTGTAGATAATTTGAATTAATGTTTACCTAAGAATATCTGCCTTACAGCATGTACAGTTATACAGAAAACTGAAATATTAAGTTTCTGAATTCTTATTAAATATAGATATTTAAAGTTGATCTGCTTCTGTTATATATAAATCATGATCTGGTTTGGAAACAGAAATTTGTCATTTACTTTATTTTTCTCAGCAAAAATCTTACAAAGAGCCCTACATATACTTCAGTGAAAATCATTGGTGTGATAGATGTATAAAAATTAATTTTGAAATTCTGTTTTCCTCCAAGGGAGTCTTTTTTTATGATTTAATTGTTTTACTTGTTCAATGTGTAGTTTTGTCTGATTATGGGGAAAATATTTGCCAACTATTTATTTTCATCTGATAATGAAATTGTGTAACTTGATTCATGGATTTACAAACATGATCGTGATGAACTAAATTTATTTCTATTCAGACAAATCTCATCTCAGAACCAGAACCAGTGATTGGTATTGAAGAGGTAGGTTGATTGGACAATGGATTTAATGTACTAAGTGTCTTTTTGTTGTTGGGATGTACAAGTACCTGTCCACGTCCACTTTGTGTTTTTGTTAGATGTATTTCTATTTGTATCCATCTGATGGGTTAAGCCTTTTTCAACTGATTTTTATTGTTTGTTCTTATGATGTACTGTTACACCACTGTCCCAGGTTAGGGGAGGGTTGGCACCTTCAAACTAGTTGAACCCCGCCACATTCTGTATGAACTGTCCCAAGTCAGGAACCTGTAATTCAGTGGTTGTTGTTTGTTTCGGTGTCACACATTTGTTTTCTGTCCGTTATTTTGTACATAAATTAGGCCGTTAGAAAACTGTCTAAATATTTAAGATTTTATTGTGAATGATTGCTTGAATAATTCATAGAATCAGAATTGCTCACACAAAAGCTTATGATTTATTTTACAGCCAACAAAATGAAAAATTTTTTGGAGTTATATTTCACTGTTTTTGAGAGTTGTGCATGTGCAACATTTTGCATATATTAATGGAGCCAAGTCCATGCAGTTATTTACTTTACACAGCAGAGCTTAAAAATAATTCAGAAGAAATGCTTTAGAGAAAATTGTGACATTTAGACAATACATTATAAAATAAGAAGATGTGGTATGAGTGCCAATGAGATAACTCTCCATCCAAGTCACAATGTATAAAAAGTTGTTTGATGTTTAAAGTTCAAAATAAATAATGTCTACAGAAATTGACTGCTGATTCACAAGCTGATATTTTCTGTAAAATCAGATTTCATAATGCCTCAAGTGCAGGATGTCCAGGGTTTGATCCATTGCTGGGTTAAACCAAAGACTTTACAATTGGTATTTGCTGCTATTCCTCCATGCACACAGCATTAAAGAGTAAGCTCAAAGACTAGTTGACTCTAAGTCAGAATAATGTGTCCGGATAGGCTGGCATGTCATCCTGTTGAGTTTTACCATGTGAAAAACATGTTAAAAAGCTGGTCTAGTACAAAGCAGGGTTCATATTGATATAAAATTACATGTGTTATCATCATCAGTGCATATATATCTGGCCTTATTATTGCACCAGATGGCACAAAAGCATTATAAGAGTAGTTGATTTCTTGGAATTGCATACAATGTACAATCTATCAGTCCTATTCAGGAGTGATACTTCAATGTGAAAGTCGTATGATACCTCTAATTTAAAAAAAATATGAATATGTTTTAAAGAACTAAATGGCTTTTTTTTTTATTATAAATGCATGTCCATATACTATTTTCAACTAAAAATCCTTTTTTTTTCCAAATCTTCAGGAAATGTTCTGCTATTGAATTCATATTTTTTCATACAATTCACTGTCAGCTTTTCTATGTTAGAAATTGAGCAAGTGTAAAGGGGAAAATTTTGATGGATGAAAAAGTAAACAAACCTTGAAGGAAGTAGTATTAATATAACTGATTTGAAAGAAAAGTTATATTGCACCAAATCATTTAACAACTGTTATGGTAATGGTTAGTTATCGAATGGGAATGCATGTAAAAATATTTATTTCAAAACAAATAAACCAAGCTCTATTATGTCCCTTATTAAACACATGCTCATATGCTCAATATCCTTGATTTTATGTTGACTGTTTATCAAGGTCACAATCTGTAACCTTTGGCAACACAACCTGAAAGTTAATAATAGCCAAAGTTTTCATTCAATAATCACAGAAACTCATATTTTTTTGTTGATTGTACGTTACTGATTCATATAAATGTAAAAAATGTGCACAAAGGACTTAGTTCAGTATGCATGCATTGGTTCAACAATTTCCTAACATTATAATTACCGGAAACTCATTTCATATGACTTTAAAATGAAAAATGAAATACTTTTGATCAAAATTGTAAAAGAATGGATAAATGTGAATACAGTGCAAATAGGAAAAAAGGGAAATACCAGATTTGAAACTTACAATAAATATACCGGTAACATTGTTAGTAATACTAGACATAATATACTGGTACTCATTATTTACATTCCTTCTGTGTTATACATAATCCATTAATTTTCAATCCACTTAGTTACCAGATGATGATGATGATATTTCTGTTACTGAAACCCCAAAACCAATCCTGGAAGAGACAACCTCAACCGATTCAGAGCTTCCTGATCCACAGGTATGTCCTATTAAAGTATAGACAAAGTATATCAATCCACTTCGTTACAAATTTTATCCAGATCATTAGCAAAGATACCTTCATATAGATATATCAATCAGTTTAACATGGTTTTGTTTATAAAGGGAAGCAGCACTTCATATTTGAATTTGGAATATATGGCAGTGTTCTCCCCAGGCCGTTTTAGTGCTGGGGTATTCAGCGCTATCTTATTTCAGCGCTGTTGTATTGGGCAGACTGCAGCGGTATCCAATCAAATATCAGCGCTATTGTTTTCAATTTTCAAATGCTGTTTTAGGAATTTATTCTTCCAATGTTATATTTCAGTTGAACAGATGCTAAACTTTCTTATAAAGTTATCAATATTAATTACCTTGAATCTTAACACGTTCCGTTTTATTGGTAGCCTTGAAAAACATTTCTCTCTTCTGTAAATAATCATTTCATGGTGTAGATGTTATCAACAGTTGTTTTCCCCAACTTTTTGTGGCAAGAGCAAAAATAGGCTAAATGAGAATAAAAATTGTAGCAAATTCATTTGATTTCAACAATTGTTGATATTTAATCTTACTAGAAATGATACATGGAACAGAATTTTAATATATAAAATAAAAATAACTCATAGCAGAAAAAAATTATTCATTTTCATGAAAAAAATTGTAAGGTTACTTGCTACCTTTTTTAACCAATTTAATTCTGTTGGTATACATTGGTTTTTTATGTTATCTTTACAGTTACAAGAACCTACCAGCACTGGACGTGGGAGACCAAGGAAATCAGATACTCCTAAAAAACTTGTTAGTACACATTTAATGAGTGTTTAAGGATAGTTAATATAGTTTAAAGGGGATTGAAACACGAAGATAAACATTCAATGTTCTGTTGTCAGTTTTGTTTATGATGAAGTCTAAACAACTGAATACTATCATGTATATAGTTCCTTATTAACATTAACTCAAAAAGTGGGAGTGCTAATTGGTGCAGATTAAAGGAGTCCACTTCCTTAAGGGGCAAAATTTGTTTTTTAAGTTTCTCCCTTTTTTTACAGAACAAACATTCCTGAACTTTTCATGGTTCTCCCTCCCACTTTTTCAAAACATTGATCTGCCACTGATAAGTTTATAAGCACTCGTAAGATATGACTGAAGACAATCACTGTTGAGGTTCCTGATTATTTGTTTTGATTTTGTTGTCTGGAGCCATTGATATCATGTCACTGCTGTTTAATTATGTTTTATTATATGGTTCAATTGCTAGAAGCTGTAACTATTAATTATAAATCATCATGATACTGCTATGTAAATAAGAATGATCTTTTTTCATATTTTATTTTAGAAAATATATGCCCGTCTGTTTTTCAGAATATACCAGGTCACCAAAAATAGTTTGCCACATTTTTAGAACATGATCTTGATATGAATAGACAAATATAATTCTGGTGTACAAACGCAGCTACATTTCACTTCAATTGTTTGTGATAGTTTCAGGAGCTTGTAATCTAGTGGTTGTTTTTTACTACTGTCTGCTATTAAATTTTTTTGTTTATTGTTCAGATAAATGAGGCCTTTGGTTTTCTCTTTGTCTTCCCACAAACTGTTTCCTTGTGAACAAGGGTGTTAATAGTCTGACTCAGCATGTTGGTCTATTACAAAGCAGTGTCAAGTCAACCACATATCTCATCAATATGTTATAGTCCTGAACATGCATGTAAATATTATACTTTACAAATTCAACCATAAATCAATCTTAAGCAAAATTTTGTCACAGAAGCTAACATTTGGAAATTACCTTTATATTCATGTAAACGTTTTCTCTCATGTTCATAATTAACAATTACTGTCAATAATTTTCAGAAATAATCAAATGTTTTAATGCTACAATTTGCTATACACATAAATATGATTAATTTTGATTGATATTGTAACTTGTTTATTTTCAGGATGAAGTACAACAATCCGACAGTGAAAGGAAAACAGATTTTATGTTAGTTACCCCAGTATGTGTAATACCAAAAATATATCATATAACACTGTCAATCTTCAAACAAATATTCTGTCCAATTTGCATAAAAATTGTGTGCCTGTTATTCATTTTATTTGTTGTGAATTTCATGAGCATTGAAACCTCAGCTAATAGATTTGACTCCTTTTTGTCATATAGCCCAGAATTTGGGTGTGAAGCTGTCAACTTTTGACTTGATATCTGTAGTTATTTGTCTGCCATAACAGGACATATTATAATTTATTAATAGTATTAGCTTCAATGTTTTGTGATAATTTCAGGAGCTTCTAATCCTGTGGTTGTCATTGATTGCTTTCTGCCATGAATGTTTGAAATTTTTTTAATTAAAATGTTCTGTTCATGTTTGACTTTCAAGAGACAAGGAATATTAAAGACCTTTAACAAAAAATTGGCTAAATTTAAAGGAAACATGGAAATTTAGACAGATATTTTGGTTCCATTGAAGCAATCAGTTTATTTTTCTTGATATTTTATTTTGGAGGGGAGTTTGTGCTTCAAATGTATTAGAACGTTATAGTTTAACATACTTATGATTTAGGCTGAACTTTTGAAGTTAATATACTAGTAAAGATATTTGATTATTCTATAGACCATTTTCAATGTTTATTTATGACTGAGTTACTCTGGTTGACCAATGTTGTCATTGAACAATCTGCTCTAATTGTGAAATTGGAAATGTTATTAAAAATGCACAAATGTGAAAGTCGTCAATGCTGTTTCAATGAATGAAGACCTTGAAAGTAGATTTGATAAGTCACACAAGAGACAATTTGATATGATTATGGTCAAAACAAAGTTCCATCTTAGCATATGAATAAGATTTAAATAAAGATTTCAGTAATATGCAATTTAATTTTTTATTTAATACCAAGATACAAGGATATATACCTATGTATTTTTTCAGTCATTAAAAAGAGGAAGAGGAAGACCTCCAAATCCATTCAAACTACCTGTAAGTAATAATCTTGGAGAAAATTTTATAATATGCATACTAAAATATGTCATGTAATTAATTGCTGATTACCGTACATACATATTTAATTTCACTTAACATGCTGCAAGCTAGAATTTGGGTTTAAGCAGTAGGGATTTAATGTAGCTGAAGTGGCCATCCTTTGTGAAATTGAAATTGAAATATATTGTGCAAGTCTGGAGGAAGAAAAGATTTACAACATATCAGCCTTAAGTTCAGAAGTTGAACAGTATTTATTCTACTAGAAAGTAAAGTAAACCAAAGGTATATTCACAAAACAATTTTGCTTCAATACAGCTTGCATGGAATTAACTCAGGTTTGCTAACTATTGATAATTTTTAGAAGTTTTTTCACAAGATTGGTTTTATTTTTGTAATTTGTAGAAACCAGATGGTCCAAAAAAAGTAGGAAGGCCAAGAATTCATCCTCTGGTAATGTACCATATATTTAAGTATTTTGTAACTAATCGAAAAGCCCTCAAATTATCTTTTAGATAATTTGTGTGGCTCATATTTAAATTATTGGCAAAAAAATACATATCATTTGTCCTGCAGATCGCAGAATGTGAGACATGAATTCTGACCTAGTGGCAGTATCTGTAGTGCAATGTGTTCATGTCTGTCTGACTGACTTCAGCTGACCTTGACCTCATTTTCATGGCTCATTGATCGACTCAAAACATTTCTTGATTACATCACATTCTAACTTACTTTTAGTTAAAGGTCAACTATATAACATGTGGTAGTTATAAGGTGTACATATATGTCTGGGAGGGTCCATCTGGTTATAACATCATTTCAATGGATCAGTGATAAAGATTAGTAATAGCTGTAGGAAGTATGGATTGCAAAGACTTTCAATTTTACTTTCTTTGTTGCTATTATCAGTTATTGTTTGTGTAACTGTAGTCAGAGATACAATGTGAGTTTGATCTAGTTGGTGTACTTTTGACCTTGTGTGGCACTTCAACTTACAAAATTGATTAGAACAACAGTTTTCCTCTCTCTTTTTTAGCCATTGTTGGAGACATTGAGCTAACATTTGGTACATGAATTATTAGAAATTACAGATCAATTACACATATAAGTTTTGTGCTATCAGTGGTTGACCTATTTCTGGACATAGGAATGTGTGCAATATATTTCCAGGTAGTCAGTTGTAACATTTCCTGTAATTCTTTTGTATATAGATTAGGTTAATCTTGGATCTGTAGAATGACTTTTTCCAAGCTTTAACATTTTCACATATGTTGTTCAATTTGCAGAAGCATAAATGCCAAATATAACAATCTCCTCGTAATAGTACATTGTAGGCTCCAAAGTCAGTGCAGTTTGGAGATGTAAAAAACATCAAAGATTTTATACATTTTGCGAACCCGAAAGCTTCAGGAAAATTTGGCTGCAACCAACGATCCAAAATGTTCCGTAACCAAAAGATGCCAAGGTTTATATTGAATCCCTGGACACAAAAATATTTTGGATCGGAGGTTGCAACAAAAGTTAACTTTTCCAAAAACTGTTATGAATTATGAAAAAATTGGAACATAAACTTCATAATGTATTATGTGATGTGCCAAAAAGTTAGTTTGTATTCATAATTATATCACAGCTACTTATATGTAAAATTTAAATATTCTAACCAGATTAAAAGAATATAAAAATTAAGGGCCAATTCCAACCCCTCGTGAAGCTACTCCATTATTGGATGGATACACCCAGACAATCCAAGTTTGGTTGGTTATGGAAAACCGTTTTCTGAATGGAAATACAAAATTGTTTTTCTGCATTTGTAAGACCCTTTCACATGCCGAAACATTATGGTAACAGGAATAGTAGTCAGTTTAATGTATAGGTATAGGATGAGCAACCCAGGCTCTTGGAACCTTTAGTTTTTCTCTAAATTTCCTATGAAAATCAATGCCTGCATTTGTGATCAGATTCAGGAGGCATTTATAAATTCTAAGTCAGAAGGGTAAAAAGGCCCACAATTTCACTTTTACATGGTAAATAAAACAGTTTCATTCAGTTTTGATGGAATTTCTATTCCTTAGGTTGCATTTGATGAGAGTTTTCAGCAGTACCACAACATTATCCACTGTTTTTACAGTTCTCAAGTCATTATATGCTAAAAGGGCTGAACATTACTTTTTTTCTTTGATGTTTATATAGAATCTTTTCTGTCTACACATTTGCTTCTGATATATTCTTGTTCAACCACCCCATGTCAACATGTTGCAGTCATATAATCCTGGGCTAAGCTTTGCCTTTTATTTTATATTTGTTTAAAAAAGTAAGATATTATTATAAGTTTATTATGTAATAAGATTCATAATTTGTATATGTTGCAGAAAATACCCAGTGGTCGAGGTCGAGGAAGACCAAGAATACACCCTCCTAATCCTCAGGTATATATAACTATTTTGTAATCTATATGTATCTTTTTAGAACTTAAGGTATTAATGAAATCTTATAAGGTTTCAACATTAGCTTTATTATCCAGCTACATATATCTGAAGTTAAGATGTGTCTACTTTGTAATTTTAATAAAATGACTGGATGGAATTTGGATGTCCAATCAGATTCCAGGTGTTTATAGAGTGACCGGACATGCAGCATGTTAAAGTACCCTTTCTATAACTCTTATAAAGCAGTCTGTTGATGACAGTATTTCATTATGATGTTGATAGTAATTTTGTTGAATATTTTCAATACATATGAATAATTTCAAGCACAAGTATACCACATCACCAAAATATTGCATTGGTTTTCTGGAATGGCTTTAAAGGAATAGTTTTGTTTAAAATATGATGATTGTTCACTGTGCAAAGTTTATCTTAAAACTTAATCTTCCTTTATTTTTTTGACAAAATTTGACAGACTTTAATGAGAATAGAAGAAGAAATACTGGATGCTTCCAAATAAATAAGCACTCAATACATTCAGAATATACTACAATAATGTTTAGCATTATAAAAGCACTGTAAAATGGATCCATATCCATTTTACCTAGTCCTAACTCAGAAATTTTTTTACTTTAGATTCACATGAGAAAAACAGCTCTCTTTAAAATTGAAAGAACGAAAGGGTTTATACTTATATGATATAGGTTGTAGAGAATTTTCTAATTGGTTCCATAAATTTTTTTTAGTCACAGGGTAGGAGATTTTCAAGACCATTTAATATGGTAAGGATTATACTATCTATAGCTATAATTTTGAAATTTAATTTTTATTTCCTTGCCTTTTTCATGTCATATGTACAAATTATAAATAAACAATCACATACAGAAGAAGAATTTACATATGATGTGGTACACAAAACATCAAATTTGAGAGAGGCATTTATAGTAAAATAACTTAAGATTAAAAAAATAAAAATGATAAAAGGGAAATATGAATGTTACATGTAGCAGACAAGTGAGAACTGTATATTATTAAAAAAAAAGTAGAAAAATATCAAGATGCAATAAAAAATCTAAGGAAAATACATGTAACACCATGACCTAAAGAACAGAACGGAAAAACAATTCTACAAAATAACTAAAGATCAATCTATTCAAATATTCAAACATGAATTAAGGTGCTCCAAGGATAAACAGTTCAATTAAGGATTATTTTATTATTTATTAGGCTGTAATACAATGTAGGTATGATCTTCTTGCAGTTAGGATTATTGTTTAAAGAAACCAATTTTACAAGCAACAAGAAAAGCTCTGACAGTTTACAAAATTCATTGTCTTTGTCACATAAACATAGAATTGATTGCATGTAGCCTATTTTGTCCAGAAAAATTAAACAATTGGTAAATGCTTGTATGTTATATATATTATACAAGGATATTGCAGAAAATATATTGGAACACCTTTTATCCAATCACAGAAAAAGTATATATCTAATTCCAAATGGTGATAGGATATGGGATCATATAGTAACAGTTCAGTATGGGCAGATGATACATTTTAACTGATCCTTGATTATCAGGAGTGGTTTAGCTAATATGCTTTGAAATTTGTCAATGCTGTTCCAGACAGGAATTAATTTGAGAGCCTATCTATATATCCCAAGTTCTCTTCAAGTTTAATTCATTCATAAGTCTTCATACTTATAGAGGATGCAAGGAATCATATCTTTTTCTGCACATATTCACTTCCATATCAGTGACAACATCTTGACACAGCATATTATTATACTTTACTACAGTAATCACTAATAAAATAGTAACAAAGAAAATCACTGTCTCCTTTTTTCCTGGAAAAGTAGGAGTAGGCAAAATAGCTGATTGGGATTGTGCAAGTAGTAAAAAAAAGCCTTTTTTGCTGTGAGAAACTCTGCATATATACACAAAATAACTGTTTTGGAATGTGCTCAAAGTAAAATCAACTGTTCAAATTTTCATGCTTTTGCACCTCGGAAACAATACCTAGTTGTTGTCTGGTGTAAATGGTGGCCACAGTTCTGATTTAGACATAGAAAATATTCTACAACGAAAAGACTAATAACAAAACCAAAAAATGCAACAAAAGCAGCATTACCTCATTTTTAGTTCAGTATTAAAATTAAAAAATGTTAAAATCAATATGATTAAATCTGCAGACCTCAGGAAAATAATATTTTCTCCATTAGGTTCTGGTGAAGGCCATAACTTTATTGTTGCATGAAGTCGTAGGAGTGAAATTACAGGATTTGTTTCACATGTCAAATAATCAGTTTTTATTGTCGAGCCTGCGACTTTTGTCGCAGAAAACTCGACATAGGGATAGTGATCAGGTGGCAGCGGCCACAGCAGCGATTAACTACTGAAAAGCTTAATATTTCAGAAGGAAGAAGACATGAATGCTTCATACTTTGTATATAGATACCTTATGTCATGAAGTTTCCGTCTGTCATATGTCCTTTGTCCTTGACCTCATTTTCATGGTTCAGTGACTACTTGAATCAAAGTTCAGATTTTTTGTAATGTTAATTTCTCTCTTTTTATGAGTAATAGGTCTACTTTATTTGGTGTATGGAATGATCGTAAGGTGAACATGTCCAGCTGGCAGGTGTCATCTGAGCTTGACCTCATTTTCATGGTTCAGTGGTTAAAGTTAAGTTTTTGTGTTTTGGTCTATTTTTCTAATACTGTATGCAATAGGTCAGCTATATTTGGTGTATGGAATATTTTATGATGTACGTGTCAGTCTGGCAGGTTTTATTTGATCTTGACCTCATTTTCACGGTTCATTGCTCAATGTTAAGTTTTTGTGTTTTGGTCTGTTTTTCTAAAACTATAAGCAATAGGTCAACTATGTTTGGTGTATGGAATGATTCATATGTTTATATGTCTGTCTGGCAGGTATTATCTGACCTTGACCTCATTTTCATGGTTCATTGGTCCATGATTATTTTTAGTGGTTAAATTTGTTTCTTAGATACTATATTTGATATGTCAACTATATTGGATCCATGTAATGATTGTAAAGTGTACATGTCTGTCTGGCAGGGTTCATCTGACCTTGAACTCATATTCATGGTTCATTGGTCAATATAAAGTTTTCATGGTTTGGTCTGTTTCTTGTATACTATAAGCAATAGGTCCACTATTTTCAATATATGGAATGATTGTTAGGTGTACATGTATTTCTGGCTTGGTTTATCTGACCTTGACCTCATTTTGTTGGATCTTGTTAAGTTAATGTGATACTTGTTGTATAACTTTATATTCAGGGCTATCAACATAAAATCAATGGTAGTAAAGCAGGTGAGATATTTCAGCGTGTGCACTCTTGTTTGACTAGGAAGCAGTATTTTATTAAACCAATATAATAAATACTTTTTACCTAAAGACTGTAAATATTTTACCATCAGTATTTATATCTGTGGATTTATTATTTTAAAGGTATGAGCAAAATTTTAATGCATTTACTTTCCTTTTCTTAAGACTAAATCACTAGAAGTAAGATTAGTGAAGTGTACAGTAAGAGAAAGTAAGAAGAAAGGTAGACCTCCAGGTTCAAAAAATAAGAAGAAAGTTAAATCCATGAAGAATGTCATTAAAAGACCGAGGGGCAGACCTCCAAAATCTGAGAGCAGTATTAAAGTCACTTCAAAAGAATCTAACAGTCAATTTATTTCAAAAGAATCGAACAGTAAATTCACATCAAAAGAATCTATGAGTTATCAAGATTTTGTAAAACAAGTAAATGAAGAGCTGTCTGCTATTAATGGTACAAGTATGGAAGATGATATTGCTGAAAACAATTATACAACAACAGAAATGGAATACTCTGATGATGAAAGGGAAAATGAATACTCTAATGATGAATGGGAAGATAGTATTATATTTCATGAACCGCAGCAAGACAAGTCACCATCACCAAAACGTCGTGCTGGTAGGCCCCCAGGATCTAAGAATAAACCTAAAGATGAAAAGCTTTTATCCCAAAAGAAAAAGAACCTAGGATGTGGAAGTCCAAAGAAAGAAAAAAGAGGCAGAGGAAGACCCCCTAAATCTTTACAGGTAGTGTATTCAGTTTATTGTCCCCCGCACGACGCGTTGTGGGGACATAGAAATACAGGGTGTCTATTTGTCTGTGCGTCTTTCTGTCACGTCTTGTTAGCTCTTTCACGTGTACAATACTTGCCAGATTTTCATAAAACTTATTTCATAGGTTTATATCAGCAATGTCTTGGACAAGTTTGGAAATCAGTGATGATCAACTATTTTTAAAATAGTTATGCCCCTTGGAAATATTAATTATATGGAAAATTGCATTGTTAGGGCTCTCATGTGTACTATTCTTGCTAGATTTTTATAAAACTTTATATTTAAAGATTTAAAGAAGAAAAAAAAGATTTTTTTTAAGTTACTGCCCCTGGACAGATAAAATATGTGCAATGCGGGTGACATTGGAAGTTGGTTCTTTTATTTATAAATAAGTAATCAAGCTTTAACACCAATGTTTATGAAAATATGGGCCTTCTTCAGTTTGGCATATTTTTCATAGAAACCTCTTGTGATAGGATTGTGATGTTTTATATTCTTTTTTGTCATCATCAATAGATCTCATTCCCATGGAGATTATTTTACCTCGTCTCTCCATGATAAAACACTGACCTATAACTTTTTACATGGCTTACATGATGGAAGTGTGCTAAAAGTACAAAATTATAGAAAATGAGAGAAAACTAGTACACCAAAGTAAACCTGTACAATTGTCAGTTTTACAGGAAGAACTTGTCATAAGTTAGGATAATTTTGTATACAGTAATATTTTTATTTCCATGGCGACTATTTATTTCCCCCCTCAGATATCCTTCACTGATTTTAAATTACTCATATAGTTCACATGTTACAATTTGTGACCTATTCAATTAACTTATCACACATTGATGAACACTAAACCCTTAAATGTTGCCTTTACATTTTATGTCCACAATTTATAAATTGATTAACATATAAATATCTCTATTACAGATACCAATAGAGGAATCACCCACTGTTAAAAAACCTGGTAGACCTACAGGTTTTGGGAAGAATGATGAGAATAAAACACGTCTATGCAAAGGAGATGTTAGTTACACAGAAGCCATGGAAGATATTATAGAAGAAATATCAGACAGTGACTCTGAATATATGTCAGAGGAGGAAGAAGAACAACCAGTAAAAAGAGGCCGTGGGAGACCCCCAAAGCAAGATGTTAGTTACACAGAGGATGTTGAAGATATGGAAGAACAATCTGACAGTGAAATTGAATATATGTTGGAGGAGGAAGAAGAAAAACCAGTTAAGAAAGGCCGTGGGAGACCCAAAAAAATTAAAGATGAGGTGGAAGAGGTTCAGTCAATAAAGAGAAGCCCTGGGAGACCTCTGAAATCTACTTATGAGACGGCAGCAGTACATATAGTTAAGAAAGGTCCTGGGAGACCTCCAAAAAATGCTAATGAGGAATATCAGGTACATGCTGTGAAAAGAGGTCGTGGGAGACCTCCGAAAAGTCCATATGCCAAGCAAGATGTTAATTGCACAGAGGAAATTGAAGATATTATACAAGAACAATCTGACAGTGAAAATGAATATATGTTGGAGGTGGAAGAAGAACAGTCAGTAAAAAAAGGCCGTGGGAGACCTAGAAAAATAAGTGATGTAAAACAAGATTTACAGCCATTGAAGAGAGGTCCTGGGAGACCTCCAAAAAATTATCATGATGACCATGATGTACAGCCATTGAAGAGAAGTCCTGGGAGACCTCCAAAAAGCGCTTATTCACCTGGGAAGAGAAAAAGAGGTCGTCCATCTGCATCTGAAAGTAAAAAATTAAGATTGAGCTTTGTAAGTTTTGTTATCCGAGTTGTACTACTGGATGAAGTTGTCAGTGTTATACAAAATATTACTTACTGAATGAACACCTCAAACCAGAATGTCAAAAAACTTTTAATTTATAAAAATTTGACAATAGAGTATATGCAACTGAGGTTATTCTTTACCACACATGATTAGTTATCTGATATTAAATGATTTGGTTATCAAAGTCAGACATGACGTGAATGAATACCTTGGAACTTGGCAACAAATAATACATTAAATATTTCTTATATAAAAGCTCAGGAAAGCTTTCTTTCGATTCACAGTAAATTAAAATGCAGCATATGTAATCTCAATTTTGATCTTCTCGGATCACTCGGAGTCCATCATAAACTTTTTCAAAGATTTTCCTACAACAATTTCCATCTTGATATGAATGATGTGTAGATCATCTCTGTTAAAAGTAACACCAGAAAATTTTACCTCTATTAAAAGTAACACCAGAAAATTTCACTTTTCAGCCAACTTGTCAATTGTTACTTTACATAAAACATTAGGTATTTAAGCCTTAAAGATGAATAGAGGTTTATTTAAAGATATAGTTTATAGTAGTAGGCAGTTTGTTTTCTGGTCTTTGTGTCAATCCATTAATCTATCTGTGTGTTCCTCTGTCCATTCATCTGTCCCATATTGGGTTAAAATTTTGGTTTGAGGTAGTTTACCAGTTAACCATGAAGTTGTGGTCACATCATCTTGAAAATCAATATGTATGTTCATTATAATGTGAACTTTTTGAAATATATATGTCAAATCAGGGTTTTGCTTGGTATATAATTTTGTAATGTGAGTGCTTTTAAAAGTTAGCTCATAAAAATGTAATATTGTACACCCACATTGCTGGTGCATTTGAAAATTATTATCATTACAATTTATTTAAACCTCATGATATCAAATAATTCACATTATGTTTACCTTTAAGTTTTTCACAACTTATGCATGCCTTTTTGTAATTTTTGCATGTATTCTCTCTTATTTGATGCTGTTCTGTTTTGCTCTCATGTTATGGTTTCTAACAATGTCAAAATATTTTAGTCTGATACATGTGCCTGAAGATACTATATGATTGAAGATTTTCATATGTTAAACATTTGATTTTTGTTATTGTTGAAAAATGCATTAACTAGCAGCCCACATGTATCCTTAAAAAAAAATATTTTCAAACCCATTCGTTATCGGTTACCTCTCCAATATTTTATTTTACAGTTGACCTATGCCCTGCTATGTGACATAGATAATTCATTTCCAACTGTACTTGCAAACATTGAACTGAAATAATACTTCTACTCACCAACTGCATTGCTTCTGTTCATCCATTCATAACTTTTGTTGAATATCACTCAGCTTATGTTTAAGGAAGGATTTGATATTTGGTTTTGGAATTTTTAATGTTCAGTTGTACCTTGGAAGTAATTTTTAGATTTGCAAGACATTCACTTCCAGTTTGACAATACTTTGAATTATTATTTTACCCACTGAGTATGGAAGTTTTTGAAAATGTTTAATAACGAGATGGGGAATACTTTACACAACATCACAAGCAACTTTTTGTTTTTCTGTCATCTGCTATTTATTGTTACAATTGGCTGATCAAATTATAGTTGTATGTTTTGTTACTCATCTAACATTAACAAATGAATTTTTATTTAGCCGGGAGTAACAATCCCAAGGAAAAAAGAAAATAAGAAGAAAAATGAAGATCTAGTCATAGGCAGGAGGTTGAAAACACATATAAACTATGCTGCATTGGCAGAGGGATTGGATATTGAGGACAATGAAGAAGATTCAATAAGTTCTGACACAGACAATGTTAATATGATCGACGAGTCTCATTCTGAATACGAAACAGGTAATGGTGATATGACTAATACACATTCTGAAGACAGTCATTTAGATATAAGTTTGTCAGGTAAAGAGGAGGAATTCACCAAAATAATTAATGAAAAAAGAAGCCCTGGCAGACCTAAAAAAACTTTAATTATATGTACTGAAAATACGTTAAATAGTGATAACATGAACTTTTCTGAAAAAAGGGGAAGAGGCAGACCTAAAAATTCTGAGAGGAAGCGTCCTGGCAGACCAAAGAAAATTGCCAATTTTACTAGTGATGATTCACAAGAGGAAAGTTCTGTGACAGAAGAAGTTTCAAAACGTGGTCGAGGGAGACCTAAAAAAGTAACTAATAGTGTAGATCTGACTAGTGGTGATGGCTTTGAACAAAGCAAACAATCTCCCAGTAAATCAAATATAATTCAACATGGGGTAATCAAAAGAGGTCCTGGTCGACCTAAAAAGGTGGCACCAACATTGGATATGACGTGTGATGAGGAGGATGGAACAGGTATCAGTGGTATTACCATGGAAGGTTGGGAAGGATTTACTGGTCGTATCGATCAATCCAAGGAATGTCCAATAGATATATTGTGTAATGGTTCGTTAGCCAGAGAAGAAGAGGATGTTATAGCAAAAAATGCTCCAGATTTAATAGAGGTATTGTAAATTCAGAAATTTTTAGGTGCATTTATTATTGCGATTTTTGAAAAGTGTACAAAAATGCGAGATCAATTATTGTGATTTCAGGAAAATCTCCGTACAGATATATGTATCAGATATCAGGATGCGAGTTCTTATTATTGGGATACTCGCCCAATCGCATTATTCGCATTAATAAAAACCTCGCAATAATTTCTGAATGTACAGTAGTAAGTTGTATAAAAATAAGAAGTTGTGGTATGCTTGCCAATGAGACAACTTTCCACCAGAGACTAAGTTTTGAAGATAAGTCTTAAGATATACATTTGTGACTAAAAGTTAAAACATGAATATTTTCCTCAAAGTACAGAAAAATTTAATTGAAAAAAAAGAAAATTTCATTTTGTTTTACTTGCATAATCACCAGTGTCCGGGGATTCATAACGAGCACATTAAATTTGAAATGTCTTTTCCAGCAATGCATCTTCATCTGTATGTTTTAAAGGTACCTGACATTTATAGCAATGTTAAGCAGTTTTAAGCAAAGCAACAAATAAAACTATTACCGTATTTGCCCAGATTCCTCAATAAAAATCCTAATCACTAATTTTATGCATGTTTTAAAATGGAGGGAATTGATTCCAGTATTTAAGGAGTCTGGGATATTTCAATATAAAAAAAGCAGATGTGTATCGATTTCCAATGAAACAACTATACACCAAAGAATGACTAGACCATATAGACTTGTCTGTTGCAAATATGCATTTCTTTCTTAAAGGCTCAAATTGTGCAAGAATACAGGCTAGCATTTCTGACTGGTAAATGACTTCACAAAGGCACCAGTAATTAATTTTTTTTCTACATTATGACTTTGCTTCTTTTACTGTACTTTACTAGGGTTCCAAATACTGTTATAGTAAATTTTGTTATCTTAACCTTTTTAGCTCACCTGGCCCTTCTGGCCAAGTGAGCTTTTCTCATCACTTGGCGTCCGTTGTCATCGTCGTTAACTTTTTACATTTGAACTTCTTCTAGAGAACCATTGAATGGAATGAAACCAAACATGGCATGAATGTTCCTTAGGGAGCTACCATTTGATTTTTATGGGGGGGCTAGGATGAAATTTGAAAAAAATAGGCAGGACAGGAGTTTTGAGTTAAAAAAAAAGGCAGGATGAGACACTTTGCCAAAAAAAAAGGCAGAATGACAATTTATGTAAAAAAAAGTCAGGATAAACCTAAAAAAAAATGCAGGACCGAATAGAGTGAAAAATAAAAAGGCAGGACAGAGATTATAACTAAAAAAAAAATGCAGGACGAAATTTTTCATCCTAACCCCCCCCCATAAAAATCAAATGGCAGCTCCCTTATGAGGTGCTGACCAAGTGTTGTTACTTTGTAGTTGATCCATCATCCAAGATGGCTGCCAGTGGGGAACTTCATTTAACATAGGACCCAATGGACAATACATACAAAAGTCTTCTTTAAAAGAACCACTGAATGGATTGAAACCAAACATGGCATGAATGATCCTTATGAGGTGCTGACCAAGTGTTGTTACTTTGAAGCCGATCCATCATCCAAAATGGCAGCCAGATGGGGACTTCAGTTTACATAAGACCCTATGGACAATACATACAAATGTCTTCTTTAAGAGAACCACTAAATGGAATGAAACCAGACATGGCATGAATGTTCCTTATGAGGTGCTGACCAAGTGTTGTTACTTTGAAGCCAATCCATCATCCAAGATGGGCGCCAGAGAGGGACTTAGTTTAACATAGGACACTATGGAAAATACATACAAATGTCTTCTTTTATAGAACCACTAAATGAAATGAAATAAAACAAGGCATGAATGTTCCTTATGAGGTGCTGACCAAGTGTTTTAACTTTGTAGGCGATCAATCATCCTAGATGGCCACCAGCGGGGACTTAGTTTAACAAAGGTCCCTATGTGAAATACATACAAAAGTCTTCTTCTAGAAAACCGCTTAATGGATTGAAACAAACATGGTATGAATGTTTCTTTTGAGGTGCTGACCAAGTGTTGTTACTTTGTAGCTGATTTGTCATTTACTTATGAAGTCATTTTCTACAATTTCAATGAATTTATTGGTAATTTCTACAAAAGTCTTCTGCTTTTGATTTAATTACGGGGCCAATATTAAACCAAATTTGGCCTCAATAATTATTAGGGTATCTATTATGATTTTTATGCCCCACCTACGATAGTAGAGGGGCATTATGTTTTCTGGTCTGTGCGTCCGTCTGTCCCTTCGTCCCGCTTCAGGTTAAAGTTTTTGGTCGAAGTAGTTTTTGATGAAGTTGAAGTCCAATCAACTTGAAACTTAGAATACATGTTCCCTATGATATGATCTTTCTAATTTTAATGCCAAATTAGAGATTTTCCCCCATTTTCACGGTCCACTGAACATAGAAAATGATAGTGTGATTGGGGCATCCATGTACTATGGACACATTCTTGTTTAAATCTATTTTTACATGATTTCCAAAACCAAAGTAGAATTAGGTGAGCGACACAAGCTCTTGGGAGCCTCTAGTTTCTGAAAAAAAGTAGTGATCAAAAACTTTTTGTCTCTTAATATCAGTGAATAATCTTTATTAAGCAACAATATTGAAACAAATTACTATTACCAATAGAAGCAGAAGACATGTATTTCATGCCCATCTTGCACAAACAATTATTAATAATTTTATATTTTAATATTTCTTTTAGTCAAATATAGATTCAACTGATGTTAGTGAAACAAATACAAACAGACAACCAGTGAGTTATATAGACGATGTTACCATTATTGATTCAGACAACCTACAGCTAGAACCATCACCCAAACCTGAGAATAACTTAATACAGAATAAGTTGGAGAACATTGCAAAACAGATCAATTCTAATACAACAGAATGTACAAAATTATCATCAAATACAGACAGCTTAACACAAGATATGATTATACAACCACTAACAATAAACTCTACATCACAACTGATAGCAATTACTGATTCACAGCCAGTTTTTAATAACAATTCTGCACCACAAGTAGTGATGATAAACTCAACACCACACCTACTAGTAAATTCAACAATACAGATACCCACACCAAGTTCTGTACCACATATTGGAATACAAGAATCTAGTTCATCTTCCAGTTCAGTGGTAACAGGAGCTGTTGTGCCACAGGATAAAGTGATTTCAGAAACAATAGCACAGAGTTCAGAGCTTGGTCAGGTATCATCCTTATATCTAGATGTAAGTTTTTATAGGACCACAAGAAATTTGCGTTCGTATATTGCTATCATGTTGTCGTCATTGTCTGAAGACATTTGGTTTCCAGACAATAACTTAAGTAAAAGTGAATGGATCTCTATGAAATTTAAGCACAAGGTTCAATAGCACAAAAGGAAGGTTGGGATTGATTTTGGGGGTTATGGTCCAAACTGTTTAAGAATTAGGGGTCAAAAAGGGGCCAAAAAAGGCATTTTTCTAGTTTCCGGACAATAACTTGTGTATAAGTGTATGGATCTCTATGAAATTGTACCACAAGGTTCCATACCTCAAAGGGAAGGTTGGGATTTACTTTTGGAGTTATGACCCAAACTGTTCAGGAATTAGGGTCAAAAAAAGTTTTTTTTTTCTGGTTAATGGACATTTACTTAAGTATTAGTGTATGGATCTCTATGAAATTGAAACACAAGGTTCCATACCACAAAGGGAAGGTTGGGTTTGACTTTGGGGGTTATGGCTCAAACCTTCAGAAATAAGGGGCAAAAAGGGGGGAGAGGAACAAGGTTTTTTCTGGTTTCCGGACAAATACTTAAGTATTAGTCAATGGATCTATATGAAATTGTACCACAAGGTTCCATGCCACACACAGAATGTTAGGGGCGATTTTGTGGGTAGTGGCTTTAATCGTTAAGAAACTAAAGGCCAAAAAGGGGCCAAAAACAAGACTTCTAATACTGGCTAAGCTGGTTCTAACATAAATTATTTCTGATCTATATAAAGAAACAACAAATACTGATATGGCAGGAGATACACACTAAACAGGGTGTGTAAATTATTATATTTAGTTTGTAAACAGATTTACTAAGTATTGCGCAACAACAAAGTTTTGCAAAACAGCAAGAAATCTTCAATTGAAAATAAATACAAATCTTTTAACCAATTTCAATGAGGATTAATGTAAAGTCTTGAATTGTTTGAGGTTTTTACCATGTATTAATATATTGGATATTTGGACATTTTTAAATAGGTCTACAGTGAGGTCCAAAGGGTCCAAAATTAGACTTTGTTTGATTTCATCAAAAACTGAATTCTTGTGGTTCTATGATATGCTGAATCTAACTGGTTCTATGATATGCTGAATCTAACTGTGCATTCAGATTTTTAATTTTGGGCCCTGTTTTCAAATTAGTCCATATTAAGCAGGGCTCACGCTACCAGGCGACTAGGGCGAAGAAGTCGCTTTCCCGTCCGTCACTTCGCTTTGCCCGACCCTCAAAAGCGAAAACAAGTCGCCCTGATGTTTACGATACTCGCTTTCAGTCGCTTTCGTCATCGGACATTTTCAATTTTTACCAAGTTGATAAAACATCAATTTTTTATTGATTATTAAAGAAATTCAGACATGAACGATTCATTTTCTTAAGAAAAGAGGTTTAAGCATTGACTTTACAGTGTGTAGCAGGTTATTTAATAAAAAGACAACTTTTTATCACTGCATGCACTTCCGGTACTTGTTACTCAGAGAACGTACATCAATTTAACTTTCGGCGGCAAAATAAGTTTGTTACTTCATTTGAAAGTGATAAAAGTTGCCTCTAGTAAATGTTTAATCCATTTATTGCATTAAAAACGTCATATTCCTTTCCAAATAGCTTGTCAAACATCGTTTTTTTGTAAATTTTCCTCGTCCGCCATTAATCGTTTACTAACTACGGATCGGAACTGGACCAGCTATGACCGAAATCCATATTTTTACAATAATAACTACAGGTGCATGAATGGAAAAGCTGACAGAACAATATTGATCCCAAAAGGAAAAATTACGCATTCCACACGCATTAACAGACTTTTAGTTAGATCTAATTGATTAATGTATATAATTCCATATAATTTATATGGATTGTTTCAAAATATTGATTAAAGTTGCTTAACTACTAATATCAATATATTATGGCCCAGCTTAACTTTGTATATCTTTTGATGAGAAACACTGAATTTCATAACATGATAAACAAGATAGTTTTTAATTGAATTGTAATTCATATATTATAATTTCTTTACCTTTTTGACATAAAAAAAAAAAAAAAATCTTTTTAGTGCTAGATATTTAGTTGGTAGTTTCTAACAAGAACCTAAACTTAAACAACTTTGAATTTGAACTGTTAATTTAATTGTATACTCAGATATGAATTGAACAACATAAAAAGAAAATAAGTTACATATGACCCTTTATACTATAGTAAAAACCAAACATTGTAGCGCCGCGCGCGAAGGAGCACTTCTCTTTCAAATCTCACCACTTCTCCCTATCAGTTTCAAAAAGAGAAGTCACTTCTCCCTAAGATTCTGAAGTAGTGTGAGCCCTGATTAAGGTCAAAAGGGTCCAAAATTAAACTTTGTTTGAATTCATGTTTTTTTTTATATGCTGAATCTAACCATGGAATTAGATTTTGGATATTGGACCATTAAGTAGATTAAATGTCCCATTTTAATTTTTAAGTTATCTGACCACATTTATTCTGTGTCAGAAATCTATAATGTGTCAAATATTTAATCATTATCCAAATTAAGAGCTGTATCAAGCTTGAATATTGTGTCCATACTTGCCCCAACTGATCAGAGTTCATCCTCTGCGGTTGTATCCAGCTGCTCAAGGCGGAGCGCATTTTTTGAATCAGTATTTAAAAGTATTTTTTCCAGGCAACTTTTATATATCATGTGTAGCATATCATTACTGTGGGTTCGTTTATTTTCATGGGTACCAATTTGCGTGGATTGAAGAAAAATCATATTTTTGTAGATATTTAATTTCTTGGTTTCGCCAAAATCTGCATACAAACATACAGAAAACATCTACTTCGTTCAACATTTAAATTCGTGGTTCATCTATAACAATGAAATCCACGAAAATTGGAATCCACAGTATATAGAGTTGAGTACCTTATTTAATATTGTTGACTCAGAGATATGTCTCGCTTAAAGGCATAAATTTCAGAAAAAGACGATCTGATGGACAGCAACATTGCTTATTAATTCAGTCACTGGACCATGATCTAGTGGGCAGGGCCTGAAAATGGTTGACAAACTGAGATGTACAGACAGTAATGTAACTTTATAGAAAATATCGTTGTTTATTGTAAATAGTTCCTATCAATATAAATTAAGCCGAAGCCATCGCCATTGCCAGAAAAACAATCCCTTTGTCTCACTTTCCGCTACTTTCGTCGCAGGCAAGACAAAAACTACATTCTTGTTCAATTTACATTTTCTTAAGCTTAAGAAAAAACTACAAGTTATTTATTTTTAGCTCATCTTGCTCTAGGGGCTAGCTGAGCTATAGCCCAAGAAAACACAGTGACTCATTTATACCAATTTTGGTCAGAATTTGCCTAAATGTATTGACTGTTTATTAGAGTTGTTGCTCTTCAATGGAAACTACTGAAACACTTCAATAAGGTGGTGTTGGGTACATCAAAAATTGTAAAAGTTAGTGATAAGGTCAGTTTAAGAGGAACCAGAAATGGCTATTCAATGATATTTGGTTCATAGTTGAATTGGTATAGAAACATCTCCATTATTATTATTTTTCATTCTCAGAGTGGAAGGATACCATCATTATAGTAGGCTTGAAATTTGCAGTTTTATAATGGCTTTTTCTTCATTGTCTTTAAAAAAAATTTTGTTTAATTTTTGTCTCGCCTTGAGAGTCAAAAACCATGACATACATGTAGGAATGCTGTTTCTGGTGTCATCAGCAACATCTCATTTTCTTGGAAATTATTTGTCCCCGCTTCCTCAGTCATGGTCTATTGACTGAAACTTTGCTTAGTTTACATGTATTAGTTTGTGATTAGGTCTCTGTTAATGTAAGCATTGGCACATCTCATTTCCATGGATTTGTTTTGCCCTGTACATTTAGTCATGGTTCATTGATTTTAAATATTTTGCATAACTTAAATGTTAAAAGTATTGCTATTTTAATTTCAACATTTGCATTTTACTATCAAAATAACAAAAAGGTGAGACATATCTCTGTGTTTACAGTTTATTCTTTGATTGATTATTGTTTGCTTAACATACAGTGGCAAGTATTTCTTGCGTATTCAGGTTGAGATATAATTACATTTCTACATGGGAAGAGAAATTAGTTTGGTCCTCTCATTTCATCTCAGTGTCACTGGAAACATCTTAAAGTCTTCTACTGTGGGCAATTAATACAATTGCACCATACAAGAAGCTCTAGACTTAGAATTCATGAAATGTGCAAGTAAATTATTTCTGTTTTTCAGGTGTCCATTTCCTAGGCCATCCAGTTAGACAAAATAAGGCAGGGCAGCTGAAAGGTGGAATAGAACTATTAGTATTCTGAGCAATGTTTGCATTTAATTATATATTAACATGTTTTTGTCTGTTCAATAATTCTAAGTCATGCTTAAAGGTGTCAGCCTTTGAAATTTTTAAAATCAAGCTTTTCCAAATTCATTTGTCATTAGATTATATAAAATACATTTAAAAATATAGAAAATGAATATATTTGTGTGCTTGCTGTTTGAGATATGGACATATGAAGAAATTTAATTTTTGACAAGAAAATAATTTCTCCAGAATTTTTAACATGTAGGAAATGTATTCACGAAATTGAATATTAAATTAAGTAGAAAAATCTTGAAGGAATAACAAGAATTGCTATTTTTTGTTTGTTTTGTAAAATGTGTATTTAAGTTTTATCACTAAAGAAATAAAACAAAATACAATATATTGAAACCTTTGTAAACCAAAACCTACATAAAGCATAAAAAGCAAATTTGAATTAAACTCATCCTTTGAAATTTAATCTGTGTCTTCTATTTAGACATGAACATATTTCAGTAAATACTAGTTATTTAGCATAATTTTTCAAAAGTTTGCTTTAATCGGAAAGGACCCGTGGAGTTAAATATTTTTGTAAAAATAAAGATTTGAGAAAAAAACATCCCTTCGGTTGTTTTATATGTTTTGTGGTAGATGAGTAGTTGAGTATTGCTACTCTTTTATTTAATGATGGATAGTATTGTCTGTCCATTCATAGCTTCACTTCTCATGCAGTAAGTCAAAAGTCCTTTTTACTATAATTTAAAAAAAAATGAAACCAGATACAGACTTATGGAAGAGGGCTTCTTTTCCGTTTTGATAATTGTCTGAAATTTATTTTATAGTTATTGGTCTTAAAAAAATGTAAAATGTGAAATAAGTCCAGTAACAGATACATGTAATGGCACCATATTTATTAGTTATATCAAAATAAATAAAAGCCACTTTTTCTAGAGTTGTAAGACCCAATCATTCACAATTCTTCCATAATTTGTTATAACTGAAATTTATGGTGAATGATTTTAATGAAATTTTAGCACAATGTTATAATTGCAAAGAGTAATCTTCTTGTCCATTTCTTACTTCAATTGATCAAAATGACCTTTTTTATGTTTATGTGACAACTTTCACCAAATGCCATGAAGTTTGGCAACAGTATCAGAATTTATAAGTCAACCTCCATTTTGATCTTGATGATTTCTTTATTTGCTTTTCTGAAGTACAGCGCTTTAAATATTATGATATTTCTTTAAGTTATTGCAACAGGCATATCATATAAGTAGCTGTTTATTATAGATCTGTTGTGCACCAAAAATGATGTGAAATCAATCTTTTTAAGTTACTGGCATAGCTTATCACACAATTATGTCTTACAAATATACTAGTCCCATTGCATTTTAACGTTTATCAAAGTTTTGGGTACTATTCATTGTATTGAACCATTACAAAAACTTGATATTCTCTCTGAATATCGCAGAACTTCAACGGCCTTGGGAGAACACTGCTTGGATAAATGCAGTTAAATATTAAAGTTTTTATGCCCCACTGTAGCAGAGGGGGCTTTAAGTTTTATCCTTCCATCTGTCCGTCCTGAAATTGGTTTCAGTTCTTTGAATTTGGGTGGTGTCACTTTTACCCTTATAGTTTACCTTTACAAATGAAAAAATTGCTGAATTTTTGTTTCCCTTCTCTAACTTAAATTTGCCTCAACCAAATGTTATGAATCTTTTACACAATGGTTATTACCACAAAACACAAATCTATTTTGAATTTTTACCATTCTAGAGTTATGCCCCTTTACAAATGGAAAATTGCTGAATCTTTCGTTTACATTCTCTAACGTAAGTTTGCCTCAACCAAATATTATGAAACTTATACACAATGCTTATTACCACAAAACTCAGTTCAAGTATGAATTTGGATAGCATCACTTGAACCGTTCTTGAGTAATGTCCCTTTGTAATGTTATATGCAAGCGGGGCATTATCTGTGTCCCATGGACACATTCCCCATTTATTTTTTTGTATATTATTTATAATGTTAAATGAATACAAGCAATAGTAAATTGAAACATTGTATATATGCTTACGACTGTTTCCAGTATTTTGATTCATAAGCCTGTTTAGATAGTTTTGTTTCTGTATATCTTTTAGGCAGTTAATTTGTATCAAAAAGCATATGAACAAAGAATGCTGTTTCTTATGTTCACACAATTATTTGTTAGACTTTATCTTTGTAAGGGAGATTGTTAGAAATTACAATGTACAGAGGCTTATATGAATAATTGTTTCTTGTTACACAAAAGGATTGTTAATTATGAAATTGATTTTATCATCAAGTTATTTTGAAAATAGTTTTAAGATGATATACACTGTTAAAATTTATTTATACTTTTGCTTAATGTTCTATGTGTATAGGACAGTAATCATTATCAGACATCATAAATGCATTTTATTGCCACTGAAGGTTCTGTTATTTGAGCAATCATATAAACATGAATGATTTTACATTTTTCTTATTCAAGAAGATTTTTTTTAAATGTATAGTATTAGAATATAGTTATGTTACTATATAAGAAAAAGAGTGGGACATTGTTATGAAGTGCATTTGCAATTTTATAAGTTAAAAAAATGATTGCTGTATAGTCATCACTTGTGTTGTTGTTTTTCTCTTCACCTGAACCACTCAATAAAAACCAACTAAACTTCATATGATCTCTTGTTGCATTATTATTATAAATAGCATGAGAAACGGATCGCTTTAAATGTAGACATTTTAGCAAGTAGCATATTGTCCTTGTAACTGTTTAGGTCCTTTTTAGTCATACACCTACTGACGTTTGTGGTATAAATAAATTCATGGTTTTCTTCGGGGGGGATTTGAGCATTCCTGATAAAGGTAGATCCATAAAAGTGTTTTGGACACCCAAAATTTTTCAAGTTGTATTTTCATTAGAAGACTTGCCCCTTTTTTTCTGCAAATGATCAAATCAGCATTCATCAGAAACTCATTCATATTAACAAATTATCTTTGTTATTACTTTTATTACTTGACATGACTAATCAGCCTGACTGAATGAGGGTTAATGAACATTACTTTTAATAGAAACTGATTATCTGCTTATTTTGTATTACAGGGAATATTACCTTCAGTTGATTTAGCCTCTGAAATTGGTAAATTGATTTCAGATCCTTTATATGTTATGAAATGTGATTTTTAGGACAAAGCTTTGATAAGAAAATGTCCTCTAGAACTGTTTTCAAAATGTCTTTCATGACTTGCTCTCCAGAATTCTCATTTTAAATAACATGCTGAATATAATTGTAACTATTTAAGAATCATGTTTTCTTTGTATACCTACATTAGCTTGCTATATAATTCCAGTCAACTACACCAGCTTCACTGCTTGTTTATATTTTATGCCCTGTATACAATAGTATGGGGCATTTTGTTTTGCTGTTTGTTTGTCTATGCATCCGTCCATCTGTTTGTTCATTGTCCAGTATCTGGATTAAGCTTTGGTATAAGGCAGGGGTTATAAATGTTTTAATTTAAAGTAGTTTATCAGGAAGTTAGGCTAAAATCAATTTGAAAAACATTATGATGTGAACTTTTAAATGTATGCCAAATTAGGGTTTTCACTCAGATTTCATGGTTTGATGAACATGTTTATCAATTTTGTGAATTTAGTCTATAAAGAAATTTAATAACTTTGGAAATAAATGCAAATTTAAGGCAATAAGTAAATTGACTCAAAAAATATTGCAATGATTAAAGCTCTTGCTTAACTTTAGCATATTTTACTACAACCTGTACAGAAATCACATTAACCATGTATAATTTGCCTTTTCCAAAATTTCACAAATGTACACCTTAAATTATAGATACTGTATGTATTTCTAGATATGTAGGCAAGTTAAGGAATTTGCATGTCAAAAGGATCACATTAATATTTATTCTTTCCTTAATTATGTGAAATAGGCAAATGGTGTCCATTTCAGCCAAATATCAGATACCTGTAGACAAAAAAAAAAAAAAATATGTAGGTCTTGTTTGGAAACTAGAATTGATTTGTGTGCCATGATATTTTTAGTTATCTAGGCAGTGCCAGCCAACAAAGTCTGATATGTTTGGGGATATAACTTTTATCATTATCTTGAACCATTTTGATTCTAACTATGTACCCAGTATAGCTAGTATAGGATATTTTCCATATTTTTCATTTTTATGCTTCAGTTATATGTAATCTAAAAATCATTTTACTTTACACTGCTTTTGAAGTTTGCTTAATAGAATGTAAATAACTGAAGCCAGGGTGTGACAGAAGATATTTCATTTCTAATTTTTTTTACTTATAGTGATTCATTGATAATTAGTTAGTTAGTATATGTGTTATTATTCTATTCACTTGTGAAAATGATTTTTGATTATTTGTCTTCTTTTAGTCAATCTTTTTGAAACATAATATTCTTGAATGACAACGAAAATAATTTCCCAAAAAGTTTTCGTTGTACTGTAAATCAAAGAAGTTAATAAGATAATTGCATAGTCATATTTATATACTAACAGCATTTATATAAAAACTGTGTTCATCTTAGTTGTAAACTATATATTTGTGCAATATTTTAAAGAAAGGTGCATTTTACTGTATACAAATTATCTGTTATTTTGATTGTTTAAATCAATCTGTTTAAGATACTTTTGGGTTGTAAGTTGTATCTCTGGTAAATGTAACATTTACTGCAGGTTATTATTGTATCTCTGGTAAATGTAACATTTACTGCAGGTTATTAGTGTATCTCTGGTAAATGTAACATTTACTGCAGGTTATTAGTGTATCTCTGGTAAATGTAATATTTACTGCAGGTTATTAGTGTATCTCTGGTAAATGTAACATTTACTGCAGGTTATTATTGAGAATATTTAGTTTGTAGTTGGGAAAGCTTATAAGATGAAAGTGGGGAAGAAGACATTTATTATTTTCATTTATTTCATCAGACTAATTCATTATCAATTGCATGATAAGTTTTTTTACCATAAATTCAGAAATGGTGTTGCATCTAACAGAATATCATTGCTTTGGAAAGATTAATGTAGATGTCAAGTACAGCGACATAGAGAATGAATTGTAATTTACTTGTACAGAAGTATTAATTCTGAAATGGTCAATTGAAGTTTTATTATGTCTCATGTAAAATAACAAACAGTGCACTAGTAATGTTTATTTGACGATACAATTTCCATCCATATTCAAACTGGGAAAGACCTGAATAACCATGTATTTCAAAGTTGAATTCTAGGAATATATACATTTCTGATAAATTTAATAATAATAAAAAACATTAAATTCAAATCAGCTTAATCTGAAGAATCTGTGCAAGAAAAACATTTTATTCATTGTTAAATCATTGTCTTGTTCTTTTAGTCATATTACTCAACCAAATATTTCTTTTAAGTTTCCTAAAGTATTCTCATTTGAAATTAAAGTCCTATTCTTTGTAAATGATCATGCAATTGAAATTCTACAAATCCACAGTTTATTTCTTGTACAAATGGTTTAATTATTAAAAATTAAAAAATAAAAAATAAACACAAGTGAACCAACGCCTGGTAAATCTTTTGTCAGTAGATTCCGTAACGGAAAAGTGGATACCTCAGATATGCAGGGTTGTTACGATAAAAACATCAAATGTAGAAGGTCCTATAACAACAACACTTTAAGGAATTCCTTAAAGTGTTGTTGTTGTTATAGGACCTTCTACAAATGGTTTAATTATTAATTAAATTGTAAGAGAACTACTCTAATTTTGTTCAGATTTTGATTAATGAGATGTAAACCAACTTGTGTATAAATGAATGTTGGTGGAATAACTTGCTTTAAAGATAACTCTTGTTTTTTTATTATTAATTTTAGAAGCCAAAATTTGTTAGTTATATAGTTTTCATGTTTTCATGATTGTTGTTTCACAGATGTAATCTTATCAAAATATATATCTGTTGTGTTGCTGTCAATAAATGGTTGTCCTCAAAGCAATTTATTTTTATTATACGGCCCATCAAAGAGTTATTATAGTATACCAATATCGTTCTTCTTTCAACACTTCGTACAATAACTAAAAATTGCTTTAACCAATTATCATGTCACTCTAACACCACATAAGGAATGATGGAAGAAAGCTCACTTTGATTTTGAAAATGTTGCCTTTGTTGTTCCAGATGTACAGGACTATTTTAAACCGTTTGAATTAAGGCAATTCCAGTATACCTTGATTGATTTCCCCCTAACTTTACCTTATTGTTGGGATTAATAAAGGAAGCTGTAAACGTACCAAAATTGAGTTTGCTTGAATTAATGTAATGGAAACTTAAAATACTTGTTGGAATTAGTGAAAGTAGCACACCATTTGATTTAATTTTTTTTTTATGTGTCATTCCAGAGTTATGGGACTTTGACAATTGAATGATCTCACAATAGACCACTTTCAGTTATGTCCTTCACTGGAAAAGTTTACCAATTTTGCTCACCTTTATGACGTCATCTACCAGATAGAGGGGATCGCCTGTATTCCTGCACTATTAAAGTTCATCAAGTGTCTTTGTGATCGTCATTATGCAGGATAAACTAGAAATAATGTTTGTTCCATAGGTACTTAATCACAATTCCCTAATTATACCCCATGCAACGAGTTGCGGAGGGTATAATGTTTTTGACCCGTCCGTCCGTCCGTCAGTCCTGTTTCTTGTCATCGCAACTCCTCTCAAACCACACAACAGAATTTCACGAAACCTTTTTAGATAATAAGGACATACTATGTAGTTGTGCATATCGACAGGAAATTACGATTCAATTCTTTTTCTAGGAGTTACGCCCCTTTGAACTTATTTACTTTAATGTACTACTGCAACAGTTTGTCATCGCAACTCCTCTCAAACTACACAACAGAATTTCATGAAACCTTTTCAGATAATAAGGACATACTACGTAGATGTGCATATCGACAGGAAATTACGATTCAATTTTTTTTCCAGGAGTTATGCCCCTTTGAACTTATTTGCCCAATATACTACTGCAACAGTTTGTCATCGCAACTCCTCTCAAACCACACAACAGAGTTTCATGAAACCTTTTCAGATAATAAGGACATACTACGTAGATGTGCATATCGACAGGAAATTACGATTCAATTTTTTTTCCAGGAGTTACGCCCCTTTGAACTTATTTGCTTCAATGTACTTCTGCAACAGTTTGTCATCTCAACTCCTCTGAAACCACACAACAGAATTTCATGAAACTGTGTAGATAATAAGGACATACTATGTAGATGTGCATATTGACAGGAAATTATGATTCAATTTTTTTTTCTGATACAATTTTTTTTTCTTACACTTATCTTATTTCTCCAATGACAATGTGGGGACGTGGGGTATGTGAGCGCGCTCACTAAGGTTCTTTCATGACATCAGTGCTGATTATCAATTATAAGAATTTCATTTGCCAAATAATTCGTGCAATATAGCATCAAATTTTTTTCAACCGCTCGCTCAACGGGAAGGAAGTGACCATGCTCCTAAACGCATGAATGATGTTCACAAAAACCAAAGTTTTTGATGGAAATGCAACAAACTCTAAAGCGGTCTATTAAAATGACGCTAAGATGACGTATCACAGCAACAGTTTGAATACAAAGACCAAGTCAAACCTAAAAAGGAAGTATTGCAGGTTGAAGGAATACTTTCTGCTACTAATTCCTATACAAAATGCAAACAATAAGATAAGAAAGAAATTAATAAAAAAGAAACCCTGTATCCTTTAATATAGCTGCTGTGTGTAGAGAACTCAATCAAGATAATACAGGGTAAACTCAAATCATTATAAAATAAAAAAATTTCCGCTGGTTCACATGATTAATATGGTTTCCAATAAAAGAAAATCCATTTGGAGCTACTGTGTGCAGAGAACTCTTATGTAGGTATATCATTACCATATCACTCATCTGAATTCTAATCATTAATTAAGGTAGATTGGGGGTCTAAATTAAAATCCATAGAATTTTTTAATAATTTGTCAAAATGTAGTTTATTTCATGCTTTTTTCAAAAATATATTAAAAAGTATGGGTCACTGAGTTATCTCCCCTTATGTGGCAAAGCTGGAAAAAAAATGAATCAAACAAAAATATTTGTTTTTAACCAGATTTTCAAAAGAAAAAACGATTATTGATTTGGGGATGTATGGCGGGCGGGCGGGAAAGTGGGCGGCTGCCAAACAGTGTCCGTTCATTTACATGAAAACGAAATCTTTTCAAATTTAGATATGTTGTTTCCTGTGACTAAATGAAGGTCAAGTTCAATTTTCAAGTTTTTAGCTGTTCTCGTTGTTGAGTTGTAGACCTTTTCAGTAGCAAAAGTGCTTAATATTAATTATATGATTTATTCAGTTTGAGTTATTTCCCTTTGAACAGAAATGGTATAATTAACAAGTATATGGATAAAATTAAACTGTGTTTCATTTCAACATAAATTGAATATATATAGGGTTCTTTCAAATGCTGAATCTAAACCTGTATTTAAATATTGGATTTTTGGGCCCAGTTTTCAAGTTGGTCCAAATCAGGGTCCAAAATTAAACTTTGATTGATTTCAACAAAAATTGAATTTATGGGGTTCTTTGAAATGCTGAATCTAACCATGTATTTAGAGATTTTGAATTTTGGGCTCCTTTATCAAATTGGTCCACATTGAGGTCCGAAGGGTCCTAAATTAAACTTTTGTTTGATTTCATGAAAAAATTAATACTCCGGGGTTCTTTGATATGCTAATTCTAACAATGTACTTAGATTTTGGATATTGTTATTATATGAATTTGAGTTATTTCCCTTTGAACAGAAATGTAGTCATTAAAAAGTATTTCATCAAAAATTGAATTCTTGGGGTTCTTTGATATGCTAATTCTAACAATGTACTTAGATTTTGGATATTGGACCATAACAAGTAAATATCCAATTTCAAATTTTGGTTTGCAGTTCTTTGACCACATTCATTTTGTGTCACAAACCTATGCTGTTGGTTTCAGACAATAACTTTAGTATAAGTGAATGGATCTATCATGTCATCGTTGTCCGAAGACATTTGGTTTCCAGACAATAACTTTAGTATAAGTGAATGGATCTCTATGAAATTTAATCACAGGGTTCAATAGCACAAAAGGAAGGTTGGGATTGATTTTGGGGGTTATGGTCCCAACTGTTTAGGAATTAGGGGTCAAAAAGGGGCCAAAAAAGGCATTTTTCTAGTTTCCGGACAATAGCTTGTGTATAAGTGTATGGATCTCTATGAAATTGTACCACTAGGTTCCATACCACAAAGGGAAGGTTGGGATTGACTTTCGGGGTTATGGCCCAAACCGTTCAGGAATTGGGGGCAAAAAAGGGGGAAAACAAGGTTTTTCTGGTTAATGGACAATTACTTCAGTATAAGTCTATGGATCTCTATGAAATTGGAACACAAGGTTCCATACCACAAAGGGAAGGTTGGGTTTGACTCAGGGGGTTAAGGCTCAAATCGTTCAGAAATAAGGGGCAAAAAGGGGGGGGGCGATTTTGTGGGTTGTGGCTTTAATCGTTAAGAAACTAGTGGCCAAATAGGGGCCAAAAACAAGACTTTTCTATTACTGGCTAAGCTGGTTCTAACATAAATTATTTCTGATCTATATAAAGAAACAACAAATACTGATATGGCAGGAGATACACACCAAACAGGGTGTGTACATTATTATATTTAGTTTGTAAACAGATTTACTAAGTATTGGGCAACAACAAAGTATGGCACAACAGCAAGAAATCTTCAGTTGAAAATAAATACAAATCTTTTAACCAATTTCAATGAGGATTAATTTAAAGTCTTGAATTGTTTGAGGTTTTTACCATGTATTACTATATTGGATATTTGGACATTTTTAAATAGGTCTACATCGAGGTCCTAAGGGTCCAAAATTAGACTTTGTTTGATTTCATCAAAAACTGAATTCTTGTGGTTCTATGAGACTGAATCTAACTGTGCATTCAGATTTTTAATTTTGGGCCCTGTTTTCAAATTAGTCCAATTATTACGGTCCAAAGGGTCCAAAATTAAACTTTGTTTGAATTCATGGTTTTTTTTATATGTTGAATCTAACCATAGAATTAGATTTTGGATATTGGACCATTAAGTAGATTAAATGTCCCATTTCAAATTTTTAAGTTATCTGACCACATTTATTCTGTGTCAGAAATCTGTAATGTGTCAAATATTTAATCACTATCCAAATTCAGGGGGGTTATGGTTTTTGTCTGAGTCAGAAATTTTTTCAATCAAATTTTTTTTTTTCAATATTTTTTAACACTATAAGGTATGGGGGAAAATCTGGATTTAGAAATTTTTTTCATCAAATTGGGGATCAGAATATTTTTTTAGAAAAAACCATAACATCCCCGAAATCAAAGTGATGGAAATCACTCATGGAAAGATTGGAAGAGTAGTTTGAATAATTTCAAATCATATTTAGGTATGGTGTGGACAAAAAAGAACATTAATAAAGCACTATTGCTGACAATTGCATTAACTGCAGGTCTTTAGAAGGATAAGCACTTTTTCAGTAGATAAAATGAGCTGAATGTGAATCAAATTGAATAATAGCGGGTCCCTTAATTTGCACAACAATTTCATTTAATTTGCAGTTTATATCTTAACCAAATAATGTTCCCTGTTACATGTTTCACCTTTTACATTTTATCTTTTGAAACAAATGAAATTACAAAACAAAGATTCTTCTAATAAACATGATAAAGTTTATCAATTATCCTTGTAAGACATAGGACCAAGATAGACTTGAAGCTAAGAACTTTATTGTGTCAAAAAATTAATCTAAAAAGGTTGTTTTGGGGCATTTTGTAAGTTGAAACGTAGGTATACTAATTTTCTCCTCGGAGAATTGCTTATTGAAAACAATTATCATGATTATATGACACGGAAGATTAAAAGTTGTAGAGTGTATTTTAATCAATTTATAATTCAGATATTTTTCAGAAAAAGGCATTGAAAATGTACTTTTTCAACATAAGCAAATTTAAAAACTTATTTTATTGAAATGGGGATTCTTTCTTGATTGCAAAAATATATACACTTCTTATATTCAAATGACTAAAATTGTTAACATACGTTTGATGGGGAATGAACTGAAAAAAATTGGTTTGTTCTAATTAAGAATTTTAAAATTTTACTAAGTGTTTCAAGCCAATCGCTGATAAGTGAACTAACCTAAATTACTGATTATAATTACAGTTGATTATTGCAGATTTATCAAGTAAATTATAGGCCTTACATGAACACCTTTTATATATTTATATTTAGATTTCAGTTTTTTGTTGTTGTTGAAAAAAGATCTTGTTAATCCTTAATTAATCAATTATCTTTCAGGCATAATTTACAGAATCACTTTATGTAGTGTAGATCAAAAGTTATAGGCAATGAATAAATCTATCATCTCTATATATCAAACATCTAATTTGTGTATTCAATTATGAGGTCAAATATTTGTGTATTGAGAGTATATTGAAATGTATCATGAAGGGTCTGAATAATTATGTAAGACTGAGGTTGATTAGTAATGTGGTCAATATGATTGGCATTTAAGGAGGTGGGGCATTGTAATTAAGGCCCCACCTTGTCTCTGATTGTTTGGTGATCATGACAGTTGTCAATCACACTGGTACTGTATCATTACTCTAATTACCTAATCAAAATGACAAAAATAACCTGCATATCAACACACATTAAAGACATACAGATAAGATAAGATAAGATAAATTTATTTTATTATAGTGTCACATATTGATTGACATAATAAAGTAAACAATATATATATCATCAGTTAGAACATTCAATCAATACCCAGCCATAAAATTGACTTATGAGACACTTTTAAAGTTCTATATTTACACTAAATTCTTATAAAAATCAGTATTTACACTAAGTTACAATCACGTTATCTGTTGAATAAAATATAAATATATAAAAATTAATCTAGACGATTAAAAATAAATAAAAATTAAAACAAAATAAAATAATGTTAAACTATACTATAACTATCACAGTTAATTATATTGCAATCAATTAAATAAAAAAAAAAATAATAAAAAATTGCTTCACTTCAGTATAAAATTATAACTTAAAATTAAAACAAAAATCAGATTAACCTTAATCATGTTATATCACGAGTCGAATGTGAAAAGTTTTCGACGTAAAAAGAATTTATGCAGACTCTTACAGAAAAATTGCTGTATTACTTCGCAGTTCATGATGTTAACAAATTGACCATTTAAACTCATACTGTTAAAATTTTCAATATATTTGACGCATTCAAGAAAAAAGTCATATCTCAAATCTGAATATAATGGACATGTCATTAGAAAATGTTTTTCTGTTTCTATTTGAATACTTGAATGAACTGCTCCAAAAATATACCCAAATTTTTCACAGTTTATATGTACATATGTACATAGACATGAGAATTATAGGGAACTATATTTCAGTGTGTAGATATAGGAAGATGTGGTGTGAGTGCCAATGAGACAACTCTCCATCCAAATAACAATTTATAAAAGTAAACCATTATAGGTCAATGTACGGCCTTCAACACGGAGCCTTGGCTCACACCGAACAACAAGCTATAAAGGGCCCCAAAAGTACTAGTGTAAAACCATTCAAACGGTAAAACCAACGGTCTAGTCTATATAAAAAACGAGAAACGAGAAACACGTATAAATTACATAAACAAACGACAACTACTGTACATCAGATTCCTGACTTAGGACAGGTGCAAACATTTGCAGCGGGATTAAACGTTTTAATGGTACCAAACCTTCTCCCTTTTTCTGAAACAATAGTATAACATCACAACATAGAAAAACACACGATAAAACATCAATTGGAAGGCTTAACTCAATCAAAAACGTAAATTAACACACTATGAACGAATAAATTCGATCTGAGTACCTGAAAGTAAATACATAGTTAATAAAATATTAGGGACAAACATTCAAGGCCAAAAAGCAAACAAACAAGTCCAAATAAAGCCATGGCAAGACACCATCGCAAAATATTTAACCCTTAGAAAATAATAACTTTTGAAAAAACCGGTTTTCATAATATATACAGGTAAATGAAAAATAACTTTGTCGTTTTAGGTATACTTTTTCTGTCTATATAAAATCTTCCAATAATTAGGAATACCAAGAAAGGTCTGTCATATAAATACCTAATTTAACACTAGATACATAAGGGGTAAATATCAACAATAAAACTTCCCTGTACAGATTAAAGGAGAATAATCTTGATGTTCATACAAATGTAGTATGAAGAAGTGAAAATTATTAGATATTCCAAATAATCAAAGCTGGTATACAGACAAGATCCATATTAATATAAAATAACAAAAAAGTATTAAAAATAGTATCAACAGGTCGAATTATGTATACATTTTGTAGATTTAGTAGCTAACCTGTGCAGCTTGTTGTTAGGGAGGCCGGTGCCTTAGGAAAGATTTAGAACAAGTTCCAATCTTTCCAAAACCATAACCCCTTGAAGTTAAATGGATGGTCGTTCCCACGGGACTGGAAACACTGATGAATTTCAACTTCTATTTGTAGCTGTAAATACTTTAAAGTTACATGTACAGAGGGTGGTAAAAGGTTATTTTCGTGAAACGTGTTTTGCCATTTTTATTTCACGTGCAGCCGTGAAAAAGGTTCGTTATTCACCGTGTTTCGTGAAATCGGTAAAAAGATCAACGTGCAAGAAATTTTTAATTGTTCGTTCATCGTGAAATGGCAATTTTATTTCGCGTTCTTCCGTGCAGATACCCCCTTCCTCTGTACAGTATTGTGATTTTATACAGATTTCATTTTTTATTTAGATAACTAATAGTACATTAGTGTTCTCCATTACAAATCATATGATAATATACAAAACATTTCAAAGTTTTACATGTAGTATACATATAACGTGAGGGTACCCAAATTGCACCTATTTTGACAGTTTTTTAACCTACGTTTATTTAGGCTTCAGACAAAAGTTTTCATTATGTGTTTATTTTGTAGATGTATCATTATTTCCTGTATGGTTTTACCAATTTAATTTTGAATCCATATGGAATCATAGAAAAATTGGTCTGAACTGACCTCCAAACCATCAATGATTCTGTAATGAGGAGTACCCAAATTGCATCCATGCTTAAAATAGCATCGTCAAAAGTCGAATAACAGAGCTTTTGTTTATTTTTTTCAAATATTTTGAACAATTGGATATCAGTCCATGCTTACTCTTCATTTTTTAAGAAATGGATACTTGTAACATATTGTATTTGCTTATTTTAAAAAGATGACGTTTTGATGACGTCGCATGGCGACGTTTCCGTACATTTTGCTTGTTCAGTAAACACTTCATCTGTTGATAAATACTGTGAACATTTTGTGTATATCTAAATATTTTTACCTATGTTGAAAGATGTGCATAGTATCAAATCATAAAAATACAAATTGTTTAGTCTCTAGATAATCTTGTAAGATTTCCGCTGCTATTTTTGCTAAATAGGTGCAATTTGGCAAACTCCGTACAGTGATCGTTTCCGTTCCGGAACTATTTTCCTTTACTCCAGGTTGGTGCTAGATCAGATCACTTAAAGGTAGATTTTCGGGTTACATCGGACATTTTCATTAAAAAAAAACTTACCGGTGACGGACATGCATAACTACGGAAAATATATACATGGTGTATCCAACTCATTATATATTGTCTATGAATTTAGGAAAAGTATACTAAAGGGATAATCTTTATGATATATGACACCACGAAATTTAACGAGACTTGCGAGGATAAGCAATTTAGCTAATTAAGACCGAGTGGCTATTTTGCCGGCACCGGCAATTAATACTGATAGAAAATAATTATGTGCGATTTTGCCGGCACCGGCAATATAGAAAATAATTATGTGCGATTTTGCCGGCTCCTGTTATATTATCTGAATTCAAGCCAGAAAAACAGCATTTTTATTATATAGAAAAAGCTATTTTACCGGCTCTAGCAATTAGTGAATTTGTTATTTTGCCGGTTCTTTGGTAAGAATAAACTCAGTTTAATATTTACTTTTGAAAAGTACATGTAATAAATTAATGATATGCCGGTAGTTAAATAAGAGCTAACAATATTTGAGATACATATAATCGTTTAAAAAGATGCACCAGTCAAAGTGAAAGTAAGAATTGATAACAAGAAATAAAAACAAAAATATTGAGGGTCAGTGTAACACTTATTAATTCAAAATATCAAAAGTTTTAAATTTTAGTTTTTGGATTTTTGATTAAAGTTTTAAAATATCAATTTTCCAAATTTTGTGTTTCTTTTAAATTTTGAAAATTTCACCAAACAATTAAAATTTAAAATCATAAACTTCGTTTTAAAATTTAATAGTTTAGATATTTAAGCAAACTTTAAAATACTAAACTGAACGAACAGAACAGTTTCGATCATTTCGCTGTTTGAATTTTGATTTTGATTAAAATATAGGAAAGGGGGAAAGGACTAAAATGTGGATATATGTTACAAGTGCGAAACTGAATAAGAATGGAAGAAATCGAAATGAAATTTATCAAAGCAAATCAAAACGGAAACAATATTTTTCTGAAAAACTAGATTTAATATAAATTATAAAAAAGAGGCTAACTTAGACCTACTATTGAATCACTAATTACCGGGTTTGTGATAACATGACCAACACGACGGGTGCCACAAGTGGAGCAGAATCTGCTTACCCTTTCGGAGAACCTGAGATCACCCGGTAGCGTTCGTGTTGCTCAGTCTTTAGTTTTCTATGATGTGTTTTGTGTACAGTAACTATTGTTTGTCTACTTATCTTTTTCTTTTTTAGCCATGGCGTTGTCTGTTTATTTTCGATATATGGGTTTGAGTGCCCCTCTTTTGTTAAAAAAGAGAAATATGTTTCTTAAAGTTTAAAAAATAATAAGTAAGTAGATATAAGAAGATGTGGTATGAGTGCCAATGAGACAACTCTCCATCCAAGTCAAAATTAATAAATGTAAACCATTATAGGTCAAAGTACGGTCTTCAACACGGAGCCTAGGCTAAGACCTGGTTTTAACACTTTGATTCTCTATAACTAAATGAACAAAATACAGAAATTACTTGTTTACCTTGTGATAACTACAATTCTTAAATAGCGAATAAAAGGAAACGGGATATTTGATTTTTGAAATAATGAATAGTTCCGTATTTGTTATTTGAACTTTGTAAGTTATTGTACGACAATCAACTTTGAGCAAAATACAAGTACACATCCACGTCCAGTCAGAAAGGGACGTGTAGAGAGTGTCACGCTCTCTGCACATTACGAACGATTACAACAACTCTTTAAGTGGTTCATTGATTGCAAAATTTCTGTCCCTATCCAATATACCCTCATTTTCCATTGGCGATCTAAATTTGTCGACCTTCATCCTGAACGGAATCTATTACAGAACCTACCTATTGTATTTATTGTTTATTTGTTATCGTCCTGAACATGCATGAAATATTTGCCACTGGCTAACAACAATCAATCATTTAAAATAGGCCGTTTATATATAAAGTGTTACGTAACTCAGGTTTAAATTCCCTCGGGCAAAGTTTTCCTTAGAAGGATTTTGCTATTCTTAATGTCCCTTTTGGCAATACACCTCTTGATCGAATTGTTTCAATTCTTATATTTACTTGGCTTCTAAATATTCAGCTTTGAGCGTGCCGAATGTAGGTAAATACAAAAAAAAAACTTCGGATGTATGCAGTCTAGTGTTGTTTATTTTTTATTTTCGGTCGTTAACCGAGAGATTGGTCGGTTAATCTACCCGAGTATGCGGTTATATGGGCGGTTGGTCTGTTAATCGGGTCGGTTATACGTCTGTTAAGAGTAAAATCACAACTTTAATGTTAAACTCTGTTAAATATATCGATTTTCATAGAATATTTTCCGCCTGTAAAAACATTTCATAGTCTGCGCAGTTTTCAGTAAAACTAAAAGGCGTCGCGCAAGTATGTGGTATTTATGCTTATACACATAGCATTTTTTTGGATAAAAGGCGAAAAAAATTTTTTTTTAGATATCATTTAAAGGACATAAAATAGTACTTTGGTTCTAAAAAATAAATTGACATTAGTAAATATTTCATAACTGTAATATAACGTGAGTAATACCACATTTTAGTGAATATTAGGGGAATAAAGTCTGTTAATGGGTTGGACAATTTAAATTGTGTCCGTTAAGAGTTATTTAGCCACGACAACAGTTTTGCTACCTTTATAGTTTCCCATTGAAAAGTTAAGAATGAGATGTACTTGAGTAGAAAAATGACAATACGTTGCAACAGTATCCTTCTAGTAAGAGCATTTTTATTTTGACTTTCTTCGCATTTTATTGAAGGTGTGTCACTTCAATATAGCGTTATATGGATTGGCCGCTGGAATATGCATGAATTTATTGTTCATGTGTTGTTTCCGTATATTTTAGCCACTCGTCTTGAGCCTACCCATTTGTTCCGATAACATCCCATATAGCAATCAAATTATACTGTTATTGCCATTCAGAACTCTCAACAGACCAATTAACAGACCGAGTTTTATACATCCGACCCATCAACAGACCAGGTTTTTGATAAAAATGTATTTATGTCACCAAAATACAGATTTTCGTGTAGATTTTACACATAATGATATTATTATGGTTAACAAACACAATGCCTGTCTTTTTTCGATGTTCAAAATATTGCATGCAAGTAAATTCAACCATCTTGTCATTTTGTATACATTTTGTGTGTGTAAAATGTGTATAAATTTATTGATGAGTAACCCGCCTTTTCATTTTATAGATCGTTTATCGAAGCTAGAAAAAAAATAATTACACCGCTGGATTCAGTACACTGAATTGTTTTGGCAGACATGAATAGTTTTATGATAAAATATATTTAAAAGTTGCCTACCTTTGTGTGATCTGATGAAACATACTGACATTGCAATGATTTTCTCAATAACACCTGATTAACAGACTTTAGCCAACCCGATTAACAGACCAATAGCCCATATAGCCGCATACTCAGGTAGATTAACCGACCAATCTCTCGGTTAACCGAGTGACGGCCGTGCATTCACTTCAAATGTTATTGTCAATGGCAAATAGTACATGGGTGGATTAAGTTTTTTTGTACTGTAATCTAATTGATTGCAGGAAGTTCTCTTTTAGTAGAAAATTTGTTTTTGTATTATATTTTTCTGATTTTTTACTGCGGTTTCTATTTTTAAAACTCATGAGTTCGCCTCTGTAATATGTATCAATCATTTAATTATTTACTGTAGATACAAAGTTAGCACGAGATTGAATGAAAGAGACTATGAATCCCCTGTACTCGGTGCTATAAGTTTCTATTTTCAATGATTGATTGTTGTTAGCCAGTGGCAAATATTTCATCCATGTTTCTGACCCCGGACTCGGACCTCTTTTAAACTGAGTTTTACTGTGCGTATTGCTGTGTGTTTGTTTTTCTTCATTGGATAGGGGTATAGGGGAGATCTCACAAAACATGTTTAACCCCGCCGCATTTTTCCGCCTGTCCCATGTCAGGAGCCTCTGGCCTTTGTTAGTCTTGTATGATTTTTAATTTTAGTTCATTTATATATTTCGGAGTTTAGTATGACGTCCATTATCACTAAACTAGTACACATTTGTGTTTAGGGGCCAACTGGAGCCCGCCTCCGGATGCGGGATTATCTCGCTGTGTTGAGGCCCATTAGTGGTCTTTGGCTTCTTTCTGCTCTTTGGTCGGGTTGTTGTCTCTTTGACATATTTACCATTTCCATTTTCAATTTTATCTTGCAGACTGTTTCGAAAAATATTTTAAAAAGTGGATATGTTTAAGATATTGCCGTATGGGGTATATAACTGGTAAATCGCAATATCAGATCACACAAAGGTAGGCAGAGATCAGACTTGGCTGTATCGGGTATATTACTGGTTAAACACAACATCAGATCACGCAAAGGTAGGCAGAGATCAGACATTGATGTACGGGGTATATAACTGGTCAATCACAATATTAGATAACGCAAAGGTAGGCAGAAATCAGACATTGCTGTACGGGGTGTATAACTGGTTAAACACAACATCAGATCACGCAAAGGTAGGCAGAGATCAGACATTGCTGTACGGGGTATATAACTGGTAAATCACAATATCAGATCACGCAAAGGTAGGCAGAGATCAGACATTGCTGTACGGGGTATATAACTGGTAAATCACAATATCAGATCACGCAAAGGTAGGTGGAGATCAAACATTGCTGTACAGGTATATAACTGGTAAAACACCACATCAGATCACACAAAGGTAGGCAGAGATCAGACATTGCTGTACGAGGTATATACCTGGTAAATCACAATATCAGATCACGCAAAGGTAGGCAGAGATCAGATATAGCTGTACGGGGTATATAACTGGTAAATCACAATATCAGAAAACGCAAAGGTAGGCAGAGATCAGACATTGCTGTACGGGGTATATAACTGGTAAATCACAATATCAGATCACGCAAAAGTAGGCAGAGATCAGACATTGCTGTACGGGTATATAACTGGTTAAACACAACATCAGATCACACAAACGTAGGCAGATATCAGACATTGCTGTACGGGGTATATAACTGGTAAATGACAATATCAGATCACGCACAGGTAGGCAGAGATCAGACATTGCTGTACGGGTATATAACTGGTTAAACACAACATCAGATCACACAAACGTAGGCAGAAATCAGACATTGCTGTACGGGGTATTAACTTGTAAATCACAACTTCAGATCAAGCAAAGGTAGGCAGAGATCAGACATTGCTGTACGGGTATTAACTGATAAATCACAACATTAGATCAGGCAAAGGTAGGCAGAGATCAGACATTGCTGTACGGGGTATATAACTGGTAAATCACAATATCAGATCACGCAAAGGTAGGTGGAGATCAGACATTCCTGTACGGGTATATCAATGGTAAATCACAATACCAGATCACGCAAAGGTAGGTGGAGATCAAATATTGCTGTACGGGTATATAACTGGTAAATCACAACTTCAGATCACGCAAAGGTAGGCAGAGATCAGACATTGCTGTTGGCGGGTATATAGCTGGTTAAACACAACATCAGATCACACAAATGTAGGCAGAGATCAGACATTGCTGTACAGGATATATAACTGGTAAATGACAATATCAGATCACGCAAAGGTAGGCAGATATCAGACATTGCTGTACGGGTATTAACAGGTAAATCACAATACCAGATCACGCAAAGGTAGGTGGAGATCAGACATTGCTGTACGGGGTATATAAATGGTCACCGAAATCACAATACCAGATCTCGCAAAGGTAGGTGGAGATTTTGTAAAGTTAACAACGCCGACGGACCACGGACGCCAAGTGATGAGAAAACTCACTTGGCCCTTTGGGCCAGGTGAGCTAAAAAGTATCTTATTGTAACAAACAGGCTTCAGGAATTATTATCCCTTGATGAATTCTGAAATTTTTTTTTGTTCTTTGGTCAGGTTGCTGTATCTTTGACGCATTCCCCATTTCCATTCTCAATTTTAGTATACATTCATTATTTCATGCATCAAACTTTTGGCAGATATTCTTGTATTGAAAACAGAACAATTCTGAATACTAGTATGCTTTGGGCAATGGAAGTTTAAGTGCATGAATACATATATGTACACTCTATAACATCAAATTTTTTTGAATCCCATAAAAACAGCAATAAATCAAAATTTCTACTTGATGTATCAATGTTCATTATAAGCTTTTGAATGCTATCTATTGTGGATTATCTGGTTAGAGACAAATCAAACATGTATGTCATCAAGTAAAAACAAGTTTTCATACGTTTAGGTAGGAACATGGTTACCAAAATGAGGATTCTTGAAAAAGTTCACAATTTAAAAACATGAAAATTACTATCAACAAAATTAATAATTGCACAGTAATAGCTGTAACTATAGAAAACAATATGGACATAACAATTCATTTACTATTGCATGCTTATAAAGAAAAATAATATTTGATAAATATGCATTATGCTATGACCACAACATCACATTAAATGACTGTCTACCACTGTAATAAAAATATATAAAAAAAATTGTTGCATCATCATGAGCTCATTGATAAGTCATTATCTACCAATTTCAACAAAATGTATTGTTTAATTTGAAAAATATTAAAGTTCGTCCATGCTTAAGTCCAATATTCCTGCAGAACAGGAGAAAATGTCTCATTTAAAAAAAAAATACTCTCATACTCTAACACATATGGATATGAGAATGTATTCACTATGCTTATGCTTTGTAAGAGAATACAATTATATTTATAACATATGATATAAGAAGATGTGGTACTGGTGCCAATGAGACAACTCTCAAACCAAGTCACAATTTGTAAAAGTAAAACATGTTGTTAATAAATTTGTACCTCAAGATTTTTCCCAATACTATGCCTTCTAATAAAGTTTTAAAAACCTCGAAAAACTTGGCATTTGAGGATGAACTGAAACTCATCCTCTATATCATTATAAAAGATGTTATACAATAAAATCTTATTTTCTATAGTTAAGTTGTAGCTACTAAATCTTACTTTCGCAATACATGTTTTGTAAACATTGAATTTGGTTTGCATAAATAATTATTTAGATATCTCTTATTCACCATTTAGTAAAATAAAAGTTTTCAGGTTCACAATTTCAATAACTTGACTCTTATACCTGGAATCAGCAAAAGTAATAAAATTGCAGACAAAAATTTCCAACATATATCTAATCATATCATTTTGAAGAAGTATGAAACTGAGCAAGTTGTTTTGGCTGTACCTTCCATCACTTAAACCTATAACAAACAATTCATTTCTAAAAAAATACAACCAAATACAATTATTTTTTGGACGTCTCCCTAATTCGCCATAAAAGTAATTATAACAGTTTTCAATACACATGTTGTGCACCATAAGTTCATAATTACCCCAACATTTCAATAACTTGATGCTGACATACTTTGAACTAGCAAAAGTCAAAAAGATAAAATATAGGTTTTCAAGACACTATTGTTAATAATATGGACAAGCTTAAGACAAAGCCCATAATTCACACTTCGGTAAGGACAACCATGTTTATACAAGCAAAATTAACCAATAATTTACTATAATATATTTTATTTCACAATATTTGTTCTATATAAGAAAACATCGGAAAATCAACAATACTAAATTGACTTGTTTTTTTCTTCAATTATCCTTTTGTACACTCATTCACTACTATATTGTATCAATTTGTGAATATCTGTACGCAAGAATAGCTCAGACTGAAATCTGTTCAGACCTTCCACCATCATAACAAAGCTTACCATCACCTAGTAAAATATAAATTAAATGTGTTATTGTAGTAGTTTTGAAAGGTATATTCAATATGAAATAAATTGTATTTGGCACAATGTAATCTAAATAAAGGCAACAGTAGTATACCACTGTTCTGAAGTCATATTAAACAAAATATTTGTTCACTGTTTAAAAAAAGATTGCTTTACCATCAAATTGTAAGTTTGTAACTATGTAAAGGTTTCAAAGTCAATGAAAATAATTTCAAACAAACCTCTGGTAAAAAGACATCAAGAAGCTTCTCATCATTTTCTTTTACAGCCCCTATACTGCTGATCTTATTCCTCAGTTCAATATACTAATAACATAAAAATAAAAGAATTAGTATCAAATGAACATATCTATTTTTTCCCCGTCTCTTGAATGATATGGAAAAAAAATGAAAAATGTTATGCTTGGTACTACAAATGATATCTAACAGTGCATGGTAATGTTTGAAGTTGGTTGACTTCTAAATGTTAATCAAAACATTTTGATGCAATTTTTAATGCATATGATATTTAGTTTGTTACCTGTAGTTTTAAATCTTTACTTACTATTTTTTCAGAAGGAATGAACTGAACACAATTCAACATTTTCACATCTTTTCTTTTCTTTGACATGTTTGAATTGTACTGTCTGAAAACAATCCAACGAAACGAAGGCAACTCTGCTGTTCTAATGTTTAAGAAATAATTCATGGGGGCTTGAATATATCGTGATTTTACCACGGGTTGGCCCTTTATGACAAATATTTTACCCTGAGCGATAGCGAGGGGTAAAATATCGGCATAAAGGGACAACCGTGATTTTACCACGGGTTGGCCCTTTATGACAAATATTTTACCCTGAGTGATAGCGAGGGGTAAAATATCGGCATAAAGGGACAACCCGTGGTAAAATCACGATATATTCAAGCCCCCATGAATTATTTCGATTCTAATAGGACAAATACGGCAATTGTTTTGGATCGAAGTGCTCTAGATGGAGGCATTATTTGCCGTTCCCATAAATAAACGCACTATCAAATTGACGTAAAAGACCGGAGCAAACTGAATAAATGACATGCTTAAACTATTTACAATAACATATTTAGATAGGTTTGGATGAATCTAAATGACAGTTGTACTTATATGTCTTATATGTAAAATGGCTTATATAACACACTTTTGCATCGTTTGTTTACGTTTCCTTGTTGTGATGATTTTCGGTTTCACAAGCGTGTATTTTCCCGTAAAATGCTTATATTCTTACGTCATCGTTCTATGACGTCAGGTAGCTCATTCATAAAAAAGCATATGACGCGGGAGTACGATTGGAACAGCCCAAACAATATATTCATATTTTACCACGGGTGTGTACTCAAAGCGTTTGAAGAACGTCATGTTAGAATATTACATAATTTCTGAAAAAAAAAATATTTTGAATCAAAGACTGATTGATAAATTGTGATTGTTCTTTAAAATGTCAAATGTCATAATGTTTATATTCAAATTTGAAATACGTTTAAAGTACAGAACAAAGCCTTTGAAAAATGCTTACTACTAAAACTTCTTTGAAGCTTTAAAGGGTCTAATACTGAAATATCATGACAGATTCTATTAATATGTCTTTTTATACAGTCATTGTTTAGCTATCTGCATTTATATAATTTTCAATATAACAACAGCTTAGAGAGAAACAAGATATTTAGGGATGTGTTCTTCTGATGCTTCTATCTCATTGGAATCTAGTTCAGGAATTATTTCAAAAACATGTGACACCAGGGGAAAATATCAATGAATTTAAAAAAAAGTATAATGAAACTAAACTCTGTGCAAAAAGTATGTACTTACAATAAGCAGTTTTTGAGTAACAAAAGTTTCAAATTGTATAACCATGACTAATACATACCTTTATATCTACCATATCCAGAGTTTCAATAAACCTCACATCATCCTTGTAAATATTGAGGCTAGAAAATAAATATCATCAAGTAAATAATCAAGTATATGCAGGATTTTCAAATCCAACAATTCCCCTAGATATACACACAGTAAAATAATGCAAGTACATGACTTACTAAATGAACAATAATATGTTAGAAAATAAATCACACAAACACAGAGATTATCACTAGATCTATTTCAAAGATTGTAAATAAACTATTTGCAAACAAAGAAATTGATGAGCACACTTATAACTTCTTAAGTGACTGCAAGAATCCTAAACATGGATACATGTACCTTCTTCCTAAAATACATAAAATTCGGCAAAGACTCATTAGAAGCTATCAAAATAGATGGGTATAAAGAGGAGAATTAGCTGTGCCTTTCAGGCCTATAATCATTAAATGCAATTCTCCAACTAGAAGAATTGAAAAGTTTTTAGATTTAATATTAAAACCTTTATTGAGGAAACTAGAGTTTTACATTCAAGACACAAAAGATTTTATCAATAGGATAGAGTCAATGACCTGTGTACATAACTGTACACTAATTGCCTACGATGTAACTTCAATGTATACAAACATGAACATTGACAATTTACTAGATACAACCAAGAATTTCTTAGATCAAATTGATCGAACAAAGTATAAGTTTAAAGTACCAAACAAATTAGATCTAATATCTTTTGCAAAAATTATATTGGAAAACAATGAGTTCCAATTTAATGGGACTTTATATAAACAAGTTATAGGGGCGCCACAAGGTGGAATATTATCACCCACTGCCACCGATCTGCATCTGTCAACAATACTTTCACCAATCTTAGACAGATTTCAATTTAAAAATAGCATTAGTATGATTTGTCAATATCGTGACGATGGTTTCATGATTACAGAGTGCAACAAATCACAAATTGATGAGTTCTTTGCAATTGCAAACAACATTGACCCTCTACTTAAGTTTACGTATAATTTCTCCAATACAGAAGTGACGTACTTAGATACTGAGGTGTACAAAGGGGAGCGTTTTAAATCGAGTGGTGTCCTTGACATCAGGTTACATGTCAAACCAACTGAAACTTATCAGTATCTCCCAATTACAAGTGCACATCCTAAACATACTTTTAAAAGTATTATAACAGGTGAAACAATTCGTCACATAAGAAACAATAGCAACGAAACTGATCTTAACAAACATCTTCTGACCTTGGAGAATAAACTTATAGATAGAGGCTATGATAAGTTGGAAATTGCAAAAAACATAAAAGATGTGAAATACAAGATTAAACGATGCAGTACTCTGTCAGATAATTTTAGAAAAAGGGAAATTCCACTTACACTAGTTACTAAATATAACCCCACAGTTATAAATCTTAACAGAGCTATTAAGAAACATTGGCAAATTTTGCAAAGAGATGAATATTGTAAAACAATATTTAAACAGATGCCTATCATTGCGTATAAACGCAGTAAAAATTTAAAAGAGCACCTAGCAAAAACAAGACTTTTAAATAGGGAGACTTTTGAGAAGGGACCCTTGCTAAAATAGAACTTAGCTAAAAAATCCCGAAACACCGTTAATTATATATATATATTTCTAGTAAAAAGGCAATTAGTCATTTCGACTCTATAAAAACTGTGTCAAGTCTTGAGATTTAAGTATGTATGTTGGCGATGGGAATCTATGCATTTGTGGAAATTTTACCCAAATGTTTGTAAACAAGTGAATGTGTAATTGATTACTAAAAATACCTCCCTGTAATTATTGTTAAACAGGAAGTTGATGAAACTTATCACATGGTATAGCATGCTCACATTGGGTTGATTCCAAATTTTAGAAAGCCTTGATTTTTTGTTCCATTACACTATAAGGTATGGAATACTATGCCTGTCACTTTTTCAAAGAATAAAGGTCTATAATTACTCAATGTCATATCAAAAATTTATCAAAGCCTTAAAGGCTATAAAAGCAATTGCTGCCAAGTTAATGTTTTTGTGACTTTTATTTTTCATCCACATGTATAAGAATGAGAATAAACCTGACAGGATTCTTGTGAGAAGTAAGAATGTTTTAACTTTATATCAATAAAAGACTTTAGCAGAAAGTCCTTTTAATATGTTTTACATTTCACAAGGAGATGATACCAGGCTAAAGTTGGAGGCAAATATATGTGCTGAAACATATAACCCAACGATGAAATCATTATGGATTATCCCTGGTAGTGTTTGTAACTGGGCAATAATTTCCTTTATTGATTTAATTTTAAGAATTTTCATAACTGATTTAAATTCAACCATTCAGTTAAACATTTCAACTTTCCAGACACAAATGTTAAAAACGGGAAAGAAAAAAATATCTTACAAGACATTAAACATGTGAAAAGAAATATATATTTCAGCATACTAAAAATATTTTCCTAATGTTACTTTGTCATCATTTCTTAAATCTAAGTCCCAAACATTATGGCTCAGTTGATATGTGCCATCCTCGTGGTGTTAGTTAATATACATGTCAAGTATAAACTTTGAAATCATAACGGTTCTCTAGATATAGAGCGGACACGATTTGTTACCGACGGATGGACAGACGGACGGACAGACTGATCACTATAGGGCCCTAATAAATTTGCCAACACGGTGGACCATGTGGACCGTCGAGTGTCAACAAACGTAGTAGACTCGTCCACTGGAAAGACGAGGATAATTATTTCAACATTTGTCATGCATTCCGGTTTTGATATCCAAAAGGACGTACTTTTTTCAATCTATTAAACAAGAAAATTCCAAATTGTGAATATCTCTTCATCTTGACTTGGCGTCTATCATGTTTAGACGGGTCCATTTCATTAATAAGGTGATGGATAAATCTTACAGAGTTATGACAAAAAAAGGAAAACTAACTTATTGTTATGTGTTTTTAACAAAGGTTTCGTTCCGCTAAATTATTTGCGCAAACAAAGTAACAAAATAGGTCAGTTTAGTTTGTCTATTTTTAGATTACAGGTAATCATTTTACACTGTCGATAAAATGGATTTATTACAGCGCGGAGTCTATCAGTATCAACACCAATTAAAATAGAAGGGCCCGATACATCATGGAAGTATTAAAATATGTCAAGAGTTATTAGAATGTGTAAACTGTGCTACTTTTAATTAAATCAGAAATGCGAGATAAGATTACATTACTATAACCTGTGTAGTGATTTTGATTTTACGAAAAATTTATGAATGAACGATAATTTTATGAATGAACAAGAGCACCTGACCTCTTTCTAAAAGAAACACGAACTACACACATAAAACCGTATTTAATAAGAGATAATTCAGTCAAATTTTCAATACTAAATCAACAACTGAAATGATTTCATATTTTGTTGAAACATCGCACGAACGGAGAACGGAATTGCAGGTATAAAAATGCACTTTTTTTCACTCTGACTTCTATGTTATTTGATAGTCAAACGGTTGTCCCTTAAATACAAAATACATCTACAAAAACATATGTTGAAACTTCTTCAATTCACTAATGTTTTCAACAGTTTCAACCAATGTATTGCATTAGAAACCATAAATAGGTGTTTAAGAATGACAAACCAGGAGCCTGTTTAACAAAAAACTTTGACTTGATCTAGGCGGAGTCTCTGATCTACGTCACGAAAATGGCCATATGCGATGGCATAAAAGCAATTGCTTTAATAAAAAACTAAAGTGAGATTATTTTAATAGTTTAAACCAGTCACCAAAGTTTCATGAAAACTACTTAAAGCACTGATGAGTTATTGTAAGAAAAATGGAAAATCACCTTCTTTTAATGAATAACACCCACTAACTCTGACACATATAATCTAAAATTTATAAAAATCAACATATAAAATCTAAAATTTATAAAAATCAAATGATATAAACAATTCAGCAAAGTTTCATACAAATTGGTTAAAGCGTTTTTGAGTTATTGTTGAACAGACAGACAATAGTATACCATAATATGTCCCAGTATAAAAATGTAAATAAAAAAAACCAAACCCTGTATCCTGGAAATTTAATAATGCGTCTCTGGGTTATCCTGGCAGGACATATCATCTTTTTAGTGTTTTGAATCAGAGTCCTGCCTTTCAAAACATAGCTATGGTCAGTTTTCGACTTTTCTTCCTGCAAAACAAAATGACATTAACATACCACTATTGATGTTCCCATAAAATACAATATAATTATTTTAGCAAATACTATTGGTTTAATAAAGGGAATTTTGAAAAACTATATGAACTGTGATATTTCTGTTGATACACAATACATACTGTAATATGCATATTAAAGGTGAATACATGAGAACTTAGACCAAAGACAAGTCTGGCCAAGACAACTTGGACCAATTGTAAGACAACCACAACCATTTCATGCAATCTTTACCCAAAACCTATTAACACTTTCGAAGTAGCTGGTGCAATTGCGATTTATCAAACAAGTTTATAAGAATGGTTTAAGAAGATCATGCTTGTTGTTTCTTTATTTAAAATGACTTTTACTGGTTTCGGGTACCAGATAGGAATTGTCAGTAATGGCAAAAAAACTCTCTTATAATTTTGAAATTGCTACCTTATCATGCTTATCAGTTGAAAATATAGTTAATGGTAATATATGTAAATCGCAAATACACATGTAATATTGTTTAAGTCAAGGATTTGTACAGTAAGGTTACTATACAAATCCTTGTTTAGGTTAAATACATGTACTTTTTCCGCCTTATATTGGATCTTCTTTTGATGTTTCAGTCAGGACCATGCTGACATTCTCTAACATCATATCCCAGAATAATGTAAGGACAGCCATTGGTATCTATTTTACATCTGTCATCAGCTTTTCCATCTTCCCACCAAATTTTATGTGCTTTGTAGTCTGTTAAAACAAGATCAATGGTTTCAGTGTTGAAATAATACATTCTCATTTTAATTATTCTCTTAATGTAAAACTCTTTTGTCTTGTTGGTCATAGGATTTTCATACTGAGTTATCACATAAAAAAGACAGTAAAAAAGTAACAGTAGAGAAAATGATAAAATATTAAATGCAAATAAACTAATAAATAACGCAAGTTAATAAACTGCAATTAGAAATTTTACCATTTGGTATCACATAGTAAACAATTGGTTAATACATGTATTAGATATAAAGTATTCTCATATAGGAGTGGTGTTTCATTGCCGAAACCTGGTTGTTTGCTTATAAATGATAAGTTGCATTGTTGTGAGTTTAAATATTTGTTTTTTTCAACAGATACATCCAAATGTTTATCATGTTTATAGTGAATATGACAGCTGTTTTAAGTAAACATGTGACTTATGCGGTGAAATAAACACTTTGCTATCTTTTTCCCCAAAACCAATAACCAAGGGAAATAAACCAATTATTAATAAAAGAACAGTTCCATTGTTGCACGTATTTTATCTATCCAAAAAACCCTTTTTATTAATCTTTAAAACAATTCATGAATGAAAAGAGTGCAGGGGAACAAACAAGTTTTTTTTATGATGTAACCTTAAACAGACGTATATTTTTTGGGGGCCTTAAATGTTAAAATCCCTTATTCTATCATTAGTTCTATCTAGTCCAAATAATTATGACGTCTTGGAAGGCTATTTTAAATTTTTGCTTTGACGCCTTCCTAAGGCGTCAAAGAAAAAAAATATAATAGCCTTTCAAGACGTCATAATTATTTGGACTATAGTTCTATCTAGATTCCATGTATGGGGCAAACCTGAAAATATCTGAAAGATAAACATATTAAGCAATCTGCATTTTTTCAACAGTTTTGGAGAAGTCATGGCAATTTGGCCTCTGCCATAAAAAAATCCTGCGCATGAATTGTCCTTATCAATTTTCCAATGTTAAATGTTCTAGTTTTAGTCCTGGAATGTCATCTTGTTTTCAGACCTCCCTGTCTCCACTGGTGATGACTATTTTTCACCTGTCCAGTTACTATAAGAAGTGTTACAAATTACATTATATGCAACACATAAGTTGTAACCAGAGAGATTCAGCACTTGAAGAAGAAATACTGAAATGAATAACATAAAAGATTTATCTTTCAAGTGCAAACAAATAACTGGAAATAGGCCACTTCATCTCAGTCCTGAGGATTTCATGGGCAAATAAGAAAATCGCTCCGGACAGAACCAAAATGGATAACCCTGGAGAAACTTTCTCTAAATGCTGGTTAATGATTTTGTAGAAGGCCGTGCTATTCCAGTGGCGGATCCATGTGGAGAGTTCAGGGGTTGGAACCCCCTTTTCATGACGATCAATGCATTTGAATGGGGACATTTGAATGGTTGGAACCCCTATTTAAAATGGCTGATCCGCCCTGTATTCACACATTTTTCAATATTTCCAGACAACCACATGATAATGTTTAGTCTCAGTAAACCTCCCTTTTACCTGCGTACTGCGAAACATTGTACCAACCTATTGTGTCAGTCGAAGAAAACCCCTTATTTCTTCGGTAAATTGTGAAGTTTGTGTTTGTTTTAACTTCATGAGCGTATATATCATGCTTCGCTTCATCTGCAGTAGAAACGACTTTGTAGGCTTCGTCAGTCATGCTGGATCTCCCGCCATATCTATGTGAATGATCCGTGGTCAATCCGCTGTCGAAAATTCGAAGAGTTCCGAATACAGACCTCCTCTTGCCTGATCTGAATTAGCATCGACGTTTACTCCATCAATGTAGAGTAGTATGCGGATCGGAGCTGGAACTGCCGGGGAGTTTGGCAATTTGGGTATCGTGACGTTAGAGTTTGGTTTAAATGAGGATTTCCTCAATCTCCTATATTGGAGGTGCAGATTCATTACAGATACAGATACAGATTCCTGACAGACAGGCTCGAACATTGAGGGGTAAATTCATTAGAAATCTCCCATTTAATGACTTCAATGCAAACCCATTTCTTCATTAGATTTATACCAATTTACCTTTAGAAATGAGAAGCTTTCATATATATCTTTCATTAAAGAAGGTTAATCGTTTGCTATCATCAAAGCATTTTTGGGCCGTCCACATGGCTTTGTTTACAAACACTATAATTTATCGCGCTAAACTCTTACGATGACCCATCACTTTTCAATCCTGTAATTAATTTTTTAAATGCATTCAGCATTATTTATTTTAATTTTACTAATCTACTTCTATGTGGATAATCTGCATTAAAGCATTTTTGGGCCGTCCACATGGCTTTGTTTACAAACACTATAATTTATCGCGCTAAACTCGTACGATGACCCATCACTTTTTAATCCTGTAATTAATTTTTTAAATGCATTCAGCATTATTTATTTTAATTTTACTAATCTACTTCTATGTGGATAATCCGCATTCAAAATATCCATATGATACGGGTTATGTTCTTCTCATATATTTTATGATGGTATGATACTAAACCCTTAACGGGAGCAAGGACGTATAACTAACGTCTAATATGCGTCATTGATGGGAGGGATTATGCTTGATTTTCATATGATGAAGACATAATCTATCAATTATTTAATTGAGGTCTGGAGCTGGCATGTCAGTCACTGATAGTAGTCCTTTGTTAATTTATGTATCATTGTCCAGTGTTCCAGCTAGGATTTCAAAAGGGCAGGGTGCCAATCCTGAAAAAGGGCATTTAACGCGTGATATGATAATATGAAAAGGGCATGTTTTAATAAAGATATTAATCAAACATTGTGTTTATTCATTGAATCACTGGTTATATATATACAAGAACAACATCATAAGCCCATATAAAACTCTGTCTCTTTACTTTTTAGGCTGAAAAACTTGTCAAGCACCTTGTCACACAAGTTTTCAAAGCATGCATTGCTTAGCACTGTTAAGCTTTATATGCTGTATGTTTTGAAAGTTGTCCTGGTTCATTCTGTTTCTATGGTCTAACTTTACAAGTTTTACCTAGGAAAGACCCTTTCTACCTCTGCTGTGCAATACAGCACAAAACAGCTGTGCTCAGTAAATGCACAATGTTAGGAATTAATGAACAGTGAAAATTTGTATTAAAAATAAAGAATACAGAAAAAGATGACCAAGGCACCCTACCAACCCTGCTTAGTGCTACTAAGACCCTCTTTAACTTTTCCCATAACTGAAAAGACCTAAACATATAAATTCTAAAGCCAGAAGTATGTAGACATATTTTAGAATATCTTTAGTAGGATAAAAAATTAGTCTTCTATGTTTTTTAATTTAAGTTCATTTATATGTTTTGGAGTTTAGTGTGACATCCATTTTCACTGAACTAGTACACATTTTGTTTAGGGGTCAGCTTCAGCCTGCTTCCGGGTGCGGTATTTTCTCACTGTGTTGAAGACCCATTGGTGGCCTTCTGCTGTTTTCTGCCCTTTGGTCGGGTTGTTGTCTCTTTGACACATTCTCAATTTTATAACACAGATCTATATACTTTGCATGTGCGCCAGATTAAAAATAAACAAGGACTATCTTGTTTTTACATATAGTTTTAATCCATCTAAACACAAAACATTTATTGAAAACTTCATCTAACAATCTGTGGAGCACTGGTCTTCAATGTTATACTGAAAGCTCCCAATCCCACCCCATAAAGGGTGGTCCTTTATAACATTTATTTACTGAATTTACCCCTATAAGGTCGCTTCTGTAAATATAGACAATTTAAATTAATTTCCAACACACCTTATTGCTATTTAGTCCAATCAGGAAAAAAACAGTAACTTAGACAACTTTCTATTTGAGCCATATGACGCAAAAACAAAGGTCATCAGTTATGAACTATTAAAAGGAAAAAGTAAAGAAAGTGAACATTTTAAAATTTTGATAGATGCAATTTTTTGAAACACAAACCTAAGTCATAAAAATCTTTTGTTTGAAGTTTTGCTGTTTATGAGTGTTGTATAAACCTCTGTGACCTCAGAATGTATATTGAGTCGCATTCCAATGACATATTGCTTGACCTTGTGTGAACTATAGATTAATTTACGTTCTGTGTTTCAAGCATATGTTTCAAGCAGGTGTGTTCGAATAACAAATATTTACTAAAAGTACTTGATGACAGACTTTACAAGTGGATCTTAAAAATGCATTACTTCAAAAAAACTTAATTTTTTGTGTGTGTTATCTAAGGCTATTAGTCTTTAACCTCTGAAAATTTTTAGTCTGCCCTTCCACGAAATATTTAATTAGAATTTTTTTAAATGATTTTAAACTTTCGAAAATTCCACATGACAAATGATCAGACAGCCATTTTTGCAACAGTTGTATTCACAAAGTTAACAGTTTGATATATAAATTCATTGAAAGTTTTATAGAAATCGACTCTTTTCACAAAAATCTTATGAGAAAAAATACTTGTAAGTCATGAACATTTCAGTATAACTTTCTATCATTTTAATCGTAAGATTTTTTGTGATAAGAATCCTTGACTGTTAAAATATGTTTTTTGCATAACTTCAGAGCAAGGTTATTAGTTTCTATACAAAAGACATTTATAAATAATAACATCACAGCCTTTACAAGTTGAATTATCTATTTTATGAACCAGGGGTTAGGGATTTTTCTGTATTTTTGTCTTGAACTAATTGACACCACGGTCACAAGAAAGCACAATCAGGTGTTAGGGCTTAGAGGTTTTAAACAAGACAAAACCCCATAACAGTTATGTTCATCAAACATCAATGAGTTGCAATGATTGGGAAAAGTAAACATAAGCACTTCTTAAAGGAGCATTAGCTACCAGATACAAAAAAAAATTAAAATATGATCTTTAATGAATGGAAACGTGAAATGCTTTTAGCAGCCAGTTTGGTTAAATTTTGTCAAAATAAGCTAAGAAACATTGCTGATGAATTATTCACTTGCAAGTGAATAATTTGGCCTCATTGAATGCGTTTTCATGTGACCTTCAATTTAACCCCTTAGCTAGAGTTGGGTTACGCATGAATTAGGCGTGTTTAGTTATTAAAAGGAAAAGAATGTCAACATCGAAAGTGAAACAAGGGTAAACCATTTGATTGACTGATTCGATTCACAAAAACTCATTCTTATACATGTTCAAACGATGATTAATATATATTTGTAACAAATAATATGAAATCAAACAGACCTAGAAAATTCCAATTGCATGAGTTCGCTATCTATTTATATCTATATTTATGTTTATATAGGGTTATATGACCAGCGGCAGTCTTCGGAGGTCACATCGATGATTAATTAGATGGCACATATTATCGAGCCCATGCATTGTAAATTGTTTATTTTAGACTTTTTATAACTTGGATATATGTTTTTGTATGTTATAAATCAAATATGAGAATTTGAGTCAAATCAGTGGATATGAATTTGACAGCTAATGCCCCTTTAACAGTTTGATTTACATATGCATATTTCATGAAATTACTATGCATACAGGGCTGTAGGTGAACTATGCATACTGTTAACTGTGAATTTATGCTGAGTCATCATATTTAAGGCCCAGGATTTCCTCAATCTTGATGAAATATTCATATAACTTTATATTTGGGTTAATTTCATTAAAATCTCTAAAGATAAACCAGATTTGGTAAAATTCTACATGTTTTCTTTTTTCACCCAATATACATGTAGGTTGCCCTTTTGTAAATATAGACATTAGTGAACGACCATTTAACTTCAAGCGGGGGAGGGGGTTATGGTTTTTTCCTAAAAAAATATTCTGATCCCCAATTCGATGAAAAAAATATATTGTGGTCAAGCAGATGACCAAAAAAAATATTCTGAATCCAGATTTTCCCTATACCTTGTAGTGTTAAATATTGAAAAAAAATAATTTGATTGATAGCGTCGAAAAACTAAAAAAAATCTGGCGCTCTGTGCGAAATTTTTTTTTGGACTCAGACAAAAAACCATAACACCCCCCCCTCAAAGTTAAATGGTTGCTCCCTTAAAATTTCCCAATTGAACTCCTTCAAGGCTTTAACTGTGCCACTTTTACTATGAAGTTTCGTAAAAATTATATCATGGAATGGAAAGTTCACATGCACTACTAATCAGGATTTTACTTCGTCAAAATTATCTCCCCATTATGCCACCAAATTTTTTCAATCGTAAAAATGGAAGCCATTGTAGCTATAATGATGCACTGTCAAGTTAGCTCTTGAAAACCAATAAATTTATACACATAGCATCATTACAATTCTTATATGACAGTTGTATTTTAAAAGACAAATATATCATTTAATGTACTTTTAGGCCTTCAGTCAACTTAAAACTATTGTCTGATAGGTTGTCATGGGGGAATTATCGAAAGTTTAAAAACACTAAACAAAAATTCTAATTAAACATTTCGTGGAAGGGCAGACTAAAAAATTTCACAGGTTGAAGATTAAATACCATAGATGCTACACACAAAAATAGTTTGTTATTCCAACACACCTACTCTGTTGTTATGATTCATCAGAAAGGTATTTTACTTGACCCATATATTTCAGTTTTTAGTACTGTGAGTTTAATGTTAATAAAATGTATATCAACCTGTAGTCCAAAGATATAAAATTAATCTGAAGCGAGAAGATATATCAAATATTTTTGCTTTATACGATTTCAAGACTAAATAGTCACCTCAAACACACCTGAACATAAAAAGGTGTACTCGACTTTTTCTTTTTGATGAAATTATTGCCAATTTTTATGATTTTTTACCAAAAAACTATCGGGGAGGGCAGAGATGCAAATTAATGCTTTAAAAAGATCAATCATTTATCTTTATGTGGATTTTTTCGCGAAATCTATGCTTTTTGCAAAGGTCAAAACAAAGGGTTGTATGGCATATTTTCAACATTTATATGCCTCAACAGGGAATAACACTTAACATTTTCCGACTAGGAGCCCAGCCTGCCACAATATGAAAATTAAGATAGGCACTATGGGCATTTTCATAATAGTTTTAGGGGCCCAACCCAAATATCAGTAGCATTGGCTACTGGGCCCCTGCTAATCTTTTTCCCTGCTCAAACTTCTAAGAGTTTAAACATATACTTAAACTCTGTACTACCCCTCCATTAACTTTGAGTCTCCTTGAGAATTCAATTTGACCACTTTCCAACTGTATTTATACTGGTAAAATTCCCAAGTTGTCTCTCTATGAAATGAAACATGGAAATCATTTCTGGGAACCAGTAGGTAAGTAAAACAAAATATATATGAATATTAATTCTAATATGAAGTGCTTCTTTCGTTTTGTAAACACCGTGATAAAATTCTCGATATATCTATACTTAGCGCAGACTCAGATATATACTTACAAATGGATGTTACAATTTACCTCCCACGTAAATCCACATGTATCGTAACCTATTTGCAATCGCAATGCCGATTTTATTGTTTTAAAAATTGCAATTAAAAAGACTACAGAACTTTTATTCTTACTCTGATGCATAACAAAAAGAATTAATGCACCAGAGCTCGGAGAAATGTACAAAATCAAAATAAAATAAAAATCCGCGAAAGTCCATTAATTCTTATGGCGCATTTAAGTATTTTCAAAACATGACTTCATACAAATGAAAACGCTAAAGCTGAAGGCTTTTTCCGTTACGTGAACCATCAAAATTCAGATAATATTGCATTAAAATTGATTTTTGAGGTAGGTATTGTTTTATTTTCTATTCTATTGCATTATTCGCATATTTACTGATTTCAGCAAGTCAACATGGCGGCTCCTTAGTTACAAAATGTCAACTGTGGATTTGACGGTAGCTTACGAGAAAAAAATGTAAATTAAAAATGGCAAATGTTGGGTTTGAGAATTAAAAGAATTAAGCACATTTTTTCTAGTGGTTATTTATGAAATAATTCATGCAAGCTACAGATTCATTAGAATGTTTTAGCTTTATCTAACAGGGAGTAAAATAGAACAGCCACACACACGGAAACCCATCCTAGCTTCAGTTTTTTAATGACCATATTTGTCCCATTAGAATCGAAATAATTCATGGAAGCCATAGATTTGTTGTAAAATTTACACATGGCCCAGGCCATGTGTAAATTTCCAACAAATCTATGGCTTCCATGAATTATTTCTTAAGTATATCCTGAAAAGAGGCATGGTTTGTGAATCAGCTGTATTTACAAAGTGCAACCTTAAATATACTATGATATTTCAAAAGATTCAAACAGTACCTTTATTTTAACAGAACAAAACAGTAAATTCACGTTTAGGATCTAGGAGTTTTTGTTTGAAGTAATGGAAATTGTCTGCTATCAATGAATATGGAAGAAGATATCTTGAAAACCAATGATACAGCAACAGAAATGGAATACTCTGATGTTGATGGAAGTGAATATAATGTTATATTCAATTATGACAATGAGAGTCTATCGTCAAAATGTCCTGGCAGGCCTCCAGGAGCTAAACATAAACTCAAAGATGAACAGCTGTTATCCCTTAAGAAAAGGTACTTAGGACCTGGAAGCCCAAAGAAAGAAAAAAAAGACAGAAGAAGACCCCTCAAATCTTCAAAGGTATTCAGTCTTATTAGCTGTTACCTACTATAAACACAATAACATACTTGCGTGCACACACCAAAGGCTAAAATATGATTAACAGAAAGGAAGAAAGATGAAGGGACGAAAGAGAGAGATTGGTTAGAATGATTACCCCAAAGAGTATATCACTCTGTGCAAGAACCTAATATCTCATATCTCACTTAGATATTTGGTAAATTTGGTAAATGATGTTGAACAGTTGATATGCTTTTAAAAATGACACTGCTTAACCGAACACTTTTCCATGTAAGAGTTATCTCCCAGAACACTGTTTTTCTTGTGCACACTACTCTTTTGCAATGTAAGAGGTTTTGACAAAATTGATAAGAGACCAAGGGTCTTTTGATTTGAGTTCTTTGTTTACCAAAAAGAAAATGATATCAAGGTCATTGTCGTGAATATGAGCCAAGTGACTTTAGAATTTAATGTTATGTAACTATTTCCCAGACTTTCGCACACACTATTGTAATGTAAAGTAACGCTATTGTTAAATATCTAAAAATCATAGAATCATAAAGCATCTCAACTAGCAAGATGTTATTTTCTTTTAACAAGTCTAACAAGTTAATAACCCTCTAGATAGTCATGTTCTAAATTTTTATTTTTGCTAATAATACCTTTTCTTTAGAAACCGTATAAGGTATCAACAAAATTTTTTACTTAATTGTTAGTTGCCACATGTCGTAAAACACTGACATTTGGTTGACAGGGTATGTTGACATTTAATTGGAGTTTTCTCCTCTCTTATATTTCAGATTAGCTCTATGGTAATATAACTCATTAACCATATATAGTAGGGACCTAGGGTCTTTTGATTTGAGGTCCTAGCTGGATGACCTTGAAATTGAGGTCAAGGTCAAAGTTGAATTTGAAGTTCTAGATTTTGACCTTTGCTGTAACTGCTTATTGGTACGTGATAGTCAAAGGGTCTTTTTCTTATGAAACCGGAAGCAAAAATTTGTAAACCTGAAGTACCTACTTATCTGTCTTATTTTAGAAACATAGAAACTGCATATTTTTTAAACAACATAAGGTATGCTATGACATTTTTAGAATCAGTGTCTTAAAAAGGGAAGTCGAAAATTACCTCCCTTATTTCAGGCAAAGGTATATTGAAACCTGTATTTTTGAAATCAGTGTAAAGTGAGCTATCTAATGACTCTTGTAGGGACTTTCTGTAAGCCAAAAGTGGCAGATAATCTATCTCCCTTTTGTCCCATGTTCTGACATGATGAAAGGGGAAATAATTTTGAAAATAAACAGATGTGGTAGGATTATTTCCAATGAGATAACTTTCCACCGAGACCAAATGATGTAAAAGTTATCAACTATAGGTCTCTGTACTGCTCTCAACAATTAGCAAAACCCATACTGCATAGAAAGCTATAAAAGGCACAGAAGATGACAAATCTAATGCAATTCAATCGAGAAAACTAACAGCCTGATTTATGTACAAAACAATAAAGAAAAACAAATATGAGATAGCAACAAAAGACAACCACTGAATTACATGCTCCTGACTAAAGACAGGCATAGACAAATTGTGGAGGAATTAAACATGTTAACCCTCCCATAACCTTGGACATTAGTGTTACAGCACAACATGAGAACAAACTATAAAAATCAGTTGATATGACTTGACTCATCAGATTGATGCAAGTTAAAGCAAACAAAAAACAACTAACAAAATGACTTAAGACACAAAGTTTTGTACCAGTCTGAAAGTACTCTCAGTTACTGAAAGCTAGTTCAAAGCCGTTAACAGCTAACAAAAAGAAAAACATGCATCCAAGACTGAAATATCAATCTGTACATGAACACATCCAATGGAATTGGTAAAGATGTCATAAACAGATCTCATTGGCACTCATACCACATCTTCTTATATCTACTTGTTGCTTTCAGTTGTCAATTGTGACATCAACAATTGTTGTAGTTTTTGACTAGGTTATTTTCATAGAAACCTCTTTTGATATGATTAAAATATTTGGTATGCTATAGCTACCAGCATAAACACATATCATTTCCATGGAGATTATTTTACCTCATGGCTCCATGATAAAACACTGACTTTTAAATTTTTGCATGGCTTACATGATGAAAGTTTGCAAAAAGTACAAAATTATAGAAAATGACACAAAAAAATACACCAAAAGTAAACATGCACAATGGTCAGTTTTACACACTTATGATATAGTGAGGATAATTTTGTATACAGATACATTAGAATTTGCTTATCTTATTACCATTTATTGATTCCCTCACGTCATTCACTTTAAATTTCTATTATGTATACACAGTGCACATGTTAAAATTTGTTTCCTGGCATATTCAGTTAAATGATTGCTCAATTTGAACACACAGTCTTTGAATGTTTCCATAAAAATTTCAGCGTTTTACTGTCTGTAACAGATGCTGGAGAGGCATATTTTGTGACCTCGTTTGAATTAGTTGGTATTGACTAAAATATAAAAATCTATTACAGATGCAAAAAAAGGAATCACCCACTGCTACAAAACCAGGTGGTAGACCTAAAGGTTCTGGGAAGAAGTATGATGAGAATAAAACAAGTCTTGGCAAGGGAGATGTAAGTTACACAGAAACTGTGGAAAATATTCTAGAAGAACAATCTGACAGTGAAATTGAAAATATGTTGGATGAAGAAGAACAGCCAGTTAAAAAAGGCAGAGGGAGACCTAGAAAAATAAGGGATGAGGAGAAGGATGTACATTCAGTAAGAAAAAGTCCTGGGAGACCTATGAAAAATGCTAATGAAAAATATCAGGTACATGTGGTGAAAAGAAGTCCTGGAAGACCTCGGAAAAATCCATATCAGAAGCAAGATGCTAGTCACACAGAGGATGTTGGTTTTAGTATAGAAGACCATTCAGACAGTGAAAATGAATATATGTTGGAGGCGGAAGAAGAACAGCCAGTAAGAAAAGGCCGTGGGAGACCTAGAAAAATAAGGGATGAGGAGGAGGATGTACAGCCAAAGAGAAGCCGTGTGAGACCTCTGAAATCTACTTATGGGGAGGAAGAAGTACTGTCAGTAAGGAAAAGTCTTGGGAGATCTCCAAAGCAAGCAGTTTTTTACACAGAAGATGTTGAAGATGTAGAAGATCAATCTGACAGTGAATATGAATATATGTCAGAGGAGGAAGAAGAACAATCTGACAGTGAATATGAATATATGTCAAAGGAGGAAGAAGAACATCCAGTAAAAAAAGGCCATGGGAGACCTAGAAAAATAAATGATAAGGATGATAAAGAACAGCCAATAAAAAAAGGCCGTGGGAGACCTAGAAAAATAAGTGATGAGGAGGAGGAAGAACAGCCAAAAAAGAGAAGTCCCGGGAGACCTCTGAAATCTACTTATGGAGAAGACAATACACAGTCAGTAAGGAAAAGTCTTGGTAGATCTCCAAAGCAAGCTGTTAATTACACAGAGGATGTTGAGGATATAGAAGAACAATCTGACAATGAAAATGAATATATGTTGGAGGAGGAAGAAGAACAGCCAGTAAAAAAAGGCCTTGGGAGACCTAGAATAATAAATGATAAGGATGATAAAGAACAGCCAATAAAAAAAGGCCGTGGGAGACCTAGAAAAATATGGGATGAGGAGGATGAAGTACAGCATAAAAAGAGAAGTCCCGGGAGACCTCTGAAATCTACTTATGGAGAAGACAATACACAGTCAGTAAGGAAAAGTCTTGGGAGATCTCCAAAGCATGCTGTTAATTACACAGAGGATGTTGATGATATAAAAGAACAATCTGACAGTGAAAATGAATATATGTTGGAGGAGGAAGAAGAACAATCTGATAGTGAAAATGAATATATGTCTGAGGAGGAAGAACGGCCAGTAAAAAAGGACGTGGGAGACCTAGAAAAATAAGGGATGAGGAGGATGAAGTACAGCCAAAAGAGAAGTCCCGGAGACCTCTGAAATCTACTTATGGAGAAGACAATATACAGTCAGTAAGGAAAAGTCTTGGGAGATCTCCAAAGCAAGCTGTTAATTACACAGAGGATGTTGAGGATATAGAAGAACAATCTGACAGTGAAAATGAATATATGTTGGAGGAGGAAGAAGAACAATCTGACAGTAAAAATGAATATATGTCTGAGGAGGAAGAACAGCCAGTAAAAAAAGGCCGTGGGAGACCTAGAAAAATAAATGATAAGGATGATAAAGAACAGCCAATGAAAAAAGGCCGTTGGAGACCTAGAAAAATAAATGATAAGGATGATAAAGAACAGCCAATAAAAAAAGGCCGTGGGAGACCTAGAAAAATATGGGATGAGGAGGATGAAGTACAACCAAAAAAGAGAAGTCCCCGGAGACCTCTGAAATCTACTTATGGGGAGGAAGAAGTAAAATCAGTAAGGAAAAGTCTTGGTGGATCTTCAAATCAAATTGTTAAATACACAGAGGATTTTGATGTTAGTATAGAAGAACAATCTGACAGTGAAAATGAATATATGTTGGAGGCGGAAGAAGAACAGTCAGTAAAAAAAGGCCGTTGGAGACCTAGAAAAATAAGTGATAAGGATGAAGAAGAACAGCCAGTAAAAAAAGGCAGAGGGAGACCTAGAAAAATAAGGGATGAGGAGAAGGATGTACATTCAGTAAGAAAAGTCCTGGGAGACCTATGAAAATGCTAATGAAGAATATCAGGTACATGTGGTGAAAAGAAGTCCTGGAAGACCTCGGAAAATACATATCAGAAGCAAGATGCTAGTCACACAGAGGATGTTGATTTTAGTATAGAAGACCATTCAGACAGTGAAAATGAATATGTGTTGGAGGCGGAAGAAGAACAGCCAGTAAGAAAAGGCTGTGGGAGACCTAGAAAAATAAGGGATGAGGAGGAGGATGAACAGCCAAAGAGAAGCCGTGTGAGACCTCTGAAATCTACTTATGGGGAGGAAGAAGTACTGTCAGTAAGGAAAAGTCTTGGGAGATCTCCAAAGCAAGCAGTTTTACACAGAAGATGTTGAAGATGTAGAAGATCAATCTGACAGTGAATATGAATATATGTCAGAGGAGGAAGAAGAACATCCAGTAAAAAGGCCATGGGAGACCTAGAAAATAAATGATAAGGATGATAAAGAACAGCCAATAAAAAAGGCCGTGGGAGACCTAGAAAAATAAGTGATGAGGAGGAGGAAGAACAGCCAAAAAGAGAAGTCCCGGAGACCTCTGAAATCTACTTATGGAGAAGACAATACACAGTCAGTAAGGAAAAGTCTTGGTAGATCTCCAAAGCAAGCTGTTAATTACACAGAGGATGTTGAGGATATAGAAGAACAATCTGACAATGAAAATGAATATATGTTGGAGGAGGAAGAAGAACAGCCAGTAAAAAAAGGCCTTGGGAGACCTAGAATAATAAATGATAAGGATGATAAAGAACAGCCAATAAAAAAAGGCCGTGGGAGACCTAGAAAAATATGGGATGAGGAGGATGAAGTACAGCATAAAAAGAGAAGTCCCGGGAGACCTCTGAAATCTACTTATGGAGAAGACAATACACAGTCAGTAAGGAAAAGTCTTGGGAGATCTCCAAAGCATGCTGTTAATTACACAGAGGATGTTGATGATATAAAAGAACAATCTGACAGTGAAAATGAATATATGTTGGAGGAGGAAGAAGAACAATCTGATAGTGAAAATGAATATATGTCTGAGGAGGAAGAACAGCCAGTAAAAAAAGGCCGTGGGAGACCTAGAAAAATAAGGGATGAGGAGGATGAAGTACAGCCAAAAAAGAGAAGTCCCCGGAGACCTCTGAAATCTACTTATGGAGAAGACAATATACAGTCAGTAAGGAAAAGTCTTGGGAGATCTCCAAAGCAAGCTGTTAATTACACAGAGGATGTTGAGGATATAGAAGAACAATCTGACAGTGAAAATGAATATATGTTGGAGGAGGAAGAAGAACAATCTGACAGTAAAAATGAATATATGTCTGAGGAGGAAGAACAGCCAGTAAAAAAGGCCGTGGGAGACCTAGAAAATAAATGATAAGGATGATAAAGAACAGCCAATAAAAAAGGCCGTTGGAGACCTAGAAAAATAAATGATAAGGATGATAAAGAACAGCCAATAAAAAAGGCCGTGGGAGACCTAGAAAATATGGGATGAGGAGGATGAAGTACAACCAAAAAAGAGAAGTCCCCGGAGACCTCTGAAATCTACTTATGGGGAGGAAGAAGTAAAATCAGTAAGGAAAAGTCTTGGTGGATCTTCAAATCAAATTGTTAAATACACAGAGGATTTTGATGTTAGTATAGAAGAACAATCTGACAGTGAAAATGAATATATGTTGGAGGCGGAAGAAGAACAGTCAGTAAAAAAAGGCCGTTGGAGACCTAGAAAAATAAGTGATAAGGATGAAGAAGAACAGCCAGTAAAAAAAGGCAGAGGGAGACCTAGAAAAATAAGGGATGAGGAGAAGGATGTACATTCAGTAAGAAAAAGTCCTGGGAGACCTATGAAAAATGCTAATGAAGAATATCAGGTACATGTGGTGAAAAGAAGTCCTGGAAGACCTCGGAAAAATACATATCAGAAGCAAGATGCTAGTCACACAGAGGATGTTGATTTTAGTATAGAAGACCATTCAGACAGTGAAAATGAATATATGTTGGAGGCGGAAGAAGAACAGCCAGTAAGAAAAGGCTGTGGGAGACCTAGAAAAATAAGGGATGAGGAGGAGGATGAACAGCCAAAGAGAAGCCGTGTGAGACCTCTGAAATCTACTTATGGGGAGGAAGAAGTACTGTCAGTAAGGAAAAGTCTTGGGAGATCTCCAAAGCAAGCAGTTTTTTACACAGAAGATGTTGAAGATGTAGAAGATCAATCTGACAGTGAATATGAATATATGTCAGAGGAGGAAGAAGAACATCCAGTAAAAAAAGGCCATGGGAGACCTAGAAAAATAAATGATAAGGATGATAAAGAACAGCCAATAAAAAAAGGCCGTGGGAGACCTAGAAAAATAAGGGATCAGGAGGAGGAAGAACAGCCAAAACAGAGAAGTCCCGGAGACCTCTGAAATCTACTTATGGAGAAGACAATACACAGTCAGTAAGGAAAAGTCTTGGTAGATCTCCAAAGCAAGCTGTTAATTACACAGAGGATGTTGAGGATATAGAAGAACAATCTGACAGTGAAAATGAATATATGTTGGAGGAGGAAGAAGAACAATCTGACAGTGAAAATGAATATATGTCTGAGGAGGAAGAACAGCCAATAAAAAAAGGCCGTTTGAGACCTAGAAAAATAAATAAGGATGATAAAGAACAGCTAATAAAAAAAGGCCGTGGGAGACCTAGAAAAATAAATGATAAGGATGATAAAGAACAGCCAATAAAAAAAGGCTGTGGGAGACCTAGAAAAATATGGGATGAGAAGGATGAAGTACAGCATAAAAAGAGAAGTCCCTGGAGACCTCTGAAATCTACTTATGGAGAAGACAATACACAGTCAGTAAGGAAAAGTCTTGGGAGATCTCCAAAGCAAGCTGTTAATTACACAGAGGATGTTGAGGATATAGAAGAACAATCTGACAGTGAAAATGAATATATGTTGGAGGAGGAAGAAGAACAATCTGATAGTGAAAATGAATATATGTCTGAGGAGGAAAAACAGCCAGTAAAAAAGGCCGTGGGAGACCTAGAAAAATAAGGGATGAGGAGGATGAAGAACAGCCAAAAAAGAGAAGTCCCTGGAGACCTCTGAAATCTACTTATGGAGAAGACAATACACAGTCAGTAAGGAAAAGTCTTGGGAGATCTCCAAAGCAAGCTGTTAATTACACAGAGGATGTTGAGGATATAGAAGAACAATCTGACAGTGAAAATGAATATATGTTGGAGGAGGAAGAAGAACAATCTGACAGTGAAAATGAATATATGTCTGAGGAGGAAGAACAGCCAGTAAAAAAAGGCTGTGGGAGACCTAGAAAAATAAGGGATGAGGAGGATGAAGTACAGCCAAAAAAGAAAAGCCGATGGAGCTCTCTGAAATCTACTTATGGGGAGAAAGAAGTAAAGTCAGTAAGGAAAAGTCTTGGTAGATCTTCAAATCAAATTGTTAAATACACAGAGGATTTTGATGTTAGTATAGAAGAACAATCTGACAGTGAAAATGAATATATGTTGGTGGCGGAAGAAGAACAGTCAGTAAAAAAAGGCCGTGGGAGACCTAGAAAAATAAGGGATGAGGAGGATGAAGTACAGCCAAAAAAGAGAAGTCCCCGGAGACCTCTGAAATCTACTTATGGGGAGGAAGAAGTAAAGTCAGTAAGGAAAAGTCTTGGTAAATCTTCAAATCAAATTATTAAATACACAGAGGATTTTGATGTAAGTATAGAAAAACAATCTGACAGTGAAAATGAATATATGTTGGAGGAGGAAGAAGAACAATCTGACAGTGAAAATGAATATATGTCGGAAGAGGAAGAACATCCAGTAAAAAAAGTCCATGGGAGACCTAGAAAAATAAATGATAAGGATGATAAAGAACAGCCAATAAAAATAGGCCGTGGGAGACCTAGAAAAATATGGGATGAAGAGGATGAAGTACAGCATAAAAAGAGAAGTCCCGGGAGACCTCTGAAATCTACTTATGGAGAAGACAATACACAGTCAGTAAGGAAAAGTCTTGGGAAATCTCCAAAGCAAGCTCTTAATTACACAGAGGATGTTGATGATATTAAAGAACAATCTGACAGTGAAAATGAATATATGTTGGAGGAGGAAGAAGAACAATCTGATAGTGAAAATGAATATATGTCTGAGGAGGAAGAACAGCCAGTAAAAAAAGGCAGTGGGAGACCTAGAAAAATAAGGGATGAGGAGGATGAAGTACAGCCAAAAAAGAGAAGTCCCTGGAGACCTCTGAAATCTACTTATGGAGAAGACAATACACAGTCAGTAAGGAAAAGTCTTGGGAGATCTCCGAAGCAAGCTGTTAATTACACAGAGGATGTTGAGGATATAGAAGAACAATCTGACAGTGAAAATGAATATATGTTGGAGGAGGAAGAAGAACAATCTGACAGTGAAGATGAATATATGTCTGAGGAGGAAGAACAGCCAGTAAAAAAAGGCCGTGGGAGACCTAGAAAAATAAGGGATGAGGAGGATGAAGTACAGCCAAAAAAGAAAAGCCGATGGAGCTCTCTGAAATCTACTTATGGGGAGGAAGAAGTAAAGTCAGTAAGGAAAAGTCTTGGTAAATCTTCAAATCAAATTATTAAATACACAGAGGATTTTGATGTTAGTATAGAAGAACAATCTGACAGTGAAAATGAATATATGTTGGTGGCGGAAGAAGAACAGTCAGTAAAAAAAGGCTGTTGGAGACCTAGAAAAATAAGTGATAAGGATGAAGAAGAACAGCCAGTAAAAAAAGGCAGAGGGAGACCTAAAAAAATAAGTGATAAAGATGAAGATGTTCATCCAATAAAGAGAAGCCATGAGGGACCTCCAAAATCTACTGATGGGGTGGAAGAAGTAAATTCAGTAAGGAAAGGTCCTGGGAGACCTCCAAACAGTACTAATTCCTCAGTGATGAGAAAGAGAGGTCAACAATCTGCATCTGAAAGTATGAAATTTAGAATGAGTATTGTAAGTTTGTTTTTGATATAGAAAAAATTTGAACCATCCCAAATTAACAAATGATACTTTATATATTTCCTTGTAGACACAAAGCACTGAGAGGGAAGCCTTTCTTTAGATTCATAGTAAATTATTGTACAGCATATATTAATTTAATTTTGAGCTTCTTTGATCATAAAAAGTCCATCTTTAACTTTTTCATAGATTTATTCTTTTTTGAATTGATTTTTACCTAATTGTTTTCGATAGTCCATGTTGTTATTCTATCCTGTCTTGGGTTAGAATTTTTGTATAAGGGACTTTCCTATGAAGTTCCCATGAAGTTCAGGTCAAATCCACTTGAAACTTAGTACACATGTTCATCTTGATGATAACTTTTTGAAATATATTCCAAATTAGGGTTGTGCTTGGTAGATAATTTTGTAATGATTATTTCCAATGGTATATAGAATCTTGACCTGTCTGTATGTTTGTTTTGTGATGCTTACTCAATAATTGATATCATATTGCAATCATACTTAGAAATAAAATTTTAAAAAATAAAACCAAACTTGGCCTAAATCATCCTTAGGGTATCTAGTTTTAAAAATATATCCAATGACCTCGCCCATCAACCAAGATGGCGGCCATGGCTAAAAATAGAACATGGGGGTAAAATGCAGCTTTTGGCTTATATCTCTGAAACTGAAGCATTTAGAGCAAATCTGACATGGGGGTAAAAATGTTCATCAGGTCAAGATCTATCTGCCCTGAAATTTTCAGACGCATCAAACAACCCGTTGTTGGGTTGCTGCCCCTGAATTGGTAATTTTACGGAAATTTTGCAGTTTTTGGTTATCATCTTGAATATTATAATAGATAGAGATAAAGTGTAAACAGCAAAATCGTTCAGCAAAGAAAGATCTACAAACAAGTCAACATGACCAAAATTGTCAATTGACCCCATAAGGAGTTATTGCCCTTTAGAATCAATTTTTAACAATTTTTCGTAAATTTTTGTAATCTTTTACAAAAATCTTCTGCTCTGAAACTACTGAGCCAAATTAAACCAAACTTGGCCTAAATCATCCTTAGGGTATCTAGTTTTAAAAATGTGTCCGATGACCCCGCTCATCAACCAACATGGACGACATGGCTAAAAATAGAACATAGGGGTAAAATGCAAGTTTTGTCTATTATTTTGTGAACCATTACTTGTTTTCCATTTCTCTGCAACTCGTAAAACTCGGGCCTGTAATTTTAAAACTGCATTCTTGTATACCGTAACCACATGCAATCAATTACAAAGGGTAAAGATATTAATCGAAAGAAATAAAGAAACGGTAAACTGCAATGTTAAAGGATTGCTTGGGGATACGGTAAACTAGAATACCAAATAGTCGTAACTATTTTTGCAACAAACCTTGAATACAAAGAGACAGTAAACTGCAACGCATAGGTGGGAAGATGATTGGAATGTAAAAATTGAATGACCGTACCCGCATATCGTATCGGATGAAGCTACGCTAAAGGAAGGTTAACATTGTTTACCGTAACAATAGAACGGACAAAAAAAAGCATCCTTGAAATCGCAACAAGCTCCTGTGATGGAGCCTGTTGTAATTTCAAGGATGCTTGGGTATTTAAAACTGACTTAAGGCAAGATGGACTGAGATGGCATCAGCACGTTTTTCAACAGATGGTTCAAGCATAGAGGAGACGAGGGATTTTAAGATGTTGCTAGTGTTTTCGAGGAAAGAGAGGGTGTTGGAGATTTGAGCTTTGACCATAGAGGTTGCGTCACTATCAGAGAATGGGAAAGCTCTGAAGAGCATGACGTAGAGCATAACTCCCATACTCCACATGTCGGCTTTCATGGTGTTGTGTTCCATTCCCATAATAACTTCTGGGGCAGCATATGGGAGGGTTCCACAAAATTCTTCAGATTCGGCAACAACAACGGATGATTTGGCAAATCCAAAGTCGGCCAATTTGACACATCCATTAGACAACAAGACGTTTTCTAATTTAATGTCATTGTGGGCGATTCCATTTGAGTGGCAGTATTCCACTGCTTTGACGACTTGAGAGAAGACGGAGAGGGTGGCTTCAACGGACATGAGGCCGTTTTTCATTATGTATTCAAAAACATCTCCGAATTCAGCGAATTCCATCAAAACGAAGGCAAATTCTTCGGCTTCGATGATTTCAATGGCTTCGACAATGTTTTCGTGTTTGAGGCTGAGGAAAGCTTCAAACTCAGTAGAGGTTTTGAGGACTTTTTTAATTGCAACTTTACCGAATACCTCGCTAGAGGCGGAGAAAACTTCTTCAGTAAGAGCTACAACGTTTGAAAGTCCACTGTTCAATAAAAATTCCATTTTAAATTGGCCTGGGTTTGACGTTATAAGGTATCAAAATACTGAAATTCAAGCCTTATATAGTGATATGGCTGTTACGGACTGTTCCAAGGCTTGCTGTTCAAGGGGGAAAAGTCATAATATATGCTTTCTTACACATAAATAGAGAAAATCTGAACGGAGCAAAAATGTTCAAAATGATGAGCTCTACCAATTGTCCATATACGTCAAAACTGTATAATATATCCAATGACCTTGCCCATCAACCAAGATGGCGGCCATGGCTAAAAATAGAATATGGGGGTAAAATGCAGCTTTTGGCTTATATCTCTGAAACGAAGCATTTAGAGCAAATCTGACATGGGGGTAAAAATGTTCATCAGGTCAAGATCTATCTGCCCTGAAATTTAAAGACGCATCAAACAACCCGTTGTTGGGTTGCTGCCCCTGAATTGGTAATTTTACGGAAATTTTGCAGTTTTTGGTTATCATCTTGAATATTATAATAGATAGAGATAAAGTGTAAACAGCAAAATCGTTCAGCAAAGAAAGATCTACAAACAAGTCAACATGACCAAAATTGTCAATTGACCCCATAAGGAGTTATTGCCCTTTAAAGTCAATTTTTAACAATTTTTCGTAAATTTTTGTAATCTTTTACAAAAATCTTCTACTCTGAAACTACTGAGCCAAATTAAACCAAACTTGGCCTAAATCATCCTTAGGGTATCTAGTTTTAAAAATGTGTCCGATGACCCGGCTCATCAACCAACATGGCCGACATGGCTAAAAATAGAACATAGGGGTAAAATGCAAGTTTTGTCTATTATTTTGTGAACCATTATAAATAGAGAAAATCTGAAAGGAGCAAAAATGTTCAAAATGATGAGCTCTACCAATTGTCCATATACGTCAAAACTGTCAGACAAATTCTTATAGGATTTATTGCCCATAAATGACAACTTTTACCTTTTTTTTTCATTTTTATACAACCGCAAAAAATTTTTGTGGCCGTATATTGGTATCACGTTGTGGTCGTCTTCGTCTGAAGACAGTTGGTTTCCGGACAATAACTTTAGTATAAGTAAATAGAGATCTATGAAATTTAAACACAAGGTTTATAACCACAAAGGAAGATTGGGATTGATTTTGGAGATTATGGTCCCAACAGTTTAGGAATTAGGGGCAAAAAAAGGGGCCAAAATAAGCATTTTTGTAGTTTCCAGACAATAACTTGTGTTTAAGTGTATGAATCTATCTGAAATTATACCACAAGTTTCCATACCACAAAGGGATGGTTAGGATTAACTTTGGGGGGTTATGGCTCAAACCATTTAGGAATTAGGGGCAAAAAAAGGGGAAAAACAAGGGTTTCCTGGTTAATGGACAATTTTAAAGCAGTGTAAGGGAGGTAATCCAATCACATTTAATATACAATGTTGTGTATGTTTTGGATTACCTCCCTTACACTGCTTGTAAATTATGTATAAGAAATGCTGTATTGTCTTGAGGTGATTAGCTGTCAATTTATTTTTAAATGTTACAGTAATTAATATTAATTTTAGCCTTGAATATGTAGGTCATTTTCTATTTTAAGACTTTTATGATGTATTTTAATGGGTAATTATGGTTGCAAACTCCATTAGAAATTTGAATTGAGATTATGATCTTATCTTGAGGGAAAGAATATTTTTGGAAAAAGGGAAAGGGGGGAATTGAAATACAAATTTTTTTTGGGGGGAGGGAAATTGGGGAGGGATAATTTTTTCTCATTTCAGATTTCAGAAATTAAAAAGAAAATTTCTTATTTTTTTTTGCAAAAAAAAGATGGCAGGGGGGTCAATACGCAACAGCATAGTGTATTACACAAAAGCATAAATTGAAATAAATTGAATATAAATTCAAATCATATTACCAATTCTAAGTTCTTTGACTACAGTTATTCTGTGTCAGAAACCTATTTTGTGTCAGATATTTAATTACAATCCAAATTCAGACCTGTATCAAGCGCGAATATTGTGTCCATTTTTGCCTCAACTGTTCAGGGTTGGACCTCTGCGGTCGTATCCAGCTGCGCTCAGCAAAGCAATTTATTGCCTATTATTATGAAATCTATGATATTTAGAGAGAAACATTTTTTTTTTCCGTTATGCCTTATATGATTTAAATTATAATAGATAGACACTTTAAATCACAAAAATGATCATCAAGGCAACATCTATTAAAAAGTCAAATTTTGCTGATATAGTTAGTAGACTGTCACTCTTAAATAAGTATTTTTTTTACCCTCTTTTGTGTTTTGAGCAAAAACTAAAGGAGATAGAGAGAAACTAAACAGACTAAAAGGTCAGTAAGACAAGATCAACAAAATAGATATTTTTGTCATGAAGTCTATTCTCGTCTTCAATGTTGGAGGGTGTCCTTTGTTAGATATGCACATAGACCAAGGTGAGCGACACAGGCTCTTTAGAGCCTCTAGTTAGTTATTGCCCCTGAATATACATTTTCAAATTTTTTGCTGTTACTTTGAAAACTATGTGAGCTAGGGTTAAATTGTAAACTGCAAAAATGATCAGCTTGACAAGATCTGTTTACTCTAGTATTTTTTGAAAATCCAGTTTTGGAGTTATTGCTTCTGAAATGTTGATTTTTACTATTATCGTCTCGCCTTGTTTGAGTCAAAAAACAAGACTTATGTATGCTGTTTATGGGGACTGCTGCACCAACAATTTGGTAAAGATTGTTATTAAGACAGATTAAGGGGAACCACTAATGTTAAACCAATGATATTTGGTATGCAGTTGTATAAGCATTGGCACATCTCATTTCCATGAAGACAATTTGGCCCTGCCACCTCAGTCATGGATATTGGTCTATTAAATTTAAAACAATTACATAGTTTAAGTGTTAAAGTTTTCAATTAGGTCAGTTTAAGTGGAACCAAGTCAATGATATGTGGTATGCAGTTGTATAAACATTGGCATGTTCATTTTCATGGAGATTATTTGGCTCTGCCCTCTCAGTCATGGTCATTATTTCAAAATACAAATGTATTGCTATTTTTATTTCAACATTTGCATTTTACTATCAAAATGACGTATAGGTGAGACATATCTCTGTGTCAACAGTTTTTTTTTCAGTTTTGGCTATTATAAAAAAAGGAGTTAGGTTAAACTTGTAAATTGCAAAAGTGATCAGTGACATAAAGAGTTATTACAGTGAGTGCATATAAAAGTCTCAATAGCAAACTGGCAATTTTTCCACCATGTGAGCAAAACAGGTGTGCCTCTTGTTTGTTTTTAAATTGTCTGCTATATTTAATTATTGGTTGATCAAACTTCACAAATGATTTTTGTCTAACCTGCGAAGAAAGTTGCAGATTGCGAGACGTAAGGATAACAATCTGGCTATGGTGGCAGTGTAAATTATTTGTATAAAGCTTTATACTTCAGAGGCTAATAAATAAGAAGGTTTCATACCTTATATGTAGATACCTGTTAACAAGTTTCTGTCTGCCATATGTCCATTGTTTTCATGGTTCAGTGACTGCTTGAAAATTTGGTGTATGTAATGATTGTAAGGTGTACATGTCAGTTAGCAGGTTTCATCTGACCTTAACCTCATTTTCACAGTTCATTTCTCAGTGTTAAGTTTTTGTGTGTTTGGTCTGTTTTTCTAATACTATAAGCAATAGCCATAGGTCAACTATATTTGGTGTATGGAATGATTATAAGGTGTACATGTCTGTCTGGCTTGGTTTAACTGACCTTGGCCTCATTTTCATGGATCATTGATAATGTTGAGTTTATGTGATACTTGTTTTAAAACTTAATCTTTGGACTATCAACATAAAATAATTCATGAATAGTAAAGCAGGCAAGACATTTCAGCGTGTGCACTCTTGATTTGTAAAACAAATGTGAATGTAACTGTACTAACAAAGGCACTTTTATTTAGTCAGGAGAAAGAATTCCACAGAATAATGAAAATAAGAAGAGTGAAGATCATGAAAAGAGAAGCCCTGGTAGACCGAACAAATTTGATGTATTATGTACTGAAAAAGCATTAGATAAACATAATTTATACCATTCAGAAAAAAGGGGCAGAGGAAGACCTAAAAATTCTGAGAGGAAGCATACTGGAAGACCAAAGAAAATTGCAGATTTTACAAGTAACTTTCCTCAAGATGACAGTTCTGCAACTGAAGAAGTTTTAAAACGTGGGCGAGGGAGACCTAAAAAAGTAACTAATAGTAAAGATTTGACTAGTGAGGATGACTTTGAACAAAGCAAACAATCTCCCAGTAAATCAAACATAATTCAACATGGAGTAATCGAAAGAGGTCCTGGTCGACCTAAAAAGGTGATCCCAACCTTGGGTATGACATGTGGCGTGAAGGATGGAACAGGTATTGATGGTTTTGATCAATCAAGGGAATATTCAATAGATGTGTTGTGTAATGGTTCATTAGTCACAGAAGATTAGGATGGAACAGCAACACATGCCCAAGATTTAACAGAGGTAATAAGTTATGTCCCCTTATTAATGACTAGGTCATGACTTTTCTGTACATTGGTACAAACTTCATTCAAAATTAGGTACAGTTATCATAAGTAAATAATATATAGGTATCAATGCTTTTTGTCTTGTATTATAGATATTACTATCCTTAAATGTTTCTGATTTGGTCTATTTGTCAGATTCTATATGCAAAGTGGCCCCTATATTTGTAGTATTTAATGAATTATTGTAAGATGTACATGTCTGTCTAAAAGGTGTCATTTGACCTTGACCTCATTTTAAGCAATAAGCAGGGTTATTCTACTCAATTCACTCTCAATTCTGTTCATAAGAATCCTGAAAATATGCATCAATAGTTGTGCTATAATCCTTTTTGGGGAAAGATTGCATGAAATGCAATCAAAACCCTATCGTACTGACTTGATATCTAAATCTTCCAAGGTTTATCACTACTTTTGAGATACACAAAATATAGTGCATTGATCATAACATTCTAAACAATCTATCCATGAACATTTCTAGAAATTTATCAATGAAATAAATTCTTAGATATTGAAGTTACAAAATGATGTTATACTTGTCAAGAAAATTACATAACTTGTGCAAGTATCTGTTCTAAAAATATCATTGATGTCATTGATTAAGTAATCTTTAAAACTGGAGTACCGGTAATCTTCCTTTGTCCATAATTGTAGTACATCCACTGCTTTATACAATGCAATGTTTAATTTTACTTCCCACTGATAAGTTAAAGCAATCTTTACCCTTCAGTGCTTACAAACACTTTGATTATTGTATAATAGTAAAACTTCAACAATGTTGTATTCATATAAATAATAATAGCAGTTATAGTTGAAATTGGCTTGTTTTAATGTTAGTTAGTTCTGTCATTTCTAGTTTTTTCTCTGTTATGTACCCTATAACGGGTCTTGGCTGTTTATGGGTAAAATCTGATTTTCAATGTGCTAGTTAGATTTTTGCAACTTTCCAATTTGATTTTATTCACTGTGTATCATCGCCACCGGAAATTGGGTACTAACGAAGCGGAGAGAAATGGAAAAAAAAGTAAACAAGGTAAGAATTCATTCAATTTAAAGCATTTCTACTGATCTGACAATGGTACCGCTTAAGAAATGATTTTCTGATATATAATTCTTTAAATTATTAGGCCGATAAGTACAAAATTAAGACAAGATTTTGTGTTATACTCCAAAACTTGCCACTTAGTACCCAAAAAACTTCGAGGTCGATCGTCCTTTGTCGCCACATTGGCAAGATATTCAACTGTTTTTCATTATTTTTCCAGACACACTTTTAGATTATTATAGTGTGGCATCATATTACTGAAATTTGTTGTCAAAAAGATGTTTTTTAAAGAATATAGACCATAAAAAATAAAGTCTAGGGTACGGCAACTTGCTCGTGTTGACAAATTTACTGTATGGCAACTTGTTTTCAACTGTATGGCAACTTGCTAATTTTAAAATATTTATTTGCCGTCCTTTTAAAGAAAATAAAGTATTAAGTTCAAATATCTAATTATGCATTTGATAAAATACAATTAAACTTGACAGCATTTAAGATGTATACACAATATAAGGTTTGAACACAGTCCTATTACATCTTTTACATACCCGATGTATACAATATGAATACGGCATATATACAAAAGCTGGCAAATGTTGCAACTTTCGGAAAGGCATGTCACTGTTTCACTGACCTGTTTTTATGCCCCTGACGTTATATGTGTCTGTCCCTGGTCAGGAACATGTAATATAGCGGCTGTCGTAGGTTGCTGTCTGACATTTGTTCATGATTTTGTTATAAATCAGGCAATTTTGATACGGTATATGGGTTTTGTTCATTGTGAAGTGTATAATGACCAATAGTTGGTTAAATCCATTTCATTTAGACTTTGTTGGATAGTCCTCTCACTGAAAATCATTCCACATCTCCTTATTCAATTAATGTTATTGTATAATTTGTAAAAGGTAGATACAGCCAATATATTAAAATAAAGAACATTAATTTTCTAAGAAATGAACAAGCTCGGTGGCTAACACTGTTTGAATTTTTAAAAATATTAACCTTATATTAATCATTTTTGGAAAGAATGAAAAAAAAATCCGATACAAGGGATACAAATCCGCTGTGACTACGGCATAAACTATCTATATAAACTTTCTACTTGAGAATAAAGATGACCTTGTATGTAGTTTTTTTGGTTGTCATTTTAATGCTATATACTTATTAATACAATACACAAAAGCTAGCATCTTCGACTTGTAAGTTAAAGAAATATAATCAAATAACATCTAATAAGGACAGGTTGAAATATTTTTTAATTCCTGATGATGCATACTCATTAAAATCTTTTGGAAAAATCCACAAAAATTTAAATGTTGATTTGATAGCGTTCTTTTATTTATTTGCCCTCGTAAACAGTTTTGTTAAAATACCGAAATCGGTAAACTCTTATCGTGAAAGAATAAGTCGGGTACACCTTTTTACATTCAGGCGTACTTTAGTTGCAATTTTTTCTTATTAAGAAAAATGATTTTAATTTTAGCATCTATCTAAAGATTAGATTATTTACACACACACAAAAATAGGGCTAACTGTTGATTTTGAAACACTATGAATTCACATTTATATTCAACCAAATAGATAGGCCGAGATCCATACATTTATAAGTTTCAAAACAGAGAAGGTGTGTTTGAAAACAAATAATCACGTGCTGCTACATGTATATCTTTTAAAGCAAATGCAAGTCTTGCTTGTATTAATTATATAATTTTAATTGGCACAATATCACATTAAAATTTACTGAGAAATATTATACATAGTAATCATGAAAATGTACTACAATGAGAATTCGGACGAATACACTCCTTCTCACTACCCCTCCATCTACTCCTTTAAGTTTAGGCCAAACAGCCTTAGCAACAGTGTTTTATTCTTTTTTCCCTGTAAATAAAAAGATTGATTGAATTTACTTAAACTAAAAAAAAAATACAATCTTAATTTCAAGAAGATTAATTCGAAACACAATTCATGATTTATTTCTTCTAATTTTCAATGAAAAAGATATTTTCTTCACTTTTCTTTTAACAAATTATTCGTTTCAGAAATTTAAAAATAAACAATATATTTAACGCAGCACATTCTTAAAGTGTCTGTTTTGAAGTCACGAGCCTGTACATGTAGTTCGGTGGTTGTCGTTGGTTCATCTCTATCGTATTTGTTGTTTTTCGTACATTGTTTTGTTATGAGTTAGGCCGTTAATTTTCTTGTTGAATCCTTCCATATTTTTCATGTCAGGTCTTTTATAGCCGACTATAAGGTACGTGTTTTCGTTGTTGAAGGCGGACAAATTCTTTAAAAACATCTTTTGACAACAAATCTCAGTAAATATGATGTCACATTATCATAATCTAAAACGTGTCTGGAAAAATAATGAAAACAGTTGAATATCTTGCCAATGGGGCGACAGAGGACGATCGACCTCGAAATTTTCGGGTACTAAGTGGCAAGTTTTGGAGTATAACACAAAATCTTGTCATGATTTTGTACTTATCGGCCTAATAATTTAAAGAATTATATATCAGAAAATCATTTCTTAAGCGGTACCCGCGTCAAATCAGTAGAAATGCTTTAAATTGAATGAATTCTTACCTTGTTTACTTTTTTTTCATTTTCTCTCCGCTTCGTTAGTACCCAATTTCCGGTGGCGATGATACACAGTGTTATTGGAGCCTAAAAACTCATCTTCAAGTAACACCATTTCTATATGTTAATTTTTGTCAACAGTTTATTGTTAGTTACCTTAATTTGGTTCTTCCTAATAAATTTACAAGATTATAACATTGGTTAACTACTGTCTCCTTAGTAGCTAATCTTATACATGTTTTATAAATTAGAAAACTGATCAAGCTGATAACAGTATTTTTGGGGTCTAGAATATTTCTTTAAAAAATAAAGAGATGTGGTATGATTGCCAATAAGACAACTATACATTAAAGACCATATATATACTTGTCTGTTGCCAAAATGCATATCTTTCTCCGCAATGGCCCAAACTCTGCAGGAAAGGCAGGAATACTGGCTATAGTTTCTGACTTTTAAATGTAAATGACTTTGCAATGGCACTAGTACTTGAATATTTTCCCCACACTATGCGTCTATTTCTGAACTATACTAGGGCCTAATCAAATAAATGTTTATTTCTTTATCTTAACCTATTTTTATATATGAAAAAAAAAGCTGGAAAAAACCCTGTCAACATTTACTTTAAGAATTTAAATGGTTTTGTATTGATTATATGTATTCTTAGTATGATTTATCAAATTTGAAAAAAAAATTATTAGACGGGTGGTAATTGAATTTTTTCAAAATTAGTTCTAAAAAAATCTATTTTTACATAATGTCAGGGAAATTTTTTATTAACTTTTGACTTTGAACCATTGTTATAGTTTAGATGTTTCAAATGTTTGTGTTTAGGTCCATTTTGGGGAAACACTCTTTAGTAAGTCAGTGATATTTTGTATGCAGTTGAATTATAATTGTCACATCTTATTTTCCTTGAAGAATATCTCGCCCATCCTCTGAATCATAGTCCATTGACTTTTTGCATAATTTTAGTTTTGCCATTTAAATTTGCGCTATAATATACAAATAACATGTAGGCAAGTATTTTTTCATTCTTAAAGTGTCAATACACCATCATATTTATGGCCTTGAAATTTCAAGTTTTATAATGGCTAGAATTAGATAATATTGAAATATGTAGCTTACAGTAAGTAAACTATTTCTGTTTTGTAGGGGTCCATTTCCTAGGCCATGCATTTGGACATAAAAGGCAAGGCAGCTAAACGTGGAATAAAACTCCTTAGTGTACTGAGCAATGTAACATTTTTTGTGTCTGTTGAGATTGTTATAGTATTTTAATACATGTATACATACACATATGTTATGTGATAAATTAGTAATGCTGCTCTATTTTGAAATGCTATTGGGCAACATTTTGAGTAAGACCCCATGCCACTACCCATAATTTTATTTTTATTCGTAACAGAATTATATTGGCTTCCACCCTTAATTATGATATTGGTTTTTATCATCAAGTTACATTTGGAATAGTTTTTAATTGAAAATAACATGTTATAAATTTGTTGGTTTTAAGATGATATAAGATGAACTATTAAAATCTATTTATATTTTTGTATTTTATGTGTAAAGGACAGTTATTATTATCATACATGATTATTGCCATGATCATGAATAACATATAATAATCAGTATGTTTTATGATGGGTGGGCACATTATTGTCCCACCGCAACAAAGCAGACACTTGGAGTTTTTGTTTAGGGACATTGTCAAAACTTAATTTAAGTTTGTGATTAGGTCATTTTAAAAAGAACCACTTAATCAAATTAGTCAGATTGGGGATGGTTAGGGAAACATGAGGTCAAAAAGATCATCTCCATTCCAAATGTTTTTTGTTTTATATTTTGTGAACGAGGCTAATCTAAATATGGTGTACTTTTCAGTCAATCATCAGACTTAAAAAAAAGTATTTTGTTGCAAATGTCTGGAAAATGAAATGGTTTTGGAAGTCATGATATTTTTTAAAGTTATCTAGGCGATGCCAGCTGATTAAGTTTTGGAAACATGTTGCTTCTAACGAGTACAGCTGATCTATGATAATAACATTATTTCAATTAAATTTATTTAATCAGCTTACTTTACAATGTTTTTGAAATTTGCTTGAAGTTGGTTTTAGTACATATCCTTTCTCAGTATTATGTAGAAGTATGATTGTTTGATTCTGTAATCATTTAGTGATAGAGGTTAATTCATTTTCTCATCACTTGGCGTCCGTAGTCGTCATCCGTCGTCGTTGTCATCGTTAACTTTTTACATTTTGAACTTCTTCTAGAGAACCACTGAATGGAATAAAACTAAACATGGCGTGAATGATCCTTATGAGGTGCTGAGCAAGTGTTGTTACTATTTAGCTGATCCATCATCCAAGATGGCCGCCAGCGGGGGACTTCGTTTAACATAGGTACCTATGGACAATACTACATACAAATGTCTTCTTTTAGAGAACCACTGAATGGAATGAAACCAAACATGGCATGAATGTTCCTTATGAGGTGCTGACCAAGTGTTGTTACTTTGAAGCTGATCCATCATCCAAGATGGCCGCCAGCAGGGGACTTCGGTTAACATAGGACCCTATGGAAAATACATACAAATGTCTTCTTTTAGAGAACCACTAAATGGAATGAAATAAAACATGGCATGAATGTTCCTTATGAGGTGCTGACCAAATGTTGTAACTTTGTAGGCAATCAATCATCCAAGATGGCCACCAGCAGGGACTTAGTTTAACATAGGACCCTATGGAAAATACATACAAATGTTTTCTTCTAGAGAACCACTGAATGGAATGAAACCAATCATGGCATGAATGTTCCTAATGAGGGGCTGGCAAAGTGTTGTTACTTTGTAGCCAATCAATCATCCAAGATGGCTGCCAGCGGGGGACTTTGTTTTAAAACATAGGACCCTATGGACAATATATACAAATGTCTTCTTTTAGAGAACCACTGAATGGAATGAAATAAAACATGGTATGGATGTTCCTTATGAGGGGCTGACCAATTGTTGTTACTTTGAAGCTGATCCATCATCCAAGATGGCCACCAGAGAGGACTTAGTTTAACAAAGGTCCCTAAGGACAATACATACAAATGTCTTCTTATAGAGAACCATTGAATGGAATGAAACCAAACATGGCATGGATGTTCCTTATGAGGTGCTGACCATTGTTATTACTTTGAAGCCGATCCATCATCCAAGATGGCCGCCAGAGAGGGTCTTAGTTTAACAAAGGACCCTAAGGACAATACATACAAATGTCTTCTTTTAGAGAACCACTGAATGGAATGAAACCAAACATGGCACGAATATTCATTATGAGGTGCTGACCAAGTGTTGTTACTTTGTATCAAATCCATCAACCAAGATGGCTGCCAAATATGGCATGAATGCTTCTAATGAGGTGCTGATCAAGTGTTGTTACTTTGTAGCCGAACCATCATCCAAGATGGCCACCAGCAGGGGACTTAGTTTAACATAAGACCCATGGGAAATACATACAAATGCTTCTTCTAGAGGAGCACTGAATGGAATGAAACCAAACATGGCATAAATGTTCGTTATGAGGTGCTGATGAAGACCTTAATACATGTATCTTTATAGATTGAGATATACTGTACGGATTTTTTTGGGGAGATCATATTTTTTTCTTCAAAATTTTTGAAATTTCAAATGATTGCTTAGTATTGCGCAATAGCAAGAAATCTTCAATTGCACAGTATTTTGCAATAGCACAGGTTTGTTCAATACCACAGTATTGGGCAATAGCAAGAAATCTTCAATTGCACAGTATTGCGCAATAGCAAGAAATCTTCAATTACACAGTATTGCGCAATAGCACAGTATTGGGCAATTGTAAGAAATCTTCAATTGCACAGTAATGGGCAATAGCACAGTATTGTGCAATAGCAAGAAATCTTCAATTGCACAGTATTGCGCAATAGCAAGAAATCTCCAATTGCACAGTATTGCGCAATAGCAAGAAATCTTCAATTGCACAGTATTGCGCAACAACAAAGTATTGCGCAATAGCAAGAAATCTTCAATTGCACAGTATTGCGCAACAACAAAGTATTGCTCAATAGCAAGAAATCTTGAATTGCACAGTATTATGCAATAGCAAGAAATCTTCAATTGCACATTATTGTGCAATAGCAAGAAATCTTCAATTATACAGTATTGTGCAATAGCAAGAAATCTTCAATTGGCCAGTATTGTGCAATAGCACAGTATTGCGCAACAACACAGTATTGTGCAATAGCAAGAAACCTTCAATTGCACAGTATTGCGCAATAGCAAGAAATCTCCAATTGCACAGTATTGTGCAATAGCAAGAAATCTTCAATTGCACAGTATTGTGCAATAGCATAGTATTGCGCAACAAGCATAGTATTGCGCAACAACAAAGTATTGCGCAATAGCAAGAAATCTTCAATTGCACAGTATTGCACACTAGCATAGTATTGCGCAACAACAAAGTATTGCGCAATAGCAAGAAATCTTCAATTGCACAGTATTGTGCAATATCAAGAAATCTTCAATTATACAGTATTGTGCAATAGCAAGAAATTTTCAGTTGGCCAGTATTGCGCAATAGCACAGTATTGCACAACAACACAGTATTGTGCAATAGCAAGAAATCTTCAATTGCACAGTATTGCGCAATAGCGCAGTATTGCACAATAGCAAGAAATCTTTAATTGAAAATAAATACAAATCTTTTAACCAATTTAAATGGGATTAATTTAAAGTCTTTAATTTTTGGGGGTTCTAACCTTGCATTACTTTTTTGGATGTTCGGCCCCATTTTTAAATTAGTCTACATTGAGGTAAAAAGGCTCCCAATATTAAACTTTGTTTGATTTCATTAAAAACTGAATTACTGCGGCTGTATGATATGCTGAATCTTATTGTGAATTTAGATTTTTTATTTTGGGCCCTGTTTTCAAATTATTCCATATTAAGATTTGAAGGGTCTAAAATTAAACTTTGTTTGATTTCAACTAAAATTAATTTTTGGTATTTTTTTATATGCTGAATCTAACCATGTTGTTAGATTTTGGATATCAGACCATTCTAGGTAAATTAAATGTCCCATTACAAATTTAAAAGATCTTTGACCACATTTATTTTGTGTCAGAAACCTATATTATGTCAAAAATTTGATCACAATCCAAATTCAGACAGTATCAAGCTTGAATATTGTGTCCAAACTTGCCCCAACTGTTCAGGGTTAGACCTCTGCGGTCGTATCTGGCTGCGCTCAGCAAAGCATTTTATTACTGTTAACAAAAGATTTTTTATTTTGATGGTTTAAATAAATCTGTTTCAGATACTTCTGGATTGTATCTGTGATCAAATTTTACAGTTACTTCAAGTTATTATTGAGAACATTTTGTTTGTAGCTAGGAAACTTTATAGCAGAGGGTGGGGAAGATGACATTTATTTTAATTCATTTCATCAAGCTAATTCATTATCCATTGCATGATAAGTTTCTTCTGCAATAAATTTGTGTTGCATCTACCAGAAAATCATTGCTTTTTGCAGATTATTGTCCATGTCAATTACAACAACATTGAGAATAAATGCAGTTAAAATCTAGATATTTATGCATTTTTGATAAACTTTAGAGCTGAATCATATGTATATAATAAATAACTTTACATTTAGAAATGATTCGTTCATGGCATGCTGTATGCTCATTTTAACATGGGTAGGCATTATATTTGTCAATATCTTTATACTGAGTGTAAGCGAGGTGTAAAATGTTGACAAATATAATGCCTACCTATTTTAGAATAAGCATAGAACATGGCTTGATAAAATTATTTCGATTCTAAAAGAAAAATTTTGAACTTTTGTACTTTGAGGCATATCTACAATACACGTTCGAAAGGCAGCCATTTTGAATTGATAGTGCAAAAACATTATAGAAAATCAGCCTTTTCACCATAAAAAATAAACAGGTACATTAAAACTTATTTTAAAAATGATTTTATTTGATTTCTAGCAACACCAACACAAATATCCATTTTGAACTCTGGCGTTGTTCAAAATACAACTGACGCCAATCATGTGCAGCCCATGTTCTATTGGAATTAGAACATGGCTTTGTTTTCAAAGTGAAAGAAGAGCGTCATATTAGAATCATTATTTTATCACTGTCTTGGTCTTGTTGTTATATTACTCAACCAAATATTTCTTGCAAGATTCCTTAGTTAATCTCTTTTTAAATTGGTAATTTTGTCATTCATCAATAAGAGCCGATCAACAGAGATACTCTTGACACATAGCCTGTCAATCATCAATGAAAGCTGATCAATACAGACACTCAAACATATAGTCGGTCATTCATCAACGAGAGTGGATCAATACAGATACCCAAATAAAGTCTGTCATTCATCAACGAGAGCAAACCAGTACAGATACTGAGACATATAGTCTGTCATTCATCATTGAAAGTGGATCAATACAGATACTCAGATATAAACCCTGTCATGTATTTATAGGAAGCTATCAGTACAGATACCTATACATATAGTCGGTCATTCATCAACGAGAGTGGATCAGTACAGATACTGAGACATAGTCTGTCATTCATCAATGAAGGCAGATCAATACTGATACTCAAACATATAGTATGTCATTCATAAACGAGAGTGGATCAATACAGATACTGAGACATATAGTCCGTCATTCATCAATGAAAGCAGATCAGTACAGATACTCAGACAAAGTCTGTCGTTCATCAACGAGAGTGGATCAGTACAGATACTGAGACATATAGTCTGTCATTCATCAATGAAAGCGGATCAATACTGATAATCAAAAATATCGTCTGTCATTCATCATTGAGAGTGGATCAATACAGATACTTAGACATAAAGTCTGTCATTCATCAATGAAAGCGGATCAATACAGATACTCAAACATTTAGTCTGTCATTCATCAGTGGGAGTGGATCAGTACAGAAACTTGGACACATAGTCGGTTATCCACCAATGAGAGTAGATCAGTACAGATACTTGGATATATCGTCTGTCATTCATTAACATTAATGAGAGTGGATCAGTACAGATACTTGGACATATCGTCTGTTACTAGTAATCGTTAATGAGAGTAGATCAGTACAAATACCTGGACATATCGTCTGCCATTCATTAATGAGAATATGGATCAGTACAGATACTTGGATATATCGTCGTTGATGGTGGATCAGTACAGATACTCGGACATAGTATGTCATTCATCAATGAGGGTGGATCAGTATAGATACTCGGCTATTACGTCTGTCATTCATTAATAAGAGTGCATCAGTATAGATACTCGGACAAAAAGCCGGTCGTGACAATACTATATGCAGTGGTTACAACATTATATGCAGTGGTCACAACATTATATGCAGTCGTGGTAACATTATATGCAGTTGTCGGAACATTATATGCAGTGGTCACAACATTATACGTGTTTTGTTGATGAAGGTGATGATCGGTGATGGTGATGATGGTGATTGATGATAGTGATGGTGGTGGTTCAGATTCGGTAAACTTCGTAATTTTTTATCGGAAATTGCCGAATCCAGTCATAATTGATAATGCCCCGCAAACAAAACGAAACAGTTATTGAAGTCATGTAATTTAGGCAATTCGATTGAAATCTTTATGAGAGAAAAAATATAACCTGCTATTGTCTGCAAATTGGACAGACATTAGGGAGTTACCATTTGATTTTTATGGGGGGGCTAGGATGAAAAATTTTGTCCTGCATTTTTTTTAGTTGTAATCTCTGTCCTGCCTTTTTATTTTTCACTCTATTCGGTCCTGCCTTTTTTTTGTAGTTTATCCTGACTTTTTTTTACATAAATTGTCATCCTGCCTTTTTTTTTTTTTGCAAAGTGTCTCATCCTGCCTTTTTTTTTACTCAAAACTCCTGTCCTGCCTATTTTTTTCAAATTTCATCCTAGCCCCCCCATAAAAATCAAATGGTAGCTCCCTTATTTTATCCATTTAGGAGTAGTTCATTCCGAGGAAATGGTAAAACTAAGAGTTGAATGCATTAACTATAGTTCTATTTATCTTAAGAAATACGCACGGCATAATGTAATTAAAAAAAAATGAATGATAAATATGAAACATTGAATGACATTTGTATATACTATATGTCTCGAGTTCATTTCATATTGAACAATCAAAAGTTATAAGTCACTTAAAGTCTTTAGTCAATATTCAGTGCCATATTTCATATATGTGTAAGACTCAGATGGACGTCCACCGGGAACCTATGATTGAGGTCCGTTCCTCAAATCATGTGGTACCATGACTACACCAAAACTATTACTGGAAGTCTCCTCTTTTCGGTGTCGTATATGATTTGATCATTAGTTCCAACTTTGATCTTTTTTTTTTATTTTCTCTGAAGTGATCGTTTTGTTTTCGTATAATGCTGTCCAAATATACAAATATTTTTTTTAATATTTTATACATATCACAATGGCTTATGTAAAGGAACAACAAAGGATAAAGCATACCGTCGCAAAGAATGAACTATATTATGGTGTTTGGATGTATAAATACTCATCCACGCCTGCTATTTTTATTATTGCCCCCTGCTATGGTTTTACATAGATTTCTTACAATCTCTGTTTTTGCCCTGTGTTTGTTATATGTCAGAATTGTAATACTTAAGTCTTTACGTCGGGCCTTTTATAACAGTTTTTGTAAGAGTTCTTTTACTGCTTTGCCTATTATTTCCTATTCCGTAATTGTGATCCTTATTTATTGTTACAACCTCCGGTCTTTTTAGCTCACCTGGCCCGAAGGGCCAAGTGAGCTTTTCTCATCACTTGGCGTCCGTCGTTCGTCGTCATCGTCGTCGTCCGTCGTCGTTAGCTTTTTACAAAAATCTCCTCTGAAACCACTGGGCCAAATTTTACCAAACTTGGCCACAGTCATCATTAGGGTATGTAGTTTAAAAAATGTGTCCGATGACCCTGCCAACCAACCAAGAAGGCCGCCATGGCTAAAAATAGAACATAGGGGTAAAATGTAGATTTTGGCTTATATCTCTGAAACCAAAGCATTTAGAGTAAATCTGACATAGGGTAAAACTGATAATCAGGTCAAGATCTATCTGCCCTGAAATTTTCAGACAAATCTGACAACCTGTTGTTGGGTTGCTGCCCCTGAATTGGTAATTTTAAGGAAATTTTGCAGTTTTTGGTTATTATCTTGAATATTATTATAGATAGAGATAAACTGTAAACAGCAATAATGTTCAGCAAAGTAAGAGCTACAAATAAGTTGTCATGACCAAAATTGTCAGTCGACCCCTTTAGGAGTTATTGCCCTTAATAGTCAATTTTTAACAATTTTTCGTAAATTTTTGTAATCTTTTACAAAAATCATCTTCTCTGAAACTACTGAGACAAATTTAACCATACTTGGCCATAATCATTATTAGGGTATCTAGTTTAAAAAATTTGTCCGATGACCCCGCCTTCCAACCATCATGGCCAACTTGGTTAAAAATAGATCATTGGGGTAAAATGCAGTTTTTGGTTTATATCTCTGAAACTAAAGCATTAAGAGCAAATCTGACAGGTGGCAAAAATGTTCATCAGATTTAGATTTATCTGCCCTGAAATTTTCAGACGAATCTGACAACCCGTTGTTGGGTTGCTGCCCCTGAGTTAGTAATTTTACAAAAATTTTGCAGTTTTTTGATATTATCTTAGATATCATTATAATATCTAATATCTAATACTATTAATTATGATTTTAACCTTATTTTACATGATTTCCAAAGCATCAGCAAATACAGGTGAGCGACACAGGCTCTTGAGAGCCTCTAGTTTATTTTTCCTATACCCCTATTTAATTATCATGATTTTACGTAATGGAAAGAAAATTATTAACAACACAACTTCTAGGATATCCACGTGCTTAAACAAACGTATTTGTAATGCCTCTACAGCCAGATTGTTTAACAAAAATGCGCGTGGATATCCACAAATTTTCCCGTGCAATGCCAAAAAGTGACTAACCTGTTTTAGATTAACTTCACATAATACTGTACCGTCAACAGTGAACGGGAGAGCTTTTCGCTCTCCTTTTCCTGTGACATTACCTGAAAATATATGTCAAAACCTTATATATGTGGTAACTTGAACAGACGGGACCTTTACCGCTTTCGTAGACCTAAAAAATTCAAAAGTTTGATATATCAACATTTAGATAAGCATAATCACAATCTAAAATTTATTAAATTCCAACCACTTGAAACCGTTCAGAAACAACCAGGAGAATCACACAAGCAATTTGAAAAATCACGTGAAATTCGCAAATTATTTTGGATAAAAAGACTTCAAACAGCTTATCCTCTCGGTCTTAATGACAAAATATTAGGACAGGGGAACATAACTAAAACTTCAATCGATGTCATTAATATTGTCGATAAACGACTTAGAAATAAAAGGTCTCATGGCAAACGCAAAAACCGTAATCAACGTATTAAACATCGTATAAACTATAGGGAAAACGGTACTATTACATTTTCCCTGCATTAGGTTGGCCTTTTGTGTACCCAAGGCAGGTGAAGGAAGTCAACTTAGGAGCGCTGTGATTGGATGTTAGGGTACAATATATTTTTTATTTATCTATAAATAGCTGCAGTGTGTATATTTACAATATAAATTTTGAAACCTATTGAAATATTTTCTAGAGAATTATTCGAAAAGACTTCAAAATTTCATAAATTTGGTGTAAAATGACGGTGAGCATGGATAACATTAACAAGCTCCGTTGGAAGTTGGTCATGATACTATTTGGCTTCAATTTTTAAAACAGAATAATAAAGTACTAACACCACACATAACTGTTTTATCCGGGTTTTTATTATAAAAAGTGGTAAATTTAGAAAATGTTAGTATTGTCGCCTATGGCAGAATAAATAGTACCGTTTTCCCTATACTGAAGATAACAAGGGAAATCAAAATCAATCAGACTCCAGTTAAAGTATACTATTTTGAAGCTTTTGATTAGTACATTTGATTTTTATCACAAAGAATAGAATTTTTTCATTGAGAACAATACTGTGTTGAGAAAAGTGCTGAGTCATCATAATAAGTCAAATTGACGGGTACTGATATAAAACTTTATTCTAGGATTTCAATATTAACTATATTGTATAAAATGCACCAAACTATAGTTCTTTTGTATTTGTTTTCACCTTTCGCAATGATTAATTCAATTGGAAACACCAGAATTCAAGTCGCGACAAATATTTTTAACTGAAATATTTGCCTTTTTTTGCTGTGTAATTCCCTAAATGTATCACTTGGGTATTTCTGAAGACATAATCTATTAAAATGGGAAATTGTCTGGTTAAGTTTGTACTGTTTATGGAGTAAGGCAATATTTGGTCATACTAGAAGCATTTTCAGTGTTAAAATTGTCCATCTAAGAAAAAAAGAGGCCCACTTGAGGCTAAATTTAGATAGAATTTATACTCTCCTGCGTAAAGAATTGGTCACATTCTTGGCAATTCATGCAGCAAATATTTCAATAGTGCTTCATTTTGTAGTTTCTATCTTTTATTATATCAGGCATATATAATTTTTCATTTTCTACTGGTTGAAAGGACTTTTGTTTAAATTAATACTCCCAAGGGACATAATTCAGCTTTTTCATAGATTAATACAGGCAACAAAAGCAACTTTACAGCTGAGTATTTTGCATATTTAATGTTTAAAGTGTCTAATATCTTTGTTTTCATCATCTCAAGACAGAATAATGGATTTTATAACAAGCTCTGAAATTTTGAACCACAATATGGCATATAAAGCATGGAATGGAGATTAGTATGAAAAATCTTGAGTTTGTGCTTATGTTGTAAATTTTGGATAAAATGAATACAAATTGAATGGAACTGTCAATTTTATCTGTTTAAATGGAACTGTTTATTATTCTTTTAAATAAAATAAGATATGATTGGATACAGGTTGTTTATTAAGCCTTATCTGAAAGAAGTAGAGAAAGAGGTAAACCAGCATGTAGGGGTGGGGACATTAAATGATCCATGTTTCTTTAAGTAATGGGAACATACAAGTATTCATTATAGCCAAGATTTTCACAATAACCCAGTATTGCATTAATGGTGTCATAAGAATTCTTTATATCTTTATGTCACAGTATAGGAAAACGGTACTATTACATTTTCCTGCATTAGGTTGGCCTTTTGTGTACCCAAGGCAGGTGAAGGAAGTCAACTTAGGAGCGCTGTGATTGGATGTTAGGGTACAATATATTTTTTATTTATCTATGAATAACTGCAGTGTGTATATTTACAATATAAATTTTGAAACCTATTGAAATATTTTCTCGAGAATTATTCGAAAAGACTTCAAAATTTCATAAATTTGGTGTAAAATGACGGTGGGCATGGATAACATTAACAAGCTCCATTGGAAGTTGGTCATGATACTATTTGGCTTCAATTTTAAAACAGAATAATAAAGTACTAACACCACACATAACTGTTTTATCCGGTTTTTATTATAAAAGTGGTAAATTTAGAAAATGTTAGTATTGTCGCCTATGGCAGAATAAATAGTACCGTTTTCCTATACTGAAGATAACAAGGAAATCAAAATCAATCAGACTCCAGTTAAAGTATACTATTTTGAAGCTTTTGATTAGTACATTTGATTTTATCACAAAGAATAGAATTTTTCATTGAGAACAATACTGTGTTGAGAAAAGTGCTGAGTCATCATAATAAGTCAAATTGATGGTACTGATATAAAACTTTATTCTAGGATTTCAATATTAACTATATTGTATAAAATGCACCAAACTATAGTTCTTTTGTATTTGTTTTCACCTTTCGCAATGATTAATTCAATTGGAAACACCAGAATTCAAGTCGCGACAAATATTTTTAACTGAAATATTTGCCTTTTTTGCTGTGTAATTCCCTAAATGTATCACTTGGGTATTTCTGTAGACATAATCTATTAAAATGGGAAATTGTCTGGTTAAGTTTGTACTGTTTATGGAGTAAGGCAATATTTGGTCATACTAGAAGCATTTTCAGTGTTAAAATTGTCCATCTAAGAAAAAAAGAGGCCCACTTGAGGCTAAATTTAGATAGAATTTATACTCTCCTGCGTAAAGAATTGGTCACATTCTTGGCAATTCATGCAGCAAATATTTCAATAGTGCTTCATTTTGTAGTTTCTATCTTTTATTATATCAGGCATATATAATTTTCATTTTCTACTGTTTGAAAGGACTTTTGTTGAAATTAATACTCCCAAGGGACATAATTCAGCTTTTCATAGATTAATACAGGCAACAAAAGCAACTTTACAGCTGAGTATTTTGCATATTTAATGTTTAAAGTGTCTAATATCTTTGTTTTCATCATCTCAAGACAGAATAATGGATTTTATAATAAGCTCTGAAATTTTGAACCACAATATGGCATATACTAAAGCATGGAATGGAGATTAGTATGAAAATCTTGAGTTTGTGCTTATGTTGTAAATTTTGGATAAAATGAATACAAATTGAATGGAACTGTCAATTTTATCTGTTTAAATGGAACTGTTTATTATTCTTTTAAATAAAATAAGATATGATTGGATACAGGTTGTTTATTAAGCCTTATCTGAAAGAAGTAGAGAAAGAGGTAAACCAGCATGTAGGGGTGGGGACATTAAATGATCCATGTTTCTTTAAGTAATGGGAACATACAAGTATTCATTATAGCCAAGATTTTCACAATAACCCAGTATTGCATTAATGGTGTCATAAGAATTCTTTATATCTTTATGTCACAGTATAGGAAAACGGTACTATTACATTTTCCTGCATTAGGTTGGCCTTTGTGTACCCAAGGCAGGTGAAGGAAGTCAACTTAGGAGCGCTGTGATTGGATGTTAGGGTACAATATATTTTTTTATTTATCTATGAATAACTGCAGTGTGTATATTTACAATATAAATTTTGAAACCTATTGAAATATTTTCTCGAGAATTATTCGAAAAGACTTCAAAAATTTCATAAATTTGGTGTAAAATGACGGTGGGCATGGATAACATTAACAAGCTCCGTTGGAAGTTGGTCATGATACTATTTGGCTTCAATTTTTAAAACAGAATAATAAAGTACTAACACCACACATAACTGTTTTATCCGGGTTTTTATTATAAAAAGTGGTAAATTTAGAAAATGTTAGTATTGTCGCCTATGGCAGAATAAATAGTACCGTTTTCCCTATACACTTGCTGATCTGTTATCTATAATAAAAAATAATGGCAGACATCAAGTATTATGCAAACTGGGTCAGATACCAATAAGTAAATTATATGCTATTTTTCTGGAGTGTGATACAATTTCTTTTTTTAGCCCAATGTTTGAATACACCCGTATTATTACAGCCTTTTGTCATCACAGGATATTTCCTAGTATCGATAAACCTGAAAATCATAAACGGCATTTTCTTAAATTAAAATATATAAATAGAGGTATTGATTTTATTAACTTATCTGGTATATTCAATGACTCTACCATCCAAAGCCAAATACCTCCATATTTTGATAATATAGAACCACCTATTATTTCGTATTCTTATAAAAAAACCAGCAGAAGTTTGATTTTTAATTATACGTCAGTTACATCAGACGTCAATATAGTAAATAATGTTCCTTCCACTTGAGATTGTGAAACATCTAGTTTTAGATATGTTCCCTATGGTCATGTCCTTACAGGAGACCTCAACATCGTCGAAGACCGTGAGGTCATAACTTTTCTTAAGAAAGGACCGAAATATCGTCCTCCATCTAAAATAGATTGGAAACAGTGTCGTCAGGTCATTAAAGACGCTCTGTCTGTCTACTGTAAAATTGGTGTAAACGTGAAAAATCTGATAAAAAATCTCTAGACAGTTATTTGAATAAAATTATGAATACTGTTAATATTCGTATATCTCATTTTGAAAACAATTCTGAAATTAGTAATAGGGTCCATGATATTCCCATTTCCAGAATAAAAATAAACTCAAGTACTCATAAAGCGGTTTGTGTTCGTACCGGCAGACAAAGCAGCAAATAATGTAGTGGTGGTATGACGCATATACTACACGGAAGTTCTCCAAAACGAAATTACAAATTCATCTACATTCAGGTCCGTACGCTCCACAGAGAGTCAAATTGTAAACAAGCATATCACTGCCACTACCCAGCTTAAAGCCTCTTCCGAACATTTGAAAGTCCCTACTATGTACTGGTTACCTAAATTGCACAAAAAACCGTTTAAATTCCGTTTCATCTCCGCATCTAGTAAGTGTTCTACTACCAATCTATCAGTTCTTCTAACTACCTCCCTTACTACTATCAAAGAACTTGTTATTAACTTTTGTAATAAAGCTTATGAAAATAATGGTATTAATTATTTTTGGAGTGTTAAAAATTCTTTAGAGGTTTTAGATAAAATACATGCTTTTGATGGTCCTTTTAATTCTGTTGACAGTTATGATTTTTCTACTCTCTATACTACACTTCCACACAATCTTATCAAGCAAAAGTTTTCATATTTAATTAAATGGTCTTTTGAAAAATCTCATTACAAATTTATTTGCTGTCACTCGTTTAAAGCCTTTTCTGTAACGAAAAAGGAAAGTATGCTAGATACACTTACTGGAAATGTGAAGATATGATTGAAGCTTTAAATTTTCTCCTGGACAACATTTCGTACGTTTCGGCGATAAAGTGTATCGACAAGTAGTAGGTATTCCTATGGGCACTAACTGCGCCCCTTAAATAGCAGATTTATTCCTGTATTGCTATGAATCTCAGTTTATGACCAAACTCAGTAAAGACACGTCATTGTTACATTTGGTTGATACATTCAACAATACCTTCCGTTATCTAGATGATATTTTTTCGTTAAATAATCCAGAGTTCTCTAAATATACTACCGAAATTTACCCAATAGAACTTACTTTAACTAAATCTAACATAAACAGTAGTAGTTGTCCTTTTCTGGACTTGGACATTTCAATCTCTAAAGGAAAACTCCATACGAAAATTTACGACAAAAGAGACGATATTTCATTCTCTATTGTTAATTTTCCTTTTTTAGACGGCGATGTTCCTTTGGCTCCATCATACGGTGTGTATATATCCCAACTCGTTCGTTATGCCCGTGTGTGTAGTGATGTCATAGATTTTAACGAACGTAATCAATGCATCACTGGTAAATTATTAAGTCAGGGATTTCGTTACTATAAATTACGTAAAACTTTTGCTAAGTTCTTTCATAGATACAAAGATTTGATTAGTAAATTTGGCTGTACCTGTAGAAAACTGATTAAAAACGGTATTTCACATCCTAAATTTTACGGTAATATTGTACTTAAAGCGCGGAAATCACTATGTGATCCGTGTAAACTCATCGAACCTTTAAAAAAACTTATTAGTTCAGGTTGTCTTACCAATGTTGTAATTAGATCTTTGAATATAGTTTACATTGGCACTAATATCGATTTTGTCATCAGTAAATGAAAACATAACTAAATTTGTATTCTTTTCAAACGGGATGTTTAAAGACACACCCACGTTCATTTTGATCTATAAAGAGGTTAAACTCCTAACTATCCTACTGTCTGTCGATACATTTATTTTTGGCATTGCACAAGTCATGTCTTCTTTGACTGTCCATGACGTTAAAATACTAAATCCCTGGGATGTGTTTTAGTTGATTTTAGTCTCTGATGCATGATTTTTTATTATTAATTGTTTTGGCTTTTAACTAGCTGTCAGTAACTGCGAGTACTCTCAAATCGTACTTTCTTGTTTATTTGACCTGTTGATACTAATTGTAATGCTTTTTTGTTGTTTAATGTTATTCAGGGTTATATCTGGTCTATATACCAGCTTTGATAAGTGTTTGGTACTAATATAAATTTCCACTTCGTACTATGAACATCAAAATTATTTATTTTGTAAAAATATTTCCTTTCTCTATTGTAACTGTACACGTATACCTAACAACAAAATTATTTTTATTTACCTGTGTTTAAAGTTATTGCAAATGGCTGATATTTTTGTTCGAGCATATTGTTTTTCTTAAATTGTTTAACATTTCATACCGATATAACATGTTACTTTTATTATTCTTCCCTAGTTTATTTATTTTGTATTTGCATTGTGTCATAGGTCAAATTTATTTGTTCAGTGTATGTTCAATGGTGTTAATATGTCCTTTGATTGAGTTAAGCTATTTCAGTTGATATTTTATAGTGTGTCTTTCTATGTTGTGATGTTACACTATTGTTTCAGAAAAAAGGGTGAAGGTTTGGTACCATTAAAACGTTTAAACCCGCTGCATTTGTTTGCACCTGTCCTAAGTCAGGAATCTGATGTTCAGTAGTTGTCGTTTGTTGATGTGGTTCATAAGTGTTTCTCGTTTCTCGTTTTTTATATAGATTAGACCGTTGGTTTTCCCGTTTGAATGGTTTTACACTAGTAATTTTTGGGGCCCTTTATAGCTTACTGTTCGGTGTGAGCCAAGGCTTCGTGTTGAAGACCGTACTTTGACCTATAATGGTTTACTTTTATAAATTTTGACTTGGATGGAGAGTTGTCTCATTGGCACTCATACCACATCTTCTTATATCTATAAAACAAATTAAAAAAAAACGAACATGGATAAATGGCAACCGGTCAACCACCGACAGCAGATTCTGCACTTGGACAGAAATATTTTGCGTACATGAAGCACGTCGATCCACTCAATCTACGTACGATGTCTCATTCCTTTCATATTCATATGAAAAAAGGAGATATGGATATGCGTCAATGAGGCAGCAACCCAACGACAAGGACAACCGTATAACACTGGAGTCATACAGTCGGCAACAATAGACAGCCACTATACAATTTATAAAACTCTGATTGAAATAAGGAAATTAAGAAGAACCAATTTACCACGAATTTATTCCACGCCAGGGGCATTTTTAACATCTTTTGATCTTATTTCAATGATCAGTTTCATTATATTCACAACTTAATATGTTTATACTTTAAGTATTTAAAAACATGTATAATTGTGCATTTCTGATCATTTAACCCTAAATAAACATCTTCAGATTACTCGGGACTGCAATTTAGATATATCATTACCCAGTATTTCTCAAGGAGAAACAAATATCTGTCAGAAGTAAACTATGTATTGCATTTTGGAAACAAATTAATTTATGTTGGTCAGCGATGTCATTCGAAATAGGATTTTACTAAAACATATAAGATTTGCAATATTGTTTTAAAAAGGCATGGAACAGCAATTTTTATTGCAAAATAACTATTTTATGAATGAAAATCTTTTTAAGTATATAATTCGGACTATGCAATATATAAAAATCCAATAAGTTTCGACAATTTTCCGAATTTTACCCCGTGAGTGAAACATATACAGGAGAAAGAAGCCCCACAGAAACAATCAAGATTCACCATCAAAAGTAAAGTTTCCAGATAACGAAACATATTTAGATATGAAATTTTCAACTCCTGACAAGGGTCCTAATATGGGATATGGAAAACATTTTGTTAACAAAAATAACTCAAATCCCCAGACTATAGCAACAAAACAAGCTTGTATGTGAGAAGATTAGAACGCCAATAACAACAACGAGAAAAATTCACAGTAAAACAATAGTTCTTCATTAAGAGACATAATAACGAGTGACGAGTTGTTTTGTTTTTTTGTGTTGAGGTGACAAAATTTGTGTGCGGACCTTCATTAAAATCAAAGAAGTGCTCAGTAACAAATATTATTCCTCTTTTACTTGTTGTTGCTTTCATCTAGACCTTTAATAACACAAATTTTAATCAGAATCATTCATGTGTAAAATATAGGTCGAGGTGACCAACTTTTTTAAGGTCCTTTGTTGTTATCAAAGATGTGCGATCTAAAAGATATCATTCCTCTATGCTTGTAGTATGATTAGATTTGTATCTTAATGCAAAATTAACCAGAATTAAATTAGGTCGAGGTGACCCATTTTTTTCATGGACATTCGTTACTATCCATGATGTGCGCAACTAGTAGTAAATCATTCCTCTCTGACTCGCAGTTTGTTTCGATCTTAACCTAAATGCAAAACTTAAACCGTGACAGACTGACGAACAAACGTGGTAAACGCTATATCCACTCCCAAACTCCGTTTTCCGAAGGGATGATAAAGAGATGAGAACTATAAATAAAAATGTTAAACTGGGTCTGGAAAAGGGTAAATTTTCCTTATGAAAGTTTATATTTTGATATAAGGCTGCTGCTCATATATAGAAGACAAACTGCTTTGCGTGCTAAAAAGCTTGTAAAAGTTGGATACAAGTGATGTAAAGTTATGTTAAACACCTACAATTAAATGCTTTAAACTGCATTTTTCATATCTGTTAGATACTAAATCATGTAAAAATGCATAATTCTGAAAATCGAAGCCAAATAATGGCTCTATCATGACATATAAAAGCTAGCGAGATATGGGACCCAGGTCTTATAGACAGCTGACTATATTATTCAAAATGTATTTATGCAATTTAAACTGAATATCGACTATAAGTGGCACCTAGCTATAGTTCTTCAGTAGGAAATGAACTCGTGGCATATAGTATACAAACTGTCCTTTGATATTTCATTATTATTTAACATTATTTTACTTACATTATTCCATGCGTCTTTCTTAAGACGAACAGAACTAGTTAATCTATTCAACTCTTAGTTCCTTCATTTCTTCGGAATGAACTACCCCTAATTATGTCTGTCCATTTTGCAGACAAAAGCAGGCGTTATTTTTCTCTGATAAAGTTTTCAATCGAATTGCCTAAATTACATGACTTCAATAACCGTTTCATTTTGTTTGCGGGGCATTATCAATTATGACTGGATTCGGCAATTTTCGATAAAAAATTACAAAGTTTACCGAATCTGAACCACCACCATCACTATCATCAATCATCATCATCACCATCACTGATCATCACCTTCATCAACAAAACACGTATAATGTTGTGACCACTGCATATAATGTTCCAACAACTGCATATAATGTTACCACGACTGCATATATTGTTGTGACCACTGCAAAGAATGTTTTAACCACTGCATATAATGTTCCGACAACTGCATATAATGTTGTAACCACTGCATATAGTATTGTCACGACTGCATATGATGTTGTGACCACTGCATATAATGTTGTAACCACTGCATATAATGTTGTAACCACTGCATATAATGCTGTCACGGCTGCATATAATGCTGTGACCACTGCATATAATGATGATCATCTACATAAGGCAGTCATGGCGTTCCATAGTTTATGTCAAATTTCCTCAAAATAAAGTAATAAAATGGGCTCAATTTTTAATCTCAGTGTGTTTTAGCTCATCACGTCCAAAGGGTCACATGAGCTATTGCCATTACTTGGCGTCAGTCCGTCCGTTGCTGTAAACTTAAAAAAATAAATCACCTCTGGGCCATATAATACTTACCTATACCTCAAAGTTCCACAGGGAATCTTATTAAAAATTGAATTCGGGAATTTGATCAATCAACATTTCTAAAAATAGAAATTTAAGTAAATATGCAGTTTTAGGCTTATCTTTCAAAAACTAACGCAGTTATAGTTATCACAAAACTGACATGATCAGCAGGTCAATGTCCAACTGCTATGCTATATTTTAGATTATTTTGGAGTAATTGGCAGGAAGGAGCCTGTAATTCAGTGGTTATCATTTGTTGATGTTTATCCTATTTGTTTTTCGTTTATAGTTTTGTACATAAACCTGGCTGTTAGTTTTGCTTTATTTTATAGTTATCACGTCGGAGCCTTGTATAGCTTTCTATGTGGTATGAGGTTTGCGCATTGTTATAAAAGCCGTACGGTGACCTATGTTTGCTAACTTCTACCTCATTAATTTTGGTTGTTGGTGGAGAGTTGTCTCATTGGCAATCATACCACATCTACGTTGATATATCAATAGGACCGATATCGTTAATCGACGTCATATACTTGTTGCTTTCAAAAGACCATTTTATTCGTTTTTGTTTTTCTTGTAGCAACTATGATAGATAGTAAGAAACAGTAAATAACAAAAATGTTCAGCAAAATAATTGATATATAAGCCGAATTCGTCAACCAACCTCATAGGACTTATTGCCTTTGAACGACAATTTTTAAAAAGGTCGTGAATAATCTTTGGGAGGATTAATGTTTGTCCTCTCCTGTGGTCTACGAGAGGGGTCCGTTTCAGGTCCTATATCATTTTTGTAACACTGCATCCCCGTTTGTAATCGTTTAATTTAAATCATGTCACTCGAATTTGAATTCTTCAAAGTGATCAATGTCTTTTTGATAGTAAGGATCATGTACAGTTGCAGAATATTTTAGTCAGGTGATATAGGCTGTGTATTTGCGGTGATAGGTTTTAAAATATGCGTCTAATAATCCATTAGTAGAATTTGCTTTGTACCCAGCACACTCTGTTGTGTGCAGTCCAGTTCAGTTCGTACTGATGAGTACTATCAGGTATAGATTGTTAAAATCGTTCCAGAATGTGATGAACAAGGTTGTCTGTGTATGTAGATCCCTACTTCTGTGTATACTCATCAGTTTGTAGCATTTTGTTCTATTGAAAAACAGTAAAATAACAAAAATACCGAACTCCGAGGAAAATTCAAAACGGAAAGTCCCTAATCAAATGGCAAAATCAAAAGCTCAAACACATCAAACGAATGGATAACAACTGTCATATTCCTGACTTTGTACAGGCATTTTCTTATGTAGAAGCGCATTCCTATGTCTTAGCTTATTATTCTAGAGATTACATGCCCCTTTGGAGTTTCAGTATGTCGTCCAGTTATTTGTGGATCGGTTTTAGAAGGATCAAGACAAAACAAATATTGGAACAAAAAGTGTTATCCTAAACAGTGTTCTTTGTATTACTGTCACATTTCACGTAAACACAACATCTCCATTTGTACGTTGTTTTTGGTATGTGACAAAATATTAAAATTTAATCGGGATCATGGAACTGAAATTATTTTGTACCCAGTTTACACTTGTACAATTTCTATAAGTGGTCATATTCTGTTTCCCAACTGCAATGTTTTTGATACTACAACTATGACCCATTTGATAGATTGGGTAATTGGGTCTTTCCACCTTTCTGATTTTTGTTCAGCCTGCGACTTTCGTCGCAGAAAGCTCGACAGAGGGAGAGTGATCCGGCGGCGGCGGCGGCGGCGGCGTTAACTAACTTCTTAAAAGCTTTATATTTTAGAAGGTGGAAGACTTGGATGCTTCATACTTTGTATATTGATGCCTTATGTTACGAAGTTTCCGTCTGTCACATGTCCATTGTCCTTGACCTCATTTTCATGGTTCAGTGACTACTTGAAAACAAAGTTAAGATATTTCGTAATGTTAATTTCTCTCTTATTATGAGAAATAGGATAACTATATTTGGTATGTGCGTACCTTGCAAGGTCATCATGCCCGTCAGACAGTTTTCACTTGACCTCGACCTCATTTCATGGATCAGTGGACAAGGTTAAGTTTTGGTGGTCAATTCCATATCTTAGATACTATAAGCAATAGGTCTAGTATATTTGGTGTATGGAAGTATTGTAAGGTGTACATGTCCAACTGGCAGGTGTCATCTGACCTTGAACTCATTTTCATGGTTCAGTGGACAAAGTTAAGTTTTTGTGTTTTGGTCTGTTTTTCTTATACTGTATGCAATAGGTCTACTATATTTCGTGTATGGAATGATTATAAGGTGTACATGTCCAACTGGCAGGTGTCATCTGACCTTGACCTCATTTTCAAGGTTCAGTGGACAAAGTTAAGTTTTTGAGTTTTGGTCTTTTTTTCTAATACTTTATGCAATAGGTCAACTATATTTTGGTATATGGAAATATTTTATTTCTTAGAAACTATAAGCAATAGGTCAACTATTTTTAGTGTATTGAATGATTGTAATGTGTACATGAATTTTTCGCTTGGTTTATCTGACCTTGACCTCATTTTCTTGGATCATGTTAATTTTATGTGATAGTTGTAGTAAAGCTTTATATTTAGGACTATCAACATAATATCAATGGTTAGTAAAGAAAGCCAGACATTTCAGCGTGTGCACTCTTGTTTTTTATCTTCTTCCGCCTAATTTTTTTTTTCTTGCGCTGTATTTTTGTTTCAAAAGATGTTGCTTAGTTTTTTATATATAATATCATACAGTCTATATGCTTTTGAAACTGACCCTGTTTAACCGAACACTTTTCTTTGTAAGAGTTATCTCCCCTAACACTGTTTTCTTGTTATGAATACTCCTTCGCAACCGTAAAAGAAAGCAACAAATTTATTTTTCCAAATTGCTCATTATATCCTCAGAATGTTATGTTTTATTTTGACCGAAGCTATCCGGAGATTCCATATGAGAGTTATTTTCCCTTTTGTATTTAAAATAAGTGAAATATAATTGTAACTGGTAAATTATAAGTGATAGACGTCTAGGGTCTTTTGATTTGAGGTCCTTGGTCCAAAAAAAAAAGAAAATTAGGTGAAGGTCAAAGGTCAAGGTCATATTCTAAATTTTGATTTGGCTTATTTTCACTTCTTTTCAAAAACCATATAAGATATTGACAACATATTTTTACTTAATTGTGAGTTGCGACATGTCGTAACACATACAATTTGGTTGAAAGGGTATGTTGACATTTAATGGGAGTTTTCTCCTCTTATATTTAATATTATGTTTATGATGATATAGCTCATTAACCATATATAATAAAGACTTAGGGTCTTTTGATTTGAGGTCCTTGGTTTATTACCTTGAAATTGAGGTCAAGGTCAAGGTAAACTTTAAGTTCTAGATTTTGACCTTTGCTTTAACTTAATATGTATGCATGATAAAGCTAATGGACTTTGTGCATTAAGTTGCAAGCTGTATGACCTTGAAAAAATCAACCGGAAATGACCTTGTGTCAACCGGATGTAGCTATTTTTTTGTACTTATTTAATGTAAAAGTATATAGAACTATATATTTTTTGAATAACTATCAAATGATTCCGGAAGTGACATTTTTTCAAACCGGAACTAACAAATTATCTCCCTTATTTCAAACAAAAGTGTATAGAAATCATATATTTTTTTAAATCAGTGAACAATAAGCTATCATTTGGCACTGAAAATGACATTTTAAACCAGATTTTAATATCATCAGTTTCATATCAAAATATATCGTTTCGGGTGGAAAGACCTTCAATTGTTCTCTGAACAATTGGTTTTTAATTATTTATAAAATTTGTTTAAAAAAGGCTTAAAATTGAGCTGCTTCGGATAGAAATCTACCTTATTATTAATCGTGAATGAATGAATAAATAATTTATTAAAGTTCAAATTGAATTGACATAATATAATATAAAAAAGTTATGCTCAATTACATTTTCAGCCAGTCATATAGGCTAACGAAGCACTGTCATTTTAAAACATAATTATACAAGTAGCTACATTTGATTAGATATGAAAAATAAAGTTTTACAGTTTTTACGTCGTGTGGTTTTGATAAAGTAAAAACGTTTATATAACATCTTGTCTTATCTTTGAACAGTCTATGACAAAGTTTGTCACTGCTTTCGAGTTGCTCGTTAGCAGTTCTTTTAATGCTTCTTCTGGGTAGTCAAAGTTATTGGAAGTTAGTTCACGCATGAGTTCGTTTCCTCTAGCCGCGTAACGGTCACACAAAAGCAAAAAGTGGTTTGCATCTTCGATTAAGTTCGAATTGCACACTTTGTAGAATTTCCGGTCGTCAGGAATATTTCGATATCTACCTCGTTCGATTTCTAAAGCAAGTGTACCGCATCGAATTCTATTTGTAACTGATCGCTGTTTTCTGAACAAATTCTTTTTAATATACGGCTCAGTACAAAATTCTGTCTTAAGTAACTTATATGTTCTTAGTTTTGGCATATTCTGAACATTGATAACCCATTCGCTTTTGTAGATATCTACAAGTTTTAGTTTAGTTTTAACAGAATCAGAGACATATAATACAATAATTGTATTATAAGTCTCTGACAGAATCAACTACATGTTTTGTTGAAATCGTATCGTAGTTGTTTGTACTGTTAATTAAGGCTGACAGACCACTATTGTTCAAAATTGTTTTAACACTGTTGAACCATTGTAGCGTGTGGAAAGATCGGCATCCCAAATGAATCCTTGCGACAAATCCTGAAATCCGGCAATTTCGTAAGTCTACACCATAAACGAACTATATAACATCGATTGTTTACAAGTACAGAAGTCCATCCCATGTCACCTGTTATTACTGGAATCGGTGAGGTTCTTCCAACACCCAAGAAAGTTCGATTAGATCTACACCGGAGTCTTTCTAGTACATCGTAGCGCTTTGATCCCCACATCCCCGACGCATAGTCCATTACGGGGATAACCGTATTGTATGCAAGTGCGCGTATACATGTACATGTATTAGACTTTGATTAATTTTGGAGCATTCGAATACGAAATAAAAGATGAACTTTTGTCTGTTTTGTAGGGTTCTTTATATAACAACTCAATTTTCAAACAGTTATAGACTTCTTATAGAGATGTTTCACTCCGAAATAGATTAATAGACGTATTGATATTCATTTGCATAAGGTCGATTTCTATCCGACGCAGCTCAAATTTAATAATAGTCGAGTAAGAGTTCTGATAATGAACATTTTCGTAATGATTGTCTCCCTTTATCCAAGCACAATGTTCGTATGTAAAGTTTTGGTAAGAATTGAATTGTATTATGATAAATTATATAATTATATGAAGATTGAAATGCTTGCTTCAAATGGTTTTCTTCGTTGTGAAGATCTTCTTTTCTTCTCACTTTCTACATAAGCTTTATGCATTATTGTATGATTTTATCCTATTTCCAACATTAGAACGTAATGCCATTATAAGTTATATGGTTCGCTACTGACCCCCTACGGATCCATAGAGGGTTAGTAAAATCCATAGGGGGTGAGGCCTAAGGCCGAATCTCCTTTGGATTTTACTCACCCTATATGGTCCGTAGGGGGTCAGTAGTGAACCGTATAACGAATTTATCGCACGCAGGACTTTCTCAGCTGCGTTTTGTAAAAAAAAAACAATGAAACACAACAACATTAATAGATGACGTCACCATTAACAGTAGACGTGACGTTATGAACCCCCTATGAAATTTACTAACCCCTACGGATCCATAGGGGGTCACCACGTGACGGCGTTAAACCAATCACAACGGAATAATTAAACCGCGGTGCGATAATGTGTGATAGTAGCCTCCCTGACTAGAAAACGAGAGTACGTCTGTATTTTGATGATACCACCATTGTCTATGCAAACTTATCTTCTCACTCGATGATTAAACAATATTGGAAATATCTTTCCAGGACGACTTTGTCACTATTGTCACTATAAGTATTAAGTAAGACCAGAAGTGAGAATTGCATTACTCAACTACAGCCATGCATAGACTAGTGAAGGACTTGTTGTAAGACTTAAGGCCGGAGAACACAGTTATTTCGTTTGCATTTCTTTTAGACAATAAATGAAAATTTAAAAAAATCCCACTCTCGCTTTCTTGATAAAAATTTTTACAGTGTGATGTATATCAAAATTATAGAAAACGTCATCAGCTTTAACTCAAAATACGGACAATTTTATGTTTAAGGGGTCTTGAATTCATTTGACAGCTTCCAAAACACTAATTTTTTACTTTTTTAGCTGGACCAAATCACCACTTTACTTTAAAATTTATGACCCATTTTTTTACAGTATAATTTCATCCCCTACTTGGTATTTGAGGCATAAAACATGAAGAAATAAATTTAGAAAGGGTATTTAAACAAAAAGCAAGTAACACACTGTCCACACTAGGGACTATATTCGTAAATCAAAGGATGATAACTGTATTCCCGGACCTTATTTGTGACGGTATTTCGGCTTCTTGTATGACACTAGCCTGGGATCCTGGCTAACTGCTCGACAGTGGCTATCGACGAAGTATTAGATTGGGTCAGGATGCTATGCCAGTATGACACCAATAGCTGCTGTAGCAGTTTTTCGATACATACTAAATAAGAAGTAAAAGCAAATGAAAATAAAAAAATATCTGCAAAATAAAGAAGTATCTGCCTGTATGACATAAGTAAAATGACATTTGCCTAAATATACTATATAAAAAACAATAAACTGATAATTTCAATGGGACTGAGTTCGTTGGCACTCTCTCTCTCTCTCTCTTTCTTTATCTTACAATTTGTGGAAATCGGTAAACAAATCGAATACTAGTAGACGCAAAAATTTCATATTAAATTATAATTTTTGAAGATTTTGCCTGAGATCATTCTTGAATGCCAAAAAAACAATTAGTTTTACAAAAAAATAAATCTGATTTCAACTGGATAAAAATACAAACCCATGGCCAACTGAACAACATGAGACACAAACGAGTTTAATTTAGACCATAAAATTAATTGATACAACTTCGATAACAATGTTAATTTCTGCCATTATCGTCGTGTCAAAATAGTAACTACACATTTTTGCTTAAGGTGTCCTTAAATTTAATTTATGGTTGTAATGAGCATGTTGAGAATTATAATGTCAACAAATGTGACATGCATCTAAAAGTGTAAATTATATATTGACCACACTTCACTTATGGGTGATATTTGATTTAAACTTTTTTTCCAAACATTTTAGTTTGTACCCTGCATATGGACATGCAGTGTACAAATATGGATAATTTGTTACTTCAGCTGAGATGTGAAATGGTAAGTTAGTTGTATTTTTAACATTAGAAATTATTGTTTATCATTGAAAACAGAATCATATGAAGGCATCTGATGCTGACTTATATAATTAAATTGAAGACGATACCAGACTGTACCATTTGATTTACAGTATAAAATATGTAGGGTTGTCAGTACTAATTTCTATAACTTACGTATATGACAGAGACAACAAAAAAAACGGTTTAATAATGTTCTTGTACATTTCTTTTGCAAAGTGTTTAGTCAAAAATATAACTGCTTCTTTTAATAAAAAAGAGTGAAAATTTACAACTAAGTGAAATATCGAGAGGAATTATTATTCATGTTTAAGTCATATAATACAATCATAGTATTATATGTCTCTGTATATACCAACTCTTAACTATATATGTATTTACATACATACTTACCCTGGTGACCCTCATATATTTATCCTTAAAGAGCAAGTAGGTTTTTTTTCTGGTGTGGGTATGCACCCCCTTGAGCTGTTCGGTGTGGTAATTTATCAGTGTTTACCATAACTATACACATTGCGTGAGATATAGTATTAAATAAATAAGAGATTTATAATTGTCAAGATCCCTATCTTATATATATAATGTGTAACAAAGGGTAGATATAGTATATATTGTATAGACATAAACTGAAGGACATTTGTTGTGAAGTTAACTATGATTCATTCATATTTATTTATTATATTTATGATACATTTACAACTTAGTTTATGTTTATATATTATAGTAAGAATGTATGTAGTGTAGCTGGGTTAACAGAAAATTATTAAAAATAGTTATGTCAATAAAACAGTCGCAAATATTTGAAAATCTAAGGTTATAGTCTCCTTTAACTTTCACTCTGTTAAACTGTTATCAGGTAGGGTCTGATTTTCACTGCATATGGACAATCTAATTAAAATACATAGACCTCTGATTTCGTTATGCTCATATGAGCTTATACATGTACGAGAACGCGAGTTATTATAGATATGAATTTTAATTGTGCATATGGAGTACCTTGTATGTGGAACCCAACAAAATTGGCCCTTCTCAACAATGACCATTGGTGCTGTTTTCCTTGGGGATGCATACAAGTTTATACACGATCGGGTGGTTTTGGTATATAGAGTTTATTTTGAAGATAAGATAAGAATGCAGTGACTTTTTATACGGCCATTTTATGACTTATTTCTTCTGACCAGTTCTTTAAAGGATAAAGTTTGTGATCTAAAGTCAAAGTTTAAGTCGGGTCGGTCAGTGTACCTTTGTAGCCAGTAATATGTCTAGAAAGCATGTATCTACCATGGGAAAATATCATATTCATACAAATACCATGATAGATATACAGGTTTTACTTTTCCGTTTTCAATTAAAATTCACTGGTCACCTTAGTTTCGCCACGACATACCGCATGGATTACGGGATATTTGGTATGCATATCTATTAAATTTTGAAGAATCTAATACACCAATAATTCAAAATCAATTTATTATCTCGATTTGACAAGTGGACAATAATAAATAACAGTATAAAGTCCTTCTGATTTTATTTGAGATTTAAGATATGGTGTTTATGGTAAGATTTGTATTTGTGTTGACAATCGTTATTAAACATCAAAAGTGAGAATATTTGATAGAAAACGATAGCAAGGAAAGTTTAAAATCACTTAAAAGTGGATAAGTATCAGCTGGTTGTCACTCAGGTGAAGGCACAGGTAGATAGTCCACCTAGGTTAATTAGGTACGGGTACTAAAGTTACTTTTCTTGTACTTTGTGTTGACTTCAAATATTTGTTGATGGGGGGTTGATATTTTAACAAGAACAGTCAATATTAAACACAAAACGATCGTCTTTGTGGGGGGGACTTTAAATGATTTTACAAGTTTACAAATTCAACGGCAGTAGACATTAATTCAACTTTGTACTGTTACAATGAACACATGTTAATGTTTTCAAACTATTAAAGTTTCTATTAAAAACAGCCCATCTTTGCATGTAAAATAACTATGTATGTTTGAGTTGATAACAAATTTTCACTTAGTTTATGCTGAAAAATGTGCAGTCTTTCAACGCAAAGCATTTAAAATTTTACTCGTTTCAGTATTTCTTTTGGCATTAAACCTTTTGTCCTTTGTCTTGTTCCAAATGTCTGTGGTATAGGCATTTTACATTGATAAATACAATTTTTTGTTGTTCTTCTGTGACAGCAAAATATTTGATATAAGTACGAGTAGTTGAACTCTTGATTTTGATCCACTCTCCGAGTCCGCCTGCAGAAATTTTGCATAAACAATACACAATACACAGAAAGTATTTCCATTTCATCCAAGTATTTGAAGTCTGTTCGTGCAGATTAGTATCAAGAATCACCGACTGGAAAATCGTCACTGTAAAAGAATCTCACCCTCTTTCCAGCAATGAAAAAAAGGAAGCTGGATAAAACGTAATTATTGTATTCCTATAAATCTAGTATCCAATACACATACAATTTATGCTTTCTCACTGTAATTAAGTCATGCTAATTACAAGGTTGTGATTGACATGTTCTTTCTGTTGGTCATCTGTTTTGACACAGTTCCAAAGGTTGTGGTCAGACACCTGTAAAAAAGAGATTTTATCTGTAATATCCACTATCACCCACCTCGCGTGATGTCGTCTTTAACAAGGTATCTCACAGGATTGGGTTACAATAATTTCTCTTCGTAATTCGCAACTTAATGTAGTTTGGCTCATAAATTATTTCACCTGAGCTTGGTAAATATTGTGATAAATGGCACAGTATTGTTCTGGGCTATATTCCCAGAACCATTTGTAATACACACTGGTATAAGGGAGTATTTGCCAATATTATTTATTGGACGAAATTTTAAATTATAAAATGTGCAACATTCCATGTAATGTAATACGGGATATTTTTTATAAGGACCTTTTTAGGATCTTAAATTGCTTATTATTTTTTTTAACTCATACGACACCTTCGTTTCCTTGTTGACAAAACCGGTCAAGCCAGATTTCGCCTCATGTACTCATATAAAAACATGGTTATAATACCATATTAATAACAATATAAAGAAGAGACACAGTTCCAAAGTTTGTGGTCAGACACCTGTAAAAAAAGAACAAGGGAAAAGTTAATTACTGATGTAAAATCCAAACAGCCAGGCATGTGGCTGATAAAGCATCATTTTTTTTATATTGTTCAGTAAAAACTCTTAAGTTAAAACAATCATAAAGGATTAGCTGTCATTACCTTGGTTTCTTTCAGACATCTTTAAATTATGGTGAGATAAACAGTTATGACAGGAAAACCTCTCGCATTCCTTTGCAGTTCCCATTTATTTATATTAAAATCACACTAAAATCACAAGATCGGTAATATTTATTTTTTATCATTAAAAATTGCGTATGTTCAGTATATGAATGAGCAGTCGTGGTATGAATGCCAATGAGACTACTATCGACCAAGGGCCGAAGGAATTAAGTATGATGTAAACAACTATACAGGTCACTGTAGAACTTTTCAACAATGAGCAAACCCGTGCACTAAATTGAGCTACACTAAGTACCCAGGATAATAAAATGTGAAACAATTTAAAAGAGAAAACTACCGGCCTGATTTAAGCTTATATATAAACACCAAATGCAAAGCAGTTATAGCAGAAAGCATTCAACGAAAACTTGTTACATGTTTGTGAGCGCTCAACTGCCCCCTAACTGTAACAATGGCGTAAGGATCAACATACTCAGATAACTGGCATTATAATACAAGCTAAAATTATTGTCTTACTGATCTGTTTTGTTAATTAAGGTTTTTTCATCTACAATTGTCCTTGCAAAAGGCGCAAAGATGTGTTAAAATCAGCCATGTGACTTATTTGAAGATTCAGGTGACCTTTGTTGTTGTTTAGAGATTTTATTCGAAGTTCGTATATCCCTTCGACCATTTATTTAGATGGTTCTTTAACGTATAGATAGTGCAAAACTCTCACTACACTATGCATAGGATATACGACTTTTATTTCGACTAAATGAGGCTGCATATTTATACATTCGAGCAGCTACACGGCCGCACCCAATTTTAGCAAAGATATACTGTCGGACGGGAGAAGTCCAGAGATGTGAATTTTATACTCAATCAATCCTTTTGTTTTGAAAAGATTTTAAAGGTATACATTAATATGACAGCAACCAAACGACACATATAAATCAAAACATTAAGAGTCAACATACAGATTTTGTTATAGCTAGAAGCCTATGAAGAATAAAAGCCCAAAACCGCAACATGAATAAATAACACGGAGTCAGTGAGTTTTCAGAAAAGTGTTTGGTTGCAAAATTTCACGTGCTCTTTATTAATTTCGATAGATGAAAATTATAGAAGGTGAGATATAAATCAGTATAAGAAAACACTTCATTGTAAAGTAACGGAAAATAAATAATGATTATGGATGACGGACGTCAAGTGGCATATTCAATGAATATTCAGGACAAAACATCAAATGGAAATATAATATAAAATTTAACCCTGCTTTGTACTATAGACCGACACACAGAAACGGATTTTAACGTGTAATACTTTTGTTTTAAAGAGGACTATTTTGAAAGTTTGTAATTCCACGGTTTGCATGTTTCACACCCGGATTCACAATTTTGACGAACCCAATAGTAAAACTAACTGAATTGTTATCTCTTCCTGATACTGGTTCATTATAAATAAGAAGATGTGATATGAGTGCTATCGAGACAACTAGTCTATCCAACCAAGTCACAGAGTATATATATACATTTGTCTGCCACGCCGTCGCACTGCCTTTGAAAATTAGCGCGGAAATATAACGTTATTTCCCGAAACGTCTTAATTTTGGCGCAATTTGTGAGGCTTACGGAAGGATTGAGTAAACAATATTATATTACTCGATTTTCTCAAAATGAGTATACTGACAAATATTTTCAAAACGTCATGACGTTCTATTTTTTAAAGAATAACATATCTTACTTTGGCCAAATCGACACCGTTGGAAATATTTTAAAAATCAAAATGTGCATTTCAAATGTTCATTTCTTGCCGTTTTTGGGAAACCATGACGTTTTAGCTTTATTTGAGTAAAATTAATGCTTTAAATGGTAAAGTTAGATTTTCTAACCATCTTGAATTGTTTTGCTTCAATTTGAGCCCCATTATATAAGTATATGTTGATTAAAAATCATTTTAATTTTTAAATAAAAACGTTTTTACTCCAAAATTGCAGAAATGTTCAATTTTCAGCAGTATTTTTGCAAAAACGAAATCGACGACAACTATTTTTTGGCAAAATTTGATTCTCTGTCAATTGAAGAATGAAATATCTTAAAGGGAAAAAATTCTCACCGTCAGAAATAAACTGTTGGATATGCCCTTAAAACCCTTGCAACAACTCTTTGGGGGTTCCGTTGGTGGTCCATTGCAAAGGAAAATTTCTGCCCCTATCCAACATACTAGTGTTTTCCCATGGTAGTCCAAAGTTCCCGCCTTTCATCCCTGTCGTCCCACTTCGCATATCCTATACCTATTGTATAAATGCTAAATAATAGTTTCTCGTCATGAATGTGGATGATCAAAATAATTGAAACTATAGCCGTTATGCAACAACCATTAATCAATCAATCGTCTGGAACAGCGTATACAAATCAAACCACTGTTCCTCGTATGCAAGATTTACCAATTTCTAATCAAATGAGCACTCAGTTGCCTCCAACTTGCCAAACGGAATCTAAAGTATTTCATGAAAGGGCAGAATAGATTTTTCCCGAAATTAAAGACAAATAAACACATATAACATTCAAATTGTTGACCAAGTGCATTTTCAAGATCCGAAATCATCAAACTGTCGTTTAGGGTGTCTGGCAGAAATTTACTGGGGATTAACTCTCCCAAAGGTAAATCTAAAACATAACCCAGAGAAAATCTAAAAATAAGTCGATATAATACTAGAGATAGCTGATGTTGTATTTTGTATGTTTACATTTTGTTCAAACCTGCACGTTGTCTGAGAAACTTCATTCTTATAGTACTTGATTGCATCATATCATATGAACACTCGACGCCCAGTTTGATCTTTTGATGTAAATATTTGATGTCTGTCAAATAGTTAAACCTAAAAATAAAACATAAGGCACATTCTGTACATGTATATTAGCTCACGATTGCTGTACTAGACTACACATGTACACGATACAGTATGCAGAAAAATAAATATTGGGCAACACGAATCTCCGCCTAAACTTTAGGGTGGAATCTGGTCACCATTCCAAGAAGGTTGCCAGTCCCTGAGCAATAAGGGACACCAGTTGCGTTACTCATATAGTGGTTTGGTAGACATCCCATGTCGTCTGGCGTGTCTAGACTTCGACTTTCCTATGAATTAAGTCCCATTGACTGCTATAAGACAATACATGTTCTCTGTTTTTTCTTCAACCAACGAAAAGACTGTGTAAGAATCATGCAAAGTATAACAATTAAAGTTGTTTTAGGTATAAAATTAAGATATCAGATTCATCGTACAATTCGATAATCAATTAAGACTACTTGCAATACATGATAGCTGCAAGAATAACAATTAATTAGGATAAGTATTAAATTTCCAAATTCCCAGATCGAATATTTAAGCACTTCAAAACGTAGAACGGCGTCGTTAAGGTCACTTTTAATCTATTATCTAATGGAAATCAATAATATCCTTTTTTTCTAAATAACATTTAGTCATGAAAAGGAATTCCCTGAAAAATGCTATAATGGAAAATATGTTGTCAGCAATCAACAAAAATGATTTATGGACGTTATCGAACAGAACCGAAGATATCAAATGGTTTAAGGGGCTATACATATATAGTGCAAGGTCTCGCTAATACAGATTTTGTAATACCAAACACTCAAGGCAATATGACGAACACCTTTTTGCCAAAAATCATTGATAACTTTTTCATCATTTTTTTACATTAACGAACATAAAATTGACAGTTTTATGCCTCAGTAATTGAGTCAGTGTGTGTCATTTGGTAATAATATGTCACCATTACATATGTAAAAATCATTATCGGACTCTGAAGTGGACATGTATATTTCCAATAATAAAAGCATTGTTTTCTTTGTGGACACGCACATCTTTACGTCAATAATCACCGTCTTTAGCTTCACCACCCTAACATTTGGTGCTTGATTACAATTAATCATCGTCTATAGCTTCACCACCCTAACATTTGGTGCTTGATAACAATTCAATACTTCAATTGGTTTCAATTTTCATAATATTTGCAAATATTTTCCCGATGAAAGAATATTTTGAGTGCATTGCGTGGTTTGTGTGTATATATTTTTGTCTATCTGTCGACATTTGATATTTTTGCTTTATGTATATAAGGGTCAGGATTGCGACTTAACGAACTGGGGTTTGATATTAAATACAACAAAAGAAACACAAATTTATAGGTTTTTTATGATAACATTATGCATCGCATGCATTTATGAATTAAAGATACTTCAGGTACATTGCTTATGCATGCTTTCGAACAATCTCTGGTATCAATGCAATGGATTGCAAACAAAATCTAAAACTCTTTGCGATCTTAAAAGTTAAAAGTATTCATGCAATATGCAATAACAGTGACGCAACAATGTAAACAATATTTCCTCTAAAAGTAGATGTAGACATAAAGAAAGTGAATGGACCCATGAAGTGGTTGAGAGCTTGTGCGATGGACTTTCCTCTTTGGTATCTTTTACATATAAGTTCTTAAATATGCTCATACGCTTAATATTTGTTACAGTTGTCTTATAATTAATGGGTTTTCCTGAAAGGGTGATAATATTAGTGGAAAAGAAGTGGTAATTAACGCATATGTTCTGGAAATTCCAATGAACTGTTTCCATTATATATCAAATCTGAACAATAATGAAACCGTCGCACTTGGAAAACCAGAGGAATCATAATTACTGTAATCAACTCTCGTTATTTCTTCGCTTCTTGAATGAAATAGCCACCAGAGACCAAATGACGTAGAAGTTAACAACTATATGGCCTTTAACAAATAGCAAAAGCCATACCGCATAGCAAACTACAAAAGGTCCGAAATGACAAACGTAAAACAATTCAAACGAAAAAACTAACGATTCGTGTACAAAACAATAAACGAAACACAAATATAATATCCAGCAACAACTTGGATAAGTTCGAACATCACTTGGAAACGTTTATTTTGCCATGTTTTAATAGCATTTATCTCCGGTTTATTAAATATGCAGAACTGAACATATCTTTGTTTAGTACATGATAAACTTTTAATAAATGTTATTTTATACATGGACATTTTCACATCGACCCTGTTATCATCCCGTTATTCCCATATATCGGTCGTCCCACTGTCTATATCACTCTGCTCAGCTCTTAATAAAATTGCATATCACGGCTTTGTGACGTCAAATACGTTGACCCGGCCTTAATAACTACGACTCGGACATATCACCGACGTCATAATATATGAACCGACATTGATAATTTGGACCCGAACTTATCACGTCATCTTCCCGTTTGCTGGTGAACAGAGAAAACACTTGTTTCTATCATGCAAAATACGCAAATACAACCCGATGAATCGATTATCTGGATGTCTGCATATTGATATAGTAAAATATCAGCTGCTCGACACAATATGAAGCCTTTTTGATCGTTTTCGCTACGCTCACTCGACAAAAAGCTTCATATTGTGACTCGCATCTGATATTTTACGATATCAATATGCAGACAACCTGATAATCGGTACATATCAGCCCTAAACGGTAGCTAATGGACCAATATGGATTGAGGGATGATAACCGGGTCGCAGTGGAAAAGACCGTGTATTATTCATCTTTCTTTTTTTTTTTTTTTGTGGAAGAAGATTTCAATCTTCTGAAATCCAATACTGCTAGATGGTCAAGTCTTAACATATAACGTTTCCAGGAGTGTTTCCGTATCCCTTTCTGTGCTTTACAATTTTATAACTTTCATGCCTCATCTCGACACCGATTTGTAGACATGATCGGTAACAAGTTTGTAAAATAGCGTCTGCATCATTTTTTGAAACAAAAAAAAAGATATTTTTCAAAACTTATGATTTACCTAATCCAGATGCAATTTTAATTCAAAATCCAATATAAACTGATAAATGATATCAAAATTTACATAAACTGGGAACCGCTTGTATTTAACGGAATGAAAAAGTGTATAAGTCAACCGGGAATTAAACTGGAATCCGCTTGTATTACGCTACACTCTAGGCTCAGTCCCTGAAATAAATCCTCTCTTAAAATAATCAGTTCCAGTGTCTGTCTTTTTGGCTCTCGCGATACAGTACGACCTGGGACATACTCAGTCCAGATCATTAGACGATAGAAAACTTGAAATTTCTGATATATGTTGTTACAATGTCAGTCTAATTGTTTGACACAAGGAAATGAACTGTTTAATTGAATTATTAACACTACACTCTAGGCTCACGGTTCATAATTATTAACGCTACACTCTAGGCTCAGTCCCTGAAATAAATCCCCTCTTAAAATAATCAGTTCCAGTGTCGGCCTTTTTGGCTCTCGCGATACAGTACGACCTGGGACATACTCAGTCCCGATCATTAGACGATAGAAAATTTGAAATTTCTGATATATGTTGTTACAATGTCGGTCCAATTGTTTGACACAAGGAAATGAACTTTTTAATGGAATTACTACAGGACAAGCAAATACAGAAAATGACTGGGTTTTAAATGTTAAGTGCTCAAAACCCAATACATAACCAGGGACAATTGTGTAACCGCACAACATAAAAAAAAAAGTTAAGAAAGGATTTTGAACCACTTTCAAATATGATTTGAACAGTTCATGATTGATTGTTGAGATAGTGTTGCTCAAATGTAAGTTTCCGAGGGAACTTAAGTGTTAAAACCTGCCAACTTTCAAAATCTACATTGGATATATTTAGCACTTTTCAAAAAATGTTTATAATGAAACAAAAAACAATTAACTGTGAACAACTATAACAATTCATGATTGATTGATTGATGTTGGTGTTAAACCCCACCTTCAGCACACTTTACTAAATCATAATGGCTATTTTTTATTGACCAAGGAAGCTGGAATACCAGTGAATAACCACCTTCGATAGAAAAACTTTCAAGTGAATCCTAATCAATTTCTAGTATATTTGCTTCCCTCAAGTTGAACATGCTGAGATGCAATGTATGGAATTGTAGAAAGATTATTTGAACCACTCTTTCAGTCATGGTCAATGGACTATGCAATTTTTTGGTGTAACATTACAACATAAGAACAAACTATAAAAATCAGTTGAAAAAGGTTTAACTTATCATATCGATTCAAAGCAGAAATACATCTAACAAAAACACAGTGGACGTGGCAGGGTACATGTATAAATTAGTTTGTGATTAGGTCAGTTTATGGGGAACCACTGCATGGTGGTATATAGCATTAGCATTGGAACATCTCATTTCCATGGAGACAGTCATGGTTGCCATTATTGCCATTTTGATTTCAACATTTGCATTTTTTATTATCAAAATTACCAAAAGCGAGACATACCTCTGTGTCAACAGTTTATTACATATTCAGAACTGGACCTTTCTTTGATTAGAATATGACATAAAGATTGTTAACCTAAGAATATGACATTTACCAAAAAATATGTAAGCACCTCAATTTCCAACGCAGATATGTTAGAAGCAATAGCAAAAGAGGTTAAAAACAAGCACGAATCCTTATACTCTGTAAAAAATAGGACACGAAGGCAAGGTATACATGTATTTTAGACCATGGGTCCATCATGAAACAAATGGATAATGATTCGTCAGTCGTTTCTATGAACGGTATTCTAAAAAATACATATATTGTTACTATAGTTACATTCAACATTACATTATAATAATTAATTAGATAATTATGGTTATTCTGGGTGATGACATTTTAATGTCTTTTGTGGAATACATTATATTTTCTTGTCAACTAATTAATTTAATACTGAAACAGGTGTTGGTTTTCTGAAGAATTCATGAGATCCAAAACACCTTTGGTAATTATTCATTACCGCATAAAAAAATGTTTGAGAAAATGTTGTACATGGAAGCCGACCTTATAAAAAACTATATATAAATCATGTTAACAGTGTGCATAACTTCTAAAACAGGCAGATAAAAGCAAGATTTGCTTAGTGAATAGAATATGAACACATACGCAAGAAGGGGTCAAATAATTCAAAACAATTGCAAATTATATTTGCACTACTAGTCCAATTATCTATATATATATATATAGTAAATAGAGGGTTGAGATCTTCAGTAAAACAAATTCGTCCTAAACATGCATGAAATATTTGCCACTGGACTTAAAGAACCAACAATCAATCTTAAGTAAAAACAAGATTAACTCCGCCACATTTTCATTCGCCCATTGGCAAGTAAGGAACCATGTAAGGGGCTGTCGTTTATCTTATCTTAACGTTTTGGGTTTTTCGAATTGTCATTTGAAGAATTTGTTGTCACAGTAATGACGATGCTTATGAGTCTCTGATAAAAAATATATACATGTATATACTAATATCTTCATTATCATTCAGACGAGTAAGAGTTTGACGTATTGTTAAGGACCTGTTAATTGTTGAAATTAGAAAATTATATTTTGTGTTTCGTAATGTTTTATTCTCATTGATGTATACCCAACATCCCTTTTTATTCTTATTTGAACTTGGCCCGATATTTCCACTTACTTCTTGTGTTAGTGAATACATCAATTTATAGCGTGACAACTATGATCACGGTCACTGCTCTCGAATAAAGTACCATTGTAACTTTCTTTATTGCTTTGCATCTTATTAATGATTCGTAACAATACTTCGACAAAGAAGCAGAATCCATTGAACCTTCGGTCATCGTCTTTTGGTTGGGAATACATGCAGGAAAATTTTACTTTTCAAGCTGTTAATTTTAGTTTTTGATACCCTTTATATTCACAATATTAAACTCAGTTCCACTTCGTTATTTCAGACACTTCGTTTGTTCCGCTTGTCAACTCCCGTTTAAGAGAAAGCAATCATAAGCAATAAATATTAAAAACAAGATTAAATCGGATCATTTGTTGCCATTTTATGGACAGTATATAAATATTATGTAATATTTATCATTCATAATTGGTCTACTTTCATGTTTAAAATTTCTTTATTTCTATCCGTCTATCAATTTAATCTAATGTAAATTCAATACACTCTTCAGGTTTTTAATTAAAATAAAGTGCCTGATATTTTTGCATTAAAGACTTAGTTTGAATAATCAAAATAGCCGTCGATTTCAAACAATTCGGTCTAATTAAAACTCATCAAAATAGAAATCTCATATGACAGGTCAAGAATGAATATTTGCAGTCCGAAGTACGATATTGATGTTCACATTTAGCTTCAAACGTTGTCGAAACACACACAAGTATGCTATCCAGTCCGTACTTTTTTTATCTAACCATTATAGGTCCTTTAAAAAAGTTCTTTAGATGGAATGTCGGTTCTGCATTTATATTTATATAGATATAGAAAGATGTGGTATGAGTGCCAATGAGACAACTCTCCATCCAAGTAACAATTTATAAAAGTAAACCATTATAGGTCAAGGTACGGCCTTCAACACGGAGCATTGGCTCACACCGAACAGCAAGCTATAAAGGGCCCCCAAAAAATATACTACATTGATAATTGCTAGAACTATATTTTTTAATAACGGGCTTTCTGAATATATATATTCTATATTTATATATCTGTTTAGACATTTGATAACTTTTTTCATATACATATATATATATACATTTAATGTTTTTTGAGGTCTCAAATCTACCTGAATTTAAAATCATATTTAAAAATAAAATGGTATCTACTATTTGTTCTTTTGTTGAAATATAAATATATACATGGAGAGTTGTCTCATTGGCAATCATACCACATCTTCTTATTTTTATATATTAACATAGAAATAAAGGTTAAATTTATATTTTCCCATAGGGTCTTGATTCATTTTGGGAAAACCAAACATGACCACGACTTACATGTTCACATCACTGTTACAATTTATTGTTACTATATGTTGCCGAGATATACAAATATTATATTTGTAGCAAAACTTGGGTGTGGTAGAAAGTAAAAAAGAAAAAAGAAAAACAATATATACAGAAATACATGCACTCAACTTCAGGACTACTTAGTTTCAGAAGTATTATAATTCATACTTTTTAAACAAAAATGAATATACATGTACTTTAAACTGAAATTGGTATAAGATAAGCAATATATGCAGAAATACATGTACCCACACGTACTTGGTTTCAAAAGTATTATACTTTGGTATATTCTTTATACTTTTAAACAAAAAAGATTATACATGAACTTTGAACGTCACTTGAAGCAACTTGCTGCAAACTAGAGTGTGTATCGTTGCAGGCAACATGTAGCTCAACCTTTCTTTTTTGAAAATATCTGTCTTTATTTGTATGGATTTGATTGAAATCAATCAAAAACCGTGATATGTGACATCCTAATATATCTATGTCACATGTAACGTTACATAGTTTCTATTTAGCCTGCATTGACAGGTGACGTACTAATATTTGTACAGCTTAGAAAACAAAATAAGAATAAAAAAGGTTTAAATCCCCGTAAAATCCTTCCACTAACCTATCTTTACCATAATCTGAATTCGTTGGTATCTTGGATTGGGGCTTTATCCGTGTCATATTGATAATATCTTCAATCTAAAGAAAGTTCCACAAAGAAAGGATGTCAAGTAGGTAACTAACCATTGTTCATTTCACTTACTTATATATCTAATCCTAGAGTAGGAAAGCAGTGGCGGATCCGGGATTTTCGACAGGGGGTATGGCAGGTGTGGGCCGGAGATTCCCACCGAAATCAGAAAAAAATGACTAAAAACGGAATGATTTTGGTCTTAATTGGACTTGGTAAGTAGTTGTGTGGATTTTCCAAAAGTTAAAGGATTTGGAGCCAACTTGTTCCCCGTTTAATACTTATCTGAGAACAATAAATCTAAATGAATCTATAGCATTTCCGACAATTAGGTGATTCAATTTTAAGTTTTGGAAAATTAGATTAGCGTATAGATATAAATTTATTTATTAGTGATATCAATTAATCTGTTCGTTAATTTGGTAAACCCGGTAATCTTATTATGAAAGAAAACCAATGCGACTTTTAATTAATGTTGTTTTAACAATTTCCCCCAGGACATAGCAATTAATTCACCCCAAAACGAATGTGCTAATTGATTTAATTTATAATACTTATACAGTGAGAAATGGCAGAAAACTGGTTCCTAAAGTGTGTTTGTTCTTGGTATAGAACCTGATCAAAATCAACACTCGGATCTGTTCATTTCGATTTGGTAAAATAAATATTGAAAGAAATTATAATAATTAAAGTAAACAGCCCAAGGAAACAACAATGAAATAGGTATAGATTTACTTAACCTGTAGAGAACAGGTGAACTGGAATAAAACACGTCTTTAGTTCAAAAATTACCCAAAATTGTCAATCATTGTATATATAATTAGAATGAAACGGTTTCGTTGTTAAGTCGATGATATTGTTCCGTGAGAAATAGACTTCGTATTCATTTTTAATTGTTATTGATGCACATTTGAAGTTTATCTTTGTGATCTGAGTCTTATTCGAGGTTTTGTGCTGATGTTTTGGTTCGACGCCACCGATTGTGATTAGATTTGGCTATATCACCTTAAGTAGTCCAATGAAATCATCCGTTACAACATTAGCCAGGTAAATCTCAGGTGTATAGTAGTTGGAAGATATGCACTGACTATAACGCAGGAAACAATTTATCTCTGGAATACTATAAATTTATTATTTACATTATATATTTGAACATCCCTGGAATATTTCATATAACTAGTTTTGGTTGTTTATTCTTATTGGATATGGCTTGGATTTACAAACCATAGGAAAAGTAAGTTTTTTGTTGATTTTATATATTAATTCAATTACTGCAGCTGATGTTGAGAAGTTATGGGAATTTAAAAGCCTGGTGTATTTGACGTGTTTTCACTCTTATGATAACAATACAATACTTTTTTTACGTGTATTTATTTTACTATTTTCATTTTTAAATGCAAGTTTAATAACCAGATCAGAATGGTTAAATCGTCTTTAGTCAATTTTTTTTCTCACGGAAAAAGTATGATGATAAAATGGTAAATGTAGGATATCTTGCAAATAAAATATTGATACGAACAATAATATTCAATGTCTTATGGACTTTTTGTTACGCTCGGAATTGATTTTTACAACTTTCAAATATTAATAAATCATTATTCTGAATCTCAATTTAATTGAAGATTAAAGTTCCTCTAGCTTTATACCCTGTTTTCCAGATTCGCTAACATGAATGGTCTATGAAATGCTAGTAGTATAGTCCTAATGGGTATCTAATTTGAAATTAACACTTAGAAGGCCACTGACCACTTTATTAAAAACATAAATCAATTTCCTCGGTCATCTTACAGATAACATCGGGTAGATGGGAACTTAGTCTAGCAATTTCAGTCCTTTTAAATTTGTGATCAAGTGAAGATCATTTATTAACGAACTTGTAAAATAGTTGATAAATGAGATGAACACAGTAATCTAAATTGAAAGTTAAATACACATATAAAACTTGTAGGCGGACGGATCACATGTTCAGTAAGATTGACAGTAACTACTAATCCTTACATAATTTATCAGATGCAAAACTGTCAAAAGACAAATGCCACAAATACATGTGTATCTAATATAATATAAATAGATTAGACAGATTTCCCCTTAATTTATTTCACTCGCAGGATCAAAATCTAAAACGTAATCGAATACTAAAGAATCTATATCGTGTACTCAAAACTAAACATTATTCAAAAACTTTGCATATTTCTTTACGAGATCAAAATTTAATTCAACACTTTACATGATATTGCTCTTGAAGTTTTTTTTTATATAATTACTCAAAATGTAACATAATATGTCAATAATGCGATTTTGTTCTTCAGATGTTTATAACATGGTCATTTGTTTAGAATGGAGCTATATGAAACGGTGGGACTGAATAATTGTATAACGCGCTTTTCCTAATATTGAAGGAGTATATCTATACTAGGACTATACTAGTATAATAGTCCCAGATAAATATGAGACTCTCTAATGAACAAAAACTTCTTAACTTTAAGACCATAAGACCACAAAGAGCTTACGACTATTTTTTTAGTCTTTAATGGTTTTATCTAAATTATTGAAATTAACTCCAGGGTTTAAGCAGAGACATATATACACATGAAGAAGAAGAAGAAGATGCTTTATTTCCATCAAATGGGCTCACAAGGAGCATAATATAATATTATAATATTATTATTACACATGTGTATATATGTCTCTGGTTTAAGCTATTGGTTTTGTGATATTAATTAGTTTTGACAGCAGTTAAAGCACGTTTCCTTTGATAAATTGTTACTTTCCTAGCATTGTATAGGCTAGTTGTGTCGCGTACAAATGTAAATCCAAAATATACCCCCAGTTCCTCCACTCTATATACAATATGATAAACCACAATCAGTACGCAACTTATATTTAGTATCCGTGGAGACTGCCATTCTATTGACATCACGTCTGTACAGACGGATCAGTTACATTGCACTAGAACATGACACTAGTTTGTCAATAAAAAGTTAAAAAAAAGACAAACTATTTGCATGAATTCGATGCAAAGTCTCATGTTGCATATTATACGAATGATGAAATATTTGGTGACTCTTCTTTTTAACGATCGCCCTGAATATGCGTGAAATGTTTTCAACTGGACGTTAAGCAAACATCTATCAACCAATCAATAATTTTAATAACAAAGAAGTAACTTATACAAACAACAATTCTTAAATAAACCTAACTTAGAAAACGAAAAAAATAAATAACATTTCCACGATTTTATCATATAAATCAATCAATAAAAAATATTTGGTAAATAGACATTTTAAGACTTTTCAGTAAATATTACACTAATTTATTATTTTTATTTATGGGGTAAAAATCTTGTTACTTTTTTCGTTTTCTTTGTTGGTTTGATGGTAATTGTTTATGGAAAACGAAACCATACATTTACCAGCTTCTTTAAAACCGAATAAATAAAAAATAAATAAAAAAAAAAAAAAATTAAATGCATGGTACATCGAGAATCGAAAGCTGGGGAACAAGTTTGGCATACTCTGGTCCAATGGCTTTATCCGTTTACAAGTTGATTGAAATGAATATGTGTAATTAATTTGACGTAAGTGGAAACGATCATGCAATACCTAAGTACATTTTCTACAATGTTTGTGGAAAACAAAACATAATTGTGCCCGGTTAAAAACAGACTAAACCAGAAAACCCGTGAAACTTAATGCTATAAAAATCAATTATGGTCATTAATGTCAGTAAAGTGGTCGATATGATAAAGCTGTGACCCAACAAGATGACAAACCTTGTGATAGTTAATGTTAATTATATCTGTATACCTTATTCAAGTTCATCAGGTGTGAAAAATGATCTATGTTAGTTCTTTTGTTAAGAAACTGCAGGATTCACTTCCTCGGCCTTTATCATATATATGTACTGTCATCAACAAAACCACACATTTTCTCTTTGATGGAAAACACATTCGTTACAAACACGACATTGATTTTGTTTGAAGAAAACATGTTTTAAAAAGAAAAACTGTAATTTTATGATTTAAAAAAATCTGTAATCATGGTAATATCGGTAAAGATACTGTCGTAAAAGGTAAGCGATTATAAATTAATATTGAATAACGACACACTTTTTAGTGATTTCCAATGTTCGATATCTTTGACAGTATATTTTAACTCTTTCAGTTCAAAAATTAAATGTATGACTCCAACGATTTCTTTGCGTCTCCATTCAACAAACTTTTTTTTGGGGGAGAGAATGTCAAACAGCAACTTATTATTTGTTTGTTTAGTTACAACTCTACAGAAACAATTTTTTTCATATTCTAATTTTTGTTTTATTATCAGATTTGATTAATTGCTGTGTACAGGTTATAGTACATAAAACATTGTTCACGAAGACTCCTTTCGTAACAAATCTCCACTTATACCAAAATAATTACATGTTACACTCCAGTAATGAAAAAAGGAAAACGAATAAATTGTGAGGCAGGATTTTAAATGATAATTTATCTGTCCTTTCTATCCCTCTTTGATCAGTCTAAGGTGTTGAATCTCTAAATAATCATTTTTTAACAACAACACAATGACGATCCTTCTTCAAAGCGTTATCCAACGGCCATTTTTCAATGTCACACTTCATAAAATGCAAATTAGTTATTTAATTTAGGTGAAATAAATAACATACAACGTATTAAATATTCATACTACTTAATTCATGTCTTTAACTTGCATGTCCTTTAAAAGACATTCTGAAGAGTTTATTTTTCAATTTCCCATTATTTCATTCCTCCTCCAATGTGATGTAACTATAGAAAAGAGATTTTGCTATAAAACATATTGACCATGTAGAGTTTAGATAGATGACAGTTCGATATAATGTAACTGAACATCCTGTAGTTTCAGATGCATTATGCAATGATGAAAAACAAGAAGTAAACAGAAAACACAGTATTGACAAATTTATGTTTATCAAAATGTTTAACAACAACAAACCAAGTAAAACAAGAAGGAAAACACAGCAACAATAACAACAACACAAACAATAACCCAAAACAAAATTAACAAACTGTGACACCCCAAAAACCGTTATAACGTTATATAATGCTTAATTTTTGAATGTTTTATTTCCCGTCATGCTAGTTTTGGAAGTATAACTGACTGTTTGTATTTATTTTTTTGCAGAATGATCTTCGAGATCAGAGCGTGGAGTTGACAAATCAGATGTGGTTGTTATATGTAACTTTTGAGGATTTTATATGTATATCATATCCAGCAAAATCAGCGGCAGTATTATCAACTCGCGTGGATATAAACAATTATTTCAATACAGGACCATTCTCTGCAAAACGACGTAGATCTAAAAAACGTCACCGCGATAGTCCAGATAAAGCAACCGAAGAAACGTGTGAAGAAAATAGACACAAACATAATCTTGGTGATGAACATCTGAATCAAAACGAGTTGGGACTTCGCATTGGAGAGGTTATCTGTGTGCATCAAATCGCTAGAAAACGTCGCCTCGGTAGATCGGTCTCGGACAATACATCGTCTGACAATTCAGCAAACTGTGTGCATGGTGTTAATGATTTAAACAGTATCAGATTGGATAACATTGATATGCCGTATCGTGATAGAGATAGGATGCATGAACGTAGAAAAAAGGATCAGAGATCTAATGTCACTCTGACAAAGGACTATGGGTTTGGCAATTCATGGAGGACCCGTCAATCTGGAGATATAATTAGAAATTGTCATTTAACTGATCAATTAGTGAACCATAATGGCTCTGAGCAAAATCCTAGGAACAAAAATCTATCCGACAATAGAGTATGTCAGCGTGATAATCCGGCATTGAAAATAACAAATGGGTGTTTAAACCGAACAGCTGATCACTGTGTGGGATTTAGTCCTCTTAATGCTTATCCTCAGGAGGAGATCCATAATAATCATTTAAATTTAAGTTGTAGCGCTACTAATACTCCACTCTCGCTTAATTTGACAAACGATTTGGATCGCCGTAATAATATACTAAATGTTTCAGCTTTTAATCCAGGGGACTCAAAAAGTGCAAGATTTCGCCTGAAGTTGGACTTAAATACTAGAAATAAACCAAAAAGCCCAAGAAGGATATGTTCCAAAGAAGAACTTAGTGGTGCAACTGGAAATTCTGACCTGACACGGTCTGCATCATTTGATAATGTGATTACTCCAGATAAAGAAATGCCGTCCAAACCACTTTCGTGTGAATCTTCTCCTGTAACGATATCTAGCGGATACGAAAGTGATTCCCTGCCGACAAACGAAGCCGATATAGACAATATATTTGTCCAGGGTAAGAAAAAACAAAGCAATCGACCTGTTCCTCCAATGGAATTACCGATAGACTATTTTTCAATGTCAGATAGTCATCCATCACCCCACGGACAACCCATCTGTACAAGTGCAATTGTTACACGTAAACCAGAGACGTTTGTGCAAAATGAATTGAATGACCAATCTCAACAAAATAAATCAATTACAGAGGAGACAGGACCACCGGTGCAGACACATCAAGAGCGAACGGACAATCAAACTCCAACCAGGTTCTCCCCCGCACAAATAAACAATTATCAACTCACAAAAGTCGCGCGTTCAATGTTTGAGATTATACATGATTTACAGGCTGAAAGGGACCAGGAAAACAAAATGAAATCTCGGAAACTAAAGCGACATGTACAATGGCGAAAAGACAGGCCAGATGTTTTAAGAAAACCTGTCAGAAACATTGAAAATGATAGTGGTGTTAATACAAGCGTAAGTCAACAGGAAAATTGTGAACAATCTCGTGAAAACTTTCAACCCGCCCCCTTGTCGTCACAAGGGAAAGTGTCCGTTAGATGTTTGAGGCGACCTTTGGGGAGTGATCCTTCGTTTCAAAATAGACAATTTCTACCTCATAGTTCAGAGTTTGATCAAACTCTTGAATTTCCTGCAGAGTTTTGCAGATTCAACAATTCCGCTTCTTATCCAGAATTTTCAAGACAACTCAGTGAGCCAGAGATAAGATCACGTGATATTCATTCAGAAAAAATTCAAATGAATCATTCGTTTGATTCCAGAGATAAACGACATCAAATTGTGTTCGAAGGTTGTGCGCCATATGCAACCACAAAACTGCCAGGTTGTTCACCGTATGCGACCACTCGATTGCCTGGATGTCACACGCCACGAAGGGATGATAAAGATGATCATGTGTATGAAACTATTCCTGGAGATGATCTTCTGCAATATGAGGAAATTTTAAGAATGAGGCTAAATGGGTTGCTTCCTCATAAATATCACCCTCCAGCTTTACCTGCAAGAAATATAAATGACAGAAAAATGTCCGAGCCTCTTCGAACAGACTTCAATGCAAACTTTCGTTTGCAACAACAAAATATCCAATCTAATCCACATTTCCAACAAAATATCCAATCTAATCCACATTTCCAACAAAATTTGCAGAATGACATTAACATAATTTCTACCTCAAGTAATCACCGAAATCATCAACTCAGTAAACCAAGATCGTTCTCATATGATCCATCAGACCCTTCGAAAACCGTTCCGAATGAATTCTTATCGAGGTGGTCAGCTGCCGACTTGCTGAACTATATCGATGGCATTCGACAGCCTCCACCGAAGAGAAGAGAAAATTTCTATTTCTTATTGGATAGTAAACAGAAAAGAGCATGTTTTTCAGAGTCTCTCGAGATAGAAAATAAAATAAAAGACATGGGAATAAATTTGGACGAGAGCAGACGTTCACATCAGGATGAGGACGGTTATACCACAGTGGATAATGAACCTTCTGAAGCGCCACCTTTTTGTGGGGGTTTACACAACATGCAATCAACTTATGTTTGACCCATTATTACGTGCAATCATGAATTCTTTTTAACTGCTTTTGCATGGTGGACCGAATTTTTATATAACATTCGGTTAAAGGTGCAAGATTTGATCTCAAAACAAATGTGAAAAATGGACTCTTTACATACATACTGTTGTCGTGTAGAAAGTGCTATATGACTGTGATTGTTAATACTTTAATTGTTGTCTGTATTTGTGATAATGTGAAAGTTGTGTTGAATTATTTAATAATTGTATTTAAATATACAAACATTAAAAATAGATATTTTCTACTTTTTATATGTATAAAGAACCAAAAATGAAATATATAAAAATAAGGAGATGAGGTATGATTGCCAATGAGACAACTATCCACTAAAGTTCAAATAAAGTGGATGTAAGCAATTATAGGCAACCATAAGGCCTTCATCAATGAGAAAAACCCATACCGTATAGTCGGCTATAAAAGGCCCCGACATGAAAAATACGAAACAATTCAATTGAGAAAACTAACGGCCTAATTTATAACAAAACAATTTACGAAAAACAAATATGACAGACATGAACCAACTATGACTATTTGAAACAGTCGACTAGATATTGGGTAAACGTCAATGAGACAGCAACCCAGGTTAACCCCAATGTTCTTTATTTTAATCTGCGTTGTCTTTAACACATCGTCTCTGTGCTAAATCGTTGACTGTATACGTCATACCGTCGATGTAGTATTATTACGAGACAACAATCTACAGAGACTAAAGAACAAGGGTGAAAAATGCTACTACAGATCACTGTATACAAACTTTAACTGTGAGCAAAACCCATACTGTATCATGTATAGTAAGCTATAAATGACTCCGGCATACCAAATGTTTAATAATTCAAAAGAGAAAACAAAAGGCCTGATAACCATGAACGAAAAAATGATAAGGAAGACAGCAACCAACGACAACCACTGGATTACAGGCTCCTGGCTTGGGACAGGTACATACAGAATGGGTTACACGGGTTAAACATGTTTGTGAGCGATGGACTTTGGTCCTAAATTGGAACAGTGGTCTAACAGCACACAACACAAAAACAAACTGTAAAAACCAATTGGATGGGGCTCGACTCATTCCATCGGTACTTTCATCACAAAAATACAAAGATCACAAAGTAACGATCTAAGATTATACTTGCAAGTAATAAACGCTAGTCCAAAGCATAATTTCGAGTAAATAAATAAAACCATGTTTCCCAGAATAAAATATTATAATATCATTCAGTACACCTCTCATGAATTCAGTGTAAAAACGTCATTAGCAGTCTCATAAAAGCATGACTAAATGTGCAGTGTCTTAATATAAGTTAACTGAACTGAACACATTCCTCAAACAGTCGAATTACAAAAAAATAAAAGAAAGAACTTAGTGTATTTATTTCACCAGCAGGGTAATTTCAAAATTAAGTTTTGAATCTACATATAAATGAACAAAATCACATCTTCATGTATATAACGTCACGGTACCCAAATTGCACATATTCAACATAAACAGCTGAGAAATTCTTAAAAGTTTTCTTTGAGACTAAACAATTTATGTTTTAGTTATTTGACATTATACACGTCTTACAAAATAGGTGAATATATTCAAATATACACTAAACGTTCACAGTTTATATCAACAGCTGAAGCTTTCACTGGAAAAGAAAAATGTACGAAAACGCCGCCATGCGACGTTCACAAAAGTCATCTTTTAAAATGAACAAAAAAAATATGTTACAAGCATCCATTTTAAAAGAAATGAATAGTGAGCATGTACTAATGTCAAATTGTTCTAAATATTTGAAAAAATAAAACAAAACATCTGTTATTTGATTTTTAATGATGTGAATTTAAGCACGGATGCAATTTGGGTACTCCTCATTACGGAATCATGGATAGTTTGGAGGTCGATTCAAACCCATTTTTCTATGACTCAATAGGGATTAAAAATCAAATTGGTGTACCTATATAATAAAAAAGGATACGGCTACAAAATAAACACAGAATGGAAATTTTTGTCTTTATCATAAAAAAACTTAGGTGAAAAAACTGTCAAAATAGGTGCAATTTGGGTACCGTCACGTTAGATGGTAACATTATGTGATATTTATATGAAACCTTTATAAAACTATGAATGCGTATATAAAGATTACATCTTCATAGATATTGTACAGCTGTACATTGAAGAACACAGTTGCGGGTTAATATCCACAAATTATAAAACTATACAGGACAAAGAGAGCTTACAAATACTGTCATAAATTGCCCGACATTGTCACGATTTATATGATGTATATTTTGTACTTGTTTATATCTTGCGACATAATTCTTTAGATTTTGTATGTTAGGTTCAGACAGTACTGGTTTTATACAGTCATGCAGAAAGACATCCGTCATGCAATATTGCAGTTTAACCCAAAAAATCCGACAAAACCATACACAGAAAAACCTGAATAAATATAGAAAAATTACAAACCAGATGTAAAACTCATTTATTCTACGTACAGAATAAATAAATAAAAACAAAAATACGAAACACCAGAACAATAAATGTTAATGTGTTCAGTATAACGACTTCAGATTAAATGGAAACAAAACTCTAACAACCCCACCATCATTTCTATTTCACGTATTTTAACCAGTGATTTACAATAAAACCCCGTTATTTAATTGAAATATAAATTCAGTTGAAATGTGTATTTTGAACGACACACTGCAGAAAGACTGCACAATACATTGGAAGACTTATATAAGAATATAAATTGGAACAATTTAGGCGACTTTGATCACACAAAAATGTCCCTTTTCACCTATGAATCCGCTTACTCCTCTTATTGCAACCGTTTTTAATTGTTAAATAGGAAGGGTATATGGTGCAGCTCCCAGGCACTTCATAAATCGTAGATCTTTAATTGCTGGCTAGTCGTTTATTTTCCCACAGGTTAGGATTTATGGAACCGTTAAAAGTCACAAAGATTAGTTTTTAAATTTTAAACTCTTTAAAGAAGATCTATTTTTAATAAATATTTAATTCAATATGACCTTTCTCCGACTTATATACATGTACAAAATAGACCTCATTAATAATATTTGTACTAACATAAGATCGCTCAAAGCAGTTATTTTTGGAAAAAGAGAAAACTTGAAATTTGGAAAACTGCGTTCTTCACGTAAACATGCACTTTCCGTTGTCCTGCTGTATTGCAGATAGTTTTTATAATCATAATTTCTTTTAAGTTTGACTTGAAAAAGACCGACATTTATCACGGAAAAAACCTGCCATATATCTTTTCTTAATAAGTGTAATACTACCAAATCATGGTACGTCACATCCGGTTTCATACGAAAAAGGGTCTAAAAAATATTCCCTTGACTTTGACATTTGTTGGAAGTTAACCCTGCATTTCATTGACATATATCTTGGGTGTTTCAAAGCATCATTCTTTTTTTATTTGGTGTTTCTATAAAATAAATATGAAAGTTACATTGTTACTAAAGCTTGTGAAAAGGAAAAAAAGGGGTGACAATTTGATTGGTTAACTTCCAGTGATGGTTATTGTCTTATATGCGATGAAATGTTATGTAAAATTTTATCTGTAGTACTGGACAGGATAAAACTTTACTCATGCCAAGTATTTCTTTATTTGAAACAAAGATAAATTCTGCACAATTTCTTGAAAATTGCTAATTTAACAAAGACGTTTAGGGGAAAACAATGGTGGTATTGCTCTTAATACAAAGATGGACCAATAAGCAATATATATTTGTACAAACAGTCATAATAATATGATGAAATCACATGATTTTCCTCATTGAAATGAAAACCCTTTCAAATGAATTGCATTCTTGCCTCAAATTTTGCTACTTTTAATTATAAATCTAGACCGATCATTGTCTGCTATTTTGTGATCAAAGATGGCGGAAGACCGCCACCCCACGTACTACCTAAGATCATTTGTGGGTGTTAATTGTCCATCGAGCCATCTGTCAAGTGTATTCAGGGCGATATAAATTTCACTTGTACATGTATTAGAACCTTAAGAGTTCACTGCGGTATTGAATAAGGTCACCTGGACTTCTCCCACTTGGCAGTAGAGCCAATGCTAAAGAGGGGCATCCGTTTGCCTGTGTGGAGTGTACAAATACGTAGCCCACGTCAGAGTAGAGTTCTACACTCAACACTAAGAAAATAAAAAAATATAAGAAAAGTTTTAAAAGATAAAAAAAATAAAGATAAAGAAATTTTCTCTACTGCATAAGGGAAATAGTATAATAAAATGTCATCATTGGCATATATTTTGGCATTGCACAAGGTCATGTTTTTCTCTGACTGTTAATGACGTTTTTACACTAAATCCATTGGATGTTGGATGTGTACTGATTGATATTTTAGTCTAAGATACTAGTACATGATTTTTTAATTAGTTGTTTTTGGCTTTGAACTAGCTGCCAGTAACTGCGAGTACTCTCAGATCTGTACTTTGTGTCTTTTTTATTGATAGGGATGTATAAATACCCTGCCACGTCCGGTCTGTGTTTCTTCTTCTTCTTGTTGTTGTCCGCAGCAGTTCTCCAAAACCACTTGTCAGATTTACTTAACATGTATAGTGGAGCCATCAGGGTTTTGTTTGTGCATTGAGGTCTATTAAGGGGTACTTTGAGGGACCAAAAGAAGGGAGGGTTTTACTATAGAACCCTATGGGATTTTATTATGCTTATTTTCAAATGATTATAACTTGAGAACAATAAGCGATAGACACAAAAGGTCTTCAGTTATGACATTGGGAACATATGGCCAACTTCAAGAGCAAAAGGTCAATGGTGATTCATAACCTTGACCTTTGACCGTGAACATTTTCTTTCAATTTACACAAAATTTAAAAATATGAAGAATCTGTATAATTGAAAATGTTTTACATGATAAAACAAATCAAATGAAATATAAGGTTAGTCCCCATGGGTCACCCCAACCCCCTCCCATATGAGAATGTTCTAATATCTTTTAAATAGTCGAGATCCCCACCCTTAAAACATAATATACATTCCTGTTCATCATGTCAAAATGATTTGAATGATATACAGGGTTAGTCCCCAGGGGTAATACCCACCCCTGACATTTGAATATGTTCAAATATCTTGTAAGTGGTTGAAATCCCCACCCCTAAACCATATATGTTCTGCTTTGTTGTACCAAAATGAATTAAATGATATACAGGGTAAGTCACCAGGGGTCATTCCTTTCCCCTGTCTTTAAAATATGTTTAAATATCTTGTAAGTGATCAAGATCCCCACCCTAAACCATATATTCTGGTTTGACATGAAAAGATACATTAAATGAAATATAAAAGAAGTCCCCAGGTGGTCATCCCCACCCCGGTCATATGAGAATGATCTTATACCTTGTGCATTGATAAGACCCACAGCCCCAAACCATATAATTTCTGCAAGATGAATTGAATGAATAATATGGGGAGTCCTTATATAGGAATTCATACTTGAGGGGACTTTGTGCAAGATGAATTAAATGAATAATAGGGGAGTCCGTAGGAGTTTATACTAAAGGGGACTTTGTTCGGGAGACTTCGTAACAAAATCCTGTTTACAATCATTTCTTGTTACAGTTTGTTCTTATGTTGTGTTGTAACACCACTGTCCCAGGTTAGGGGAGGGTTGAGTGCTAACAAACATGTTTAATCCCGCCACATTCTTTATGTGTCTGTCCCAAGTTAGGAGCCTGTAGTTCAGTGGTTGTCTTTGGTTCATGTCTTTCATATTTGTTTTTCGTAAAATTGTTTTGTTATAAATTAGGCCGTTAGTTTTCTCAATTGAGTTGTTTCATATTTTTTATATCGGAGCCTTTTATAGTCGACTATACGGTATGGGTTTTTCTCATTGTTGGAGTCCGTTCGGTTGCCTTTAATTGCTTACATCCGCTTTTATCCTTTATTTGAACTTTGGTGGATAGTTGTCTCACTGGCAATCATACCACATCTTCTTATTTTTATATACTACGCTTCTTCCTGAAAAATTAGCCTAAACGCAAACAATGATCGAAATGACACGAACATAAAATGGAGGTCAACAATATTTAAAAGATTGAACTCAATACGAAATGTATACTAGTAAGTAAATTCTTTGGTGTTTAAGAAATGAACTTAAAACAAAACTTTCCCAGAATGCGGAAAGACATCTGTATAGGAATGTATCGACATGGATAAATCTATATCACACAATCACATTCTTTGGCGGAGATAACAGGTACTTTATACACTAGAATACCAAACTAACGGAAAAGCAGCGGAATACCGGAAATATATGAGACAAGATACCCGCATGTACAATGTAACTTATTGACTTTTAAATAATATGGTTCTGTGTTGGTATTGAGGTTTCCTCATAAACATCTAATAATGCCACATTTATTAAATGACAACATGAGAGAGAAAAGCAAACGATACGGTGACAAGAGATTAATGTTTTGGGAACACATTGGTCCTTTATATATGAACACTTTCCCACGGTAAAATTTTGACTGAAGGATTAAAGAAAACAGTAAGAACTTTCTGTGTTAACTAATTATCCTTGATAATCTTTCATTACAAAGTAAAATGATTTGCAGTGCGGTTGAAGTATAGTGACTGTGTCCAAATCTATAGATTTTAAAGACGCCAATCCGATTAGGAACCTCCTGCCGATACGTCAGTATATAATCCTTCTTTAATCCAATTCAAAATTTGAGGATAATTTGTACTTCGCACATGATCTATTTGTCAAATTATATATTTACATTGTCAATTACTTATAATACAAGTGATACCTTTTGACACAATTTATCCACAAGGATATGTAAGCTGGCAGGGTATAACCGGATCGTTAATACTCGTTAAACCAAGGACTGACATTTCTTTTATCAGTTGCTAGATGATACTCCTGCTATTTTTTGTAAATACATAACGTGAACGTTTAGCAGCATTAGATACAGTGTTTTAAGGTCTTGCATGTAATATCAGCGAAGTGTTCAATAAATCAGTCAGTGACGAATTTGTGAGAACTGGCAATGTTAGCCCAAAAATGCACAATTCCAGCTAGTAACGGAATTTTAAATGCTGCATATATTATATGCAAAGGATACAAGTTGAGTATCAAATACTCAATTATAAAATCGATTACCAGGATCTATTAACCACGGGTCCTGAAATATTTTCAGTAGGCATCCCTACATTCTAAATCATACATTCGTTGCGTATGACATTGGTTCTAATTTAAGCATCACGCTATAAACGAAAATTCGTAAACCATTCTAGATTGGGTGATATAGAGAGGCGAAAGATAACAAATGGACATTCAAACTCATTAGCAAAAAAAAAAAAACTAACAATGCCATGGCATAAAACGAAAAATTACCAACAGGCAAACAACAGTATACAAAACACCACATAGAAAACCAGACTGAGCAACACGATCCCCACCAAAAATCGGGGGTGATCTCAGGTTCTCCGAAAGGGTAAGCAGATCCTGCTACACATGTAGCAACCATCGTGTTGCTCATGACATATTGTAGAGCTTGACATATTGTTGATGACCATATGCTAACCTCTGGATTTTATTTTGTGTCGTCGGGATGACGTACATGTTCATGCATCTCAATACAAGACACTTAATATAGTGAGATGCATGGATTATAATATAAGAGCACTGATCTGGTTTGACTATCCAATCATTTTGTCTACTGTAATTAAGTGTTCTCGAATTGTTTGATGTATTGACACATATGAAATATATCTATTATGACGAATGTAAATTAAGTTAAAAAAAAAAGGTTACACACATGTTGAGGCAAACATTGTTTGTTGGCTGCATAGGCCAAACACTTCAGTCCTAAAGAAAGCAGTGATTTTAAATGCATAACACTCATGACAATACATTTGTTTTCAAATGTTGAACAATCCGAAAAATAATGAATGAAGCGACTGGATACTATTATGCTAATTTGTCAATACGATAAATGAATCAGACATGTATGTTCAAAACATTCAGGCGTCATTATGAATGAGCTGTTGTATCATACAACCATTGTATTAAACAAAAACGGGTACAAAGACGTTTATCTGAAAAAATAAATTGAACAATAAGATGTAACCTTACTTCATATTATCAACAACTTCCTACTGAATTTATAATTATGGCTTATGCTTAACTGAGTCAAAAATAAAAACGTAGTTAAACAATTAAACATAAGATAGGTGGGCGTTATTTTACGGGTATATATCTATTATCATATGTTCTTTTGTTTACATGATTAAGAACTTAAATCTAATTCAAGATGTTATATATTCAATATGAAAAATTAGTCAGTTAAACTTGTTTCGAATTTTGTTTGATTTTTGGATTAGTCGTAATTCAAAGTACTTTAAGATACTTTCAAGCTCGAAATGATTTTCATGTAGATTATAATTCAATGTTTAAAGAAAACAGAGTATTGTTTGATTAAGTGAAATTATTACATTACAGATACACATTCCTACAATTATTCAGCAATTTTATGTAGGAGAGCAAATATCTTTGGACCAAATAACAACGTTGTATTAACACCGGTGCAAGTAACCCTTCATTTGATGACATACAAAATTACTAAAGTTACATTATGCCTCAACAATGTACTTAAACACAATATATTAATATCTAAGTGGCCCAAATCATTGAAAAATTTTCAAACGTTCTGTAGATGACCAAAGCAATTTAAAAAGACCACCAAATGCTGATCCAATATATATAATTTTCCCATTACATAGTTGCCCATGCCCCAATGGGTGCATTATTCTATAGAATTTGAATGCATGTATCGTGTTTCTCTTCAGCAATTGTCAAACTACTTAACCCGCTTGTTACATAGAGAAACATTCCTTTTCTCATACTTATTTGGGATAGAAGACGCATCCATCCGAGCAACAAAACTACTTTAGACTCAATTGTTCAGAAAAGGGATTAAATTTTCCAATGATATGGAGATAATTTTATCACCGTCATGGTTGCGATGTTATGAATAAGGCAAGGATTTAAAATTTCTAAAAAATCGTTACAAAGCTATCGGTTTTGCCATCTTAAACTTATGTTTATCTAACCTGTTTTAATAAATATTTTGAGGAAACAAAGATGACCTCCAACCCATCCATGCAAATCTTCTTTCGAAAAGGTTTACAAGATACCCTACAATAGACATTTACATTATATCTTAACCGAAGGCAAGACTAGTTTTCTTCATTAACGATTTAAATAAGTAATCGAAACGAACCATTTGTGATACTTCATGACTTAATAGGTTAAATAAGATTAAAGAATGTTCACAGAAATCATTTGAAAATGTTTGGTAATGTGGTTTGTTTAATATGAAAGATTTACATTGTAAAACAAACAATAGATCACCTTAAGTACACGTGTAAACAGATCATATACAAACCAAAGCTTTTTATACAATTGTTTTGCGTCGATGTTGACAAAATTCTCAATGTTTTAACATTAATTTACATTTGTTTAACCTTTGACGAAGATGATTAAACATTAGGACCAATAGTAATTCTCAACATCACAAGCCTGAACTGCCATTGAAGGTCTGCATTTCAACACACAGACATATACAAGATAATTTTACAGAAATGTCAAACTGGTTTCCTTTAATGAAATGATAATGAGTTACTTTGTCAAATAGTGAAGCTTTTAATCTACGAAAAATCTCATTAATGAAGTCATATAAAAGCCGCGAGAGAAGTTCCGTATATTACTTTACCTACATGTATAAGGGAATAAGCTGCAATAGCATAGAACTACAAATCTTCGCTATGAGTGTTCCAGCCCTAGGTTTTTTTTTAGAAAATTCAATTGATCAGAGCATTCTACCCAAATGCATATATGTTTATTTAGTTAGTCTCATGTAGATATGATAAACTATGTAACAGGATATGACATTTTTGATGACAATGTGAATTTTGAACAGGATAAAAACTCGTTTGGAAACTCAATGAATCAGAACATCCTACTCACATGTAAACCTGCAAATTACAATCTGACAATGTACCAAGCTTCCTGTAAATATTACAACAATAAAAGAACAAATTCAATGACAGGGTGGGTGCTGGGCATGTAATTGTCCAAAATGTACAAGTTTAAAGGTATAACAAAGGGAAAGGGCAAGTGACCAGAATATCTCTCACATGCATAAATGCACATCAGGATCTATCAGTCCAGTGGTTTCATGTAGACATAATACATGTCACATAATTCATATGTATAAATATATATAAGTACTTTATTTGTATTGTTTCAATGAGAACAAGATTTTGATAGTTTTATGGTATAAGTGAAGTTTGGCTTTGTTTTCTGGTGGATAGTTATCTCATTTGCAATCATACCACATCGTCTTATTTTTATATTCATAGGTAGCTAAGAATATGGAGTGCATACATGGACCCGTTCAGAGTCTCTGTTAAGGTATTAGCTGCTTTTCTTGACCCATTTTAAAAGTTCTTCAGTGATGATAAATGTCAAGCTCAGCAGTCAATAAAAATCATTGACATATTCTCAATGCATATGATACAAATTCTGCAATCACTAAGAAACTGTAATCATAAGTCAATCAAATGGTAATGCACAGTGTGTTGATCAGATCGACATCCAAGTTGAGCAGGGTGCGAATGTATCCCCTTACTATGACATAAATGAAAATTCTTGCATGTGGATCAATTCCCACTCCCCAAATTCTTGTTTTAGGTGAGTTCTTTTTTATTTCAGAAATCAGAGATATGGGTCTGTTATAATTTTAATGCATTAAATAACACCTATATATACACTTGTATTTATGTATGTGCATAGTAGCAATTTTTTTTCAGTAATCAATATCACAGTAAGATTTAATTCATCATAATAATCTTGGCATCTCCATTTTGAATTATGACATTAGTATTTCACGTCTCAGTTTCTCATCTGTTAAGATTGTGTTTTCTACTGGGTTATCTTCTGCTATCACAGTCACATTACCATGGCAACTAGTAGTGCGGCCATCTTGATTCATCTGTTGATCATTGTCATCGTCTTCAAGCTGACATAATAAATTGTCATTTTCATATGTTGGGAAGAAATACCTGTAAAAAATGTGTAAATATCAGTATATAATCAATGCATATAAATTATTGATAATTTTACTAAAAAATAATAAAAATAATTCTAAATGGAGAAATAATTTATTATAACAAAGCCTTCTTAAATGAATGTTGAATACTACTACAAAATTCTAGTTTTATTACCTCTCCAAATCCAATTATTCCAATATGATGTAGTGTCATAAGCTAAACTAGAAGAAGAGTGCACACGCTGAATGTTTCACTTACTTGGCTGGTTATAATCAAGTTTTTGAGATCAAGGTCTTAGTAAAGGCAACACATGAAATAACATTAAAATATCCCTCACATACATTGGATCATGAAAGAAGATCAGGAATAAAACAAACCACCAAAATAAAACCTTGTGAACAGGTTTGGCCTATGACATGATTTGTAAGTGTTGACAGTAATATGCATTTGAAACAGAAAGATAGTGTTTATGTGTTTAGAAGTAATAGCAATGCAATTTGATTCAGAAATGTCACCTTCACATTGTGTTAAGGGACAGTGATTTTGAAATTGATACAAGTATGAAACTGTAACATAGTGTTTATGTGTTTAGAAATAGTATCACTGCAATTTGATACAGATATGCCACTGTAACATTGTGTTAAGGGATAGTTATTTTGCATATAATGACAGATATGTCATTGTAACATAGTGTTTATGTGTTAAGAAATAGTATCACTGCAATTTGATAAAGATATGTCACTGTAACATTGTGTTAAGGGACAGTTATTGTGAAATTGATACAGATATGTCAAAATAACATAGTTTGTCAGTGTTTAAAATAGAATCACTGCAATTTGGTACAGATATGACATTGTAACATAGTGTTTATACGTTAAGCAATAGTATCACTGCAATTTATACTGATATGTCACTGTAACATAGTGTTTATGTGTGCTAGAAATGGTATCACTACAATTTGATACAGATATGTAACTATTATTTTGTTTGAAGGGACAGTTATTGTGAAATTGATACATGTATGTCATAATAACACAGTGTTTATGTGTTTAGAAGTAGTATCACTGCAATTGATACAGATATGCCACTGAAACATAGTGTTTATGTGTTTAGAAATAGTATCATTGCAATTTGATACAGATATATCACTGTTACATTGTGTTATGGGACAGTAATTGTGAATTTGATACAGATATGTCACTGTAACAAAGTGTTTATGTGTTTAGAAATAATATCATTGCAAATTGATACAGATATGTCACTGTAACATTGTGTTATCGGACAGTTATTGTGAATTTGATACAGACATGTGACTGTAACGTAGTGTTTATGTGTTTAGAAATAGTATCACTGCAATTTGACACATATATGTGACTGTAAAGTAGTGTTTATGTGTTGGGAATAATTATTGTGCCATTGATACAGATATGTCACTGTAACATAATGTTTATGTGTGGGAACAATTATTGTGCCATTGATACAGATATGTCACTGTAACATAATGTGTATGTGTTGGGGACAATTATTTTGCCATTGATACAGATATGTCACTGTAACATAATGTTTATGTGTTGGGGACAATTAGTGTGCCATTGATACAGATATGTCACTGTAAAATGTTTATGTGTGGGGTGCCAACAATTATTGTGCCATTGATACAGATATGTCACTGTAACATAATGTTTATGTGTTGGGGACAATTATTGTGCCATTGATACAGATATGTCACTGTAACATGTTTATGTGTGGGGAACAATTATTGTGCCATTGATACAGATATGTCACTGTAACATAATGTTTATGTGTGGGGAACAATTATTGTGCCATTGATACATATATGTCACTGTAACATAATGTTTTTGTGTGGGGAACAATTATTGTGCCATTGATACAGATATGTCACTGTAACATAATGTTTATGTGTTGGGAGATAGTAATAGTGTTACTGATACAGATATGTCACTGTAACATAATGTTTATGTGTGGGGAACAATTATTGTGCCATTGATACATATATGTCACTGTAACATAATGTTTTTGTGTGGGGAACAATTATTGTGCCATTGATACAGATATGTCACTGTAACATGTTTATGTGTGGGGAACAATTATTGTGCCATTGATACAGATATGTCACTGTAACATAATGTTTATGTGTGGGGAACAATTATTGTGCCATTGATACAGATATGTCACTGTAACATAATGTTTTTGTGTGGGGAACAATTATTGTGCCATTGATACAGATATGTCACTGTAACATAATGTTTATGTGTTGGAATGTTTATGTGTTGGGAGATAGTAATAGTGTTACTGATACAAATATGTCAGCATGACATGGTGTTATAAATGTCCATATGACAGTATTAAAAAATATGTCTCTAGTATGGTCAGTATTTTCTTAAAAGTTAGTAAATTTCATTCTTGATTATTTTTAAAAGTTTATGATAAAACAGCTTGGCATTTCAAACTATTTCAAAATGAATGATTTTTGAAAAATAGGTTAATACACAAATAAAAGTATATAATTTCAGTCATCACCAAAAAGTTCTCTAAGTTTTATGTGATCTTCAGCAGTAAGTTTGTGTATCCTGTTTAAGATCTGTCTTTAAAAAATATGGAAGCAATTTACGCTAGATCTGAAAAATTATTATAATTACATTTATCTATCTTATCATCTTTCAACATTTAATTTTCAAATTCTAATAACAGATCCATTTCAATCGTTATGAGCTCTATGGACTAATAAATAAAAACTAAATCCTGAGAAAACACACAGACATGATCTTATGAATACAATAATAAAAAAGATTGCATTCATCTACTCAGTTATCAATTTAAAATCGAACATATTTTGACAAACACGGATCATAAAATTATGTTGATATACAGGTGATATGGGAAGTGTACATTAATACAAAACTAATTTCCTCTTTTGCTTGATCTAACAGGATTTATTAAACAAGAATTTACCCCATTCAATCAACATAAAGTTACTATGACGAATACTGTGACGTACAAAAAGTTATTGATTTGAATAATGCATCAATTTAAATAATTATCAGATTTTGTGGTCTAACAAAATATGTGTCACCCATCATCAAGTTAGGAAGATTCTTTGTTATATAAAACCTGAAGCTATTTAATAAAGCACGGTACATGTGAGCTATATTTTTGTTAGCAATTGCTATGGTGTACCACACATCATAATTGATACGATAAGATGTCTTTAGGTGATAATACCTCAAGGCTACTGATGCTTTCGTCTTCCATATAATAAATGTGACGGAGTAAGGGTTCGTCGTCCGTTGGGTCCGATGAAACGTATGTAAGTGGGCGGTCATTTAGGATACTTTCCACTTCAGTAATTATCGTGTTGAGTGTTTCATTGTCCACCAGTGCTCGTCCTAATACCTTTTAATGCAATTTTCGTTAATCCTATCAATCTCTCCCACCATCCGCCGAACCAAGGTGCTCTTTTCGATAAATCGCCAAGTTGTTCCATAAGAATTAAGCTTCTCGGTTACATATGATGACTTTGTTAAATGTTCAATTTCTTTTGCCCCGCAACATACGTAGACGCGTTGTCTGAAATCATCACTTTTGGGAGTGACTTTCTACTTGTAAAACGGCGAAAAGCTAAGATAAAAGCATTCTGTGATAAATCCTGCACAATTTCTAAATGAACTGCTCTTGTACTAGCACAAGTAAAATAATAAAAATAATTCTAAATGGAGAAATAATTTATTATAACAAAGCCTTCTTAAATGAATGTTGAATACTACTACAAAATTCTAGTTTTATTACCTCTCCAAATCCAATTATTCCAATATGATGTAGTGTCATAAGCTAAACTAGAAGAAGAGTGCACACGCTGAATGTTTCACTTACTTGGCTGGTTATAATCAAGTTTTTGAGATCAAGTTCTAAGTAAAGGCAACACATGAAATAACATTAAAAATATCCCCTCACATACATTGGATCATGAAAGAAGATCAGGAATAAAACAAACCACCAAAATAAAACCTTGTGAACAGGTTTGGCCTATGACATGATTTGTAAGTGTTGACAGTAATATGCATTTGAAACAGAAAGATAGTGTTTATGTGTTTAGAAGTAATAGCAATGCAATTTGATTCAGAAATGTCACCTTCACATTGTGTTAAGGGACAGTGATTTTGAAATTGATACAAGTATGAAACTGTAACATAGTGTTTATGTGTTTAGAAATAGTATCACTGCAATTTGATACAGATATGCCACTGTAACATTGTGTTAAGGGATAGTTATTTTGCATATAATGACAGATATGTCATTGTAACATAGTGTTTATGTGTTAAGAAATAGTATCACTGCAATTTGATAAAGATATGTCACTGTAACATTGTGTTAAGGGACAGTTATTGTGAAATTGATACAGATATGTCAAAATAACATAGTTTGTCAGTGTTTAAAAATAGAATCACTGCAATTTGGTACAGATATGACATTGTAACATAGTGTTTATACGTTAAGCAATAGTATCACTGCAATTTATACTGATATGTCACTGTAACATAGTGTTTATGTGTGCTAGAAATGGTATCACTACAATTTGATACAGATATGTAACTATTATTTTGTTTGAAGGGACAGTTATTGTGAAATTGATACATGTATGTCATAATAACACAGTGTTTATGTGTTTAGAAGTAGTATCACTGCAATTGATACAGATATGCCACTGAAACATAGTGTTTATGTGTTTAGAAATAGTATCATTGCAATTTGATACAGATATATCACTGTTACATTGTGTTATGGGACAGTAATTGTGAATTTGATACAGATATGTCACTGTAACAAAGTGTTTATGTGTTTAGAAATAATATCATTGCAAATTGATACAGATATGTCACTGTAACATTGTGTTATCGGACAGTTATTGTGAATTTGATACAGACATGTGACTGTAACGTAGTGTTTATGTGTTTAGAAATAGTATCACTGCAATTTGACACATATATGTGACTGTAAAGTAGTGTTTATGTGTTGGGAATAATTATTGTGCCATTGATACAGATATGTCACTGTAACATAATGTTTATGTGTGGGGAACAGTTATTGTGCCATTGATACAGATATGTCACTGTAACATAATGTTTATGTGTTGGGGACAATTATTTTGCCATTGATACAGATATGTCACTATAACATAATTTTTATGTGTTGGGGACAATTAGTGTGCCATTGATACAGATATGTCACTGTAAAATGTTTATGTGTGGGGAACAATTATTGTGCCATTGATACAGATATGTCACTGTAACATAATGTTTATGTGTTGGGGACAATTATTGTGCCATTGATACAGATATGTCACTGTAACATGTTTATGTGTGGGGAACAATTATTGTGCCATTGATACAGATATGTCACTGTAACATAATGTTTATGTGTGGGGAACAATTATTGTGCCATTGATACATATATGTCACTGTAACATAATGTTTTTGTGTGGGGAACAATTATTGTGCCATTGATACAGATATGTCACTGTAACATAATGTTTATGTGTTGGGAGATAGTAATAGTGTTACTGATACAAATATGTCAGCATGACATGGTGTTATAAATGTCCATATGACAGTATTAAAAAATATGTCTCTAGTATGGTCAGTATTTTCTTAAAAGTTAGTAAATTTCATTCTTGATTATTTTTTAAAAGTTTATGATAAAACAGCTTGGCATTTCAAACTATTTCAAAATGAATGATTTTTGAAAAATAGGTTAATACACAAATAAAAGTATATAATTTCAGTCATCACCAAAAAAGTTCTCTAAGTTTTATGTGATCTTCAGCAGTAAGTTTGTGTATCCTGTTTAAGATCTGTCTTTAAAAAATATGGAAGCAATTTACGCTAGATCTGAAAAATTATTATAATTACATTTATCTATCTTATCATCTTTCAACATTTAATTTTCAAATTCTAATAACAGATCCATTTCAATCGTTATGAGCTCTATGGACTAATAAATAAAAACTAAATCCTGAGAAAACACACAGACATGATCTTATGAATACAATAATAAAAAAGATTGCATTCATCTACTCAGTTATCAATTTAAAATCGAACATATTTTGACAAACACGGATCATAAAATTATGTTGATATACAGGTGATATGGGAAGTGTACATTAATACAAAAACTAATTTCCCTCTTTTTGCTTGATCTAACAGGATTTATTAAACAAGAATTTACCCCATTCAATCAACATAAAGTTACTATGACGAATACTGCGACGTACAAAAAGTTATTGATTTGAATAATGCATCAATTTAAATAATTATCAGATTTTGTGGTCTAACAAAATATGTGTCACCCATCATCAAGTTAGGAAGATTCTTTGTTATATAAAACCTGAAGCTATTTAATAAAGCACGGTACATGTGAGCTATATTTTTGTTAGCAATTGCTATGGTGTACCACACATCATAATTGATACGATAAGATGTCTTTAGGTGCTAATACCTCAAGGCTACTGATGCTTTGATAGTACTTGAACTTTTAGCATTGCAATTATGAAATATGTACTTAAGTATCATTTATTACCGACAGTACTGTCTCGAAGTACTACTGTGCATTTGGCTTCTTTTTGCTTTTATTGCATGGTTCTCTTATTGACATTTACCTGATATCTACTTTTCTGAGACATAATATATTAGTATTATAGTCCCAGATTAGTTTTATTTATAAAATTATACAAATGTATATATATATATTCATAAAATGGTTATCAAAAACATTGCATTATACATTGTATAACTGAAAACAATATCCTGCAGCTTGAGTCCTATACATTCTTATATATTAAATAGTAAAAGAAAATGTAAAGTTCCCTTTTGTATAAATTCAAAAACATAAAATTTACAAAGCAAGTGTTTAATGAAAAAAGAAATCTTTACTCATATATGTGAAAGTTTTCATAGATTTATATAGCTTAGTTAAGTGAATAATGTTTTAATCTTCTTTGTTTTTATATTGTAAATCCATGATTCCTGCAGTCCTTATTACTCCTTACAATGTCATCACTAATGATTGCATTTCATTATTCTCTCTTTTAAATAATAAAACAGCCTCCAAAATGAAGAGCCTGCTCTTTAACAAAACATAGCACTATGTTTTTTTTCCTAATTAACTAAGAACGTGATATATATACGACCCTAAAGTTCAGTGATGAAACACAAAAAGAATGTTATTTATGTACAACTTTTGTTTAACAAACAAATGACCATTACACTAAATAAACAAACATAACTTTCTGAATGTTTGTCTCAAGATTACCTACTTCAAAATCAATTCCTTACAGCTTAAATGGATAAAAAGTGAAACAAGACCTCTTTGTGTGCTCATAACAACCAAACCTTCACACTACATATCAAAACAGTTAATATTCAAACCCATATTAAATACACTTTTTCCTAAGTTTTCTTAGCCCTACCTAACAATTGACTAATTTGAATCTAATTTGTCAGGTGAGCACTAAACCTTTAAAGTCACAGGTGTAACAAAATACACATCCCAACAGATAAAACTTCAAACAACAAAAAATACTAGGTCATCTTATTTACTTTACCAAGTCTTAACAGAAATTAAATGTCTGGATTTAAGAAGACAGAGGACTCACTATTTCAAAAAATAAGTAGAAGATCAAAAGTGAGAATTTGTTCATATGTAAATGAGGGTCCTATAGGAGAAAACTTGATGAACACAGGCTACATCATAGGTCTGACAAGCTCTGTACATTAAGACGACAAGTCTTAACCTCGGATTTCTTTTACTAAACCCCATCTCTGGTTACTTTTACGTGCATGGATGTCTTTTGACTTGTCCTCATATTGAATGGATCATGTCAACCTGTAAAGTCACCCAGTAAGAAATCTGAGCCGTAACATTAATTTTATGTCGTTGATATTGGAGTTTTGTTGTATATTAAAGTTTTATAGGTGGCAATTTTAACATCAATAGATCAAGCTTAGATAACTTAGGTAGAGTATCTGTTGCACCAATGGATAAAGTTTTCTACAGTAACAATGGGAAAAGACCTCCAACTGTTGACATTACAAACACTTCAGTGCTCTCTTGTATAGAATTCATGCTTCCTGTTGCAAACAAGAAGAACAAAAGATGACAGTAGAATAAAACAAGTAGAAATACAGATACGTATCACCAATTCAAATACAATGTACAACAAATCATATTTGACCCACTTCTTATATGGAAAATTGCACTTAATAATCTATATTTCTTTTGCATTTTCCCTTATAAAAGTCTTTACTTTTTATGGAGTATAGAGCTATCCTGTTTATCAGATGTACAAGCACTAGCTTAGCAGCATATATAAATGTCTTGCTTAAATGTTAACACATTTTGTCTGGTGTTATATAAGAAATATGAACAAGAGTGAATGGCTTTGCAGCATATCCTCTAGAGTTCAATAAACACTTTGCAGTTTATTATGAAAAATGCAAAGGAGAATGGTTGATTCCTTAAGATTTTGCAATTTTAATTCATAAAAATTGTTTATATTGTAAGCTGCTACATTTTTCCTATAACAGGTACAAAATTTCTTGTTGTTCAGTACTTTCTGTAGTACCATTGATACATGTTGGCTTATGATGTGACTTTTTGATTTACAAAAGGTATAATAAGGCCATTTTTTGGTCCCTTGAATTTGAAAATCAAAAGGTATTATGAATTTATCAACAAAAAAAAACTTTTGATGTTCACAAGACATTAGTCTGTCGGATATCAATATTCATATTTCTGAATTTTCGATACTGTACTGCACTTTTGATATATAAAAGAAAAACAACTTTATTTGCATGTACCAGTATAAATAAAATTTCTATTAAAATTTACAAGTGTGTAGAAGCAGTATCTGTTTTTTTTTAAAAAATAATATTGCAATTTGATAATCTGACACATTCTAACCACAAGTGCTATGCAATATTTAAATGAACATTTTTTTGTGAAAAAGATGAAGTAAAATTTGAGCAGACGGATTGTTAAAGTCTGTACATGTATATCAGACAGAGGTATTTGTGTGCTGTAAAGTAAAGAGCCATTATCAAATATCTGTCAGCAATAAAATACTACAAAGCACCTCTATAAAGATCTAAAATGATATTAACTTCAGACTTTTAATTGTTTTCTTTCAAAATTGAAAAGAAAACTTTTATTTAATTTTAAACTAAGCGAAGCATAAGATATAAATGATTGTGGCAATATTACAGGTAACAAAGACAAGAGATCGGCTGATATGGCGTGGAAGTTGAGGACTGATAGGCGTTGTCAAAGATTTCAAATTACGGTCACAATTAAGTTTTTATATTGACAGAATTCAATAAGTAACACAGATATGTAATGAAACCTCACTTGAGACCAACAAAATAATTCAATTAGACCATAAAAGCTTTCTCAATAATGGTCGTTGAGGTGATCGATCATTTTTTCAATACACAAAGATAGTTCTTGATTAAATATTGCTTCTCATCTAACAGTTTAGACTTTGACCATTTACAAAAACGTAAATTGTTCATGTCAGGCAAATACTCAATTGACTTGTACTTCCAAAGATTTCTTTACAACTAGTGTTTAAATGCATAGTCATTTTATAAATCATTAAAAAGAAAGATTTTAAACATTTTCTTATTTTAGCGCATTAAACAAGGCGGCAATACATATTCCATAATAACAAGGAGAATATTACAAAATAGCAAACAAAACTTGTAGGCTAATTACTACTCTCAACAACACTTGAAGGCTTAATACTAAGTCAAAAAATGAGGAAATGCGTGGTAAAGCAAAATATCTATTAAACCTTTTAAGCATGGGAACAAAATAATGAATAAAACAAGTGACTAAAATTTACAAACTTAAATATAGATTAGACCGTTGGTTTTCCCGTTTGAATGGTTTTACACTAGTAATTTTTGGGGCCCTTTATAGTTTACTGTTTGGTGTGAACCAAGGCTCCGTGTTGAAGACCGTACTTTGACCTATAATGGTTTACTTTTATAAATTTTGACTTGGATGGAGAGTTGTCTCATTGGCACTCATACCACATCTTCTTATATCTAATTAAAGAATCAAAAATGGTAGTTTCTCAAACAATACAATTCAATACACAATTCTTTCTTCATATTCATTCATTTTCAACCCAACAACACAAAGGAATAAAAAAAGAAATCTTGAGGTCAACTAATGGTTGGATGAACTAGCATTCACACCATTAGGTTGTCCTGATTCTGTCCAAATGGTGAATAAATTCAAAAGAGACAACTGAAGATCTAAATCAACACCAAATTTACTAATAGAAAAAAACACTGATAACAGAAATCACAATTGACAATACTGCAGTTACTGAAAGCTAGTATATTCCACTGATGACAAAACTGGATACAAATACAGTTACTGGAAGCTGATATATACAGAATAATACATGGCAAAATCCGTATCGCATGCTGTATCACCACGAAACCAATATCAGTCCCGAGGGCCGAAGGTCCGAGGGCTGATATTGGTCGAGTGGTGATACAGCATGCGATACGGATTTTGCCATGTATTGATCTGTTTATCATATATTTTAACAAAATCAGATCCATGATATATATTAAAGGAGACAATCATTTGATTCTGAGGTGGGGGCCTGGCAGATTTTAGAAATAATTATGCAGGCCCTCATTTAGATAAGAAAAACATAATCTTGTCTTATCACACATGAAAAATCAATATTCTGGCTCCGAATAATTTTTATAATCATTTGCAAAGGTATCCAATGTTAACAGAAAATCTGGAAAGAAATATTATCAGTTGCTGCTTGAGGGATATGCAGTTAACGTTCCCCCAGGCTCCTTTTCACCTAAATAAATAAAATTTCGTTCATGAAATCTATAAAAAAAAATGTTTTAAATTAACTCGCTTATTTTACCATTTGAGATAATGAGACTCCTCTTTTCGTGGACCCACCTTCTAAGCACAAAAACTAGTGGAGAGAGAATGGGTATTTTGATCATTTTCCAAATTTTAAGTCTGAATCAGTGTCATAAATGACCCATTTTCTCTAACAAGTATTTTTTCAGAAATTCAAACTAAATGACGTTACATTTCGTATCATGCCAGGAAATACAGCAACTGGACGTCATAGGTCAAACTTTGACGTCATTCGATGTGTGACGTCACGCCAGGTATGCGATACGGGGTATGCGATACGGGTTTAGCCATGCGATACGGGGTATGCGAAACAGGGTAGGTGATACAGACTGGAAAAAGAACCTTTATTAGATATACAAAATTGCTGTATTTAGTACTAAATATATGATATATTACAGTTACCACTGATGTCAATACTAGATAATACTGCAGTTACCAAAAGCTGGTAGATTACAGTTACCACTGAAGACAATACTAGAAAAAAATACAGATGCTGAAAGCTGGTAGATTCTGGTTACCACTGATGACATTACTAGATAATATTACAGTTATCAAAAGCTGATAGATCACAGTTACCACTGATGACATTTCTAGATAATATTACAGTTATCAAAAGCTGATAGATAACAGTAACCACTGATGACAAATCTAGATAATATTATAGTTACCAAAAGCTGGTAGATCACAGTTACCACTGATGACAAAACTAGATAATATTACAGTTATCAAAAGCTGGTAGATCACAGTTACCACTGATGACAAAACTAGATAATATTACAGTTATCAAAAGCTGGTAGATCACAGTTACCACTGATGACATTACTAGATAACATTACAGTTAGCAAAAGCTGATAGATCACAGTTACCACTGATGGCAAATCTAGATAATACTGTATCACAGAAAACTTGCTATCATTGGAAGTAAGCATTGAGTTCTTTAATCTGTTGATTATGAAAGTATGCCTGTCTACTTAAAATATCAATTATTTCAAATAGATGTCATACAACACTGTAAACATCACAAGAAAAAGCTAAGCAATAGTAAATTTGGCTGGCAATTTTTATACTTTTATTTGTCAATTTTAAATGAACTTTATAGATTTCAGATTTCAAGGAATAAACAAATTTAAAAAAAAACTAGAAAGTTAAATTTAACTTTAATATTATAGAAGTTATTATATTTTTTTTTCAAATTCTGTATAAAGAAGTCTCTAAATCATTCATTACTCTATTGAAAATTTGTATAGCATATAAATGCAATGCAAAAAGTGACTTGTATACAATGTAGTTTAGAAAGAAAATAGTGAAACTGAAGAAGATCAGTGTTACAATGTTACAACTAAAAACAGTATTTGTAAGCCAATTTTCTTGATCAAGAGGTATTATAACAACTGTAAGATATTGAAATCAATTTTACTTATGTGAAAAAGGTTGTTTAAGGTGACATTATTAATATTGAATTAAGCTGAGATCCATGAGAAATTCAAATGATATATTTCTTTAAATAAAATTTGGTAAGAATTTAAATAGAATTTAAACTTTTTCAAGTAAAATTGGTTAATACATGTATGGATTTGATCATAAAACTCTATGAAACTAACAAAGGCTCACCAAAGTGTCCATTTCAATATAAATGAACTGCCATTCAAACTCATTTAAACTTTTATTTCACATTAAAGTCTAGATTCTGTAGGCACTATAAAAAGGAAAGTCATAAAATTCCTTTTATAGTTTTTAAGGTATAATTTTTACAAAGAGACCAATAACTAGCAGTAATTGTAAGTTTTATTGTATGGCTGATACACGCGACGCTTTATTAATATAGAATTAAACTGAAGGTTACATAGTTTTTGCTTTTGTAAGAAGTTATTATATTTTTCAAAGTCAATGTCTTTTGGTATTTTAAAAAAATAAATTATTGCTTCTTTTTTAGAATTTAATTGAATAGATTATAATATTCACCAGACATACTTTTAGAAATCTTCTTTAAATTTCATGCAAATAGGTGATCTGGATATACTGAAAATGAAATTAAGTGTTCACCTTTAAGATAATTATGCAGAAAATTAAATAATTTACATATGTTACCCGATAAAATAGTTAAATTATTGTCAAAGTGGATGTAAAACCTCAACTATTTTAAATATTTATAACAATACAGGTAGAATGTTTATAAACGGAACCATTAAAAACTCGTTTAACAGACTATAAAGTACAAAAACACAATGATCTTAGGATGTGAAACAAATTTTATAATTCTTATGTTAGTGATAATGTGCACTAAAATTCCGAAGTTAAGTATATGTATGTTTTGGTCAAGGTGATGTCTGGAAACATTATAATCCATAAAGCAAAATTTATGCAGGACAATTTACTTACAGTGTGTAAATTATAAATTTTAAATTTATACAAAATATATTTTGTATTTGCCATGTTTACATCTTACCAGAATATTTGAGAAATGTTTTAACCACCTTCTACACATTATTCTGCCAAGTTTGGTTCAGATTGGCCTAGCAGTTTCAAAGGCAAAGAAGGAAATGTGGTTTCCCATAGAGTTCAATGGCAATCTAAATGTCATGTTTGCAACCAATTTCAGAAACAACTGGAAATTAAAACTGTCCTAATCAATCATGTTTTTCATCCTAAGGAAACAAAATTAAGAAACTTAAGGAGTCTCTAAATCGTGCGTTTCTCTATAGAAAGTTTGAAATGACTTGGCACTACATTTTATGAGAAGAAATTTTAATACTGACCACTCAGAGTCAAGAATTCCATCTAGTGGTCATGTTTTTTACCAAATGAAAAGATTGTCCTTGCGTACACAATATTTCTACCAACTTTTGTTCCCAGTAGTTTCAGAAAAAATACTAAAAAAAAAAGGTGAAAAGGTAATAGACATACAAAGAATGCTATGGTGATGGTACTAACTCTTTGGGTCAGCTGAGCTCATAAAATAACAAGATACAAACAACATATGCCTTAATTTAAATCCTAAATAATTTTAAACACATTGCTTATTCTTGCCAAAATGCAGTATAAACAAATAAATATAAAACCACACTTTTAGGAATTACTGGTAGATTTAATAGTTTAAAGATTGGAAATAACAAGGAAATGAATTTTTAACAGTTTTTGTAATTTGCTCAAAATCTAAAGACTCATGCTTGTTCTTCAAACAAAATGATCATTCTACTAAGCAGGAGGTTCATATAATTTATATGTTGTGTATCATTATGTGCAGGTGCAAACTTTTGAAGCAGATTTTACTAAATAAATAATTATATCTAATGTATAAATACAACCTAAATCATTGCAACAAAGTATATTGTGGTAAACATAACATTAGCGACACTCTTGGTTCTACTAAACGCCCTGTCACGGCACATCAACATAATACCTTTTTTATTACTTCACTTTAAAAGATGGCTGCTTTTGTAAATGCAAATTATAAACAAAATAGATGTCTTCTTGTAGACTATGTGGGCCATTAAGTTTTTAAAGGATACCGGTAATTAAATGTAATTAACTGTCCTTTGACTAATGACATGTATATAAAACTGTTACTTTTTGTTAACATACCATGTAAAGGGGCTATTCAAGGGCTAAATAAAAAAGTGTGTCTGCTAAGATAGTTTAGCATGGTAGATGTGATGGTTTAACTTTGCACAGAAAGGCTCCATGACCCTTTTTTTAAAGCATGCTTTATGGTATTTTCAAAACATACATTTTTAATGTTAATTTTAACACATATGTATAAAATTCCAAATTTGAAGACAACTTTATTTATTGTTTATTGAAATCTTAGACTAGTAGTTGAAATGGAGCATACATAACATATGGCCCTTTTTTGCTACATGTACATATTAACTTCTGACTTTGAAAATACATAAACGTTGTGACAATTTTGAGCATAAATGCAATTGTTTTATGATGGTCAGTTTCAAGGCAGAATGATAAATTTACAATATAGCTACAAGCACATGTTTAATCCCTATAATCTAGAGTCAAATTAAAACTATTAAACGTATCAACATGGGTAACATTTATCTACTGATTAAAAAAAAAAAAAATTATAGGTCTTTTTATTCATAGTTTAAGGAAATGATGGGAAGTCAATGGTACAGCAACCTAAAAAGACAAAATGCAAATGACAGCAATCAGTGACATGTTAAAAGTGGTTAATTAGCAAAGATCTATTGATTGGTGTCATAACCCAAACATTTTGCATATCACGTGAAAATAAGATGAAATAACTCAAATGTACATAATTTACGTTCCTTGAAAGTTCTCTGTGTTGTGTTTATTTTTGTTTGCAGTACACACATTTATTTGTAATCAATTAACTGTCAGTCAATCAAGTTTATTTTGCTTACTTCTTTAACAATACGATATAGTTATTTTATGCATATATTTTCCCATTCAGTGAAAATTTAACCTGCCTGTTTTAAACTTTCTATTTACACCACTAGTCAACCAATTTCCATCCTCAGCTTAAGCTGATATGAAAGGAAAAGTTTGATATAATGTTAGATTGCATTATTTGATAATTGATGCTACCAAAAAAGTAGTAATATGTAAGGACAAAATACTAATTTTTAACAAATAAAATATATCCTGTGTGCGCCTATACAGCTACTTAACCCTGGTTAATATGTAACCTTTACAAGCAGGTATATGTAAATTTGAGAAGGCTACATGTTTAGAATCTTAAGTACTTAATAACATGAGGCCTTGTGCTGAATAGTAACAGTCTCCTAATCTCCAATGCTATCAATCTGGGAACGCACTGTGCCAATACATATCTGATCTTTTTATTTGAAATCAATAAAACTTTGTGTACTTTTGAATAAAAAATACCACAAAAATCTGCCTTTTGATCATTATTGTAACATGCTGGTGGTTTAAATCTCAATGGAGTCTTTGTTTTTGTTGACAATGTTTTTTCTATAAAGAATTATAAAGAAATTGTGTTCTAATGTAAACATTGATAGGAAAGATATGAGTATTTTGTATTCTTTTTTCATAAAATTTATAATTTAGTGTCGAAATTTCTATGGTTTTGCAGTAAAGAATTTTTATGTCCTGTTAAAAAAAATGTTTATGATATAAAGTTTCTACTGAATTTTGATGAGTAACAGAGGACATGTACTGTATGTGTAATACATGTAATAACAACTGAGAAAAATGCAATATCATTGGAATATCCCCATGATTTTTCTAAAACATGACTTCTGAACTGGGCAGGAGTCACAGAACTATGAAATAGTTAAAAACTTTTATGAAGGATAAAGATACCCTATTTTGGGTTATGTTTGTAGTTTTGGCCTTAGATTGGGTAGTTGAATATATGCTGTGTTCATTTTACTCGTTTTATGGCCTGCTACAATGCATTTAAATGAGCAGTGAAATATTCATGTAGGATAAATTTCAAAGTAAAAATGTCTACTGCATAAATTGCAAAAATTTGACACATGTGTTGTAAAAATTTCTTGACGTATGGTATATAGTTCAATATTTGTTCAAAATTATATTGTGAATATGAAAGGATTTTGTAAAGTCAGATTTAGTTAAAAAAGGCATTTCACACTCAATGTTGTTGAAACCTAGTGCATATACAGTGTATATAACTTTCTTGCATTAGGTTAAATTGTCTTGTGCAAGAAATTGGTAGTTTTGGGTACTATAATTCATATCTAATTCATTATGACATCACATTTTTGATAGCTTCACTGGAAACATTGCCTTTTTTGTTCTAGTATGGGCTTTATACAAGAAAAACTGAAAAACAGGTGGCAGAAACAAAATCTACATCTGATATGCACTCTTCCCACTTGGCCACAAGCTCATCAGCCTAGGCTTGTATTTCTTTCCAACCTGAAAGAACTTTTTACTACTGGTAAATAGAATCTGTAAATAAATTTAAAAAAAAATATCATCAGGTCTGTGACTGTAGAAGTTTATTATGAGGACTGGATTTGCTCATGATTTCTAATAGTTATCCACTTTTAAAAGTGATATTATAGAAACTTTTTAACGGTAGACTGGAAATATATCTTAACTCACTCACAACAGAAGACGAATATCTATATATGGACCAACACATAAAATATATAAAAAATAGACATGATTTTATGTTTTCTCAGTGAGCTTTAACAGTTTGATCTCAGCAGGAAGAAAAGATTAAAGTACAACATATATCTTTTTCTTTGCCTCATCCATGTAACAAATGTCGTCACTATATTTTTTTTTTGAGAAACGAAAAGAAGAGGGAATGCTGTTTTAATTCTTTATCAACAACAAAAATAATTTATCATTATTCAAGACTTCATTCAAGATTTACATATTACTTTCAAGCTTTCCATTATATGAACATTTAAAATGCTTGCATTGATTTTACCAACAAAAGGGGATTAACTCTTGATTTAAACCAGTCATTTATCAATCTAAGTGGACGTTAAATATGTATTTATTTCCGTCAGAATCTATAAAAATACCTTTTTAATCCCTACCTTAAAATTGTAAGATAATCAGTTTTTAGATAGGGTAAATTGCATAATAATTTGGATGAGAAAGACAGATGTACACCGAGGGCAGAATGACAATTTGTTTTGAATTCATCAACTTTCTGCAGTAAAGGTGATAAGGCAGTAATTCTATATTCAGTTTTACAGGTTATCTAAAACTGCTGTTAGCTTGTTTTCATTGTCCTGTCTGAGAGGTATTATTACAGGCATTCAAATAAAATCAACTGTTTTTTTGTTTTCTATACATGACAAAATCATGGGAAAACAGTTTATTTTCCCTCAAAAGAGTAAGTTTACGAAGGTTAAAATTAGCCCTAAGAATTTGATGTTTTTTAATCGGGCAAAAATACTACAAATTTCACATAGAAATAGTTGTGATATATAACTTTTATACAAAATAACACTCTTTTGGCACATCAAACTAAAAAGAATGAAGAAATGACTCCTCAAGTATGCATTATTTGTGTTAATACGTCAGTTTTTGTCAAATTTTCAATAATTCTTAACAGTTTTTAACTTAAATTACTTTGGCCGCCACCCCTGCTCCAGAAAGTTTTTGTGTCTAGGGATTCAATGTCACCATTCACTGTGATTGGCAACTTTTGGCTACATAACATTTTGGATCCTGGGTTGTGGCCAAGGGTTTCCTCAAGCTTTTAGGTCAGAAAAATGCACAAAATCATTTGTTTTTTGACAATATATCCAAAATGTGCGGTCTTTCAAGCCTAGAATGTATTCTAATGAAGAGATTTATTTAACCTAGTATTAAGGCTTTTGAAATAGATCCATTTAAGAACCAAATTATGGCCAATTTGATACTCTATGATAAAATTGAATTGCAAGGTGATATTTGGCCTAAAGTAAACCTTGTCCTCTTACTGATTGTAAACTTGATCTTACTACTTTTAGTTGCTCTTATTGACTGAGTACCAGAATGTCCTACCATACAGTACCGCTAGGTAACCTATCAAAAATTATACATTCTGGAGTCAAAAGACAGTAATAAGAAAATAGTCTATTTACAGACAGATGTCCTCATTAGCAGAGGATTATTGGATGTTTAACTCAGGACATTAGAAACCCATTGCATTTTTAAAAGTAAAGAACTTTATATTAGTGTACATTACTAATTTTTATATGATTGATGGGTAAGTGATATAAATGAGTTAATAATGTATATGACCACAAAAAAATCCAAAAGTAGTGCACATGAATCCTCAAGTCAAAAAGTGGTGAAAATCAGTAATTAACAAGAATGTGTCCATAGTACACGGATGCCCTACTCACCCTATCATTTCTATGTTCGGACCGTGAAACTGGGGCCAAAAAACTAATTTGGCATTAAAATTAGAAAGATCATATCATAGGGAACATGTGTACTAAGTTTCAAGTTGATTGAACTTCAACTTCATCAAAAACTACCTTGACCAAAAACTTTAACCTGAAGCGGAACAGACGCACGGACGAACGGACGGACAACGGACGAATGAACAAACAGACCAAAAAACATAATGCCCCTAGGTGGGGCATAAAAAAACAAATTGTGTACACGAGTGGATAAGTGGTGATTATGTGTTAGCCAGTGACATAAACAAATCAAAGAGTTATGTACATGAGAACGAAAGAAAGAAAGGTGCATGAGTACCTGAAATGTATGTGTATTGTGAACATGAGTAAAGTTGTGAAAATCAGTTAATAATTAGTGTATTGAATTCAGAAAGTTATTTCAACAAATCTCAGTTCAAGTCAATGCATTAATTAGCAGAGTACTTGAGCCATCATTGATGAATACCTAACAACTCCTTCTATTCAAAATAAGAGAACCAAAAAAGGAGAGATAACAGCTACAGAGAACTGTGATTTTATATATAGTATTTAACAGGATTATATGAGAACTAGTAACTAACATGTGTGAAACATGACTAATTACTTGACCTATAGCCTAAAAGAGTGTATATATTTCATCTGGTTCATGTGATTTCATACAATGAAGTTTCAATGAGAAAAAGTTTTGAATCAATTTCACTAAGAATACCACTCAATCAGATATAAAGGAGAATATACAAATCATAATCTTCATAAGATTGAAAAGATTTGAACTTGTAGTTTCAGAGGAAAAGAAATTTTAAAATTTAACAATTAGATTCAAACTTGATCTGTGTTTTGTGGTAATAAGCATTGTGTATAAGTTTCATAACATTTGGTTGAGGCAACCTAAAGTTAAAGAACGGAAACAAAAAATTCAGCAATTTTTCAATTTGTAAAGGGGCATTACTCTAGAATGGTAAAAGTGATGCCACCAAAATTCAAACTTGATCTGTGTTTGGTGGTAATAAGCATTGTGTATAAGTTTCATAACATTTGGTTGAGGCAACCTAAAGTTAGAGAACAGAAACGAAAAATTCAACAATTTTTCTATTTGTAAAGGAGCATAACTCTAGAACGGTAAAAGTGACGCCACCAAAATTCTAACTTGATCTGTGTTTTGTGGTAATAAGCATTGTGTATAAGTTTCATAACATTTGGTTGAGGCAAACTAAAGTTAGAGAATGGAAACGGAATATTCAGCAATTTTTCCATTTGTAAAGGGGCATAAGTCCACAGTGTAGATACTATTCTGTACGCTATCCGGAAGTCGCGATTTTTGAAGCGATGATTTCCAACTGTCTAACAGGACGGTTTTGCCTACGGTGGCCTTTTTCATCATTTGTTTACCCATATATCTATAAAGTGCTTTGAACATCTTCAAGGTATGTATAGCATCATAAATATGAGTAACTGTAACAAAAACATGCATTAGAATATAAAATATACGTGTGCATCACACCAACTTGATAGAAAAAAGTGAAATCGATGGACAATTTTGCTCTCGTAGTACAAAGCAAATAATCTTTAATTGCAAATATTTGCATCAGTTTACAGTTAAATATATACTGTTTCAATATTCTTTTCGTATTTAAGTAGAATATTCGTATTTCCATAAAAATATGTTTTCCTTGAGGATCCCAAAATAAATTACTGTACGATCAGTCTAGAACTGACTGTATTCTAGAAGCGATTTCAGATTTTTTGACTGTATGACCAGTCGTGATTTTGAAAAAAAAACAACGGCAATTTGAAGGTATATACGTGTCTATGTGATATTATGAACTGTCCAGGAACTATAACGTGTAATTTCTTTCATCAGACAATACAAATATATTTCTGATGATTTTGTAGACGCCAAAATAATTGTATTTTTGTTCCGTCAGTCTTATTTAAAATCAAATGCCTAAAAGCAATACATGATTCGCTTGGACTTTGTAATAGTGTATCGTTGCAATTATCTGTTTAGCTATTACATTTTAAAGACTATTTACACCGTCCGCCGTTGACCAATTGATGATAACATAAATCAAGCTTGTCTCTTTTAAAATTACAAAAAATGGATAAAGAAAGCTTTGCGTAGGGGGATAATTCATGTGATATAATTTGGGTAAGTTTACAGAAATCATTACCTGTATCAATAACGAATGAATTTAAAATGAAAAGGATTTTATCAGTTTACTTAAAGCGATTTTTGGGTTAATCCATATATGTCATTGTACTGATTGCATTTGTTAATTGCGTGGCAACTTGTGAAAATGATAATTTGCTTGTGTACTTTCACCCTTTTTAACAGGATTTTCCACAGAAAAATCGGTTGGTAAGTCTAAGGTTGGTGCGACCATTAAAACGTTTAAACCCGCTGTACTAAAATTTTAAAATAAATTGGGACTTGGATTGAGAGTTGTCTCATGGGCACCCATACCACATCTTCTTATTCATATTATTTTGGTGATGTTAGAATGCTGCCAATCATTGTCCATGCCCTTTACTCATGAACCGATCATTTAAAGCTTTTAAAATGTTAATTTGTCGTTACTGATGCCAAAATGGAGGTCAAGTTTGATATTGACGATTTTTACTGTTTCTGATCATGAGGTATGCTTCTTGAAAGATTTTAAAATGGTGTTTCCAGTCGTGTCCGTGCGTTAACTCATGAATCGTTCAATCATACAACTTTTCAAACTTTAATATGTTGTTACTGATGATAACATGGAGGTCAAGTATGATATTGATGATTTTCACATTCAACGTTCAAGAGAGATGGTTCTTGAAAGATTGAAAAATGCAAGATATAAATAAATTTAAAAAAAATCTGGATTGCTGTCTTCTGAAAGGCTCTTGGTTTGGTTTTCCTTGGGAGTCGGCTATGTTTTTTATCTTCATTTTTAATTTACATCTGCCCCATTATAGAAACATTCAGGCTAAAAGTTGGTATTAGTCGACTCTGAGGAAAACTTTGGGATGGGGTTAAAGGGAGGCACATCATTAATATCTAGTCCACTGACCTTGTTATTTGAAAATTGTTTATGAAATGTACATGTTAAATTCAAATCAATATAAATGCTGTAATGCATTCAAGTAAACGAAAGATATATTTCTTTTTCAGGATAATCCAATGACAGAGTTTCGCTGTTTTTATTGCACAAATGTACGGTCAAAGGATTTTGCAGAACTTGTAGATCATTGCATAATTCGTCATGATTCGGAAGAATTAAAGTTGAAAGTTGCAACACGTGTTTCTCCATCTATTACAAATGTCCGAACAAAAAATTTCAAACTGATACCTGCTGAAATTAAGAAGGACAATAAAATCATAATTCCACAATGTGAATCATGCACACTGAATGTATGTAATATTTCTTCGGAACTGTTGTCACCTGTTAAGAAGAAATGTGGAACAAAATCTGAACAGAATGACACTGATAGCATATCATTAACACAAAAACTTAGTTCCGTTTCAATTAAAGATAACAGCCATATTCTCGTAAATAGCGGTAACGATTCCGCCGATGATCATGAAAGTATGGTTACGAGTTCAAAATTGTCAACAAAGCATACACAGACTGAAGATTCGGCTGTCATAAATCTAAACGAGACAAACACAAATGATCAAGTGTTATTAATAGTCCAGTCAATCTAAGTTTGAACCTCAAACTAATTGCAACAGAAAATGTTTTAGTTCTAATCTATAGCATTAAGCCTCAAATATACACAGAAAAAAGTCCCATAAAATCTAACTTGAGGAAAACTCTATTTTGCATTTTTAATTTCTTATGGAAATTAACATTGGAAAGGGAGATAACTTAGTGGGTTTTTTTGTCAATTTTTGGTTGATTTTCTAAAAATTCATGTAAAATATGATACTTTGATGGGATTAAAAGTTCGTATTTGACTATATTATATAATCTTCTGCTCATAAAATGTACAAAACCAAAGTGTTATGGGTATTTTTATTTTTTTTTTGCACATTTTTCCTTAAAGAAATTGCAAATTTATGGCTTTGTGACCATTTTGAAAAAATAATGTGAATCTTTGGTATTGTTTATATCTGTAAATTATATGTGTTCAGCATCTACCTTGTTTAAAGAAACTTTAAACCATAAAAAAAAGAATATATGCTTAATTAGTTTTATTCAATTTGAGATTCTTTACCTTGACATGCTGAAAAATCTAATAAATGGTCAACTAATGAATTATGAAATCTAGGTTGTAGCTTGATAAAAGATATAAAACACCTTTAGAGTTGTTTGTTATACTCTAAAGACGGCTAAAATATCAAGAATCAATACATTCTGGTGAATAGAAGCGGTAAAATTATAATTTTGTATCAATTTTAATTGATATTTCTGCCTTTTTTGCAGAGTTATCTCCCATATCAATGCAAATCTCCATACGAATATTAAAATCATGATTTTTTAGTTTTCCTCAAGTTAGATTTTGTGGGACTTTTTTCTGTGTATATTTGGGGTATTATGCTAAAGATTAAAACTTACAAATCTTCTGTTGCAATTACTTCAAGGTTAGGGTCAAATTTATGCTAGATTGACTGGACTATAAAAGAAATTTTACAGTTACTTCCTACAGTACTTGAAAATTTGAAAAGTTGCAATAAACAAGATATGTATGTGAAGTTCCATACATTGATAAACGAGAACAAGCTTCCTATGAATAACATTGCTTTCCTGCTATTCTCAGACGTCGTTGAATGGTTCTCAAAAAGTAACACACATGCAATGAGATATTCACAAGATGTTAAACAGTTCTGGAAAGTTGGACATGAACTTTTTAAAGGAAAATTTCTCCGTTTTATGGCAGGATGGAATAAAATGCTCCGCAGGGCGCAGCTTGATACGACCGCAGAGGTCGAACCCTGAATAGTTGGGGCAAGTATGGACACAACATTCAAGCTTGATACAGCTCTGAATTTGGATTGTGATTAAATATTTGACACAGCATAGGTTTCTGACACAGAATGAATGTGGTCTAAGAACTTAAAATTTTAAATTGGACATTCACCTATTATGGTCCAATATCCAAAATCTAAATACATGGTTAGATTCAGCATATCAAAGAACCCCAAGAGTTCAATTTTGATGAAATCAAACAAAGTTTAATTTTGGACCCTTTTGACCTCAATGTGGACAAAGTTGATAACAGGGCCCAAAAATCAAAATCTAAATACATGGTTAGATTCAGCATATCAAAGAACCCCATATATTCAATTTTTCTTGAAATCAAACAAAGTTTAATTTTGGACCCTGATTTGGACCAACTTGAAAACTGGGCCCATAATCAAAAATCTAAATACATGTTTAGATTCAGCATATCAAAGAACCCTAAGAATTCAATTTTGTTAAAATCAAACTAAGTTTAATTTTGGACCCTTTGGACCTTAATGTAGACCAATTTGAAAGCGGGACCAAAAATTAAGAATCTAAATACACGGTTAGATTCGGCATATCAAAGAACCCCAATAATTTAATTTTTGATGAAATCAAACAAAGTTTAATTTTGGACCCTTTTTACCTCAATGTGGACAAAGTTGATAACGGGGCCCAAAAATCAAAAATCTAAATACATGGTTAGATTCAGCATATCAAAGAACCCCATATATTCAATTTTTCTTGTAATCAAACAAAGTTTAATTTTGGACCCCGATTTGGACCAACTTGAAAACTGGGCCCATTATCAAAAATCTAAATACATGTTTAGATTCAGCATATCAAAGAACCCTAAGAATTAAATTTTTGTTAAAATCAAACTAAGTTTAATTTTGGACCCTTTGGACCTTAATGTAGACCAATTTGAAAACGGGACCAAAAATTAAGAATCTAAATACACAGTTAGATTCGGCATATCAAAGAACCCCAATAATTCAATTTTTGATGAAATCAAACAAAGTTTAATTTTGGACCCTTTTGACCTCAATGTGGACAAAGTTGATAACGGGGCCCAAAAATCAAAAATCTAAATACATGGTTAGATTCAGCATATCAAAGAACCCCATATATTCAATTTTTGTTGAAATCAAACAAAGTTTAATTTTGGACCCCAATTTGGACCAACTTGAAAACTGGGCCCATAATCAAAAATCTATATACATGTTTAGATTCAGCATATCAAAGAACCCTAAGAATTCAATTTTTGTTAAAATCAAACTAAGTTTAATTTTGGACCCTTTGGACCTTAATGTAGACCAATTTGAAAACAAGGCCCAAAATCCAAAAACTTAATACACGGTTAGATTCAGCATATTAAAGAACCCCAAGAGTTCAAGAATAAAACCCCATTGAAATTGGTCAAGAAATAAGCAATTTATACAAAGTATCTTCTTTTGCACAATACTGTGCAATTGAATATTTCTTGCAATTGCGCAATACTGTGCAATTGAATATTTCTTGCTATTGCAATACTATACAATTGACAATTTCTTGCTATTGCAATATTGTGCTATTGGATATTTCCTGCTATTGCGCAATACTGTGCAATTGAAGATTTCTTGCTATTGCACAATACTGTGCAATTGAAAATTTCTTGCTATTGCACAATACTTATTATATAATAATTTACACATCTTGTTTGGTGTGTATCTCCTGCCATATCATTATTATTTGCTTTTAAATATAAATCAGAAATAACCAACTTAAAATGGAAAATTTTAAAGAAAAAAAAAAGGAAAAAGGAAAAAAAAAATCTCTCCCCAAATTTTTGAACCCCTTATGATTCATCACCCCAAACTCAATCCCAGCCTTCCTTTGAGGTATGGTACCTTGCAGTACAATTTCAGAGATCCATACACTTGAACACAAGTTATTGTCTGGAAACTAGAAAATGCTTATTTTTGGCCCCTTTTGCCCCTAATTCCTAAACGTTTTGGGCAATTACCCCAAACTCAATTCCAGCTTTCCTTTGTGATATGGAACCTTGTAGTACAATTTCAGAAAGATCCATACACTTACACACAAGTTATTGTCATGAAACTAGAAAATGCTTGTTTTTGCCCCTTTTGGCCCCTAATTCCTAAAATATTGAGGCAATTACCCCAAAATCAATCCCAGCATTCCCTTTGTGATATGGAACCTTGTGGTACAAAGTCAGAGAGATCCATACACTAACACACAAGTTATGTCTGGAAGTTACAAAATGCTTATTTTGGCCCTTTTGGCCCCTAATTCCTTAACTGTTGGTACCATAACCCCCAAAATCAATCCCAACCTTCCTTTTGTGATATTGAACCTTATGGTAAAATTTCATAGAGATCCATTCACTTAAACTAAAGTTAGAGTGCGAAAACCAATGTGTCTTCGGACGACAACGACGACGACGACGCCAACGTCATACCAATATACGACCACAAAATTTTTTTGCGGTCATATAAAACCAAGGTCAGGAAGCAAAAGGTCATACAAAGCCAGAAGAATCGGTTATCAACTTCGCAGTTCCAGACAGAAAATATCTAGACAGCACCGAGTTATCACATAAACTAAAAAACATACAGCCTGGAATATTGGACGAAATGATCGAGTTGATTTATACTGATAGCTGCTGTCTTTCTAAGACATTTAAACTATGCGTAGATGGAAAGAAAATAAACCATGGCGCACAAAATCAAGTATACGGCGATGTTAACCTTTGGGGCTACGAAGGTCCACCAACTATTCAGGATTGTAAAGACAAACTCAGCATAGACAAGAAGCTTGTAGAAGACTTCACTGAAATATTAAACAAGATTGAAAAAAGAGATATTTATGATTTGAATCATACACCAGAACACCTGAAAAATGATATTTCAAGAGTAGCAAAACAGATGATCTGTAATATAAGTCAAAGACTGCAAAATTGCGAACAGTGAAACAGTCGAAGGTAATTGCTCTAGAAAAGCTAAAAGTTACGTGTATCAATGATGCTATGAAAGCAAAATATTCCTATGCTCTAAGTGCAATAAAAACGTTCATATTTAAGCTAGACTTATGCATAAGTAGACTACTGAGAGTAATTGATTCGATAGGCCACGCAACTTCCGTCTGTAATGGTGTTCAAACATTTTATAACAAAGGAGACGCTTGTGATTTGTCAATTCAGCAGAATTACGTCTGTTTGACTGGTTTGAAAGTTGAAGGGGATATCCAAAACTTAAACACGTCCCTCATTAAACAAAGATCAGATGAATGGCATTCTATTAGGAAAACTGCTAAAGTAACAGGAAGTACCGCTCACCAAGCACTAGGATTGTCAGGACTTAAGAAATTACAAGAACATTTTGAATACGTGTTTCATCAAAAAGACAGACCAGATTTTTCGGAGGATGCTCAAAAGAGAATGAAATATGGAACCGACAACGAAATTAATGCCATAGGAACTCTTGTTTCTAAGATATTGCCAATCTTTTATCCGAACTTTTCATTTGTGGAGGAGGGTTGTGAGGTAGTATGCGACAAAGATGAAACATTTCTCATTGTCAGTCCAGATGGTAGTGCTAGATACTTTAATTCAGAAAACTACAAGCCATCTGATGCAGTTGCTCTTGCTATAGAAATCAAGTGTCCCTATCCAAATAAACTGTATACAACTCCAGTTTATTACAAGATGCCTTGGTATTACGTGATACAGGTTTTATCTGAAATGTATGTATTGAATACAAGTAGCTTGCTATTCCTTTGCTACAGTACCGATAGTACAACAGTCTGTGTTGCAAACTTTGACGAAGAGCTGTGGAATGAAATACTGGCAAAACTAAAAACAATATACGGTACTGAGAAGCCAATAATGCCAAAAAAACTACCAGATGAACTAAAGACAATAAAAGAAAAAATAAAAACCTACTGTGACAATAAAGTACAGTTTCTAGCTGAAATCCCATCTTGTCAAGTAAGTAAAGAATGTAAACACGAACATTCATCAGTGGAAAGTGAGAAAACAGGTCGGAATTGTCATACAATGTGTTTAGATTCAGTAAAACCTCAGACCAAACATGATGTTACAACTCTACAGATGACAACGATTGAAATCAACAGTTGTTTAGACCAAGCGTACTCGCTTGAAAGGCACCTTGCTAGCGAAGAACTTATATTTCTTATTTCAGACTTAGATCGAATTCACGAGAGAGAGAAGCAACACTCAACCCCTGTCGGTTTCAGCATGAAGGGTTACAGTTTAACCTCATCTGTAATGCGGAAGATGATCGATGATACTTTGCAAAGTTGTTACCTTAATGGCTTATATACGCCTGTTGTCTCGTTTGATGGACAGTGGTCCCTTTTGGCAGTTAGATCGAGTAATGGGTACCCACTCACCATTCTTCAGTTACAGAAAGACGTTTTCAGAGAATCGAAAAAATTGAGTAAATCTGAAATTTTTCGCAGCATAAAAAACACTAACATAGTCAAAGCCAAATCTTTAAATGAACTGATAGAACAGACCTTAGTTGAACGAAAATTTCGAAAGAACGAGGAACATAATAATTTTTATTCTCTCGTAGTTTCACAGAACAACCGACAGGACTCAAGGTTATACAAAACATCTCCAAACGTTTTGAAATTCCTTAAATTGAAAATCTCATTAAATGAAGATTCAACTGAAATAGAAGAGGAAGAAGCGACTTCTAAAACTGTACTAGATGCGCTGCCACCACAGATTGCGGAAACAGTTGATGAAAACATGATATCTGAAATAGACAGTGTTTGTTCAAATTTAAGACAAAACACATGTACTCACATTTCAGTAGATATGACAGACTCGTTAAATGATATATTTGAAGATAATTTATCAGAACAAATAACAGAATCAATGGAAGTTGATGTTTCTGATCCGATAGATACGTCTGCTACATCTACACAGCTGAACGACAGTCCTATGGGTTTTCTAACAGCTTCCGACTTTGAAACAATGTTGTCAGCTTTAGTTTTAGATAAAAAAGTGGGTGCTATAAAGTGGAATAGTTTGAAGGTTGAAGACTTTGCAAACTATTTTGAATTGCACGATGGAATAGGGAAGAAATTCACGAGACATGAGTTACAAATTTGTGTGAGAAGCATATCACAAAAACTGAAGACTGAAAATAACCAATTTACCTTGTCATGGCCGAAAGCTAAATTGATAGAATTGCTTTTCCAATGTGTTTGTTCTCCATTGTCTCTTCAAAAAAAGTTGTTAGGAAAGAAAAAAGAAAAAAAGATGCTTTCACTAAAGAAGTTGTGTTTAGTAGAAATCGAAAAATTTCCAAAGCATATTCTAAACATTATTTATGCCGAACATATTTTTCCTGGTAGATTTACTGACTGGCAACAACACTCTCCATTCGCCAAGAAAACTCTAATTTCAGGAATCGAACAAGCCGTGACATGGTACTCAATGCCTGAATACATTCCAGAACGATACATGTATCAGTTCAGTCTTCTTGACTGTCATCACTTGTTTGTGAATGCGAGAGTGAAGTGCTGTAGTACTGGAATAGACGCGTGTGGGATAAAAAAAGAAGCTTGGATCAAAGTTGCGAAAAATAGCAATGTCAATGGCTGTGGCCTTAGCATAGCATTAGTCGAGGATTTAGTTGACAAACAGAGCAATGGATTCGCACAAAAAACTTTTTCTGAAGACGTAGAGAAAGCTTTGCATTCAAATGGGGATTTTAATGAAGCCCTTTTCTGTCGACTGATAAGAGAGTGGTATGCGGCTGAAGATGACCCAGGAATTGATGTTATAGAAAGAATTAAACGCAGACTCCGCTTTAGAGATTGGCTTTTAAAGGACATTAACTTCATGCAGTTTCCACCCCCTGGATTGCATGTGAAAGGAATACCACATATAATGTTTGAGGGTTTATTAACAAATATAGAACGACGTATTCAGATCATTCCATTTGTAAAGTCGGGAACTTATAACTCACGAGCATTGGGTAGTTTAGAAGCTGAGAACTTTTTTGGGGCGTTCCAAGACTTAGACCCTAAAGGTAGTGGTATTATTAGACCAGATGATGTACCAGCAGCAATAAGAACAGCATGTGACCTGATTGGTACAAGACTTGATCCCAATAGGTAAGTGTTCAGACACTCAAAACTCTTACTTTCAACCTTTCAAAAATGGAAGGGATATATTTATTGGTTTGTTTATTTGTATGGGCTATTTCAAATTTTAACTTCATGTAAATAGGAAGATGTGGTATGAGTGCCAATGAGACAACTCTCCATCCAAGTCACAATGTATTTAAAGTTAACAATATAGGTCAAAGTACGTCCTTCAACACAGAGCCTTAGCTCACACCGAACATCAAGCTATAAAGGGCCCCAAAATGACCAGTGAAACACAATTGAAACAGGAAAAACTAACAGTCTCACCTTTTTACAAAACAAGAAACGAGAAACATCTATGAAACATACCAACAAACGACAACCACTGAGCAACATGTTATTGACTTAGGATGTGTCGATTCCAATGCTTCAAACAACCGTAAAAAGTTCATGTAAGTGGTCATAATTAATAATGTTATACCACCAGAAAGAAGAATATATAGCTGAATTTCATTTTTTGTCAAAATAACGTAGTAAAATATAGGTTAAATCATCAGTATATATAAATGTATCACATTACAATTAGTAACAAATTGACACGTGTAAAAGAGATGTGCACTTGAGTCAAAATTGATGATTTTGTTTTGGCATGAATAACATTAAAACAAAGTACTTGCTTTTGTTTAATATATGTTATTTTCAAATCAATTTTAGGAAATTTGCCATGCACACCAGTCGAGCCAAGGTTTACCCTGTACATGAGTTAGAAAAGCAGCAAAACACAAGTTTGAATATACCATACATAACACCAACATACGTAGAATCAATCGTTCCAAGGCAGGTTATTTAAACCTTTATACAGAAACGTATTGTTGCAACCAGTTTCTTTTAATTACATGACTATCTCACAATAATGAGTTATCTCCTCTCGTTATTTTGAGATAACAAGTCACAGTTTTGAAAGAGTTCATAATAACGAATTGAAACCTCATAGTTTTATCTCATTACTATGTGATGATATCTCATATCTATTAAGTATTAGATGATCTATCATAACTTTGAAATGTTATCTCATAAATACTAGATGTATTTGCACTGTTGTAAATTATCATGTCATAATAATGACATTTTTTCATGATTAAAAGAATGCATTTCATAATTAAGAATTGTGACTATCTCACTATATGAGATAATATTTAACTATATGAGATATCATCTCAGTAAAATGAGTTATTATCTCATAATAAATAAATTATTAGTTTTCGTTATGATATCATAAATATGAATTTGTACTTTACAGACTTTAATTATGGAAAGATAGAGATTTAACGATATATCCAAGCCCTTTATCATCTTGAATAAAGAAGGGTAACCAATCTATGCAACAAGCCTAATAAATGGCCACGACAAAATAATCCAGTTGATAAAAAATAAAACACATTTAAAACTTTATCTAAATATTCAACATGGTTGTGTGAGTACAGATTTCGATGTGAGCATATGCCGTTTTGAAGGCCGTATAGAAGCCTATAATTGTTAACTTTATTTACATTATGTCTTGGATGGAGAGTTGTCTGATTGGCACTTATACCACATCTTCTTATTCATATTAAAGAGACAACCACATGCCTGTGACCAATTTTCTAACTTCACTGGGACAAACTAAAATAAGAAGGAATTGGTTAGACAAGTTTGGTTAAGTTCAAAATATCCCACTAAGTATCGACATATAAATAGCTGGTACGAACACGCAGTCACTTTGCTATAAAAATAGATCATAAAAGATATGTAATGAACAAACTAAGATATTCACCAGTCATCTGTTTTATAAGTATTTTTTTGTTTTATCAATTGCAGAAATCACATATTTGATTCACCGGAAAGGGCAAAAAGATCCTATGGAAAGCGGAAAAGGGGAGAAATAAGTGACCCGTCCATGTCAAGTAGAGGTGCAAGACCAATAAGACAGCATCATCGTTGTGATGAGTCCAAAATATTACCTCATGTAAGAATGGGATTGGACATAACCGAGGATTTAGTTGACAAACAGAGCAATGGATTCGCACAAAAACCTTTTCTGAAGACGTAGAAAGCTTTGCATTCAAATGGGGATTTTAATGAAGCCCTTTTCTGTCCACTGATAAGAGAGTGGTATGCGGCTGAAGATGACCCAGGAATTGATGTTATAGAAAGAATTAAACGCAGACTCCGCTTTAGAGATTGGCTTTTAAGGGACATTAACTTCATGCAGTTTCCACCCCCTGGATTGCACGTGAAAGGAATACCACATATAATGTTTGAGGGTTTATTAACAAATATAGAACGACGTATTCAGATCATTCCATTTGTAAAGTCGGGAACTTATAACTCACGAGCATTGGGTAGTTTAGAAGCTGAGAACTTTTTTGGGGCGTTCCAAGACTTAGACCCTAAAGGTAGTGGTATTATTAGACCAGATGATGTACCAGCAGCAATAAGAACAGCATGTGACCTGATTGGTACAAGACTTGATCCCAATAGGTAAGTGTTCAGACACTCAAAACACTTATTTTCAACCTTTCAAAAATGGAAGGGATATATTTATTGGTTTGTTTATTTGTATGGGCTATTTCAAATTTTAACTTCGTATAAATAGGAAGATGTGGTATGAGTGCCAATGAGACAACTCTCCATCCAAGTCACAATGTATTTAAAGTTAACAATATAGGTCAAAGTACGTCCTTCAACACGGAGCCTTATCTCACACCGAACATCAAGCTATAAAGGGCCCCAAAATGACCAGTGAAACACAATTGAAACAGGAAAAACTTACAGTCTCACCTTTTTACAAAACAAGAAACGAGAAACATCTATGAAACATACCAACAAACGACAACCACTGAGCAACATGTTATTGACTTAGGATGTGTCGATTCCAATGCTTCAAACAACCGTAAAAGTTCGTGTAAGTGGTCATAATTAATAATGTTATACCACCAGAAAGAAGAATATATAGCTGAATTTCATTTTTTGTCAAAATAACGTAGTAAAATATAGGCTAAAGCATCAGTTTATATAAATGTATCACATTACAATTAGTAACAAATTGACACGTGTAAAAGAGATGTGCACTTGAGTCAAAATTGATGATTTTGTTTTGGCATGAATAACATTAAAACAAAGTACTTGCTTTTGTTTAATATATGTACTTTTCAAATCAATTTTAGGAAATTTGCCATGCACACCAGTCGAGCCAAGGTTTACCCTGTACATGAGTTAGAAAAGCAGCAAAACACAAGTTTGAATATACCATACATAACACTAACATACGTAGAATCAATCGTTCCAAGGCAAGTTATTTAAACCTTTATACAGAAACGTATTGTTGAAACCAGTTTCTTTTAATTACATGAATATCTCACAATAATGAGTTATCTCCTCTCGTTATTTTGAGATAACAAGTCACAGTTTTGAAAGAGTTCATAATAACGAATTGAAACCTCAAAGTTTTATCTCATTACTATGTGATGATATCTCATATCTATTAAGTATTAGATGATCTATCATAACTTTGAAATGTTATCTCATAAATACTAGATGTATTTGCACTGTTGTAAATTATCATGTCATAATAATGACATTTTTCATGATTAAAAGAATGCATTTCATAATTAAGAATTGTGACTATCTCACTATATGAGATAATATTTAACTATATGAGATATCATCTCAGTAAAATGAGTTATTATCTCATAATAAATAAATTATTAGTTTTCGTCATGATATCATAAATATGAATTTGTACTTTGCAGACTTTAATTATGGAAAGATAGAGATTTAACGATATATCCAAGCCCTTAATCATCTTGAATAAAGAAGGGTAACCAATCTATGCAACAAGCCTAATAAATGGCCACGACAAAATAATCCAATTGATAAAAAATAAAACACATTTAAAACTTTATCTAAATATTCAACATGGTTGTGCGAGTACAGATTTCGATGTGAGCAAATGCCGTTTTGAAGGCCGTATAGAAGCCTACAATTGTTAACTTTATTTACATTATGTCTTGGATGGAGAGTTGTCTGATTGGCACTTATACCACATCTTCTTATTCATATTAAAGAGACAACCACATGCCTGTGACCAATTTTCTAACTTGACTGGGACAAACTAAAATAAGAAGGAATTGGTTAGACAAGTTTGGTTAAGTTCAAAATATCCCACTAAGTATCGACATATAAATAGCTGTCACTTTGCTATAAAAATAGATCATAAAAGATATGTAATGAACAACCTAAGATATTCACCAAACATCTGTTTTATAAGTATTTTTTTTATTTTATCAATTGCAGAAATCACATATTTGATTTACCGGAAAGGGCAAAAAGATCCTATGGAAAGCGGAAAAGGGGAGAAATAAGTGACCCGTCCATGTCAAGTAGAGGTGCAAGACCAATAAGACAGCATCATCGTTGTGATGAGTCCAAAATATTACCTCATGTAAGAATGGGATTGGACATAACTGAAAATGAAATCACAACTTAAAGCATTATCAAATGCATCTATGACTATTTAGACGATTGAATGTAAAGCGAAGCGCATAATAATCATGTGAATTACAATGCATACCTTGTTTTTTTATTGTTTTTGGTTGTGTTGTTTATGGTGGCATATATCTGCCCCTACTTGTCACTTAGTTGAGTCGTCTTAATAAGCTAAATAAGTCGACTTGTCAGTTAATTAAGTTATTTGTCAGATAATAAAATGAAACTATTTTGTAGAAAATAAAAACTTCTTTTAGCGTTTTTGCCCATTTTATGACATATAAAAACAGACTTTTATATATCTGACAAGTGCACTTAACTAAGTGGCAAGTACACTTAATTAAGTGACAAGTAGACTTAATTAAGTGACAAGTAGACTTAATTAAGTGACAAGAAGACTAGTGTTACCTGACAAGTCGATTTGTGTATCTACAAGTTTACTTGTCACTTAACTAAGTTTACTTGTAACTTTATAAGGTCTACTTGTCACTAAGTTAAGTCTACTTGTCACTGAATTAGGTCTACTTGTCACTTAGTTAAGTGCACTTGTTAGATATATAAGTCTGTTTTTACATGTCATTATGACGACTTAACTAAGTGACAAGTAGGGGCAGATATATGCCACCATAGTTGTTAAAGCAATATTTGCAGAATAAATCTATTTCATAGAATTTTGAAATATTAACCGGTTTTAAAATATGCCACTGAAAATAATTTGTATTATTAGAACATATTTTGTTTTCCCCCTTCAACCAGGTGTGATAATCATAATGTTGAATGAACTCTTAATAACACATTATTTTTCCAGTTGAACAGAACCGCTAAACTTCTAGTCAAAGAAATAAGTTTATCATGCGGTGGTAAATTATTTTCGTGAGTGTAAAGAAACACTAGCGTTCTTATTCCAAAAGTTTATTCCAAAACATCAAACACAACAAATGTAGACAAGTTAAAATGCTGCCATATAACGTGTACAATTGTAAATAAAACATAACAAATACCCATGGTCAGTAAAAGGACCTCAACATGATAATTAAACAATAACAAAGTGTAAAAAATCAATCTAACAATGCACATGTTCTTTGTGGTATCTTAAACTTGATCTCCACTTATACGATTTTCCACATAAATCACACCTGATTACTCTTCCACCATGTACTGCAAGGCAATGTTCCTTTAAAGATTTCTGTGAATTGCATGAAGCTCCGCATCCTTCTTTGCTACATATGATGCTACTTGTCTCACTAGTATGAACTGATGTGATGTGTTGTTTTAATGTTTCTTTGTAAGCAAAAGTCTTGTCACACACATCACATCGGTGTCTAAGAACTGGTTCGTGTGTTGTAATATGCCCTCTATAGTTCCAGAGTGTGTTAAAGCCTCTGTCACACACTTTACACTTAAATCTAAACTCTTGAGTATGTTTGCCCTTATAATGTATATTTAGTCCACCAGCTGTTTTAAAAACCCTGCCACATTGATCACATAAGAACATTGTAAAATGTTTAGTTTCTGCATTATTTCCAGGAGCATGGGCATTTTGTGTGTGTCTTTTCACATTTTGTTTATATTTGCTAGAATAACTACAAAAGTGCAACAATACATGGAAGATGGTTCTGTTTCCACTTCTTCCTCTACTTCAAAGCTTTCATCTAATGCATTAACAATGAATAAGTCAACCATTTTCCTACAAAAAAGAAAGTTTTGATTAAAAAAGAGAACACAAGTCACCCATTTAATTGGTTCGCATACACTAAAACATTTTCTCTAATCAATATTTTCCATACTGTGGATATGCTTATGAACCGGCATGTACATGCGGACTTTGTAGCGTTATTACGTCGACTGCGCAAGCAGATGCGACATTTAGGGATCACTATCCGTCGTATGTGTCGTCGTCCGCATCGGCGTCTCAAAAAAATTTCGTCCCAACAACGTGGGACATAATTTTGATATTTGGCTCAAAGCTTTATCCCATTGTGTAGCAATTTTATAGTCGGGCTCATTAATTTATTGTTGAAAATTGTAGTTTCGTGGCGACCTATTTCTCGACGACTTCGATGGAAGACCCACATCTAAGTTTACTGTTTTTCATTTCAAATATTTCAAATTATTTATAAATCAAAAATACATGTCTCTCATCTAGAGGTTTGTCTCCCGTTATGTATTTTGCTATGAGTTCTATCACTGCTTCACTGCGTTGTCGTTTTGAATATTTGAGTTTTTTGGCCTCAGCATCATTTGTATTCAATGTCGCAATTTATATTTGAACATTTATACTTTTTTATTGTGTCATCGTTCATTTTTGTTCGTTTGTTGTTTGCTTTAAGTTTGGCATTTTGTCGGTCTGACGAGTAAAGCTTATTTAAAAGGGATTTAAACGTTTGTTTTTTCATATTTCAATTGTCCAGGGTTAAAAAAGGGTTGTTGGTGTGTGTTGGTGTGTGTCGGTGTTTGTGTTGGTGTGTGTGTGTGTGTGTGTGTTTGTGGGATCTAACAAATACGTATAACCTCGCTGCATATTATTTATGGTCGTTGGTTTGTCTCATGTGAATTATTTTATTTAGGGGCCATTTGAGTCAAGGCTCCACGTTGAAGGCCGTACAGTGACCTATAATTGCTTATATTTACGACATATGGTCGTGGAGGGAAAGTTGTATCATTGGCAATCATATTTGTTGTATCATTGGCAATCATATTTCATCTTCTTTTTGAGGTAATATATGTAAATTTAAGTATTTACAACTTAATACAACATGCAGTGATTTGTTTAAAAACTTGAGGTATTGAGGAAAGAATTAACGAAATTATACCCCACCACTTCTAAAGTCCATGTTTTGGAAAAAATAAACCCCCAAAAAACTAAAATATAGGTGCACAGTGGCATCATTTAATAAAGAATCTGAGAAAGTTTTATTAATATACGGTAAGTTTAGGAAAGTTGCGTATAGTAAATAGGTACCACCCAATAAGGTAGTGGAAAAGTCCTTATCACGGAAAGAGAAAACAGTGATTTTTCGAAAAATCAAAATAAGAGGTGCACAATTGAATTAAATGATGAAGAATCTGAAAAAGATTCATTAAGTTATGACAAGTGTCTGAAGGAAGTTGTGGATATAAAATATGTACGCCCAATATGAGGCTATGGCAAAGTCAGTATTTTAGATATAGAAACATCAAAAATATTTTTACCAAAAATTCGAAATAGAAGGTCCATAATGCATTAATTGATTAAAAATGGAGCAATTTCAGAAAATTTAATAATTGGTTTAGGAGGTGTTGGAAATACCTGATGGGTGCCCCCATATAATGCAATGTTAAAGTCCGTATCTTATATAAAGAAACCCCATAAAAGATTTTTACTAAAATTCGAAATAGACGGTGCATAATACAGTCATTATCATTTATGATAAGGAATCCGAGAAAGATTAATTAATAGTTATATCAGTGACGGATCCAAAAAAAGGGGATCCGGCGGTTTGAAACCCTTTTTTAACTATCAATGCATTTGTATGGGAACATATATTTGGAATCCCCTTTTCTCCTGGATTGGACCCCTCTCTATTTAAAAATGGCTGGAACCCCCAATGTATATTAAGTGGTTTATGAGGAGATGCGCTTACAAAACCGGCGAAACATATTGTACCGGTCCAACGGACGAACGGAAAGACGGACTTCATTATCACTATTAACCCCCGCTTTACAAAGTGGTGTACAATTGAGTGTCAAAGAGACAGCTCTACATCCAAAACAAAGTGAAGGAACTGTGATCAATTATAGGCTACAGTACGGCCTCGAATGTGTGTAAATACATGCATTTTTATATAACAATTAAATCTGTGTGTTTGTACAATTTTAAGTATAACGGAGGACATTTCTGAAACTTATATATACAACAAACCTTCCTCTTATTTTAGCAACATTTAAACATCCTTATACTTAATGTAGTAAGTCGAGTACACCCTATCAAGCCAAAACATGTTTAATAAGTTTTCAGGATGTGAATTTATTGAAATATATTTGTGTTATTTAGAAAAATGTCACCTTCTAATGTATCGTAAATAACTTTGAAATCACCACTAGAATACAGTGAAATAAAGACTGATCATACAGTTTCAAAATATACAAGCGAGACTGATCGTACAGTGAGAAATTCAAACAAGTGTAATTTTCTTATTTCTGGCTTCAAAGATCTGGTTGAAACTTTTACCACCACTTGAAATATACTTCATTTAGTTAATTAAGTCTGGTTTTTACGTTAATTAGTACACTAAGAGGGTAAAAAGATTGTTTTTAGGTTCACCGACTGATTTTCCTTAGTGATGCACTTGAAAATCTCTTGATTAAGGCAAAGATACGAATAATGAATGTGCTGAATTTAATTCTAAACCATTTGAGAATATCGATGTCAGCTGAATTAATCATTAAGCAATGTACAGATGATCAACTTACCGTTTAATTCAGTATATCCATCAAATTTAAAATGTGATTCAAAAAGTTCTCGCTTCGAAAATCGCGACTTCCGGATAGCGTACAGAATAGTATCTACACTGTGAACTCTAGAACGGTAAAAGTGACGCCACCAAAATTCAAACTTGATCTGTGTTTTGTGGTAATAAGCATTGTGTATAAGTTACATAACATTTGGTTGAGGCAAACTAAAGTTAGAGAACAGAAACCAATTTTGGGACATAAGGACAGACGGATGTACGTACAGACGGACAAGGGTAAAACTTAATGACCATCCGCTACGGCGGGGGCATAAAAAATGTGATTTTACATAATTTCAATCAAATCTATGTGTCACTAATTCCTCCCAAGTATGCCATCTATTCTGTATACAATAATGTCTGAAGATTGGTAAACTTATTGCCATTCATGTTAAGTTTGAAAATGTATGGTTTTTTTTAAGGAGAAGGAATTTTAAAAACTGACTTATAAGAAGTATGAATAATATCTGTGGCATTGTTTTTTGTATGAAATAGTTTTTATACAGGATGTTTCATACATCATTTTTGTCAATTTTAATTCAGATTGGATAATTGGTTTCACAGACGATACAGTTCAATTTTTTCAGTAGGTTCAGTAAACATATGTGGTATTACAGCTGCCATGTATGCATTTCAAAAAGCATGAACTGAGGAATATATGTTATAGCATCATTTATACTATGCTTTTTATGTTGGCCTTGTTGTTTCATATAATATGTATATTACTATCAATGATTTTCAAGCTCTGTTTGGCCTAGTAGGTTCAGAAGATAAGAAAATGAGAAACATGAACAAATGAGAGAGCATCATATGACACCTAATATACAACCAGCACAAAATATAAGCAACTGTGAAAAAATGCCAGGTGAGATTTAAAGAATATCTGTAGTAGAGGGTTAACTTTAACAGTGGATTAATTCAGATCCATCAAAAACTAATTTAAAACTATTGTGGTTATAGTGTCCTTTTTTTTTGGTCCTTTCTTTCTTAAGACTGACATGCACTTACTGAGGCTGATCCCAAGTCAACAGATCAGGTATCATATTTGTGTGGCCCTTCTCATGCATATGGTCTATTAAAGTCTTTCTGTCTTCAAACTTCTCTTGGCATCCAATACAAATACCAAGATGGACCTTTTAAAAAGAAATATGCTTTAAACAGTTTGAATATTGTTATATTGTCTTCAATTTGTTTGCTTTTGTTTCAATATTAAATAATTAACTATTATTAAAAAAAATATTTTATACATCATAGAATCAGATCTTCTGCATGACTTTGAGACCAAAACATGTAATTGGTTTAAAGTGATCATGTACAGAGAAAATAAAGTAGCTTACAATTGTTAATTTGAGATGTGCAATGTTGCATCTTGTATTAACTGTCTTTTCAAAACAATATATGAAAAAGAAGGACATTGAAAAAATAAGAAAATGTGGTATGATTTCCTATAAGTCAACTATCCACCAAATATACCAAAAAAAATTTAAAATTCAGGGGGAAAAACACAATAACACAAAATTAACATCTTGATGTCTCTTGACAGTTTCTTATGCAGGTGCTCACATCATAGCATAAGAGAACATTAAGTTGTACAAAAATCTAACAAAGAAAACTAAAGATCTGAAAAACAGACAAATACAAGATTTTATAAATAAATAAAATGCTCCGGTGGCCGCAGCTTGATACGACAGCAGAGGTCGAACCCAGAACAGTTGGGGCAAGTATGGACACTTCATTCAAGTTTGATACAGCTCTGGTTTTAGACTGTGATTAAATATTTGACATAGCATAGGGTTCTGACACAGAATGAATATGGTCAAAGAACTTGAAAAATTGAATTTGGACTTTTACCTATCATGGCCCAATTTCCAAAATCTAAATATATGGTTAGATTCAGGTTATCATAGAACCTTAAGAATTTGATTTTTGGTGAAATCAAACAAACTTTAATTTTGATCATCACTGGGGTCCAATTTGATAACAGGACGGTGAAAATCCAAAATCTAAATACATGGTTAGATTTCGCACATTAAAGAAAGTCATATAGTTATGACCCAACTTAAATTTTCTGTTAATAGTGCAATAACATCTCTGAATTTAGATTCTGAGCAAATATGTAATAATAGCATAGTTTCTGTCACAAAATGAATGTGGTATAAGGTCTTAAATAATTTTAAAATTGGACATTTACCAATTATGGTCCAATATTCAAATTCTAAATACATGGTTGGATTCAGCATATCAAATAACCACATTGTTTCATTTTTTGTTAAAATCAAACTTAGTTTTATTTTGGATACTTTGGACCTTTATGGGGTCCAGTTAGAAAAACAGGCCCAAAATCAAAAATTTAAAACACTGTTAGATTGAAAATATTAAATAACACCAATGATATAATAAATATTTCCAAAGGGCATAACTCTTTAAAAAATTTGATCGGCACTGATTTTTCGAAATTGTCCAAGACATTGCTTATATAAACCTTTGATATAAATTTGATAAAAATCTGGTAAAAATTGTACACATGAGAGCACTTACAATGCAATTTTCCTTATGATGAATATTTCAAAGGGGGCATAACTCTTTTTAAAATAATTGATAGGCACTGATTTTCAAATTTGTAAGAGACATTGCTGATATAAGACTATGATACAAGTTTCATAAAAATCAGGCAAGAATTGTACAGGTGTAATACCACAAAATCATAGTACGTCACATCCAGTTGCATACGAAAAAGGGTAAAAAAAAAATATTCCCTTGAATTTGACAGTTGTAGGAAATTAATCCTACATTTCATTGCAGTAAAAAATTTCTGAGTCATAAACATATGTCTTGGGTGATTCAAAGCACCCTTATTTCTTTATTTGGTGTTTCTATAGAATATTTTGGAAATTTGAGGTTTCATGGTTACTAAAGCTTATACACAGGAAAAAAAGGGTGAAAATTTGATTGGTTAACTTCTAGTGATGGTTATTTTCTTATATACAATGAAATGTTATCCGAAATTTTGACTATAGTACTGGACAGGATAAAACTTTACTCATGTCAAATTCTTTTTCAAAATTTTTTGAAAAGTGCAAATTTAACAAAGACTAATAGGGGAAATCAATGGTGGTATTACACCTATTATGGGAAGCTGCACATGCACCTTTGACCTTATGTGTATTCTCATTTGTTAAAATTTCATGCTATTTAAGTGAAATATTACAAAAATGAAATATTTTGAGTGGATTGGGTCTCAAAAACACATTTTATAAGAAAATTGCCTTGAAATAGGACTCTACCATGAATATTAGTAGACAGAGCAAGCCATACTCAGTGTTTTGGGGAGCTTTTTATGACTTTTTCTCATTATTTCTTATGTTTTGCTATAATAGAAAATAGAAAACTTTTTCCTATGTAATACTTTAATAAGTATATAGTTATTAGTAAATGAAATTATTTTTGAAGCAGTAACAACAAATTATTCACTAAAAGGAAGTATTTTATGTCCCTCTCTGGAACGTGGCGTAAATTTAAGTTTTACGTAAAGACTTATTAAAACCTCCATGGAGTCAGTAAACTTTTGTATGGATAGTTCATTCAGCTTGAATACTTCAATTACTCATTTATTATCACATTTCTTTCATAAATGAGTGAAAGTTACCCCAAAATTTTTATTTATTATCCTAAAAAGTTGAAATTTTGAGGAAATGAGAGGTATGAATGGACCAAAAGAGACCTTACAATGAAGACAAAGAGGTCCATTAGTGGTATTTATCATCCTAGAGTCAGCTTTTGTATCATATTCAACTGTTTGTAGGCAGATTAGATAAATATTTGATCATTTATTGGTCCACACTATATTCTATCATGATGTGGCTTGATTTGGATTTTTCGAAGAAATTTTGCTCGAATCGCTGTAGATGTCATGTTACATTATACTAGATTTTTCTCAAACTATTGAACTGATTATGACAAACTTGACAGTAATGCTTGAAATAACCAGTATTACAAAGGAAAAAAATCACATTCGGTTCATTCAACAAAAAAGTCTTCTTTACACATGAGAGTGCTATCAATACAATTTTCCATATAATATTGCGTAGGGGCGTAACTCTTTTAAAAATTGTTGATTTGCACTGATTTTTGAACTTGTGTGAGACAACACACATGAAAGCATTAACAATGCAATTTTCCATATAATAAATATTTCCAAGGGGCATAATTCTTTTAAAAATCAGTGATCGGCAGTGATTTTCGAACTTGTTTGGGACATTGCTGAACAAACCTATGATATAAGTGTTTTATAAAAACTGGCAAGAATTGTACACATGAGAGGGGTAACAAGACCAGACGGACAGATGCCCAGTATTTCTATGTCCCCTGTTGTGCTGTGGGGACAAAAAGGGGTATACAGCTATTAAGACCCACCAACACAATACAACACATAAAAAAACAAAAAACACGTAAGTTAGTTGCAGAACACATGAAAATAGTATAAAAATGCAACTTACAAATTAATAAAGAAGGAGCACTTAATTCAGTTATGTTTTCAAAAGAAAATTTTTCTATTTTCATGTTTGACCACAGTTTACAAATCAGAAAAAATTAAGTATGCATTAAAGTTAAACCATGGGAAATAATTACCTGTCTTCGAATGTAATTTATTAACTTTACTTGTTGATAGAAGTTGAGGTTCAGTCTAAGTTTTATTTCCTTCAAGTCAAGGTCATGCAGCTCCTAAAAAGAAATATTTAGACATTAAGTAGCCATTTGAAAACTGTATGTTGACATTGACATATAATTGTCTAAGAATGATAACTAAAAGTCAATACAGGTAACCTTGTATAAATCTCCTAATTTTGCAAGTTATAATATGAGAGATATACCGGTACCCTTTTGCTTCAAAGATAAGTAGTAGAAGTGATAAATCAATTAAAATATTACACAGTGCATCAATTTTATAATTTTATACACATCTTGTACCGTATAGGGGGTTATTTCCTAACTAACCAACCGTAACATATACAAGAGGTTTCTACACCTGTGACAAATATCTAAGTTACCGGTATTGTATTGATTAACTGTATCGGAATATAATCAATAAATAAGGAGTCATTCAGGAAAAATAAATTATTTAACCATAACGATATGCTATATATAAATAAGAAGATGTGGTATGAGTGCCAATGAGACAACACCAAATAGCAAGCTATAAAGGGCCCCAAAATGACTAGTGTAAAACAATTCAAACAGGAAAACCAAAGGTCTAATCCATATAAAAAACAAGAAACGAGAAGCACCTATGAACCACTAACAAATGACAACCACTGAACAACATGCTCCTGACTTAGGACAGGTGCATAAAAATGCAGCGGGTTAAACCGTTTTAACAGGCGCCAACCTTCACCCTAACTTGTGACAGTAGTGTTCCATTACAACATAAAAAGACACACTATAAAACATCAACTGAAATGGCTTAACTCGATCACATAGACATTTAAACAAAAACAAGTAAACATACACTAAACAAATAAGTTTGATCTATGACACAGTATAAGTACAATATTAAAACTTAGGTGCCTATATAACATAAAAAAGATGTAGGAACAGTGTCAAAAACAACTCTAACCTGGGACAAAATGGTGTTAAATAAAACAACGTACACAGGTAAATTTAAATATAATAATTTTGATGTTAGGAGTACAGAAGTGAATTTTTTTTACAAAATTGATAAATTTGTTTCAGAGTACGAGTACAGAAGTTGAAAATTTATCGTCATACTAAATACTTATCAAAGGTGGTACATATTAAAAATAGTGAGAAGTGTAGTACACTTGTTTGATTAAATGACAATAAAGATATTCACTTGCTATTTGATTATCGTGAAGACAAACTTTCGCGAGCCAAATTTCACGAGACAAGTGAATTTGAGACGCTTTTGTCAATAGTTGACAGTATTTCAGTATCAGCCAAAATCTCTAATTTGAGAATTAAGAATCTGCCAAAATATTTTTGTATACTTTGATGCCCTAAATCGCGAAATTTTACACCTGTGAAAAAAAACGCACTTAATGTTATTTGGATGGCATATACTGGATATGAGATCGTATTACAGATATACTGCTTTGTGTTTACTATACCTATGTTTGATCATGAAACTTATGAAGCATACTGGAAAAAAATTCAATATGTAGACACACAGCATTGGGTTTTCTATAATTGTATAAGAGCATGAAAATCATTTCTTATACAGGATATGCATTCATAATTGTTCCATGCTGTAAATGCATGTGTATACAGGATGAGCATTCACAATTATCTCATGCTGTACCTGCATGTGAGCATAAAATTAAGCAGCTATACTGTATGAGCATTCACAATAAGGACACGCAGCCTGCAGTGTACTATACCTGCATGTGAGCATAAAGTTTATCAGGTATGCTGGATTAGAATTCATAATGACAGACACATATCCTAGGGTTCAATAAGCAGCTTGTGAGCATGAAGCTTATCCAGTATGCTGGATGTGAATTCACAATAAAGAATCAAATCATGGGGTGAACTTTACCTGCATGTGACCATGAAGTTGATCAGGTATGCTGTATGTGAATTCACTTAAAGATCGAGATTGTGGGATGTTATATACCTGCATGTGAACATGGAGCTTACCATGTATGCCTATATAGAAATCATAATTACAGACACAAATCCTGGGATATACTGTACCTGCATGTGAGCATGAAGTTTATCAGGTATGCTGGATGAGAATTCACAATATAGACACACAGCTTGAGCTCCTACTTCTTCCCAGTCACCGTAATCATCTCTATACAAGAAAAAAAATAATTCCCTTTATAAAATGACTTAAAAAAGTTAATAAAAGAAATTCTGTTTCTCAGACACCTTTTTTTTTTGTGGATTAATCAGTTTCTTATGAAAAAATAGAGCTGTCACAAACAAATAAGCCTCTGACCTGTTAAATCAAAATAAAATTTATTTTGTCTGGCACCCAATATTGACCATATAATCTTCCTTTTACATAAAATTTAATCCACTGTGGTTTTAGTATGAACGTTTTTCACCAATCAATAAAATAACACTGATTAACCATGACTACCCTGTGAATTTAAGTTCCTTGGCTCTGTATCTCAATGTAAAATGTTATCTAATGTAGTATGGGAGTATTCAGCCATCTTGGTTCAGAAATGGCAAAACAAATAATAGACTATTTTCATATTACTGAATTTGGACTACAGAGTTCAAATTTTTTTCGACAGGTTACCATCTCTGTGGTAGGACATTCTGGTACTCAGTCAAGTAAGAGCAACTTAAAAGAATTAAAATCAAGCTAAAAATGGGTACAATTCATTGAAAAATTCACTGTTTTATGTTTTCTATACACGACAAAATCATCAGAAAACAGTCAACTTTCCCTCCAAATTGCACAGAAAACATGTTTGATTTGTAAACAAGGTATGAGGCATCCAGGTCTTCTACCTTCTGAAATATAAAGCTTTATACAAATAGTGTACACCGTCATTGCTGCCCTATTGCAATCCCTATGTCTCACATTCTGTGACAAAAAAAAAAACCTATTTCTTCATATCTTATATCAAAATTCTATGATTATGATTGCTTTTTTGTCACAGTGTTTTTTTTTCATGAAGAAACATATACTTTATACAAATTATGTGAATTTTGCACAGCACTTAGCTTGAAAACAAGCAAATTGACATATTCATTTGTCAAAATATAAAATACATTTTGGCCAATTTTGAAGATTAAATCATTTGTTGTTTATGCTCCTATACTACCTAAATATAGGAAATAACCAAGAACTTTTTCATTCATTGTTGTAGTATTAATCAGGTGGCCTATTAGTGGCCAATTATAGCTTTCTGTTTGATACTTGTTTTGCTCGTTGTTGTGGTGTAAATCAGGCTATTGGTGGCCATTTATAGATTTCTATATGATACTTGTTTTGCTTGTTGTTGCCATAGGGATTTTTTTTTTTTGACTACAGGTCAGATATATAGCCCGTTAATCGTCTACATGCATTTTAGAAAAAAACAAAAGCCCCTACTATCCAACCTAGTAGGGGCTTACGTTTTTTAAAATGCACGTAGACGATTAACGGGCTATATATCTTACCTGTAGTCAAGTCCCTATGGTTGTTGCAGGCTGCATAGCAACCTGTAATTACTCACAACTTTTTACTTTGATCTTTATGGATAGCTGTCTCTTTATCAATCATACAAAATCTCCTTATTTCTATAAAAATTCAGACACATACTGGACAAAAAAAGTTTTTAATAAGTCATCTACAAACCAAATTTGGATTATTTAGCTCTAGAACTTTCTGAACTATTAAAAAAAATCAAACTGTCAATGAATTAGCATACATATTTAACTTTAGCTACATTTTTCACAGGCAATTTTTCCAAATCATATGTCTTACCCTTATCAACATCTGTCACAGGTGAGAAGAATGTTTCCAATACATATGTCTTACCCTTATCAACATCTGTCACAGGTGAGAAGAATGTTTCCAATACATATGTCTTACCCTTATCAACATCTGTCACATGTGAGAAGAATGTTTCCAATACAAAGTTCACCTTAATAACTTACTCCTTTTCTGACTCAGCATCATTATCTATGGCTGTATCATCTTCAGATTGTATAGCCTCCCAATTCTTACCTAGTTCCTATGAAAATATTATAAAACTAGTTTTCTAGATGTTTTACCTTTTAATACATGTTTATAAATATATATTAACAAATTACAATCTAGTGTTGACTTCAGTGATAATTGAAGATGTTTTGTTTGTAATAAGATGATTTGATTTTGATTTTTGGTGTTTTAACGCCACTTTTAAGCACCGCTTTTGGGCTATTTCGTGGCGGCCAGTTTTTATTGGTGGAGGAAGCCGGAGTGCCCGGAGAAAACCACCGACCTTCGATAGGAAAACTGACAATCCTAGTCAATTAAGATTGGAGTCGAGTGCACCCGCACGGCGAGGTTCAAACTCACAACCTCAGTGTTGACTGGCTAGTGATTACAGTAGTAACTACTTAGACCACTCAGCCACCGAGGCCCCCCTATAATAAGATGATATGAAAGCCCAATATATCTTATGTTTTCTGTATACAAATATTCGTCTATAAATAATGCTTTGAATTTTGAACTTGAAGCTACTATTGTTTTCAAACACTAATAAAATCATGTCTACGTTATGTCAGACAGCAAATAACACTAGGACTATACCCTGCTTTTCACTAGTCTAACTAGACAAGTCTCATTTTAATGTGCATACTCCTAATAAAGCACCTTACAGTCATTATGACTATAAAAACACCTTAGTCATTTCAACTATAAAAACACCTTACAGTCATTACGACTATAAAAACACCTTACAGTCATTACGACTATAAAAACACCTTACAGTCATTAGGACTATAAAAACACCTTACAGTCATTAGGACTATAAAAACACCTTACAGTCATTAGGACTATAAAAACACCTTACAGTCATTAGGACTATAAAAACAATATTGTTCGTCTGAAAAATTCTTAGAAGATTTTTTATTCATGGAAAACATAAGTTTTTCTTTTGAGATTTTCCCTTAAGTTTGGTACACATGAGATTTGATAAAAAATTACTACAATGTAATTGATGGTACTTACCAAATAATTTATCATATAAAATCTGTCATAAACTTTATTGTTAGGATTAATTTTTCTATGTTGTTTCTTTCTCATGTGCTCTTTTAAAACAGTTCTGTCTCTAAATGTCTTCTCACAATATAAACAATTTAAACTGAAAAGATATCAACATGACAAATTAAAATCTTAGACACAGTATATGCAAAATTTTAGAACTGATGTAGAAGTTATTTGTCTAACTTCCTATTAGCTAAGGTGGTTAGGCCTAGTTGAAATTAAAACTTTTAAAAATTAAATTCTATTACATGTATTTGCTTCCTCACTGCTTATAACATAGGCTAAACTGGTAAATCTAGTCTTGCTTCATCTATATGCCAAAAACTTGAATTGTTTGGTGTGATTATAATTTTTGATGATCTGTAACAGTTTCATGTAATACTCTTGCAAGTATTTCTAACCCAATATAGAGACACTGATTTGTGAAATTGACTTTTATATCATGAGTGTATATTTATTAACAATTTTCCTACATTTAAATCTCAGCTTACTTGTTTAACTTCTCTTGTAATAAATCTAAAAACTCATCTTTGTATACTGAAATATAAAACATAACAAAAATATATTTTTCTTTATAATACTGTGGATTCTTTTACCTTTTGGATACCGATTTTTGTGGATGATTAAATGATTGTTAACGCCACTTACATCACTTTTGGCTATTTTGTGGCAGCCAGTTTTTATTGGTGCAGGAACTCTGAGTGCCTGGAGAGAATCACAGCCTAAGGTAGGAAAATTTTGTGGATGACAAATTGTTTTTCTTCGAAAAAATACAATTTTGTGAATGAGAAATTGTTTTTTCAAATTTTCAAATTTTTTAAATTCATTGATTGGAAGTCAGAAACCAAAATAAATATGTTGAAATGTTTAAACTTGTGGATTCCAAGTTTCAATATTAACAAGATTCCTATGCCATTACAAAATTTCCCTGTGGTGTATAAATGAGGCATTAAATTGTGTGTCACAATGTGTTTTTGTGGTCTGATAGTCAAAAATATAGTTTAAGTCCCATAACTCCTATAAAAATGATCAAATCAAAACTATGGCATATTCTTATATGACGTCCTTCTTTTGCTTTGGAAACAGAGCCATGTTCTAATTACAATAAAGCATGGGCTGCACATGATTGACGTCACAATTGAAATTGCAACGTCAGTTGTATTTTGAACAACCCTGGAGGTCGAAATGGGTGTTGCTCACTAGGAAATTAAATAAAATCATTCTAAAAGTAAGTTTACGTATATATGTTAATTTTTTTATCATTCAACTGTTGATTTTCTATAACGTTTTTGGTTCATCAAATCAAAATGGCTGCCTTTTGAATCTGTATTATAGGTCCGCTTCGAAGTACAAAAGTTCTAAATATTCCTATCAGAATAGAAATAATTCTATCATGCCATGCTTTATGCTTTAACATGGGTAGGCATTATATTTGTCAATATTTTACACCTCCCTTACGCTAGGTAAAAAGATATTCACAAATATAATGCCTACCCATGTTAAAATGAGCATAAAGCATGGCATGAAAGAATTATTTCTTAAATGTAGCCAACTACACATGATGGCAAACAATACTACCAATTATGAGAGCTTTCTGTCTAAAAGGCATCAGAGGAGTTGCATTTACAAGGTGTTGTTGTTACAATACTCCAACAAATAATCAAAGTCCCATATCTCCTGTAAAAATGGTTGATTGAAAATGTCAGTACACAATGGACTACACATGATGGCAAACATTTCTACAAGTATGAGAGTCTTTTGCACACAGATTCAGAGGAGTTGTGTTAACAAGGTGTAAGTGTTACAATACTAAAAAATGGTCAAAGTCCCTGGATGTTGACTGAATTTTTTTTATTCTAGATGGTCATGAACAAGCTTTCGTAAAAGTTTCTAAAACTTCCATAATGGTTTTATAAAGGTAATTTGTGTTTTAAAGACATTAACCCTAGACTGTATCGAAATGTTAAGGTAAATTTTCAAAATATTGCTCTGGATACTGCCTTTTGATCATGAAGAAGCTTCTAAGTTTCATAATTTTCCATAGAGGTTTGACAAAGTTATCAATGTTTAAAAAACAAATGAAGAATGTGTCTATGGGCCACAGATGCCCCTAATTGTAAAAATGCATGTCAACTTCCACATACAGATGCAGGATTCACGTAATTAAGACTGTTTTGTGATTACAAGCATAAGTTTCATAACATTTGGTTGAGGCAAACTAAAGTTAGAGAACAGAAACAACAGATTTAGCAATTTTCCCATTTATAAAGGGGCATAACTCATGAACGGTAAAAGTGATGCCACCCAATTTTGAACTTGATCTGTGTTTTGTGGTAATAAGCATTGTGTATAAGTTTCATAACATTTGGTTGAGGCAAACTAAAGTTAAGAGAACGGAAACGACCAACTTCGCAATTTTTCCATTTATAAAGGAGCATAACTCACGTACAGTAAAAGTGATGCCACCCAATTTTGAACTTAATCTGTGTTTTGTGGTAATAAGCATTTTGTATAAGTTTCATAACATTTGGTTGAGGCAAACTAAAGTAAAGATAAGGGAAACAACAGATTAAGCAATTTTTATATTCATAAAGAGGCATAACTCATGAACGGTAAAAGTGACGCCACCCAAATTTGAACTTGATCTGTGTTTTGTGGTAATATGCATTGTGTATAAGTTTTATAATATTTGGTTGAGGCAAACTAAAGTTAGAGAAGGGAAACCAAATTTGGGGACGTTCGGGACGGACAGACATGGGTAACACTTAATGCCCACTCCGCTATAGCGGGGGCATAAAAATTCACCACAAACTGAACAATGCTGACAGAATGTAGGATCTTTATGTTTCATCCTTGACTGTTGACCTAGTCAAGACTAAAATTATGCAGTAATAATTGTGAGGCAGAAAGAATTTTAATTGATTTTTAGTAAATTTTGTTTGAGGTTAGTACATCATATGTAACATGTATTGGTGTATTGAATCAACACTTTATCATAAAACACAATCATACCAAGATCCAAATTACCACAAATGTGTTTGCACATAAACCTGATAAAGATAAAACTATCTATTTCCACAGTTTATAAGCAATCAATTACATTTTGTATTAACCTCACACAGATAACCTTGTCTTGAAGTGCCATAAACATGAACTTGAGAATGTAATAAAATTAGATAAAAAGAACAATTTTAGTTGAAAAATGTGAGGTATTTTATTTATTTTTGAATAATATAATATTATTAATATTATTATATGGGGGATAAAAAGGAACAGCCAAATCAGTATTGTGTGTATAGGGCTTTCACGATTGACAAAATTACCGTCTTTGTTCTATTAGAATCGGAATTATTCATGGCAGCCCTAGATTTCATAAAAAGGTCAACAAGAAGCAAATGATCCTTACTTCACATAGGTGAAAAATTTCTGCACATTCCGCTGTCACTACAGAATTATTTTTTCTAGTGACTTAAATACATGATGGATAACCTATATGCTCTAATTATTTGGTGATAAAATCTGGAAAACATTTCTAGAAGAGTTTTAAAATTACTCTAATATCTTTCTAATTTTGTAATTTTTTTTTTTTTAATTCAGATATCTCCCATATCTATCAAACAACAAGTCTAGATCTTGAACTAAATGGATACACTTGTCTTTTGCTGAAGAGTATATATTGACTTCTAAATTTCTTTTCTAGTTTAATTGTGTTGTTTAGTTGCTGCATCATTGATATATACCTATAATCTCATTTTATGCATATGTATTTTCATAAAATGGAAAATAAACCTGACACACCGACTGATAAAAAAAAAGGAGGAAAATTAGATTTTCATCATCAAACGCAGAATCCTGCTAACAGCTAATGGCAAGTTACTATTAGTCTATGATTTACATGAGATGAAAAGGTACAGAAAATTAATTACCTAAATTGTCTGGAAGTCCAACATTGAATCCATGATCATGAGCCATGTGATCAAACAACATTCCTCTACAAAAAACTACAAACATATATTTAAACCATTCAACATATTTGGTGATCACTCCTTAAACCTATTCCATTATCATTTATTTCTGCATTAATGCTTATTTCTTATAAACAAATATTTCAAGGTCTTGAATTTTTAGCCCTTTTGGTAAATGAAAATAGCATAAATAAGAATGTGTACATTATGTGTTGAAATGCACATCAGGTGCAGTAAATTTGGTACCATTTAATTTTATTATGACCACTGAGATGATACCTCTGCTGGTGGAATGTTAGTTCCTGAGGATGTCAACAGCTCAGAAGCCCAGAACTTACTGCACTGTCAAGAAAATAAGGATATAGTTTTTATGAAATTTGAAGTGATAAACTTTGGAAATCATTTGAAATTCAGAAATTTCTCTCTCTCATGCATTGCTCTGATTCCTTGTCTTGGTTTGGTAATACTAGCTATTCAACATTTGTATTTAGTTTTGGAAATCCAAATATTTTGACCTCTTACATCACTGAATTGACTAAACAGGGTATAAATAAAAATGCACATTTTTTGTAGTAAGATTAGTAAAGTTTAATATTATTACAGTAATTAATCAAACAAATGTGTCAAATTCATCAATTAAAATATCTGAATATGCACAAAAGATCTAGTCTATAAAATGTATAAAGCAAAAGAGGCCTTGATTAATTTGGAACTATCACTACATTGAAAACAATACCTATTTCCTTCCAATTTTTCTCTACAGAACAGACATTCTCTAGCTGGCAGTGAATCATCCCTTTCTTTCTGCTGGATACTCAATACATCCTCCTATAACAGTACAAAACCATATATAATATGCAAACAATGCAAATATTTTTTAATTGACTTAATTATAGGCATATTTTTGGTTGTGTCTATTACAGGCCATTTTAAATTTAATCACAACTGAACTGAAAGTTTCCAAATGGACTAAGAAGACATAATATACAATTATGGAGGTCATCAAGATGTTAATAAATAAAAAATAATAAATCTTAAAAAGGTTATTTTTTCTAGGTTTCGCAGGAAAAAATTAACACCTTATGAAAAATAAACTGCTATAAAGAATGTAAAAGAGACAACAGCACATTGAGTGTGTTACTTCTGTTAATTTGTATTTGCTTGTAATATAACATCAAATAAGTATATACAATGTACCAATATTCTTTTTATCCTACAATTAAACAATTAGGTTTAAAAATATATAGTTTTTTTAATTTGCAACAATTGAATTTGTTTTTGAATGAAATTGACATGACTTAAATTCTGACCAGGATGACGATCCCAAATTGAACTGTGACTGAAACATTAATTTAAATATGTATAACTGGTTGCTCGCAACAGGAGCATGATACCAAGATACTAATAGTATAGTATAAGTTAATCGCTTCATATTTTTTCTTTTTTCTTCTTTCTTCAAAGAATGATCTGTTATCATGCTTCACTTATTTACCTATAAAATGCAAGTTTATATATTTCTCAAAAAATTATGTCATCAGAAAAAGCAAACAAACCAATGTCTTTTTCTGTAAGAAATTCCTCAGACTCTTATCTTCAGACAAGACATCACTGAGTAAGTAATACTGATCTTTAGGACCTGAAAACAAAGAAATCAAGAAATCAAATAAAAAGTGTCATTCAAGATAAGATATACAGTCAGATTTTTACTAAAATAGGAGATAATGTATTGAGAACTTCTTTTGTCTTAGCATTAGCTACTAATAATAAATTACGTTGGTTTACTCTAGATGTCATTTGTCTGCTGTGTCATTAGCATATAATCCACATCTCTCATTTATCATGTGTTAAGGTAAGAAAATGTAATGTAATGTCTGTACGTTATATCATAAGAGCCAATTGAACCAATATATGGCATGATGTTATAATCCACAGGAAACAACTTATGATAAGTGAATTTACTGTTTCATCAAATCTATTGGAGGCAGTTTCCCAGAGAATAATCTACACAAATATAATGTAAGAAAGTGTGATTACTTAATTCAGCTTATGACAAAGCTCATAAGAGCTACTAATGAAGCTCAACTAGAAAAGCCTTTACGTTGCAGAATAGTTGGTTTATTTGACTTTGCTACCAGTACTAACCTTCATCCTTATCACCAGAATTAGTAAGTATAATAGAACAAAAATCTTCTACTGGCTGTTCTTTAAACCTGGCTTTCCAATATAGGAGATACCTGTGGATAAAACTATATATATATATATATATATGTGGGAAAATGTTTATAAAACAATCCTGACTTCCAAGAAGAGAAAATTAAATATATGCTAAACCATTAATTTATAACATGACTTTTTAACATGTCTTTCCAATACATCAGAATATTGTTGTTTTTTCTTGCAATTTGGACATAACATTTTTCAACATGTTCAGAGCAGTACATTATTAATCCTAAATGAAAAAAGTTAAGGTCAATGTGTACCTTTTTTAACTAAAAGCATAAGAAAAACTTTCTGTATAGATTTTAATTTCTGTTTTTTTTGTCAATAAATAATGTTGCACTATATTCTTAATGCAACATTGCAGTGAAGGTTTTCCTGCCCTGCATCCCAACATAATACCAAATCAATCATCAATGTCATATATTGGAATATATAATAATAGAATTAGACTTGCCTCTAGCTTTATACCCTGTGGTAGTTTAAACTTGATTTAATAAACATTATGTCTGTTTTCCTTTGCAACTGCTTTCAATTTCACACATCCCCTACCAGATTTGATGATGTCAGTGCATTTTCCCTGAATTTTTAAAGCCTAACATTGCAAACACAAGACATTAAATTTGAATTCATTATCTGCCCTTGCTTCTATATATATGCCTGTATTCACAGAAGATACAATCAAACTTTTATAGCTATAGATTTGTTATACTTATTGAATTTACATTAAGAGAACTCAATAAAATGTTCTTTCAACCCAAGGTATTCTATTTTTTGTAACCTAGAAATAAATGTTCTACTATGTATTATATGTATAACAGCTAGTTGTTGATAATTAATTAGGTATTTATGCTTTATTATGCTTTATTGTTGGGTTGTTGTCTACACTACAAAATATCCCATTTTTCCGTTTACAAATTTTTTTTTGGCATTATACCAAGAAACTATTTGTATCTAAAATATACCTTCAAAGAATAACTTATTGTGAACTCCTCTTTAAATTGTATAAAACAATTTAATACGTTTTCATGTTACCTTTGGAAATGACTGATGAGATTAACATCTGCTATCACAAGTTTATGTTCTTTCACCAAATGTCTCTGAACATTATCTTTGTCATCAAAAGTCTGGTTGCAAAATAAACAAGAGAAGACAACTCTGTCATTTGATTCAGCTGAATCATCATCAATGTGAGATAAACTGAGGCATTCCAGAACCAATTTTTCTGAAAGAAGACACCAGAATAACAACAGCCTTAATTTATTTACATACAAAAACTTTTAACATTGCGACTTCTTTGATGATCAGAAATCAACATACCTGGACTCCAGATATGTAACTTTGACTGTATATTACAAAAAAAATCAATTTCTACTCTGGTCAATAGTCAATACATATTCAACCAATAAATGTTGTGATAATACAGTTAATAAAATATGCTTGAAAGTTAGGTAAAGCTTCAGTTTTGTGTTCATTGTTCTTATACATCCATTTTTGCTTCACCTTAGATTGATTTTCTTGCTTTTCATTTGTCTCATTCATATATACTGTAGCAGGATTTCATTTTTTATTATCCCCCTTTGAACATAAAATATTCAGTATCTTCTATTTGTCATCATACACCAATATTGTATTGAGTGTACATAATTTGGTTAAGTGTAGTTTATCCTTTTATGTATTAGAACTGTATTTTATGCACATAGTTTGTTGGTTGTGTAGTCATTCCATGAGCATTTAATCCTACAAAATATCATTTAACCTCCAGAAACTGGAAAACAATTATTAATATTTCCTATTTTTCCTATTTTTTTTATGATTATTATGTTTTCTTGAACAACTAGTATAAATATAGAGGTGAAAAAAGGAAAGTTTTTGGCACATAGTTATTAAATTCCAAACAGTTTCAATCATTTCAGTGTATGTTCTGATTATCAGGTTTTCTGCATATTAATTACTTGTAGATTATCAATGGTTTTTCAAGAGAGACAGCCCTGAGATAAGATGTGGCAGAGAAACATCCTTGAGTTTAAAAGACCTTTGATAATCTGTTTATCGATATTTTGCTTATGACGTTGTTGATGTTTACTTTGACAATGGCACTTGCACCCTTAGTTTCTAGCGATAATTTTCTATCTTAAGCTAGTAGCATGATATGAAAAATTATCACAAAAAAATATCAAAGGAAAAATACACAAAATAGCGATCTTGATGTTTTCTTGAACAACAAGTGTAAATATGGAAGTGAAAAAGGACAGTTTTTGGCACATAGTTAATGTTATTAGAAATTTTCCACAAAATAATAATTAAGTTGATAAAAGATATTTTGAAATTTTTTGTAAATGTATAATAGAAATTTTTATTTTAGTTCATGAAGTTTAGAAAGATTTTACTTTTTTTAAGACTGTGAGTCAACAAAAATAAAAATTTGGCCACTAAAGGGTCAAAAGTTGTGTTTATATATATATAATGCTGGAACCAGACTCAATGAGACAAAATATTTTCTAGCATGTGACCAAAAATGAAATACCAACCTACTAACACTACAATTCTTTGAAACCCTGAACACACATTGTTTGGTTATTATTAAAGTAGATATAAATCTAAAAAAAGAAGCACTTTTCTCAATTTTTTATAAAGCTAGACATGTCCACTATGATGGGGATTATCCGGTTTTCTGCCTATTGATATTGTTAAATGTCAGCTGCAAGTCACAATATGAGTCTATCTTGCTGAGTGAGCTTAAAATGCATTTAATGCTAAAATAATTTGTATTCTAAAGCAAGCTTTGATATTGCATTGTCTGAAAACAGCATTTCAAAAATAGGGGTCGACCGAAAGTGACTACATGTATGTCATGTCCACAGCACATACATGTATCTTCCCATAGAAAAAAACAAAAAAAACACGGTATTTCCCTTTATCATGTTTATTTTTACGGAGTTGAATGGATCACTTTAAATCTGATGCAGATTTGTATAAATGTTTTATAATGTCCAAAATTAATGTTTTTGGCACTGTGAATTTATATCCCAAACAGGTTATTATAACCAATTTGGGTGAGTGGTTCAAATTTGTCAAACAAAACAGAGCTTTCTAATATTTGTCCTATGATAAAAGCAGAATGTTGTCTTTAGGCAATGCTTCTATTTTTGCATATAATGCCAGAAGTTATCGGTATTAAACTATTGGAAAATGGTCCTTGACCAATACACCGTCAAAGCAAAAATTAAAATAACTTTTGTTAATTTATGTTATCATTGTCATTTTGCTTAGTTTCTTCAGTTACCTATTATAACATCAGACTCAGACTTCTTTTAAAATGAGTTTTACTGTGTGTTTGTTTATTCCATATTGGCTAGAGGTATAGGAGGAAGGTTGAAATTTCACAAAACATGTTTAACCCCATCCATTTTAGCTCCTGTCCCAAGTCAGGAGCCTTTAGCCTTTGTAAGTCTTGTGTTTTTTTAAAATTTTGGTTCATTTATAAAAATAAATTGCTTCGCTGGGAGCAGCTGGATACGACTGCAGAGGTCCAACCCTGAACAGTTGGGGCAAAAATGGACACAATAATCGTGCTTGATACAGGTCTGAATTTGGATTGTAATTAAATATTTGACACATAATAGGTTTCTGACACAGAATAACTGTAGTCAAAGAACTTAGAATTGGTAATATGATTTGAATTTATATTAAATTTTTTGCTTTTGTGCAATACACTGTGCCTGTGCAAATTGACCCCTCCACCCCCCAAAAAAATGCCTTTTGTGCAATACACTATGCTGTTGCGTATTGAACCCCCACCACCACCACCACCACCACCACCACCATTTTTTTTCAAAAAAACACAATATGTGAAGAAATTTTGTTTAATTTCTGAAATCTGACAAAAATTGCCCCCCCCTTTTCCAAAAAAAAAATTCTTTACCTCAAGTTATGGTCATAATCTCAATTCAAATTACCAATGGAGTTTGCAACCATAATTACCCATTTAAATACATCATAAAAGTCTTTAATAGATAATTTAAAAGCAGTGTAAGGGAGGTAATCCAACATTGTACAACATTGTTCAATTTTGTTTTTGGATTACCTCCCTTACACTGCTTTTGAATTGTCCATTTACCAGGAAACCCTTGTTTTTCCCCCTTTTTTGTCCCCAATTCCTAAACGGTTTGAGCCATAACCCCCCAAAGCCAATCCTAACCATCCCTTTGTGGTATGGAAACTTGTGGTATAATTTCAGAGAGATCCATACACTTAAACACAAGTTATTGTCTGGAAACTAGAAAAATGCCTTTTTAGGCCTCTTTTTGGCCCCTAATTCCTAAACTGTTTGGACCATAACCCCAAAAATCAATCCCAACCTTTCTATTGTGGTATTGAACCTTATGGTAAAATTTCATAGAGCTCCATTCACTTAAACTAAAGTTATTGTGCGAAAACCAATGTGTCTTCGGACGACGACGACGACGCCAACATCATACCAATATCGACTGAAAAATTTTTTGCGGTCGTATAATAAGAAGATGTGGTAGGATTGCCAATGAAACAACTCTCAACAAGAGACCAAATGACACAGAAATTAACATCATTTATATGTTTCAGAGTTTAGTGTGGCATCCATTTCGCTGAACTAGTATACATTATTGTTTAGAGTCCAGCTGAAGGTGCAGGATTTTCTTGCTGCGTTGAAGACTCATTGGTGGCCTTGGGTTGTTTACTGCTCTTTGGTCGGGTTGTCGTCTCTGTTACACATTCCTTGTTTCCATTCTCTATTCTATTTAAAAATATCATAATTTGGACTACTGGTAGAGAACCTGTTACCATCAACATGATCAGTAACTAGTAACCGTCACCTGGCTTTTAGAGCTAATTTCCTAATGCTTGTAGGGTGAGACTTGGGTTGGTTTGCTGGCTTTGTTTGTATAAACGTTTGCTCAAGCATTGTAAATAAGATTGACATCTGCAAACAATATAAATAGGCAGAGTTAAACCTGTATACATTATACTTAAATTTGATTGGATCTTATCCTGGAGTTTAGCAATCCAAATATACTGTATGCAGGTTTAACTTTGCCTATTTATATTGTTTGCAGATGTCAATCTTAATTACAATGCTCTAGAAAACAGTTATACAAAGAAAGCAAGCAAGCCAACCAAAGTCTTGTTCTACAAGCATTAGAAAATTAGCTCTAATGTAAAAAGGACAGTGTTGTGTAAATATGACATACTGCTATTATCTTCCGACAAATATTTTACTTCATTTGTGAAAGTCTGATAAATTTAATCCCATTAAGACAGTAAAATGTTGAGTTTTCTTTTTTTTCACATGGGGTGGGGGGGTATGCTAGTGAAGAAAGGAAGTCATCACTTAAAAATACTGTTTTTAGGCAAAGCATTATCTAAGCTTGCTTTAGAATGAAAATCCTTTCCAAAAGAATTTTAAGATTTATTCATGTTAATTTTTAAATTTAAAGTCCACACTCCTCTTCTATTTAGTTTCACTTGTTAAGTTTATAATTCAGATCACCAAGGTGACCTACTTTTTAAGAACAGGTTACACTAAATGACCAGACGTAAATCAGTATTAAATGTAAATGATGGCATTGAACAATAAACTCTTACTGTGGAAAAATGCACCCATGTGAAAGTCGTCTTTACTTCCAAACCATTGAGTTCTGGTTAGACAACAGAGGTGCAAGATACCAAAGGGATATTCAAACTAGCTCATCATTGGAAAAAAAAAACTGACAATGCCATGGCAAAAACTAAAAACTTTGAAAAGAAAAAACAGTACACAAAGCACCACATAGAAAACTAAACAGATTATTGCAATGAATGTGATTTAAATATGCTAAAATATAAAGTATATATAAAGTAGCATTACTAATTTAACTATAAAAGTATTTTAATTTCGTGTCACTTTATATTTCGTGTCACTTTGACTTTATATATCCGATTTATATTCATTTATTCAATATTTCTTTAATACCAAATTTTTACATATATCTTTAAAAGTTAAAAGTTTTTCTCTAAAACTTTAACAGGAGTGGCTTAGTATGGTGGGGAGAAGCACACTCTCCACGTGTATATATGAGCCAGCAGTGTAGCAATGCCACCCTTCTCTTATACACTTTTAATTCAGTCTAAACTAAACTATAGCTTGCAGGAATCCACTGATTCCACTCAAGTTGATTTTCAGCAACTACATTTGCATTTGTTTGATACGATTTACTAAAATTATTCTAAAACACAACACGAAGTATATAAATACAAAATTTGCTTTTACTTTTTGAACTTAACTTGTTAACCCTCTTGCTGCCAGAGGGACACGTTTCCACACTGACTGTGCCGGAGGGACACATATGTCCATGTTTTAATTTATGCAAGCTTCACATAATTGCTCAAGCATTGGAATTAAGGAAAAGAATAAGACCGAAGATTAAACATTGTAATATTTTTCTTCAATGGCTCCCATATGTAACGGTCATTATGGCATGACGTCATATATCGAATGACGCCATTGTTGGGCATTTGACGTCAAAAAATGCAACGAAAAGAACTGGCAGCAAGAGGGTTAATATAACCATTTTATTTGATTTCATTTGTTGAAATATTTTCTGGCAAATGAAATGCAACCTTGAAAAACAACTGGCAGCAAGAGGGTTAATATAACCATTTTTATTTGATTTCATTTGACTTGAAATATTTTCCTTTTTATTGCCTTTGTGAACTATTTATTTTTTATTGAACTCATCTTTTGAATTATTATTCTTTTTCTTTCATTTGACTATGTTTTACTTGATTGTTGTACATGTTGTACATTTGTAAATAAATTATTGAGTTCTATTTGATTTATGTCTCTCTCAAAACAAAATCTGATATCAGGTATCACAATGATCGAATAGGGAGGAAGTACTAACCACTACATGTCCCAGAAGATGTCGACACTGACCCCCTCCTGTTACAATATTCATGAAAACTGAATATTTTTTCTGGTACACAACAGTTGTGTCAGCACTTATACTTAGAAGTCAGACAACAGCTTAAGTCCTAATAATTATCAAGTATTGTAAGGCTAATATATTTTTTATACAAAAATAACATAGCCTTTCCAGACTTTATAATTATTCTAATAATTATTTTAACTACACAATCATAAAAATTAACCTGCTGAAAATGTGGCACAACCAATTTTTGTTTATTTCTGAAAGTGAAAAATATAAGAAGCAAGACATTTAAATTAAAGGAATCAATGCAAAGATCAAGTCGTCTAATATAACTAGCAATTAAACTTAATTTGAAAGTTTGATATAATCATTAAACATGTTAAAATGTTGAAACCTGCAACCGTCGAATCAGCTGCTGTGGGCGCTGACATCTTGAAGTTCCGCACTGAATAATTTATAAATAAATTTGGAAAATTTGTGTGCATCATTTTCCAACAGGTTATTGTCTGGCTGACACGGCTTTGTTGTGAACAATTATTTGCCAGATTCACGATATAAAAATAATTAAAACCATTTCAAAATTAGCAATCTTATGATGTACCGAAAATTGAAGTTGGTGAAATGAGAATGGACTGATAATGAATCAGTGTTGCAAATGAGAGGGATTTACAAAATGCGGAAGTAAACAGTACTGTTGTGTTAAAATTACAATGGAATTAAATACATGGAATAAATCTCGTCAAAAATATGGAGTTGGTAAGAAAGTTATAACTTTTTAAACTCGAAATTACCATAAGACATTATTGCAGTTGTACCATGTGTACATATTGACAATTTGTATATACTATAGATGTAAGAAGATGTGGTATGAGTGCCAATGAGACAACTCTCCATCCAAGTCAAAATTTATGAAAGTAAACCATTATTATAGGTCAATGTACGGTCTTCAACATGGAGCCTTGGCTCACACCGAACAGCAAGCTATAAAGGGCCCCAAAAATTACTAGTGTAAAACCATCAAACGGAAAACAAACGGTCTAATCTATATAAAAAAACGAGAAACACTTATGAACCACATCAACAAACGACAACTACTGAACATCAGATTCCTGACTGAGGACAGGTGCAAATAATAGCAGCGGGTTAAACGTTTTAATGGTACGAAATCTTCACCCTTATCTGAAAAAATAGTGTAACATCACAACATAGAAAGACACATTATAAAATATTAATTGAAATGGCTTAACTCAATCAAAAGACATATTAACACCAGTGAACATACACTGAACAAATAAATTTGATCTCTGATACAATTGGTGTGTATATACTATAAATGTAACCCAAAGGGTTGACTTGGGTATAGAAATATGCCCAATATGGTCTTCCCTGGACTATCTGCCGTCTGGGAGTAAAACATTGCTAAAGGGGGTATCTGTTTGCAATTCTCACTGGGGGTGTTAATCCATAAAACTGAACATGCTAAAGAAATACTTTGAGTGTAGCAAGGCAAAACAAATTTTGGACGATTTATTCTAAACAAATTTATTTATTTGCCAATCAAGGGGAAGGTAAATGCCTTCTACGCATCCTGAATCCGCCAATGCTCAACACATTAAAAGTCCTTGCAACAACTCTCTGACTCTGGTTCCTGAGGTGGCCTGTCAAAAGCAAACATCAGCATGATCAGCCGGCCTATCAAACATTTCTCAAGTTTCCTGCACTTACTTTTCACATCTCTGTCAACCAATCTTACAGAACCTACACATGCATTGATAATTAATATTGTTCTAGACCTGAATGTGCATGAATAACTTCTGGATGTACAGCAACCAACAATTGATCAATCACTGTATACATTTTGTACTAACATACATTCTAATTTGTAGAACTTTCTAATTTATATTTTATGGTCACTGAACTTACTGAAGTAAACAGTATAGTTTTTGTATGTATATATACATGTACACTATAAATTTATGTACATGCTTTTTTTAGAATCAGTGGAAATAACGACACCATTTAACATTAAAATAGATTTACTTTTATTTAGGCAGAAAAGATCCTTTGGTGATATTTGATTGCTTTAAAACCAGGTTCAATCCACCATTTTCTACATAAGAAAATGCCTGTACCAAGTCAGGAATATGACAGTTGTTATCCATTCGTTTGATGTGTTTGAGCTTTTGATTTTGCCATTTGATTAGGGACTTTCCTTTTTTGAATTTTCCTCGGAGTCCAGTATTTTTGTGATTTTACTTGATAAAGTTACATCAGAAGTGTTTAACTCAGTGAACCAATAAACCTGTCATCTACATGTACATGTGTTACAATATATACATTTACATTTTGTATTTATGTAGTTAAAAAACAGATTAAGGGATATTCTATCTAAAAACTACATTTTTTACTGACCTATTAATTGAAGCTATTGAAGTGTTTGAGATGACAAGGACAGTCTGCCTTTTCATTGCTTGTGTTAGGTCAAAGGATTTTTTTTTTTGATAAAGCAATCTAATTAGATTCAGATATCTGACTATTTTGTTATTTTGGTTGCTGTATCTTTGGAGGGGGTATACATGTATATCCTAAATAACAGAGTATACATATAGAAAGAGATCTGATTTTTATTAGATTGGAGATAATATCAATTTTCACAAAATTCTACAAGAAGTCAGTTAAAGTTGTTTGACCAATAAATATCACAAAATAGTCTACATTTTTGTACCATTATTAAACAGAAATATAAATTAATTGCATTCTAAATTTCTGAATAACAACCACATTTAAAAATAAGATTTTGATGGAAGCTGTCCTAAAAATTGCTGCTATGTCATTTGGTCTCTGGTGGAGAGTTGTCTCATTGGCAATCATACTACATCCTCTTACTTTTATATTTGAGCATCTCTGTTAAAGACGTCTTAGACATACAGCTTAACTGACCAACTGACTTTGTAGTACAAATTTATGCACCATTAATCATTGTTAATGATAAATATTGTTTAACAGTAGCACTCATACATCATTTAGTCTAAATACATAAATCAACTATTTGAGTGGTACAATTTTTAAAGTTTCTATGTTGCAACTCTTCTCATTCATGTCATGTATCCATATTTCTTGTTTCAGCTGTGGTAAACTACAATGCCAACAAAACAGAATGTTTATCTTTATCAGTGGGTGATGTTGTACATATTATTGAGGAGTATGGATCTGGAAAGACAGGTATCACAAAGCTTTCAAGTTACATGTATACATACAGAATTCAGCTTTATTCTATACTGATTAATTATTCTGATACCAAAACTTGAAAAATTGGGTAGAACTGGACTGAAATATAAACTTATTACATGCATCATTTAACATATAAAACACTAAATCAGTTTGAATTTAGTATACATGTAATTAACGTGTAAATAGGTTATCATGGTTTATATGGTTAACACAGTACAGACATGACAAATTGCATTTTATTTTGTGGTGTATTCCAGGTGCAATTTTACACCTGATCAGCTTTTGTAGATTGGTATAGAGATTGTACCCCTGCTTGGGAGAAAGGGGGGATATACAGATTTACTCCTCTTATTCCTCCTTCCAACACACCTGTACATAAAACAATTTGTAAATTTTTTGAAAGAGTTGTAACATGTGTATAATTTACTTAATAGTTTTATTGGCTCATGCTTACAAATGTACCTAGTTTTTGGATAACAGTATTCTGTGTCATTCTCAATGACTTACTGGAATTTTTGTGACTTATTAGGTTTGTTTCTCAGATATTATAAGCAATGGGTCAACTATATTTGGTGTATGATATGATTGTACATGTCACAGTAGTCATGTTCATCTGACAGGGTTCATCTGACCTTGACCCTATTTTCTTGGTTCACTGGTCAAGCTTAAAATTTCATGGTTAAGTCTGATATTATAATCTAAATGTCAACTAAATTTGGTGTATGGAATGACTGTAAAGTGTACTTCTGACCTTGAATTCTATTACATGGATCATTGATCATTTAAAGTATGTTATATTTGTAGTAAAACCTTTATCTAAAAGACTTTCAACATAAATTCAATCATGATCAGTAAAGGAGGAGATAGTTTAAGTGTGTGCTGCCTTGACATTGTTCATCTTTTGTAGAAGTTTGAAGGAGGAACATACAATATAATACAAATCTTTCATATTATATGACAATATATATCTTATGCCTTCCATCATATAGAATTAAGGGTGACATAATTAGTTTTGTTCAAAATAAACCTAACCAGGAAGTCAAGAAAATACCCTATCATATCAATACATACTATTTATAGGTTTAACATTGGTTTCTTGCATACAAAAGTGGTAGAATTTAATATTTTCTTTCATATGATTTGTGTAGGTAACTTTAGAAAACCGAAAACAAGATTTAAAGGTGATTGAATAGTTCAGTCCTATTGGAATAATACTTTTTTTAGAATTAAGATCATTTGTAGGCAAAAGATGTCCTTTCATTATCAGGAAACTTGTAAAATTGAAACCTGTTACTGTTACAGGGAACTCCATCTGAAAATTTTCAGAACATTTTATATGATAAATGTTGTCTTATACATCTCATTAGATTTAAAGCTTTGTCAGTTATACTTACCTGAAGCAGTTGGGTTGGGACTATAATGTAAATTGTAAAGTTTAATCTTGTTCCATATCTTATGTTATCATATAAATATATATATTGTTAAAAACTTTTTATAGTGTTTATTCATATGGTGGCCAAATCTATTTCTTAAAACTGTCAAAATTTATATGAAGTTAACCTCTTGACCTGTTTTGAATAATGTTTATTGCTTTTTATGACACAGTTTTTGAATATACCTATTTTAAAAGCCAACAAGGTAAATTAAATGAGATCAGGAAGTAAAAATATATCTATAGATACCTATGTATATAAAATGGAAGTTTGACCTTCAGATTATCAGTGGGTAAATAATTAAATATCTTCCTAGTGGTAATATTTTTACTGCAGTATTAAAAGCTTTTAGAAACTTAGTGCCTTGCATCTTTTCTGATTACTAACATATAAACTGCCCAGCTTGTTTTTTTATACGACCGCAAAAAAATTTTGTGGTCGTATATTGGTATGACGTTGGCGTCGTCGTCGTCGTCGTCCGAAGACGCATTAGTTTTCGCACTCTAACTTTAGTTTAAGTGAATGGATCTCTATGAAATTTTACCATAAGGTTCAATATCACAAAAGGAAGGTTGGGATTGATTTTGGGGTTATGGTACCAACAGTTAAGGAATTAGGGGCCAAGAAGGGGCCAAAATAAGCATTTTGTAACTTCCAGACATAACTTGTGTGTTAGTGTATGGATCTCTGACTTTGTACCACAAGGTTCCATATCACAAAGGGAATGCTGGGATTGATTTTTGGGGTAATTGCCTCAAAATTTTAGGAATTAGGGGCCAAAAAGGGCAAAAACAAGCATTTTCTAGTTTCATGACAATAACTTGTGTGTAAGTGTATGGATCTTTCTGAAATTGTACTACAAGGTTCCATATCACAAAGGAAAGCTGGAATTGAGTTTGGGGTAATTGCCTGAAACGTTGAGGAATAAGGGGCCAAAAGGGGCCAAAATAAGCATTTTTCTAGTTTCAGACAATAACTTGTGTTCAAGTGTATGGATCTCTCTGAATTTGTACTGCAAGGTACCATACCTCAAAGGGAAGGCTGGGATTGAGTTTGGGGGTGATGAATCATAAGGGGTTCAAAAATTTGGGGGTTTCCTTTTTTTCCTTTTTGTTTCTTTAAAATTTTCCATTTTAAGTTGGTTATTTCTGATTTATATTTAAAAGCAAATAATAATGATATGGCAGGAGATACACACCAAACAGGACGTGTAAATTATTATAATAAGTATTGTGCAATAGCAAGAAATTTTCAATTGCACAGTATTGCGCAATAGCAAGAAATCTGCAATTGCACAGTATTGTGCAATAGCAAGAAATATCCAATAGCACAATATTGCGCAATAGCAAGAAATTGTCAATTGTACAGTATTAGCATAATAGCAAGAAATATTCAATTGCACAGTATTGCACAATTGCAAGAAATATTCAATAACACAGTATTGTGCAAAAGAAGATACTTTGTATAAATTGCTTATTTCTTGACCAATTTCAATGGGGTTTTATTCTTGAACTCTTGGGGTTCTTTAATATGCTGAATCTAACCATGCATTAAGTTTTTGGATTTTGGTCCCCGTTTTTAAATTGGTCCCCATTGAGGTCCAAAGGGTCCAAAATTAAACTTTGTTTGATTTCATCAAAAATTGAATTATTGGGGTTCTTTGATATGCCGAATCTAACCGTGTATTTAGATTCTTAATTTTTGGTCCTGTTTTCAAATTGGTCTACATTAAGGTCCAAAGGGTCCAAAATTAAACTTAGTTTGATTTTAACAAAAATTGAATTCTTAGGATTCTTTGATATGCTGAATCTAAACATGTATTTAGATTTTTGATTATGGGCCCAGTTTTCAAGTTGGTCCAAATCGGGGTCCAAAATTAAACTTTGTTTGATTTCAACAAAAATTGAATATATGGGGTTCTTTGATATGCTGAATCTAACCATGTATTTAGATTTTTGATTTTTGGGCCCGTTATCAACTTTGTCCACATTGAGGTCAAAAGGGTCCAAATGAAACTTTGTTTGATTTCATCAAAATTGAATTATTGGGGTTCTTTGATATGCCGAATCTAACCGTGTATTTAGATTCTTAATTTTGGTCCCGTTTTCAAATTGGTCTACATTAAGGTCCAAAGGGTCCAAAATTAAACTGAGTTTGATTTTAACAAAATTGAATTTTAGGGTTCTTTGATATGCTGAATCTAAACATGTATTTAGATTTTGATTATGGGCCCAGTTTTCAAGTCGGTCCAAATCGGGGTCCAAAATTAAACTTTGTTTGATTTCAACAAAATTTGAATATATGGGGTTCTTTGATATGCTGAATCTAACCATGTATTTAGATTTTTGATTTTTGGGCCCGTTATCAACTTTGTCCACATTGAGGTCAAAAGGGTCCAAAATTAAACTTTGTTTGATTTCATCAAAATTGAATAATTGGGGTTCTTTGATATGCGAATCTAACTGTGTATTTAGATTCTTAATTTTTGGTCCTGTTTTCAAATTGGTCTACATTAAGGTCCAAAGGGTCCAAAATTAAACTTAAGTTTGATTTTAACAAAATTGAATTTTAGGGTTCTTTGATATGCTGAATCTAAACATGTATTTAGATTTTGATTATGGGCCCAGTTTTCAAGTCGGTCCAAATCGGGTCCAAAATTAAACTATGTTTGATTTCAACAAAATTGAATATAAGGGTTCTTTGATATGCTGAATCTAACCATGTATTTAGATTTTCGATTTTGGCCCGTTATCAACTTTGTCCACATTGAGGTCAAAAGGGTCCAAAATTAAACTTTACTATAGGATACTCTATATCATTATGTAATGTTGAACAGAAAATGAATCAAACATAGTACAATGCAAATGAAGTTACTAAATTTAGAGTTAATCTATAATTGTTTCAATTGTCTTTATCTTAAAAATAGTTGTAAACTATTCTAATGGTAAGTGTATAAATAAAATATGTTTTAAATAGAAATATAAATATGTGTAACATGAATATAAGTACAATGTCAGTGTACAGTTTTATAAAGTTTCTTCCTAATTTGGACAACACTTTTAGGGCACACCCTACCACTTGACTGGCTTCCCTTTGGCGGAGGTACTACTTCAATCGCGTCGGAATGCCGTAAAGTGGTTAACTGTCATAAAATTTCTTGGCAATGTTGGTTGAACTGGAAATGGTAGTGGGAAGGATTTATGTTCTTTGTATCTTACTTCTTTTAAGTTTAATTTCCTGTAGGTTCTTAATAGTACTGGAAGTCTATCTTGGCTTTTTTGTGTTATCTCCATTTACTTTTGAAAGATCCTTTTTAAGGTTTCACACTTAAATAATTTTATATTTAATTTTTCGATGGCACGGAATGATGGTACATATAAATCTTGATATATTGGCCGTCCTGTTGTAGGAATGTAATCCTCTGTTTGTTCTTCATATAATTTTCCTTTTGTTTGGTGGTTTTCGCAGTAATTGATGGTATCAGTTGTTTGTTGGCTTCTTGGAATTCTTCGTTCTTGCTCGGTGTAGAGATGGCCATGGGTCGGCGCTGTGTGGTATAGGCGGATCCGGGGATGCAGGGTTCAGCGAATATCATAAGATAAATAAGAGTTGCTGAACCAACGCCTCCTATGTTTTGTGCTGGTAGAGTTCCTTAAGTGGATACCAGATGGTATGCAGGGTTGTCAGATAAAAATCAAATACCGCTACATTGACAACAACACTTAAGTAAACTGCATCTTTTATTGTCGACATGTTTGCCGATTAGATCGGCGTCATCAGGACAAAGTATACAAAATCAGAACCCTGAAGTACAGAAAACGGCATCATGTATGTGACGTCATAATTGTCCATTGTTGACGTTACTATAGGATACTCTATATCATTATGTAATGTTGAACAGAAAATGAATCAAACATAGTACAATGCAAATGAAGTTACTAAATTTAGAGTTAATCTATAATTGTTTCAATTGTCTTTATCTTAAAAATAGTTGTAAACTATTCTAATGGTAAGTGTATAAATAAAATATGTTTTAAATAGAAATATAAATATGTGTAACATGAATATAAGTACAATGTCAGTGTACAGTTTTATAAAGTTTCTTCCTAATTTGGACAACACTTTTAGGGCACACCTACCACTTGACTGGCTTCCTTTGGCGGAGGTACTACTTCAATCGCGTCGGAATGCCGTAAAGTGGTTAACTGTCGCAAAATTTCTTGGCAATGTTGGTTGAACTGGAAATGGTAGTGGGAAGGATTTATGTTCTTTGTATCTTACTTCTTTTAAGTTTAATTTCCTGTAGGTTCTTAATAGTACTGGAAGTCTATCTTGGCTTTTTTGTGTTATCTCCATTTACTTTTGAAAGATCCTTTTTAAGGTTTCACACTTAAATAATTTTATATTTAATTTTTCGATGGCACGGAATGATGGTACATATAAATCTTGATATGCCGAATCTAACTGTGTATTTAGATTCTTAATTTTTGGTCCTGTTTTCAAATTGGTCTACATTAAGGTCCAAAGGGTCCAAAATTAAACTTAAGTTTGATTTTAACAAAAATTGAATTTTTAGGGTTCTTTGATATGCTGAATCTAAACATGTATTTAGATTTTTGATTATGGGCCCAGTTTTCAAGTCGGTCCAAATCGGGGTCCAAAATTAAACTATGTTTGATTTCAACAAAAATTGAATATAAGGGGTTCTTTGATATGCTGAATCTAACCATGTATTTAGATTTTCGATTTTTGGGCCCCGTTATCAACTTTGTCCACATTGAGGTCAAAAGGGTCCAAAATTAAACTTTGTTTGATTTCATCAAAAATTGAACTCTTGGGTTTCTTTGATATGCTGAATCTAACCATGTATTTAGATTTTGGATATTGGACCATAATAGGTGAATGTCCAATTTAAATAAAATTTTTAAGTTCTTAGACCACATTCATTCTGTGTCCGAAACCTATGCTGTGTCAAATATTTAATCACAATCCAAATTCAGAGCTGTATCAAGCTTGAATGTTGTGTCCATACTTGCCCCAACTATTCAGGGTTCGACCTCTGCGGTCGTATCAAGCTGCGCCCTGCGGAGCATTTTATTGTCATATGATTTAGACACATGTTAGCTAATATAAGCTATCATATTTGTTTTTTTCGTTTATTCCTTTGTACAAAAATGAGGCCTTTAGTTTTCTTGTTTTAATTGTTTTACATATGTCATTTCGGGGCCTTTTATATGGTATGGGTTTTGCTCATTGTTGAAGGTCATATGGCATACAGTGACCTATAGTTATTAACTTGTATGTCATTTGGTCTCTGGTGGAGAGTTATCTCATTGGCAATGCGACAACCTTACGGCTGACAGACACTAACATTGGTTCTATTTTGTCCTTTGATTTGGGTTTTTTATAATGGCATATCTTTGATAGTTTCTGTTAACTTAATTCATTACTTGTCTAGACTCAGGGTGATTTAAAGCTTCACTTATGATGTGGACACTTGTCTATTGTTGAAGACTGTATACTGACCTTTAATAGTCTTCGTTTTATGTTATTGGATTGCTGTCTCATTTATGCCTACCTCCTATCTCCATTAAACATTTGTTTTATTTCCAGAGAACGAGTGGAATAATATGATTTAAAAAAATAAATATATCTGTACTAATTTCAAGCAATATGCTGTTTTAGCTTTGACTATTTAACATACATTTTTTAGGGGAAATCATTTGAATTATTATTTAACATTACCTATTAGCAGCTTACAAGTGAGTGTTTTTAAAAAGATTTTTTAGCAAGATTAGATCAATTTACCTTCAGTAAATACATTGAAAATGGGGGGTTCCCATTCTTGTTTTCTTGAACCCATACTAATAGTTAAGATAAATAGCTATTATTTTTGCCATTGTAATTTGTAAATAATATTTTAGGGAAATGTTAAGTTAAAAGAATTGTCATGTTTATAAAATGCAATAGGTTTTATTCAAGTATCTTTAAAGTAATTTCCACTTGACTGTCTATGTTATCAGGAATGTAATTAATAATATTTTGAAAATGAGTATCTTAATTTTCACATATTTGAAGTGCAAAATTGAGGAAGAAGAAACAAAACATCAAAAATTGTCCTAATATCTAAAGTACTTTATACTATATCGAAGGAGGAAGTTCTTCATTGACCTTGTTCAGATGAAGTTAAGTACATTTTACATGATTTGCCCATATTAAAATTGTCTTTAAAAAGTGTAAACAGTCAATGAATATGGCTATTAATATGTTATTTTAGTAGAAACAGTTTTCAGGGAAGCCAAAACTACCAACTTTATGTATATGATGTTTCTGTATCGCCTTTTAATTAAAGATCATAAAAAAGCATTGTTTCCTTAAAATGTTTTATCAGTTATGTTGTGACACTTAAGTGTTCTGTCAAATTAGATCTTCCTGTTCTCATGAAAGTCCTATCAAGTATGAAGACTTAATTAGGTGTGTATCAAAAAAAGGACAATTTTCAAGCTTTTAGATACTGGGTAGATCTATTTTTGGGGAAAAAAGGAGAGATAAGGGCCTTATTTGGCCTAATGACTGAAATTTAAAGTTTTAATTTGAGATTTCCAGTTGTGTCTATTTTTAGGTTAAGGTAATAAAAAGTATAAACAGGTAGTTTCCAATCCATGATATCACTCAGAAAGTACCTTAAATGTAGTTTTGACTTCTTAGAAAAGCCCCTTCTACCTGTCTTTGGACCTACTAAATAATCTGCCACAATGTTTGTCAATATGAACAACTTCTGTCATGTAAATATTTTTTTATGGTACTTGCATGTGCTCTACATTTTGGATTTAAAGATCCTTTTAAGGTTTCACACTTAAATAATTTTATATTTAATTTTCGATGGCACGGAATGATGGTACATATAAATCTTGATATATTGGCCGTCCTGTTGTAGGAATGTAATCCTCTGTTTGTTCTTCATATAATTTTCCTTTGCATTGTACTATGTTTGATTCATTTTCTGTTCAACATTACATAATGATATAGAGTATCCTATAGTAACGCCAACAATGGACAATTATGACGCCACATACATGATGCCGCTTTTCTGTACTTCAGGGTTCTGATTTTGTATACTTTGTCCTGATGACGCCGATCTAATCGGCAAACATGTCGACAATAAAAGATGCAGTTTACTTAAGTGTTGTTGTCAATGTAGCGGTATTTGATTTTTTTATCTGACAACCCTGCATACCATCTGGTATCCACTTAAGGGAACTCTACCAGCACAAAACATAGGAGGCGTTGGTTCAGCAACTCTTTATTTATCTTATGATATTCCGGCTGAACCCTGCATCCCGGATCCGCTTATACCACACAGCGCCGACCCCATGGCCATCTCTACACCGAGCAAGAACGAAGAATTCCAAGAAGCCAACAAACAACTGATACCATCAATTACTGCCGAAAAACCACCAAACAAAAGGAAAATTATATGAAGAACAAACAGAGGATTACATTCCTACAACAGGACGGCCAATATATCAAGATTTATATGTACCATCATTCCGTGCCATCGAAAAATTAAATATAAAATTATTTAAGTGTGAAACCTTAAAAAGGATCTTTCAAAAGTAAATGGAGATAACACAAAAAAGCCAAGATAGACTTCCAGTACTATTAAGAACCTACAGGAAATTAAACTTAAAAGAAGTAAGATACAAAGAACATAAATCCTTCCCACTACCATTTCCAGTTCAACCAACATTGCCAAGAAATTTTATGACAGTTAACCACTTTACGGCATTCCCCATTCACAAATATGTGTAAAAAATGCAATTTTTGTAGAAAAGTTAAATTTATTCCTTCTTTTGACCGTAAAATCTACATTTATATTCATAGTTATTTTGAAATATCATGCTTTTTAGTCTTCCTAATTACCTATTTATCTTTACTCAATAATCACCTGGTTTATGGCACTCAATTTTGAGGCCAAATACTTAAATAGGTCCTTTATTGCAATTACTCCTCTAACTTATTCAACTTATTGAATTGATTGCTGTTTAATTAATCTCAAGAAATAACTATTTAATATTCAAGGTGTAATACCACCAAATCATAGTATTTCACATCCAGTTTCATACGAAAAAGGGTTGAAAAAAATATTCCCTTGAATTTGTCAGTTCTAGGAAATTAATCCTACATTTCATTGCAGTAATAAATTTCTGAGTCATAAACATATATCTTGGGTGTTTCAAATAAAGCACCATTCTTTTTTTATTTGGTGTTCTATACGACTGCAAAAAATTTGCGTTCGTATATTGCTATTACGTCATCGTCGTCCAAAGACATTTGGTTTCTGGACAATAACTTTAGTTTAAGTGTATGGATCTCTATGAAATTTAATCAAAAGGTTCAATACCACAAAAGGAAGGTTGGGATTATTTTTTGGGGGTGATGGTCTTAACCGTTTAGGAATTAGGGCCAAAAAGGGGCCCAAATCAAGCATTTTTCTAGTTTCAGGACATTAACTTGTGTATATATATTTTGATTGCTCTAAAATTGTACCACAAGGTTCAATACCACAAATAGAAGGTTTGGAATCATTTTGGGGGTAATTGCCCAAACTGTTCAGGAATTAGGGGCCAAAAGGGGGCCAAAACAAACATTCTAGTTTTCAGACAATAACTTGTGTTTAGTGTATGGATGTCTCTTAAATTGAACCACATTTTACAAAAGAAAATTTCTTCAAATAATTTTTTTTGAGGGGAGGGAAAGGGGTCATTTTTCCCCAAGATTTAAGAAATTATCAATTTTCCGTTATTATTTTTTTTTGGGGGGGGGGGAGTCAAGTATTTTTTCTCAAGATTAATTATCAATTTCCCCAAAAAAAAATTGGGGGTCACAATTTATTTTGCTAATTCTTTGTATATAGTCTGAAAACAGATTTACTAAGTATTGCGCAACAGCACAGTGTATTGCGCAACAGCACAGTGTATTGCACAACAGCAGAAATCTTCAATTGAATATAAATTCAAATCATATAACCAATTTCAAGTTCTTTGACTACATTTATTCTGTGTCAGACACCTATTATGTGTCAAATATTTAATTACAATCCAAATTCAGACCTGTATCACGCATGAATATTGTGTCCATTTTTGCCCCAACTGTTCAGGTTTGGACCTCTGCAGTCGTATCCAGCTGCTCTCAGCGAAGCACATTTTTATACAATATTTTGGAAACTTGAGGTTTCATGGTTACTAAAGCTTGTTCCCAGACGTAAAAGGGGTGAAAATTTGATTGGTTAACTTCCAGTGATGGTTATTATCTTATATGCAATTAAATGTTATGTGAAATTTGGTCTGTAGTACTAGACAGGATAAAACTTTACTCATGCCAAGTATTTCTTCATTTGAAACAAAGATAAATTCTGCAAATTTTTTGAAAAGTGCCAATTTAACAAAGACTAATAGGGGAAAAACAATGGTGGTATTACTCCTCAAGTAGAAGGCAGTTGTGGATCCAGGATTTTGAAAAACTTGGCCCCTGGCAAGCCAACATTTGTAGTGATACTTGTAGAAGGCCTATGCATTTATAATAAATGAGGCTTCATAAAGGGGGGCCTGACCCACTTCCTCCCCTAAATCTACCTCTGGAAGGGAATGAGAATTTGAAACATGATTTTTACAATATGTACATTATTAACAAATGAAAATATGTCTTGATATATTTTGTATCAATATTTTAGCATTACACTGTATATTTATGTGAGATTATATTTCAGAAAAAAATTATTGGGTTAACAACTTCACAGCTGTTTTGTAAAACACCAGGTAGCTTTATCTTTGTTTAACAGATAACTTCCTAAATTGATAAACATTTTTTTCTAATTAAAGATGTTCATTGTGACCTTGCTGATATAGGAAGCAAAATCTTGTAATATCCTGTTGCTGTACTTATAATTGATTTTAATCTTTTTATGAATGAAACAATTTACATTTGTTTGTAGCATGTACTGTTTAATATATATGTATGGATTTTATAAATTACAAAAACGCTACACCATTCATGTGAACCAGATATTTGAAGGTATAAATTTCTAGGTTTTATTACTACATGTACCTGCAGCTGAAATTTTGGGCAGAGTTCATTTAATTGAATATTTAACTGTAAGAAAATGAATAAAATAAAATAAAAATAAATTTCCAGGCTAATTATCTCTTACGCCAGATAAAAGGTGCACTAATCTCCATTCATTTGGCTATGAAGCTATATGATTTCTTATTACAGTGCGTTTTCTAAAGGCCAATGAGCTAAAATGTTTTTCAAAGTGATCATTTCAGACTGATCAACTTGTGAATTTGTTTTAAGGTAATTGCTAGTGAATGTTTCAGCAACAGTGGTTTACCTAGGTTCAAATTACGTATAAATCTGTTAAGAAGATACAAATCAAGGTAACAAACAAAAAGTAAGGTGATTGCAGTGAGACAGGGTGCATCGACAGTGTAAGCATCTCCTGCTTATGTGCCATGTCTCAAAATGTCAGTCGTGAATAGACCTGATGTTTCTAACTAATTACTTATAAAGTGTTCTAATGATAGCATTTTTCCTAAATCAAAATAAAGCTAATTCTAAACTATAGTTCCTAACAAATTTGGGTTGAAGATTTTTCTTACATTCTCAATGAACATAAGTCCATTACTGGAATTGGATGGTAATAATATTTGTTTCTTACACTATACTGGCTTTATACTCACAACCTTCCACTATGAATGGGCTAAAAATGTTCACCAGCTTATCAGTTTGAAGAGATGAATTCAAACTGCAACTTGGAAAAATAAATTTAAGTCCATTGGTTAAAATGGCAAAGCCTTTGAAATAATCACAATAAATGACATTAAACTATTGAGGCATGGATACGGTCTACATTTTTATATCAAAAAAGGAAAAGATTGGTATATTTTGAAATAAAAGATATTACCAATAAACAGTTCATTTGCAACCATATGGTATCTTTTGATTTCCTAGGTTTTGCTGTAACCCTTTGTAGAAAGTCATTTCTCTCCATAATATTATTTATAAAACTAACAAGTTTAGAAGTTGTCCTTTTAATAGTTTTTTTTTTCTTCATGAACTTATTGAAAAGGGTTATACTTATTCTAATGTTGTTGGACCTCTGTGTCTGGTATTTTTGGGAAATAAACATCAGTTCTCTAATTTTAGTATGATCAAGACTTAAATGTTTCTATTATTTGCTACTGTGACATTAAGATTAAGGAAAATTATTCTGGGCATCACACAAGATCATGTCTTATTTTGCTGTATATGACATGTTTTAAGAAATACCCTAAAATACAGCAAAGGAATATGTAAATAAGAGTGTAGGATGGCCTGACTTTATATCAGCTGGTTATTAGTTCTGTTAGATTTATTCACAACCTTTTAGACTAAAGAGATTTAGAACTTAACATATTGTCTGTTCTAATGTTGAACCTCTAGATGTCATTCGGTTGCTGTCTTGCTGGGGTTATCCCACATCTCCTTTTATTCATATCAATTAATATTTCAAATATAACACTCATACAAAAACTACAAAATCTTTATATAAAATATGGTCCAACAAAACATAATTTCTAAACAAATGTCAAACTTTAAATCAAATAATGAATAAATTTAACAAAGACTACTTAATAGATCTGCAATCAATACCAAAATTTTCTAAAGGACAAAAAATAATATGATATAACTAAAGAAAACCACTGATGAGGTTACTTGACTTGGAACAGGCACTTTATTATGTGGCAGGGTTCAACTAGTTTTTGAGTGCTCAACAGTGGTCCCTTTCACATTTTACCTGGATCTGTGTGGAATAAGTTTTTATTGAAGCAGCTGTCTTATAATAATTGTTTTTAATAGTATCATAATTTATTCCTATTACTTGTAGACACTGATTATTGTACAATTGAACCAAATTCTCTAATGAATTTTAATGTAGATATGAGTATAAAAATAGAAACTTCATATTTATGGATACTTTTCCCCAGAAAAGATACACTGCAGCTGTAAATTTTCAGTGTTTTGTAAATTAATGTTAGTATTGTGTGATTTGTGGTTCAAATAGGATTGTTAGTCAGTTTACTTGTATCTTTGACAGTTTGAATACATAATTAGTGTTGGTAAAATAAGTTATTAGTTGTTTTAACCACAAAACCTGTTTTTTTCATCAGTGTACATGGACACTTTAACTTATGAAATAAAGTATATCATAGATTTTGCTGCCCACAAAGTTCAAATTAAACTTTTGTTGTTGAAAATTTCTAGATTATTTTGGTAATAATTAATTTAAATACAGTTTATATATAATTTAAAAATCAGTTTTAAAGTCAGTCGAAATAAATTTAAAAAAGGTTAGAAAGAATACATTTGTTGCCTGCTATATCTGTAAACTGCTATTTCTGTACCCAGCTATGTCCTTACTGCAGAATTAGATCACAGATATAACTAGATAGCTTTTTAGATAATAAGTTTCCTTCCCTGTTTGATAACCTATCATTATAAAATGTCCTGGAACAAAAACTTTAGATGCAGAATTTCAATACTAAAATTTTGCCAATGTGTTTACATTTACATAAATTTAAGATTTGAAATCAGTGACTGAACTAAAACAAACATACCTCTGCAGTCATCTGTTGACATTAAAGGACACATTACTAGAATTATGGTGTTTTATCAGTTTTCATATAGCTTTCACAGTCGTCTTTTTCTAGGAAATACAGTTGAATATTTGTGGAAGTATTTGAAAGGTCCTAAGTTTTTATCAGTGTGTAGATTTAACTACCTTTAAATGACAAGAACTGCTGAACAAAGGTATGAACTTTGACAAAAACAGTTTCTATTAATTTTTGTGTTCTTCCTCAAGTCTTTTAGGGATAATTACAACAATTATTTTATATTTTTATATCCTGCTTGTTCAAAACCAGAGGATGTAATTGCTCTGGTCTGTATATCATTTTGTATGTTCATCAAAGTCAAAACGAGATTGCTAAAGTTGGGCGTCCATTTGGCTGTGTAGGATTTATAAATACACATCAAGGTCAAGTTGGAATGGGGACGTTAAATCTGATGTCCAATATAGGGCAAATGCCAATTTTTCTGTACTGTAAAGAACACTTGCAACAATTTTCTAAGGGATCTATAGATGTACTGTTGCAAGGCAAATGTCTGCCCCTATCCAACATACCCACATTTTCTAGTGGCAGTACAAAGGAGTATGTTCACAAAGGGTCAATATTGGCCCTATAATTTCGTGAAATTTAAATTCAGTAATAATATACATCTATTGAAAAAATGTGTAGAAATATCTGACAAATACAAAGTCAGCAAGTTCTGACGCATTAGAACACTTATAATGTCAATATGATGTCATCAGTGTGCACTTTAATGAAGAAAATCATAATATCCTTTTATTGCTAATTTTAAGTTTTTGCTTGAAACAACATTGGCCACAAGCAAGGATCACCATGAATTTCTGTTAGGATGTGTATCTGATCTATATACATCTTTGCATAACAAATTTATTTTAGTTGAAGGGTTTGGCCAATGTTTTTCAGAAGGAATATACCTTATGAATGCTTAAAAAAAACCAGGCAATCTGGCTAATGTGGTGTGGTTGTTAAATTCTATATCATTTGTTCTGTGGTTGAGAGTTGTCTCATTGACAATCATACCACATCTCCTTATTTTTGTATAAAATATCATACTTTTATGCTGTCAACATGTTTCAAATGACCAGCAGAGTGAAAAAGGGTCTATTTTATCTAAATATGTATATTTAAGATCATAATTATAGGTTTTTAGTCCCCTACCGACGAAGTCGAAGGGGACTTTAGGTTTGCACTCTGTCCGTCTGTCTGTCCGTCAGTCCAGCAAATCAGTTTTCCAGACTGTTTTTCTTCATGCTTGAAGATATTGATTTGATATTTGGTGTATTGTTTTATCATGACAAGTTACAGGTCAAGTTCGATTTTCATGATTTTAGCTTTTCTCCTTGCTCAGTTAAAGCCCTTTCCCTAGAATTAAATTTTTGATGAAATACTTATTAATTACTAGATTTCTGTTCAAAGGGAAATAACTCATTTTTTAAAAGATTTGTAAAAGACATTGTATTAAGATAAATGACATTTTGGATTTTTTTCCTTTTCTTTAGTAAATTGTTTGAAGAATTTAGTGGTAGGTTTGTTTGTTATTTTATGTAGTTTACACCATGACAAAATATAGATCAAGTTATAATTTCGTTCCATTACAATGAATTTTTAACCAGTAGGGGACTATGTATTGCCATACATTATTCACCACAGAATGCTTGTTGCATATGATGTTAGTAAGTTCAATTTCTAGGGCCATATAAGACCTTCCTAGTCCTACATCCTTCCCACCCATCATCCCAGTTGACCTACCTTGCAGAAACTACTTTTATATTGCTTGTTTCATTTATCTTGTCCTGAAAATGAATTAAATATTTGCCTCTGGATGTTAAACAAGTATCAATCAATTAAGGCAGATTAACTTTATGCCACCATTTTGGATTGATAAAAAGCAGTACACATTCAGTCTAGTTTATTTGAAAAAATCTGCAAGTTTTGAGACAAATCGGCAAATAATGTGTAAGAAAATAAGTGCTTCATTGTTTCATTCAGACTGTTTAAACAAATACCAAATATTTGTCTCAGTTCAATTACATTTTTCAACTTAGCCATATAAGGGGAGATACCTCTCTTTTTGTAAAATTTGTTCAGAGGAATGTTAATGAAATTTTCATTTTTTTACTTGTAGCAAAGAAACAAGAGTAACGACACTATTTTACCTTTTTATTTTCTTTAAGCATATTTTAAAACCTATCTTCTCAGACTCATATTTTATTTCAAACGTTTATATCATAGATTTCTTTTTATTCACAAAAAAGGGTTTTCTCATGAATAATCTTTTCTACATTTTGCAATTAAGCAAGAAATTGTAGCTTGAAAAATACCATGGTTACTCTTACTTTTTATTATGTTTTTGAAAAAAGCATGGGGTAAAATCTACATTTACAAGTATAAGAAAATTCTATCTGAGGAAATATATATTGATGTTTCACCTTAATCTATCCTTACACAAGTTTTCTCAGTTTCACCTTAATCTATCCTTACACAAGTTTTCTCAGTTTCACCTTAATCTATCCTTACACAAGTTTTCTCAGTTTCACCTTAATCTATCCTTACACAAGTTTTCTCAGTACAGTTCAAAATTAATTGCAACAAATAGATATTCAAAAGTTTAACTAAATGGTTCCACAACATTTTTTTCTTTTTTTATATATTGTAGGCTGGTTTAGAGGTCATTTACTTTCAAACAGAAACCAGTCGGTAAGTACAGGAATTACCTTATATTTGGTAAAATGTATATCTGAAAAATATGTCTCTTGCTTATACATGTTATACACTTACATTGTAGACCCCGTTTACACTAGCAAAAAAGATCGATCTTTACTGAATTCGATCTTTTCAAGATCGATCTTTGGTCTAATGTAAACGGGAAAGATCGATCTTCAATCGGACTTAAAAAGTCTACCTCCAGAGGTGGTTTTAAAAAGATTGATCTTATTTGAATCGATCTTTCTTTTAGTGTAAACGCTTAGATCGATCACGATCGATCTCTTTTCAGGTGAATGTTATATTTAGATATGAAAATAAATCTGCGCATGTTCGGCGGCAAAAACACACGTGTTTCAAAACGATGGATGGAATAAGAAAAGTAAACATAGACTCCGCTGTTTTGGGATTATCTTCTAAATCGATAAGTTCTATTTCTTTGCTGCAAATCCTCATTTTCAAACGCACTGACCGTTCGTTTTTTAGCGATAGTCTACACACATATCTTTGGTTAATGACTTGTGATGTATGAACCAAAATAATAATTAATCAATCCATACGAAATCCCAATGAGCAAACTATTTTCTACATCATTTTGCAGTGTGTGCGAGATGCAAAATTTCCTTTAATATTCTATTTTTAGGATTATTTGTTTACAAAATATAAGGTAATAAGGTCAGACCGGTTCTTTTTATGTTGTAGTGTAAACGCACTGGATTAAATAAGATCGATCTCGATCGATCTTGCTTGTGCAATGTAAACGCGAACTGATCTTTTTAAGATCGATTCAAATAAAGATCGATTCAATTTCGTACAAGTGTAAATGGGGTCTTACACTATGTATTTTAGGGCAATATAAGCCATGAAATCCTGTCAACATCTATCTGCAGAGAAAAAACATCAGCCATTTTCTACTACAGTAGGGTTAACAAGGATTTCAAATAGTGGCATGTTGCTCTCAATCATAGTTGCATATGATGGTTGTGGAAAGTTTGATGGTTTTTCTGAAATATATATATCAATAAAACTGACTTCACTCAAACAAAATAGTTATGTATGAAAACAAATCTATAGGTCCAATATCTTACTCTGATACAAGGTCAAAACTGATGAAGACAACATATAGTGTAACTCTGTCATGATGGGTTAGTCATTTGACAGTAGTTTATTATTCATACGTATAAACCTGTCACCTTAAACATAAAAATATGTGGGATCAGGAAAAGTATCATTGATGGAGTACGAACCAAAAATTAAAGGTTCCTGAGCTCTTCAGAAACGAGAATCAGTGAGGACAAGGAGCAAGGAATTAAAGGATCATCATTTGGAACTCTTCTAGGAACTAGTATTAGTTAGTGTTAGGAACCAGCAATTAGTAAATGGGTTAGATTTAGGATTATTCCAAATTAAAATCTAAAGAATATTTTGAAATAAAGTATTTTAAATTTTTATTTCAATTTACATGTGACTTAAAGATATTTTAATATACATGTGACTTGCAGATAAATGTATCACAGGCATGAATGAAGTCATAGACAAGCCTGTTAGATTTACATACATCAATTGTCTAGCCCTAAGGTGTTTATACAGACAGGTGTCCAAAACAAAAATTAATTACTGAGAATTTTCATTTCTGTCATATGATTTCAAGGTCATGGTCACAGTTTAATATATATGTACAAGTCATTTTGTACCATTATAATTTCCTTAAGAAGGAAGAAGATTTTAAAATTAATGTAAATTTTATTAATGAATATTTTGTTCTTATCTATAATCCGATGATTTTTCAAAATGTGGGTTTTTTATGAATCTGAGATTAATATACCTGTTCATCTCATAGGTTAAAGTTACTTTGTAATGTTTTTAGGGCAAATTAATAATTATATTGTGAATAAAGGTGATTTATTAGGATTTAAAGTCAATGAATTTTAAATTCCTTTAACTCATTCGACCCCAAGAGATTTCTGGAAAATCAGGCATTTTCGAAATGAAATGAACCCACCCCTACTGAAAAATGGTCATTTTCAGTCTATTTTTATATGACCGCAAAAAAATTTTTGTGGTCGTATATTGGTATGACGTCGTCGTCCGAAGACGCATTGGTTTTCGCACTCTAACTTTAGTTTAAGTGAATGGATCTCTATGAAATTTTACCATAAGGTTCAATATCACAAAAGGAAGGTTGGGATTGATTTTGGGGGTTATGGTACCAACAGTTAAGGAATTAGGGGCCAAAAAGGGGCCAAAAATAAGCATTTTTGTAACTTCCAGAAATAACTTGTGTGTTAGTGTATGGATCTCTCTTGACATTGTACCACAAGGTTCCATATCACAAAGGGAATGCTGGGATTGATTTTGGGGGTAATTGCCTCCAAATTTTAGGAATTAGGGGCCAAAAAAGGGGCAAAAAACAAGCATTTTTCTAGTTTCATGACAATAACTTGTGTGTAAGTGTATGGATCTTTCTGAAATTGTACTACAAGGTTCCATATTACAAAGGGAAAGCTGGAATTAAGTTTGGGGGTAATTGCCTGAAACGTTTAGGAATTAGGGGCCAAAAAAGGGGCAAAAAACAAGCATTTTTCTAGTTTCATGACAATAACTTGTGTGTAAGTGTATGGATCTTTCTGAAATTGTAATACAAGGTTCCATATCACAAAGGGAAAGCTGGAATTGAGTTTGGGGGTAATTGCCCCAAACGTTTAGGAATTAGGGGCCAAAAGGGCCAAAATAAGCATTTTCTAGTTTCCAGACAATAACTTGTGTTCAAGTGTATGGATCTCTCTGAAATTGTACTGCAAGGTACCATACCTCAAAGGGAAGGCTGGGATTGAGTTTGGGGTGATGAATCATAAGGGGTTCAAAAATTTTTTGGGGGGTTCTTTCTTTTTTTTTTTTTCTTTAAAATTTTCCATTTTAAGTTGGTTATTTCTGATTTATATTTAAAGCAAATAATAATGATATGGCAGGAGATACACACCTAACAGGATGTGTAAATTATTATATAATAAGTATTGTGCAATAGCAAGAAATTTTCAATTGCACAGTATTGCGCAATAGCAAGAAATCTTCAATTGCACAGTATTGCGCAATAGCAAGAAATATCCAATAGCACAATATTGCGCAATAGCAAGAAATTGTCAATTGTACAGTATTGCAATAGCAAGAAATATTCAATTGCACAGTATTGCGCAATTGCAAGAAATATTCAATTGCACAGTATTGTACAAAGAATACTTTGTATAAATTGCTTATTTCTAGACCAATTTCAATGGGGTTTTATTCTTGAACTCTTGGGGTTCTTTAATATGCTGAATCTAATCGTGTATTAAGTTTTTGGATTTTGGGCCCGTTTTTAAATTGGTCCACATTGAGGTCCAAAGGGTCCAAAATTAAACTTTGTTTGATTTCATCAAAATTGAATTATTAGGATTCTTTGATATGCCGAATCTAACCGTGTATTTAGATTCTTAACTTTTGGTCCCGTTTTCAAATTTGTCTACATTAAGGTCCAAAGGGTCCAAAATTAAACTTAGTTTGATTTTAACAAAATTGAATTTTTAGGGTTCTTTGATATGCTGAATCTAAACATGTATTTAGATTTTTGATTATGGGCCCAGTTTTCAAGTTGGTCCAAATCGGGGTCCAAAATTAAACTTTGTTTGATTTCAACAAAATTGAATATATGGGGTACTTTGACATGCTGAATCTAACCATGTATTTAGATTTTGATTTTGGGCCCGTTATCAATTTTTCCACATTGAGGTCAAAAGGTCCAAAATTAAACTTTGTTTGATTTCATCAAAATTGAATTATTGGGGTTCTTTGATATGCTGAATCTAACCGTGTATTTAGATTCTTAATTTTGGTCCCATTTTCAAATTGGTCTACATTAAGGTCCAAAGGGTCCAAAATTAAACTTAGTTTGATTTTAACAAAATTGAATTCATAGGGCTCTTTGATATGCTGAATCTAAACATGTATTTAGACTTATGATTATGGGCCCAGTTTTCAAGTTGGTCCAAATTGGGGTCCAAAATTAAACTTTGTTTGATTTCAACAAAATTGAATATATGGGGTTCTTTGATATGCTGAATCTAACCATGTATTTAGATTTTTGATTTTTGGGCCCGTTATCAACTTTGTCCACATTGAGGTCAAAAGGGTCCAAAATTAAACTTTGTTTGATTTCATCAAAATTGAACTCTTGGGGTTCTTTGATATGCTGAATCTAACCATGTATTTAGATTTTGGATATTGGACCATAATAGGTGAATGTCCAATTTAAAATTTTAAGTTCTTAGACCACATTCATTCTGTGTCAGAAACCTATGCTGTGTCAAATATTTAATCACAATCCAAATTCAGAGCTGTATCAAGCTTGAATGTTGTGTCCATACTTGCCCCAACTATTCAGGGTTCGACCTCAGCGGTCGTATCAAGCTGCGCCCTGCGGAGCATTTTATTCGATTTTAATACGACCTTGAGAGGTGAACATTGACTAAACTGTGTTTCTTTGTCATTCAAGTATTACCTTACAGTTACAGCAGTCTATCCATACTGACTGGAAGTTAATGTGACTTGAGAATCTTGCTGGGGAATTATTATTGGCTAGCCAAGTATGCCTAAATGTCCGTTTTTACCGATTTCTGACAAAACGGTGACCTAGATTTTACAGATCACATTTCTTTTGGCCTGTTACACCTCCTTGAGTTCCTGTACCATCTATGCATGTATTTATGATAATAGTTGATACCTACAGCCCATACAAGTAACGTAGTGGCCATCAAAAGACTCCCACCCCCACCTGATTTTGGCTACTTTTCTTGTTTTTCCGATTTTGAACTCTAAAAAGGCCATTAAAGTTGCCATATTTTCATAATCACACATCTGAGAAGAGTTTATGGACCATGAATTGCATGGTTGAAGTCCCTGCTGTAAAGACAGTTGAGCTGGGGCAGTTCTAAAAAAGTATGGAGGGTCATACAGGCCATCAAAGAACGGTGGTCGCCATCAGGACTACAGGCGGGATTGGGGGCGAAGGGGTTAAGGTAGAAAAATATGTACATATTTTATCTATTTACATGTAGTTTAAAATCCTTTTGTATAGAAGACATGTGCACTGGTTCAATGTTAAGGTAGTTCTATAAATCGATTGAAAAAGAAAAGATATAGGGTTTACATGCAGGACAACACAAAACTTGTTAAACAAGGAATATAACACCAGATTACTATTTTTCCTCCAAATCTTTGTTGGAAGATCTGTCTTAGTTAAAGTCATATGAAATAAGTTTCTGGTAATTATAAAGTTTTTCCTCACACATAATTGAGTTTTGTGGTTGCCAAATTTCTAACTAAAGGTGTCATGGTTAGGGTCACTGCATATGGAAAAGCTATCTGCAAATTAGAGTAGGAGAAGACAATAATTCAATAGCAGGAAAATTATGAAAATTAGATAAGATAAAGGATTTTATTTAAGAAGGTCTATATACACATGTTTCATATCAAAACATAGCCATTCAAGTATATTAACATATTAAATTTTTATGCCTACGCCATCACCGGAGAGGGCATACAGTGTTACCCTTGTCCTTCCGTACGACCATACGTACGTATGTATGTCCCAATATTGGTTTCCGTTCTCTAACACAGATCAAGTTCAAATTTGGGTAGCGTCACTACCATTCTCGAGTTGTGCCCCTTTATAACGTTATATGCAAGTGGGGCATCCTCCATTTATTTTCTTTAATTTGAAGAATCATATGACTTTAAAAAACCTTTATTAGGGCATACAGTTTTGATTCCGCTGTGATTTTTTAATGCCCCGCCAGTAGCGGAGGGGGCATTAAGTTTTACCCTTGTACGTACAGACGTACGGATGTATGTCCCAAAATTGGTTTCCATTCTGTAACTTGAGTTTGCCTCAACCAAATGTTATGAAACTTACACACAATTCTTATTACCACAAAACACAGATCAAGTTTGAATTTTAATAGTGTGACTTTAACCGTTCTAGAGTTATGCCCCTTTATAAATGGAAAAATTGCAAAATTTTTAGTTTCCATTCTATAACTTAAGATTGCCTCAACCAAATGTTATGAAACTTATACACAATGCTTATTACCACTAAATACAGATCAAGTTTGAATTTTGGTAGGGTCACTCTAACAATTCTAGAGTTATGCCCCTTTATAAATGGAAAAATTGCAAAATATTTAGTTTCCGTTCTCTAACTTAAGTTTGCCTCAACCAAATGTTATGAAACTTATACACAATGCTTATTACCACAAAACACAGATCAAGTTTGAATTTTGGTGGTGTCACTCAAATGGTTTTAGAGTTTGCCCCTTTATAATGGAAAAATTGCAAAATTTTTAGTTTCTGTTCTCTAACTTAAGTTTGCCTCAACCAAATGTTGTGAAACTTATACACAATGCTTATTACCACAAAATACAGATCAAGTTTGAATTTTGGTGGCGTCACTCAAACTGTTCTAGAGAAATGCCCCTTTATAAATGGAAAAATTGCAAAATTTTTAGTTTCCGTTCTCTAACTTAAGTTTGCCTCAACCAAATATTATGAGACTTACACACAATGCTTGTTACCATAAAACTCAGATCAAGTTCTAATTTGGGTAGCGTCACTTTTACTTATAACTATATAATATGCAAGCGGAGTCAACAATGCATAAGTTTGTGATTAGGTCTAGTTTATGGTGAACCACTAGTAGTAGGTCAATGATATTTGGTATGCAGTTGTATTAGCATTGGCACATCTCATTACCATGGAGATTATTTTGCCCCGCCCCCTCAGTCATGGTCTATTGACTTTGAAACTTTGCTTAGTTTACATGTATTAGTTTGTGATTAGGTCAGTTTATGGGGAACCACTAGTGGTAGGTCAATGATATTTGGTATGCAGTTGTATAAGCATTGGCATATCTTATTTCCATGGAGATTATTTGGCCCTGCCCCCTCAGTCATGGTCTATTGACCTTGAAACTTTTGCTTAATTTTCATGTATTATTTTGTGATTAGGTCAGTTTAAGGGAACTGTTAGTGGTAGATCAATGAGAATTGGTATGCAGTTGTATACGCATTAGCACATCTCATTTCCATGGAGAATATTTGGTCCTTACCCCTCAGTCATGGTTGATTGACTTTGAAACTTTTGCTTAATTTAAATGTATTAGTTTGTGATTAGGTCAGTTTAAGATGAACCACTAATGTTAAGTCAATGATATTTGGTATGCAAATGTATTGGCATTTGCAAGTTTCATTTCCATGGAGATTATATAACTCCACCCCCTCATTATGGTTCATTGACTTTGAAACTTTTAATTAGTTTACAAGTTAATGTTTGTGTTTAGGTTTGTTTAAAGGGAACGACTTATGAAAAGTCAATGGTACTTGGTATGCAGTTGTATTAGCATTGGTACATCTCATTTCCATGGAAATTGTTAAGCCCTGTACCTGCAGTCATGGTTAATTGACTTTGAATATTTGCATAACTTACATGTTAAAGTATTGCTATTTTAATTTCAACATTTGCATTATGATATCAGAATAACAAATAGGCGAGACATATCTCTGTGTTAACAGTTTATTTTTAAAAACATTTGGATTATCTTCTTTACATACATGGACTATATATAAAGTATACATTAAATATGTGCAACAATTGTTTGGAAATGATTCTTTATTAAATATTCATGATTACAGAAAAAAACAAGCTCTTTTTGCTATTTATTTATATAATTAGATAAAAATGCATTGGTGATTTTTTCCATGAAAGTTGTTACTAAATGATCTTCCTACATAATTAAACCTAATGTCATTTTTATACGACCGCAAAAATTTGCGTTCATATATTGCTATCATGTCGTCTTCGTCATTGTCGTCCAAAGACATTTTGTTTCCAGACAAAAACTTTAGTATAAGTGAATGGATCTCTATGATATTTAACCACAAGGTTCAATAGCACAAAAGAAAGGTTGGGATTGATTTTGGGGGTTATGGTCCCAACTGTTTAGGAATAGTCAAAAAGGGGCCAAAAAAGGCATTTTTCTAGTTTCCGGACAATAACTTGTGTATAAGTGTATGGATCTCTATGAAATTATACCACAAGGTTCCATACCACAAAGGGAAGGTTGGGATTGACTTTGGGGGTTATGGCCCAAACCGTTCAGGAATTAGGGGCAAAAAGGGGGCCGGGAAACAAGGTTTTTCTGGTTAATGGACAATTACTTAAGTATTAGTCTACGGATCTCTATTAAATTGAAACACAAGGTTCCATACCACAAAGAGAAGATTGGGTTTGACTTTGGGGGTTATGGCTCAAACCGTTCAGGAATAAGGGGCAAAAGGAGGAGGGGGGGAACAAGGTTTTTCTGGTTTCCGGACAAATACTTAAGTATTAGTCAATGGATCTCTATGAAATTGTACCACATGGTTCCATACCACACACAGAAGGATTGGGTCGATTTTGTGGGTTGTGGCTTTAATCGTTAAGAAATTAGAGGCCAAATAAGGGCCAAAAACAAGACTTTTCTAATACTAGCTAAGCTGGTTCTAACATAAATTATTTCTGATCTATATAGAGAAACAACAAATACTGATATGGCAGGAGATACACACCAAACAGGGTGTGTAAATCATTATATTTAGTTTATAAACAGATTTACTAAGTATTGCACAACAGCAAAGTATTGCACAACAGCAAGAAATCTTCAATTGAAAATAAATACAAATCTTTTAACCAATTTCAATGAGGATTAATTTAAAGTCTTGAATTGTTTGAGGTTTCTACCATGTATTACTATATTGGATATTTGGACATTTTTAAATATGTCTACATTGAGGTCCAAAGGGTCCAAAATTAGACTTTGTTTGAAATCATCAAAAACTGAATTCTTGTGGTTCTATGATATGCTGAATCTAACTGTGCATTCAGATTTTTAATTTTTGGCCCTGGTTTCAAATTAGTCCATATTAAGGTCCAAAGGGTCCAAAATTAAACTTTGTTTGAATTCATGGTTTTTTTTTTATACGCCTGTTTACGGGACGTATTTTGGTATACTGTTGACCGTCTGTCCGTCCGTTTGTCCATCCGTCGTCAACATGTCGGACATTAATTCAAGAACTCTTTAACCAATATGCATGAAACTTTGGTGAATTGTTTATATCTATTGACGTGAGCTCCCTTTCGTTTTTTATAAATTTCTGATGTACCATTTCCGAGTTTTGGGGTTTTATTCATTAAAAAAGGGGGGATTTTCCAGTTTCGGACAATAACTCAAAAACAATTTCACCAATTTGCATGAAACTTTTGTATATTGTTCATATCTATTGACGTGAGCTCCCTATCATTTTTTATAAATTTTGGATGTACCGTTTCCGAGTTTTGGGGTTTTACTCATTAATAAAGGGGGGATTTTCCAGTTTTCGGACAATAACTCAAAAAAATGTCACCAATTTGCATGAAACTTTTGTGAATTGTTCATATCTATTGACGTGAGCTCCCTTTCGTTTTTTATAAATTTCGGATATACCGTTTCCGAGTTTTGGGGTTTTATTCATTAAAAAAGGGGTGATTTTCCGGTTTTCAGACAATATCTCAAAAACAATTTCACCAATTTGCAAAAACTTTGGTGAATTGTTTATGCCTATCGACATGAGCTCCCTTTTGATTTTTATAAATTTTCGATTGCAGGTTACCGAGTTATAAGATTTTATTTGTTTATAGTCTGACAACAGATTTACTAAGTATTGCGCAACAGCACTGTATTGCACAACAGCAAGAAATCTTTCATATAACCAATTTCAAGTTCTTTGACTACAATTATTCAGAAACTTATAATATATCAAATATTTACTGTGAAAGTACTTTTATTCGTGGGATACCAATTTTCGTGGTTTTCGTGGATGGCTTTGTCCACGAATTTAACTGTCCAACGAAATATAATAACTGTTGTCCAATTCCAGACATGGAACGATCCCCATGTAGGTTTGATTACATGGATACGGTCATATAAACCAACGTACTATGAACTAAATATACATTTTTTTTTGTACAACTTCCGATTGTACCCATTTAATCTTTAAAAAATCTAAAATGTACGACTGTTAACATTTTAATTCTCATGAGAAATAATTTTTATCGATGAAAGTCAGATTTCCGGTGATGATATGCGATAATGAAAAGTTCCTTCTTTCATAATTCTCATAAGAAAAAAAATACTGATTTCATTTTGGGCTTGCTTTTTTATATCATAATAATTGATTCCACAATTCAAAATATTATGAATTTGTTAGTAATGAAGAACGAACAAGTGAGTGAAAATGAACACCTTATTTAACAATGCCCCACAAATCATTATAAAATAACATATGATTGATATCACGAATATTCGATTCTGAAGTCTTCAAATTCTTCACTCGATTTTTTTTTCTTCAGAAAACTAAAATCCACGAATTTAAGAACCCACGAACAAGTAACTTTTGCTGAAACCACGAAAATTGATACCCACGAATAAAAATACTTTCACAGTAATTACAATCCAAATTCAGACCTGAAACAAGCTTGAATATTGTGTCCATTTTTGCCCCAACTGTTCAGGGTTGGACCTCTGCGGGCGTATCCAGCTGCGCTCAGCGAAGCAGTTTATTTTATATGCTGAATCTAACCATGGAATTAGATTTTGGATATTGGACCATTAAGTAGATTAAGTGTCCAATTTCAAATTCTTAAGTTATCTCACCAGATTTATTCTGTGTCAGAAATCTATAATGTGTCAAATATTTAATCACTATCCAAATTCAGAGCTGTATCAAACTTGAATATTGTGTCCATTGTTATGTCAGAAAATCGCCTTTTAATTGTAGCCAACAAAAGACACAAATCAATAATAAAATTTAACAAGATTTATTATACACTAGTTTACAAAAAGTATTACACAAAAAGAAATGTCAACTTAACTGTCAAAATATGAGTCCAATCTTTTATCTTTTCTTTATCCGGAAATCTTCACGGGAATCCACAGAATATTATATCCAATTGGTCACAATCTAGTATGATGTAGTTTGTAAATAAAAGTGTCAATCCAACTGCAGAGAATGTTGATGTCTATCGATGTCTAAGTCTATCTATGTCTATGTCCAAATCTCTATATATTTTACTAACTTTTGGGTCTGCATTTAAATACTCAAACAGAAATTTCTAGACAACGCTAGAAATATAAATTACGCATCTTTTGTTATGATCATTCTGGAAACGTTATGTAAGTGAAATAGAAAGTTCTAATCATTCCATGAGTATCAATGAATGTTCCAGTGAATTCTAAACTGCATAGTTGTAACACAATGTATTTTATTTTGTACACAATGTATATAAAACAATGTAAACATTCTTAGGCCACACAAACAAATTAGGCCAACTAAATAGATATAATAGTTACAATATCATAACACCTCCCCTTAAAAAGTTTGAGTGTAACAAAACTTTTCATGAATAATATGTACAAAATACATAGTATATACAAATTGTTTCAATAAGTTCTAGATAAAGCATCTGCTATTACATTATCTTTACCTTTAATATGTTTTACAATAACATCATATTCCTGTAACAATAAACTCCACCTAGTCAATCTCTGGTTCTTGTTTCTCATTTTATGTATGAAGGTGAGAGGATTATGATCAGTATAAACAAGAATAGGATGCACAGTGGGATCAAAATGTTGAAGTGCAGACAACAGTGCAAAACACTCTTTTTCAATAGTTGAATAATTTTTCTGATGTTTATCTAATTTCTTAGAAAAATATGATATAGGTTTTTCAACATTTTCATCTGTCTCTTGATATAAAACAGCTCCAACTCCTACATCGCTTGCGTCAACAGCAAGTTTGAATTGTTTTTCATAGTCTGGAGTGATCAGAACTGGACTATTAATTAAAAGTGATTTGCTATTTTCAAAAGCGTTTTGACAATTTTCACTCCAGATGAATTTAGAATCTTTCCGTAAAAGATGAGTCAATGGTTGAACAACAGTCGCAAAATTTGAACAGAATTTCCTGTAAAATCCAATCATGCCTAAATATCTCATAAGTTGTTTTTATTTGTAGGAGGAGGAAATTTGGTAATTGCATCCACTTTAGCCGTAATAGGTTTCACCTGACCTTGGCCAACTGTATGCCCTAAATAATCAACAGTGGCCTGACAAAATTAACTTTACCAAGATTAACAGTCAAATTTGATTGTGACAATCTATCAAAAGTATCATATAAATGTGTTAAATGTTCTTCCCAGCTATCACTACATACAATAAGATCATCAATATAAGCATAACAACAGTCTAAATCTTTTATAACATTATTGATCATTCTTTGAAATGTAGCTGGAGCACTTTTCATGCCAAACGGCATTACAGTATATTGAAATAAGCCATCTGGTGTGACAAAAGCTGATATTTCTCGAGCTCTCTGTGTCAATGGGACTTGCCAGTAACCTTTCAATAAATCAAATTTGCTCACAAATTTTGCTTTTCCAATATTATCAATGCAATCGTCTACCCTTGGAATCGGATAGGAATCAGATTTTGAAACAGAATTTACTTTTCTGAAATCAGTTACGAAACGAAGGTTTTATCTGGTTTGGGCACAAGCAGACAAGGAGAGCTCCATTCACTGTTACTCGGCTCAATAATATCATTGTCAAGCATATATTTAATTTCTTGTCTCATAAATTCAAGTTTGAGTGGATTGAGCCGGTAAGGATGTTGCTTAATTGGAGAAGCATCACCAACATCGACATCATGACAAACAGCAGTGGTTTTGTTTGGCACATCTGGAAAAAGATTTTAAAAGAAAATACCAAGGCTTTTAATTTTCTCTACGATCAAAAGACAGATGTGCAAGTTTTGAATCTAAATTTGACAAAATTTCTGAATTTTTCAATCTAACTGTCTCTTCCATAGTTTTAGAACTAAAAGGTGGTTCAATTACACCTGCTTTGTCATGATTGTTCTCCAATTTAACCATGGCTAAAGTGGTAACTGGTTTATTCTCACCTTCATTAGTACGCTCAAAATATGGTTTTAACATATTAATGTGACACACTCTATTTTGTTTACGCCGACCTGGTGTTTTTACAATATAATTCAAATCATTGATTTTACTCTCTATGGTATAAGGACCACAATATTTAGCTTGTAATGGATGTCCAGGGACTGGCAAAATACAAGTACCTTATCACCAGGCTCAAAAATCTGTCCCTGGCATCTTTATCATACCATATTTTCATCTTACTCTGAACAGTTTTAAATTGTTCTGAGCAATTTGACAAGCAGTATACAATTTTTCTTTAAATCTAGATACATAGTCTAGAAGATTCAAGTCAGTGTGTTCAGTAAGCCACTTTTCCTTTATCAATTTTAAAGGTCCCTTACAGTATGACCAAATACCAACTCAAAGGGACTAAAACCAAGGGATTCTTGAACAGCCTCTCGGACCACAAAAGTAAAAGTGAACACCATCATCCCAATCCCTGTCAAATTGAAGACAAAAGTTCTGATCATGTTCTTCAATGTTTGATGAAAACGTTCTAAGGCACCTTGAGATTCTGGATGATAAGCACTTGACCTATACTGAGCAATCCCTAACTGGTACACGACTTGCTGAAATATACCTGACATGAAATTTGAACCCTGGTCGGACTGTATAGACTTTGGAAGTCCTACTAGCGTGAAAAATTTGATCAGAGCCTTGACAATAGTAGGTGTCTTGATATTCCTTAACGGAATAGCCTCAGGAAAACAGTGGAGGTACACATGATCGTCAGTAAATCGCATTTCGGTCTTGGTTTTCGGTAAAGGTCCAACGCAATCAATGAGTACTCGGCTGAAAGGTTCTTCAAAGGCTGGAATAGGCAGAAGTGGTGCTGGTGGTATTTTCTGGTTAGGCTTACCAACAACCTGGCATATATGGCATGATTTGCAGTATTCTGCGACATCATTTCTAAGTCTTGGCCAGTAGAAATGCTGCAAGATCTTAAGGCAAGTCTTCCTTATACCTAAGTGTCCAGCCAAGGGGGTGTCATGAGCAAGACCAATAATGTCTTGCCTATAGACTTTAGGCACCACCACTTGGTATACCACTCTCCATTCCTCCTCTGGGGTAGCATCAGGGGCCTCCACTTTCTCATTAAAATGCCGTCTTGATGGTAATAGCATTCGCCACTTTGTCTGCTTCTTCCTGTGGTTGAGCCCTCTGGCGGAGCTGAAGAACCTCAGGGTCTTTATTTTGTTCTTCGACAAATTTCCTTCGGTCTAATGAATGGCTGTTTACGTCTGGCCATGGCATAATTACATTCTTGCTTATACTAGGTGGTCTTATTACGGCCTTCTCTGAGCTACTGGGACCTTCAATGTCGGCTAGAAAGGTGTCAGAAAGGTCCATGTAATCAAACTGGTCTTCTTGCAAATCCTCATTTTGCTGTTTTCTAGCCATCGCCTAGTAACGACACAAGCTGGATACAGTTCAGCATCATCTTCAGGTGATTTAACATCCACCACCGGTTCACTGGTAACAATTGGTTCAGCAACCACTTTGTTCCTAGCTAGATCATTTCCTAGCAATAATGAAACACCCTCAACAGGAGATTAGGACGAACACCCACAACAACTGGTCCAGTTATCAAATCTGACTTCAGATAAATACGATGGAGGAACATCTATACAACCTAACTCCACACCTTGTAACAAAACGGAGGCACCAACAGAAGTCTCCTCGGACAAAGGCAACACACCTTCTAACAATAAAGACTGAGAAGCTCCAGTGTCCCGTAAAATCTTAATAGGTTGAGGAGTAGTATTATCAACAATAGAAACAAACCCATCAGACATAAAGGGTTTATAATCCTCCATGTAATCACAAAACTGGACTTAAAAGCCTGACTCGCAGGACATTCCAACGTATTGGTAACACGGGTGTCGTACAAGCACTGGTCTTGGGCCTATTATCTCTTTCATTCTTCTTCTGAGTCTGAAACAATCAGCCATCAGGTGACCATTCTTCTTACAATAAGCACAAGTCAGTGACTTCTTCTCAAAAGTATCAAATTTCGGACTAGACATATTATAACTAGACTGACTCTTATTCTGTGCAACAGGCTTACTATCAGTACGCTCAGTGCTTTGATTCTTGTAATTTCCACTCAAGTATTAAAATTTTGACCTTTGAAACTTCTCTTATGTGAAAGGGTATAATTATCGGAAATAACAGCTGCATCTTGTAATGTCTCAACAGTTTTGTCATCTAAATGTGTTTTAAGTCTAAATGAACACATTGCTTGAACTCTTGTAATAACATCAGTTGTCTTAGGTTCTTAAAATTGTTATCTATTTTCTTTGACGTAAGCCATTTATCAAATAGGTCTTCTTTTCCCTAGCAAATTCAACATAGGTTTGTGAATCAAACTTTTATAAGATCTAAACTTCTGTCTATATGCTTCTGGCACTAGCTCATAAGCTTTCAAAACTTCCTTTTAACCGTGTCATAATCAGAACTTCGTTCGGATGAAAGTGCTGAGTAAATTTCAGCGGCCTTGCCCTCAAAACACTTTGCAGCATTGTAGTCCAAAAGGCTTCGCCATTTCAAATTATGAGCAATTTTCTCAAACTGTGGAAAATATTTATCGACTGTTTTTCACAAAATCTGGGAACCAAACGTATATTTTTGCTGCATCAAAATGTTCTGATTTCGACTGTACATTAGTGTTACTTTCTCCTTTGACCATTTCAATTTTATTTTCTCCATCTCTAACCTTTCCCTCATTTCAAGTTCTGCCTGTTTTAATTTAGATTCATCTTCTTTTCTTTTCTTTCATCTTCTCCATCTCTAACCTTTCCTTCATTTCAAGTTCTGCCTGCCTTTCTTCTTTTCTTTTCCAATTGTTTTAATTTAAGTTCATGTTCTAATTCAAGCTGTTTTAATTTGATAGTGTCAACATTTTCGACCTTAAGATCAAGAGCCTCTTCACCTAAAATTTCTGCGTCAACTAATTTGTCTATTACCAAATTTTTATAATTTGTTTTCTCATAGATACTCTAAAGTCTAATTTCAGATGTTTAGCAAGCAACACTAATTCCTCTTTCTTTAAATTATCAAACTTCTCCAGGTCTGGCGTTTTCAAAATTTACCGGCTTCAAATGCCATTTTGTAGAATTTTGTTGGCTATTTCTAATAAAATACTGAACAAATATTTTTTTAAAATAAGATATTAACGTTATCCCGGACTTGAGCCCCAATTTCTGTTATGTCAGAAAATCACCTTTTAATTGTAGCCAACAAAAGACACAAATCAATAATAAAATTTAACAAGATTTATTATACACTAGTTTACAAAAGTATTACACAAAAGAAATGTCAACTTAACTGTCAAAATATGAGTCCAATCTTTTATCTTTTCTTTATCCGAAATCTTCACGGAATCCACAGAATATTATATCCAATTGGTCACAATCTAGTATGATGTAGTTTGTAAATAAAAGTGTCAATCCAACTGCAGAGAATGTTGATGTCTATCGATGTCTAAGTCTATCTATGTCTATGTCCAAATCTCTATATATTTTACTAACTTTTGGGTCTGCATTTAAATACTCAAACAGAAATTTCTAGACAACGCTAGAAATATAAATTACGATCTTTGTTATGATCATTCTGGAAACGTTATGTAAGTGAAATAGAAAGTTCTAATCATTCCATGAGTATCAATGAATGTTCCAGTGAATTCTAAACTGCATAGTTGTAACACAATGTATTTTATTTTGTACACAATGTATATAAAACAATGTAAACATTCTTAGGCCACACAAAACAAATTAGGCCAACTAAATAAATATAATAGTTACAATATCATAACACCATACTTGCCCCAACTGTTCAGAGTTCGACCTCTGCTGTCATATCCAGCTGCTCCAGGCGGAGCGCATTTTTAAAAACTTGAGTGCATGAACTCATTTTAGTGCTAATCATTAAAATCAGTTGAAAAATACATCTTTTCCTAAATACTTTTTTGTCACATTTTGATGACCTGAAAATATCATATTATGTTTATCCTTATTTTGCTAGGAAACATGATTATTATTAAACATCAACTTAAATTTTGTTGTTGTTGTAAATATATTTACTCAATTCACAGTATATCAAACTCAGATGTACCACTAAGTTTATTTGATTTTTCCTGGAAATCCTATGCACTAATATATACTTGACAAAGATCTTGAACTGAGATTTCATCTTATCTGTTTTGAAGTAATGAGTGTCAACTGTATCTCCTACTTGCAATATGAAGAAGTCACTCAGATTTCATTTGCTGAAAAACTTTCATTATATTGAAGCATTAACATTTCCTAAACCACGCTACAGCTGCTACAGTGTTCTGTCATTGTAAAATAACCTTAACATAAATGACAAAACTACATTCAGAACATAAACTTCAGTTACAGGATGCTCTTAAATATTAACTATTTGGTTCTCAGTAATAAACTGGTAATACATCTTTAAATATTTGGAATGGAAACATTTTCATTATATTACTGGTTCATTAATTAAATAATTTATACCAATTTTTTGGCTTAAACTGCGTAATTTATGTCTGGTTGAATTCCTTATTTTAATTTTTTCTAACTTTTGGTCAATTGAATTCTGCTCAAACTGTTATTTTTTTGATAATCAAAGTGTGTTTTGCTTTTTCCCAAGTTTTCATTTTTGAAAATTAGGACCTTTGCCATTTTTGACAATGGACATTTGACCGAAAATAAAAAATGCACATAGGGTCATTTGTGCGCCGACATCATAGGACATTTTAGCGCTGGAACATTAACCTTACCTGGAATTAAAAATAGGACGTTTGCGCGAAATTTTCTGTGATACTTTTATATGAATTAAGAAAATATTTTTAAAAAGTAAGAAAAAAGAGTAAGTTTTTAAAATAAATATATTTTATTTGATTTTACACCTGAGTAATTTTTTCGGATCTGGCTAGCTAATGGTAGTTAATTCTACTATAATTCATTGGTTATGCACATTTTCTTTGCTCTATGTTTCTTACATTTATAAAGTGAAATGTTCCTTAGCACTTGAGATCTTAATACTAATACATGTACATATTAAATTGAATATCATTTTGACCGAGACTTAATAAAAAAAGAGCCTTGTTTGTGACAGTTTCAGATATAGAGTGGTTACTTCCACATCCCTGTGGTGAGCAGGGATAACAGATTATATCTGGGGAACAGAATAGGTACTCCTTCATCGTTCTTATTTTTTTTCACTCAAATGTCCTATGCTTATGTTTTATTTTTGCTCAAATGTCCTAAAATTTCAGCGCTCAAATGTCCTAAAATTTCGGTGCGCAAATGTCCTATACTTTGGCACTCAAACGTCCTTTTTTTTATCTCTCAAATGTCCTTTGCCCGCCATTTTATGGTTTTTGTCGAGCCTGCGACTTTTGTCGCAGAAAGCTCGACATAGATATAGTGATCCCACAGCTATGGCGGCAGCGGCGTTAGCTAACTTCTTAAAAGCTTTATATTTTAGAAGGCGGAAGATCTGGATGCTTCATACTTTGTGTATGGATGCCTCATGTTATGAAGTTTCCGTCAGTCACATGTCCAATGTCCTTGACCTCATTTTCATGGTTCAGTGACTACTTGAAAAAAAAATAAGATTTTTTGTAATGTTAAATTCTCTCTTATTATAAGTAATAGGATAACTATATTTGGTATGTGCATACCTTGCAAGGTCCTCATGCCCGTCAGACAGTTTTCACTTGACCTCGACCTCATTTCATGGATCAGTGAACAAGGTTAAGTTTTGGTGGTCAAGTCCATATCTCAGATACTATAAGCAATAGGTCTAGTATATTCGGTGCATGGAAAGATGTAAGGTGTACATGTCCAACTGGCAGGTGTCATCTGACCTTGACCTCATTTTCATGGTTCAGTGGTCAAAGTTAAGTTTTTGAGTTTAGGTCTTTTTTTTCTAATACTGTATGCAATAGTTCAACTATATTTGGTGTATGGAAACATTTTATGGTCTATATGTCAGTCACGCAGGTTTTATTTGACCTTGACCTCATTTTCAAGGTTCATTGCTCAGTGTTAAGTTTTTGTGTTTTGGTCTGTTTTTCTTAAACTATAAGCAATAGGTCAACTATATTTGTTGTATGGAAGAATTGTTAGCTGTACATGCCTGCCTAGCATGGTTCATCTGACCTTGACCTCATTTTCATGGTTCATTGGTCAATGTTTAGTTTACTTGGTTAATGTTAAGTTTATGTGACAGTTGTTATAAAGCTTTATATTTAGGACTATCAACATAATATCAATGATTAGTAAAGAAGGCGAGACATTTCAGCGTGTGCACTCTTGTGCTTTTGTGATGGTATGAAAATGATGATTATGTAATCTGTCATTTCAGGTAATTGTTTTTTTGTGTTTTTTTTTTCGTTTATCGTTCTTAGCTTAAATCAGTATTCTTTTTTGCAGTGTTTCAAATTTTGTTACCTGGATTTTTAAGGCGTATAATAGGGTATGGCTTTTTTCATTTTTGAAGGTCTGATTTTTCAGGAAGTTGTTTACATCTTTGTTGTTTGGTCTTTTATGGATAGTTGTCTTATTGGCAGTCATACCACATTTCATTTTTTTTGTATACTGATGTCATTAAAAACAAAATGAGCACAAGTTTTAAAGATAAGCAGGAAAGTTTAAATTTGAATTATTTATTAAAGCTGAAAATGAAGTATCCAAAATATGGCATGACAAAAAAAACTAAACTGCTGTTATTTTAACTCTTTTTTTTTGAGTAACATGATACAATCACAGTAAAGACATTGAAGTTTCTCTATACTGTTAGCCAACTAATTTTCAGAAGGATTTATTTTCATGACTTCTGCACATAGAAAAATAACACAAATGATATTCTCTTATATAAATACGTCAAAAAGTTTAAAAAATTGCCACAAAGTAGACTTAAAAAGTGCTAAACACAAAAAGTAGTATTCACAAAAAAAACTTCATTTACAATGTATCATATAAACCTTATGAGATTAACTGGCTAGTGGGACACAATATTTCTCTACTGTTCAAAGTAAATTGTAAATATTTAAAATGCTTAGCAGGCTCTTGTGTTGTAAAATTGGGAAAGCTTACTATCTTGAGTAGATAAATGATCATAAATATTACTTCTCAATTGATGCAGTGGTAGAATGTTTATTTATTTTCAGGGAATATTTCCAAAGATGTATATACATACCAAAGACTGTGATGTAGAAAATCCAGGGTAAGCTTTATAGTACATTTCATAAATATATCTGCATAGCAAATATTAATTGTAAAAAACGATTCCTGAGAAAACTATGGATTGTAAAATGTATGATTTAATAGACCTTTAAAAATAAATCATCCAAAACATAATGTGACAAACAATACTGCAAATCTTATGTACCCACAGTAATACTATGTTTTATGAGTGCCATAATACACACTTAGTAAACTATGTTTTGAGGTTAATATTATGAACATTTTTAAAGTTTACTCTCACAAAATTATGATGACTTATTTAATTTCAAGTGTCATTGATTTAGATCTTTGACCATGTGTTATTCAGCATTTCAATACGTAAACTTTTATGTAAGGATCTACATATTTTTATATGATGAGTTAAGCTATTATTCAGTAAGTATGAATCAAGAGAGATTTGGGTTTTTGTTCAATGAGACAAAAACCCAAAAACATGATTAGATTTGAAAAAACATTCAGCATGAACAAATGTAGGTTATTTCTAGTAGCATTCTAGAAATGGTACGCTGAGATTTACAGCAAAATATTATTGGTACTTACTAGTAGTCTGCATTCAAGAGGAATTGTATCACTGTTACCTTTAATTGAAGTCTTAATGACCTATTGGAAATTTTGTTAATCTTACCAGGAATGCACTATAACTAGATAATTTTGATTTTGTTCATATGCTTCAATGGAAAAACTATAGCTGGTCTTTTTATTACAGACAATTCGAGACAGTGAAACCAAAGGAAGATTCAATGGCTATGGAGTTGACGTTCACGCTCCGAGAATGGTGGGTGGCATGGAAAAATTCATTTCTTAGACAGGTTTGTTTGCTATAATTTCAAGTTAGCTTGATTTGTATGTGCATCTTAAAACTGTAAATTCAGAAGTTATTGCAAGGTTTTTATTAATGGGAATAATGCGATTTGATGATTATCGTAATAATAAGAACTCGCTTTCTAATATCTGATATAGATTTTCCTGAAACGGCAATAATTAATCTTGCATTTTTGTCCGTTCTTCAAAAAATGGCAATGTCTGTATGCACGCAATAGTTTCTGAATTTACATTAGTGTATTACACATGACTGTTCAAGTCACTAAAGCTGTTTTCAAAAATCTTGGTTTAATATTTAGTGTACTGTATGTAGATTATTCCATTAGTCTGTCTGGGCATTTAATTTGGTATCATAAATTTTTATTACTTTTCTTCATTCTGTACCATTGCTGGTGACATGTTAGACCCCAAGGAAATGTTCTACCAAGAAGACAATTCATCAGAGTTTACATGACTGAAATAACACATTTTGAGGGCATTTATTCAGTTTTAATAAGTTACGTAACTGTACTTAAACTAATGTTGCAACTCCCTAGATTTTAGGCATATTTGACCTAAGATACCTTTAGGCTACTATTTAGATCATTTTGGATTTGATGCAGGAAACCTTTTATGTATATGTGGTTTTCAAAGCTCCTAGCATTCAGTTTATCTGATGAAGTTGTTACAGAACTTGTAGTCACTTTAGTATATTTATATTTGTTGCTAAAAGTTCAAACCTTTGATTAATACATCTTTTAGAATCTGGTGCAAAAAATTTTGTCCGCCTTTTTGAATTTGATATGGTCACATATAATGGGAGGACAATCCCTATTTATTTTGAAATCACTTCACTTAAAGTCAAGGTCCTAGTTACTACAAATAGACAAAAATTAGTGCAGGAAAGGAATTTTGAGATCTTGTATTAGATTGTAATGAAACATGCATGTATGGATACATATACTAAAAGGAAAATCCCTTTTTGATTTGGAGATAATTGCTTCCAAAGTCAAGGCCAAAGTTATAAAAAATCCTGAAATTAATATAGAATAGGAGTTTCCAAAAAATAACCCCAGAACCTTATGTATGACTAGAACCAAACTTTATTCACTAACTATGAGAGGAAGACCCCTATTGATTCTGAGGTAATAAGTCAAGGTTTTAGTTTCTAAAATTAGAGTGAAATACATGCAGAAAAGGGTTTTCCTAATGATAACTCCAGGACCTTACATTAGATTGGAACAAACCTTGGATTTAAGTTAAGAAATAAGTGGAGGAAGATCAATTTTGAATTCTAGCTCAATACTTCCAAAGATCACAGCTTATAGAAATAGAGGCAAATTTGTGAAATAACAATGATAGAAAAATTTCTATTTTACAATACATTGAAAAAGGAAACTTCTACTAAACATGAATACATGAATATACTGAATCCTTGACTTTGTGATGGTTAAAATATGAAGCTGTAACTTGCTAGAAAAAGGTTCATGGCTTTTGATATTGTTAGCTTACTCACTAAGGATCTTTAATTTAAGAAATAATCTCTGTGACTCAGCCATTTGAGTCTTTCATCCATTTTAATTTTTCTATTTTTTTTCAGGGACCAACTTTAGTACTTACTCAAATTTACCACACAATGAATGAATTAATTCTTTTACGAGGAAAACTAATGAGTAATATGTTAACAGAGGATAGTATGGTAGAACTGAAAGAAGAAATAGCTGATATTGTAGATTGGGGAAATGGGTAAGTTAGAGAGAGAAAGAGTGGTACAAGACTCTTCAAAAATGGTTAAGTTATTGAGGAAAGTTACAATAGACTTGGGGAATGGTTAAGTTACAAAGAGAATGATGTGATAGATATGGAAAATGGTTGGAGAGAGATATTCTAGACTGAAGAAATGTAAAGTTAAGAGAGATCATTCCATTATTGTTGTTACCTATTTCCCACATGAAGAAATATTTCCCATAGGACTGAACTGAATGTAATATAAATAAGTTATACTACAAATGCATTATTTTGATTGGCTTCTCTGCAATGTGATACAAAATTTGTGACTTTTCTATTGGCTAAGCATCTAAGCAAATTTTATATGCCCATCAAAGACGGGACATATGATATATACCAATGTCAGTTTGTCCGTCTGTTGTTCTGTTAACACTTTATACAATAACTCAAATTGTCTTTAACCAATTTTCATATAACTTCAAAAATAACATTAGAATTGACAGAAGAAATCTCCCTTTTAATTTTTGTCGAGCCTGCGACTTTTGTCGCAGAAAGCTCGACATAGGGATAGTGATCCGGAGGCGGCGTTAGCGAACTTCATAAAAGCTTTATATTTTAGAAGGTGGAAGACCTGGATGCTTCATACTTTGTATATGGATGCCTCATGTTACAAAGTTTCCGTCAGTCACATGTCCAATGTCCTTGACCTCATTTTCATGGTTCAGTGACTACTTGAAAAAAAAGTTCAGATTTTTTGTAATGTTAAATTCTGTCTTGTTATAAGTAATAGGATAACTATATTTGGTATGTGCGTACCTTGCAAGGTCCTCATGCCCGTCAGACAGTTCACTTGACCTCGACCTCATTTCATGGATCAGTGAACAAGGTTAAGTTTTGGTGGTCAAGTCCATATCTCAGATACTATAAGCAATAGGTCTAGTATATTTGGTGTATGGAAGGACTGTAAGGTGTACATGTCCAACTGGCAGGTGTCATCTGACCTTGACCTCATTTTCATGGTTCAGTGGTAATAGTTAAGTTTTTGTGTTTCGGTCTGTTTTTCTTATACTGTATGCAATAGGTCTACTATATTTGGTATATGGAATGATTGTAAGGTGTACATGTCTAGGTGGCAGGTGTCATCTGACCTTGACCTCATTTTCATGGTTCAGTGGTCAAAGTTAAGTTTTTGAGTTATGGTCTTTTTTTCTAATACTATATGCAATGGGTCAACTATATTTGGTGTATGGAAATATTTTATGATCTTTATGTCAGTCCCACAGGTTTTATTTGACCTTGACCTCATTTTCACGGTTCATTGCTCAGTGTTAACATTTTGTGTTTTGGTCTGTTTTTCTTAAACTATAAGCAATAGGTCAACTATATTTGTTGTATGGAAGAATTATTAGCTGTACCTGCCTGTCTGGCATGGTTCATCTGACCTTGACCTCATTTTCATGGTTCATTGGTCAATGTTTAGTTTTCTTGGTTAATGTTAAGTTTATGTGACAGTTGTAATAAAGCTTTATATTTAGGACTATCAACATAATATCAATGATTAGTAAAGAAGGCGAGACATTTCAGCGTGTGCACTCTTGTTTTTATTTTTGCCTATGTTATTCTGGAGTTACGGATCTTTGACCCTTAGATTAAAGGCAATTTTTTCACAAATCGTGAACGAATATGAAAATAAGGAGATGAGGTATGATTGCCAATGAGATAACTATCCACCAAAGTTCAAATAAGATGGATTTAAGCTATTATAGGCAACCGTACGGCCTTTAACAAAGAGAAAAACCCATACTATATAGTCCGCTATAAAAGGCCCCGACATGAAAAATATGAAACAACTCAATTGAAAAAACTAACGGCCTAATTTATAACAAAACAATTAATGAAAAACAAATATGACAAACATGAACCAACGACAACCACTGAACTACAGGCTCCTGTCTTGATTAACTCTAGTATTCCTGGATTGATGAAAGGAAACTCCCTTTTGATTTTTTAATTTTAGACTTTAACTCATTTGACCCCAAGAGATTTCTGGAAAATCAGGCATTTTCGAAAATTTGCAAACATATGCAAATTATATGCAAATTAGTAGACTCTTGATGCTGTAACTGATGCTGATCTATTAAACTATGAATTGAGATTTGGGGGCGGGTGGCATGGGTGGGAGGTGGTCTATTTTCTGGTGGGTTTGAACCCACCCCTACTGAAAAATGGTCATTTTCAGTCTATTTTTCGATTTTAATACGACCTTGAGAGGTGAACATTGACCAGACTGTGTTTGTTTGTCATTCAAGTATTACCTTATAGTTACAGCAGTCCATCCATACTGACTGGAAGTAAATGTGACTTCAGTGTCTTGCTGGGGAATTATTTTTGTCAAGTCAGGTCTGCCTAAATGTCCGTTTTTACGGATTTCTGACAAAACAGTGACCTAGATTTTACAGACCAGATTTCTATTGGCCATATTATACCTCCTTGTGTTCCTGTACCACCTATGCATGTATTTATGATAGTAGTTTATACCTACAGCCACTACCAGTTACGTAGTGGCCATCAAAAGATGCCCACCCCCACCTGATTTTGGCTACTTTTCACGTTTTTTTTTATTTTGAACTCTTAAACGGCCTTAAACTTGCCATATTTTCATAAACAGACATCTGAGAAGAGTTTATGGACCATGAACTGCATGGTTAAAATCCCTGTTGTCAAGACAGTTCAGCTGGGACAGTTCCAGAAAAGTATGGAGGGTCATACGGGCCATCAAAGAATGTTGGTCGCCATCACGACTACAGGCGGGATTGGGGGCGAAGGAGTTAATTGTCAGATTTTAGTTAATTTTTCACAAATACAATGTAGTACCATAACTTGAATTTGCTTGGATTGATTTAGTGGAAACGTTACATAATTGTTAGAATTGGTGAACATAACAAACTAATCAATTTAATTCAGTTCAATATGTAAAATCCATTGTTAACGTGTCTGTTACCTTGGGAAGCCACCATTTTCAATTTCGATTTTTATTTATATGTGTTTTCTTCAATAATTAACAAAATACTCACATGTCTCACCAGAAAATCTTCTTGTAAAGTTTATTCTATTTTGAAGTGTTACACAATGCTTTTCTGGTATTTATGTTTGGCACTGAAAGTGTACCTATGATATCAAACAATTAAACATGCCATTTTCAAATCATGAGATTTTCTAACATCAGAGTAATGACTTAAATGGAAGGTTTTGTTTATTTTGCATTAGAATGGAAACAACTACATGCCAAGCTTAAAATACAATACAGTCACTTAAAGGAAGCCTTTGTTAATTTATTCAGTGGCACAAAGGAGTAATAATTGGCAAAGCTTCAAATTCTCCTGCAGAAGTCTTGTATTAGTCTGCCTACCTGCTGAAGACATGTAACAACAAAATAAGCCACAGAAAGAGATTTTACTTTAAGAGAAGTAGGTTCAACAACTTGAAAATTGGATATCTCTTGGTATCATTTATTATTTTATTGAAATTAATAACTAAAGTCGATATAAATCAATATCCAATTCTCACTTGTTTTGAAACCTATATAAATATCCTATCCTTTTGGAAAAGGGTAAGTTAGGGGTGGATAAAGAAGACTGGGGATATGGGAATGAAAGAAAAGAATAATATCACAGACTTGGGGGAAAGAGTAGGTCAAAGGAGGATATTGTAGACAGGGAAATGGATAGGTTACAGAAAGAATAATATCACTGACTTGGGGAAAGGTTAGGTCAAAGGAGGATATTGTAGACAGGGAAATGGATAGGTTACAGAAAGAATAATATCATTGACTTGGGAATGAGTATGTTAGAGAGAATAATGTCAATGACTTGGGGAATGAGTAGGTCTAAGGAGGATATTGTAGACAGGAAATGGATAGGTTACAGAAAGAATAATATCATTGACTTGGGGAATGAATAGATTAGAGACTATATATAGAGAGTGAATAATATCCTTCACATTGATATAGGACAGAGCAAAAAATGGTATTTTTGACTTGCAAAATGGGTAGGTTAGAGCAAAAAGGATATCATTGACTTGGACCATGCAAGACCCGTAGTATTAGACAAAGGCAATGAGTAGGTAAAAGATAGATTAATATTATTGACTTGAAATATGTAGGTTAGAGAGTTACTGGTATCATTGAGTAGGGAAATGTTTGGGTTAAAGAGAGAGAGAGGGATACAAATGACTTTTAGACAAGTCATTGAATTAGGGATTGGAAAGGTTAGAAGAGGAATTTTAGACTGCGAAAATGGGAAGGTCAGAGAGAATGAAATCATTTACTGTGGAAATGAGTGTGTTAGAGAGGATATCATATAGTAGACTTGCTAAATAGAAGTTAAAGAATAGAAAAAAAAATTAAAATTGGTCTACATTAAGGTCCAAAGGGTCCAAAATTAAACTTAGTTTGATTTTAACAAAAATTGAATTCTTAGGGTTCTTTGATATGCTGAATCTAAACATGTATTTTAGATTTTTGATTATGGGCCCAGTTTTCAAGTTGGTCCAAATCGGGTCCAAAATTAAACTTTGTTTGATTTCAACAAAAATTGAATATATGGGGTTCTTTAATATGCTGAATCTAACCATGTATTTAGATTTTTGATTTTTGGGCCCGTTATCAATTTTTTCCACATTGAGGTCAAAAGGGTCCAAAATTAAACTTTGTTTGATTTCATCAAAATTGAATTATTGGGGTTCTTTGATATGCCGAATCTAACCGTGTATTTAGATTCTTAATTTTTGGTCCCATTTTCAAATTGGTCTACATTAAGGTCCTAAGGGTCCAAAATTAAACTTAGTTTGATTTTAACAAAATTGAATTCATAGGGTTCTTTGATATGCTGAATCTAAACATGTATTTAGATTTTGATTATGGGCCCAGTTTTCAAGTTGGTCCAAATCGGGTCCAAAATTAAACTTTGTTTGATTTCAACAAAATTGAATATATGGGGTTCTTTGATATGCTGAATCTAACCGTGTATTTAGATTTTTGATTTTTGGGCCCTTTATCAACTTTGTCCACATTGAGGTCAAAAGGACCAAAATTAAACTTTGTTTGATTTCATCAAAATTGAACTCTTGGGGTTCTTTGATATGCTGAATCTAACCATGTATTTAGATTTTGGATATTGGACCATAATAGGTGAATGTCCAATTTAAAATTTTAAGTTCTTAGACCACATTCATTCTGTGTCAGAAACCTATGCTGTGTCAAATATTTAATCACAATCCAAATCAGAGCTGTATCAAGCTTGAATGTTGTGTCCATACTTGCCCCAACTATTCAGGGTTCGACCTCTGCGGTCGTATCAAGCTGCGCCTCATGGAGCATTTTATTGATTGAGTTAAGCCTTCCAATTGATGTTTTATCGTGTGTTTTTCTATGTTGTGATGTTATACTATTGTTTCAGAAAAAGGGAGAAGGTTTGGTACCATTAAACGTTTAATCCCGCTGCAAATGTTTGCACCTGTCCTAAGTCAGGAATCTGATGTACAGTAGTTGTCGTTTGTTTATGTAATTTATACGTGTTTCTCGTTTCGCTTTTTATATATACTAGACCGTTGGTTTTACCGTTTGAATGGTTTTACACTAGTACTTTTGGGGCCCTTTATAGCTTGTTGTTTGGTGTGAGCCAAGGCTCCGTGTTGAAGGCCGTACATTGACCTATAATGGTTTACTTTTATAAATTGTTATTTGGATGGAGAGTTGTCTCATTGGCACTCACACCATATCTTCCTATATCTATGTATTTAGATTTTGATTATGGGCCCAGTTTTCAAGTTGGTCCAAATCGGGTCCAAAATTAAACTTTGTTTGATTTCAACAAAATTGAATATATGGGGTTCTTTGATATGCTGAATCTAACCATGTATTTAGATTTTTGATTTTTGGGCCCGTTATCAATTTTTTCCACATTGAGGTCAAAAGGGTCCAAAATTAAACTTTGTTTGATTTCATCAAAATTGAATTATTGGGGTTCTTTGATATGCCGAATCTAACCGTGTATTTAGATTCTTAATTTTTGGTCCCGTTTACAAATTGGTTTACATTAAGGTCCATAGGGTCCAAAATTAAACTTAGTTTGATTTTAACAAAATTGAATTCTTAGGGTTCTTTGATATGCTGAATCTAAACATGTATTTAGATTTTGATTATTGGCCCAGTTTTCAAGTTGGTCCAAATCGGGTCCAAAATTAAACTTTGTTTGATTTCAACAAAAATTGAATATATGGGGTTCTTTGATATGCTGAATCTAACCATGTATTTAGATTTTTGATTTTGGGCCCTGTTATCAACTTTGTCCACATTGAGGTCAAAAGGGTCCAAAATTAAACTTTGTTTGATTTCATCAAAATTGAACTCTTGGGGTTCTTTGATATGCTGAATCTAACCATGTATTTAGATTTTGGATATTGGACCATAATAGGTGAATGTCCAATTTAAAATTTTAAGTTCTTAGACCACATTCATTCTGTGTCAGAAACCTATGCTGTGTCAAATATTTAATCACAATCCAAATTCAGAGCTGTATCAAGCTTGAATGTTGTGTCCATACTTGCCCCAACTGTTCAGGGTTTGACCTCTGCGGTCGTATCAAGCTGCGCCCTCATGGAGCATTTTATTTTAAAGTCCAGAAAAATATAACTCCCAATTTACCTGATGAATTTCACATGACTGGGAATTTAATTTAGATCGCCACTTGTCATTATTTTGTAAAATAGTATTGAATCATGAATGTCCAGGACATTATGTTAGTTGTAAATTGAGATTATCGTTGAAGATTGCAAGTCTATAAATGAAAATATCTTTCAATCGCATATTAATTATCCGACAAAGAGGTAATTTCTATCATTTTTTTAAAATATCATCCATATCAACAGATCAACGAAATGGTCGTGAGAAAACAATCCACTGCTGATCACAACCGGGTAGAGTGTCGTACGTTTGCAATCACATTATCCATCAGCAGTCTTTCTACCTTTTATATTTCAATTTTTATTCAATCAATATAATAAATCTACCCCTAATTCCCACTTTTTACCTACCGAATAGTAAAATTGATCGACTCGTGTAAGTTATAAAAATAAAACAAATCAGCTGAGTGATTATGCAACATCCTCAGATGAAAATCATCGTAAAATGATAACTTAAACAGACGGTCAGTTTTCTGTTTGAATAGTTTTGAAAGTTATATCCAAGGATGTTCAAAGTCGCCGTTGTATTTATTAATTTGATCGTTGACAGTACTAGTCCTGGGTCGTTTCGAAAATCTCGATTTTCCGTGTCAGCCGCCATTTTTTTTACCTGTGAGACTTGTCAATCACAAGTTGTCTCCCTTTTACCGATTTTGATAGCGATTTGACTTCGCTATGAAGTGAGTCGGCTGGCGACATTTAGCGATTTTCAAAATTCTTTGGCAACTTAAATCGTCATTTCGCCGGCAAGATTATGGCCTGTGCAATAGGTCTACTATATTTGGTATATGGAATGATTGTAAGGTGTACATGTCTAGGTGGCAGGTGTCATCTGACCTTGACCTCATTTTCATGGTTCAGTGGTCAAAGTTAAGTTTTTGAGTTATGGTCTTTTTTCTAATACTATATGCAATAGGTCAACTATATTTGGTATATGGAAATATTTCATGATCTTTATGTCAGTCCCACAGGTTTTATCTGACCTTGACCTCATTTTCACGGTTCATTGCTCAGTGTTAACATTTTGTGTTTTGGTCTGTTTTCTTAAACTATAAGCAATAGGTCAACTATATTTGTTGTATGGAAGAATTATTAGCTGTACATGCCTGTCTGGCATGGTTCATCTGACCTTGACCTCATTTTCATGGTTCATTGGTCAATGTTTAGTTTTCTTGGTTAATGTTAAGTTTATGTGACAGTTGTAATAAAGCTTTATATTTAGGACTATCAACATAATATCAATGATTAGTAAAGAAGGCGAGACATTTCAGCGTGTGCACTCTTGTTTTTATTTTTGCCTATGTTATTCTGGAGTTACGGATCTTTGACCCTTAGATTAAAGGCAATTTTTTCACAAATCGTGAACGAATATGAAAATAAGGAGATGAGGTATGATTGCCAATGAGATAACTATCCACCAAAGTTCAAATAAGATGGATTTAAGCTATTATAGGCAACCGTACGGCCTTTAACAAAGAGAAAAACCCATACTATATAGTCCGCTATAAAAGGCCCGACATGAAAAATATGAAACAACTCAATTGAAAAAACTAACGGCCTAATTTATAACAAAACAATTAATGAAAAACAAATATGACAAACATGAACCAACGACAACCACTGAACTACAGGCTCCTGTCTTGATTAACTCTAGTATTCCTGGATTGATGAAAGGAAACTCCCTTTTGATTTTTTAATTTTAGACTTTAACTCATTTGACCCCAAGAGATTTCTGGAAAATCAGGCATTTTCGAAAATTTGCAAACATATGCAAATTATATGCAAATTAGTAGACTCTTGATGCTGTAACTGATGCTGATCTATTAAACTATGAATTGAGATTTGGGGCGGGTGGCATGGGTGGGAGGTGGTCTATTTTCTGGTGGGTTTGAACCCACCCCTACTGAAAAATGGTCATTTTCAGTCTATTTTCGATTTTAATACGACCTTGAGAGGTGAACATTGACCAGACTGTGTTTGTTTGTCATTCAAGTATTACCTTATAGTTACAGCAGTCCATCCATACTGACTGGAAGTAAATGTGACTTCAGTGTCTTGCTTGGGAATTATTTTTGTCAAGTCAGGTCTGCCTAAATGTCCGTTTTTACGGATTTCTGACAAAACAGTGACCTAGATTTTACAGACCAGATTTCTATTGGCCATATTATACCTCCTTGTGTTCCTGTACCACCTATGCATGTATTTATGATAGTAGTTTATACCTACAGCCACTACCAGTTACGTAGTGGCCATCAAAAGATGCCCACCCCCATCTGATTTTGGCTACTTTTCACGTTTTTTTTATTTTGAACTCTTAAACGGCCTTAAACTTGCCATATTTTCATAAACAGACATCTGAAAAGAGTTTATGGACCATGAACTGCATGGTTAAAGTCCGTGCTGTCAAGACAGTTCAGCTGGGACAGTTCCACAAAAGTATGGAGGGTCATACGGGCCATCAAAGAATGTTGGTCGCCATCACGACTACAGGCGGGATTGGGGGCGAAGGAGTTAATTGTCAGATTTTAGTTAATTTTTCACAAATACAATGTAGTACCATAACTTGAATTTGCTTGGATTGATTTAGTGGAAACGTTACATAATTGTTAGAATTGGTGAACATAACAAACTAATCAATTTAATTCAGTTCAATATGTAAAATCCATTGTTAACGTGTCTGTTACCTTGGGAAGCCACCATTTTCAATTTCGATTTTTATTTATATGTGTTTTCTTCAATAATTAACAAAATACTCACATGTCTCACCAGAAAATCTTCTTGTAAAGTTTATTCTATTTTGAAGTGTTACACAATGCTTTTCTGGTATTTATGTTTGGCACTGAAAGTGTACCTATGATATCAAACAATTAAACATGCCATTTTCAAATCATGAGATTTTCTAACATCAGAGTAATGACTTAAATGGAAGGTTTTGTTTATTTTGCATTAGAATGGAAACAACTACATGCCAAGCTTAAAATACAATACAGTCACTTAAAGGAAGCCTTTGTTAATTTATTCAGTGGCACAAAGGGAGTAATAATTGGCAAAGCTTCAAATTCTCCCTGCAGAAGTCTTGTATTAGTCTGCCTACCTGCTGAAGACATGTAACAACAAAATAAGCCACAGAAAGAGATTTTTACTTTAAGAGAAGTAGGTTCAACAACTTGTGAAAATTGGATATCTCTTGGTATCATTTATTATTTTATTGAAATTAATAACTAAAGTCGATATAAATCAATATCCAATTCTCACTTGTTTTGAAACCTATATAAATATCCTATCCTTTTGGAAAAGGGTAAGTTAGGGGTGGATAAAGAAGACTGGGGATATGGGAATGAAAGAAAAGAATAATATCACAGACTTGGGGGAAAGAGTAGGTCAAAGGAGGATATTGTAGACAGGGAAATGGATAGGTTACAGAAAGAATAATATCACTGACTTGGGGAAAGGTTAGGTCAAAGGAGGATATTGTAGACAGGGAAATGGATAGGTTACAGAAAGAATAATATCATTGACTTGGGGAATGAGTATGTTAGAGAGAGAATAATGTCAATGACTTGGGGAATGAGTAGGTCTAAGGAGGATATTGTAGACAGGGAAATGGATAGGTTACAGAAAGAATAATATCATTGACTTGGGGAATGAGTATGTCAGAAAGAGAATAGTGTCAATGACTTGGGGAATGAATAGATTAGAGACTATATATAGAGAGTGAATAATATCCTTCACATTGATATAGGACAGAGCAAAAAATGGTATTTTTGACTTGCAAAATGGGTAGGTTAGAGCAAAAAGGATATCATTGACTTGGACCATGCAAGACCCGTAGTATTAGACAAAGGCAATGAGTAGGTAAAAGATAGATTAATATTATTGACTTGAAATATGTAGGTTAGAGAGTTACTGGTATCATTGAGTAGGGAAATGTTTGGGTTAAAGAGAGAGAGAGGGATACAAATGACTTTTAGACAAGTCATTGAATTAGGGATTGGAAAGGTTAGAAGAGGAATTTTTAGACTGCGAAAATGGGAAGGTCAGAGAGAGAATGAAATCATTTACTGTGGAAATGAGTGTGTTAGAGAGGGATATCATATAGTAGACTTGCTAAATAGAAGTTAAAGAATAGAAAAAAAAAAATTAACTTTAAGTGAAAATTCAAGAGGAATACATTTATCTGGGAATGATTCATCCAACAAATGATTAGTACTTATTTAAAAAGTACCAATTGTATATATAAGGTTTTCTTTGGTGCGAAAAAGACAACCACAAATAATTTTGTTGACCTCAAAAGGACTTCTGCACTTAAAACCGCAGTTTAAATAGGAAGGTAATCAAGACTTTTATTATTTTGTGGTTAAACAAGTATCTTTTAAGTCAGGTGATGAAAAATCTAGGTCATTATTCATTAGGTCAATGTTAATTTATCCTGTAATTATCACATTTAAAACTTTTAATATTTTAACAGTGGTTAAAAAATGACTCACATAAGTGTAGTACAAGCTTTGAAATATATAGGTTACAAATTCTCATTGTTTCTACTCATTTTAAGATGACCTAATGACAAAAAAATATCCTTCCTTATTTGTATTTTTCATTATGTTAAATATAACATGGTGATTATAGCCTTTTACTTTTCAATATTGAAAATTCATTAAACCTCCAAAACAAGATCAAAATACTAGACCAGGATAGCACTGGTAAATAATCAAATATTAAAACAGCCTAACTAGGAAAAAAAATATACGAAAGAAAGGAAAGAATCCAGGGCCCTTTCATGCAACAATTTAGAAAAGATTTTCTTTAAAAAAAATGCTAGATACCAATATATCTGATTACATAAGTACTTCATGATCTATGTTGCTTGATAATAGCTTGTCCGCCCTGTTGAATTTGTGACTTAAGTGGTTTAGAAATGGTTCTTCCTTCCTTGATTGATTAAGCACTGTTTCAGAAATAAAATTGGAAGGTCACTGCACCCAATCCTTCACACGTTTCCCCCTCTGCCCTAACACTTAAATTATCCAATGTCCTATACATTATTGACCAGTCAATCTTGTTAAAGGACTTTGTACTTTTACATTCATCCTTTTTTTATTTTAGACCAATTAGGATTGATTGCATGTTATAAATATTTTGCTTGTTTTATGTTTTGATAAACAATTTAACACTGACACATAATCCTGTTCCTGTCAGAAGTCTGGAACCACATCACAGGTTACTTTTTGTCATATGTTCATGTTTTTGTAATTTGGAGAATTTGGTGTTCATGGCAGATAGTTGACAGTACAAATGTATCTTTAAATGTTTTTTTTACTTACAACATTGTTAGACTGGGGCAATATAGAGATTGACATATGATATAGACACCTGTCTATTGTTGAAGACTGTTTGTTGATCTCTGGATCTCTGGTTAACTGTGATAACATAAATAAAGATAAAAAAAAAAAAAGTGTGATAACACTGCTGTCTCATTACTGAGTTCCCCACATCCCTTTCATAAAGTACACCCACATCTCCTTCATAAAAGTATATTCTTGGTAATTGTGGTTATAGTAATATTTGGTTGTCACAAATCAAGTTTAGCATGAAGTGGCTAAGCGTTTGTTTAAAACAAAAGCTACATGACCAATTTCATCAAAACTGGCGCTGAGATATTTGTAATTCTACAAAAGGCTTGTAATACTGATTATATAAAGATGAATTTGAGTTTGAAAGATTGACAAATTCCAGTTACTTTTATGTTGTAGATCTCTAAATGATTCACACAAAAAAAAACAGTTTCTGGATAAATTTTACTGGAACAGAATGAATGTGACTAAATATTAGAATTATTTCAAACAACACATAGAAATAAGCGAAAAATATCTGTAAATTTATAAATGGAATATGTTAATTAACAAGTCTTCCAGGTTAACATATATATGCCTAACTGTTCTTTCTGTAATGAGGATCTTGAATATAAATCAAAATGTTCTTTTCCTATCATATGAACAATTTATATTATGTATACAATGTTTTATACTTTTATTATTTGTACCAATTAGTAAATAGCCATTTAAAAGATTAAATTGTCTTGTCTTTTATCCTTTAAAAGTACCTGTAATTGCACCTGTATTATAATTAACATTGCATAACATAATGACAGGTAATTGATAGCCAGTTCATTGAACTAATTTACCATATTAATTTGGATATATAACTATAGCTTTTGTTTAATAAAACATGTTATATCAGTTATAAGCTATAAAATATTATAAACTTTAAATGAAAATGGCATAAAAATAAAACAAATCTGGCAAATCCTGACCCACTTTTAAAGAAATGTCGCAGAGTTATTTCCCATAACAATGTATTTTCTTTAAAGTATCGTTATTTATAAACAAATGTTTTATGCACTATTTACATATTTACTGGTAATATACATTTCAATTGATTAAATGTAGCTTTTTATTAAAAAGTAATAAGATAAACCTTTGGTTGAAAAGATTAATGACTTATTTAAACATTATTTTAGATTTTGACTAAAATTTTGTGTATTACAATGAACTGTGTTACTATATTGCATGGGGAAAAATATAATACTGGTAGGGTTAAAGTACTTTTTATAAAAGATGAAATGACGAACTTAATGATCAAGATCATGATAGCTGTTGACATAGGTAAATGAATTACGTAACACAAAACTAAATATATATACTCCATAAATGGGAAAGGGAAGAGAAACTTCAATCTTCAGTTCAGTATTCCTTTAATATCCAATCAATTGTATATCTTTTTAAGAAGGAAGTTATGCTTGTGAAAGAAAGCAGATTTTTATACGACCGCAAAAAATTTTGTGGTCGTATATTGGTATAACGTTAGCGCCGTCGTCGTCGTCGTCGTCGTCGCCGTAAATCCGAAGACGCATTGGTTTCGCACTCTAACTTTAGTTTAAGTCAATGGATCTCTATGAAATTTTACCATAAGGTTCAATATCACAAAAGGAAGGTTGGGATTGATTTTGGGGTTATGGTACCAACAGTTAAGGAATTAGGGGCCAAAAGGGCCAAAAATAAGCATTTTGTAACTTCCAGACATAACTTGTGTGTTAGTGTATGGATCTCTCTGACATTGTACCACAAGGTTCCATATCACAAAGGAATGCTGGGATTGATTTTGGGGTAATTGCCTCAAAATTTTAGGAATTAGGGGCCAAAAAGGGCAAAAACAAGCATTTTCTAGTTTCATGACAATAACTTGTGTGTAAGTGTATGGATCTTTCTGAAATTGTACTACAAGGTTCCATATCACAAAGGGAAAGCTGGAATTGAGTTTGGGGTAATTGCCTGAAACGTTTAGGAATTAGGGGCCAAGGGGCCAAAAATAAGCATTTTCTAGTTTCAGACAATAACTTGTGTTCAAGTGTATGGATCTCTCTGAAATTGTACTGCAAGGTACCATACCTCAAAGGAAGGCTGGGATTGAGTTTGGGGTGATGAATCATAAGGGGTTCAAAAATTGGGGGGTTCTTTTTTCCTTTTTTCTTTAAAATTTTCCATTTTAAGTTGGTTATTTCTGATTTATATTTAAAAGCAAATAATAATGATATGGCAGGAGATACACACAAACAGGATGTGTAAATTATTATATAATAAGTATTGTGCAATAGCAAGAAATTTTCAATTGCACAGTATTGCGCAATAGCAAGAAATCTTCAATTGCACAGTATTGCAATAGCAAGAAATATCCAATAGCACAATATTGCGCAATAGCAAGAAATTGTCAATTGTACAGTATTGCGCAATAGCAAGAAATATTCAATTGCACAGTATTGCGCAATTGCAAGAAATATTCAATTGCATAGTATTGTGCAAAAGAAGATACTTTGTATAAATTGCTTATTTCTTGACCAATTTCAATGGGGTTTTATTCTTGAACTCTTTGGGTTCTTTAATATGCTGAATCTAATCGTGTATTAAGTTTTTGGATTTTGGGCCCGTTTTTAAATTGGTCCACATTGAGGTCCAAAGGGTCCAAAATTAAACTTTGTTTGATTTCATCAAAATTGAATTATTGGGGTTCTTTGATATGCGAATCTAACCGTGTATTTAGATTCTTAATTTTTGGTCTCGTTTTCAAATTGATCTACATTAAGGTCCAAAGGGTCCAAAATTAAACTTAGTTTGATTTTAACAAAATTGAATTCTTAGGGTTCTTTGAAATGCTGAATCTAAACATGTATTTAGATTTTTATTATGGGCCCAGTTTTCAAGTTGGTCCAAATCGGGTCCAAAATTAAACTTTGTTTGATTTCAACAAAATTGAATATATGGGGTTCTTTGATATGCTGAATCTAACCATGTATTTAGATTTTTGATTTTTGGGCCCCGTTATCAATTTTTTCCACATTGAGGTCAAAAGGGTCCAAAATTAAACTTTTTTTTTTGTTTGATTTCATCAAAAATTGAATTATTGGGGTTCTTTGATATGTCGAATCTAACCGTGTATTTAGATTCTTAATTTTTGGTCCCGTTTTCAAATTGGTCTACATTAAGGTCCAAAGGGTCCAAAATTAAACTTAGTTTGATTTTAACAAAATTGAATTCTTAGGGTTCTTTGATATGCTGAATCTCAACATGTATTTAGATTTTTGATTATGGGCCCAGTTTTCAAGTTGGTCCAAATCGGGGTCCAAAATTAAACTTTGTTTGATTTCAACAAAAATTGAATATATGGGGTTCTTTGATATGCTGAATCTAACCATGTATTTAGATTTTTGATTTTGGGCCCCATTATCAACTTTGTCCACATTGAGGTCAAAAGGGTCCAAAATTAAACTTTGTTTGATTTCATCAAAAATTGAACTCTTGGGGTTCTTTGATATGCTGAATCTAACCATGTATTTAGATTTTGGATATTGGACCATAATAGGTGAATGTCCAATTTAAAATTTTTAAGTTCTTAGACCACATTCATTCTGTGTCAGAAACCTATGCTGTGTCAAATATTTAATCACAATCCAAATTCAGAGCTGTATCAAGCTTGAATGTTGTGTCCATACTTGCCCCAACTATTCAGGGTTCGACCTCTGCGGTCGTATCAAGCTGCGCCCTGGAGCATTTTATTTGTTAATGTAAAACAAGGCTTTTGTAAAAATAATAACTGTGCATTCGTATCCCTTTCATTTGAATCCATCCTACTGGCCTCAGATTCAATTTACAACACTTTTAATGGTGTAATTTACCTAGTAAAATTGTAATTTGGAAAATGAAAAAAAAAAGATTAAACGTAGTAAATAGGATTAAACATCATTTAAGTTTTAACATGTTTAATATTGAATTTCTTGGTAAATATATTCTTTTAAAGGTGTCTATCGTATTCAAATTTGGTGAAAATGTTGAATTTTTTATAGTATTTCAAGTAATCTGAATATGATCTCATACTTCTCCATGACATCAATCATTCCACGTATCTACTTCGACCTCTTGTATTATTTTCAAAAGTATAATTTTGTGGTTGGTTAGTGATTACATGGAAGAAAAATGGTGTTGGAGCTTGGAATGATACTTAATTTTATGTAAAAAAAACAACAATCTCAAAATATACATAGGGAAGAATTCCAGAATTTTTCAAAAACCATCTAATTGTTAAATCAAAATATCAAAACTTGGGGAGAGCATCTTAATCCCTTTGAACTTTGACCCTTTTAGGCAAAATAGATGAAAATACAGAATTAGTCATTGAGCTTTCACAACATTGAACAAAATTAAGCATTTATCATTCCTAGTTCTTTTATCACAGTGACCTACATTTCTTGTTTGAGTGACTTCAGTATATCAATGATATTTTGCCTATTTTGTCCTATTGTTAAACTACATTTTGTAAGAGATTGGACAATATTGTTTGCATTTTTGGCTGGGTTGACTCGGCATGTTCTATATTTATGTAATTTGATTTACCATTAAATAGTCAACATTTTTATTTCTATATCTCAGAAACATATCTTGTAACTTTCTCACTTTAGTTGGAATTTGGCATACATATAATAAATTGTCTAAACATATCTTGTAACTTTCTCACTTTAGTTGGAATTTGGCATACATATAATAAATTGTCTAGATTTAATTGTTTTGATTGTTGTTTTTAATTGAATAATTATTGGACATTTCAGACAATTGGGAATGGACTTAATACCCAGAGTTGATGGTGAACAGGTGGATGTTGATAAATGTAGTATTGTCAGGTTATACAGGGTTCACTTACAAAGTGCAGAAAATGCCAAATCTTCACAGGTGAGGGGACTATAGTATGTCAAATTATATCGCACAAGTTGAAACTGTTCCTTGTGAGTATATCGTGATGATGTGTTGATATTAAGTAAAATAATACCTTGTTAAATGGTTCATGTTCAGTGAATTTGGTATAACATATCAGTATTGAAAGTAGTGTTAAGGGTAAAGAGGTTAAACTTCTAAAAATAATCGACCAATTAAAACTTAAAATAGGGAACTTTTTCTTACCATGAAAATTCAAAAATCATTGTTTGAAACAATTTCTGAATAGAGGAAGTTGGATCTGAGTGGAAATTTGTATAAAAAAAATGTTGTACAAAAATTTATTTCATAGCTACCTAGTTTTCATATATTAGTCCTGTAATTTGGTTTTTAAGCTTTATATTTCAGAGGGTAAAAGACCTGGATGCTTCATATCTATTATATACCGGTACATGCCTTATGTTACAAAGTTTGTGTCTGTTATATGTCCATAGTCCTTGGCCTCATTATCATGGTTCAGTTACTGCTAAAAAAAATGTGTTTTTTGTCATGTGAAATACTCACTTATGATGAGTAAAAGGATAACTATATTTGGTATATGGGTTCCTTGCAAGGTCTACATGTTCATCAGACAGGGTTCACCTATTCTCAACCTCATTTTATGGATTAGTAATCAAGGTTAAAGTCATGTGATAAGGTCCGTTTCTCAGATACTATAAGCAGTAGGTCAACTATATATAGTGTATGGAATGATTGTAAAGTGTACATGTCATCTGACCGTATTTTCATGGTTCATTGGTCAATGTTAAGTTTTTGTGTTTTGGTCTATTAAAAGCAATAGGTCAACTATATTTGGTGTATGGAATGATTGTAAGGTGTACATATCTGTCTGGTAGGGTTTATCTGACCTTGACCTCATTGTTATTGTCATGGATCATTGATTTTGTTAAATTTATTTAATACTTGTTGAAAAACCTTTATCTTTAAGACTTTCATGAAATCAATAAAGACCAGTACAGCAGTCGAGACATTTCAGTGTATGCACTCTTGTTCAGACTTTGTCGCAAGCAAGACAAATTGATGCTTATTCGGGTTGGGGGCATTAGCTATTTGTTTAAAGCTCCTCATTTAAAATAAAAGATAATGCCTAATGGTCTGAGGTTTCTGTCTTGCACATGTTGTTGTCCTTGACCTTGTTTTTATGATGCAGGGAGGACTTAAAAGGCTATATATTTTTTATCAACTAATTGTTTCAGTCTTTATAAGAAATAGGTCAACTATGTTTTATAAAGAGATTTATTGCAAGATAAACATGTCCATAAGAAAGAGTTCTGACTTTGCCTCCAATTTCATGGTTCATTGGTTAAGTTAAGTTTTCATGATTATGTCAATTGCTCACAAGCTATATGTAATAGGTCAACTTTATTGAGTGTATATAGTGATTGTAAGGTGTTCATGTCTCTATGTCAGGATTGATCTGACCTTGACCTTTTTTTAAGGGTTCAATTATCAACCTTTAGTTTTGACTCAGATCAATTTTCTAGTTTCTATTAAAATGTTAAGTATACATGTATTTGATCTATAAAATTATTATAAGTTTACATGTTGATTTAACTGGGAATATGACCATAAATTCATTTTAATGGTTCAATGAACAATGTTATTGATTGTTTAGTGCTTAGGAGAGTTTCTCAGATATTATGAGTAAGGTAGTGCTTAGGAGAGTTTCTCAGATATTATGAGTAAGGTATAGTTGATAGTATTAATGTTCATAAGATTACTTCATGTAATACCTTGCCATCTGACCTCATTTTCATGGTAAAGATCAATGTTCAGTTTTCATGCTGAAGTCAGTATATTAGTTACTAGGTCAACTATATTTGGTTTATAGAATCAGTGTAAGGTGTAAATATCTGTTTGAAAGGGGTCAACTAACCTTGACCTCATTTTCTTGGTTCCTTGATTAATGTAAAGTTTTGTTTATAATATAATAATGTTGGGTTTAGTTTGTTGTTTTGGCCATAGAAGTGACAATTAAATCTAGTCTATGTCCATTTTTCTCATTTAAGCCTTGTACAATACATTTAGATGGGCTGAGAAATGTAAGTTTATGGTTCATGTATTGGTAATTTTGTAGAAAAATGCCTACCACAAACATAGAGAAAGTTTCCAGAAGATGGCAAGTCCTTTACTTGTCGACATCGTATTCAGTTATACAAAATTAAGATGACAAGCCATTTCAGTGTGTGCACTCTTGTTGGTATATATTAAGATGACAAGCCATTTCAGTGTGTGCACTCTTGTTGGTATATATTAAAATGACAAGCCATTTCAGTGTGTGCACTCTTGTTGGTATATATTAAAATGACAAGCCATTTCAGTGTGTGCACTCTTGTTGGTATATATTAAGATGACAAGCCATTTCAGTGTGTGCACTCTTGTTGGTATATATTTTCAGTGTGTGCACTCTTGTTGGTATATATTTTCACACTGTTTACAGTTGTTGTTTATCACTCATATTATTTACAATTTCTTTTTTTTTTTAGCCAAAATACTCCAAGAAAAGACACAAATCAGTCTCTGTCAATACTCCAAAAGATACAGATATTGTTTTTAATGTTTTGGTTAATTTGAAAGTATCTCAGTGTAATGTTGGTGATGAATCTCAGATAGTGATGAGTGTATATGATAATAGAGATCAGAAATTTGTCAGGTAAGGCTTTTAGTGCTTCGGAAGAGATTGGATTCGAATACGACTACTTTATTAACTAATTATCGGCCCATAAAGGGCATGTTACATATAATGATTGCAAATAAGAAACAATACTGATAATGCTTATGATAGTATCGATCTAACTATAGCAGTTGTTTTCTCATTGTAAACAACAAAGCCACAGTATTGCATATTTCTTCATGTTCACAAGAAAGAAGCCAAATAAATCTCTTTTCCGTATTTAGATTTTTGAAAATATAACATATTTTTAAAGCAGAATTTAAGATAACTTGTCATTGTTGTTTGAATGCTGATTTGCTCATTACACAATATCTAATAAAGCAATAATCTGCTTTTGATCTTTTGAACAATATGAATGAAAAGAGTTTTGGGGTTTATATCAATAAGACAGCAACCCAACAACAGATTTCAACCTCTGCAAATAACTGTACTTTCTTAAAATTAATAGTGAGTTTAACTTTAGATTTTTGTAAAGAAAACAGATGATGGATGGAAGTTATCTCAAAATCTCATTCAGTTATAAGCTTAAGGACTTAGTTTAGGTCAGACACATATATTTTTTATGTTATTCCTGATTTTTTCTTTGAATATTAATTTATTGTTTGGATAAATGTTTTTGTATTTTTTTTAACTTAAAAGCAAATAAGAAAAAATGGTATAGAATAAATCAATGTAATTGTTTGGGTCGAATGTGCTATTGTTTCCAAAGTCAATTTTATATTTTGGACTAACTTAAACAATTTTAGGTTATTCCAATATAATGACAGTATTATAATTTCCATTAAATACAGAAAAAAAAATAACTTTAATAAATAAAACCAAATGCTGCAATATTTATACAATTGTTATTTGTAGTGAACAGTTTATAATAAGAATGAACAAAAATGGTGCTCCACTGAAACCAGAAAAACTTGATAATTGTTTTGGTCTCTTTACTGTAAGTACCAGAGATCTTTCATGTTATTTGTTGTTTTTTATGCCCTATCTATAGGCAATAGGGGCATTAAGTGTTACCCTTCTGTCAGTCCCATTGTCTGTCTGTCTTTCTGTCTGTCCCATTTTGGATTCTGCACTCTAATTGTCTCCCGCATAACGCATTGTGGGGGACATGGAAATACCAGGCGCCCATCCGTGTGTCCGTCCGTCCGGTCTTGTTAGTGCTCTCACAGGTACAATTCTTGCCAGATTTTTATAAAACTTATACTATAGGTTAATATCAACAACATCTCATACAAGTTCTATAATGGTGGCCGATCCACTTTTTTAAAAAGAGTTATGCCCCTTGGAAATATTAAATTTATGGAAAATGGCCTCGTTAGCGCTACAAAAAAAAAGTGTTTTATTTAGTTATTGCCCTTGTACCTTGGATAGATGATATATGTGCAACGTGGTGGACATTGGAACTCTGTTCTTTTATTTAAGTTTTCCTCATCCAAATTTTATGAAACTCACACACACTGCTAAAAACCAAAACTCACAGACAGAGTTTGTGTTATCTTTTGTCAATTTTTGTCTCACCTTGTCAGATGGAGTCGAAAAGCAAGACATAGGTATGCTGTTTGCGGCGGCGGTGTCAACAATGTATTAGTTTGTGATTAGGTCTAGTTTATGGTGAACCACTAGTGGTAGGTCAATGATATTTGGTATGCAATTGTATTAGCATTGGCACATCTCATTTCCATGGAGATTATTTGACCCCGCCCCCTCAGTCATGGTCTATTGACTTTGAAACTTTGGCTTAGTTTACATGTATTAGTTTGTGATTATGTCAGTTTAAGGGGAACCATTAGTGGTAGGCTAATGTTAATTGGTATGCAGTTGTATTAGCATTGGCATATCTCATTTCCATGGAGATTGTTTAGCCATGTACCTTCAGTCATGGTTCATTGACTTTGAATATTAGCATAACTTACATGTTAAAGTATTGCTGTTTTAATTTCAACATTTGCATTATCAAAATTACAAAAAAGGCAAGACATATCTCTGTGTTAACAGTTTATTTAAATAAGTTACTGGATTGGGTGGATTTTAATATAAATATTTGCTAATTTGATTTCAGGAATTACCACTTGATGAATATCAGAAGTATTTGTATATAGTTGTTAGAATTTACAGAATCGGTAAGTATTCATTAAAAGATCATTTTATGCTATATTAGTCTTCTAAGGTGGTCAATTGTCACTTTATGATATCAATATTTTACATATTAAAAGGAGTCGGGTAGATTTTTTTTATATCAAATATACAATAATATATACAGACTATTCTGATGAACTCAATAGTTGCTATTGTTTGTGTAGACAAAAATGTTTATACTCATATATAACTTTTTTTTTTTTTAGGTCGTATGTTTTCTGACAGTTCAAAAAGTCTCCATCACGTCCATACAGAAGACCTTTTGGTGTAGGAGGTAATTTGTATGTTTGTATGGTATAGATTCACTTTTTACACATCCATACAATATGATTACTGTCAGTTTCATTGGAAGTATAAGCGATGAACCACAAACCTCTTTCAAGAGTGGCCAAAGATACCAAACGGATATTCAAACTCGTAAGTCGAAAACAAACTGACAATACCTTGGCAAAAAACAAAAAATGATGAAAAATCAAACAACAGTGCACAAAACACATCACAGAAAACTAAAGACTGAGCAATACCAACCCCACCAAAAACATGGGGTGATCTCAGGTGCTACATAAGGGTAAACAGATCCTGCTTCACTAAGTAAACAAAAAACACAAACCAGCAGATCAAGTGCTCCTTGATATTTTTGCAGTTGGTTTGACAGACTAGTGTGATTTGTACAGATGGATGTTTACAAACTACCTCGACAATTTGATCACTCATGCCTCTGAAAGCATGATCTTCTACAATGATATTGTTTTTGCTGAAGCAGGCCTTGGTTGAGAATATTGAAGATGGTAAAGAAATAGATCTTCCAATTACAAAATATACTACAAGAAAGATAAGGAATAACAGTTAACAGTCAGCATACAAGTTATTCAAGTTAAGCAAGAATATTCATCTGTGTCTCAATTGCTCATTGTTTGTAAAAATTTCCATATGATTCCATCTGAAAAAATCAGTTAAAAATTAACAAAAAGAGTGTATACACATTATTCTTGTTAACCAAAGAAAATATACATATATGTAATGGTATTGTAAGCTATCATTCATTATTTCTTTTGGGTTCTCAGCTGCTATCACATGGAATTCTCTGTTCATTTTCATGTAGATGTATTTTATTTTTTCAGTATTAAGTATAGAGGATGTCAAGAATGGTATGAATAATGATTCATGCTTTTGCACAATAAATATAACAAGGTAATAAAATATTTAAGTACATAAACATTAAGTTGTCTGGAAAGCCCACAAAGGAATTCATTCCAATTTTTGCCCCATCTTTCCTGATTCAGTTTGCAGAAGATTCCTTATGTTTTGGTGAATATGAAGTTAGGAATTTTTAACCTTAGTTCCATCATGTTTTCACAATGCGACTTATTCACATAATTTTGTTTTGTACAGTAATGTATGACTACTGAGCAACCACTCACACAATAGCTTTTACCTTAAGTTTGAATTTCTGTTTTAGTAATTTTTCAAGTATAAGCTTAACCTATCTCCAAGATATCAGATTTTCTGTTTAAGTTGTAAAACATTAATGCCGTCAGTTTCAATAACTTACTTTTGATAATATTTATGTAAGATAAGATACTACATACAGCTATAGTTTCAATAGATATTTTGTTCAAAGTTTTTTCTATATTTCAGTTGTATAGAAAATGAGGGAACTTTTCCAGAATTACATAAAGATCTGATTAAAAAATTGAGCAATCCAGGTGTTTCTTCAGGTGTTGGTAGTAGTATAAGTAGTAGTTCAAAATTAGGTAGCAGTTCAGCACTAAGTAAAACAGGAGCTAGTGTGGGTAGGTTCTGTCAACTAAAGTGGCAAATTTAGCTACACTTTGACTATCTATCTAATTATTTAACAGCTGGATGGTATTCATTCTTCTTATTTCATACTGTCTCAATGAGAATATTAATTCATTCTAAAAGAAATCTTGCTTTTGAAGAGGATATTTACTAGATAGACAGTATGCTAGATACTAAAACAACAGTTTGATAGACACTAAAACAACAGTATCTAGATACTAAAACAACAGTTTGATAGACACTAAAACAACAGTATGCTAGATACTAAAACAACAGTTTGATAGACACTAAAACAACAGTATGCTAGATACTAAAACAACAGTTTGATAGACACTAAAACAACAGTATGCTAGATACTAAAACAACAGTATGCTAGATACTTAAACAACAATATGTTAGGTACTCAAACAATAATACAATGGACAGCAATTGTCTTTACAATACTATATGCAGTTTCTTTCATTAAATCAAAATTTTTCAGCTGGTCAGATATTTTATCCAACTTCTTAGGAGAGCCAGAGACAAGTCATTAATGTTGATAATGCAAGTGCAACAGGAACGCATCCTTTCAATCCTGTTAGATTTGAACTCTGCTGTCTTTATGATAGGACCAAATAAAAAATGATTATTTAGGTTTGCCTTCCTAAAACCTATATGGTCCATAGGTTGAATGTATTTCTTTTTTAAGTCATAATCTGGATAATATTGTATTTTCACTGACTTCAGTTCCAATACTATACATACTGATAAAGGATATTTGCTACTCTGTTTCAAATAACAAGCTTCTTAAAAAACTATTCTAAAATGATAGTATATAAATAAAGGAACTGAAAAAGCAGAAAAAAATTAAGGGTCCATGAGCTTGTTTTCGAGATATAAGCCACTGAAAATTTGGCGGGAGATGATTCTCTCTAGACTTTTCATTCTTTTAACGTTGGTTGCTTTTTTGTTTAAAAACTATGAAAATATGGCTTTTTAAACTATATGTAATAAAATTATGAAAAGAAAAGTAGGGGTTAGTGGGCAAAATTTTTTAATGGCAATACATGGATAAAACCAGAGGATCCGAAAATCTGGCAAAAATTCAAAAACAAGAGGAGCAAACATCCTTAACCCAAATACTACCTTTTGCAATTTGTCAATAAACAAAGCTACCATGTTTAAAAGATTAGATTTTTACTGTTTTTATGCCTCACCTACGATAGTAGAGGGGCATTATGTTTTTCAGTCTGTGCCTCCATTCATTCAATCATCTGTCTGTCCGTCCTTCCATTCATCCTTCCATCCGTCTGTCCGGCTTCAGGTTAAAGTTTTTGTTCAAGGTAGTTTTTGATGAAGTTGAAGTCCAATCAACTTGAAAATTAGTTCACATGTTCCCTATGGCATGATCTTTCTAATTTTAATGCCAAATTAGAGTTTTGACCCCAATTTCACGGTCCACTGAACATAGAAAATGACAGTGCGTGTGGGGCATCTGTGTACTATGGACACATTCTTGCTGCTTCCTATGTTAATTTTAATAGGATTGTTTCTATGCAACATTTCCTGAAATTGCAATAATCAATCTCACATTTGTGTTCATTTTCCAACAATTGCAATAATAAATGTATGTAAAACTTTTGAATTTACAGTAATTCAAACCTGTCAACTGACCCAATATTTGTAAATCATTTGTAAGTCATCTTTGAATTTTCTCACCCACCTAAAATCATCAGGTGGGTCATCAAATATTTTGAGAATTCAGCAAAATGACCTATTTTGACCCATTTGTCCATTGCCACATTTCATGTATCAACACAATCTTCCTTATACAATACTGAGCTTTGACATTCTTCTTTGTCAATAATTTGGCATTATTTTACCCTTTAACATGAGTCAAAACAATGATAAGGTACTTCATTCATGAAAAGGAACTAGCCAAGGTAATGATGAAATTGTGGTTGTTGTCAAACTCAGTAATACAGTGAGAAAATACTTTAAAAATCAATTTGTTGCTTACAAAACCAAAACTATTTAACTACAGTATATCCCCTTTTTTGTGTTACTGTTCAACTTGTACTATTGCAGTTGAAGTTCAACTTGAACTCAGCAAAAATAAAGTTTTGTTTTTACTTGAAGGAATGTCCTTGACCTTTGATGTGTCTGTTTATGATGGTGACCTACAGGCAGTAAAAGCAGATTACCCGGTGTTGTTTACAAAAGATATCACTATTATACCTAAGCTCAGCCAGTTTGATGTCATCAATCCAGGTAAAGAAATACCTCAATGTTAAAAGATAACGTATTCTTGTAACTCTTATTTTTTATTTCCTTTCTTAGGAGATCATATGCAGTATATATTAATTTCATTTAATCACTCAATTCAATTTTGAAATGTATAATTTAACCATATTTACATTGATCATACAGTATTTTTCACTATGGCTGTTATTTAAAGCATAAAATGTAGATAAGGTAGGAATATTTCATCTGTTGCTATTTATGGTTCCAGTATTACATTTAAACTCTACACTACTTCGTTTGTTCATTCATTCATTCATTTTTTCTGTCATTCATTCATTCACTCACTTGTTCATTCGTTCGTACGTTCGTTCACTCATTCATTCATTGTTTCATTAATTTATTCATTACTTGTTGAAAAGGCTATGGCCGAGGTAGTAATTTCAACTTTCACATGATTATTATGTAATCCTGAATTTATTTTTTAAAGCATTCTATGTGGACACAGTGATCAGGGGTAATTTGTCAGTTTTAATAAGGAATAATGTCATTTTAGTTTGCCATGTTTCAATCCTTGTTTTTGATGAAACAGTTACAAGTTATCTTAGGTTTTTAGTAGATGAAAAAGAAGACACTTTTCTTGGGAATGCAAAAATTAGTTATAATTGTACATTTGATGATATGAATGTCTTGAATTATAATTCACTCTTACTGGTTAGTATTGAAATGATATGTAGTTATGAATTCATATTAAAATAGATTAGCCTGTTTTTGTTGATCAACATGCAAAAAATTGGTAATTGGCAAAATTGCAAAATAAAATGCACACTTCGAAGAGAGTGACACTTACTTTGTGAGAAAAAAACCAATAGTCCTGAATGAGTTAGTTCATGAAATAAAGCTTTTCACAAGAAAAAATAGCATAATCAGTTTATTAGTGCTTTAAAAGATCTGTAAGCTGTAAGCTAGTGTCAGGTTCTGTGCTGTAGAGATACAGAAAATTTGTAAGCTATTTGCTAGTATCAGGTTCTATGCCATAGTTCTACAGAAAATCAATCATAAATATAAGTTAATACATAAGAAACACTATCTGCAATCTTCAACTGACTTGCATTGTTGCCTGTCTTTGTAACACTTAATAACCTTTGGCTACTCGTACACTATTTGACAGAAACAAAAGGAACTTACACAGACTATTCTAAGAGGAAGTAAAGTTTTGCACTTCCTATTTTATTTCATCATTGCTTGTTTTTATAAAGCTTTGCCAATGGTACAACAGTAGCTTTATATTTGTTGAAATTCCTTAGGGACATCTTTCAGCCTTCTTTTGTTTCTGCTGGAAATTTTTTCCTTAATTGTTTCATTTTAGTGTGTTTTTGTTATTTGCTTCACAGAAAATGAAGAATAACTGATATATCTAATTTCCCTCCCGTCGCATGTAGCATTGCGGGGGATATAGTTATGGTCTTCATCCTTCCTTCTGAAACACTTTATTACTCAGACTGTTTGACATAAAGCTTTCATACTTTGTTGTTTTATTTGTCGTCATTTTTCTTGTCCATGCTATATCCTGAGTTTGATTTGAAAATAGGTTTTACAGGAGTTCTGGTACTTTAATCATTTGTTTTAATATTGGGACAATAACACCTTATGAACAAAACTCCTCTGAGATTGTTTTACAGAAAACTCACGTAAGATTATTGCGGTATTGTGTAGCTGATCATATTTCAACATCATTTTGTCGCGTCCTTTTTTACCAGAGTTATGGGATTTTGACTATTTTTGGAGTATTGTGACCATAACACTTTGTGTACACAACTCCATTAAGACTATTTGACAGAAAGCTCTCATACCTGGCACTATTGTTAAACATCATGTGTAGTTTACCATATTATACTGTCATATTGATACAAACAATTTAATAGGAGTATTGTTTGCCATCATTTGGATTTTGACCATTTTCAAGGGAGTTATGGGACATTTACCATATTTTGACTTTTGATACCACAATAATGCATTGTGACACCAAATTTAATTTCTCAATTAAATCGTGCAGGAGGCATTTAGCTACACAATTGCAATCATTTCACATTTACTACAAAATTAATATTCTTCTAACATTGTGACAATTTTATTTTTTACAATGCAAGTTCTTGGTGTTGTGAGCTCTGTAACCTTTCAACCATGTTTATGTAAATGTATCTGTGTTGTCTATAACAAGTTATGTGGTTGTTGTCCTCCACGCAATGCATTGCAGGGGATATAGAAATACTGTGCTTCTGTCCGTCCATCAGTGCGTCCGTCCGTCTCTCTTGGTCTTGTTAGCACTCTCACATGAACAATTCTTGCCAGATATTTATAAAACTTATATCATAGGTTTATATCAGCAATGTCTCGGACGAGTTAGAAAATCAGTGCCGATCAATAATTTTTTAAAGAGTTATGCCCCTTGGAAACATTAATTATATGGAAAATTGCATCTTTATCCCTCTCATGTGTACAATTCTTGCCAGATTTTTAATAAACTTATATTGTAGGTTTATATCAGCTATGTCTCGGACGAGTTTGAAAATCATTGCCGATCAATAATTTTTTTAAAGAGTTATACCCTTGGAAACATTAATTATATGGAAAATTGCATCGTTATCGCTCTCATGTGTACAATTCTTGCTAGATTCTTAATAAACTTATATTGTAAGTTTATATCAGCTATGTCTCGGACGCGTTCGAAAATCAGTGCCGATCAATAATTTTTGAAAGAGTTGTGGCCCTTAGAAATATTAATAATATGGAAAATTACATTGTTAGCGCTCTCATGTGTACAATTCTTGCCAGATTTTATGAAACTTATATTGTAGGTTTATATCAGCGATGTCTCAGATGAGTTCCAAAATCAGTGCCAATAAATTTTTTTTAAAAGAGTTCTGCCCCTTAGAAATAATAATTATTTGGAATATTGCAATGTCAGTGCCCTCATTTATACAATTCTTGCCAGATTTTTATGAAACTTATATCATAGGTTTATAACAGCAATGTCTCCGACAAGTCTGAAAATCAGTGCGGATCAATTATTTTTAAAAGAGTTATGCCCTTTAGAAATATCAATTATATGGAAATTTGCATTGTAAGCGCTCTCACATGTACAATTTTTGCCAGATTTTTATCAAAATCATATCAAAGGTTAATATCAGCAATGTCACGGACAATTTCAGAAGTAACTGCAGATCAGTTATTTTTAATGAGTTATTCCCATTGGAAATATTAAATATATCAGAAATTGCTCTTAAGACTTCAACTCTCTTAAGATAATTTTAAAAAGTTTTAAAAAACAAAAAAATAATATTTTTTTTTAGTTATTGACCTTGAACAGATAAAATATGTGCAACGCGGGAGACATTGGAACTCTGTTCTTTTATTATTGTGGTGATATTTCATATTGCCATTGTATTTTTTGCATGTTAAAAAAAGTGAATAAGTTAAAAGTATGTTAGTAGACTGTTATTTATGATGTTGCAAGTGAGGGTTTGCAGGGATTCTTGATTTGTTTATTTCATATCCCAAATTCAAAATATTCCCCCAAATAATTTCTTAGGAATAAGTTTAAGCAATGTAAAAGTGTGAAAGTTTATTGATTAAAAAAGAAAACAGTATTATAATTCGCCATTTCAAAATCTAAAGGACAGTGGGTAATTTCATTGTTTGTACCCCAAAATGAAAATAATGTCATGTCAATCCATAAATTTCTATTGTTTAGAGCTATTTAAACCAATTACAACGTTTTGTTGTATGCTTTTAAAAAAAATATTACCCAAAATGCATCAGATTCTGAAACAGTGAATTGGAAAAGTAAAAGCTCAATTTTATCCAGTTTTGTCAATAACTGGGCACAAAGGGATATAACTTTGTAAAAGAAAAGTAGAAATCAGTTCAGTATGTTGTAAATTTGTTGTAGCATGACGAAGTAAGTTGGATTGTAAAAAAAATGGTAGGAAATGCATTGTGGTGCATGATTATAATGATTACATTATTAATGTTTGATAGTCACCTTAAAAACTAAACACCTAATTGTGTTAGAGTGTAAGAATGTTTCACATAAACTTGTATGTTTTACCCAACATTATTAAAAACATTTTGATATAAGCGTCAATTGGATATGTGTGATATGTTTATGTTACCTGATGATATTAATTGTCTTTTGAAATAGGATTATACAGAGAAGTTTATCATAATAAAGCTAAGTTGATCCTAGATAAGTTCAACAATTTTTTTTTGCAAAACCCCTTTTGACAATAGCTCAGCATGTATTCAAACATGGTTGGCATTTCAAACTTTATTTGATTTTAGATCTCTTTGATGAACATTTACATGTTAAGCTTCATTTATAGCAAATTTGATAAGTAACTTTGACACCATTTGGAAATGAATTTCATTTACTTGTATAAAGAAAAAAGGAATCATTCATAACAGTTTTGTACCATTACAGGTTTCTTTTGTTACTGACAGTGTATTGATACTGTTTCAGGTGAAGTTAGAAATGACATCTATTTGACCTTGTCAGAAGCTCAGTTTGAAAGAGGAAATAAAAAATCTCAAAAGAATGTTGAAGTTGTTGTAACAGTTTTTAATTCTAAAGGAAAAGTAGTTGAGGTAAGTACTGTGAATGAAGGACAACATTAAATTTTTTAGGGAAAACATTGATAAATAAAATTGCACGTAGTTGGTGATCAGCACAATGTTGCAACTATGGAAATATGAATTTATACTAGTTTTACAAAAGAGAACTGTATTTAATTGATGATAAAGTGTTTACCCTGTGCATTTGTTGTCCTTGTTATTGTCAATGCTGAATTTTAAGTTTTCTTAAGAGATCTGTTTTGAAATAAATATTTATTACAGATCTCTGATAATTTTACTACATTTTGGCCAGATTTATGTATCAATTACATGCAGTATATGAGGACCCACACCATCTATCATGATCTTGCAAATTTGAAGGTCATGAGTTTATATCTAGTTGGGTAAGATAGAAACTTTAAATTGGTATTTGTTGCTTTTCAACCAGGCTTGCTGCATTTAGAATAGGAGCAAATACTGGTGAACACTATTCTGAATAATGTCTTCTAGTATGTGACATATAAATATTAGGAGAGGTAGACTATACATCAGTAAGCAACCCTACACACAAAAATAACCAAAAAAACCCAGAGTGAAACATATAGTCTTTCACAATAGACAGGTACCTTATTGTGGACTGTTACCTTGTTAGCTAGAATATTATGTATGCTGCTGGATGTTTGGCAGCAATCTATAAATCCATTATTTACAGAATATTGAAAGTTTTCGCACCCTGAATCATGCCTAACTGACTTTATAATCAAAGGTTAAAATTTCTGACTAGATATGAATGAAAGATGTTACAACAAACCCATCAACATATAAAAAGTGATAAGACATCTATAGGTCAACATATGGTCTTCATAAATAGACAAGTAATAAGTAATAAAAAAGATATCAGGAATTATCAAAAATATCAGACAGCAAAACAGACAACTGCAACCACCTTTATAGTATGCCAAGCTTTATATTTTCGAGAAAATGTTAATTTATGAAGAAGTATTAGCTGATGGATCATTGATATTTGGTGCACTATTGCATAAGTGTCCAACTCAATAAGAACATTAAGCTTCTCTCATTTATTCAATTATATTGGAATTTTTCTACAGCTGAGAGATATGACTCACTGTTTAAAAGATGTATATTTTATTTTTAGGGCTGTATACACCATGGTTGCGGAGAAGATCCACTAAATCATTTTCCATCCTGTGTATTTTACCATGACAACCAGCCAAAATGGCAAGAAACAATTAAGGTATGTATTTTTCAGTATCATAATGGATTGTCATATACTATAATACTGAAAGACTCAATCATGGAAACTACAATATACAATGAAATTTTCATTTTTTTTAGAAATTTAATAGCAAACTATTATACCCTCTAGGAGTAAGGGCTATATTGCATTCACCTTGTCTGTCCATTTCTCCTTTCATCTGTTCTTTCAACAAACTTTCTTCAGGTACTACTTAATAGAATAACTTCATAATTGTTCTGCAGTTTGGCAGTGATACATTGTAACATGTTAGATTTTTGAATATGTTGAATAAACTCTAACTTTTTGGCATCCATTTCTGAAGTTTAACTGAACAGATTTACTTCCTTTTTGGTAAGCAGCACAAATATGTAGAGCTGTTATATGTGAGCATGTATCAGATCTGTTAGAAACCTGCTACATGTACCAATATTTTGAAAAGAAAAATTGAACAACAGAATTTTAACCGTTGGTTACGTAACCCTCAGTTCAAAGATTTAATCCTGGGTTATATTTAACCAAGAGATGAACAACCGGGTCCTGGAGTTAGATATGACCATACATCTTTAAAGTAAATTGGAGTGGAGCTTATCATTTTGTTATATTTTCAGATCTCATTACCAATGGATGAACTTCCTGGATCTCACATTAGATTTGATGTTTACCATTGTCAAGGTATATTATTTAATGTGTCTTGGATCTTCTTAGTTTGATTTTTAAGAAGATGTTATTAATTATATAAAAAAAATAAAATAAAAAAGGCTTATCATATTGATTACTGTTAAATGTTAATTTAGATATTTTATTTGGGTTGTTAATTTTCATGATTACATTTTATAAACTTTATTGGTTAAGGTTTTTCCCATCAAACAATATGTGAGTCCTTCACAATAGTATTGTTGATTTGCATCCACAAAAATATCTATTTTTGCACCTTGTGTTTGCTTTATACCATCTTTTCCACAATTTTATTATGCCCCGCTGTAGCGGTGGGGGCATTAAGTTTTACCCTTGTCCGTCTGTACGTACGTACATCCGTACGTCCCAAAATTGGTTTCCATTCACTAACTTGAGTTTGCCTCAACCAAATGTTATGAAACTTATACACAATGCTTATTACCACAAAACACAGATCAAGTTTGAATTTTGGTGGCGTCACTGTAACTGTTCTAGAGTTATGCCCCTTTATAAATGGAAAAATTGCTAAATTTTTAGTTTCTGTTCTCTAACTTGAGTTTGCCTCAACCAAATGTTATGAAACTTACACACAATGCTTATTACCACTAAATACAGATCAAGATTGAATTTTGGTAGCGTCACTCCAACCATTCTAGAGTTATGCCCCTTTATAATGGAAAAATTGCTAAATTTTTCTTTCCGTTCTCTAACTTAAGTTTGCCTCAACCAAATATTATGAAACTTATACACAATGCTTATTACCACAAAACACAGATAAAGTTTGAATTTTGGTGGCGTCACTCAAACCGTTCTAGAGTAATGCCCCTTTATAAATGGAAAAATTGCAAAATTTTTAGTTTCCGTTCTCTAACTTAAGTTTGCCTCAACCAAATGTTATGAGAGTTACACACAATGCTTATTACCACAAAACTCAGATCAAGTTCAAATTTGGGTAGCGTCACTTTTACCGTTCTTCAGTTATGTCCCTTTATAACTGTATGATATGCAAGCGGGGACATCATCTGTGTCCACATGTGGACACAATCCACATTTATTGTTTTCTGTTTGGTATTAAATTCATAGTTACATGTAAGATCCATTTTGTTACATCTGGGGATCCGTTTATTTAGCAATCACCAATGGCAGTCAGCAGGGTTTAAAAACATCCGTTGTTCGACCTGCTAGTCAAATGCGTTTTGTTAAAATATACTTTTTCACTTTTTTGGTCTATTGGAAAATGTTGTTTGTGCTGTATTCAGACCCCTCTACCATGAAATTTGTTTTGCATGCACGCGTATAAAAATTGCGGTTTTTATCCAATGCAATCATAGGTTTGAACGTTGCTTTCAATTTAGACTTGTTTATATTTTTTGTTTGCGCTTGTATTATATTTGCCTTCGGGTTTATATGATCCGTTCATCCTATTTCGACTCTTCAAAATTCAAGAGTCTATTCTAAATTGAGGTAAATTATATGGCCTTCCAAATACCGTTTCGATTTCTAACATCACTGAACAGACATTCATTGTCGAAATCCTGATATGATCGTACTAATTTTTGCACCTTTTGTTTGCGGTATACCATCTTTTCCGCAATTTTATTGTTTTCTGTTTGGTATTAAATTTATAGTTACATGTAAGATCCATTTTGTTACATCTGGTGATCTGTTTATTTGGCAATCGCCAATGGCAGTCAGCAGGGTTTAAGAACATCCGTTGTTCGACCTGCTAGTCAAATGCGTTTTGTTAAAATATACTTTTTCACTTTTTTGGTCTTTTGGAAAATGTTGTTTTTGCTGTTTTTAGACCCTTCTACCATGAAATTTGTTTTGCATGCACACATATAAAAATTGCGGTTTCTATCCAACGCAATCATAGGTTTGAACGTTGTTTTCAATTTAGACTTGTTTATATTTATAAAATGGAAACAAGTCTAAATTGAAAACAACGTTCAAACCTATGATTGCGTTGGATAAAAACCGCAATTTTTATACGTGTGCATGCACATTATACATATATATTTATGTACTAGTAATATAATAAACTATAGTTATACTTTTGTGAGTAGATTTTTTTTTCAACAGATGTACACTAAAATTTCTGACTGTTTTCAACACACCACATTGAAACTCATAACTGTAAACATCAATATGACAACAATCGGACAATACAATAAAATCAAAAGCCATCTTAAGATAAGATTAAATGGAGAAATGGGTATATGTTAATGAGACAGCATTATAACAAGTAAACCAAAGCTCTCATCTAAAGGTAACCTAAAATCTTTTAATATGGTCAAGTGCTCAGATCATGACTTGCTCTGAATCATATCTAGTAAAGAAGTTGTAAATAAATTAGACGAATTAAATCAAAACCAAATTCTCAATACACAAAAGATAAGAACGGACAATGAAAACCATTTGTCATTGACTGTTGAGTGCTCTAATAAATTGTCTGAGACAAGTTAGTGAAGAAAATAGTAAGTTATTAACAGTTGAACAATTATTTTGACTTCAATAACTTTCTGCTCACAATATATTTTATTATTTGATGTCATTTAAATGCCAATCATCACATATTTTGTATCTGTCTAATTTTGTTCATTAAATACATTTGTAGCAAGACACAGAGCAGAAAAGAAACTTTATGGCTTTGGTTTTATGAGAGTTACTAATAATCTACAAATTGTTATCAAAGATGGATCTCATAATCTTTGTATATTTAAGGTAAGATAAGATTTGGACTGAATTTTAGGCCTTTTTCATACCATCAGTTTCCTGTTTTATCTTTTTTATGGCAACACATATTTGTAATTAAACTATACTCTAAAATAAGAAAAACCAAATTAATACTTTTACGTAAGTACTTGTTTTTATTCTATACATGTATGCCATTATCGAAACTTAAAAACATTTTCAGCGGATCAACTATATGGCATCAAAATAAAAGTTGTACAGTTTTGATAATACACTCTTGGCATTTTGCCGTTATTTTTTCTCTCATTAGAATAAAGAAATATTATTTTAGAGTTCTGGAGCTTTGTCATTGTTTGTTGCAAGGAGCCATATTTGGCATTTAATTTTATAGAAATATATACAATGTTTCATTCATAATGAAATCTTTTTGAACCTTAAATGATGATGTAGACATTTTTTCTCCTCATTCAAACAAAGTAAAAGCTTAAGAAAGAAATAGTTCTTATAGCCTTTTCATGCTCAATTAAGTAAGAATGGTTGAATGTTAACCATTTCATATGTACCTCTGTCTGAGCATGTTTAGTTCTGCACTTCTTTTAATAGGATATAAAGGCATGATATCTCAAGCTATAAATATTGGTAATTTTGATAAAGAAATTGTTGAATGATGTTGCAATATACAAAAGCATTATAATGGTGAAATATGATTTATGTCATACACAGCTTTTCATGCTTGTTCTCCTGTGCGTATTCCCTGCAGTGCAAATAATTATTAACATAAGAGAAGAATTAAAACAAAATTATTAACTGATAAATCTAAGTAAAATATTGTTCTTATTTCATTTTATTATGATGCATGTCTTGGTTTCATTTTATAGTGTGAAGATGAAAAGAAGATAAAATTTGAGAAATATTCCAAAATACCATTTCTGGCAGAAGAATATGGTGAGACCACTAAACAGTCATCTGCACAGTCGCCATCATCATTGCCCTATGACAGACATCAGCGAGAACATATAGGAATTAGAACTCTTTTATGTTCTACAAAGTTTACACAGACATGTAAGATAGAAATTAAAGTATACACATGTTAAATACTAATTCTAATACTTCTTTTGCTTTGTAAACAACACTGTGATAAAGTTCTTGATATATCTATACTTAGCGCAGACTCAGAGATGAATATAATAATGGTTGTTACAATATACATCCCACGTAAATCCACTTGTATCCTAACCTATGTGCAAACGCTATGCTGATTTTGCTGTGTTAAAAACTGCAATTCAAAAGAAACTACAGAACCTTTATTCTTATTCTAATAACGAAAAGAATTAATGCATTAAAGCTCGGAAAAATGTACAAAATCAAAATAAAATAAAATTCCTAAAAATTCTGTTAATGGTTTGGCGCATTAAATACATCATACGAATGAAAATGCTCAAGCTGAAGGTTTTTCTGTTATGTGAACGCTCCAAGTTCAAGGTAAAAAGTTTTGAGGTAGGTGTTGTTTTATTTTTTATTCTATTGCATTTTTCGCACATTTACTGATTTCAGGAAGTCAACACGACTGCTCCTCAGTTATAAAATGTCGCAGTAGCTTATGAAAAAAAAGAAATGTAAATTTTTTTTGGCAAATGTTGGGGTTGAGAATTAAAAGAATTAAACACATTTTTTCTAGAGGTTATTTAAGAAATTTTTCATGCAAGCTATTGATTTATGGGAAATTTTTAGCTTTATCTTTAAGGGGTAAAATAGAACAGCCAAAACATGGCATACTTACCATAGCTTCAGTTTTTTTATTTACCACATTTGTCATATTAGAATCAAAATAATTAATGTAAGCCATAGATTTATAATCATTATCACATGGCCTGGAGTGTTATAGTCATTAATGTTATGCCTTGCTTATACTCCAGATAAAATTTGAATATTACGGCACAGGCCATGAGAAAATTTCCAACAAATCTATGGCTTGCATGAGTTATTTCTTTATTAAAGTATATTCATGTAAAGGAATTTATCTTTCTGTTTCTGTAAATTTTACATTTTGATTTTTTGGCAAACATTTCAACTTCAAAATACTAGTAGTGAAATTTACTCCCTCCAAAACAACCTTCCATAGATATATAACCATATGAAGGGATAAAAACATAATAATTCTTCTCAAACTCATTGGACAACTTTTGATCAATTATGGCCTTACTGATACTATGTGATCATTCCAAAGAATGTGTTGGTTTGTCATGGTAGGAATAGTCTGAACTTTAAAAACAAATGCTGAAGAAGCTTATGATGAAAAGTTAGGGTGTTGTATCCTAAAGAGTTGTGTAGGGATAAAACACAAATGTTTAAAACATTTTATTCCACTGTATGTAAATATTGATAGCAAAATCAGCATTTGATTGGTTGAGACCATTCCATGTGACAGTGAAAAAAACTTCATATTCCCCTCTGAGTATCATATTCCCCTCTGAACATCAGTACCACTTCGTCGTGCAATGTTACCTGCGATTAATGTTCATAATGTTTTGAACGTTTTTAAATAGCAAAAGTAAAGTCATTATTCTGTTCAAAATTATTCAGAAGTAAAAAACGATTGAATAATTAACCTTTTGATTGGTACTGTTTTTCAATGTTTAGGTTGTGTTTAGATATAAAAACAAGCAGATAAGAAAAAAATGTATGTAAATTAATATTTTATGTTCATAGGTAATAGACAAATTGAGGCAGTGCATATGAAGAACAAATCTTCATACCTCCCTCAGGCATGGGAAATAAATGTATAATTTTCATTCCTTTTATTTTCAGCTGAGCTCCTTGGAGTCTTGAACTGGAGGGAAGAGAAAAGTCATATAGATAAAAATCTGAATGAACTAATGAGTGTACAAGGCACTGAAGTGATGAAGGTACATATGTCATTGAATATATATTTGTTAACTTGTAGATATGTACAGTAAAACATGTATTTGAAGGTCACCCTTTGGACAAGAGTTAATTGACCTTATAAGTGTGGCTGCCTTTAAATGAAGATTCAAAGTGCAAAGGTATTACTTCAGTAGGAGTAGATGAGGGTGACCTGACAAAGGTATTACTTCAGTAGGAGAAGAAGAGGGTGACCTGACAAAGGTATTACTTCAGTAGGAGTAGCTGAGGTTGACCTGACCAGACAAGTTTTTGTTTAATAGAAGTGACCTTTATAGCAGGTTTGACTGTTATTGCATATTTTCCTAATTGTAAAGTTATTTTTGTCTCGCCTTGATGGAGTCAAAAAGCGAGACATAGATATGCTGTTTCCGGTGGAGGCGGCGTCAACAATGTATTAGATTGTGATTAGGTCTAGTTTTTGGTGAACCACTAGTGGTAGGTCAATGATATGTGGTATGCAGTTGTATTAGCATTGGCACATCTCATTTATATGGAGATTATTTGGCCCCTCCCCCTCAGTCATGGTCTATTGACTTTGAAACTTTTGCTTAGTTTACATGTATTAGTTTGTGATAAGGTCAGTTTGAGGGGAACCATTAGTGCTAGGCCAATGATAATTGGTATGCAGTTGTATAAGCATTAGCACATCTCATTTCCATGGAGAATATTTGGTCCTTACCCCTCAGTCATGGTCTATTGACTTTGAATCTTTTGCTTAGTTAACATGTATTAGTTTGTTATTAGATCAGTTCAAGATGAACCACTAATGTTAAGTCAATGATATTTGGTATGGGAATGTATTGGCATTTGCAAATCTCATTTCCATGGAGATTATATAGCCCCTCCCCCTCATCATGGTTCACTTACTTTGAAATTTTTACATAGTTTACAAGTTAATGTGTGTGTTTAGGTTTGTTTAAAGGGAATGACTTATGATAAGTCAATGGTATTTGATATGCAGTTGTATTAGCATTAGCACATCTTATTTCCATGGAGATTGTTTAGCCATGCACCTTCAGTCATGGTTCATTGACTTTGAATATTTGCACAACTTACATGTTAAAGTATTGCTATTTTAATTTCAACATTTGCATTATCAAAATAACAAAAAGGCAAGACATATCTCTGTGTTAACAGTTTAATTTGGTATATGCTAAACTTTCCCTTCCGAATGTACATAGATTTGACAGAAAGATATCAGATGATTTTCTTACAGTTGTCACTCCTGAAATGAGAAATTACATTTATAACACCTTATTAACTTATTTGATTATCACAGATATGTTGTATTGTAACTGACCCTGAATGACCCTTCTCATTTGTTTTGTGTGTGTTTTTTAAAATATAAGTAGATTATGATATATGTTTTGATTTTCAGTTTTTACAGAACATTATGGACCGTCTGTTAGAGATGTTGGATGATGGATGTACAAATAAAGCTCCATATTGTTCCAAAGTGTTCCAAGTTATTGTAAGAATAATTGTTAAGAATCGTAAAGCAGCTACATATGAAAATACCATTGATATATTGAGAGCTTATTTTCTATACACAATTTATCATTTATACTTTGAATTCTGTTGTTTTTTATGATTATTTTGAAGATTTTTCCAATAGTATTTTACGATATCTGGTAACTAATGTTAAGCACTATAGTCCAGGTTTTTAATCAGGGGGAGATAAAAGTTGAATGATACAAGGTTGATGATAGATATAAATTTTAGGTAAGAATTTCATATCAAATTCTAAGACTGCAACACTAACTGCTAACGTAAAGTCATGGCAAAAGAAAAAAAAACCCACAAAAATACACTTTTGTCACATTTATCTATTTGATATAAAGAACACTATTAAACATTTATCTTTTACCACAAAATTTTACCAAAATATTGCACTTTATTTCTGTATTACAAAAAGGTTGGGATCCTCCCCCAGGTCAACCGACGACTTAAACTTTGATATTTGCTACTTCTCCCCTAAGTATGTAGATTTAATCAGTATAAGCAAAGACTGTCAGTGTCAAAATAATAGATCCAGGTAGGGTGACATGTCTTCTTGAAAAATGTTACCTTTTGAACTAGCACTTTAAAAATCTAGCTAGTGTGTATGTTTAGTTCAAAGCAGGTTTCATATTCATTTCCTATTAACAATGTTCTCGTCCTGAAGATGCATGTAGTTTCCCACATAAGGTTGATATGTTGAAAAAGATGGGATTCATTGGGGATAAATTTCATAGAATTATAGAACAATAAGGAGTTTTATATGTATACAAATAAAAGCAAACAAATTATTTCATAATTTATAGGTATTTATATTGAATTTATTATTGGACACAAGATTTGAGAATTTTAGACCAGTTTATGAGGACTACTTACAAAAGACCTTTTCTTTTCCTAATGTTTACAAGTAAGTTATATATCATAAGACATAATATTCACTTAATTGATAATTATATTGTTTTAAAATGGTAAAGTTAAATTAATACCAAAGATAGAAAGTAACAGATTTTGTCAAATTTTTAACCTAAATTGATGCAATCAAAAATCATTACTGTCGAATATAAAAATTTGGATGAAATAAATACACTGTACACTTGGAAGATTTACAACAAAATCTTAGTTCATTCAAAGTTATCAGAAATTACAAAAAACATGCATTAATGGTAAATTATGAAAGTCATGGATCACAACCTCTTTCTCAAGCTGTACCCTGTTTAAGACTCGCCTTTATCTTTCCAGTAGCAAAAGGATGGCTTTATTTAAAACCCAGTACTAGGTTTATAGATATGTTGTTAGGGAAAGTCATAGATGGATAGATAAAGAAGCTCTGCAGTAAATATATGGAATAAAATTTGTACATATATATCATGTACTGTATTGTGTATAAAGAGGATTGGCCCTCCCCTCAGTCATGGTCTATTGACTTTGAAACTTTTGCTTAGTTTACATGTATTAGTTTGTGATAAGGTCAGTTTGAGGGAACCATTAGTGCTAGGCCAATGATAATTGGTATGCAGTTGTATAAGCATTAGCACATCTCATTTCCATGGAGAATATTTGGTCCATACCCTCAGTCATGGTCTATTGACTTTGAATCTTTTGCTTAGTTAACATGTATTAGTTTGTTATTAGATCAGTTCAAGATGAACCACTAATGTTAAGTCAATGATATTTGGTATGGGAATGTATTGGCATTTGCAAATCTCATTTCCATGGAGATTATATAGCCCTCCCCTCATCATGGTTCACTTACTTTGAAATTTTACATAGTTTACAAGTTAATGTGTGTTTAGGTTTGTTTAAAGGGAATGACTTATGATAAGTCAATGGTATTTGATATGCAGTTGTATTAGCATTAGCACATCTTATTTCCATGGAGATTGTTTAGCCATGCACCTTCAGTCATGGTTCATTGACTTTGAATATTTGCACAACTTACATGTTAAAGTATTGCTATTTTAATTTCAACATTTGCATTATCAAAATAACAAAAAGGCAAGACATATCTCTGTGTTAACAGTTTAATTTGGTATATGCTAAACTTTCCCTTCCGAATGTACATAGATTTGACAGAAAGATATCAGATGATTTTCTTACAGTTGTCACTCCTGAAATGAGAAATTACATTTATAACACCTTATTAACTTATTTGATTATCACAGATATGTTGTATTGTAACTGACCCTGAATGACCCTTCTCATTTGTTTTGTGTGTGTTTTTTAAAATATAAGTAGATTATGATATATGTTTTGATTTTCAGTTTTTACAGAACATTATGGACCGTCTGTTAGAGATGTTGGATGATGGATGTACAAATAAAGCTCCATATTGTTCCAAAGTGTTCCAAGTTATTGTAAGAATAATTGTTAAGAATCGTAAAGCAGCTACATATGAAAATACCATTGATATATTGAGAGCTTATTTTCTATACACAATTTATCATTTATACTTTGAATTCTGTTGTTTTTTATGATTATTTTGAAGATTTTTCCAATAGTATTTTACGATATCTGGTAACTAATGTTAAGCACTATAGTCCAGGTTTTTAATCAGGGGAGATAAAAGTTGAATGATACAAGGTTGATGATAGATATAAATTTTAGGTAAGAATTTCATATCAAATTCTAAGACTGCAACACTAACTGCTAACGTAAAGTCATGGCAAAAGAAAAAAACCACAAAATACACTTTTGTCACATTTATCTATTTGATATAAAGAACACTATTAAACATTTATCTTTTACCACAAAATTTTACCAAAATATTGCACTTTATTTCTGTATTACAAAAGGTTGGGATCCTCCCCAGGTCAACCGACGACTTAAACTTTGATATTTGCTACTTCTCCTAATAGTAGATTTAATCAGTATGAGCAAAGACTGTCAGTGTCAAAATAATAGATCCAGGTAGGGTGACATGTCTTTTGAAAATGTTACCTTTTGAACTAGCACTTTAAAAATCTAGCTAGTGTGTATGTTTAGTTCAAAGCAGGTTTCATATTCATTTCCTATTAACAATGTTCTCGTCCTGAAGATGCAGTATTCCACATAAGGTTGATATGTTGAAAAGATGGGATTCATTGGGGATAAATTTCATAAATTATAGAACAATAAGGAGTTTTATATTACAATAAAAGCAAACAAATTATTTCATAATTTATAGGTATTTATATTGAATTTATTATTGGAACAAGTTTGAGAATTTTAGACCAGTTTATGAGGACTACTTACAAAAGACCTTTTCTTTTCCTAATGTTTACAAGTAAGTTATATATCATAAGACATAATATTCACTTAATTGATAATTATATTGTTTTAAAATGGTAAAGTTAAATTAATACCAAAGATAGAAAGTAACAGATTTTTGTCAAATTTTAACCTAAATTGATGCAATCAAAAATCATTACTGTCGAATATAAAAATTTGGATGAAATAAATACACTGTACACTTGGAAATTTACAACAAAATCTTAGTTCATTCAAAGTTATCAGAAATTACAAAAACATGCATTAATGGTAAATTATGAAAGTCATGGATCACAACCTCTTTCTCAAGCTGTACCTGTTTAAGACTCCTTTATCTTTCCAGTAGCAAAAGGATGGCTTTATTTAAAACCCAGTACTAGGTTTATAGATATGTTGTTAGGGAAAGTCATAGATGGATAGATAAAGAAGCTCTGCAGTAAATATATGGAATAAAATTTGTACATATATATCATGTACTGTATTGTGTATAAAGAGGAAAATATTGGGGGAACTATGGCATAATACATGTATAATAAGCTGAAAATATAAATCAGCATACCGTCACTGTACAACTCAAATATAATAGTCATGTCTTTGAACATACACCACTGTATCTTGCAAGGTTAAATATATTTTTATTTTGTTTATAGTTTTTGAGGGGAACCATTAGTGCTAGGCCAATGATAATTGGTATGCAGTTGTATAAGCATTAGCACATCTCATTTCCATGGAGAATATTTGGTCCATACCCTCAGTCATGGTCTATTGACTTTGAATCTTTTGCTTAGTTAACATGTATTAGTTTGTTATTAGATCAGTTCAAGATGAACCACTAATGTTAAGTCAATGATATTTGGTATGGGAATGTATTGGCATTTGCAAATCTCATTTCCATGGAGATTATATAGCCCTCCCCTCATCATGGTTCACTTACTTTGAAATTTTACATAGTTTACAAGTTAATGTGTGTTTAGGTTTGTTTAAAGGGAATGACTTATGATAAGTCAATGGTATTTGATATGCAGTTGTATTAGCATTAGCACATCTTATTTCCATGGAGATTGTTTAGCCATGCACCTTCAGTCATGGTTCATTGACTTTGAATATTTGCACAACTTACATGTTAAAGTATTGCTATTTTAATTTCAACATTTGCATTATCAAAATAACAAAAAGGCAAGACATATCTCTGTGTTAACAGTTTAATTTGGTATATGCTAAACTTTCCCTTCCGAATGTACATAGATTTGACAGAAAGATATCAGATGATTTTCTTACAGTTGTCACTCCTGAAATGAGAAATTACATTTATAACACCTTATTAACTTATTTGATTATCACAGATATGTTGTATTGTAACTGACCCTGAATGACCCTTCTCATTTGTTTTGTGTGTGTTTTTTAAAATATAAGTAGATTATGATATATGTTTTGATTTTCAGTTTTTACAGAACATTATGGACCGTCTGTTAGAGATGTTGGATGATGGATGTACAAATAAAGCTCCATATTGTTCCAAAGTGTTCCAAGTTATTGTAAGAATAATTGTTAAGAATCGTAAAGCAGCTACATATGAAAATACCATTGATATATTGAGAGCTTATTTTCTATACACAATTTATCATTTATATCTTGAATTCTGTTGTTTTTTTTATGATTATTTTTGAAGATTTTTCCAATAGTATTTTACGATATCTGGTAACTAATGTTAAGCACTATAGTCCAGGTTTTTTAATCAGGGGGAGATAAAAGTTGAATGATACAAGGTTGATGATAGATATAAATTTTAGGTAAGAATTTCATATCAAATTCTAAGACTGCAACACTAACTGCTAACGTAAAGTCATGGCAAAAGAAAAAAACCACAAAAATACACTTTTGTCACATTTATCTATTTGATATAAAGAACACTATTAAACATTTATCTTTTACCACAAAATTTTACCAAAATATTGCACTTTATTTCTGTATTACAAAAAGGTTGGGATCCTCCCCCAGGTCAACCGACGACTTAAACTTTGATATTTGCTACTTCTCCCCTAAGTATGTAGATTTAATCAGTATAAGCAAAGACTGTCAGTGTCAAAATAATAGATCCAGGTAGGGTGACATGTCTTCTTGAAAAATGTTACCTTTTGAACTAGCACTTTAAAAATCTAGCTAGTGTGTATGTTTAGTTCAAAGCAGGTTTCATATTCATTTCCTATTAACAATGTTCTCGTCCTGAAGATGCATGTAGTTTCCCACATAAGGTTGATATGTTGAAAAAGATGGGATTCATTGGGGATAAATTTCATAGAATTATAGAACAATAAGGAGTTTTATATGTATACAAATAAAAGCAAACAAATTATTTCATAATTTATAGGTATTTATATTGAATTTATTATTGGACACAAGATTTGAGAATTTTAGACCAGTTTATGAGGACTACTTACAAAAGACCTTTTCTTTTCCTAATGTTTACAAGTAAGTTATATATCATAAGACATAATATTCACTTAATTGATAATTATATTGTTTTAAAATGGTAAAGTTAAATTAATACCAAAGATAGAAAGTAACAGATTTTTGTCAAATTTTAACCTAAATTGATGCAATCAAAAATCATTACTGTCGAATATAAAAATTTGGATGAAATAAATACACTGTACACTTGGAAGATTTACAACAAAATCTTAGTTCATTCAAAGTTATCAGAAATTACAAAAAACATGCATTAATGGTAAATTATGAAAGTCATGGATCACAACCTCTTTCTCAAGCTGTACCCTGTTTAAGACTCGCCTTTATCTTTCCAGTAGCAAAGGATGGCTTTATTTAAAACCCAGTACTAGGATTATAGATATGTTGTTAGGAAAGTCATAGATGGATAGATAAAGCTCTGCAGTAAATATATGGAATAAAATTTGTACATATATATCATGTACTGTATTGTGTATAAAGAGGAAAATATTGGGGGAACTATGGCATAATACATGTATAATAAGCTGAAAATATAAATCAGCATACCGTCACTGTACAACTCAAATATAATAGTCATGTCTTTGAACATACACCACTGTATCTTGCAAGGTTAAATATATTTTTATTTTGTTTATAGTTTTTAATGGCTTCCTTAGTGTTATTCAGTAAATTCACATTCAGATAATAATTCAAACTTTTTTTCACTAGACATTTAATGAACCAGTTTGCTTTTGGTATAGAACAATTCTGTGAAGGGAAAGCATTCACCTTGTCTATGGCCATGAAGGTAAGAATTATACACTTATCCAATTCAGAAATAGTGAAACATTATTTAAGTCAACGTTTTTGACATTGTGAATGTTCATGTTCTGGGTATTATTTACAAGGATTCTAAGATTTACAATACAATTTATTAGGACAGACGTTAAATTATCTAATTGGTCCTTTGGTCCACAAGAAACCAAGGAAACTAGGAAATCATATCCTTATATAGATGTTGTGCAAGCAGAATTTATCCAGCTGCAGAAAAAAATGGATGAATATTTTGAGAAGTTGTATATCCAAATTACCAAACAAAACAAAGTATTGCACGAAGTAATCAGGAAAGATGCAGGAACTTACATATTAGAACTTAGATTGCTATAAATGAATCTGCTTTCAAAAGATTATCATACTATGTCTTTGATACTTTAAATAGAAATAAGATTTCACTTGATGAGTCAAAATGCTACTTTAATATGAATTTCAATGAAAAATTGAATCATTTTAAAGTATTGTTTTTTAAATGCATTAGGCATACAAAAAATTAATAGCTTCTTAGGCCTATTTTGAAGTTTTTGCTGAGCCAGGGAGATGCCATCCAGATTGACTTTTTTTATGACCCCGTCGTAGTTGAGGGGGCATTTAGTGTTACCTTTGTCTGTCCGTCTGTCCCGTCCGTCACGTACGTCCCCAAAATTGGTTTCCATTCTCTAACTTTAGTTTGCTTCAACCAAATTTTATAAAACTTAGACACAATGCTTATTACCACGAAACACAGATCAAGTTTGAAATTGGGTGGCGTCACTTTTTCCGTTGATGAGTTATGCCCCTTTATGAACATAAAAATAGCTGAATTTTTCGTTTCCGTTCTGTAACTTTAGTTTGCCTCAACCAAATGTTATAAAACTTATACACAATGCTTATTACTACAAAACACAGATCAAGGACAAAATTGGGTGGCGTCACTTGTACCGTTCTTGAGTTATGCTCCTTTTTAAATGGAAAAATTGCTAAATCTGTTGTTTCCATTCTCTAACTTTAAGTTTGCCTCAACCAAATGTTATGAAACTTATACACAATGCTTATAATCTCAAAACGGTCTTAACTATGTGAATCCTGCATCTGTATGTGGAGGTTGACTCATGCATATTTACAAGTGGGGGCATCTGTGGCCCATAGACACATTCTCCATTTATTTATGAAATTGCTTTATCACATTTGATATAAACTTGAAGTGCTTTAAATCATTACAAAATGTTTCAATTACAAGGATCACAATTTGTCTCATAACTAGGGAATGACAAATTTCCTGCTATTACTTTTTTTCCAATTAAGAAAATTAATATGAAAATATTTGGATTAGGTGGTTGCAACTGAGATGCATATAGTATATGCTTTTGGCCTTATGAGACATATTGACGAAGCTAAATTATAGTTAATTTAAAAAAAAAGTATTCTTCATGTTTCATGTTCATGGAAAATATTTGGAAAAGAAAACAAAGATTAAAATATGATAAAAAACATTTATTATGCAAACAGTTATACTTTTACCTGCATAGGTGAGAAATGTAAAATCTAAATTAAAGATACATTTCAAGAAATGATTTTACTGTAGGTACTTGGAGAACTTATGAGACTTATAACAAGATCAAGACAATTAGAAAAGGAAAGGTAAACATACTATTACTGCAATAGCTTTATTTTGTTAGCATTAGAGCTATAGTTAATTTGTGTCAATTCCAATTATTTAAAAATCTAATACTTGAACTTTGTTGATTTAAAGTTTTTTTTTGTAGCAAATTCTTTTGGATTAAAGCAAAATAAATACTATACATTCTAATATGACGACCTATATATTGTCAACCAGATAATTACAGTATATCTACTTTTAGCCCAAACGCATTAATACACAAAGTTGGCTTTTCCACGTTACGCCCACCTTATTTATATGACCAGGTAAACTCATTTTGCCACCATAAAACCCATGTGTTATGTAGGCCAAGCTTCAAATACAATATGATTATCTGTATTCTAATGCAAAATAAACAAATCAGTCCATTTCAGTTATTATTTCGGTATAAAATTTCATAGAACGAAATTTCCGTGAAATAATGTATGCTTCTGGCGTCAAATGTAAACATAGGGCGTTTTCAGGTTTCTTGTACGCCTCAGAATGTAATAAAATTAGATAAATAGAATTTTTTTAGGTGAAAATGTGAGTTTTTTTAAATTTGTTATTTGAATAATATAACATTATTTATTATTATATGGGAGGGGGGGAGTAAAACGGAACAGCCAAAACAGTATCTTGTGTATAGGGCTATCACAGTTGACAAAATTACCGTATTTGTCCTATTAGAATCTAAATAATTAATGGCAGCTGTAGATCCTTTAACCATTGGTTTGACATTTATAGTTGTATTTTACCCCTCGCTATTGTTCGGGATAAAATAATCGAATATAAATGCCCAACCCATGGTTAAATGAAAACAAATCTGCTATGAATTGTTTCTTAATTTTTCTGTAGTTAATCATAATTGCGATACTTTAAATGGTTTTCAAAATTTATTTTTCTGATGATAGTGATATAATTTACTGCCTTTTTATTAATATTTGTGTGATATCTTTTTTGGTGAATTTCCTGGGTTTAGGTTTGCCACAACAGATTTTTGCAAAACCATGACATCAAATATCCATGGAAATACAAGTTTTCTTCAATCCATAAAAAATTGGCATCCACGAAATATATGAATCCACAGTACATTGTAGTAGTGATTCAGTTTGTAGTACAATGTACTATGTAGACTTAAGGTGAAAGATTTTCAGTACAGTTCTCTAGTTATATTAAAATCTATTGTCTTTTTCAGTCCTTTTAATGACAGGGAAAAAGAAAGAGAATTTAGATTAAAACTTCAACACCTGTTTGAAAAAATGGGACGATTGCTATCACAACAGGATGAAAAGCTTAAAATTTCTCAGGTATGCTGATTATATAAGGTTCATTTGATATAGATGGGTCAAGATGTGCAATTCATTTCAGATAGGCTGTAATGGTGGCCTATTCCTCAATTTCTCTGCTCATATGGTAAACTTGGATATGTTTGATGGCTTGTTTTGAAGCAGAGATTTCTAAAATGTTGGTAAATTTTGGGGGTACAAAGTGAAATTCATTTAGCACACCCCGAAAAGCCCTTTGTGAATCAGCTTTTCGAGATTAAAAATCCCCTTTTTCACACCAGAAGGTCTTTGAAAATTTAGTTTTTTGTATACATTTATTAACTCGATAGTTTTTACATCTTTATTCTATGGTCCACTGCTCTTCAAATCAGCACAACTGATTAAGCTCAGTCACTTGTCAAAAAATTGAAACATAGTTCCTCAATTTGAGACACATTAGGGATATTGACCCAGATATTTAAATTAACTTTGTGTTCGTCATAATCATTTATAATAAAACTTTGGGATTGTGGGATATATGTTGGTTTTGTGTTGGTGTTGGTATTATTGTTTTTGTGTTTTCACATTGATAGCTATTTTGAAAACATTTGTTCTTACAGATTGATAGCACACAATAGTCAAGCAATTGATGTGTAAGATGAAATATTTTTCTGGTAACTGTATAGAATTACTTCACTCTAAAAAATAATATAAATAATCATTTGCATCACTAATGGTGCAACAATTATACCCCTGCTCCAAATGAGGGTGGTATACTGGTTTATTTTAAAATAAGGAGATGTAGTATGACTGCCAATGAGAAAACTATCCACCAAAGTTCAAATGAAGTGGATGTAAGCAATTATAGGCAACCGTACAGCCTTCAACAATGAGAAAACCCCATACTGTATAGTTGGCTATAAAGCCCAGACATGAAAAATATGAAACTACTCAATTAAGAAAACTAACAGCCTAATTTATAACAAAACAATTTATGAAAAACAAATATGACAGACGTGAACCAACGACAACCACTGAACTACAGGCTCCTGACTTGGAATAGGCTCATAAAGAATGTCTTTCTGTCCTTTTATCTGTATTCCCATCAGTTTGTTTGTTTACCTTCTTTAAATTTGGTACCAAGCTTCATGTGAACATGCTTTACTGTGTGATGAATTTTCAGATTCATCATTCATCAACTTCCTGTTTACCAAATACTTATTTATTCTAATGCATAATGGCCATGTGTGAAAAGTTAAATCACTAAAATACTGAACTCCAAGGAAAATTCAAAACGGAAAGTCCCTAATCAAATGGCAAAATCAAAAGCACAAATACATCAAACGAATGGACAGCGACTGTCATATTCCTGACTTGGTACAGGCATTTTCTATGTAGAAAATGGTGAATTGAACCTAGTTTTATAGCGCTAAACCTCTCACTTGTATGAAATTTTCTTCATATTTTTTCTCAGAAAACTGAGTGTCAGTGTTTAAAGTAGTTCATCTACAGCGATTACTAGCCTGTCAACACTGAGGTTGTGAGTTCGAACACTGCATGTGGCAGCATAGTGCAATCGACTCTCAATCTTAATTGACAAGGATTGCCAGTTTTTCCTATCGAAGGTCATGGCTCTCTCTTGGCACTTGAGCTTCCTCCGCCAATATAAACTGGCTACCAGGATATAGTGAATAGTGCTGAAAGTGGTGTTAAATGCCAACGATCATTCAGTCAGACTGCAGTGATCTGCCTAAGTAACAGAGTCCTTTCTAGTCTTCTGTGATCAAATACAGGAGAGAAAAGATACGAGACAGTAGTATATGATGCCATGAATTACCAGGAAATGACAGCATATTAAAAAGAATGCCCCTTTATTGTTGTTCTTCATCCTGTCAATATTTTGAAGGTTTACATTGATGAACTCAGTCTGAGAGGGGACACTGTCCAACATTGTCAACACAGCATGGTTTACATTGATGAACTCTGTCTGAGAGTGGACACTGTCTAACATTGTTAACACAGCTTGGTTTACATTGATGAACTTAGTCTGAGAGTGAACACTGTCCAACATTGTTAACACAGCTTGGTTTACATTGATGAACTCAGTCTGAGAGTGGACATAGTCCAACATTGTCAACAAGGCTATGTTTGCATTTAGGAACTCAAATGAGTGGACACCCTCAAATATTGTCAACATAGTTTGAATCATTGAATGGAGTGATATTAATGGTAACTGTTAAATATGAAATATCATCTGTGTATTTCATCGAAAGTTTTGTATAGCTATCTTTGTGATTTTCAGCAGGTCAAATAATATACATGTCTTGTGACATGAAAAATGTAAGCCAGTATATACTCTTTACTTTGTTAATAAATAGATAATCACTTGAAAACTTTTAGGATATGTTGCATACAGAGTCTAAAATTATCATTTGATTATAACAAAAATTAAGGTATTTTGTTTCAAAGAACTATTATAAAATTTTTCAGATGGAACTTTTATCAAATCTGCATAAATGCTATGAACCTCTGATGGAGTTAATAACGAAACGAGAATTAGCAGACCAAGTCAGAGACGTGATCACACATTTACCTAAAGCCAAAGATTTACCTGTTGAAATTAGAAGGACCAAGATGGAATTTATACAGAAAACTGTCAACTCTGATCTGTTTAGAGATGATGGTATGGCTTCATATGCTGTTGAATAAGTCTAACATAACTATGTTCAACTGTATGAGTATCTGTTTCATTCTTCATTCCAGAAAACATAGAGGATACCTAGTTTGTTTCATCTGAAACAGTTTTCTTTCTAAATTTTCAAACTTAGCATAATGATTACATATAGATGAAATATATGCTCCTCGTATTTTAGACAGATTTGAATTATTGTTTTCTCAGGTTTCTCATATGTGGAACTAAGTTATTTTTGTCATTGAATGCTATAAAGTGTACCATTTGTGTCATGTGTAACTCCAACAGTTTTCCTTGAACATTATTAAAACTTTGCATTTGTGACCTGAATATCCCCATTATAACTATATTCAGATACCTACAAAAAAGAAAGAAATACCCTACACAGCACATACAAATTTTGCTTTATCTGACTTAGCCATAAAGATAAATCTATTCTATTCCTTGAATTTTTCTGAGCTACAATGGGAACCTCTGTATTTATACAATTTGGTTGATTGCAGCTATTACAATAGATGATATTCTGACACTTAATAATTTCCTAATTTTTATGGCACTGAGTCTTGTTCTTCATACCTTAGGAAGCAGGTCCAGAATGGTATTGTTCTTTTTTATATAAACATCTGTTTTTTCCTTAATGTATATAGCAGTTCTAAAAGAACTATGAAAATTTTGCTTGTTCAAAAGCAAAAGTATAATGGAGGTACTGTTTTAGAATTTCCTATTTTGGACTTTCATTGTTTAAAAAACACTTCCATTTAGTTGACAGTAAAGGCAGCTTCTATGTTATATTCCCAAGTTTTTGTGTGTTCCTTTTAAAACAAATCTCACTTTTAAGGTTTTCAAGAGTAAAGCATTGTATTGATAGTTATCACTGAAAAGTGGAGCTTCTATTACATATTTTTAATGTTATTGTGTGATTGACATTTAGCATAAAACAGTGAAATATATACAGAATTAAAGTGGAAATCTGTATTAAATCTTTATAATTTGAAAATTTACTAGTAATTGGTCTGTGTATTAAGCAAATTGATTAAATGTTGGTTGATTAGCTGAACATTTTTTTCAACAAGTTTTGATAAAAGCATATTTCACAAAGCAATTTCGTATAATATGTGATTATTTACCAAAGAATACTTTTAATTGGAACACCTAAAATCTGCTGCTTTATGGGTCTTTCTCTTGTGAAGTATTTAATAGTCACCAATAAAGCTTTTTTCGAGCAGTTGATTAGTAATTTCAGGACTGAAGTATCTTTTAAAGGACAAAATTTTGGTTTCATACTTTTGTCTAAAAAGAAAATTTATACATTTATTTTTGTAGAATCTCGGAGTACTTTATTATCCTTATGTTTGAACCATATAAAAGCATGTCTGATAGAGCGATATTTCCTCGACATACAGATAGCTACTTCAATTCTTGGAGATATTCTGGAGATTTTCTTTAACCTGAAAGAGGTAAAATTATCATTTAATACTAAATTACTAATAAATACTTATCAGCTTTAGTACAGTTGACTTTGTAAAGATTTTGTACTGTGCGATCAGATATATTGGTAACTTTTAATTCATATGAAATAGTATTTTTACTACGTATTTTCTGTATCTACCATTGATTGTTTTATAATAATAGAATTAAGTTTTTGTCAACAATTTCAATTTCTGTTCTTAAATATAGAATGTTTGTAATATATAAGCATTGCATTTCGGCTTTGATTGAAGCTTTTGCTTTTGGGTGTTTTGTTTTTATGGCTTCAGAAAAACTAGTTTTGGACATGCCTGGTGAGGGTTGTACTTAAGTGTCACTAAATGCATATGATACACATTCTTTGGAACAATTAAATGATATAAGTGACTTATCTGTTGAAGAAATGCAAAAAAATCCAACAGCAAAATGATTATTTCACAAACTTTTACCTTTTTTAAAAGTATTATTGAAACAAAAATATAGGTTAATAAGCATATAAGCAATGTTAAATGCCCTAACTTAGGCTGTACAACTGTATTGAGATATACTGAGGATTCAGTATCATTTGTGGCATACCTATTTTCATGGATTTTGTAGTATGGGTAAAACACATATTTAAATGTTCAAGGAAGTACACATTTTTCATAGGCTTGTATGCAAATTTTAACAAAACCATGAAATTCAGTATCCACATAAATACAATTTTTCTTCTATCCACGAAAATTGGTATACACGAAAATAAAAGAATCCACAGTAGAATGATATTTAATTCAATTGTTAATTTAAGACAAAAAGATTATGTCCACCACATCTAATGGTAAGTACTAAGTCCTGTCACCTATCGTTGTTGTTGTAAACGCTAATTAATTTTGTGTGCATTTCTTTAACGTTAGTATCAAGCTGCATAATATTGTATAAGGAAGGCTCTCATGTTTGTTTTGCAGGGAGATGATCTTGGATAATTAATTGATCATGACGTCCCTTCCCACCTTGTGATTTCATGCTAAGATGCTTTTGCTTTGAATATGCTTATAGAATATTTACTGACTGGCTAATAATTATTTTATTTTGCATAACATTATGTTACAAAACAAATACATTTATAGTTGTATATTTTTGTCTTTGTCTCAATTAAGCATACTAACTAGTTGAAATATTTCAAGCCAGTGAACACACATTGGATTAATCTTTTTTGTTCTTGTACGGTTTTTGTCTATCATGTAATGAATGTTGCTGATGGCAAGACATAGGCATGCTAATCTGGTGTCGATGGTAATTTGGGTATAGATGATGATGATGGATGGCTGTTTAATATACAGTGGCAAATTAAATGCATATTCTGGACGAGAACATGTTAATGTAATATGAATATGAACTCTGCATTGTACTAGACCAATGTGCTGAGCCAGATTTTTAATGTGCTAGTTCACAAGGTAACAGTCTGCAAGTAGTGTGTCACCCTACATGTACATTATTCTGACTCCGAGACAACCAAGTCTTTGCTCTTACTCCTTAATGCTGCATGCCTTGGTTGGTCATTATCTACATGTATATGTAATGGGCCAGCTATATTTGTTTATTTGAAAAATTGTACATAAGGTATACATACCTGTCAGACATTTGTTTCCTAATTTTATGGCACTGAGTCTTGTTCTTCATACCTTAGGAAGCAGGTCCAGAATGGTATTGTTCTTTTTATATAAACATCTGTTTTTCCTTAATGTATATAGCAGTTCTCAAAGAACTATGAAAATTTTGCTTGTTCAAAAGCAAAAGTATAATGGAGGTACTGTTTTAGAATTTCCTATTTTGGACTGTTTCATTGTTTAAAAAACACTTCCATTTAGTTGACAGTAAAGGCAGCTTCTATGTTATATTCCCAAGTTTTTGTGTGTTCCTTTTAAAACAAATCTCACTTTTAAGGTTTTCAAGAGTAAAGCATTGTATTGATAGTTATCACTGAAAAGTGGAGCTTCTATTACATATTTTTAATGTTATTGTGTGATTGACATTTAGCATAAAACAGTGAAATATATACAGAATTAAAGTGGAAATCTGTATTAAATCTTTATAATTTGAAAATTTACTAGTAATTGGTCTGTGTATTAAGCAAATTGATTAAATGTTGGTTGATTAGCTGAACATTTTTTTTTCAACAAGTTTTGATAAAAGCATATTTCACAAAGCAATTTCGTATAATATGTGATTATTTACCAAAGAATACTTTTAATTGGAACACCTAAAAATCTGCTGCTTTATGGGTCTTTCTCTTGTGAAGTATTTAATAGTCACCAATAAAGCTTTTTTTTCGAGCAGTTGATTAGTAATTTCCAGGACGAAGTATCTTTTTAAAGGACAAAAATTTTGGTTTCATACTTTTGTCTAAAAAGAAAATTTATACATTTATTTTTGTAGAATCTCGGAGTACTTTATTATCCTTATGTTTGAACCATATAAAAGCATGTCTGATAGAGCGATATTTCCTCGACATACAGATAGCTACTTCAATTCTTGGAGATATTCTGGAGATTTTCTTTAACCTGAAAGAGGTAAAATTATCATTTAATACTAAATTACTAATAAATACTTATCAGCTTTAGTACAGTTGACTTTGTAAAGATTTTGTACTGTGCGATCAGATATATTGGTAACTTTTAATTCATATGAAATAGTATTTTTTACTACGTATTTTCTGTATCTACCATTGATTGTTTTATAATAATAGAATTAAGTTTTTGTCAACAATTTCAATTTCTGTTCTTAAATATAGAATGTTTGTAATATATAAGCATTGCATTTCGGCTTTGATTGAAGCTTTTGCTTTTGGGTGTTTTGTTTTTATGGCTTCAGAAAAACTAGTTTTGGACATGCCTGGTGAGGGTTGTACTTAAGTGTCACTAAATGCATATGATACACATTCTTTGGAACAATTAAATGATATAAGTGACTTATCTGTTGAAGAAATGCAAAAAAATCCAACAGCAAAATGATTATTTCACAAACTTTTACCTTTTTTAAAAGTATTATTGAAACAAAATATAGGTTAATAAGCATATAAGCAATGTTAAATGCCCTAACTTAGGCTGTACAACTGTATTGAGATATACTGAGGATTCAGTATCATTTGTGCATACCTATTTTCATGGATTTTGTAGTATGGGTAAAACACATATTTAAATGTTCAAGGAAGTACACATTTTTCATAGGCTTGTATGCAAATTTTAACAAAACCATGAAATTCAGTATCCACATAAATACAATTTTTCTTCTATCCACGAAAATTGGTATACACGAAAATAAAAGAATCCACAGTAGAATGATATTTAATTCAATTGTTAATTTAAGACAAAAAGATTATGTCCACCACATCTAATGGTAAGTACTAAGTCCTGTCACCTATCGTTGTTGTTGTAAACGCTAATTAATTTTGTGTGCATTTCTTTAACGTTAGTATCAAGCTGCATAATATTGTATAAGGAAGGCTCTCATGTTTGTTTTGCAGGGAGATGATCTTGGATAATTAATTGATCATGACGTCCCTTCCCACCTTGTGATTTCATGCTAAGATGCTTTTGCTTTGAATATGCTTATAGAATATTTACTGACTGGCTAATAATTATTTTATTTTGCATAACATTATGTTACAAAACAAATACATGTATATGTAATGGGCCAGCTATATTTGTTTATTTGAAAATTGTACATAAGGTATACATACCTGTCAGACATTTGGCCAAAGACCACAATTAATGATCCCGCTTTTGTTGTCCACGAATATAGTTCCTTTTAATTAGAGTGTATTTTTCTGAATTTTTTCTTTCCTTCCTCACTCATTTCTTAGATTTTTTGGATGGAAATGAAAGAAGAGGTGAAATAAACTTTTGGATGTTGTATTTTAACTGATTTTGATATGGAAAGAGTGATTTGGCCAGGTGCAAAAGGTGATATTTACAGTTTTGAACATCTCTTGACTTGTCCATAGGGGTATGGATGTGTATTGGCTAAATTTGTAAGATGCTGGGGGCGATATTTCTGAATGTTTGATATATGTTTGGACTAGTACTGTACTTTACACACAAAAATATTTGACAAAAAGAATCGGTGCATTTTTTAATGAAACAAAACGTTATAAAGAACTAATAGAGAATTTAATTGTGGTCTGTGGCCTAGAGGTGAATTCAGGAAATATTGAATTTGTACTTTGACAACTTCCCTGAATGATCTATTGGTATTAATTTGTCAAACTACATGAGAATAAATGATTTCCACTTTTATTTGATAGAAATTTTGTAAAAAAGTGACATTTCAGCCTACATGCCCAAAATTGAACTTTTTCAGTTGTTTCAATATTTTTACAAAAGTAGCATGCTTACTTTCTCTCTGACAGGTTTTTCTGATTTTCTATTTGTGTTTGTGGTATCTAATGTAGATGTTTAACTCATTTTTGAACACTAAACATACAAAAAAGTAGATAAAATCAGAATAAGAGTGCAAAATGTGCTGCTTTAATGGTCTTAGTCTAATGGTCAGTATGAAGCAAGTGAAAAATGAGGTTCTATGCACATACAAGTTGAATTCCTTTTAGCAGATTTCACTAAATCTATATCAAAAGCACTTATTACTGGTTGTTTGACCTTGTCTGTTTCAGCCAAAGACCACAATTAATGATCCCGCTTTTGTTGTCCACGAATATAGTTCCTTTTAATTAGAGTGTATTTTTCTGAATTTTTTCTTTCCTTCCTCACTCATTTCTTAGATTTTTTGGATGGAAATGAAAGAAGAGAGTGAAATAAACTTTTGGATGTTGTATTTTAACTGATTTTGATATGGAAAGAGTGATTTGGCCAGGTGCAAAAGGTGATATTTACAGTTTTGAACATCTCTTGACTTGTCCATAGGGTATGGATGTGTATTGGCTAAATTTGTAAGATGCTGGGGAGCGATATTTCTGAATGTTTGATATATGTTTGGACTAGTACTGTACTTTACACACACAAAATATTTGACAAAAAGAATCGGTGCATTTTTTTTAATGAAACAAAACGTTATAAAGAACTAATAGAGAATTTAATTGTGGTCTGTGGCCTAAGAGGTGAATTCAGGAAATATTGAATTTGTACTTTGACAACTTCCTGAATGATCTATTGGTATTAATTTGTCAAACTACATGAGAATAAATGATTTCCACTTTTATTTGATAGAAATTTTGTAAAAGTGACATTTCAGCCTACATGCCCAAAATTGAACTTTTCAGTTGTTTCAATATTTTACAAAAGTAGCATGCTTACTTTCTCTCTGACAGGTTTTTCTGATTTTCTATTTGTGTTTGTGGTATCTAATGTAGATGTTTAACTCATTTTTGAACACTAAACATACAAAAAAGTAGATAAAATCAGAATAAGAGTGCAAAATGTGCTGCTTTAATGGTCTTAGTCTAATGGTCAGTATGAAGCAAGTGAAAAATGAGGTTCTATGCACATACAAGTTGAATTCCTTTTAGCAGATTTCACTAAATCTATATCAAAAGCACTTATTACTGGTTGTTTGACCTTGTCTGTTTCACAGACTACCTTTATTTTCTTTTGTTTGATAGCTAGTGGTTAAAATATTGGCCTTTTGAGGCTGAAATTTCATGCCAGTTTTAAAAAGTAAAGTAAATAACTTTGCATCAGATCATACTGTCTACATATATAGTTGAAAGTGACAGTCTTGTTACATCCAGGCTCCATGTTTTATCATATCTGAGCAAGATTTGAGCAAAAAGAAGCATATCTCCATCTCCCATATCATTTATATGCTTTTTAATATGCAAATGTGGGGAACGACCTAAATTGACAACCTGTTTTTTTAAGCTTGACATTGCTGAAGACCATTTTATTCACATGTGTTATGCTATTTGAAACTTATATTTCCATTAAAAGTACATTTATAACATGTAAAAGGTTTTTTTATAACTTAACAACTTCAGAAAATTGTGGTAAGTGAAAAATATTACATTTCATATAAGGCGTCACTTCATTTGAAAACCTCTATTTTTTGGCACAGGCTGATATGAAATTTACTTCTGGCCATTTTTTATAAGTCTGAAACATGAAGTATGCTATCTGTTGCTTTTAATAGGTGATAACTTATACATAGAGACATTAAAAAGTGTAAGTTTTGGTATATTTTGGTTTTTAGAAGCCCAAATTTGATAGTTGAAATTATTCTAATTCAACGCCACAATTCAGCACCAAAAGTTCAGATATAAAAAATGCCACAATTTTTATAATTGGTATCATATGGCTTTGAAACTTTGTAAACTGTTTCATAATACACTAAGCTTAAATCATGCCAAGTTTTATTAGAATTGGTCAAGTTTTAGACCCCTAATAGGCCAAAGACCACAATTAATGATCCGCTTTTGGTTGTCCACGAATATAGTTCCTTTTAATTAGAGTGTATTTTTTCTGAATTTTTTTTCTTTCCCTTCCTCACTCATTTCTTAGATTTTTTTGGATGGAAATGAAAGAAGAGAGGTGAAATAAACTTTTGGATGTTGTATTTTAACTGATTTTGATATGGAAAGAGTGATTTGGCCAGGTGCAAAAAGGTGATATTTACAGTTTTCGGAACATCTCTTGACTTGTCCATAGGGGTATGGATGTGTATTGGCTAAATTTGTAAGATGCTGGGGAGCGATATTTCTGAATGTTTGATATATGTTTGGACTAGTACTGTACTTTACACACACAAAATATTTGACAAAAGAATCGGTGCATTTTTTAATGAAACAAAACGTTATAAAGAACTAATAGAGAATTTAATTGTGGTCTGTGGCCTAAGATTTGTCCCTTGAAATTTTGTTGTTCATTTATTGACATACTGTTTTTTGTTTGGATCAGGTTTTAAATTACTGTCCAAGTTAGACCTTTTATCTATAATCTTTTATACCTGATTTCTGTAGTCTCTTATGTGATTGCCATTGCCTTAAGTTAGATATATTTGGCTTTGATTTTGACATGTAAGATATTGCTTACAGGTTAGGAGTTATGTAGGCCAGACATTTTATGTGTCCATTCTTGTTAATCTATATATGAAAATTGATTTTAAAAGTAGTTAAACTTTTGAATTTACTGTAAATAAGAAATTTAGAAATTGTTATTTTAAGTATATGGTGGCATCAATTTCAGCAAAAACTTTTTTTTTGGACAACTGAATTCAGTGCAAACTTTTTCTATGTATGGCCATGTAAAATATATTTTTTGTATCTCAGACAATGACCTCTAAAAATATGGTGAGGGGGGAGGATATCACTTTATGTCGATAATTTTTATGATATTATAAATACTGTAAGTATTTATTTTAAAGAATAAGATATCAAAGGGATGATCAATATGCACAAAGTCAAAGTAAATACAACATGATTGCAATATGGAGAAGACAAATAACTAGTCCTCCAAACATTTCACAGAAAAATAAATTCTGAGCAACACAAATTTGATAAATAACTGAGGATGAACATGTTGCCTCTCATATACAATATGTATTAAACAATCTGGTAGATATGTTGTTTTTTATTTCACCAATGAGGAATGCATCATTATGACATGAAACAGATCAGCATATCAAACTATCGTGGTGTTGTGCTGTTTGTCATACTAAAATTTTGTCCAGTAAAATTAATTTAAGATGAAATCCAGCATCTTGATAAAATATTAACAAAATCATAACCTTCATTAGGCTATGCTCAAGACCAAAGTATGGAAACAAAAAAACTGCATTTAGAAACAGAATGGCCAAAACTGTGAATACGTATGAATAAAAAGAGACATTTGGTAGACATCAATGAGACCCAAAACTAACAACACACAACAAAAACACAAAGACATCCAGGGAGCTGTATAGACAATGTCTTTAAATTGAATCCGAGATTGAAATAGCAGTAATTGGAATGGAACTAAAAACAATCGTCTAGGTTCAACATTGCCTGAGGGAATGGTAACCTTAGCTTTGGCATAATTACATAATTTTAATTTGTCTCTAATTAAGTCAAAATCAAACACCAATTTATTTTTTGGATTACTGTCCTTTTTAAAAATGCATCTTTTTGTCTTTTTAATATTCTACAATAAACAGAAGTCAGATAAAGCAACTGCATCTACCTTCATGCTAATTGGGAAGAACCCTGAGTTTTTCAAATTCCATTAGAGTTATTGCTCTTTGATTAGTTTGAAAGCGGTAAAATTTGAACAATGCAGATTTTTACACTTTCTATTTATTTTGGTTTGGCAATAAATACAAGCCAGCTGAAGGATTTTGGCTGACACAGCTGTGTCTGAGAACCAGAAAATTAATTTTACATGGCCTATTATTAGGACATCAATTGCATGATTATATACAATGTAATGATGTTTTCTAATATGCAGTTTGAACTGAACCAACCAAATCATGATGGAACACTGTCTGACCTTGGTTCAGATCTAGTGATTTGCTTAAAATTACAAACCAGATGACCTGGAATTAGTTAGCAGAAAACTTTTTGACTGAAGAATTGAAAGCACCTATTGAAATTTTCAGTAATAATCAATCCTAGATGCTACTAAGAATAATGTTTAATTCAACAACAATATGTATTATTTTTCTATCATTAATTTATCTTTAGATATACAAATTGTCCCTGAGTATACATGAAATATCGGCCCCTAGTCAGAAACTACCAACATACTATCAATATATTTTATAGTGAGGGTAAAAATCTTCATTGGTGATAGTTTGCAAAAGTCTTTGTTGTACAAATTTAAACTAAGCAGTAAAAACTTGAAGTGCAATGTAGTTTTTCTGTTATTTCAGGTGAAGAGTATATCCCAGGATATCAATACATTGGCTCTATCCCTCTTTGAAGTTCTTATACAGAGTATATCAAGGATAGCTGATGGAGAAATTATATCAAATCCACAAAGTTATCCTCAAGTAATGGTGAGTTGTCTTTCTTTGCAGTATCAATTACTTTTCTTTGGCACTGGTGTCTCTGCTACAGTTAACTTTGAATTTTGTTTCTATCTTTTTAGAAAATTGAAAACAAATATTTTATAAAATTCAGAATGGGATATGGCGCAGATTTTTATGAGTTTGCATGCAAATTTGGCTTGTTTAAAAAACATGAAGTAAAAATAAAGAAAAGTAATGTGTGTACATTTTTCAATTTTTTTTATATTATCAAATAAAAACTCTTAAATTTGATGTACCTTCCTATTTGTTTAGAATGCAATTTAAATCAGCAAAAACAATTTCCAAGAGTTGTCCCAAAATGATCCTTTCTCAAAAACCAATCCATTTGTTGAACTGAGAAATTGATATGTTGTTGCTAAATAAATATTTTTTTGTTAAATATGAAATAGTAATTTGGGTACGAATTTTTTTTATTACTTCAATTTGAATGGTGTTTACATCAAAAACAAAGTTGTTGACCCTATGATTATTTAACTTCTTTAAAAACAAAAAGTTATCTCACAACAACACATTGATTTTTAAGAAAGAAAATTGTCCAATTTTTACCACTTGACCATAAGTTAAATTTTAAGTTAATCTGCTTAAATTTCAGTCTAATTTTAACATTGTTTATATTTTGGTATTGAAATACATATGAAATTTATCTATTATTTATTAGCTTAGAAAGCCAACTATGTCAGAAAATAGTAGTCCATGTTCTACCTTGGATAGAAAAAGTAGACGAAGTCGAACTCTGTTTCAGGGAGTTAGTCGACCTTCTTCTGAAGTTATTACAACCAAAGATGATACACCTAAATTTCTTGTATGGTTTGAATTTAAATTACTATCCAGAAACTTTTGTATAACTCTGTCAGCTTTTGTGAACCTCTGAACATTGTTAGTTTTGCTATAATAATTATAATGCTAAATAATTAACTTTCATGATCATCAACTTCTGATTGAAAATTTGTTATTCATAAAACTTCTATCTTCTAACCCAACTTAAACATATGTTGTTGTGTCTTCATATCTTATATTTATTCATCATCTGAAATATTTGAAAGAAGAAATTGATAAATAGATAGCTATCTTTACCAAAAAAAAATTAATTTGAATTTGAACAAGGTGAACCAACACCTGAAGTGGTAATCGTGCAGTTGGGTAATAGTTGGTGGATACCGAAAGGTATTCATAGTTGTCTTTCACTAGATAAGTGAAATAAAACAATAATAAAGACAACAACACCCATTAATTACCGCATGGTAAGAGTTTATTCTGGTCGACATGTTTCGCCAACAAGCGTGGCGTCTTCAGGACAATATTACATATGAAATCAAACAGTGGATCAAGCTTTTCTTTATAAATATGTTTTGTGGTTTATGTGGTTCATTTCGTTTCTGGTTCCTTCCTTTTTTCTCTAAGTAAAATGCCTGGTATTTTGAATTATTTTGACTTTGTGTGCTTGTGTATGGTATGTTAATCTTCAGTGATGGACTGCTTCTTATTTGTATGTTTCTGTGGTTGCTTCTGTTTCCAAATCTCTCCTTCTTTTTTCTCGTATCTGGTAATTTTCGGGAACAGATCGAGAAACCAGACCATTTAAAAAGTTCTGGATCCGTTCCCGAAAATTTACCAAGATTTACAATTCCCAAAATTGCGGTGATCATACACTTCACCCTATTACCAACGCAATTGGAAGCAGTACCTCCCTCAGAGCAAAGCCAGTTGAATTGGTACGGGATGGCCAGTGGGGTGTTGTCCAATTTGGAAATGAACTGATATTTTATGATCTACTTTCATCATTTCTACAATATTACCACTAGAAACCTCCATGAGAACAACTACACAGACGTGTAAGAATAGCAGCTAACCACATCGTTAATAACTTTAATGACTAACTTTCACTTTTAACTTAACTAGATTTTTATTTTACTTTCACTTTCTATTTATATCTATAATGTCGTCATAACAACCTCTATTGTTACGTTACTTTTGGCGAACCACACAACCGCAAAATTTGTACTTCACTGTTTGATTTCATATGTAATATTGTCCTGAAGACGCCACGCTTGTTGGCGAAACATGTCGACCAGAATAAACTCTTACCATGCGGTAATTGATGGGTGTTGTTGTCTTTATTATCATTTTATTAAAAAAAAATTAAATTAATATTCTCAACATTTTCTTCTATCAGATTATGTTGAAATGTTTATTCTTACTTTTTCATTTAATGTTTCTTTTTGTTCTGAATTTGCTCTTCAGTCTTTTGTAAACTTTCTTCACCATAACATTTTCCTATATTTCGAGAAGACCTTCAACTTAACACTCCTGACAAAAGCCATTTTTACATATTTTGTCATTTGGTTACTCTAGTTGTTCTATATTCAGGATTACTATTCAGCCTAACTTATACCCTGGATTACTATTCAGCCTAACTTATACCCTGGATTACTTACTGAATAATATTTTTAATTTCATTCAGCCTAAGGTGGGGACTATTGAAATACCTTTGGAATCCATTTCTTTGTTTGCATCCAGTTATTTGTCAGAAACTGATAACTGCATATATTTTGATATACAGTATATCTTAAGGAGTTTGATTATATGCCACATGTCACAGATGGAGGTGACATTAGCAAACATTTTTTTTTAAAGTTTAATGTCGAAGTTCAGTTCAAAGACATTTAGTTTCAATAACCTTTCCATTACACCCTGTAAGAATGAATTAATTTAAGAGTATAACAGCCTATCATATAACATGGTTTCTTTGATATACATTTTACACTTCATTGACATGAATTAAGCTTTATATCAGAGTTTAGTATTAGGATAGTAAGTGACCAATAAGATTATCTACATCTAAACAAGAATATACTTGTCGACTATTCAGATAAAAGTTAGACCCACTCAAGATTTTTTTTTTTATTTAAAACCTTACTCTTAAGAATTTTTAGAATTTTTCAAACATGATTGATTTAACTGCACAATGTAAGATAAAATATACAAAATACCATAATCAGTAAAAGTTCTTCAATGATAATGTTGTTACTATAAGTTTTCAAATAAACCTTTGTGTGCATATGAAATAGGTTCTTTGGCAAATCTCAAACTAAATACAATCCTCAGAAGGAGAACTCCTATTTTTAGAGATTTAAATGCTGACACCATTTGAAGTATAAAAAAAGTTCCTAATAGAAGAAGGTTAGTGATAAGAATTTAATGCCTCATTAAATTTGATTAAGTTTGAAATCAAATTTCAGCATTGCACTTTACTTGGCACCAGTTTTAAGTGGGTAAAAAGGGACCAAGATTGGGTCACTTTGACCTGTATTTATACCTTCACTTAGTCTACATTTTACATCCAGCCATATTCTAGAATACTAAGTTAATTTTATGTGATCATGCATTAAAGTGAGTTTGATGGCAGCACCCCACAAAAAACAGGTTACTATGATGTACACATTTTTTATTTGATCTTAAGGAGTCTGATGGCAGCCATCAAAAATAGGATTTCATGATTGAAGTTTTTACTGAAGTTGATTGAATTTAAGTCTGAACTTATTTCTGAGATACAATTAGCCAATTGTTATGTAACATTGCATAACATTATATCTATCAATAATTATCACTTTCAAGTAAACATTTAGACATTAGATAATGGCCTTAAATATTGACCATTGATTCTTAAGTGATAATATTGTTAAATGTTAAGGTTTCTCAGTTGTATATTTAGCTCACGAACCAAAGAGCTTTAGCCAACACGTCCCATCTGTAGTCCTCAGATAAATGTTATAATATTGAATATTGTACATTTGAAAAAGTGTATTTAAATAGAAGTTAAATGACATAAGTTTTTCTGTCAATTTTTTAGAAGCATTTAGATACCAGTTTTGTATGTTTATTTGTTTTTACTTTCGTTCAGATGTAATGGTTTCTGAATTATAACTTGAGTTGTCTTTGATCCTATCGGACATTTCTGATATTCATCTTATACAGCTGCACATTAAGGTTGAACATGGCAGCAGCTACTGTTTGGAAGTTATTCTCCTTTACCATTTAAATTCTACAAAATCATCTTTTTTCCTTTCCTTATTAAAACTTCTGTTACCTTAGGAACAGATTTATTTTATTTCAATATCAACTTTTGTATATAATACTGACATATATGCTCCATTTAAGGCACATTTTATGACATCTGTAATTAAGGGAAAACTGGGAAAACAAATATTTATTCCTTAGAGATTTCAACAAGTTTATATTGTTCTTATACAGGATCATTATTAATAAATGTGTCCAAATTAAAGTAAATAACATATGGTTAGATTATTTTTTTAGAAACATAAGTATTTGATCCTCCTTTTAAATAAATAAAGTCCACACAATTTAAACTTACTTCTTATTAAGAAAGTAATCTAATAAAGAATAAGGAAGGAGATTTTATCATAGAAGTTTTATTATTTTGAATTGTCTTTCAATGTGATTTGGAAAGGTTTGATACAGATGCAGAACAGACAGATTACTTATTTTGTCCTCAAACAGTTTAATGAAGAAATACATGTATATGAAATATTTTAAAAGTTGATGTCTGAATTAATATTGATATTGATATGTAATTTTGACCTTTGACCTTTAACCTTGAAGCCAGAAGAAGATAAAAGTAAGACAATGCCAGCAAAATCACCACGACGTTTAACCATACAACTGTTGCCATCACAGCTTCAAAGTCTACCATTTAATGATGATCCACAAGCATACTGTGTAAAAGTTTTGAATATTCTGCATCTGCATGCAGATTAAATGCATGTTGGTGGCTTGTACTGTTCTCAATGTGAGAAAGTTTAATTTGCAAAATGTCAAGTTGTCTCAATTTTAGTAGATTTTTCCAAAGTTATATGTGAAGTGTTATAAAAGTTTCCTTTCTTTGTTTCATGTAACTTGGTATTCTGTACAAAAATCTTAATAAGAAAATTATTTTTTTTTGGAAAGAGAAATACAATATTGTACCATTCAAATTTATGTAGCTTAGCCCAAGGATATCTTTTTCTTTAATTTAATGAAAACAAGGATGCTTGCATGCTATGTTGTGTAGGAGTCTGTAGCATAAAATTTCATTAAATACATATATGTATGATTGTTCTACTGTGCAAGGAGAATCATAAAACTGAGAGTTATCTCCCCTTGAAAAATGACCAAACGTTCATTTCATGACCTTGACATTTTGCTAATAAACTTATGAAATTTAGAATGGCCAAAATTAAATGACTTTTATGTCAGCATGCTCAAGAAAGAATAGTTTTAGATGGTTAACTAATTATGTAGAGGTTGGATGTCTTTTGAAGTATTAACGCAATGATATTAACAAAATCTAATGAATCATATTAACATGAGTTAATTTAAGTATTAATAACTTAAACATACATTGATGATATTAACATGAATTTTGAAATACTAATAGAACAGTGAATGTATGATAAGTATTGTTATTAAATGGTGACAGTTAAGGAATATTTGTTCAGGAAGACCATCAAACCCCAGTATAGTTTGCACTCAACTGTCATTGTAATGTATGCATGCATGTATCTTAAGATTGTTTTTCTCCATTGATAGTTTTTTTTTTGTCAGCATAGTTATTCATGGAAATTTCTGTTAAAAATTAAAATAAGCATTATTTTTCTACTCTTTGAATATTGCTGCACTGTTTCACTAATTACAAATATAAAAAACGAAAGCAATTTTTAGCTATGTGAATTTTTAAACCACTATGCTGCCTTTTCTACAAATCTGATTTGATATCTATATCATAGAAACGCACTGGCTAGTTTGAAGCTTAAGAGACTGCATTTTTGTCTTTCCTGTTTTGCCTGTCATGAATGTCATGAAGCCAGACATGAGACTTGCTTTTTCCAGAAATTTGGTTGCTGTCAGCACCTGCTCTTAAGCTTTCTGATAGGTCCATTTCAGAATAAGTGTGTAGGATACATCTTTATATTGTTTCACATTCATGCATCTCTACTGCCATATTCCTGCAGAACTATGGCAATTTAATCAAATCGATGTTGACAACAATGCAAGTAATACATTTATATTTAGTCAATTTGATTTGTGTTTTGTTTGGTAGATTAATTTGTGTAACCTTTTGATGGCATCAAATACAAAAAATAAAGATTAAATATCATTTTTTCTTCTATTACATTTAGTGTTGTTCAATATTTTTTTATATTTTTAACTCTAACACATTTCTTTAAGATAATATTGTCTTTCTGTTTCACTTTGCCTTATTATCTGTTGAATGTAAACCTTATTCTACTTTAACTTGTATGGGGATGAAAAATCACTTACAAATTAGAGAAATAAATTATATTTTTATATTTGCTGATTATCTTGAAGTTATTGATAAAGTTAATAGTCAGCCATTTAAAGAAGTTATTTATAAGTTCTTTCATGGATGTGCATCAGTGTGAAAAAGATTACATATAACATACCTGTATTAGGCAGATTTTTCTGGTTTATATTTATGAATTTTCTGCAATGCTTCACAGGATAAAATATTTACCTGGCACAGATTTTAAGTTATTTTTTGAATATTTCAGGGTGAGATGGTAGCTTGTTTGACAGAACTTTTACGTCTGATGGAAGAAACTCATTATACAGCTGTGATACAGATCCATCCCAAAGGACCACCTTTAAAAGTAATACTCCTGCTCCATTATTATTTCATGGGGATCTTATTGGTGAAATCACCCTATTGTATGGCAATTCAGATTTGGTTATCAAGTTCCACTCAACTCATTTTCTTTTGATGCACAAAATACAATACAGCTGCAGCCCTTTTCACAAAAAAATAGTATGAGTAAAATCAATCATAAGTTACCAAACTGTTCATGACTTACAACTGATATTTATGTAAAATATTTCATTGAAATGGCTACTGATTCCTTAAACCTTTTGATTCAGAATCAATTGAGGATCCAGTAGAGGTCAAAGTTCTTATATACAACATTGATCAACATTAGATGTGTAATATTGTTTAAATAGATGTGTTAGAAATATCTCAAATCTTATTGTTTGAAACAAGTTATTTCTCTTGGCAGCAGGTAGTACTGTTTTGTGGCTGTGTAGAACGACTGTGAGAGAGAGTCTGGTAAATTGAGCATGCAATTGTCATTTTAATAAAATTAACATCCTGGCTCACAATTCAAAATGTAAGTCAATATTGGTAGTGATCCAAATTGATGCATGTATGCAAAGTATTCATCTTAAGCAATTAAATCAAGAAATTATTCTAAAAGTAAATGCAATACTAAAGATTTATCAACATCCATTTTACGGAGAATGATGATAATTACTCATTCTAATATGACATTCTTCAAACGCTTTGAGTACATAATCGTGGTAAAATTTTAATATATTCATATGTCATTTATTCAAATATTCAGCTGATAGGCAACGTCATGATTTTTTCGGGCTGTTCCAATCCTACTCCCACGTCGTATGCTTTTTATCTCACGTCAGATGGTTTAATTGACGTAGTTTACATCAATATTAATAGTGTGTTTAATTATGGGAATAGCAAACATTTCCCTCCACACAGAGCACTTTGATCTCAAAGAATTGCTGTCTTTGTCCTATGAGAATAGAAATAATTCATGTGGGCTTGAATTTATATTGATTTTACCACAGGTTGGCCCTTTATCTGATATTTTACCCCTTGCTATCGCTCATGGTAAAATATTTAGCATAAAGGGCCAACCTGTGGTAAAATCACAATAAATTCAAGCCCCCATGAATTATTTCTTAAGTAAGTACTTTCTTTTACAGGATTTCCTTACTCAGGTTTTACATACATTCCAAGAATTAATCAAACCAGAAATGTTATCAGCAGATTGGACCATAATGAGAATGGAGACCAATAAGTATGTATTTTTCAGATCGGTGAATCATCCCTCATTGACATACTTACTATAGCCCAGATATTAATATATTTTTTTGCAATCAAAATCATGGATAAATTCAGTAATAAACAAATTAATAAATTTGATATCTTCATTTTGTACAATCTTCAAAGAAAATTACATGTATAAACAATATTTTGTGACTTTTCTGAAAGAAGGCTCTATTTTTATGTTAATTAAAAATATCAATCAACGATACTACAAAATAGTCAATTTGTAGTCTTTATTCTTACTAGCATATATATGTTACTATTTGTTTTTCAGTGTGATATTTTCTGCTGTTGAATATTTCTCCCAAGCTTTAAAGAACCAGTTCCTGGAAGGAGAGTACTTTGACCAACATGTAAGTTTATTGATATATATGGTTATGTTATGTGTTCACCTCTCCATTATTTCAAGTAATACCTGATTTGTATAGTATATGTCATTAGAATATTATTGGTTAAAAGCGACCACATGGAGACCCTGTATATTTAATATGGGGTTAGCAGGCATTGCTTATTTTAATACATGGTTAGTAGTGGTGTTACGTTCCTTTTAAGTTCCTATATAAAAACAACACGGCTTTATGGAAAAATCTTAAACGTTTCCCCCAAGACAACAGATGAAGAAATTGATGATGAACAATTGAAATAAATGCAGAAAACACATTAAAAGCTAACAAGTTGTTATTACTGGCATTTGTTTTTGTATAGACCAATGGAAGTAGGTTCTTTATACTGAAGACTTGATCACTTTGATAGGCCACTAGTCTAAATGCCATATTTTAAGATAGTCAGTAGAATGAATTCTTACACAGTGTGCTAGTGACCTAATACTATATATATATATATATAGGGTCAGTAGTATTAGGTCACTAGCACAATGCGTAAATAGCTTGGCTCTCACCCCATATGAAATTTACTGACCCCATATATATGGTATTAAGTCACTAGCACAGTAAGAACACTGTGTAACTAATAAAACACTACAACATAGATTAGACACACAATTAAAAATGTCTCTATCATAATCTGGAAAAAATCCTGGACTTATTTCCAAAGGTCTGCAAGTGGAATTATGTTTAATGTATTATTAATGTTTTAATGATATTATTAAAACTATTAACTACACGATACGAATTCTGAGAAAAGTCCCCTTCAGTGATGACATGGTAAATCAACAAAATATCTGACTTTTACTTAACTCAAATGTTTGCATCTGTAGTATCCATTCTTCTGATGTGATTTTCTCATCCGCTGGCTGTTTGATATTTTTATGCCCCACCTAGGGGCATTATGTTTTTCGGTCTGTGCCTCCATTTGTCTGTCCATCTGTTTGTCCGTCTGTCCCACTTCAGGTTAAAGTTTTTGGTCAAGGTAGTTTTTGATGAAGTTGAAGTCCAATCAACTTGAAACTTAGTACACATGTTCCCTATGATATAGTCTTTCTAATTTTATTGCCAAGTTGAGTTTTTACCCCAATTTCATGGTCAACTGAACATAGAAAATGATAGTGCGAGTGGGGCATCTGTGTACTATGGACACATTCTTGTTTTTACTCTCATGTGCGAGTGGGGCATCTGTGTACTATGGACACATTCTTGTTTTTACTCTCATGTTTCTTTTAAATAATACTGTCTTTCTGTTTCACTTTGCCTTATTATCTGGTAAATGTAAGCCTCGTTTCTATTTGAATTTAGATAGGGGGATAAATTCACTTGCAAATTAGTGAAATAAATAATATTTGCTAATATTTGACAACTAAGCCTTGAAATCATCTCTTGTCTGATGTAGTAGAACAACTTATCTTCCTGATTAAGAACAGAATTAAACCCCCCTGATTTGAGTCACATACAATTGATCATTAGACACTTGGTCGGACTCTGGGAGTGTTTATACGGTGATTGACAGTTAAAATGTCATTAATTTTTGTAAATACCTTTGATTGTGCATTTATTGAATTTTTTATCCAATATATCATTTGACAAAATTATTGAAAAACATCAAGAGCCAAATGTTCATTACATATTGACATGTTATTGTCCTGAATATCCATGTAATATTTGCATTTTCTGTGCATGGTATACCTTGTGGATTTATTTGTACTTTCAGTTATGGAACCTATACTTCAGACTTGCAGTGGACTTTATAGTACAACCCAGTCTTCAGTTAGAGGAATATTCAGAAAGTAAAAGGAATAAGTTTATTGAAAGGTATATTTAAATGCAAATAGTTATTTTACATTGTAATTGTTAGTCTTTAATTAGCATGATAAAAGTGAGTGATCTTCTTAGATATACAAAATCTCTACACTTTATCGTACCTGAATGAAAATTTTGTTTACTCCTGATAGAAAATCTTTTTCTGAGGAAGATAGGACACACATATGCCAAATAACTTTACTAATATTCAAAAGAGATCTATTTCTGATTATTAGTAAAGTTAATATTTTAATGTTTTTTTCTTCAGGTATCATGATATGAGAATAATGATGGGACATCAGATACAGACATTGTGGGAAAAATTAGGTAAAAATATTTTAGAAAAGTAGCTTTCTTTTTACTACTAAAGCTTATTTCTTCAAGTTAAGGATACAATACAGAGGAGATCGCACATTGATTTTTCCATAGAGTTTAGAAAAGTCAATTATGATATGCATTATCAAAATAAGCAAGGAAATATATACCTTCATGACTTAATTTTCGGTTTGATTTGGGCTAAATTTTCACATTTCAATACTTCACTGAAAATATACCAGAGCTTTCAAACAGAAATAGATATTTTCACCCAGTTTATTGTAAGGTGTTCCCTAGTTTATAGGTATTTAAGGTAGTTTACAGTTGTGAAATCATGACATTATTGGTGACTCTTGCAAAGACAAATGCATGCAGAAAAAATTGACTGTTGATTTTTTATTACAATTATGACAAAACAATTTTGAAGTAGTACACAATCAAATGCACAAGAATAAATGATGGTCCATATTAAATTATTATGCAAAAACTATGATAGATAAAGAAAAAATGTAAACAAATCAAAATGATGAGCAAGACAATATCTACAAATGAGTCAACATTGTCGAAATTATCAGTTGTCTTATGATAGGAGGTATTGCACTTAAATGGAAGATTTTAACCCTTCTTTATGTGTTGGGCAAAAAGTATAGGAAATAGAGAGAAACTGTAAACAGCAAAAATGATCAGCAAGACAAGATCAAATAATAGGTCAACAAAGTTGAAATTGAAAGTCCATCTTTTATTAAAATTATTGCCCTTGAATTTTTTGTATTTTTTGTATTTTGGGCAAAAACTATAATAGATAGAGAGAAACTGAACACAGAAGAAATTATCAGCAATACAAGGTCACCAAAAAAGAGATCTTAGTTATGAATTATATTCTTGATATAAAGTATGGAGATGTGTTATGATTGCTAATGAGATAACTATCCACCAGAGACCAAATGCCATAAATGTTAGCAACTATAGGTCACAGTATAGCCTTCAACTATGAGCAACACCCATACAGCAAAGCAAGCTACAAAAGGCCCCGACATGACAAAATGTAAAACTTCAGTCTTAAATATTGGAGAGTGGCCATTGTTGGCACAAAGATCCAGGGGAGTGATACAGACTCTTTAGAGACTCTTGTTACCAATCCAATTTATATATTTTACAGGGACCAATAGAAGACATTTCATTCCATCCATGATTGGACCATTCCTCAAAGTGACTTTGGTTCCAGAAAAAGAACTCAGGGCAGCAACTCTTCCAATATTTTATGATATGATACAATGTGAACAGAAAACAAGTGGAAATTTTGTTATGGTATGCATTATTGTTGATGATCAGTTATCTCCCTTCTCTTTACTTTTAACTTTTAACAAGGGTTGTCTTTCATGAAGGTTGGTCCGATCTTGTTAGAATATTTTATGCAAAAATGAAATCATCAAAAATGTGAAAAGCTTAAAACATAATGGAAAGCAATTTTAATAATATTATGACAACTGTATTCTGATTGAAATGATAAGATGTTAAGAGAAGAGTGAATAAAAAGTACTGAAAATTCTGTTGAGAAACAAACATGGTTAATTGTGCTGCATTTAATTATACCTGTCCAAATCCAGGAATTATACATAATTTGATTTTGAATTCAAGACTATGTGCTAAGCTTCAGTTGTTTATTTAAATTTACTCTATAGATAAATGTACCCAAATTCATTTGCATATGGATTGGAAATAGAGGTGATTGATAGTGTCATCATGGTTTGAAGTATTTTCACATTACTTGTAAAACTAACTTTACTTAAGAAATCCTGGCAAGTGATGTCTTGATTTCAAAGGGAGTCTCGGGCATCCCAGACTCATAGATATTTTTATTACTTAAGATTTGTAAGCATTAGCACAATTCTATACCAGTATGTACATTTAAAATGTTCTACAAAATGTATGATCATTATACAGTTTTTTTAATTTAATTTCAGGTTGAAAAAGAGATTATAGAGAAATTGGATCAGTTCATCACCATGGACAACCAAGGAGATGATGAATATAAACAATTATTCTATTCCATGTAAGTATAAACAATGTCTACACTTAATGTTGATTAAACAAGAGTTTTCTAGTGCGACAAATGTGGTGTAAGTAGAACACACACTTCTTTTGTATTTTATTACCCCATCATATTATAATCCATTACCTTTAGTCTAGTTTAAATAATGTTGGTTCTACAAGAGAAATTTCTACATTTCTCTTCAGTACCAATTTTACAGACTTTAATACTAACGCTTCCAGTGAATTAATTGAAAATTGATATGATGGATTATTTCTCAGCTGTGGTCTAGGCTCAAAAATCTTTTTTTGCAGGATTTCCATAAATTTTTGAGAACTTGAAAGTCAGGGTCAATTTTCCAACCTATAAAGTTCATAACAGAATTCATGTCATACCAAAGGATCCTATATTGACTGTTGTACAGCATGCACAACATGAAATTTGGTACCTGTTTCAGTTTAAGAAATAATAATTTGTTGAATGTAGCAGCTAAAATCAAAACTATTTCAATGAATTAAAATTGAAAATTCCTCAAGCATCAATCATGCTAATTTAGATTTTGAGATAATGAATATACATTTCAATTAGATTATAGATTATGAGGGGCCTTTGTGGCCGAGTGGTCTAAATATTTCATCTACTGTATCACTAGCCTGTCAACACTGAGGTTGTGAGTTTGAACCCTACATGTGGCAGGTGCTTTCTATTCCAATCTTAATTGACTAGGTCATTTGCACTCTCATAGGACTCCCATCTTCCTCCACCAATAAAAACTGAAGGCCACAATATAGCCAATTGTGATGAAAGTACCATTAAACACCAATCATCAATGAATTAATCCATATTAACAATACAGGGTTGTGCACATGTGAATCACCTTGTGAAAAATTCTTTTTTCTTCCAATTTAATTAAAAGATGTAATTTTTGACTTTGCCTATGGACTTTCAATTTCAACTTTGTTGACCTATTATTTGATCTTGTCTTGCTGATCATTTTTGCTGTTTACAGTTTCTCTCTATTTCCTATACTTTTTGCCCAACACATAAAGAAGGGTTAAAATCTTCCATTTAAGTGCAATACCTCCTATCATAAGACAACTGATAATTTCGACAATGTTGACTCATTTGTAGAATGTGAGACATAAGGATGCTAATTGCACTGTGGTAGCAGCGTTAGCTATCTGTATAAAGTTTTATATTTTAAAAGGTTAAGACCTAGATGCCTACCGGTATACCTTGTATACAGTTGCCTTATGTAACCAAGTTTCTGTCTATCATATGTCCATAGCCCTTGACCTCATTTTCATGGTTCATCAACTACTTATAAAACCTGTGTCATATGTCCATAGCCCTTGACCTCATTTTCATGGTTCATCAACTACTTAAAAAACCTGTATTGTTTTTTTTTAAAACATGAATTGACCAGTTATTATGAGTAATATGATAATTGTATTTTAAGATCCTTACAAGGTCTTCATATCAGATTTTTTATGGTCTGGTCAGTTTTTTAGATAATATAAGCAATAGGTCAACTATATTTGGTGCATGGAATGAATGTAAGGTGTACAGGTATGTCTGCCAGGGTTCACCTGACCTTGATTTCATGATTCAGTAATCAATGTTAAGTTTTCGTGGTTAGGTATGTTTCTCAGATACTATAAGCAATAGGTCAACTATATTTGGTGTATGGAATCATAATACTAAATTCATTGGCTTCTATATTCCCCTCTGTGTAGATTCGGTATCTTTTTGCATGATCCAAGCAGTAAATTGACAAACAGTTTCATACATTTTTATTCACCATTCACTGTTCTCTGGTGAAGTCATTGAAGAAGAGAAATGGTTTGTCTTAGAATCAATTATTTAATAACCAAAGATGAAGAGTTGAAAATGAAATACTCTGTATATGTTGACAAGAAAGATGCTTTATTCAAATTTCAAATGAAAGGAAAAAGATGGAATTACATTTCTATTGAGTTGAACAATGCAACAGTATTCAGCATTGAAATTAAAAAAAAAAAATTTCTTTTGGTGGAAATGTTCTAAAGAATCTTGGAAAATGATTTAAGTAAGGTAAATTTAAAGTGAAATGTATAAATTTATCGTTAAAGCTATGATTGATACTGTAATCACTTTATCTTTCGAAATGTCATCATTACTCCTTTATAGAATTACTCTTTGTTCTATGGATTCCATGATTTAATTTACATATCCTTGCAATAGTTGATATTGAATTGAGTTATGGCCCTTTTCTACAAACCCTGTTACCAACTGTTTAAAAATGGTCTTCATGTTTTCTTAACTAGACTAAAAGTATAGGTTACAAGAGTGCAATTATTCGTAATGCATTTTCCATGGGGTACCAGTGGTGTTTCGTATTTTATTTCTTAAAGACTACACAAACTAGGGAAAACAGGTAGCAGTTCCTGTTACTAGAAATGCCAGTGTTGCATAACAACCAAAAAAATTCATATTGTCATGGGGCAAAAATTGACTTAAAATGCAGTTGAAAAAGATCTTCTATTTTTTTTTGCTTCATAAAAAAGGCATATTTTTAATGGCTCCGACGTGCAGAAATGGAAGATATTTTCTATACTTTGTAAAATGTGAATTTGATTTTCTGGATTTTTTAAACCTAATTGGATAAGCTTTTGATTAAAAGTAATTCCAATCCTGTATCATCCAATCAGAAGCCGTACAGGATTCTATTGTGAGTACCATCTTGGGGTAAAAAACGTGCAGGTAAAATGTAAACAAATAATTGCGCTCTTGTAACCTATTGTACAAGGGATAATTATGGAAACATCACCAGAGTTTATCTAGATTGTTCCCCTTTAAACTTGGAAATATTTATCCTTATAAAAGGACCCACTTAGTCTTAGAAAATCTTCTTGTATGATAGTAATATAAAGATACGTCTATAGGTACTAAGGTAAGATTATGTTCATTGATTAAATTTTTTTTTTTAATTTTTGCCTAGTTTTGATTCTGCCTTGTCATTGCAACTCTTTATACAGTATCAACATGCAACTTAATACATGTACATGGTTAGATCTGTCATATGCATAAGTGCATGTTGGTAGCAGGCTCCAGTCACTGAGATTTTGTAAGATTTGCATCTCTCTGATCATATGCATTTTCACGCTGTCTATAGCACCCATTTTGTTTTCACAAGTCTTATATACATAAATCAATTGTATTTACATAAAACTTTATATACTGTAATAGAATAAATTTTTGTGGTTTTATTCATCACACGAACATGTTCGTGGTACGTTTGTTAATACATTTTGTATATATTTTCGCAGTATAACTCATTTATACTATCAGTGTCTATTTTATACTCTTATATATACCCAACGTGCATTGAATATTTTCCTCAATGTCTAATAAAAAATTTGGGTATGCTTTGCAGGACATCACATTCAACTTCTTGTTTAATATACAATTTTAAGACCTTTGCCAATAAAGTAAAAATACTACTTTTACCAGTATTCTTAGATCCTAACATGCAGATGTTCAGGATGTTGATTGAAAATTTGTAGAGCTACGCCCATTTTACCAAATTATATACCTACTTTTGTCATTGCACTTATCATACATGGTTTATCATATAAAACTATGTGTACATCCATATCTTCTTATCATGTTTTTGTGGCTTATTCTGGTTCTTTGGGGTTAGTTCTAGAAGCAGGGATGATTAGTTATTGTTCTATTATTAGTTGATATATTACCTATTTTCTTAAATTTATTTATTCATTAGAAAAACCGTCTCATGAATCTAACATTTGGTTCAGTATCTCAGATTATTTCAAAATTTACAGTTCATTTGCTAATCCTCTTAATGATAAAGAAAAGTTAAAGTACATGTCAACAGATCAGCACACAATCAGTAACTGGAAAGTACAGCTATAATTTATTGGTGAAGATAGATGGACCTATAATTCAATGAAGTATTAATTATCTCAACTATTCACAGTAAACAAAATCCTGAAAGATCTTGAAAATTAACAGAAGAAAATTAATGACTGCACCATTAGGTATTAATGATGTACAAACATACTGCAGAAAATAGTTTCCACACTTCATAATCAGTTTGAAATTAAGGTGTTACAGGTAATTTGTGTGAAATTAGCCAGACAAAACCAGAAGTTATTTTTGTACTTGATGGTATTGCTGTGGTTTCTGCCAGAAATTAAAGAAGATTGATTATATCTGTACTTTGTACTGGTGCCATATTTTAATGCAGTTGAGAACAATACAGCAAAATTGCTTTCAGCAAGGATTACTATATAAATCCTTGCTTCCAGGTTGTGGTGAATTATTAAGATTATAACCATTTGTTTAAATATTGTTCTTGCATCTTTGTTTACGTAATGCCTATCTAGGTTATTTTTGTATTGCACACCCAAAAGTGACAGAATAGTCAACCTGTTAACAGTGGTCACTCATCTGTAGAAGTATTGTTTTTAAAAGATGGTTTCACATCTGTCCACATATCACTACCAAAAGGGCCAAAATTCTCATCACTTGGCTTCCAGCTTCAGGTGTCGTCGTCAATTTAACTTTTACAAAATCTCCTCGTCTAAAAATATTGGGCCAAATTTAACTAAACTTGGCCACAATCATTATTAGGGTATCTCAAATAAAACACAGGTCTGATGATCCTGTCTACCAACCAACATAGCAGTATGAGTAATTGCACCTAAATGACATTTATAACCATTTTTTTAGTTTTTGCTTATTATCTTGAAAAAGAGACAGTAAGAAGAGTAAAATGATCAGCAGGATTATATCTTAAAATTTTATCAATATGTCTGAAATTGTTGGTCGATTCCCTATAGGAGTTAATGCCCCTTAAATGCTGATTTTTACCAATTTTTTCATATTTGACTAGAAATATAGTAGATAACGAAAAATTGTAAACAGCAAAAATGATCAGTAAGACAAGATCAACAAAAAAGAGATCTTAGTTACCAGTATAAAATATATTCTAGTCTTTGATGTTGAAAAGGCACATAGATCAAGGTGAGCGACACAGGCTCTTTATAGCCTCTAGTTTTATATACATAGAAGTGTTATCATTTTATATCAGCAAAAAGTTTAGATTTTGACAATTTAACCAGTAAAGACAAGATAGTACATTGATTCATATTGTCATACTAAAGCTGTGATAAAGGATCAATTTGATGACAGAAAAATAGAGGCAATTAAGATTTCATTCCAAATTCATAACTACAAAACATCTTCTGAAAGTGTTACTGCATCTGAAAAATTTGAGATAATGACACTTTTCCTGTATTATCAAAACTAATTGCTCTTATTAGAACAAGAGAAAAGATAAAATATTTAGTAATTACTTCATTATAAATCAGATGTAATCGTCTCATATCTTCAGGGCTAACGCCCCTCAGATATGAGAAGCTTACATCTCATACTTATTCCAAGTATCCTTTCAAACTTCTAACTTTTTCCTCTTTTCCATAACTGTCACTTGCTGATGAGGCAGAGGTCAGTAACTTTATGACTGTTTTAAAGTGCATAATTGGATGAAAGATATAAGACATTAGGAATATTTCTGGAAGTAAGATAGAGAGTGATATAATGTTAAATGAGATATGATCAGAATATTGTCAACAGGGAGTTTAAGTGAAGAAAAAGTACTGTTAATATATATCCATTTCATTATAGCTGAAATTCTTAGGTATATCAGGTGTCTTTTTCTGAGCATCTCCTTTGGGCATGTTGCAAAAATACTTGTTTGGTTTAAAGATATTTACCATTAGTTTCATTGAATATATAACAGAAACAACTAAAACTTAAAATTTAAAGATTAAACTATCAAAAAATGAAGTGTAGTTAAGTGTATTTAAAATTTTCTGAAAAAAATCTTTTTAAAATCAAGGGCAGATAATTACATTGAATTTGATAGGACAATTTGTGTTTTATTTTATTTTCTCAAGAAAATAAGGCCCACGACCCCTATTTATTTTGTTATTTCAGAAGTATTTATGGAAAAGCAATTCTCTCATTGTTTTCCAACCCATGTAAAATAACTGTGAATTTGTTAATTTCAATGTATTTTAAAGTAAAAACAAGGTCTGTGACCCCCAATTTTTACACTGAAATTTGAAAGTACATTGAACCAGAAGCCTTTTACAGAAGTTTAAGAAAAATCTATCAATGAACATTTGGACACCCCAGCTACCTTATAAGGCAAAATTCTGATATCATTACATTCAAAGTTATAGAAGGCATCTGGCATTCAAAATTGAAATGTTTGAATAGATTGGAATGAATGACAGCTTTCTTATGCACAGATGAAGTTTCTGACTGGCATATGTCAGTTGTCTATGACCTAATTCTGACTGCTTAAAAAGTTTTTCTATAAAGTTTTTTTATATCATATGATTTTTTTAAGTTATTATCAGTAATGGGTCTACTGCATCTGGTAAGAAGTCTTGAAGGGTTCATTTGACCTTGATCTCATTTCATGGTTCAATGACCAACATTATATGTATTTGTGAATAAGTCGGTTTCTTAGGTACTATAAACAATAGGTAAGCTTTATCTTTTTGATAAATAAAACAACTAACTGTTGGATAATCAGGATTTTGTTCTATAATTTCCATGCATATCTTAAAGCGGATCTATGAGTTTCAAGTAGAACTGACTATGATATTATGAGATAAATAACATGAAAAATAAAGCAAGGAAAGGTGCCATCTATCCTTGTCTGCTATGAAGCTCTTTGATTACTTGTTGTTTTTAAACAATGCTTACACAAAGAATGCCAACGTTGTAAGTAATTGAAATGTTAGAATTTTTTTATTTTCCAGGCAAAGGAATTATTTTTATTATTGTACAGCATTTTATCATTTTGGTTATCTGAAAAGCATAAACAACTGATTTTGAATACCTCAAAGTGTTTGTTATAGAATACTGTGTTACTGGGTATGGTTCTGTTTGAATTTGAAACGGTGGTCCTACCTTGATTTATTTTTAGTCTTTAAAATTAACCTTATTCTTGCTAGAATGAAAGGTAAATAAGCCAACAATCTGCGAATTGCCTATGTAATTGTAGGCCATTTATGTAAAGTGATTTCTAAATATTTACGATTTTTTCATTGGAATATTTTGCAGTTATGGTCTGTTTTGACCTGTTACAGTAGTTGTTAATATTCTTGTCAATGGATCTTTTGGTGGATAATTGTTTCATTGGCAATCATATCACATCTCCATTTATATTCATTGATCTTTGTTTTAATTATTTCAGATTGGAATAAGAAATATTTTCAACAGCTTTAGATTTGATCACTTTCATTTGTTCAATTTTTCTTCATATTCAATATTCTTCATGAATAAATAAAAATATAAAAAAGTATAAATTTTTATTACTTTTTTATCTTTATAATATGTATTTTGTTACTTGCAAATATCTGTTATGTCAAGTCAACAAGAGGAATTATGGGTAATTCTAGTGACAGAACATGTGAAAAAAGAAAGAAAACCAATATCCATGGTTGAAGTGAAATAACTTGTGGCGTTGATTTTAGTTATGGTCAAATAATTTGCACTGAACAGCTAGTAAAACATCACAGGATTGTCATGTAATGGATAGGGCACATGTACTTAACAATTTGTTATTTTTCATGTGTAATTACCTAAATTGATATGCCATTTGCTGCCTGAAGCAAAAAAAAAAGCAGATAATAAACGTCTTATACTAATTTTACAGGTATGAAAATATGATTTGTAACAATTAAGGTGTGTTTAAACTGTCACTGAAAACATATACCACTATCTAGTTACATGTCCTTGCTCACCATTATTATAATAAACATTTTTTAAATTAATGTAAAAATAACATGCAATAGGCCGAAATGTAGTAAAAGAAGCAAAATCGAATAATAATTGTCTTTGTACAATCTGGGACTATTATACTAATTAGTATAATAGTCCCAGGTACAATATATCATATTATTTTCAGTTATTTGTAAATATAAATTTTTGAAAAAATTTGCAATTTTTTATTTCTCTTTCATTTGGTTCATTATTCTTGCACCTGAGTTTAATCTTTAATTTCAACACTTTATCCAAAATTAAAACTTAATTAAACTTGTACAGTGCTGCTTTGGGTGTTACCGTACATTTGCATTTCTGATAATTTTTTAAAATGAATATAAGAACCCCCTTGTTATTGGTCACTTGAGTATAACTTTAAATTGTTGATAATGCTATTTCAAATATTGATATAAACACTCAATGGGTGACAAAAACCCATCACAGAGGCAACCATAGGGTGTAAAAATTACTTTGGATTTGTTTATTGTCGTCAACTGGTATTTCCTCTTAATACAATTCAATATGCCAGTTTGTTTATTTATTTGACAGCTTGTTTATTTATTCTTATGTACTGTCTTGTATATATATTGTTTGAAGGAAAAAAAAACATTCTTCACATAAATCTTATAACTTGAAAGTATGTGTTTATAGAGATGAAGTTAATAAACAGGTTAGAGTTTTATTAATTATTATTTTGTTTGAAAAAAAAAGTATCTGAATATTTTAAAATTGAAACTTGTTTTCCTAAGTTCATACACATGTATCCCCTATAATGTTTGCTCAAAATCTGGAACTAATACAAGTCCGAGTTAATGAAGGAATTAAATAAGAATATTAGGGGAGAATAGATAGATATATTTTATACAGTAATTTACAAAAATGAACTTATTGCAAATGCAGTTTAGAAAAGCTTCCTTTTTTGAGAAAAAATAGATATGTCTTTAATTAAACAAAAGAATTTTTTGGTTTGCTATTGAAAAAAACAAAGGAGAACATTTTGTTTCAAATGACTTTGCATGTGTATCAGTTTCATCTGCACTTAGTTTTTGAATGAATCTCTTTTTTGAACAATTAGCAAACAGGAAATCACTTAGATCTTATCAATAGTTAAAAATTTGGTTCTTATTGTTGTTTTTTTATGGCTGATCATACCTGGTCAATTATGTATTGATAAAGGTAAACACTTATGGATTGACATTAAAATCCCCTACAGCATGATAACACCTTTTTGAAGTAATCTTCAAGGTTTTCTCAATAGGGTGTAATTATCTTCCCTTTAAATAATACTTAACTGAACCATCGCGACTTCAATATCTGCTAGAGTTTGTAGGTCGTACTTATAGCGTCAGTTTTTGATATTTATGGAAATCAACAATAGATGATATTTAAAAAGTTGACCGCGTTGTGGAGCTATTTATCCTATATAGTGGTATAAGTGCCTGATTTGTAGAAATTATTCAATTGTGTTGATAGTTATGCTATGTTGAGAAATAAAGCATGTATCCAGAAAAAGTTACAAAGGATAAATTGATACGGTCATGTAGTTTTTCTTTTCCCCAGAGACCAAAAAGTTTAAAACAACGAAGACTTTCAAGGTAAATTTAATAATCTAATCAATTTATTTTTATTATAGATAGATTTTATTTTAAAGCAAATCAATAGCAGTTTTATGTAAAAATATTTGTCTAAAAAGTCTCTCATCATTTCAAGAGGAAATGTTTTATCTGCCAAGAATTATTGGAAAAAAGGAAAATCTAGAGTTCAGTTGCAAAAAATGCATTTTCCAAGAAGAAAGAAGATTCTGAAATAGGATGCATTCAACCTTATAGCTATATTTACAATATTTCACGACAGACGAAAAAAGTGATATTTTATCAGTATTTATAAATATTTGTACAACACATTTTAAGATCACAGTAGCCTTGAATCTTAATAGATTCAGAGTAGAATCTCTTGTTTATAATCAATAAGTTTATTGTACAAATTGTGTATATAACTTTTAACATAAAACATATTTTAAGATTATGACATACTTTGTAAAAGAGCCAAACCATTGAGTTTGACCATGTGAAGGTATTTATAGGAGGAGGATGTTGATGTTGAAGTTTTGCCAGATATTTTGCATTTTACAAGAAAATTACCAATAATTCACTTTATTAAAGAGGCGTAATATCAGGGGTTTTATGAAGCTAAATAGGATAAAAAAAATTTCTTGTATGAATAGTTCTTGGTAGAAATATCTAAATGTTTCAAAAGATGTAAAACCAAAGTAGTAATTCCATAGGTTTAAACATTTCTAGATTTTAATCATTTCTTTCTCCCTGGATCATTTAGAAAAAGGCCAACATAATTTAGGTTTCATTTTACATCACAAAGCTTTAATGTCATATAAAATGCAGTTCTTAATTAAGTTGAATAACGTTTACATAATGCTATCAAATTTAAGGCAGATTACATTTGATTCTTTTATAGTGCATCCAGACTGGTTTATAGAATTAAGGTTAATATTTTTATTTTACGCATTATCATAGTTTGGCATTCATTCTATATGCTATCCATGTAGGATTTTTTTTCAGTTATAATCAACTCAGCTGTATACAAAAAATTGGGTTGCCTCTACCTAGATTTTCTGAATGAATGGCTTATTAAAGGTTTTGACTTAAGGTTAAGAGCTAATCAATTTCTCGACAGAGAAGAATGAAATTTCATCAGTTGATATGTCTTGGTTAGTATCAAAGCTCCATACAAAACTTTTGTCAACTTGACCTGTGCAATAGAATAAGAGAAGAGTAAGCTGACTGTCTTTGAAACCTGTAAAGATAAAGGCATGTACAACGTTTAGGTCACTCTGACCTACATTTTATGCTTAATTTGATTCATGTCAGTCTATTGACCTAAATTTTATGCATGAATGAGTCTACCAGTAGTTAAGGTTTCCAGATGTTATATGCTAAACAGCTGGAGACTATTAACTTATTTGCAACTGCAATGACACTTTCATATTAAAGAGCTAACTCAAATCCACCATGTTTAACTTGCTAAATCATATTAGCTGGGGAAAGTGTGATTAATTAAAGGAGATGTGAGATAAACACCTTTAAGACAGCAACCCAACATGATAGAAACTAAGTCTAGAACTAGAAGTTGCCATGCTATTTATATAATATACTTTCATAGGTAAATGATGACCTTATGAAAAGCTCTTGGATTTTTGTTTTGCCCTGCATAGAGTTGTAGAGATATCCAAAGACTTGACATCAGTATGAATACTGGTTTAGATATTATACAGAGATGTGGCATGATTGCTGATGAGACAAATATCCACCAGAGACCAAAGGAGTCTTATCAGTTGTTATCATGGTTGCTTTAGTTTTTGACTTGTTAGAATGAAGTCTTAGATTGGTTTTCTAGTTTGATTTGTTTCACATTTTGTCATGCAGAGGCTGTTATAGCTTGCCATACAGTATAGGTTTTGCTCATTGTTGAAAACAGTAAAGTTATCTACAGATGTGTATATCTGAGTCCTTTGGTCTTTGGTGGATTTTGACAGTGCATTCAGAACGGCCATATTTCATATATCTATGGTAGAAATATTGTATGAAAAACAAGATTCAGTAAAATGTCTCTCATATGTGTAGATACACAAGTAAAGAAAAGAAAAAAGGTAGTGGTTGATTATTTTTTAAATTGTTCATTGCAAGTTCGAAAGAAAAATGGCTCTGAATAAAGTATAAGTTATAGACTTTGCTTAATAAATACAAAACTATTGACAAGAAAAATCAAAGACAAAATAAGTCACTTATAAGCTGGCCTGTTGGAAGAGGTACAAAATTAATTCATTCTGTAAAATGAAAGACAGGACTTTTGTTAAGCTGTATTTGGGGTCGTCTTCAGTCCCTTGACATTATAATATTTCTGTTGCCTTTTTTTCTAGGCAATAATTTAATACCAAAGTAAAATGTCAATCATGAATGTAAAATTTATATAAAAATTTGGTATTTTGAAAAATGACAGTTGTGTTGGTTCCACTGAATATAAAACTGTGTGTTTCACTGATAATTATCAAAGAAAGAAAAGGTTTCACCACATAAGCAGTTCATTCAATGTGTACCAATCAATTTTTGTATTCTATAAGCCAAGTCTATCTTGTATGGGTATAAAAAAAAATCATGTAAAATATCTTTGTCAGTGCTATTAGAGTTATATTTCAGTATTTTTTTTATTTATTTAAATTCTCTGGGGCCATATTATATCACCAGTGCCTACCTTTTAAACTGAAGGGGTCTGTTTGATCACATAAAAAAGGCATTTAGAAAACTGGAGTTCTAAAATTTAACACATTTATTCTAAAGTAATTAAAACCATAAAATTATGACATATTTTGATTTACAAGTAAACATGAACATAAAAATGGAGGTACTTCAAATAGAGTTAAAATAACATCAAAAACAGATGTTTTTATAATCTAGAAAACAACATAGAAATCTCTCCTTGAGGGCAAGGAACTACTCTGCCCCTCCCCTGGAGTTTTACACACGTGTTTGAAGTTATTTTATCATGCAGGAAGACCAGTTTATTTTTCCAATTATTTCCCAGTATAGATCAATGCTACATTGAGGCTAATAGGAGCAATTTACCGGCTAATATTTACATCACTATAATCAGGCTGTGAAGTAGTTAACAACCTTACACAATAATTACTTCTTCCAGAATCTTAGCTTACATTTAGCTAGAACAGATTAATTTTTGAATTCTTTTTAAAAAAATCTTTCAAGGATATTTAGGATGTTTAGAAAAAAAGATTAAGGCATTGCCTTTCTTATTTGTTGGAGATTATGGTGATGGATTAGTTAACTTTACACTGAATTTGTAATGCAACATCTATGTTTGCCTAGAGAGTGCAGGGAATGTCATGTTTAGGGTAATCAAGGATTTGTCACCCGTAATGACATCATTGGTATTTACCTGGAACCAATCAAAATGTATTGATTATAGTCAATTGAACCGATTTGTTGACAAACAATTTTAGCAGAGGAATAAATCTACCTAATTTTACATAATATGGAATATATGTTTATATACAACTTAACAAATTTCATGCCAAAAAAATTATTTAAAGGATAAGTTAACAAGTGATAGTGACAATTTATTTTTAAAAAAACTGCCCAACAGATCAATTTTCAATTATGCTGTTCTTGTTTAAGGAAATAATATACTAATTTATTGGCACAACTTGTTTTGTGAGCTGTATGCTTACAAATAAATGCTAGCAGTCTGTTATGGAATAGATGCAACATAAAGACGAATTTATTAAGTGTCTAAAACAAAATTGTGCTGTTGATTTGGGCATTCAGAGGTTAATTTGGCTATGACAGACAATGAATTGATTGGAATTTTACAATAAGTGACAATTTAATGATCTCCTTGGAGTAAAAGAGACTGAAGATATATAACTTGACCATTAATAAGTCTCAGTGAAAATAGATATTGATTTTACTGGATTAATGTCAGCGTCATGGTGTGTTCTTTTAAAAAAAAAAACTTGATTTGTTAACATATTAGCTCATTAATTTGCATAAGTAATTAAAAATGAAATTTTTTAACAGACTTTTGGAGCGTGTCCAGTCGGAGCCAGCTTTGAAGGATACTGGTTCCCAGTTTATTGTATCTGTTACAAATCTGCTGGAAAAGTTACTAGATTATCGGTAAGTTACCTTTTTTTTTATATAAATTATTACTCCTATAAAAATTATAGAAATATTATCCTGGGTCTTCAAAAGTAAGTGCTAATAATTTTGGTTAAAAAAAATATTCTTGTAATCAAAGAGAATTAAATAAAAACAGTACAATAACCAAAGCAACAATATGATTTGTGGTGGACAGGAATAGTGTTATTATAGGAAAATTAAATCCTACACAGTCAAGTTGATGTTTAGATGTGGACTCTACTTATGGCTTCTAGTTTCAGGTCTACAGTTTTTCTCAGATGCTCTTAGATTCTTTAGTGGAAAAATTCAAAAGCATCATCTTCAATCAACACATCTTTGAAACAGACTTCAGAACTTCAGTATCACTTTTAACATAAATACTCCTGACAAGAAAATTCCAGAAGCAAAATCAAAACATTTTATTTAATTGGTGGAAATGCTTTTCATATCCAGATAATGAGAGTTTATGTTTTGTAAAATTGCATCTGTTAAAGAACAACTGTGTTATAAGTATTGACAGGAGAAGAACTCTTGAGGAAGTCATTACATCCCTTTAAATTAATTCCAAATGATTTCTAAGTGATGATGTTTCTTCAGTTTAATCTGTTAGGTTAAAAAGTATCTGTTAAAGCTGCAGATGGTGGCAAAATGTTTTAAACATTTAAATGTTTTTGCTGACAAAAGTTCAAATTTATCAACTACAAATAGGTGCTTCCTTTCATGATTTTCTTACAAAACAAGGTAAAAATAAATGATGGTAAATTAGGGTTTTAATTTTTTTTTTTGTCTTGCATGTGATGGATGTAGTGAAACTTTTCAGGCTTCAGCATACAAAGTATTTAGTTGTTAGATTAGGTTCATGTTCAGAACAACTGATTTTTTTAATAAATTGTGACTCATTAATCTTATTTTATCAAATGTTTAAGAGTTGTTTGTTTAATTTATTGGTCAGTTTTAAGGAATTTCACTTTTCCTCTTCAATAGTTATGGTCCTTTATTTTTTACTCTAATGTCCATGTATTAACTGAACAACAATTTAACCAATTTTGTTTAGTATATAAAATATGATATTTCAATAAGAAATGGAAGAAGAATCATACTTCATGGATTTTTCCTTGTTCTTGTTGAGGAGTAATGATCCTTAAATTCTTGTGGAAACCCTTATATGCTGTTTCTTATTATATTATTGAATGGGTGGTGAAAGCAAGTATTCTATCAATTTTACATATCTATTGCTATTAAAATTACTTACAAGTATTAAAATATTGTTGTTATTATTTTTGATTTTGGAAGGTTTTTTTTTTTAAATTTTGAAACACAAACTCAGAAAGGAAAATGTACCATTTTGAGAGAGAAATTTTCACTATAAACACATACATGTATATATTTTACTACAATGACATATAAATAAAATTAATAATTCTTTGAGATCTAAAGCAGCTCTTTAATGATAAACACATATTGTGATAGCCAGGAGATTATAAACAGAAATGACACCAGATACTGTTATACTCTATAAAGTAATCAGTCAAAAATTGATGACTAGGGGCAGATAACTGTGTTCTTTAATTTGTGACAGTGCCCTTGAGGTGGTTTTTACTAAATACATTTAAATTGAATTAAAAGGCTACATGGTAATGGCTTTCATAATCACTATAAGAAATTCAAGTATCAAAGAAATCAACAAGTGTCTAGTTTAGACTAGAGACTGTAATCCAAATAATTGTCAAAATGTTTTATATGTACTGGTTAAATAAGTTTATATAAGTGCATCTGTTTGTAAAAAATCAACTATGGTCAATAAAAGATGCCTAAAACTATAATTTGTTTTAAATCAGGAATACTTAAAAAATTTGTAAAATAATTTGAAAAATTTATAGATATGGTCTTTTGTCAGTACAAACACATTTACATCTAAAAGTAAATAGGCAGATATCTATATGATATCACTAACAAACAAGAAAGTAAATAGGCAGATATCTATATGATATCACTAACAAACAAGAAAGTAAATAGGCAGATATCTATATGATATCTTAATCACTAACTAACAAGAAAGTAAATAGTAAATCGGCAGATATCTATATGATATCTTAATCACTAACAAACAAGAAAGTAAATAGGCAGATATCTATATGATATCTTAATCACTAACAAACAAGAAAGTAAATAGGCAGATATCTATATGATATCACTAACAAACAATCAAGTAAATAGGCAGATATCTATATGATATCTTAATCACTAACAAACAATCAAGTAAATAGGCAGATATCTATATGATATCTTAATTACTAACAAACAATCAAGTAAATAGGCAGATATCTATATGATATCTTAATCACTAACAAACAAGAAAGTAAATAGGCAGATATCTATATGATATCTTAATCACTAACAAACAATCAAGTAAATAGGCAGATATCTATATGATATCTTAATCACTAACAAACAATCAAGTAAATAGGCAGATATCTATATGATATCGTAATCACTAACAAACAATCAAGTAAATAGGCAGATATCTATATGATATCTTAATCACTAACTAACAAGAAAGTTTACTCTTTAAAATTCAATGCTTTACCCTCTTTTAGTGCATTGAACTATGATTTTCAATACAATCGGAAGTCTATTGCTAAGATGCATGTAATCCTCCAGCTAAGAGGTATATATCTCCTCATATTTTAAAATGTTTCCCAGATAAATTGCTATTCTACTGATGAAATCAATATAAAATTTATTTTCACAGAGAAACTGAAAGACAGTTAAGTATGTGACAATATATATGCGCCTGAACCACTTTTATTAATTAATCTTAGATTATCTCAGATAAACTAGGATTATCTCAGATAATCCCGGTTTATCTCAGATAAACTAAGATTATCTCAACTTAATTCAAATTCGAGAAAACCTAGTTTATCTCAGAAAATACAGAAAATTCATTATCCGGAGAAAATCCGGTTTATCTCAAAATATTAAGAAAATCTAGGTTTTCTGAGCGATTTTCAGATAATCCTAATTTATCTCCAGATAATAAATTTTCTCAATCTCAGATAATGAATTATCTCATTTCTAGAAAATCTAGGTTTATCTCGGATTCTAAATATACAAAAGAAAAATGTAACGAGTGTTTTAATTGGACGACAATCCGGCGTTTAACGTTTTACTTTCTCTTTGAAACCATAATGGTGACGAATTCACTTCTTATTATTGGGTGAACGGGATGTGCCAAAATATGGGTCATAATTTTGCGAGATTTTATATAAAATTAGCGTCCTTTTCAGAGGAGGGTGACATTCAGCATCGGCACGCAATTTTACTTATATTATTGATCGATCGCTGTGTTATTGTGTCATTTAACACAACTCGTGGTGTGAACATCACCGTTATTGACACCTGGACAAGCGAAATTTGTTGAATCAATTATAAAACAAGTAATATACAGAAGAGCTGATTATATACAATATACATATACTTTGTACATACATAATAAACAAATTTGGTAGCTATTTCTTTTACACAAACTGACTGTTTATTACCGACGGCTAATTTCGACATCGATAATCAATGAATTCTCATATTTTAATTTATTCAGTCGGTTTTAATTTTTTAATCGTGACAAAGTTTTGTAAAATATTTAATTTTAACTATTGCATTATTTCATCATTTGTCAGTAAACAAAATAGATAACACTAGAAAGAAGGCAACTAAGTAATCCAATACACAAATAATGCACGATTCAATTATGGAAAAAACAATTATTTCATCATGGTTATTCATATTAAGACATAATTTTCATTTTGTTTTCAAAATAATTAAATACATAAGAGTTTATATACCATGAACCTTAAAGCGCCAGTTATTAATTGTAGGATATAAACAATAAATGCACACTGTCTGAAATACATGTCATTCGGTTTATCGAGAGAAATGATCGTGAAAGAATATCTAACGGAGGTCAAGTATTGCGAGACGATCGTGAAAGCTCTGGTGACGGATCGTGAAAGAAATTTAATCGAGAAGACATATGAAAAGTCAGTAAATAATCTAATTCAATTAATTACACGGACAAATTTACAACAAAATAAAACTGTCTGTCAAAATGGGTCAACATTATGATCAGTATGTGAGAAAATCCAGTTCTAAAAGTACATAGTTTTTACAAGACAACAAAAGGCATATTGCTCCTCGACATTTCAGTGACATCAAAATGTAAACAAACATGATTTTTTCACAAATTGAATAAAATAAACTATTTTCTTGAAAAGGGCATTCTATTTGAATGCATCAAATGGTTCTCATAGTTATTTTGTATAAACATAATCTGAAACTTGGTAAAAAAAATATTTACACAAAATTGATATTTCGGATCGTGAAAGATCACGTACGGTTTTGAAGATCGTGAAAAGGATCGTGAAAGATCTGATGCTACGAAGACGTTCAAATTATTCTTCAATTATATGATAATTAATATTTGTTATTGGTATTAAAAAAACTAGATTGGCATGACTGACCGGGTCTCTTTTGTTGGTGAATAGGGCTATAATCGTGCAATGCCATTGGATCTAATATCTTATAATACTACACAGACTTGGTAAATTGTATCAATACCAGTCCATTTGTCCGTCCTTCATAAGTATTGTTTTTATACATTAAGATGTTTTATTTTGTATTTATAACTTTGAATTCTCATTGTTATGCCCATTATATTTATAAAGCTTACATACCTGTATGCTATAGGGCCACGGTATTTGGTGTATGGTGTATATGTCTGTCTGCATGTTTCATATATGACGTCTATTGTATTTGATATATTGAATGCTAGTGAGATGTCTGTGTCTGACTGTCGGTCAGGGTTCATATACTTCGACCTCATGTTCAATTAATTGGCCAAACATAACTTTTACATTTGTCAGTTTCTAAGGTACTGTAAGCATCGAACACCTATATTTGGTGTACGGAATTTTTGTAGAGATCTGTATAGCATGGTTCATCTGACCTTGACCTCTTTTTGAATCATTGACAATCTTAAGCGTATGTGACACTTCTAGTAAAACCCTTAATATTACAGAAGTTCAACAAATATACTATCATAAGTAAAGCAGACGAGACATTTCAGCATTTGCGCTCTGGTATTCTTTAGTCTGTAATATAAAGTTATCTCATTGGAAATCAATCCACATCTGCTACGTTGTATACAAAGATACATATAACTTAAGAAAGTATTGTTGCACAAAATGTTGGTTATCGTTCAATCTCAAATTTTCATGAAAGATGCTGTTTTGCTATAAGTTTGGTTGATGGTTAACTTTTGGTTTAAACGTTGCATACCCATATTATTGGTTAAATAGTGGCGATTTGCCTGAATTGTACTAGTCCGATTCTCAGAGCTGAATTTTCACACTGATTTAGACACGTTTTAAGTTGTGTGTTTTTTTTTTTAACTTTAGGGTAAAGTGTTGAATTTAAAAACAAATGATAGCTTTCATGTTCGTTCTTATCAAAAGTTACAGGCTTCAACCAGTTGCAGGTATATCAAGTGGTAAAAGAAATATTGATTTCTGATTATTAAGTCTGGTCACGCATTATCTTTCACGATCAAAATAATGCGTTGCCTGATATTTCACTATCAAGTTTGATGAGAAATCAACAAAATTCAAGGTTTTCATAAACAAATGAACGATTTTAAGGAAGAGCATACTTTTATTTTTACCGTACGTTCGGACACAACAAAGATTAAATTTCAAATATATCATGATATATTGAAATATGATCATTATAGGTACAAAAACGTGTTTTTAATTAATACCATAGACATGCATTGTGCCTTTTGTGTATTTTCATAAAGTACTGCATATTTTCTTTATCTTATTGCACAGTAATGTTGAGGAAGTTGAATCATTTTGACAGACATATTTTTTTGTTCGGATTTGTTCCGCATTTTGAAAATTCAGCGCTCTGTATATCTATCACCACTCTATATATCTATCTCCACTCTGTATATCTATCACCACTCTGTATATCTATCACCATTGTGTATATATATCACCACTCTGTATATCTATCCCCATCCTGTATATCTACCACCACCCTGTATATATATCACCACTTTGTATATCTATCACCACTCTGTATATCTATCCCCACGCTGTATATCTATCACCACTCTGTATATCTCTCTCACCATTCTGTATATCTATCTCCACTCTGTATATCTACCACCACTCTGCATATCTATCTCTACTCTGTATATCTATCACCAATTTGTATATCTACCACGACTCTGCATATCTATCACAACTTTATATATCTATTACCACTTTGTACATCTATCAGCACTCTGTATATCTATCACCACTCTGCATATCTATCTCCACTCTATATATCTATCACCACTTTGTATACCTATCACCACTCTGTATATCTACCACCACTCTGTATATCTATCAACACTCTGTATGTCTACCACCACTCTGTATATCTATCATCATTTTGTATATCTATCACTATGACTATTGAACAGTGGTATACTACTATTGCCTTTATTTCCATTCCTTCAAAAATGACGTTGTCTGTCCTTCAATGAAATCTGTCTTTTAACGACTAAGCAAAAAAATTATGTCCTATAAAGACTTTACTTCTATCCTTTGATGATTAAGGCTCTGTCCTTAAACGGCAAAAGATCTGTCATTAAACAACTAAGGAATCATTCAAGGACGAAGTATGTAGATATGCCATTAGGTGTAAAGTAGTACACGTTCAAAGTGACAAAACATATTATCCACATCTTAATTATGCACAAAAACAGATGTCAGCTGTCAAAACATTAATTCATGTAAAAATATATATCCATGTGGTCAATTCCCATATGATTGTTGTTTTTATCATAAAACCTTGTACATTCTCCATATCTTTATAAAAAAATGAAGGAATCACTTACCTTTTAGAATTTTCATCTACTGTCTAATTAAAGTTTGCAACATATTATGTTACATGTCAGACACTTAACAATATATCGTTAAATGCTTGTGCTTATAGCTTACCAGGTGTTCATCGAATAAAACAGATTAAATTCAGTGATGCGCTTGATTATTGAAAAAAAAAGTTTTCTTGACTTGTCTGGAATTGTAAGTCTTATTTCATTTTCACACGTAGCCATCACTTTTAGTGCAGACTTTTTCAATCGGATCTGAATATAGCTTTTCTATAAATAGAAGGTTTGGAGTAAAGTTCTTTAAAATTTCCTCATCAGGTCATGCATCAAACTCCGGCAGTCCCCAACTCGATCCTACTCGACTCTTATGATGTTGTAAAGAAAAGTAGTTTCTGAACGGAATCGATCAATGCACTCAGTTCGGTCATGGATGTGACGGTTGGGTTCGGTTTTATTTGGACTTCACCTTTTACTGATCTTATTTTTGTTTTGTTTACACCACTTTTATTGAACAATTTGATTAGAAGTACAATTACCGTTTTCTTTACCTCGTACAATAATTGTAGAAGGAAATATTAAAATATTTTTAATAAGTGGTCATGTCCTTCTCTTAAATTACATGTATCGATTCAGTCAACGTTTTTTAAACGTTGTCTCTTATCGTTCTTGGTTTATGCAATATTGTAAAATAAAAAGCATAAGCCAAAGAATAGCAGACAACACCATAGCCGAAAGAAAACGACGAACAAATAACATTCCACAAACCAAAGATTGAGCAACACGAACCTCACAAAACAAAGCGTTGTTGAACTCAGGTGTAACTCTTCTGCATTATTTGAGATATATTTTATCCCACGAGTTTTGACATCAGTATGTCAATAGAACATTTTACAAAAAGAAAAATCCACGCAACAGACAGCATTTCTTTTTATTTAAAAGAAACTGTCGCTTCGACATGTAACATACCGTGCAGTGTCCATATCACAGATCACCGTTGATATTTTTGTGTCACTCCATTTCTTTTCATTAGAGTGTTATTTTCTTACAATCTTTACAGCTCACAAAATTTACCTGTTATACTTTTCAAATTCTAAAACATTTCATTTCCTGATGAAATAAATAGATAACAGTGATGTATTGTTAATAACAGGAAAATATGAAATCTAAGGCTATTATATGCATTGATTCAATACTGATAAAACAAGTTTGTTATTATTGCTGTTTCTGCCTAATTTAAAGTTATATACTATAGTCTTATTGTAGGTATCAATGATAACAGAAAAAAAACATGTTTCATTTTTATTGATACAATGGTTATTTATAGAAATATTTTGGACAAAAGAAGCGAGCAAAATCTTTTATCTTTCTTCTCTTTGTTTTGAAAAACTTCCTTTTATGTTTGTCCTCGTTTAATGAAGATGTTTGTTTAAAAGATGTCATTCCAATGCAATATATAATAATTGCTTACTATCGGGAAATTATATTATTTAGAATTTATCATTTATCAACTGTAAATACATAAGCTTAAACTTGAAATTTTGACTATCAATTAAAGTCGATGAGGATACTCTTCAACGAGACAGTCAGTCAACTGTTACAATAAAAAAAATCGTAAGGGTTCCGTGGAACCCAGTGTCTCGCCTACTTTTGCTGTTAATCACAGGCTCAACAAAATGAGGAAAAAATCAATAAAATATTCCTTTAGATACTATCTTTTGATTGTAAAAGCTTTTGTCAAAATTTGGTATAAATCCAGGATAGTTTATGAATCTAATAAATGTTTTAAAACTTTAACTGCAGACTGTATTTAATGTTAACTGGATGAAAAATTAAGTCCATTTATAAGTAAAATACGGATGAACAGGTACAAACTTTAAACAAAATTTCCTTCTAGATACTAGCTTTTGATCATAAACAAGCTTCTGTCCAAGTTTGGTACAAATCCAGGATAGTTTAAGAAAGTTATTAAAATTTTAAAACTTTAACCACAGAGTGAATGTATTGTTTCCTGGCAGAAAAACTAAGTCCATTTACAAGTAAAATACGGAAAATAGGAATTTTATTTTTACAAAATTTACTTCTGGATGCTATCTTATGATCATAAAAAGCTTCTGTCCAAGTTTGGTACAAATCGAGGATAGTTTAAGAAAGTTATTAAAATTTTAAAACTTTAACCACAGAGTGAATGTAATGTTTCCTGGCAGAAAAACTAAGTCCATTTACAAGTAAAATACGGAAAAACAGGAATTTTATTTTACAAAATTTACTTCTGGATACTATCTTATGATCATAAACAAGCTTCTGTCCAAGTTTGGTACAAATCCAGGATAGTTTAAGAAAGTTATTAAAATTTTAAAAACTTTAACCACAGAGTGAATGTAATGTTTCCTGGCAGAAAAACTAAGTCCATTTACAAGTAAAATACGGAAAAACAGGAATTTTATTTTACAAAATTTACTTCTGGATACTATCTTATGATCATAAACAAGCTTCTGTCCAAGTTTGGTACAAATCCAGGATAGTTTAAGAAATTTATTAAAATTTTAAAACTTTAACCACAGAGTGAATGTAATGTTTCCTGGCAGAAAAACTAAGTCCATTTACAAGTAAAATACGGAAAAACAGGAATTTTATTTTTACAAAATTTACTTCTGGATACTATCTTATGATCATAAACAAGCTCCTGTCCAAGTTTGGTACAAATCCAGGATAGTTTAAGAAATTTATTAAAATTTTAAAAACTTTAACCACAGAGTGAATGTAATGTTTCCTGGCAGAAAAACTAAGTCCATTTACAAGTAAAATACGGAAAAACAGGAATTTTATTTTACAAAATTTACTTCTGGATACTATCTTATGATCATAAACAAGCTTCTGTCCAAGTTTGGTACAAATCCAGGATAGTTTAAGAAATTTATTAAAATTTTAAAAACTTTAACCACAGAGTGAATGTAATGTTTCCTGGCAGAAAAACCAAGTCTATTTACAAGTAAAATACGGAAAAACAGGAATTTTATTTTACAAAATTTACTTCTGGATACTATCTTATGATCATAAACAAGCTTCTGTCCAAGTTTGGTACAAATCCAGGATAGTTTAAGAAAGTTATTAAAATTTCAAAACTTTAACCACAGAGTGAATATTTGTGACGACCCGACGGAATGTGGGATCGCTATGTCTCGCTTTTTCGACTAAAGTCGAAGGCTCGACAAAAATGACAACGGACATTTTAAGGTCAACATCGTCTTCAACAATATTTTAAGCACAGAAGCATTGATAACAATGTGTAAAGAGTGAAATAACAAAATACCGAACTCCAAGAAAAATTTAAAACGAAAAGTCCTTTATCAAAGTCAAAATCAAAGCTTAAATACATCAAGCGAATGGAAAACAAATGTCATATTAATGACTTGCTGTATCTTAAATCGGACTTGTATCTCAAATATCTTTTTTGGAAGTTACTGTTCATTGGCGATGACATTTACAAAAAGGTGGTTATGAAGATACAAGACAATTACTGTGTCATTTGGTCTCTTGTGGAGAGTTGTCTCATTGGCAATCATACCACGTGTTCTTATTTTTATATTGTTAGCGTGTTGATGATGTTTATCTAGAACTTTTGCATTTAGATACTTATTTTTTTCAGCATTTTATCTCTTTCTAGACGAGTTATTCCTATAATGAACTTTCCATTTAAGGAAACAACATTACAATAGCACCTGCATATGGAGTATATCATATCTCCAAGATGATACGATATTCCAGGGCTTGTCATTCAGTTATTTATTGTGATTTCAATGACAGAGGCTTGCTGTTAAGCCCAAAGGTTCTTTATCATTTCTTTTTTTTTTAAGCTGATGTCATTCATGATTGTCCATTATGGAATATCAAGAATATCAATGTCGGAGAGGGTTACGGATATTTTCAACTTGTATCGCCAATCCCGTCCTATCCCGCCTTCGTTTCCTCATTTATGACATCAGCGAAATAGACCTGGCACCAGATTACTACTTAACATGAGTAATATGACCAGGGTTGTCAGTGGAACAGGGACTTCTTGTCCGTCTGTAGCATCCGAGTTTACCTCCAGTTGTTTGTGGGTTTGTCATACTCATTCTTAAGTCATCTATGTAAATCCATTCAGTTTATTTAATTTGAAAACGTTAACAAATATAGATCTAATTCATTGCAAAGTGTGGCGTCCTTCAGGGATCAAAACCCCGTTTTAATAGCGTTTGTTTAAAGGTTAATTATGCATTGGCCACGTGTCGTTAAAAACAAACTGATTAACAATGTAATAGAGTTGAAAGGTAATAGATATTTCAGGTATTGGGCATTTGTCATTATCATGATTAGATTATCTAATTGACAAAACACTTTATAATTCAACTTACCAAGTAAGTACTAAACTGTAGCACTTTGCATTAAAATGGATGATAAATTCCTGCACCATATTTCACTCTTTTAATAGAGAAAATTAAGGAAAGAAAAAGCGTAGCGTGATATTTTTCTTTTAAAAGATTATAACTTTCGAAAAGGAAACTCATTAGAACTTGAATTGGTGTATTTCAACTTTGCTAAACTTATTTCAACATTTTAGTTATTTGTCCTAGTTAACTGTGCGGATGCCAGATTTATGTAACATATTTCACTATCTTCATAAAGACATATACGGATATAACATTCAAATTCTCTTAAAAACCTCTCAAGACAAACTTCTAAATTCTAGATCCTCTGATCTTCATTATTATCAATACACTTGTCATACATGTACATCCTGAATAAATCAATTGTTATTTTTATCAAATTTGGAAATTTAAAACTTCTAAAACGTTTCCTGTAAGAGCGTAATCTTTTATTCTTCTCTATCTGTATAGATGCACCATTGTATCTATATCTTATCCCTTATGACCATGAAATTTTCCTCCAATGTGTCGTGGCTTTCTATTGGCTCCTTTTTTTCAGTTAATCAATTTTCTCAAAATTCTCAGATAATCTCGGATTATCTCAGAATTTTCAGATAATCCCGGATTTTCTCCAGTTAATTATTTATCTAATTTTGTGAGGAATATATTGAATTATCTCAAATATGCATTAAGCTGAGAAAATCCCGGTTTATCTTAAATTCTGAGATAAACCGGGATTATCTGAAAAATCGAGATAATCCGGGTTTATCTGAGCTTAATGTAAAATAGTGATATAATCCTAGTTTTTCTGAGATAATCCTAGTTTATCTGAGATAATCTAGGATTATCTATAAAAGTTGTTCAGGCGTGCCATAAATATACATGTACATTGTATCAGTAGGTCAGAACCATTATTTAGATCATGAGAATTTATTTTTTTCTTTTACAGACAAAATTATGATGGAGAAGAGAATAGAGACAAGCGCATGCAGTGTACATTCAATATACTTGTAAGTATTTTCTGTCCAAGACATGCATCTGCAGTGTACATTCAATATACTTGTAAGTATTTTCTGTTCCAGACACAATCTGCAGTGTACATTCAATAGTCTTGTATTTTCTGTACAAGGCACATGTATGCATTTTACATACAAGACACACATACACAGTGTACATTCAGTATTTTTATAAGTATTTTCTATACGAGGCACATGTATGCAGTTTTGGAAAGATTGGAACTTGTTCTTAATCTTTCCTAAGGCACCAGCCTCCCTAACAACAAGTATCTAAGGACAGGTTAGCTACTAAGTCTATTAAATGTATACACACTGAAAAGTAGTTCCCTATAATTTTCATGTCTGTGCACATATGCACATATAAACTGTGTAAATTTTGGGCATATTTTTTTTAGCAGTTCATTCAAGTATAACTTGAAGGTGTGTTGATGTGCTGGCTTTTTTTTATCATTTTGATTAGGTAATTGAGTAATGATACAATACTAGTTAGCATGCGTGACAACTGTCATGATCACCAAACTATCAGAGACAAGGTGGAGCCTTAATTACAATGCTCCACCTCCTTAAATGCCAATCATATTGAACACTTTACTAATCAACCTCAGTCTTGCATAATTATACAGACCCTTCAATATACATCTCAATACACTCTCAATACACAAGTATTTGACCTCATAATTGAATACACAAATGTATATATTAGATGTTTGGTATATAGAGATGATAGATTTATTCATTGCCTATTACTTTTGTTCTACACTACATAAAGTGATTCTCTAAATTATGTCTGAAAGATAAATGATTAATATAGGATTAACAAGATCTTTTAAAAAAAAATAAAAAATGAAATCAAAATATAAATATATAAAAGGTATTCAAGTAAGGCCTATAATTTACTAGATACATCTGCAATAATCACCTGTAATTAATCATCAATTTGGGTTAGTTTTCTTATTTTTTGATCAGTGACTGGCTGGAAACAGTTAGTAAAATTTTAAAACTTTTAATTAGAACAAACCAATTTTATTTTTTAATTTATCCTCCATCAAATGTCTGTTCACAATTTTTGTCATTTGAATGTAAGAAGTGCATATGTATTTTGCAATCAAGAAAGAATCCACATTTCAATAAAATAAGTTTTAATTTGTTTATGTTGAAAAGTACATTTTCAATGCCCTTTGCTGAAAAAATATTTAAATTATAAATTGATTAAAATACACTCTACAACTTAATCTTCAATGACATATAATCATGATAATTGTTTTCAAAATCAATAAGCAATTCTCAGAGGAGAAAAATAGTATACATATGTTTCAACGTACAAAATGCCCCAAAACAACCTTTTTAGCTCACCTGGCCGAAGGGCCAAGTGAGCTTTCTCATCACTTGGCGCAGTCGTCCGTCGTCCTTCCGTCGTCGTCCGTCGTCGTTAACTTTACAAAAATCTTCTCCTCTGAAACTACTGGGCCAAATTTAACCAAACTTGGCCACAATCATCATTAGGGTATCTAGTTTAAAAATTGTGTCCGTGACCTGCCAAACCAACCAAGATGGCCGCCATGGCTAAAAATAGAACATAGGGTAAAATGTATATTTTGGCTTATAACTCTGAAACCAAAGCATTTAGAGCAAATCTGACAGGGTAAAATTGTTGATCAAGTCAAGATCTATCTGCCCTGAAATTTTCAGATGAATCGGACAATGGGTTGTTGGGTTGCTGCCCTGAATTAGTAATTTTAAGGATTTTTTCCTTTTCGGTTATTATCTTGAAAATTATTATAGATAGAGATAAACTGTAAACAGCAATAGTGTTCAGCAAAGTAAGATCTACAAATAAGTCAACATGATCAAAATGGTCAGTTGACCCCTTAAGGAGTTATTGCCCTTTAAAGTAATTTTTACCAGTTTTGTAAATTTTGTAATCTTTTACAAAATCTTCTCCTCTGAAACTACTGGACCAAATTCAACCAAACTTAGCCACAATCATTATTAGGGTACTTAGTTTTAAAAATTTGTGCGGTGACCCAGCCAACCAACCAAGATGGCTGCCATGGCTAAAAATAGAACATAGGGTAAAATGTAGATTTTGGCTTGTAACTCTGAAACCAAAGCATTTAAAGCAAATCTTACAGGGATTAACTTGTTTATCAAGTAAATATCTATCTGCCCTCAAATTTTCAGATGAATCGGACAACAGGTTGTTGGGTTGCTGCCCCTGAATTGGTAATTTTTAAGGAAATTTTGCCGTTTTTGGTTATTATCTTGAAAATTATTACAGATAGAGATAAACTGTAAACAGCAATAATGTTCAGCAAAGTAAGATCTTCAAATAAGTCAACATGATCAAAATGGTCAGTTGACCCTTTAAGGAGTTATTGCCCTTTAAAGTAATTTTTACCAGTTTTGTAAATTTTGTAATCTTTACAAAAATCTTCTCCTCTGAAACTACTGGACCAAATTCAACCAAACTTAGCCACAATCATTATTAGGGTACTTAGTTTAAAAAATTTGTGCGGTGACCCAGCCAACCAACCAAGATGGCTGCCATGGCTAAAAATAGAACATAGGGTAAAATGTAGATTTTGGCTTGTAACTCTGAAACCAAAGCATTTAAAGCAAATCTTACAGGGATTAACTTGTTTATCAAGTAAATATCTATCTGCCCTCAAATTTTCAGATGAATTGGACAACTGGTTGTTGGATTGCTGCCCTGAATTGGTAATTTTAAGGAAATTTTGCCGTTTTGGTTATTATCTTGAAAATTATTACAGATAGAGATAAACTGTAAACAGCAATAATGTTCAGCAAAGTAAGATCTTCAAATAAGTCAACATGACCAAAATGGTCAGTTGACCCCTTAAGGAGTTATTGCCCTTTATAGTCAATTTTAACAATTTTCATTAATTTGGTAAATTTTGTAAGTTTTACAAAATGTTTTCCTTTGTAATCTTCATTTCTGAAACTGCAGTAGAAAATCAATATAGAAAACAATCTACTAATGAACTGGACATAAAAATAATTGATAATTCTATAACATGAAAAAAAACACATTAATACCTGATGATGGTGTTTCTTTCTTTACATTGAAAATGATGTCACAGCTATAATCCCGAACAATAGGTCGAATGTCAGATATGTTTCAGTACTTTGGCTTCATTTTCTACAGATTCAAGTTCAAATGATGCTTGAATTCCTACACTAATTTGTACAGACTTCATCCCCTTTCACAGGTAATGCCTGCCTCATATTATATTTAAAACTTTAATAGAATATCAGAAATTTTGAGAGAAAATTAATCAACCATGCAAGATCTAAAACTTAATTAATATTGTTCAAATTATCAATTAACTATTAAAAAAAATTCTCATTAAAAAATATAGTTCTTCATTTTATATTTTATCAGAAGTTTAGGAAAAAATTGAATTTAATTGTGTCCCTTGTTCTCATTTCCTGGGATAAATCCAATACAAATTAAAGTATTGGTATTGAATTAATATTTAAGAAATATTTCAAACCTTACCATTTTCTTCACAAGAATGAAGACCATATTTTCAGTGTCATGAGTATCAGTCATCATATTTGTTGTACTTTGTTGTTTAAAAGTTGAATACAAAAAGATCAACAAAGCAATTCAAAACCACTTGAATTTTGCAACAACAAATGCGAGTTTTAACGACCTCAGCTGGCTATACAACCCTTGCACAATCAACTGAATTTTGCAGAAATCATTAATAGGAAAGATTGCCCTTAAATGATAATTTTTATTACCTTTTGTTTTGTTTTTTTTTTTTGGGTGTTGCAACAACAAAACTTCACAACAAACTTTCTCATCACTTCGCATTTCTTGTTAGATAAATTTTACAAAATTCTCCCTGAAACTACTGTCAAATTAAACCAAACTTGGTTTAAATCACCACTAGGATATCCAGGGACCACTGTGTATGATGACCCTGCCTGCCAACATGGCACACATGGCTGAAATAAAACATAGGTTTCAAATGCACTTTTTATCGACCGCAAAAAATTTTTGTGGTCGATATTGGTATGACGTTGGCGTCGTCGTCGTCGTCGTCCGAAGACGCATTGGTTTCGCACTCTAACTTTAGTTTAAGTGAATGGATCTCTATGAAATTTTACCATAAGGTTCAATATCACAAAAGGAAGGTTGGGATTGATTTTGGGGTTATGGTACCAACAGTTAAGGAATTAGGGGCCAAAAAGGGCCAAAATAAGCATTTTGTAACTTCCAGACATAACTTGTGTGTTAGTGTATGGATTTCTCTGACATTGTACCACAAGGTTCCATATCACAAAGGAATGCTTGGATTGATTTTGGGGTAATTGCCTCAAAATTTTAGGAATTAGGGGCCAAAAGGGCAAAAACAAGCATTTTTCTAGTTTCATGACAATAACTTGTGTGTAAGTGTATGGATCTTTCTGAAATTATACTACAAGGTTCCATATCACAAAGGGAAAGCTGGAATTGAGATTGGGGTAATTGCCTGAAACGTTTAGGAATTAGGGGCCAAAAAGGGCAAAAACAAGCATTTTCTAGTTTCATGACAATAACTTGTGTAAGTGTATGGATCTTTCTGAAATTGTACTACAAGGTTCCATATCACAAAGGAAAGCTGGAATTGAGTTTGGGGTAATTGCCTGAAACGTTTAGGAATTAGGGGCCAAAAGGGCCAAAAATAAGCATTTTCTAGTTTCCAGACAATAACTTGTGTTCAAGTGTATGGATCTCTCTGAAATTGTACTGCAAGGTACCATACCTCAAAGGAAGGCTGGGATTGAGTTTGGGGTGATGAATCATAAGGGGTTAAAAAATTTGGGGGTTCTTTTTTTCCTTTTTTTTCTTTAAAATTTTCCATTTTAAGTTGGTTATTTCTGATTTATATTTAAAAGCAAATAATAATGATATGGCAGGAGATACACACCTAACAGGATGTGTAAATTATTAAATAATAAGTATTGTGCAATAGCAAGAAATTTTCAATTGCACAGTATTGCTAATAGCAAGAAATCTTCAATTGCACAGTATTGCGCAATAGCAAGAAATATCCAATAGCACAATATTGCGCAATAGCAAGAAATTGTCAATTGAACAGTATTGCGCAATAGCAAGAAATATTCAATTGCACAGTATTGCGCAATTGCAAGAAATATTCAATTGCACAGTATTGTGCAAAGAAGACACTTTGTATAAATTGCTTATTTCTTGACCAATTTCAATGGGGTTTTATTCTTGAACTCTTGGGGTTCTTTAATATGCTGAATCTAATCGTGTATCAAGTTTTTGGATTTTGGGCCCCGTTTTAAATTGGTCCACATTGAGGTCCAAAGGGTCCAAAATTAAACTTTGTTTGATTTCATCAAAATTGAATTATTGGGGTTCTTTGATATGCCGAATCTAACCGTGTATTTAGATTCTTAATTTTTGGTCCTGTTTTCAAATTGGTCTACATTAAGGTCCAAAGGGTCCAAAATTAAACTTTGTTTGATTTCATCAAAATTGAACTCTTGGGGTTCTTTGATATGCCGAATCTAACCGTGTATTTAGATTCTTAATTTTTGGTCCCATTTTCAAATTGGTCTACATTAAGGTCCAAAGGGTCCAAAATTAAACTTAGTTTGATTTTAACAAAATTGAATTCATAGGGTTCTTTGATATGCTAAATCTAAACATGTATTTAGATTTTGATTATGGGCCCAGTTTTCAAGTTGGTCCAAATCGAGGTCCAAAATTAAACTTTGTTTGATTTCAACAAAATTGAATATATGGGAATCTTTGATATGCTGAATCTAACCATGTATTTAGATTTTTGATTTTTGGGCCCGTTATCAACTTTGTCCACATTGAGGTCAAAAGGGTCCAAAATTAAACTTTGTTTGATTTCATCAAAATTGAACTCTTGGGGTTCTTTGATATGCTGAATCTAACCATGTATTTAGATTTTGGATATTGGACCATAGTAGGTGAATGTCCAATTTAAAATTTTAAGTTCTTAGACCACATTCATTCTGTGTCAGAAACCTATGCTGTGTCAAATATTTAATCACAATCCAAATTCAGAGCTGTATCAAGCTTGAATGTTGTGTCCATACTTGCCCCAACTATTCAGGGTTCGACCTCTGCGGTCGTATCAAGCTGCGCCCTGGAGCATTTTATTAGTCTTATATCTCTGAAACTAAACGACAGTACAACAGTTGCATTTATCATGCATCAATTGTAAATAAAAATATCAGGTGAGCGACACAGGGTCCTTGGAGCCTCTAGTTAGATTATTCTTTTGACACAATATAAAATTCTTAGCTTCAACTCTATCTGTTGGTCCAATGTCTTCCACTGAGGATAATTGTTAAATTATTAAAGGAATCTTTGATTTGCCTTTTTTTTGGTTTGAAACATGTAACAGGGAACATTAATTGGTTAAGATATAAATTGAAGTTTAAATGAAATTGTGCAAACTAAGGGACCCCTTATCAATTAATTTGATTCACATTTAGCTCATTTCATCTACTGTAAAAGTGCTTTTCCTTCTAAAGACCTGCAGTTAATGCAATTGTCAGCAATAGTGCTTTATTAATGTTCTTTTTGTCCACACCACACCTAAATAAGATTTGAAATTATTCAAACTACTCTAACAATCTTTCCATGAGTGATTTCCATCACTTTGATTATAAAGGCACACACACAGTGTACATTCAATATTCTTGTGAGTATTTTCTGTACAAGGCACTTGCATGCAGTTTTCATACAAGATTTTCTATACAAGGCACACATGCAGTGTACATTCAATATTCTTGTAAGTTATTTTCTGTACGTGCAACATGTATGCAGTGTACATTCAATATTCTTGTAAGTTATTTTCTGTACGAGCAACATGTATGCAGTGTACATTCAATATTCTTGTAAGTTATTTTCTGTATGAGCAACATGTATGCAGTGTACATTCAATATTCTTGTAAGTTATTTTCTGTACGAGCAACATGTATGCAGTGTATATTCAATATTCTTTTAAATATTTTCTGTACAAGACACACATATGGCATTCAGTGTTTATTTAATATTTTTGTAAGTGTTTTCTGCAAGAAAAAAATATTCTTGTCTTTTCATAGAGTTTAACACTTTATCTTCTTTCACACAGACTTTTGTTTGTTGTCTATGATTGTTATTACAGATGATTAAAAAGCAGCATGGGGCATATTTGATTGGAATTGGTATTACCATTTCTTTCTACATTTTTAAAATTTCAGAACCTGTACTTTTTCATGCATCTCTGTTCATGTGTTGTGAAATTGTTTATGAACCATTGTACTAACATACAGATGTGCATACAGATGTATTTTGATAGGATCTGTTCTGTCCAGATTTCCAGAAGCAGCAATATTAATTCTTGTTATTGGAAATGTCTTTGTTTAATTGATAGTAATAACATTTGTGATACACTTCAATAGTGTAATGGGTATAGAAATGTAGATACAGTTTTATCTTCTCATATCAGTTATAAAGCTCTTCGATTGTTTCATGCTTTTTGTTAACAAATTTTTATAGTCTAAAAACACAGTAAAATTTTTAGCTTTGTTCTTTAATCATCTTTACTTTGTTTTATAGGAATTTTTTGTAAGTCAAAATCTTGGTTCATTCTCCTCAAAATAAATTGAAACTTCTGTTTATAGAACAGATAATTGATAAAGCAAGTTAAAATCCAATCTTCTGCAATATTGAAAGAAATAAAATCTTCGTGAAGTTGTTTTTGTACTCATCAGTTCTGTCAAGTAAGTCTTTAAATTCCAAATATAGCAGCTATTTATGTCCTGAGTTAATACAATTTCTTCCCTTTTTGTTAAACAAGTCTTTAGTTTATTGAAATGAAACTAACATTCCTAAAATAAAACTGCATTAATAAGTTTCAGTTATGTGATCATGACATGTTCGTAATTATCCATTAGTCTTTTAATCTGATACTGTCAATCATACCTATAAAAGTACAATATCTATTTTCTAGCTTTTATAATTTGATCACAGTTTGTTTAACTCCTACCATTATATACAAGACAGTTGATGGTTTCGTCCCATTACTTGACTGTTAAGTGAGAAATTAAAGCATAAACCATACATCAGTTACCCACTTTCCTTTCAATTGGTCAAATTTTTTAACTGTGTCAAGAATTATTTAAGATATTGGGTGGTAAAACTCAGCTTCAGTCCCCTGAATTAGCTGTTAACTTGAGTAAAATTGATATTAATTTGTAACAATTTTTTATGTTATTTGTTGGTGTTTAGCACCACTTTCAGTGCCCTTGTTAATTAAGATAGGATTCAAACACACCTCGCCACAAGATAGGTTCAATTCACAACCTGAGAGTTGACAGTCTAGTGATCACTGTAGATTAACTACTTAGACCACACACACACACCAAGGCCCCTTGAACAGTTACAAGAAAATTAACACATAAACGTTTTATGCTGTAAAAGAAAGAGGTAACATAATCTTTAGCAACTGCATCTTTTTTGGAATTCAATTGTGTTTCTTATTTATATTACAATGTAAAAAGCTTCACAAAAAGATACATATAAAATAAGTTTTTGAAGATCAATTCAGGATGATAAAGATGATGAGTGTCCAGTTCTTTATGATTCATTTCAAAGTCATGTTTATATAATGTGAAAACACAGAGAATGAAAATAAATTGTGTTGGTTGTTCAGGTAAAGATTTAGTGTTTTCCGTAGAAAAAATTGAATAGCTGACAGGATGTGATCATAAATTTTGAAGGATAGGGGCTTTTATAGGATGATATAGGGGAAATCAAATTTTAAGGGGTTGGGCCAGACTATGCATAAATACTTTAGGGAAAACACTGAATGTAATTTGGATGTGTACTAACTAAATTCTTCTCTGACAAGATACAACTTTCTTTTTTTTGTGATCATCCAGGAATAATTCTTGAGGCTTTATATACTTTCAAGTGCCTTGAACTACGTCATAACCTAGAAAACCAGACCAGTGACCCATAGTTGATCAAAAGCTTGTTTATGAAGTTCCATCATTAACCCCATTATTGATTAAAATGTTTGAAGAAAAAAACATGTACACCTGTTTGAATGGCAGATAAGATAACTTTGTTGTTTGTTCCCTGTTTGTCAATAGTTAACTATCCATATCAATGATTAAAATAGGCATCATGATTTGAAGCATTGTTTGGATCTTGCTCAGCTGAATAATGAGATATGTTCAATCCAGTTATTTTAGTACTTGTGTGGATGGTTTTACTTCCTCGTTGACATTTCTTTATTGATAAATGATCACTTTTGTCTGACAAGAATTTCTCACAAACAAATAAATATCAAATGAAAAAAAAACAGAAAAGATTTATGTAATTATTGTTTGAATAATGAAATAGATGAAAAAAAAATGTATTTTATTGATTAAAATTTATTACTTTCAGTTATATTCAATATCTCTTTTTCATTTTTTTCATTTTTTGTTAAAAAAAAACATAGCCAAAAAAATAAGAGTGCAAGCACCTTTGTTAATTTCATGCATTACACCCTGGACCCTCTTAATTTAGCAAGAAGATGATGGACATGTTCCTAAACTTCTTAGCTTATTGCTAGGTAATTAGTATTATTAATTTCATAGGTGTATGTAAGACCTTAGTGAGGAGTAAATTTTTGTATTTGCATTTATTCAATTTGTTCAGTACTAGCAAGGGAGGTTTTTGTAGATATAAAACCAGTTAAATCCCACCACATTTTGTGCTTGTACCAAGTCAGGCTATTTGAATCATGTGCGCTTGTTCTTCTTCTTCTTCTTTAAATTTACGTTGATTATTTTCAGAGGAGTTGAATATTGGTGATTTCCATTACCCTTTTTATATATTTTTAACTGTCAAATGATAGGTAACTTTGTACCTGAAATATTGAAACTAATGCCCATAAATATTATTAATTTACAGTATATAAAAAAATTGAAATTGATTTCAATATTGTAATCATGGATTATGACCAAGGATCAACATAATGGACAGAATCAATAATTGATCATCTACTATTTGATTATGAAAAGGTAGATAATTATTGATTCCTAATGATGACTGATGCTTATCTTTAGAACAAGTTACAACAGTGAAAAAAATGAAGTCATAATGTAGGTGTGAAGACTAGTTCAGAATTATTAAAAGTTACTGATGTCATTTTCAGTAGTGTTTTTCCATAGATAGTCACTGTTCATACAGCTTCTTACTTTAATGAAAAATCTCAAACTATACTAATGTTACAATATTTTCAGCTACAGATTTTTTTTACTTCAACTTTCTGTAAACTTCAAGAAATTTTTCATTTTGAATTTTTAACTCTTCAGAATTTCTATCGGGACAACAAAGATAAGAGACGAGAAATGTACACACAATATATCAAGAAATTGTATGACCTCCATTGTTCATCCAGAAATTATGTAGAAGCAGGACTTACACTTCAATTATATGTACAGTTATTGGAATGGAAAAGTGATGAAATCCACAGTGAAATGGGATTTCATCCGGAACCACAGTGTGAAAGGAAAGAAAAATTACTCAAGGAAATTATTGAATGTTTTGATAAAGGAAAGGTAAGAAGCATTTATAGTTGTGGCCATCCAATCAAATAGAAATCATTTTTTAAATGTTAATATTGGTTTAATGTTATCAATTTATATTTTAGCTTTCATTTTACCGGTATATCCAGTGAACTCTCTGTGCTTGGAAAACTTTACTAAATGGGTATACCTTTCATTTAAAGGTTAAATTTGCAAACTTGAAAAATTCTTAAAAATAGAAATTATTATTCCAAATAAAGTCATGATACTTTATGTTATTTACATTTAGTAATATAATAATCAGAAAATTATTTCAATTTCAAATTTTCTATCAACAGGTTCATGTCACTTTATAACCAGTGTAGCTGTAAAAAACAATGTGTTCTAACTTGATGTATCCCACATTACTACATAAGATTTCTTTAAGCAATCATTATCTTTTATACTTCTTTAGATAATGAATTGGTCTCATTCAAATTTTAGTTAATGTTGTCATTTTCAGTTATGGGAGTATGGTATACCAGTTTGTAAAGATTTAGCGAGTTACTATGAAAGTAGGTTGATGTACAGAAAGCTGAGTGAGATTTTAGTAAGTATTACACAGTTAAAATTACATGTATGTAAGATAACTTTATTTCTAAATAATGATACAATTATGTTTCCTTCAAACATACATATAGATAGGAATCATTTTCTCTTGTGTAATACCAAATGGAGGATTTCAATGAGTAAAGAAAATTGGTATATCCCTTTTAAAGGCATACAATTTTGCAATTTGTTGCCTTTAGGGGGAAAGTAAAAAAAAAAAACACGAAGAATAATTTTGTTGATTTTTTAGGTAAAGATTGCATGAAATGCAATCAAAACCCTATGGTACTGACTTGATATCTAATCTTCCAAGGTTTATCACTACTTTTGAGATATACAAAATATAGTGCATTGATCATAACATTCTAAACATCCTATCCATGAACATTTCCAGTAATTTATCAATGAAATATATGCTCAGATATTCAAGTTACAAAATGATGTTATACTTGACAAGAAAATAACATAACTTGTGCAAGGTGCAGGTATCTATTATCTGTTCTAAAAATATCAATGATGTCATTATTCAAGTTATCTTTAAAATTTGAGTTATCTTCCTTTGTCCATAATTGTAGTTCAATCAACTACAACCAATGCTTTATACAATGCAATGTTTAATATTACTTCCCACTGATAAATTAAAGCAATCTTTACCCTTCAGTGCTTACAAGCACTTTGATTGTTTCTATGTAGATGAGAAACTTAAATAACAACAGAACCTAAGCAAAAGGAGAGAATTCATTTTCAAAAGTATTTTATTCTAAATTTTATTTCTTTGACAAGATGTGCAATAATATTAAAGGAGTTGTATTGTCTTTCAGCAAAGAGAAGCATCATTTTTCACCAAGATTTTAGATGGGGTACAAGTAAATGAAACTGGAACTTCTAGCCAGGAACAACCAAAGTTTTATCCAAGACAACAATCTTCATACTTTAGAGTGGCATATTATGGCATGTCTTTTCCTCCATTTGTACAGGTGACCTATCATACTTTTCTCTTTTCACATATTTTTATTTCTACACACTCACATACCATGGTTTACGATATATAATTAAGAAGGAGTACAAAAAATTGTTATACTTTAATGTACTGATATTTAGCAGCTCTGACTTTCAATGAGTTTTTAACATTCCTATTTTCTTATCTGAATTCAAACCAAGATTACCTTGAAAAGTTTGTGGTTACCATTAAAAAATTTAATTCGCTGCACCCACTGTTATCAAAGATGGCCACCATCGGCTCAAAACATTTTTGTCATCCCCTCTCAAACTAATTTGCCACATGCAACTACACTTTTACATCATTGTTCTTTTGTATTTGGTTGATAGTTGTTTTATTGGTTATCATACCTCATCTCTTTATTTTTCTATGAAAATTCATTTATTTTTTTCAAAGAGAAAATTCTTGTAATTCCATATAAAAGTGTTGGTCATAATATTATAAGTTATATGGTTTGCTACTGACCCCCTACGGATACATAGAGGGATAGTTAAATTCATACGGGTGAGGCTGGGTGAGGCTGAAAGCTGAATCCCCTATGGATTTTTTTAACCCTCTATAGATCTGTAGGGGGTCAGTAGTGAACCTTATAACAAATTTAATGTACACAGGACTTTTCCTGCCAAGTTTTGTAAAAAAATAAACAATGAAATACAATAACATTAATAGATGACTTCACCATTAATATAAGATGTGATGTCATGAGCTCCTTAGGAAATTTACTGACCCATACGGATCCATAGGGTGTCACACCACATTGACATGACATAATGTCACTAATTTACCCAAGGTGCGATAAGGTAAATTATTATCTTATCTATGAAATATTGTCACAATATTGTTAGTCATTACCTTATTTATTGGCAAGGTAATAATTCTTTTCCAGAATAAAGCATTTATCTATAGAGGGGACGAATGTCTGAAACTTCAGGACATAATAAATCAGTTGACACAAGAGTTCCCGTCAGCAGAAATACTAAAGACCAACAATCCTGTGGAAGAAAGTAAAAAATATGGAGAAGCACAATGTATCCTTTTAGATTAGCTTTATACAGTTTTGCCACATTTATAAGTACTCGCTGATGTTGGACATAGATTTTGTATTTTCTAGCTTTAAGACTTTTAATGTGCAGCTTAAAAATTCTCACATTGAATAACTTTTTATTGGACATGCATGTATCAAGAGTGACACATAATTTCTGTATCAATAATACATATCAGTTTGAAAATAACCCTTAATCATTTCTGCTACAGCCATCTGTAAAGTAAATTGTAGTTCTTTACATTAGTCTCTGAATAGTGAGTACTTTTTCCTTCAAAATTATTGAACTTTTTCTGAGGTAATATTCTGTCATCCAACAAAGTTTCAGTTATAAAACCTTAATTGAATAATAGACATACAAATAAGTGGTGTGAAACCTGTACCTGATCCAAAGAATGCTTACGCCTCTGACCAGAAAGTACCAAGAGAAGTGGAAAAGTTTTATGAAAGTAATGATGTGGACACATTTCAGATGGACAGATCATATCATCAAGGAAAGAAAGATAGAGATAATGAGTTCAAAGTAAGAACAAAATTAACGAGAGTTAAGAGCAATGCATTTAATAACATGTTTCATAATTTAAAAAAAACTCTTATAATCAGGTCAGAGAAATTGTGAGTGACCAAAAAATCATATGTAGTCCCAATATAAGTAAAACATCAGTAAACTGATGTTATGTTAGCTTACAAATTAGTAAATGGCAAAAGTAGTTAAACTTGATATAACATTGACAAATTGAAAAATGCACTAAATTTAAAGTCACTTATTTTTTGGATAGGTACCTTTTAATCATCAATTAACTATACTAATGTAAATTTAAACCAATTAAAACTGGTAACCTGTAAAATACAGCCAAGCTTTTGATTAATTCCTTTCACATTTTTCATCTGTTTCAGTGTTAAATTTAATAATGATCAGTTTCTTGGTGTTACGAGAGTGAAAGTCATACTTTTATTTTCATGATAAAGTACCAAATTTATTTCAATGAGAAATTGCAGTATTTCAACATATAAACATTGATAGGTACTTAGAATAGTGCTAATGGCTAAAACTATATATCTACATTTACAGACATTGTGTACAGAAAGAACTGTAATGAAAACAAACCATAAATTTCCTGGTATATTACAATGGTATGAAGTCATACAGAGTGATACAAAAATATTTAGTCCTGTTGCCACGGCTATAAATGCTGTAAACAGTGCCTGTCATGAGTTACAGGTCAGCATTGAAACTTGTCGTAGAAGTTGTAGTGACAACAACATGAAAAATTTATCCAGACAACTTAATGGCATGATAACAGCTCAAGTCCAGGGAGGCATACCAAAATATCAGGAGGTAATTAGGAGAGTAGTATGTAAATACATTTGTATTTGTACATATTTGTTTGGCAAGTGGCAAAATAACATCTACATCAAACATTAACATTTGTCTATAATATTCCTGCATATATGCTCTGTGTTAAAGGCCGTACTTTGACTTATAATGGTTTACTTTTACAAATTGTTACTTGGAGGGAGAGTTGTCTCATTGGCACTCATACCACATCTTCTTATATCTATATACCTATTTTGGTCTGCCATATCCAAAATTATTCAAATTTATCATTTATTACAAAATAATTCAGGACTTTCTGTTTATATGGTGCTAATAAAAATGTACTTGTTATTTTTTCGATGTCAGCAAAGTATGAAACTCACAACCCAAGTAAAGTCGCATTACCCATATCATCACAAAACAATACCAAAATAAGTCACAGTTAGTAAAAGCCATTTGAGAAATATGTGATAAAAAGAATATGATCGGGTTTTTAAATGTTCATCACACTTTTCTCCAGTATAACTAAACAGAACAAATTCATATTTGTTCAGAAACTTGAAAGTGATGAGTTGTAACATGGTAGCACTTTTGAGATTTGTCAGATATTTACTTTCTATTTGCCAATATTTTGATTTTTCTAATATGTTGAATGAACTTTAAATTTTCATCACACTTTTCTCAAATACTACTGAACAAAATTACTTCATATTTAGTCAGCAGATTGGCAGTGATGAGTAGTAAGGTGTGAGCACTTTGGGCCAGTAATTTCAAATGTCTAATTTAAAGCACTGTATTTGTTCTTTATTTTTTTCTGTGTAGATGACATTCAGTCATGAGCATGACTAGATTGTTGTAACTTTATATATCATTATATGTAATTTATAGCTGAATTTTGTAATTTGTAGGTTATCATTTCATTGTTATATGTAGTAAAATTTTGTAATTTTAGGCATTTTTCTCTGAAGAAGTTACAAGGTTACATCCATCAGAAAGTGAAAATGTTCAAATTTTGAAAGATCAGATAAATTTACAGGTAACGTCTTAATCAGATTTAAACTGAGAATGAAAGGTGTATTCATTCACAAGTTGTCAAGATTAGTCCATTAAGAGCTTGCCAAACAAGTGTTGGCTCAGGAGGGGATGTTTGTGCTATTTGATAGGACATTCATGTTTTTTTTAATGGACATTTGTCTTTTGAAAAACGGACATTTGCACTTTTCTACAGGACTGTTCATTAGAATGGGCATAATATTGTATTATTCTGAACCATTTGTTGTTCATTTACTGTGTAATGAAAATCAAATTTGTAGATTTGTTATGGATGGTATGATGATTTTGACTCTTCCATCTGTCCATTAATCTCTCCGTCTCTCAGAATGTCCATGCCTCAATCCATATGTCATCACTTTATTATCTCCAGTATAGCTTCTTCATCTTTTATCTGATCCTCTTCAAATAAGGGGCGAAGGTTTCCACTCATTGAAACTACAGTTTCTTTGGATAATCATAAAACTTTGAAAAAGGGATAATTTTTTCAGGAGGGGACTTGAAAAAAATATCCCATATCTATTATGTCGCTGTTATAGGGCCTTCATTGTTTGTCAGATCATCTTCAAATTTAAATAAAGGTTTCCACTAAGCAAATCCGCAGAGGAGATTGATAATCGGAAAAATATGATATGGGAACCATTTTTGCAGAAACAGGGACTATTAAAAAAAGTATTTTAAAACTAAATAGAAATAACTGTGCCAGCATGTCATTTTAAGAAGCTTTTCGTCTTTATGTGGGATGTGGGGTAAGTTATCTCGCTCACTAAAGGCTCTTTCATTTTAATTATATTTTGTAGGAAAGTGACAGTTACTTAGTTTATAATTTTGATGTTTTTTTTTTAGATTAGCTTGTTGGATCAAGGACTTGCTGTAATGAAGAAAGATAACAGTGAGCACTTGGTCATGTTAGTTCAAAGTTTGGATGAAGAACTAAAAAAATTGATGAAGAAAATTGGTTATAGAAAAGAAAAGAGAGCTGTAAGTTATTTCTCATTATTTTGTAATGGTAAAAGATGAGCACTGGTAAAATCTAAACAAACAAAATATCAATAGAAAGAATATCATGATTCACTCGGTAATAATAACAAACAACACATGATTCACAATGTAATGATAACAAACAACACATGATTCACTGTGTAATAATAACAAATTACACATGATTCACAATGTAATGATAACAAACAACACATGATTCACTGTGTAATAATAACCGACAACACATGATTCACAATGTAATGATAACAAACAACACATGATTCACTGTGTAATAATAACCAACAACACATGATTCACTATGTAATAATAACCAACAACACATGATTCACTGTGTAATAATAACCAACAACACATGATTCACTATGTAATAATAACAAACAACACATGATTCACTATGTAATAATAACCAACAACACATGATTCACTGTGTAATAATAACAAACAACACATGATTCACTATGTAATAATAACAAATAACACATGATTCACTATGTAATAATAACAAAGAATAGAAAATATGAAATCTATTATACTGTTTAAAATTTGTCATAAGAAATTGTTGGCAAGTATTTGTTTATTTTCAAGAATCTCCTAAGTGGAACAATACAAACACATATGTATTATTTTTGTTGTAAACAAATTTCAGGCTGTGCATAGTGACTTAAAGAAGTGGGACTCTGGGATGGGAAGTTTTATAGATCCAAGGCCAGGAACACCGAATTCTCAACATTCAAGTGGAAGGTTTGTATCTCAAGTTTTAGATATCATTAGAAACATGGTATTATCAAGAAGATTAAATTTATCATATGATAAAATCAAGTTATCAATAATAGTGATAAATGTACCATAAATCCTAAAATACATGAATGATTGATTTTACAAAATTCATTTCCATTGATTGGATAAAATCTTTTGCAAAATTTGAAACAACTTTGAGTAGTAAATATACTGAGGTGGCAATGGTTGTTTTAATTTGTGACATAAAATCAAAGGAAGAGTACTTTTGTTGCTGTTTTTCATCGTAGAAGTAAAATCCAGGCCTTCATTATGGAACAAAAGCTTACAACTCACTTATGTTTATGATGACCCCTTTCACAGGTTTTAGCTGAATTCTTTGCAAGAATTCTACATCTATTCATTGCAGACCACAGATGTTGGATAATATCAACAAATAACTGACTGTTATAGGCATAAAAATCTAACATACTGCTGTCTGAGACTTGTGGTTTTGGTAGTAAGCTTTCATTGTCAAATTAATTTGAAACAATATCATTTTAATTGAGAAAAGTTCAGTTAAATGTATGAAAACAGTTCTATGATTTTAATATTCAATTTTTTTAATTAGATCATGAGGACCCTATAGACTATTGTTTAGAGACCTATAATAATGGGGTTACATGTTTATCCATATGTCTGGCGTGCTTAAACTTTGAATCTCTTGAATTGATTTGTGATGCTTCATATTATTTTTCCTCAGCACCAGAAGCCTACAACATTAGAATATCTTGTGACCTTAGTTTAACACTACAAACTGTCCACATGTACCATTTGTTTCAGACTTTAAGATTTTGAAACATGTGCACTTGCTGGTAATTGTTATAACTTGAATGAAAACAAATGTAGGGTATACATAGCTGGCATGTCAGTTAACTGCTAGTAGTCTGTTGTTATTTATGTATTATTGTCATTTTGTTTATTTTCTTTGTTACATCTTCTGACATCGGACTCGGACTTCTCTTTAACTGACTTTTAATGTGCGTATTGTTATGCTTACTTTTCTACATTGGCTAGAGGTATAGGGGAGGTTGAGATCTCATAAACATGTTTAACCCGCCGCATTTTTGCGCCTGTCCCAAGTCAGGAGCCTCTGGCCTTTGTTAGTCTTGTATTATTTTTACTTTTAGTTTCTTGTGTATAATTTGGAGTTTAGTATGACGTCCATTATCACTGAACTAGTATATATATTTGTTTAGGGGCCAGCTTAAGGACGCCTCCGGGTGCGGGAATTTCTCGCTGCATTGAAGACCTATTGGTGACCTTCTGTTGTTGTCTGTTCTGTGGTCGGGTTGTTGTCTCTTTGACACATTCCCCATTTCCATTCTCAATTTTATTAATGAGAAAACAACCTAACAACACAAAAACCAAAAGACATCTAGGGATACTTTATATGATTGTTCCTAAACCTCAGAATGTGTATTGCTATTAAATGTGATTAATGTTGAAATCTACAATGAACATTGCAATTAAATGTCGGGAGTCCAAAAAAATGTATGTATGTGTTTGATGAATGAATTGTCATTTCTATTTTTAGCAACAGATCATCAGTTATATCATCAGATTCTAGATCAAATGACCGAGATGATCTGATAGATCTCACTTCTACGGTATGTACCGACATTTTTTATAAGTTCTCAACACCGACATTTCACATCCTTAAGAAAAGACAGCAACCTTTTATTAGTTAAAAAAGCAAAGAAATTATAAATTATAGATATGTTGAATATTTTGTCTTAGAAGTAGTAAACTGCATTTTTGACATATCTGGAAAGTTTTAAGGCAGTAATTTGCCAATATTTATGAAATAAGCTTCTACTTGAAATTCAGTACGTGTAATGCATTATGCAGATGACATTTGTAATTGGAATAATTTTTACTATATAATTTTATAAAATTTTGCCTGATGCATATTAATAAACTACTTAAACACAATCTATCATTACATTCATAAAGATATTATTTAATTCTGAGCTAGGCTATAGCTTTTTTTTTGCTGTCTTTTTTTTTGTCTTGCTGCAGTTCTATAGAGTGCTTTAGTATCTTATTTAAAGTAATGCTTTATAACTGCAGTAGTTAGAAACTAGTATGCATGCAATATTCTAAATGCCTGTTTTTCTTTGCCAGCTAGCTTAAAACATATGGTTTTACTGTTATATAAATTTAGTTTCTACCCTAGCTTTTATTACATTTCTAAGAAGACCTATAGACTTGCTTGTATAAAGTTTCATGTAAGCTAAAGCTTGATCATGTAGAGTATAATGTACCAAGCATGAATTGACAAGATTATCAAGCTTCATATTCATAATCTGAATTAAATTGCATGGCTTGAATATTTATCTGTAAGCTTATAAAGATGCCATTTACTAAATTGTAGCAGATGGTCTTTCAAGTTGACTAATTTCATATCATTTTCAATGCTAAAAAACAATGATTTATGTAATGAATTCATTTAACGTTCATAATTGCCCCTGTTGTACCTGCAAAAAGGTTTATCTTTTTCTTGATAGTAATACTGTAGACAATGTTTTTCATAAATAATTAAATCAAATTTGATTTTATTGTATAATTTTGATTTCATGTATAAACATAAATTTGGGATTTAAAAGTGGCTTGTTATTCTTGAAAATAACTAACCTTAAAAATATTTAATAAATTTGATAAAAATCTAAATGTATGATATGATAACATATTCTATAAAACATCAGAAATGGATTTGCATGTTGTCAGGATATCCTTACATACATACTAATGATTTTATATTCAACAGAATTGAAGTAACTTTAAATAACAAAGTAAGATTAGTACTAACATAATGGCTTTTAAAAATATTTAAAACAATATTTAAATAAAATGATGAAAAGTTGATTGTCTATTGCTCATCTGCATGTATCATACAGGATATACCAATACTTATTACCTCCCCTACCACGGTGGACAGACGGAGGTACAGCCACCATTTTCCTTCTCGGAATCTGTCACATCATCATCGTAGCAGACCTCTGTCTCTGCAGTTTAGCGATCATCTTGTCATTAAGGTATACCATTTAAGCATTGGTATGAAACCTATGTGGGCATGGTATTTTATGTAATGATTTCAATGTTTTGGAGTTGTGTGGGGTTAAGTATTTTGTGTTTTGTTTGATGGTAAAAAGTGGTAATCCAATTGTTTTTGGTGTTGTTCCCTTTTTCGTGTAAACATTTTATTTTAACCTATCCAGTCAGTTTAATGTTGTAATGAAGAAGCATGTCAAGCAATGGTGATTTATTTCTTTTTGCATGCATTTAAATTTTGCATTGATTTCTGTTTGAGTGTTTGAAATGTCTTATTTTATTTACAGGAATCACATTGATTTTAGCTAGTCAGAGATTTTTTTGTTTTCACAAAGGCATCTGTTGTATAGGACATAAAATTAGTTTTCCTTGTTGCTTATTACAATAAATGTTACAGTGATAGTTATAAACAACTTTTTAATGGGAAGCCACTGGATCATTTAGGGTATATTGACAAATAGTTCTGATTAGAGTAAAGTTTATACACTGATGCATACTTTCAATTGTAAGATGGTAATCATTTCATGTGAACCAGATTGTCACGTAATTTAGATAGGGTGAACAAGTTGATATGTTGGACAAGTTGATAAAATGCGTTATAGAAACTTGAGTTATATTACCAAGATATTTATGTTTGAAAACCTTTAATTTAACACCATTTTAAAAAAAAAATCATTTTATTTCATATAATATTCCTTTGTTAAAAGATCATTTTTTTATTGTTTTGTGAATTTAAGATATAAATCTTAATTTCCATACCTAGACAAATTTTATGGTGGAAATGAATGTTTTTGAAAACTATTATTAAACAGAATGAATGCCTCAATATTACCATGGTAATTCCATTTATCTTATTTCTTGAATAACATTTCTATAAAAAAAAAATTAACATGTGCCATTTATTTAATACTTTAGAAGTAGATTAGCTACACTTCAGCATGTTGATATAACAGCTTTTCTATAGTCTGAGAGTAGATTTCTATACAATTCTTTAGATCTAACATGTTAGTAGGCCGTGAAGAGATTTGCATGCAACTAAAGTGGTGATAATATATGTTTGTAAGACGGTGACCGATGAATGCCAAATCAAAGTATTTTTCTTTTTCTTGTTCATGTAGTACCAAAGTTAAATTGTAATGGTTTTGGGGGGAAGTTATGTGTCTACAAATTTACAGAATACAGCACAAAACTTGTGATTGTGTGCTTTCAATTTCTCGTATTCCTCACAAAGAAGAGGACAATGGGATCATACATGTACTATAAGGTTCAATACTGGTGCTTTTGTTAGAAGTAAGTTTACTCAACTGAAAACACAAACTTGATCTAAAACTCGCTTTTCTCTGTTAAATTTGTTTTCTAATTTCCCATATAGTTCAGAAGAAAGTTTTACATTCAGGTCTTGAAATTTAAAAAAAGATACTATTTTCTTAATTTTCATTTTAAAATATTAAAATATTCTTTCAGGCCGAAAGTCCACAGAGTAAACCAACAAATATTGAGTCACCTAAACCAAAGGGTAAGTTAATGATTTAGAAATAGGTGAAGCTCTTCATTGCCATATCCAATAGATTTATTAACAGAACCAAAGTAGACTCACCAAAAATTAATGTTTTTCAATTGTCTTGAATCTTGAATGAAATTTGCAAATTTTTCAGTATTCAGTTTTTTAGTTTTCTTCCCATTTGATGGTTGTTGTTTTATTTTGACAGTGTTATGACGGGTTAAATATATTTTTATATCGACCGCAAAAAAATTTTGCGGTCGTATATTGGTATGATGTTGGCGTCGTCGTCGTCCGAAGACGCATTGGTTTTCGCACTCTAACTTTAGTTTAAGTGAATGGATCTCTAGGAAATTTTACCATAAGGTTCAATATCACAAAAGGAAGGTTGGGATTGATTTTGGGGTTATGGTACCAAAAGTTGAGGAATTAGGGGCCAAAATAAGCATTTTGTAACTTCCAGACATAACTTGTGTGTAAGTGTATGGATCTCTCTGACATTGTACCACAAGGTTCCATATCACAAAGGGAATGCTGGGATTGATTTTTGGGGGTAATTGCCTCAAAATTTTAGGAATATGGGGGCCAAAAAAGGGGCAAAAACCAAGCATTTTTTTAGTTTCATGACAATAACTTGTGTGTAAGTGTATGGATCTTTCTGAAATTGTACTACAAGGTTCCATATCACAAAGGGAAAGCTGGAATTGAGTTTGGGGGTAGTTTCCTGAAACATTTAGGAATTAGGGGCCAAAAAGGGGCCAAAAATAAGCATTTTTCTAGTTTCCAGACAATAACTTGTGTTCAAGTGTATGGATGTCTCTGAAATTGTACTGCAAGGTACCATACCTCAAAGGGAAGGCTGGGATTGAGTTTGGGGGTGATGAATCATAAGGGGGTTCAAAAATTGGGGGTTTTTTTTTTCCTTTTTTTTTTTTTTTTTCTTTAAAATTTTCCATTTTAAGTTGGTTATTTCTGATTTATATTTAATAGCAAATAATAATGATATGGCAGGAGATACACACCAAACAGGATGTGTAAATTATTATAAAATAAGTATTGTGCAATAGCAAGAAATTTTCAATTGCACAGTATTGCGCAATAGCAAGAAATCTTCAATTGCACAGTATTGCGCAATAGCAAGAAATATCCAATAGCACAATATTGCGCAATAGCAAGAAATTGTCAATTGTACAGTATTGCACAATAGCAAGAAATATTCAATTGCACAGTATTGCACAATTGCAAGAAATATTCAATTGCACAGTATTGTGCAAAAGAAGATACTTTGTATAAATTGCTTATTTCTTTACCAATTTCAATGGGGTTTTATTCTTGGTCTCTTGGGGTTTTTTAATATGCTGAATCTAACCGTGTAGTAAGTTTTTGGATTTTGGGCCCGTTTTAAATTGGTCCACATTGAGGTCCAAAGGGTCCAAAATTAAACTTTGTTTGATTTCATCAAAATTGAATTATTGGGGTTCTTTGATATGCCGAATCTAACCGTGTATTTAGATTCTTAATTTTTGGTCCGTTTTCAAATTGGTCTACATTAAGGTCCAAAGGGTCCAAAATTAAACTTAGTTTGATTTTAACAAAAATTGACTTCTTAGGGTTCTTTGATATGCTGAATCTAAACATGTGTATTTAGATTTTTGATTATGGGCCCGAGTTTTCAAGTTGGTCCAAATCGGGGTCCAAAATTAAACTATGTTTGATTTCAACAAAAATTGAAAATAATGGGATTCTTTGATATGCTGAATCTAACCATGTATTTAGATTTTTGATTTTGGGCCCGTTATCAATTTTGTCCACATTGAGGTCAAAAGGGTCCAAATTAAACTTTGTTTGATTTCATCAAAATTGAATTATTGGGTTCTTTGATATGCCGAATCTAACCGTATTTAGATTCTTAATTTTGGTCCCGTTGTCAAATTGGTCTACATTAAGGTCCAAAGGGTCCAAAATTAAACTTAGTTTGATTTTAACAAAATTGAATTCTTAGGGTTCTTTGATATGCTGAATCTAAACATGAATTTAGATTTTGATTATGGGCCCAGTTTTCAAGTTGGTCCAAATCAGGGTCCAAAATTAAACTTTGTTTGATTTCAACAAAATTGGATATATGGGATTCTTTGATATGCTGAATCTAACCATGTATTTAGATTTTGATTTTGGGCCCCATTATCAACTTTGTCCACATTGAGGTCAAAAGGGTCCAAAATTAAACTTTGTTTGATTTCATCAAAAATTGAACTCTTGGGGTTCTTTGATATGCTGAATCTAACCATGTATTTAGATTTTGGATATTGGACCATAATAGGTGAATGTCCAATTTAAAATTTTCAAGTTCTTAGACCACATTCATTCTGTGTCAGAAACCTATGCTGTGTCAAATATTTAATCACAATCCAAATTCAGAGCTGTATCAAGCTTGAATGTTGTGTCCATACTTGCCCCAACTGTTCAGGGTTTGACCTCTGCGGTCGTATCAAGCTGCGCCCTGCGGAGAATTTTATTGTACTGTAGTATCATCTCATTTCTCCACAACAGTTTGATCTAAACAGTGAACAGCAGTACATGTGATGGTTTCAGTCAAGATATTAAAAAAAGTGTTTCAGCCATAGTATTCTGTGCTTAGTTTGTGAGGTGTGGACTTTCATTATATGGTCATATCTACAGAACCAAAACAAAATTCACCTAGTAAAAGAATCATAATTATCCATGGGCTCTAATAATTATTTATTGTAATAATTATGTTAAACAACAACCTATAGAAGTATTAAATGAATATATAGTTGCTTTTAAATAGTAATCAGTATATAAGTATGACAAAGCTTTAGAGAACAAAAATACCATCAATGAAAAAAAAACTGTTTTACTTCTATATACAGATCAGGAAATAAATATCCTATTCAATTTTCTTATTTGATATTCTTCAGTTCCAGCCAAGGGTGGTGTGTTAGTAGATACTTCTGCTATAAAACACTTGAGGACAAAATCTGTAGCATATACCAGGAAACCTCCTATTCCAGAAAGGAAAAGATCAGGTAACTATTCATTATAAAAATATGGAGATGTGGTATGATTTCCAAACTATCCACCAGAGACAAAAGGAAGAGGATGTACAGTTACTACCCATGTTTGTTACATTTCACTGAAAAAGTCAGATGATAAAAATTAAGCACTAAAACTAGTTGTTTATGGTTCTAAGATAGATGTAAGAAGATGTGGTATGAGTGCCAATGAGACAACTCTCCATCCAAGTCAAAATCTACAGAAGTAAACCATTATAGGTCAAAGTATGGTCTTCAACACGGAGCCCTAGCTCACACCGAACAGCAAGCTATCAAGGGCTCCAAAATTACTAGTGTAAAACCATTCAAACGGGAAAACCAATGGTCTAATCTATATAAAAAACGAGTACGAGAAACACTTATGAACCACATCAACAAACGACAACTACTGAACATCAGATTCCTGACTTAGGACAGGTGCAAACAAATGCAGCTGGTTTAAACGTTATAATGGTACCAAACCTTCACCCTTTTTCTGAAACAATAGTGTAACATCACAACATAGAAAGACACACTATAAAATATCAACTGAAATAGCTTAACTCAATCAAAGGACATATTAACACCAATGAACATACACTGAACAACTAAATTTGACCTATGATACAATGTAAATACAAAATAAATAAACTAAGGAAGAATAATAAAAGTAACATGTTATATCGGTATGAAATGTTAAACAATTTAAGAAAAACAATATGCTCGAACAAAATATCAGCCATTTGCAATAACTTTAAACACAGGTAAATGAAAATAATTTTGTTGTTAGGTATACGTGTACAGTTCCAATAGAGAAAGGAAATATTTTACAAAATAAATAATTTTGATGTTCATAGTACTGAAGTGGAAATTTATAGTAGTACCAAACACTTATCAAAGCTGGTATATAGACCAGGTATAACCCTGAATAACATTAAATAACAAAAAGCATTACAATTAGTATCAACAGGTCAAATAAACAAGAAAGTATGATTTGAAAGTACTCGCAGTTACTGACAGCTAGTTAAAAGCCAAAACAATTAATAACAAAAAATCATGCATCAGAGACTAAAATCAACTAAAACACATCCCAGGGATTTAGTTTTTTAACGTCATGGACAGTCAAAGAAGACATGACTTGTGCAATGCCAAAAATCAATGTATCGACAGACAGTAGGATAGTTAGGAGTTTAACCTCTTTATAGATCAAAATGAACGTGGGTGTGTCTTTATACATCCCGTTTGAAAAGAATACAAAGTTAGTTATGTTTTAATTTGCTAAGAAGCTATTCCATATTTGATACAATTGGTATGGTGTGAACATCTATTTTGTTAATTTTGTTTTTGTGAAAACCATCCATATAGGAGATACATTTGTACCACTAACTTTTATTGTTGAATTACAATTTCAAGAAGGATAAGATTAAAAGTAACTATTACAACCAGCTGGGTAGTCTACATATGACCTTGACCCAATTTCTTAAAAGTTCATACTAACTTTTAATTGTGGAAAAAGTAGAACACAGCAATTTTGTAGAATTAATTTTGATTCTGATTTTTTGTTTTAGATCCTTTTCCAGCAAGTGTGCCACGACCCTTTCCAGGTCCAGATGGATCAAGCATTATTGAGGAAGATACAGTACCTAATTTACCTGTCAAACATAGTACATCTAAGGTAAACAAATTAACACTCATTATCGTACCTTGTGGCACATTTGTAGTACATGTACAAACAGATCTGCACTTGTTAATGTACCTTTAATGTAATAGAGGTTGTACTAATGTGTTTTTAAAAGTCTTATCTTTGACAACACACACATTGTAAAATACTTAATCATTTATGTTACAGAAAGAGTAGAAACTGTGATACCAAAACTTTCATATTCTCTTAAATCTTGCATCAGATAATGAGAATCTATTTATGGCCATATTTCTACTCATCTTTTGCCAAAACACAATACAATAAAAAACTAAACTCAGTAAAATCTTTAGTTACTACATGATTTTACTTTGATGAAGGCTTATTGGTGTCAACAAATATAGCAAATGTATTGTATGTGATAAAAGTCTTACTGAATAAGTTTTTCACCCTGTATAATCATATAAATTATAAAATTGAAAACCTAAAGTTTTATTAAGATGGACAAAAGTCAGATACAATTTATTGGTTATAGTGTATTTTATACTAACTTTGTAAAATACAGGTTAGAATGTTAACAACAAGACAGACAGTTAACTTTCATAAAGCTGAGACTTCCAAAAAAAACAAGACTGTTTCTCAGTCTTATGAAAACATAGTAAGTAATAGTCCCACCACTCACATAATCTATGTATCAATATAATACACAGCTTATATGGTAAACTAAACAGCATCTACTCTTATCTGATACTTGACACTGATTTTTGTTGTCAAATTAGGGTTCATACAGTTTGAAACCATATAACATGAAGCTCAGTATGAAAAAAATGGATTCTTACTAATTTATGCTTGAATGATGGAAAAAATAATTTTGGCTACTAATAGTAAACTAACAATGAAACTGAATGCCTGTTTGTGAATGGTAAGTTAAAACCAACAAAGATCAGTGTCAAGTAAACAGATGGGGAAACAGTTAAAACATGCTGTAATTCGTGTTAAGCAGATGCTACTATCATCCCTAGCTGATTGAGCACTTTGCGTCTGCTCACCTAAATCTGTACAAGCATTTCCAATGAGATCAGCTTTTAAGTCTATAAATGGTTTTCTTTTCACAATAAAGAAAATATGGAGAAAGTGTACATTTAATATGTAGTTGTTTTCACTAGTTTATTATTTCATGAATTTTCAATGAAAACATTGTAAATTTCCGTTATTATACATAAAAAAAATATTTTTAAAATAGCTGAATTTCATTGAAATAGAATTGATTTTTTAATTTGCGAAGTTTATTACCCCTTTTCTTTAATCCTTTTGTGGTTGGATGGAGCAGCTGAGACCCCATCCTTTTCAGGTATTTTAAATATTCAAAAAAAAATTGACTATATATTTTTTGACAATTTACTCCATTTCATTGAGAGTTAAAATGAATTTGACAAAAGTCTGATGTATTTACAACTACTTTTAAACACATCTTTAAAAAGTACTTATGTTGATTCAGCTATTTCAGATACTCATGATAAAAACAGTAACCTTATATATTTCATCTAAATTTCTGTCCTTGTCATAATTTTATGTGGATTTATCTTGTAAACTTTGAAATAGTGATCTATTCGTGTAGCTCATCCCAAGCACTCAATGCATAGTAAGTGCCTCTTCTTCCCCATGAACCCTCTTCCTTTGCATATATATTTCCAGGACTTAGTTTATTAAAATTACTTAATAGAGTGCATGAAATTTTAAATACAAATACCCTTAACATATGCATGCATATAGATATACATATGTTAAGATAATATTGATGACATGTGCATGCATATACATATGATTTAGTTAATTATACCTTAGCAAACCGTGATATACTATTTTTGTCTCCTTAAAATAATGGTTCATTATTGTTTTTATTTGCTTACAAATGGTGAATACAGATAAACATTTGTCATTAAGGATCAAATGCTTAACCCTGAAATTCATATCTTTTTATCTTCATTATTTTAGTGAATTTTTGACAATGATCCTCTTAATAAGTACAGATTGTAAGGTTGAAAGACCTTTGATATTAGGAAAATATTTAAGCCAAAGTTTTATCAAGTTATTGTCAGGAATAAATGCCTGGTTTTGTTAATGATTTAATACAAACATGTACAAGTGTGTCTGGATATATATATGCATGTTTGTGAATACATAGCATGAAAAATGTTAAAGAAACATTTATTATTTCCATTATGTTTGCATATATATTTATAGAAAGGTGTACATCTAGCCTGTATCCTGTCTCTTTTATGTTTCTGTTGTTATACATGTTTAGTAGCTTATACAAATGTCGTTCACCATATTGTTTCTGTGTGAAATTTAATATGTGTAAAACTTTTCAGTAGATTTTCTGACTTCATTTAGTTACTAGTATTTTAATGGGCATTTATTCAAGCCCTACATATATATCCTTTTGGAGAATTTTTGTTTTGTTTATGGATTTTTTCAGCTATTTGATATTTTCTATCCTTGAACAAGGACAGTGATTTCATTGTAACTTTTCCTACCGCTAAAATCTTTCTTTATAGACTTGTTTGATGTGTTCTTCAATGTTTTAAAAGTTTTCATGAAGTTAATAGACTGTTCCTGATTGGTTGAGCTTTAATGGTTTTAAAAACATATATATGCAAGAATATGGCAATTTATTATCCTGCTGTGGTTGATTTTACTGCCAAGTATACCAGGCATATTTCTGTGTTTTCCTTGGGTGTTGTGACTCTTTATCTTGTGGGTTCCCTGGATTTTCTATAGTTCTAGACATTGTAGCTACCAAATTCCCTCTAGTTTTCACTTCACAATAATAAGGCAGAAAAAGAAATAAACTTCCATAAACTCATAAAATTTTGTTGCGTAAATTGTAGAGGAAATATACGAATGGTAAATAGGTATGATTATATATAATATTATTGCCTACACTAAAAAAACTTCTTCAAGTACTAAATAGCATGAATGCAAACTGTCAACTTGTTATATTGTTCATTTTTAGCAAGATTTGGTGAGTTATTGCAATGCTGTTTTAGGTGAAAGTTTTCAATTTGATAGTGTAATTCACATTTAAGGTCATAATTATAGTCATTACTTACATTTATTAAAAAAATATGAGGTTCATTTGTGTGATATTAATTTGAATCAAAAATGAATTTGAAAGAAGATCGGAGATTACAAATAAATTTAATTATGACCTTACTGTAACATAATTTTATCTAACGTTGCATTATAACATATAATTGCTTATGAATAAAAGGAGATGTGGGGTATTTGTCAATGAGACAGCAACCTAACACAAACATTCAAAAGACATATAGAGTCTACAATAGACAGGTGTCTTCTTGCAATAAGCTTGATGAAGTTAAGGGGAGGATTTGATATGCAAATTGAAAATTCTCTAATGGGAAAACATGGTATTTGTTACTTGGAAGAATTATAATTTGTTCTCATGCTGAAGATAAGACAACAATAGACACCAAGTGATATTAGACATAAACTACCCTTTGGTGAGCAATTGTTTACTTTATTAAAAACCTAAAGAAGACTTATCCAACTGAAAAGAGAAATTTGAGAGTAAGACTGAAAATGTCAAGTAGAAGAAAATGAAAAGGTTAAAATCCAACAACCATTCTTAAGTATTTATTCAAACACCATCTTATCATTTGTTTTACTAATCTTAACTCTACATGCATTACCAATGTAACAATTTTAACAATATTGTTTGCTTCACAATTAGTATAAGCATTTTCAGAATTTATAGCCGCCTAATTCACGTTCTCATTTCATTTTTCATCACCATGATAATTGTCAGTTGATAATTGTTTTTCTGTAACAATGCCAGCATTTTTCAGACTAGTACACTGTCCAAGTAGGGTTTTTTCATGGCAGAAGTTTGGTTAATGAAGGCGTTTTCACCATTGAATTTGTTTTTGTAGAGAAATGTCTAACCAATAGGAAATTTTATCAATCAGGCCCTCACAGTTCTTTTCTCAAATTCTATTGAAAATAAGATTTGCCATTAAAAGTGTCACAGGTTTTTAGAACAACAATGTATTGAAACTTGAGAAAAAAATCTTTAAAAGATAACTTCCAAAATAAATTAGTTTTACAGTCCAAGATTTGGCTGTTTATTAGTTATGTGTCAGTTCAATATATCACCACAGTACTCATTACAATGTACTGTCAATGTTACCATAATTAGAAATTTTAAGAAGAAAAATCTTTTTTCCTTTTACTTATAAAAAGATAGTGTGTTACATTGTATTAGATATTTCTTTTCAATTTTACTGGTTTTTGCCTTTTAGTTTTCTAACAATGCTTTTGTTGTGGCAATTTATTCAATTTAACTTCCTTACAGCAATTAAGATGGACTTTTCCTAATTAAAAAAAGATATTCATGTAATTTATGTATTTCTAGTTATTTTGCACAATATACAATATAAGAATATAATCAATAACACAGATTTTAAATCATCTGATCAGGAAAATGAACTACACTGTAATAATTTTTATATGACCGCAAAAAATTTGCATTCATATATTGCTATTACGTCGTCGTCCGAAGACATTTGGTTTCCGGACAATAACTTTATGGATCTCTATGAAATTTAACCAAAAGGTTCAATACCACAAAAGAAAGGTTGGGATTGTTTTGGGGGTGATGGTCCCAACCGTTTAGGAATTATGGGCCAAAAGGGCCCAAAACAAGCATTTTTCTAGTTTTGAGACCATAACTTGTGTTTAAGTGTATGGATGCCTCTCAAATTGTACCACATTTTACAAAAAAGAAAATTTCTTCAAATATTATTTTTTTTGGAGGGGGGGGGGGTCAATTTTTTTCCCTCAAGATTTAAGAAATTATCAATTTTCCCCCCAAAAAAAATTGGGGGTCACAATTTATTTTGCTTATTTTTTGTATATAGTCTGAAAACAGATTTACTAAGTATTGCGCAACAGCACAGTGTATTGCACAACAGCAAGAAATCTTCAATTGAATATAAATTCAAATCATATAACCAATTTCAAGTTCTTTGACATCATTTATTCTGTGTCAGAAACCTATAAAGTGTCAAATATTTAATTACAATCCAAATTCAGATCTGTATCAAGCTTGAATATTGTGTCCATTTTTGCCCCAACTGTTCAGGGTTGGACCTCTGCAGTCGCATCCAGCTGCGCTTGGCGAAGCACATTTATTACTCATTGTAGTGTACTTATTGTTGCTTGTAATAATTTTTCATCTTGGATTATTGAAATAATCTGATATTAATTATGTAAAAATGATTATTTTGAGGTTGCAATAGTGATGAAGTGTAGTCTTTTCAAAGCTATGCCTCTGCTCTGTGCTAATTGAGCTCTAAACTTATGAAAATTTGTCAATTTCAATTGGTTCTAAATTGAAATAAACCCAATATTTCCAAGAATGGATAATTTTTCTAAAAGACTTTGCAGCATTCCCTACCACTATTGCTGTGGTTTAAATAAAAACTCAACTCAACCCCTACCCCTCCCAAGACACACACACTCAAAAAGTATTGTTAAAAGGTCTATAGTTCACTATTACTCATAAAACACATGATTTTTTTCTAAATTAAATAGGAGAAACTCTAATTGCAAGAAACCAAATTGGTCATAGAAATATTTTTTTTACTTTTGAAAATGTAGTTGAAAATTGTTGTTGATATCTTTGTTTGGTGTAGGTAGAAATGAAATTGTCGATAAGTTTCTTTGATTAATCTTGTAAAGATATAACTGCATGTTTTCACCTTGGCTTTGTTACTTCTTGAATGAAAATACCAAGCTCATGCTTTTGCATCCATACCTTTCAGCTTATGTAAATAGCAAGCTGTTTTTTTTTTTTTTACTTGGTACGACAGAATATAGAGGATGAGACAGTATTAGCAATATTGCTATAAGTTTTTCAATTTATGGTGAAATTTTCTAATACATTTGTATCTGTAAATGAAATTGAGATAAAAAGATGTTAAAGTCAAAGATGCAAAGTAATAAATTCCAGATCCTTCATAGAGAAATATAGATTCTACTATTTCATCAAGTAAGATACAATAGCCCATTAGTCAACAGGTTTTTTTTTCAAATTTAAAAAACAAAGCTTCAAAAGTGTTTACTAGTAAAATAATTGAAATTTAACTGTCAAAAGTAGATGAAAATTTTGCTGAAGATGAAGTGGAAGAATTGGTTTCACTTTTGTTTTTTTTTTATGAATATATAGGCCAACTTTGGTGCTCTTCTTTGTTGATGTAAAACTATTTTGTTCTTTACTTGTGACATTATCAAACAAGCCTTTTTTGCATGTTGTCACAATATTGAAAGCAATGAATGGCATTTGTCATTATAGATAAAATTCAACCAATGAAGATCTGAGAACAGGCAAACCAGTTGTTATATTATTAGTATTTATCAAAATTAAAAATTAAGTATTCAATAAGTTGGTAAAAGCATAAATCAGCGAAGATTTTGAGGAAATTATTTCAACAGCTGTTGCATGGGTACTAGTAGTTTTTGTTTATTAACACTTGAAAGTACAACTTTCAAATATAAATCAGCAATATTATGATTTTTACTAACAATATGCTTAAATCCAATATGCCATTATCGTTCCCATATGCCAACAATAATTGAATGTTTGTATTTATTAGATGTTTTTATAATAATTCCATTATTTTTTTCAGTTGTTGAACTTAGAGAAAACAGATGATGGATTTTCTAAATCAAATTCCCCAGTTCCACCTCTTCCTCCAAGAAGATCAGTGCTAGTACGTAATACTGTGTTAGATCTGGATTATACTTCACAATCTAGACATTCTAACAGTTCAGGAGAAATAGAATTCTCTCCTGGAACAAGTCCAAGATCTGGACCTCCTCCTATTCCATCTCATTCCTCTATCAGAATGCCAGCAATACCAAGTGGAAGAATTCCATCGGACAGTGAGCCTGCAAATACTAACTATAACAACTACAATCCTTGTGGACCATCAATTACAAATCAAACAAATGTTGTTAATGGTAACAAACAATCAGTGCCAGTATCACGGACTAGTACCATTAGTGAAAGTGGGTCACATGATAGCGTGTTTTTAGGGAACGAGCCTCCTCCACCTATCCCTAAACGACCAACCAGACAGTCAAACTCATCCCAATCATCTGATGCATCATCCAGTACAACACATACAAACCAGGAATATGAATCATCCAGTCTTTAATTTTTTTAATGTTCTAACTTGTATTTAAGGTTCATTTTGTGATATTCATGTAGTTTATATTTATGATTGCCACATATTTTAGCTATAGGTTAATAAGTTTATAATATATATTGGCATGTTCTTGGAGGTTTAACTTTATCCTAGAATGAAAATAGCTGGTTCATCCATTTAAAACTATATGGACATAATTTTATTTATCAACCTAACTTACTTTGTTAACTTTAACCCAATCTAATCTGGATGAACTATTGTGTGAACCTTTATCATATGTTGTCAGTTGTTTCCTATTTGTTGTATGTGATTGTAAAGGTTGGTCAGTAATTGGAAATTAACTTTCATTTTCTTCATTTTTATACCAAATAAAATGTTTTATTGAAACGAATGGGCAAGTTGGTGCTAAGCATATTTTTTTAGATTACATTTAGCTATTAATGAATTGGAATCAGCTTTAATTTTGATTATAAAATTAAAAAACAACAGGAATCTTCAATTTAGTACTAGGTGCTGATGTATAAAATTTGTATACCTATTGTCAAATTTAATGTATACAAATAATTAATCTCATCCAGAATCTCCTATTTGATGTAAGATTACTTATGGATGTTGTCATGTAGATCTTTGGCATTTAGTTCATACACTTATCAAGTTTTATGAAAAAATTGTTCAGGTCACATACTTATGGAATCCTGCACTATAACTGGAAGGATCGTGACAATTAACATACATATAATTTTACCTTTTTTATCGTCACAATGAAATTATATGCCTGAGAGGTATTTTATCATTATTATACAACCAAAATGTGTGCAAAATCTGACTTGATTAAGTTTAATTTTTCTGAAGCTACATGATCTGACACACCCTTATTTTCACTCAGAAAGATAGTTCTTTCAATTATAATTATGAATAAAAGGATATGTAATTGTAAGTCACTTTTGTGATGAAATTAGTCTTTAAATCAAGGATTTTTCAGTACTGTTTTTTTCACAATAGAGTTTAACATATTAAAACTATTTCATTCAAGCTAATGGTATGGCAGTGCCATTTATATTTGATAAAATAGAAACATGATCTTTTTTCTAATGCAAAATTTTACAAAATAAAGGCTATTCAACCAATTTTAAGTACCATATAATAAAACTGCAGCCATGGATATTATGAAGATGTCTTTAATTAGTATCCATTTTATTCTGCTCATACACAGATAGAGGAGGAGGTTTTCCATATCAGTTAATGGTCGGTCAGTCTCAGTCAAAGTTCTGTTTTAAAATAGTAAATACTGGTAGATAATATATTATCAATGAAAATATCATTTGTTGAAGAAGATTGATTAAAATATTTCACCTTGACCTCTTTTGATGCAGAAGTGATAAGTTATTCCTTGTTTAAAGTACAGATCAAAATAGGACAAAATACCTGTCAACCTTAAAAAGAAAATGAGTTAAAGGTGACTGCAATTGTAGGCACATATTGGTTAGTATTGAAAAGCTTCACAAATTTGAATGTCTGGTTTGCATTGCAATGTGAGCAAGTACATAGAGGAATGATGTATTGTCAGTAGACTTGCTATAGGTCATTCACTTGCATTCTATTGATGTTTCCATTCCTGTTAATTTATAGCTTTATGTCCAGATCTTAGTAATTTTTAAACTGCTTCACTTTGACTTAAAATTGAAGTGCCCATTTTGATTTCTATGAGAGAATTATCTAAGTGGGTGCTTCATTTCTGTTTGTATAACATTCCTGACATGACTGTTAATGTTGTTTATGTATTTTTTGTGTATTGTTGATTTATATTATTATTGTATTGATTGTTTTTATGTATTTTAGATATATTGTTATTATATAAATTAACATTTTAGAAGATACTGCTAAAAAGAGAAAAATCTCATGCCATTCATTTCAAGTAATAGATTACTGTTGCAAACAGGAAGTATATAAGTACATTATGTATATAAGAAATAGCAGGGTTAGCTTTAAAAGACAAGAAGTTCAATTCCTTTTCTGATTTTATATTGAGATGGTCTTAAATATTTTTTCTGAATTGCAGATAATTCTGGCCTTAAATATTAGATGATAAAAATTATATTGTGTTTGTTTTTGCACAAGTCGAATAAACAAGCTATATCTTTTTGCAATCTTAGATACTGAAAATAGAAAAATAAAACTCTGTCAGAGGTGCTGCTTTAGTGAGAAGAAGTTTAGATTAACATATTTTTATTTTTTTTTTCTATTTATATAAGTGTGCATGTTTTTGAAACCATTGTTAATAACCAACTTTTGTTAAAATAATTGAAAATGTTATGAAAGGAGTTGTTCTTAAAAAAACAATGATGAGTTGTTGTGAAACTTTGTTGTTGTAGACTATGGTGAGATTATCAAACAATGTCACAATTAATCCTTTTTTACTTTTTATGAAATAGAAGATTTGTATACGACATACTACAATGAGCTTTAAAGTATATGTCTGAACAATCAAAGAAATCAATATCGGTATATAAACATATTTGAAATATATACTCATTAATATAATTTTTAATGGTAGCTAAGATTCATAAATGGTTATTTTTGTGAGAATAGGCACAGAATTTTGAATTAAATAATTTTCAGTGCTTTTTTTACATGATAGTTTTGTTTTATATACAAGGTTGTTCTGAAGATTTTGCTTTTGGAAGCAGTTCTCTGAAAAAGAATGAAATATTAACATTGGAATTAATTGATAACTAACGAAAATGTGAAGAGGTTTTGATACTACAGAACTCTTTAGACTCTGTCAATTCTAGAGGAAAAGCATGATAGAAAAAGATTAAAAGTTTTTCACATATTTAATTGGAATGTATGAGAGTTTATTGTCATGCAAAAAATCAGTATTTGTTTTTTATTTGATATTTTGTTAACTGGGTATAATGCATGATAATTCACTGGATCTTTTAACCGATAAGAAAATTACAATTTATGCTGAACATTTAAAAAATATATATCTTGTCTAGTTTATCACTGAGGCAACACCTATAATTTCATTGTTATATAAATACTTAGAATGGTTTTACTGTCAATGTTTTGAGAACATTAGATATTGAACAATAAGTAGACAAAAATCATACAACTTTACAAGTAATTAGCTGGGCTGATTTGAATGTTTGAAATATATTTTGTACTGAAGTCAAAAGTGGAAAAATAGTTTATTATACAATAAGAGCCTTGAAAAATAGTAATAGTCTTTAATATGCTTAGATATTTTTTTATTTTACCAGTTAATGAAACAAAACCTACTTTGTATGTCATACATAATTGCAGCAGATGAAATGTGTTTTATTCATCTGCTATATAGTTGTAAAATAAATTTGAATGAACTGAAATGTATACGTAAATTTGAATAAACTGGAATATACAAATAAATGTGACTAAATTGTAAATAGGTTTACATATGTACAGGTTTATTTATTCAGATAACATGTATTTATGCATAATATAAGAATGAGAGAGTCATTATGTCATGTCTTATGGTGGACAATAAATCGTTGAAAACTTTGCTTGTTTATTTGATTTGAACTGTTTCTACCTAGCAGACGACATGTATAAAGATCAGTATTTCCTAACATTTATATCCTCAAGATTAGAGCACCATGTCACATGATCAGTAATAAGACCAGATGCAAACACCAATGAAAATGATGATAGCCATTAGATTTCTTTAAAGAGATGAAGAAGAAATAATATTGCCATTAGATTTCTTTAAAGAGATGAAGAAGACATAATATTGCCATTAGAATTCTTTAAAGAGATGAAGAAGACATAATATTGCCATTAGATATCTGTAAAGAGTTGAAGAAGAAATAATATAGCCATTAGATTTATTTAAAGAGATGAAGAAGAAATAATAAAAGCCATCAATTTTTAACTCATCTGGCTGAATGAAGGCCAGTATGAGCTTTTGGGTCTTTCAACCAACATGGATGCCATCACTAAAAATAGGTCCTCAATGCACTACTTTGTAAATGAAAGTAATGAGTCTTTGTATACAAATACTTTAGGTATCTAATGAGTTTATTTGTAAATGAAAGTAATTGTCATACCTAGAAAACCAAGATAGACAAAGAAAATATGATAGGATTAATTATGTTCAAAAAGTCATTACAAATGAACAAAAATACCAATAACGCTGAACCATCAATTGACTACATATATAAGTTGAGAGACCGAAAACCATCAAGTCATTCTTCTATAGGTCCTCATTTTTCCACTTAAGTTATAAAACAAGAGTTATTGCCCTTACAATTACAACTTTATCGATGGAAATTATATAGCCCTGCCCTCAGTCATAGTTCATTGACTTTGGAGTTTTTGTATAGTTTGCAAGTTAAAGTTTGAGATTAGATCAGTTTAAGGGATCCACTCATCTGGGCTGATCCAGAGGGGGCGTGAGGCGTACCCCCCTTTACCCCTTTTTTGCACTTTTTTTCACCTTTTTTTCATTAAGACTGTAAAATGATTAACATATCAGACTAGATTTCGTTAACTTTTCCATTTCCGTTAATTTTATGCAACAATTTGTTACTCTGAAGATATATTGGGTCAAATGTAACGTGTACAATATCATTGATTATGTCAGTTTAACGTGATTCGCTACCGTGGAGTTGACCAGTGCAACCAATAACGCCACTCAGTCAAAAATAGAACATAGGGTAAAATGTAGATTTTGGCTTATATCTCTGAAACCAAAGCATTTAGAGCAAATCTGACATGGGGTAAAATTGTTTATCAGGATAAGATCTATCTGCCCTGAAATTTTCAGATGAATCGGACAACCCTTTGTTGGGTTGCTGCCCTGAATTGGTAATTTTAAGAAAATTTTGCCGTTTTGGGTTATTATGAATTAAATAATTTTCAGTGCTTTTTTTACATGATAGTTTTGTTTTATATATAAGGTTGTTCTGAAGATTTTGCTTTTGGAAGCAGTTCTCTGAAAAAGAATGAAATATTAACATTGGAATTAATTGATAACTAACGAAAATGTGAAGAGGTTTTGATACTACAGAACTCTTTAGACTCTGTCAATTCTAGAGGAAAAGCATGATAGAAAAAGATTAAAAGTTTTTCACATATTTAATTGGAATGTATTTCAGAGTTTATTGCCATGCAAAAAATCAGTATTTGTTTTTTATTTGATATTTTGTTAACTGGGTATAGTGCTTGATAATTCACTGGATCTTTTAACCGATAAGAAAATTACAATTTATGCTGAACATTTAAAAAATATATATCTTGTCTAGTTTATCACTGAGGCAACACTATAATTTCATTGTTATATAAATACTTAGAATGGTTTTACTGTCAATGTTTTGAGAACATTAGATATTGAACAATAAGTAGACAAAAAATCATACAACTTTACAAGTAATTAGCTGGGCTGATTTGAATGTTTGAGATATATTTTGTACTGAAGTCAAAAGTGGAAAAATAGTTTATTATACATTAAGAGCCTTGAAAAATAGTAATAGTCTTTAATATGCTTAGATAATTTTTTTATTTTACCAGTTAATGAAACAAAACCTGCTTTGTATGTCATACATAATTGCAGCAGATGAAATGTATTTTATTCATCTGCTATATAGTTGTAAAATAAATTTGAATGAACTGAAATGTATACGTAAATTTGAATAAACTGGAATATACAAATAAATGTGACTAAATTGTAAATAGGTTTACATATGTACAGGTTTATTTATTCAGATAACATGTATTTATGCATAATATAAGAATGAGAGAGTCATTATGTCTTATGGTGGACAATAAATCGTTGAAAACTTTGCTTGTTTATTTGATTTGAACTGTTTCTACCTAGCAGACGACATGTATAAAGATCAGTATTTCCTAACATTTATATCCTCAAGATTAGAGCATCATGTCACATGATCAGTAATAAGACCAGATGCAAACACCAATGAAAATGATGATAGCCATTAGATTTCTTTAAAGAGATGAAGAAGAAATAATATTGCCATTAGATTTCTTTAAAGAGAAGAAGAAGACATAATATTGCCATTAGAATTCTTTAAAGAGATGAAGAAGACATAATATTGCCATTAGATTTCTGTAAAGAGTTGAAGAAGAAATAATATAGCCATTAGATTTATTTAAAGAGATGAAGAAGAAATAATAAAAGCCATCAATTTTTAACTCATCTGGCTGAATGAAGGCCAGTATGAGCTTTTGGGTCTTTCAATCAACATGGATGCCATCACTAAAAATAGGTCCTCAATGCTCTTCTACTTGTACTGTATTTGGCCTTTTTAACTTTTTTGGATTCGAGCGTCACTGATGAGTCTTTTGTAGACGAAACGCGCGTCTGGCGTAAATACAAAATTTAATCCTGGTATCTATGATGAGTTTATTTGTAAATGAAAGTAATTGTCATACATCTAGAAAACCAAGATAGACAAAGAAAATATGATAGGATTAATTATGTTCAAAAAGTCATTACAAATGAACAAAAATACCAATAACGCTGAACCATCAATTGACTACATATATAAGTTGAGAGACCGAAAACCATCAAGTCATTCTTCTATAGGTCCTCATTTTTCCACTTCAGTTATAAAACAAGAGTAATTGCCCTTACAATTACAACTTTATCGATGGAAATTATACAGCCCTGCCCCTCAGTCATAGTTCATTGACTTTGGAGTTTTTGTATAGTTTGCAAGTTAAAGTTTGAGATTAGATCAGTTTAAGGGGATCCACTCATCTGGGCTGATCCAGAGGGGCGTAGAGGACGTACCCCCTTTACTTGCACTTTTTTTTTTTTTAGCTCACCTGGCCCAAAAGGGCCAATTGAGCTTTCTCATCACTTACGTCCGTCGTCCGTCGGCGTCCGTCTGTCGTCCGCCGTCGCCGCCTGTTAACTTTACAAAAATCTTCTCCTCTGAAACTACTGGGTCAAATGTAACCAAACTTGGCCACAATCATCATTGGGGTATCTAGTTTAAAAATGTGTCCGTGACCCGCCAACCAACCAAGATGGCCGCCATGGCTAAAAATAGAACATAGGGTAAATGTAGATTTTGGCTTATATCTCTGAAACCAAAGCATTTAGAGCAAATCTGACATGGGGTAAAATTGTTTATCAGGATAAGATCTATCTGCCCTGAAATTTTCAGATGAATCGGACAACCCTTTGTTGGGTTGCTGCCCTGAATTGGTAATTTTAAGAAAATTTTGCCGTTTTGGGTTATTATCTTGAATATTATTATAGATAGAGATAAACTGTAAACAGCAATAATGTTCAGCAAAGTAAGATCTATAAATAAGTCAACTTGACCAAAATGGTCAGTTGACCCCTTAGGAGTTATTGCCCTTTATAGTCAAATTTTAACAATTTTTCATAAATTTTTGTAATCTTTTACAAAAATCTTCTCCTCTGAAACTACTAAGACAAATTTAACCAAACTTGTCCACAATCATCATTAGAGTAACTAGTTTAAAAAATGTGTCCGATGACCCTGCCCGCGAACCAAGATGGCTGACATGGCTAAAAAATAGTACATAGGGTAAAATGCAGTTTTTGGCTCGTATCTCTGAAACCAAAGCATTTAGAGCAAATCTGACGGGATAAAATTGTTCATTAGGTCAATATCTATCTGCCCTGAAATTTTCAGACCAATCAGGCAACACGTTGTTGGGTTGCTGCCCCTGAATTGGTAATTTTAAGAAAACTTTGCACCTTGTGGTTATTATCTTGAATATTATTATAGATAGAAATAAACTGTAAACAGCAATAATGTACAGCAAAGTAAGATCTACAAATAAGTCAACATGACCAAAATTGTCAATTGACCCCTTAAGGAGTTATTGCTCTTTATAGTCAATTTTTACAATTTTCATAAATTTTGTAAATTTTGTAAATTTTACAAAAATTTTCCACTGTAACTACTGGGCCAAGTTCATTATAAATAGAGATAATTGTAAGCAGCAAGAATGTTCAGTAAAGTAAGATCTACAAACACATCACCATCACCAAAACACAATTTTGTCATGAATCCATCTGTGTCCTTTGTTTAATATGCACATAGACCAAGGTGAGCGACACAGGCTCTTTAGAGCCTCTAGTTTTTTTTCATTAAGACTGTCAAATGATTAACATGTCAGACTAGATTTCGTTAACTTTTCCATTTCCTGTATATTTTATGCAACAATTTGTTACTTATAAAGATATTATTCGCTCGTATTTACGTGTAATATATTATTGATTATGTCAGAGACACGTAATTCGCTACCGTGGAGTTGACCAGTACGTCGAAATAACGTCACTCAGTCATTTTGAAATTCAAATTACAGTAACACATTGCTAAGGCTGAGGATGACAAGCATGACTCATTCAAAGCGACAAAGGACGTATTGACTCCTATTTCACAATTCCACCCAACAGAAGGTAATACTCTATTACACTCACATGATGAAAAAAAGTTCCACAGCTATAATATTTACCTACGAAAACATGTTTCACCCCACAGGCCCCAGCCCATTAATAACATTGCTGAATAATGATCCCCAGTCAGTAATCTCTAGATAGATTAAAAGTCTTAGGTACAGACCATTTGATTTTCGGGGGAGGTCTAAGATGTTTTAGAGAAAAAAAATTCTGGCCCTGATTTTTGCCTTAAAAAAAAATTCTGGCCGTACCTAGGTTGAAAACAATAATCTTGCCCACTTTTATACTATTAGAAAATTTCCAACAAAATTATTTAGCATTAAATGTATAAAAAACGGGCGTAATTTTTTTTTTTTTGTTCCCTTGTAAATCCCAGGCTACCCTCAGAAAATCAAATGGTCCGTGCCTAAACTCTTGTTGGTATTTGAATTACTATTCTTGTGTTTCTTAATATTTTTAAAAGGAGTTTAGACTAAAGAGAAGGATGTGACCGGAATGTCTGTTTTGCCGAACTGGTATACTGAGTACTTTTTTCAAGGACCGACTGCAACCTGCCTGCTGGGTGTAGCCTTTAGGTCTCCATTTCTCGACCATCATTCACAACTTCGTTGTCATTTCAGACTCATTCGTAGCCTTTGGTTGATTTGGAACCACTCACTTCCCTTGTTGGGTGAAACATTTCAACCATACATTTGGATACAAATCATTGACTATGAAAAAATCATTGACGATTTTTCTTGATGAAATCCGAGGAAGATGCTTCTGGTGAACCCTATGGCTTAGACGACAGATTTGTACAGAAGTCATCACTAGAAACTCTCAATAAATGTCTTTGTGGATTTATTTTTATACGACCGCAAAAAATTTTTGTGGTCGATATTGGTATGACGTTGGCGCGTCGTCGTCGCCGCCGTCGTCGTCCAAGACACATTGGTTTTCGCACTCTAACTTTAGTTTAAGTGAATGGATCTCTAGGAAATTTTACCATAAGGTTCAATACCACAAAAGGAAGGTTGGGATTGATTTTGGGGTTATGGTACCAACAGTTAAGGAATTAGGTGCCAAAAGGGCCAAAATAAGTATTTTGTAACTTCCAGACAATAACTTGTGTGTAAGTGTATGGATCTCTGATATTGTACCACAAGGTTCCATATCACAAAGGGAATGCTGGGATTGATTTTGGGGGTAATTGCCTCAAAATTTTAGGAATTAGGGGCCAAAAAAGGGGGAAAAAATAAGCATTTTTCTAGTTTCAGGACAATAACTTGTGTGTAAGTGTATGGATCTTTCTGAAATTGTACTACAAGGTTCCATATCACAAAGGGAAAGCTAGAATTGAGTTTGGGGGTAATTGCCCAAAACGTTTAGGAATTAGGGGCCAAAAAGGGGCCAAAAATAAGCATTTTTCTAGTTTCCAGGCAATAACTTGTGTTCAAGTGTATGTATCTCTCTGAAATTGTACTGCAAGGTACCATACCTCATTGAAGGCTGGGATTGAGTTTGGGGGTGATGAATCATAAGGGGGTTCAAAAATTGGGGGTATTTTTTCCCTTTTTTTCCTTTTTTCCTTTTTTTTCTTTAAAATTTTCCATTTTAAGTTGGTTATTTCTGATTTATATTTAAAAGCAAATAATAATATGGCAGGAGATACACACCAAACAGGATGTGTAAATTATTATATAATAAATATTGTGCAATAGCAAGAAATTTTCAATTGCACAGTATTGCGCAATAGCAAGAAATCTTCAATTGCACAGTATTGCGCAATAGCAAGAAATATCCAATAGCACAATATTGCACAATAGCAAGAAATTGTCAATTGTACAGTATTGCTAATAGCAAGAAATATTCAATTGCACAGTATTGCAATTGCAAGAAATATTCAATTGCACAGTATTGTGCAAAAGAAGATACTGTGTATAAATTGCTTATTTCTTGACCAATTTCAATGGGGTTTTATTCTTGAATTCTTGGGGTTCTTTAATATGCTGAATCTAACCATGTATTAAGTTTTTGGATTTTGGGCCCGTTTTAAATTGGTCCACATTGAGGTCCAAAGGGTCCAAAATTAAACTTTGTTTGATTTCATAAAAAATTGAATTATTGGGGTTCTTTGATATGCCGAATCTAACCGTGTATTTAGATTCTTAATTTTTGGTCCCGTTTTCAAATTGGTCTACATTGAGGTCCAAAGGGTCCAAAATTAAACTTAGTTTGATTTTAACAAAATTGAATTGTTAGGGTTCTTTGATATGCTGAATCTAAACATTTATTTAGATTTTTGATTATGGGCCCAGTTTTCAAGTTGGTCCAAATCGGGGTCCAAAATTAAACTTTGTTTGATTTCAACAAAAATTGAATATATGGGGTTCTTTGATATGCTGAATCTAACCATGAATTTAGATTTTTGATTTTTGGGCCCCGTTATCAACTTTGTCCACATTGAGGTCAAAAGGGTCCAAAATTAAACTTTGTTTGATTTCATCAAAAATTGAAATATTGGGGTTCTTTGATATGCCGAATCTAACCGTGTATTTATATTCTTAATTTTTGGTCCCGTTTTCAAATTGGTCTACATTAAGGTCCAAAGGGTCCAATTTTAAACTTAGTTTGATTTTAACAAAAATTGTATTCTTAGGGTTCTTTGATATGCTGAATCTAAACATGTATTTAGATTTTTGATTATGGGCCCAGTTTTGAAGTTGGTCCAAATAGGGGTCCAAAATTAAACTTTGTTTGATTTCAACAAAAATTGAATATATGGGGTTCTTTGATATGCTGAATCTAACCATGTATTTAGATTCTTAATTTTGGTCCTGTTTTCAAATTGGTCTACATTAAGGTCCAAAGGGTCCAATTTTAAACTTAGTTTGATTTTAACAAAATTGTATTCTTAGGGTTCTTTGATATGCTGAATCTAAACATGTATTTAGATTTTGATTATGGGCCCAGTTTTCAAGTTGGTCCAAATAGGGGTCCAAAATTAAACTTTGTTTGATTTCAACAAAAATTGAATATATGGGGTTCTTTGATATGCTGAATCTAACCATGTATTTAGATTCTTAATTTTTGGTCCCGTTTTCAAATTGGTCTACATTAAGGTCCAAAGGGTCCAAAATTAAACTTAGTTTGATTTTAACAAAAATTGAATTCTTAGGGTTCTTTGATATGCTGAATCTAACCATGTATTTAGATTTTGGATATTGGACCATAATAGGTGAATGTCCAATTTAAAATTTTTGAAGTTCTTAGAGCACTTTCATTCTGTGTCAGAAACCTATGCTGTGTCAAATATTTAATCACAATCCAAATTCAGAGCTGTATCAAGCTTGAATGTTGTGTCCATACTTGCCCCAACTGTTCAGGGTTCGACCTCTGCGGTCGTATCAAGCTGCGCCTGCGGAGCATTTTATTAATTGTTAAGTGAATAAAGTAAAACATCAATTATATTAGTATGCATCTGGGGTGCGAATCACAAATTTGCAATGCATTCTTCAGATGCTAGTTGTGACCTCTATTTCAGTGACTGACTTGGCTAGGGAGAATTTTTCCATGTCCATTTTTTACTGACAAATCCACATCAAATATATTGGTACATAGCTTTGGATCCATCCAATCATTTCATAATAGACAATGGGGAGAATACGGCATCAAAAATGTTCAACCCTTACACTTTAACTATAAAATATACATGCCCCACGTCAGGAACCGTTAAATTAGTGCATTTTACACTTATTTTATGTTTTTAGGCAAAAAGGTAAAAAAAAAAATTTCGCCTCGCTCCGCTCTGTGAAAGATTCCATTCTACGACCCCCCCTTTCAAAAATCCTGGATCTGACCCTGCTCATGATAAGTCAATGATATGTGGTGTGCAGTTATATTAGCATTGGTACATCTCATTTCCATGCAGATCATTTGGCCCTATATATTCAGTCATGGTTCATGTTCAAGTATTGTCATTTTTGTCCGTCTGAGCTACGCGTTGTGGGGAAGTAGAAATACTGGGCGTCCGTCAAGATTTGTAAGGGCTCTCTTATATTATTCTTACCAGATATTTATAAAATCAATATATTAGCAATGTCTCTATAAAATTCGAAAATCAGTGCCAGCACTTGTTTTAAAAGAGTTATGCCCCTTGGATTTATTAATTATATGAAAAATTGCATTGAAAGCACTTTCATGAATACAATTCTTGCCAGATATTTGAGCTGTTCTCATAACTTGGCATACGTCGTCCATTAACTTTTACAAAAATCTTCTCCTCTGACACTACTGGGCAAATTGGAACCAAACTTGGCCACAATCTTCCTTGGAGTATCAATTTTAAAATTGTGTCAATGACTTGAAATTATATAGGATAGAGTGAGTCTTTAACTAGAAAAATCAGCAAGACAAGACTTACAAATAAGTTGATATTATTGAAATTGATGGTTGACTCTTTATAGAAGTTATTCCCCTTGAATGAAAATTTTACCATATTTTTATGTGTATGTGCCTTTTCTCTTTTTCCCCTTTATGATGGTTTTACCAAAAATTGGCCATTGTTAAAGATGCAGGTGATCAACACAGACTCTTAAGAGCCTCTAGTTAATACATGACATCTTTATATAGATTAAAAGAGACGGTATGATAAGGCCACTTTTTGTTTCGCCTTGACAGAGTCAAAAAGTGAGACTTAGGTATGCTATTTCTTATGGCGGCGACAGTGTCAACAATGTATTAGTTAGTGATTAGGTCAGTTTACGGGGAACCACTAGTTGTAGGTCAATTATATTTGGTATGCAGTCGTATAAGCATTGTCACATCTCATTTCCACAGAGATTATTTTGCCTCGTCCCCTTAGTCATTGACTTTTGCTTAGTTTACATGTATCAGTTAGTGATACATTCAGTTTATGGGGAGCCACTAGTTGTAGGTCAATTATATTTGGTATGTAGTTGTATTAGCATTGGCACATCTAATTTCCATGGAGATTATTTGGCCTCACCCCTTAAGTCATGGTCTGTCAACTTTGAAACTTTTGCTTAGTTTACATGTATAGGTTAGTGATTAGGTCAGTTTATAGGGAACCACTAGTTGTAGGTCAATTATAAACTATTGCTGTAAACAACATAGTTATATACAATACAAAATATTCAAAAATACCAGCTTTAGTGGAACCCTCAGTTGACTCCTTATAAGAGTTAATGCTGTTGAATGACTATTTTTTAACAATTTCAGAGTATTGGCATATTCATTTGAAAAGTATAACAATACATGATCTAAAAAAAAAAATTGTCTCTTTTAATGGTAGTAAAGAGTCTCCAATACAATGTCAATATAGATAACAAAAATTATGGATGTCAATCTAAAACATAGCATATTATTACTTCACTATGAAATTTGTGTGTTTTAAGGTAAACATGTATTTATGACTAAACTTAGTTCCAATATTCATTGTAGTTTATTTTAAGTTTGACTTTGATTTTTTCATGAGTCATGTCTCTCCCAGGATGCAAGTATAACAGACTTCAGGTAGTTTACATAATGACATCTCATATATATATATGTATTGATATAGTGAATCTAATTGAACAGATACACTTTATAAACTGTAAGGAGCAGAGAATACATGATTATGTAACACCTTTTGTAAAGCTACAAATAAATTGATGCAGGAGCATACAAATAATTCTAAATTCAAAATAAAATATAAATCTTTTATATGTATGTACTTACCAGCCAAAAAAAAGAGCTTAGGTAAATGGTTATTATACCTTATTTACAAATACTTCTATATGCCACTTAAACATTGATTAAATAAGGCAGGGCTAACAGAGACCAGTTGAACATTAATAAGTGTTATGATATACTTTCAATTTATATATATTTCCACCAGCATTCAACCAATGAAGTAACATTCGTTTTAAAATTCTATGCAAACATGTCTAATGGCTTCTTTTGACTTTTATGATAAATGATTAAAGTATTGTCACTGTTCACAGGGGAGGATCCAGGATTTTAGGTTTGGGGGGGGGGCGCAAACTTAAATTTCGGCTGAGCGGAGCGAAAAAATTTTGGAGGTAAAATTATCGAAATATTTTTTATTAAGCTGAGGACAACCCATGCTTTGCAAATTTTAGGGAGGCGCATGCCCCTGGTTCAAGTTCTTATATATACTAGTATATATTTTAGACTAGATATGTTGACTCCAAATTATATATTACCTTTTTCCCCCAACTATATTTAACATTAAATTTTCACAATGTCATTCAAAAACGTGAAATCATAATTAACTTGTCATACTACTCATTCTTTCATTGAAATCTAGTAGCTGGATAGACGAATGTGTGGATTTTATCAAACAGTGGCAAATATTACATTTATATTCAGGACAATAGTAATATGCTGAACACTTTTTCGCACAAGACCAGTAGGCTCCGTCCATTTTATCATACAGTAGTTTCCGAGGTAACACGTTAACTCATCTGACATATGTATATAATCCTGACTCCTACTTGCTTAGGTTTTGCAGTTACTCCTTAATGCTCCATGCTTAGAAGAGAAGCTGTGAATACTAATAACAAAGTATGTGGTTTGACTCTAACAGGTATCTTACCCACAATCCTTCTGTGGCTTCCTTGAAAGCAAGACAAACGATACAAAAATTGCCATAGTAACTTCTCTCCTCTAACCTTATCACATTACTGACCCCTTATGTATTTGAGTGTTGTTTAAGGTTTAGGATTATACAGGGATAAAACAGTATTAACTGAATAGAATGAAAATTAAATGATACATATTTGAAATGAAATGTGAAAGGATAGAGCAATTAAATAATTTCAGAAAAAAAATATATAAAATGGGTTAACCATATTTTTGTACTTGCAGAAAGACAAATTTGTTGTAAACATTCCATTATAAAAATTAAGTCGTCTGAGTTATCTCCCATTTTTAAAGCAACCTATTTTAAATAAAAAAAATATTTTGTATTTGTAAAAAATTAGTTTTTATCATCATCATATAAAATAACATTATTTTCTTCATTTAAATGAAGTCTCGAAACAAGTTTGCTTTTTTTTATTAAAAATCAGCATCAGTCATTATCAAGGATTGTAAAAGACTCCTATACAACATTAAACTTTTGTCATAATGACAATTAAACCAAACACAAGGACAGGAATTGTTGTTTTAGTTCGTAAAAATATTATATGGTATACAATGAGAATGAAAACAGATAACAATATAAAAGAGTTCATCATATAATGTTATAATTTCCCTCTAAAGATAACAAACGATAATCATTTCTTCTTCAAGTCATGCATGGTACGTAAATTACAAAGCAGAATTTGTAAGTCGAAAGATGTTTTCTATGTTCAAGATAGATTGTGTATTGTTTGCTTAGCGTCCGCGACTACTTTATACAAACGCAGGATGGCTACGCGAATGAGTATATGAAACGAAAACAGATATATATTGATGAAAGAAAATGAGATGAAGAAAAGATAAAATCATCTCTTTATCGTTCCTTAATTGAATGGCCAAATAATATTTTACTTTAGAGGGATATGTAAAATGAATTTAATATATGTGAAGAAACAATTGTTCAGATGTGGGATATACATCAATGAGACAATAAAACAACGACAAACACAACCAAAAAGACATCTAGAGGGCAACGTTCATTCTTCAGTAATAGACAGGTGTCTGTACAAAAATTCGAGCTATATAAATCGTCCAGGTTTCTATAAGTTGGAATTGATTTTGAAACGGAAACAATCAAAGATCTTCCATCAACGCACAAATCTTCAAATAACGAAACAACAGTAAGATACGACATACGACAACTTCTGATTGGCTTCCTGCCCAGTATGGACACTTACTTGGAAATGTGGAGGTCTAAAACTAGTTTTTTTTCTCTCTCTTAGTCCTCTTCCTTTTTAAAGTCGATTAGTAGACATACAAAGCGTGCAAAACAGAACATAAAATAAAAATAAATTTGACAAAGATATATTTCTCGCCTTTTTTAGTTTTGATAGTATATGGCAAATATTGAATCTAAATGGCAATATTTGAACATATAAACTATGTAAAACATTCAAAGTCAATAAGGTGCAAGACCAAATAATTTCCATGGAAATGAGAAATACCAATGGTTATAAATCTGCATACCAAATACCGTTGACTAATCATAAGTGGTTCCCTAAACACTAACCTAAACACAAACTTTAACTTGCAAACAATGTAATCATTGTCCTACATGTTAAGTAAGCAAAAGTTTCAAAATCAATATCCCATGGCTGATGGAGTGAGCCAAATAATCTCCATGGACATGAGATGTGCCAATACTAATAAAACTGCATTCAAAATATCACTAATGGTCCCCTTTAAACTGTCCAAAGCACAATCCGTAATACATGTTAAGTAAGCAAAGTTTCAAAATCAATAGACCATGGCTGAGGGGTGGGCCAAATAGTCTTCATGGAAATGAGATGTGCCAATGTCAATACAACTGCATGCCAAATATCATCATTAGTGGTTCCCCATAAACTGACCTAATCACAAACTTATGCAATATTGACACCGTCGTCGGAAACAGCATTACACTTGGTACAATCAAAAACCTGGTAATAAACTGTTCATTTTTTAGTAACAACAAACAAAAGAACTATGTCAATTGGACCTGCTTTGATACGATAACTGACCTTGAATTTTAGTAGATAACATTTTTATTCGCTATGGAAATTCCGTATATCGTCAAGTTATCGGAATTCCAATGGGGACTAATTGTGCACCACTTATTGCGGACCTGTTTCTGTATTGTTATGAGTTACAATTTATGACTAAAATCAGCAAAGACCCATCGAAACAACATCGGATACAAAAATTGAATAACACTTTTAGATATTTGGATAATATATTGGCTCTCAATAATGACGACTTCAGTATGTACACTAAAGAGATTTATCCTGCTGAACTGACTTTAAATAAAGCTAATACTAACAATGAACACTGCCCTTTCCTGGATCTTGATTTCTATATCTTTAACGGGAAGCTGTATACCCAAATTTATGATAAAAGAGATGATTTTTCATGTCGTATTGTTAATTGTCCATTTTATTGTGTTTATATATCTCAACTTGTTCGATTCGCTCGTGTATGTAACAACGTATTTGAAATTAACGAAAGAAACCTCTGTATTACTGAAAAATTATTACACCAGGGTTTTCCATATCACAAACTAGTCAAAACATTTACTGAATTTTATCATCGGTACAAGGACATCATTCGTAAATCTAAATCAACATGCAGACATCTTATACGTTCAGGTATTTCACATCCAATCTTTTATGGTAATATTCTTTACAAAGCACAAAATGTCGACATTCACCTCAAAAGCTAACCAAACCTTTATAAAACAGACTTATTCAGAAGGGATATAGTTACGATACTGTTGTCAGGTCATTAAAGATGGCATATTTTGGTATTAATATTGATTCACTCATAGGGTCTTTGCATAGGAAATAAACACATTTATTCTAAAACCAGTTTTTGGCATGATACGGGTTATGTTATTCTCATATATTTTATGATGTATGGGATAACGGGAGGGATTGTGCTTGATTTTCGTATGATGAAGACAATCTATCAATTAGTTCAATTGAGGTCTGGAGCTGGCATGTCAGTAACTGCTAGTAGTCTTTTGTTAATTTATGTATTATTGTCATTTTGCCTAGTTTCTTTTTGTTACTTATTCTGACATTGGACTCGGACTTCTTTTAAACTGATTTTTACTGCGCGTATTGCTGTGTGTTTGTTTATTTTACATTGGCTAGAGGTATAGGGGGAGGGTTGAGATCTCACAAAACATGTTTAACCCCGCCGCATTTTTGCGCCTGTCCCAAGTCAGGAGCCTCTGGCCTTTATTAGTCTTGTATGTTTTTTAATTTTAGTTCATTTATATGTTTTGGAGTTTAGTGTGATCTCCATTTTCATTGAACTAGTACACATATTTGTTTAGGGGCCAGCTAAAGCCCGCCTCCGGGTGCGGGATTTTCTCGCTGTGTTGAAGACCTATTGGTGGCCTTCGGTTGTTTTCTGCCTTTTGGTCGGGTTGTTGTCTCTTTGACACATTCCCCATTTCCATTCTCAATTTTAATAAGTCTCGCTTTTTGACTCCGTCAAGGCGAGACAACAAATCAGGAACAGCATTTGGATATGACTGTAAAATACCGATATAAGAACAAACAACAAAAAAACACAAAAAAAAATCAACTACAATTTGTACTGTATTAAAGAATTACTGCTGGATCTTTTCGATTTTTTTTTAATCCATATCTATGTGCATTTATGTAAGGTTATGAATGTCAAACACGGTTCCATCTAAATTTGTATATAAGCTTGCCTGGACTCTATTTTTTTGAGCTGATGCATAGCTGTATGACTTCAAAATAAAAACTAAAAAATAAGGAGATGTGGTATGATTGCCAATGAGACAACTATCCACCAGAGTTCAAATGACGTGGATATAAGCAATTATAAGTCACAAAGAGAAAAACGCATACCGTATAGTCAGTTATAAAAGGCTCCGACATGAAAAATCTAAAACAATTTAAACGAGAAAACTAACGACCTAATTCATAACAACACAATTTAAGGAAAACAAAAATGACAGACATGAACCAAAGACGACTGATAAATTATACAGGCTCCTGACTACCTGATTTGGGACTTGCACAAAAAGAATGTGGCGGGGTTAAGCAAGTTTGTGAGTGCTCATCCCTCCCCTTAACCTGTGACAGTAGAGTAACTGCACAACAAAAGAATAAAGAACAAACTGTAAAAAAGTCCGTTGCAAATGGCTTAACTCAATAGATCGGTACGAAGCACGAAAAAAACAACTAACATAAAAAGAACAGACACAAAGCACCGGTATAAGAGAACTCGGAGTTACAGAAAGCTATCCCAAAGCACCGGTATAAGAGAACTCGGAGTTACAGAAAGCTATCCCAAAGCACCGGTATAAGAGAACTCGGAGTTACAGAAAGCTAGCCCAAAGCACCGGTATAAGAGAACTCGGAGTTACAGAAAGCTATCCCAAAGCACCGGTATAAGAGAACTCGGAGTTACAGAAAGCTATCCCAAAGCACCGGTATAAGAGAACTCGGAGTTACAGAAAGCTATCCCAAAGCACCGGTATAAGAGAACTCGGAGTTACAGAAAGCTATCCCAAAGCACCGGTATAAGAGAACTCGGAGTTACAGAAAGCTATCCCAAAGCACCGGTATAAGAGAACTCGGAGTTACAGAAAGCTATCCCAAAGCACCGGTATAAGAGAACTCGGAGTTACAGAAAGCTATCCCAGAGCACCGGTATAAGAGAACTCGGAGTTACAGAAAGCTATCCCAAAGCACCGGTATAAGAGAACTCGGAGTTACAGAAAGCTATCCCAAAGCACCGGTATAAGAGAACTCGGAGTTACAGAAAGCTATCCCAAAGCACCGGTATAAGAGAACTCGGAGTTACAGAAAGCTATCCCAGAGCACCGGTATAAGAGAACTCGGAGTTACAGAAAGCTATCCCAGAGCACCGGTATAAGAGAACTCGGAGTTACAGAAAGCTATCCCAAAGCACCGGTATAAGAGAACTCGGAGTTACAGAAAGCTATCCCAAAGCACCGGTATAAGAGAACTCGGAGTTACAGAAAGCTATCCCAAAGCACCGGTATAAGAGAACTCGGAGTTACAGAAAGCTAGCCCAAAGCACCGGTATAAGAGAACTCGGAGTTACAGAAAGCTATCCCAAAGCACCGGTATAAGAGAACTCGGAGTTACAGAAAGCTATCCCAAAGCTAATTACAACTAATAAATTACTATACAGTATCAAGCAATACACATCTAACGGAGTTAGTATAAAGACTTTATAAACAGTCTGAGAAACGCACGCCCTTGTGAAAAGCCAACATATAAGTAAACAATAACGACAGGATGTAGGGTCATCCTGTGTACCCGTAACTGAACTTTAAGTTTTTAAAAACAAATGCAATGTTAGAGGGTCTGGATGGGGTTTACAGAATAGAGAACAATGGGCAAAATGTGCAGAATAAAGGGCTAAAAAAATAAACAATAGAGAAAAATAGGCCTAAACAATAAAGAATAGAGAATAACAAGCAAAATTTACAAAGAATAGAGAATAACAAGCAAAATTTATAAAGAATAGAGAAAAATAACCTAAAAAAAATAAGAATACAGAAAGGAAGGAACCCCACACACACACACACACACCCTCATGTTAGTACCGATAAAAGTTAAAGATATTAATTACTACGGTGTTAGATTACTAACCTTTAACAATAATTCATTTAAAGGACCAATGAGTTTACATCATGGATCTCTACGGGCTCTATAAACAACAGCATCGTTAATATTAGTATAATATTGATATGTGGTAACGAAGCCACTGACTTAATAATTAACAAGTTCACTGTAGGTATAGTGTCCGGAGATCGTATTTTTTTTTCGAGTGAATCGGTCCACTTTTTTCGAGTGTAGATCAGGTTTTTTTCGAGTGATATTACATGCGATCAGATCAATTTCCTGCTATTTCGTGTATATAATAGTTTTATTCATTGCTGTTCACCTTATTCTGAATACTAAACATGTTTTGAGCACAAACGACGCACACTTTCCTTGTAGTTCACCAACAATTCAGTGTTTTACATTGTCCGTGTTTTTTCGAGAACAATATTTAAAACGTCCGGGTTTTTAAACAAATGGTCTGGGTTTTTCAAAGAAAATGTGAATAAGAAAGAAGGCATTCTTGGGCTTAAAAACTAACTTTTTCTAGTTTGTAACTATAATTTGGCGAAGGGCAATATCATATATTCCCAATAAGTAACAAAACATATTACTATGCTAATCAAATTTAACCCTTTTCAATTCAATGATAATTTTCTTATCTTAAAACATTTTACCATACAGAAAACTAGCCCAAAGCACCGGTATAAGAGAACTCGGAGTTACAGAAAGCTATCCCAAAGTACCGGTATAAGAGAACTCGGAGTTACAGAAAGCTATCCCAAAGTACCGGTATAAGAGAACTCGGAGTTACAGAAAGCTATCCCAAAGTACCGGTATAAGAGAACTCGAGTTACAGAAATCTATCCCAAAGCACCGGTATAAGAGAACCAAAGTACCGGTATAAGAGAACTCGGAGTTACAGAAATCTATCCCAAAGCACCGGTATAAGAGAACTCGGAGTTACAGAAAGCTATCCCAAAGCGCCGGTATAAGAGAACTCGGAGTTACAGAAAGCTATCCCAAAGCACCGGTATAAGAGAACTCAGAGTTACAGAAAGCTATCCCAAAGTACCGGTATAAGAGAACTCGGGTTACAGAAAGCTATCCCAAAGTACCGGTATAAGAGAACTCAGAGTTACAGAAATCTATCCCAAAGCACCGGTATAAGAGAACTCGGGTTACAGAAAGCTATCCCAAAGCACCGGTATAAGAGAACTCGGAGTTACAGAAAGCTATCCCAAAGTACCGGTATAAGAGAACTCGGTTACAGAAATCTATCCCAAAGCACCGGTATAAGAGAACTCGGAGTTACAGAAAGCTATCCCAAACCGGTATAAGAGAACTCGAGTTACAGAAAGCTATCCCAAAGTACCGGTATAAGAGAATCTATCCCAAAGCACCGGTATAAGAGAACTCGAGTTACAGAAAGCTATCCCAAAGCACCGGTATAAGAGAACTCGGAGTTACAGAAAGCTATCCCAAAGCACCGGTATAAGAGAACTCGGAGTTACAGAAAGCTATCCCAAAGCACCGGTATAAGAGAACTCGGAGTTACAGAAAGCTATCCCAAAGCACCGGTATAAGAGAACTCGGAGTTACAGAAAGCTATCCCAAAGCACCGGTATAAGAGAACTCGGAGTTACAGAAAGCTATCCCAAAGCACCGGTATAAGAGAACTCGGAGTTACAGAAAGCTATCCCAAAGCACCGGTATAAGAGAACTCGGAGTTACAGAAAGCTATCCCAAAGCACCGGTATAAGAGAACTCGAGTTACAGAAAGCTATCCCAAAGCACCGGTATAAGAGAACTCGGAGTTACAGAAAGCTATCCCAAAGCACCGGTATAAGAGAACTCGGAGTTACAGAAAGCTATCCCAGAGCACCGGTATAAGAGAACTCGGAGTTACAGAAAGCTATCCCAAAGCACCGGTATAAGAGAACTCGGAGTTACAGAAAGCTATCCCAAAGCACCGGTATAAGAGAACTCGGAGTTACAGAAAGCTATCCCAAAGCACCGGTATAAGAGAACTCGGAGTTACAGAAAGCTATCCCAGAGCACCGGTATAAGAGAACTCGGAGTTACAGAAAGCTATCCCAGAGCACCGGTATAAGAGAACTCGGAGTTACAGAAAGCTATCCCAAAGCACCGGTATAAGAGAACTCGGAGTTACAGAAAGCTATCCCAAAGCACCGGTATAAGAGAACTCGGAGTTACAGAAAGCTATCCCAAAGCACCGGTATAAGAGAACTCGGAGTTACAGAAAGCTATCCCAAAGCACCGGTATAAGAGAACTCGGAGTTACAGAAAGCTATCCCAAAGCACCGGTATAAGAGAACTCGGAGTTACAGAAAGCTATCCCAAAGCTAATTACAACTAATAAATTACTAAGACTACAGTATCAATCAATACACATCTAACGGAGTTAGTATAAAGACTTTATAAACAGTCTGAGAAACGCACGACCTTGTGAAAAGCCAACATATAAGTAAACAGTAACGACAGGATGTAGGGTCATCCTGTGTACCCGTAACTGAACAAATATAGCAATATATAGTTAGCTATGTTTTAAGTTTTTAAAAACAAATGCAATGTTAGAGGGTCTGGATGGGGTTTACAGAATAGAGAACAATGGGCAAAATGTGCAGAATAAAGGGCTGAAAAATAAAGAATAGAGAAAATAGGCCTAAACAATAAAGAATAGAGAATAACAAGCAAAATTTACAAAGAATAGAGAATAACAAGCAAAATTTACAAAGAATAGAGAATAACAAGCAAAATTTATAAAGAATAGAGAAAATAACCTAAAAAATAAGAATACAGAAAGGAAGGAACCCCCACACACACACCTCATGTTAGTACCGATAAAAGTTAAAGATATTAATTACTACGGTGTTAGATTACTAACCTTTAACAATAATTCATTTAAAGGACCAATGAGTTTACATCATGGATCTCTACGGGCTCTATAAACAACAGCACCGTTAATATTAGTATAATATTGATATGTGGTAACGAAGCCACTGACTTAATAATTAACAAGTTCACTGTAGGTATAGTGTCCGGAGAGCGTATTTTTTCGAGTAAATCGGTCCACTTTTTCGAGTGTAGATCAGGTTTTTTCGAGTGATATTACATGCGATCAGATCAATTTCCTGCTATTTCGTGTATATAATAGTTTTATTCATTACTGTTCATCTTATTCTGAATACTAAACATGTTTTGAGCACAAACGACGCACACTTTCCTTGTAGTTCACTAACAATTCAGTGTTTTACATTGTCCGTGTTTTTTCGAGAACAATATTTAAAACGTCCGGGTTTTTAAACAAATGGTCTGGGTTTTTCAAAGAAAATGTGAATAAGAAAGAAGGCATTCTTGGGCTTAAAAACTAACTTTTTCTAGTTTGTAACTATAATTTGGCGAAGGGCAATATCATATATTCCCAATAAGTAACAAAACATATTACTATGCTAATCAAATTTAACCCTTTTCAATTCAATGATAATTTTCTTATCTTAAAACATTTTACCATAACCTTGCAGTATTAAGATATATTAGAAATTACTGGAATCTTTGTAAAACTGTCTTTAAAGGAAGCTATCATGGTGTTTTATTGCTGTGTGACTAAGTTTTACATACGCTTGATCATACTCCTCATCACAGTAGTAGCATTTGAACATTGTTCTTGTTTTCCATTCATAGAACGATAAAACAAATTATCATCAAACCAATAATAAATAAAACATTTAGGATGTATTTTCTGTTAAAAAATACACATAATCTCTTAACACACACAATGTACGTACGTCTCAATCCAACATTGTACTGTTTGATACTTTAGTCTGGGATTTATTTACGACTTTATATTCACTGTAAATTATTCCTGCACATGCACACAATTGCTAATCAGTTGCTTATCCGTGCTACACTACAAAAGTAGTGGTACTCCAGATAGTGGAGGAAAGAAGAAGAAGTTGTAAATGGATTTGAACAAGTTTTCAGTCACCGCGTGTATACTCGTATATCGATACTTTGTATCTATTGTTTTGTGTTAGATGGTTTGTTTGTGCTCTTACCGATCTATTGAGTAAAGCCATGGAATTTATAAGATGTGGCAAACAATAATATATACAAATTTACTTTATTTGAACCTTTTCATTGTTTTTTAAACGTAATCGCACTGACATATAACATTTTAAGCCATTGAAATTTTGTTTAATCACTCGATCAAAACCTGGACCGCACTCAAAAAACCCGGACTGCTCTCGAAAAAACACGGACATATAAAAATGAATTTATTCTAAAAATGTCCTTCTCAATGCAATAACAAGAATTTTTATAAAGTGTCTGTATATCTAAGGATATATAGATTCCAAATATACATTTCCTTTGACATTTGCATTGGTACAGCTTTATTCTATATTTTGGAATAAAAGCATTGTAAAGCTAAATTAAACTTTTAGAACACAAAATAATGTAGGGGTGGTGATGATTTCTTTTTATCACCAATACTAACTTACCTTGTTTGATCTTGTATATTAAGTTTAAGCATCTATTTCACGTTCTACAAAAAAAAGAAGCCTGTTTGTTTACATTTTTTATCATATTCACTCGAAAAAACGTGGTCACACTCGAAAAAACCCGATCAAATCACTCGAAAGAACACGATCCCAGCCGAACGCTATACCTACTGTGAAGTTATACACAAATTACGTTCATTGAATCTGAAACGCGATTTCCGACACGGGCGTAGTAATAAAAATGTTAAATATATATATATACAAACCATAAGGAGGCGTCAAAGGAACATCACCGTCCAAAAAGAGAGAACAAAAGGGAACAAAAAAAAAACTTCTCTTTTGTCGTATATTTTGAAACGGAAATATCAAAATCTGGAAAAGGAAAATAATGGCTTTTTTATTAGATTTGTTTAAAGCAAAGACATATTATACAATGATATTATGTATTATATGTCTCTGATTAAAGTAAGTCCCCTTGTGTAAATTTCCGCAGTAAAATTAATTCTTAGTTTTCGAAAGCAAAGATATTATCAAGGCAACGGTAAGTGTTTTCAAATTTACAATTAAATGAAATTTAGACGAATCTGTACAAGAAAAAACCTTAACTGTAAAATATAAGGGCACACTCCACAATCACGGGACATTCATCTGCATCCACACTGTGACACAGCACGAGCAACAAACCCTCCAATCAATATAAAAAAGGGGATTTATTACGTGCATGGTCACGGCTTTCACTTTTTCATATTAGTTTTTGTCATACGTGTTTATGTTTTGTAAAAAGCTCGAGATCTTCAGACTCGTGTTTTTTTTAAAAATATCGGTTACTGAACTTCATACAAGATTTTATACCGCTTAAGGGTTCACGTTAACTTATATTGTCATTTTTATAATTTTGAAATATGCTGTAGGCCTGGGCGACTTATAAAAAAATCACAAAATAAAACATAGGTCACCGTGCTTGTTTTCGAGAAAACTGAGGCTGAAAATCGGGGATTTTTGCTCTCTTGTAAAAAAGTTAAGTAAAATTATAAAAAATTTGGATTAAATATTCTTAGTCATAAATTAATTAGATTGGATTCGATCTGAAGCTGTGGTAAGTGAAAATAAGGGGGAAATAAATCCATACAAGAATGACTAGTAATTAATTATTCAAGCCATGCTTAAATTACGGATTAGATGCTCAAAGTGGGATACTTTTTTTTACCTTAAAATGTGGAAATCGAGATGGTTCTTTTAATGTCATTTTTCTCATTTTTCTACATTAACTTTCTTGTGTCATGCTTTCTCCAATTAGCAAATAAAAAATATATGTCACCGTGCTGGATTCGAAGATAAATCGCGATTAATCCTAATAATTTTAGTTGTATACCATTATTACCGCGTCCCGGCTGAGAGCCGATTGTTCTTGAGTCTCATATTTGATATAATCAAATGGAATAAAATGTTCCGTGATGAATAAAATTGAGAATGGAAATGGGGAATATGTCAAACAGACAACAACCCGACCAAAGAGCAGACAACAGCCGAAGGCCACCAATGGGTCTTCAATGCAACGAGAAAATCCCGCACCCGGAGGTACAGTTTACTTCTTTTGAAGTGTTGTTTTTTTTTTTTAATTTATGGGATAACAATAATTAAAACCGGATTTTTGCGTTATCTTAACTTTCGATATGAAATTTTAAAGATCATTGACACAAATTGATATTGACTTTGCTTGTAACTAAAATGCGAGGAACAGCAGAAACGGTAATATGTGTTTAATTTCTTGTGATTTCAGTAGACTTTTATCCCGTGTATGAGGGTCGTAATGGGGGTACCTACAAGACGAATAACGGTAAACAATATTGCCAAATAACGTTACCGGTAATTTTGGTGCATGACAATGAAATGTACATTTTCTTTATGACGATAAAAAAATCGACTGATTTTGACAAATCACGTTAAATTCTTTCCACATATAACGGTAACGGATAATTATTTGAGACCTCTGACGAATCACAATAAGGGTATTTTGACAAATCACGATAAAATGTTAACCAATTTGACGCTAACAGTAGCCGAAAATGACCGTTTGATGCCTGACGGTAAAGGGCATTCCTACCCACGTGTATATACCCAGAACGCTAGAAATGAGGCCCCTTATGGGGTGTCCAAGTAATTACATAATCACAATTTTTGGCCAATATAATCATATAATCATTAATTATTTTTTTAAACAAGATAATCAAATAATCAAAAATACAGTCCTAGATTATCAAATAATCATGAAATATTTGTTCTGGTAATCAAATAATCACTATAAAAACGACCAAGTAATCACATAATCAAAAACCCCATGAAGGAGGCTCAGAAATTATCAGACTGTGCTAATCCTAAGGGCGTAGAAGTTAATTAATGTGTGAGAAACATAAATTGGGGCATTGTTTATACAAGATAAAGTTCAAGCGGGTTTTTTTCATTACGGAAAATTACACGCATGGCTTCCCGCCGAAAGTGACGTTTTGGGCGTATATTCGAACGCGTAACATCGGATATAAACGGATTCTGTAGTGCCGAGCGATCGAGGCGAACAATTTTTGGACGAGTTTAATTATGCTTAAAAATCATATAAATCGTGAAAGACATGATAGAATTATTTTTTGGGGCGATCAAATGGGAAGAGGGATGAACGTACGGCAGGTCTACTGACGCACCCCCCGGCCATATCAGCTACTGGGCCGCGTTATTTTATATCCTTTAATCGTGCATAAAAAGCGCGGTTCCTTTGCTTTTTATGTGTTTTTTTTTGTGCATATAATGATTTTGTGTCATGGATGGATACCCCGTATCCTTTGTTTTTCTATCATTCAATGAAATAATGCCCCGTGCCTAACTATATAGAAATAAGGAGATTTGGTATGATTGCCAATGTAACAACTATCCACCAAAGTTCACATGAAGTGGATGTATTATATAAAGGCTTTTTTAAGCAATTATATAGGCAAGGCCAACCTTGCTGCCTTCAAAAATTTTTGTGTCAACTTGAACAGGAAGAATTGAAACAGAAGTTAGTAGTTCGATCATGTCTTAAGTCAGTGTATATGGGACAAGATAACAGGAAGTGAGAATTTGTTTCTACATCACCACAACGACAATTTGGAGAGTCTATTAAATTGCGAAGGAATAGGTGAGAATTCAATTAACTTGAATCCATTCTTAAGCGAGCATGAAGAATTTGACCAAAACGATATCCTACATAATAATACGTTGGGACCTTACTATTTTGGGTACAAATTTGTTTTTTTAAATTAAGTTAAGAGTGTTAAATTCCATAGTTTTGTTGTTGCTGGGATGAAATATTCAGAATATAAACGGGTCCGTGTGTTGACTTATGTAATATTATTTCTTTGTCTTGTATTATGATCATGTCTATTTCCTACTGAATCGGGCAATAAGTCTCTTAAATACTCTGGAGTTTTATTATTCAAAATTTTGTGATAATGAATTAGTCTATGATTGCGTCCTCTTTCAGATAATTTTTCCCATCGAGTTTCAATATATAAATTATTGATACTGGTAAGTTTAGTACCCCCCGTGACGATACGCGCTGCGTCAAGCTGGATATTTTCAAGTTTAGCAATCAAATTCTGATTTTGGGAGTCCCAAACGACATCGGCATATTCAAGAATTGAACAAATGATATGTAATTTTTTTCAAGTGTAAACCTATCATCAAAAACATTTTTCATTTTTCTCATTATATTTATTCTTTTGTAAGATTTAGAAATTATATATTCAATATGGTCGTTCCAGGATCCGTTGTTAGAAAAAAAGACGCCTAGATGTTTGTGTCTTTTTTTCTAACGAAAAGAGGGTAGGAATGGGGTACGACGAATGACGGTAACTTGAAATATTTGTAAGAATAACGTTAACGATAAATATTTTACTCAAATTGACGCTAAAGGTGGCTACAAAATGAGATTTGACGAATGAGGATAAAAAATTAAGGCTCATTTGACGCTTACGGTAGCGAAAAACGGACGTTTGACGCTTGACCATAAAGGGCATTCCTACCCTCTCTAAAGGTCCTCTAAACCAAACACTGCTGCATTTATACATTGTATCCTGAACAAAGCAACGTATGCTTTATTATTATGATTTGGTTAACTAACGATACATGAATATAAATGCATTTCCGCGTTTTCTCTTAAAAATATGTTGATAATGATGCAATAGCATGATGCAAGAATTTCATCATACGGAATTTTTCGGGTGTTCTTCAGATTTATCTCCACTTGTTACAGAAGGAGAGTTCCGAATGCTGAACAACCGGTTTAGCATTAGCTGTTATGACTTTTTACGATCACCTATTACAAAAACTAGTCGTCGAAGAACCAGTCCTCTTATGTCTTAACATTTCTGAACAAGTGATTGGTCGCTGAAGTCACACCTTCCACATTGTTTATTCGAGGTCAAGGTCTTTTATAAAGAAATGTCGATCATTGGAAAATTGAACTTTCAAGAACTGAATAATTTGAACTTGTGTGCGAAGAGATTGGCTAAACATTGCTGTAAACGACAACTTAACAAACAGATTTCAAATTCCGTAAGTAATTCTTAATACTTTAGTTCAATTCTGTTTCATAATTTTAAAATTATTGAGATAATTTTGAAAACTAAATCAGCTGATTGTCCCAACTTGACCTTTCATAAACAGTCGCCAGTTTCTGGGGAAAATGAACGGATAAAAACTGGGAGAGGGATGAAAAGTGTGCTAAAGTAAAAATGAATGATGTTTGGTCCAGATAAGGTGGCCAATATTCTATACTTATATACAAATACAGCGTGGCTATATCAAGTTTTGAACAGCTCATTTTATGCAAGGGGAAGTAATAATATATAATTATAGCTTTCATCCAAATTTGGTTGTCCAAGACATACTTCTACCGGATAATGGCCACAATCAACAAACTGAATATCTTGCCATGACCGGTGCGCATACGGACAACTCCCCCTCCCCATCCCCCATAACGTTTGAATTTAGTTCAGCTTTGTCAGCATGGCTTTGAAAGCCTCAACTGACGGTGCTGATACAACCCCAGGAGGGAGAGTGTTCCAATCTCTGATGTTTCGTGGAAGAAAGAATATTTCCAGTATTCACTTGATGATGCTGGAATTTGGAAGCTTCTGTCATGCATATTTCTTGACAGTCGTTTTGGTGGCATCAGACAACCTTCCTTTGTCACTGCAACTTTCTCATTAAAAATTTTGAAGAGCATGGTGAGTCTTGCATCTTTTTGCTTTGTTCCAGAGATCTCCATTCTAGGTGATTGAGCATCTTGCTTACGCTTGAGTGATCATGGTGTTTGTTCATCACATATAGTGCTGCTTGTCTCTGGACCATCTCTAGTTGGTCGATCTCTGTTTTGTTGTATGGATCCCATACTGGACTGGCATATTCTTTTATAGGTCTTACTAGTGTTTTATATGCATTTTCCTTTACAGAAGTACATGTAGATCCAATGTTCTGATTGCGTTTTAGGAAGCCGATTATTCTATTGGCTTTGTTACAGATGTTAACATGGTCATTCCATGTCAATTCGGATTTGAATGTGCAGCCTAGATATTTGGCGCTTTTGACAGGTTCTAGAGTGTGACCATGTAGCTTGTAGGATGTTGCAATGGTATTGTTTTTCCAGCTGATGGTAAGTACATTGCACTTATCTGGGTGGAAGGCCATTTTCCATTTGGTTTCCAATGTAGCTAGTTTATCTAGATCTTTTTGTAGGTCATTCGAATCTTTGTCGTTTGATATTGTAAGGTATGCTACATGTATGGTGTCATCTGCGAATAGACGGATAGTGGATTTAATTCCATCAAGCATGTCCTTGATGTAGAACAGGAATAGTGAAGGCCCAAGGACTGAGCCTTGGGGTACCCCAGATTCTACATCAATATGTGATGAGCTCCTCCATCCACTACTACTGCTTGTGTCCGATGTGACAGGAAGCTAGCAATCCACCTATTGACATTTCCTCTAATTCCATAGTGTTCGAGTTTATGAACGAGGAGACTGTGATTGACCTTGTCAAATGCTTTAGAGAAATCCATAATAAGTACGTCTGTCTGTTTACCTGCACTCATGTTGTTGGTGATGTCGTCCACAAATTCAATAAGTTGAGTTTCGCAAGATCGTTTGGAACGAAAGCCATGTTGTAATGGGTAGAGAATTTGGTGGTGATCTGCATGGTTCATGATATGGCTTGTGATTATGTGCTCTATGAGTTTGCAGCATATACAAGTCAGAGATACATATAGGTCGATAGCTCTCTGCTCTATATCTCTCTCCTTTCTTAAAGACTGGGCTAACATTGGCATTCCTCCAGTCAGATGGTAGTAAAAATTGCAGATGAATAATTGACATATTAATTACTGTTTGTGATTTGATTGATGAAGGCAAAATATAGATCTAGCTTCTCTGCACTAGACACAAGGATGGAATGGGGGTTACCTAGACTCGCCAATAATAATAATGTTTCCTTTTGTATGTATTTTATAAGTATGTTTCTATTTGGTACAAATGTACTCTGTATACATGGGCATGTCATTTAGCATAGTCCCTTGGTCCCAAATGCAGTCGGGTCACCTTACAAAATTTATCAACCCCTTTTGCACTAGGCATGAGGAGACATGCCAGGTTTGTGCATCTACTCATAATATTTTAACCAAATTGTCGGAGACATGCCAGGTTTGTGCATCTACTCATAATATTTTAACCAAATTGTCTATCTACATACCTGTTTACCATGTGTGTCTATCCCCCACCTTGCCATGCAGCACCGTCCCTTGGTGGCTTTTGCAGTTAAGTTTAATACATACCAAACAAATTGCCAATTTATTAAAAGCACTTTTTCATGTTGGGATGTGCCTGACAAGAAGGTATTACACTTGCAAATCTATATGTATATATATATATATATATATACATGAATTAATATGTGTGTGTAGTTCATACATGATCAAACTGCTTTTTCTTTTCTTTTTATGTATACTTTATTGTTGTTTTTGTTGTTGTTTAAATAATGTCTTTAACTCTTATATTGTAATATGCTCTTTGTGAGCAAATTTAATGGAAATAAAACATCTTCTTCTTCTACTTCTATTGGTCCCAGATTATAGATAAAATAAATGTAACCTATATATATATATATGAATCACAGGTAAAATAAAACATAAAATGCTTGATTAATTCTCATGTAAAATTCAGACTAGAAATAAATTAGGAAAACAAATATTTTTTATACATTTAAGACTTAAACCAGGAAAATTTGTTTTGTGAGCTTCACTTTTGCATGCAACTGTACCTTCATCAACAATACATGTATTCATTGCCAAGTAAAGGGTTTGTCTCTTCATGTACATTTACTGCTATTGATAAGTGAAATTGTAAAGCAGAATTGTCTAGTTTCAATAGAGACTTTTAATAGAAACAACTTGTTACAAGAATATACCACACTCATAACACATAAGCGAAAATTTAAATAACAATAATATATAGAGTTGTTGGTAACATGTTAAATGTGTGAGTGGTACCCGTTCACACATAACTTTAATACTTGCACATATAATTGTAGTGGACTAAGGATTTCCAACTATTGTTTCATGGTAATTTCGATTCATCTTCCAGGTCCACTATATACATATGTAATGTCGTAGTGGAATAAACGGGATGTTTCAGGGAATCTTTGTTAATTTGATACAATAGGCAATGGCCAGCCATTACATCTTGGGGCAGATGGTGGGAGAGTTACAAAACACTACAACAGTATTTTGCCAGTATCATTATAAACCAGTACATGTACAGTAACAAATCCTAAATCCAAATCCAGTATTATATAATTTTGCAATTTACAACTTACAACTTACAACTCACGTTAGCGCCATGTGTCACATAGGGTGCAAACGAAAGCCTTCCATCTGAGTCTGTCTGCTGCTTGTCGTTGTACTTCTTCCCATGTCCTCCATCCAATGTCTGTTGTTTCCTTGTCTACCATTCGTTTCCAAGTTTCCTTTGGTCTTCCTACATTTCTCTTTCCTGATGGTGTCCACATCAAGGCGATTCGACAATCATTCAATGGGTCCATCCTCAGGATGTGACCTATCCAAATCCATCTCCTGGTCTTAATGGTGTTGGTGTACTGCCCATGTTGGCTCTTTGCAGCAGTTCTGTGTTGGAAATCGTAGTTGGCCAAAATATCCTGAACATACTACGCAAGTTTCTGATGTTAAAGGTGTTAAGTTTTTCTACATCTCTCTTGCTTATCTTTCAACATTCTGCCCCATCTTCTAATACCCCTAATTTTCCCCAGTTGATACCACATCTATAAACAGTAAGAAAAGGAATCCAGACATTACACATCCTTGCCTGACTTCAGGTTTAATGTGGAACCATTCCGAATGTTTACTCTCGTGTTCAACTACACAACTGAAGTGATCATAAAATGCTTGCACCATCCTGATGATTTTACCTGGAATTCCATAGTGTGTCATGATCTTTTTTAAAATTTCTCAATGGATAGTGTCAAACACCCTTTTGAAGTGGATACATAGGGGGCTGTTCCATTCAATGATTTGTTCTACTATATTTCTCAGGATGAATATTTGGTTGATGCAGCTCGACCTCTTTGGAACCCAGCTTGTTCTTTATGTAGAATTTTGTTAATAGCATCTCTAATTCTGTTGATGATAATTCTGCAGAGGACTTTCCCAGGTACAGATAGTAATGCTATTCCTCTCCAATTGTCACAGTCTTCTAAATTTCCTTTTTTTGAGAGTTTGATTATAATTCCATTCTGCCAGTCTGTTGGTATTTCTTCCCTGTTCCAAATCTTTGTAAATAGATGGCAAAAGACTTTTGCTATTGTGCCTATACAAGCCTTCAATAGTTCAGCTTGTATGTTGTCTATACTTGGGGCCTTACCATTACTGAGTGTCCTTATACTTTTTATTATCTCTTCTATGGTTGGTGGTTCAATATTTATCTCAACAACATCTCCAGGTTAAATATCTGCTAGCACATGTGGATCTTGCGAGTTTAAGGTGGATCATTGGTATATATTTCCTCAGAAAGAATTTCTTATATTTTGCCAGAAAGTAGATTTTTCCATGCCTTTTTACAAAAATATAATAAATGGTTTGGGTGCTATTTTTCAAGCTACAAGTCGTGCAAAACTGCCCAAATTTGCATAGATTGTTCATGAAAAAAACACTTTTTTGTGAATAAAAAGAATTCTGTGAGATAGAATTTTGAAATTAAATATGAGAAGATTTTTTTTTGAAATATGCTTTGAGAAAATAAAAAGAAAAAAATGGTGTCACTGACCTTGATTTCTTGCTACAAGTAAAAATTTAAATTTTCTTTGTCATTCCTTTATAAAGATTTTCCTATTTGAGTTATCTCCCCTTAAATGGCTATGTTGACAAACAAACACAAATATTTGATATTTGATAAATAAGTCTGAATAATGCAATAAATCACTTATTTTTCTTTATCCCAATAAAAGTCTAACCCATTAATTGCCTATCTGTCTCAAAATTTACAGATTTAAGCAAAGAACTAGACCTATCCTGAACTGCTATTTTACAATCCAAGATGGGAGTTTACAGTTAATTAATCTACCTTAAAATATCTTCAAAGTGTTCTTTCCATCTCTCTGTTTGTTCCTTCTTGTTTTTTTGCAAGTTAACTTGCTGTAAAGCTTAACAAAACATATCCCACCTGTCAAGTCCTTTGAAAAATAAATTCACATTGCATGTTAAAAATGCTACAAAAAATTTAATAAAATTTTTATTCTTAAAACCAAGGATTTGTATAGTTAGACTACTATACATGAAGTCCTTGTTAAAACATAATCCTATATTAAGTGTACATGTTTATATTAATTTCATATCAATTTATTCATATGTTTGGTACAGTATGAAATTGAGAAACCTATAAGAATGTATCTGACAAGTTTTAATTGACCTTGACATTAAGTTGGAAGCAAGCTTTGCAGTCTTGAAGGAACAGCATGATATTTATGTGATAGAAGTATATGTTTGATTTCTTCTCATTTCGTTTTTGTATGGAAGATTATGCATTTTTGAAATTAAAACATAAAAGGAAAAAATATATTGATTTGTTGTATAAGACCTCCACTTTTGTTCCTGTATCAGTCTGTGTCTCTGTCAAATGAGATTTTCAAACCAGTCCAAATCTCATCATAAACAACTGAATAGATTTCAGTCTTGTTTACAAAAATATATATATTACTTTTCTTTCTGCAGCAGAATTGAGTATTGAATATTTGGTTTTAAAGAAAAATTGGTTTAGAAGTCAAAATGGTGATTTTTATGCCCCACCTACGATAGTAGAGTGGCATTATGTTTTTCGGTCTGTGCATCCGTTCATTCTTTCATCTTTCTTGTCTGTCTGTCTGGCTTCAGGTTAAAGTTTTTGGTCAAGGTAGTTTTTGATGAAGTTGAAGTCCAATCAACTTGAAACTTAGTACACATGTTCCCTATGATATGATCTTTCTAATTTTAATGCCAAATTAGAGTTTTGACCCCAATTTCACAGTCCACTGAACATAGAAAATGATAGTGCGAGTGGGCATCTGTGTACTATGGACACATTCTTGTTTTCTGTCTATTGATATAGCTGCATTTCTTTTCACATCAAAATTTACAAAACTTACTTTTATCGTGCTGAACATGCATGAAATATTTGCCACTGTTTTTTTAGCAACCAACAATCAATACATCCTTCTCATGACACTTTTTTTTAATTTCCTGAAGTTGAGCATACATGTACTATATTTGGTTTCTGTTCATATATTTTTAAGAGCCAAATTTTTTGTAAGCCTCCTCCATCTCATTGATAATTTGACTGATTTCTATGTTGTAACTTGTCTTTCCTGAGATTCCAGTATAATCAAATTTGAATATTCCTGTGACATATACTACCATTAAGATGCATAGCATAATTATAAACTTGTTTCCACAAAACTTCTAGAACCTGCTGTTTAGGGTTCATATGAAGGGATTCAATGGTTGTCTGCCCTAGGTAGTCATAAGAGGAAAATAAAGCAAGTGGATACAGTTTCAGGAGAGAAAATTGTTAAGACAACAATAAAAGTTCAATGTCTTGTTGAAACTAGTTTTATTTATGCTGATGTTTAAATACTTACAACTCCCATTAGTGTTGTGTTGACTTCATAAAAACAGAATGCAATTGCATTAAAATCTGAAAAATAACTCATTTTTCCAAAATTGTTTAAATTACTATTATATATATGATATTATTTTTTGCCAATTTTATCTATCAGAGCTTATAAATAAGTCTTTGACTATTATATTGTTAAGTATACCAGTTTTTAAAAGCTTAGAGTTGTCTGAAAAATTCATTGAAATTACAAAAAATCCTAGTTTGAACTTTTTTTTTTCTCAAATCAAAAAACATTTCAAAATCCTAAAAATGATAGTAGAATTGGAAACTGTAACAAATCCCCTTAGTAGGATAGTTGCTAGTTAAAATGTCTGTACATGAAAATACTGTGGTAGGCTGGGTTAAAGTGAGCCCTAGACTTAACAAGATCTATGATAATTAATAATACTTGTGTTCCTCATTGATAGACACCAAATGTTCTGATTATTTGTACAACTGTCTCAAAAAAACAAACAACATTGTTTTATGCATTGTTGCTTTTTAGGCGTAATTATTTTGCTATTGAGAATGTTTTCTTTAGAAGAATAAGATCCATTAAAAGTAAATTCAAACCTAAATCATGTGCATAATTATAAGTTTGAAAAAGTTTTGATGAAAAAGGCCAGGAATGCACTACATTAGGGAAAAGGAAAGTTTCTAGTACCGTACTATATTTTGTGTTATTTTTGGGGTAAAAATGCTTACCGGTAAGTATTAATTAATTATTTCTATGTAGTGATATCTATAGTTACTGCATTATTACTCATATTCCTGTGGATTGGCAATACATGTTTTGTGAAAGAAGTAACATTTATTTATTAAAAATCTGAACAGTGAATTACCAGTAAAAGTTACCTTGATTTTGACCTTGTATTGAGTCAATGCAGTCACCTTGATAAGTAATATATTGTACAAATAAGTTGTACTGTACAATTATTTTAATATAAATGATCTTTTTTAATGTACATGTATTATATTTTATCATGTTTAATTATGTTTTAGACACGACATGGTAAATTTGGTTTCCTCTTTGACATTGATGGTGTCATTGTAAGAGGAAAACGTCTTCTTCCATCAGCTAGAGCTGCATTTGAACTGCTGATAGATCGACATGGACATTTTCAAGTTCCCACACTTTTTGTTACAAATGCTGGCAATAGCTTACGGCAACAAAAAGCTGAACAGCTATCAGAATGGTTAAAAATAAAGGTATTAATTAGTTGTCAAATATTTCTATGAAAATTTTGTTTTGAGGGTAAAAAGCTTTTTTTTTCCACAAGGCTTTGAATTTAGAAACTGCATTTTTTGCTTTAAATTTTACTTGTCGAGCCTTCGACTTTTGAAGCGAGACATAGTGATCCTACATTCCGTCGGCGTCGGATTTCTACCAAACTTGGACAGAAGCTTGTTTATGATCGTTGGCGGCGTCCACAAATATTCACTCTGTGGTTAAAGTTTTTGAAATTTTAATAACTTTCTTAAACTATCCTGGATTTCTACCAAACTTGGACAGAAGCTTGTTTATGATCATAAGATTATATTCTAAAGTAAATTTTGTAAAAAAAAATTCTGTTTTTCCGTATTTTACTGATAAATGGACTTAGTTTCTCTGCCAGTTAACATTACATTCACTCTGTGGTTAAAGTTTTAAAATTTTAACAACTTTTTAAACTATCCTGGATTTGTACCACACTTGGACAGAAGCTTGTTTATGATCAGAAGCTAGTATCTAGAAGGAAATTTTGATAAAATTTTGTTCCATTTTTCTGTATTTTACTTATAAATGGACTTAGTTTTCTTCCAGTCAACATTACGTACATTCTGCAGTTTAAGTTTTAAAACATTTACTAGATTCATAAACTATCCTGGATTTTTACCAAACTTGGACAGAAGCTACTTACAATCAAAAGATAGTATAGAGAGGAATATTTTTATTAATTTTTTTCCTCATTTTTGTTGAGCCTGCGATTAACAGCAAAAGTAGGCGAGACACTGGGTTCCGCAGAACCCTTACAAATTTTTTTTTATTGTCAAGCCTGCGACTTCTGTTGCAGAAAGCTCGACATAGGGATAGTGATCTGGCGGCAGCGGCGTTAACTAACTACTTAAAAGCTTAATATTTTAGAAGGTGGAAGACCTGGATGCATCATACTTTGTATATAGATGCCTTATGCTATGAAGTTTCTGTCTGTCATATGTATATTGTCCTTGACCTCATTTTCATGGTTCAGTGACTACTTGAAAAAAAGTTAAGATTTTTTGTAATGTTAATTTCTCTCTTATTATGAGTAATAAGATAAGTATACTTAGTATGTGCGTACCTTGCAAGGTCCTCGAGTCTGTCAGACAGTTTTCATCTGACTTGGACCTCATTTCATGGATCAGTGAACAAGGTTAAGTTTTTGTGGTCAAGTCCATATCTCAGATACTATAAGCAATAGCAATAGGTCTACTATATTTGAAGTATGGAATGATTGTAAAGTGTACATGTCCAACTGGCAGGTGTCATCTGACCTTGGCCTCATTTCCATGGTTCAGTGGTAAAATTTAAGTTTTGATTTGGTCTTTTTATACGGCGGTCGTATATTGGTATCACGCCATCGTCGTTTAGGAATTAGGGGCCAAAAATAAGCATTTTTCTAGTTTAATGACAATAACTTGATGAACGGTTAATGGATCTCTCTGAAATTATACCACAAGTTTCCATACCACAAAGGGATGGTTAGGATTGGCTTTGGGGGGTTATGGCTCAAACCGTTTAGGAATTAGGGGCAAAAAGTGAGAAAAAACAAGGATGTCCTGGTTAATGGACAATTACTTAAGTACAATGTTGTGTTTGAATTACCTCCCTTACACTGCTTTTAAATTATGTATAAAGAAATGTTGTATTGTCTTGAGGTGATTAGCTGTCAATTTATTTTTAGAAGTTACTATTTTAATAATTTTAAAAATGCTTATTAAGGTATATTAATTTTAGCTATGATTTATATGTATGTCATTTTCTATTTTAAGACTTTTATGATGTATTTAAATGGGTTATTATGGTTGCAAACTCCATTGGAAATTTGAATTGAGATTATGACCATATCTGGAGGGAAAGAATTTTTTTGGGAAAAATGGGGGGGTTAAAAAAAATTGTTGGTGGAGGTTGGGGGGTCATGACAATTTTTTCTCCTCAAGATTTCAGAAATCAAAACGAAAATTTCTTCAAATATTTTTTTTTTTGAAAAAAAAGGGGGGGAGGGAGATCAATTCGCAACAGCATAGTGTATTGCTAAAAAGCAAAAAAAAGGGGGGTAAATTTTTTTGGTTTTTCTTTTGGGGGGGTTAATTCGCAACAGCATAGTGTATTGCACAAAAGCATAAAATTGAATATAAATTTAAATCATATAACCAAATCTAAGTTCTTTGACTAAATACAAATTCAGATCTGTATCAAGCGCGAATATTGTGTCCATTTTTGCCCCAACTGTTCAGGGTTGGACCTCTGCAGTCGTATCCAGCTGCCCTTGTCGAAGCAATTTATTGCCATATCAAGTCGAGATAATTTTGTTTTATTCTTGAAATGAATTCTGCTTTGTAAGAAAACTCGCACTTTAAGTCTAATTTTATTGTGCTTACTGTATAAATCTTCTGCAATGGGTTAGGCCAAAAATAAACCTGAATGGCCACTACGTGAACTTCTCACTTTCTGGTGCCTAGAGGAGAAGCAGCTAATTCTCAAGTTTTTCACAGAACACACGTCATGTCTCACTATAAGTCAAGCATGCATGTACTTAGTGGCTTTTATTTCTTAAAAACTGTTACGATATCATATAAATGGATGATGAGTGTTGTGAGCAATTTCTCAGCTATGATATGAAGAGAACAAGTTATGTTTGATAAAATGAGATGGACCCTGCTTAGCACTATAGACCGACACGCTGAACCCATTTTTTTTTCTATCGCACTTGCACACTCCTTATGAAGACATTTCCTCCCACTCGAATCCTAAATACTAAATAGGAGTCATCTTGTCCATTTTTCTGACTCCATACTTCTGCATTCTCAGCGGATGATTAGCAAATTAGAATTTTAATTTTTTTTGGTTTGGTGACCAAAAATCAAACCCGATCTCCAAAATGCGAAGCTAGCACGCTAACTACTACACCACCTCATTAAATGGGGTTCTAACTTCAGACCATCGCATTTAGCTAGTATACACCATCACACTTAATGGTAACATTAACATCAACTTCACAGTTAGACCATTGCACTTCAGTGTAGCTATCAATAAGTTAACATCACAACGTTACCATCGCACTTCAGCATGTTAGCAAACGCACTTCAGCATGGACCATCACACTTCAGCATGTAAGCCAATGCACTTCAACGTGGACCATCGCACTTCAGCATGTTAGCCAACTCACTTCATGGTGGACTATTGCACTTCAGCGTGGACCATCGCACTTCAGCGTGACCATAGCTGTTCAGAGTACCATCGCGGTTCCGAGTTCTACATATATATATATCTGTTTATAAAAATATTGGTCAATCTGTTAATATTAAGCATGAAAATAAAGAATTGAAAAATGCTGGTCTAATGTAAGAATGGCTTCTTTATCCAGAAAGTTGAATCTTTATTTGCTTTTGTCTGAAAAACTTGATTTCAAAATTTGTCTATCCATAATGAAAAACTGCAAGAATCTGCAGTGGATTCACATGAATTAGGATTATAATATAAGCTTATCATTTACCAGTAGAGTTATTCTAATATATCATGAAATGAATAAATATGTACAAACTGAAATGAGGCAGCTGATGATTAAAATAATTTTTCATTGAATTGTTCTATTTTTCAGAATCTTTTTTCTCTAATGATTTAATAAAAAAAAAAGCTCTAAGTATCATATTCTGAATAGATTTGGCATAATATCACAACCAACAGTGCAATCAATGTGTAGTTAATAAAAATAATTTTCCATCGATATTATTATGATATAATAGTACATATTTATTAGTAATTGTTGATTCTTATTTCAGGTTGACGCAGACCAGGTTGTGATGTCTCACAGTCCTCTGAAAATGTTTCGACAGTTCCATGACAAACAAGTGTTAGTCACAGGACAAGGGCCAGTTGTAGATATTGCTAAAGGCCTAGGATTTAAAAATGTGATAACAGTAGACCAGATTCGACATATTTTTACCAATCTTGATATGGTTGATCATAAACGTCGCAAATCTGCCGTAAGTTACTACAATATTACAAAGACATTAAACCACAAGACTTACATATTCACAAATGTATTTAAATGTAGACTACATTTTACAATTCATCACATATTAGGATATCCCTATCAGTTATAGCTGGTGCCTTATAAACAGGATATGATATAACTTTTTTCACATCACATCTCGTGTCAACCCTCAGTCCATATTGAGCATCTGAGGTTGATATTAGAGATAGGATACTCTAAATATTTATCTAGAATAAAAACTAAAATTCATTAAATTCATGACACATGAATTTACAATCACAACATTTACATTATGATAAGATTACACACTTATAATGATGGAGATAAACTCTGTAAGTTACATACTGTTTTACTGAAAACATTGATATCCCAGTCAGACAACACAACCCATTGTCTGTGTAATCTTCTGGTAATTTAGAATGAAACTAAATTCATAGGAATTATATACAGTTATTGACTGGATTGGAGGTTTCAAGCCATTCCTTAAACTTGAGGGTGTTAAGGTGAGGGCAAACTATTGGTGATAAGATCAAACAAAAATGACTTACCAATACAGACTAGGTGTTTTGTTATACAACTTCCAAAATAAACCAATCATTATTACTGTGGATTCATTATTATTCATTGGATACCAATTTTCAAGGATTTTGTGGTTACATGGAAATTACAAATTTAAATGTTAACAAATTACTTTTTTTTCCTCAATCCGTAAAAATTGGTAGCCACAAAAATAAATGAATCCACAGTATGCTAAGCCTTTTAGACTTCTGTAACATTCATTGAATTATATATTGTACTTGATTTCATATGTTTTATACATGTACATAAAGGACATTTTTTGCATCTAGGCAGACTAGTATGGATAGGAGACTATCAAAGAGCTTCCACAGTCAAAGGGGCCTCGGTGGCCGAGTGGTCTAAGTAGTTACTACTGTAATCACTAGCCAGTCAACACTGAGGTTGTGAGTTCGAACCCGCTCGTGCGGGTGCACTCGACTCAATCTTAATTGACTAGGATTGTCAGTTTTCCTATCGAAGGTCGGTGGTTTCTCCGGGCACTCCGGCTTCCTCCACCAATAAAACTGACCGCCACGAAATAGCCCAAAAGTGGTGCTTAAAAGTGGCGTTAAAACACCAAAATCAAAAATCAAATCTACAGTCAAAGAATTCATTAGTACAAAAACAGGTTTAACTAAAGACTACAACTTACGAGGTTCCTGACTGGGACAAACACATTTATTAATGAGATAAATTGTATGCAATGCCAAAGCTTTCCAGTATGACTATACCTCATGTCCACAGCAGCTGTTAAATAAAGAAAACATGGAATGTAATAAAATGTTTGTCTCTGCATTAGGCATTATTTTTATTTTAATTTGTACATTTGAAACTTGTAAGGTTATTTTGTGATTTTTATTTTTATTTGTACAAATATATATTTTGTCAGGTAAATGTTTAAAAAAATTTTTTGTGTTTTTTTTTCCAGCCTTGTGGATTTCAAGATTACTTTCCAAGAATAGAAGGTAGGTTTTAAAGTAAAAGAAAATACTTTTGACATTTAAAACAAATGTTCTTTTGTTCAGGCTTGCCCATTACATGTTGAAGTGGCAATAGCATACATTTTTGTTATGCCCCGCCGAAGCGGAGGGGGCATTAAGGATTACCCTTGTCTGCATGTCCCGAAATTGGTTTCCGTTCTATAACTTTAGTTTGCCTCAACTAAATGTTATGAAACTTAGGGTGCTATAAACAGTTTCGTATAAAAACTAGGGTTATTCCCGACTTAAAATAACCATGGAGGAAATCCTTTTATTCATATAATTGGTACAAAATATCATGTTTTTGTATTTGATTGTAAAATTAGTTAATTAGCTTTCAATTTAAACAGGTTGAATGATTAAAATAATTTTAAAAATTAGATTAAATATACATGTTTTGAGGGAGACAACACTGTAAACATCCTGTTTTTTGGCAGTGAAAATTGAAAACTTATTTGCAGCCACTGTAGCTCTTTTGAAGCAGGAAACCGTACCCTGAAACAAGATTTTTATTAAAGGCCAGGTAAAACCTATGAATTTCATACAGTTTTGATTATGGAAAATGTGCCTGTATCATGTTTACATGGGTATGCACATGACCTGATTTCAGGTTTTTATGTTCAGATTAGGCAACTTTTCCCCTTTTCTCTGGATAGAACTTTTAACTATATTAAAAGTACACTATATTTTATTTCAACATAAACTAGAGAAAATTCTGATTCCAGTGATATCTAGTTTTATACAAATATCTTTATTAACCATTCCACCACTAAAGGTCACTTAGGCATGGTCCCTTAAAATATGACGTCATAGAAAAAACTGTTGATTGCACCCTTAAAGGGCTAAAGATATAATATAGTGAGGTTTTAGCATAGAAATGTGTTAGTGAATGGAGTAAAACAATTCTGAAAAATATCATATGGCATGCATACTTTAATTTAAAAGCATCAGTTTGGTATATTTAATGCAAATATTACAGATTTGTACATAGCAACCAGATTATGGCAGATATAAGAAAACCAGACTGTGTGCAAATTTTGAAGTTTTTTCATCTTTTTGCGACGTCATAATATTTTTATTCATTCTCTCATATATTTGGAACCAAAAGTTGCACATGAAAAGTGTAGATTTTTTCTACTTTGACCTTTACTACTGATCAGTTTAACATACATTTTTATTCATTATATTATATATTTGGTACTTTTTATAGTCAAATAGCTACAAGTGCCGTTTCTAAGAAATACATTATTTCAATATTTTTCTCAACTCAGCTACACCTTAGTTCATATAATACTAGGGACAAAATCTGTTTAAAGTAACTTTATTTATGTTTATTTCATAGTTTTTATTCTATTTATTCAAAAGAAACCCAATTTTATGATTTTTTTCTTTGTATAACTGATGAAAATGTGATACAGGAAATGTTTGGAATATGCCAGTTTAACTATTTGCCACTGGCCAATATGCCAATACCAAGCGACATAAAAAATGAGCTGTAGTTTCACTATCATTGGTCGCAATCCTTAAAGTAAGACATCATTTTAATCGATATAATGTACAGATTCAGAAAAGTGGAGAATTTTTTATATATCGCATACAAAGTTTTGCTTAAGGGTGCTATAAACAGTTTCAGTATAAAAACTAGGGTTATTCCCGACTTAAAATAACCATGGAGAAATCCCTTTTATTCATATAATTGGTACAAAATATCATGTTTTTGTATTTGATTGTAAAATTAGTTAATTAGCTTTCAATTTAAACAGGTTGAATGATTAAAATAATTTTAAAATTAGATTAAATATACATGTTTTGAGGGAGACAACACTGTAAACATCCTGTTTTTGGCAGTGAAAATTGAAAACTTATTTGCAGCCACTGTAGCTCTTTTCAAGCAGGAAACCGTGCCCTGAAACAAGATTTTTATTAAAGGCCAGGTAAAACCTATGAATTTCATACAGTTTTGATTATGGAAAATGTGCCTGTATCATGTTTACATGGGTATGCACATGACCTGATTTCAGGTTTTTATGTTCAGATTAGGCAACTTTTTCCCCTTTTCTCTGGATAGAACTTTTAACTATATTAAAAGTACACTATATTTTATTTCAACATAAACTAGAAAATTCTGATTCCAGTGATATCTAGTTTTATACAAATATCTTTATTAACCATTCCACCACTAAAGGTCACTTAGGCATGGTCCCTTAAAATATGACGTCATAGAAAAAACTGTTGATTGCACCCTTATACACAATGCTTATTACCACAAAATTCAGATCAAGGTCAAATTTGAGTGACATCACTTTCACCGTTCTGGAGTTATGTCCCTTTATTAAAATATATATGCAAGCGGGGGCATCATCTGTGTCCCATGGACACATTCTCTATTTATTTGTATTTTCTTTCTTAGTTCTAATGAAGCCATAAATAAGAAGCTTATAAATGTTTTAAAACCAATAATATGTATGTCCATGTTTGCAAAATACCCAAATTTCACTGAAATTAGCTATAGATGCCTCATGGATTCTTCTCAGAAAGTCTGAAAATTTCAAAGACAGAACATGAAAGAAAAGACAACAATAAAACAATTTATCACCATACGATGTCATGAATTTCTTTGAATTGACCTTAAAATCTGAGGCAAACAATAATGCATAATAACAGTTAGTTGTACCCTGCACAACGCCTTGCAGGGGACATAGAAATACTGGGTGTCCATCTGTCCGGTTTTGTTAGCGCTCTCACATGTACAATTCTTGCCAGATTTTTATAAAACTTATATCATAGGTTTATATCAGCAATGTCTTGGACGAGTTTGAAAATCAGTGCCGATCATTTATTTTTAAAAGAGTTATACCCCTTGGAAACAGTATTGATATGGAAAATTGCATTGTTAGCACTCTCATGTGTACAATTCTTGCCAGATTTTTATGAAACTTATATCATAGGTTGATATTAGCATAGTCTTGGACGAGTTCGAAAATCAGTGCCGATCTATTATTTTTAAAAGAGTTATGCCCCTTGGAAACATTAATTATATGGAAAATTGCATCTTTAGTGCTCTCATGTGTTCAATTCTTGCCAGATTTTTATGAAACTTATATTATAGGTTTATATCAGCAATGTCTGTGGCGAATTTGAAAATCAGTGTCAATCAATTATTTTTAAAAAATTTATGTCCCTTGGAAACATTAAATATATGGAAAATTGCATTGTTAGTGCTCTCATGTGTACAATTCTTGCCAGAATTTTATTAAACTTATATTATAGGTTTATATCATCAATTAGGTCTTTGACGAGTTCAAAAATCAGTGCTAATCATTTATTTTTTAAAGAGTTAGGCCCCTTGGAAATATTGATTATATAAAAAATTGCATTGTCAGCGTTCTCATGTGTACAATTACTGCCAGAATTTTATGAAACTTATATCATAGGTTTAAATCAGCAATGTGTCGGCCTCAAACCGGAAGTGACAGGCTATCTTACTTAAGGATGTGTGTTCTACTCCTAGATAATGTAGTACTGGTGTTTTGACAACTAATTCTAGGAAGATGCTTTTGAAATTTTGAGTTACTTTTATTTTGATTAGCTTACAGTTTGAATTAAAATGTACTAAATGTTCATCGATAATTCAAATAATTCAACTTCAGTTTGAAAATGGCTATCACAAACACTACTTCGCGGATCTGCGCTGCGCGGAAAGTAAAATCAATACACATCTACGAGACAGCAGTTTCTGCTTTTATCGGTATTCCCCAGACATGCATGAGATCCATATCAACGGGAGTACTTTAATCCCGGTTTCAGGGGTTTCCTCCCGTCCTGCGGTTGAAGAGAAACAAAGTTTGGAGACTTATTGTTTTGCTCAGTTCTTATTATTTTTCTTCTTGAGGTCTATTTAGGGGTATTTTGAGGGGCCAACAGAAGGGAGGGATTTAGTATAGAACCCTATGGGATTTATTTTTTTTAAATTTTCAAATGACTATAACTTGAAAACAGTAAGTGATAGACACACACGGTTTTCAGTAATGATCACAGGATCATAAAACAAATCAAATGAAATATAGCGGGAGTCCTTCTGGATCAGCCCCACCCCCTCCTGTTTGAGAACTTGTAAAAGGTTGAGATCCCCACCCCTAAACCATATATATTCTTGTATGGGACAATAAAACAAGTCAAATGAAATATAGGGGAGTCCCAGGGTAGGTGTTACCCCAACCCATCCTGTTTTGAGAACTTTTAAACAGTCCATATCCCCTCCCCTAAACTATATATATTCTTGTATGGGACAATGAAACAAATCAAATGAAATAAAAGGCGAATCCCCTGGAGTCACTCCCACCCCCTTCCTGAGAATGACTAATTATGGGAGCTTTGTTTGGGAGACTTCGTAACAGCATCATGTTACAATTATTTCTTGTATTATGTAATTTTTTTTTTAAAGTCTGAAAAAAAGTTAAACACCCAATCTACATATTTACAACCTATTTGAAATATTACACATCTACCGTTGCAAACTTTCCACAGGTGCTGTCCAGCACTTTGATTATGTTAAATTCCTCAATTTCAAGCAGTCACAGCTCTTTTGTGTAAATAAAGTGACAGTCATTGCATGTCAAAGCAACTCAGAGAGTACTGGTTCCCTGGAACTTCAGAAGAACCAAAACAGGTACTTCAGATCTGAGAATCAGGCAAAATGAACCCTGCTGTTTGAATTTTACACAATTTTTTTATTATTCAAAAAGTGTTCTACAATGATCACCAATCATTCATCTTACATTTGATACCATAAAAAAACCCCAAAGTATTCTACATATTTTGAAATCTACACCCATGCATAGGAAATATTTTGTTTTAAGTATGTACTTTTTTCTGGTATGTTCTTTCAGACTGGGCCTGAATAGTGGTGTAACACCATGACAATTTTTCACATTTTTTGGCATTTTTGCCTTTTATCTTGAAAACTATAATAAATAGATCGCAACTTTTAATAATAAACATGACCGAAATTGTTAGTGCAGTCCTTATTGAAGTTATTGCCCTTTAATGATATTTCATTTCACTGATTTTTGCATTTTTGCTTATTATTTTGAAAACAATATAATACTAGATAGATTGGCACTTTAACTAGCAAAAATGATCAACAAAACAAGACATTCTGTATGTGCCTGACCCAAGTCAGGAGCCTGGTGTGGTTGTCATTTGTTGCTGTATATCATATTTGTTTTTCGTTCATTATTTTGTACATAAATCAGGTTGTAAGTTTTCTCGTTTGAATTGTTTTACATTTGTCATTTCAGGGCCTTTTATAGCTGACTATGTGGTATGGGTTTTACTCATTGTTAAAGGCAGGCCATACAGTGACCTGTAGTTTATAATTTCTGTGTCATTTGGTCTTTTGTGGAGAGTTGTCTCATTGGCAATCATACCACATCTTCTTATTTTTAAAGATAAATACATCAACATGACTGAAATTGTCAGTTAACTCTAAATAGAATTATTCCTCTTTAATGATGATTTTTACTAAAAAATGGCCATTGTTGAAGTGCAGGTGAGCAACACAGGGTCTTAAGAGCCTCTAGTTTTCTATTGCAATCAACTTTGTACTGGTTCAAGAATGTTATATGGAAATTGCAATGAAAAATTAGTGTTATTTTTTTTCTGTATACATATGTATTGGCAAAAAGTTGTCTACAGGTTTTTAATAAAAAAACAAAAAGGAATCATTTCTGTATGGTATGCCCTTAAGGAACCACATTATTGAAGGAATAAATTTTATATGGTCACATTCTATAAGAAAATACTGCTCTTCAATTTATCCAGTGAGCACATTTTATATATAAGATTATTTTATGTTAAAAATTCTGTTTCGTTATAATTATATCCATATTTTATTTTGCAGCTGTGATATTGTTTGGAGAACCAGTCAGATGGGAGACACATTTACAACTTGTAGTTGACATTTTGTTAGCTAATGGAAAACCAAACGAAGCACCAAGTGAAATCCCTTATCCACATCTTCCAGTTCTAGCCTGTAATATGGATCTATTATGGATGGCAGAAGCATGCATGCCTAGGTAACTACTCATTTATCTATTTGTTAGTTTTGGGTTATAATTCACTCATTGTGAATGATACATGTAGGACCAATGTGAAATTTCATTGTTAATAAATGTTCATCTGTTACAGGTGATATACAAAGGTAAGATTTCCTTGCTTTGATCTTGTATCATGTGACACAAACATATCTGTCATGTATGCATGTGAATGCGATATTGTTTTGCATTACTGCAGCATATTGTTTGGTATGTTTTTGATCTTTACATATATGGGGGAACTGAAGATAAGTCTGTGATATTAGAACTGAGTTTGATCTTTACATATATGGGGGAACTGAAGATAAGTCTGTGATATTAGAACTGAGTTTGATCTTTACATATATGGGGGAACTGAAGATAAGTCTGTGATATTAGAACTGAGTTTGATCTTTACATATATGGGGGAACTGAAGATAAGTCTGTGATATTAGAACTGAGTTTGATCTTTACATATATGGGGGAACTGAAGATAAGTCTGTGATATTAGAACTGAGTTTGATCTTTACATATATGGGGGAACTGAAGATAAGTCTGTGATATTAGAACTGAGTTTGCTGAATGTTTTAGGTTCAATGAATTAAACAAAAATCTGTCAGATTGGAATTTGGAACTGAGGTTATAAAATAAGTGTCAAATTAAAATAGGAAATTTGTGGTCCATATCTTTATATTGCCTTCTACTGTCTAATGGAAATATTACATTTAAATTACACATAAATAAAATGTGATCTCCATCACTCATGGTTTAATTCTTCAAAGTATAATATAACAGGGCACAAGCAGGTCAATATAACAAGTAAGCACACAGCAGAAGTATTACTGTTATATTTAAAACTTCACCTGTTTTGTATGCAATTTATTTTCTATTCCTGGATATTTTCCTCCAAAGACATTTAAGCAGTTATTAAGGAATATTAAAGAGTGCAGGTTTAGATGTAGCTAGTATGTTACAAAACATATACTGTATACAAATGTAATGTTTTTTTTTTTACACTCTTAAGTAAATAGAAATATTTTTTGAAATACTTTAAATTGATAATAAAGTTCAGAGTAAAGTCAGAGTACCTGTTGCATATATCAGATTGAAACTTTAGAATAACAGTTTTATATGTTATTATGGTTATTTTCAGATTTGGACATGGATGTTTTCTTGTATGTTTAGAACAACTCTACCAAGTAAGTGTGGCAAATTTATATATAACCTTAAATACTCTTATTGTAAAAATCAAGTAGTCAGAGATACATATTGTATACTGCATTATTTTCTATATTTAACCCCTTGTTACCCTTGTCAGGTGGTAATGTATGGGGGTATGTAAAAACATGACTATTGAAAAACAAATAAAAGATTAAAAAAAAAAAAAGCAAGTGTGGCAAATACAGTAGCTAATGGAATTTGATATTTCTACATCTAGTCATATTTTTTTTCCCTCCATCAACCACTTCAATTATGAATCTTATACTGGAGTAAAATATCTAGGCTAATCATGCAAATTTGATTGATATTATTAATCAAATATTTTTAAGGATTTGTGATTCGTTAAAACTTCATCACATGTACATTTGTATTTACTCAGTTTGCACACCAATACTGTTGTGTTTAGCTTTTTGTAGGTCAAAAACAGCATATTGCACAGGGCATACAGCATGTTACTAAAAATACATTCTAGATATCCCCAAATTTACATTGTTCATGCAATAGTTGTTGATTAATAATATGACAATTGTAGCCTTTGGTTGAGGTCAATACGATGTTGTATGGACCTAGAGAAGCATATCGACCTCTGACTTCGTCCTCAGTCAATATGCTTCTCTTAGGTTGATATAACCTCATATCGACCTCATACAAAGGCTATAATTGTATAATATATCCCTTCATTTAGACATTGAGTAAGGAGCATTATCATGGTTTCTTGTATATTACGTAACTTATTTTCTTGTCATACATTTTTTCCTAATACCAAATACATCCATTTAATTATTCCATTAAGGCTAGCAACACTGTGCAACCCCATTTCTAGACTCATTGCACAAGTATTGCCTTTATATCAGTTGAATATAAATATATTTTCACATAATATAATTAATGTTGGGAATCAGGTTTAGACACAATATTGGTTTTGTTCCATAAAACCTAGAAGCAGAAGGATATTTATAATACGTTTTATTTGTGAGAAGCTTAACATTTTTATGAAAGTCTTTATATATATATATAGTTAATGATTTTGTCATAAAAGATGAAAGTTTGAAATGAATTTCATTTTTGAACGAAGATTTAAATACCTTCTACAAGATGTAACACCGTTTTCTTTAATTGTATTCTTTCTCTTTTAGAAACTTTCAGGCAGAGAACTTAAATACACAGCATTAATAGGTAAACCAAGTGAAATTACATATCATCATGCAGACCATCTCCTGTATCAGCAAGCCAAACAACTAGGAATGGAAAATGTAGATAATATATATTGTATAGGGTATGTAATTCTTAAATTGACAAGTTACCATCTTTCAGTCATTGCCCTATCTATTTCATATCTTTTAAAGTATATATAGGGTATGTAATACTGTTTAAATTATTGTCATCTTTTTGTCTTTTGACTTTTCTTTTTCACATTTTGTCCTGTTAGTCGTAGAATGAGAGACATAGGGAGGCTAATCAAGTGGCAGTGTCTGTGACAGCATAAGCTATTTGCATAAAGCTTTATATTTGAGAAATGTACGTAGATCTTGTTATTATTCAATGTATTAAATATATTTATCCTATTACTTAGTCTCATAATAGGTGAGAATGTCAGAACATAAGGCATCTGTTTAAAAGATATTAAGTAACTTCTGAAATATAAAGCTTTATGCAAATAGTTTATGCTGTCACATAATGGCCATATAGGAAATTTTAGCCACATTTTTCTCAGGTACTACAGCTTCCTGAAATTTGGTACCAAGCTTCATATGAGCAAGTTATACTATGTGATATTTTTTCAGATATTGCAGATCCAGGATTTTGAAAAAAGGGGGAGGGTGGTCACCCAAGGCATTAACAATATTAGTAGTTCCATTAGGATTGCCCCCTAGATCCTGCTCTGTTCACATTCATTGCTCATCAATATCCCTTTAAATCAAACATCTGATTGTAATGTATTTGGAAATGCAGGTCTAGCTTGAGTACTTGTGTATTTTAAAGGAATTAACTCCATGTTTGAATAGGTGTAAATATAGACTTCTCTTTTATTCCTTTAAAGTTTTAAAGTAAAAATAAATTTAACAAAGATTGAGGTTGGTCCACAATTTCTTAATTTACAATTCTCATGTAGAAAATTAATTATGAGAATAACTCAAGTTCTTCATTGTTATTCTGTTTATAAGTTTTGATTTATATTGTAGAGATAATCCAGAAACAGATATATATGGTGCCAATTTATATAACAGATATTTACAAAATCGTGCCTTTCAACTGAGAAGCAAAAGGAAAAAGAGAGTTGTAGCAGGAAATTCCTCATCTCTTGATGTTGACTCTGATGATGATGAACTTATTAGTTCTGTTGTTAATACTATAGAAGACGAAGAATTAGAGAGTAATTATGCTTTGAACTGTCACTCAATTTTAGTATGCACCGGAGTATATTGTTCATCTCGTGACTATGTGACTTATGACAACAAAAAACCGTCCAACCATAATCACAGAGACTTTGTTCTAGACCCTCATCTCAAACAACCAAATTATGTTGTGCAAAATGTACATGAAGCAGTTCAATTAGTCTTTCAAAAAGAACAATGATATTAAAGATTTTAGTTGATTGGTTTTTAAGGATAAGAATCTTGTTAATGTATACACTCCTTTTATTGTTTTTATTGTCATTATTATTTATTATTTTTTAAATGGTCATCTTTAGATTGTTGTTATTATTATTTTTTTGAGAAAATTGTTTTATCATTATTCCAGAGATGTGAGTAATTGCATGGAACACCCTCATGACTCTATCATACATTTCATTGATAAACAAAACATGATTGCAATAATAGTGTTAGTTCAATTGTGCTATTCTGACTGAAATTTTTAAAACTATGTGTGCATAATTCTAATGGTTTTACGATTGTTTTAAAGAACCCTTTTAAATATAATATTGTTCATAGAATTCAGAAAGATAATTATTCCAGAATGATGCAATTATTTCCAGAAGTTTCAGAACTTTAATATTTTATAAAATTACAATATAGGAAAACAATATTTGTATTTTGTCAAAATTACTGAATTTCTAGAATTTTTTTGCTTACTTGTGGAGTAAATATATAATATCGCATATACACTATTGATTTTACCAGAATTGAAGAACGTTGAATTCTGTAGCTGACCAACAGTTATACAAATAACTGTATAAGTAACTAAACTGACTATACAGTATTGGATTTGCTCATCGTTAATGCCCATACAGTGACCTACAGTTGCTTAAATTTGCTTCATTTGGACTCTGTTGGCTATTTGTCTCATTGTCAATCATATCGCATCTCCTTATTTTATTATGAATTCCTATTATGTTGGAACTATTTGGAAAATTTTATCTGTGCATTCACAATAAAAAATTAATGGTATTTTGAAAACAAATCTATTGTTCAATAGATATAGGAAGATGTGTGAGTGCCAATGAGACAACTCTCCATCCAAGTCAAAATTTATAAAAGTAAACCATTATAGGTCAATGTATGGCCTTCAGAATGTTTAAAATTCCAGTATTTTGGTTTCAGTAGTTTTGAATTACTACATTTATAGTTGAAAAATTTTAAAATTATAGCATCTGAAAAAGATTACCTGGTTAAAAAGAACAAGGACAATAAAACTTGGGACTAACTATCATTTCTTTTTCCAGCTTGAATTCAGTATTTCAGCCAGTAAGGCTTGCTTATCGGGATTAAATAAACTAAATAAAAGAACTACTGTGTATTAAATATTATGTGTATAAAATTTGTCACATCTACAATTTTATAATACTGCAATATAATTTTCTCATGACTATATTAGTTTCCATTCAGTTTCATTTGAGTGCGTTTCAGTTTTACTGAACTGCCTTGGTGGTCTCGTGGTAGCATGCTTGCTAGTCTTGATTGAGGAAGCATATCCTGCTTGGTTAAAACATAGACTTGAAAATTTGTATTTGCTGCTTCTCCACTAAGCACACATCATTTAGGGGTTAGAGCAAAGACTGGTCAACTAGGAGTCAATCTGAGATTGTCATTGAATACATATATTAATATGTAGGGAAAACCATCACTGTTTCAACAAATTTATTCAACTTGAAAAATAGGTAAGGACTTCTGTCTGAGCTTGGAAATGATGTAGTGTATAAAATACTGTGCTGTCTGAGCTTGGAAATGATGTCAAGGTCATTACTTATTGATGTAGTGTATAAAATACTGTGCTGACTCTAAGCTTGGAAATGATGTTAAGGTCATTACTTATTGATGTAGTGGGTAAAATACTGTGCTGTCCGAGCTTGGAAATGATGTCAAGGTCATTACTTATTGATGAAGTGTATAAAATACTGTGCTGTCTGAGCTTGGAAATGATGTCAGGGTCATTACTTATTGATGTAGTGTATAAAATACTGTGCTGACTCTATGCTTGGAAATGATGTCAAGGTCATTACTTATTGATGTAGTGGGTAAAATACTGTGCTGTCCGAGCTTGGAAATGATGTCAAGGTCATTACTTATTGATGTAGTGTATAAAATACTGTGCTGACTCTATGCTTGGAAATGATGTCAAGGTCATTAGTAATTGATGTAGTGGGTAAAATACTGTGCTGTCTGAGCTTGGAAATGATGTCAAGGTCAGTACTTATTGATGTAGTGGGTAAAATACTGTGCTGTCCGAGCTTGGAAATGATGTCAAGGTCATTACTTATTGATGTAGTGTATAAAATACAGTGCTGTCTGAGCTTGGAAATGATGTCAAGGTCATTACTTATTGATGTAGTGTATAACTGTGCTGTCAGAGCTTGGAAATGATGTCAAGGTCATTACTTATTGATGTAGTGTATAAAATACTGTGCTGTCTAAGCTTGGAAATGATGTCAAGGTCATTACTTATTGATGAAGTGTATAAAATACTGTGCTGTCTGAGCTTGGAAATGATGTCAAGGTCATAACTTACTGATGTAGTGTATAAAATACTGTGCTGTGTAAGCTTGGAAATGATGTCAAGGTCATTACATATTGATGTAAAGTATTTATAAAAAGCAACAAACAAAATTATCATAAATCACTGACCTTTGAAAATAAGGTCAAGATCAGGTGACCTTATCAGATTAACATGTATACCTGAATTTAATATAAAGATTATCTGGACGAAGTACATTTACCGCGTAATGTAATTCAGAAACTAACCAAACCTTAAATATTTTAAAATCCATGAATTCAGATTTGTTCAGCTGACAATTAGAACCACAGCTGAGTGTACATATATAAAAATAAAATTGGGTAACTAATGGTAGACTTGACAAACAAGATTTACATAGCTCCAACAGCAAGGGATTTCCTCTTAGTTTGTCAAATTAATGTTAATTTTTTTTTTATGAACATTTACCATTTGCCACACAATTATTGCTTTACAAAACTGGCTTTAATTATCCCAGGAGTTTGAGCCTTTGAGAAGCAGCAGATAATAGCAAAACTGAAAAATAGTCGTGGACACCAGACCTGGACTAACGAACATACCGGTACAATGATTCATCAGAGCAAAATATCTTATACACCAACTTTTAGTACCGGTAATTGGAACACACACTAGTGAAAACATACATTTGATTTTGTAAGTCACATGATAACTATCGTGTTTCTGTACCGTTTGCCAATAATTGAGAATGGAAATGTGGAATGTGTCAAAGAGACAACCTGACCAAAGAGCAGAAAACAGCCCATAGCCACCAATGGGTCTTCAACGCAGCGAGAAAAATCCTGCACCCTGAGGCAGGCTTCATCTGGCCCCTAAATAATATTGTATACTAGTTTAGTGAAATGGACGCCACACTATACTCCAAAACATATAAATGAACCAAAATAAAAAAACATACAAGAGTAAACAAGACTAAAAAAATTTATATACAAAACCTGTTCTACCTCTTGAAATGCATCTTTCTTTACAAATAGATAGCTGAATAACATACAAAAAAGTACTTGTTACCTTAATGACCACTGATAATGAGGCCAAAGCAATGACACAAGTGAGAAAGACATATTCCGTTTTAAACAAATCCACATACCAAATACTGTTGATCAATCATGCAGTTACTTATTTACTGAGAAACAGAACTCATCCTGAAAACTTAACTCGATCACCGAATTGTTAAATTAAGGTCATATGTCAGACGCACACATACTCTTTCCAAACAATCTTTACAAAAAATATTGTTGACATATGTAAAGTTACAGAAAAATAACTTACAATCTAAATATTAAATGATATCTAAAGAGGGAAGTTGAAGACAGGGCCATATGACATTTGTCACACAGACCTTTACTCTTTTCAATCAATGTACAGAATAAATATTGTTGAGCTATCGTTTATAGCTACTGAGGAAGTTCGATCAGACCTCATCCTGAAATCTTAACCTGACCACTCCAGTGTGAAATTAAGGTCAAAGCAATATAGCATATTTCAGGACCAACAGTCAATCCTGCTATAAAGGTCACCTCTTATATAATACAGCAAAATCTTGTCTTTTCAGGTCACCCTCTTCTATACCTATGCATTTTGAGCCTTGATTTGACTAAACTACTTTCATATACGAATAAAAGGAAATGTGTAGTTTTTGTCAATGAGACAGCAGTGGCAGATCCAGAACTTTTTATAAGGGGGGGCTCGCTCCAGTCATGCTTCAGTGATTCCCTATATAATCAACCAAATTTTTCCCACAAAAAGGGGCCCCAGGGCCCTGCCCTGGATCCGCCTATGGACAGCAACCCAAATACTGTAAATTCAGAAATTATTGCAAGGTTTTCTTAATGTGAATAATGCAACTGGGGAGTATTGCAATAATAAGAAGAACATGCATTTTGATATCTGATACATATATATGTATGCAGCTTTTCCTGAATGCGGAATATTTAATCTCACTTTTTTTTCCATTCTTTAAAAATCACAATTATAAAGGCACACAAAAAATTCTTGAATTTACAGTAATACAAATAACCTAAAGACATCTAGTGATCAACATACAGTCTTAAACAAAGGAAAGGTGTCTAAGTTTTATCAAGCTCCAAATTGCATCGTTTTAAAACAACTGAGTATAAATGAAACAGAGACTATTAATGATCTTTTATCAACACTGAATTCTCTTAAAACAAAAAAAAAACATTAGGGTATGACGTAAGACAACCACTGTGCCAGTTCCTTACAGTCAAATAAACGGCAAATGAATATTACTACTACTTCATTAATTTAACTCTGGTGAATAGTGGTCTCATTGGCAATCATACCACATCTTCTCATTTTTGTCGAGCCTGCGACTTCTATCGCAGAAAGCGAGACATAGGGATAGTAATCCGGCGGCAGCGATGATGGCATTAACAAACTTCTTGAAAGCTTTATATTTCAGAAGGAAAAGATCTGTATGCTTCATACTTTGTATTTAGATACCTTATGTTATGAAGTTTCCGTCTATCATATGTCCATTGTCCTTGACTTCATTTTCATGGTTCAGTGACTTAACTTGGAAAAAAAGTTTAGATTTTTTGTAATCTTAATTTCTTCTATGAGTAATAGGATAACTATATTTGGTATGTGCGTACATTGCAAGGTCCTCATGCATGTCAGACAGTTTTCACTTGACCTCGACCTCATTTTATGGATCAGTGAACAAGGTTATGTTTTTGTGGTCAAGTCAGTATCTAAGATAATGTAAGCCATAGGTCTACTAATTTGGTATATGGAATGATTGCAAGGTGCACATGTCCAACTGGCAGGTGTCATCTGACCTTGACCTCATTTTCATGGTTCAGTGGTTAAAGATAAGTTTTTTTTGTTTTGGCCTGTTTTTCTCATACTGTATGCAAAAGGTCAACTATATTTGGTGTATGGAAATATTTTACTATGTACATGTCAGTCTGGCAGGTTTTATTTGACCTTGACCTCATTTTTAAGGTTCATTGCTATATGTTAAGTTTTTGTGTTTTGGTCTGTTTTTCTTAAACTATAAGCAATAGGTCAACTATATTTGGTGTATGGAACTATTGTAAGGTGTATATGTCTGTCTGGTAGTTATCATCTGACCTTGATCTCATTTTCATGGTTCATTGGTCAATGTTAAGTTTTCCTGGTTAGGTTTGTTTCTTAGATACTATATGCAATAGGTCAACTGTATTTAAATCATGGAATGATTGTTAGGTGTACATGTCCAACTGGCAGGGTTCATCTGTCCTGACCTCATCTTCATGGTTCATTGGTCACTATAAATTTTTCACGGTTTGGTCTGTTTCTTGTATACTACAAAATGTATATGCAATAAGTTAACTATATTTGGTGTATGAAATGATTGTAAGGTATACATGTATTTCTGGCATGGTTTATCTGACTTTGACCTCATTTTCTTTGACTATAAAAAGTTTATATGATACTTGTAGTAAAACTATATTTAGGACTATCAACATAAAGTCAATAGTCTATAAAGCAGGCGAGGCATTTCAGCATGTACACTCTTGTTATATATGAGTGAAGGTTAAACTAGTTTTTATGAAATCTCAATCTTATTCTTAATAATTTCAATTAGTGAAGGTTAAAAAAAGTCTACAAGAAAAACACTATTAAAACTCTACATTGAAAGTATAATATACACTAAAACAGCTCTGTAGTCAGCTCTTTAGTACTGACACTTTTTATAACATACCGTACCTTTGCAATTGAATTCTCCATTGATATATTATTATAAAACTAAGGTTCAAACTCCTTCAGACAAAGTTGACCATAAATGGATTTGGTTATTCTTTCAGACCCTTTTATCATATAGCTCAGACTCTTCATAGGCTTAGGTAGTTTTAAATCCTTGACTTTTAATTTTTGGGTGTGATAGTTCCTGATGAAGGTAAATCCAGAAAAGCGCTTTGAAATTCAGACTCAAACAAAATTTATAAAGTTACTACTGACCACATGATGCCATATTAAAACATGACACATTTGACATAAAATACAAATTCTGCACACAAAAAGATATCTTACCTTAATAACATCTTTTTAATAGCAAAATATTTTGGTTAGGAAAAGAAAAGTTGGCTATTTATTCATATAAAGATTGAAGGAGAAGTTCTGATATCTAGCCTACTAAACAACAATTTGCATGTGTTGTCATTTTTTAAGATACCTCCATGTGTAGTAATGGAAAACAGGAGTCCAGAAAGTGCTCCCACATTACAATTCATCATTGTTTAGCTGCATACCAAGTATGAAGTCATTCTTTTCATTAATCAAATGTGTGACAAAAAATCAAATTCATTCAACATATTGATAAATTCAAAGTATAAGAAAATAGAAATTGACCTACATTAAAATATGAAGTCATTTTGTTGAGTAGTACCAGAGAAAAGTGTGACAAAAACATTTGCTGGATAAATAGACAGAGAAGGTCATTGCAATGGGATATAAAATATTGTTAGTTGAGAATACAGATGCCTTGCCATTAACCACAATTAGTTGTTTGTAGAATTTCATGCTTTTTCATATTGAGTACCTATTTTGTAGATTTTGGAAAAAGAGAATGGCATCAACAATTGCTTGGAGCTATGAATGCTTAATTCACAAACCCTAACCATGGCCATCTACATTCTACATTATCAACAGTCAATTATATCTCTCTCTGTAGGCATAATGGCACTTTAGGGCCATGTGAGGTGTTGCCATTACTTGGTGTCCATCCTATGTCTTTTTCAAAGCTCTTCTCAGAAAGTAATAGACTATCAAACAATTAAAACCAAACTTTAAATGATTGATCCTTAAGATGTCTAGACAACAATTATAGTATTTTGTTTTATCAATCAACATGGCCACCATGGCTCACAATAGAACATAGGGTTTGAATGCAAGAACATTTCAAATATCTTGAAAACCTGACTGAGAAAGTATGACATAGTAAAATGTTCAGAAAGTCAATTTTTTACTACTTTTCATTAGTATCAACTTATCAGATGACTCCTTTTAGGAGTTATTGCCCTTAATAGACCAAAATAGATTGTTTTTGACGATTCAATACATGTATATTTGTTATTAACATTCTGAATGAACTTTCAATAATAAATGTTGAAGGCTCTGTTCACATACAATCTATGACATAATGTCTTTCAAACAAGGATCTACTTGTATGTAAAACAATATTTGTTTATGAAAGCTATCTTACAATTCAGAGTAACTGGCCCATGGAGACAGTTATGGTCCTTTGATTTTCATTGTCTACAAATATAGTCCCTAGTGCATGTAGTGTGGAAAATGTATAACTCGCAATTTTTTGCATACCCTTTCCCAATTTATTTCTTCATGTTTATACCTCAAATAACAAATAAGGGGAAGAAATTACACTGTAAAAATTTTGCATTAAATATCTGCAAGAAATGCACTTCAAAACAAATGTGTTCTAGGGCCAACAAAAGATAATAGCTGAAATAAATTTAAAATTTTACCGTTACTTTGCTTTTATGACGGATTCTGAGGGAATGACAGTTTTATATTTATATAGAATAATAATAATCATACAAATTTTATTTTCATTTTTATTAATCAATTCATGAAAACAACAAGACTGTCCATATCCCTTATAAATATGTTTATCACTACAGAAACTGTTAACTTTATTGTGGAGGTTGCCAACTTTCTATTTTTGGCCTTGTGGTACTATATGGTACATAACATTCTTTAGTTCCAGATAAGTTTTCTTTGTGTACATCTACCATCCATTTCCTTTTCACAGGAGGATTATCAACAGGGGTTTCATCTGTTGAATAGTGGAGCCATCCATGCCTGAAAAAGTAATACAAAGTGGGCTTTACATGCATGCAGAAAGCCAAAATCAGCTTGTTCTCACTTTTGAAAACTCTTTTAATACATCCTATGTGACCTGTATCTGTTTACTGCCTTGTTTTCATTTTCTTTGGTTGATAGTTTGTCTCATTGCCATTGGCGATCATACCATATCTCATAAATCTATATACTGCAGAGGTGTCATGAATATGTAAATTTGTACTGGTTTAATATATTTCTTGAGGGGAACAGTCACAGACAATTGTATTTTTATACACATCTTGCCATAAATATCAGGTAGTTTACTTTGTTTTCCTCCATTTACGTCATATCAGGTGCTGTTTCAACCCATAATGTTTAATGAGCTTGCTGAAAACTGTAGGAGTTGAATAAACTAATTACAAATTAAGAAGATTAGGTAAAATTCTGCAACTTAAAGAAAAGTGCATTCAGTTTAATTTTTCTTTAATTTGATTGGGATGACTTGTATCTTTACTTACCACTCTGCAGGAATCTGAGATGAATCATAACAAAAACCTTGATTTCTATTATAAACAACCCAACGGTTTCTACCTGCAATTTAAATATTTAATATTAAGGATGTTTGCTTGTCTTGTTCTTGACTTTTTGCCTGATATTCGAATCCTCTATTTTTATTCATGTAAAGCCAATAAAAGTTTTGCCTGCCAACCCCTACTTTTATTTCCATAATTTTATTACATATAGTTTTAAAAGCCGTTTTTGAAAATCTTATAAAATCCTTGTTTTTTTTTCATAGTTTTTGAAAGAAACAAGAGGCTCTCAAGAGCCTGAATCGCTCACCTGTTATTTTTTTTGCTTAAATCTTTCATCAATGATTATTTTTGCTTTTTACCCATATGTTCCATTTTAGCCATAGTGTCTATGTTTCTTGATGTACAAGGAAATGAAATACAAAATTTATACTAGAATTCATTTGAGAAGATTTTTAAAGTCAAAAAACATAAAACAACTTGTGTAAAATTGTCCTTAAAGGGCAATAACTCCTTAAGGGGTCAATTGACAATTTTGGTCATATTAAACTTTTTTGTAGATCTTACTTTGCTGAACATTTTTGCTGTTTACAGTTTATCTTTATCTTCAATAATATTCAAGATAATAACCAAAAACTGCAAAATTTCCTTAAAACAACCAATTTAGTGGCAGCAACCCAACAATGGGTTGTTTGGTGTCTGAAAATTTGAGGGCTGATAGATCTTGACCTTTTGAACATTTTTACCCCATGTCAGATTTGCTCTAAATGCTTTAGTTTCTGAGATATAAGCCAAAAACTGCATTTCACCCTATGTTCTATTTTAAGCCATGGCGCCATGTTTGTTGATGGATCAAAATTTCGGATACAATTCATAAACTAGATTCCTAAAGGAACATTCATTCAAAATTAAGAAGTATTAGGCACAATAGTTTCAGAAGAGAAGATTTTAAATGTTAGCAAACTTGATGAACACATTGTGTAAAATTGTCTTTAAAGGGCAATAACTCCTTAAGGGTCAATTGACAAATTTGGTCATTTAACTTTTCTGTAGATCTTACTTTGCTGAACATTTTTGCTGTTTACAGTTTATATCTATCTATAATAATATTCAAGATAATAACAAAAAACTGCAAAATTTCCTCAAAACTACCAATTTAGTGGCAGCAACCCAACAAATGGTTGTTCGATTTGTCTGAAAATTTCAGGGCTGATAGATCTTGACCAATTGAACAATTTTACCCCATGTCAGATTTGCTCTAAAAGCTTTAGTTTTTGAGATATAAGCCAAAAACTGCATTTGACCCCTATGTTCTATTTTTAGCCATGGCGGCCATGTTTGTCGATGGATTAAAACTTTGGATACGATTTATAAACTAGATATCCTAAGGAACATTTAGATGAAGTTTGAAGGTATTTGGCCTAGTAGTTTCAGAGGAGAAGATTTTTAAATGTTAGCAAACTTGATGAACAAATTGTGTAAAATTGTCTTTAAAGGGCAATAACTCCTTAAGGGGTCAATTGACAATTTTGGTCATATAAACTTTTTTGTAGATCTTACTTTGCTGAACATTATTGCTGTTTACAGTTTAAATATATCTATAATAATATTCAAGATAATAACAAAAAACTGCAAAATTTCCTTAAAACTACCAATTTAGTGGCAGCAACCCAACAATGAGTTGTTCGATTCGTCTGAAAATTTCAGGGCTGATAGATCTTGACCAATTGAACAATTTTACCCCATGTCAGATTTGCTCTAAAAGCTTTAGTTTTTGAGATATAAGCAAAAAACTGCATTTGACCCCTATGTTCTATTTTTAGCCATGGCGGCCATGTTTGTTGATGGATCAAAACTTTGGATATGATTTATAAACTAGATACCCTAAGGAACATTTAGTAAAAGTTTGAAGGTATTTGGCCCAGTAGTTTCAGAGGAGAAGATTTTGGAAATAGTTTATGACGACAGGTGACGACAGACGATGACGACAGAAGACGGACGACGACGGACGCCAAGTGATGGCATAAGCTCACATGGGGCCCTTCGGGCCCCGGTGAGCTAAAAAGGTGCAAATGTTAAATGTATGAAAAATCTAGAGGGAATCATTTCCCACCAAATTTTCAATTTGTTATATCTCAAAAACAAGGACACAGACCTTTAATTTTTTACTGATTTTTTAGTTCCTTTATTCATATACTATCAATTTATTACAGTCTTTTAAAAAGCTTGTTATTTTGAAACAGAGGAGCGAACATCCTTAAATCGTGATTATACAGTACTATAGGCATAACTCTTTGTCAATGTCATTTAAATTGATTTTTTAATCTTTTTACCATAAATATGTGATGCACTTAAAAGAAGACAAATTATTGTCATTCCAGCACAATACATCATGACTGTGACTCTTGCTTTGATTAGACAGGGACCAAAATTAATTATTGTCATTCCAGCACAATACATCATGATTGTGACTCGTGCTTTGATTAGACAGGGACCAAAATTTGTCCTACCTAGTAGTTGTTTCCCTTGAAAAAACATTGGTCATTTGAAAATCTACATGTTAACAGTCTTCACGATAAACTTTTGAATCCACAGGCCCAAAGCTCAATTTTACTTAAAATTTAGTTAGATTCTATTCACCTGTAGACCCAATTTTTACAGGCCCAACTGAAATTTTACAACCCTGGGGTAGTGGGCCTATGATAGAATGTGAAGACTGCATGTATTACCTTACATGATATCCCAGAAAATCATTATGAATCAGATATGAGTTCAATAATAAAGAAAAAAAAATATGAGTTCAATAGTTGTCAGATGGTTTTAATATTAATACAGACATCTACTTATCATTTTTGACTATTGTAGTCAGTATCATCAACATAAAGAATATACTTATTTTCAAGAGTAAGAAACATTTTTGCTGTAGAAGTTCACATAAAACTATGTCAACTGAATAACTATCCAAGAAAATAGCTATTTTTTTTGTTTATAATCACAAAGCCTTAAAAGAATGGAATGAGTAACCCGTTGAAACCTTTGCATACCCATTACTTTTTGTTCATATACAATATACAAGATATAAAAACTGACATAACAATGATTATGATTGTTGTTTTTTGTGCCTTTGATGTTTGATTCTTTCATACACTTATGACTATTTTTTCTAATATAAAACTGAAAAGATATGTGATAGATAAGATATCCAAAACATAATAATAAAAAGAACAGAGTTCCAATGCCCTTTGTTGCACATATTTGATCTGTCCAAGGGCAATAACTAATGAAAGTGCTTGTAAGTACTGAAGGGTAAAGATTGCTTTAACTTATCAGTGGGAAGTAAAATTAAACATTGCAATGTATAAAGCATTGGTTGTAGTTGATTCAACTACAATTATGGACAAAGGAAGATAACTCTAATTTTATAGATTACTTTAACAATGACATCATTGATATTTTTAGAACAGATATTAGATTCCTGCACCTTGCACGAGTTACATAATTTTCTTGACAAGTATAACATCATTTTAAAACTTGAATATCTCAGCATATATTTCATCGATAAATTTCGGGAAATGTTCATGGATAGGATGTATTGTATGTTATGATCAATGCTCTATATTTTGTGTATCTCAAAAGTAGTGATAAACCTTGGAAAATTTAGATATCAAGTCTGTACCATAGGGTTTTGATTGCATTTCATGCAATCTTTACCCAAAAAAAGCTTTTTTTTTTGTTCTTTAAAATTGTTATAAATATCATAGAGAAATGAAGGCATGAGAGCAAATACAATGCAATTTCTGTTGTAAATAATATTTCTTTTAAAAATATTTGATCGGCACTGATTTTCGAATTTGGCCAAGACATTGCTGATATAAATCTTTGATATAAATTTGATAAAAATCTGGCAAAAATTGTACACATGAGAGTGCTTACTATGCAATTTCCATATAATTAATATTTACAAAGGGCATAACTCTTTAAAAATTGTTGATCAGCACTGATTTTCAAACTTATCCATGACAGTTCTGATAAAAACTTATGATGGAAGTTTTATAAAAACCTGGCAAGAATTATACACGTGAGAGTGATAACAAGACCATATGGACAGACACACAGACGGATGCTGGGTATTTCTTTGTCGCCCTCAATGTACATGTATTTTCTCAATAATTGAAAACTTACAGAATTTCAGTATCTTAATGACTCAGTTGTAAATGTGCTCTTAAAGTAAAAATAGTGTTTAAGTCAGATGATATGGTCACAGAAAACACAAAGTGATGGTATATGTAATTATCTAACATGACTCCTATTGAGATAAGCTGAATCAAAAGTGAAGCAATTATCAGTACGATAAGAAGCATTACTGATGCAGCTATTTTCAATTCTTTAAGTTTTCTAGATATTCTATATTTTATCTAGGTCATGTAGGTATTCTGTATTTTAGAAGTTTATAAAAGTTACATACTGTTGAAGAATTTGAAACCTTACAAAGCAATCCAAGATGTCTCTTGGTTTGTGTTGCTGTCTTGTTGACACCCCAATCTACCTTATACAAAATATTCATTACATCTGACATTAACTTAAACTAGAAATCCATCATGCCTGTTAACAATGGTTAAACTTCATCTAAGAAATACAATCTATTGATATTTTTCTCAATTCACAGTATTTGTTGAACTTAACCTTAGAAAATTCAATCTTTTATATTTCCTTATAGCTAATGTCCATTAATTTACTTACCTATGAAATACTTGTTGTTTTCATAATAGTTGTTTCCATATCTATCTGTGCCTTTTAATGTCCCTTCTTTAAGATCATCAGTACTGCAGGTATACAAAATCATAGATTAGCACATACATGTCAAGTATCATCAGTACTGCAGGTATACAAAATCATAGATTAGCACATACATGTCAAGTATCATCAGTACTGCAGGAATACAAAATCATAGATTAGCACATACATGTCAAGTATCATCAGTACTGCAGGTATACAAAATCATAGATTAGCACATACATTTCAAGTATCATCAGTACTGCAGGTATACAAAATCATAGATTAGCACATACATGTCAAGTATCATCAGTACTGCAGGAATACAAAATCATAGATTAGCACATACATGTCAAGTATCATCAGTACTGCAGGAATACAAAATCATAGATTAGCACATACATGTCAAGTATCATCAGTACTGCGGAATACAAAATCATAGATTAGCACATACATGTCAAGTATCATCCTTTAAGATCATCAGTACTGCAGGAATACAAAATCATAGATTAGCACATACATGTCAAGTATCATCCTTTAAGATCATCAGTACTGCAGGAATACAAAATCATAGATTAGCACATACATATCATCCTTTAAGATCATCAGTACTGCAGGTATACAAAATCATAGATTAGCACATACATGTCAAGTATCATCAGTACTGCAGGTATACAAAATCATAGATTAGCACATACATGTCAAGTATCATCAGTACTGCAGGTATACAAAATTGAAGATTAGCACATACATGTCAAGTATCATCATTATATATAAGTTTCTTATAAACAGTACCACCAAAAAGTATTGAAATGTGATAATTTTCTGTTTTTAACATGAACCATGCAAATTTCAACTGACATACAATATGTATTTGGCAAAGTAAGTAATGAAGGTACATTTTTCTTTGCATATAGATATAAGAAGATGTGGTATGAGTGCCAATGAGACAACTCTCCATCCAAGTCAAAATTTATAAATGTAAACCACTACAGGTCAAAGTATATATATTTTAAGAGTGATTATCATAATCAACATTGATTTTGTGTCAAAATTTCAAGGAAGAGTAAATGTAAGATCTTTCCTATGCCCTTACAGAAAAGATATTTCTCTATGCACACATTGTTTTTTCAAGGTTACTCTTCAAGTTTTAGTCCCAGTTTCAATTTGCAATATGCTGACGTCAAGTTTGAAATTATTTTTATTTTCAATTTCTTTTGTTTGAAATGAATCTCCAACATTATATTTACAAATGTATTTTACAACAAAAAAATTCAGTAATGCAACATATTTCCATTTGTGTTAAAGCTTATGTTTAAAAAATAAAATACAATTCTTTATTGATACACGTTAATAATAGGGACATTGCATTACAAACATAGCTTACTGTTGCAACACTAAAGCTAAATGGTCTAATATCACAAGCTTATCAATGACGAAGCTACCATCTTCTGCAGGCTTAAAAAAAATGCAAATAAAAAAATTCAGGAAATATTTCGATATGCTGAAATATAAAATGCATTTAAATTTTATTCTTTCTAGGTCCTGTCATGCCTTAAAACTTTTCAAGATGCACAGGTTTTTCAATACTCAGAGTAAATTTTGTTTTGTAAACACAGCCATATTTGTCAATTCTCTGTACTTCAAATGCCCAAAATTTTGTTATAAACTCTGAAATAAAGTTGCAATGTCCAAAAAACAATTTCACCCTTTTTTCTACAATATATTGGTTATTTCAGGACATTACAACTTTATTTCAGGGTTTTGACTACATTTTTGGTTACTTCAGGCATCAAGGTACCCTTTGATGCTCTCTGTTGAATGTTAAGGTTCATTACTAGTCAAACCTGTATTAAGCATCCACTCTAGGGAAGTATCAAAAGTAAACAGTCGAGAGGGGTGACCTTTTAAATGAGGTTCAAAAAAAAATTTTCAATTCCAACATCGCCTGTGACTGGGATACATTGTTTTAGTGTTTTCAGTCAGTAGATTCATCGTACTTGCCAGCAAGGAAATAAAAAATGGCGGATTATGGCGCTGTTATTTGAAGAAAAATTTGAAATATGTTTATATTCGCAAAGAAATAATCGATAGTACGGTTTTTAATGGAAACTGAAAAGAGTGGAACAATGGGTATGCACAATTTCACCTTCTAATGCACGATCTTGGTTGCAAACGGGTTTCGATTTTCATTTTGACAATATAAATTTTTCGTCATAAAGATTTTTGGTAGTTAAGAGCATTAAAATGACCGTTGCAGAAAGTTGAAATGATGATTTCGTTCGAAAATTAGGTGACTGCTGACCGTGTTATACATGTGACCACTGAAACGAGGTAAATTATATAGTGAAAACATTTGGGAGGGTCTGAATGTGACCGTTAAATGCAGGTGACTGCTGAAACGAGGTGACCGTTAAGGCCAGTTTGATTGTATTTGACAAAACTGTGCATCAGGAAAAGTTTTAAAGCATGGCAGCATCTAGTCCAAATAATTATGACGTCTTGAAAAGCTATTTTAATTTTTTTCTGAACACCTTCCTCCGACGTCATATCGTCTCTCAAAATCCCGACGAAAACAATGGCTTCAGCATTATGACGTCGTAAGAAGGCGTCACCGAAAAAATTAAAATGGCCTTTCAAGACTTCATAATTATTTGGACTAGGCAGCATCTAAATATACAAAAGTTGCATTCAATTGGTACCTGCTCCTAAAATAAGATATAGGTGTTAATACAGCTGTTTTATCAAATAGTGATGATTAACAATAAGGTGTAGATACCGATTTCTCCATCTCTTTCGTAAAAGACGAGATAGATGCAAGATGGAGTAATACTAATGGGATGACCTACATGTATACATTCTGAAAAGAATGCTTGCATGTAAATCATGCCTTTTAAACATTACACACTCGCAGTCGAGTATAGGCCAGAATTGGTATATTCGACGTAACGATACAGATACACACCAAAGTTTAGAAATATTGTTTATTGTTGTTTGGGTCAAACAATGTCAACCTGGGAACAGTATATCTAACGGAAATGAATCTGATAGGCTTTTCAGTATAAAATTGATAAAATCTGGACTCCACGAGACTTGAGATTTATGGATTTTGGTGGCGTCTGATTGAAAACTATCGAACTGCTCGATAAACTAACCACATAATTCTAATCGTAAATAAATACAAGTTTTATCATAAAGTAGATACATTTTGTCATATAAAATGACCAAAATAAGTGTGATTTATTTGATGTGAAGTGTTTTATAATGTTTTTGAATTTGGGAAGGCAATCGGCGCCATTTTTTTATTACTCTGTTTGCATTCTGTACCATTCTGTGATAAAATGAATGCGATTATAACAAATTTGAAGTGACAGAGTACAAGTTTGATACACTGGCATCACTGTAAAACTAATTTGAATGACATTTTATTGATATTATCAGAAATTATTAGGATAATAGCGAGTACGTTTTTAACACATGTCCGTTTCCGTATCGTATCTTTATTACCTATGAGCCGACGATAAAATCGGCTACAATTAGGTAGTGTCAAGTCCCGTCAATATATATGTTCCTGTGTCAACCAATAAACTTTGGATTCTTGGGATCATAAAACTTTCTATTTAGATATCCGTGCATATTTAAAGAAATACTAACTAAAACATGGTTTTAACAGAACTCATAACGCCTCCATTCTGTTGTATTATTCGCCGCAAGCTCTTGAAGACCTCAGTGTAAGGTCGTATGAAGCTCATTTTGAGTTTTGAAGAAACTGCGCCTGGTAACCCCATCTATTTACAAACTGGTTTCTTGTCAGGTTATCAGCTACTATTCGCCACATAAATCCGTTCGCCCCTTAACCATTTTGTTCCTTTATTCCTTTTTTCTTCTGCATTTATGCAATATCATGTTCATATTTAACACTGTATTTTAACCAGAAACCAGATTTGTTATATGTCTCCGAATTAATATACTCCTTTTTAAAATTAGATAACATTTAAAAAACATAATAAATTAATTCTAAAACCAGTTGTTGGCATGATACGGGTTATGTTTTTCTCATATATTTTATGATGGTATGAGGTCTGGAGCTGGCATGTCAGTAACTGCTAGTAGTCCTTTGTTCATTTATGTATCGTTGTCATTTTGCTTAGTTTCTTTTGTAACCTATTCTGACATCGGACTCGGACTTCTTTTAAACTGAGTTTTACTGTGCGTATTGCTATGTGTTTCTTAGTTCTACATTGGCTAGAGGTATAGGGGGAGGGTTGAGATCTCACAAAACATGTTTAACCCCGCCGCATTTTTGCGCCTGTCCCAAGTCAGGAGCCTCTGGCCTTTGTTAGTCTTGTATGTTTTTTAATTTTAGTTCATTTATATGTTTTGGAGTTTAGTGTGACGTCCATTTTCACTGAACTAGTACACAATTTTATTTAGGGGCCAGCTGAGGATCACCTCCGGGTGCGGGATTTTCTCGCTGCGTTGAAGACCCATTGGTGGCCTTCGGCTGTTGTCTGCTCTTTGGTCGGGTTGTTGTCTCTTTGATATATTCCCCATTTTCATTCTCAATTTCAAGATTAAATTGTACCTGAAGCAGAAGAAATCTCCATTTTTTTAATAATTTATCCTTTTTTGGTATCACAAAACTATGTCATTGCTCTCTCATTCCATTTGTTGAAATGACCATTAAATGATTTACATCCCTTTTACTAAGATATAGATATAGGAAGATGTGGTGTGAGTGCCAATGAGACAACTCTCCATCAAATAACAATTTATAAAGTAAACCATTATAGGTCAATGTACGGCCTTCAACACGGAGCCTTGGCTCACACCGAACAACAAGCTATAAAGGGCCCCAAAAGTAACCATGTTAACACTTAAAGTGAGTCAATATCAAAGTTTGATTATTACAATTTGAGTCTAATTTAATTATGTCACTCGAAGGTGTAAATATGTTCTAATCTGATGTTCAGTAGTTGTCGTTTGTTGATGTGGTTCATAAGTGTTTCTCGTTTCTCGTTTTTATATAGATTAGACCGTTGGTTTTCCCGTTTGAATGGTTTTACACTAGTAATTTTTGGGGCCCTTTATAGCTTACTGTTCGGTGTGAGCCTAGGCTCCGTGTTGAAGACCGTACTTTGACCTATAATGGTTTACATTTATAAATTTTGACTTGGATGGAGAGTTGTCTCATTGGCACTCATACCACATCTTCTTATATCTATCTAAATTGGTCAGACAATACTTGGTCATGTTTTATGAACATTTAAAACCCTAAGCAACTGCAGACATTTCTGTATTTAATGAAAAAAAAATCATTCAATTTGGAAGAGAAATAGCTTCAGTAGAATTTTTACTAAAATATGTTTTTGTATCAAATAATAGGGGAATATTCGAAAGGTGAAACACTTTTAACCTGGGACTGTATGATAAATTTTAAACATTCAGTGGTAGTTAGAACTGGCAGGCATAAAGACGTCAACGCAACTATGTTACAAAACTGAAAAATATATATATTTTAACCAATATTTTATAGAGAGGTGCGCTGGGGTCCGAAATCTAAGGAACCTTTTCTTACCAATAAAGGTAATGTACACCAAAAAGAAACTGTCCTTCCTGAAAATGATGTTTTAATTACAAATCAAGAGGAGGTTTGTGAAATATTTAATAATTATTTTGTAAATGTTGCCAGGAATATTGGAAACAAATAAAGGTTGATGATGATCCCCGAATATTTTGGCCATTAAATATAATTTACCCGCTCTTCACCAAAACAGTTTTACATTTTCTCCTACTGATCAAGTTTTTTTGTTGAGAAACGCATACGTATAATTAAAAAAAAAAGCCACTGGAATATTAGCATTTCAGTTAAATAATAGTTACTATGTTTTGCTAAACCCTCTATTTTAAAACCTCTTACCGATATTGTAAATAATTTATCAATATCATAAACCGGACAGTCTTAAGAAAGCACAAGTTGCACTTATTCATAAACAGAATACCGTGTATCATCGGTACAGCGGATATAGGTACTAACCAAGCGGTTGACCTAGCTGGTTTTCTGTTCATTGTCTAAGAAAAACAACATTACTGTACATATACCAACATATAGGTACCCATGCAGTTGGTATTTGTACAGTAATGTTGTTTTTTCTTAGACAATGAACAAAGAACCAGGTCAACCGCTTGGTTAGTACCTATATCCGCTGTACCGATGATACACGGTGATAGAAGTACAATATATATATATAATTGAGGTAAATTGGTTGGCTTTCCAAATACCGTTTCGATTCGTAACATCACTGAAGAGACATTAATTGTCGAAATCCGAATATGGTGTATATGATATATATATAATGATATTATTATTTTTGTTTTGGTAGGGGGTGGGGGGTTCGGGGTAGACTCCGAGTGCTTCAGACGGTGTAAATAAAAACTTAGTCGTGTAAAATCTTTGAGATCCTCTCACCATGGATTGTTTTGGTTTGATAGATATGAACATCAGCGGGCAAATCGATAACGCCAGTGTATCTTAATGGACAGTATTAAATAAAATTTATATTTTTATTTTACCGTCTTTCTGCATCGCTGCAGTGATGAAAAAAAAAATGCACATCAAAGTTTGGGAATTACACAAAGTAGCATTTTTATATTTATGTTCAATGCAAAGCTTAATCTAGCGTATAATGTCCAACTGTGTAAATGAACTTTCCTTTCAAATAGAATTTCATCGAATATAAAAAAAAAAATGATTACAATAGAAAAAAGAAGGGGGCACAGGTCTTTAGAATTTTGTACTCTGTGGATAAGCAGTTGTAATAAAAGATTCTATTTATGTATTCCCCACATACAAATTTCGTTATCTGTTTTGTGTGTCAGTCCATCATGTATGTATAATTAAGTCAGTAAAATGAAATCTTTCACATTCACACAGAAAAAAAACCAAAGAAAAATGACAGAGCTAGGTATTTGATTGAAATAAAATTGACAAATCAAACACACCTACAACATGCTTGTGAATTAGTTTATAATTGACACTTGATTTTGAATTTAGATTGTAAACACAGTTTTAAATATTGACTTGTAATTATATACTGTCCCTACTTTTGATTGGTTCTCTGCTTAACTATTGACTACGCCCAAAGGGTAGTATAGTACCTCAAGTTAGCTAATAATGATTTCATGGTTCAGCTAGCAAGCAAGCTAACCAAAGATACTATCTTTACCTACACACTCAAGTCAATCTGCTTTAATCTATTTATGATTTTTTAGTTTGTTAGTATTTTATAATATTTCAGTGATTACTGGTCCCCCCATTCATTGCACATATTGGCGTTTGGCGCATGGCATTGACCCTGGAGGTTCAGAAATTAAAAAAAAATATTTGCTTTCATTATTTTCGCATAGCTTTTTATCTTTATTTCGGATTAGTATTTGCATGAAGCTGCATGATTTTTTTTTTATGAGATAAAATTGAGAATGAAATAGTCGATTAAGGAGCTCATGTTTCTCTGTAATATTGTCACGGTACATAATGCCGATTTGCCTGAATAAAACTTACTAACTAATTAACTCAATCACTCACTCACTCACTCACTCACGATTCAACGATTTAGGTTCAACGGAATTATATCTTAATTTTATATCTTTCTATGGTTTTTTCCTAAAAAAAATTCTGATCCCAATTTGATGAAAAAAAATATTGTGGTAAAGCAGATGACAAAAAAAAAAAAAAAATCCAGATTTTACCCATACCTTATAGTGTTAAATTTTGAAAAAAAATTGATTGATAGCGTCGAAAAACTGAAAAAAATCTGACTTAGACAAAAAACAAAAAACCACCATACACCCCCTCCTTTTGAAGTTAAATGGTTGCTCCCTTAGTCACCCCCAAATTCCAAGTTTATTTCATGCCTCGGTCAGTAGTCCAAATTTTTTATATTTCTAAATTCAGCGGGTTTTAATATTGGCCCTTTCCTTAGCGGAATTCTATCTAAAATATTCCTTACTAAAAATATTGCGAATCGACGTCAGTACCCTTAGCCAGGTTATAGGTCATGCAAAGATGGCGAGCACCATGGACTTTTTCCCCGGTGGTGCCGAAGACGATTTCGACGATGACGATGATGATGGATTTATCCTAGGCTGTGACAACAATCATATCAATTATGACCATGCAAAAAGTTCACAGTGGAGTAATGAAGATGTAAATGTAATTTATCTTTTTCGTGTATCATTTGAACATGTTCTTGCACTGTTGCATCTGTAACAGTAGAGTATGATGATGATTTTCCATCCAAAAATCACCCAAGGTTTGAAGGGGATATAGAAATATGGTAATAACAGGACTTCTACCGTTTGGCAGTTCAACCTTCGCTTAAGGTTCATGTGGACCCTTTGGATAAAATGGCTGCATTTTCACCTCAAAATTTACTTATAGTACATTTGTAGTACAGACAAACCTGTGCATCTGGAAAAGTTTTAAGGCATAGCATGCCCTAGATAAATAAATTTCAAATATGGTTTATGTTTTAGAAAAATAAAAACTTAACAGGATTTTGCAGTGCACTTTTTTTCATTCCTCCAGAAGGTGCCATATAAACTAAGTTGGGAAAGAGTTTGAGAACTTCTCCACAGGTAATAATTTAAGTGCGGAGCGTCTTTTTACCACAGAACACCACAGAATACCACAGAACACCACAGAATACCACAGAACACCACAGAACACTCAAAATATACCACAGAACTACACAAATTACAATAAAACTACTGAAATATACCACAGAACATTAAAATTACTTTATAAAATTAAACGCAAATCTAATAATTAAGAATTATATTATTTCTTTAATTCGGTTACACCAAATTATGACATGACGATTGACTGGATGAGATAAAAATGATCATACCTTCTTTGTTATATGGCATATTTTTTACATTTGGAGAACTTTGAGACACTAAACTAATGCATTGTTATAATGAAAATCTGAAATAAACATTTAAAAAATAGTTTTAAGCAAAAAAATTTACAGACGGTTTTCACACTCGCTGATATATTGACGCTTTGAATATATTAAACTGATCGATAAAAAGTGTAATATCTCTTTTGTTTTACAATATTTTTCGTGAAATTAAGGAATCTCGAGTTTATTAAATATGTTGTTTAACAATAAAACTTTATATAAATAAAACATTTTTTCTACAAAAAAAGTTGATCTGACGGATTTTTCGCTACGAATAATTTTGATCTGATCGACAGAAAGTGCTAATATCGCTTTTAAAAAAACATTTTTCATTAAATTAAGAAATCTGAGATTAATGAATATTTTATATGAAAATATAACCTTTATAGTAAAAAATGTTTTCTGCAAAAAGTTGACCCGATGATGGTGATCATCGGCTCACATTTTAATCTTGAATTTTTATTATTATAAAACTGTATTTTTGAAATTACTTGACAACAATTAGAACAGGAAGACTGCTATCAGCATTCTATTTAATATAATATCTATCATTAATAATTGTATATTTACAAAATTCTTCATTGTTTGGATTCTAGTTGCCACCTGATTATATAAGGTAATTCAATTAAACGTATTTGATGTTTCAGGTGTGAAAACTTAAATGACATGTTAATTGGTTTGATTGGTGATTACGACAAGTGTCAAAATTGGTTAATGTAATTAAATTTTGGTACTTTAATTGTGTCAGTGAACTTACTAAGGTCAACATTAATTTTGGACTCAAAAATATAGAATCTATATGTAAATGCTACATATACCAGTCTTTTTGATATAAAGCTTCAGTTCAACGATTTCTAAATGCATACAACATTTGGTAAAAATCCGAAATATTGTCAAATGATTGGAGAAGATACACACACAACATAAGATTCCAAAAACAGTCATCTAACTTGAACTTTTTGACAATTAAAAAGACACACTTATAATATGTTATTAGTCAACTCAAATATTACTGTCCTACACCAACTTCAGATATCTTTTTGAAAGTATTTGGTAGCTCTTAACACCAGTCTGATTAAAACCACCCCCCACTATCCACTTGTGTTTTAAAACCAGCCCCCACTATCCACTTGCGTTTTTAAACCAGCCCCAGTGGCGGATCCAGAGGGGGGGTTCCGGGGGTTGGAACTCCCCCTTTTTTTGAACGATCAATGCATTTGAATGGGGACATATAGTTGGAACCAACCTTTATCCTGGGTTGGGAACCCCCCTTTTTAAAATGGCTGGATCCGCTTGAGCCCCACTATCCACTTGCGTTTGTAAGTGGATAGTTGGGTCTGGTTTTAATCAGACTGCCCTTAACAAGGAAACTAAGTTGGGAAAGAGTTTGAGAACTTCTCCACAGGTAATAATTTAAGTGCGGAGCGTCTTTTACCACAGAACACCACAGAATACCACAGAACACCACAGAATACCACAGAACACCACAGAACACTCAAAATATACCACAGAACTACACAAATTACAATAAAACTACTGAAATATACCACAGAACATTAAAATTACTTTATAAAATTAAACGCAAATCTAATAATTAAGAATTATATTATTTCTTTAATTCGGGTTACACCAAATTATGACATGACGATTGACTGGATGAGATAAAAATGATCATACCTTTTTTGTTATTTGGCATATTTTTTTACATTTGGAGAACTTTGAGACACTAAACTAATGCATTGTTATAATGAAAATCTAAAATAAACATTTAAAAAAATAGTTTTGAGCAAAAAAAAATTTACCGCACGGTTTTCACACTCGCTGATATATTGACGCTTTGAATATATTAAACTGATCGATAAAAAGTGTAATATCTCTTTTGTTTTACAATATTTTTTCGTGAAATTAAGGAATCTGCGAGTTTATTAAATATGTTGTTTAACAATAAAACTTTATATAAATAAAACATTTTTTCTACAAAAAAAGTTGATCTGACGGATTTTTCGCTACGAATAATTTTGATCTGATCGACAGAAAGTGCTAATATCGCTTTTTAAAAAAACATTTTTCATTAAATTAAGAAATCTGCGAGATTAATGAATATTTTATATGAAAATATAACCTTTATAGTAAAAAATGTTTTCTGCAAAAAAGTTGACCCGATGATGGTGATCATCGGCTCACATTAATCTTGAATTTTATTATTATAAAACTGTATTTTTGAAATTACTTGACAACAATTAGAACAGGAAGACTGCTATCAGCATTCTATTTAATATAATATCTATCATTAATAATTGTATATTTACAAAATTCTTCATTGTTTGGATTCTAGTTGCCACCTGATTATATAAGGTAATTCAATTAAACGTATTTGATGTTTCAGGTGTGAAAACTTAAATGACAAATTGGTTTGATTGGTGATTCGACAAGTGTCAAAATTGGTTAATGTAATTAAATTTTGGTACTTTAATTGTGTCGGTGAACTTACTAAGGTCAACATTAATTTTGGACTCTAAAATATAAAATCTATATGTAAATGCTACATATACCAGTCTTTTGATATAAAGCTTCAGTTCAACGATTTCTAAATGCATACAACATTTGGTAAAATCCGAAATATTGTCAAATGATTGGAGAAGATACACACACAACATAAGATTCCAAAACAGTCATCTAACTTGAACTTTTGACAATTAAAAGACACACTTATAATATGTTATTAGTCAACTCAAATATTACTGTCCTACACCAACTTCAGATATCTTTTGAAAGTATTTGGTAGCTCTTAACACCAGTCTGATTAAAACCACCCCACTATCCACTTGTGTTTTAAAACCAGCCCCACTATCCACTTGCGTTTTAAACCAGCCCCAGTCACCCAAGGTTTGAAGGGGATATAGAAATATGGTAATAACAGGACTTCTACCGTTTGGCAGTTCAACCTTCGCTTAAGGTTCATGGAGAAAACTTTGGACCCTTTGGATAAAATGGCTGCATTTTCACAACTCAAAATTTACTTATTATTTATTGTAACAACTCTTAACATTTAATAAAAAGTACAGAAAAAACCTGATAAACATAAATTTAACAAATAATTAAGGCATTTAGCATGCCCAAGATAAATTAAATTTACAAAAAGATATGGTTTATGTTTGTACAAATATAAATAATCTTAACAGGATTTAATGCAGTGCACTTTTTGATCATTCCTCCAGAAGGTGCCATATAAACTAAGTTGGGAAAGAGTTTGAGAACTTCTCCACAGGTAATAATTTAAGTGAGCTGTATTGATTGACATGGACAATAGCTGGACAATAGATACCTGACAATAATTGGTGATTTAAACTGTGTACCTAAGTGGACCATATCAAATGAAACTCAACTGATTGTTAATTTTATCATCTTCTACAGGGACAAAAAAAAATGTATTGCAAAATCCAGTTAAGTTTTGAATTTTTTAAAACATACACTGCATTTGAATTTTGTTTATCTAGGGCATGCTATGCCTTAAAACTTTTCCAGATGCACAGATTTGTCTGCACTCAGACTGGGACTATTATACTAACGGGACTGGAAACTGTTACACCAATCAGTGTAATCATACTCAACATCACGGTCGTTAGAACGAGACTTTACCTCTTGAGATTTATCGATCGCCATATTGTTTTGACAGTGACAGCGTGTCTTGATCGTATAATCTTTGTAATTTGTTTTTATTTTTAATAGTTATTCGAAATGATAATCCTTAATGTAAACACGATTACTTTAATGATAAAAGATATCTCGATCTTTGACAGTTGTTTTAATCACCAAATCCGGCTTAAGTGTAAAAAACGACATCTAAAGGTTGAATTTTTTCAGGATGATAATAGCGTCGGGACGCAGGGAAAACAAGTATGATTCATAAAATTTCTTAAAACTATTGATTGAAAAGAGATACGCGAGTTCGGTTTGTTGTAAAATCATATTTATAGGTTATAGGTTGGATTGGCCTATTTTTTATTGTCACTTTTTAAAGTGAAAAGTGGAATATAAATCTCATTCTCATTACAAACGGAAACCACATGCAGGGTTCAAATAAATTATACTGTTCCTATAAAATTGCTTACTCCTATTTATATGTGCAATATTTGTATTAAAATCGGGTGTTTTTGCTTAGTAATGGTCTTGGTGGCATAAGCATATGACTTCGTGAAAATATGTTCAATAAGTTCCACAATCAGAACTACAAAAGCAGGCCCTTTCACTGCTATTTCTGCCATATTGAAATTTAGGTGTAAACACGAAATTTAGAAAAGTTCAAAACAATGTGGCTATGTTTTTATTAGACCACGGGTAACTTTTGTTATAGGGATTAATTATGAACTGAAATTGCCAACATTGTTTTTATTGCACATTTATTGTTTTTATTAGGATTAATTATGATCTGTTAACTTTCGGCGACACGTTGTTTTCTTAGCGGTCAAGTAAAGCGCCGCATTTCGACTTTATTTGTTTTATTTTCAACACTAATATATTGACTACTTATTAATAATTTTTCGTTAACAATAAGAAAAGTATTTATCTTTCAAAACTACTTTTCCAAGAACTTGTCCCAGTTTTAACCGGCATTAGTTTATTCCAGTGTGAAAACATTTATTTCAAGTAAATATATTTAATTTGTTAAAATAGTTTTGTTATTCATATATTTTTTTTTTTTTTTTTGCATTTAATTATTTTTTTCAATTTCAAGTCCACCAATTTTAACGGTATTCTATAAGCTGACTTGTTCGCGAAATCAATTGTTTACATGTACGAAGGCTAATTAACCACGTGGCACGATAAGCTGTCAATCAAAACAAAAAATCAATAATCCGCTATCGGGACAATGAAATCTCAACAGATCGATCAGTTTCCAGTCCCGTTAGTATAATAGTCCCAGACTCAGAGTAAATTTTGAAGTTAAAACGCAGTCATTTTAGCGGAAGGGTCCACATGAACCTTAAGGTTCATCAATACACTTTGACAAAAATGGCTGTGTTTACTCTATGAAATTTCCCTGAATACAGACAAAACTGTGTAATTTGAAAGTTTTAAAGCCTGGCAGCACCTAGATATATACAAGTTGTTTTCATTTTGTGTTTTAAAAAATAAAAACTTTTGTGGATTAAAAATTAACAAAGTCTGGTGAAATCTTTGAGATGGTCCCCATCAGGTAATGATTGTATAGTAACATATTGATTGAAATGGACAATAGAGGGACAATAGAAATCAACACAACAAAGGTGATTTAAATAGTGTAAATGAGTGGACTGTATCAAATAAAACGCAGGTGTTTGTTTATTTTACCATCTTCTGTGGCAAGGAAAGAAAATGTTCATCAAAATCAATAATGGTTTTTAACTTTTAAAAACATAAAATGGATACAACATTTATTCATCTAGGTGCTGCCAGGCTTTAAAACTTTACAAATTGTACAGTTTTGTCTGTACATAGAGAAAATTTTATGGTGTAAACACAGCCTTTTTGTCAAAGTGTGTTGATGAACTTTAAGTTTGGGGTCCATTGTATAATTGCACAGCCACAAGCGGTTGGAATGGGGGCGTTAAATTTGGTTAGTTGTCATTTTTGTTTTCTGCAACACTCTCTGTAGGGTCTATAAGAGGTCTGTTTGAAGGTAAAACATTTTTTTTTGTTCTTATCCAACATGCCCTCATTTTCCAGTAGCAGTCCAAATTACCTGCCCTTCATCCTGGTCAAGCTATGTTGCAGAACCTACCTATGTTAATTTGTTCTTGTCCTATAAATGGGTGAAATATTTGCCACTCTACATTAATTAAGCATCAATCCTTCCAAAAGGATAACAGCCCCATTTGAACCAGGAGCCCCTGTTACAGTCAGCCACCTTGCTATGCTACCTAACATTGCCTAATGAGCTAAAGGAGTACTACACTATCACAGTTAATAGAAGATGGTTTTATATCTACTTGTACTGAGTACTAGGTCAAGGGAAGAGCACTGCTTCACAAAACAGAGGAAACATTGAAGAGGACTACATTTCCAGTTTATACACAACCCTCAAATTTAACTACTTTTGTAATTTTCAAATGTACCTGTGATTTTTGCCCCTGGTTAAGTCATGTAAGTAGAAAAATGAATATATACCAAAAAAAGGCATCAACTTTTCTGAATTACTAGATTAATCCCATGGAAAAAAGAGATTTTTCAAGGGATCAATGTAGCATGTTATCCAGTTTCTTAAAAACTCATTGCTGTTATAGATCTAAATAAATATGATAAATGTACCTTTAAACATGTTGAATATTTCCCAAGAAATCTCTAAAGATTTTCTGTGTTATGAATTGTAAATTTATATTCAATTTGGGATAGTTAAACCCATTAGGGTGATTTGTCCTAACCTGTATTTACATACATATACATGTATTAAAAAACACAAATTTTACCAAAATGAGGTACATTTGTAGTTTACAATTCCTGTTTACTGAGTGTGGATAATAAATGCACCAACAACAACAACACTACTTAATTTTAAGAGGGTCACACAGTTAGCTATATAACTAATCTTCCTTGAGGCCCTCATCATAGAAAAGCATAAACAACAAGAATGTGTCCATAGTACACGAATGCCCCACTCGCACTATCATTTTCTATGTTCAGTGGACTGAAGTTGGGGTCAAAACTGTTTAAAAATGGCATTAAAATTAGAAAGATCATATCATAGGGAACATGTGTACTAAATTTCAAGTTGATTGGACTTCAACTTCATCAAAAACTACCTTGACCAAAAACTTTAACCTGAAGTGGGACAGACGGACGTACAAACGGACGCACAGACCGAAAAACATAATGCCCCTCTACTATCTTAGGTGGGGCATAAAAATGCAAACATATACATCAGGGTATACATTATAAAAGTCAAGTATATAAATGATAATGCTCAATACAACTGCATAAAATGTCATGAAAAAATAAACATGATGAAATAATTAATATTCAATATTTTTTCAATTGGTTGATATCAATAAATGATCTGTATATGTAGTAATGCATAGGTAGGTTCTGTAAGGTAGCTAGTCCAAGATGAATGGCAGGTTATTTGGACTGACACCCAAAAGTATATGTATTTACAGTACTTGAACCTGATCGTAACATACAAAAAGTTATTAGTCAAAAATAAAAGATTATTTCTTGAATAAATGGATCACCTGGCCGAAAAAGAAGATTAGAGCTACTGCCATCACTTGTCATCCGTCGTCATATACATTATAAAAATCTTCTCTGAAAGCACTTGGCCAAATCAATGATACCAATTATAACATAGGGGGTAACACTGCAGTTTTTGACTTATATCTCTAAAACTTGGCATTAAGATCAAAACTGACAAGGGTTAAAATGATCAACGGTCAATTGCTATGTCCTATGAAATTTTCAGAAAAATTAGACAAGCTGTTTTGGATGTATATTGTCCCTGAACTGTCCATTATTAGCAAATTTCGCAGTTTTAGGTTGCATGTATTATCTTGAAAAGTATTACAGATAAAGAGGACCTTTATAGTGAAAATGACAAAAAAATAAGATTTACAAGTAAGTCAGTATGGTTAAAATCTTAAATTGACCTCTTGTAAGAGTTATAGCTCTTGAATGCTTTTTTTAACCTCTTTTTGAAATTTTTGCAGAAAATATAGTAGATAGAGAGAATCTTTTAAAAATAGTTAAAATGTTCAGCAAAATAAGATCTTCAAATTTATAGTCAAAAGACCAAAATCATAACTTGACTCCTTTTAGGAATTGTTGCTCCGGAACGATGGTTTTTTATACCCAATTCTTGCATATTTTAGAAACTATAATAGATAAAAAGAAATTGTAATTAGCAAACAATGTTTAGCAAAATAAGATCTACAAAAAAGTCAGACATACATGTAGCTGAAATCATCATTTGACCCAGAATATTAATCGAATGCCTTTTATCTTTTTTATTGAAAACAATAATATAAACAGTAGTTTGAAACTTTAAGCAAAATGAAAGTCAATACAAGATCTACAAAATTGATGAAAATCACTGGATGACTCCTAATCCATGTAGAAGTAATTGACCATAAATGACAATTTTCTGCTTATTTCCAGTTTTGCCTTTTTTATCTTGAATACTGTGATAGAAAACAGCAACATTTTAACAGGAAAGTCAGTCAGGCTCTTAGGAGTCTATTAGGTTTTTATACGACCGCCTAAAAATTTGCGGTCGTATATTGGTATGAGGTCGTCGTCAGCGTCGTCTGAAGACATTTGGTTTCCAGACAATAACTTTAGTAAATGTAAATAGAAATCTATAAAATTTAAACACAAGGTTTATAACCACAAAAAGAAGGTTGGGATTGATTTTGGGGGTTATAGTCCTAACAGTTAAGGAATTAGGGACCAAAAAGGGGCCCAAATAAGCATTTTTCTAGTTTCCAGACAATAACTTGTGGAACGGTGTATGGATCTCTCTGAAATTATACCACAAGTTTCCATACCACAAAGGGTTGGTAAGGATTGGCTTTGGGGGGTTATGGCTCAAACCGTTTAGGATTTAGGGACAAAAAAGGGGGAAAAACAAGGGTATCCTGGTTAATGGACAATTAAAAAAAGTATAATGTTATGTTTGGATAACCTCCCTTACACTGCTTTTAAATTAGGCCAAAAAAAATTAGATCTCTATTTAAGGTTACATACTCTAAAAAAATAGGGTAGGCAGGTCGGTATTTCCATTTTATTTTATTTTTTCATTTTATTTTTGTGACATGATTTTGAGTCATGTGGTTTCGTCTTGTCGTGGTCCGAGTTGATCATGGGCCGAGTTTACCCCGTATTTTTAAAGATTGGATTATTTCCCTTTGTTATTGTTGGAAAAAAATGGCGGCAAAGTGTTTGTTTCATCACACGAGTTGCGAATTTCCTTAAAACAGCTATCATATTCACAATTGTGAACATTGGGATGTATCAGGCAATTGATTTATATTATTGGCAACACTAACTTCACTTTTGACACGAGTTCAGTTTATTTTTCACTTTATGACGGAAATAAAATGACTTAGGGTCGGTCGGGTAACCGTAAACAGACATATATTTTTTTTTGGCCTTATGTATAAAGAAATGTTGTATTGTCTTTAGGTGATTAGCTGTCAATTTATTTTTAGAAGTTATTATTAAAAAATGCTGATTAAGGAATATTAATTTTAGCCATGATTATGTATGTCATTTTCTATTTTAAGACTTTTATGATGTATTTAAATGGGTAATTATGGTTGCAAACTCCATTGGAAATTTGAATTGAGATTATGACCATGTCTTGAGGGAAAGAATTTTTTTTGGGGGAAAAGGGGGGTGGTGTAAAAAAGAAATTGTGAGAGGGGGTAAATTTTTTTTGGGGGGGGGGGTCAACTGGCAACAGCATAGTGTATTAATTGAATATAAATTCAAATCATATAACCAATTCTAAGTTCTTTGACTACAGTTATTCTGTGTCAGAAACCTATAATGTGTCAAATATTGAATTGCAATCCAAATTCAGACCTGTATCAAGCACGAATATTGTGTCCATTTTTGCCCCAACTGTTCAGGGTTGGACATCTGCGGTCGTATCCAGCTGCACTTGGCGAAGCAATTTATTTTAATTGTAAAGCTTTGCAATATTAATTGAGTACTCAGTTATGATGCAGTGGTGACACATTAAATTTTCTGACACTTTATTTTGAGTATTTGATATATATTCTCTAATTTCAGACAAACAATAATTTTCAACAGCCAGATAATGTTAGAAAAGGAGGATTTGGAGCACCTCAAAGGAAATCTGCTCAGAAAAATGTCCCAGATAAGGCTAACCAGAAGAGACCAGTAAACAGAAAACTTGGCGTTGATGATTTCAGAATGGCTATTACTAGAGGAAATATGGATGTCATCACAGAATCTGTTGCTAATGGTACAAACATTTCTATAAGTTTTTGTCTTGTCTGCAATGAAAGTCGTGAAAAGAGAGACATAGGGATTACTATCCAGCGGTGGCAGCATCATAAACTATTTGTGTAAAGCTTTATATATCAGAAGGTAAAGACCTGGATTCATACCTTATATGCAGATACCTTATGTAACGCAATTGTCATATGTCTATTGTCCTTGGCCTTATTGCTTTATTTCAGTAACTGATAGAAAATTTTTTAGTCTTTTTGTCACTATATTTGGTTTTTGGAATGACTGTAAGGTGTACATCTCTGCCTGGCAGGTATTATTTGACCGTGACCTCATTTTCATGGTTCATTGGTCAAAGTTAAATGTTCCTGGTTAAGTCTGTTTCTTAGTTACTATAAGAAATAGGTTAACTATACTTGATGCAAGGAATGATTGTAAGGTGTGCATGTCTGTCTGTAATGTATCATCTGACCTTGACCTCATTTTTGTCGAGCCTGCGACTTTTGTCGCAAAAGCGAGACATAGCGACCCTACATTCTGTCGGCGTCAGCAGCGGCGTCCACAAATATTCACTCTGTGGTTAAAGTTTTTCAAATTTTAATAACTTTCTTAAACTATCCTGCATTTCAACCAAACTTGGACAGAAGCTTGTTTATGATCATTAGATAGTATCCAGAAGTAAATTTTCTAAAAAAAAAAATCCTGTTTATCCGTATTTTACTCATATATGGACTTAGTTTTTCTGCCAGTAAACATAACATTCACTCTGTGGTTGAAGTTTTTCAAATTTTAATAACTTTCTTAAACTATCCTGGATTTGTACCACACTTGGACAGAAGCTTGTTTGTTATCATAAGATAGTATTGAAAAGTAAATTTTGTTAAAAAAAAAAATCTTACGTATAAATGGACTTAGTTTTTCTGCCAGTTAACATTACATTCACTCTGTGGTTAAATTTTTCAAAATTTTAATAACTTTCTTAAACTATCCTGGATTTATACCAAACTTGGACAGAAGATTGTTTATGATCAAAAGCCAGTATGTAGAGGGAAATTTGGTAAAAATTTATTTCCTGTTTTTCCCTATATTACTTATAAATGGACTTAGTTTTATTCCAGTTAACATTACGTACAGTCTGCAGTTAAAAGTTTTTAAAACATTTATTAGATTCATAAACCTTCTTGGATTTTTACCAAACTTGAACAAAACTTCTTACAATCAAAAGATAGTATCTAGAGGAAAATTTTAAATTTTTTCCCCATTTTTGTTGAGCCTGCGATTTACAGCAAAAGTAGGCGAGATACTGGGTTCCGTGGAACCCTTACAAATTTTCATGGTTCATTGGTCAATGTTAAGTTATTATGGTTTTTGTCTCGCCTTGACGGAGTCAAAAAGCGAGACATATGTATCCTGTTTCCGGCGGCGGTGGCGTCAACAATGTATTAGTTTGTGATTAGGTCTAGTTCATGGTGAACCACTAGTGGTAGGTCAATGATATTTGGTATGCAGTTGTATTAGCATTGGCACATCTCATTACCATGGAGATTATTTGGCCCCGCCCCCTCAGTCAAGGTCTATTGACTTTGAAACTTTTCATAGTTTACATGTATTAGTTTGTGATTAGGTCAATTTATGGGGAACCATTAGTGGTAGGTCAATGATATTTGGTATGCAGTTGAATAAGCATTGGCATATCTCATTTCTATGGAGATTATTTGGCTCCGCCCCCTTAGTCATGGTCTATAGACTTTGAAAATTTTGCTAAGTTTACATGTATTAGTTTGTGATTAGGTCAGTTCAAGGGGAACCATTAGTGGTAGGCCAATGTTAATCGGTGTTCAGTTGTATAAGCATTAGCACATCTCATTTCCATGGAGAATATTTGGCCCCGCTCCCTCAGTCATGGTCTATTTACTTTGAAACTTTTGCTTAGTTTACATGTATTGGTTTGTGATTAGATCAGTTTAAGATGAACTGCTAATGTTAAGTCAATGATATTTGGTATGCAAATTTATTGGCATTTGCAAGTATCTTTTCCATGGAGATTATATAGCCCCACCCCTGATCATGGTTCATTGACTTTGAAACTTTGACGTAGTTTACAAGTTAATGTTTGTGTTTAGGTTTGTTTAAAGGGAACAACTTATAATAAGTCAATGGTATTTGGTATGCAGTTGTATTAGCATTGGTACATCTCATTCTGTGGAGATTGTTTAGCCATGTACCTTCAGTCATGGTTCATCGACTTTGAATATTTGCATAACTTACATGTTAAAGTATTGCAATTTTAATTTCAACATTCGCATTATCAAAATTACTAAAAAGGCAAGACATATCTCTGTGATAACAGTTTATGTTTGTTTCTTTGATACTATAAGCAACAGGTCAACTATGTTTGGTGTGGGGAAGGATTGTACGGTGTACATGTCTGTCTGTCAGGGTTTACCTGACCTTGACCTTATTGTCATCGATCAGTGAGAATGATACGTTTATGTGATACTTGAAATGAAACTTTTATTTTTTAGATTTTCAGCTTTAGATCAATAAAGGTTAGTAAAGCAGGTGAAAAATTTTAGCGTGTGCACTCTTGTATCAGTATTTTATTAGATTTAGTAATCATTATTCTTTGTACAGCTAAATGAATACATTATATAGGTGCCCTGTCTAAGTAGTTCATCTACTGTATCACTGGCCTGTCAATACTAGGGTTGTGAGTTCGAACCCCACACGTTGCAGATGCAATCCAATCTTAATTGACTAGGGCCGTCAGTTTTCCTTCATGAGGTTTGTGATTCTCTTTGGGCACTGCAGCTTCCTCCGCCAATAGCCAATAGTGCTGAACACCAACAATCAATCAATCAAAGTTTCATTTTAAAATTTATACAAAATAATAGTTTGTAGATAGTATGTTTTCACTACAACATAATGTTTTCTTCCCTCTTTCAGGTTTTGATGTTAATACTGTTTTGAAATGTGGTTGGACTGGATTGATGTATGCAGCCAATTCAGCTAACAAGCAGATCGTAGAATTTTTGGTGAAAAAAGGAGCCAATGTAAAATGTCATCATGGTAAAATATTGTAATTATCGTTAACTGTTTTCCAATATTAACTGAAACATCATTGCAATTTTCTTTATCAATTGTTTGTAATAGAACCTAATTTGGTTATAATAAATAAGTTCATGATACCCTTTTTGAACAAAGTTTAAAGTTAATTTTAATTGAAGTTTTCCAGACGTGCGGAAATAAGCATCAGTGAGCAGTGCAAATTGAGAAGTTAAGAACTGTTCTTCCTATAATTTTCAAATTTTATATTAGTTGTTACTGATGAAAAAATTGAGGTGAAGTCTGATTTTGACCATTTTCAATTTTGCCGTTCAGGAGCTATTGCCCTTCATTAATATTGCTTTATAAACAATTGTACTTCATTAATGTGATAAAAACCTGGTTTGCTGTCATTCTGATATCCGTTGTTATATATTTCAGTGTAACATTCCTCAAAAATCAAGGCTTTTTAGTTTCTGTGCATAATGAATTATCCAATATGAATTTGAGCATAAGTTTTTGAGTGTAAAAGCAAGGTAAAAAGAAAACACATTTAGTTTCCACTTTTATTTTTACTTTCACTTTCAGTTTTACTTTTACTTTCAGTTTTACGTTTACTTTCATTTTCACTTTTACTTTTACTTTTTGTTTCAATTTTCTTTTTGACATCTGTTTATTGATATGTTGTACTTATTAAGTTTGTGAACTTTCCATAAATCAAGACAACAGTTGGCATTGAATGATTGGCATACCAGATTTTTTTTTAATTTCAAAAGCCTCATGTGTCATGCATTACAAGAAGACAATTAGGGGCATTCAGTGTTAACCTTTCTTTTCTTTCCTTCTTGCTTTCTTTTCATTTAGTAAGTAATCATCGGCTAAATAATTTGAAATTTAAAAAATTTACATATTATTTCATGGTAATGTTTTCTGAGTTACATGCATACCCCTTGATCATGCTGAAAGAAGGCAAAACTTAGGACTCTGTTTAATAACTGTTATCCCCAACCATGTAGTGTGTTAACTTTAGGATAAGGAACTTCATGTGTCATTTGCGAATTATGGTTCTTGATTATCATGATTATGCCATAGGTTAGGTTTTGCCAGTTTACTTTAATGGCACCTGCTTTCATACTCATTAAGTAATCTCAAGAAATATTACTCATCAGTTTGAAAAATATCACAAGTTATTACATATTAGATAAATGCTCAAAACTTTCAACTTTATTATTCTGACAATAGTCTCTTTGTTTGCAGCTGAACATGCTGAACTGAATGGATGAAGACAACCACTGCTTACAAATCAGTTCAAACATTTTATGACGCCTTATTTTCATAAAAGATAGTTGAGTCCTGAAAAATGATCAGAGTCAGAGTAATGACAATGTTTTATCAAGCAGTGTCTAATATCTTTCACAATGAAGTCACCAAATGACAATTATATAACATTTTGATTATCTCCCTTTATTTTAGATATGTTTAATGTACTAATGGCAGCATGTTCATCGACAATCAGTAAGCAAGAAAACATACTGTCCTGTGTAACAATACTTATAGGTGCTGGGGCAGGCGTAAACAGTCATGATAGGTAAATATAATGCCCTGTGTAACAATTCTTATAGGTGCTGGGGCAGACGTAAACAGTCATGATAGGTAAACGTACTGTCCTGTGTAACAATTCTTATAGGTGCTGGGGCAGACGTAAACAGTCATGATAGGTAAACATACTGTCCTGTGTAACAATACTTATAGGTGCTGGGGCAGATGTAAACAGTCATGATAGGTAAATATACTGTCCTGTGTAATATAGAAATAAGGAGGTGTGGTATAAGAAAAACCAATACCATATAGTCAATATATTTTCTTCTTATTGTTTATTTTGAAAATTCAAGAATGGACTCAGGAAGTGGTCTAAGTAACTTTCATGAAGAAATCTCTAAATCAGTTATTATGGTCCTATAATGAAGGTATCTGAGGTATAAACCAAAAATGACAGATTTTTATATGACTGCAAAAAATTGCAGCTGTATGATGGTATGGCAATGTCTTCGTCATCATAGTTGTGTAAAGACATCTGGTTTCCAGACAATAACTTGAATATAAATGTATGGATCTCTATGAAATTGTTCCACAAGGTTCCATACCACAAAAAAAAAGAGTAGGATTGATTTTTGGGTTATTGTCCTAACTAGTTAGGAATTGGGGCCAAAAGTGGCCTAAAACAAGCATTTTCTTGTTTCAGAACAAAAACTTGTGTATAAGTGTATGGATCTTTATGAAATTGTACCACAAGGTTCCATACCAGATATTGAAGGCTGGGATTTATTTTGCATTATGGCCCAAACCATTTAGGAATCATATATATGTATATGTATATTTATTCAAGATAAAAGGCATAAAACTGACAGACACAATACAGTAAAATGACATACACTAGACATAAATATGATTTTACAGTTACAGGCACTTCAATAATTAAAAGATAAAATTATGGAAATTTTCATTATTTTAATTTTTGACTAGACTGTAAATAACTAATTAGATTGACCAGATTTCCACTGCAGTCGAATACCTAAGGATGACCCACAAAAGTAAATGAAACGTATTTCCAGTGGGGTCCTTTAATTAGGGGCCAAAAAACAAGTATTTTCTGGTTTCCGGACAATAACTTATTGGGTATAAGTCAATGGATCTCTATGAAATTGTACCACAAGGTTTCATACCAGAAAAGAAGGTTTGGACTGATTTTGGGGATTATGGCCCTAACCTTATAGGACTTAGGGGCCAAAAACAATACTTTTCTAATACTATGTATAAATTGCTTATTTCTTGACCAATTTCAATGTCTTGAATTTTTTGGGTTTTTTAGTATGCTGAATCAAACCACGTATTTTAATTTTGGATTTTGGGAGCCGTTTTTAAATTGGTCCACATTGAGGTCCAAAGGGTCCAAAATTAAACTTTCTTTGATTTCATCAAAAATTGAATTCCTGGGTTTATTTGATATGCTGAAACTAACCATGTATTTAGATTTTAGATATTGGACCATAATAGGTAAGTGTCTAATTTCAATATTTTAAGTTCTTAGACCATGTTCATTTTGTGTCAGAACCCTATGCTGTGTCAAATATTTAATCAACATATAAATTCAGAACTGTATCAAGCTTGAATGTTGTGTCCATGCTTGCCCCAACTGTTCAGGGTTCTACCTCTGCGGTCATATCAAGCTGTGCCCTGCAAGGCATTTTATTTTCATATATACCCGGTACTTGGCCAAATGTTGTTTATGTTTAAAATCTTAAAGAAATACTGTTAGTGTTGTTTGATTATACTATAAATCCTATTTCCACTTGTTCTTTCCACAAAGAGGCATACATATTGTAAAAATAAATAACAATGTTAATTTCAGATACCACATGTCACCATTGATTTATGCTGCGAGGGAAGGAAGAGAACTCATAGTAACTAAATTACTGGACTGTGGTGCAAATATTAATAAACAAGATAGTCGAGGCTGGTCTGTAAGTAGAAGATTTGTATAAAATATTAATTCAAGTATAAGTATGCTATAATCAAAATTTCCCTGGTCATTTGTCCCTATAATGTGATTAAGACAATATAAATAAGCATTAAACTTACCTTATTCCTTGACTGTCTGGAAAACTAAATGTCGTTGACCATTGAGCTATTTAGACATTGGTCTTGTTGAGCCAAGTATTCATTTATCTTTTCATGGATTAAATATTTGTATGATGTTTTGGACGGATATTGACATTGAATTGTCAATTTAAAAAAATTTCCATTTAGGGAGTAATAGTTGCTTTGTGATTTTGTAAAAAAAATGTATGTTATTACATGTATTAAAACTGTGTAGCCAATTCTTTTAGATCTAATTATACCCCTACACTAGGAGTGGGGGCTATATTGGATTCAACTTTCATGTGTCACATCATGATTTTTTTATCTGTCAGACAACTTCTTTCTGTTGGATGATATTTTGAATTTTTAATATGTAAATGAAACATTTTCATCACTCATTAAGTCAGTACTACTGAATGACTACATATTTGGTCAGCAGCTTGACAGAGTTTTTAATTGTAAGCACTTTTTGATCTGTAAGACACCTAAAGTTACATCCTGTTTTCTTTTAAAACTTAAATGGAACATTTGATTTGGAGAAAGAAAGCCCCCATTTCTATTTTGAAAATTTTATATATCATTATGTCATTTTATTATTAAAAGGTAAATTTTAAAAGATAAATACATGATTGTTGATTTAGAACAAGGTTTCCCTTCACTTTAGGCACTGAGTTGGTCTGTTAGTAAAAACCATGTGAAAGTTGTAAAGGTTTTATTGGACCATGGTGCTGATATCAGTATGAAACAATGTGATGGACAAACACCTCTGGATCTAGCTGTCTCACAACAATATGATGAGGTAAAAAGTTTTTACAAATTTATACTGTTTTAAAAATATAATTGAACTGAATAAAAGGACAATATCAAGAAGAAACAATCATGAAAACTAAAAAAGGCTTCTGACATTGAACAAACACGTAAACATTGTAGGATTAAACTAGCTCGTCTTGTGTTTAGTCTATCTTACTCCTTTCCATGGTCAGTGGAGAAAAAAAAGGAATGTCCATCTTCCTCAGTTCCAAGTAAATGCAAAAACTCATATGTGCAATACAGAAGATTTTCCTTCACTTATAAGTAAAAACTTAATGCGGTACAGAATATAGCAATTCACTTTTTTATGGGTGTTGGTCGATACACAACAAACACGGGGATAGTAGGTGACTCATGATGGATACCAGCTAATGTGAAACAATGGAACTGTAAATAACCAGTGGTATAGACTCAAAAACATGGACCACAATAGACTTAACTTCAAAATTTTCAAGTGGTCAGAACATTGTAGCATGAACGCACGTAGATGTAAAAACTGCATCAATAGAATAGGACAGCAATTTTTATCAGCAGATATGATGGTACTGTATAACGCTGAAAAATGTGGATAAAGGCTGTGTTAAAAATGTACTCTATGACAGTCTTTTATCTAAATTTTACAATGAATCGTGAGAAAATCTAAATAAAACTTTAAAGCAAAGGAATGGAAATGATGGGAATAAGTTGAGGACCTATTGAACTTTTAAAACGTCCATTCTCACTGAGGAATACATGCATTAAATTAGAGTTCTGTCGCATAGAAGAGCCTACACACAGTTTCCTTATGGTGTTGCATTGATCCACATAGAGACTGGACAATTTGAGAGACTATCCTTTGTTGAAACTGAGGAACATGTAAAGTTAGAGTGTCCATTGTACCATGACCTGCGAACTGAACTTTTAAGAATAATTTTGTCAGAACATTCAAACTTTTTAAATTTTTCTAATTTGGAGAAATGTCTATCGTTCTAGCCAGTGATTGTGATAGTATTATTATAATTAGTACCAAAATCTGCAAATTTATTTTAGAAAGAAGATGTTGTTTTTTATATCATTTTTGCCTTTACTATATATTTTAAAGAAATTAGAAAATTTAGCTGTACATTGTTTTTATTTTTATTTTTTTAATCCTGTCTCACAATTCTTTTAGAATTGAGTTTATATTTTATATTATTTTATGTTTTCATGTTTTATGTTATGTTTTGTAATATTAATGGTGAGACGTAAATAAACTTCTTGTACTGTATTGTATTGTATAGTAATTGACATCAACAAATTGGGGGATTACAATGTTTTACAACCTTGATCCCCTAAACATAATTCTTAATTAACCCTTGATCAGTAAGCCAGAAGAGCCACTAAAAATAACTGAAGTAAAATGATTATCCCTATCTATAATCAATTAGAAAGAAAAATATTGACTAACACTTTGATATTTTTACATTTGAATAGCTTGCAACATTGCTGGGTGGAGAAGTGAAAAGAAAATCAAACCATTTAGAAGCATCAAATTTAGAGTCCCAGATACTCACAAATGGTGAGGTGTATGATGATAAAGCTGATAATAACTCACAGTGAGTAGGATTTAACAGCATTCTGTGGATTTTTATGCCCCAGCGACAAAATTTATGCCCCCGCAACAAAATGTCGAGGGGCATATTAATTTACCCCTGGCCCTCTGTCCGTCGATCCTTTCATTCGTCCGTCCTTATAAAGATACATGATATGTCCTACAGTTTTTGAGCTACAGCTTTAATATTTTATAGGATGTTTCTACACATAATAGAGGTGTGCATGTTCACAGGATTTTGATTTTTTTCAAATATTCTCAAAATGCCAGGTATTTGGACTTAGTCATTTTTTGGTACTAGCTGCATAAAGAGATCATGGTTTGTCTAGCTATCTCCTCCTACAGTTTTTAAGCTACAGCTTTAATATTTTGTAGAATGTTTCTACACATAATAGAGATGTGCATGTCCACAGGATTTTAATTTTCTTTTTAAATATTCTCAAATGCCAGGTATTTAGACTTAGTCATTTTTTGATACTAGCTGCATAAAGAGATCATGGTTTGTCCAGTTATCTCCTCCTACAGTTTTTGAGCTAGTTTTAATATTTTATAGGATGTTTCTACTGATAATAGAGGCGTGCATGTCCACAGGATTTTGATTTTTGATTCAAATATTCTCAAAATGCCAGGTATTATGACTACTAAAAGTCATTAAGGGGGATGTTAGATATTCACAAAAACTGGTAGTTGGACTACATTTCCTTCTTACTTGCTATATAATTGAAAACATGGATTGTACTACTACAGTTTAGTGTCCCTATGCAATAAATAAATACTATACTGGTTCAACCTTAGACCTAGTGTTTGTTCCTGAAAACAAGATATCATTACAAAGTTGATGTATATACTATCTATTTCTCAGACCATAAAATTCTTACTATTGTTCGTCAGTAGTTCAGTGAGTATATCGTCCATATCTAGTATTTTAATATAATTGGATTCCAAACTTATATTGTTAAATAGGGGAAACTAATTAAAAAAAAATTAAGGAAAAAAGGTTTAGTATCGTGTACTTAAACAGAGTTCCAGAAAACTTGTTTTGATCCGTCGGCCATGGGACCGACAAAGCAAGATTATTTGTCAGTCCTACAAAATTTTAGCCAGTCCTAAAAAATCTGTCAATTTTATTCTGAAATAAAAATAATAACATATTTTATCGAAAATAATTTTATTATTATTAGTTTTATTTTTCACAGCCACGGACAAATAAACAATGAATGACCAGTTCTTTTCTTCTGATTGTTCTTATTTAAAGTAATCTTCACTATCCATTTCATCATCTGAATCACTTTCTCAGTATTTGTTATCTCCATCGAAGGGTTCAATCGCCGATTGTTTGCCTTGGATGGCTACATGAACAAATTTAGCAGGCCACGTGTAGATCGGCGCTTTGGTTTCCGTAGGTTTCTGTTTGTTTATAATGGGAAACCAGTACAGGAAATTAGCAGCAGGTACATCTGATGACAGATGTAAACGCGTATTGGAATTTGTTGCGGTACAACTAATTACCTATAAAAAAGGCACTGCAACAGCCATTTTTACATCGGTCATCAAGACCGGCACTAGCTTTCAAAATACTGGTCCCAGCCTTATTTTGACCGACAGGACCGACAGGACCGACCATTTTCGCGAACTCTGCTTAAAGGAATGGATTTGTTTTGACACTATAAATGAATAGTTTAAAAGAAATTATTACAATAAAACTCTCAGTATAATTTTCACATAATGTTTATATTGTAGATCTGTGATAAAGTATGGAGAATTGGAATTATTCTTGTGCGGTTTAGACTTAAGTCGTTTTGTAAGCTTGTTTCAGCAGCAACATCTAGACTTTACCACAGTATTGCAGATGACAGACGAGGACTTGATAAAGGTGAAATATCTATAGTATACAGTAGAAAATATAGATAAAAATCAAGTCAGAAAATCATTAAAATCTTTTAAAGTAAAATACAAATCAAGAAACATAGTAAGTATATTTCTGAAAGACCACTAATGTGATACATGAGACTTTTAATGAATTGCAACACATATGTTACATCTTTAATATTCAGTTTTTGACTTCTTTCCATGAACTGTAATGTTGTGATCCCAATGCACACAGTTACTAAATATGGATATATTTTAATTCATATGTTTAAAAGAAAGTTTGTGGTCACATCAATTGAAACTAAGTACATATGTTCATTGTTATGTGAACTTTAAAATTCCTTTGCTTTTTGTGTGTTTTTTGCTGTGCATGTACTGATTTTGTGTCATGGATGGGTACCCCATGTCCTTGTTTTTCTATCAAATCATTGTTTTGACCCTATTTGAAATTCTGGCACAGATGATTCTTATTCAAATGGGTGCGGAGAAAGAAATGAGGTTACTTTCTTTTTCATATTGTTCAATCTTGTTGTCGATTTATTGACAGAACTGTCTTTCCTTGTTATAAATATTGGTAAATTTTAAATTTTTTCTGAACTTGCAAATTATTTTTTCAGATGGGTATTCATCAGATTGGTGTAAGAAAGAAAATTTTGGATGGTATTAGAACTGTTCATAAAAAGGAGTGGGAGACAACAAGTCTTCAACAAGTGCAATACAACAAACAGATAAGGTAGAGGAATAATTCTTTTCTGATATAAGTGTATGTTATTATAAGCCCACTCTAGGAATGGGGCTATATTGCATCTACTTGTTGTCTGTCCAACACATATTTTTCTCTCCGGCGCGGGACGTTTGCGCTTTTTCATAGGACAGTTGCGCTTTTTTTAATGGACATTTGCACTTCAATTCATAGGACATTTGTGCTTTTAAAATGTTTGATTCTTATCATTTCCCTCCTATTTTATCTGGGATTAGGACCGGTAGGTTTGACCTGGCAAAGTTAAAATCGTAATTTTTTTTCATTATGGTTAAAAGGTAAGTCATTTCATAGCACATTCCTGTTTAAAAGTCATTTGATAGCACACTAATATAGTTATATATAGCTAAAAAACATTCTAAAAACATAAAGACACGTTTAGTCATCACAGATCAGTTTTCGCTTGATATCTGAAGCTCATGGAATGAACAAATTTAGCTCTTGTAATCTGTCCTGACTGGTATTTCGCCCACATTTCAAATAAATATTCTAGTTTCTCTTTCTCAATTCTTGACAGGTCCCTGCTCATTAATATAACGAATTTTAATGTAATTAACCGATGGTTGTTCAATGACAAAAAACCATCGTGACAGATCAGTGATCGGGAAGGTCGTGCGCCATGCGCCAATTGCGCATTTTGACCAGAGATGGCGCATAGAGTGGCAAATGTCAGCGCCAGTGTGGCGCACGATATTTTTCGGTTCGTATCTAAACGTTTAGATATATAGTAAAATGAATTTCCGATCGTGTTTCGTGTCGCCATATTTGTGTACAAAACTATGTTGTGTTCTCTCCAATTACAGGAGCACCACCTATATATTTTTTTGCCGTCTCGGGCGTTTTCTTTCGTGTTTAGGATAGTAACGTGCGGTATATCTGATAACCGCAAAAATATGATTAACCATCATCCATGATCTAAATTTTCAAAGTAAACAACTTAAATTGTGTGGAAGTTGGCTAGTACAGGCAAGAATTTTTTTAAAATTATAATCTTTAAAGTAAACTTGCTATAATTTCGATTGAAAAACCCAAAGGCCTTTTTTTTTAATATAAAAGGCCATAAAAGGCGCTTATCTGTTCTTGTCAATCTTTTGGTCTTTGGCTCGTTTGTAAATTTTGTAAACATTGCCTTCAGGAAATTGTTGTTGTGTCTTATCAAAAAACGTTACTCTCTTTTGTTAGTCTTGATAAAATAATAATGATACAAGAAATGCAAAGGAAATGTGTAACGTCCTCTAATACGGAACGTCGGGAATAAAGTATGGCAATCGACGAAGACCAAATTTTAATGTCAAAGGAACATGAACATGATCAAGGCGACGGTACCAGTATTAACATTGTAAATAAAGGTTCTCTTAAATATAGCCCGGTTTGGGAGAAGTTATGGCCCTAGTTTCTGTATGATGGCAGCAAAATTTACTAAAAATCTTGCTAAAACTCATTTCAACTATCTTGGAATTTAATTGTTCTAGCTTTCTTATTAAGATTCATTTCTTCCGTTTCTTCAATTTTGTGCAACAAAATCTAGATCGGCTACTTTTAGTCTGCCATTGTCATAGTTCTAGTAACTCAGTTTATTGTTTTTGCCCAATATAAATACAGAGTTACAGTTATTATTTTTATCTTTTATTATGCCACTTCTATGATTGTGCTGTATGGTTTGATAATTATTAATATACATGTATGTTCAAGTTTCATGTTTTTTTCAAAAGAATGAAATTTAATCAAATATCATAGATTTTTCAATAATTAATACTAGTACAGATTTTAAAAATCAGTCCAGATCAGATGTCTATTCTTGATCTCAGCATTTCCTTATTAATGATTCTGTTCATTGAATGGTGTTTGTCTAGTCATATGTTGCTCAGTTTTATAGTTTTTTATTATAATTAAGTCATAAAAAGTTTAATTTCTGAGTGATGTTACATTTCATGAACTCATACGATGCCATTCTTAGTCACATCAGAGACATATATTCTTTTGTATGTCTTTGGTAACATAAATAACCATGCCTGAACTGAATTAACTTTTATTCACTGAAACTACAAAAGCACAGTAACAATATACATGATGTCAATTAAATTCATACAGGTTAGTACCTCTTTGCTGAAACATACACTTTTTTATTTTTTTATTATAAACTAATGGCCCACTCATTTGACAACATGGCCCATTAATTCTAAAAATGGCCCATTGATTTTATTTTTGGGGAGCCCTGGGCCCATAGAGAAAAAATCTTTCCAGATCACTGCAGATACATTTTTTTTCCTTTACTAGTCTATAAATTAAGGCTATAGTTTAAGACTGTGTCAATGTGAACTAACTAACCACAAATATAAGTTGAATTTATTTACGTAATGATTATAACTCATTAAGATTACAGGTAGAAGACTATAGGTAAAAAGCGCAGATGTCAGGTCAATTTCATACAGGTGTATCAAAATTTAAGGCGGAAATGTCCATAGTGTTTGGAGCGCAAATGTCCTATTGTGTTACAGGTAAAAAAGTGCAAACGTCCTGTGCCCTTTCTCTCACACTTTTCTCATGTTACACTGAGTTTATATTTGGTCAGTCGCTTGACAGTGGTTAGTTGTAACATGAGAAAACTATTCAGATGTGTCAGACACATGCTTCCTGTTTTCAGACACTTAGGATTACGAGTGGATTATGCTTAGCACAGCAACACGTGCAATCTTGTTATTCTCACAGTATGTATTACATCTGACAGATGTAATGCTTTCAAATTGTGATAATCATCCATACAACTTAAAAGATAAAGAAAAAAAATCTTTATTAAGCAAGGAAAAATCTACATGTCTCACCTGAGATATATGTTTGGGAAAGCTAGACATGTAAAATCTTAACAGTAGAAGGGAAGTTCAGGATAAGAAAATCTTAAATGATGTCTCATCATTTGTAAGATACTTTTGTAGTCATAGATGATTAAAACCATAGCCAAAGGTTCTCAAAAAATTTTTGTTTGTCATTTTCAGCAACATTAAGGATGCTTTTTCTGTCAAGATTCTTAATAAATATAAGGTGATGAATTCTAGTTAGGTAAAGATTTACATAAATTGGAACTGATGTTGAAATTAATTACTAATTATTTGTTTCAGTTGTATAACTTGGAATGTCCTATAGATTTTTGGTATGCCACTCTAATAGAATATGCTTCTTACTTTTAATTTATCAAGTGGCCTCATTAGAATTCCTGAGTCTCATTTTCTCTAATATATTATGAACAGATTGAATTTAAGAATAACTAATCATTTTCCTGTTTTCAATCTCAGGATTCTTTTTTATGTATCTCTTTTTTCAATGTTTTGGGGTTTATTTTAAACTTCATTTGCTGTAAGCATGTACAAATTATTATTAGATATTGAAGGCATATTACTTTGCCCTTTATAGCTGTACTTAATCTGATAGCATGTGACTTTGTCTTCCACAGCTGTGCTGAATCTATTGCCATGGTAGCTAACATCAGTAAGCATTGTAAATATATTGGAAGCACAACTGGATATATAAGGGACCAGATTTTAAAGAATCCAGAAATTCTAGATGTTCAGGTAAAAAATATTTAAGGTTTTACTAGAACTATAAATGCAAAAAATTTCTTCAGTTTTTTGTTTTAAAGATAATCTATGTTAACAATTATTTACCAGGGAAAAATTTATCTCTGTTAAATCTGCTCTAACCATATTATATTTACAAAACTTTAATGTTGTTCACACAGGATGGGACAGGACCTGAATTACTTTTGCAACATACAGATGATACAATGAAAAATGTACAGTCACTATATACAGAACTACAGAAACTTAACAGAACTTTAAATTTGGTAAATTTATGCTATATTCAGTTGGTTTAAATGGTGTCTTAGTGAGGGATTTTGTTCTACTTATATTTATAAGACAATGTTGAAAACGATCTTACACCTAAAAACTTTATCATCTTATGAACAGCATTTGTTTATTACATAAGGTTTTTGTCAGATCCAAAACTGCTTGACTGTAACCTGTTAAAAAACATTACAATTTATTCTTGTAAAAAGATTAAAGCAAAATTAATCTCATCTGAAGAAAGTGAAATATAGTTTCTGGTTCAAAAAAAGGAAACTTTTTCAGGTTGAAATAATGTTACATGCCAAAGTGCAGACTGGAGCATATTGTTATTATAAGCCATACTTTAAGCCAGAATTGTTTGTTTTGTATGTAGGTTTATTTTTTACAACCAAAGCTAGTATGTCAATCAAATTTCATCACTATATTTCATCTACCGGTATATAGTACAACATCAATTGTTTAATCTTATGAAATCAACTTTTGCCACCCTGTTGTGGAATTGGAAACTTGTTCTTAAAAATTTGTATAATTACTTTGGCTTTAAAATTTAAAGAATAGGTATTAATATAGATTTTTTATGCCATGCTTATGGCAGCAGGGGGTTATTATGTTTTCTGGTCTGTGTGTCCATCTGTCTGTCCTTTGATATGTCCTGTACCAGGTAAAAATTCTGGATAAGGTAGTTTACAATGAAGTTGTGGTCACATCAATTGAAACTAAGTACAAATGTTCATTGTTATGTGAACTTTAAAATTCCTTTGCTTTTTGTGTGTTTTTTGCTGTGCATGTACTGATTTTGTGTGATGGATGGATACTCCATATCCTTTGTTTTTCTATCAAATCAGTGTTTTGACCCTGTTTTCATGGTTTACTGAGCATAGAAATGTGATAGTGTGAAACAAGTAATTCTCTGTTTCAAGTTTTTCGTTAAGATAGTTTAACTTAAAGTTGTGGTCACTTTAACTTGAAACTCAGTACACATGTTCATTGTGTGTTGAATTTTTTAAATTATATGCCAAATTATAATTTTAACCCTGAATGCATTGGTCAATGAACAACATAGTGTCATCTGATAGTGAGAGCAGGGCATGATGTCCTATGGACACACATTCTTGTTTAAATATGACTTAAAAATAAAAACACATACTAAAGCGTAGTTTGAGATATGGTTAATGAGTAATTTTGATATAGAGTAAATAAAAATTAGAATACATGTATATTGTTGTTATTTTTTAGCAATTAAAACGAAAAGACTTCAATCCTCCAGATCTAGTTACTCTAAAGAAGAAGAAAAGTGGTTTTAGAAAAAGACGATTAATAAGCATATGTTGTTTGACCTGTATAGTAGGACTAGCCTGGTGGAAAAAACAACCTATATTGGACTTCCTGTCACAATATGATCCAGTCGATAGAATTTAATACAATAATTTAATTTAAACAACCCTGTACAGATGAAGTTAAAAGATGAGAAGGAGGTTAAGATTTGCAACATAACTGGGACCAAAGTTTTTTCATAAACCTGCAAACTTTGTTTTTAGGATCATGTAAAATGTGTGTTTGAATGGTTTGAACAACAACCAAAATAGACTAGGAAGCATTTATTTTGTTTGTGACTTTTTTTGTGTTTTTTTTTACAATTGTTATACTTTGTGTCGTTGTTATAAAGCATATTTTATTTACAAAAAGATTTTTTAATTATTAATCTTTTGTTTCGGATATTAATGCAGAATGTTACATTAAAATTATGGCAACAGATTTTCTTTTAAGTTATCAGATAAAAACTTTTTAATTAAGAAATAGTTGGTAGCTATTGAGTATCAAAAAAAAAAACGTTAGATTAAAATCCAACAATTTAATTGTGTTCTCTGATAAAATTATGTAAAAAACAGCTTTTAAATCTAACTGTTCTGTGTGTCATACATTTGTTTGTTTTAAAAAAAAATCCACCAAGTCTTCCAATCAAAATCACTAATCACCAGTGAGTTCACTTTTCACTTTCCTAATATCTGTCATAGAATTGTCCCTTGATTGTATGAAAAAAATTAAAATCCTAGCTTTCCTTTACCAAATTATGATTTTTGTATAATTAATCACGATTCTGAATATTTTGTAATAAAACATAATTTCACAGAAGATGGGTGTGGAGATCTTTTCCTTGGGATTACATTCATCTGTCATTCTTGATGGTATTTATACCTGAAATAAAGTTTGGGGTACATAGGAATCATTATAAAAATAAGAAGATGTGGTATGATTGCGAATGAGAGAACTCTCTACCAGAGACCAAATGTTGTAGAAATTGACAACTACTGGCATGTCTGTTTCTGTGAATTAACTTCTTTGTCCTTGTCCATCTTATTTATAGTAGAGATAATTAATATGGTGTGCAAACATCACCATCACCAGTATGTTTATATTAGCACTCTGTAGGAGAGTGGTATACCTCTATGTCTGTCAATCCTATTTAATATCCGTCTTATTTTTCTCAGGAACTATAAATCAGAGCTTTCCATATTTGGTAGCCAGCTTCATGGTAGCATGCTAAACTATGTAATGCGTTTTCACATTCATTGTATATTCATATGAGGGGCAATTTTTTTTCACTTTACTATATATTTGACAGATGTTATGTGTTGTGGAAGGAAGGTTTGCTTAAATTGTAGTTAATTGTCCTTGTTGAGACTTACCTTCTTAAATATACTTAAAAGTTGAGTTTAATCTAGTCATTTATAGTGGATTCTATGCACTCATATTTGATCTCGAAGATAACCATAAATCACAAATGAAGTAATTTTTAATATCAAATGTATGTATAAATATTGAAGTTTAGCCAATCAAATACAGTGAATAGTTTTTTATTAATTTTTATATTTTGAAATATGATATTTTCAGTGCCATATCAAACAGAGGGTATCTTCTTCTTTTTGTTATGCAATTCATGTAGGATGTTATACCTTTTTTCATTGTGGGTTCTAGATATTATTGTTGAAGTTTTATTTATTGTATGATAACTGAACGAAATATTATAAATGTCATTTAATGATTTCATTAGTTGGTTTGATGACCCGCCTTTGAAAATAGAGGACATAATTTCTGTCTCTAGTTGTTTTCCAAAAAATTGGCCTAGAAGAAGTTAAGATATTCATAAAAAGGACACCAGGAATCACTAAAAATATTGTACAATTGACAACATCAGCCAACATTTAGACTTCTCTGAAAAAAATTAATTTACAAAGACAAACAACAACAAACTAACAGTAAGAGACTTACTAGATTTTGATGTGGAAGGATATCAAGATTAAGCTTCATTTAGAAATACAAACAGGTAGGTATACAAAGTACCATATTTAGAGAAGGAGTTATAACCTCGGTGGTAAGTTGTGGTTAAGGTAGTTGTACCTAAAATAGAGATATGTCCAAGTCAGTAAAAGCTTAAATATAAGTATGGCTTGCTTGGCTGGTTAAGACATGGGAAAAGTCATACTTTTATGACTCTTAAACACTGTCCCTTGTGTCTCTTCTAGCCAGGCAATCCACCCAACCAAACTGTTGTCTCCCCTTGGGTCATGCTGCCACATACAACCCACCAACAGAGATTTGCACATTTGAAACTGTCTTATTTGCTTATTATACCGTTAATACAAATGTGTATGTTGAATATTTAAACTTTGCTCTGTTTTGCCTTTATATGTTGATATTACTGAATTATGATTGTATCTTCGTCATTACCCCCTGAGGGACCTTAATTGGTGCTCTGTTTTGTCTGTATATGTTGATATTACTGAATTATGATTGTATCTTCGTTATTACCCCCTGAGGGACCTTAATCGGTGCTCTGTTTTGCCTGTACATGTTGATATTACTGAATTATGATTGTATCTTCGTCATTACCCCCTGAGGGACCTTAATTGGAATAAACATTGTGTACTATACTAAAGTAACTGCAATGTCAAATGAGTGTTCCGACCAGGATTTCATTGTTCATAGATCTAAGTTCGAAACAGAAAGATAGTTTCATAAGTACTACAGACTGTATATATCAATACGGTACTTCATCACATATATATTTGCCTATTTGCTACACAAAGATGTGTAGAAATAATTGTGTGACTGTGAGTGTAGATTTGAGATAGTTTGATACTGTAACAACATGAGTAATCATCAAAGAATACTTTAAAGTATCAACACAAAGACTTCTTCTTTCTAGGTCAAGTGATCCTAAGTTTAGATAAATGTATGGTGGTGTTAAAGGTAATTTCCTTGTCAAGCACATATGTATATGTAATATATGAACTTAAACATTCTTCAGAGAAAATACCAAATTAAACTTGTATAAAATCAAAGAGGTTCTATTTGGAACCTCCTGGGCCAAATTTTATTTAATAGTTTGTTGATGTTTTTTTCTGAATTTGCTAGGACTAAAAATGGTTGTGTTTTACAATGAAAGTAGATGTAATGTATTATTGGGAAACACTATTATTTACAAGAATATGTCTGTTGTTTTATTGTGGATAAAAAATCATATAAGTGATTTCATCATGATTTTTTTTTAATTTAGAACAACTTGCACTTGTCTTGCAGACTTAAAATGTATATTACTGCTTTCTTATTTAGCTATAAAACTAAAGAGTTAAGAATATTGATTACTCATTCTTTTAGAAGTATTCTTTCAGTTTACATATATTTTTTTAATATTTAAAAGCAATCAATGTTAATTTTTCATCTTCATATAATACTGTTAAATAATAAAGATAGGTGTAGCTTTAGATTTTTTAAATGACTGATTTATGAAACAAAGACATAAACCAGATAATTTTATAAATTTCTGTTGTTGAATGATTGCTGTAAAATTTTATACATTTGTATGACAATTGCATTATTGTGAACTCCGTCATTTATGACAGGAAAATTGTTTAAAGTCCCTACACTGAAAAGAGATTTATTGGATTATTTGATGTCACAAATTTCTATTCAATAAAGTTGATTAACAAACAGTGTATTATGTCTTTTTTGTTAACAAATGACCAGTGCCACTTTTATACATGCATCTCATCCTAAAGCCATGACCGTTACTTTTGGTAATATTCTTATAATAAAAAAAATAATGCATCTATATTTTTTGTGTCTTTGGAATAAGGTAGACATATTGCCTCAGTTGGATTTCTTGTTCTTTTGACTAAGACTTATAATATTTGGTATGTAAGTTATGTTCTATTGTAGATGACCTTGACCTTTGATATGAAAGTCAAACATAATATACATGTCATTGATTTTTTGGAAAATTTATCTGTCGGTCCATGATGTTTTTGTTTTGTTGAAAGAGAGGCAAAAGATACCAAAGGGACATTCAAACTCATACAAGTCGGAAATAAACTGACAACGCCATGGCTAAAAAAGAAAAAAGACAAACAGAAGTACACTGAACAACATAGAAAACCAAAGACTGAGCATCACGTAAATAGGCTTTTAGTATTTTCAAAACTGCTACATCATATGACAACTGGGAATATCTAGTACAGATGAAGGGAGCCTCCTGAAACAGTTCCTTCCTAGTTCACCTCTAATCTTAGGTGTGAAAAAAGTTATAGCATATGAATAAAAAGAGACAATGGGTATATACATCATTGAGACAGCAACCAAACATTTAGATGAAGGAGAATTTTGATCTGGTGTTTGAAGCAATGCAGTTTTCAATTCAATTGTCAGTCAACACATGGACAATGTTTTATTTATTTTCTTGTCACTTCATGCATGCATATATACTAGGGATGGAAGTGGAGTATTATTTTATATATTTCTCACCATCTGAGAAATAAAGATTCCACCACATGCATCAAGTGTGCTTCAATATTTCTCCACTCGAGACCGTTAAAATTTAAGACGCAAGGCTTGCCGAGCTTTTTAAATATTTAAAATTTAACTGTTGAGAGTGGAGAAATATTGAAATACACATGATATAGTGGTGGAATCTGTTTCTCTAATGATTTTTAGACGAGATCTGAACAAAGTTTATCCTTCCTTTTCAAAGATTTGCAGATTAGCAATGTAAATTTGAAAGGAAACAATTTTAGGAAAATTCCTTGTACAAACTGGTATTTTGGGGGATTAATATCTATTCTTTCATTTAGAATTACAATACTAAAATATTCTTGCCAAGAAATTCCACCAGTTTTATATACCAAGTATGCATGAAATAGGGTGATTGTGGCCTACATTTTGTACTTTCGATTGGATGCTTAAAAGGTCCACTAGATGTGACACCATAAAGTTACATGTGTGAATGATTCAATCTTATAAAAGTGTCACAAACTTTATAGCTTCAAATAATCTTTTGGAACTGATAATCTGTCTTTTCCACAACTAAAAAAAATTGTATTTAATAAACTTTTGAAACATAGAAATGGTGATAAAATGTAGACTGGGACTCTTTTTTTTTTGTGTGATTCTCATACTGTGTTTCATGATTGCAATCCCCTGTCCCTGGAAACAATGTGGGACAGCATAGCAATAGGATCTCTCTGTTTGTGTGCATGTCTGTTATACTTCTTATGCAGAAATTTGAGTACTATAAAAAATTTCAAGATAAAACTTCAGAAATTTTTGTGATGTTTTTATTATTGTCAAATTTGGTACAGAATAGGCATCACAAAAATTCTAAGTAGTTATCTGATTTGACTCGTTTTAAATTTTTAAATCATTATTTGCATTTGGATTTACTGAAATCACAATAATAATTCTCCCTTTTTTGTGCAATCTTCTAAAACCACAATAATAAATGCAAGCAAAAATTCTGAATTTACAGTAATTAGAAAAGTATAACTGGGAAACAATCATACTGTAAGGGCGATAACACTTGAGTCAATTAATGTTTTTTTTTTTTATAAATCATGTATTGCTGTCAGATTGTGTTTGTTGTTTTTTTCTGGTGATCTATTATAGCTTTTAATGTAACAGCCAAAATTGCTAAAATAGGTCAAACATAGTCTGCAATAACTCCCCCTTAAGTAGTTATCTGATAATATTTGTTGACTATTAGCAAAGTTAAATATTAACACACTGATCAGATTTTCTCTATCTATAATGGTTTTCAAGATATTAATCAATTACATGCAATTTACCCTTACATTCTATTTTTAGTAAAACTAAGGCTTCTGCTGATAGTGATATTTATTGACCATTTTATCACCATTTAGCAACAAAGTAACCCAATGAACATTTTGTCCTAATTTCATTTTATATTTCAGGGGCGTTTCTAGGATATTTGTAAGAGGGGGCATAGAATCAAATGTTTTGCCGAGCATAGCGAGGCGAAAAATATTTTGGACCTTTTTTTTACTAAAAAACATAAAATAATTGTGAAATGCACTAATGTAACGGTTCCTTACTTGGAGCATGTATATTTTATAGTTTTTTTGTTTTTTTTTAAAAGGGGGGCGTACGCCCATTACGCCCTCAACTGGACCCGCCCCTGTATTTCTCAAGAAAATTTTCAAGTAAATAAGAAATAGAATAAGAACTTGCACTCATCAAACACTTAAATAAAGATGTCTGCCAAGTTTGGTCTTATAACTGCCCGGGAGAAGATATTTTTATGGTTTCCAGACAAACCGTTGGACTGAAACTGATGGCAAATAAATCACGTGGCCTTTGACCAAGTGATCTAACAATTACCAGCTACATAAGCACACCAATTAAAAAAATCATGACATTTTATTTTTACATGATCAATCAGAAAAATAATATATATAAATTATATATACAGTACATATTATATGGTAACATTGTTTCAATAAATCTTAAGAATAAAAACATGATATTTTTTGTCAATACATCACAGAAATTGCTTTATTGTAAATTGCAAAGATATATTTCTGAAGAACTCCAGCGTATACCCCTGTGTATTCCCTCTATTTTAGATAAGCACTGTTTAAACAATGACTGTCTCTTTAATCACCTCAGGACAAGTATATAAAATCCCATGAGAAGACATGATAAAGCCACTGGTATATGTAATCTTGTGCCAATAACTGATGCTGAAATAGAAAACACAAGTGATAATGTATAAATTTATTCAATGGTCTATATATTGTTGTTTTCAAAATGAATATTGTTACTATATTTTATTGGTTAAGTATTTTAGTTTTTATAGACGGGGTATTTTATTTGGAACTTTAATTATAAATACAGTTATAAAGAACGTTTCTTTGAACTTGAAATATCAGTCTGTTCAGGCAATAGGGGGCACTAGCTGTCAAATTCATGTTCATTGATTTCACTCCAATTTTCATATTGATTTATAACATACTAAAACCAAAAGCCAAATTACAAATAGTCAAAAATAAGCAATCAATAATGCATGGAATCCTTATAATTTATCAGAATTTTGTGTGTTTTTCAGACTAAACACCCTCTAATTAGCCATAAAAATGACCTCTGTAAATCATCATTATACCTGTATAAGAATGATTTTTTGTGGGTTGAATCAGTCAACAAAATGGTTCTTCCTGGTGGCTCCTTGTTTCACTTTTTAAATGTTGAAATTTACTTTTAAATAACACATAAGCACTCCATCTCCAGCTTAGGGTCAAATTGTAGGTTGCATGAATACAGATTCAAATGAGGTTCAATTATTGACTTGCAAGCTGATAATACATCAGCTTATTTTGACAAAATTAAACCAAATTATCTGCTTATAGCAAAATATTGTTTCAGTATTCTGCTTTTATAAATGTTTGAAACAAAAAGAATAAAATGCTCTACTGGGCGCAGCTTGATACGACTGCAGAGGTTGAACCCTGAACAGTTGGGGCAAGTATGGACACAACATTTAAGCTTGATACAGCACTGAATTTGGATTGTCATTAAATGCTAGTATTTGACACAGCATAGGTTTCTGACACAGAATGAATGTGGTCTAAGAACTCAAAAATTTTTAATTTACCTATTCAAACCATATCATTATCATTGCTTTTATATATAAATCAGAAATAACCAATGTAAAATGGAAAATTTTAAAGAAAAAAATCCCCCCTCAAAATTTTTGAACCCCTTATGATTCATCACCCCCAAACTCAATCCCAGCCTTCCCTTTGTGGTATGGTACCTTGCAGTACAATTTCAGAGAGATCCGTACACTTGAACACAAGTTATTGTCTGGAAACTAGAAAAATGCTTGTTTTTTGGCCCCAAATTCCTAAACATTTAGGGCAATTACCCCCAAACTCAAACCCCGCTTTCCCTTTGTGATATTTAACCTTGTAGTACAATTTCATAAAGATCCATACACTTACACACAAGTTATTGTCCTGAAACTAGAAAAATGCTTGTTTTTTTCCCCCTTTTTGGCCCCTAAGTCCTAAAATTTTGAGGCAATTACCCCCAAAATCAATGCCAGCCTTCCTTTGTGGTATGGTACCTTGCAGTACAATTTCAGAGAGATCCATACACTTGAACACAAGTTATTGTCTGGAAACTAGAAAATGCTTATTTTGGCCCCTTATTCCTAAACTTTTGGGCAATTACCCCAAACTCAAACCCAGCTTTCCTTTGTGATATTTAACCTTGTAGTACAATTTCATTAAGATCCATACACTTACACACAAGTTATTGTCCTGAAACTAGAAAAATGCTTGTTTTTTTTTCCCTTTTGGCCCCTAATTCCTAAAATTTGAGGCAATTACCCCAAAATCAATGCCAGCCTTCCTTTGTGGTATGGTACCTTGCAGTACAATTTCAGAGAGATCCATACACTTGAACACAAGTTATTGTCTGGAAACTAGAAAATGCTTATTTTTGGCCCTTATTCCTAAACTTTTGGGCAATTACCCCCAAACTCAATTCCAGCTTTCCCTTTGTGATATGGAACCTTGTAGTACAATTTCAGAAAGATCCATACACTTACAAGTTATTGTCATGAAACTAGTAATGCTTGTTTTTTGCCCCTTTTTTGGCCCCTAATTCCTAAAATTTGGAGGCAATTACCCCAAAATCAATTCCAGCATTCCCTTTGTGATATGGAACCTTGTGGTACAATGTCAGAGAGATCCATACACTAACACACAAGTTATGTCTGGAAGTTACAACTAGAGGCTCTAAAGAGCCTGTGTCGCTCACCTGTATTTTCTGATGCTTTGGAAATCATGTAAAATAAGGTTAAAATCATAATTTATAGTATTATATCTAAGATAATAGCAAAAAACAGCAAAATTTCCGTAAAATTACTATATTAGGGGCAGCAACCTAACAACTGGTTGTCGGAATTGTCTGAAAATTTCAGGGCAGATATATCTAAATCTGATGAACATTTTTGCCACCAGTCAGATTTGGTCTAAATGCTTCAGTTTCAGAGATATAAACCAAAAACTGCATTTTACCCTATGTACTATTTTTAGCCATGTCTGCCATCATGGTTTACGGGCAGGGTCATCGAAAACATTTTTTCAACTAGATACTCTTATGATGATTGTGGACAAGTTTGGTTACATTTGTCTTAGTAGTTTCAGAGGAGAAGGTTTTTGTAAAAGATTACAAAAATTTAAGAAAAATTGGTAAAATTGACTATAAAGGGCAATAACTCCTTAAGGGGTCAACTGACCATTTTGGTCATGTTGACTTATAAGTAGATCTTACTTTGCTGAACATTATTGCTGTTTACAGTTTATCTCTATCTATAATAATATTCAAGACAATAACCAGAAACAGCAAAATTTCCTTAAAATTACCAATTAAGGGGTAGCAACCCAACAACCGGTTGTCTGATTCATCTGAAAATTTCAAGGCAGATAGATCTTGACTTGATAAACAATTTTAACCCATGTCAGATTTGCTCTAATTGTTTAGGTTTCAGAGTTATGAGCCAAAATCTACATTTTACCCCCATTGTTCTATTTTTAGCCATGGCGGCCATCTTGGTTGGCTGGCCGGGTCACCGGACATATTTTTTAAACTAGATACCCAAATGAAGATGGTGGCCATGTTTGGTTAAATTTGGTCCAGTAGTTTCAGAGGAGAAGATTTTTGTAAAAGATTACAAAAATTTAAGAAAAATTGGTAAAATTGACTATAAAGGGCAATAACTCCTGAAGGGGTCAACTGACCATTTTGATCAGTTGACTTATTTGTAGATCTTACTTTGCTGAACATTATTGCTGTTTACAGTTTATCTCTATCTATAATAATATTTAAGATAACCAAAAACCGCAAAATTTCCTTAAAATTACCAATTCAGGGGTGGCAACCCAACAACCGGTTGTCCGATTCATCTGAAAATTTCAGGGCAGATAGAACTTGACTTGTTAATCAATTTTACCCCATGTCAGATTTGCTCTAAATGCTTTGGTTTCAGAGTTACAAGCCAAAATCTACATTTTACCCCTATGTTCTATTTTTAGCCATGGCGGCCATCTTGGTTGGCTGGCCGGGTCAACGGACATATTTTTTAAACTAGATACTCCAATGATGATTGTGGCCAAGTTTGGTTAAATTTGACCCAGTAGTTTCAGAGAAGATTTTTGTAAAAGTTAACAGACGACGCCGGATGACGACGACGGACGACGGACGCAAATTGATGAGAAAAGCTTACTTGGACCTGTGGGCCAGGTGAGCTAAAAATGCTTATTTTTGGCCCCTAATTCCTTAACTGTTGGTACCATAACCCCCAAAATCAATCCCAACCTTCCTTTTGTGGTATTGAACCTTATGGTAAAATTTCATAGAGATCCATTCACTTAAACTAAAGTTAGAGTGCGAAAACCAATGTGTCTTTGGACGACGACGCCAACATCATACCAATATACGACCGCAAAATTTTTTTGCGGTCGTACAAAATCATATTTTGATTTTTTGTCTGTATCATAGCTAATGCTCCTTTAAAAGATTCATTTCAATGGTTAAGATTGAGTTACTTTTCTTAGTACAAATACAAAATGTAAGACCACATTTTATATATTTCTAAAACTCCATTATAATACAGATGGCAGACTTTTGGCAGTGCAGTTTTGATTGTTTTTTTAAGTCTGTGCAAGAATGTGACACATTAAAGCATGAGATGGCAACAGCTTAACACAATTCTCCCAATGTAAATTATGTGATATTTTTGCTGATCATATTTCAACACATTTAGAAATCGAGCTTCAAATGCCAATGCATATGTACTAATTCAAGACATCCTAACATATGTATGTAATATGACCTATCTTTTGAGTACCACATGTCCCCATGCTATTGTATATGTGTCTCAGTTGTAAATTCTTGTTTTTTAAGGTATTCCTGTGTTAATTGTCACCTCTTTTTGATTAAACATTTCTGAGTGACATTTAAATATTTTTTGGACTATTTTTCCATGGATTCTACATATTTACACCTTTTTTATTTTACAAATTTTAATATCAATTATATCTAAAGTAAGAAAAAAAGAAAAAATCTATATTTTTTCAATATTCAGACACAGTTCCTCAGATATACGTCTGTTTTACTAGTGTAGCAAATTTTATAATAATCTGACAGATCACCGTTTTATATACCTTTCATTTTGTGAATTCTCATTACCTCTAAATTTGTAGTATTTCTTTTATTACATAATTTGTTCTGTCTTTTTAAGCACTGTATAAGGAATACTAGCTTACCTTTATAAAATACCCCAAGGAATCCTTTTTTCTCAGACAAAAACCACTGTTTAAGACGTGGCACTCTTCTCATGTATGCACAGGTACAAATAACCAAAAGACTAAACACCAGAATCCCCTCAAATGAGTATGCTGCAAAAAATAATCATTTTTTTTTATTTAAATGGTCTGGTTAACCAATATGCAACAAGTAAATAAATGAATTATTAAGTAACATTATTATTGAAACATGCACAATCATATATAGTAATAAGTAAGGGAATTTATTCCATGAATGATCTCATTGAAACTTTTATTAAAACAGTTAAATAACCCTTCAACATTCTTATAAAGATGTCACAACTTGTGATGTTATCATGCTTTTATGTCTGATAGAGAGACATTTATTAATGAGTTATGATTTTGCTTTGAAATACATGTATATGACAATACAGTGTATATTATATATGTATGGTCAATATTTTCATAAAAAACTTTAATATGCTCCCAAAGGTAGCATAAATGGTAGAAAGGGTAGATGTTGGTCTATATGTCTATACCACTATATACTGAAAAAGCAGCAAAAGCTTCAAAAGCATGGAGAAAAACTTCATTGTGGTTTTTCTGTAAACATCATAAAGAAGCACATGATAGGTATGATTTCCAGCAAATTTGTATCTAATTATGCCATAAACATGATAAAGGAGTATGGTGGTGATGTTCATAGAGCCAATAAATTAATATACGATCCATATAAGCTTATCTATCTTATATACTATAGTATATAAACTTATTCGAAAATGTTGTCAATTAAACACTAGTTATAAGATGATTCTTTGGATATTGTTTTTGTCTGTATTTAAATTTATGTTGTTGTTCATGAATTTAACCAGTACTAAATACATGAAATATGTATTCTAATACAGATATGAACACTTATGGTCCTACATCCTGTCAATATTCTTATTCTGACATTGCACAAGGTCATGATTTTTTCATACTGTTTATGATGTCTTTACCCTAAATCCTTTGGATGTGTAATGATTGATATTTGTCTAGGAAACATGATTTATTTATCACTTGTAATTGGCTTTCAACTAGCTATCAGTAACTGTGAGTACTCTTAGATTGGTATTAGTTTTTGTGCTTTGTGTTGATCTGAAGAGTCCAGCCTTTTTCAACCGATTTTTACAATTTATTCTTATGTTGTGCTGTTAACCCATTGTGGGTTAAGTGCTCGCAAACAGGAGCTTGTAATTCAGAGGTTGTAGTTTGTTATTGTCTATCAGGCCATAATCTTGCCGGCGAAATGACGATTTAAGTCGCCAAAGAATTTTGAAAATCGCTAAATCTCGCCAGCCGACTGACTTCATAGCGAAGTCAAATCGCTATCAAAATCGGTAAAAGGGAGACAACTTGTGATTGACAAGTCTCACAGGTAAAAAAAATGGCAGCTGACACGGAAAAATCGAGATTTGCGAAACGACCCAGGACTAATACTGTCAACGATCAAATTAATAAATACAACGGCGACTTTGAACATCCTTGGATATAACTTTCAAAACTATTCAAACAGAAAACTGACCGTCTGTTTAAGTTATCATTTTACAATGATTTTCATCTGAGGATGTTGCGTAATCACTCAGCTGATTTGTTTTATTTTATAACTTACAAGAGTCGATCAATTTTACTATTCAGTAGGTAAAGGTGGGAATTAAGGGTAGATTTATTATATTGATTGAATAAAAATTGAAATATAAAAGGTAGAAAGACTGCTGATGGATAATGTGATTGCAAACGTACGACACTTGACCCGGTATTGATCAGCAGTGGATTTTTTTCTCGCGACCATTTCGTTGATATGGATGCTATTTTTAAAAAATGATAGAAATTAGCTCTTTGTCGGATAATTAATATGCGATTGAAAGATATTTTCATTTATAGACTTGCAATCTTCAACGATAATCTCAATTTACAACTAACATAATGTCCTGGACATTCAATACTGTTTTACAAAATAATGACAAGTGGTGATCTAAATTAAATTCCCAGTCATGTGAAATTCATCAGGTAAATTGGGAGTTATATTTTTTCTGGACTTTTAAAAATAAATTGAGGCAGATGCACATGAATTTAATGCATCATAATCATGATAATATTACTAGGCTACTCCCTCATGTCCCAATCAACAAATTTTATTTAGAACACAATGGCATCAATAAATAAATAACAACTATATATTGTCTAAACCATTTTATTTAGAACTTTCTTTATATACATTGTGTACAAAAACACATGAAAAAACTGCAAGTATATCTTTTATTGAATATATATAAAACAATTTCCTTAGTGATAAGCATGAAAACACGATGCAACCGAAACGGTAATGGAATCTCACTTCTCCAAGAAATTGACCACTTCTCCCTTCTCTCTCTTGGAAGGAGAAGTCACTTCTCCCTCTTCAAAATCCTAGATTAAGCCCTGGTCTATATCATATTTGTTTTTGTTTTGCACATAAATCAGGCCCCTGGTGTCCTTGTTTGATTTGTTTTACATTTTGTCATGTTGGGGCCTATTATAGCTTATATTTACAATACTGTTCTGGGTTTTGCTCATTGTTAAAGGCCTTACAGTGACCTATAGTTGCTTACATCTACATATTTTGGTCTCTAGTGGATAGATGTCTCGTTGGTAATGTTATACCTTTTGGGATCTTGTGTCCAGCATGGTTTTCTGAATAAGCACACAAAACAAAAAATCCTTCCTGAAATAGTCCCAAAGGGATTTATTGGCAATCGTACCACATCTTATTTTCATACCAATAACCTTCAGGAGCTCACTAGGTACTACCTGCCTCATATTTTTAACAACAGCCCTAAGCATATAACATAAACCCTTACATAGAACAACCCTGAACCTAACAACAAATGAGACCCCACTTTCCTATTGTGTATAAATAGCCAAAAGGTCTAGAAAGTACTTGTAACACATGTACTTGTTTCATGTGATGGTAAAGGTCTGATAAAGGATTTGTATAGTGACTATACAAATCCTTGGTCTTATGTATGCGGATCTCATAGGCTACAACTATATTAAAGTTTGGGTCTTACGATACACGTGATTTGATTTCTCTGTTGTAATTTAAGAATTCTTTTAGAAATAGAAACTAAGAAAGCCGAGAGAATAAGTACGAATCTGGATCTGACCTATCGTTCGGTCTCCGTCAGCAGCCCTACAGCACTATCTCAAATTAAATATTTAAATATGGGAGCTGTCGCGGTAAATTTGTTCTGAGAAGTAAAATAATTCTCTGGTTTACCATTTGTCATTTTTGCGTGTCCGGAAGTATCAGATGAAAAATAATATCAGAACCGTATGCGACTCTCCACAAGTTTCCGAACACATTTCAATGTAAGATGCGACTCAGAGCCATCCTGATAAAAGAATACATACAGAGAGTTTTATCTATTTGGTATATCAACCAGTTTCTAGAGCTAATCAGAATAATATACGGAATGTTATTCTTTGCCAATATGTAGCCGTTGGGTTCACCAAAAACCATGATGATAAATGACCCCCATTGGTAAAATCTTAGAAATCAACTCCCCTAAAAGCAATTTTAAAATTGTGACCCCTCTATTGCTTTACCCATAAAACATCTATACAAATGACATTCATTTTACGTCAGTAATAACAGTTGTACATGTAACATAATATAAAGCAAAACATGCATTGTTTGTCAATTTCAAAATCTTTTTCAAAGGAACCACAATCAGTCCTCACCACTCTAGGCTACTACATCATTCTCTCTTTGACAGCTTTCACTCTCCGTAAATTTGCTCTTCACTTCCACGACCACTCATTTCTGAATCATTTCTTCTACACTGTCTCTCTGATCGATAGTCTCTACTCAACATTCATCAGTCTGTTTTTGTATGTTCCAATATGATTCTGCCATATGATTATCCAAGTTTTCCAAAATCGAACATTTTGCTGTATGATCAAAATCATTCTGCATTTGTATGCACCTGTCCTAAGTCAGGAGCCTGTTATTCAGTGGTTGTGTCGTTTGTTGGTGTGGTTCATAAGTGTTTCTCGTTTCGTTGGTTTTCCTGTTTGAATGGTTTTACACTAGTCTTTTTGTGGCCCTTAATAGCTTGCTGTTCAGTGTGAGCCAAGGCTCCGTGTTGAAGGCCGTACTTTGACCTATAATTGTTTACTTTTTACACATTGTGACTTGGATGGATAGTTGTCTCATTGGCACTCATACCACATCTTCTTATTTATTTATTATCGAATAAAACAAATAGAGCTCTTGCCATTTTTTTGTACTTTAAGGAAATTTAAACCAATTGTTATTGTAAGTATTAAAGGGACACTTTTCTTTCCTAGTCGTACAATTCATCCATGAGGAGAAAACAAAGGGTCTTGATTTTCAATGGAAGGACACATCTGTTTGTTCAAATTATTACACTTTGAAACCAGAATTTTCAATTTCCTATTATTAAACAGCCTTTCTACGGTTAAGGCTATTCTTTTTGTCTCTGATTCCAACTTAAGTCCTGCCAACTTTACTCTTCTCTTAGCTCAAAAATTTGCTTGTATCCTTTATCTAGCAATCTTTGTAATTGATGCAAATTTTTCTTCACTTTATCCATCCGATAATTTTCCTCTGATCATAGCAAGAATTTGTATAGTCTTACGGTACAAATCCTTGGCCATAGTTTTTACAAACATGAAGAGTGAAATATGATGATAAAAGAGGTAAGCTGTGATGACCAGAGATTAAGCTGTTTACAGTTTACATTGTCTATTAAGCTCTATTGGTGATATGAAGGCATTTGTGTAATAATCTGGTACAGACTAACCAGTGCAGTTTGAAAAGTTTTAAGGCCTGGCGTCCACTAGATATGTAAATTTTAAGAGCATTTTGTGTTTCAGAAAGATAAAATCTTTTTTGGATTTTGATGGGCATTTTTTTCGTTCCTGCTACTGGTGTTAAAAAAAACAAACACCTGAATTACATTTTATACTGTCCACTCATTTTAACCCTTTAACTCACCTATTGTTGTGCAGATATCTATTGTCCTTCTTTTGTTCATGTCAATCAAGGTCAATCAATTATACTATACAATACAGTTGTTACCTGAGAGGGAGAATCTCAAAGATTTAACCCAACTTAGTTTATTTTTACACCTTCTGCAGGAACAGAAAAAAATGTCTAACAAAATCCAAAAAAAGATTTTATCTTTCTGAAACATAATACTCATTTAACTTTTAAATATCTAGTGGATGCCAGGCCTTAAAACTTTTCCCACTTGTTATGTCAGAAAATCGCCTTTAATTGTAGCCAACAAAAGACACAAATCAATAATAAAATTTAACAAGATTTATTATACACTAGTTTACAAAAGTATTACACAAAAGAAATGTCAACTTAACTGTCAAAATATGAGTCCAATCTTTTATCTTTTCTTTATCCGAAATCTTCACGGAATCCACAGAATATTATATCCAATTGGTCACAATCTAGTATGATGTAGTTTGAAAATAAAAGTGTCAATCCAACTGCAGAGGATGTTGATGTCTATCGATGTCTAAGTCGATCTATGTCTATGTCCAAATCTCTATATATTTTACTAACTTTTGGGTCTGCATTTAAATACTCAAACAGAAATTTCTAGACAACGCTAGAAATATAAATTACGCATCTTTGTTATGATCATTCTGGAAACGTTATGTAAGTGAAATAGAAAGTTCTAATCATTCCATGAGTATCAATGAATGTTCCAGTGAATTCTAAACTGCATAGTTGTAACACAATGTATTTTATTTTGTACACAATGTATATAAAACAATGTAAACATTCTTAGGCCACACAAAACAAATTAGGCCAACTAAATAAATATAATAGTTACAATATCATAACACACTGCACAGGTTAGTCTGTACTCAGGGTAGTTTTTGAGGTGTAAATACAGCCATTTTTGTCCATTTGTTACGATGAACCTTAAATAATGACTGTTCCCTTATATCATGCTTTTTAAAAATATAATTGGTCATGGGCTATTTTTCTAATTACAGGTTATAAATTATAGATGGAAAACAACTTTTGTGTGATATACAGTATAAAGAAAACAACACGATAGATTTAAAAATAAAATACATGTATGAGAAGACTATATATATAATGTTCTGTCACTGAACTTGTTTCCTTGCTACAAATGATAATAGGTAAATTTACTGATCATTCCTTAAATGAATTGACACGTGAATCTTGAGTAATCTCTTGTTATATTACAAAGTCAAAATAAATTGTAGCAATCAAAATATTTCCGGTATTAGTAAAACAATTGTAATAAAGAGATAGATCATATTTTCTCCATCTAAATGAAAAGACTTACACCATAGATGTTCATACATCTATGCTTACACTTACAGATGAATAGAAAAATGTGGCGGGATTTAACATGTTTGTAAGCGCCAAAATATTTCCCTTACCTCCGAAGAGTGGTTTAAGAACATTCAACAAGCTGTAAAAATCTGTTGGAAGGGCTTGACTCATCTTATCGGTACATATTTCACAGAAACAAATAACAAACAGACAAAAGACAATCTGAGATGCACAGATCTGATATAAGAGTAGTTACTGAGTGAAACTATAGTTCAAAGCTCAATTTCAGTAATAGTTATACACTGAGGGATAGGTGTTTCTGGATAAGAAATGTCAAAGTTGCCGTTTTGCATATTCCCGTTAATTCCATGTGCTTATATGGACCAGCAGGTCAATGTTGGCCGTATCGTGCATTCTTATAACCAAAAAAAAAAAAAAAAAATACACCATGCACCTTGTATGCAGTTGTCAATATGGACGACATTTTGAGTCAGGCGTTGAATTTGGCAGAAGAGACTGAAGATAACGCAATATTTGTAACCCAAAGTACTCACATGTATTAGTTTAATGAAGGTAATCATAAATGTATTTTACATGTTACAGTTTTATCAAACCCTACCTTTATCCTGGGTTGGCACCCCCTTTTAAAAATGGTTGGATCCGCCCCTGGGTGCCATCATTAGTCTTCAACAATCCAAACATTAATATTTATTTTATTATTAAGACTTAGTCCAAATGAATAAAATTGAGAATGGAAATGGGGAATATGTCAAAGAGACAACAACCCGACCAAAGAGCAGACAACAGCCGAAGGCCACCAATGGGTCTTCAACGCAGCGAGAAAACTATATGTTTTAAATTTATCATTCAAATAAAAGTTCTTTACATTTATATGTTCTTTAAGACATTGCCATATGGGATTAAAATTGTAGCTTTAAGCAAAGGAGTATTTAATTTTTTTTTTATTCAAAATAGATGCTAAATATTTTTTTTCGCTATTGGAATTTCCTGAAATATGTTTTTTTAATATGTCTTGAAACAACTTGTAGTGAACACTATTAGTAATCTCTTATGTTCATGCTATTTAAAAACCAATTTCTATTGTTATGAATAACAATGAACAGTGTTTTCGGGATGTAGAAGCAGGGGTTTCCAGGAACCCCGCTCGTCACACGCCTGTGGTCAAAACCCATTGTTATTCGTAACAATAGATCTATTCAATTTACACTTGTTTCAGAAATAGAAACTATGAAGTATAACAATAGAACTGGGGTGTAACTATATGCTAAAGGTCTTGAGTTCGATTCCCAGCATAGACACTGGATTTTTTCTACATAAATTTTGATAGTCTTTTTCGTGTTAATATTTCTAAGTTTTATTGTGGATTTGACATTCCCGCCAAAATGTTACAGAACAAAGGAAAGCATGCAGAACAAAGAAACGCATGGTAGGGTGATCTGGTAGGGGTGATCCGTAATAGTTATACACCGAGGGATAGGGGTTTCTTATCCAGACACGCCGTATCCCGAGGTGTATAACTAACTTACACCCCATTCTAAACCCTATATTTCTTAACATTAATTACTAAATGAAAAAGAATGGACAGCATATTTATTTACAATATCAAACCATAATTTATAGAATTTTTTTACATGAAACCCCACAAGTAACCTTACTTTGGCTATCTTCGTTCAAACTTTGACAAGTGAGTAGATTTAACAGATGTCAAAGTTGCTGTTTTGCATATTCCCGTTAAATCAATGTGCTAATATAGATCAGTGGGTCAAGGTTGACCGTTTCGTGCATTCTTATTTAAAAAAAAATACATCATGCTCCTGGTATACAGTTGTCAATATGGACGGGAATAAGACGGACGACATTTTGTGGCAAGCGTTGGATTTGGTAGAAGAGACTAAAGATGAAGGCAATATTATACCCCAAAGTACTTACCTGTATCAGATAATAAAGGTAATCATATCTTACAATTTTATCAAAAACAAAAGCCACCCCCTCCCCACCTCTTCTCGAGAATAAACAAAAATTCATATTCGAACATACTAAGGGATAGGTGTGTCTGCATTAGAAACCCGACTACCAGACCGCTCAACATACAAAATTTAATGTAGAGGAACTCCTTTTTTGGGGGCAATCAGGGGCTGATCCAGCCGGGGGGTCCCAACTCAAGAGAAAAAAAGGGGGGGTTCCAACCATTCAAATGCATTGATCTTTTAAATAAAAGTCGGGTCCAATCCGCGGAACCCCCAACCCCGGATCGGCCACTGGGTAACCGGGGGCGGGGGAGGGGGGTCCGGGAGTAGAGACTTATAACTGGGATAAAAAAAAATTACCTTCAGGCAAAGGAGTATTTAAAGGATTATTTTTGTATTCCATATAGATGCTTATTGGAATTTCCTAAAATGTGTTTTTTTAATATCATGAAACAATTTGTAGTGAACACTATTAGTAATTTCTTATGTTCATGCTATTTAAAAAATAATCAATTTCTATTGTTACGAATAACAATGGACTTTGTTTGCGGGATGTAGAAGCAGGGGTTTCCAGAAAACCCGCTCGTCACACCCTGTGGTCAAAATCCATTGTTATTCGTAACAATAGATCTATTCAATTTACACTTGTTTCAGAAATAGAAACTATGAAGTATAACAATAGAACTGGGGTGTAAGGCTCAGATCACCCCTGGTAGAACAAAGGAGCTGGGATGTAAACTTATTGATAAACCACGTTTTCCGATACCAAAACGTCAATCAGTACACCACAAATGAATTAAGTGCGAAGAAGCCTTATAGATAGTGACCCGTAATGCGCAATGCCAAAATAGACAGGGTGTAGGACCATGAAAAATAATACGTGTTAAGGTTAAGCTATGTATGAAACTATAAAGAAGAAAATCGATATTAGTATCGATATGGATAATATGATATAAAGATCTTTCTGCAAACCTTTTACAATGAGTTTCAAAGGAACAATAGTTTATTGGGATCGAATCTAATTTACGAGCTCATTAAGCGACATCATCGTAAAAATTAGGATTCCATATCCCATTTGTAATTAGATTTTGAAAGGTACTGTCAAGCTTCCAAATAAAATCTGTGTATCCATGAAACAATTTACAGTCAGACACGGAATTGACGAACGTATGAACAAAAGGAAACGAAAAGTCGTCTCTTTTATCGTCATTTTTTATATAAATTTCTCCATGTGAAACTGAAATATCCAAGACACATGTTATGTGTGTTATTGTCTCATATTTACACTGTACGTTGCAAAATAAAAGTTTTGGAACACTAAATTTACCCTTCAAAACACAATATTGTGATTAGCACTGATCGAAATCCACTATGTTTGAATAGTGTATTTGCTCACTGCACGTTGAACGAATCATAATACAAGTTGAGATTATAATGCGTTAAACCTAGCAAAGAATAATTATTGTTGTGAAATTAAAATGTATTTAAAGTAAGTTTCCTTGGATAAATATCCGCAGATTAGTTACACAAATCTTGATTATTTAAAGCAAAATAGCTGTAACTGTTATTAAATTTTTCGTTGAATGAAATTTAGAAGAATCATTACTGAGTTTTTCAAATAAACTGTTATACATAACATCATACATGCAAGCACAAGTCTGCTATTAAAGGAATTGGTGCCCACAGGAATACCAACAACCTAACGATAAACTTTATTGTCGATACGTACATAGATGTTGCCAAGGAAAAAATTAGAAGATTTAATCATCTCATCACCATTCCAAGTAAGTGGATCTATATAAAAAATAGGGAGATGTATTATGATTGCCAATGAGAGAAATCTCCACCAGCAACCAAATGACTTATATATTGATAGAATAAGAAGATGTGGTATGAGTGCCAATGACGGACAACTCTCCATCCAAGTCACAATGTGTAAAAAGTAAACAATTATAGGTCAAAGTACGGCCTTCAGCAGTCTGACTCAGCGAAGCCCCTGTGTATTGTGTTAGAATTTCAAAAGATTTAACCGGGAATACAGTAAAATTTTTAAACGGTATGCATTTACAGATTTTCAGACGCGGCCAAGTTGTCTAAGAATAGAGGATCGGCATGTATAAACTACTGTTATTATATATCGTGCGGATAAAAGCAAGAACATATCAAATAAGTTAAAGATAAAAAAAAGTTTTAAATATTAAGGAATATTTACTAAACAAAGATTAAACATACAAAACGGAAAATGAAAAAGGGGCCCATGCCCCCAAGCGCCTTTGTGGTGGAACAAAAACTGCAAACCCTTCCAGTGAGTAAACATCCTAATTGGCTAGCCTGGCATCCTGATCCAATCTAATACTTCGACGAGCATGCAGTGAGCCAGGATCCCAGGCTACCTTATTGGCCCATACTAAGAACAATTAGTACTTTTGTTTGTTTATTTTTACCAAGTTCAGACAAGATAAAGTACATGTTTAGAACATCATAATGTAACTAGGCCATTGTGCGCAATATCTTTACTACTCTGTCAAATGCGGTAGTATAGGATTGACGACGCTCCAATCCGGGATACATGAGGATTTTAACATAGTTGGAGTTGAAAGGAACTTCCTATTTTTGGAACTGCAAGATTTTTTTTTAATTAATTGAATAAAAAGTACACAAATGATGTTTTGTTATTGCCATAACAAAAAAAAAAAAAAGAAATGATCAAAATATTGCTGAGATAATTGACTTCAGTTTATAAAAGGAAGTCGCGGACAATATACATGTATTAATTGATCAAAACAAACATTTTTGAATGATATATATATATAGTACGCAGGAAAAAAATTAAAGTAAATCAAACATGTACCTAAAGTACTAATGTTTAAAGGTATTTTAAAATTGTAAAGCTGATAGGTGGTGGATAAAGGTTGTTACTCTATTGACGTGTATTTATCGAATACAGGAAGCTATAAATAAAACACGCGATTGGTTGGTTTAATGTTCAATAGGTTTTTCCCTTAGTCAGTTATAACAGGTAAACACGTTTTCAAACGGTATTTTGTGAAATGGCGTTTTCGTTAATAGATGCAGTACGTTGTGGAGATACAGAAACAGCGAAAAAAATATTAATGAACAAAAATATACTGCTATTGATATACAAGGTTCGAAAAATGATGGAACTGCATTATTTTGGGCATGTTGTCGCGGATTTTTGGATATATTACACATACTAGTTATTCAAGGGGCTAGTTTGAACTCCAAAACTGCATGGGGAGCAACACCAATACACGCAGCTTGTGATAATAATCAACCTGAAATCGTAAGGTATGTATGATAAAATAGCAGCTCTAGTTTTCTTCGGTTTTCTTATGTTTTTTTTTAATTTTTTTCAGGAATTTGACAACATCAACCTGAAATACAAAATTGCAAAATTAGCAAGCAGAAAAAAAACCACATGAAAACTATTTGACTAGCAGTCTGCTATTTCCATATGATAAGCGCGTTTGGTAAATCTCTTTATCAGGTCCACATAATATACATACCATGCTTTCTTTGGTTTTTTTTATTACTCTTTTAAAACATTTGAAGAAATGTACAAAGCATCTTTAATTTATTGGGGTTAGATAACACACTATACATATTTTTGGTAAACATGTGACACTCAAATTGTAATATATTTACAGTTTTCTTTCGATTTATTTATCTATTTATGTATTTTTTTTTTAAATCTATTTGGCGATAGTCATTTCTTTATTTATTTGTTATTCGTTTGATTTTGTTTTAATTGGGTGAAAATAAAGTACGAAAACAAAAGAGGTGAAAACGCAGTGAAAATATACACTCACATATCAAATGTGACATGTCTCCTTTTTTCCCATTCACGATTTTATAATGGTTCATAGCGAATAAATCCCTAGCACCCGTTTTTTTAACGTATTCTCATAGAAATAATATCTTGCTGTTTTTTTTTTTTAATAAATATACCACCTCGAATGGGTTATAATATTTCGAATATTGACAGAACTGGGGAGCATATCTATGGGATTGAATGTAACCATTAATTATTCGTTCTTTGGCTATATACGATCAAGAAAAACACATACACATGACATAGAATGATAATAGATTAAGAATTGTTCAACCAACAGGCGCTCAGTTAAGAAAGACATAGATCCAACGGCATGGATATCATATAACCGTACTTGGTGTTCTTGCTAATGAATGACAGTCATTTCCGTTATAAACTGACCATATATTTTCGTTCTTCCACGTATTGAAAAATTTCTACTTTTCATTTCAAATTTTGCATTAATTCGATAACACTGTGCCTTTTCAACCTATGGATTAGTGGATAGTATCGTTTTAGAGGCGTATTTGCGCATATATTCTTATGACATACAAAATCCAAAAAAAAAAAAGAGGACTTCAAAAACATTTACAAATCATTTTGCGGAGGGTGAATTTTTTTCTAAACTTAGAGAGTCGGATGTAATGAGGATCTAATTTGCCGGCCAAATTTTTAACAGTTTTTTTTTTAATTTAAGATTTTCATTTATATCTATTTTTAAATCGATGTAATACAAAACAAACAAACAATTTAAGATTCATGTCTTCATAGAAATTTGATGGTGAGGTTTGTGAAGAAATTGGTCAATTTTCAACTAGTTATTAAATCCGCAAAAACGAGCATATGTAGGTACCAACACAATAATTTACCACGACGTTTGTCAGTTTGAGCTCAATATTTACCACATGCAAATATTTTATAAAATTTGCATATTTATTTTTTTTGTCTTGCGTAGACAAATTGTAATAATATCAGTTTCGACCGTAAAATCTTTAGGATATAAATTATATTTGAAAGAACTTTATTATCCTAAATGTTTAAATTTTGCATACTATGTATACTTAATAATGAAGAATTTACGACAAAAAATCATCCGGTTTTGTAAATTAGAGCACCTCCTCATTTGCCGTGATGCAATTAAGAGTGGAACTGATATAAACATACAGGCGTGCTCCTTATTTTACGACAAACTGTTATAAAACCGGGACATTAACGTCTGTCATTGTTCCAAGTTCCATCTTGGTCTTAATTTTTATTTTAAAGAGTATTTGGATTTTTATTCATTTGTTATGAACGTTAAATGATTAATTGTTTTGTTTAAAACCAGCGGCAGATATTTCATATAAATATAAGAAGATGTGATATTATTTCCAATAAGACAAATATTCAACAGAGACCATCATCCGAGGATGTCAACAACTATAGGTCCCCGTCATACCTATCTTAAAAGAACGAAAAAAAGTATATACAATATATATAAATTCTCAGTATCTGGAAAATTGATAAGTGAAAAAATTGCGTTTTCAATGGGGTCTGAAATTCACAGGCCATCAAAACACGAGAGGTAAACAAATGTTTAGTCTTCATTTAAAGACTATAATCTCACACAAGCATCATCTACATTTTACGGGGGTTATACATAAAATTCCATGTACATATAATTAAACAAATAAATATATTTATATATTAGTAAAGAAAGGTAGAAATATTTTTTTTAATGTCACATGTTTGTGTTTTTCAAAGTGCGTAAACAGGAACAAATATTCCCCACATTTTTCAAACACAAACAAGTTTAATCACTTTTAAACTTACGTAAATACTATCGTAAAGATTGATGTCAATGTATATAGGGTGAATCTTTACCTAATAAGGAAAATATTTTATCGGTTAATATATAGGGCATTGCACGGATAATCGTGGTATTGGATATCCAATTTAATACACGTAAACAATATTAAAACTTTGCATTTGCGTATATAATGTGTAAAGAAAGGTTTTAAGTAACATGTCATGAGATGTCATAAATGTTGTCTCGCCAACATAGTAAGTCAAGAAAGGCTAGACTAATGAATTTATATTCTGTCTGCGTCAACAATTTGCACCATCTTATTAAAACTTTCTCCTTTAGTAAAAAAAAAGGAGTTTGATTTTCAACGAAGAGTGCATGCCAGCTTATCTGCTAGTCATAGTCGCCTGACAGATATATCCGTCTAACACATGTCACATGGCCTTGATCTCATTTTCTCGTTTTTTGTTTCTCCAATGCCCTTTCACGAATTCATAACCGCCATCAATAACCCATATTCACCATTATAGTCATTCACTCATACAACCATGAAATTTGAATTTATTTTACTCAACCAAATGATATAAAACATATTTGGTATGTAAATTGGTTGTGAACGGATGCTGACATATATGATATAATCTAGGCCCCATTTCCACATTCAAGTGATCAGGTTAATGTTTGAGGAAAAGTATGTTCCTCAGGAACTATACATAATTGATCAGCAATATTTGGAATGTGGGGACTATATCCTCTGACTATTTCATGTGATCTTAACCTCATTTTTACCCTCCAGTGGTCAGGTCAAGATTTCTGGAATCGTTTTTTTTCCTCAACAACTATACAGGACAGATAAACGAAAGTTAGTCTATGTATTTATTTTCGGGAATATACATTCACCTTATTTATAACACACACATATATATATATATACATAGCCTTAACCTCCGTTTGCTCGTTTCTTTAGTAGTCAGCTTTAAGATTTTGGACTAGCTCTTTATATCGAAAATTTTGCAGGATACCGTAATATGAAAATATTCTGCAGATGAATAAGTTTTGAGACATGAAATATTCGCATCTAACAGACTTTGATTGACATTTACCCTATTTTCAGAGTTCATTTCCCTTTTAAAACAATCATAATAGTTTAGCTGGCGAGGTATCTTAAACGACATTCACCCGAAACTGTTAATGAAAAATAAAATCCATTTGTTATTAAAATACTAATGCTAATTTGCTTTGAGTCTCCTATTTTGATTGAATGAGTTTAACCCCCAAAAGAACAACGAAAAAAAACAAACTTCACAAGTATACTTCATTTGATGCCATTCAGCCGTTCAATAATAATTAATTGAAAATAAGTTTTTAATGTTAATATGTAACCGTTGCTCTTGAACAATCTCATTCCTTTATCCATACAAACTCGTACCACTATTTTCATATTTTAATTAAGTATTTTGAAATCCCTCCTCCCGGCCCATTAAGTCGAAGTGCTGATGTCCCCTTTATCCGGTAGAAAAAAAAAACCACCAGGACAATAATAACAAATCTATGTGTGAAAATATCTATGTGATTGACCAATTGAATTTAAATATCACAATTAAGAAAATTAAATATTTCAGGTTACTGATAAAATATGGATGTGATTTAAACGAGAAAACGGATAGTGGTGATACACCGTTACATTTAGCTTGTTACAGAGGATTTCCGGAAATTGTTCAGATACTAATTGAAGCGGGAGCTAACTTCAATATTTTCAATAGCAAACATCAGATTCCTTCCGATTTAGCTTATGTGCAAGGATATTATACAATTGTCAATTATTTACAAGCCGTAAAACAAATAGGTATGTTGCCTTTGTTATTTTATAATAACATTGCACTGTAACTATCGACAAAACTACGACAGAACAAGATGGAATCTTTTTAATAATGTGTGCACAAGCCTGATCTTCTAAAGCTATTTTACATGTGATCCATTTCTAATTCTATATGGCATTTTTATTGATACTTTTATGAATATCTCCAGTAAATAATCTTATACATCCCAAATTATAGATCATGTTTTAGATAAATAAGCAGCGAATGTTTGAAATATTAAGGAATCTTCATTGCATAATCGTACTTGTAACCAGTAGAAGGATAAAAAGTCTGACACAGAGAAATGGGAAAATATGATAGGATACAAACACGTAACAACAATATTTAAAGTATATTAGAACAAACTAAATAAGTTTTCTTTTAAATAAAAAAAAAAAAGAACTTGTTCTCGCTATGGAATTCTTCTGTATTCGTTTTTGCACATGCACATGCATATGCCAATGTGTTGCTGCATCGACATACATAAGAAATCTGGGGATTCGTAAATGAGGCAGAAACACAAGCTATGACAACAACACAAAAACAAATCTTATAAATTACTTTTGCTATATATTACAACATTTTCATTTACTTTGATATATATACATGTAAGATAACTCTCGTCGCGGTATTCACTTTTGTGCTGATTTGACGTTAATCAATTGTCAATCGATCAACCATTTAACTTTAATCATTTTTGTCTTCTTTTCTTACAGTTAAAAATTCTTCTTCAAAGGGTAAACACAAAAGACTGGGTGATCATAATTGTGTTACATGCTGTTTGTCTCAAGATCCAAATGTTCCAAGAGAGGTCTATGAATATTGGACCAGAAATGACATCTGTCTACAAAGTTGTTCTGGCAAGGAAAACAATCTTTCAAATCAACAAAATAAATCAACTCATCATCGAAACGTTTGAAGGATTTCCCTTGTACACTTTGGTATTTCAAATTAGCCAGAAGTCGTCAATCCATGGTCGTTGATTAGATATTTATTGGAGGAAGTGATCGGAAAATTAGTTAATGTTATGAGAAAATGACATTATTATTACCCAAAATAATAGACATTAACATGTTGGTGGAGTTTTAATAAAGTTTTCCTGGTTCATAACATTAACGAAATGCGATAATGAAGTCGACAGCGGGAAACGTGCGAGATCTATCCATTAGTTACCGTATAAAGTGTCCATGCATTATTAAACTGAGCTAAAAAAAAAGTTCATCATACATATTTTGACAATTATGTCTACATAATTTACGTGATTCCTGCTTATACATCATGCATCATGCTATGTGAACTGTGATATTTTTGTGAAGACATTTAATGGGTTATTCTATTTTATCGCAAAGTAAGTTGTTGATAATAAAAAAAAATCCATGATTTTAATTGTTAGTTGAAATTGCATATAGGTTAAGATTTTGAGTGGGAGATCCATAGAATGGATGCATGGATGGCTGATAAACGTCTGGTGACAAATTAAATGCATATTCACGACGAGAACATGTTAGCGCGATATAAATATGAATCCTGATTTGCACTAGACCGAAACGCTAAATCGGATTTTTAACGTGATGGTTCACATGGTAACACTCCACTGGAAGACATGTCAAACTACCGGATACATTATTTTGACTCCGATTCGACCAGTTTTTACTTTTAACTCGATTCTAATTCCGCATGATTAGCGGAGAAGCAGCAAGCCAAATACAAATTTTACAGTCTGGTTTAACCCGGCCGGGGTTCGAACCGACGTCCTCCCGCATTCAAGGCGAACACGATACCACAAGACCACCGAGGCGGTTACGGTCCATATGGGGACTGGATCCGGTAACCCTTGTCTAGCGAAGATGTTTCTCCCTATCTTTTATAATTTTTGCCCAAAAACAAAATAACTCCTATAAGGTGTCGATTGGCGATATCTTAAGTATTTATTGATAATTTCAATTATTCGCGATAACTGTAGATAGTGCCCTGTTGGTCATTTTAATTTTGAAAGTTTCTACCTGTCTATTCCTATAGTTTTTCAGATTATAGGCAAACACGAAATACCTCTTATAAGAAGTTGATTGACGATTTGGACAAAGTTGACTTATTTGTAGATCTTATTTTGCTTTTCATAGTTTCTATCATGCATCTATCTATTATAGCTTTCGAGGTAATAGACAAAACGCCAAATATTGGAGAAAAACGTCATTGGAGGGCAATAACTCATATAAGAAGTTGTCTGACAGAATTTCTTTAAATTCATCAGAAGGTAGATCTGAACATACTTAACATATCTGTTCCAATCAGATTTTCTCTTTCTATAGCGGTTTTCGATAATCGCCAAAATTTGCATGTTACCCTTATGTTTCTATATTATTCTTATATTTACAGCCCCTCTTGTCATGTCATTACTGGGGATCTAAACATGATTCAACATGAACATCTCCGAAAGGCGATATATCATGGTCCTAAGTTCAGAGAACCCCAACACATTAATTGGAACCATAACTTCAAAGTAATTATGAATTCCATTGAGGACTGCGCTAGAGCATGGGCTAAACGAGAAAAAGTTTAATTAGACGCTTTGTCGGAATGGGTTAAAGCTATCAGGTCTCTGATAAAACGTCGAATCCAAAAGTTGAAAAACTGTGTAAATAATCGACCAAAGTCCATATTCAGAGACAACGAAGTTGTGAAATGTCTATCATCTCTTCACGATAAATATGTTGTTGTTCCTGCGGACAAAGCTTCAAATAATATTGTTTTTTCTATGTAAATCGTACTACTACAAGTGTCTTGTAAAAGAATTAGGAATAAATGAGCACTCAGGTAATCCCAAATACAAAAAAAATATATCATTTGACAAGGATGAGATTTTGGCGAATCATAAGTCCTTCATTGCTTCAATGAACATTACATTGAACAGCAAATCTGAGGACTTTCCTTGTTTGTATTGGAAACCTAAGCTTCATAAAATTCCGTACAAACAACGGTACATTGCCGGCTCATTTGCATGTTCTGCAAAGGAATTGTCCAATAGACTGACAAAAATTCTGTCCGCAGTGAAAGAAGGTTTTCAGAAATACTGTGAAACTGTTTACTCGCGTATCGAGGGTAATAACCATATTGGATTCTAAAAACTCTAAAGAACTTTTGGATAATTTTAAATCTCGATCTTTCTCTGAAATTAATTCTATCAAAACCTTTGATTGTTCAACCCTTTCTACCACCATTCCCAATGGAAGATTGAAAAATCGTCTAAAACAAAATAATCCACAATGCTTTTCAATATAAAAATGGTAGCATACGATATAAATTTATTTCTTTGGGATACCATACGGCATATTTTGTTAATAATGAACAAAAAGGTAAAACATGCATCACCGAGGAACACAATATAAAACCTTGGAGGACCAATAACTTGAACAAGGAAATAAAAGACGGTTTATTATTCAGAAAGCAGTTTTACACTACAGGATACTAACTAGTAAGGTAGTCACGCCTGTTGGTAAATTGTCACTCAAGAAAACAACAAATTAGAACAACACTCCTACTAGCTTCATTTCATTTAAACACATTTTATTTGCTATAAACTTATAACAAATAGAACAAGTTATCACAGTCCCCTCCTTAGTTTAAATATTAGTAGTTATAATGTATAGATATTAAGGCAGGCAACTATTATATATTTGGACAATAGTTACAGAAAAAAATGTCCAAAGCAAATCAAAGTCTTAATTTATAATAAAAATATCTTCCTAAAAATATTTCATAAAGTTGAAAGAATGAAAGATACCTTGAGGTCAAAACGTTCACGTAACTGATAACGTATTTTGGTTTAAGAAATAAATTTGCATATTCATTTAGCAAAGTAAACGAGATCTAAAGAAGGAAAAAAAGTAATTAATCAAAATGATGAATTATAATTTGTGCATGAACACGTAATTCAAAGATGGTTCCTCGGATTCCTATGTCTGGACTGCGATTGCTGCTTTCAATATAAAAGCGTAGTTAGAAGCGGATCCAGGATTTAAAAAGTGGGGCACCCAAAAAGCAATGTTAGGAGTAGGTTTTGTTAAAAGTCTATACATTAACCATATATGTTGCTCTATAAGGGGGGCACTCTAAATCCACCTCTGGTAATGTTGACTGCTAATCAAGTCCATGTATGAGTAATATACGGAAAAATGAAAGAAAACAAATTCTTCAGATGCAATTTTTTTCAATGATCATGAAGAAGCTCTTGTTCATGAATGATAATATGCCATTAAGGTTAAACACTGTTATTGGTGTCTATTTTTTAACCCCAGTATAAATTTTAACCGCAAAGTCAATTTATCACTGAAATATAAACCAAATGGCTGGTTTGCGCAGATTGTTTCTTTGATATATACTCAATATTTAAAGATATGGAAATACAACAAGTAAAATAATGGCAAAACAATCTGTAAACAACTCCAAGATGAAAGGTGCACAACCTAAATAGGTTTACAAACTCTCTGTAAATCTGTAAACAACTCCAAGATGGAAGGTGCACAACCTGAATAGGTTTAGAAACTCTCTGTTAAGTTCCAAAGATATGGATTAAAAACAAAAATAAAACCGTCTTTTAAAAATTTGGTAACTGAAAGACACTAAGTCCCAAAGTCAGGAAAATTGAGAAAAAATCAATGCGTTTCATATTAGCAGCTGCACAACATCAATATACGTGTGCAATCTTTCTGTGTAGTTTCAAAGATCTCCGTTAAAAACTGTAGGAGTTGATTACATAAATAAGGTACCCAATTTTCCCCATCGAGCGTCTGACCAATTCAAAAAACAAAACGGGAAAATGAAACAAAATATTTTCGAAATTTGCTCTTGATTCTGTTTTTTGATCACGTAAAAACTTCTATGTTTGAAAATACTTAGTTCTCTAATTTTTATACTTAATAGCAACCCATTTTTCTCTATCCTTCATTTTTTGTCATTTTGCTCTATTCTTTATTTTTATGGCCCATTCTCTTTTCTATCCTCATCCACATCCTATACGGATGTTAATATCAAAATATATATAATGTAAAATCTGGATTGGTTTTCTGAGAGTAAATGTAATTACCTTAACGTCACGTTATAGTTTTTGAAAAGCAAATCGGTATATATTTTTTCGTTAAAATAAATCAAAAGTGCCCTTTCCTAGATTAAGATATTTCAGATTTACACCAGAAACTATACACAAAAGTTTACGACAAAAGGGATGATTTTTCTTTCCCTATTGTTAATTTTCCTTTTTTGGACGGTGATGTTCCTCTGGCACCATCTTACGGTGCTTATATATCCCAACTCGTTCGTTATGCCCGTGTCTGTAGTGACGTTTTGGATTTCAATGAACGTAATCTATATATTACTGGTAAGTTATTAAGTCAGGGATTTCGTTACCACAAATTACCTAAAACCTTTACTAAATTCTTCCAAAGATTTGGTTTGCAAGTTTGGTTGTACCTGTAAAAACTTATTTCAGACGGAATAACACATCCTTAATTTTACGGTGATGTTGTTTACCGATCCCGAAAATTTATATACGATCCGTGTAAACTTATCAATCCTTTAAATACTCTTATTCTAAAAGGTTATCAATTCAAACTGTAATTAGATCTTTGAATATTGTTTTTATTGGTATAAATATTGATTTTGTTATCAGTAAATTAAAATCATACTATTAGTTTTGTTATACACATATGCACTTTAACGGTACTACAATCTGTCAATTGAATTGTTTCATATTTTTCATGTCGGGGCCTTTTATAGCCGACTATACGGTGTGGGTTTTTCTCATTGTTGCCTATAATTGCTTACATCCACTTTATTTGAACTTTGGTAAATAGTAATCTGGTGAATAGAGATGTACCTTAATTTATAGTGCAAAGTTTTCTCCATCCCCCATATTTTTTCAATTGTATTAATTTTGAAGAATTTTGAAGACATGTCGCATCTAACCAAAGTCTGATTGATCTGCAACGTATGCAACTCATATCTTTTCCTGTATTGGCATACAATTTTTGAAGTATTATTTTTTTAACCTCATTAAACTTGATCCCCAAAAAAATTACTAAAAAGAAAGAAAATTTTAAAAAGTCAGGCGTAATAAATTCCAATTGAGCACAAAACTAATTAAAATCAGATTGCAATTATTTGAATATTCTAAAACACATTTAATTTTTTGGTAGAAATTAAAAAAAAATAATTATCTTGTTTGAATTTCAAACACTGATTTAAGATTTACATTGTACATAAAATATCATAATATGTTTCCAGTTTAAGGAATGAGAAAAACACTTCTATTTCATATTTTGAGTTTTATTTTGTAATAAAATTGAGAATGGAAACGGGGAATGCGTCAAAGAGACAACAACCCGAAGAGCAGAAAACAGCCCAAGGTCACAAATGGGTCTTCAACACGGCGAGAACATCGCGCACCCGGAGGCGGGCTTCAGCTGGCCCCTAAACAATAATGTATATTAATTCAGCGAAAATGAACGTCACACTGAACTCCGAAACATATAAATGAACCAAAGTTAAAAATAACATACAAGACTAACAAAGGTAAGAGGTTCCTGACTTGGGACAGGCGCAAAAATGCGGCGGGGTTAAACATGATTTGTGAGATCTCAACCCTCCAGCTATACCTCTAGCCAATGTGGAATAAACTAACACACAGCAATACGCACAGTAAAACTCAGTTTAAAAGAAGTCCGAGTCCGATGTTAGAATAGGTAACAGACGAAACTAAGCAAAATGACAATAATCAACATAAATTAACCGTGGCACAGGACTACTAGCAGTTACTGACATGCCAGCTCCAGACCTCAATTAAACTGAGTGTGTACAAAGTTATTAATGACCATTAATTGATCAACTATGTCGTAATTGCAAGGACAGTGGTGGATTCGGGGGAATGAAGAGAGCGTACGCCCACCCCCTTTGATTGGTAGTATTCTTCCATTTTATGGAATTACGCATCCCTTTTGAAAAGTCCTAGATCCACCCCTACAGGTAAGAGTACATTTGAACTGTGCAGTATATCTGAGGTAGTTAATGTACACCTTAGCTGTGCATTATCCAGGTTATAGCACAGCAAGTACAAAGAGATTTTACCTATATCGTGTATTATACTAGTCAGTTAAGCTGAAATGAAGGCAACACATCAGCAAGATCTTTTGCCATTACTATATATATGCCTTGTTTTTAAAATATGTAACCAGGTCAACTATATACGAACCATATATTATCTTTTTAATTAAACCATGTTAACTGATAGTGATTTATGATATTGTTATAATGCATAATTAACCGACCGCCTACACTTATATGTTTGCTTATCCTTGAGTTCTCGGAAAAAATGTGTTTACAATTGTTGGAGAAGGAAAAGTAAATGCCGGGAGGTCAGATCAAGGACATATATTTGGGGCAGACGGACACGGACGTCCTGGAATCACTTGAAATCCCTTATCTAATGAACGAATGGACAGCTTCGGGATAATGTACAACACGAAAAGACGGAAGTATCAAGATAAAATTATATTTTGATTTAAAAGAAATGTAACAGGAATGGTAAAAATGAGACATGATAAGATCAATAACAAATCAATACCGGAAAGTTTTATGAACAACAATTCATATGACATTGACTGTGGAGGAATCATAGTACACCTGGTTTTGACTGCACAGGAATACACCTGGTTTTGATTGTACAGGAACATATACATGATAAATAAAAATAGAAATCGAAAGAAAAAAATATGCCCTTTGTCAGTGTCTATCATTTGTCCCTGATAATACTAAATGACAATCGTTTATATTCCCTTTTATAATGTCATAAGCTAATACTAATGAATTTTATCCGTGAACTTGAATTCATAAGAATAAACATAAATTAATACTGAATGTGTGCGTGGCTTTCATGTCGTTCCGTCCCAAGTCGATCCGGCCCCATATTTAAAGACGATCCGGCCCCAATATAAAAAAATTTACAAGGAATGAAAATAAAGGTATATATGAATTGTAATACATAAATGTTTATGAATATCAAAATAATATAAAAGGTGGACAGTAAAAAAAAATTGGCCTGTGACGAATATTCTAAAAAAATTTTAAATTTAAATTAAGATTTCTTTGAATAAATATATACAAACACGCAGATGTGGTATGATTGCCAATATCTATACATAACTCATTCTGTTCATGAATTAAAAAGATTATCAAATTTAAAAAATCTATTCGATAGTACCAAAAAAAAAACAAAAACACACACACACAGAGAAGGCAGTGATGAAAAGAAATAATGGTACATTTCTTCTTAATGTTACCTGAAAAAAAAATATAACAATCAATTATTAGAACTTCAAATTAAAGATCAAACTATAAAGACCTTGTTGATTAGGTAAATTTTATCAATCATGATTTTGATTGAATTAAGTGATTACGACTGGCGTTACTTTGGTTCACGACCAGCAGACAATTGTTGAATAAACAAACCAATTATAGACTAATGATTCGATTTAAATAAGTCATTATGATGATTACATATTAATTATATGTTCCATTTGATTGTAAATATCTATTTATCACTTCTATATAAATAAGAAGATATGGTATGAGTGCCAATGAGACAACTCTCGAAGTCAGTCACAATGTATAAAAATAAACAACTATAGGTCAAAGTAAGGGCTTCAACCCGGAGCCTTGGCTCATGCACACCGAACAGCAAGCTATAAAGGGCCTCAAAATGACTCGTGTAAAACAATTCAAACAGGAAACCAACCGTCTAATCTATATAAAAAACTAGAAACACTTATGAACTACACCAACAAACGACAACTACTCAACAACAGGCTCATATGTGTGAATTAAATAAAAACTTTTTCCCCGTGATATTTATAGATTATCGTTGGTTATCTCAACGAGATTGATTTTCTCGCTTGAGCCGGTACGGCGAAAGTGAGAAAAGCAATCGAGTTGAGATGACCAATGATGATCTGTTTATCGCTATTTTACCTATGAAGACTTGTTAATTTCCTTGACAACGGCACATGTTCCCTTAGTTTCAAGCGATAATTTTCATTTCACTCGACTCCGCTGAGAAAGGAAATTATCAGTCAGCAAGATCAAAGGAAAAATTCGTAAAATAGCGATAATCCAAGTTATCATGGAAAATAACTTCATATGTATATGCTGATGCTGCTTTACAAACAGTACCAATCATACTCATTTTCGTATCGATTTAAAATAATTCATCTGAACGTTGCTCCAATATTAGGCATACTTCACTTACCTGCTGTCTTAAATCATCGATACTTTTTACAAATTCCATTTATCCTAATTCCTCTATGTCACCAAATCCTCCGAAGTTTATGTAAATTATTCATTATTTTATTATGGGGCCGCATCGACGTGGGGCCGGAACGACGTGGGACGGATCGACTTGGGACGGATTGACTTGGGGCCGGAACGACCTGATACCTGTGCGTGTACAATCCCAAAATATCAAAATGTAATAATACATGTAAAAATTTGTGCATATCAATGGTGATTACACCAAATCGAAAAAGTTTTTTCTTTTCAAGGTTGGAAGATTTTTAGTTCCTTTTATCCCGAATCTCCCCGCGGGTGCCCTCAATAAGTATAATTCCAGTGACTTTTCTGGTAAATGACAAGAACTTTCGTTCGATTGAAATCAATGAGGCTGTGATCCCACTTTCTATAAGGGTTGGCACACAGGGTGATATGGTTTCGTTGTAACATCAGTCCTGTGACTATTACGGCGTTTATGGAATGGCTGCTAAGATTCAACAACATATTGGCGGCCACAGACGGAACATTTGTAGTTTCTTTAGGTGGCATTACTAATTATGTATGTTGATAAAAGTGATACACCTGTGAGCAATATTTACAGAGTTTATAACCACCTCTCCAGAGGCAACGCTGGGTTTAGACACTTCAACTCGTACCAGCATATCTCTCTTATTGTTTGGTAGCCAGTGGCGTAGCTAGACAAATTTTTAAGGTGAAACCCAAATCGGCAGAGGGTCTGGGGGCCGCTCAAGGCCCCCAGTGGGTCCATGGCAAAACCCTGGTAGGGGGCCAGGGGGCGAAGCCCCCGGAAGTTCCTAGATTTTAGGGTTTTAGACCCACAAATATTAACTGAAAATATTGAATGTTAAGGTGTAGTCAAAAGAATTTTTGTTTGATACAAGTCATAATTTTGTGAAAAAATATATATTGTTCCTCAAAGAAACTGTAAAAACCAGGAGATTCCAGAGGGGTAAAAAAGTTATATTTACTAGGACCAGTATAATAAAAACCACACCATTATAAATTGTTTGGAGATGGAATGTGAACAATGTATTCAGTTTACAATAGTGGGTACCCAGGTTAGGGCAGGGTTGGCGCCTTCAAATTAGTTTAACCCCGCCACATTCGGTGTTTACCTGTCCCAAGTCAGGAGCATGTAATTCAGTGTAATTCGTTTGTTGCTGTACATCATATTTGTTTTTCTTTCATTATTTTGTATTTAATCAGGCCGTTAGTTTTCTCGTTTGAATTGTTTTACATTTGGCATTTCGGGGCCCTTTTAAGCTGACTATGTGGTATGGATTTTACTCATTGTCGAAGGCCGTACGGTGATCTATAGTTGTTAATTTCTGTGTCATTTGGTCTCTTGTGAAGAGTTGTCTCATTGGCGTTTCATAACGTCATCTTATTTTTTAATATTGATGGGCAGCGGAATACAACTTACGAGGTCAACTAAATGAAAATAAACGAAGGTGATGCATGGCTCATCCTTGCCTTTGGCTGTATTAAGCAAACATCGTTCAAAAGCTGAGCAATATTTATAATACAACATTATACATGATTCTAAATTTCCTGTCATGTTTGTCAGTGAATAAACTAAAAAAATTGTCTTATTTTATTTCAAAAATACAAACTCGAACAAATACAAAAAGGGTCATTGCTCGAGAAACATTTCACTTTGTAGATACAGCCAGTCGAAACCTTATGTGTGGATATGAATTATAAAAAGAGTCAGTGTCAATCTCTCTCTGACACCAGTGACTTTAAACAAAAAAATCGTAAGGGTACCGCCTCCTTTTACTGTTAGTCACAGACTCAACGAAAATTCGGGAAAAAATTATTGAAAATTTTCCTCTAGATACTATCTTTTGATTGTAAAAAGCTTCTGTCCAAATTTGGTAGAAATCCAGGATAATTTAAGAAAGTTATTAAAATTTTTGAAACTTTAACCACAGAGTGAATGTAATGTTAACTGGCAGAAAAACTAAGTCCATTTATAAGTAAAATACGGAATAAAAGAAATAAATATTTTACCAAATTTTCTTCTGGATACTATCTTATAATCATAAACATGCTTCTATTGGTGACCTTCTGTTGTTGTCTGTTCTGTGGTCGGGTTGTTGTCTCTTTGACACATTCCCCATTTCCATTCTCAATTTTATTCTGTCCAAGTTTGGTAGAAATCCAGGATAGTTTAAGAAAGTTATTAAAATTTCAAAAACTTTAATCACAGAGTGAATATTTATGGACGCCGCCGACGACAGAATGTAGGATCGCTATATTGTCTCGCAAAAAGCAAGCCTCCTGTCCTCTTTGGTTGCAAATCCGTCAATTACTTTATCAATGGGCGTCTCCTTATATGCGTGAAGGCTACATAGCACCGAAAGTCGGTCGGTTGTCATCGTAGAACGCAGATATGTTTTAACCCGTTCAACGGTGGCATTGTCAATTCTGCGTTGCATTGTAACTAGCAGAACACCCCGCAGACACAATATTCGTCTGCTATAAAAAGAGGGGAAATAATGCGCAGGTGATGGGAACGAACGCTGGGAGTCTTGAGAAGTGATATCGACTCGTTGACAACATTTGTCTTCCCCTTCACTCTCTCGCACACCTCCTTCTCTCTCATCCCTCTAGCTCCTTTTTATTTTCTTTTTTTTATTATGTTTTTTTTGTTGTTGACAAAACGATGTTGAAGCCTTGGCTTCCAAGCTTCTGCCTAGCTACGCCACTGGTAGCATCAAAAGGTGTCACAGGGGGCTCGGGATAGATCTTGAAAAGTTTTGATTTTTTACACTCGATTTCCAATGTACCCGAATGACACCGAATCTATTCTTCACAAATCATGAAGTATTTGCAGTTTATATTGATGACTTCATAAGTTTGATGTCTATCCTCAGGACGATTTAGAAAAGTTCGATAACGTATTTGGATCAGGATGTTAGTTATTATTTCATACATGATTTCCACTCCATTAAAGGTATGTTGGAATTCCAGTATGAACCCTGAGACAACATTTTTTATTTCAAGTATAAATACTTATATGATTGGAGGGACAAATAAACATTACTAATATTGGTTATTTTTCACCTGTATAATGAATTACAATTCATAGCGGGATATCATCCCGCGACCAATCTAAAAGACAAAGTATATTTTAGTAAAAGCAACCTTGATACCCTTGACATGTTGACCCAAATCTCAGTAGGCGTCTACTAGTATATAAGTTTCATTCCAATCAAACAAGAGAAACTCAAATTACCATAAAAAATCTTTTTTCCAAAGTTGTTCTATATTTAGAAACAGTGACCTTGATCTTTGAACTATTGGCCCAAAAATAAGTAAGATTTTTCCCTTTCCTATATCTTCAATCTGTATAAGTTGAATTCCAATCAAGCAAGGGAAACAAAAGTTACCATCCAGAAACCCTTTTTACTAAATCGTTCTTGTATTAAGTGACTTTTACCTTTGATCTATTAACCCAATATTTCCATACACCAAATATAGTTGACTTTTTGCATACAGAATTAGAAAAACAGACCAAAACACAAAAACTTAACATTGAGCAGTGAACCGTGAAAATGAGGTCAAGGTCAAATAAAACCAGCCAGACTGACATATACATTGTTAAATATTTCAATACACCAAATATAGTTGACCTACTAGTATTGCATACAGTATTAGAAAAACAGACCAAAACACAAAAACTGAACATTGAGCAATGAACCGTGAAAACGAGGTCAAGGTCAAATAAAACCTGCCAGACTGACATGTACATCATAAAATATTTCTATACACCAAATATAGTTGACCTACTGCATACAGTATTAGAAAAACAGACCAAAAACACAAAAACTTAACATTGAGCAATGAACCGTGAAAATTAGGTCAAGGTCAAATAAAACCTGCCAGACTGACATGTACATCATAAAATATTTCCATACACCAAATATAGTTGACCTATTGCATACAGTATTAGAAAAACCGACCAAAACGCAAAAACCTAAACTATAACCGCTGAACCATGAAAAGAGGTCAAGGTCAGGTGACACCTGCCAGTTGGGCATGTACACCTAACAACCATTACAAACACCAAATATAGTAGACCTATTGCTTATAGTACTGTAAATTCAGAAATTATTGCATGCATTTATTATTGCGATTGTTAAAAAATGGACTTAAATGCGAGTTTAATTATTGCGATATCAGGAAAATCTGCATACAGATATATGTTTCAGATATCAAAATGCGAGTTCTTATTATTGCAATACTCACCCAGTCGCATTATTCGCATTAATAAAAACCTAGCAATAATTTCTGAATTTACAGTATCTGAGATATGGACTTGACCACAAAAACTTAACCTTGTTCACTGATCCATGAAATGAGGTGGTGGTCAGGTGAAAACTGTCTGACAGGCATGAGGACCTGGAAGGTACGCACATACCAAATATAGTTATCCTATTACTCATAAGAGAAATTAACATTACAAAAAATCTTAACTTTTTTTTTCAAGTAGTCACTGAACCATGAAAATGAGGTCAAGGACAATGGACATCTGACAGATGGAAACTTCATATTATGAGGCATCTATATACAAAGTATGAAGCATCCAGGTCTTCTACCTTCTGAAATATTTAGCTTTTAAGAAGTTAGTTAACGCCACCACTGCCGGATCACTATCCCTATGTCGAGCTTTCTGCAACAAAAGTCGCAGGCTCGACAAAAAGCAGGTGTTGCTCACCTGTATCATTGTGCATCTTCAAAAATCTCCAACAGTATAGACTAGAATATAATTCATGACTAAAATCTCTTTTATTTTTATCTTGTGCTGCTGATCATTTCCTATGTTTAGTTTCTCTCTTTCTACTCTAGTTTTTTTAATCAATACACAAGGAAAGGGTAAAAATTGTCATTTAATGGCAAAACTCCTATAATGAGTCTTCTAACAGTTCTAGCTATGTTATAGATCTCGTCTTTCTTTATCTACTATAGCTTTAGCCAAACATGGAAGATAAAGTACAAATCACAATTAAAGAGCAACTACATGTACTACTGTAAGGAGATGATAGACAATTTCTGCTGTTTGTCCCATTTTTGGATCTTGTAGATCTTATCAGATTATCTATAACAGTTTTCAAAATATTAGATGACACTTGCAATTTACCCCCGGTTCTATTTCTAGCCTTTGAAGCCATGTAACAATTTTTATACTAGATACCCCAAGGAGGACTGTGGCAAGTTTTGGTTCAATTTGGCCCAGTAGGAGATGATTTTTGTAAAAGTTAACAGACGACAAACAAAAAGTGATGGCAACAGCTCATACTGCCCTTTAAGCCAGGAGAGCTAGAACAAGAGGCTGTCAGAGTGACAGCAAACCGGATTTTCCTGCAGAGGTCGAACCCTGTAGTTGAGCAAGTATGGACACTACATTTAAGCTTAAAACTGCTCTGAATTTGGATTGTGGTTGAACATTTGATACAGCATAGGTTTGTGACACAAAATGAATGTGGTCAAAGAACTGAAATATTTGAAATAAGACATTTACCTATTATGGTCCAATATCCAAAATCTAAGTACATTGTCAGAATCAGCAAAGAAACTCCAAAAATTCAAGTTTTGATGAAATCAAACAAAAGTTTAATTTAGGACCCTTTGGACCACAATGTGGACCAATTTGATAAAGGAGCTCACAATCCAACAAAGGTTAATTTTGGACCCTGATTTGGACCAACTTGAAAACTGGGCCCAAAAATCTAATATTTAAATACAGGTTTAGATTCAGCATTTGGAAGAACCCTATATATATTTAATTTAAGTTGAATTGAAACACAATTTAATTTTATTCATATATTTTCTGTGCAAAGGGAAATAACTCAAACTGGATAAATAGATATGATTGTAAACAATAAACCAGTGAAGTGATGACTAAGTTCTATAAAATTAGATATGATGTAATTTTTCAAATTATAATCAATAATATAATAACAACAACCAGTGATGACTAAGTTCTCTAAAATTAGATATGATTTAACACTCAAACATTGTTAAAATCAGCATATCAAAGAACCCAACAATTCAATTGTTGATTAAACAAAAGTTTAATTTAGGACCCTTTGTACCTCGATGTTGTATTATCTAACTATTAGAATATATATGGTTTCAGGGTGGGAATCTTGACTGTTTACAAGTTTTCAAAAAGAAGGGGTTGGGGGTTACCCCCGTGGACTTCCCCTATATTTCATTTGATTTGATATATTGTCCCATACAAGAATATATATGGTTTCTGGGTGGGAATCTTGACCGTTTACAAGTTATCAAAAAGAAAGGGGGTGGGGGTTACCCCAATGGACTTCCCCTATATTTCATTTGATTTGTTTTATTGTCCCATACAAGAATATATATAGTTTAGGGGTGGGGATCTCAATCGTTTACAAGTTCTTAAACAGGAAGAAGGTGAGGGTGACCCCAGGAGACTCAACTTTTATTTCATTTGATTTGTTTTATTGTAACATACAAGAAGAAAAATGGTTTAAGGGTGGAGATCTTCACTGTTTACAAGTTTTATAAAAAAAAAAGGGGGTGGGGGTTACCCCAGGGGACTTCCCCTAAATTTCATTTGATTTGTTTTATTGTCCCATACAAGATTATATATTGTTTAGGGGTGGGGATCTCAATCGTTTACAAGTTCTCAAACAGAAGGGGGTGGGGTTTACCCCAATGGACTTCCCCTATATTTCATTTGATTTGTTTTATTGTCCCATACAAGAATATGTATGGTTTAAGGGTGGGGATCTCGACCGTTTACAAGTTCTCAAACAGAACGGGGTGGGGGTGACCCCAGGGGACTCACCTTTTATTTCATTTGATTTGTTTTATTGTAACATACAAGAATATATATGGGTTCAGGGTGGGGATCTTTACCGTTTACAAGTTTTTTTAAAAAAAGGGGGGTAGGGGTGAACCCGAGGACTATCCCAATATTTCATTTGATTTGTTTTATTGTCCCATACAAGAAAATATATGGTTGAGGGGTGGGGATCTCGACCGTTTACAAGATAAAAGCACATTCTGAAATTGAAGGGGGTGGGGGTAAGAATATATATGATTTAGGGACACTTAATTATCTACAAAATGTCTAATAATGAACAGTAAATTTCAAACTTCATTTATACAGTCCTACTAGTAAGTTTCAAACTTTATATATACTGTCCTACAGATCTTATCAGGAAACAGAAAATTTTCAAATAAATCTGTCACACCAATGATTATCATATGCTAAAATATTTCCAAGATCTAATTAATAATGAAAATAAATCATTATCATATGCTAAAATATTTCCCAGATCTAATTAAACAGAACTATGGTTTGACATAGTTCTCTAACATTACATATATAATAATTAATAATGTAATAATCTTCAAAATGTCTAATGATATAGCTTATAATCATTACCACTTAGGAAATAGATAATTTTCAAATAAATCTGTCACTCCAATTTTTATTGTGAGATAAGACAAATCATAACACGATAACAAGAGTAAAATATTTAAAAATTCCACTTTTAGATATTAAAAATGGCGATAACTCAAAAAGGAGAAATACTAAAATCTTGAAAATTGAACTAGACCTTCATTAAGTCCCAGGAAACAACATATTTAAATTTGAAAAAAATTTGTTAAAGCGTTTTCATGTTATTGTGCAGACACTGTTTGGCAGCCGCCCGTCAGTCGCCCAGCTGCCCGCCGTACATCCCCATTTTAATAACCGATATTTCCTTCGAAAATCCGGTTAAAAACACAACATTCACAGGTATTCTGTTTATAGAATATACGTAATGGCAGGTGTCATCAAATATAACCTTGAAAAGACCTAACAATGTTTAATGTTAAGAAATATTGACCATGTAGATTAAAATGACCCAATTGTTATTCATTATTTTCGATGGTATAACATCTTGGCATAATTCAGTCATTTTAGTTTTAATAAGTTGAACTGATCCAAGAAATTAAACTGCTTACAGATACTAAGGATGATATACCAACGACTCAGACTGTGAGCTCAATGTATAAACAGAAGAATGACTACCAGAATCTAAGGCATGTTTTGAATAAACATGAGAAGAAATGTCAAGCTGGTAAGGCAAATTTACACAAAAAATTACAAATATTTTATTGTTTACATTTTTCTCAATCATACGAACAAAATATATCACAATTTCACAAGTATCTCTCTAATTGTTCAAGTATTCTTAACAATGAAACAAAATATAGTAGTGTTAAGTCAAGTATAATGATATAACAATCATGAAAATACAGTGTAACAACTTTCTAAATATAGTTAATCAAGTAAGCAGTGTGGGTATTTCTTATGAAAACAGAGAACATGTTTTCATTTTTCACTTTAACATTACATAACAGAAAATATGTGAGATACAACACTCATACTTTTACTTCATTAATTTTGAGTATTTGGCTTATTGACACACAGAAGAATGTCGCCCTGATTTTGGGATTGGCATCATATTCTTTACTTTATCCCTTTTCCAGAATTTTTTTTTCAGCATCCCTATTTGTGTTTATTTTCCAAACTTTTTTTGTGGACTACTTCTGAGATGTAAATCAAGAAATAAATCTTTGATTCAGAACCAAAACTATACTTATCAGCTTAGCATCATTAAGTCCGTAGCTTTTAAATAAACTGACCACACTTTACATTACTTGCAATCAAGAAGTCAGCAGCAAATATTAGAAAATAGCTGATTGGCTGATATCCTAGCAAAATAACCAAAATCATCAACATATCATTCAAACGCTTAACAAGACTGCACACGATGTTGTGCTAAGCATACCCCCACTTGTAATTTAAAGTATCAGATAACAGGAAGTAGGTGTCATACAGATCCAATGCTCACATGTTACAACACACCACTGATAAGCTGCTGACTAAATATGAAGTAATTCTGTACAGTAGTACTTGAGAAAAGCGTGATGAAAAATACTAAGTCCATTCAACATATTGATAAATTCAAAGTATCGGCAAACAGGAAGTAGGTATCACACAAATCTGAAAATTCTCACATGTTACAACTCATCAATGTGAAGCTGCTGATCAAGTATAAAGTTTTTTTGTTTAGTAGTACACAAGAAAAGTGTGACAAATGTTTTTCAGTTTGTTCAACATATTAAAAAATCTAAAGTATCAATACAACATGAAGTTGGTGTCCAAATTCCAAAATATCTGAATAATACTCATCACTGCAAAACTGCTGACAAAGTATGAAACCATACTGTTTAGTAGTACTAAGAAAAGTGTGACAGAAATATTTGTTGGACAAACAAACAGACGAGGTGAATGCAATATAGCTTCCACTTTTAGAGTGGGGCCAATATGTTTCAAAAGAGCAACAGATTGTACATGAAACTGTAAGTTCTGCATTTGTAAAGTAAATCATGATCCTTGACAGATTTCCACTGGTTATTAATAAAGAAATGATAAAATGGAAGCAATACAAGTATGCATATACTAATCCATTAGATTACACAAGATCTGAGGCTTATATCTTAGCCCTCTAAAGCTACTGGTAATTATTGATTCATTGTTTGTTGAGCTATGACAAAATCTACACAGCAAGACTCCTACGATCACTTTAGTCATAATAAACTTAATGTTTGCCAAAAACTGAAAAATTTACAGGGTTTGGAATCCATTTCTTTGATGTAAAAGTTGCAAGTTCTAGAAAACTGGAACAAAGTCAGCAAAACCCATCTCCATGATCTCTAAATGAAGCACATAACAATAATAGGTATCTAACAAGACTACTTAATGATATTTATAAAGAAGTTACACAAGATGCTTATAATAAATAGTGTGTCACATACTGAAAACACAAACTTCTTTGATAACCTTACTTCTTCATCCCAGTTACAGCTAAATTTCTGAAGTGTCAAGTTAGTAAATATTTTGTTTAATTGATTGGTGAACCATATATTCTTTATTCGCTATTGTAAACTTAGAAATAAAACTAGAAAAACTGTTCCTACAGACAGTTCAATGATTCAACAGACAAATAAGGGCAATAGTTACTTTTTCAATTGCTAGTTTATACTTGTTTCATGGTCTACCTAACATACAAGATAACTTCATTCTATTGCACTTTGTAAACACTTATAGATATGCTGTGAAGCTAACAGCTACATGTAAATTTTACTACAACTATTATGGCAATAGATTTCTAAAGCTTTAAAAGAGTATAGACCATAAACTATTAAATAATTTTGCCAGACACCGTGTTGTTTTATTGTGACCTTTCTAAAAGCTAGATATTTATATTTTCTTGGATATCAAATTTCTTTGAAAAAGTATTATGGATCAATTCATAGATTTAACTTCTGTCCTCCTAAACAATGTATGTTGTTCAGTATCAGCATCCCTTGAAAAAAATCTGGACCAATCAGAACATACAAAATAATGAAGTTCCCATAATGCAACATTATTTCTAAATTCATAGAAAAAAAAATACAAATTCCACATGTAAAATATGTTCACTAAAATATCAATAAGTTGTTTCAAAAGGTTGTATTCATAATATCAATGGTATGAAATCACAACCTATTTTTAGCACGGTGTCTTATATATATAATCAAGGTCATCAACTTTTACAAAGTGTCTACTTATAAAACAAATATTATAATGGATATATCAGGAAATGTAAACTTTAATTTCCTTGTGAGCATAACATTGTTTTGTATGAAGAGGTTATATTTTGTACTTGTACAGTTCCATTTTCTCCTGTCCATTCAGATTTCAGTTCAATTGTAAATAACACCTACATGTAATGTTTTTGGAAAAATATTAGATACAAAAGCAATTCTCTATTGAATTCCCTTCACAATAACCTCAATGTCACAAGATCTGTATCTAATCAATAAGAAAAGTTTGTTTGAACTTGAAAGATATTATTCACAATAAGCATTTCTCAATTGTTCTGTCAAAGTCCATTTATGGCACTTGCTTTCAATTTTCACATACTTAATATACTGTCTAAACGTGGGAACATTTTCTTAGTATGATTTCTCTAAAACTGATGAAGATTGTAATAAATGCTCAGAATACTGCAATGATCTAGTATATTTATGTCTGTATGATGAGGAAAAAGTTTCAGTACTCAATACTGAACAATTTCAGAATAGTTGTATACATAAATATACAGTTCAAAAGCATATTAGTCAGTGCCTCAGAACTGACATGATTTCATAAAATTCTGTTGATAAATTATGAGAAATTATTAAAATACTAAGGTTCAGACTCCCTCAGGCAAAGTTGACCTTGGATGAATTTAGATTTTAGGTCCATTTCGATCATATAGCTCCTCACCTTGGTGTGGTAAATCCAGAAAGGTTCTTTACATGCATGAAATTTATTATAAAGTGTAATTTCATCTACATTGTTTTTAAAATATCTGCAGTTTTCTGTCCACTGTTAGTTGCACAAAATTGCTGAAAATACACTTCTTTCAGAAAAATTGATAGAAATGATGAATGTTTAGTCACTAAATATATTTATTGTTGAAATACAGTTTTCATGAAATCTTTCTTCTATCATGAAATGATATATGACAAAATGATGTCAGACATATGATGAAAAACTTTCAACAACTAAATGCTTAAGAACTATATGAACCGGTATCCATTCAAATGTTTTATCAGGGATCCTCATAATGGTTATTCAAGGAAAATTTGCAAAACTTAGGGATGCTTGGTAGATTGACATTTTCAAAAATAAAATAAGGGTAATTGGGCTCAAGACCATCATCACTATCTAAAACACTTTTGATATCCTTTTGAATCTGTAAAAAGGTGGGGTTATGAAAACAAATTCTGTTCACCCCTCTCCATCCCAATTTATCATTTTTTTTTTTAGTCCTAACTTATGTAGAGGATCGGGATAAATTAACTCATTCCCAAGGTCACCGGACATTTGGCAAAGTCCAGTAAAAATTGGTTTGGTCCAGTAAAGCAATATGCATTACTGGACAAATGACCAGTTAAATTTTTAATTTTGTCCAAATCATATGTGTAAATGTCCAGTAAAAAAGAATCTGGTCCAGTTAAAAAGAATGGTTTACTGGATTTCTCAAAGCATTGGGAACCACTGTTTACTAGAAAGAAAGTTCACATTTATTACTTGATTCCATCAGGAAGTTCATCAATGTTAACAATGGCAAAACAGATACTTTACAACATTATTAATACATCATCTGTGTCAATTGTTATTCACTGAACAACATATATTTTTGAAGATACACAAATAAGGAAAAAATAAAAACCTTGCTTTTGATAAAAAATCATGTTTCCTCTTTTTCCTCCAGACTTAGTTAGAAAAGGCTATTCTAAAAACTAGATGTGTCCCGTTGACACAAAATCCTGCCTGCAGAATTTAGAAGAATACTGTCATTCTGTGAAAAGTAGACCAAAATTGTAATGAACTATTTATGTCATGTAGCGATAATTTCCCACTTCAATACAACTTTTTCCTCAGCTGATAGAATTTTACAGACCTGGCATTTCATGCAATGCACATTCTCCAGAACTTTAATGTTTTATGTTAATAAATATTCAGAAAAAAATATAACCATAGATGTTTCCATTTAAAAAAGTTCATCTAAAATATTACTATAACAAACATCATAACAAGTATATAAAACAAAAGTATGTTTTCAACTATCCTTTGAAAAACAATCAAAAAATCATATGAAGAACAAAACCATCTGAGTAATCTGTTTTCCTCACTTATAAAGAATATTTTGCTATTCTCAACATGACTAAATTGACTAAAAACTTCAACAATAGATGACATTTCAAACCATTTGTTCTTCGTTTCTTAGTTTTCGTTTTTTAAGTATAGGGTTGTCAGAGTCTGCTAAGTTCTTTATTGGACATTGTTCATAATCCACTCTCATTGTTGCTAAAGCATTTGTCATTTCCTCCTGCAAAAAATAAAGAAGCAAGCCATTACATCAATGTCTTTTGGTAAAGAATCATATCAAGTATAAGTAATATTTAACTTAAATAAAAAAATCTACTAGAATTAATTGTATGTTTCTTATCAAGCCCATGGCAGGTTATTTACCCTTCCCCCAAGACAACAATCTTTGTCAATACTTGTCACCATCTAAAAAACAGAATACGGAATAGACAGATGTCTTCCGTCATTCAGAACTTTTCTTATCTTGGGATTATTTATAGATTTCTATACAGAAGGAACAATTCTTGACTACTGTATCATCACCACTAGATTTATGTTTTTGTGAAGGCTTATTATAACTAGTTCTCATCATTATTTTTATCATAATTTTTTAGTATTACTCTTCTATTCTTATAAAGAATGGATTAGATTTTTATTTAACACAAATCAGATTTAAATGGAAACACATGAATGTTATTACTTATATCACAGCCTGCCAACATTTCAATCTCCTTATTTCCTTATATTTTCCTTAATAACTAATTCAATGGACAGCCTAACCTCTTTTTCTACATTTCAGAAATACAATTCAATTAGAGGGACCAAGGAGCCTGTATTGCTCACCTGTCAATTTTGCATAAAACTAATAAGACAATGCTACAAGACTTTTTGTGCACAATGGGCAATTTATGTGGGCAAGAATTTTGTCTTGTTCTGCTGGTCTTGTTTAGGCTGAACAGAGTTTTTGTCTATCCTTTATAGTTTTCAAATAGGCAAAAATGAAAAAGGGAGTTAAAACTGTGATTAAGGGACAACAAATTCTTTGAAGATTCGATTGACAATTTCAATCATATTGACTTATTTGATCTTGATTTTATTTTGTTGATCATCAAACTGTTTACAGTTTTGCTTATGTATAAATATACAAGTAAGGAGATGTTGTATAAATGTCAATGCGACAACTTTCCTCCAGAGTTCAATTCATAATATTTTAGCAATTATAGGTCACCATACAGTCTTCAACAATGAGAATAAAATGCTTTGCAGGGCGCAGCTTGAAACAACCTCAGAGGTCAGCCTTGAACAGTTGGGGCGTGTATGGACACAACATTCAAGTTTGAAAAAGCTCTGAATTTAGATTGTGATTAAATATTTGACACTGCATAGGTTTCTAACACAAGAAGAACTTGTCAAAGAACTTAAAAATTTGAAATTGGACATTTACCTATTATGGTCCAATATCCAATATCCAATATCTAAATACATGGTTAGATTTAGCATATCAGAGAACCCCAATAATTCCCAATTTTTTATGAAATCAAACAAACTTTAATTTTGGACCCCCATTTGGACCTCTTTAATAGAGGGGCCTAAAATCTAAAATCGAATTACACGGTTAGATTCAGCAAATCAAAGAACCCCAAGAATTCAATTTCTGATGAAATCAAACAAACTTTAATTTTGGACCCTTTGGACCTTAATATGGATCAATTTCTAAACTGGGCCAAAAATCACATATTTAAATACACGGTTAGATTAGTCATATCAAAGAACCCAAAATTTCAATTTTTGATGAACTCAAACAAAGTTTACTTTTGGACCCTTCGGACCTTTATGTGGATCAATTTGAAAAAGGGACCCAAAATTAAAAATCTAAATACATGGTTACATTCAGCAGAACAAGGAACCCCATTATTCAATTTTTAATGAAATCAAAAAAGTTTAATTTTGGACCCTTAGACCTCAATGTGGACCAATTTAAAAACGGCCCAAAATACAAAATCTGTTTTCAAGGTTAGATTCAGCATATTAACAAAACCCAAGAATTCAAAACTTTGAATTAAAACCCACTGAAATTGGTCAAGAAATAAGCAATTTATACAAAGTATTAGAAAAATATTGTTCTTGGCCCCTTTTTCCTAAATGGTTTGGGCCATACCCAGTAATACAATCCCAACCTTACATTTTTGGTATGAAATCTTGGGGGTACTATTCCATAGAGATCCATACACTTATACACAAATTATTGTCCTGAAACAATAAAAATGCTTGTTTTGTCCCTTTTTTGGCCCATAATTACTAAACAGTTAGGACAATAACCTCCTAAATTAATCCCAACCTTCCTTTTGTGGTAAGAAACCTTGTGGTACAATTTCATAGAGATCCATTCACTTATACTCAAGTAATTGTCTGGAAACCAAATGTCTTCGGATGACGAAGACATCATACCATTATATGCCCACAATAAATGTGGATAGTGTCCACATGTGGACACAGATGATGCCCCCGCTTGCATATCATATAGTTATAAAGGGACATAACTGAAGAACAGTAAAAGTGACGCTACCCAAATTTGAACTTGATCTGAGTTTTGTGGTAATAAGCATTGTGTGTAAGTCTCATAACATTTAGTTTAGGCTAACTTAAGTAGAGAACAGAAACTAAAAATTCAGCAATTTTTCTATTTGTAAATACACATAACTCTAGAACGGTTGTGTATAACTATAAGTTTTATAACAATTAGTTGAGAAACGAAAAATTCAGCAATTTTTATGTTTATAAAGGGAAATAACTCAAGAATGGTAAAAGTGTCGCCACCAAATTTCGTACTTAATCTGTATTATGAAGTAATAAGCATTGTGTTTAAGTTTTATAACATTTGGTTGAGGCAAACTAAAGTTAGAAAACGGAAACAAAAAATTAAATTGAGTTTTGTGGTAAAAAGCATTATATATACATTTCATTACATTAATTTAAGACAAACTCAAGTTAGAGAACGGAAACGAAAAATTCAGCAATTTTTTCATTTGTAAACGGCCATAACTCTAGAACAGTAATCAAAGTGCTTGTAAGCACTGAATGGTAAAGATTGCTTTAATTTATTAGTAGGAACTAAAATTGAATATTGCATTGTATAAAGCATTGGTTGTAGTTGATTCAACTACCATTATGCACAAAGAAAGATAACTCCGGATAGACGTACGTACAGACGGACAAGGGTAAAACTTAATGCCCCCTCCACTATGGCGGGGGCATAAAAATTTTGCAGTTGTATAAAAACCCATACTGTATAGACAGCTATAAAAGGCCAAGTATTAAATATGTGAAACAATTCAAACAAGAAAACTTAGGGCCTAATGAATAACAATACAATTTATGAGAAAGAAAAAAAAACCAGACATGAACCTAGGACAACCACTTAATTACAGACATCTGACTTGGGACAGGTACATAAAGAATGTGGGGGGGGGGGTAAACATGTTTGTGTGTGTTAATTATAAGAGAAGCCAAGGATACCAAAGGGACATTCATACTCACAAGTCGAAAAATAAACTGACAACATGTACTAATATTGATAATGACTTTTATACCCATTTTGTTCTTATTATTTTGACAAGGTTTTCCCCAACTTAAATGAATGAGTAGTGTAGCAATGTATTAAACTGATATAAGTTTTCACCTGGACAATAAACCTACTTGAACTTTGAGATTGAAATAAAAAGATTTAATTCTTTTTATGCAGTATTGTTTGTACTTAATTTGACCAACTCATTCTTGTGTTGGTTACCATGAATGAAAAGGAGAGATAACTTAAACAGCAAGTTTTCATATTGTTCTGAAATACAGTATGCTTCATTGCAAGCTTGACTGATAGTCAATAGTATATATCTATACCCATTCTTTACACTTGAAGCAGTGAGTCTATGGAGTATAACTCTTTATTTCAATTTCTATCCTACTATAACCACTTATAACTTTTTACCTGTACATCCTGCCACATGTCTTCATCTTCCTTCAGTATTTTTGCAGAAAATAAAGGTGTATCAGGTACAATTGTATTGTCCTGGGAATACAAAATCAATAGATATGATGTCTTAGGCAATTTTATTGGTTGTGTACCAGTTTAATTAGATTTCATATTTTTTTTTTTGTCAAAGGTTTATTTGTATAGTATTAAATGTGTGATTCAAAAGAAAGTTCCTTATCCATTTTCAGATTCAATTATAGCAAACTACAGTCCTTTGGTAAATGTCTTCTTTTAAATAATCAAAGTCAGATAACTCTGTCAAAAATAGGAAAATTGCAGGAATACACTACGCCTCATTTTTTTTTTAATAAGCAAGTCTTTTTTCTGTGAGTTACAGAATTTGACAATATTGAGATTTTCCTAACACCTATTTGGTTACTGTTTCATTTCCTTGTTGACGGTTCCACATTTAAATGTTGTAATGAGTATTTTAGTATGTGACATATGCATGTCAAAAATCGGTAAAGCTTGGAAAAATAATGATTTATCTATTGATAAACTCTCCCAGAATTTTATTTCACCATACATCAATAACTGATACAAGTATTTTTGGTCATAAAATTTTTTAGTGAAATGAGTCACAGAACTTTTATTTCATTGCACATTTTGTTGAATGCAAATAACTTACTGATATCCATTTATTTGACATTACATCTCCTATTGATAGTCTCTCTTCTGGAATTGTTTTCAACAAACCTCGTATTAAATCTTTTGCTGAAAAGGGAAACAAATTTTTACAGAGTAAAATCAAATTGTGTGAGAAATATTTTATATTTCAAGCTGAAATTTTCATGAAAAAGGCAAAAAATAAGTGTCAATCTTGAAATTCCATGCCACTTTCTGTCAATTTCTAATGTGAAAGTTCTCAATCTTGATGTTCACTGGAAGGTCTTCAATGATGGGTCAAAGACAATCCCATCTTTTTTTCTAGACTAACTAAACTCGACTCTTTCCTTTGCGTAAAGGACGTACATGAATTGCAAAAAAACAATCAAAAGTCAAAATTTAGAATTCCCATGATGATTGATTTCCATTTATTAAAAAGACCACAGTGATTTCATTCCATTTATTTTTAAGGGTACACAACACATTTCCCCCACAATATTCTTCAAGTATAGACACACACCAACATTATCATTAGAGATTTAAAGTTAATTGATTGATTGATTGTTGGTTGCTTAACATCCAATGGGAGATTTAAAGTAAGTCACTGAATATACAATGTATTGCCAAAGACTGTAAACATGATTTACATTATATCAAAGAAAAAATTCATCTACAATCATCTATACACAAGGTAATAAACTGTGTGTTGATGTCTTAATATTCCGCCATATCTTATTCGCAGACAATGTTAGTCAAATGAAGTGTTCTTACCTTCTTTTGATACTTTACTCCATTCTGGGTTAGGAAATTCATATTGCCCATTCCTAATTCTTTTTTTCATACCAGGTGAAATAGCTGCACCATGATTACTATAAAAAGGTGGGTAACCACATAATCTACAAAAAATACAGATATTTAATTTCAGAATAATTTCCAATGTTAGCAGTAAAAACTTGGTATAACTGATTAGTCTTATTAAAAGCATGGTACTTAAGCTTTATTTTCTTTCTTTTTTTAACCAAATGCCAAATATCAAAATTCCATATAAAAATTGTCAGTGGATAAATGTTTGAAATCTTGGACCTAACGAAAAAAATATGCTGGCAGCTAGACCAATTAACAAATCAATGGTTGCAAACTATAATTTAAACTGATTATAACAAGCATTCTCAGAAATATATGGTTTCTATACACTTTTGTTTGAAATAAGGGAGATAATTTGTTACTTCCCATTTGAAAAATGTCACTTCCAGTATAATATGATAGTTTACTTGACACTAATTCCAAAAATATATGGTTCTATATACTTTATAACATTAAATAAGCACAAAAAATAGCTACTTCCTGTTCACACAAGGTTACTTCTGGTTGGCTTTTTTAAGGTCATATGGCTTGCAACCTAATGCAAGAAGTCCCATGGCTCTATCATGTATAAATAAAAAGTTAAAGCAAAGGTCAAAATCTAGAATGTCAAATTTACCAATGACCTTGACCTAAATTTCAAGGTCATTAAGTAAGGACCTCAAACCAAAAGACCCTAGGTCTCTACTATATATGATTAATGAATTATATCTCCATACAACTAGTTTTAAATATGAGAGGGGAGAAAACTCCCATTTAATGTCAACGTACCCGTTCAACCAAAATTTATATGTTACATGTCGCATGTAACAATTTAGTAAAAATATTTTGTTGATATCTTCTACAGCTTCTGATAATAAGTAATAAGCCAAAATCAAAATTTCGAACATGACCTTGACTTCATTTTCTTTTAGTGGACTAAGGACCTCAAATCAAAACACCCTAGGTCTCCATCACTTATGGTTTATTAGTAACAAATACATATCACTTGTTTCAAATACATAAGAGGGAATAACTCTCATATGGAGTCTTCGTAACACTTCGGAGGATCAAAATTAACGAATAAATTTGTCGCTAAGGAGTTGTCATAACAAGAAAAACAGTGTTTGGGGAGATAGCTCTTACAAAGAAAAGTGTTCGGTTAAACAGGGTCGGTTTCAAAAGCGTATAAACTGTACGATATCATATTCAAAAAATCTAAGCGACACCTTTTGAATAAACAGTTCAGCGCAAGAAAAAATTAGGCGGAAGAAAAAATCAAAAAAATCAAAACAAAACAAAAGCAAAAGGTCTTTCCACGGAAAAGTGGAAAGACCTAAAAATATAAAAGCTAAAAATCTGCATTTAAATTTTACAGCCTTCAAAATGGTCAAAGGCTCATAACTCATAAAGAGTTACTAATTGTATGCAACATGAATCTAATGTAATTTGCACTTTTTAATCTGTCAAAAAATATAAAGGGTTTTCATAAATACTTTCTTTCCCTTGATCATCGTTAAATTACAGATGGCACAAGTGAAAATGATATGCGAAAAGGATTTTTTTTTTTTATCAGATTTAGGTGACTGGTCAGAAATTCCAGATAAACCTTGCAATTAACTTAACGACAAAAAATTGATGTCTGTTGGGTATTTTGCAGGATTGAAACATTAGTGTGCATTATAAAACAACAAATCACTATACTTACAAAATATACATAATAACACCTAATGACCACATATCACATGATTTGTCGTATTTTTCGGGACCCAACACTTCAGGTGCTGTAAAGATAGAACCAAACATGAACATTAAGTTAGGAATATTATTCATATACTGTGAATTCAAAAAGTTTTGCGAGTTTTTTTTATTAATTCAAATAATGCGACTGGGTGAGTATTGCAATAATAAGAACTCCCATTCTGATATATGATACATTTATTTGTTTACAGATTTTTCTGAAATCGTAACAATCAATCCTGCATTTGTCCATTCTTCAAATATTGCAATAATAAATGCACAGAGTAATTTCTGAATTTACAGTACTATATATTATATACAAGAACATAATCAATCCAATGAGAGATTAACTTAATTCTTCATGTTGGCAACTTTTTATTGACGATGATGTATTTAGATTTTCTTGTTGGATGTAGTTTCCTATATTTTAATAGAAATTTTTTGGCTTATTCATGTGGTACACAGAGATGGTTTAACAAGTCATGCATCTTGAAAAACTGGAAGATTTGTTTATTCATTAGTATATACATCAGCTGTAGACATAAATTTGCTGTTGTATGAAAAGTTATCAAAACTGTTAAAGAATAGCTATAAACAGACAATAGACTATTTATAATTAGTGTCCATACGTGTATCAAAAACTATATAAATAGTATAGTTTTGAATAACCTACCAACGTAATATGGTGTATAACATGGTGTCTGTAAACTTTTTGTATGTGTAGTTATTTCTTTGGCAAATCCAAAATCTGTCAACTTTAAAACGCCTTCTGAAGATTTTCTTGTATAAAGCAAGTTTTCTGGCTGCAAATACATAAATATAAAGTAAACACCTCAATAAGAACAACAGTCACTATCTGCTTCCTAAGATACTGATTTAAAATGATGCAGCACTCCAGAGTCAGAATTGATTAATATACACTCAACAGAAATACTAGCAATTAAATACTTCCATTATCACAAAATTCGTGTTTATTTCCTTTCCCTCCAAAAACAATAAATTAAAAGTAATGAGTAAATGTACTCGTATTGCTACTATGTTTTTCAGTGATAGCAGTTATTGCTGCCATTAAATTGTTTCCATAGATAAAAGAAATTCAGAGCGGAAGCTTACATATCCAAGTCCCTACACAAATAAAACTAGAGTTAGGGTCTAGAGATCACAGATCCCTTTCTTGCAGAAAAAAACCCTCTTTATTTGTAAATGCCAATGGCAAAGTCGACATTGAATGTGACCTGTAGTTTATTTATATAACCCTGTAAGATTTTGTTTAATGGTTCTTCCAAAATCACCTGGGAACCAAAAAAGTCAAAGTGTTAAGGTAACTAAATTAAATAACTTTTGAACGTCAAAGGTCATAACTACCAAAATTGAACTTGACCTGTGTTTTATGGTACCTGACAATGTGTTAAAGTTTCAAACAATTTGATCAAGAAGTATAACCTTTATTATCCAGAACCAGAAGAAATTAAAATTTTAAGGTAACTACGAGGCATAAATCTTGAACAATATATTACAAAACTTCAGTTTTATGGTTCAAGACATTGTGTACAAGTTTAAAAGATTTGGTCTAGTAGTACTATAATTATCATCCAGAAACCAAACTTGTGACTGACAGATAAACAGACAGATGGACAAACAAATGTATGTTTAACTTTATACCCTACCTTTTTAAAGGATGGGATAAAAATAAAGAATGCTATAATTCCCCTCCTCACAAAATTGTTCCAATTTCCTGATTTTTCAGAACTCATCAAAATGTTCTTATAAAGATAAACCTCCGTTTCAAAATTGCAACAATACACTTTCTTGAAGAAAAGAATGATCACATGATATTTTGAGAATTATCTAATTAATCAATGTGTCTATGAAAAGAGTAAACCTAAGTCTGACAAAAAAACTATTTAGGTACTAACTCCGTGACAGAAATAATTAAGTGATAATTTTTTCCCTCACCCAAACAACAAAAATGATCTTGATTTCCAATTGTTCTGCTTATCTAACATACCAATGATTTTGATAGAAGTAAATCCTCAATAAGAAATGAAGGTGCTATCTTGGCATAACCTGACATTATCACGATTATAGCCAGATTGCATGAAATTGTAGATCCAAAGAACTTTCAACTTTGCCTGTGAATATGACTGCTATGAAGATTCCTACCTTTAAATCTCTGTGTGCTATGTTCATGGAATGTAAGTAATGAATGGCACTAGCCACCTGAGTTACTATTTCTGCTGCCTCTGTAAGAAGAAGAAAACAAGATTTTTAGAAAATTGAGAAACTCATATCTTAGATTTCAAATTCTCATACCTACTTCTTCAAACTGAAGGAGTATCTTTCAACAACAATGGAACTGAACACAGCACAAAGTATTAGCTTCATTAATTATACAAATGATATCCACATCCAGTAATTGTTAAACTACTCCTCTCATTAATTTGTTACTTTTCTGTTAAGAATCATAGTTAATGGATAAATTTCATAGAGATCAAATGAAACATAACACTGTGCCCCCAGACAACATCTTATCACAAATTTATACCTTTACTGTTATAAATCTGTTTATGAATAAACAAAAGCAAAATAAATGTGGAATGTATCCACATGTGGACACAGATGATGCCCCCACTTGCATATCATATAGTTATAAAGGGACATAACTGAAGAACGGTAAAAGTGACGCTATCCAAATTTGAACTTGATCTGAGTTTTGTGGTAATAAGCATTGTGTGTAAGTCTCATAACATTTGGTTGAGGCTAACTTAAGTAGAGAACAGAAACGAAAAATTCAGCAATTTTTCTATTTGTAAACACGCATAACTCTAGAACGGTTGTGTATAAGTTTTATAACATTTGCTTGAGACAAACTAAAGTTAGAGAACGGAAACGAAAAATTCAGCAATTTTTATGTTTATAAAGGGACATAACTCAAGAATGGTAAAAGTGACACCACCAAATTTCGTACTTAATCTGTATTATGTAGTAATAAGCATTGTGTATAAGTTTCATAACATTTGGTTGAGGCAAACTAAAGTTAGAGAACGAAAACAATATTTGTACTTGATCTTAGTTTTGTGGTAATGAGTATTGTGTATAGGTTTCATAATGTTTGGTTGGGGCAAACTTAAGTTACAGAATGGAAACTAAAAATTTTGCAATTTTTCGATTTATAAACGGGCATAACTCAATAATGGTTAAAGTGACACTACCCAAATTCAACTTGATCTGTGTTTTATCAGTTGAAGGCAAAATTAAACATTGCATTGTATAAAGCATTGATTGTAGTTGAATTAAATATAATCATGGACAAAGGAAGATAACTCCAATTTTAAAAATTACTTGAATAATGACTGATATTTTTGGAAAAAAAATGAAAAATGTAAAGGTGCATAACTCTAGAACAGTCAAAGTGACGACCCCAAATTCAAAACTTGATCTGTGTATTGTGGTAATAAGCATTGTGTATAAGTTTCATAACATTTGGATGAGGCAAACTTAAGTTAGAGAACGGAAATGAAAAATTTTGCAATTTTTCCATTTATAAAGGGGCATAACTCTAGAACGGTTAGAGTGATGCCACCAAAATTCAAATTTGATCTGTGTTTTGTAGTAATAAACATTGTGTATAAGTTTGATAACATTTGGTTGAGGCAAACTTAAGTTAGAGAACGGAAACCAATTTTGGGACGTACGGACGTACGTACGTATGGATGGACAAGGGTAAAACTTAATGCCCCCTCCGCTTTGGCGGGGGCATAATAAAAAAAGATATTTTCAACAATCTCTGAAGCTCACAAATTCTTTGTAAATAATAGAACAGAATTCCAATGTTCCGTGTCCAAGGACAATCACAATAAAAAAAAATTATTTTGATAAATATCTTTGAGAAATGTAGGTTTAAAAGTGCTTACAATGCAATTTTCCATATATTCAATCTTTAAAAGGGGCATAACTCTTTAAAAAAAATTGATCATCTGATTTTCGAACTTGTCATGCTTGTCAGAGACATTGCTGATATAAACCTCTGATATAAGTTTGATAAAATGGAAAGAATTGTACATGTGAGAGCACCTCAAATTAAAATTACTAAATATAATGCTGAAACTGATCATTTACTTTCTAGATCTTGAAATTAGAATTTCTAATACTAATCTTGATCTTCATCCCAATATTTTTGACAAACTGGACAACTTTCCATTCTTTTCATTCATGGCAGTTTTTTATTGGCTTCTTAATTGTATATGGAGTGTACATTTCTCACTAATTTACATACGGGTCTGTTGTCTCACATTTTAATGAGTGTTATCTTTTGACTACTAACAAAACTAAGAAAAAAGTCATATTTATCATAAATTGGTAAAAAATTTGACCTAATGTTGTTTAGATGCTGTTTCATTAACATTTACCTCACAAATCTTTTCCTTCATTTTTTATTTTTCTATATTCTGCATGTGGTCTACACATTTGTATATTTAAATCAAGATTTTTACCTCGTTCTGTGAATGCACTGTCAGCTCTTTCTTGTATTCGACTGAACAATTCTCCACCTTCCATACTAGAAAAAACAATATTGGAAAGAGTTCACATGATATCCAAACATATTGATTATTCAATTCAAGTTGTAACATATACATGTTTCTTGTTTTTCTTTATTACATGTATATTAAAAATATATTTTATGTCCCATTATTGAATGAACTGTTAACAATTTTCTGAATGACTTAAAACATAAATGGCATACAAAGTTGAACAGTCTTATCAACTAGTTTCAAACTTTTCACGGTTAGAGTTGCCAATTAAGGCAATTTTGGGTTATAACTAGTCACCACCATAATCTTGGTTTTTTTTTCTGCTGCAAATAAATATGATGCAGCAAAAAAGGAAATGTATTTGTCATTTTGTTTCAAAAAGATAGAAGCATCCACAGTAAACCAAAAATAAGATACAGATGACATTATACAAATGTCCGACATATATGACCGTTTTGGAAGCCTTGGTTTACACTCAGGAATGGAAAGGCCAAATGTTGGACCTTCATTATTTTGAACACCTGATGAATCTAAAACTGATCACATATATCATATGCATTTTAATCTTATTTTACCATTCCATCACTACTAGCAGACATCTCTGACCACTATAGACATTTTCATAAACATCAATTATTCTGACAATATAAGGACATCCTGAAGCCCGCCAATGTAAATCAACTTCTCTTCTAGCCTTTGGCACATCCCGTAAGACCTGAAAGTAAATATAATGTTCATAATGGATATTTTTAAAGTGTTAAAACAAGATTTTTTAAAAACAATAGTAGTCTTCCATAAAATACAAATTTTTACATTTAGTTTTCAAAATGTTAGTTGTGTTGAGAAATGTCAATTTACCTTGTTTGATGACTGCTTAACAACCAGCAGCAGGTACTTCCATCTTCAGGATTATTACATATTTATTTCATAACAATATAGATTTCGCTATGTATTAGATAGATAAAGTGTTTCCTACAGGTTTTGGCATGGTATAGCGCTCTGTCATTTTTTCTTGAAGCCCTGCCCTTTTTTTTAAAAATTTTTTTTACGCCCTGCCGTTATTTAAGATAGGTTCTACGATTCATCTTTTCGCAAGACCATTTTGAGTTATTTCCCTTTGAACGAAATTAAAATTTTAAATGCCGACATTTTATTGACTATAGTGATTATGTTTGATCATTTTTGAAGCAACAAATACGGTTCATAATTGAATCTAATAAAGACATCATCGACTTTATACCTCTACAAATTTAAAATGTAGACAATTTAAAAGGGAACCAGGCTATCATTTTTATAATTTTATGATGCATGGGATGAACATAATGTAAACAAACATTTTAAGTTTGACCACTTTAACTATTCAACCAGTCGAGACAACTGAGTGGGTGTGAATTTACAACGACCTTCTTACTGTTGTTATCTAAACAAGAGTGCACATGCTGAAATGTCTCGCCTCCTTTACTGATCATTGATTTTATGTTGATAGTCCTAAATATAAAGCTTAACTACAAGTATCACATAAACTTAACATGATCCAAGAAAATGAGGCCAAGGTCAGATAAACCAAACTGGAAATACATGTACACCTTACAATCATTCCATACACAAAATATAGTTGACCTATTGCTTATAGTTTCTTAGAAACAAACTTAACCAGGAAAATTTAACATTGAACTATGAACCATGAAAATGAGGTCAAGGTCAGATAAACCATGCCAGACAGACATGTCCACCTTACAATCAATCTATGCATTAAATATAGTTGACTATTGCTTATAGTATCTAAGAAATAAACTTAACCATGAAAATCTAACATTGACCAATGAACCATGAAAATGAGATCAAGGTCAGATGATACTTGCCAGACAGACATATACACTTTACAATCATTCCATACACCAAATATATTTGACCTATTGCTTATAGTATTAGAAAAAAAAGACCAAAACACAAAAACTTAACACTGAGCAATGAGCAATGAACTGTTTAAATGAGATCAAGGTAAAATAAAATGCTCCGATGGGCGCAGCTTGATACGACCGCAGAGGTCAAACCCTGAACAGTTGGGGCAAGTATGGACACAACATTCAAGCTTGATACAGCACTGAATTTGGATTGTGATTAAATATTTGACACAGCATAGGTTTCTGACACAGAATGAATGTGGTCTAAGAACTTAAAAATTTTTAATTTACCTATTCAAACCATATCATTAGTATTTGCTTTTACATATAAATCAGAAATAACCAATTTAAAATGGAAAATTTTAAAGAAAAAAATTTTTTAAAAAATCCCCCCTCAAATTTTTTGAACCCCCTTATGATTCATCACAACCAAACTCAATCCCAGCCTTCCCTTTGTGGTATGGTACCTTGCAGTACAATTTCAGAGAGATCTGTACACTTGAACACAAGTTATTGTCTGGAAACTAGAAAAATGCTTGTTTTTTGGCCCCAAATTGCTAAACGTTTAGGGCAATTACCCCCAAACTCAAACCCAGCTTTCCCTTTGTGATATGGAACCTTGTAGTACAATTTCATAAAGATCCATACAATTACACACAAGTTATTGTCCTGAAACTAGAAAAATGCTTGTTTTTTTGCCCCTTTTTTGCCCCTAATTCCTAATATTTTGAGGAAATTACCCCCAAAATCAATCCCAGCCTTCCCTTTGTGGTATAGTACCTTGCAGTACAATTTCAGAGAGATCAATACACTTGAACACAAGTTATTGTCTGGAAACTAGAAAAATGCTTATTTTTGGCCCTTTTTTGGCCCCTTTTTCCTAAACGTTTTGGGCAATTACCCCCAAACTCAATTCCAGCTTTCCCATTGTGATATGGAACCTTGTAGTACAATTTCAGAAAGATCCATACACTTACACACAAGTTATTGTCATGAAACTAGAAAAATGCTTGTTTTTTGCCCCTTTTTTGGCCCCTAATTCCTAAAATTTGGAGGCAATTACCCCCAAAAATCAATCCCAGCATTCCCTTTGTGATATGGAACCTTGTGGTACAAAGTCAGAGAGATCCATACACTAACACACAAGTTATGTCTGGAAGTTACAAAAATGCTTATTTTTGGCCCCTTTTTGACCCCTAATTCCTTAACTGTTGGTACCATAACCCCCAAAATCAATCCCAACCTTCCTTTTGTGATATTGAACCTTATGGTAAAATTTCATAGAGATCCATTCACTTAAACTAAAGTTAGAGTGCGAAAACCAATGCGTCTTCGGACGACGACGTCATACCAATATACGACCGCAAAATTTTTTTGCGGTCGTATAACAAGAATGTGTCCATAGTACATGGATGCCCCACTCGCATTATCATTTTCTATGTTCATTGGACCTTGAAACTGGGGTCAAAACTCTAATTTGGCATTAAAATTAGAAAGATTATACCATAGGGAACATGCGTACTAAGTTTCAAGTTGAATGGACTTAAACTTCATCAAAAACTACCTTGACCAAAATCTTTAAACTTAAGCGGGACAGACAGACGAACGGATGCACAGACCCAATAAATTGCTTCGCCGAGCGCAGCTGGATACGACCGCAGAGGCCCTGAACAGTTGGGCCAAAAATAGACACAATATTCTCGCTTGATACAGGTCTGAATTTGGATTGTAATTAAACATTTAACACATAATAGGTTTCTAGAACTAACAATTGGTTATATGATTTGAATTTATATTCAATTTTTTGCTTTTGTGCAATACACTATGCTGTTGCGATTGACCCCCTCCTCCCTTTCCAAAAAAAAAAAAAAAAAAAATTACCCCCCTTTTTTTTGCATTTGTGCAATCACTATGCTGTTGCGAATTGACCCCCCACCCCCGCCAAAAAAATTTGTTTTTTTGAAGAATCTGAAATGAGAAAAAATTGTCCCCCCTCACAACTTCTTATCTACCACCTCCCCCCTAAATTTTTGTTTCACCTCCCCCTCTTTTTCCAAAAAAAAAAAATTCTTTCCCTCAAGATATGGTCTATATAACCTCAATTCAAATTTCCAATGGAGTTTGCAACCATAATTACTCATTTAAATACATCATACAAATCTTAAAATAGAAAATGACATACATAATCATGGCTAAAATTAATATTTCCTTCATCAGCATTTTTAAATAGTAACTTCTAAAAATAAATTGACAGCTAATCACCTCAAGACAGTACAACATTTCTTTGTACATAATTTAAAAGCAGTGTAAGGGAGGTAATCCAAACACAACATTGTAATTTTTTTTTAATTGTCCATTAACCAGGAAATCCTTGTTTTTCTCCCTTTTTTGCCCCTAATTCCTAAACGGTTTGAGCCATAACCCCCCAAAGCCAATCCTAACCATCCCTTTGTGGTATGGAAACTTGTGGTATAATTTCAGAGAGATCCATACACTGTTCCACAAGTAATTGTCTGGAAACTAGAAAAATGCTTATTTGGGCCCCTTTTTGGCCCCTAATTCCTAAACTGTTAGGACTATAAACAAAATTTTTTGAAGTCGTATTAAAACATAATGCCCCTCTAGTAGGCCTCTACTATCGTAGGTGGGGCATAAAAAGACCATAACACAAAAACTTAACTTTAACCATTGAACCATGAAAATGAGGTCAAGGTCAGATGACACCAGCCAGTTTGACATGTACACCTTACAAGCATTCCATACACCAACTATAGTAGACCTGTTGCTTATAGTATCTGATACATGGACTTGACCAGGAAAACTTAACCTTGTTCACTGATCAATGAAATGAGGTCGAGGTCAGATGAAAACTGTCTGACAGACATGAGGACTTTGCAAAAGAGGGACGAAAGATACCAGAGGGACAGTCAAACTCATAGATCGAAAACAAACTGACAACGCCATGGCCAAAAATAAAAAGACAAACAGACAAATAATAGTACATGACACAACATAGAAAACTAAAGACTAAGCAACACGAACCCCACCAAAAACTGGGGGTGATCTCAGGTGCTCCGGAAGGGTAAGCAGATCCTGCTCCACATGTGGCACCCGTCGTGTTGCTTATTTTATTACAAATCCGGTAAATAGTCAAATTCGGTAAGTCACATTCGTGAAAAGGGAAGGGTATTGTAGTTACGACATAAGGAACATATCCGATATCATCTGTGAAACGGTTATTCCATAACGGTCAACCAACTCGTGATGGCGTCCGTAAAATTTCTGAAGGATGATTTCAACTTCACCATTTGGAACTCTTGGTTTAATAGCTTCCTTGTGAGCAGCAATCCTCTATCAAGGAAATAATGATAGGAAACACAAGCCCGGGAATATCGTATCAATTGGGAGATATATACTCCGTATGCAGGCGCTACTGGAATGTTGCTACATAGAAATGGAAAGTTCACAATTGGGAAGCTGAAATCATCTCTTTTGTCGTAAAGTTTTGTTTTCAACCGACCCTCATTGTCAATTTCTAGATGTAAGTCAAGATATGAGGCAGACTTAACTGTATCTGTAGTATCCTTTATCTCTAGTTCGATGGGATAGATTCGTTCAACATAGTCACCAAATTTTGTATTATTTAGTGAGAGAACATCATCTATATAGCGGAACGTAGAGTTAAAGGATATTGCTTACTTCTTATCTTTCTTCTTAAGAAGTTCCTGTATGAAGTCAGCCTCATAATAATAAAGAAACAAGTCGGCAAGAAGAGGGGCACAATTGGTTTCCACTGGAATTCCGACAGTCTGTTGAAAAACACGTCCTCCAAACGTAACAAATATGTTGTCAATCAAGAAATCAAGCATCTTGATAATGTCAGTTTCAGAGAATTTTTTGTTTGAATCAGAGTGATTCTTTACAAAGTAGGATTTATCCCTCCCCAAGACAAGATACTTGTATTTACGTACGCCATTCTTTTTAATGAAACAAAGTAATACCAACTCTTTCAATTTGTCTTTTAGTTTGGAATGGGGAATACTTGTGTAAAGTGTAGAAAAGTCAAATGTTTTAATACTATTGCAAGATGAGAGAGTCTTAGATTGTATGTACTCTAAAAGATCTTTGGAATTTTTTAGTATCCACATCTGATTCACGCCACCTCTAGAATAGACAGTTTCACAATAACTTTGGAGCCCGGCTTTGATTGCTGATAAAATAGATGTTAATAATTTAGAAAGAGGTTTCGTGGAGCACTTGGAAGACCCAGCAATATACCGTTGTTTGTAAGGACACTTATGTAGTTTAGGTATCCAATACAGTGATGGAAGATCCAGTTCTTCATCTTTGGTTGAAATTCCAAAGGAACATAGAACAGACCTATGATTATCCAGGATTTCCTCTTTGGTAAATGTCATGAGGGTATATGTTGAGTTTCCAAGTGAATTGTCAATACCTAATTCATTTATCAAGCAGTTTATGTAATGATATTTACACACAAAAACGATGTTGTTTGGGGCTTTATCTGCGGGGACAAGGTATGCACATACTAAATATAGTTATCCTATTACTCATATATATATAATAAGAGAAAAAATAACATTACAAAAATACAAAAAATCTTAACTTTTTTTTTTCACTGAACCATGAAAATGAGGTCAAGGACAATAGACATATGACAGACAGAAACTTCATAACATAAGGCATCTATATACAAAGTATGAAGCATCCAGGTCTTTCACCTTCTAAAATATAAAGTTTTTAAGTAGTTAGTTAAGGCCGTTTTTAGCAATATCAAATGTTTACTCAAATGAGGGATTGTTACTTATTTGGGGAATAGTTCCTTATTTGACGGGATGTTCCCGGCCTGTTTAATTACTTTTCAAATAAAAAGTTATATGGAAGTTGGTGCAAATAATTTGATGCAGGTTATTTTTCTGGTGACAGCTTTTTGTAGCCCAGGCCAGTCCATGGAATCATGCTCATATAAAAAATACAAGTTATATTTATAGCATAGTATTCCAAGTTAGACAAATAAACTTTCGAACGCGAAGCGTGAGAAGTTTATTTGGCTAACGAGGAAGGCGTTGCTATAAATGATTTGTGACATGAATGACCCGCCCACAGTCCGTGCAGGAAAAAAATCATCGTTTGGCGGCAAAATATAATAAACCGCAGTGTCTAAATATTTTAGGAAGCATGGCAGACGATTTCCCTTCCAGATTAGCTAGAAATCGAAGGCGATGATTTAATTCTCTCTCAGGTGTGTATTTTTTTATATAAAATTAGATTGATTTGCGGTTATTATCCTTTTTTGGGGCTTTAAATCGGAAATCGGTAAATATTTGCTGTGATTTTTTAGTTTAGTATACATTTCAATTATGTCGATCATCTGATTTATATGCCCTTTATGAGCAATGTATTTTCGAAATGAAAATGTTTTATTCTATTAAAACAATTTTTATTTAAAATATTTTTTTACTGTTTTGCAGGTTCTTCACGATGTCAAGGAAGATACATCATTAGCAGACGCGTCAGCAATAATAGAGGAGAATATTAATCTGTCGCAAATTCAAACGCATCAAAATATTGAACCATTTTATGGCATGAGTGTTTCGCAAGCTGTGGATTATTACGATTTAGGAACGTTTGACATAGGAGATTTCCGATTCTTAATCCGCCTCTAGATTCAACCGGGACTGCACCAGCGCCATTTTATGAGGAAAATTCTGGTACTGAAGCGACAAATGGAAAACTCGAGCGTGTTGGCCATTCCAGCGATAAAACGTCAAAGGACCATTTTCAAATTGCAACTTGAGCAACATTTCATTTTGATTTATTATTGTTGTTGTTTTTTTGTTTTTTTTGCAAATATGTTCTGTTTCAAAAGTGACAGAAGTTATATATATTTTTTTTCGGCTACTTCTTGAAATTTAGGAGTGGACATTATATTTTTTGTTCTCTTGCCTGACGGATAAAATCTGCAGAAATTTCCTTTAAATCTGTATTTTTTATTTGAAACCTAATAAAATTGACATTGGTGTGTGTGGTTTTTTGTAGGCGTCATCTTTTCTTAAGGAGGCGGAGCTTACCCATGCAATATTGGTTTTAGTGTTGTTGGTTATTTCATGGCTGTTTTCTCATTGAGTTATATAGGCCCATGTGACCTTTCATGCAATATTATTTGGTTGCTTCAATTTAGAGCATACATTATTGTACATGCTTGTCGTCTCTATCTTATTCCATAAAAAGATCAAAGGAAAAAAGAAGATTCATGTTACAATAGAATAAAAGCCATGGATCACTTAAATAAACAGGTTTTAAGCAAGGTTTGTTATATTATCTAAATTGAAAGGAACCATCTTATACACTCAAACAGAAGCCTGAGGCAAACACCCCTATGGGCAGCTAATTATACAAATAATTATTGACATTAGCTCAAGAAATGAACTTTAGTCCAGAGACAATAAATCAAATAGAAAACCTAAGTAGAGATCTGTGCTATGGACTCCATACTCGAACATTGATGCAAAATAAGATTAAGACTATAATATGTATATGAAGTGATGTTAACCCAATGGGCACAAATTCTTCTGGCTGTTTTTTAAGTTTTATTTTCAATTTTACTAAATCTAATATTGAAATTACAAATAAGATAAGGTTTGAGAATCTTAGATAAGATTAAGACCACAGGTTGAGGACACTATCACATGTATCATGTATAAACCTGTAGAAGTTACTATTTCTTACATCTAATCATAATAATTTTAGGGTTTGAGTTACTTTTAAATTTTATGAGTAACTATATACATGTAATTAATGCCATTAAATCTACTGATGAAAATATTTCCACTGTATATTTTTTTGAGCACAAATTTTACTTTTTGTTCTTTTGTTTTAAAGTATCTTACCATAACTAATGTCTCCTTAACCAGTGTTCCTGCCTGCCCAAAATAGAAGGGCGGCCCGCCCTTGGTGCCCTATCAAATTATGCCAAGGAGACCCCCCAGTTGAAATAAAAATGTTCCATGTTGAAGTGTGCATGAGTCTCTTAATATCATAGAATTTTCATATAAATTGGAACACATTTCTATTTTTCACATTTTTGCTGTTTCCATGGCAATGGCAGCCATTTTTTTTATTCCAAAGTCAGGTGCACAACTACACATGGTGGTTAATATTATGGTATAGTTCCATCACAATTGGTCCATTCAATTCCGAGAACTAAGCTGGACAAAAAGTGTGGAATAAGAATAATATAAAAAAGAATCGAACAATAACAATATGTCACCTGACCTCCGTCAGGGTGACATAATAAGAACTGAGCAAAAACAATAAGTCTTCCCAAACGAAGTTTGGGTAACTTAATTAATAGTAACTGCTAAAAATAAATTGACAGCTCAAGACAATCATCATTTCTTAATACATAATTTACAAGCAGTGTAAGGGAGGTAATCAAACATTGTTCTTTAAATTGATTTGGATTACCTCCCTTAGACTGCTTTTCAATTGTCTCAATTGTCCTTTAACCAGAAAAACCCTCGTTTTTCCCTTTTTTTTGCCCCTAATTCCTAAATGGTTTGAGTCATAACCCCCCAAAGTCAATCCTAACCATCCCTTTGTAGTATGGAAACTTGTGGTATAATTTCAGAGAGATTCATACGCTTGAACACAAGTTATTGTCTGGAAACTACAAAAATGCTTATTTGGGCCCCTTTTTTGGCCCGTATTTCCTAAACAGTTGGGACCATAACCCCCAAAATCAATCCCAACCTTCCATTAGTGGTTATAAACCTTGTGTTAAAATTTTATTGATTTCTATTTACTTATACTAAAGTTATTATCCGGAAACCATCTGTCTTCGGACGACACTGACGAAGATGACGACAACGTGATACCAATATACAACCAAAAAATTTTTAATTTTTGCGGTCGTATAAAAAAGGTAATTTACTATTAATACCTTCTGCAATGTATGCATCAATATGATATTACAATATTATGTATCATCTCCTGTTTTGCACTTTTATATTTATAAAACTCCTTACTTAGGAGCACTTTGGTGTGCACTTAAAAATACTTTTTTGTAAAAATTTAAGTGAGAATAAGTAATTTTCAATAACATATACTTAATGTTCGAACAAGTAATTTAAATGTAAATAATTTTATTGCATTAACAATTCAATGTTGCATGTATACCTCCATTATTCAAAACGACTTGTTTAATTTTATAGACTGGTATCAGTAATAAAACATTGAATTTTCTGATGATTATTTTCTTTACCAAATCAGTGATATTGTTTGCCTCAAACTACATCCGAAATTTCGGCTTTTTCCCCTACAGAAAATTCCCAATTACTAAAAAATAAATGTGGATAGTGTCCACATGTGGACACAGATGATGCCCCCGCTTGGATATCATATATTTATAAAGGGACATAACTGAAGAACGATAAAAGTGACCCTACAGGGTTCTCACTAGGAATTTTTCATGGTGAGTCCTGGGACTCATCACTTTTAGAAATGGTGAGTCCCACTAAATTTTGATGAGTCCAGGATGCATGTAATTTTTTGTGTCTTAATGAAATATGACGAATTAAAACTAAAACGACGCGTGTTGGATTGGTAGTTTTTATTATATCAATAAAATTTATGATCTCTTAATAGTTATTGTTCATTACAACATAACAGACTTGGCTTTCTATGTCTATCAATTCTTGGTGTAGTGGATCATTGACTCTTGGTCTTTTACTTGGAACTGATGATTCAATGTCATCAGGTTTCTTTTTGAAGAAGGACTTTAACTTTGACTGACTCATTGTGATACTAATGTCATTTTGTTAGACAAGCTAGTACCCAGTTCATCATTATAAATAAGGGACTTGTTATCTTATAATTGAGTTAATAATCACTTTGATGTTTCTATCGTTATAATTATTATAGTCTTTAATAAAAACAAGCAAATCTAAAGTGAACACTGTTCATGATAATGATTTTGGCTTTAATCATTTTTTAATCCGATCTGTTTCAATTTCAAAACATTTTTCACCTTTGTTTACAATCGCGATGTTCAACATGCACAATGCGAGAAAATGTTGAGTAAAATTATTTTTAACCGTAACATTTTTATATCTACACTGTTCTACGATCTATTTTATGCATAGTAGTAACAGTTATAAAATATTATATCATTTCATTTCACATTCTCAAACAAAATTTACTTTTTTGTTTCAATCGATATGTACGTGATGTTCAACACGTGGAAATATTCACGCTTTTCAAATAATCGTAAAATTTTTAAAACATCGGTGACTTTTACATATATATATTTATTAATTAGTTTGAACAGAATTATTATACTTTTAGGATGAAATACGTTTAATTTAAAAAAATAATTATCAGTCAACAAAAATATTTATCTACGCATCACGTAAATTTTTCAACATCGACTTCCGGTTTAGTTTCTTGTCAACAATGTCGGAGATCATGAATCTCTAAGGCAAAACGATGTGTTTGGGACTCAGGCGATACAAAGCGGACGCGTCCCAGGGACTCACGGGTTTCAAAAATGACACGTCCAGCTCGATTTTCATGCGTCCAGGACGCGTATACGTGTCTTACAGGGGCTGCTCTGGCTCCCAAAAAGTTGGAGCCAGCAAAATCGCCAGCTCCTAAATTTTGTCGCCAGTTTTGAAAACTTTGAGCCAACTTTAGGGCCAGCTAAAGTCTTGATTTCTTCTAAAAAAATTCAAACTATGTTCAATTTAAATTTCTTATGCACTCAGCCTGCACTTTACATCATTTAACATGTTACACTAAGTAAGTTATAGCATAGGGTTTATATACATACAAAAAAACATGTGTACTTTTATTTTCTTTGTCAGTATTTCATATGTATAAGAATATAATTAGCTTAGTTATGGTCTGTATATGCTACAGAATAGAAAAATTGTTTTTAAATAAAAAAAATAAAGAGAAAAAAATTGGTAATTGAATGAAGAAAACATAATAATGGGTGTTTAGATTTACAGAATAGTGAAAATTTGTATTAAAAATAAAGAGTACAGAAAAAGATGACCAAGGCACTCTTCAAACATTACCCATCCTGCTACTAAGACCCTCTTTAACTCTACCCATATCTCAAAATACATAAACATATGAATTCTTCAGTCAGAAGACATATCTTAGACATATCTAATGTAGGTCTCCCAATGGTAGGAAAAAATAAAATTGAGTTATCTTTCTTTATTCGGGTGTGCTCCTTCTTTGGAGGATTATACATAGTACGTACATTGTAGAAGAGGTAAATGTGATCAACAATATGGCGGCCGGTTTTGTTATTTTCGTATCTTAACTGAGGGCATGCAAAGACAAATTAAGTCTGAATTTGCTATTTTTTTATGGAAAACAAGAAAAACTTTGTCTTTGTATAAGTTGATTATGGTTTTCGACTTCCTGTCAATTACGTTTTCTTCATTAAACTACGGTAAACATTGCAAATTGTGTTGTCGTATGAACATTTATTCAAATGAAAAGACAAACGCTGACTGACCAATTCTATTTGAATGAATTAATGTTAATGATCATTAATGACCCATCCGATAAATGGATTACCTGTAACAAAACATTATGACACCTGTTGTAACCGTTGATTAGCTTGGGGTCATAAACAAAGTCATAAACTTGTCGCCAGGTAAAATTTTGTACAATTTATTTTACCAATTTAAATGAAGATCGATATTGTCAAGAAATGAAAATTTTGACATAGGAAAATGTTGGCGCCAGAAATATCGCCAGCAGCCGTATTTTGTCGCCAGATGAAATAAAAAATCGCAAATTGCGACATTGGCGACGCACAGCGCGGTCCCTGGTCTTAACGAGAACCCTGCCCTACCCAAATTTGAACTTGATCTGAGTTTTGTGGTAATAAGCATTGTGTGCAAGTCTCATAACATTTGGTTGAGGCTAACTTTAGAGAACAGAAACTAAAAATTCAGCAATTTTTCTATTTGTAAACACGCATAACTCTAACAGTTGTGTATAAGTTTTATAACATTTGGTTGAGACAAACTAAAGTTAGAGAACAGAAACGAAAAATTCAGAAATTTTTATGTTTATAAAAGGACATAACTCAAGAATGGTAAAAGTGTTGCCACCAAATTTCATACTTAATCTTTATTATGTAGTAATAAGCATTGTGTATAAGTTTCATAACATTTGGTTGAGGCAAACTAAAGTTAGAATTCTAACAGAAACAAAAAATTTGTACTTGATCTTAGTTTTGTGGTAATGAATATTGTGTATAGGTTTCATAATGTTTGGTTGGGGCAAACTTAAGTTACAGAATAGAAACTAAAAATTTTGCAATCTTTCGATTTATAAAGGGGCAAACAGTGTTCTCCCCAGGATTTTTGGATAGCACCAGGGTAACGCGTGTGGACAGCTTGGTGAAATGATTCATACAATCAGTCGCATCGTGTTGCTTAGCTAAATTTCTAGTTACTGTAGTTTTTATGTCTCTTGTTTTGTATTAATACTGTGGTACTGTGTTATGTAGACATTAAGAGAAAATTATTTGTAAAAAAAAGTAAATCAATAAACAGTTTGTATACTTTAATATTTTTAAAAATAAATAAAACATGATTCATTACAAAATATTCATCATAAATTTAAAGTAATTAAATCTTTATAAAATCCATAATCAATAAAAATAAAATATCATTCAAAAGAGAACAAAATGTTCAATTTAAAAATTTCTAGTTTCTAGAAGGAAAGTTGTTGGATGTGAAAGGATTCCTGTCATAAGGAGATATAAAATTAAGAAGAACAAATATTGACTTATTATTTGAACCAGTTTCTATCTTAAATTTTAATAAAAAGAAATTTTTCATAAATTTTAAAACAATTTGCCATAGATTTCATGTAAATATTAACCTTTCTTGTCTTTGGTGATAATCAAACATAGATACAGACTTAATACTGCACTGAAATCTAAATTTTTGTTTTTTTTCATGATACATTTAAAAAGAATTCCTAAATCTATAAATTTCTCTTATGTCTAGGTGTATACACCATATTCAATGTCAACAACAAAGTCTCCCTATTTTCCCGCCTAAATGACAGGAAGTAGATATAAATAGATTTAACATGTGCTTTTGGATAAAATTTGCAAGATTACTTCTGTTATTGAATTCATTAATTATGAATATAGATACCCAGTTTGAAGGTACAGCCATGCATTTAATTTATAAAATATAATTGTAAATAAACTTGAATATTCTACGTGAACAAAATGGGTCATGTGATATGTTCAGATATCCGTCTCCTTTGAATTACTTGACAGATACTCTAGTTTGAAACCCGACGATCATGCAATAACTATCATAATTAAAGACAGTGTTCTCCCCAGGATTTTTTTAAGGCGCAAAATTCAAGGGCGCGTAACTCTTTTTTTAGAGTGAACGTTTGTGATCTGAAGCAATAAGTCATAAATCATGACATGCAATATGAATTATAATGCTTTGTGTTATGTTTTTAATAATGCAGAGTATTTATGAATTACAAGAATATATATATATATATATATATGAAATAAATTGATTTTAAACACAAAAGTTATTTACATTCAGTCAATTAAAGAAGTCAAAATATAAATATTCATCTCTACTCTCTGCTCCTTCTAGGGATATTGTTTCAAGATAGTGTTATTTTGTTGGACAGTCTGTTCCTCAACTTTGTCTTTATCCTCTTCAGGGTTAAAAATTAAACCCCCACTCACAATAACTTTTGCTTATACCCCCTTTAACATTTCTAAGCCATGAAAACTCAGTCAACCACTTGTCATTGAAACCAGAAACATGGTGCTTGCTTTTATCAATTGCTTGGTTGGGATTAGAAGCAATGAAATCTGCTTATACTGACAGTGTAGACGGAGGTGTATTCCCCTTTTCATTAGAAGTCATTGGTGTGAAAAAAATCTTCTACTTCCATCATCTACCTTTTGCTTATAATTCACCCCTTTGTTATTTGCAGAGAACATGTTCATTCAGAATTAATAAAATCGAATATGGTTAGAATATTTGGAATACAACTTTTTAAAACAATTTTTTTTTATGAATGAACAGCTGACCAGTTTCCGTAGTTTCACAATTACGCTTCCGTGCGTATTATTGTTTAATCCTATCTTTGGCATATAGATATAAACAAAACTTTACAAATTGGTTAAAGTTAAAACCATTGAAATTATTTACCAGTGACATCAGTGTTCCAGCTTGAATCTCAGGGCAGAAGGGTGCTAGTTGCCTGAAAGGGCACTTTAGCGTAATAACCTAGATTGTAAGGGCACTGTTGGACAGTGTATAAATAACCTTGAATATTGCTAGGCTCAGCTGGAGAACATTAGTTGTATTTAAACCATATTCAGAAATTAATGTGTTCTTGATGTTGGTTTCAGTAAGAATTTTTTTTATCAAATTAACATACCATGAAGCAAAGCATATCATTTTGATGTTAATCTAAACAAACTAGTACATTTGGTAAGGAAAAAAAATAATCATCAGAAATTTCAATGTTTTATAACTTATACCAGTCTATAAAAAATAAACAAGTAGTTTTGAAAGATGGAGTTATACATGCAAAATTGAATGTTTAATCTAATTAGATTATCTACATTTAAATTGCTTGATCAAATTAAACATATAGTATATTGTTATTAAAGTTATTTATTATCATTTCAATTGTTACAAAAAAGTATTTTTAAGTGCACATCAAAGTGCTCCTAAGTAAGGAGTTTTATAAATATAACAGGTGAGACAGGAGATTATCATATTATATTGATGCAATAATATATTGCATATATTACAGGAGGTATAAACATTTACTTTTTTTCCATCATTGTTAAAAAACAAGGCATTTGTTGAGTGCTCTTTTAAAAGGAGGATTATAAAATACAAGAAGTAAAACAGGAAGTTATGTTCAAAGTACAAATTTCTTTGATTCTTCTTTAAATTTCATACTCATGATTATAAAACAAAACATGTTTTACCAATTTAGTCAAAACTATGTATGCCTTTGAAATTGTTTTAGATTTTATTTTCTATATTATGCCTACTGAAATAAATTTTTCAGGTGTACATGCTGTACATAAACATTGCAAATGGATAACATGTGGACATTTAATTCTGTATTAAATATCTAGTATGTTCAATTATCTTAAATCCACTAATTAGTAGTAAACAATCATTAACAGAGGTGATAAAACTGCCAAAGGCATTAGGTATTTAACTTAATCCCATTGTCAATTAATTAGTGTTACACAATCAGGTAACAATTTTACCGAAACGTCAATAGGCATGGAATTTGAAATTGTATTTTTAAAAGGCAGAGGGTGCATTCTTTGCTTTGGAGGGCAGAAGGGCGGGGGTAAGGGCACCAAGGGCGGGCCGCCCTTCTATTTAGGGCAGGCGGGAACACTGGACATTATACAGAAGCTGCGGCGATTCTGTACCCGTGTTGATTGTCACATATTTCTCGACGCACGGATTCACGATCGATGTTCAATGATCATTTTATTTCTAAAAATATGACAGTTTCAGACGAATTTACCTTGCAAGCAACATTTTTTCACTTTCTCTTAAAGTAAATCACTCCTCGTTATCTTTAATCAAACTTTATTTTAATTTTTTCAACTACTAACAATACTTTCATTCATAGTTTTCATCGTAAATATCTTTAACAATGTGTATTCAAATTTATCATGTGTATTCAACATGTTCATTGGTCGTGTTTAAATAGATTCTTCTTCTCGACCAATGAAAAAATTCGTTATATAAATGGTCAAGTGATCACACACACGATGCGTATATACAATGTATTTGCGATCTATTTCTTCAATTTCTGAACTGAAGTTTTTAAAATTTTTAATTTTCTTCAAAAAATATCTATCTTCTTGATGATCATTTACGCTATTACCTGATAACATAGTCCGATAAGGCTGAGATAAGCGTGGCTCAGGTAAAACTAATTATCAGTTATTGCGTAACACTGACCAGGAACATATGATACTGTTCCCAGCACTGACCGACCCATCAGCGGTGATCAGTAACTTGACAATTTTAACCAACATTTATAATGAAAATGTGAAAATTAACACGCTGCGGGATCAAGTATTAAGGGACAGCGGCCAATTAAGACGCTGCGGGATCTACAAAAATATTATGAAGGCGCTGCGGCACCGCAGCGTCATAACGGCCTGGGGAGAACACTGAAAGATAATTTTGGCCATGGTTTAATCAGAGACATATAATACTATGATATAAGAATTGAGAAATGTATAATTGTCAACTATCGGGTCGACACTGTTTCAGTGTTTGTGTACAAAGCCTACAAAGTATTTGCCGACTTGTCACAGGTCAGCGCTTGGGTGGTGAGTGAAGCCCTAAAATAGTTTTCTGTGATCATATAGTTGTGATCTCTTAATTAAAAGACAAAAGAGTCATGTAACAAGTGTTAATTACATCGATTAAATCCAATCAACAAGGTTAACCTCGTAAGGTAAAATCGATCACGTGGTGTAAACAATCTTTACAACTGAAGTTGAACTGGTTTGAACTGGTTTGAACTAGTCAAATTTCACCTGAAATTTTATACCACACGGAAAAGATTTAACAAGTCGTTTAAAACTTTACCGATTTACGATTTTTTAACTGAAAATTTTAGCACCACGGAAAAAAATTATACATCGCGGTAAGAACGATACCACCACGGTAAAAAAATATACATCGCGGGCCCGCGGTCCTTTAAGGGCCTGGGGAGAACACTGGGCACAACTCAATAATGGTTAAAGTGACACTACCCAAATTCAACTTGATCTGTGTTTTATCAGTGGAAGTCAAAATTAAACATTGCATTGTATAAAGCATTGATTGTAGTTGATTCAACTATAATCATGGACAAAGGAAGATAACTCCAATTTTAAAGATTACTTGATATTAAGAAGAAAATAAAAATTTTGCAATTTTTACATTTATAAAGGGGCATAACTCTAGAACGGTTAAAGTGACGCTACCAAAATTCATACTTGATCTGTGATTTGTGGTAATAAGCATTGTGTATAAGTTTCATTTGGTTGAGGCAAACTCAAGTTAGAGAACGGAAACCAATTTTGGGACGTACGTAGTACAGGCAGACAAAGGTAAAACTTAATGCCCCCACCGCTATGGCGGGGGCATAAAAATGGCTTAAAATTCCTCCCAATAAGTTTTACATTTTTCCCAAAAGTGATGGCATTGGTATTAATGAATGTAAATTTTGTATTCATGTTATTATTTTGATATTATGAAAGCACTTTTGAGATCCAGGTTTCTGGTCAGAATCATCACGGTGTTTGTAACACATGTGGTTTTCAATGCATTAAGTACCATCATTGTTTCCGTCTCTTTCCCTTTCCCAAAAAGTACCTTTCAGGTTTAAAATGTCTGACAATCAAAATATACATGATAAAACTGTGCAAAAAAGATAAAAGTTTAGCAAAAAATCGGAAATGTGTTTAAAAAAAAATAAACCAACTTCCCAATTTCAATAAAAATTATGCATTTTTCAAAAAAAAAAATGGTAGAGGTAGTTTCGAAAAAAGACAACAATATCACTGCAAATGTACAAGTTTGTTTTGATTAAAATGAAAATAAATATGCTTTGGTTCGTGGTATGATAATGTGATAAAAAGTTCTTTATACTGGAACCAACATCAAGAACAAAATAATTTCTAAATATGCTTAAAATGCAACTAATGTCCTCCAGTTGAGCCTTGCATTATTCAAGGTCATTTTAAAGTGTCAACAGTGCCCTTGCAATCTGGTCGATAGCACTAAAGTGCCCTTTCAGACAACTAGCACCCTTCTGCCCTGAGATTCCAGCTGGAACACTGTTAACGTATAATAAAAAGATAAATAATGGACTGTGGTAAATATATCCCCTCACCACCTTTTCTTTTAATATTTTAAAGATAAGGTTTTTATATTTGACTACCGTGTGACACAGGTGCTCCGATGCAGAGGAATTTATGAAGAAAAGAAGCTGTCTGAAATACATGACAGTAGATCAGCAGATGTAAAAATATGCACTAAGATAGTAAAAAGTTTTTCAGAGAAAATTATTACTACTACTACTACTAGCCCTCCTACATTTTCACAGACCTGGGATAATGGGCTTGTTGTTAATCTTGAAGACTAATTACACAGATAAATGGGGGTAATAGTCAATTATTAGGATCACTTTAAAGCTTTTCACATATTGGTAAATTTAAATAAAATAACATTCGTTGGAAAAAAGTCCATCTGAGGGAGTTATCCATTTTGAGAAAACTGTTATCGATATGATCAACTTTCCCCTACTGTGTAGAAGTTTTATTTATGATACCTTTAAGGCACATTTTTGATTTGTTGTCTTCTGGAAACATTCTACAACTTTTCCGTTTATACCAAGCCCTAAAACACTTCCGGTTATTCGGTAATCATCGCTAATGGGGTTCTTCTTCGGTTGTAAGTTTCTGTATATAGGTACATTTTGTATCATACTGGAGAACCTTTTCTTTAAGAAACCGAAAATCGTGATGTTTTTTTTTATGTTACAGTAACTCAATGTAATGTTTAAATGGTCTTTCACAATACTATTAACAGTGTGTATAGACTCATTGATAATCTGTCTGTGTGTCCTTGTGACAGGAAGGGACTGGATTCCTGTGCATTTCGACCAAGAACCAGATAATTAGAGATAAATTGATTACTGTTTTTTCGACCAAAGAACATTGTCATTGGAAAAAAACAAAAAAATTCCTAACTAAACTCTTCCAAAGCAACTCATGATTTTAAAGTGAACTTCTATTTTAGAACAACAATGATTAAGAGAAAAAATGTGCCGTTTTTTTAGAGGTACGGGATTCGAAGTTTTGATCATTTCATTTAAGAACATTTTTATACCTTATAATATAAGACTTTCTCATGGTTATCTTCATACAAACTTTTTTATAAACGGGACGAATTTTCCTTTTGCGTTGTTAATTTCTTATCCTTGCTAAAAGTTCATTTTTATGGAGGGTATAATTCTCACAGCGTTGGTCATTAGCAGTAACGTCTTAGATTTCAATGGACGTAATTTTTTCATCACTCTAAAATTTTACAAAAGGGATACATATCTTTTAAATTGGTCAAAAGTTTTACTAAATCTTATCGCGAACATCGTGAATTATTTTGGTAGCATGATTCCACATTCAGAAAATTATTAAAAAGTGGTACCTCGACCGCACCCAGTTTTTTTTACGGAAATATAATTTGGGAAGCTAATAATGTTAGGAAATGTCGTTTTAATATTTTTTATTTGGCTTTCAGATATATTGTTAACAGTAATTTCATATTGTTGTTGTTCAATCGTTGCATCCATTGATATTTTTTGTTTTGTTTGATTTCTTCGAAATTTTTTTTTAGAAAGAATCAAGATTACAAAGTTCCGCTTATTTTCCTTCATTTAGCTTTCTTTCAACAACTGCGAGCATTACGGTATAATTAATATATTATTGTTTTGTTTGTACTTGTATATTTGTTATCTTTTATATCGTTATCATGCTTAAGTTGCTTTTCCTGGACTGGTTTTATTGTATTTTTTAAGAAACCGTTTACTGTTTGGTCCATTTTTGGTAATATCCTTTAGGGCGTGGCTCGGTACTTGTACATCCCGCCATTGTATTGGTGTGCTATGGTCGTTTTTTGTATTCTTGTGTTTCATTTTTTTCGTATCATGTGTACTTTGTCTATATACCATTTTGTTTTTCCTTGTTGACATATTTGTTTGTTTTTATAGCGACTGTCATACAAGTGAGAGGTTTAGCTAACTTTAAAACCAGGTTTAATCCACCATTTACTACATAAGGAAATGCCTGTACCAAGTCAGGAATATGACAGTTGTTTTCCATTCGTTTGATGTTAGAGCTTTTGATTTTGCCAATTGTTGAGGGACTTTCCGTTTCGAATTTTCCTTGGAGTTCGGTATTTTTGTTGTTTTATTTTTTATATCTAAAGAGAGATGACTTCAACTTTACATATACACAACTTGGTTCAGTAGCATCATACCTCAGTCAAAGAGATTGTCGAATTTAAGTAACTATACCAGCCCTGAGAAGCCGTATCTTACCCTGACTAAGAGATATACTCTTCACGCAGAAGTTACTGGAGTATTTTATCATATAAATGGAATGTTCACAATGGGAAAAGCTACAGGTTGTGAAACAATCTCACATTGTGTCTGGATTATACACGAAAAACATCATTGTGTGAACAGAAGATAAACTAAATGAAGAAATTGTCAAAAAAAACATACGAGAATAAAGCTCTTAGAAAATGTTTTCAGAATATCAAAAGAAAAGATATGGTCACCGTAAGTTTTTTCCCTGCTTAACATAACTGCTAACTTGATTAGTGAAAATCTAGACCTGTGTTCTGCTATTTTATTATCAAAGATCCTTAAATCATATCTTTTGTCGAAATTACGACAGAGTTCAGTTATTTATTAACCGACCCTTACTGTCTTTACTTTTATTCAGATATTGAAAAATTTTGTCAACGAAATCTAACAGGTTTAGTTGTGTTATGTTACCATTGTTAGAGGCCAATTGAGTTAATCCATATAATTAATACATGTTTATTGTAAGACTACATGATATAGAACTGCACATGATATAAAACCCCAGTGTGTTATATATAGATAAAGTCAATGAACTTTAAGCACGTGTAACTGTTCATATTGTCAATCAAGATAAGATAGGCGGAGTTTCTATAAATGTAAATAGATTGATAAGATGATATAGCAATATCATTACAAGTTGTAAGCTACCACTGGGGATGGGTCGCTTCCTATGTAAATCAAGGTATTAACAGACGTGCCGCTAGTATGGGTCACTGAATTTCAAACATATCAATTGGATGCAATTTCACGGAGGCAATATATCAATGGGTAGAAATTTATATGCGAATGGGTCATAAATCTTCATTTTCAGTAGTGTAAAAAACATTACTTATACTAAAAATATCAATTCTCAGTTTATGTGATTGTTAGTAATGAAGACACTGATGTAGCAGACGTATAGCTAAGGACCTTAACATGTGTTTTTTACTTAGAGTAAAAGTGTGATTTTTTTTGTTTGTTTGTGGCTATTTATAATATACATGTATATCTACAGTGATTAACTGGTTTTTATTTCTGTATATACTAGAGTTACTCCCCTTGGAACACACACTATTTTAATACTTGTTTAGTATTAATTGTAGTGAGATTGTTTAAATTTTATTCTTTGTTTTATCTATGCTATTATTGACTTATGTTCATAATTGAGCTTTCTCTAATAAAGTATTTCGTATTTCGTATTTCGTTGTAAAAAGGCTGATTCTACACCACCTCCAATTAAATAGTAGAAATTCAGCATCTTAACTCTAAAATTCAATATAAATGGTAAACGGACAGTTACTAAGTAAATAAACAAAGATAAAAAAAAAAAAAACAACATGACGGCTTTTTAATATGTATTATATCTATTGTATAAAAATATTGAATAATTGAATAAAGATTAAAAAAAAAAAAAAACAACATGATGGCATTTTGTTTCAACAAAAATTGTAAAAACAGATTAAATATTGAAATAAAAGAATGACAACTGATAATAATATGGCTTTATTTACAAAAGTGTTGTGAAGCATTTAAACAAGCAAATGTTAAAATACCAAAATAACGTCAACTTGTCGTTATTATATAGAAGCCTGGGAGGTGTATCAAATGATTGGTGATTTACAAGCAAATCCTTCAAAAGGGTAAAAATACCCCCCACACACACACACATTTTTCTTTACGGCGAATAACGACTACATTTTAGCGTTTAAAAAAAAATATGTAATTAAAATTTGAATTATAATGTAAAGTATATTAAAAAAAAAGGATTACAATTATCTTTTTAAGTACAGTTTTATTAACTAAGGTAACAATAATTAATCAAGACACTCATAGCAATGGAACGAACGCCTTATAGCGATGGATTGAACGCCTCTAAGGGCTGAAGCGTCTGAACGAACGCCCTATAGCAATGGATCGAATGCCCCTAAGCGATGAAGCGTTTGAACGAACGCCCTATAGCGATGGATCGAACGCCCCTAAGCGATGGAGCGTTCAAGTTGAACGAATACCCTATAGCGATGGATCGAACGCCCCAAAGCGATGAAGCGTTTGAACGAACGCCCTATAACGATGAACGCAACCAACAAAAAGTAGCCAAAAGTATTAAAAACCATAATAAACTTAAGTAAGTTAAAGAAAACGGATACCAGTAATTACAACACCATTATGGCAAATATTAATTTATATCCCAACACAGATATTCGTTACGATTTACCAAGAAAAGATGTGTGTGGAAAAACAAAAGATATGTCCAAAATTATAGGACAATTGGTAGCAAAAAAATGGGAAACAAAAGTAGGCAATTTAGATTATAATAAGTTTTGTAAGCGTGGCCATAAAATGATCCAACTTACAGATATTTTTGTAAACAATTTATGTGTTTCCTTTCCTGTAAGTTAACAATTGGGTTTTAGAACAAGTACCAAGTAAAATAGGTATTAGAAAAATAACTAAACATATGTTATGTACAGTACAAAATGTCCTTATACGTTACAACATGCAACTTTTCCAATCGTTTGATGTGTTTGAGCTTTTGATTTTGCCCTTTGATAAGGGAATTTCCGATTTGAATTTCGCTTTTTTTTTTGTTATTTCACTTTCTACTTGGGACTAAATTCCAAAACAAAATGTGTTAAGGCGCAAGGTGCAAAATTAGGACAAAACCGACAACAGTTGAAAGTAGCATGCAAAGATAAAAAAAAACAATGGAAAACAAAAATACTTTCAAAACAGATAGGGATGCAGATATTTGCTTTGAAATACATGTGGACGAAGATGTAATAGGTATAGACGAGGAGGTAGCTACTTGCAAACAAGAAAACTTTTCTGGAACCATTTTACGTAATACATGTAGTGTTGGTGGAAATTGTCTAACATACATGCAAACATTTAAAGGGTGTGCAGTTCGTAGTAAAGTTTACAACAAAGTTGTGCAAAGGATGGAAAGTGCAAGTGTACGAGGAGTTTTTGGAACCCACCTTTGGGATTGGTGTAATAATCCTGGATCGCGTCATAGGGAAACTACTATAGTATACCAAAGGGTTTGGAACGTGAATAAATACGGGTAGATGCCTAATTTTATGGTCGTATGCCTAGTGTCACAAATAGAAACTGGGTGTATCTTGTGACTCACACACACACAATAAACAGTACGAAGAGTCTGCACCGACTCTGACTCTGAGACTAGCTCTTGTAACAAAAGACGACTCTGGTTAGCGCGATGTATAATTTAATAAGTTCAGCATGGAATACAATTGTACAGAGTTGGAACTGCTCAGTGTAATACTAAATCCAATCTCCACATCGAAATAATAAAACTGTTTATATAACAAACAAAAAATTACTTGAATAGTCTTGACAAATATTTCTCTAAATGAGTGACAAATTCTATTAAGGGATTACAGAAAAAATAGCACATAGATAATAATTAACAATAGAACATACAGACTTATTTTTGGACTTAAACATATACGAATAATAGATCAATTGAAGTAAAATGTAGCTAATTGAAAAACAAATTAAAACATGAAATTAGATTAGCTTAATCTTCTAAACTTGACTTAAACCTTTCACAATAAAAATAACAAAATCCCTTAGTGAAATATTGTAATATAACAAAAACAGTGATTTTACAAAATCTTTTACAAAATGTCCGAAAAGTCTTAAAATCATTTTTTGTCCATTTTTTCACACTGCGACAACATGCCTCTTCTCCCCCTGAAGCGCGACCCCGTGCTTCGAATAGATTCAACGAAAATATCCAAATTGTGGTTGAAAAGTTCTGGATTGGTTCTTGTATACGGTCCTTTGATTTAGCGTGGATCGCAATTGATCTTTTCACTCTCGGATTCTTTTAATTTAACATTTAATTCTCCAATTTGCTTGTAGTCCTCGTCCACTTTGAAATGTAAAATGGAATTTTCATTAAAGAACTGTCTCTTTTCTGTAGCCATTTCTTCGTATTTTTGTTGGATGTCGAAAATAAAATCAATTTTTCTTTGTAGGTATAATTCCAAATCATTTATGCGTTTTACATGATTTTGACAAGTGTCTATATTATTATTAACGGATTGTCTTTTCTGGTTGTCTTGTAAGCGTAGAACATCTGCACGCAACTTTTCATTTTCAACTAAAACACTTTGAAAATGAAGTAACTGTTCGCGTAAATTCTTAATTTCGTCTGTCTGACTTTCACCTTTTTTTCTGTTCTAATGAAAGTTTCTGTTTAACACATGTTAATTCACATTTCAGTATATGCTTGTAGAGTCTAAACAACTTTTGAATGCTGAATCACGAAGATTGGCAAATGGCAAACTGCGGGTTACTGATTTTGAATCGAAATATTCCTTAATGCGTCTGTAATCTCGCTCCTTTTGCGATTGCGATTTTGTTTTTATCTGCAGCACATCTTTGCACTTTGAATTTCCTGATAAGGACGAAAGACACACATTCTGCCGTAATGTCCTACGTGATGACACTTAAAACATTGCTTACTTGCTGCAAAACAAAATGTTTGTCTATTGCTGATTTCCACATCTGGCGCACGCTGGAATCTGACGCATCTGGAAAAACCATGGTCTCCACTGTGGCCTGAAATTGTATTCCATCACTGCAACTCTGCTACATGTATATATGTACGTCTCTGGGTAACTGGTAACTCGCTTGCTGCTCTGAAGTATCAGAAAAAGCGTGTTGAGCTAAAGAGTTAACACGACCCGGACCTGCCACCAAATGTCACAAATAAAAACTGGGTGTATCTTGTGTCTGGGTAATGTGTTGGCCTGGAACCACACACACACAATAAACAATACGACTAGTCTGTACCGCCTCTGACTCTGGGACTAGCTCTTGCAACAAAAGACGACTCTGGTTAGAGTGATGTATAATTTAATAAGTTCAGCATGGAATACAATTGTACAGAGTTGGAACTGCTCAGTGTAATACTAAATCCAATCTCCACATCGAAATAATAAAACTGTTTATATAACAAACCAAAAATACTTGAATAGACTTGACAAATATTTCTCTAAATGAGTGACAAATTCTATTAAGGGATTACAGAAAAAATAGCACATAGATAATAATTAACAATAGAACATACAGACTTATTTGTTGACTTAAACATATACGAATAATAGATCAATTGCATGAAGTAAAATGTAGCTAATTGAAAAACAAATTAAAACATGAAATTAGATTAGCTTAATCTTCTAAACTTTACTTAAACCTTTCACAATAAAAATAACAAAATCCCTTAGTGAAATATTGCAAATATAACAAAAACAGTGATTTTTACAAAATCTTTTACAAAATGTCCGAAAAGTCTCAAAATCATTTTTTGTCCATTTTCCCACTGCGACACTAGTATAGAAGACCTATAAGAAATCCTTTTAAAATGGAACACTTACTTGCCACACCATATTATGTAATTCCACAACGGTGGTTTCCCAATGAAGGCGTTAGTGGACCAAATAAATTCTACGTCCGTTTATTTTTGCAAGGATGCTGGGGAAATATCATTAACTTATTGTGTAAACGAACACACAGCAAAAGTATAGGTGGTGTTTATATATATAAAAAAGAACGAACAAACATTGGAACAAAAACTACTTTGGATGGCAAGCGAATTAACTTTTCCAAAACCAATACACATATTTTACTTGGAAGTAGCTGGGATTATTATACTAAGTAGTATAATAGTCTCAGGAAATAGACAAGGTAACGTACAGACTTTCTTGAAGGGTAAAATCCTTTCAAAAATATTCAGCGACGATTTACGTTCAAGACTTGTGGAGAAACATATTTACATAAGTTTATAAGTGCTAAATCGGAGTCAAGTTGTTAACCAAAAAGTTATGGGAATTGTTGCATGTAATGGGATCGAATTTTATATTTGTACAACAACTTCCAACCTAAATAGCAAACGAAGATTCTAATTTTTCGAACTGGAATTTTCCTTACAACCAATTTTAATTTGGACAAAAGCTATGCAAAAACAAACTTACAAACTTGCGACAATACTACCATTGCAGAAAGGCAAAAATATATGGATCGTAAAACAGAACACCGAAAAATGGTATGGGTAAAACAACTGTTTTTACAACTTGCCGAAAGGGAAAATGCTGATAGAAAAAAAACAAATCACGGTACGAAAGTTTGTACCAAAATCGACACCAAATGTTTAAAAAGGAAGACGAAGGTAAAGAATTTGTAGTAACAGCAATTGGTCCGTGTAAGGGTTACCATGGGTTATACTACATATTGCTAATTAACAGACAAAGGAACATATACTGCAGATTTTAGTTCAAGGAAATCAATTCCTAGTATTTTTGAGTTACCTACTAAGGAAACAACCAATGGGCGTGTTATATACAGTTTAAGTGGTAGAAATATTTACACCGTTGTAATGGAAAAATGGGTTTTAAGTGCAAATCGACATTACTATGCAAAAACTAAGTTGGTGGCAAGTAATGCTTTACAAACATTGGATTCTGGTGGAATTATACCCGAAATTGTACCAGAACCACCGACACCAAATTCATTTGCTTTAAAACATATTACTTGGTCGACAAAAGCAGCTTGTTCGTTTAGAATCCTTGGAAATTGGGATAGCCATCGAAGTAGTTGGCATGTGTATCCAAAAATTAATTTTAGGGAAGTACATATTTCTATTCGCGATGTGTTAAAATTAGCTCCAAAAGAACAATTTAGATTAATAATACAAGGTTTAAACATTATAGCAACTAAAAAGCGCGAAATGGCAGTTGGTATTGTTAGTTGTAAGAATTGTTTTAAAAAAACGCACAAATAACAAACACAACAACTTCCCCCTTTTTGTTTTACTATTTATTTGGTTAATTTAATACATTTTTTTCCAATTTTTGTTTACCTACCCAAAGGTTTTTAAAAATTGTATATCTTTTTTTTAACCAACACATTTGTTTTTTATTGCTATATTTTTTTAGTTTTGTTCCACAATTATACCTTTTTTTATAGAATTTGTTTCGATAAAATTTACAATACTGACCTCGAGTCATAAAATTGATATTCATTTGGACAACCTTTAATTTAAATAAGCTACCTCATGTTGTAATAATTATATTCTGCCTTTTTTAGGTAAGATTTATACATTTTATCTACTTATTTTTTTTTTTTGTACTGTTTGAGCGTTTTTGTTTTTGTTTTTATTTATTATAAACTTCCATCTAAAATTTGTGGTAGCCATTATTCGCCGTGTTATTTTTACAACATTTTTTGGTTTAAAAAAAATCATGTTTTCAAGCAGAAAATGTGGTATCCGTTATTCGCCGTACGGGGGTGGGGGGTGGGGTATTATTTTTACCCTTTGACAGTGTCAATACTGAGTATCGTGACCTACTCTGATGTTCTTGGCATTGAAAATATTACGTCATCTCGAAGCCGACCACCCACTTTTCAAGTCTAATGAAGGACCCTTTCACTGCCTAAAAAAATGTAAACAAACCCCTTCAATTTCAACTGAAAATTGGCGGGAATTCCGGAGATTTTAATATTTCGACAGGCTACCTACTCTGTTGTAGGACATTCTGGTCCACGTTTGAGTAAGACCAACTAGATAAAGTGAAATGAAACTTACAATTAGTAAAAAAATGGAATAAATTGTTTTATGTTCTCTATACATGACCAAATAATTGCACCGATTGATAAGCTTGACGTTTACTTTTTCTCTCATTTGAACAGGGACGCGAATGTCCTTCCACAGAGAAGGTAACATGTCGAAAAATCATCTACTCCCGAGTTCAAAGTCGGCCAAAAAAGAACTATTGAAAGTTTGATTATTCTTTATGAATAATTTCATTATATGAACTTGGAATATTCAAGATACATAAACATTTATAAAGAAAGATATTTTATTCATCAGCGTAACATCGTCTGCTGTGTTTCTTAAAACATGTTTTATGAACACCTTTATGACAGACAACACATATATGTTTCGACCTTTTCCTGCCACCAGGAACATTTCGTACCGAACACACAGAACAATCTTTTTCTTTTCTACCCGGCAATTTTCTCAAATGTTGGTTGTTTCTTTCATCATTCAAGACCCCAAAATTGGCATGATTTCTTTTCATATGATCTTCGGAAAGGTCATCAATTAACAGTTGTATAAAATGGAGACGAGATTTAGCATTGTCAGAGTTCTGTTGATATAAAATATATGCGTTTATTACCATCCTGTGTATAATATTAAACACGATCTTCTTCCACATTTTCGTCGATTTTCGGCCGTCTTCGTAAAAACTAGTGAGCATGTCGTTCAAGTCAACGCCTCCCATATATCTATTATACTCAGTTATCATTTTAGGTTTTCGGTTTGCAACTAATTCTGCATTGCACCGGCAAGACAACAATTTGACATTTTTGCGCTTTTCTTTTTCCTTAAACGCACATACCAAAATTTCCTGCTGCCGCATGAACATACTCTGGGAAGGCCTTAAATTAGCCGATTTGATAAGGTTTGGTAACGGGCGATTACTACGCACAGTTCCAGTTGTATATGTGTGTAGGTTTAACAATCGTTTCGCTAAAGCTAAAGAGGTAAAAACGAGTCGCAAAACACATGGTACCATTTATTCAGTAAACCAGCAGCGCGAAGTAATGATGTAACAACATATGAATCTTGGGTCTCTCTTGCAGGCGTGGGATCATATATTTTTCCTTTGTAAACATTAAAGTGAAAACAATACCCAGTAATGGCTTCTGTCAACATCCATAGTTTGACACCAAATTTAGCGTGCTTTGTCGGAATGTACTGTCGCAAAATTGTTCGCGATTTGGTCCCGATTAAGGATTCATCAATAAACAGGTTTTGAGACGGAGAATAATGTGTTTTCGCTTTCAGGTTGAAATGGTCAACGATGGGTTTAAATTTTGCAATTGGATCATAACTTGATGAATTTCTCGGCGCTATCTTTCTATTGTCAACAAGATGCAGGAATTTCAACACCAATTGGAAGCGATTTCGGGTGAAAACTTTCCGGAACCAAGGAGTTGACTGACTAGAATGTTTTCGGTTCCAGTATTCAGATATTGTCGCCTTTCTGATTAAGCCCATATTTAGAATTACACCAACGAAGGCTTTAAACTCTGTTAATGTTAATTTGCCTTTCTTACGCCAATCATGAACCCTGGATTTATTGCTGATATTATGCTGATTTCTTGTAATAAAATTTCTAGCGTACCTGAATATGAAAAATAATGAGTTTTTTAATTCTTGACAACCGTACAATAATTATTCACTGTAATTGTAGTTTAAAATTTCACACTTGTTCACAAAAATCTAAGGATTGTGTGCGTTTTTCCCCTTCTCTTTTCTTTCTTTTTAAGAAAGACTGTGGTGAGATAAGAAGGGACAAACTAATAAATGAGTAAACACATGCACTGATCAAAAACCATACTTTATATCATATATAGTTATGCTCAAGAATCTTTTTGACGATGCAATACTGGACAATGCGTTTTCCAACGACAAATGCAATATTAATTTCATGATGAAATCGAGTGCATAGCACTGTTACTAGCTCCGTCCCCTGCGTTTTGCTTTAGTTAGATATAATTATTTTTTCTTTTGTATCCAACCCTTGATTTCTTATAACTATTTAACTGTTCGGCCTTTCCTAACGTTTGCCGCATTGATCTAAAATATTGGACGCAGTCAAGTTTTTTTGCATTGAAATTTATTCCGTGCATGGGCTTACACATACCTGTTTGTTTCTAACACATACTTCTTCATCAAATCCATTGTAAAAATCAGCATGAAATATGCAATGGGTCTTGATTTTTCGGCGGCATTCTTTTAGGTCCAACATTCTGATCAAAGTCTGTGTGATCCCGAATTTCAGGAGGATACACTCGGAACCAGGGATTAGGATCAGCCATAATATTCGATGGATGCGCTAGTGGATGACGTCATTAGATCAATAACGTCATTAATGAATATCGCACTTTTTGGCGTATTTTTAATTTTTCGCGTCTCTAAAAAAATATTTGCATTTTATCTCAACCTTTCTTTGCAAAGGTATTTTGTTCGTATATGATTAATTTCTATATTCTATATCTTATGTTTTTACATTTTTACTTGCATTTATGTATAACGTCACGGTACCCAAATTGCACCTATTCAACATAAACAGCTGAGAAATTCTTAAAAGTTTTCTTTGAGACTAAACAATTTATGTTTTAGTTATTTGACATTATACACGTCTTACAAAATATGTGAATATATTCAAATTTACACTTAACGTTCACAGTTTATATCAACAGCTGAAGCTTTCACTGGAAAAGAAAAATGTACGAAAACGCCGCCATGCGACGTTCACAAAAGTCATCTTTTAAAATGAACAAAAAAATATGTTACAAGCATCCATTTTAAAAGAAATGAATAGTGAGCATGTAATAATGTCAAATTGTTCTAAATATTTGAAAAAATAAAACAAAACATCTGTTATTTGATTTTTAATGATGTGAATTTAAGCATGGATGCAATTTGGGTACTCCTCATTACGGAATCATGGATAGTTTGGAGGTCGATTCAAACCCATTTTTCTATGACTCAATAGGGATTAAAAATCAAATTGGTGTACCTATATAATAAAGAAGGATACGGCTACAGAATAAACACAGAATTGAAATTTTTGTCTTTATCATAAAAAAACTTAGGTGAAAAAACTGTCAAAATAGGTGCAATTTGGGTACCGTCACGTTATACTTTTTAAAAGTAAATCCCTTGATGATAACTTAAGGAAAGTAAGCCTAAAATTCATACCGCAAAAGTGCTTGGAAAAAAGAGCGAATTTAAGACTCAATACATCTAAAACTTACATCAATAATATTAATATGATTTTTTTCCCATAATTTTCAAGAAAAAAGCTCGACCTCCGTATTTTTTAATATAAGAAAAAAACGCGCGAAAATTTAGAGACGGTAAAATTAATTTAGCGCAAAAACGGCGACGTCATAGTACATTACGTATTCCATAACACCATTTGAATTGGCCGATAAATCGGCCCTTTGGCACTGAAAGGAGTACGACTTTGGGCCGATAATCGGCCCTGAGGCAGAGAACTCGTTAATTACACCTTATATAAGAAAGCCAGATTTTGATTGGTTGATAGCCAGTGTATTTTTTGCATATTCTAATATTTTTTCCTCATTTCAAACGAATTTGCCTGTTTTCCACCACTGCCGGTGAATTTGACTCAAATACCATGGTATTTGCCATTTTGGATATTCCTTTTTTACCCTCTCGAGCATCTTTCCGCCAAAATTTTTTCGGATATGAAGTTACATAAAAAAGCGAGCTAACGCGTATTAGTACATGTATAATTCCCGCGGTTCTATGATAATATCCTCTTATCCTCAAAATTATGCATAAACATATTTTAAAATGAATTACAGCTTTCAAGTAAAAAAAAAATATCTTCACCTGTACAGAGAGTTTCAATCCAAATCTATTCGGTGTAATTAAACAGATATATCATGTTATGGAGGGGTATTTGCGAGAAATACCAGTCTTGGACCGAATTTCACAGTCCCTTGACTGGTATTTTTCGCAAATACCCCTCCATAACATGATATATCTGTTCAAAATCACCAATCATAAGATGCTCCCAGGGTTCTAATAACAACAAGTTGACGTTATTTGATATTTTCATATTTGCTTGTTTAAATGCTTCACAATACTTTTGTAAAAAAGCCATATTATCATCATGCAGTTGTCATTCTTTTATTTCAATTTTTAATGAGTTTTTACTATTTTTGTCGAGCCTTCGACTTTTGTCGAAAAAGCGAGACATAGCGATCCTACATTCCGTCGGCGTCGGCGTCGTCGTCGTCGTCGTCGGCGGCGTCCACAAATATTCACTCTGTGGTTAAAGTTTTTGAAATTTTAATAACTTTCTTAACCTATACTGGATTTCTACCAAACGTGGACAGAAGCTTGTTTATGATCATAAGATAGTATCCAGAATTAAATTTTGTAAAAAAAAAAATCCTGTTTTTCCGTATTTTACTTATAAATGGACTTAGTTTTTCTGCCAGGAAACATTATATTCACTCTGTGGTTAAAGTTTTTAAAATTTTAATAACTTTCTTAAACTATCCTGGATTTCTACCAAACTTGGACAGAAGCTTGTTTATGATCATAAGATAGTATCCAAAAGTAAATTTGTAAAAAACAAATTTCCATTTTTTCCGTATTTAACTTATAAATGGACTTAGTTTTTCTGCCAGTTAACATTACATTCACTCTGTGGTTAAAGTTTTTAAAATTATAATAACTATCTTAAACTATCCTGGATTTGTACCAAACTTGGTCAGAAGCTTGTTTATGATCAAAAGCTAGTATCTAGAAGGAAATTTTGTTAAAATTTTGTACCTGTTTATCTGTATTTTACTTATAAATGGACTTAGTTTTTCTTCCAGTTAACATTACATACAGTCTGCAGCTAAAGATTTAAAACATTTATTAGATTAATAAACTATCCTAGATTTTTACCAAACTTGGACAGAAGCTTCTTACAATCAAAAGATTGTATCGAAAGGAATATTGTTATTATTTTTTTTCCTCATTTTTGTTGAGCCTGCGATTAACAGCAAAAGTAGGCGAGACACTGGGTTCCGCGGAACCCTTACGAATTTTTTTATAAAAAATGCCATCATATTGTTTATTTTAATACTTAGTAACTGTTCGTTTACCATCATATTGTTAGTAACTGTTCGTTTACCATTTATATTGAATTATAGAGGTAATATGCTGAATTTCTTCTATAAAATTGTAGGTGGTGTAGAATCGGCCTTTTTACACTACTTTACGATCTTTTTTATTTAATAGATCATGCATGTAAGCGTATTATGGACATCATTGAACAGACACACTTTATAATCAGTTATCAATTGTGCTAAAGGCATGCATAGCGGCTCTGATTCTTTTCACGGTTTGCCTTTTACTTTTGGTCTTTTTTTAGTTTTTTTCAATTTTTGTATGTCTTGTATTACTGAGATTTTTGGATTTTCATATGTTCAAGTTGGCCTCGATCAGCACAGAAGAGACATTATTTAACAAAAAGCAAATCTGGTGAAGTAAAATTGGTACCGTTGATGTTATTAATTGCCATTGCTCTCTATTTTTACAAAATGTTAATGGCAAAATATTAGTGCTTGCTTAGGCTTATAATTATGATCTCTTATGCTAATGATGTCATAACAGAACATTTCAACAAAGAGAGCAGACATATTGATTTGATGTATTCGAGTTACAGAATACATATCTTGAATGTCTTTCAAAATACAGATACCTTGGTGTATATTTCTACTCACCTAGCTCATTCGGTTATGAAATAAACAGCTGCGCCATGAGCGCATGATACGCCCGTCGTCTTGTGTGCGAATTTTTATGCAATAAGCATAAACAGTTTCTGACATACGGCGTGACATGCGAACCCCCCCCACCCTTTTTTTTACAAAAAACTCAATATCCCTAAAATAAAATTTTGAATCAAAACCAAAAAGTATACAGATCTTTAGATTAATATAACTAAGAAGTGTGTAAAATTTTAAGCAATAATCATAAATCGTTTTTGAGATACGGCGCGACATGTGGAAAACCCCTCCCCCTTTTTTTACAAAATACTCAATAACTCAAAAATAAAATTTTGAATCATCACCAAAAAGTATACAGATCTTAAGGTTAATATAACTAAGAAGTGTGTAAAGTTTTAAGCAATAATCATAAACTGTTTTTGAGATACGGCGCGACATGTGAAAAACCCCTCCCCCTTTTTTAACAAAATACTCAATATCTCTAAAATAAAATTTTGAATCATCACCAAAAAGTATACAGATCTTAAGATTAATATAACTAAGAAGTGTGTAAAGTTTTAAGCAATAATCATAAATTGTTTTTGAGATACAGCGCGACATGTGAAAAAAAACAAACACCTGTTTTAGTTACTAAGTCCCGTAACTCAAAAAGTTTTAATCTTATTTTCACCAAAAAGTATACAGATCGTTTGACCATCATAAGAAACAACTATGTTAAGTTTCATGAAATTTGGATAAGTCATTCTCAAGTTACGGTGCGACATGTTTACGCCGGACAGACAGATGGACAGACAGACTTTTAGTTACTAAGTCCCGTTACTCAAAAAGTTTTAATCTTATTTTCACCAAAAAGTATACAGATCGTTTGACCATCATTAGAAACAACTATGTTAAGTTTCATGAAATTTGGATAAGTCATTCTCAAGTTACGGTGCGACATGTTTACGCCGGACAGACAGACGGACAGACGGACGGACACCGGACATTTGTATACCATAATATGTCCCGTCAAAAATTGACGGGCGTATAAAAATAGGTTGGAATATGAAAAATTGAAAAAGGTCAGTACGGGTACGGATAATAATCATGCTTTTCTACTAACCACCATCCACGCCCCCGGAAGTACTATTTACCATCACATTATCACATTTTCGACCGCAAATAGTTCACCAAACAGTTGCAAATATGTTACCTAAATTAATATTTGAAAAGTCTTAGCAACATACATATAAATATTCTCACCCGTCTTTGGTAAATGCATGAGTAAAACCAATCATATTATGACAGATACATATTTTACGATTACCGCGCAGTAATCTGCTGAAAGAAATATGGCTACATGAATTGCGTCCTTTAATAGAAGATTGTGTCGAAGAAAGTAAAAAAACACTGCAAAAAATGAAGCGTTCACCTATCAGAGACCATTCCCCAATAAGTAAAAGGTCCCGGTCATCATATCGCATGTCTGATCATGATATGGGCAGAGGAATGTCACCAGATATGTACGACCGAAGAGACCCTCGCAGGGACATGGTAATGAAAAAATCTTACCGCAACATTGATCATGAAATGGATCGACCTCGTGCTAAATACAGAGATGACCGAATGGACTATTCCCCTCCTTCAAGGCCGGATAATAGACAACCAGATTTTAGATCTATTTGTATAAGTAATATATCTGGGAAAATCCCTGTTCCCGTCTTGAAAGAAACCCTCTATCACGAATTTAAAAAGTTTGGAGAATTCAATGTTAATGTTACATATAGTGGTGATATAAGGGTAGCATATATAAACTTCAGGTACCCAGAAGATGCACGTGAATCTAAACATTTGAAATCCAAACTTGTTCTTTTTGATAGACCTGTAAGAATAGAAGCTGTGTATCAAAAGAAACGAAGCCATAGCCCTGGAAACGATAATTTTCATTATGAGCGTCATGACAATTATGGCAGCAGTAACTATAGAGGAAGGGGATCTTTTCGAGGATATCCTAGCAGCAGAAGACCATCTGGTCGTGGATTTTACCAAGGACCTCCTCGTAACATGCCTCCAAGGGAAAACCCAGAATTCAATCAAGGAGACTCATATAATGCTCCTAAAAGAAATGACAAATTCCCATATCATCTAGATCATATCCAGCCAGAGGATGATGAAAATGCGACAAGGACGTTATTTGTAGGCAATCTTGATTACAATATTTCTGAACAAGAATTAAAAACAGTGTTTGGGAGATATGGTACCATAGAAGATACTGATATAAAACGACCTCAAAGAGGCACTGGAAATGCTTATGCCTTTATAAAGTTCATAAATTTAGACTGTGCTCACAAAGCCAAAGTGGAACAATCTGGACAGTATATTGGTAGGTTTCAGTGTAAGATTGGTTATGGTAAAGTGACTGCAACAACATGCTTATGGGTAGGTGGTCTTGGTTCGTGGATTACACATGAAACACTTGAACAAGAATTTGATAGATTTGGGATGATAAATAGAATAGAATGGCCAAGAGGTAAAGACTATGCATATGTTTTATATGATAATCTTGATGCTGCTCAAGCAGCATGTCAAGAAATGCGTGGTGCTCCAATGGGAGGAACGGATAATAAAAAACGACTTAGAGTTGATTTTGCAGATCCAAATCATATCATGAGTCCTGAAAGAGGAGAAAACAATGGGGATCGTGATGGTACTTCCTTGTATGAAGAATCAAGACGTGAAGGTAAAGAAAGTAGAACAAGGGAAGAATGGCATGAAAATGATAACAGAAATCCTGACATTGAACTCCGCCATAGTGGTAGTTGGGATGAAGGTAGAAAAAGACCTTTATCTCCAGATGATTACAGGAGAAGGAAGATATCAACTTCACCTGATCAAAGATTTAGTAAGGACCCTGATTCTAGAGGTAGATCAAGAGAAAAAAAATCACTCTTTTCACAAGAAAGAGAACTTGGTGAAATTGATCCTCATGATGATTCAAGGAAAGAAAGGAAAAACTCAGTTGACAGTTCAGACATGGGAATTGAAAATGTAACATCAATACCAGATCTTGCTAAGTGTTTGCCGGTTGCATGGAATGGTGCAGTAATTTTGAAAAATAGTGCTTTCCCTGCTAGAATGCATGTTGTAAGTGGAAATGTAACCATTGTTGATACCCTCATGAGAGATCCTAATTCAACAGAAACACCAGTGTTAAAGGTCAAACAGAGATTAAGGCTTGATCAGCCTAAATTAGAAGATGTTGGAAAACGTGTATCAAGTGCTGGAAAAGGAGGACATTGCATTTTGTTAGCTATGACAAGCACACTTCAAAACTATGAAGACCCAAGTGTTCAACAAAGACCATTGAAAAATTTAGTTAGTTACTTAAAACAGAAAGAGGCAGCAGGTGTTATTTCCCTTCCTTCATATGAGTCAAAGGACAAAGATGATGTTGGTGTTCTATATGCGTTTCCTCCATGTGAATTTGGCTACAAATTTTTGACCAGTAAAGCAACACATCTTCCAAGTGAATTAGTACCAGATGATTATATGGTCATTGTTGTTGTTACTGGCGCAGGTTAATTTAAATATTTTTTTTACATCATTTATTAAGAATTTACATTTTATAGATGTTTATATAACAAGTTAAATCTTAATTCTAATTTTGACATAACCTTTAATCTTCAGTCAATCTGTTAATTATTTTATCAGTATTCTCTTCTGATTGTCATTATGTCAAATATAGAATATTTGTATCATATTTATTTTGAGACTTTAGAATGAATATTGTGAATATTTAAATGATCAGACTGGGATGCAGTAAATGACACTTTAACATTTCATGAAAATAAAATACATTATAATACATGATAGACATGAATGTACATGTATTAACATGTAATAATGCGTTTATTTTCCTTCATTGTAATCATGATTCATTTATATTTGTGTTGTAAATGAAATTAGTGAGATCAAATTATCTTTTAATATAAAAATAAGAAGATGTGGATAAGTTCATTCATCAGTCTCCAACATTTACAACAATATTGATGATGTTAACTGTTGTCATGGTTATGGATGAACATTTGTTGATAAATCCACAAAATAAAAAATGTGTTACTTTTTCCAATGTCATTGAATGAGTTAAAAAATACAGTTTTCAACAATAGGCATGATAGACAAGTGTTTGTGGTTAAGCATTTGCCATAATAAATTTCAGCATTTTCAGGTGACAACACTTTGTGCAATGCTCTGAATATCAGATTAAAATATTTGATAAGCTCCGTTAGAAATTGAATTTCATACAGTTAATTTAATATACATAAATATGTATTTGTATTTTCAAACTATTTTTATTTTTACACGTCTGAATTGCTGAACAGTCTGAAAACATCCATGGGCAAGAAATTATCAAATATGTGCATGTTTCATGTTGCAATAGCATAGAAATTATAAATGTAGCTAAGTTTTGCATACATTTTATAAAATAAGCAGGGATACATTAACAGGTTCAGGGTGGGCTAAAAATTTGGGCAACAGGAAGCATATTTTTTTTACTTAGGTTAAGGGTCAAAATAGTTAGCATGGGCTTTATTGGTTATACTTTTTTGTTGAAATCAATTCTTCTGTTATAATTTTTGTTGAAGAACTTTATTATGTACATTGTATAATTCAAGGACCCTGTTAAGTAGAAATATGTTGCATACTTTGTCAAATCCTGGTATTCAATTATTTTTAGTGATGCATGGTACATTGTACATTGTAAATTATTTTGTACTAAGACAGGTGATATTCCACTCTTAACCTTTTGTAAATATAAATTTTTTCAAGTCGAGACAATTTATATTTTTAAGTACATTTTTGTTCCAAAAATACAGCTTATCAATATGCAGCTCAGATTATTAATCCAAACTAATGAAGATTTGATTTATAAAGGATTATTCAGAATTTTGATTTCAACCCAAACTATTTTTGATTTATTTGGAAAAAAGAGTTGCAATATAAACATAATAACGAGAAAAACTATACCTTGTCTCAAAACTCAAATTTTATTTGTTCTCCTCTCCAAAAAAAGATTGAAATGCTTGGCAAAGCTGTGCATTATACCTGTTTTTAAGCATTGCCTTAATTAGTTGTATATTTTGAGACCATGTATAGTTATTCTAATTATAGAATTTATATTTGTAAAGTTATTAAATTGTTTTGTACCAAGAAGTCACATGTCCATATGTGTAAAACATGTATTTTCACACATGTACATTATCTATATTTTCTATTCCTTCAAGTAGAAACAAAAGTTGTTTGCAAACATGTCATGTTCCTTTGAGTTGGAGTCAATACCAAGTCTTGATTTTACAACTAACATCACTAAGTACAATATATACATGTACCTACTTGTTAATTTTGTCAAAAATTCTCATGTGATACACTTTGAAAGTGACAGTGCTTATGGTAATGTGTGAGCCAAATCAGTTTTTATAATTTTTGGCATGCTTGAGGGAAATTCTGTCACTGAGGTTGATTGTCGATTGATTTCATTGCAAAAGAAAAAAGAATTTCTTTTGCATTAATTTTCATAAACATATTTTTATTGGTGATAGCCACAGCAGGTAAAATTTGTGGAAAAGCTCATGAGATATATGCACAGTCACTTCTGAAGTGTAAATTTCAAACATGTCAAATAAAATAGCAACCTTTATAATTAAGACATTTATATAAATTCTCTCTCCTAAGTTTGTGACATGTAAGCAGAATGTTTTTGTTATTGTTAAAATTTGATTTGTACATAAGCAAATGAATTGTTTTACCAAATGTTTTTAATCTTGCAAATAGTGTATTTTATTCAGGAAGTCTTGCTGAAGTTTAACACAGTTGGATGACTTCAACAACAAGAAAGTTCAAGTTAAAGGTTTGTTCATATAGGCAGACATTTTGTAGTTTGAAAGAAATGAAATGTATTTTATAGATTTACACAACAGAAAGGATCATCACAAACAGATTTATTTACTTGCTGTTCTTCAACTGTAAAGTTTAGTTGATACATGTATCTACAAAATGAACAACATTGCGTGTTAAAGCTATTCCAAAATAAAAATAAGATGTGGTATGAATGTCAATGAGACAACTTTCTACCAGAGACCAAATGATGTAGAAGTTAGCAACTATAGGTCACTGTGCGGTCTCAACAATGAGCAGGGGCGCATTACATTTGCATGCATTTGGGGATTAAATTTTTTTACATTTGCGCGCATTCATTTTACAGGTAACACAGGTAAAAATAAAGATAATTCATAATAAATATGATTATATAGTTATTAAGTTTGATCATATTTGTAAATTTAAATGACCTATATATATATTTTCTGAATATTTTTTTTTAACGAATAGTGATGGCTTTAGATTGAATTCATTTTGTAATGTTGTGTCAAGGCACACACATGGAATTTCGATTGTCAGAAACAAATCGGCGAAAAAATCTTCAGTATTAGTATATGATGGATTTGCTGAGTTGATGAATATATATAGAAGAAAAAATGCTTATTGAGAGACCTAAAGAGTTTGACAATGGCCATACATCGTGAAAGGCGTAAGAAATATCCAACATTATCAAAGACAACAGAATACTTGTATATAGTCAAGTCATGAAGTTATTATATTGTTAACCTGAGTTTACCTGTAAAATAAATGTGCGCATGTAATCAAAAGCTGCGCACAAATGTATTGATTTTTACACACAAATGTAATGGTAATGTGTGCAAATGTAATGCACCGATGAGCAGAACCCATCCTGCATAGCAAGCTGAAAATAACAACTTTAAAACAAAACATGAAAACTAACATCTTAATTTATATAAATTTGAAAAAAAATTACTGTGTTTTTGAAAAGTTAAATACTCTCTTTTTATGAGTAATAGGGTAACTATATTTGGTATATGGGTTCCTTGCAAGGTCTTCTTGACCTCATTCCATGGATTAGTGATCAAGGTTACAGTTACGCGGTCAAGTCAGTATCTCATATACTATAAGCATTAGGTCAACTATATTTGGTGTAAAGAATGAGTTGTAAGATGTACATGTCCAACTGGCAGGTTTCATTTGACCTTGACCTCAATTTCATGGTTTATTGGACAATATTTAGTTTTTGTGGTTCTGTTTTTCAGATATTATTAGCAATAGGTCAATTATATTTGGTGTGTGGAACGTTTGTAAGGTGTACATGTCAGTCTGGTATGGTTCATATGACCTTAACCTCATTATCATGGTTCATTGGTCAATGTTATGCTTTTTGTAATTTTGTCAGTTTATCAGATACTATAAGCAATAGGTCAACTAGATTTGGTGAATGGAATGATTGCAAGGTGTTCAAGTTTTTCTGGCAGGGTTCATACAACCTTGACCTCATTTTCATAGTTAATTATTCAAAGTTAAGATCTTGTGGTTTGATCTGTTTCTCATGTACTATTAGTGATAGGAACACTATTTGGTGTATGGAGTGATTGTAAGGTGCAAATGTCTATCTGGTATGGTTCATCTGACCGTGACCTCGTTTTCATAGAACATTGGTCATGATAATGTTAAGTTTATGTGATACTTGTGGTAAAACCTTGGTATTATAGCAGTGGCGGATCCAGAGGGGGGCGTAGAGGGCGTACGCCCCCCCTTTGCTTGCACTTTTTTTTTTTTGTTTGTAAAATGATTAATCAGACTAGACTTCGTGAACTTTGCCATTTCCCGTGTATTTAATTTTTATGCGACAATTCTTTACTTGTAAAAATATTTTTCACTCGTATTTACTGTAATATATTATTGATTATGTCAAAGTCATGTGATTCTCTACGGTGGAGTTGACCAGTTCGTCGAAAAAAACGTCACTCAGTCATTTTGAAATTCAGTAACACATTGCTTAGGCTGAGGATGACAAGCATGACGCCTTCAAAGCAACAAAGTATTGAGCAAGAACGTATTGAATTCTATTTCACAATTCCACCCAACAGAAAGTAAAACTTATTACACTCTCATGAAAAAAAAAGTTCCACAGCAATATTATTTACCTACGAAAACATGTTTAACCCCACACGCCCCAGCCCTGTAATAACATTGCTGAATAGTGATCCCCAGTCAGTAAGCTCTAGATATAGATTTAAAGTCTAAGGTACGGACCATTTGATTTGAGGGGGCAGTCTGAAATATTTTGGAGAAAACATTCTGACCCTGATTTTTGCCTTAAACAAAAATTCTGGCCGTATCTGGATTGAAAATAATCGTGTACACTTTTTTGCTATTAGAAAAAAATATTTCAACAGAATTATTTAGCATTAAATGAACATGATGAATAAAAAACGGGCGTAACATTTTTTTTGGGGGGTTGCATGTGAATCTCATACCTGACCGGAATGTCTGTTTCGCCGAACTGATGTACTGAATACTTTTTTCAAGGCCCGACTGCAACCTGCCTGCTGGGTGTGGCCTATATGTCTCCATGTGTCGACCGTCATTCACAACTTCATTGTCATTTCCGACTCATTCGTAGCCTTTGGTTGATTTGGAACCCCTCACTTCCCTTGTTGGGTGAAACATTTCAACCAAACATTTGGGTAAAAATTGCTTGTTTGTCTTTCTTCGTGTCGGTCGTATTGTAAATTTCATTGAATAGCCGTATATCTTGTTTACAACAAGAAATCTGTGAGGTTATGCTAACTAACCATACAACAAACGAGAATCTTCCATGTCTATTTTTAACTGACAAATCCCACATCAAATATATCAATTAGTACATAGCTTTGGATCCATCTAATCATTTTATAATAGACAATTGATGGAGAGAATACGGCACCAAAAATGTCCAACCCCTACACTTTAACTATAAAATGCATTTTACACTTATTTTATGTTTTTTAGCCAAAAAAAGGTCCAAAATTTTTTTCGCCTCGCTCCGCTCGGCGAACTTTAATATTACGCCCCCCCTTTCCAAAATCCAGGATCCGCCCCTGTATAGACTTTGACATATTCAATGATAAGTAAAACAAACGAGAAATTTCAGCGGGTGCACTCTTTGTTAAGATTTAACCATATCAAGTCAAGAGAGTAGGCCTCTGATTCATTGTAATTGATGAAAAATTATGAACAAGCTATGTGTTTGGTAAAGCACAAAATATCCATGTATTCTAATGGACTTTTATCTTCATATTTTCAGCTTTGCAAGAGGAAACATTTTAATATTATGAGACCATAAATTTGACAGTTTTAGTTTGTTATTGGATTGTATGATGGAGCTGTTTAGAGTGACAACTAAAGGAGTTCATAAAGTTTCAGTCTTAAATGAATTGACTGCTTCTGTTTATCCTGATACCAACAAATAGGAACTAAACTGATGAAGAAGTAATGAAATTTGATGTGAAATAGTGCATATACCGTAAATCATCAACAAGATTCATCATAAACAATAATCATGGTTGATCATAATAAGTATTGATTTGTGAACTGTGTCTATGTCAGAAATTTGACACTTTTATTTTCAATGAAGACAAAGATATCAGAAAGACTTGGAATATATTCAAGTGGTTTTCAGAATATGCATTTATGAAATGTGCATTGTGGTCTATATATAATTCTTGCTTTGTGTTTCATTATATAATTAATATGTGTCCTTCACAAGTGTTCGATGTTCCAGTGGAATTTATCATATAGTAGTATTGCAGCTTTTGTGGTGACACAATTTTTGTCTAGTGTTCGTCATTTTAAATTTTAATTGCTTGTATGATTGTTTAGTGTGACCTAGAGGCATATCCTGTAGGTAGTAATCTACGATAAAAATATACCTAATCCTATGAATTTCATTAATTTGTGCATTGTGGAAATCCTGTGATTTTAGAGATGTGTGTATGTTTATGAGAAAAAAGTTAAATATTTATCAAATTTTCACTGAAGAAATGTGGGAATGAAGGAAGAATGTTGCTACATGATTTTAAAGTGAAACTGTGTTTTACTTTATGCTGTTAGTATATATATATATTAACAGAGATAACAAAAGTTCAAATATATCCCATGTTATGGTGTGACTGCATCTGATTCAGCTGTATATTAATTAGTGTGAGAAATATACAGTAGAAAAGATGTGAATTCAGTGCAGGAAAAATTCATTGTACCATGTACATATATTTGGCTATTTCATCGACAAAATTAATCTTGCAAATATTTTTTTATTCAAATTGGATGTGGTGACGAAAGTTTCATGTTTTCCTAAAATTTGTGTTATGGCCCTGTTCAGAGAAGAGAGGAGTTCTTGAAGATGATCCCATCAATCTTGAATAATTAGATTCTGTCATGTGGAATTTGGTTAAACTTGTCCAGTGTTTAAAATGAATTTAATTCTGTTACAAAATTAAAGATGAATACATGCACATGTATTAGGAGTGAGACTACATTTGGAAAGAAAGAAATCTTAGTTTCCATCACAAACTTATTCTATTACTTTACTATTTGGTCATTTCAAATGCATGCTTTGTGGCTTATGCAAGGAATGCTATGAAGTTCACAGTATATGAGTACTAAGTACTATGAATGTGATTATGATGAAAACTTGTGCACTTTCAGTGATAGGCTTTTCTTCCAAAATAAGTGATTTTGTTATGTGAAAAATCAGTGAAAAATTATATGAGAAGCAAATTTTCAAAATATGTTCATTGAAGACTGTTAGGTAAGTATTTGGTGAAAAGGTGAATCATTTAAGTACATTTTGTACACATGGGTTTTTTCCAATCAATATTTGTTATATACATGATATACATGATATATTTTTAATCTTTCCCTATTCAAACAAATGAATTTGAAGTACATCTGACATTCCATAATGATAACACAATGTACATACATGTATACTAAAAATGTTGGTGTAGGAACATAGTCTCAGCATATATGGCATATCAGTGAATATTTGAGATTATTATCTAATTTTCAGACAGGTACAGTGATTTTGAATATTGAAGATTCAAATCTCGCATGATGTGTATTATAAACTACCAAGTATATATTATAAGTTTGCCACTTACACATTAAGAACACTTTATTCTCAAGGGTGGCTATAAACTGATCAGAAAACTGCAGAAAAAGTAAATTTTTTCACTGACAATTTAACCATGTTGACAGAAAACTATTTTTTCATGGAAAAAACTAAAAAGACAAAAAGGTCAAAAGCAGTGAAACTGGAATGACCCTTCTGTGATTGGTCTACTCAAAATTTGGAACCAATTTATTTGTCCTTGTGTTACATTGTATTTAGTTTTAAACTAAAGTCCGAGGTTCCAGCTGAACAGCCAACATACATGTAGGTCATCATGACTTAAAAGGTTGCGGACAATTTGAGTATGATAGTTAAAGATGAATTTTTCATGGCTTTCCATTTATCATGTACATTGTACATATGTACAATGTATTGAAACTTTTAGCATTGTTTAGCCGAAACAGAGAAAAATTATATTATAAAGATTCAGCTGACCCAATTTGTTTTTTTTATTAAAACCTTCAAATTTACTTATTCACTCTAAATGATCCTTAATGTCTTGGTTATTTTTGTAGTTGGGCTGCTATTGTCAGCATTATGCACATACATGTAATGAACTTATATTTGGTTTATAATCATGATGCAATTTCTGTTCATGTTTGACCTAACTATGGACAAAGAGCCTAAATATATTAAAGTTAAATGACATTTTGTAATCAGTTGTCATGGTAGTCCAGCTTGAAAAAAAGGGGGGTGGTTAGGTAGAATTGGTCAAATTATCAGCATGTTACAAAAGGCGGTTTGATTTAATTTTGTGAATTTGCACCCATTTCAATTTACAGTCATTGTGAAATATCAACAGAAAAACATGCAAGGGTTACATTATACAATGTGATAAACTGATATTACAATGTACATGTATATAAAAAAAGAGCCATTGACTGCAACACCTGAAGAAAACATTTTGCATGAGCTTAAGTAAGATTTACTTGGCTTTTTCATGTTTCTCAAGTAAAACTGGATCTCTGCATTACTGAAAAAATAAAATATCAATATCTCAAGAAAACTTAAAGCAGGACTAGGTGTATGAAATTTGTGCTGAGAGAATGGGTGTCAAGGAAACAAACCTGCAAAGTTTAGTTAATAAAAGACTTGTATTCTGGTAATATAAATCCATTAAGAAACATATGCAAATGGTTCATGTAGGAGCATTCTGTTCTTGTCGAGATCGGGAAAGGGTGATAAAGATTTTTGTGAGATGATTTTCAACTTTGATAGCAATTTTCTGGTTATTAGTTAAATGTCAGGAATTTTATTTGATGTATTGTGAGCACTTATTCTATCCATGTGTATCCCAACCTTTTCAAAGTGCTCATTTTTTGTCTTGCATCTACAAAGTCGGGGAGGCTGAGACTTTGTCCTGTTGATTCCGTCAGCAGTATTGACACTGTTAAATTTAAGATTAGGTCATTTGAAGGGTAACCACTTGTGTCAGGTCAATGATATTTGGCATGAAGTTTATTAGCAAAGGCACATCTCATTGCCATGGAGATTATTTAACCCCCACCCCTGACTCCTAATATATTGACTTTAGTTTACATGCTAAAGTTTGTGCTTAGTTCAGTTGAAAGTGAGCCACTAATGCCAATATGCAGTTCTACCGGGGTAGTTGTATTAGCATTTATATGTCATTTCCATGGAGATTGAATGGCCCCATCCCCTCAGTCGTGGTTCACTGACCTAGAAAATTGCAGTTTAGATATAATTAAAGATTGTGTTCCGGTCAGATTTAGGGGAACCATTTGTGATAAGTTTTACATTTGATTTGCAATTGTATAATTAAGCAATGGCATATTTCATTTTCAGAGTTATTTTGCACCTTGAGTTCATTGACTGATTGATGTGCATAGTTTACATGTTAAAAGTATTGATATTTTAATTTCTCTTCACAATAGCATTAACCCATGAAATTATCATACACTGGACTGCGAAACTTGTCTCTGTGTCAAGTTTATTTCAGTCCCACATAGTGATGCACAAGGTTGGCATGGGCATAGAAATGTGGTTATTTTTTGGTCTTCTAACTGGCAGTAAAACCCTAACCAAAGCAGGGTGTCTGTTTGGTTGTATGGGATGTATAAATTCACAGTTGGAATGGGGACGTTAAATCAAAATTCTTTTCTGAAACTACTAGGCCAAATTTAACCAAACTTGGCTACAATCTTCATTGGGGTATCTGGTTTAAAAAATGTGTCCGATGACCCAGCCTGCCAACCAAGATGGTTGACATGGCTAAAAATAGAAATATTTTTATTTTGAAAAACGCTGTAATTAAAGAAATTCTGTCAATAGCTAAAATTTTCAGAATGTTGAGTTCTGCCTATTGTCTGTTTATGTCAAACTGTCAGACAGACAACTTCTTTTAGGAGTTAATGCCCTTAAATGATGAATTTTACCATTTTTATATGACAGCAAAAACTTTTTGGGGTTCATATAATGCTATGATGTTGTTGTCGTATGCCTTGTCCAAAGACACGTTTGGTTTCCGGACAATATTTTGTTTAAGTGAATGGATCTTGATGAAATTTAACAAGAAGGTTCAATACCACAAAAAGAAGGTTGGGATTGATTTTGGGGGTTATGGTACCAACAGTTTAGGAAAAAGGGGCCAAAAATAAGCATTTTTGTAGTTTCCGGACAATAACTTGTGTGGAAGTGTATGGTTCTCTTTGACATTGTACCACAAGGTTCCATATCACAAAGGGAAGGCTGGGATTGAGTTTTGGGGTAATTGCTGGGAATTTGGGGCAAAAAAGGGCCAAAACAAGCATTTTTCTAGTTTCCAGACAATAGCTTGTGTTTAAGTGTTTGGATCTCTCTAAAATTGTACTACAAGGTTCCATACTACAAAGGGAAGACTGTGATTGAGTTTGGGGTTAATTGCTCCAAGGAGGGAGGTGGTGGATTCAAATTTTTGAAAAGTTAGATTTTTAAGATCTTTGAACACATTTGTTTTGTGTCTAAAACCTTTATTATGTCAAAAATTTGATCACAATCCAATTCAGACAGTATCAAGCCATAGGTGGATCCAGGGCCCCCCCCTTTTTGTGGGAAAAATTTGGTTGATTATATAGGGAATCACTAAAGCATGACGGGAGAGCGCCCCCCCCTTTTATGAAAAGTTCTGGATCTGCCACTGCAAGCTGGGATATTGTGTCCAAATTTGCCCCCAACTGTTCAACTGTTCTGCAGTCGTATCAGGCTGCCCTCGGCGAATCATTTTATTTAAATTTTTTTCATATTATCTCAAAAATTATAATAGATAGAAACTTTAAAAAGCAAAAATGATCAGCAAGACATGATCTACAAATAAATCAAGTGACCAAAATTGTCAGACAACTTATCAGAGTTATTGACCCTTTAATGACGATTTTTACAATATTTTGTGTTTCTGCCTTGTATCTTAAACACTATAATAGATAGATAAAAACAATACAGAAAGAATCAATACAAAGCAAAAATAATCAGCAAGACAAGATCTACAAATAAGTCGACATGACCAAAATCGTTAGTCGACTCCTTATTGAAGTTCTTGCCTTTAATGACAATTTTTCTAATTATTGCCTATTATAGTGAAAACTGTAATAGATAGATAAAACTTTAAATAGCACAAATGATCAGCAAGACGAGATCTAAAAATGGGACATAATTGCCGAAATCTTCAGTCGACTTATTTGGAGTTATTGCCCATTAATGGCATTTTTTTTAGCATTTTTTGCCTATTTTTATACGACCGCAAAAAAATTTTGGTCGTATATTGAGGGTGGTAAAAGGGGGGTCTGAACACGGAAACACGTGAAATAAGTATCGCAAAAACGTTGCACGGAAAATAAAAATCGGTGAAAAACGAAATAGAATAGTAAATATTAAGGAAAAAAGTACTAGAAGTTATTACTCAGCCGTTCTCGGAAATCATGCAGTCATTATTAATGGACATGAAGACGCTGCAGTCACCTTTTAGCGTCCGCTAGTTGCATCTGATTTGAAAAAAAATATTATTTATAGTAATTTGATGGACTTTATAACATACCATACATATACAATAGAATTGCAAAACTTTTTAATCAAATACGGGACAAGCACGAGAAATAAAGAGTACCGACACGAAACACGGAAAATAAATGAGGGGAAACACGAAGCACGCACATCGAACCAAACACGTCAAAACACGAAAACACGTGAAATAAAAAGGCCGAAAACGTTGCACGAAATTAACCCTTTACCAACCTCTATATTGGTATCACGTCGTCGTCGTCGTCGTCGTTGTTGTCCTTCAGCGTCGTCCGAAGACAGATGGTTTCCGGATAATAACTTAAGTATAAGTAAATAGAAATCATTAAAATTTTAACACAAGGTTTATAACCACTAAAGGAAGTTTGGGATTGATTTTGGGGGTTATGGTCCCAACTGTTTAGGAATAAGGGGCCCAAATAAGCATTTTTCTAGCTTCCAGACAATGACTTGTGTGTAAGTGTATGGATCTTTCTGAAATTGTATCATAAGGTTCCATATCAAAAAAGGAAGGTTGGGATAGATTTTAATAGAGTTGTTACCTTTTCATTGTGATTTTTATACGACCGCAAAAAAATTTGCGGTCGTATATTGGTATGACGTTGGCGTTGGCGTCGTCGTTCGAAGACACATTGGTTTTCGCACAATAACTTTAGTTTAAGTGAATGGATCGATCTCTATCAAATTTTACCATAAGGTTCAATACCACAAAAGGAAGGTTGGGATTGATTTTGGGGGTTATGGTCCTAACAGTTTAGGAACAAGGGCCAAAAAGAGGCCCAAAAAGGCATTTTTCTAGTTTCCAGACAATAACTTTTGTTTAAGTGCATGGATCTCTCTGAAATTATACCACAAGTTTCCATACCACAAAGGGATGGTTAGGATTGGCTTTGGGGGGTTATGGCCCATACCGTTTAGGAATTAGGGGCAAAAAAGGGGAAAAAACAAGGGTTTCCTGCTTAATGGACAACTTAAAAGCAGTGTAAGGGAGGTAATCAAAAAACAAAATGTGTACACTGTTGGATTACCTCCCTTACACTTCTTTTAAATTATCTGTTTAAGACTTTTATGATATATTTAAATGGGAAATTATGGTTGCATTCTCCATTGGTAATTTGAATTGAGATTATGACCATATCTTGAGGAAAAGATTTTTTTTTTTTGGAAAAGGGGGGGGGAGGGCAATTTTTTCAGATTTCAGAAATTAAACAAAATTTCTTCACATTTTTTGGCAAAAAAAAGGGGGTGGGGGTTCAATACGCAACAGCATAGTGTATTGCACAAAAGCAAGAAAAACAAATGGGTTAATTTTTATTTATTTTTTGGGGGATGGGTGGGGGGTCAATTCGCACAGGCACAGTGTATTGCACAACAGCAACAAAATGAATATAAATTAAAATCATATAACCAATTCTAAGTTTTTTGACGACAGTTATTCTGTGTCAGAAACCTATTATGTTTCAAATATTTAATTACAATCCAAATTCAGACCTTATTATTGCGAATATTGTGTCCATTTTTGCCCCAACAGTTCAGGGTTGGACCTCTGCAGTCGTATCCAGCTGCGCCCGGCGAAGCAATTTATTACTAAAAGTGGCCATTATTGAAGATGCTGGTGAGCGACACAGAGCATCTGGTTATAGAGATGGTGCCATGTCTATACCCTGTCAGGACAATAAGAACCCCTCGCGACAAGACTTTGAGGGTCTGTAGGTGACCTGTTGTAAGGCTCAATTTTTTCCCATTTCAACATTACCTCATTCTCCAGTCTCCAGTGGCATCCCAAATAGCCTGGATGACCCCTTATTGCAGGACCTCCCTTTTGTATTTTATAGTTAATTTGTTCTCGGCCTGAGTATACATGGAATGTTTGCCACTGGACGTAAAGCAAACAACAATGAATCATTTTACTGAAGTTTTTTGTTGGTCTAGATCTAAGCAACTACAACGCTCAAATGAATGAACTGTTGTAAGTTGATGCCCCATATTAAAGGAAACTAAAAAAATATGACCTTTATTTTTTTTGACAGGAATAGCATTGGTCATTTAGGAAACATCTAAGCAAATACAAATAGAAGATTGGTCTTTTGTCATTTGGTTCGTCATGTTTAGTGAAGGAAGTCTATATTCAAATTGAGTTACTTTGACTTCGACTTGCGAATGAATGGCCTTGGTGAAGTTTGCCTTAGCTTTGGCTCCGTTGTTATTGAATAACGTTTCCAGTTCAAGGAAGGTCAATGTGTCGTGCATTGGGGGGATGTCACAGGTAGATTGTTTTACGTAACAGATTCCTAGTAAGTTCTAGCATAATATGAGGCTTGCATTCATTTCTCATGTAACTTCGTATAGAGGTGCACATGTGATTGATGGATTGTTAACATGGTTAATGTCTAACGGCTCATTGCTCATGCAAATTCGGGAGGGTGACACGGGGCTAATTTCCCAAATCCAGATTTTGTATTATTTTTTTCTCACATTTCTCTCTTTTTCTCAGATCCCTAATTTTGTACATCCTAAACTGCTAAAAGCATGTTGTCCTTTCATTCGGGACGGACATTCTAGACTTGATTTTAACGTGCAGTATGCTAGCTAGTTTACTGAAAGATTCCGATTATTGTGGCTATGATCTGACCATCTTGAGCTGATCTACGGAGAAGAGGTAAATACAAACTTTAACGTCCTTGGGTTGAATCCGACAACAAGCAACCGAGAGACCACCGATTCGGTTCAAGAACAACTGCATGGGTAATGCGAGATCCTATTAAAGAACGTCGATCTGCACCATGCTTTCGTACATTTCATACTCCATTGACGAAGATTAGATAATTCCAATTCCAATCTTGAACACTAAAAGTCGGAATCGACGGGAATCTGATAGGTTCAAATAAAATTAGGTAACCGTAACCTGTGTACCTGAGTACACGTATTTAACCAAGTTTTCCCGCAATTTTTCCGAATTTTTGAAGTACGGCGGGCGGCAGGCTGCCAACATTTTCCGTGCAATAAATAATGAACCGTTCAACATATGTTTTTTTCAAACTTTAATAATGTTGGTACTAATGACAAAATGGAGGTCAAGTTTGATAATCACGATTTTTACTTTTACCGTTCAGGTGTTATGGTCCTTGATATATTGGGAAATGGCACTTTATGTTGTTTCCGTTCAATAACTTATGAACCTTTCTACGTTACTGAGTGATGACAAAATGGATGTCAAGTTCAATATCGACAATTTTCACTTTTACCTTTCAGAGTTATGATCCTTGATCTATTGGAAAATTGCACTTTATGTCGTTTTACGTGCAATTATTAATTGACTATACTTTTGCAATTTCTTACTGATGACTAAATGGAGGGCAAGTTCGGTGTGGATGGTTTTCACTTTTGCCGCCCAGGAATTGTATTTCTTAATAGATTGAAAAATGACACTTCATGTCGATTCCGTGCAATTGCTTATGAACCCTACAGCCAATGCTTTTAAAATTTTAATATGCATGGCAGGAAAACAAGCCTGGTTAAACCAAGTTCAATATCTATATTATATGTATCGGATATAGCTTTCGTTTAAATAAATTTGTTGCCAGTAGCTGGTCCGTGTATATAATACCCGGAAATAACTTGTTCTTGACCCAGTGAGACTAAAAGAAGGTTTTTGCATGCAGGAAAGCAAGCATGGTTAATAAAAGATTGATATCTTAATGTATTTGATACCGCTTTCGTTTTAATAAATTTGTTGACAGTATAGTAGTTAACGAATTTATTACGGATTAATGGTCCATATAGAATATCCGGAAATAGCTTATTCCTGACTTAATATGTACTTAGACTTAAAGAGAGGCTATGACAGGAAAGCAACTCGAACACCCTTTACGAAAAATCTATATATCTTGCGCTGTGAACCAGTAAAACATACATGGAATGTAATTTGAAACGCACAAATAGTTTTCCATTGAACCATAAGACAAGCAAATTTTTACATGATTATCAGTAGTTCACGAAAGAAATTTCACCTAGTTTCACTTTGAGCCACAAGATAAATTTTTACACATACGAACCAATATAAAATAATACAAAAATTACGCATATACGCAGGGTTATATATAAAAAAAAACCTGGTCAGACGCATCTTATTTTGTTTCATATACTACATGTATTTCATCTTTCGAACTACAAGACAAACAAACAGCGTGGCACACATAATGGACGATGTTTGGGATACGATATACAAAGATGAACAATATACTAAGCAGACCAGAGGATTTGCGGGGGCCCTCCTTTCGTGGAAAAAATTTGGTTGATTGGGATTATATAGGGAATCACTGAAGCATGACTGGAGCGGGCCCCCTCTTATGGCAGTCAGTGGGCCCCCCTTAAGAAAATTTTTAGATCCGCAACTGCAGACGATTATAGATTCCAAAAGTCATCTTTCGTAAGTAATTCTAATGCTTGTGGTCTATATCATTCGAATTCTTCAAATTGTCCTAGATCATTTGAAACGAAAATTATAATACCACCTTTTTTTAAAAAAAGGAAAAGAAGAATTTCAACATCACATTGTTTCAGAAAGAATGATGCTTCCCACTGAGCTTCAGTGTCCAGGTTAGCAGCCTGGGTTCTTTGACAAAAATGGTGAAGAACATCTTCGATCAACTACAGATATATGCATGTTTAAGCTTTGTCCATATCAACTCATGAGTATAACAAATGCAGAGACTTAATTTTAAATTAGTATATAAAGTTTGAAGGCATCCACGATCTAGATAATCCATCTTTTCTGCAGGAACTCCTATCACATCAGTGCTATCAACCGGTATGCATTCATATTTCGTCGGAATCACAAAACTTGGAATTCCTCGATTAACCAATGAATTGATGTCGCACAAACTCTAAAAAAAATTATGCAACCTCATATTCAAGGTAGCAATTACTATACAAATCATTTCTCATATTGCTATTTGAAACAATCAATTACTGTTATTCATTTAGTTGCTAACAAGTTATTCAATGAGCAAAAAAATACAGAGAAAGAAAATCAAAAATGGTTCAGTTGTTATTGCAAACATCCTTGGTGTATTGCCTACATACTTTTTTAAAATTATTTATCTGCTTAAAAACTTGTTCAACCGTTTTGTTGTGTGGGTCGAGAATATGCATGGGGTTTATCGGAACATAAGCAACTAGACACGGTTTTCATAGTAAAGCTGTACACTGATACCTAAAGAAAAAAATGTTCGTCGGAAAAGTTGAATTCTTGAAACTTCAATAAAAGATTTACATCCATCTTTGTTCGATATTTAGAAAAGTCAAGTAAAGTAATCTTTATTTAAAGTGGGTTGCATATATACATAATAACAAGGAACATGATTCATATAAAACATAAAATCATACAGCCGTTGTTGTTTACAAATAATAAACATGAGAGTGCATTTTGTAAACCTTTACAGATGCTTAGAAATGTCTTGTACTGTATTTTCCTTTCCTAGTTTAAAAACTAAGTTTAAAGATTTGCCAAACATCGTACTGTTGCGCAAATCCGGTACATTATATATATAGATATATATGGTATGCAGGTACTTATTAACTATATAGTATTAAAAGTGCCTCGGAGACAATATATCGGACCCGTTCTTTAGACTGTTAAAGCGCTGATCGAGCCTATACTGATTTATCGACAAATATGGTATTGTAAACAACTAAAATGCCATATATGGTAATGGCGCAAAACGAAAGTAGTATATAATCAGATTTACCTGTAATGTTTTAAAATAGATTTTTCTAAACAGCTCTTACCTGCATGTACTACTGCAGCAAAAGATACATAGACTATAGTCAGATACTGTTTGCTTCAGAAAGAATGTCGTAAGTACAAATTATTTTAATATTATTTTATTTCAAGATTAATCATTGGCAAAAAGGTACTTGAATTATATTCTCAGATTTTTAAAACGGGTCTTAATTTTCTGATGTATATAGGTATAAGCCAACATTTTGACATCGTAAAATCGTAAAAGAATTAATTTACTGAAAGATCTTCCAGATTGAGAACCTTTCAATAGGTGTAGCAATCAATGCCGGATTGTTCATTTTAAATACATGATATTTCCTTTCAGGGGCGGATCCAGCCATTTTAAAAAGGGGGGATTCTCAACCCAGGATAAAAAGGGAGGGGGTTCCAACTATATGTCCCCATACAAATGCATTGATCGTCCAAAAAGGGGGGTTGGAACCCCCGTCTGGATCCGCCACTGCCTTTGGTCACGTGCACATGTACATCCACCCCTTCTCCCCTATGTCCAAGTTACTTTAACTAAAAAGTTTGATTTGGCAGAAAATTTCAACAATCTTGACTGTTTAGTATAAGCAATCTGTATTCAATCAAATGAATCGAAAAAAATCATGTCTGTCTTAAAAATTACAGTTATCACTGCAGTTTCGTCGGTTGATCTCCAGTAGCTCGTCGATAATTCACGGCGGATGCAGTGTTCTGAAAGGTGGGGTGTCCTTTTTATGCCTGTTCAAGACGTGAAATATGTATATTCGTATTTTTTTTTTTATATAGATGTTAAAATGCCTATGCATTTATCATATTTGCTTTGTCATAAGGGGGAGGCGTTCTTATATCCGCAACTGGCCGAGTACATGTTTGGTTATTCGAAACCTTGGGCATTCTTTCGAAATAATTCTGCAAGGTTTGCAGGAGTATAGATGATCTGGACATTACTTTAATTGGACCTATATGTAATGAATGATATTTTACAAAGATCATTGATATGTAAACTAAGTCTTTCATGCTCAAAGTTTACACAAAATCTTTCGTATTTTATTCACTCAGTTTGTTGGTGAGTACAGTTTTTTCACATCAATAAACACCTTCAAAAAGAACCTTAATTTCTTTACAAACATAAATGCTTATTAATTGGTACCATTGGTATTAGTTTAAAGCAACTTCTTTCTAATTTATTTGTCTTGTACATGTATTTGTTGCGTTGATTTTAATTGTATGTATTATCTTTTGTAGTGCAGACGAAGATATATGGCAGCCATATATTCGTCATATTCAGGGAACTGGGAAAGAGGTAAAATTTTGCATAAGGGAGCTACCATTTGATTTTTATGGGGGGGCTAGGATGAAAAATTTTGTCCTGCTGTTTTTTTTTAGTTGTAATCTCTGTCCTACCTTTTTATTTTTTCACTCTATTCGGTCCTGCCTTTTTTTTTATTAGTTTATCCTGACTTTTTTTACATAAATTGTCATCCTGCCTTTTTTTGTTGCAAAGTTGCTCATCCTGCCTTTTTTTTTTACTCAAAACTCCTGTCCTGTATTTTTTTTTCAAATTTCATCCTAGCCCCCCCCAAATGGTAGCTCCTTTAGCAAAGCAATGAAACAATGGTTGATAATAGATTCTCCGATGCTATTTCAAAAGCTACACTTGAAATTGAATATGACTAATATTGGATGCCAATATTTCATAAGAGATCATAAGACAATTTCATTTTTTTTAAATTATCATAATACATTGGATCCTTTTTATATGTCAAGGATATTCTTTACACACACAGTATTTGATGCTATATTTTTTCCTTAGACAAGTGGGATGTATCAGGCGTTTTACATATAATAGTTATTTCATTTTAGAGACGAATAACAATAAGTTTGAGTGAAACTTTACAAAAGTTAGAAGTTGAGAAAGTGGCATTAAGTATTGGTGGATTTCGTTACTGCTCTGATGTAAGTACAACAATGTATTACATTGTATTGACATCCAGTCTTATCGTTTCCTTTTGTTTTTCATGAGTAGACAGCTGTGCTATGAATCCATGAGCATGTCTCCCTTATTTAAATAATAAAACCACAAGATTTAAAGTCACATAACCACAGAATAACAAATCAGAAATCAGTTACATATATATGAATGAAACAGAGTAAATTTACAGGTTGAGATCACAGTTGAGATATTGCTCTCAAAATCCATATCATTCAGTGGATCCGTTACAGAGTTGCCATACACCAGAATAAAATTGCACACCTCCTTTTTATAGTTAAAATGACAATAAAGACAATTGTCAAAATAAAATGGAAGCCCTTTTCTATACCAATATGTGTAGTGTTTTAAAATGTTATTTAAATCTATCAAAGGCCATTAAATTGTGAAAGGAGATTGATTCGATGGACAAAGGTATACCATGATATACCCCGTCTAACGATGGCCATATAGAATGACTTCTGTATGACTTGACCTAGGGAAAAGTCACAAGGTTCTATCTAGTATATAAAAATATGTGTACAGCCATAGAACAAATTGAGCAAATTACGCAACAGTAAGAGGGTCTGGATGGGGGTCCTTCATTTCTGTATTCTTTAATTTCTTAAGCTATTTTTCTCTATTCTTTATACTTTTTGCCCATTATTCTCTATTCTTTATAATTTAGCATCTCATTATTCTCTATTCTTTATTTTTGGGGTCAATTTTTCTCTATTCTTTCTATTTTTTGCCCATTATTCTCTATTCTGTAAACCCCAATCCACACCCTGATGTAACTGCAGATGAAAAGACAGGTTTATTTGCTTGGAAAGTATTTACAAGTGGAACAACAATGAAAGAATAGTGCAATTTTCAATCATTCCGTTATCAGCACAACAAAAATTGATGGGGCGACATCAAATCCAGGTGTGACCTTTATTACACCAAAAAATCATTATATAACACACTTGTATTATAAAGAGATTTTATTTTGTAGTTTTTCAGATCATTGTTAACAGTTGGGCTGAACAAAATCAGTGGTACATCACAGAAACAAATTTTTATAGCAATAGAAAAGATGTTATTTAAAGGTGAACACATATACCTTTATGTTTTGTATAATTTTCTGTAAATGCACTATACCTATATTTTACATAGGCACTAGCAATTCTTTTTTCTCCTGTTACTCACTTTTCAGAACCTACTAGTAAACTCATCTAATAAAATCCGTCATTATATTTGGTGACTGCGTGTCTATAATTAGATATAATGATTGATTGTTGTTTGGTTTACGTCTAGTGGCAACCTGAATGCAGTTACAGTCAATACACAGTAATTGGAAGAAAAGATAGGTATTTTTCACAGAACATGCAAGATGCGAATACAGGATATTGAAAAAAATTATTCAACATTTGGAGTAGAACAGATAAAAAGTCTGTTATTAAAATGAAATTTTTCACTTATGTTTTAAGATTTCTTTACTTAGTTTGATCATAGATGTTTATACATCTATAAGTAAAGAAATCTTAAAACATAATTAAGTGAAAAATCTCACTTTAATAAAAAATGTTTTCATAAATTTATTACATGATAACACATGGTTTTGGTAATTCTTTTTTAATCAATTTAGAAAAAATACCTATCTTTTCTTCCAAGTACTGTGTATTGACTGTAACTGCATTCAGGTCGAAAGTTATATGAAATAAATATGCACGATTAAATCACAGTTCGTAAGCACCCCTAACTAAACACATCAACTGCATGATGAGAATGACAATCCTACTGCTAAATCAAGACTTCAGCAAGTTAGCAGTCACAGTGTTAGCAGTTCATTTGCAAAACAAAATTATACTATCAAAAAGTCTTGCTAATAAAAAAAACCAAATAACAATAGATTAGCAAATATTAATCGTGTTGCTCAGTCTTTTGTTTCTTGATAGTGGTTTCTAGACTGTTATTTGTCTTTCCGTTGTTTTTGTTTTGATCGTGGTGTATTTTTCTTATGACGGTTTTTTGATAGCCTCATTGATGTCTTCTCTCCCTTTGTTTATAGTTCGAATTTCTTTTTTATAATTTTAATATAAAAAATAAAGAAACTGTATATCATTGCAATACCACAACTCAAAAAAACAGGAAGTAACTTTTATTCTGATTTTATCATCGCTTTAATTCAAAGTCAGTAGCTCCCCATACTAAGAGAGCTGAATCCATGATTGTAATGTTCATAAATAAATTTTCAGTGTGCTGGACAAATGAATAAATAAAAACCAACAAAAACATGTGTTCTTTTCACAGACAACAGGCCAGAAAGATTCCAGCCTCATTTCACATATAACAAGTGCTGACACGTTTATTTTCCCAAAATAAGTTTTGACACATTTATTTTCCCCAAATTAACTGACTATTCGAGGCAGGGTTTCATTGAAAAAAATTTGCTTTATTTTCAGCTTTATCTTCGGAAACAAATCTTATTTGTGTACGTAAACTGTTGATGACTGCATTGTCATCTCTGGAAAAGGGAGAGAGGAATAGAATTGGTAGTAAACGGTTGTGGAACAAACACATGGAGACAGTTAGCAATATGTTATGTCGATTGGACATGTTTGAAATAAAACCGGTTTGTATATTGTGCTTGGTCTGAAAGGGCGAGGGTTTTTACTACCTTGGGTGTGCTGAACAAAATAACAATATTGTCACCTTATAATTTCAATACTTATGATATTTGGATAAATCTTCACTTCAGGCTAATTTAATTCTTACATTTTTATTTTTCCACATTCACTGAAATCTTCATATCATTAATTATGGAAAATACTGGATTTGAACTGGTTATTGGGGATTATAAAACTTCGGAGGTTTCCTAGGTGGATACAGTTTTTATCTCGGTCAAAATTTAAAGTATAAACACCACAGAACATGCAAGATGCAAATGCAGGATATTGAAAAAAATTATTCAACATTTGGAGTAGAACAGATAAAAAGTCTAATTAACCATAATTGTAGCTCCATAAGGGAGAGGGGGCATGGGCACCCTTGTCCCCGTAAATCTGTCTCAGCATGCATTACATTTAAATAAGCAAAACTTTCAGCTTTGAATCCAATAATTCCATGGTCAAATCTTTAAATCTTGCACCTTCTGAACCCTTATTTTCTATACTACAATTTCAGAGAGAAGAAGATGGTAAGCCAATGTTCCTAGATCTACCAAAAGAATGCATTTACAACATAATTTCCAAACTGTCAAATCCTAAAGACATTCTTCACCTGGGACAAGCTTGTAGCTATCTTAATGTCATATGTGAAGATTCGTTACTATGGCAACAGTTATGCTTTGTCCATTTCTCGGAAAAACAAGTTGCTTCACTTACTACTGATGACTTGGATTACAGTGACATTAACTGGATAAATATGTTTTATTTATGTAAAGGGTAAGTTAATACCCAGCTTTTATGCCAACTATTTAAATAAACTCATCAGATACCAGGCTTTAAAAAATTGTACGCCAGACGTGCATTTCGTCTACAAAAGACTCATCAGTGACGCTCGAATCAAAAAAGTAAAAAAAGCCAAAGTACAAGGTGGAAGAGCATTGAGGACCCAATCAAGTTAATGGATTTCTGTTTGTGGTCATAAAAATAATTTGGAACAAGTAAATTTAACGTAGAAATCATTAATTTATTCCAGTCAGAATGAGGACAATAAATATGATTGTATCGGTAGAATATCCAGATCTCTGCATGCAGGAGAACCTGGCTCACAACAGTTCTTTAAAGGATAAATAGTCAAAACTAAACTTTTTCCTTCCTTCCCTCCATCCCTCTTTATTCACTTTGGAGACAGAATCTGCATAATTCATTAAGGTTGAAAATGTTCTCATCCTGTTTATGCATGCAATATTTACCACAGAACGTTATATTTTATTGTGTATAACATATTTGTCCACCATCATTGATGACTTATTGCAGAAATATTATTTTATTCAAACAGGCGTTTCAAATCAACATTTACTGAGGTGTATGGAGACGAGGTTCTTTTGTGCGATAATTGTAGGAAGTTATTTTGGAGGGTGAGTAACCTTTCTCAATTATAATACAAACCCAAATAGATCTATCAAAAATGATTTAAAAGACTTTTTTTATGCCCCCGCCAAAGCGAAGGGGGCATTAAGTTTTACCCTTGTCCGTCCATACGTCCCATAATTGGTTTCTGTTCTCTAACTTAAGTTTGCCTCAACCAAATGTTATCAAACTTATACAAAATGTTTATTACCACAAAACACAGATCAAGTTTGAATTTTGGTGGCGTCACTTTAACCGTTCTAGAGTTATGCCCCTTTATAAATGGAAAAATTGCAAAATTTTTCATTTCCATTCTCTTACTTTAGTTTGCCTCATCCAAATGTTATGAAACTTATAAACAATGCTTTTTACCACAATACACAGATCAAGTTTTAATTTTGGGGGCGTCACATTTACTGTTGTAGAGTTATGCCCCTTTACAAATGGAAAAATTGCTAAATTTTTCATTTCTTTCCAAAAATATCAATGTCATTATTCAAGTAATTTTTAAAATTGGAGTTACTCCCTTTGTCCATGATTATAGTTAAATCAACTATAATCAATGCTTTATACAATGCAATGTTTGATTTTGCCTTCCACTGATAAAACACAGATCAAGTTGAATTTGGGTAGTGTCACTTTAACCATTATTGAGTTATGCCCCTTTATAAATCGAAAAATTGCAAAATTTTTAGTTTCCATTCTGTAACTTAAGTTTGCCCCAACTAAATATTATGAAACCTATACACAATACTCATTACCACAAAACTAAGATCAAGTACAAATATTGTTTCCATTCTCTAACTTTAGTTTGCCTCAACCAAATGTTATGAAACTTATACACAATGCTTATTACTACATAATACAGATTAAGTACGGAAATTCGGTGGCATCACTTTTACCATTCTTGAGTTATGTCCCTTTATAAACATAAAAATTGCTGAATTTTTCGTTTCCGTTCTCTAACTTAAGTTTGTCTCAACCAAATGTTATAAAACTTATACACAATCGTTCTAGAGTTATGCGTGTTTACAAAAAGAAAAATTGCTGAATTTTTCGTTTCTTGTCTCTACTAAAGTTAGCTTCAACCAAATGTAATGAGACTTACACACAATGCTTAGTACCACAAAACTCAGATCAATTTCAAATTTGGGTAGCGTCACTTTTACCAATCTTCAGTTATGTCCCTTTATAACTATATGATATGCAAGCGGGGGCATCATCTGTGTCCACATGTGGACACAATCCACATTTATTTAAATTTCATTCAGAGAATTGATTGTTAATGGCAGATCTTTGCTTGTTTCTATTAAATTCATTCATTATTTTTATACACATATGATTTAGATTGACATATTGTGTAGACACCCGTCTATTATTGAAGACTGTATGCTTACCTCTAGATGTCATTTGGTTATTAGCTTTGTGTTGCTATCTCATTGACGTATAACCAACATCTCCTTTTATTTTCATTTAACAGTTTATGTTGCATCAGATATTCAATCTTTTGGAAGATTAGGTAATTCACTGAAATACCATTTTGTTTTCTCAAATACATAATACTTAACAGATATACATAGAATATCACTAGTTTCATTTTTTTCAGATACAAGGACATCCCTGTTCAAATCCAGATATGGCTCCATCAAAGTCTTCTATAACACCTGAACAATTTGTGAATATGTTCAAACTATGAGTAATTAAATAGACACATCAGGTTTTTACTTAAGTGAATAAGGCTGGTCTACAACAAACTATGCACATGTAGATTCTAAATGCTGTGGACAGCACTAATTCTCCATGAGATCTGCACTTTGATAGGAGTGATAATCATCAATTAATATCAGCCACACCATGCCATGACCCGGGTTGGAAGTCATAACCTCAGTGTTGACAAGCTAACTATCATAGAAGATGAACTACTTAGATCTTTTAACCAAATAGACCCATCATTAATATGCAATCAAGCCTTAGTTTTTAAAAAAACTAGACATTTGAAAGGAAACACATTTTGAGGCTTATTTGGCCCTATAAAATCAAGGACAATGGAAAATTGTATGCTGCCAACCATTTAGAGTAATTTATTTTTAAATATCTGATAGAAACCTTTCATAAAATATTAACATAAACTCTGATTTGATGATGCAATAATTCAGGGATTTAGCTAAAAAAAAATTGCAGCTAAATCGAGAAAGAGCACAAGCATATTCAAATATAAATTTTGTCATCAAGTAAGATAATAACAAAAACACTTCTTGTGTAAAATGTTTTTTGCTTGAGGCAAACGAAAATCGGATCCTAATATATTGATTGGTTATAAGTCTTTGAAGTTACAAACTCTTTATATATTATAGCATGTGAGTCAAAAGTCATGATTTTGTACAATTATTTTTCAATTTTACTGCATTTATCGTCATTTCATGATCTGATATCTTTTCTTTAGTATTTATAAATTAGAACTGGTGGTTGAAAATTGTTATAATTGAATTATAATGGTGTACTGGTGATATTAAAGGGATCCCAAATTCCCAATAACATGAAGTATTCAGTACTGCAGAAATGTAAGTAAAAATCTGCAAGATATTATTGCAAGAATTATGAAACTACTAAATGAATTAATGTAGTAAAACTTCACACCATTTATAACCTAAATGTAAATGTGAATAACATATCATTATATCTTACCTACAGAGGCTTCATGTTTTTTAGTGTGTTATTAAATTTTTTACAGAATATTGTTTTATTTTCCTTTATTTTAATTGTTGGATATTTTGATATATGAATAAGAACTGTGTGTACTAAATAGTTCCTCCCCTGAATCACTGATTTGGGAAAAATTGTGTCATATTGATTGATATTTACAAAAGAGAACTGCTTTACTGCTCATTATTTAATTCATGTTTAATTTAAAGTTGAAATTCTTTAAGTTAAAAGTTTTACTACAAGTATACAAAAAACTTAACATAATTAATGATACATGTAGATAAGTTCAAGGGCAGATGAACCCAGCAAGAGACATGTACACTTTGCAATCATTCCATACACCAAATATAATTGACCTATTGCTTGTAGTATTTTGAGAAACAGACTTAATCACAAAAAACATAACATTGACCAATGATCCATAATTGAGGTCAAGGTCATATGAATTCATCTAGATAAACACATGCACCTTACAATAATTCCATACACCAAATAAAGTTGACCTATTGGCTATAGTATCAGAGATATGGACTTGACCACAAAAACTGAACCATGATCACTGAACCATGAATCTGATGTGGTCAAGGTCAGATGATCCCTGTTCGATAGATGTGGACATTGAAAGGATGCCATATACCAAATATAGTTATCCCATTAATGACATTACTCATTATCAGGTGAAATTTGTTTGATAAATAAAAATAGATTTTATAAACAGTTGCTTAACCATGATATTGAGGGTAAGAACAATCAATATATGACTGACAGAAACTTCAAAACATGAGATGCCACCTGTATACAAGGTATGAAATAACAAGGCCTTCTACCTTTTAAATATAATGCCCCCCAGTAATTGAACTTCCTGATTCAAGTAGATGACAATGAAATGCCAAGAAAATCTTGACATTTTAAAAATTTTAAGCTGACATTTGAATGAAATTTCCTATCATTTGAAAGATAAATAAAAGAATGTGCCTGAGGACATGAATGCCCCCGCTCAAGCTTTGCAATTTTTCAAGTTAAAAAGGGGCATAACTCTTGGAATGGTAAATGACTCACAACCCAAATTCAAACTCTGTCTGCCTGTTGTGGTTCTTAGCATTGTGTATGAGTTTCATGAAATTTGGATGTGACAAACTTAAGTTAAAGCGCAGAAACAAAAAAATAGCAATTTTCCAAGTTATAAAGGGGCACAATTCTAGAACGGTAATTGACTCACTGCCCAAATTCGAACTCTGGTCTGCTAGTTTTGGTTCTTAGCATTGTGTAGGAGTTTTAAAAATTTGGACGAGGCAAACTTAAAGAGTGCTGAAATGAAAATAGGAAATAAAGCTTCATATCAAATTTCAGAAAGCTATGATTCATATTTCATGAAAAAATGTGCAACAATATATATGAATGTAAATACTCAGTTGATGAGTGATGTGAAAACACATTAACTAGTATAGAGTATAGCATACTTACAATCAAGCTTGATACCAAATTTCAGGAAGCTCTGAATCATAGTTCCTGAGGATAATGTGATAAACATTTTATTGGATGGTAGGATGGAAGGACTGACAGAAAGGGCAGACAAACAGAGGTAAACCAGTAAACCACCCTTCTTCAAAGTGGCGATTTACCCAAATTTCAGGAAGCTGGGATTCAAAGTGCCTGATAAAATTACAACAAAAATTCTATTGCACGGGCACATAGACAGAGTTAAACCAGTACACCCCCTACTTTGGAACAGGGGTATTATTATGGCTGAACATGATAGTGTACCAGTAATTTTTAATTGAAATGGAACAGTAAAATTAACAAAAGAAGAAAATTGTTGGTTCTGATCCACTGGGTATAATCAAAACAATAAAAACACATGATTTTGGTCTTTCTTTATATTTCTTTCAGTTATCTTATCTATAGCTCTTATCTTTATAAGTCAGTATTGTATAAAAGTACTAAACATGGGTGTATCTAGTATAATCAATTAGAATAACTTTGGGGAAATAAAACTTTGTATAAAAAGATGAATATCATTAACAAACGTAATACTGCAATCCACATACAACTGTAAATCAGACAATGATGGATCTCCATCAAAGCAATAACTTAATATATAATTGTTATGTTTTAATTATCAGCTGGTTGTCAACTTTGAACTTCAACTGTAATTGAGACTGTCTTTTGTGAACTTTCTTCTTTACATGTAACATGTAATGACCCATCCCTGAAAAAAAAAAATGATAAACAATATGTAAGGTTTATATTTTTCCAAACAAGTTACACGACTATAGCCTTTACTTCTCTAATCATCTACTCTTATCCCATCCCATATATGATATCTCTACACGACTATAGCCTTTACTTCTCTAATCATCTACTCTTATCCCATCCCATATATGATATCTCTACACGACTATAGCCTTTACTTCTCTAATCATCTACTCTTATCCCATCCCATATATGATATCTCTACACGACTATAGCCTTTACTTCTCTAATCATCTACTCTTATCCCATCCCATATATGATATCTCTACACAACTATAGCCTTTACTTCTCTAATCATCTACTCTTATCCCATCCCATATATGATATCTCTACACGACTATAGCCTTTCATGTAGGCCGCTTTAATGTTTCATGGACTTTAGAAATCTACTATTATCTAGAAAATCTGCAAAATTTTTAATTTTTGACTGAATATTAAATTTTTCATGTAGTAATGTAATGAGATAATGGTTGATACAATACCTTCTGAGATGGAAAACTATTGATACTACTGCTGATTTGGGTAGATCCTGCATTACAAGCTGAAATGATTTAACATGGAATACTTATCAAATATTGCATTTTCAACTACACAACTGTTTACAATATATAACAAAGCAATTTATAGCAACAACAGTTAAAATGATCTTAATAAAACATATCAATTAAATTTAATAATAACCAGTGATTTAAGTCACATGATAAAGATATACCAACATTTGTTCTGTACTTGCAAGGTTATGCAAAAAAGAGATAAAAAACCTAAAAATTTCAATTTCAGTATTATTTTGACTTTTGCAGAATACTATGAGAATTTTTCAATAACGTTCATATATTGTATTTGCTAACTTAGAAATAACAAAACAGTAAAAAAAAAAGTTGTTTGTGGTGAACTGTTAATGACATTGTGCTTAAGAAGTGGTTATATTAAGGACATAATTTAAAAGTTACAGTACAGGCGCGGATGCAGGATTTGATGTATGGGGAGATCATTGGCTGGCAATGGGGGTCTGGGGGCAGTCTCTCCTGAAGTTCCCAAGGATTGGGAATTAGAGAGCCTTATTTTAAGACAAAAATTGGCTTTTATGACTTATTTTGTTTTAGTTGGGAGGGCGCAGAAGGGGCTCCAGCATCTGAATCAGCGCCTGCAGTTTATCTTCTGCTATTGCATGTTGTTAGTATTAAGTGTAGAAAAAAAGCTTTCATATAGCAGTTGATTTTTCAATAGTGTGAAGTATGCAAATTTAACTTTTTTTTTAACTAGTATTAACTAGTATGGTTGGCTATAATTGCCTACATCCACTTCATTTGAACTTTGGTGGATAGTTGTCTCATTGGCAATCATACCACATTTCTCTATTTTTATTTTAAGTATATATACATACTTTTCCCAGATCTGCATCCACAGAATTATTATTACTACATTCACACAGCTCTAGTTTGAAAGATGTCTGGTGACTTGGTAAGGTGACAGTTTCATGTTTTCTACATGGAAATGGTGTTAAAGATGGAAAGACTGGATAAAGTTGGCATGTAGACTCACTAGCTGCCTATAAACAAATCATCAGGAATCATACAATGAACTTTAATTAGGTAAAATCATTTGACATGTCACTAGAATAGTTTTTTAACAGTCTATCTTAAATTTTCTATTGAATCAGTAAAAATACTGGTTTGTGAGTAATTATTTAATCTGTAATTTAGTTATAACATTTTATTGAGGTTATTTTTTTATACAGAAAACTTGAGAGCCAAATTTAAGCTACAAACATTCTAAGAGTAACTGACAAACTTTTACTTCTACTACTGACTTAAGAACATACTTTTCCTGAATTTTTTTCTTAGGTTGATCAAAATTTAAAATTCTATATTAGAAGAGATAAACTGAAGTATCTGGTACATGTAGATATCAATCAACTATTGTATTAACCCACTTACCATATAAACAAACATCTAAGGAATGTCTCCTCCTTATATTGTGCTACTACTTAAATTTTATTATTGGATCAACTTGACAAGATTTTAATCAATATAACTAAATTCAGAGTTTATTTTCTTCTGGTACTAATGATCTTTCAATTCTATTTTTGGTTTATCTTTTAATCTCTCTCAAAGCAGGTGCTCTTGCTATAATCCATATGTGTGTTGTTCCCAGTGTTTTTACTTCTAGCATATACTATACTGAGGAGTGTGTTATAATATGAATTTTGAATAATTTTTCCAGATTATGTCATGTGCAAAACAACAAATTTGAAGAGAAATCATGTTTTGTCAGGTAACTACTCCCTTCTTATCCAGCTGTAGTAATACGTATGCATTTTGAACCTCAACAAAGGTCACCTATCTTATGAGGTCAGTTTTCTCTGCTCCTAAGGGAGATATGTATAGACAGGTTTGACTGTATACAATTAAATGTGATGTCAATGTAATAAATGTTTGTTAAGATAATATAACATCATTTACTTACCTTTACACATATAGATTTTTTCAGACATTCAACTTCACTTTGTTCAAAATTCACTTTTATATCAGTTTCATCACTTCCAGTAAGTATAGCTGCCTGAAATGGGTATAAACAAACAAAACATTATAACTGAAGTTTTTATCTCCCCTCATCAAGGTACAGACAGATCAGTTTCAAGTTTTCCCAGTAAGAGGTTTTCCTGTCTCATCCCAAGGCAAGATAAAAATTAATGCTTCAAAAACTAAAAAAAACAGTTTGGAATAAAATTTCATTTAATTGCATTTTTTTGGTAAAGACAATAGTTATCTTTCCATTTGTAATGGAAATTCCAGATAGGTATTGGAAGACAATGTATAATGCTTGTCATTCTGGAGAACTTATTGGTACCTTTGAATTTCCATGGTTTACTTGATAACTTTAACTATAATTTCAGTTTTAACACAGTACTGTCAGCTATAAATATATCATTAGTTCACTGCAGTGCTATAATGCTAATAAGCATCTTCATTCTAGTAAGCCAGGAGTGCTGAAAGTGGTGTTAAACACCAACAATCAATCATCATAAACCACACCAGGCGAAATTACGAATTATTATACCTCACGTCAAAATGACGGATTTTAATTGGTTAATATGAGGGCGATAATTTACTCTATCCCATGGCTCAGCGGTTGACAATTTTTTCAATGTCAACCTCTCGTGAAGACCAATCAAAAACTGAAAATTTAAAGGACAATGAATTGAACTTATATTGACAATGCTCAAGTTTCGGCTCCAGAGCTTTTTAAAAGACTGTCAACATAGAAAAAATAAACTGCTTCGCTGAGCGCAGCTGGATATGCCTGCAGAGGTCTAACCCTGAACAGTTGGGGCAAAAATGGACACAATATTCAAGCTTGATACAGGTCTGAATTTGGATTGTAATTAAATATTTGACATACATGTATTATAGGTTTCTGAATAGATGTAGTCAAAGAACTTGAAGTTGGTTATATGAATTGAATTTATATTCAATTAAAGATTTCTTGCTGTTGTGCAATACACTGTGCTGTTGCGCAATACTTAGTAAATCTGTTGTCAGACTATAAACAAATAAAATTTATAAAATTCTAAAGGGAGCTTACATCAATAGATATAAACAGTTCACCAAAGTTTCATACGAATTGCTGAAAGCATTTTTGAGTTATTGTCTGAAAACTGGAAAATCCCCCATTTTTAATGAATAAAACCCTATAACTTGGAAATGTAAAATCTAAAATTTATAAAATTCTAAAGGGAGCTTACATCAATAGATATCAACAATTTATCAAAGTTTCATGAGAACTGCTGAAAGCATTTTTGAGTTATTGTCTGAAAACTGGAAAATCCCCCTTTTTTTATGAATAAAACCCCATAACTCGGAAACGTAAAATCTAAAATTTATAAAAATCCAAAGGGAGCTCATGTCAATAGATATAAACAATCAACCAAAATTTCTTGCAAGTTGGTGAAAGTATTTTTGAGTTATCGTCTGAAAACTGGAAAATCCCCCTTTTTTTACTGAATAAAACCCCATAACTTGGAAACGTAAAATCTAAAATTTATAAAAAACGAAAGGGAGCCCACATCAATAGATATAAACAATTCACCAAAGTTTTATGCAAATTGGTTAAAGCATTTTTGAGTTAATGTCCGACATGTTGACGACGGACGGACGGACGGACGGACAGACAGACGTACAATGGTATACCATAATACGTCCCGTAAACGGGCGTATAAAAAAAACATCTTGCTTCACTTTTGTTGTTTCAAATAACTGTAATGTTGTTACGTACATGACATCATAGTTAATTACTTTCAATCTACAATTTAAAAGAAAATTATGACAGAACATTCAGTATAATAATTTACATAACACATAGCTGTGAGGGTGACAGAGCAGATTCTTACCCATCAAAAAAAACTTTGTAACCTTGGCTTTGCCTTGGTTGACAATGTTTTCTCAGATGTAACAATCTGCTCTATCACCCTCTCAGCTATGTGTTATTTATGCATTAGGATTAACAAAAAACACGTTTTACTCCATGATGCTATACAACAAACCTGTTTAGCTGCACCAATTGCTATGACTTCATCTGGAGGTATAGAATTAAGAATTTCTGCATTAGGTAATGCATCAGTTATTATTTTTTGTACAAATGGAATTTTTGTTCCTCCACCACACATTATAACCTGGAAAAATTAAGATAGTAAATAATTTAGAACAAAATATAAAGGTACGACTAAGATTCAATTTTTAGAATGTCATACAAAATATTCAACTGTTGCTCTTGACAGCTCATTGTTGAAAATTTTTTGTTTATACTTTTTCAATCTTTAAATCTATTTATTGTTTTGGTTTGATGATGGTTAACAAGATGTTTTGTATGTCTGCATTCATTAAGAGAAATAAAAGAAGAATGTGTCTGATGACATGAATGCCCCTGCTCAAGCTTTGCAATTTTCCAAGTTAATAAAATGCTCCGCTGGGCACAGCTTGATACGACCGCAGGGGTCGAACCCTGAACAGTTGGGGCAAGTATGGACACAACATTCAAGCTTGATACAGCACTGAATTTGGATTGTGATTAAATATTTGACACAGCATAGGTTTCTGACACAGAATGAATGAGGTCTAAGAACTTAAAATTTTTTAATTTTTTAATTTACCTATTCAAACCATATCATTATTATTTGCTTTTATATATAAATTAGAAATAACCAATTTAAAATGGAAAATTTTAAAGAAAAAAAATGAAAAAAAAATCCCCCCTCAAATTTTTTGAACCCCCTTATGATTCATCACCCCCAAACTCAATCCCAGCCTTCCCTTTGTGGTATGGTACCTTTCAGTACAATTTCAGAGAGATCCGTACACTTGAACACAAGTTATTGTCTGGAAACTAGAAAAATGCTTATTTTTTGCCCCTTTTTGGCCCCTTATTCCTTAACGTTTTGGGCAATTACCCAAATTTCAGCTTTCCCTTTGTGATATGGAACCCTGTAGTACAATTTCAGAAAGATCCATACACTTACACACAAGTTATTGTCATGAAACTAGAAAAATGCTTGTTTTTTGCACCTTTTTTGGCTCCTAATTCCTAAAATTTAGAGGCAATTACCCCCAAAATCAATCCCAGCATTCCCTTTTGATATGGAACCTTGTGGTACAATGTCAGAGAGATCCATACACTAACACACAAGTTATGTCTGGAAGTTACAAAAATGCTTATTTTTGGCTCCTAATTCCTTAACTGTTGGTACCATGACCCCAAAAATCAACCCCAACCTTCCTTTTGTGGTATTGAACCTTATGGTAAAATTTCATAGAGATCCATTCACTTAAACTAAAGTTAGAGTGTGAAAACCAATGCGTCTTCGGACGACGACGATGACGCCAACGTCATACCAATATAAGACCGCAAAATTTTTTTGCGGTCGTATAAAAAGGGACATAACTCTAGAACTGTAAATGACTCACTGCCCAAATTCGAACTCTGTCTGCTTGTTGTGGTTCTTAGCATTGTGTATGAGTTTTATTAAATTTGCATGAGGAAAACTTGTTAGAGTGCGGAAATGAAAAGGGGATGGAAGGAAAGACAGGCAGTCAAGGGTACAACACTTAATGTCATCTTCATCTACAGTGGGGGCATGAAAAAAAAACAGTCAAGAACATCATTTTAATAGGAGAGTGAGAAACTAACAAACACAGACAGACTGACTGCTACTTACAATTGGTGCAAATTACAGTTTGTTCTATTAATAAATTCTAATTAAAACACTTTGAATTAAGTAAGCTCATAACAGAATAGTCATTCTTTTTCTTTTTAATTTTTTCTGAAAGGGATTAGCAAACTCAAATACATAAGCCTGAAATATACATTTTATTTCAAGTATAAATATACAAAATGGTTGCTGAAAATGCCCAACCATTATAGTAAACTTACACCTTGATGCAAAAATGGTAAACATGTCGATTATTGGAGAAGACTTAAACCTAAGTCACACTATCAAACTCCTATAAAACACCTACCTTCTGGATATCTGTTTTTGTAATATCTGCAGTAGAACATAAGCCATCTATCAGAGAGGGACACTGCTGTACTAATGACGATATTAGACTTTCAAATCTGGCTCTGAAATAAGATTCTATGCTTAAAATATAAAATAGTTTTTATTAAAACCCAAAGCCAAATGGGGGTTTCGTACCGTAGAAAGGCTTGTATAGTTCGCACTGGTACATAGTCCGCACCCCCTTCTCCACACGAAATTTTAGGTAAAAAAACTTTTTGTAACTGTTAGAAAAGGTCTAATGAAACTCCGTAATTTCAAATCCTGTGCGGTCGCTTATGGTATTTTCTTGAAAACCTGTTTTCCATCATCAAAAGAAGCTGAAACTGCTTGTAAATGATTCTAGAACGCTTCATGATTGTTAAAATAAGTTTAATTCACTTAAAAACAATTTAGAAACCTGTGTATGTTTAAACAGGAAGTTTAAAAGCACGTGTAAAGAAGAAATTAACGGTGAGAGTCGAAATCCGTACATAACAGATATCACTATAATACGACTTTGAAAGTAAAACAGTTCCATCCTTTTGTAAAACAGTCTTTAATATATCTATCACATTAATATTTGAAGGGTCTTAAGCTAATACAAACCATATTAGTCAGTATGAAACACCAAACGGAACGAACAATAACCGATTAGGTTTTGTAGTTTACAAATTCTAAACTGGTTTACGGTTGTCTTTTTCACTATGTTTGTATCGTTTCAATCAATAAGATACCAGTTTATTTCAACCAATGCATTGAAAAGAAACAGAAATTTGTAATGAAAGGTTTAGTTTTATATTTATCAGTATTAATTTGATATTGAATAGAAATAACTTATTAATATGGATGAGTTAAAATTATTAGTTTGAAAAGATGATAAGAGCGCCTCTACAATATCAATAACAAAGATGGCGGAACGTAAACAAACCATCTCGCCAAATTGAAATTTTCTCTTATTTCTTGCTTATTGTACTCTATAGTCCGCACCCCGTCTGGAAGGTCCAATTTTGGAGAATAAAACCGCGGACTATACAAGCCTTTCTACGGTACTTTGAAATAAAAAAATACTATCAATGTCAAGATTCAGATTTCAGACTATTAAATCAAGAGCTTCATTATCACAAATAACCCTCTCAAAGACATCCTGGCTACGGGCTTTTATTCCCATGAAAATCAAACAGAAAAGACATCTAAAATCAAAGTCTTAAAAACACTGTCTTTATCAGCTATCAGGCTGAATATTAATGTCACATTTATTAAATAACAATTCAGGCCTGACAAACACAGTAAACAGTTGTGTCAAAATAAACACAGTCAACAATTCAGGCCAGACAAACACAGTTTACTATAATCAGGCCAGACATACACAGTAAACAATTGCTGACACCTAATTCTTAAATTTTGCTCTATGCTATTCATTAAAATGAATTCTGTTTTGATTAATGAATACATCAATAGTAATTTATCAAAAAGATAAAAGAATAGCTAAACATTCTTAATTATATATGTGTTTCTATAATATAAAATAAGGAGCTGAGTCTATTTTACTGTATTGAGGAATACACATATCTCTTACCTTGAAACCTGACAATGGAAGTCTACTCCTTCAAATAATGAATCAACAGCACATTGGGCATTACCAAGTGTAGATAATGTATGTTTAACATTTTCTGCTTCCAAACGGAGTTTTTTCAGTGATCGTCTGCTTTCTTTCACATCTAATTTGTATTTTCTAAATAAATATATAGAACAAAGTAAGTCAGAAGTAATTTTTAACACAAAACATGTTTCTACTTCTTTCCCCCAAAATAATACTGCAATGCACACCTGTTCAATTTAGCCTAATCTAATATAGATCTGAAGCAAGCATTAATAGACTAATTGTCGAAAACCAACAATTTTTTTTGTATTTTATTGTTTGAAATAAAAAATTCAACACACAATTTTTTTTATCAAATATTAAGTTTATTCTCAAATTGGATTGAATTTGTCCTTTAAAATTGGATTTTTAAACTCTAAAATAAATTCAAATGTAAATGTTTTAGATATCACAGAACTATTTTTGTATACCAGTAAGTAAAATTAAATAAAAAGATTACTTATAAAATTCTGTTGCTAAGTAATCTGTGAGACTGTCTGTAAATTTACTTCCTGCCACTGCTGTGGAATTCTGGGAACAAAATACTCTGTATAAACCATTTTGTACTTTAACAATTGAGACATCTGTAGATTCTCCGCCAATACGGATTACTAAAACATTGCTGTAAAAGTAAAACATAATATGTTCTAGCATGTCATCAATAGTTTGAAAAAATTGTCTCTAGCCATGTAAGAACCCAATATGGAGTTAAAGATTAAACATCCTGATCTGACAAGACAAAAAATATCCAGTCTTCAGAGGTTCACTTCCTGTTGTTTATTCTCGCAGTATCATAAAATATTGTCTAAACAAGAATGTGTCCATAGTACACGGATGCCCCACTCGCACTATCATTTTCTATGTTCAGTGGACCGTGAAATTGGGGTCAAAACTCTAATTTAACATTAAAATTAGAAAGATCATATCATAGGAACATGTGTACTAAGTTTCATTAAAATGCACAGACAGAAAAGCATAATGCCCTCTACTATCGTAGAAATCTGATCATTCCTCATAGATAGTTGCAAAGTTTAATTGATAAAGGTCATTAGTTATTTTCAAACTTTATAGCTGACTATACGGTAACATGTGTACTAAGTTTAACAGACAGACCAAAAACATAATGCCCTCTACTATCGTAGGTGGGGCATAAAAACATTATACAAATAATCCTAATGCATTTACATTCTTATTGTATCTGCAGCTTCTGGAACAGAAGCCATGTAGATATGAAAATAAATCTTCCTAGCACAAAAATATTTGCTTGAAAAAAACTGAGAAGAATAATTTATGCAGTTCAAAGATAGTTGCAAAGTTTAATTGATAAAGGTCATTAGTTATTTTCAAACTTTATAGCTGACTATACGGTATGGGTTTTTCTCATTGTTGAAGGACATACCGTTGCCTAGAATTGCTTACATCCACTTCATTGGAACTTTGGTGGATAGTTCAAGTTGAAATTAATCAAAAGAAATGGAACTCTTTATTAGATAAGGTAACAAGAATGTGTCCATAGTACACGGATGCCCCACTCGCACTATTATTTTCTATGTTCAGTGGACCATGAATCAAAAACTACCTTGACCAAAAAATTTAACCTGAAGCGGGACAGACAGACGGACGGACGGACGGACGAATGGACGCACAGACCAAAAAACATAATGCCCCTCTACTATCGTAGGTGGGGCATAAAAATGGTCAAGTTGGTATACTTGAATTGTTTTCATCAGTTTCTATGGGCTTTAAAAGTTTAATGTAGGTGAATAATTAAGATTTTTTTTGCATCTTATATATGTCAGAGTTCGCGAAAATGGTCGGTCCTGTCGGTCAAAATGAGGCTCGGACCAGTATTTTGAAAGCTAGTGCCGGTCCTGATGACCGATGTAAAAACGGCCGTTGCAGTGCCTTTTTATTGGTAATTAGTTGTACAAACTAATTCCAATACGCTTTACATCGGTCATCAGATGTACTGCTGCTAATTTCGGTACTGGTTTCCCATTATAAACAAACGAAACCTCACGGAAACCAAAGCCCGATCTACACGTGGCCTGCTGAATTTGTTCATGTAGCCATCCCTGGCAAACAATCGGCGATTGAACCCTTCGATGGAGATAACAAATACTGAGAAAGTGATTCAGATGATGAAATGGATAGTGAAGATTACTTTAAATAAGAACAATCAGAAGAAAAGAACTGGTCATTCATTGTTTATTTGTCCGTGGCTGTGAAAAATAAAACTATAAATAATAATAAAGTTATTTTCGATAAAATATGTTATTACTTTTATTTCAGAATAAAGTTGACAGATTTTTTAGGACTGGCTAAAATTTTGTAGGACTGACAAATAATCTTGCTTTGTCGGTCCCATGACCGACGGATCAAAACAAGTTTTCGCGAACTCTGATATGTGTTATACTTAAATTATAGTATGGAGCTTCTAGATATTTGTAAACTTTTAAATTAAAGGCAAATTTTCACAAAACAGCGATTGAGGTAGGTGCAAATACATGTGGATTTTTTCGTGCATAAGCATAAATTCCGCCAAAAACATTTAACAGAAAGATAAAAGATTGATCTTTTTAAAGCATTAATGTGAATCTCCGTCCCCAGTAACAGTTTTTTTGTCAAAAAAATCCTAAAAAAGGGCAATAATCTCTGACATCCAAAAGAGAAAGTCTGGTACACCTTTCAGTTCATGTTCAGGTGTGTTTGAGTTGACTGTTTTGTCTTTAAAACCTGAGAATCACACCAGTTTAGAAGTGTAAAATTGGGTAAAAGTGACCTGGTGACCTGAGGCAATTTTAAAATGTGACCTTCTGACCTAAGGCGGTACCTTTAGTATAGTCCCAAAGTTGAATGAGGAGTAATTACTGTAAACAAAAGATACAAGTGAGCATGCATCTACTTTTGGCTAGTGTGTAAACTGTTGAATTTATGAGACTCATAGCATCAACTTTACATAACCTGTTAAAAATTTTGTAACTTTATTGTACCAACCATTCTAGAGTATTATCTGTCTGTCCAATATCATATGATAAAAGGGCTGACACAGGTTCTGATACTGTTCTTAACACAGAAAATCCAGCTGCATTGGCACTCTCACTGAAAATATATAAAAAAAATAACCTGAAATTTTGAATTTCATCAAAATGAGTAACAGAATTATGGAGGCCTTCTCAGATCTTTAAACAATTAGAAGACATTTTACATACATTCTACACAAATTTACGTTTTTTTTTTACAAATATTCACTCAAGTTAACTTTATAAAATATCAGAGATCAATGCAAGTATTTTCAATTCCTCTTCCATATTTTTAAAACATGCTGAAGATGTATGCAAAATTTTATAAAATCTGTCACATTTCCCATTTTCTGTAAAATGACCTCAAGCAACAGTTACTATCCAAGAAAGAAAATTTTGTATTTACTGTAATTTTTTGATGGCAAGAAAATTTATCATTTTATATTTCATTTTAACAGGGAAACAGGACAAATGTATTTAATCATCACAAAGTCTAGCCCAGATATTTTCAGAAAATGAAAATCATCATTTCCCTTGTTCTTAAGCAGGGTTCAAACTAATAACCTTTGAATTGACATGCTAGTGATCAACAACTTAGACCACTCCATACCTCATATATATGTAGCATTCAACATAATATATATATAAGTATTATAAAAACCTAATGGCCTGTTTTTGGTCCTCTGAAAAATCACATGGAACAGCTAACACAGAATCATGAATATCTCCATCACCATGACTTCGTGCTGTCTCTGAAAAATACATTTAAGTGAACATTTTATTCACCATTTTGTGTATACCACAATGTATCAGGCAGATATCCAAATAACAGAAGAATGTGTCTGAGGACACGAATGCCCCCACTCAAGCTTGCTTATAATACATGAAAATACAGAGAGCATTTGATGTCACTGCTAGTTTTTAAAGAGTTCTATTGTTCTAGTGCTTAGCATTGTGTATAAGTTTCATAAACTTTAAATGCTCTTTAGGCAAACTTAAGTGAGAAGGCGGAAATGAAAAAAAATTGCAAGTTATAAAAAGGGCATAACTCTAGAACGGTAAGTGACTCACTACCCAATTCGAACTCTGTCTGCCAGTTTTGGTTCTTAGCATTGTGTATGAGTTTCACAAAATTTGCATGAGGCAAACTTAAGTTAGAGTGCGGAAACGAAAAATTAGCAATTTTCAAAGTTATAAATGGGCATAACTTACTCACTGCCCAAATTCGAACTCTGTCTGTCAGTTTTGGTTCTTAGCATTGTGTATGAGTTTCATAACATTTGCATCAGGCAAACTTAAGTTCGAGTGCAGAAATGAAAAAAATTGCAATTTTCCAAGTTATAAAGGGGACTCACTGCCCAAATTCGAACTCTGTCTGCCAGTTTTGGTTCTTAGCATTGTGTATGAGTTTCATAAAATTTGGATTAAGTTAGAGAGCGGAAACGAAAATGGGACGGATGGAAGGACGGTCAATGGTAACACTAAATGCCCCTTTTGCCTTGTATATTTGGATTGTTTACATTTGTTTCTAAGGTCATAAAAAGTTTAATAATTCACTTGTTTTGCAATCGTAATTAAACTTTCTTCTTTTATAGATGGCTTTTAGTCTTCAACTTCTTAAAATTTTTAGTCTGCTGTTTGAGAAAATATATCACAAATCTATTTTATTTTTTTTATCAAGAACATTCTGAAAATTGATTTATGGAAAGAGCTTCACAACTTAAAATTTGGTATTAAATATTTGTTAAGTTTTTTTAATCAATATGTAGCAAAGAGTAACATCTTAAAGTGTAAGTCTAACAAGTTTCTAATGATTTTCTTGACAAATAATGATATGTACTTGCATGTTTATTTTAAATAAATCAGTTGAATAGATAACTTAAATAAATATATCATTGTGGTTTCTATAACTTTTGATCTGTATGGATAGTGAATGAAACTAAGTATTGACAACGATCTACTATTTTTTTACCTTAATTGCAAGATTTACTTTTCTATAATTCCTGACTCACCAGCAGATCAGTTATTAGATATAAGAAGATGTGGTATGAGTGCCAATGAGACAACTCTCCATCCAAGTCAAAATTTATAAATGTAAACCATTATAGGTCAAAGTACGGTCTTCAACACGGAGCCTAGGCAGTTATGCATTGATTTTTAGATATTAGTAAAAAGTGAAAAATATCCTCTGCATACAGGTGCTGGCTGTACATCACTTCAGTTGATAGATATATGTACATCTTGTCAATACATTACTGAATAATTACTTGTATAGTACCTACCTAACATACGTAGATATATGGCTTCTGCTATTTTAGAAGGAGTAACATCTTTGGGTTGTCCTTTGTGTTCTACTTGGAAAACTGGTTCATCATCTTGTAATATCATCTGAAACAAATTAGCAATATGTGTAATACATAACATGGATAACAGGTATCACCAAACAATACTGGACAGTACAACAGACCACATCAACTGTACAACAGACCACATCCACAGTACAACAGACCACATCAACAGTACAACAGACCACATCCACAGTACAACAGACCACATCAACAACCAACACCAGACTTGTACAAAAAAAAAACAAACAAAAAAACCTAACAAACAACATTGAACAACAAATGGTCAAGGCACAAAATGTGTTACTCACTGCAATTTTTAATAATTTTGTGTATGGTGTAACTTGTGGTTTATACAGAATTAGAGTGTATTTCTAGCTAGTAGTGTATGGACAGAAGTATGGTGGATTTCTAGCTGGTAGTGCATGAACAGAAGTATGTTTTCTGGCTTGTAGTTTATAAACAGAATTGGGTTGTATTTCTTGTTTGTAGTATAGAAACAAGATTAAGGCGTATCGATAGATTCAAGTAAATGAACAGAATTAGGGTGTATATCTAGCTGGTAGTGTATGGACAGAACTTTGGTGTATTTCTTATTGGCAGTATATGGACAGAATTAAGCTGAATTTCTAGCTTGTAGTATATGGATACAACATTATGATATTTGTTTGTTAGAAAACTGTAAGTGAAATTTAACCTTAACAGGAGAATTATCCATATATTGCTGTAAAAGTTGATCACCACTGCTTCTTCCTAGAATCTGTTTTACATTACAAACAGTATTCTGGGCATTCCTTATCTTTCCTTGTTTTGCTGCACTTCCAACTGCCTGAAAACAAAATATGTATACATGTATTACTGCCATATCAAGGTTAATATACCATTTGTAAACTATTGCATTTCTAATGTATTACTGTTCTTAACTCTGCATTTTTCTTCTAAATCAAATCTTTTTGTAATCATTAAAAAGTATTACAAGTAAAATTGGCTGATTAGAAGTAATTGATTCATTTGATATTAATTCATCTTTCACAGTATAATTTCAGTTTGTGATATGTCTATATACCAACACTGACACTGTAACATACTCAATGGTAGAACTTAACAATGTATTGCATTTAATAACACTGTTTTCCTTCTTTTATTTTTAAAGATTTATAACTCTCAACAGCAAGATGTCTCTTTTCATTTTTCTAAGGTTCATTTCTGTTCATGGGGTAGTTTTTAACATCTCTTTATATAATCCCCAACATAAGATTGAAAAATTTAAATGTTATATTGTTAATCCTTACCTGATCATGGTCAGTAAATGCTACAATACAAGGAGTTACTCTATCTCCCAGGTCATTTGCTACCACATCGGTTTTACCATCCTAGAAAATAATTATTATACATCTGATATAATGCTATGCAATAAAACTGGTAGATGTAGCATGATCAACATCTAGAACAGAATTTAGCTCAATTTGTGTTAGAGAGATAAGGAGATGTCTTTAACCTGCAGTGAGGTGCAAGCTTTTGCCTGATGTTGATTGCCTCACTGTGACTTTGAGAAGAAGAACAGCAATAAAAACTTTTCCTTTTCAAGTGTAACTGTGTTTATGGATTTCGTGTCATGAACTATTTTTTTAATACACCATATACTCTATTATTCTTTTGACAAAAACTCTAAATTGAACTATAGTACACTGTATATAAATGATTAGCTACCTGAAGGCAGCCAGATCTTTTGCAATGCTGACTATACTTAAGCAAAAAATCAATAACCAGCTGGTTATGTTGACAGTAATAGTCTTCATAAAGTTTAAGTGGATTTTTATGAAGAGAATACTGTCAGTAGTATTAGTAGAATTGCCCTGTTTGTCCTATGGGACACAATGCTATTGTAGTAGTGCTCCTGTTTGTACATTTATTTGTTTATTTCAATGTTTTTTTTTACAACTGAGTACTTTAAGCTATCCAGGTTTGAACTATCGAAAAATAAAGGTTTATCAAAGCTGGTGACTTTTTGCAAGTGCATCCAAGTATCAGCAGGATAGGCTACCTGATTATATAATGGATAAGAGAGGATTTTGGCATTTCAATTCACAGATCACTACATGCACATGAAAAAAACCTAAAACAAGGGAACAGCTCTTTTGATGTTCTTCATTTACAAATCAGTGTGGCACTCATCCTGGAACAAATATATCACTGTATTTTGTTCAAAATGGTACTATGGGGGTTCATATTTGCTTTTGCAAATTAAAGACTTAAAAGTCTGCCTTTATTGTTGTAAAGCAATGTTTAATGAGCATGTAAGTACTTGGTATTAAAGATGACTGTACAGCCTATACATGTACAATGTACATGAATAAAGAAATCGATTGACTCTACTTTTTTTCTTCATGAAAACATACATATGTTTCGTAGTGTAGTTTGACATCCATTTTCGCTGAACTAGTATACATTATTGTTTAGGGGCCAGCTGAAGCCTGCCTCCGGTGTGTTGAAGACCCATTGGTGGCCTTGGGCTTTTTTTTGCTGTTTGGGTCAGGTTGTTGTCTCTTTGACACATTCCCCGTTTCCATTCTCAATTTTATATTAAATATAATATAAGGCAGAGGGGTGCATTCTTTTGCTTTGGAGGGCAGAAGGGCGGGGGTAAGGGCACCAAGGGGGGGCCGCCCTTCTATTTAGGGCAGGCGGGAACACTGAATATTGGATGGCATTTATGAAAAAAATAGTTAATCAAGGACTGTTTGGTATTTCTTTTAATGAATCTTCTTTTTTTAAGTTTTTGTTCTGCAAATTACAAATTTAAGACAATGTCCTTGGCTTCTCACTGTGTGGTGTGAACATTACACATTATTTGGGAGACATTCATACTGCCAGACTGTTTTCCCAAATCCTACAGTAGAAGATTTATCATCCATGTGATTAAAAATTTATGTAAGTGTTTCTCCTGGTCCTATTTTTTATCTTTGGTAAAGTTCTTCCTTTGAGGCTGTAAAGTTTCAGCTATCTCTGCTTCAGTGAACCCCATTTTACAATCTTATAATTCCTATTTGAGGAAGTTATTTAACCTTAAACAAAATAGACTCACCAGGACTGAAGGTGAGATTTTCTGACAAACCTCACTAGCCATAGGTTTTTTAATGTATGTAATTCAGTACACATGCTATCCATAGTCTCGCATATCCTCATGATGATTTTTTTTAAAACTGGTACAGTATATAGGCAGTGATATTTGAAATACAATGCACCAGAACTTAGGTAGGGTTTTAACAATTGATCAATGCCATATCCACAGATGAGATAATGGTTCATTTCAAAAGTAGAAATCAGGTAATTAAATATGACAGTTCTTATTTGGTTGCTATCTTAAAAGTAGCCATTTTATTACAGGGAAATTCATATTACACAAAAATGAGTGGACAACATTTTTTTGGTGCTAGCCAGTCAAGTTTATTGAAACACAAAATTTGTTTGTCCACAAATAAGAAACACTACCTCTGGGCATCTGATTACTATTTGCCTCCCCTGCTTATTGTGTTTAATGTAATATTGTAAATTTTATTTCCTGTTTACTCTTATGAAGATGAGTCAGGTGAAAAAACATTGAGTCAAGTGTGAAGAAATGTAAGCAATCAAAATAGTTTACCCTTTATCAAATAACATTTTCATTCTAGATTCAATAATTTGAATAATATAAAAAAAAAAATCACCTTGCAAAAAAAACAAAGTATGTTGGGAATGATTACCTTTTGACTTGCATTCAACACATTTTATTCCAATTTGTAGACCTTGTGGGCATAAGGATACATACATGTAATACTATAGAATGATCCAAATAAAGATGTAACGGCATGGGCCTTATAAGGTTTGTTAATATTGATTGTGTAAAAAATACATATATTACCAATTGGAAAACTCCTTAAACTCTTCTTAAAAATTCATTCCTTAACATGCTTAATCACATGCTCCATGCTCATTTAATCATATTTGTAAATACTTTTATACAGCAAGGTGTACAATGTTGACAAAGATAATATAAAAATAAGAAGATGTGGTATGATTGCCAACTCTCAAACAGAGACCAAATGACCTGCCCATGTTAAAATGACCATAGAGGATGTCATGAAAGAATATTTTTGTTCGAAGTGAACATATAAATAAACTCGTCATAGATACCAGGCTTTAAATTTTTGGTACGCCAGACACTCGTTTTGTCTACTAGAGACTCATCAGTGACACTCGAATCAAAAAAGTTAATACTGCCAAATTGAAAGACCAGGCCATAATCTTGCTGGCGAAATGATGATTGAAGTCGCCAAAGAATTTTGAAAATCGCTAAATCTCGCCGGCCGACTGACTTCATAGCGAAGTCAAATCGCTATCAAAATCGGTAAAAGAAAGACAAATTGTGATTTGCAAGTCGCACAGGTGAACAAAAATGGCGACTAACAAGGAAAATCAGGATTTTCGAAACCACCCAGGACTAATACTGTCGACAATCAAATTAAATAAATACAACGGCAACTTTGAACACCCTCGGATATAAAATTCAAAACTATTTAACCCTCTTAGTGCGTAGCGAAATTTCAAAACATTGTCCAGAAACGGGACAATTTCAATAAAATATACAAAAAACAGTAAATTGTTATACAGTCTTGAATAACAGCATGTTAACTTAAATAATTGAAGAATAACTAATATATAAAGTCAAGATGTTTATTTTTTGAAAACATAACGTTATTTATATGACATTTCGTAACGTCATAATGGTGTTCACGTCACGTCCTAAGGAAGTTTCGCGCTTTTCAATTAGCTAACGTCAAGCCCTTTGCAGCAGCGGTTGGAAGAAAGTGTTCAGTTTTTGCAAAACAGTACAATACTTGACAAAATTTCAAGTCAGTTTTACCAAAGATTTGTATATGAAAGATTCACTATACAAATCCTTGGTTTTATATTTTTTTTTTTTTAAATCAAATCAAATGTTTTATTGGATTAAAGCATGCACATATCAAAAAAGGACATTGCGTAATCCAAGTGTATAACATATATGACATATAAAACATGACAAATAATTTATGAGCCTCGGTGGCCGAGGGTCTAAGTAGTTACTATTGTAATAACAAGCCGGTCAACACTGAGGTTGTGAGTTCGAATCCCGGGGCGTGTTTTATTGGTCTCTTCTGCACATCTCCAGAATGTCTTCTGGTGAAGAGTCCAAAAAAATGAATCTGGACCTCTTCTGGAGATATTCTACGGAAGATCAATAAAACAAAAATTCAATTTGCCGTTGAATATAGCAGATTTTTGTTATGTTGGATGACATATTAAATGAAGTTTACGATGATTTTATAGAAAATTAAGATACGTCCGGTAGACGACTGTAAATCATTTTTCTTTGTTCTTTCCTCTAACTCAATTTTGCTAGACAAATCAGACTTAAACCTCCACTATTTGATTTTTAAGAATAATCTTAAACTGCACAAAAATTTGTCTATGTTTGTCTCGAATATGATCAAAAAGGACATCTTGTCTATCCAATTTTTTTAAAGCAACCAAACTGGATTATTTTTGAATAAAGCAAAGATATTGGAAAGTTCTCAAAATCATTTTTCTCTGGTGGTCCTTGAAGAAAATCTTCTGGTCCTAACTATTATTTCTATTGCATAATTTCGATGGTCAAAACCTTCGGACCACCACTTTTCAAAAATTGTCATTGTATATCATGGATTTATATGCAAGTATACAATGTATACCAGACATTTATCAGACTGTTTTTTCTTCTTCTTTTTTTTTAATAAATCCGTTGGTTAGGTACTGATTGATACTTCAGTCTGGGAGAACAAGATTTATTTCAGTACTATAGTGGTAATTAGCTTTGAACAAACTTCCAGTAATTGCAAATACTCTTATTTCGGTGCTTTGTGTCTATTGTCTTAATGTAAGTTTTTTTTTTTGTGTGTCTCGTACTGATCTTTTGAGTTAATCTAATTGCAATTGATTTGTGCAGGTTGTTCTTATATTGTACTGTTACACCACTGTCCCAGCTTCGGGGAGGGTTGAGCGCTCACAAACATGTTATTGTACTGTTACACCACTGTCCCAGGTTAGGGGGCTGGTTGGGCCGGATCCCGCTAACATGTTTAACCCTGCCACATTCTGTATGTATGTGTCTGTCCCAAGTCAAGAGCCTGTAATTCAGTGGTTGTCGTTTGTTGCTGTGTTACATATTTGTTTTTCGTTCATTTTTTTGTACATTAATTAGACCGTTAGTTTTCTCGTTTGAATTGTTTTACATTTGTGATTTCCGAGCCTTTTATAGCTGACTATGCGGTATGGGCTTTGCTTATTGTTGAAGGCCGTACGGTGACCTATAGCTGTTAATTGCTGTGTCATTTGGTCTCTTGTGGAGGGTTGTCTCATAGGTAATCTTCGTTTTTATATCAACCCTGCCATATTCTTTGTGTGCCTGTCCCAACTCAGGGACCTGTAGTTAAGTTGTTGTCGTTGGTTCATGTCTCGACTCATATTTGATATTTTGTAAATTATTTTGTTATGTATAATTAGGCCGTAAGTTTTTTCGTTTGAATTGTTTCTCACACTTTTCACGTTGGGCCTTTTGACAGTATCGGGGTTTTTCATTGTTGAAGGCCTTAATTACGGTTGCCTATAATTGCTTACATCCACTTCATATTTGAACTCCGGTGGAAAGTTGCCTCATTAGCAATCATACATTTCTACATTTTTATTTATTTACCTGACTTTTAAACTCGTGTTTCCTGAACCAAGTCCTGAACATGCATGACATATTTGTCACTGGGTGTTAAAAATTAGCAACAAACAATCAATCTATTTAAACTTGTGTTTGATAAGAAGAAAAACCATTTGATATTCATTCATTTATTTGGGGGGGGGCAGGAGGATTTCATATATGAATATGGTTGGCTGGTAAGAGCTGAAAAATAGGCATAATTAGCAACAGATTAAAAAGGTTAATAATGCCCTCTTCCCTTCCCCATCCTTCATTTATAAATTTAAACTGACCACCACGGAATAGCCCAACTTAGTGTTGAAAGTAGCGTTAAACACCAATCAATCAAAATCCCTTCCCTAGAATATCAAATAGTCGTCCCTTAACTGTTATTGTCCGTGTAGTTCTTATATTTATCCAGATTATCGTCCTACAAGGATGTCCTATACTAAGACTGTCATACCATAAAAACGTTTATAACACAGCTCACATTCTAATATATCTGCATTCATAAATTTATTAATGTCATTTAGACTAAACGACGCCATGTTTGTTATGTGCCTCTGCCGTCTAAACTACCTATCAAAAAAGAAGAGGTGGAAGAGAGCCTGAAGATCTTCCCTATGCAAAAAAACAGAAATGGACCTCTTCTGGCTCACTACGGAAGAACAAAACAAAAAAACACGCCCCCGCTCGTGTGGGTGCACTCGACTCCAATCTTAATTGACAAGGATAGTCAGTTTTCCTATCAAAGATCGGTGGTTTTTTCGGGGCACTCCGTCTTCTATCTCCATTAAAGAAATATTTCAAAGGTAACAACACTCGTCAAACAAAAAATGACCGGAAAAATAAAGATAACACTCTCTTTTGTTTACGTCCCAAGTCATTAGTCTGTAATTCAGTGGTTGTCGTTGGTTCATGCCTGTCACATATTTTTCATAAATAGTATTGTTATAAATTATGCCGTTAGTTTTCACATTTTTTTCATGTCGGGGCCTTCTTTAGCTGACTATACGGTAAGGGCTTTTCTCATTGTTTGGTTTATTCCTGCTACTTACACGAATAACTGCATAGTATCTATCCATTTTTGCACGTAAACTAAGGCTTGTAATAGCTAATAAAAACATAAAATTATTCAGAATACAGAATGCTTTTTTTATGCCAATTTAACAATTCGCGTCAGTAAATTAATTGTAGACCGTATTTATTTATATACCAACATAGACTTTTTTGTTGTTTAATTCATTTGTTTTCAAACAAGTAAGAAAACCAAGGCAAGCACCAAGTTCAACACTTAGTATATATCAGTGGTCCTCCCCATCTAAAAGAGTTGAGGACATTTGTTTGAAATATTATATATATATGATGGATACAGGAATTAAAACCAATTAGCAAATATTTGTGTTTGTACTACTCAATGATTATTTGTTCATGTTGATTTTTTTCTGTTTCATACCAGTATGATTCTATGTTATCTTATCAATCATAAGCATTTAAATGGTTCATTTCTAAAATTTGATTGCGCTATCTTGCCGTCAACTCAATTACGAGGTCAATGACGTCAAATAATATATGACGTCATGATGACGTTTTATGAAAAAAGAAGGGTAAAAAGAAAACAACAACAAAAATAGTAACTACATAATGAATAAAATATATAAAATGTATTCAATAAATGATTTTTTTTAGAAATATAAAGAAAAGAAAACAATTATCTATTTTTCACACAAAGGACATATATGTCCTTCCCGCAGTAAGCCAGGGGAGGACATATATCTCCCTGCCGCAGTAAGAGGGTTAAACGGAAAACTGACCGTCTGTTTAAGTTATCATTTTACGATGATTTTCATTTGAGGATGTTGCATAATCACTCAGCTGATTTGTTTTATTTTTATTTATTACGAGTCGATCAATTGTACTATTCGGTAGGTTAAGGGTGGGAGTTAACGGTAGATTTATTATATTCATTGAATCAAAATTGAAATATAAAAGGTAGAAAGACAGCTGATGGATAATGTGATTGCAAACGTACGACACTTGACCAGCTTGTAATCAGCAGTGGATTTTTTTTTCACCACCATTTCGTTGATATGGAAGATATCTTCTAAAAATGACAGAAATTAGCTCTTTATCGGTTAATTAATATGCGATTGACAGATATCTTCATTTATAGGATTACAATCTTTAACGAGAATCTCAATTTACAACTAACATGAAGTCCTGGACATTCAATAATGTTTTACAAAATAATGACAAGTGGTGATATAAATTAAACTCCCAGTCATGTGAAATTAATCAGGTAAACTGGGAGTCATATTTTTCTGGACTTTTAAAAATAAATTGAGGCAGATGCACATGAATTTAATGCATCATAATATTATTAGGCTACTCCCTCATGTTCCAAGCAACAAATTTTATTTAGACTTAAATTCAAGTTGACAGTACAAATGGTATCAATAAATAAATAACAACTATATTGTCAAAACCTTTTTATTAAGAACTTTCTATATATACATTTTGTACAATAACATGAAAAAACTGCAAGTATATTTTTTATTGCATCTATAACAATTTCCTTAGTGATAAGCACGAAAACACTATGCAACCGAAACGGTAATGGAATCTCACTTCTCCAAGAAACTGACCACTTCTCCCTTCACTCTCATGGAAGGAGAAGTCACTTCTCCCTCTCAAAAATCCTAGATTAGGCCCTGAAAGACATCATCACATGCAGTCATTTTGATTTGATGAAGCAAAGAAAATCAAGAAAAACAATTGTTTTATGATTTAAAAGTGTACAAATTATACAAATACTAATTTCTTAAAAGATTTTAATGAATTTTATGACAAGCATCCACTGCAGAAATGTCAATTTTTTCGTTATATAAACAAGAAAAAATTTCTTTGTTGATTAAAAAAAGAACATTTCATCCTTAAAATCGCCCAAAGAACATCTGTTCCATATTCTTTCTTCGATTAAGTGTATTGCCCAGTTTCAACCTTTAAGCTTATGGTTACTTATTCTAAACTTTGTACATTTTTATTGGTACCCAAAATACCTCAAAGCACTCTAAAACTAGAAGCTCTTCATATTTACGAAACGCTATTTTATGAAAACTAAAAGTACTTTTGAATAATGTCATGGGTCTTTCAGGTTTTAAATCGGAACTGGGGAGACCTTTTTTTGCCCCTTTTTAGAAACTTGAATAGACCACTTTCGACTTTGAGCACTTTCCTATAAATTCCTATTTCACAATGCTTATGTCATTTCGTCACAGTAAGAACAGATTTTTTAATGATGTCACATTTACACCGATTGACATGATCCAAGACGTTTCTGCCACTCTGCCAGTTTGGCCATAGTCGTTTCAGCCAGACATTTCAGCCATGCTGCCAGTTCGGCCATACTTTGTAAAGTCGGTTCAGCCATGGTGATATTGTTATATAAAGAGAGGAAAATAAAATTGGTTTTAGAAAGAGATGTTGTGGAAAATACATTTTAATCATTTATATTCATGGACAAAAATGGGTAAGAATTTGTGATTATTTGTCAAATTAAGGATTGCTTACTATACAATTCGTTGGTAAAATGATGATTATTAATAAAAAAAAAAAGTGTTAATAATATACCGACCACAATAACATAGTTATAAAAAAAGAAAAAAATAAGGAGATTCGGTATGATATTGCCAATGAAACAACTGCAGAGAGTTCAATCTCATAGCTACAATTATCAAACAAATTCTGTTAAAATGGAATTTACATGGCAGGTGTATAAATATTGGATGCAGTTGGTTTCCATGTTTGTAATACTTATATTTGTTATGGAACAAACATTAACATGATAACTGTTTCGATTTGTCGATTGCCAGGTATTCTTTCTTTCGTCTGCAAATTGTTTATTTTCTATTCTCTAGATCTGTTATAAAAAATTTTATTATCATGCACCAAAGTCAAAGGGAAAAAATATTAATGTTTCAATCATGCAAGATATAAGAAAGTCTTGTGTCCCGTCTTGTTTCAGAGCAGATGCACTCTTTATGACAAAATCACTTTTTGTTAAGTAATTTTCTTTTCAAAGCAAACTTCTGTCAAAAGAAGTAATGCATATATATATATATTAATATGGGCACAAAGTCCCCAATTACGGTAGAAAAATCAATTAAAAAAAAAAAAAAAAAAAAATCTACTAATGAACTCAAAATTGTTAACTTTTTTTTTCTAACTTTTTTTATTTTCCAGCATCTGCGCAGAAATCTTTTCCGGTATCATTTATCTCGGGATTTGAGTAAAATACTATTGGGACATGCCTTATAACATAACAGTAAGCAAATCAATATAAAAATCAACATACTAATGAAATCATAGTGTTTCTTTGTTTACATTGAAAATGATGTCACAACTAAAACAAACAATCCAAAACTGAGGATGAATATATCAAACTACTACTTAATAGCAAGTGTAGAAAAACACTTAAATTAATATCATCTTTTATTAATCAATCATTTGAATTAAGGAAAAATGTCCTGACAAACGAGTAATATCAGTGGTCTCGTTAGCCCAAAATAGAAGGGCGCCGCGCCCTGTGTGCCCTCATCCGCGCCCTTCTGCCCTGACGCCTTTTCCCAAAAAACCCTTGTGCCGTTTTGGCAATGTACTGGTAAAATTGCTTTTTGTCTCATCGATTTCTAATCACAAAGTTAAATTACATATATGACACCTGGTGATTGCCCCCAGGTCATGTCATTAAAATCAATTACAGTTGATTAGACTTCAAAGGTGTTAATAACTAGGTAATTTAATTAAGACAATATACCTTGTCAAATTGAATATAAATTGATGAATGTGTCGGCGAGTGTTTTAAGCTTGGGTCGGCATTTTCGATCTCCAAGTCCCAATGGAAGAGTGTAAAAATGAAGACTTTCATGACTTTAGTATAGAATTTAAGTCATCAAAATACAACTATGCCTTCACAGAAACACCGTCCATCTCCACTTCATCGTAAACGTGTTGGAAATTAATTTTGGAGTTACTTCCCCTGTTTTAGCTTATTACAAATTTGTGCTCCTAAAATATTATCTATCTTTGACAATAGGAATAAAGTACCGATTAAATACAAAATTATATAAGAATGTTACCTTAAAGATCAAAACTGTCTTTGAACATACCAAAAAAAATATATTGCAATTCATTTTTGATAATCATACTTTTATCAATCCATGTTCTATCTAGACATTGTCAATTTAGATTATAGTTAAATCTGGTGAAAGTTGTTAAGCTGTAATCCTACAAAAATCGAGTTAGGAGTAGCTAAACTATCATGACAAGTTAATTGGACGAAGTTATACTAAGTAATTCATTGACGGGAACATTGAAAAAAGTTGAGAGGGCCAAACTCTAGCTGAAAATTTTAAATGAGACAAATATGAGATGTTTAGTTTATGCTGTTTTTTTTTTTGGAAAGGGGGTGTTATAGTTATAGTTATTTTGACTCTTTTGGTTAATAGTGATGTGATGTATGATCGTGTATTGCCATGTATTATGAACATGTAGTATGAATGAATTTTTTAATGCAAATTTTATAGAATAAATAATCAAAACAACAACTTATTATCTTTATTGTCAACATATACAGCAAAAAAACAATGTGAACTCGTGATACACACAGAAACGTAGACAAAAAAAATGAGCAGTGCCTTTTCCTATCATAAAAAGTACCCTGCCCTCCACTGGCACCCTGCCCCTTTCAATTTCTAGCTAGAGCACTGAATATGAACATAATGAAGCTATAACATACAATGTATGTATGTCAGTAGCCTATTCTACATTAACCTATGTATATTAATATATATATAACTGCAAATTTCATTGTTCGAAATGTGCCTATTAATATGTTATGTAGTATTGTTTAATTGCTGCATCATAACCATTTGTATACTAGTTGTATGGGCAGTAGTCAATTATTGTAATTGAGTTTGTGCCAATAAAATATTTGTATTTGTATTTTGTACTAAAATCCCTAACAACAAGACCAACATCGGAAACATTTCCATATTTTCCTTTCTTTTTCAACAGATTCTGGAGTTAAAATATGCTTGAATTCAAAAAATAATTTATACAGACTTTGTCCCCTTTCACAGGTAACACCTGCCTCATAATCATATTAACAAAATGAAAAGTGTGGCCGAATTGACTATGGCTAAAATGATTGTGGCCGAAAAGACAATGGGCTAACTGGTATTGTGGCCGAAACTTCTCGAAAGGGATTGACACTGAGTTAACCACTGTAACTCATTCATATAAAATAATTCGAGATTTGTGTATAAAATCCATTATTCTTTCAAATGAACATTCAGAAATATTTTTTTAAAGTTTCATGAGCTAACAAGGTAGAACTTGTCTGATATAAGGCAATATAATTGACTGATTCTTGATTGTAAAATGGAAAAATAATAATGTATAAATAAGGGAGAAAACATTTCAGTCATTTTTGTTTGATACTATTATTGATAGCAATGATACCGGGCGGCGTTGTAAATTTCACACTTGCAGTTTTATATTAAAAAATATGAAACCATTTATTTCACATTTGTTGTTGAAGTCATTTTCAAATTTCGTTTACTTTGTAAACAGCAAGACAAGCTGAGGTCGAACCAAAATGCACACCAAATGCAGCCATGAGATTCTTCAAAATTCTCAAAACACATGTAAATCACTTCCGGTTGGGAGGGTGACACTAAAGACCTGAACGCGGACCTGAAAAGATATATACGAGTCGATTTATTCAAATTGCATTTTTTTTTTTTACTTACAGATGGATTTTGAGATGATAAAGAAAAAGTTTAATATCTCATCAAAAGCAAGAATAATTTTGAGAAAATCAATTTTTGATGTCAAAACAATCAATCAAATAGAAGCTACAGTCATTTCGTACCTTCCCCATTTTCGTACCAACAACAACAACAATTTGTATTAGTTAATCAAGACGCCCCGAGAAGCAGAACAATTACAGTTTAAATTAAAGTGTACAAATAATTGTGATGATTTTTTTTTTTTTTATTGAACTATTATAATACATGACAATAAAACTAAAACTATGTAGGAAAAGGGAGACAACAAACACAGTGTATTCCCAAAGATAATGAGTGAGTGAACACAATCAGTACCGTTGTATTATTGAAGGAAGAGCTGGGGCCACTCATGTCTTATTACTTAATTTTGCTCTTCTAGTCTTTATTAAACTATCTATTAATTTTATCATTATATTATTAACCATTGGATCTTCATTTGACATCAACCATATAAATTTTGATTGGTCATTTAGAAATTTAAAATTAGTAAATTTAGAAGATCATGAAATCTAAAATGAAACTGGACCTTTCAGTTTTAAGTGATGGACATTGAAGAAGAAAATGAATTTCATCCTCAACAATGTCATTGTTACATAATTTACAAATTTTTTTATCTGGGGGTATTCCTTTGTGTCTGCCCTTTTCTATTTCAAGTTCACTGTGGGCACTAATTCTAAATTTGGTCAAGGACGTATAACTAACATATAATATACGTCCTGGATTTGGTTAACTCATTTATTGTTTTACAATTATTTAACAGTAAATATTTTTCGACAAATTACAATTTCGTACTCATGATCAACAGTGGCGGATCCAGAGGGGGGGGGTTCCGGGGTTGGAACTCCCCTTTTTTCTTGACGATCAATGCATTTGAATGGGGACATATAGTTGGAACCCCCCCCCTTTATCCTGGGTTGGATACCCCCCCTTTTAAAAGTGGCTGGATCCGCCCCTGATCAAAATCATTTCGTACCATAAGTGCCAACTGCATATACCATTTCGTACCATATAGACTAAATGCATGTTTACTTCGAATCAAATGTTTGTTAACTTCGTTATAATTTTGTACCGACATCGGATGATGGTTGATTTTGTAAAAAAAACAAATCATAATTCACTGAAAAGGGAAAGACAGGCACTTGTATCTGAAAAAATACCTATATACTTTAATATAACGCAAAGCATATATATAGGTGATATTTTTCAGAGACAAGTGCATGTGTAGTCGTGGTCTAAGGGGAAATATCTATTGCATTTTCATATTACTAACCTACCAGAAGGCCTCAACTCAACAGGGATACCTTGTGGTCGATACTGTTGTCTATTTGACCATTTCCTCAGACAATGACTGCCATAAACTCCAAGAAGACGTGTGAAAACTGGCAAAATTGGCTTGAAACGTTACCAACCGATGAGATCGACTACTGAATAGCACTTTTACACATTTTCAATGACACAGTGCTGTCGGTTAAGGTGTGTATGTGTGTGATGGTGGAACTACTAGACTCGAAATATTTTTAGAGTTAAACCAGGATTAATCAGTTATCATTTAAATGTTGATGATAATTAAAAAAAGAAAAGAAGTGTAAAGCTGAAGAGGCGGAATATACGGTTTATTCACGGTTCTCCAACATTTGAAAAATCCAACTCACGTTTATCCAACAAGCGTCGGCATACAATAGATGGACTTGGTGTTTAAATAGCAATTATAATTGTTGTTCTAGGGGGTTAAAGTGAGACCTGTATACAATATAATATAATTTTCATATTATACTTTTTAATAATAAATGTAAAATAATGAATAAATTCCGAAAAAAATCAAAAATAAATGGGTTATAATCTAAAATCAAAATAATTACGACAGCTTGAAAAAGGTTTTTGTTTAACAATTTAGTAGAGTAACAATAAAACATAACACTGTATCGTTCTGCATCTTTAGTCGGACTCTGTCTTCTTATTTTATAAAGTGGATCACCAATTTCAGCTTAGTAAAGATTTCAAAGAAGCAGTTCTCATTGAGCTGGTACATATTTACCTAATGCATGAGTTTGAATGCTATCTAAACATTTGTTAGTTGTAAAAGAAGCTGTATTATATATTTCACAACCATAATCAATTTTTCATCCAATCAAAGATAAATATTTTTTCTAAATGTATGGCTGGTTGCGCCCCATCTGGTTCCTGTAAGTAATTTCATACAATTCAGAACTTTCATGCACTTAGTTTGTAAATTTTGAATATGCTTAACTTTGGAAAGTTCCTGTCAAAAATTAATCCTAAACAGATGCGGATCCAGGATTTTGATAAAGGGGCGGGGCCCCAAAGTAGGCAACGTTTGGAGTGAAACATGTAAAAAGTCTATGCATTAATCATATATGTAGCTCCATAAGGGGGCAAGCATTCTGTCTCCCCCTAATTCCGCCTCTGCTAAAAACTATATACAATATATGATGTCAAGTTATTAAGTTTTATTTAAATTTTCCTTCTAGTAAATATCATAACAACAATTTTTACTTGGAGAAATTTTAAAACCCACATGTAGAGCACCATTTACATACATTCTCGTATTATATTTTTTCTGTTATGGTGGCCGGTTAAGGCCATTTCGCGTTTTCGCGTTTTCGCGTTTTCGCCTTTCATATTCTATAGGGCGAAAACGCGAAAATGCGAAATCGCGAAGTCGAAAACGCGAAAACGCGAAAAGGCGAAGTCGAAAACGCGAAAAGGCGAAGTCGAAAACGCGAAATCGATTTCGCGTTTTCGACTTCGCGTTTTCGACTTCGCGTTTTCGCGTTTTCGACTTCGCCTTTTCGCGTTTTCGCGATTTCGCCTTTCGCGTTTTCGCGATTTCGCCTTTCGCCTTTTCGCGTTTTACGATATACATGTTATTATAACATAACATTTCAAATATAATTGGAGACAAGACTACAAAGTATGTCATTCAAATGATTGTCATATAAATTTCATATCTGTGGTTTACTTTAAATATTTTCATAAATTAGACAATTCCTTTACATTCTTTGTTTCAAATACTCTAACAAGTCATTATCTTTTAAAAGTGTCAAATTCATAAGTTAAGCCACAATGTAAACTATAGGCGGTTTTTGTTGTTGTAATTATATTTTGTTTATATTCATCTATTGTTTACATGTGTATATTAGTAGATTAATTATGTTTTAGTCATGTAGTTGATATTGTATTTAGAGAGCCTTATTTAAAATTGGTTTAATCCAAATGAATTACTCTCTTTAAATAAAGATATTATCATTATTATTATTATTATTATTATTATTATTATTATTATTATTATTATTACTGAACAAATTTAAAACAGATGCATTTGTATAAAATGCCTTTGAGTATACAATTTGCTTGAAATCATATTTTTGACATTTTAAAATATATTTGTTAGTTGACCAGATTCAGTTTCTCTATTTGTTTTGTTAATCTGGTTCTGACACGGGGAGGATTGTTGTTATTGTCTACCGCTTCAACAGTATATCCCTTGTCCTTTGGTGTCTCCTGTAGATGAACAAATTTCCATCTTTGAAAATTTGAAATATTAATCAATGCGTTTAGTAATATATGGGAAACACAGTCTACATTTACATGAATTTTCCATAAATCCAGGTTACTTTTTGTTTAAATTAAAAGAACATGTGACAGGTTTAGGATATCTTTGCTAAGATCAACCTACGACAGTTTTGAGGCGAGGTCTTGGATAGTCCTAAGAGGATCATAAGACATGTCATAAGATATTCTAGTATCTTATAACAGGTCTTAAGATAGCTTCGCGAAACCGTCCCAAGTTTTATTTGACAAAAGTCTTATCTCCACAATGTTTTAAATTTTAAACTTTTTCACACAAGCTAATTTAAATATTAAAATTTTAGATTCACAACAAGAGCATTAAATGAATGATTATGTATTTTAAGTAACCATGGCGATAATAATCATTAATTTCATTTATTTTAAAATGTCCAAACTATAACTTCCAGCAAATTGTATGTTCAAAGGCATTTTATACAAATGCATCTGTTTTTAAATTTGTTCAGTAATTGTCAACAAAGAATGTGAAGAAATTGTCTAATTTATGAAAATATTTAAAATACGTCACAGATATGAAATTTATATGACAATCATTTGAATGACTTATACTTTGTAGTCTTGTCTCCAATTATATTTAAAATGTTATGTTATAATAACATGTATATCGTAAAACGCGAAAAGGCGAAAAGGCGAAATCGCGAAAACGCGAAATCGCGATAACGCGAAATCGCGAAGTCGAAAACGAAAACGCGAAGTCGAAAACGCGAAATTTTCGACTTCGCGTTTTCGCGTTTTCGACTTCGCCTTTTCGCGTTTTCGCGTTTTCGACTTCGCGTTTTCGCGTTTTCGCCCTATAGAATATGAAAGGCGAAAACGCGAAATGGCCTTAACCGGCCACCATATTCTGTAAAAACTTAATGCATGACTCTTATTTCCATATAGCAACGTCATCATTTAACAAAATAAATCATTGACTATAAACTGGGACATAATATATTGTTAGTATAATAGTCCCAGCCATAATATTAGATAAATTGGACTATTACAACTCCTTTGAAGGGTACCATTCCTAGTTTGCTTAACTATACACTATACACGCAATGGTCTATGAAAGAATGTACCAACTCGCCTTTAGTCTACTACCTAATAAAGTGAGCAGACTTACGACCGCTTATTCAACTTGCTGAAGACACAAACTCCAACTAGCACCACATATATTCTTTTCTGTTACCTGCTATTCCGCCCAACGAGCATTCGTCAACATTACCTAGCTGCTTTTTCAATGTTTCTCAGATACTATATCAAAGTAATAGGCTAACTATATTTGGTGTATGGTAACTATGATTGTAAAGTGTACATGTCTGTCTGGAAAGATTCATCTGACCATCACCTTATTTACATTTTACTTTTTGTGCTTTATTTAAAGATTTTAATTTTTTGTGTTACACTAAAAAATGTGTCAGCAATTTAAACCATTTCCTGTGCATAATTTCAAGATTGTGTACTAAGTGTATTTGTCCATCAGTGCTAATATTGTTGATAATTTTATACCATTGAAAACTAGTTTCTTTGATAATCACTGGTTTGTATATTAGTGCTCTTTGATGAAATATTTTTTTTTTTACAATTTTGACTTTTTTTTCAACTATCAATCCGTTAGTATATTCAACAGTTTATTTCATTAATCCCTATTGCCAAAAATGGCTGGTTAACAGTTAGCCGTGAAGCCATGTTTTTGAATGAAATCAAAATTGTATTTCCTATTTCTAGTGTGTGGTTAAAAATTACAAAAGTAACTGCAATGTACACGAAATCATCACTCAGTCTTTTTTTCTTATTCTTATAAGTAAAAATTGAAATCAAGCATAAGCATTATTTTAAAGAAAATAACAAGAAAAACTATACTACGTTCATATCACATTGAAAAAAAAGTTAGAATCTCATTTTTGGTTTACGTAAAGTTATTAAAAGTAAAACTATAAATTTTGAGTATTTCATTGATAAACTTCACTTCGTAAGTCACAGTTAATGGCCAAAATACCAAATATACAGACTCGAACTAATACACGGCAACAAGAGGCTCTAAGAAACTTGAACTGCTCACCTGGCATTTTTTCATAAAATTGATAGAATGCAATAACTTAAAGAAATATTTCATAAAGTGTTTGGCAAAAAAGCACAAATTGTGTAGAGAAATCACCATTCGAGGGGAAAAATTCAAATGTGTTGACTTATTTGCAGAAATTATTTAGCTGATAATTTTGGTTATCTATAGTTTCAGGATATAGTTTACGCCGCCACGAGTTGATTGACCGTTATATCTGTTTCACAGATGACGACGGATATGTTCCATCTGTTGTAACCACAATCCCGTCCTCTTTTCCTCGAATGTGACCTACCGAATTAGACTTATCACCGGGTTTGTACTTACATGAGCAACACGACGGGTGCCACATGTTGAGCAGGATCTGCTTATCCTTCCGGAACACCTGAGATCAACCCCGGTTTTTGGTGGGGTTCGTGTTGCTCAATCTTTAGTTTTCTATGTTGTGTTTTGTGTACTGTTGTTTGTCTTTTCGTCATTTTTCGTTTTTTTGCCATATGGCATTGTCAGTTTGTTTTTCGACTTATGAGTTTGAATGTCCCTTTGGTATCTTTCGCCTCTCTTTTATATATAAAACACAACGAAGCTAAAATTCATCATACAATGTCGATGATGATTTGTTTGACTTATTTGTAGATCTTTTTTCTGTTGATCATTTTTGCTATTTAGTTATCTATATCAACTACTGTTTATAAAAAAAACCCCACAAAATAGGTAAAAATCGTAATTAAGGGAAATAACTTGACTAGTACAAGGAGCCACTGATGATTTCAGTCATTTTAAAAATGAGATGATGTTGTGCTTTGATTGCCATTAGGCAACTAATCACCAGAGACCAAATGAGACCAAATTGCGTAGACTTGGAAATGCCATGTTGACTTACCGGTAGATCTTGTCACGTCCTGGTAATTTTTGGGATTTATAGATTCTCTTTGTCGAGTACAGGGTTTCTGTAAAAAAGGAAAACCTACACAACAAATGGATAAATCGCTCAAGGGCAAACACTGTGGTAATTTTTTTAATTCTTGGCTTTTAACTTACCTTTACTGTTTAGTCAATTTCTGGTAATATCCTTTTGACGTGGCTCGGTACTTATGCATCCCGCTATTGTGTTGTTGTGCTGTGGTAATTTTTTGTATTCTTGTCTTTCATTTTTTGCTTATGTGCTTTGTCTATATGTCATTTTGTTTTTCTTTGTTGACATATTTGTTTGTTTTTATAGTGATAAAGATTATAACACAATGTTGACTGCTAGTTTACCCCTATTTTTTACATTTTTATACCTTTTATGTCTGTTTGTTTTGTTCACACATTGTTGTCAATATAATGGAATTTTAAGCGACTGTCATACAAGTGAGAGGTTTAGCTAGCTATAAAACTAGGTTTAATCCACCATTTTCTATATATATACATAAGAAAATGCCTGTACCAAGTCAGGAATATGACAGTTGTTTTCAATTCGTTTGATGTGTTTGAGCTTTTGATTTTGCCATTTGATAAGGGACTTTCCGATTTGAATTTCCCTTGGAGTTCGGTATTTTTGTTATTTTATTTTTTTCCAATAAGAAGTCAACTGACGATTTATTCCTTAATGAGTTGTTGACTCTAAAATTAGAAGGTATTGTCCTATTGATCGTATTTTCTACTTCAAAACAGTTTCTTTCTTTCTAGTAATTTTTTACCAAAAAATATAAAATTTGGCAAAAATTATCAATCAAGGGCAATTACTCCTACGAAGAGTCGTCTGTCGTTTTGGTCACGAAATGGACAGTATTATGGTGGCCGGTTAAGGCCATTTCGCGTTTTCGCGTTTTCGCCTTTCATATTCTATAGGACGAAAACGCGAAAACGCGAAATCGCGAAGTCGAAAACGCGAAAAGGCGAAGTCGAAAACGCGAAAACGCGAAGTCAAAAACGCGAAATCGATTTCGCGTCTTCGACTTCGCGTTTTCGCGTTTTATTTCGCGTTTTCGACTTCGCCTTCGCGATTTCGCGTTTTTAGCGTTTTCGCGATTTCGCGTTTTCGCCTTTTCGCGTTTTTACGATATACATGTTATTATAACATAACATTTTAAATATAATTGGAGACAAGACTACAAAGTATAAGTCATTCAAATGATTGTCATATAAATTTCATATCTGTGACGTATTTTAAATATTTTCATAAATTAGACAATTTCTTCACATTCTTTGTTGACAATTACTGAACAAATTTAAAACAGATACATTCTTTGTTTCAAATACTCTAACAAGTCATTATCTTTTAAAAGTGTCAAATTTATAAGTTAAGCCACAAAACTATAGGCGGTTTTGTTGTTGTAATTATATTTTGTTTATATACATCTATTGTTTACATGTGTATATTAGTAGATTAATTATGTTTTAGTCATGTAGTTGATATTGTATTTAGAGAGCCTTATTTAAAATTGGTTTAATCCAAATGAATTACTCTCTTTAAATAAAGATATTATTATTATTATTATTATTATTATTATTATTATTATTATTATTACTGAACAAATTTAAAACAGATGCATTTGTATAAAATGCCTTTGAGTATACAATTTGCTTGAAATCATATTTTGACATTTTAAAATATATTTGTTAATTGACCAGATTCAGTTTCTCTATTTGTTTTGTTAATCTGGTTCTGACACGGGAGGATTGTTGTTATTGTCACCGCATTCAACAGTATATCCCTTGTCCCTTGGTGTCTCCTGTAGATGAACAAATTTCCATCTTTGAAAATTTGAAATATTAATCAATGCGTTTAGTAATATATGGGAAACACATTCTACATTTACATGAATTTTCCATAAATCCAGGTTACTTTATGTTTAAATTAAAAGAACATGCGACAGGTTTAGGATATCTTTGCTAAGATCAACCTACGACAGTTTTGAGGCGAGGTCTTGGATAGTCCTAAGAGGATCATAAGACATGTCATAAGATACTCTAGTATCTTATAACAGGTCTTAAGATAGCTTCGCGAAACCGTCCCAAGTTTTATTTGACAAAAGTCTTATCTCCACAATGTATTAAATTTTAAACTTTTTTCACACAAGCTAATTTTAATATTAAAAATTTTAGATTCACAACAAGAGCATTAAAAGAAAGATTATGTATTTTAAGTAATCATGGCGATAATAATGATTAATTTCATTTATTTTAAAATGTCCAAACTATAACTTCCAGCAAATTGTATGTTCAAAGGCATTTTATACAAATGCATCTGTTTTTAAATTTGTTCAGTAATTGTCAACAAAGAATGTGAAGAAATTGTCTAATTTATGAAAATATTTAAAAGACTTATACTTTGTAGTCTTGTCTCCAATTATATTTAAAATGTTATGTTATAATAACATGTATATCGTAAAAACGCGAAAAGGCGAAATCGCGAAAACCCGAAAACGCGAAATCGCGAAAAGGCGAAATCGCGAAGTCGAAAACGCGAAAAGGCGAAAAGGCGAAGTCGAAAACGCGAAATCGATTTCGCGTTTTCGATTTAATTCGCGTTTTCGACTTCGCCTTTTCGCGTTTTCGACTTCGCGTTTTCGCGTTTTCGCCCTATAGAATATGAAAGGCGAAAACGCGAAATGGCCTTAACCGGCCACCATACAAACCGGCATTTCCTAGTTACTTGCAAAAGTCTAGGTAACGTGAGAAATACTCACCACAGCAGATTAAAACAGATAATGACGGACAACCAGATCATTTATAACCATGTTATAAAATCAGAGGATGACCTACACAAACTGTTAGTCGACGGCAGCACCAATACTCGCATCAGTATCTATATCTCACTTTGTTGCTCAGTTTAGAAAGAATGTGTTTATGCATTGCATATCAAAAGAGCTGATCGACTGTGATAAACAAAAGAAAAGAGTTCTAAGAAAACTATAACTTTAATCAACCAAAAAGTTTCTACAACTATGCAATAGCCGTACGTTGTGCTATCGCTAACGAGAAAAAATAACTACATATTTTTTATCATATTTTAATCTATTCTGTACTTTGTCTGGCTTTTTAATCTTTTTTTGATTCTAGCGTCACTGATGAGTCATTTTTTAGACGAAACGCGCGTCTGCCGTACACAATTTCAATCCTGGTATATGTATATATATATATATATGAGATTATTTACCGGATTCTTAGTATGCAACGTACTATGAACAATTAACTCTAGTTTGTTCTTATGTTGTGCTTTTTTACCACTGTCCCAGGTTAGGGGGAGGGTTGAGGGCTCACAAACATGTTTAACTCGTCACATTCTTTATATGCCTGTCCCAAGTCACTGCGGAGCCTGTAGTTCAGTGGTTGTCGTTGGTTTATGTCGGTCATATTTGTTTTTCGTAAATTGTTTTGTTATAAATTTGGCCGTTAGTTTTTTCAATAGGTGGCCTTTTATATCCGACTATACGGTATGCGTTTTTCCCATTGTTGAAGGCCGTACAGTTGCCTATAATTGCTAACATCCACTTCATTTGAACTTTGGTGGATAGTTATCTCATTGGCAATCATACCTCATCTCCTTATTTTATCAAACCCTATCCATTGCTCCAGACAAATGGAAACCATGAAGTTTTTATTACAATAAGTGGAACTTGAATTTTTAAACTGTACTGTACATAGATCTATAGTCTATTAACCAAGGGACTGTGCAATATTTATCTGAGGGTGGGGCCGGTGTACAGCAAATATTTAAAAAAAAAACAAACTTTATGCCCCGCCAATATTTATTATAAAAAAAGTTCTTGCCCGCTTCAATTAATGAAAAAAAGTCCTTGCCCGCTGGAAAAAATAAAACACACATATGGAAACATGATATTTTTTAACTAAAATGCACAACATTCAATAATACATGTATATCAGAGATGATATTTAAACTCAAATGCATATATTTCAATATTATAAAGATTTTATTTTTGTGAAGAAAGTCAACTTAGGAGCGCTGTAATTGGATGTATGGGTACAATATATTTTTTTATTTATCTATGAATAACTGCAGTGTGTATATTTACAATATAAATTTTGAAACCTATTGAAATATTTTCTAGAGAATTATTCAAAAGATTTACAAATTTCATAATTTGGTGCAAAATGATGGTGGCATGGATAACATAAACAAACTCCGTTGGAAGTTGGTCATGATACTATTTGGCTTCAATTTTTAAAACAGAATAATAAAGTACTAACACCACACATAACTATTTTATCCAGGTTTTTATTATACAAAAGTGGTAAATTTAGAATATGTTAGTATTGCCGATATGGCAGAATAAATAGTACCATTTTCCCTATACTGAAGATAGCAAGGGAAATCAAAATAAATCAGACTTCAGTTATGTTATACTATTTTGAAGCTTTTGATTAGTACATTTGATTTTTATCACAAAGAATAGAAAATTTTCACTGAGAACAATGCTGTGTTGAGAAAAGTGCTGATTCATCATAATAAGTCAAATTGATGGGTACTGACATAAATCTTTATTCTAGGATTTCAATATTAACTCTATTGTATAAAATGCACCAAACTATAGTTCTTTTGTATTTGTTTTCACCTTTCGCAATGATTAATTCAATTAGAAACACCAGAATTCAAGTCACGACAAATATTTTTAACTGAGATATTTGCCTTCTTTGCTGTGTAATTCCTTAAATTTATCACTGGGGTATTTCTCTAGCCATAAGCTATTAAAACGGGAAATGTTCTGGTTAAGTTTGTACTGTTTATGGAGTTAGGCAATATTTAGTCATACTAGAAGCATTTTCAGTGTTAAAATTGTCCATCTAAGAAAAAAAGAGGCCCACTTGAGGCTAAATTTAGATAGAATTTATATTCTCCTGTGTAAAGAATTGTTCACATTCTTGGCAATTCATGCAGCAAATATTTTAATAGTGCTTCATTTTGTAGTTTCTATCTTTTATTATATCAGGCGTATATAATTTTTCATTTTCTACTATTTGCAAGGACTTTTGTTGGAAATTAATACTCCCAAGGGACATAATTCAGCTTTGTCATAGATTAAGTTGTAATTCTTTTAATGTTTAAGAATTTAATTTTGTTATGTTAAAGATTTATTTACAATACAATTGAAGTTGTTTTATGTTTAAGCATTTATTTACCATATGTTATGTTATGTTTAATGTACAAAACATTGTTTATAGTTTTCAGATATTTTATTTATACAGACAATGCTTAATAATAATGTACTATAAGCAATTTAATATTTTTTAAAGTGCCAAACATTTATTTTTCTTATTTTAGCTTCAACATTCTTTGTTTTTTTTTTATACATTTGAGTTTAATGCTTTGATGCTCCTTTACTTTTATAAATAAAAATGTGAGTACAATATACATGTGTACAAATAGGTTGTATGTTATGGCTCATGGGTCACAGCTCGGATGCTTTTACTGACACACAGGGGGCAATCATTGATATTTTTCTCATTTTCTGATATCAAAAAATCATTTCCTGATATCAAGAATTCCAATTTTTGATATCAAAAATCATTTTTGACATCAGAAAATGTATTTCTTGATATAAAAATCGTCAGTATTATTTGATATCAGAAAATCTATTTTTGATATCATAAAATGGATTTCTTGATATCAAAATGATTTTCTGATATCAAAAATTGAATTATTGATATCAAGAAATCGAATTCCTGATATCAAAAGGGATTTCTTGATATCAAAATTGAATTCCTGATATCAAGAAAATATTTTTGATATCAAAAATCAATTTCTGATATCAGGAATTCAATTTTTGATATCAAGAAATATTTTTGATATCAGAAAATGAGGAATAAATAGTAAAACGCGCTCATAGTATATATATATATATATATATATATATATATATATATGTACATGTACATTTATATATTATGTTGGTCAGTATTTCATTTTTTTAAATGATTATTAAAAGCATAAACACAAAAAAATATATTGAAGCACTGTATTAGGTTATTTTGTTTTAGATTCAATTGTGTTTTTTTTCTTTTAAGTTATGTTTTTCCCACAGAAATCACAAATATATGTATTGATAAGAACATTTAGACTTTTAAACATGTTGCATTCAGATAATATATAAGTATATGAACTCACATCATCTCAAGCCATTGATATGTTAAAGGTGCTGTTATTCAATTTGATTTTAATAAATAGTTTTAATCTTTTATACTCTGATTTAATTTTTTTTTATGCACACACGAAGGGGTCTTAAAAAGTGTGCGCCCCGCCAAATGTTTGTTAAAAAAAACTTTTCGCCCCGCTCATTATTTGCATGAAAAAAGTATGTGCCCCGTCCATGTTTGCACCGGCCCCACCCTCAGATAAATATTGCACATTCGTCACAACTCGGCCGATTCCGTACCTTCATCTAGAAGGAGAGCGGATTCACCGAGGATTGCCGATTGAAATATTGCACAGTCCCTAATGTCTTATCAATGAGTTTTATCCATTTTAAAATAATATGAGTTTTTAATTTCTTGGTCTCCGATGTGTACAGTGTAAATACACGCGCGCTCTCTCTCTCTCTTTGTCTTTATTTTATTTTAATTTAACATTAATAACTTAAATTATTTGTAAAAAATATAGAGGAAAGCACAAAATTGGTAAGTTTTACTTCCGGATTTATCCGTTGTTGGTATCAAGAGTACGTTTCATTTCCGGTACAATTTTAGCCAATCAAAATACGCCAAGTACATGTGCTTCCTGTGATACACGTCTGTCAAAATTTTCGTCAACGAAGTAAATATTCTAAAACGTCAAAGTTGAGTGAAAGTTAGTGAATAATTTAGATAATTCACCAAAAGACTAAAAGAAAACTCAGCTAACTTAATTGTGTTCGTTGAAATTGAGAATGAAGATTGAAATTATGTCTTGGGTAGCACTTTCGTGTCTCTGGTTAATGTTTGCCGGTTCTGCCGCTTTGAAAGAAGGGCAATGTGAAGGTAAGAAATGATCACTGTCTTTATAACTTGATGTCAAACACGATTTATATATAGTCGCCCATCACCATATAGAGAAAGTTACGATCATTACTGACAAGTTACTATGATCATGTGCAAGTTACGACTATCTTATAATCAAGTTACCACTAGGTTAGTCCAAATAATTATGACGTCTTGGAAGGCTATTTTAAATTTTTGCTTTGACGCCTTCCTGCGACGTCATAATGCTGAAGCCACCATTTTCGGTTGGACTTTGAGAGCATATTTTGCTCTCAACTTTGAGACAATTTAGCCATAAAATTTTCATTGAAGGCTAAAAATTTTGCATATATAAAATTTCTTACCTTTTATGTGTTTGTTTGTGCAAAATATTTCCAATAAATCCCTACAGTAATAATAAAATAAGTTACAATTCCATCCGAGGCGGACGATTATCTACTGCTTTTTTTAAAACGTTTATCTGATTTCTTTTTAGGAGAGTATAAAATAATTTTTTGCACCAAACTCGGTAAAATTTGACAGACCAATTTCCGAACCTTTGTTTTATATTATCCGAAATTGAGGTCCGTCAAATTTTACCGAGTTTGGTTCAAAAATATATCTTATACTTCTAAATTGAAGCATCTTAAGGAGAAATCAGCTAAACGTTTCCATAAAGCAGTAAATACCTCTCAAGTCCAACTGAAAATATGAGTTCGGCGTTATGACGTCGATGTAAGGCGTCAAAGAAAAAAATATAATAGCCTTTCAAGACGTCATAATTATTTGGACTACCACTAGGTATCGGGTCCGTTCGCGCCCAATACACGTTCGCACCCTACGGCTACACGTTCGCACCTTTTTTTTTAATTAAAAAACCTGATGAATTATAAGATGTTTTTTAAGATGTTTATCTCAAAATAAAGAAAAAGTCGGCAATTTTTAAATTTTTTAAATGAAATATTGTTTTAATTGATTTTACCATTAATTATTATATGTTAATTATGACTTTTTATGTATGATTACTGTTAATATATGGTGTTTACACAGCTAAACTAGATGTAAATTCTGCTTGTTGTTAGCATAGGTTTGGTATCTTAAGATTAAAATAATATTCAACTCAAAAAACCCTTTTTAGAAAGTCACTTCATTTTGAAACAATGAAAAAAAAAAATAAATATAGCAATACACTAACCAAAACACGATTAAAAAAATATTCAACACAAAAAAACGTCACTTTATTTTGCATGTTTTGAAACAATGAAAAAAAACTTATTTATAGCAATACAATAACCAAAACACGATTCCAAGAATTCTTACCACTATCATAACAAACAAAATTCTTAGAGTTACGATGATCTTCCGTAAATTTTCAATGGCTATTATTTCGGTAACAAGATCACATATGATATTAAGAACACACACATACAACAATACCGTACATATCAACCTAGCGGCTGAGTAATTCTTTAAAACAATGCGTGTACATGGAGAAATTACAAAAAGACAATTTTACCTGTTTTGGGCTCCGCCATGTTGGGATCACCGTAACTGCAGTTACGGTGATCAGTTTAACACCAGTGATGTAGTACCAATATCTGGTGTCACTCCCATAAGGTGCCCATGGAACAAATCAAAATATCCATTCAACACAAATTTCCTTTATCACTAATTTCCTGTCTGATACCTCATTTAAACAATGGTATGTAGAGGTTTTTCAATAATTTTAATAAAGGTTTAAACATTTACACAAATGTATAATATACAGCATGGGGGAAATTTGGCTATCTTGTTTACTTATGTACAACAATGACATTTTCTGAATGCAACTCCTCTGACACCATTCAGGCATTGGACGACAAAAAGCTCTCTTACTTGGTATGCCATCATGTTGTTGATGATATTAAACCGTCATTTTGATATGACCATTTTTATAGAAGTTGATGGACTTTTACCATATTTTGATTATTGTACCATAATGACACATTGTGACAACAGGCACTTGTCTCTGAAAAAAAAATTACCTATATACTTTTAAAAATATAACACAAGGTACCTAACCAGGGCTTCCAAAAAATATTTGAGCCAGCCGGACATTTTTGTCTTATCCCGATTTTAATCCCTTAAGACTTATATATAATTAGTAACAAAAGGCAACCATAGTAATCAGTTGGGCATCATATCCATTGTGATTGACACAAAAAAGGTATTTGACTTGAATTTTAATAAAGTTCGATGTTCTGGCGCTAACTGTTAAATTGACATTGCACCATTGGCAGTGTGCAACATCAGGGTATTAATATCTGTCTAAGACTCTTTATTTGTGCAAAATTACGCTGTCAATAACTTGACTTTCGTTTTTGGAAAGTACTTTTCCTTTTACCGGATGTTGACTTGACAATGGTAAAACACGGACCAGAGACGGATACGTATATTCCGTGTATGTTTACAAAGCACGATTGAGTTTAAGTAGATCTTTCCACATTTTTTCTACAGGAAAAGACTCGACAAGAACGTTAGATATAGGTATCCATGATATTTTTTAGCATTTTTGAAAATTCCGATGCATAATTTAATCTCGCACCTGCCCACATGCGCACGAGTGTACTAGTTCAAACAACGTGGTTCTGACGATTTTTCTCTTAAAACCTTTATCACTACTTTTAAATTTTCATCAAATCACGTTTTCTGGTAATCCGAATCTTGTTATCTAAATTAGATACTAACCGCTGAAATTTAAGAAAATAACTTTTAATACTATACCGATCAATGTCCGGTACCAAATAGTTTACCTGTCACCTGAACAGGTAAAATCAGCTGACAGAGAACTAATTAATCCCGATTGTAATGAGAGGGTATTACAGTAGGGTTTGTTTTGATAGTAATTATTATTCATGTCACTTATATGACCGGAAATGTGTGGCTGTTTAAGGCAAAAGGTCAGGTCAAAAAGATCGCATAAACTTATATTTTTTTCTGAACTATATAAAAAATGTCTGTTTTTTTTTCTAAACTATATTGAAATGACCATTTCAGCCTTGGCACAACAAGTCATTTATATAATTTATCGGACTTGTCCGGAAAATATGACCGTTTTGGAAGCCCTGTACCTAACTCTTATTTTCACACGTTTGCGAACTTCTTTTACATGTCAATTCTGTGGTTGTCTATCCCACTGACAAATTGACTGAAACGTGTTGTGACAGTGTCGTAAATCTACATTTATAAATTATCTACAAAATGGTGTATAACACGCCTATTTTTGTTGTCAGAATCATTTGTAGCAGACCTTCCAAGTATGTCAACTGTAAATTATTTTGTCTTCTCACAGCCAAATAGCAATGTAAATCTTGCGCAGCTATATTATTATTTTTATATTTTCCTTCAAAACTATAATTTACCAGAATTTTCTTGAACTTCTAATCAGAAGTGTCAAAACATTGGAGAGTTTCATTTTCACTGTTTATTATCATAGGCCTTTTGTCCAAATTCCTACAGTTATTTGTGGTATTTTTACATACACATTTTATCTTGTGTATGAGTAAGTTTTCATTTTGTTGTACAGTCCACTACATATACATACATTTAATGAATGGCTATTATTTATTTTGGTTTATTGAACCATAAAATTTAATTTTTGAATCTTCACATTGAATAATCCGCGAAGCGGATTATGTTAAATGTGAAAAGTCAAAAATTAATTTTATGGTTCAATAAATTCAAAATAAATTATTGCCATTCATTATAAATAAATTTCTATCAAATATAAGGCTCAAAGAACTTTTTATATTATTTATATTAACAATAACAACGTACACACATGTTGGTGAATGAATACACAACGTCAGAGTGGGTGTGTCGCCATAAAAATTGACAACATTGAAAATAAAAGTAATACTTTTAACCAATCAGAAGACAGTAAATACACCAAATTTATTTATTGTACATTGTTACTGACAATGAATCTGATGTAAATATGAAATTTATTACTATTGGAAACTTATATGTTTTTTGTTTTTTTAGTCTGTGTCAAAGTTTTAGACAGATTCGTTAATTCCTTAGATGAGGATGTAAAAAAGAATCAAGAAAAAGTAGAACAAGAATTGAAAAACTTCTGCAAAAATTTGAAAAACAAAGAAGAAAGATTTGTAAGTATATATATAAGCATGTGCACATAAATTTTCTGGTTCTCAGATTGGTGACTGGCTCACAGCAAGTACTACCTGATGACCTCTGGAAGGTTATTGGTGCATATTTGTTAATTAATCATCATATGTTAGTATAATTATAAGATATGCAATTTGAGGGAAATATGATGCTCCTTTATGAAAAATCATGAATAGAAACACAAAACCAGTAAGGTTTTTTTCTATTGCATGTTACTGCTGCCATGCTGTTGAACATGTTGAAGGTCTTAGAGTATATAAGGGGTTTGACCCTTCTACCATTCATGCTCTTTTCTGGAGAATATTTACCCAACAAAAGTAAACAAAACGTAAAAAGTCAGCATGGTTTTAAAGAATTGGCCTAAGGCCAATAACTCTAACAGAATAAGAAGTCATCTGTTCTTCAATTCTAATTGTAAGAAGCTAAAACCTCCAGTAAATTCCAATTTGCAGCTGTTCAAATAGCCTGGATCTTTTATCAATTTTTAATACACCAGAAAAGATGGGACATTGTATTAGTGATACTGCAGTCCATCCATCTGTCAACACTTCGTTCAATAACTCAAAAATGCTGTCACCATTCCCATGAAATTTTAACACACCATTAGGATTGACATAAAAAAGCTACCTTTCCATTTCTGACATTTTTATGCCTTGCTGTAGTGGAGGGGCATTAAGTTTTACCCTTGTCGGTCTGTCCGTGCGTATCTACGTATGTCCCGAAATTGGTTTCCGTTCTTTTACTTAAGTTTGCCTCCACCAAATATTATGAAACTTATACACAATGCCAGTTACCACAAAACACAGATCAAGTTTGAATTTTGGTGGCGTCATTTATACTGTTTTAGAGTAATGCCCCTTTACAAATGGAAAAATTGCTGAATTTTATGTTTCATTTCTCTAACTTAAGTTTGCCTCAACCAAATGTTATGAAACTTATACACACAATGCTGATTACCACAAAACACAGATCAGGTTTGAATTTTGGTGGTGCACTGTTACCATTCTAGAGTTATGCCCCTTTACAAATGGAAAAATTGCTGAATTTTTCGTTTCCGTTCTCTACAACTCCTCTCAAACCACACAACAGAATTTCATGAATCTTTGTAGATAATAAGGACATTCTATTCAGATGTGCATATTGCCAGGAAGTTATGATTCAATTTTTGGTCCCCTACCGACGAAGTTTTGCACTCCGTCTGTCTGTCCATCCGTCAGTCCGGCAAATCAGTTTTCCACACTTTTTTTCTTCGTACTTGAAGATATTGATTTGATATTTGGTGTATTGTTTTATCATGACAAGTTACAGATCAAGTTCGAATTTTGTTCCGGTCTAATTAATTTGTGCAGAGTTCGAATTTTGTTCCGGTCTAATTAATTTGTGCAGAGTTATGGTCCTTGGACTTAGAAAATTCACTCAAATAATCAGTTTTCCACATTTTTTTTCGTCATGCTTGAAAATATTGATTTGATCATTGGTATATAGTTTTATTATGACAAGTTACGGATCAAGTTCTAATTTTGTTCCAGTCTGATGATTTTGTGCAGAGTTATGGTCCTTGGACTTAGAAAATTCACTCAAATGATCAGTTTTCCGCACTTTTTTTCGTCATGCTTGAAGATATTGATTTGATAATTGGTATATAGTTTTATCATGACAAGTTACAGATCAAGTTCGAATTTTGTTCCAGTCTGATGATTTTGTGCAGAGTTATGCCTTATGGTCCTTCGACTTAAAAAATTAGTTTTTCACACTTTTTTTCGTCATGCTTGAAGATCTTGACTTTATATTTGTTATATATAGTTTACACCATGACAAGTTATAGATCAAGTTAGCACTTTGTTCAACACAATGAATTTTTAACCGGTAGGGGACTATGTATTGCCATGCAATACTCTCAGAATGCTTGTTTTTCTAGGTGCCTTTTGAACTTAGAATTTTGGCCTCAATATACTACTGCAACAGTTTGTCATCTCAACTCCTCTTAAACCACACAATAGAATTTCATGAAACTTTGTAGTTAATGAGGACATAATATGTAGATGTGCATATCAAAAATTGTTAACAGTTGACATTTTTATAGGAGTTATAAATCTTTGAACTTAGACATCTGATGAGATTTTATTTGCCAAGTGACAATGTGGGGCGTGGGGTATGTGAGCGTGCTCACAAAGGTTATTTAATTTAAACACTATAAGTGTTTTAACTAAAATCACCAATTTTAAATTCTTCTTCATGAAGGAAAGCAGTTTTTTTTTATGAAAATTTTTCTAATGACCATGCATGACTGAAAATTTATAGGACATTTGAACATGTAACCCAAAAAAAAATCCTGATTTCTCTGGTGAGTAAAGGTTTGCAGATTATACACAACTTTTTACAGTACATATTGAGAGCAACTTTGAGTTGGTCTTTTTTCAGCTGTAACATTTGATAAAGAATAAAATATGCACAGTGAAATTTGGTAGTTTTTATACTTAATTCCACAACATTATGACATATTGCATTAAATATTTATATATTTTTCACTTATTTAGTGTTACTACATTGGTGGATTAGAAACTTCAGCAACAAATATTCTACGTATGATATCTAAACCAATAGGCTACCACATGCCTGCAGAAAAACTGTGTTCTAAGCTTAAAGAAGCAGATGGTCAGATCTGTGAACTTAAATATGGTAAGGATGGCTTTCAGTTAATATCATTTATGGATGAATGTAAACTATATTTTGAAAATTATTTTGTTTGATCAAGGGGTTTGATTTAGATATCTACAAATTCATAAAAAATTCATGGTTATCATTTTTTGCTCACCTTGTTCATCATTTGGTGTCTGTCATCCTCTGTTAAGTTTTACAAAGAACTTCTCTGAATTTCTGAATTTCTGAAACTACTGGGACAATTGGAACAGACCTTACGACAATTACGCCTCGGTCAATCAAAATTTTGACCCAATATGCCCGACAGACTAGTAACAAAAATTCTTGGCGTTTCCAAAATAGAAAAGGAAAATCCTTCATCACTATTCTGTCTTAGCCAATCAGATTCAATAACGTCATCTGGGATTCCAAGAATTTGAACTGGTTTGTACAGGTCCTGTTGTACATATTTTAAAAATAGAACAAATAATTCTGGGTGGCTCGGTATCATGTATTGATCGCAATTCTCATACTTTAAATATCAATTTCTCAGTACGGGGGTTATGATGTAATTTTATCGGTATTGACCTGTCTTATCGGACAGCTGTTGAGCACGAAACCAATCCATGCAACCAAATATTTCTAAATATTTTAGTAAGGGCACCCCAGGAACTTCGTCAGTTTTAAAACGAAAAACTGTAGATGAAGGGGGGTAATGAGACTGACAATTCATCCCCCAAAAATGCCAAATACGACCGGGAAAAGCGGAAATGAAAATTTATAGTGAGTGTCCCGGAAAGAAAGATTCCCCTGGGCAAGGTCGGCCGTGTTGCTGATGAAAAAAAAGATAGAGAATATTGCCCTTTTTTTCCCGAGTGTGCCAATAAAAAGTCTGCTTTGTATGTGGGAACAACTAAGTTAGGATAAGCACCACTGTCTGTTTACCAACAGAATAAAAAGCAGGTCAACAAAAATTAAATACAGTGATTAATGCCGCCTTCTAAACAAGGGACACCCACTTTGTAATTATGCAGCAAACTCTGATTTGTAAGACATTCTCGGGCTAGCAGGTCAGTTTTGATGGGCTAGCAGTTCTTCCAACAGGGCTAGTAAAATCTTGCTGCAAATAAGTCCTGGGTAGTTACCTGTAACAAAAATTTTTAACCCCTGATGATGAATTTTACCAATTTTTTAAAAAAATTTTGCCTTTTGAGCTGAAATTGTAAGTTGACAGTTACAAGACTCCTTATTGGAATTATTTTACTTGAATGATGATTTTAACCATTTTTTTGTCCCATTTTTACTTTCATCTTGAAAACTAGAATAGATACAGGAACTTTTTTATGGCAAATATGATCGGTCAGACAAGATATGAACAAAGTAAGTCAAAATAGTCCAAATTGCAGTTATCTGTTAAAAGGAGTGACTGCCTCTTAAATGCCGTTTTTTATGCCCCCGCCGTGGCAGAGGGGGCATTAAGTGTTACCCTTGTCCCGTCCATACATCCCCAAAATTGGTTTCCATTCTCTAACTTTAGTTTGCCTCAACCAAATGTTATAAAACTTATACACAATGCTTATTACCACAAAACACAGATCAAGTTCGAAATTGGGTGGCGTCACTTTTACCGTTCATGAGTTACACCCTTTTATAAACATAAAAATTGCTGAATTTTTCGTTTCTGTTCTTAACTTTAGTTTGCCTCAGCCAAATGTTATGAACTTATACACAATGCTTATTACCACAAAACTCAGATCAAGTACGAATTTGGGTGGCATCACTTTAACTGTTCATGAGTTATGCCCCTTATAAACATAAAAATTGCTGAATTTTTCATTTCCGTTCTTTAACTTTAGTTTAGTTCACAGATAATGTTTGAAATTGGGTGGCGTCACTTTTACCGTTCTTGAGTTATGCCCCTTTATAAATGGAAACATTGCTAAATCTGTCGTTTCCGTTCTCTAACTTTTGTTTGCCTCAACCAAATGTTATGAAACTTATACACAATGCTTATAATCACAAAACGGTCTTAACTAAGTGAATCCTGCATCTGTATGTGGAAGTTGACTCATGCATATTTACAAGCGGGGGCATCCGTGGCCCATAGACACATTCTCCTTTTATTTTAACGATATTTTTTTTCATTTTGCCCATTATCATTGTCATGCTTTTAATGACTGGATTTTCTACATCTTTTACACTTGAACAACTCTTTTTTCAAGTTTTGCAATTCCATTCCAATAATTTTTTTGTTCTGTCAATTTACTATCATTTTGTTGTTGCCATTATTGTGCCAACATTTTTTTGGTAAGATCCTGTTCATACTTGAATGACTTGGTTTCCTCTCGTCAAAACTGTGGATAACTTTAATACCTAATCATCCCACATTAATTCTTGTCACTGGTATAACATTTTTATTTCTAATCAGATCCTCTATCAACATGATGAACTTGTGTGATGGTTTCATCTCATCAAAACATCAAGTTCTAAAAAATCTAAAAGAGGGAACCATTTTTTGTGGAGGCCAACTTGTAAAAATCTTCCATGCTAGTTTAATTTCATTTATATATTTTAGGCAAATTAATAATGAACTTCAAAAATGGTAGTATAAATACCATATTCAAGACATCGTGTTCTTTGAACATGTTGAATGAAGGCTTGTAGGGATTTTAAGCCATAAGACTATCTGAAAGCTGTTCTTTTGATCTGTAATTTTAAACATTGTTTTGTTTATAAAATTCAATGGTATGACCGTCATATGTCTTTCATGATTTGTAGAAGTGTGTTTAGTTAGTGGCAAATCTTTGATTATTTCTGTTCAATTTATTCAAAGCTTTTATAGACTCGGTACTAATTAGAAATTGACAGATTGTATAGCCACCTGTCTGTTGTTGAAGTCTGTATGTTACCAGTACTATTTAGAATTTGACAGATTGTATAGCCAGCTGTTTGTTGTTGAAGTCTGTATGTTACCAGTACTATTTAGAATTTGACAGATTGTATAGCCACCTGTTTGTTGTTGAAGTCTGTATGTTACCAGTACTATTTAGAATTTGACAGATTGTATAGCCACCTGTTTGTTGTTGAAGTCTGCATGTTAGGCCACAATTAAAAATATTTCAGTTTGCCCAAACCCGACCCATGATGACTTGGTGTGGGTAGGTAGGTAGGCAAATTCTTTTTTTTTTTATCAGAATTTGCATGAAAATATTAAAACAGTATATCTTTTTTCTATCAAACCTTTGTAGAGACAATCAAAGGCCATGAATTTAAGACCTCTATAAATTAGTCTACTATATAGAATTAAATCACTCAACCTCATCAAAACATCATTCCAGGTTTTCTTATTGTTAAAGCGATAAAGCCCAGGGCCTAATCTAAGATTTTGAGAGGAGAAGTGACTTCTTCTTCCATGAGAGAGTTGGGAGAAATGGTAAATTTCTTGGAGAAGTGAAATTCCATTACTGTTTCGTTTGCATAGTGTTTTCGTGCACATCATAAAGGAAAATTGTTTTATTTGTGCAATAAAAACATACTTGCAGTGTTATATATGATTATGATATTGTATAAAATGTATGAATTGAAAATTCTTAATAAAAGGTTTAGACAATGTAATTGTTATTTAATCATTCAACCTTTGTGCTGTCAACTTGAAATTAAGTTTGTTGCTTGCCTAGTAACAGTGAGTAATATTATCATGCATTAATCTCATGTGCATCTGATTCAATTTTTTTATAAAGTTCAGAAAATATGACTCCCAGTTTATGTGATGACTTTTAATGACTGGGCAATTTAATGTTTATCATCACATGTCATAATTTTGTAAAATATTGACTGTCCAGGACATCATGTCAGCTGTAAGTTGAGAATCTCGTGAAAGATTCTAAGCCTATATATTAATGAAAATATTTATAAATTACATTTTAATTAATCGATAAAGAGCTAATTTTACCATTTTGTTATAAAAGATATATCCTCATTAACAAATTGGTCGTGAAAACCCACTTCTGACCACAAGCGTGTTGTACGTTTGCAATCAACTTATCCATTAGCTGTCTTTATACCTTTTATATTTCAATTTTAATTAAATAATATAAAAATCTTCCGTTCATTCCCACCCTTATCCTACCGAATAGTAAAATTGATCGTCTCGTGATAAAAGACAACAAATCAGCTGAGTGATTACGCAACATCCTCAGATGAAAATCATCGTAAAATAATAACTCAAATAGACGCCGGTTTCTCGTTTCAATTGTTTTCAATGTTAATTTCATGGATGTATTAAGTCGCCTTGTATTTATTTCATTTAAACGTCAACAGTATTAGTCCTAGGTCGTTTCGAAAATTTTGATTTTCCTTGTCGACCGCCATTTTTGTTTACCTGTGATACTTGTAAAATTCAAGTTGTCTCCCTTTTACCGATTTTGATAGTGATTTGACTTCGCCAAGTAGTCAGTCGGCCGGCGAGTTTTAGCGATTTTCAAAATTCCTTGGCGACTTAAATCGTCATTTCGGCAAGATTATGGCCTGAATTAAGCCTATCAGACACAATAGGCTTTATTTTTGGTTTATTTTAAGTACAGCGTAAAAAACTGTCTGCCATTTTCACATGCTTTACTTCTTTCGTTCGTTAAATCAGAAGATAAAACCGAGTACATCGAATATCGATTAACTGCGTCTCTTACACGCTTTCTTTTAATCTTATTCACAGTTACTTTCAAAAGCAAAGACGACGAACATTAAGTTTTATACGATGACGGAGCGGACACGAAAAAATCTGAAAAAAATTCTTCAAAAACGGCAAAAAAGAATTTGAGTCGGCGGGTTTTTGGGTTGGTCGCGTTGGGCAAACATACAATATTTTATTTTGGCCTTACCAGTACTATTTAGAATTTGACAGATTGTATAGCCACCTGTTTGTTGTTGAAGTCTGTATGTTACCAGTACTATTTAGAATTTGACAGATTGTATCGCCACCTGTTTGTTGTTGAAGTCTGTATGTTACCAGTACTATTTAGAATTTGACAGATTGTATCGCCACCTGTTTGTTGTTGAAGTCTGTATGTTACCAGTACTATTTAGAATTTGACAGATTGTAGAGCCACCTGTCTGTTGTTGAAGTCTGTATGTTACCTTCTAGATGTCTTTTGCTTATTTTTGTGGTTGGGTTGTTGTCTCATTAATGTTTACCTTACGTCATGCATTTTATCCAAGTTTAAAATTTACTCTTGTTTTTTTTTCAGATAAAGAAATTGATCTGGCATCAGTTAATTTGAAGAAATTGAAAGTAAAAGATTTGAAAAAGATTTTATCTAACTGGGGAGAAGATAATGCCTGTAAAGGATGTGCTGAAAAGTCAGACTTTATCAAAGTGGTAGAGGAACTAATGCCTAAGTATGCTCCTGAGGCTGCCAAAAAGAGGAAGACAGAGTTATAATGTTAATACTACTTAGGGAAAAAAACTATTATAACTATGATTATTGTTAGATTATTCAAAGGAAAATAAATTATTGTTTTATACATCTGCAGAAGTTTATGGCTGATTAGTGGTATTTGTTTGAATATTGTTATTTTTTTTTCTGTAGAAGATTGCTAAGAAGTTTATTTCTTGCTAACTTCAACTTAAACTTTAAAAATTTAAATAAACCTGAACTTACACCTAAATTATGGAAAACATTCAAAGTAAACCCCTTAAAACCATGCAAATAGTTAAAATTAGTGATGATGGTATGATATGCTGAGCAATATAAATGTATATCATATATGCTGATATTTGATGAAGTGCTTAAGAAATGTTACACATTAATAAATGATTTTTGTATGGCATAAGATGTCTTGCATATGCATGAAAAGATTAACAATTCACCATAACAAGATCAAATTTTCATATATTTGAAATATTAAATTTTGTATAAAATTTTTAAACATTTAGGATTTACTGCTATAAATTATTTGCAGTTTTAGTGTTAAAGATTACTTCCAGCAAGTTTGAATGTGTATCATCTTAATGAAAAAATGTATGAAGAGATTTTCATTTTTCATGGAACGGAACCGTAATTTGGAAGACATTAAACATGAAGACTCTCTTTAGATTTTCCCCTCTGCCTACAAACATGGTTACATATTTGTTGTCTGCATTTTTTCTGTTATATATAACATTTAAGGAAATAGTTATGTTACTTTTATCTGAAATTTATTTTAACATGACTTGTCAAGTATATAATAGACATAGACAATAAGATCAATAACACTGTATTATGTTTAATATTATTTAAAAGGTTTTGATTATATAAAGGAAATGAGGAGATATATTTTAAACCTTTGTGTAGACAATATGGAGTGAAAAATGATATTTAAAGATGAAATGAATATATATTTTGAAATATGAGGAGGAGATAACTATTATCAGGAAAGAAAAATTTTGAATGGTTTTCATAATTTTTTAACTTAATACGATGCTAATGTCTGTTGTACTAAATGTTGTAAACATATTAAGAACCATCATATGTTGATGACTTAAACTGTGTAGTGTAAATGTACTATTTTTTTAAAACTAACGTTTATTTATAATATAATTGTTTATATTTGTTTAAAAGAAAATTATTGACTAAATATATTTTCATGTGTCTTTACAACGATAGGTTTCAGTGCAAACTCTCTGACATAATCTTTGGACCATTTTGGGACTTGACGGTGAAGCAGTTCTTCCTCTACAGGGATCACTATCATGTCATCACTGAGGTTGCCATTTTGAACCAATACTTGTGGATAGATTTATTTGACTCCAATCTTAACCGACTGCCAGTTTGAATTCTGAAGGATGTGGTTCTCTATGGGTATTCTTACTTTCTCCACCTGTAAAAACTGGCCTCTATGATATAGTCAAGGTAACTGAAAGTTGAGTAAATGCCAACAGACTATCACAATACAATTCAAACATACAGCAATTCATTTATAAATATTGGAAAAATGCAAAGGCACATTTTAATATTTTGGGATTATTCATTAATTGTTTTAATAACCCTTTGCAGTAACTTTTCATGTTTTAATGAATATCATCAAATCAAGAGGGTTTCAAATCTTCTTTGTTATTCAAAGCCATGCAGATGTGTTAAGTATTTATATTACAGAAATATAAAGATAAATTACTAATATTTCCTTACAACTTTTTTTTAATGTGTATTTTATGTAGTAGGGATGTTAAAGTATATTTGCACAGAGAGTTAAGTATATAAATGCTTTTGACTGTTATTGTAAGGGATATGAATGTTCCAATGATGTATGAATGTAGATTCACTGCACAATGTGTCATTAACTCAAAGCGATCTTGTGATATCATCCTGTCATTTAGGTATAGTTGTAAACGTATGGTGTGAGTTGTTAATGAACAGAAATATTTTGTCTAAATAAAATATCTTTATGTCATGGGTTATTACTTATCTTTAACAGTTCAAACAATAGACCAACATGTTTTTACAGTCTGTTTTTCACAGGAATGTGTATCAACATGATTAATTCATTGTATCTATACTACTGAAATAACGAGGTCCAATTTGTTAACCAGCATGATGTAAAAATGATGAATCAAAGAATTCAACTTTATATATAACTATTATTGGACACTGGTGTTGTTTAAAAATTACACCATTCCATGTCCTTTTGTTTTGCACATAATTAATATTACCAATAATTAACAAGTTTCGAGTATAATCAGAAACCGATACCAATAATATATGTCACATGCAGTTTCCTGTTACCTTCTGTAAATCACTCCTCTATCGGGGGAACCTGGAATTCTTCCAGTAGTTGTTTTATATCTATGTAACACTATAGCACACTATTTAAGTCTGTTTTCTTCCACCTCAATACCACTATTAATTTGGTTAATGGGTTCAAACAGAAAGATTTTGAAAGCAGAGAAAATGGTGCACCTTCCAATCAGCATGATTTAACAGATTACAATACAAATACTAAAAATCAATAGCAAAACATTGGGATAGATACATATATAGAAAATATAAATGATTTGATGTGAATAAATAAAAAATACTTTTGTGAATATTAATGAAACAGTAACCCAACAACACATTCAAACAAACAAACAAACAATCAAGGGGTAAATTTATGGTTTTTGTCGGTGTCAACTCGCAGAATACCTAGTATACAGATGTCTTATCTTACAAAGTTTCTGTTAGCCGGCATGACGTAAAAAACGACAAAACAAAGAATTGAACTTTATATACAACTAATATAGGACAATGGTGTTGATTAAAATTTACACCAATCCAGGCCCTTTTGTGTTCCACATAATTAATTTTACCAATAATTAACAAGTTCTGGGTCGATACCTATACCAATAGTATATGTCACCTGGAGAATTATTTGGCTTCACCTCTCAGTCATGGTCTATTGACCTTGAACTTTTGCATAGTTTTCATGTTAAAGTTTGTGGTTTGATTAGTTTAAAATGAATCACTTAAGGTGGACCATCGGTATATATATCCTCAGATAGAATTTTCTTATACTTTGCTAAAATAAAGATTTTACGATGCTTTTTTCAAAAATATAATAATAAGTAAGGGTCAATGTGCTATTTTTTAAGCTACAAATTTGCATAGATGGTTCATGAAAAAACTCATTTTTGTGAATAAAAAGAAATCTATGAGATAGAATTTTGAAATAAAATATGAGAAGATAGGTTTAATAATATGCTTTAAGAAAATAAAAATAAAAAATGGTGTCACCGAACTTGTTTTCTTGCTACAAGTAAAAAATGAAAATTTCACTATCATTCCAGTATAAATTTTTACTTTAAAAGGTATCTCCCCTTATTGGATAAGTTGAAAAATTGATTCTAAAAACACAAATATTTGGTATTTGTTTAAACATTTTGGATGATGCAATAAATCACTTATTTTTCTTCATACAAATAAACAGTCTTACACTTAAATTGCAAATCTGTCTAAAAATTTGCAGATTTAGGCAAAGAACTAGACCAATGTGTACTGCTATTGTACAATCCAAGATGGCGGTATACAGTGAATCTACCTTAAGTTAAGTAAATGATATTTGATTGCAGTTGTATTAGCATTTGCAACTATTTCCATTGAGATTATATAGCCCTGCCCCTCATCATGGTTCATTGACTGAATCTTTTGATTGTTAACAAGTTAAATAATGTTTTGGTTAGTTTAAAGGGTACCACTAATGATAAGTCCGTGGTATTTGGTATGTAGTTAAAATTTCCATGGATTATTTGGCTCTTCACCTTCAGTCATGGTTCATTGACTTTGAATATTTTGAATAGTTAAAAGGCCAAGTGAGCTTTTCTCATCATCTTTTGGCATCATTTGTCTGTTGTCGTCGGCTTCGTCGTCCGTTAACTTTTACAAAAATCTTCTCTCAAACCACTTGACTAAATTTAACCAAACTTTTATTCCTATTATCTTGAAAACTGTAATTGATGCATAGAAACTTTAATAGCACAAATGATCAGCAAGACGAGATCTACAAATAAACCATGTTGGTCGAAATTTTCAGTTGACTTGTTATTTGAGTGATTGCCCTTTAATAATAATTTTAACATTTTTTTATGAAAAATAAATAAATAGAAACTTTAGAAAAGAAAAATTATCAGCAGGATAAGATCTTCAAATATGTCAACTTGACAGAAATTGTAAGTTAACTCTTAAACAGAGTTGTTCCCCTTTAATGATAGTTTTTATACGACCGCAAAAAAATTTTGTGGTCGTATATTGGTATGACGTTGGCGTCATCGTCGTCGTCCGAAGACGCATTGGTTTTTCGCACTCTAACTTTAGTTTAAGTGAATGGATCTCTATGAAATTTTACCGTAAGGTTCAATATCACAAAAGGAAGGTTGGGATTGATTTTGGGGGTTATGGTACCAACAGTTAAGGAATTAGGGGCCAAAAATAAGCATTTTTGTAACTTCCAGACATAACTTGTGTGTTAGTGTATGGATCTCTCTGACTTTGTACCACAAGGTTCCATATCACAAAGGGAATGCTGGGATTGATTTTTGGGGGTAATTGCCTCAAAATTTTAGGAATTAGGGGCCAAAAGGGGCAAAAACAAGCATTTTCTAGTTTCCAGACAATAACTTGTGTGTAAGTGTATGGATCTTTCTGAAATTGTACTACAAGGTTCCATATCACAAAGGAAAGCTGGAATTGAGTTTGGGGTAATTGCCTGAAACGTTTAGGAATAAGGGGCCAAAAGGGGCCAAAATAAGCATTTTCTAGTTTCCAGACAATAACTTGTGTTCAAGTGTATGGATCTCTCTGAAATTGTACTGCAAGGTACCATACCTCAAAGGAAGGCTGGGATTGAGTTTGGGGTGATGAATCATAAGGGGTTCAAAAATTGGGGGTTTCCTTTTTATCCTTTTTTTTTCTTTAAAATTTTCCATTTTAAGTTGGTTATTTCTGATTTATATTGAAAAGCAAATAATAATGATATGGCAGGAGATACACACCAAACAGGATGTGTAAATTATTATATAATAAGTATTGTGCAATAGCAAGAAATTTTCAATTGCACAGTATTGCGCAATAGCAAGAAATCTTCAATTGCACAGTATTGCGCAATAGCAAGAAATATCCAATAGCACAATATTGCGCAATAGCAAGAAATTGTCAATTGTACAGTATTGCTCAATAGCAAGAAATGTTCAATTGCACAGTATTGCGCAATTGCAAGAAATATTCAATTGCACAGTATTGTGCAAAAGAAGATACTTTGTATAAATTGCTTATTTCTTGACCAATTTCAATGGGGTTTTATTCTTGAACTCTTGAGGTTGTTTTAATATGCTGAATCTAACCGTGTATTAAGTTTTTGGATTTTGGGCCCCGTTTTTAAATTGGTCCACATTGAGGTCCAAAGGGTCCAAAATTAAACTTTGTTTGATTTCATTAAAAATTGAATTATTGGGGTTCTTTGATATGCCGAATCTAACCGTGTATTTAGATTCTTAATTTTTGGTCCCGTTTTCAAATTGGTCTACATTAAGGTCCAAAGGGTCCAGAATTAAACTTAGTTTGATTTTAACAAAATTGAATTCTTAGGGTTCTTTGATATGCTGAATCTAAACATGTATTTAGATTTTGATTATGGGCCCAGTTTTCAAGTTGGTCCAAATCGGGTCCAAAATTAAACTTTGTTTGATTTCAACAAAATTGAATATATGGGGTTCTTTGATATGCTGAATCTAACCATGTATTTAGATTTTTGATTTTGGGCCCGTTATCAACTTTGTCCACATTGAGGTCAAAAGGGTCCAAAATTAAACTTTGTTTTGATTTCATCAAAAATTGAACTCTTGGGGTTTTTTGATATGCTGAATCTAACCATGTATTTAGATTTTGGATATTGGACCATAATAGGTGAATGTCCAATTTAAAATTTTTAAGTTCTTAGACCACATTCATTCTGTGTCAGAAACCTATGCTGTGTCAAATATTTAATCACAATCCAAATTCCTAGCTGTATCATGCTTGAATGTTGTGTCCATACTTGTCCCAACTATTCAGGGTTCGACCTCTGCGGTCGTATCAAGCTGCGCCCTGGAGCATTTTATTACTAAATAGTGGCCATTGTTGGAGATGCAGATGATCGACACAGGCTCTTCAGAGCCTCTAGTTAAATCTTGCCATATGCTTTATTTTTTAAAAATAACAAAAAGACCAGACATATCTGTATCAACATTTTATTTTGTCATAAGAATTTCTCACTTATTATGAGTAATAGGATAACTATATTTGGTATATGCATTCCTAATAAGGTCTACATGTCCATCACACATGGTTCACCTAACCTTGACCTCATTTCATGGATCAGTAAGTAAGGTGATTACAGGGCTGCCAAGTCTCACGCAATTAGCGTGAGACTCACATATTTTCATGCATATTTGGTGGCATTTCTTTGATCTTTACAATTTTGGCCAAATCTCACGCATTTGCTTCATGAAAACTTAGCAGTACTGTGATTAAGTCCATTTTAAAGATACTAAATGTATAACAAAGGTCCAACTATATTTGGTGTATGGAATGATTGTTAGGTGTACATGTCAAGTCTTGCAGGTTTCATTTGACCTTGACCTTATTTTACTGGTTCATTGGTCAATGTTTAGTTTTCCAGGTTAAGTCAGTTTCTCAGATACTATAAGCAATAGGTCAGCTATATTTGTTGCAGCGAATGATTGCAAGGTGTACATGTCAGTCTGACAGGTTCATTTGACTTTGACCTCATTTTCATGGTTCATTGCAATTGGTCAGTGTAAAGTTTTCTGGGTTAAAGTCAGTTTCTCAGATACAATAAGCAATAGGTCAACTATATTTGTTGCACAGAATGATTGTAAGGTGTACATCTCTGTCTGGCAGGTTCATCTGACCTTGGCCTCATTTTCATGGTTTATTGACCAATGTTAAGTTTTTATGAATTGGTTTCTTTCTTGGATACTATAAGTAATATGTTTACTCATAGTTGGTGTATGGAATGATTGTGAGGTGTACATTTCTGTCTGGCAAGCTTCATTTGACCATGACCTCATTTTCATGGTTGGTGAATGTTAAGTTTTCATGCTTAATTCTGTTTCTCAGATACTACATGGTATAAGCAATAGCTCAACTATACTTTTGCACAGACTGATTGTCAGGCGACATGTGTGACAGGTTTATCTGACCTTGACTCAATTTTCATGGTTTGGTCTTTTTCTTGAATACCATAAGCAATAAGACAACTATAGTTATTGTATGGAATGATTATAAGGTGTAAATGTCTGGCAGAGTTTATCTGACCTTGATTTCATTGTCATGGATCATCAATAATATTAAATTTATGTGATACTTGCAGCTAACCCTTTGATTTCACCCTTATCCTTAAGACTTTACAAAAAATCAATCTTGGTCAGTAAGGTAGACAAGACATTTCATGTGTACTCTTGTCTAAGTAACACAGATGTTTGTAACGTATGTCAAACTTTAAATATCAAATAGTAGTGTATGAAATTAAAATACTACCAAAGAAACTATCAAGGAAAAATACATTTTAGATGCTAACCATACAACCCCTGGTTAACTAAAATTTACTTAGAATACAGACTTAGGATAGGCACTCCTATCTAATGGCAGCATAAACTATAAACTGCAAAAAACTAAGTACTTGAATCAGTAAAATACTGAACTAGAGGATATAAAGAGCCTGTGTCGCTCACCTTGGTCTATGTGCATATTCAACAAAGGACACTCTCCAATATTGTAGACGAGAATAGAACTCATGACAAAAATCTGTTTTGTTGATCTTGTATTGCCGATCATTACATTTAGTCTGTTTAGTTTCTCTCTATCTTCTTTAGTTTTTGCTCAAAACATAAAAGAGGGTAAAAAAAATCCTCATTTAAGGGCAATCACTCCTATAAAGAGTGACAGTCTACTAACTATATCAGCAACTTGTTAGTAGATCTTGACTTGCTGATTATTTTTGTGATTTAAAGTGTCTACCTATCTATTATCATTTTTTATCATATATGGCAAAACAAAAAAAATGGTGAAAATTGTCTTTAAAGGGCAATAACTCCAATAAGGAGTTGTTGGACGATTTCCTCCATTGAAGATCTTGTCTTGCTGATCATTTTTGCTTATTTAAGTTTCTATCTATCTATATAATTTTTAAGATATAAGGCAAACACGCATAAAAAGTGTCTATCTATCTATTATCATTTTTTATCATATATGGCAAAACAAAAAAAAAGGTGAAAATTGTCTTTAAAGGGCAATAACTCCAATAAGAAGTTGTTGGACGATTTCCTCCATTGAAGATCTTGTCTTGCTGATCATTTTTGCTTATTTAAGTTTCTATCTATCTATATAATTTTTAAGATATAAGGCAAACACGCATAAAAAGTGTCTATCTATCTATTATCATTTTTTATCATATATGGCAAAACAAAAAAATGGTGAAAATTGTCTTTAAAGGGCAATAACTCCAATAAGGAGTTGTTGGACGATTTCCTCCATTGAAGATCTTGTCTTGCTGATCATTTTTGCTTATTTAAGTTTCTATCTATCTATATAATTTTTAAGATATAAGGCAAACACGCATAAAAAGTGTCTATCTATTATCATTTTTTATCATATATGGCAAAACAAAAAAAATGGTGAAAATTGTCTTTAAAGGGCAATAACTCCAATAAGGAGTTGTTGGACGATTTCCTCCATTGAAGATCTTGTCTTGCTGATCATTTTTGCTTATTTAAGTTTCTATCTATATAATTTTTAAGATATAAGGCAAACACGCATAAAAAGTGTCTATCTATCTATTATCATTTTTTATCATATATGGCAAAACAAAAAAAAAGGTGAAAATTGTCTTTAAAGGGCAATAACTCCAATAAGAAGTTGTTGGACGATTTCCTCCATTGAAGATCTTGTCTTGCTGATCATTTTTGCTTATTTAAGTTTCTATCTATCTATATAATTTTTAAGATATAAGGCAAACACGCATAAAAGTGTCTATCTATCTATTATCATTTTTATCATATATGGCAAAACAAAAAAATGGTGAAAATTGTCTTTAAAGGGCAATAACTCCAATAAGAAGTTGTTGGACGATTTCCTCCATTGAAGATCTTGTCTTGCTGATCATTTTTGCTTATTTAAGTTTCTATCTATCTATATAATTTTTAAGATATAAGGCAAAAACGCCAAAAATTGGTAAAAATCGTCATCAAAGGGCAATAACTCTATTAAGGAGTCGACTGACGATTTTGACCATAAGACTTATTTGTAGATCTTGTCTTGCTGATAATTTTTGCAATTTAAAGTTTCTCTCTATCTATTATAGTTTTCAAGATAATAGGCAAAAATAGAAAAAAAATGGTGAAATTTGTCATTTAAGGGCAATAACTACTATAAGAAGTGGTCTAACAGTTTTGATGTATAAGGACAATTGGTAAAGCTCAACGTTCTGAACAATTTTGCTGTTGTCAGATTTTCTCTATTTATAAGTATTTCAAAATAATAGACAAAACTTGCAAGGGGCCTCGGTGGCCAAGTGGTCTAAGTAGTTGTACTACATTAATCACTAGCCAGTCAACACTGAGGTTGTGAGTTCGAACCCGCTCGTGCAGGTGCACTCGACTCCAATCTTAATTGACTAGGATTGTCAGTTTTCCTATCGAAGGTCAGTGGTTTTCTCTGGGCACTCCGGCTTCCTCCACCAATAAAAACTGGCCGCCACGAAATAGCCCAAATGTGGCGCTTAAAAGTGGCGTTAAAACACCAACAATCAATGAATCAATCAACAAAACTTGTATTTTACCCCTATGTTCTATTTTTAGTGATGTCTGCCATCTTGGTTGGCAGGCAAGGTCATTGAACACAGTCTTTAAACTAAATACCCCAATGATGATTTTGCCAAGTTTGGTTAAATTTGGCCCAGAAGTTTCAAAGGTGAAGATTTTTGTAAAAGTTGACGATCACGGAGGCCAGGTGATGAGAAAAGCTCACTTGGCCCTTTGGGCCAGGTGAGATAAACATCCAAAAAATATAATCATTATGTTTAATACTTTGAATAATTTCTCTCTATCTATTATATTTTAACCAGAATTTTAGAGAAGATTAAAAGTTAACAGACCACAACGAACACCTAGTGGTGATAATAGCTCACTTGGTCCTTTGGGTCAGGTGAGTTAACTAGAGGCTCTCAAGAGCCTGTGTCACTCACCTGTATCTACTGTGGTTTTGGAAATCATGTAAAATAAGGTTAAAATCATAATAAATAGTATTAGATACCCCAATAATGATTGAGACCAAGTTTGGTTTAATTTGGCCCAGTAGTTAAATTAAAAGCAGGTCATCCCATTGTAGTCTTACAATAATTACTGAAGACCCCTTATCATTATTTAAATTAGTTTTCAAGTGACCATTTGAAATTGTTTTTTCACAATTTTCCCAGACTTCTATAGTAAACCCCTATGTTTTATTTTTAGCCATGGGGGCCATCTTGGTTGATGGGTGGGGTCATCGGATACATTTTTTAAACTATATACCCTAAGGATGATTTAGGCCAAATTTGGTTTAATTTGGCCTAGTAGTTTCAGAGGAGAAGATTTTTGTAAAAGATTACAAAAATTTACGAAAAATTGTGAAAAATTGACTTTAAAGGGCAATAACTCCTTATGGGGTCAATTGACAATTTTGGTCATGTTTGACTTATTTGTAGATCTTACTTTGCTGAACAATTTTGCTGTTTACAGTTTATCTTTATCTATTATAATATTCAAGATAATAACCAAAAACTGCAAAATTTCCTTAGAATTACCAGTTCAGGGGCAGCAACCCAACAATGGGTTGTCTCATGCGTCTGAAAATTTCAGGGCAGATAGATCATGACCTGATAAACATTTTTACATCATGTCAGATTTGCTCTAAATGCTTTAGTTTCAGAGATATAAGCCAATAAAATGCTCCCAGCTTGATACGACCACAGAGGTCGAACCCTGAACAGTTGGGGCAAGTATGGACACAACATTCAAGCTTGATACAGCTCTGAATTTGGATTGTGATTAAATATTTGATACAGCATAGGTTTCTGACACAGAATGAATGTGGTCTAAGAACTTAAAAATTTTAAATTGGACATTCACCTATTATGGTCCAATATCCAAAATCTAAATACATGGTTAGATTCAGCATATCAAAGAACCCCAAGAGTTCAATTTTTGATGAAATCAAACAAAGTTTAATTTTGGACCCTTTTGACCTCAATGTGAACAAAGTTGATAACGGGGCCCAAAAGTCAAAAATCTAAATACATGGTTAGATTCAGCATATCAAAGAACCCCATATATTCAATTTTTGTTGAATTCAAACAAAGTTTAATTTTGGACCCCGATTTGGACCAACTTGAAAACTGGGCCCATAATCAAAAATCTCAATACATGTTTAGATTCAGCATATCAAAGAACCCTAAGAATTCAATTTTTGTTAAAATCAAACTAAGTTTAATTTTGGACCCTTTGGACCTTAATGTAGACAAATTTGAAAAAGGGACTAAAAATTAAGAATCTAAAAACACGGTTAGATTCGGCATATCAAAGAACCCCAATAATTCAATTTTTGATGAAATCAAACAAAGTTTAATTTTGGACCCCGATTTGGACCAACTTGAAAACTGGGCCCATAATCAAAAATCTCAATACATGTTTAGATTCAGCATATCAAAGAACCCTAAGAATTCAATTTTTGTTAAAATCAAACTAAGTTTAATTTTGGACCCTTTGGACCTTAATGTAGACAAATTTGAAAAAGGGACTAAAAATTAAGAATCTAAATACACGGTTAGATTCGGCATATCAAAGAACCCCAATAATTCAATTTTTGATGAAATCAAACAAAGTTTAATTTTGGACCCTTTGGACCTCAATATGGACCAATTTAAAAACGGGGCCCAAAATCCAAAAACTTAATACACGGTTAGATTCAGCATATTAAAGAACCCCAAGAATTCAAGAATAAAACCCCATTGAAATTGGTCAAGAAATAAGCAATTTATACAAAGTATCTTCTTTTGCACAATACTGTGCAATTGAATATTTCTTGCAATTGCGCAATACTGTGCAATTGAATATTTCTTGCTATTGCGCAATACTGTACAATTGACAATTTCTTGCTATTGCGCAATATTGTCCTATTGGATATTTCTTGCTATTGCGCAATACTGTGCAATTGAAGATTTCTTGCTATTGCGCAATACTGTGCAATTGAAAATTTCTTGCTATTGCACAATACTTATTATATAATAATTTACACATCCTGTTTGGTGTGTATCTCCTGCCATATCATTATTATTTGCTTTTAAATATAAATCAGAAACAACCAACTTAAAATGGAAAATTTTAAAGAAAAAAAAGGAAAAAAGGAAAAAAGGAAAAAAAAATCCCCCAAATTTTGTGAACCCTTATGATTCATCACTCCCAAACTCAACCCCAGCCTTCCCTTTGAGGTATGGTACCTTGCAGTACAATTTCAGAGATCCATACACTTGAACACAAGTTATTGTCTGGAAACTAGAAAATGCTTATTTTGGCCCTTTTGGCCCTAAATTCCTAAACGTTTAGGGCAATTACCCCAAACTCAAACCCAGCTTTCCTTTGTGACATGGAACCTTGTGGTACAATTTCATAAAGATCCATACACTTACACACAAGTTATTGTCCTGAAACTAGAAAATGCTTGTTTTTGCCCCTTTTGGCCCCTCATTCCTAAAATTTTGAGGCAATTACCCCAAAATCAATCCCAGCCTTCCTTTGTAGTATGGTACCTTGCAGTACAATTTCAGAGAGATCCATACACTTGAACACAAGTTATTGTCTGAAACTAGAAAATACTTATTTTTGGCCCTTTTGGCCCCTTATTCCTAAACGTTTTGGGCAATTACCCCAAACTAAATTCCAGCTTTACCTTTGTGATATGGAACCTTGTAGTACAATTTCAGAAAGATCCATACACTTACACACAAGTTATTGTCATGAAACTAGAAAATGCTTGTTTTTGCCCTTTTTGGCCCCTAATTCCTAAACGTTTCAGGCAATTACCCCAAACTCAATTCCAGCTTTCCTTTGTGATATGGAACCTTGTAGTACAATTTCAGAAAGATCCATACACTTACACACAAGTTATTGTCATGAAACTAGAAAAATGCTTGTTTTTGCCCTTTTTGCCCCTAATTCCTAAAATTTTGAGGCAATTACCCCAAAATCAATCCCAGCATTCCTTTGTGATATGGAACCTTGTGGTACAATGTCAGAGATCCATACACTAACACACAAGTTATGTCTGGAAGTTACAAAATGCTTATTTTGGCCCCTTTTGGCCCCTAATTCCTTAGCTGTTGGTACCATAACCCCAAAATCAATCCCAACCTTCCTTTTGTGATATTGAACCTTATGGTAAAATTTCATAGAGATCCATTCACTTAAACTAAAGTTAGAGTGCGAAAACCAATGCGTCTTCGGACGACGACGACGCGACGACGAGACGACGACGGCGACGACGACGACGACGACGCCAACGTCATACCAATATACGACCACAAAATTTTTTTGCGGTCGTATAAAAACTGCATTTGACCCTATGTTCTATTTTTAGCCATGGCGGCCATCTTACTTGATGGGCGGGGTCATCGGATACATTTTTTATATTAGATACCCTAAGGATGATTTAGGCCAAGTTTGGTTTAATTTGGACCAGTTGTTTCAGAGGAGAAGATTTTTGTAAAAGATTACAAAAATTCACAAAAAATTGTGAAAAATTGACGATATAGGGCTATAACTCCTTATGGCGTCAATTGACAATTTTGGTCATGTTGACTTATTTGTAGATCTTACTTTGCTAAACAATTTTGCTGTTTACAGTTTATCTTTATCTATTATAATATTCAAGATAATAATCAAAAACTGCAAAATTTCCTTAAAATTACCAATTCAGGGGCAGCAACCCAACAACGGGTTGTCTGATGTGTCTGAAAATTTCAGGGCAGATAGATCTTGACCTGATGAACAGTTTTACCCTGTCAGATTTGCTCTAAATGCTTTAGTTTCAGAGATATAAGCCAAAAACTGCATTTGACCCCTATGTTCTATTTTTAGCCATGGCGGCCATCTTGGTTGATGGGCGGGGTCATCGGATAAGTTTTTTATACTAGATACCCTAAGGATGATTTAGGCCAAGTTTGGTTTAATTTGGCCCACTTGTTTCAGAGGAGAAGATTTTTGTAAACGTTAACGGACGACGACAGATGCCAAGTGATGAGAAAAGCTCACTTGGCCCTTTTGGGCCAGGTGAGCTAAAAATGGGTAAAAATTATTATTCAGGGCCAATAATTCCTATAAGGAGTCAGTTGAATATTTCTGCCATGTTGACTTATTTGTTTATCTTATTTTGTTAAACATCTGAGCTATTTACAATTTCTGACTATTATGGTTTCTGCAAAAAATATTCTCTTTGTGATGAAAGTTTTCTTTTGGACGGAAGGACAGACGGACAGAGTCTAGCGGTTACTAGACTTGCTTCTGCCTTCGGTGACACAGGTAAAAATAAAAGCTGTATAACTATTCTACCTTCTGAAATATTAAAGCTTTATTCATATTAGTAATGTAACAAATTCACTTCAAGTAAGAGAAAAATCTTTATGTTACTTGCAGTCTGGCCTATCTTGGGTTTCATTCGTATCAGTAGGTTTATTTTTAAATAAGAGTTTTCATTTTTATTAACTTAAATTCTTTGTATGTTACATCTAAAAGTTCTGAAGAAGGCTGATACATTTTTTTTACTAATCTGTTAAATATCAGAAACACTTTTATTTATCATGTTTACGCATCAGCTTTTGTATTGTCAATTTCCTCAATGCTCTGTTTACCATCATTGTCACTTACATCAGTTTCTTCTCCTACATACCCATCCTTCTCTATTTCATACACATATATAGTACTGCCCATATCATTTGTGACAAGCAGATTCTTCTGGTCCTTACTTAAACACAGGTCCTTTGGCCTTATTAATTCCTTCGGTGAATCAATGGAATATGATCTTGAACCATCACATGACATCAGACCAATCTTATCCATTTGAGAATCTGAATAATATACATTTCCTTAATCATCAGTTTCTACAGCTTCTACATGCTCCATTGTATGATCAGTGTAAATAAAGCTGTCACTTTCACCATCTGGCATGTTTGGAAATGTTTTAAAGTATACGATGTCACCACATGAAAAGTAAAATCCTTTTTTGTTGACATGAACATACCATGAGCAGTCAAGACCTGGTAATCCTTCAACTTTGGTGTATAATGTTCCTTTTAAACGGTCATAACATTTAATTCTCTCATCCTGTCTAACAACAAGGAACTTTTCATTCAGTGAAATACCATCTGAATTCTTGCTAATAGGAAGTCTTTGATCAATGGTGAGTGTTTTTTCATTTAAGAATTCTATGGTTCCATCCTCATCATTTAGTAAAGCAATATAGCCATGTCCATCAGAAGCTAAATTATATGGTGAATATTTAAGCTGGACTGTATTTAACTTTGTACTATCAATACTGTACACTTCAATGCATTTTGCAAAATGATCTGCCACAAAAATGTTTCCATTACTAGAAAAACATGCTTCATTGTTCCGTTCTTCTTTTTTGATTTCAGATATTAGTTTTAACTTGACACTGGGCAGCAGATTACATGTTAATGGGAATTCACAATGCTCACTAACATGACTAATTGTTGACACCATACATTTATCTAATGAATTATTGATGTTGTCAAGTTCTTTAGTAACACTTGATGTTAAATGTGAATGAAAGTAGTGGTTTGTAAAATGATTTGTAAACTTGGTATGCAGAGGACATTTTTTTTCAAGTTCCTTTATTGTAACCATTATCTGAACATATGATGCTTTTTCAAAAACTGTTGTGAAGATGCTCAATTCATTGTCAATGGCAGCAATTCTATCATCTAATTCTACAACCATACTGCTATATTTCCTGTCACTGTTTTCTGAAAACTGTGTTAATTCTGCAGTCAGTTTGTCAGAAATAATATCAACCTTGGTCTTGATATCTTGTCTGAAGTGATTCAGTTCTTCAACAATAGAACCAATTTTATCTTCAAATTTTTTTGAATCCTCAATGTACCTTTCTCTTACTTTTTGTTGTTTCTGTTTACTGCATTGTAAGGTTTCTTTTATATTCTTTGGTAAGTCAGATTGACAAATATCTTTTGCAGCAATCTCTATTGTTTTAACAGTCTCACATTTCCTGTGATCCACTGATACACACAATGAACAACATTCAATTTCATGATCACAGCAGTACAATTTAAGCATTTCTCCAGGATGCAGGTTACAGCATTGATTGGAACTTTTCAGTTCATCCCTTGAAAGCTCTGTAAACAGATGTACACTATGTGTAGCTGTTGATTTGTTAGCACGGTGATATTTAGTACACATGTTACATAAGAGTTCTCCACACTCTTTACAAAAGTTATTGGCCTCTCACACTTTTCTCCCAGTCGTTCACAAGAAAAACACATTTTGCTTGTGCTCTCAAATTTTTTCTTTCTACAAGCTCAACAATGAGAAAGTTTAAAGGAAGTGTTTGTACCCATTTTTCAGGAGAAACTAACGCTGATCCTTTCCATTTTGTGTAATTTAATACTGAACGACAAACTGGACATTCTAATGTCTGCTGAATACCAGATGCAGCTGTGAAGTGTGCACAATAGGCTGCGATGCATGTTTCACAAAATGAATGCAAACAAGGCAAACACTTCGGAACTGTCATTTGCTCCAAACATATGGGACATGTTGTCAGGTCCTCGTTTGAAATTTCTGGGTTTAAAGGAGAAGCCATTGCAAAGTGTTTCCATTCACCTAGTCAATGTGAAATTACTGTGATGGGCCTTGGGTTTTGGCTGTGCTAAAATGAAAACAAAAGGAAATGAACAAATTGAAACAAAACAAAACAGAGAGAAAAAATTGACAAAACGTAACAAAATGAACGGAATGAAATGAAAGCAAACTAAAAGAAATATATAACATTTGAAAGACTTACTAAAATAAAATGCTCCGCTGGGCGCAGCTTGATCCGACCGCAGAGGTCAAACCCTGAACAGTTGGGGCAAGTATGGACACAACATTCAAGCTTGATACAGCACTGAATTTGGATTGTGATTAAATATTTGACACAGCATAGATTTCTGACACAGAATGAATGTGGTCTAAGAACTTAAAATTTTTAAATTGGACATTCACCTATTATATTCCAATATCCAAAATCTAAATACGAAATTCAGCATATCAAAGAACCCCAAGAATTCAATTTTTGATGAAATCAAACAAAGTTTAATTTTGGACCCTTTTGACCTCAATGTGGACAAAGTTGATAACGGGGCCCAAAAATCAAAAATCTAAATACATGGTTCGATTCAGCATATCAAAGAACCCCAAGAATTCAATTTTTGTTGAAATCAAACAAAGTTTAATTTTGGACCCTGATTTGGACCAACTTGAAAACTGGGCCCATAATCAAAAATCTAAATACATGTTTAGATTCAGCATATCAAAGAACCCTAAGAATTCAATTTTTGTTAAAATCAAACTAAGTTTAATTTTGGACCCTTTGGACCTTAATGTAGACCAATTTGAAAACGGAACCAAAAATTAAGAATCTAAATACACTGTTAGATTCGGCATATCAAAGAACCCCAATAATTCAATTTTTGATGAAATCAAACAAAGTTTAATTTTGAACCCTTTGGACCTCAATGTGGACCAATTTAAAAACGGGGCCCAAAATCCAAAAACTTAATACACTGTTAGATTCAGCATATTAAAGAACCCCAAGAATCCAAGAATAAAACCCCATTGAAATTGGTCAAGAAATACTGTGCAATTGAATATTTCTTGCAATTGCGCAATACTGTACAATTGACAATTCCTTGCTATTGCGCAATATTGTGCTATTGGATATTTCTTGCTATTGCGCAATACTGTGCAATTGAAGATTTCTTGCTATTGCGCAATACTGTGCAATTGAAGATTTCTTGCTATTGTGCAATACTGTGCAATTGAAAATTTTTGCTATTGCACAATACTTATTATATAATAATTTACAGCATCCTGTTTGGTGTGTATCTCCTACCATATCATTATTATTTGCTTTTAAATATAAATCAGAAATAACCAACTTAAATACATGGAAAATTTTAAAAGGAAAAAATCAATTTTGTTGAAATCAAACAAAGTTTAATTTTGGACTAATTTGGACCAACTTGAAAACTGGGCCCATAATCAAAAATCTAAATACATGATTAGATTCAGCATATCAAAGAACCCTAAGAATTCAATTTTGTTAAAATCAAACTAAGTTTAATTTTGGACCCTTTGGACCTTAATGTATACCAATTTGAAAACGGACCAAAATTAAGAATCTAAATACACGGTTAGATTCAGCATATCAAATAACCCCATATATTCAATTTTGTTGAAATCAAACAAAGTTTAATTTTGGACCCTTTTGACCTCAATGTGGACAAAGTTGATAATGGGGCCCAAAATCAAAAATCTAAATACATGGTTAGATTCAGCATATCAAAGAACCCAATATATTCAATTTTGTTGAAATCAAACAAAGTTTAATTTTGGACCCGATTTGGACCAACTTGAAAACTGGGCCCATAATCAAAAATCTAAATACATGATTAGATTCAGCATATCAAAAAGAACCCTAAGAATTCAATTTTTTGTTAAAATCAAACTAAGTTTAATTTTGGACCCTTTGGACCTTAATGTAGACCAATTTGAAAACGGGACCAAAAATTAAGAATCTAAATAGACGGTTAGATTCGGCATATCAAAGAACCCCAATAATTCAATTTTTGATGAAATCAAACAAAGTTTAATTTTGGACCCTTTGGACCTCAATGTGGACCAATTTAAAAACGGGGCCCAAAATCCAAAAACTTAATTCACGGTTAGATTCAGCATATTAAAGAACCCCAAGAATTCAAGAATAAAACCCCATTGAAATTGGTCAAGAAATAAGCAATTTATACAAAGAATCTTCTTTTGCACAATACTGTGCAATTAAATATTTCTTGCAATTGCGCAATACTGTGCAATTGAATATTTCTTGCTATTGTGCAATACTGTACAATTGACAATTTCTTCCTATTGTGCAATATTGTGCTATTGGATATTTCTTGCTATTGCACAATACTGTGCAATTGAAGATTTCTTGCTATTAGCAATACTGTGCAATTGAAAATTTCTTGCTATTGCACAATACTTATTATATAATAATTTACATATCCTGTTTGGTGTGTATCTCCTGCCATATCATTATTATTTGCTTTTAAATATAAATCAGAAATAACCAACTTAAAATGGAAAATTTTAAAGAAAAAAAAAAAAGAAAAAGGAAGAAAAGGGGAAAAAATCCGCCCCAATTTTTGAACCCCTTATGATTCATCACCCCAAACTCAATCCCAGCCTTCAATGAGGTATGGTACCTTGCAGTACAATTTCAGAGAGATCCATACACTTAAACACAAGTTATTGTCTGGAAACTAGAAAATGCTTATTTTGACCCCTTTTGGCCCCTAATTCCTAAACGTTTAGGCAATTACCCCAAACTCAATTCCAGCTTTCCTTTGTGATATGGAACCTTGTAGTACAATTTCAGAAAGATCCATACACTTACACACAAGTTATTGTCCTGAAACTAGAAAAATGCTTATTTTTGCCCTTTTTGGCCCCTAATTCCTAAAATTTTGAGGCAATTACCCCAAAATCAATCCCAGCATTCCCTTTGTGATATGGAACCTTGTGGTACAATGTCAGAGATCCATAGACTTACACACAAGTTATTGTCTGGAAGTTACAAACATGCTTATTTTGGCCCTTTTGGCCCCTAATTCCTTAACTGTTGGTACCATAACCCCAAAATCAATCCCAACCTTCCTTTTGTGGTATTGAACCTTATGGTAAAATTTCCTAGAGATCCATTTACTTAAACTAAAGTTAGAGTCGAAAACCAATGTGTCTTGGACGACGGCGCCAACGTCATACCAATATCGACCACAAAAATTTTTGCGGTCGTATAAAAAGGAAAAAAAAATCCCCCAAATTTTTGGACCCCTTATGATTCATCACCCCAAACTCAATCCCAGCCTTCCCTTTGTGGTATGGTACCTTGCAGTACAATTTCAGAGATCCATTCACTTGAACACAAGTTATTGTCTGGAAACTAGAAAATGCTTGTTTTTGGCCCTTTTGGCCCCAAATTCCTAAACGTTTAGGGCAATTACCCCAAACTCAAACCCAGCTTTCCTTTATGATATGGAACCTTGTAGTACAATTTCATAAAGATCCATACACTTACACACAAGTTATTGTCCTGAAACAAGACAAATGCTTGTTTTTTGCCCCTTTTTGGCCCCTAATTCCTAAAATTTTGAGGCAATTACCTCCAAAATCATTCCCAGCCTTCCCTTTGTGGTATGGTACCTTGCAGTACAATTTCAGAGAGATCCATACACTTGAACACAAGTTATTGTCTGGAAACTAGAAAAATGCTAATTTTTGGCCCCTTTTTGGGCCCCTTATTCCTAAATGTTTTGGGCAATTACCCCCAAACTCAAACCCAGCTTTCCCTTTGTGTTATGGAACCTTGTAGTACAATTTCAGAAAGATCCATACACTTTCAAACAAGTTATTGTCATGAAACTAGAAAAATGCTTGTTTTTTGCCCCTTTATTGGCCCCTAATTCCTAAAATTTGGAAGTAATTACCCCCAAAATCAATCCCAGTATTCCCTTTGTGATATGGAACCTTGCAGTACAATGTCAGAGAGATCCATACACTAACACACAAGTTATGTCTGGAAGTTACAAAAATGCTTATTTTTGGCCCCTTTTGGCCCCTAATTCCTTAACTGTTGGTACCATAACCCCCAAAATCAATCCCAACCTTCCTTTTCTGGTATTGAACCTTATGGTAAAATTTCAAAGAGATCCATTCACTTAAACTAAAGTTAGAGTGCGAAAACCAATGTGTCTTCGGACGACGACGACGGCGCCAACGTCATACCAATATACGACCGCAGAAAAGGTCTCAAACATAAATGGAACATGACTGACATTCTCCAAAAAAGTCATAGCTCACATAAAAGCTGTATAGAGAGGGATGCATTTCACAAATATCTATTTAAATTGGTCCATGTAAACGAAAATGTGAATCAAGTATCAGGTTCTGTAGTCAGATTTTTCTTCTATGACAAGATGTGATCCCTAATAAATATCTATTTAAGGGAGCAACCATTTAACTTCAAGGGGGTAATGGTTTTCTTGTCTGAATCAGAATTTTTTTTTTTAGTTTTTTGACGCTATCAAATTATTTTTTTCAAAATTTAACTCTATAAGGTATGGGAAAAATCTGGATTCAGAATATTTTTTTTTCGTCATCTGCTTGACCACAATATTTTTTTTCCATCAAACTGGGGATCAGAATATTTTTTTTAGGAAAAAACCAGAACTCCCCCTTGAAGTTAAATGGTCGTTCCCTAATAATTGCTCACATCTGAACCTTAAAACAAAATGATATAATAAATGTTTGCAGGGCAGACAAATAAAGAACTAAACATTTTATCTTAATATTCCTTTAACACATTTTCTTTCTCTTGCATTAATAAAAGCCCAATATTTAGAATAAATCTCAGATATTTGGTGAAATCATTTATTTCTGGAATGAAATAAAAATAGTATTCTGTGTAATATGGATTACACTAGTGAAGCAAGAACTGCATACCCTTCCAAAGGCATCTGAGTTCACCCTATATGTGTTTAAACATATTAAAAGGGCCAGTTTTATTCGTTTTTGTTCTATTTTATCGTCATATTTTGTAAAATTTTATTTTTCAACATGTTCGATATCCATGTTGTTTTATGACCTTGTCTATCATACATGTATATACTAGGCAGTTGGTTTTCTCAATTGAATTGTTTCATATTTTTCATGTCAGGGCCTTTTATAGCTGACTATACGGTATGGGTTTTTCTCATTGTTGAAGGCCATACAGTTGCCTGTAATTGCTTACATCCATTTATTTGAACTTTGGTGGATAGTTGTCTCATTGGCAATCATACCTCATCTCCTTATTTTATATTTGTATTAAAAAAATCAAGTTTTATATTGAACTTTAGGGTTTGGTCAAGTTTCAGGGTACTGTGAATTTACTTTTACTGACGGTTAATGAATTTGGTTGTGCCATAAAAGGGCTAGACAAGAAACATTTACCAATTGTCCATTTTAAGATGCATTCTTACTGAATTGACTTATCACCCGTTATTTTATAAATTAAAAAATTTATTCAGTGGTCTCATTGGCCCAAAATAGAAGGGTGCTGTGCCCTTCTGCCCTGACTCTGTAACCCTGTTGTAAACATCCTTGTGGCGTTTTGGCAATGTACTCTAAAAATTGCCCATATATATAAAAGTTGATCTCTTATCATCTTCCTATGTTGTATAGCTGAATCACTTTGGGGAAGGAAAATTCCAGTGTAAATTCTAACCCAGACACTTATACTGGAAAATCTTACAAATTGTGCGGAAAATGATTTTCAATGATGTCTTAAATTTACTTTGGTTTTAGGTAGGTAGATGGCTAACATCTTCGAAGCTGGAAGGCCATGTGACACACAACAGTGACACCATTGAAGAATAAAAACAGAAATAACAATACAATGTATACAGTTTTAAGTTTTAGACCCTTTACAATAAATGTGTAAGATTCCTATATCTCAGTCTGTCCTGATTTATTTTATTTCAAGTTTATCCCATTCAAGAGAAAAAATAAATTGGATCTGTGATTCTTGGGCCATCTTCATGATCTTGGTTGGCAGGCAGGGTCATTGGACACATTTTTTAAACTAAATACCCCAATGATGATTGTGGCCAAGTTTGGTTAAATTTGGCCCAGTAGTTTTAGAGTCCATGAGAAGATTTTGTAAAGTTAACAGACGACACCAAGTGATGAGAAAAGCTTACTTGGCCCTCTTTTGGCCAGGTGAGCTAAAAGGAAGAAAAAACCCACAAATTGCCTTTCTAAGGTTTTCATCAGTATTCAATAGTGGAGCAATTTGGCATGTCTTTATTTGAAAATACAGTGAGATAATCCCTTTTAATTATTGGGCAAGTTGGCAGGTCTAAATCCAGCAGGATATGACATATATTCATTAGTGGGCGAGAAGCAGGTCTAAATTCATATATATTAAACTAATTCCTTTTGAGATTCTGAGTCTAGAGCGATTTTCATATTTGGTCGTCTTGATTCTGAGGCAGCCAAACCAGAAAATAACTCCAGACTCAGAATAAGAACCCCAAGAATCCAAGAATAAAACCCCATTGAAATTGGTCAAGAAATACTGTGCAATTGAATATTTCTTGCAATTGCGCAATACTGTACAATTGACAATTCCTTGCTATTGCGCAATATTGTGCTATTGGATATTTCTTGCTATTGCGCAATACTGTGCAATTGAAGATTTCTTGCTATTGCGCAATACTGTGCAATTGAAGATTTCTTGCTATTGTGCAATACTGTGCAATTGAAAATTTTTTGCTATTGCACAATACTTATTATATAATAATTTACACATCCTGTTTGGTGTGTATCTCCTACCATATCATTATTATTTGCTTTTAAATATAAATCAGAAATAACCAACTTAAAATGGAAAATTTTAAAAGGAAAAAAAGGAAAAAAAAATCCCCCAAATTTTTTGGACCCCCCTTATGATTCATCACCCCCAAACTCAATCCCAGCCTTCCCTTTGTGGTATGGTACCTTGCAGTACAATTTCAGAGAGATCCATTCACTTGAACACAAGTTATTGTCTGGAAACTAGAAAAATGCTTGTTTTTTGGCCCTTTTTTGGCCCCAAATTCCTAAACGTTTAGGGCAATTACCCCCAAACTCAAACCCAGCTTTCCCTTTATGATATGGAACCTTGTAGTACAATTTCATAAAGATCCATACACTTACACACAAGTTATTGTCCTGAAACAAGACAAATGCTTGTTTTTTGCCCCTTTTTGGCCCCTAATTCCTAAAATTTTGAGGCAATTACCTCCAAAATCATTCCCAGCCTTCCCTTTGTGGTATGGTACCTTGCAGTACAATTTCAGAGAGATCCATACACTTGAACACAAGTTATTGTCTGGAAACTAGAAAAATGCTAATTTTTGGCCCCTTTTTGGGCCCCTTATTCCTAAATGTTTTGGGCAATTACCCCCAAACTCAAACCCAGCTTTCCCTTTGTGTTATGGAACCTTGTAGTACAATTTCAGAAAGATCCATACACTTTCAAACAAGTTATTGTCATGAAACTAGAAAAATGCTTGTTTTTTGCCCCTTTATTGGCCCCTAATTCCTAAAATTTGGAAGTAATTACCCCCAAAATCAATCCCAGTATTCCCTTTGTGATATGGAACCTTGCAGTACAATGTCAGAGAGATCCATACACTAACACACAAGTTATGTCTGGAAGTTACAAAAATGCTTATTTTTGGCCCCTTTTGGCCCCTAATTCCTTAACTGTTGGTACCATAACCCCCAAAATCAATCCCAACCTTCCTTTTCTGGTATTGAACCTTATGGTAAAATTTCAAAGAGATCCATTCACTTAAACTAAAGTTAGAGTGCGAAAACCAATGTGTCTTGGACGACGGCGGCAACGACGCCAACGTCATACCAATATACAACCGCAGAAAAGGTCTCAAACATAAATGGAACATGACTGACATTCTCCAAAAAGTCATAGCTCACATAAAAGCTGTATAGAGAGGGATGCATTTCACAAATATCTATTTAAATTGGTCCATGTAAACGAAAATGTGAATCAAGTATCAGGTTCTGTAGTCAGATTTTTCTTCTATGACAAGATGTGATCCCTAATAAATATCTATTTAAGGGAGCAACCATTTAACTTCAAGGGGGTAATGGTTTTTGTCTGAATCAGAATTTTTTTTAGTTTTTGACGCTATCAAATTATTTTTTTCAAAATTTAACTCTATAAGGTATGGGAAAAATCTGGATTCAGAATATTTTTTTTACGTCATCTGCTTGACCACAATATTTTTTTTCCATCAAACTGGGGATCAGAATATTTTTTTTAGGAAAAAACCAGAACTCCCCCTTGAAGTTAAATGGTCGTTCCCTAATAATTGCTCACATCTGAACCTTAAAACAAAATGATATAATAAATGTTTGCAGGGCAGACAAATAAAGAACTAAACATTTTATCTTAATATTCCTTTAACACACATTTTCTTTCTCTTGCATTAATAAAAAGCCCAATATTTAGAATAAATCTCAGATATTTGGTGAAATCATTTATTTCTGGAATGAAATAAAAAATAGTATTCTGTGTAATATGGATTACACTAGTGAAGCAAGAACTGCATACCCTTCCAAAGGCATCTGAGTTCACCCCTATATGTGTTTAAACATATTAAAAGGGCCAGTTTTTATTCGTTTTTTTGTTCTATTTTATGCGTCATATTTTGTAAAATTTTATTTTTTCAACATGTTCGATATCCATGTTGTTTTATGACCTTGTCTATCATACATGTATATACTAGGCAGTTGGTTTTCTCAATTGAATTGTTTCATATTTTTCATGTCAGGGCCTTTTATAGCTGACTATACGGTATGGGTTTTTCTCATTGTTGAAGGCCATACAGTTGCCTGTAATTGCTTACATCCATTTATTTGAACTTTGGTGGATAGTTGTCTCATTGGCAATCATACCTCATCTCCTTATTTTATATTTGTATTAAAAAAATCAAGTTTTATATTGAACTTTAGGGTTTGGTCAAGTTTCAGGGTACTGTGAATTTACTTTTACTGACGGTTAATTAATTTGGTTGTGCCATAAAAGGGCTAGACAAGAAACATTTACCAATTGTCCATTTTAAGATGCATTCTTACTGAATTGACTTATCACCGTTATTTTATAAATTAAAAATTTATTCAGTGGTCTCATTGGCCCAAAATAGAAGGGTGCTGTGCCCTTCTGCCGTGACTCTGTAACCCTGTTGTAAACATCCTTGTGGCGTTTTGGCAATGTACTCTAAAATTGCCCATACATATAAAAGTTGATCTCTTATCATCTTCCTATGTTGTATAGCCGAATCACTTTGGGAAGGAAAATTCCAGTGTAAATTCTAACCCAGACACTTATACTGGAAAATCTTACAAATTGTGCGGAAAATGATTTTCAATGATGTCTTAAATTTACTTTGGTTTTAGGTAGGTAGATGGCTAACATCTTCGAAGCTGGAAGGCCATGTGACACACAACAGTGACACCATTGAAGAATAAAAACAGAAATAACAATACAATGTATACAGTTTTAAGTTTTAGACCCTTTACAATAAATGTGTAAGATTCCTATATCTCAGTCTGTCCTGATTTATTTTATTTCAAGTTTATCCCATTCAAGAGAAAAAATAAATTGGATCTGTGATTCTTGGGCCATCTTCATGATCTTGGTTGGCAGGCAGGGTCATTGGACACATTTTTTAAACTAAATACCCCAATGATGATTGTGGCCAAGTTTGGTTAAATTTGGCCCAGTAGTTTTAGAGTCCATGAGAAGATTTTTGTAAAAGTTAACAGACGACACCAAGTGATGAGAAAAGCTTACTTGGCCCTCTTTTTGGCCAGGTGAGCTAAAAAGGAAGAAAAAAAACCCACAAATTGCCTTTCTAAGGTTTTCATCAGTATTCAATAGTGGAGCAATTTGGCATGTCTTTATTTGAAAATACAGTGAGATAATCCCCTTTTAATTATTGGGCAAGTTGGCAGGTCTAAATCCAGCAGGATATGACATATATTCATTAGTGGGCCGAGAAGCAGGTCTAAATTCATATATATTAAACTAATTCCTTTTGAGATTCTGAGTCTAGAGCGATTTTCATATTTGGTCGTCTTGATTCTGAGGCAGCCAAACCAGAAAATAACTCCAGACTCAGAATCCCAAAAGAGACTAGGATTAAACCACTTTTCATAAGTCTGGTGAGTTGGTAGGTTAAATCTTCTTTTAATTAGTGGTGCGAGTTGGTTACAGCCTTAATTTATTTGAGATTAAACTCCTTTTCATAAGTGGGGCGAGTTGGCAGATCTTTATTCATTGGGATTATACAACTTTTCATAAGTGGGCAGAGTTGGTAAGCCTTAATCAGCCGGATGTAAATCCTTTTCATAAGTGGAGTGAGTTGGTATGGGGCGAGTTGACATACATTCGTTTACTCCAATAACGCTAAGTTACCCGTCCTCCCCCTCCCCCCTTTTTCGTCTCAGTTAAAATGATTGCCCCTTTCTTTCTTCACAAACCAAAAAGACTGATGTGTATTAAAACAAGAGGCTCTCAAGAGCCTGAATCGCTCACCTGTAATTTTTTGCTTAAATCTTTCATCAATGATTATTTTTCCATTTAAATGTACTTTGTATCTGTCATATTTTCTTCAAAAGCAAAAAAATGCATTTAACCCCTATGTTCCATTTTAGCCATAGTGGCTATGTTTCTTGACTAACAAGGAAATAAAATACAAAATTTATACTAGATACTCTGAAACTCATTCAGCCCAAGTTTGGCTGCAATTGATTCAGCAGTTTCAAAGGAGAAGATTTTTTAAAGTAAGCAACCTAGATGAACAAATTGTGAAAAATTGTCTTTAAAGGGAAATAACTCCTTAAGGGGTCAATTGACCATTTTGGTCATATAAACTTATATGTAGATCTTACTTAGCTTAACATTTTTGCTGTTTAGTTTATATTTATCTATAATAATATTCAAAATAATAACTAATAAACTTCAAAATTTCCTTAAAATCATCAATTCGGGGGCAATCACCTAAAAATCAGATACCCGATTTTGCTTATAATTTCAGGGCAGAAAGACCTTGACCTAATGAATACTTTAACTTCTTGTTTGATTTGCTCTAAATGCTTTAGTTTTTGAGATATAAACAACACTTTACCCTATGTTATATTTTTAGCCATGGCGGCCATGTTTTCTGAGGAAACAAAAAATAAAACACAAACTTTATTCTAGATAACCTAAGAATCATTCAGCTTATTCAGCTTATTAAAGTTTGGTTGGAATTGGTTCAGTAGTTTCAGAGGAGATGTTTGAAATAGTTTACACCGGACGGACGACGGACGCCAAGTGATGGTAAAAGCTCACATTTCCTTTGGCAAGGTGAGCTAAAAATATATGTACCTTTTGTCACAAAGCCCAGTGCCAGAGGGGTGAGCGATGGATTGCTTCGTGGAAGGGGAGGTGAAACCAATGTAGCCTGGCATCCTGACCCAATCTTATACTTCGTCGATAGTGTCGAGCAGTGAGCCAGGATCCCAGGCTAAAACCAATGTAATAGGGGTCATTAGGAAACCCTCTCGTATTTTCATCAGTCTCGGGTCTTTTCCTATAGGCTGTATAAAAGATGAACCAGGAAGAAGGAAGATAAACATATATCAGTATTATAATTGAAATAACGAACATGTCAGGGTTTCATGAATCTATAAAGTCTTTATTATCAGGTAAAATGCACATCCGCTTGTTTCTTTAAAAATAGAATAACCCTTTTGAATAGAAAAGAGCATGTTTTTTTTTGAGGGGCGGAAGGCCTTTTTCGAGGGTAGGACTAGGAATGCCCCATACCTGCCAACTTTTCAAAATCTCCATGGGGGATTTTAAGCGCAAGAGGTCCTAATGCTCCTCTTATATTGTCATAAGTTTCTTAATCTACAACTATATTGTTTGAGTGAGTATGTATGTGCTTAAAAAGCCTTTTAACTCATCGATTGCCTGTTTTGAGGTCTTCAGTTTATAAAATAAAGAATTTCAAATTTCAGGTCAACACCTCTCATGGGGGATATCCCCCATAAATCGGGAAAGTTGGCAGGTCTGATACCCTTTACCGTCAGGCGTCAAACGGTCATTTTCGGCTGCTGTTGTCAACGTATATTTGTTCCACCTAACAGAAGTTCCACTGGGAAACTTTGTTATAAACAATGTCATAATATCTGTTCCTGTTGGAACAAATATTCTATACCATTTAATCCGTAAGGAACATTTACAGTAATATTTATTCCAGTGGAAATGATATTCCAGAATATTGTTTCCATTTGGAACTTATATTATGAAGGAACTTCTATTCTGTGACACTGTTAGCGTCAAATTGATTAAAATTTTATTGTGATTTGTCAAAATATCCTTATCATGATTTGTTAGATGTCTCAAATAATTATCCGTTACTATTAATTTTGGATAGAATGTAACATGATTTGTCAAAAATCAGTTGAATTTTTTATTTTTATAAAGACAGTATACATTTTGTCGTCATGCACAAAAAATTACTTTTAATGTCATTTAGCAAGATTTTTTATCGTCTTTCGCCATGAAATTACCCACATTACGATCCTCTTTTTCGTGACATAAGGATTGGGGCCTTTATTTTTGTGGGAATTTGGGATTTACACATATAGGGAGGGAATTCAGGATTCAGCATGCCCGGAAATCCTACACCCGCTTTTGTTTGTATGTTAACCTACCGTAAGTTTCATTAGCACCCTGGCCAAACCTCCTCTTTGCATCAGTACGGCAAGGTGTAATACAAATCATCTGACCACTTTTCAGTGGTGAACAGACCTGAATTACTGTGCATGTGGCCATGTTCTATAAACAACATATTTATCTATCAGAGGTGAATCACAATGTTAATCAATAATGTTTGGATGATAATTGCTATATTTTTCTGGAATCTCCATTTTAATGAATTTAAAAATAATTTTCAATAAAAATATTTCCCGCCATGTTCCAACAGGAACCGATATTATGGCACTATTTTTAACAAAGTTTCCAGGGAATTTCTGTAAGGCAGAACAAATATATGCATTTACAATGAAATAAAACAAGAAGGGCAGCACATGTAAAACAACTACATTGTTGTACTACCAAAATATTGTGTTGGTAGATCATGTTTAAATGAACACATTGATTACTGGAAGATAGGCCTCAGATAGGCTATGACAAAGAAATTGTATTGAAAAATCTGTAACAGGTTTGGTAAGAACCACATAAATGGGTATCATACCCAAAATCAGGTATCAACTTAGATGATGAAAAATAAAATTTTGTATTTCAGGATAATCATGATAATTGTTGTTATGGAGCACTTGAAAACTATCATATGTAGACAGAAACTGTAAACAGCAGAATTATCATCAAAACAAGATAATTAAAAAAAAAACCTATATGGCTGAAACCATATATTTACTCCGTCTCAAGAAGTTATTGCTAAGCCTTTAATGGCAATTTTTGATGAATTTATATTTTAACAACTAAAGAACATGTGAATACCAAAAAGTCAGAAAGTGTAAACAGCAAATGATAAGAAATACAAGATCTTCAATAAATCCAAATGAACAAAAGGTTTTGTAAATACATTTTTCTTTAATTCTTGAACTATCACTATGGCATATATATATATATTGGTGACCCTCTTATATTTTCATATTATAAAAAATTAAAGTTCACAGTTTTAACATTATCTACATGTTTTTTATAGCTTGTATTTCATTATGATACAAAATGTTATATTTCAGATATTGAAAAGTTTCTAATAGAGACATTGAAAAATGAGAAATTGGGAAAATCTGCAAAAAACTATAAACAAGAAATTATAGACAAAATATGCAAACTGAAGGAGGAATGGCCACAATTAGGAACCGTGCACACCACAGAACAAGTTAAACCAGCGAAAGGTATAAATACTATTTTTTAGTAATGGAGCTGTAAAAATAACAGATCTTTAGTTTCAAAATGAATAATGTTTGTTCTTAAAATGATTTTTGATTAGGACTTTAAGCAGTATAATTAGACACTTCTATCATATTTTAGGTTCTTGAGTGAAGGATATTGAAGCTTATGTAATTCAGTACTTCAATTTTATAAATGATAATAAGAAATTACATCATTTAGATATATTTACCTGTTTATTGTAGCATGAGAAATATTAGTAGTAGCCCATGTTCATATTAAAATATATTATAATGTTTTCATTTAACAGCATCAGGTATGAAAGGAATTACCTAGATACAACATATAACCTGTAAATACTGCATGCATCTTAAACATATATATTATATAATTGTATTTAAAAATTAGGAAGAAGACATCAACCAACAATAAAAAATGGTACAATGAATTCAACCTTTATTTCTTGGCTTGGTAGAGTACAATTTGTTTCTAGCTATAACTCCTTTGCACAAAGCAGGCAGCTGAAAGACCTAGATTAGAGTGTGATACTGCTTTTTCCCATCAGGCTTAAATATGTGATTATACTGATGTCAGTGTACATTTGTACCAAAATGTGAATAATATGTTTTATTTTAGTTACCAGTATTCATATTTTAATAGATTGATAAAAAAAACTTCCTATACATGTGGCTATCTGGTATTCACTGATAATTTTTTATACCAGTATGTAATGCATAATCAGCAAAAAGAGTTGTATTTATGTTTTGAAAAGCATTGGTGCCTAACTGATTTGAAATGAATGTTTGAATAAAGCATAGTTAATTACTGCATGCTCAATTTATAATTTGCCTCAATGAAGTTAATATTGATGGAGACTTTTTATGTCCACATTTGTGTGAGATAAGGGTTCTGCAGCAAGGATTTAGAAGCTGATAACGGTAGAGAAATACAAGTAAGGTCACAGTACCAATATTTCATTGTTCAGTGGCTTTGATTCACTCTAACCAACATTTGATGCTTCGTTTACTTATAAAAGTTCTGAATTCAGATATTACAAATGAAAGTAAACCTGAAATCTTATAACTTGGTGCAAGGATGCATTTTGAAGGGTATAACAGCCTCTCACATATTTTAGGTCACTCTGACTTACATTTTACACTTCATTGACCATCATGTTTATATCACAGAAATGAAGTGGGCAACAATCATATAACTTAAATGGGAACTATTCATCTAGGAAAGTGTAGCAGCTTCCTCAAAAAAAATGTTACTGTGACCTATATTTTATGCTTATTTTTCTTATATTAAATTTATGTTCAAATTTAAATCTGAAATACTTAATGACCTACAGTCATATAATTTGTTGAAAGAATTGACTTTAGGAGTTTAAAAGCGTACAAAATTTAGATTACTCTGACCTCCAATTTATGCTTATTGACTTAAACAAAGTTTTACATTTGGGTACGTTTTGCTTCAGATAGTAAATGTCACCTACTGATTATGTAAGGATGCATCTTAGAAAGTGTGACAGTGTTCAATGAAAAATAGCTCACTCTGACCTCAATTTAATATGTCATATTAATAAATTTGTGTTGTTAAACCTAGGGTATCTAGTTTAAAGAATGTGTCCGATGACCCTGCCTGTCAACCAGCATGGCCAACATGGCTAAAAATAGAACATAGGGGTAAATTTGTGCTGTTAAACCTAGGGTATCTAGTTTAAAAAATGTGTCCGATGACCCCGCCTGTCAACCAGCATGGCCGACATGGCTAAAAATAGAACATAGGGGTAAATTTGTGTTGTTAAACCTAGGGTATCTAGTTTGAAAAATGTGTCTGATGACCCCGCCTGTCAACCAGCATGGCCGACATGGCTAAAAATGACAAGTTTTGTCTCATATCATGAAAACTGCTATGAATAGAGAAAATCTGATAGGGCAGAAATGTTCACAATGATGAGATCTAGATATTGTCCATTTTCATCAAAACTGATAGAAGACTTCTTATAGGAGTTATTGCCCTTAAATGACAAATTTTACCAATTTTTTTCAATTTTGCCAATTATCTCGAAAACTATGATAGATAGAATGAAAATAGCAAAAGTAATTAGTGAGTAAAGATCTGCAAATAAGTCAAACTTGGTTAAAATCAGTTGATGACTCCATATTGTAGTTATTGCTCCTTGATGATGATTTGTACCCATTTTTAGTGTTTTGAAAACTATAGTAGATAAATAAGCACTTTAAGCAGCAAAAATGACCAACGAGACGAGATCTACAAATAAGTCAAATTGCTGAATTGGAGTAATTGCCTTTAATGACGATTTTTACCATTTTTTGGCATTTTTGCCAAATATCTTAAAAAACTATAGTAGTTAGGTAAAAACTTAAAGAAGCAAAAATGATCAGGAAGAAACGATCTACTATTAAGTCTAATGACTGAAATTGTCAGTTGACTCCTTATTGAAGCTATTGCTCTTTAATGATGATTTTACCCATTTTTAGTGTTTTTTGCCTTTTATCTTGAAAACTATCATAGATAGATGGACACTATAAATAGCCAAAAGGATCAGCAATATAAGATCTACAAATAAGTTAAGATGACCGAAATGTTCAGTCGACTCCTTATTGGAGTTCTTGCCATTTAATGACAATTTTTACCAATTTTTTTGTGTTTTTGCCTATAATCTTGAAAACTATAAAGATATATAGACACTATATAGCAAAATTGATCAGCAAGAAACGATTTACAAACAAGGTAAATTTTGCTGATATCATTAAGTAGACTCTTGATAGCAGTGATTGCCCTGAAACGACAATTTTTTACTCTTTTGTATGTTGTGGGCAAAAACTAGAAAAGATAGAGAGAAACTGTAAACAGGAACAAATTATCAGCAATACAAGATCAACAAAAAAAGAGATTTTTGTCATGAATTCTATTCTAGTCTTCAATGTTGGAGAGGGTCCATTGTTGAAGATGCACATAGACCTAGGTGAGCAACACAGGTTCTTTAGAGCTTCTAGTTACAAACTGTTTTACTTTATCAGTTTACAATTACAAGAAACAAAAACCAAAAAAGACCTTAAAGTTTATAGGGGCATTAGCTGTCAAATTCATGTTCACCGATTTGACTCAAATTCTCATATTTGATTTATAACATAATAAAACATATATCCAAATTATAAAAAGTCTAAAATAAACAATCAACAGTGCATGGACTTGATAATGTGTATCAGCATTTCTTGTGTATTTTAGTCTAGATGCTATGTAATTAACCATCAAGGTGACCTCTGAAGACTGCCCACTGTCATATAACCTGATATAAACATAAATATAGATATGAATAGATAGGGAACACACGCAATTGAATTTTTCTAGGTCTGTTTGATTTCATATCATAAGTTAAAAAAATATGTTAATCATCATTTTTACCTGTATAAGAATGAGTTTTTATGGATTGAATCAGTCAATCAAGTGGTTTACCCTTGTTTCACTTGCAATATTGACTTTTTTTTCCTTTTAATAGTTGAACATGCCTAGTGTATGCGTAACACATTTCTAGCAAAGGGGTAAAATTGAAGTCACATGAATATGGATTCAATGAGGTCGAATTATTCACTTTTGCAAGTGAATAATTTCATCAGTGATGTTTCTTAGCTTATTTTGACAAAATTGAACCAAACTGGCTGCTAAAAGCGAAATATTATTTCACTATTTCTCTTTCATTAATGATTGAACAAAAAAAATCATATTTTATTTTTTTTATATATATATATATATATATATATATATATCGTGGCTAATGCCCCTTTAAGAATTAGAACATTTATCACAAGGTTTTAGCAATCACATAAATGAATGTTGCATTCAGATTTTGGAATAAAATAGCTAACAGTTATTTCTGAACTTACAAGTTACAGTAATAAAGATAATACAGTTTATAGAAGGAAAAGAAGGTTCTGTACTTGAAAATATTTTATAAGTGATATACTTATCTTTTACGACATGTACAGTGTTGTTGTTGAAGTAAGCATTTCGATATGTGATCAAATGCATTAGTTTATAATTGATATGTTAAATATTCATCAAAGATATATTCATCAAAGACCTTTGAATAAGTACATTTGCCCATGAATTAGAATATTTCAAATATAGTATGTTATTTTGCTCTTTTTGGCATTATAACTTTAACAAATGTATATATGTGTGTGTTAATTTGATTGCCTTATGTGCCACAGACTGGTTTGGCACATTGACTCGATGGAGAAGGTGCAGTCGTATTATTTCGTGGATTGGTAAGATTTTGCATGTATTATAATTTATCTGTTTTCTCAATTTTACTTTGGTTTCAGGAGATTATTTAAAATGTTTTGTAATAAATTTTCCTCAATTTTTACTAATATGAACAAAGGTTAGTATTAAATTTGACATGGTTTTTCATCATACAGACATATTATGTTGTAGAATACAGCACAAGAAATACATAGTAAATGACAGAACTCATATACAGCACAAGAAATACATAGTAAATGACAGAACTCATAGGGATATCTATATTTACAGGCTTATACAGACAAAATTAATCATTTCTTCTTCAAGGTCTTTTCCTAGAGTTGTTCTGATGTATGTTGCCAACTAATTCTTTTGTTTTCAGTAAATCATCAGTTTCCTTCTTATGATGGAAAGTTTTTCCATTATACTATGAATAGTAGAGAGTATTGATACATGTATATTGTTGTCTCAAATCAATAGACATTTATTTAAGGTCACCTTTGGTTATCAGCATGAATTAAGATGTAAATGAAGGTTTAACAAGCATGACAAGGATTGGTTGTTTAAGTGGTGAAGTGTTTGAAGTGTCTTACATACCATAAATATAACATACAACAGTGAAGGAGGAAGTAGCAAATTGCATGCAGTAACAGCTAGATATAAAATTTACAGGTGTGAACTTGAATATTTTCAAATTTATCATGTTTTGAGTGATGGCAATACAATTGTTCAGAAGATATGAGTTTTGAATACAAAAAGGTGTTCAGATACTCTGTTTAATACATATAATTTTTAAAGGAGTATATTAGGATTGTTGTCTCCTTAAAAGTTGACACAAAATTATGTATTGTTACACCGGTTTTATTTTACATTTTAATAATTCAAGAAAGAAAACCTGCATGTTCATTTATGGTGGATTAGGCAGAATATTTAAAGGATTTAAATTTTATTATTATGGAGTAAAATTATTATAAAATATGTACAATAAAAGAATGAGTTTGGAATGTTTATAAGCATATGCTGTAGTAATTTAATGAAAAATATAAATATTAGCAATGATTCTTAATTCTGGTTACCATTGCATTCAAGGATTTCCTAGTATGCAGGAGAAAAAATAATTTCATAATTTTGCAATCCCTAGCTTTTTTCAATTCTTACAATGCAACTTTCTTCAGTATTGTAGATTCACTATTTTTAAATTTATGGATGTAAATTGGTACAAACAGGGATGGTATGTTCACTTTGTTTTGCCTTAGGGTGTAAAAGACCATAAAGTGATTGATAGAAGTCTATTTTGATTTGACTTCTATTGTTGAGTTTCTGTCTCATTGATGTTTCCAAAATGGTTTTTGAAATTGAACCTTTTATGAAATTTGAAGAAATGAATCTACATGTTTCAGATGTTAGTGCTAGTGTAAATATCAGAGGATTTCTCTCTTAGGCTAACAGTTGGAGAAAACTACATCAGATCATTTAATTTAACTTTGATTAATACATATATATTGGTTTTATTGATTTTTATAATGTATGTGATGAATGATGCTGGAGGTGAGACATATGTAGGCTATCCAGTTTAAATGATACAGTGATAAAGTTTTCATGATGATGTTATTTTCTTAGTTACTAGAAGTAATAGGTCAACGGTTTTTATAATAAGATGTGGTATGAGTGCCAATGAGACAACTCTCCATCCAAGTCACAATTTATAAAAGTAAACCATTATAGGTCAAAGTACGGTCTTCAACACAGAGCCTTGGCTCACACCACATAGCAAGCTATAAAGGGCCCCAAAAATTACTAGTGTAAAACCATTTAAACAGGAAAACCAATGGTCTAATCTATATAAAAAACGAGAAACACTTATTTATGAACCACATCAACAAACAACAACTACTGAACATCAGATTCCTGACTTAGGACAGGTGCAAACAATTGCATTTGATTTATTGCTATATTTTCGTTATTATTTTAGTTTGTTTCACACCTCCAGTAATAGGACAAATTTATGGTCTATGGTCGTTATCATTTGAACATGACTGCCTGGATTTTCTCATGGTAGCATGCTCACCTCGAGTATGGGAGGTTCAATATAAAAGATTTTAAAATTGGTATTTGTGGCTTCTCTTTCTTAGCATTGGACAGCAAGGAGTTAGAGCAAGGTTGTTGAACTCGTCAGAATAGGGTGTCATGGTAGTGTAAAATGTCTTCCTGCAGACTTTTACCTTATGAACTAGCACATTAAAAACCTAGATCAACATGACTGACTTGGGTCACTTGAATTGAACTCATTATTGTTTTCATTGATTCATATTGATTTGGTCAGATTTTATTATAAGCTTTTAATGTGAGATGTAGTCTTTTATGTGATTGCAATTTCCCTTGAGATTTGCTTTCAATGTAATATTTAGTCATATTATTGTTCAGTTTTGCAGGTGAAACATTTCTGTGTGTCAACCCTTATGAAATAAATGATTTTTTCATATACATTGTAAAACGGTTCAATTAGTCGATTAATCAATGTTAACCAAATTTTTTTTGAATTTGCCTGCATTACTCATGTATTTTGGACTCTTTTCCCCAAACACATTGTGCTATTAGCATCTTTTATGACATATATTATGTCATATGTAATTTCTGTTAAATTTGGTGTTAATTTTTTTTGCACTGAAATCTTCAGATTTTTTATGGCAAGAGATATTGACATACTTTATATACCAAATACTCATGATGTGAAATGTTATAAATCAAGTAGGAATTTATTGTAGTTGATCTTTTTTTACTGAATCATGCCCAACAACCAATAAAATTTTAAGAAATTAAAGTTTTCTACATTATTATTTTTTTTTCAGGGGGGTAAAGGTTGCAACAAATCACTGGCTGGTGAGCTATAATTAAGCCAATTCTACTCTACTTGTATTTGTGACAATGCAACACAACAGTCTGTAGATAGTATGGGAAGCAATTTCTAATAATATACTCTGATTATCATTCTTGTCAAAACTTCTGTATGGACAAAAGGGAGATAACTCAATTTTAAATATTGCCTAAATATGTTTCCTTGTCTAATACACATTTAATTTTATAATGGAGGGACCTATTGGTCTTGATTTTTTGTAATTGATTATCTTGTTATAAGTTTCAGATCAATTTGGAGTTCATTCCAATTGATTACATCCCTTAGCCTTAGAAAATCCATTACAATTAGTAACATGGGCTGTTTTTTCTGCTCTTTGGTCGGGTTGTTGTCTCTTTGACACATTCCCTGTTTCCATTCTCAATTTTAAAGTTTATATAAACATTAAAGTTATTCAAGAACCAAACAGATAGACAAAACATGTAAACAATGATGAAACCTTGGCACACTTGCATCATAGGGAAGGAGTTTGAGGTGCATACAATAAATAAGTGTAAATGTTGTTTTTAATAAATTAATTCAGAAAATATTGACACTCTGCTGCAATAAGAAACCCATATCACTGCATATAACATTAACCCAAAATCCTATATATTTGCATTTATATCACTTTATTGCATTGCCAGTTTGTTTCATAGCAGTGTGTTCCAAATTTATATTTTGTTTCATAATTGTAAGTATATCTGTATTCATTTTCATATGTATACTGTTCAGAACTCGTAATAACACATCATTGTTCTCAAGGAAGATATTGGTGCTAACACTATTTCAATTTTTCTCTTTTTTTTTTCTGTTGAAAAGAATTAAATCTTGGGTTTCAATATATATTTCAACCTTTTTGCAATATGAATTTGTATTACAGATGTACCAAAAGATGATGAATCAACAAGAACTGGTGGTAGTTCTAATACAGATGACACAGAAGATCCCTATGCTGATAGTGAGTATATTGGATACATACAAATTTTAGTGACAGGGCTCTTAAATGGGAAATTTCAAACTTATTTACAAATTATGTGTTACATAAAATGTATTGGTGGCATCTTTTCTGAAATGAACTAAATTGCAAAAAATTCAAAAGTACATATGTCTACTTAGTTAGAATTTGTGTGAGGAATTACTTTGACATAGTACATGTGTATAGTTTACATTTCTGCATTTGCATACCATTTCAAACCAAAAGAACAGAAATTTATCAATTTAAAAATAAGCATTCACACTTAAAATTCAGAGTATAAGCATTTTTTTGGGGAATTATGGATGTGTTAACTTGACTGATAGGTCATGAACTAAACAGAAAAAAATTTGAAGTGTATTAAGAAATTCAGTATCCATTCATGAATTCAAGAAAAGAGAGAAAAAAGTTTCATTTTATAAATGATTAATTTCTGAAAAATACACTTACATTACCAGTACTTCTTGATGCAAATGTGTGGTACCTCCAATAATACAAGAATACTCCAACAATTCTAAAACAAAGCTGTATTGTACAATTTAACCATGTACATGTATATATATTTTCTTGTGAGGAAACAACTTGGGTCTTAAAAAATGTATCGTTCAAACTTAAATCTTTTGATCAATTATTATCTGGCTAAGAAATCCTGGTACATATAACATTGTAATTATAATATCCTGGTGAAGCATAGTACTTTATATTTAAATACAGGATTTGATACATTGTGGTAGTTTGAAAAGAAATTTCCCTTTTAACATGGAGTTTTTATATAGAATAAGTATAAAGAATAAACGCAAAGGTAAATCCTTATATTGAATTGGTTTTTTTTTAGCTCACCGTTCCAAAGGAACTATGAACTTTTGCCATCACTTGACTTATGTCGTCGTCCGTCATCGTCTGGTGTTGTCCGGCGTCCTCCGTCGTTGACGTCTGTCCGGTGTAAACTATTTCAAACATCTGCTTCCAACCAAACTTAAGCTGAATGATCCTTAGGGTTTCTAGAATAAAGTTTGTGTTTTATTTTCTGTTTCCTCAAAAAACATGGCCGCCATGGCTAAAAATAGAACATCGGGGTAAAATGCAGTTTTTGACTTATATCTGAAAAACTAAAGCATTTAGAGCAAATCTGACACAAGGGTAAAAATGTTCATTAGGTCAAGTTCTATCAGCCCTGAAATTTTCAGATGAATCTAACAGCCCATTGTTGGGTTGCTGCCACTAAATTGGTAATTTTAAGGAAATTTTTCAGTTTTTTAGCTCACCTGGCCCGCAGTCCGTCGTCGTTAGCTTTTTACAAAAATCTTCTCCTCTGAAACTACTGGGCCAAATTTAACCAAACTTGGCCACAATCATTATTAGGGTATCTAGTTTAAAAAATGTGTCCGATGACCCCCGCCAACCAACCAAGATGGCCGCCATGGCTAAAAATAGAACATAGGGGTAAAATGTAGATTTTGGCTTATATCTCTAAAACCAAAGCATTTAGAGTAAATCTGACGGAGGGTAAAACTGATTATCAGGTCAAGATCTATCTGCCCTGAAATTTTCAGACAAATCTGACAACCTGTTGTTGGGTTGCTGCCCCTGAATTGGTAATTTTAAGGAAATTTTGCAGTTTTTGGTTTTTATCTTGAATATTATTATAGATAGAGATAAACTGTAAACAGCAATAATGTTCAGCAAAGTAAGATCTACAAATAAGTTGTCATGACCAAAATTGTCAGTCGACCCCTTTAGGAGTTATTGTCCTTAATAGTCAATTTTTAACAATTTTTAAGTAAATTTTGTAATCTTTACAAAATCTTCTTCTCTGAAACTACTGAGACAAATTTAACCATACTTGGCCATAATCATTATTGGGGTATATAGTTTAAAAATTTGTCCGATGACCCCGCCTTCAACCATCATGGCCAACTTGGTTAAAAATAGAACATAGGGTAAAATGCAGTTTTGGTTTATATCTCTGAAACTAAAGCATTTAGAGCAAATCTGACAGGTGGCAAAATGTTCATCAGATTTAGATTTATCTGCCCTGAAATTTTCAGACGAATCCGACAACCCGTTGTTGGGTTGCTGCCCCTGCAGTATTTTGTTATTATCTTAGATATCATTATAATATCTAATATCTAATACTATTAATTATGATTTTAACCTTATTTTACATGATTTCCAAAGCATCAGTAAATACAGGTGAGCGACACAGGCTCTTGAGAGCCTCTAGTGATTATTATCTTGAATATTATTATAGATGAAGATAAACTGTAAACAGCAAAAATTGTTCAACAAAGTAAGATCTATAAATAAGTTTTATGTGACCAAAATTGTCAATTAACCCCTTTAAAGGAGTTATTGCCCTTTAAGGACAATTTTACACAATTTGTTTATCATGTTTTCTAACTTTAAAAAATCTTCTCCTCTGAAACTACAGAACCAAATTAAACCAAACTTAAGCTGAATGATTCTTAGGTTATGTAGAATAAAGTTTGTGTTTTATTTTTTGTTTTCTCAGAAAACATGGCCGCCATGGCTTAAAATAGAACATAGGGTAAAATGCAGTTTTTGACTTATATCTCAACAACTAAAGCATTTAGAGCAAATCAGACAAGAAGTTGTAGTATTCATTAGGTCTACCTGCCCTGAAATTATCAGCTAAATCGGTATCTGATTTTTAGGTTATTGCCCCTGAATTGATGATTTTAAGGAAATTTTGCAGTTTTTGGTTATTATCTTCAATATTATTATAGATAAAGATAAACTGTAACCAGCAAAAATGTTCAGCAAAGTAAGATCTACAAATAAGTTTTATATGACCAAAATTGTCAATTGACCCCTTAAGGGGTTATTGTCCTTTACAGACAATTTTTCACAATTTGTTCATCTAATCTAGTTTGCTTACTTTTAAAAATCTTCTCCTTTGAAACTGCTGAATCAATTTCAGCCAAACTTCGGCTGAATGAGTTTCAGAGTATCTGGTATAAATTTTGTATTTTATTTCCTTGTACGTCAAGAAACATAGCCAATATGGCTAAAACGGAACATATGGGTAAAATGCATTTTTTTGACTTTTGAAGAAAATATGACAGATACAAAGAACATTTAAATGGCATTTTTAAGCCACTCATTAATATATATTGAAAAGCAAAAATAATCAGTTGATTAAAGATTTAAGCAAAACAATTTTTTTTTTAAGCCACTCATTAATATATATTGAAAAGCAAAAATAATCATTAATGAAAGATTTAAGCAAAATTTTTTTTTAAGCCACTCATTAATATATATTGAAAAGCAAAAATAATCATTGATGAAAGATTTAAGCAAAAAATTACAGGTGAGCGATTCAGACTCTTGAGAGCCTCTTGTTTATTAAGATACAAGTAATTTTTTCTAAAGATCACAACCTCTATCTTAATGTGTAAGACTTTATGATTTGTCCTATCAACCAGTGACATTCTCTGTTTGGTCATACACAAAATGAAATAACATGGTAAAGAATATAATCTTACATTTTGTAAAATGGTATGTTCTAGTTGAAAAAATAAGAAATAATTATGTCCTAATCATTGATACAAATTAAGTAATTGGTGTTATATTACAGGTAGTGCAGACATACCAAATGTGCCAGCCATGGACCTTACAAATTTCACAAAGGCTGGATTTTTAGAAAAGAAAAGACCGACAGGTATTGGTATTGGTATGTGGTTTGAATTGTAAGCATGCTAATTTCACCAAAAGTTTCTTTATTGTTAGATGATCATGATAACTTAAGAGACATCTTTTGTTTTCCTTTTGCATAATGCTGAAATGAAATGTCTGATCACTGGCCATGGATGGGTGATTGTTTTTTTTTGTAAATAAGCTTTGCAGTCAAAGCCTCTATTTTAAAGTACTAACTCATGGGGAATACCAATAGTGACCTCTCATTCCTAATTTAAACGTACTGCGTAAAAATTCACTAAATTTTTATTAAATTTAGAAATTTTATCATAATGATTATTACCCAATTAAAATACAAACAATAGAAATGTATGACTTATAAATAACCAGTTTTCGTGAGGTAATGAATTGAGAAATTAATTTTAGCTTTTTTCAAAGTCATCCTTGTTTTCACATTTCTTCAACCATAATGCACCAAATCAAGTAAAACTTATCCAATAATTGCTTTGGTTACATTGTATTTATTTGTTGAAAAAGACCGTTGTTGGGAGTTGGAACAGCAATTTTGTACAAATCATGTCAATGTTCAAATGATTTGAGAAATGTATTCTAGAGAAAATGTTTAGGTTGAATTTAAATCATTCCATGGATGAAGGTAACTGTTTGGGCATGTTCAATTTTAACTGATAAAAAGTCAAAGAAATTAATTATATTATGAAAAATGAAGATGAAATATTGTTGTGACATTGTTAGCTAAAAAAACAACCTTCATATGTGTTGTAAACACAATGGCAGTGTCTATTTACATCAGTACTTCAGTATTATTCCCTGGAATTCTGAAAAGGTATTGCATTTTAACTCCAACTGTATATTTTTGTCCTCTGTGCAACGCGTTGGGGGGGACATAGAAATACCAGCGTCAGTCCTTCCGTCTGTCCATGCGTCTGTTTGTCTGGTCTTGTTAGTGCTCTCACATATACAATTTTCTTGGCAGATTTTTATAAAACTTATATCATAGATTTATATCAGCATTGTCTCGAATGAATTTCGAAAATCAGTGCCGCTTAATCATTTTTGAAAGAGTTATGCCCCTTAGTAACATTAATTAATTGAAAAATTGCATCGTTAGCGCTCTCATTTGTACAATTCTTACCAGATTTTTATGAAATTTATATTGTAAGTTTATATCAGCAATGTCTCGGACAAGTTTGAAAATCAGTGCCGATATATTATTTTAAAAAGAGTTATGCCCCTTGGAAACATTAATTATATAAAAAATTGCATTGTTAGCCTCTCATTTGTACAATTCTTGCCAGATTTTTATAAAACTTATATTGTAGGTTTATATCAACGATGTCTTGGATGAGTTGGAAAATCTGTGCTGATCAATTATTATACGCATGTTTACGGGACATATTATGGTATACCGTTGTCCATCCGCAGTCTGTCTGTCCATCCGTCGTCAACATGTCGGACATTAACTCAAAAACGCTTTAACCAATTTGCATAAAACTTTGGTGAATTGTTTATATCTATTGATGTGAGCTCCCTTTCTTTTTATAAATTTTAGATTTTACATTTCCGAGTTATGGGGTTTTATTCATTAAAAAAAGGGGGATTTTCCAGTTTTGGACAATAACTCAAGAATGCTTTCACCAACTTGCAAGAAATTTTGGTTAATTGTTTATATCTATTGACATGAGCTCCCTTTTGATTTTTATAAATTTTAGATTTTAAGTTTCCAAGTTACAGGGTTTTATTCATAAAAAAAAGGGGGATTTTCCAGTTTTCGGACAATAACTCAAAAATACTTTCAGCAGCTCTCATGAAACTTTAATGAATTGTTGATATCTATTGATGTAAGCTCCGTTTAGAATTTTATAAATTTTACATTTTACATTTCTGAGTTATGGGGTTTTATTCATTAAAAAAGGAGGGATTTTCCAGTTTTCAGACAATAACTCAAAAATGCTTACATTGTCATTTCGGGGCCTTTTATAGCTGACTATGCGGTATGGGCTTTGCTCATTGTTGAAGGCCGTACGGTGACCTATAGTTGTTAATTTCTGTGTCATTTTGGTCTCTTGTGGACAGTTGTCTCATTGGCAATCATACCACATCTTCTTTTTTATATTTTCATCAGTTTTTATGAAACTTTGGTGAATTGTTTATATCTATTGATGTAAGCTCCCTTTAGAATTTTATAAATTTCATTTGTTTATAGTCTGATAGCAGATTTACTAAGTATTGTGCAACAGCATAGTATATTGCACAACAGCAAGAAATCTTTAATTGAATATAAATTCAATTCATAAAACCAATTTCAAGTTCTTTGACTACATTTATTCAGAAACCTATAATATGTCAAATATTTAATTACAATCCAAATTCAGACCTGTATCAAGCTTGAATATTGTGTCCATTTTTGCCCATACTGTTCAGGGTTGGACCTCTGCGGGCGTATCCAGCTGCGCTCAGCGAAGCAGTTTATTTTATAAAGAGTTATGCCCCTTGGAAATATTAATTATATGGAAAATTGCCTTGTGAGTACTCTCATGTGAACTATTCTTGCCAGATTTTTATAAAATTTATATTATAGGTTTATATCATCAATGTCTTGGATGAGTTCAATATTCTTTGCCGATCAATTACTTTTAAAAGAGTTATGCCCCTAAGAGAAAATTGCATCGTTAGCACTCTGATGTGTACAATTCTTGCCAGAATTTTATGAAATTTATATCATAAGTTTATAATGGCAATGTCTTTGACACTTTCGAAAATAAGTGTCGATCAAAAATTTTAATGAGTTATGCCCTTTGGAAATATTAATGTATTGGTAATCACATTGAATTTGCTCTGAAGCATTCATTTCTCCAAGATATTTATCAACAGTTTTAAAAAGTGTATTTTTTAGTTATTGTTCTTGATCCTTGGATAGATAAAATATGTGCAACACGGGGGACATTGGAACTGTGTTCTTTTATTTGTTATGGGAATTGGTACAGTGTATGATCGATGTTTTCTTCAGGTCCAAAAATGTAAATGTATTGAAACAACAAACACATTGGTAAACATTTCAAAATAATAGTCAATAAAATAGCAAAACATGAATATATCATATGAAGTCATATATTTTCCAAAAAAGACCACACTCAAACAGTAAAACTGGGTATTGTACTGATTTGAAACCAGTTACCATCACTTGGCATTTTATACAAAATAAAAGAAGTATTACATAAATATGGGAAACTGTTGTTAACTACAAACAAATATCATAAAAAACAAGAAGATGTGGTATGATTGCCATTGAGACAACTCTCCACCAGAGACTAAATTAGGTTAATAAAATTGAGAATGGAAACGGGGTTGCGTCAAAGAGCAGAAAACAACCCAAGGTCACCAATGGATCTTCAACACAGCGAGAAAATCCCGCACCAAGAAGGCGTGCTTTAATTTATTTGTAAAAATCCAGTACTGTTTGATTCAATTTAGAGATTGAAAGGAAAAGTTTTCATTGTTTAAACAAATTGTGGAATGTTAAGCATAGCAGGATGTGATGTACCAACTTCAATTTTTTTTTCTTCTTGTTTTTCACCTTAACATGCTTAAGAACATGTCAATTATATTATATGTCAAGTATATGCATGCAGCTAGATCAGAGAAGTTCAGGAAAAAATATGAAAAGAATCAATTGATAAGCAGCAATGATCAACACTTTTGAATTTAACTTACTAAGCAAATTTAATTGGACCTTATCCTGATGTAAACATTGAATGCGAAATTGAGAAGACCGCACATTCTTGTTAAAAAATCAAGACAATTTATTCTCAAAATTAAAATTAAAAAAAATATATATTAAAATTCTTTGAACAGATAACCTACTTTTTAAAAATATTTTTCTTTCATTTTTTAATCTGCACAGAATGTTGCATTGAGCCGATTGGTGTGTTTGAAATTTAGGTATTGAAAATAGATATGTTGGAAATGTTTTTGATTTATACAATTTTTTACAGGTCTAAAGACAATGCAGAAGCGATGGTGTGTCATTAAAGGCAATATATTTTTCTACTTTGATGGTAAAACATCAAAGAAAATGAGTGGGGCTTTCAGATTATCCGATTATAGTTTTGAAGAAGCACCAGAAATGGTGAAGGAAGATAAGAAAAAGGAACTTTGTTTTAAACTTGTTAGACCTGCCAACAGAACCTATGAAGTTAGTATTACTTAACTTAAGTATAGTAATATGTATGCATTTTGAAATCGTTTAGCTACCTGTAATCATTGAAAGAAATGATACATGTAGCATTCATATTTCTAGAGAAACAATAAATTGAAAATTGGGAAAATAGATCTACGTCATTTGGTCTCTGGTGGAGAGTAGTCTCATTGGCGAACATAACACTTCTTTTATTTTTATACTTATAATGTAAAGAATGCACATAAAAGGTGGCAAAATATTATTTTCTTGAAATATTGATTTCTTGAGAATCTGTCCACAGAAATTTGTTTAAAAATGATGTAGTATTGCTGCGAACATTTATTTTTATGAAAATATTAGATGGTCCCAAGATTAGTGTTTGCTGTCTAGATCATTTACATTTGAGTGATATTTGGAGAAAAAATAAGAAAACTATAATTTTATAGCATGACACTATCACAGTGTTCAGCTTATTTTGTGCTTTGATGCTTTATTTACACTACACATGGAGATAAATTGTTGTATACTGATAAAAAAGTATCCAGTGATAACATATGAATTCATATCATTAAAATGGAAATATTCATAACAATAATATATCATCTAGACAATAATCTGTGGACAGGATAAAAATCCAATGGAACAAGCATGTTTCAAGTACCTAAGCTGTTACAAATTTTTATTCAGAAGTCAACATTTTGTTAAATTTTTTGTCAAATCCCACAACATATGCCTTTGTGGTTCCACTTGGTTTGTTTAGACAGGGATATTGTTTGTTCTACCTTGGAATTGTTTCCCTTTGCAATATATAAAATTGGAAACAAGGTTGGACAAATAATTGGAAAATTTGACGTTAAGAGCTTATCAAACATTGTGGAATCTATGATAAAGGAAGTGAGCCAGTGCATGATCATACATTACATAGAAAGTCTACCCCGGTATATGCAATGCTCTTTTAAAATGTTACATTCCACTAAAAGCCGTCATGTTAATGTGTATCCCATATACTTTTTGGTTTTATCAGCTCTTAAACGTTTGTATTAGGTATTGGATTTTCAAATATTTTGACCTTGAACATCACTGAAGAGACATTTTTTTTATTAAAATATGCATCAGGTGCAGTAAAATCAGTACTGTAAATGTGAATTCCCCTAGAAAATGACCATAAATGTTAATTCCCCCAGAAAATGACCATAAATGTTAATTCCCCTAGAAAATGACCATAAATGTTAATTCCCCTAGAAAATGACCATAAATGTTAATTTCCCTAGAAAATGACCATAAATGTTAATTCCCCTAGAAGATGACCATAAATGTTAATTCCCCTAGAAAATGACCATAAATGTTAATTCCCCTAGAAGATGACCATAAATGTTAATTCCCCTAGAAAATGACCATAAATGTTAATTCCCCTAGAAAGTGTTTTTTATGACGATATAAAAATAAGAAGTTGTGGTGTGATTACCAATAAGACAACTCTCCACCAGAGACCAAAATACATAGAAGTTGACATTAAAAAAATTTGATTTGAAAAAAAGCACTTAACTGCAAAATTTTTAAACATTGTTCTTTTGTATGTAATTACTGTGAAAGTACTTTTATTCGTGGGAACCAATTTTGTGGTTTTCGTGGATGACTTTATCCACAATTTAAGTGTCCAACGAAATATAGCAACTGTTGTCCAAATAAAGACATGAAAAGATTCCCATGTAGGTTTGGCTACCGATATGATCTAGAAAACATTGAATACTATAATAGTAGTCTCAGGGCAAATGCTCCATGAACTACAACTGCAGGCAGTATTATAGGCATTTAATCTTTAAAACCTAAACTGTACAACTTATTGTTTATCTCATAAAAATATTTTGATCCATGAAAGTCAGATTTCGTGATGATATGCTATGATAAAGTGTTCATTTTATATCCTCATAATTTTTGTAATGCAGGCATGTACAGTAAATAACAATTTCATGCTAGGCTTGCTTTTGATAAGAATTAATATTACAATTCAATGTACATTTATAGCATTTGTTTATGTAACTGATTTCTTTATGACATGTTTATGACCTAATTAACACCTTTGATGGTCTTTAATCTGTTGATAACTCGATCTCAGGTTAATTAGTGTCATCACTACATGGGTGCAACAATTTAAATGTTTACTTTGCAATTTCCGTCAATCAAGACAATTTGTAAGCTTCAATTCTACACTCTATTTTTTTTTTTTTATATCATCTTTGTCTATTGTTACATTTGTTTCAGTAAAAACAAAATGTGAGGATGTGAAAATTCTGATATTTTCTTTTTTGAAATATATGAACATTTGCTTATTCCAGTTTATGGCTACAAGTAAAAGTGAAGTTGAAGAATGGAAAACTGCAGTCAAACAAGCAAGTGTTGTTGTTCCTTCTAAAATGACAGATGTTGATAATGAAGATGATGGTGAGTGATTTTGTTACTGTCCTGCATTCTTTTTGGGATACAATTTTTATATTAAGTTTTACTGCTGTCTGTTGAGTTTACTTTTAACTATTTTTATTTTGATGATGCAGCACTAAAAGGAAAATTTTCTTTCTGTATTACTTTGTTGATAGATATATATCTCAACCATACACTGAGAATAAATAAACAATTTAATTTTATATTATTAATAATCCTATGCATGTAATCTATTCTCTGTTTCTGAGGCAATGATCTAGGTAATGTGCATTACATTAGTTCAAAGTAGTCAGATGTATAACCCAAATAATATTACAAATAGATTACCCTTAAAAAATAACAGGAAATAACTATGATAATGTGAAAAGACTTCCATTTTAACCACTCTGGTTAACAGAATATCAAACTGTTGTTTATGTTCTTTCTGTGATGAAAGATTATCAGAGGGCTGGTCCAGAAATTGTTTTCCTTAGTTATTATCAATCTTTATTCTAAGCTAAGTTAAAGTTTGTATAAAAAAAGTATTTTTACTCCATAAGCTGACACATTTTTCCTTAAATCATTTAATTTTAATGGTCTACGATAATGTGTTATTTGTGTGAGAGAAGTCACAATAGTCACTGAAAATTAATCCAAAGCAGCTACCAGCTATGTTTTATCTTTTTATTACCTTTTGGTGGAATCGAACATTTATCATATTATAAGGTATACATCCTACAAATGTCTATAAGTTTTGGTTATAATTCATCAGCACTGATATTGCCTGTTTATTCATCACATAGATTTCAGACGGTTTTATTTTAACCTTTAGATATTTTTAGTAGCTCATATTGTGGTTATTGTCCCCCGCGCAACACATTGTGGGGGACATAGAAATACCGGGCATTCTTCCGTCCAGTCTTGTTAGCGCTCTCACATATACAATTCTTGGCAGATTTTTATAAAACTTATATCATAGGTTTATATCAGCAATGTCTCGGAAGAGTTCAAAAATCAGTGCTGATCAATTATTTTTAAAAGAGTTATGCCCCTTGGAAACATTAATTATATGGAAAATTGCATCGTTAGTGCTCTCATGTGTACAATTCTTGCCTCATTTTTATGAAACTTATATTGTAGGTTTATATCAGCGATGTCTTGGACGAGTTGGAAAGTCTGTGCTGATCAATTATTTTTAAAAGAGTTATGCCCTTTGGAAATATTAATTATATGAAAAATTGCCTTGTGAGTGCTCTCACAGGTGCGGATCCAGAACCTCGATGTCTGGAGCACCATGAAACCAAAATTAGATATTTGTTTAGAGATGTATATATGCAAGTGTGGGTGGTAATGGTTTTGGTGTGTGGGGGGTGGGGGTGAGGGTCAGATCATCATTTCTATATTTCTATATCTTTTAAGTTTTTACCATTTCACTCTATTCTTAATTCTTTGATCTCTATTATATTTGTCCTAAACATGCATGAAATATTTGCCACTGGACATTAAGCAACCAACAATCAATTAATCTATTCTTTATATTTCATCATCTCTTTATTCTTTTATCTATAGTTTTTGTTCCTGCTCCTAATCTAACTTTTTGCCCATTATTCTCTTATCTGTAAACCCCATTCATATCCTCATAAATGGTGACCCATTCATAGCCTCATACATGGTAATTGAAACAAGAAAAATATTCATATATTAATTTCATATATTAATTTACTGTAAGCTTGGACTAATAGATAAATGTATTAGTCCCAGATTATGTTATAAAGTAGGTCTTATAAAAATACAATAGCATTTTATTAATTTTTATGGACTGGGGGGCACGTGCCCCTTGGAAATATTAATTATAGTGGAAATCACATTGAATTTGCTCTGAAGCATTCATTTCTCTAAGATATTTATCAACAGTTTTAAAGAACAAAAAAAAGTGTGTTTTTTTTAGTTATTGCCCTTGATCCTTGGAAATATAAAATATGTGCAACGCGGAGTCATTGGAACTCTGTTCTATTATTTTTTTTAGCCTTTGGTTAAATCCTTTGTTTAATGGACTGTATTTAACAGATCTCCTGACCTCAGTTAAAAATTTTACCATGGAATATTATTGTCTAAAAATTTCATGCTCTGTTTTTGAGTAGTTTCGAGAAACTTACAGAGGCCATCAGGTAGTTCAGTTTAACATTTCTATTGATTTTCAGAATTCAGCAGCAATCACATTGATCTTTGAACATTTTCTGCCTTTCTTTTCTTATTTCAATCCGAAGATCATTGATATCATTTAATTGTACAGAGGAATCATTAAGCTATAGTCCATTGTTCTTGGACAAAGACAATACATTTAAAATAAAAGATGCTACCTACCAACTACATTATTGGGGCATTAGCTACAATTTAGATTAAAAAAAAAAAAAAAAATACGATTCTTTTTGTTGTAAGTATTAATTAAAATGGAATTTTGAAATAATATTTTGTTATAAGCAGTCAGTTTGGCCCAGATTTGTCAAATAAGCTCAAAAACATTTCTGATGTATTATTGACTTGCAAGTCAATAATTTAACCTCTTTGAATCTGTATTCATGTGACCTTCAATTTAACCCCTTAGCTGGAGATGGGTTACACATGTACTAGGCGTGTTCAGGTATTAAAAGAATAAGAATGTCTACATCTAAAGTGAAACAAAGGTGAACCATTTCGTTGACTGATTCTATCCACCAAAAAATAATTCTTATATAGGTAAAAATGATGATTAACTTATTTTTCAACCTTTAACATGAATCAAACACACCTAGAAAAACTATCTATTTATATTTATGTTTATATCTGGTTATATGACCTTCGGCAGTCGTCGGAGGTCATCTCGCTGGTTAATTAGATGGTGTCAAGATTAAAATACACGCCAAATGCTGATACATATTATGGAGTCCATGCATTGTTAATTGTGTATTTTAGACTTTTTGTAATTTGGATACAAGTTTTAGTTTGTTATAAAACAAATATGAGAATTTGAGTCAATTCCATGAACATCTATTTGACAGCTAATTCCCCTTTAAGAGTGAGAAACAATGTACATGTATTTGGGAAGCTTTTTGTTATATCTACATTTTATTTGTGTGAAATGATGACCTAGACACAAAATAGATATTTAGTTTATTAATTTTCTTAATATATACATAAACAGAAATTATATAAGATCCCTTGAATGTGTTGATAATTCTTACTTTTAAAGATTTGAATATTATATTGAAATTTTACAACGGTTAAGTAGTTTTAACAAAGGTTAATGTGATGTTTAACGATGGCAATTATGCGATTGATTTTTGCGTATGTCTTATTGTCACTTTTTTCACGTTATACATTTTATAGCTAAATTTTCTCTATATGAAGATTTCCCTGTTCATATAAATGCATTTTACCAGGCCATGAAAAGCAAAAATAAACACAGTGAAGATTTAACTGCCTCATCTAAGGCCCAAATTGCAAACTAAATCTGACACAAAATAACTTGAAATGCAGTATTTCACCTCGTAACTGGAGAAATATTTCCCCTTTTTGTAAAGTTTTCACATTAAATTTGAATCCTTACTGAATATTATACATTACTGGTTCCCATCAGTTTACTCTTTACAAAATATTTTAGGTGATATATACGAGCCTGTTGGAGAGGAAGCACAGGAAACACAAGAATTGTATGATGATGGAACAGACGGAGATATTTATGAAGCAGAACCAGAGTCTTATCCACCAGAACCTATACAAGACGATATTTATGATGAGGGAGCATCTGTACCAATACAAGAGGAGACGTATGAAGATGCCTCAACTCCGTCTTTGCCAACTGTACCTCCACCTCGAATGGCAGGGGCACGTCCACCACCACCACCTGTTCCTGATGATGATCCATACCAAAGCAGACCACTTCCACCAATTAGGGAACCACCTAAAAAGACAGAAGAACTTCCCCCACTTCCACCAATTAGGGAACCACCTAAAAAGACAGAAGAACTTCCCCCACCTCCACCACCAGTTGAGGAGGAGGAACCAAAGTCTTACAGAAATGAGGATGACTTTGAAAATATGTTTATTGGAAAATGGGATTGTAATGGGGATAATGATAAAGAGTTGTCCTTTAAAAAGGGTGATATAATTTACATTATAAATAGAGATTTTGATGACCGCTCATGGTGGGTTGGTGAACTGAATGGTAAATTTGGATTAGTTCCCAAAAATTATCTCACAGAGGCATATACAGAGACACTAACATTTTGATCTTGAAAATATTAAGTGCACTTTTATTTGGAACTACCAATAAAAGATATGATAAAGAGATAATGTTATCAACTCTTTTTGACAAGGTTAATTGGAAACATTTTTTTTTGGCTTAAAAAACCCATCCATGTACCCAAAAATTTAATTTCTTTACAATTGAAATATAAATAAAACCTGATTGTTCTTTCTGATAAAAAAGTAAGAATTTGATGGAAATTACAATTAAAATAGTTAATTGTTTTTCTTTCTTCTATTGTTAGCTGGACAAAATTATATCATTAAAAAATAATTAGACATTTTTTTTTTAGATATTTGTATTGACATCCAGAGCAGGGAGACTCGGGGTATCCAAGGAATCCTTTGTGGATTTTTAAATAAGTTTTCTTGTAACTGCATATTTAAGAGTTTAGAATGAAGAAATATTTTGTTTTGTGTAGATCTGATTGAGAATGAAGTTTTTCATTTTGCATTATTTAGATGCTTGTTTTTTTTATCTTATATACCTTGAATTTGTGAAGTTATGCCCGGATTTATCAACTATAAATGATGATTAGAGTTAGACATTAATAAAAAGTTGTTTTTGCTGATTTGATAAATGTTTTAGTAAAACATGAAATACAGATCATTAACTAAGACTTGATTAAGTCAATCAAATCTGTTTATATCTCACTTATATCTTAAAGAATGTCTTTTTCAAAACCTTTCATTGGTGCTAGCAACATGTTAGTTTTGTAAGGTTTATACTTTATTCATTTTTCATTTAATTAAATGAAATAATACAATTTTCACTCAAAAATTCTATCAAACTTTTGATTTTGTTAATGACCATATTATATGAAATGTGAAGTCTTTTGGTTGAAAAAGGTGAAGCGTCACAATAGAAGCATATGAAGTTAGGCATTGCATTTGCCAGTAAAGTTAACAGATTGTTACTGTTTTCACATAAAAACTTAAAAACTGTTTTGATCATATTTGCATATGCTGAAATTCTTGTGAAAACAAACCATGTTAATGATTTTTTTTCTTTCTTAGAAAAAATAATCTGAAATCCTTTTTGTCTCAGAACAAGCATTGTTAATAATTGGTCATGAATTGATGAAATGTCACAATATATGAATTTATGTATTTTTGAGGGCTAGTAAAACGATACTAACTTTTTTCAGATATGTTTGTGATTTTAGGTTGAACATTTAAAATTGACTTCTGTATGAACATGTTCACCAGGATTTAAAACTAAACTTACTAAAACTTCTGAAAATTTGAAATTGAAAACAGTATGTAAGTTTCTTTTAAATGATAAAAGTGAATTGTTTTCTTCTATGTACCTTTTGCATATTCAGTATTTTGTCCACCATCCTTTTTTGAGAAATTGCCCCAAAACTTGCAGGCTTTTTATTTTGTTTGTTCGTTTGCTGGTGTTTTTACATGACTTTCAACACCTTTGGCTATATCATGGCAAAAACCAGATTATCAGGAGAGACCACATCAACAAGAAATGTTTTGTAACCTAGAAAATTGAAGATGATCACAATTTTTATTAGTTTCTTTCGGTGTGGTAGATACAAAAGTATTAAGTAATTTTTCATTCATCTGGTGCTACTGCTAACCCCAAATCATGTTCAAAATTTCAATACTGAAATATATATATATGTTAAATTATAATGGTTTCCATTATAAAGAAATCTTACTACTTTTCATCCTTTTATTTTACATATGTTTATTGGTTGCCATATATATTTGTTATTGATTAATAGTTTTAGTATAAATTGTTGTTATGATGGTTACATTTTATAATTTTGCTTTTAATTTGTGCAATAAAATTTTTATTTTAAAGTATTGACTGATTGTATTTTATTGAACATATTATTCTACACAAAATAAAATTAAAAAAACTTAAAATGGACTCGTGCATGTAAGAGTTATGACAGTCTGCAGCTTTTATATATTTTTCAACTGATCATCATTTTGTCTGTTAGTCTGTTGGTTATCTTGTCAACATTTAGTTTTCTTTTTAACAGGACATCAACTCTTGTGTTAATGTTTTTTTTTTTTTTTATGTTTGAAGGTTAGCTCTATCAGAACTTAGTTGTTGTTCCAGTATCAGATGAAGAAAATCAGGAATTGAAAATTTTTGTGGGAATTCGACTAGTAAAATGCACATATCCCTATACATATGCAAAAGCAAAGGAACAACACTTTTATTATTGTTTTTCATCTGAAAACTAACTGTTGTGAGTTATGGTAAATTTTTTTAATGCTGGCTTTAATGCCTAGAATGCATTGTTTTACATAGGCGGAGGAATCTATTTGAGTGACCAACCAAGAATAATATTTGTCATATTTTCCTTTTGCCGAATTTCAAAAGTTCTTTTTATAACGGATAGTTAATAAAAACTTGCCAAAACTAAGAATATTCAATCACAAAAAATACAGAGTAGCAACTGGTAAACTTTACTATGGGATATTATAGAAGTATTTTGTCTTGTTGTGTTAGTCTGTCTAAATAAATACTTGGATGATTCAGTAAAACAGCCGCAAATCGTCTGCTTACAAGAAGGTAGATTACAGCCATAAGGCTTAGATAATTCTTTCCTTTAGAATGTGAGCGGTCGAACAAGTATATCAGTTGCCTTACCATCTTCTCTTGCCACAATTCAAGAGTTCATGTACAATGAATAAAGGGAGAATGTGTCAATGGGACACTTATGATGACCCTGCTTGCATATAACGTTATAAAGGAACATAACTTAATAACGGTAAAAGTGACGCCACCCTAATTTGAACTTGATCTTAGTGTTATGGTAATAAGCATTGTGTGTAAGTTTCATAACATTTGGTTGAGGCAAACTTAAGTTAGAGAACGGAAATGAAAAATTCAGCAATTTTTTCCATTTGTAAAGGGACATATCGCAAGAACGGTAAAAGTGATGCCACCCAAATTCAAACTTGATCTGTTTTTTGTGGTAATAAGCATTGTGTATAAGTTTCATTACATTTGGTGGAGGCAAACTAAAGTTAGAGAACGGAAACCAATTTCCAGACGTACCGGTACATATGGACGGACGTACATACAGACAATGGTAACACTTAATGTCCCCTCTGCTGCGGCGGGGGCATAAAAATTGTCTAAAACCTAGAAAAAGTCAATCCCAAAAACCCATATAGCAATTGCAAAACTAATATTTATGATTATGTGTAAACCTTTTACCAAACGTTCAAAATGGTAAAGATTATCTCATCTTTTCGAAATTTTCATGGTTGTCATCATGATTTGATTGACCGTTTTTAAATATCTGTGTCCAGTGTTCTCGAAAAGTGGTTTTCCAAAGGTTTTGACCACCAATTTTTACAAAGGACTGACACAATTTTGGTATTTGGCAATAGAAATAATAGGGGAAATAAAGGTTTCGAGGTTTGCATGACCATGAATAAATGTTTTATTTGTCTTAGCAAGGAATTGTATATTTAAATATACAATTCCTTGGTCTTAGCCACAATCCTCATTTTTTCCTCGATTGTGACATCACCGAATATGATTTATTACCGAATGTTTACTTAATATGTCCAGCATGCCCGGTGCCATTGGTGTGGAGCGGAAACTGCTTGTCCTCCCTGAGAACCTGAACGCACCCCTCATTTTGGTGGATTTCGTGTAGTTCAATCTTTTATTTTCTGTGTAGAGGTTTTTTGGACTGTTGTTTCTTTTAGTTTGTTTCTTTTCGCCTATGGACAAGAAAGAGAGTGGCACATTGTTCCCGTTTGCTCTTTTTAAAGGTGCTGATTCACGTATCATGCTAGTTTTCCACACTGAATTTAATGCTACTGCTTTGGAAGGAGTTTTCGTATGCGATTGACTAGTCAAGCCATATAAATATTAACCTATTGAAATGTGGTTGATTGCAAATGAGATAACTATCCCCCAAAGAACAAGGATTTGAACGACTACATGTCACTCATACCGTTTAGCAACAGTAAGCTATAAAAGGCCCCGGGATGAGTGTTTTAACATCCCTAACCTGGGACAGTAGTGTAATAACATAATAGCAAAATGTAAATATCAGTAGGAAAGGGATTGACACATCAGTTCGATACCAAACCCCAAAAATTATAAATTAAAAAGTAGACCATACAGTAAGCTATAGTTGTTTATGATTCTTGTCCTTTGGTCTCTGGTGGATAGAAATCTCATCTCCTTATTTTTTTCTTAAAAAAATTACAGACATATAAGAGTACGCACAGTTTCTTTAAGCAAGTTCAAACTAATAAATAAAACATGTTTTTCCAGAGTAATATATATAAAACTGTTTGTAAGGACTATAGCAATATAGAAATGCAATAAAATGAAATAAAATTTAATTATTCATCTTAGGCGAAATTCAAAGGAAAATGAAACAGATTTAGTACAGTAGTATACATCTACTTTTTAACGAAAATAAAACAGATCACGATTGTCCAGATTTTCTTTTATGTAAGACCTGTAGGCTTAAAGGTTTTTTTTTCTTGTAAATGTGATGTCAGTCCTCACAGTTTATATCAGAAATAATTGCAAACATAGTCTCGTTTTTACAGTCACAAGGTAATACGATATTTTGATATATATATATGAATATTTTGACTGATTCTCTCCCTTGATTATTGTATAAGGATATTGTGGAAAACAAGTGACGCGAAAGGTTTCAGACCACTGCGAGGGGGAAGTAAAACAAATACAATAAAATGTTTATTTCAGAAACCATCTATTTAAACAGTTCTCGGGTGTTTTCCCTCTACCCTGGATAAAAATGAACAAGGAAGAGGGAAGGAATCAACATCATTGTGTATAAACAGTCAAATAGTTGAAAGATCTAACATTATGTCAGAATTTCACGAATCTATTAAGTCTCTAATATCAGGTAAAAATACACAAACACTTGTTTCTGCTGAAAAAAAAGAAAATCCCTTCAATTTTTCATATTTTTCGTAATTTAGCCTCTCTTGTGAAATATTGCTCACATGTATTTTCCGTCATATGTTCTGTTCCATTGCGTGTTTTTGCGCTTTGAAAAAAAGGTAATACAACTAACAACACAGATTTTTAAATAACGAAAATGAAACGCTACAAATGAAAGTTTGTTTTCCTATTCCTTAAATACTAGTTGTTTTCCTGTCTCATTTATCAGAGTTGTTTTCCAGTTCCCTCAATACTAGCTAAAGAATTGTTTTCCTGGCCTCTTATACTAGTTGTTTTCCTACCCTATTAATACTAGTTGTTTTCTGTCCTCTTAATACTACTTGTTTTCCTCTCCTCATAATGCTAGTTGCTTTCCTGTCTCTCGTATACGAGTCGTTTTCCAGGTTGTTTTCCTGTCCAATTGAAGAAGCAATAAATAATGAGTTAAAGTATGCTAAACAAGTATTTTCTAAAAATAAAATACATTAATAGAGGTATTGATTTTATTAATTTGTCTAGTATTTTTCATGACTCTACCTTTCAAAACTTTATACCTCCTTTATGATTTCGATAACATTGAGCAACCTATAATTTCTTATTCGTATAAAAAACCCAGTAGAAGTTTAATTTTTAATTATACGCCAGTTACATCAGACGTCAGTATAGAAAATAATGCTCCTTCAACATGAGACTGTGAAACATCGAAGTTTAGATATGATCCCTATGGACATGTAATTACAGGCGACCTCAACATCGTTCAAGACCGAGAGCTTATAAACTTTCTGAAAAAAATGACCAAAATATCGTCCACCGTCAAAAATAAATTGGGAAGAGTGTCGTCAGGTTATTAAAGATGCTCTTTCATCCTATTGTAAAAAATGGTGAAAGAGGGAGAAATCTGACAAAAAGTCACTTGATTCCTTTTTAGATAAATTGTATGAATATTATCGATATTCGCATATCACATTTCGAAAATAATTTAGAAATAAATAAAAGAGTAAGTAATACGCCCATTTCCAGGATTACGAACAAAATTCAAGTACTATCAAAGCGTTTTGTGTTCGTACCGGCAGACAAAGCAGCCAACAATGTGAAGGCTGGTGCTGTGCTATCGGGACGATAAGTATACTACACGGAAGTCCTTAAGAATGAAATTATACATTCAACTACATTCAAGGCCGTACGCTCCACAGAGAGGTCTTTCCCTATTGTTAATTTTCGCTTTTTGGACGGTGATGTTCCTTTGGCACCGTCTTACGGTGTTAATATATCCGAACTCGTTTGGAATTTAATGAGCGTAATCTATGTATTACTAGTAAAACCTTTACTAAATTCTTTCATAGATACAAAGATTTGGTCTGCAAGTTTGGCTGTATTTCAAACGGAATAGCACATCCTAGATTTTACGGTGATGTTGTAAACCGAGCCCGGAAATATAGATTCGATCCGGGTAAACTTATCAATCCTTTAAATAAACTTATTCTAAAAGTTTACATATTCAACACTGTAATTAAATCTTTGAATATTGTTTTTATTGACATAAATATTGATTTTGTTATCAGTAAATTAAAACCATACTAAATATTACACATATGTGCTTTCACGGTACTACAATCTGTCGATACTTATAGTTTGGCATTGCACAAGGTCATGTTTATCTCTGACTGTTAATGACGTCTTTACACTAAATCCATTGGATGTTGGATGTGTACTGATTGATATTTTAGTCTTAGATACATGATTTTTTCATTAGTTGTTATTGGCTTTGAACTAGCTGTCAGTAACTGCGAGTACTCTCAGATCTGTACGTAGTGTCTTTTCGTTTTTGGGATGTAAAAGTACCCGTCTACGTCCACTCTGTGTTTTTGTTAGATTTATTTCTATTTGTATCCATCTGATGAGTTAAGCCTTTTTCAACTGATTTTTATAGTTTGTTCTTATGTTGTACTGTTACACTACTGTCCCAGGTTAGGGGAGGGTTAAGCGCTCACAAACATGTTTAACCCGCCACATTCTTTATGTGCCTGTCCCAAGTCAGGAGCCTGTAGTTAAGTGGTTGTCGTTGGTTCATGTCTGTCATATTTGTTTTTCGTAAATTGGTTTGTTATAAATTAGGCCGTTACTTTTCTCAATTGAATTGTTTCAAATTTTTCATGTCGGGGCCTATTATAGCCGACCATACGGTATGGATTTTTCTCATTGTTGAAGGCCGTACGGTTGCCTATAATTGCTTACATTAACTTCATTTAAACTTTGGTGGATCACTGGCAATCATACCACATCTCCTTATTTTTATAAAGATATTTATTGACAATATCTGTAACACAGAAAATAAGAAAAAGGTGTGTATTTGCCCATGATGCCTGGAAATGCGCGTCAGGCGTACAAAACTAATTCTGGCATCTATGATGAGTTTATAGTTCAGGTTCACATAACGGTTAAATATGGCCGATTCTACATTGAGTACAGACAAAGATGTGCCCCTTTGAAAAGTTTCAAGACATGGCGCTGGACCTAGAAAAAGTCTTCAAGTTAAGTTTAACATGATTTTTCAAATTTCACATTAAAATTATTACATGCTATAGAAGAGGATGTTTATTTTCCATTAACTATAATGGTATTCTGCACAAAATCACGAATTTCCTACACTGTTCAATTCTACGTGGAACTACATCGGTCAATATTCAAAATTATATTGAAGAACTGGTGATATCTGAATTAAAAGAAGAGATTAAGTACGTTGTGTTCGCTTTCAGGAACTGTGAATATGTTTTCTATATGTTTTATGTAGTATCATTAAGTCTTATCATAACTGGACTTGCCTAAATACACAAATTATTTTTTATTAACCTGTCTCAATGAGGCTGGAGTATATAGTGAAGAACCTGTATGTCTGTCTGTCGGTCGCATATTTATTCATTTTGTAACTACAATTATTTTTGAGACATCATTTAGTTTTTGGCATGATACAACATTGAAATTTTGGGTCCTCAATGCTCTTCACCGTCATACTATATTTGGCCTTTTCGGCCTTATTGATTAGAGGTTACTAGTGAGTCTTTTATAAATAAAACGCGCGTCTGGCGTACAAAATGTTTAGCTTGGTATCTATGATGAGTTTATTTGGTAGACAATAAAAGAATAAAGAAGATTAGGTAAAAATTGCTAGTTTTTAGACTGTTTGAATTATTTAATTTATATCCTGTATATTCCATTATATAACAAATTCATGTATTTCAGAGGTTGAAAAGTTTCTAATAGAGGCATTGGAACATGAGAAATTAGGGAAAAAAGCAAAAAACCATAAACAAGAAATAATAGACAAAATATGCAAACTGAAGGAAAAGTGGCCAGCTTTAGGAACTGCGCACACCTCAGATCAAGTTAAACCAGCAAAAGGTTTGATTACTGATTGATTTTTATTTGCACAATGAATTATGTGTGTTCCTAACATGATTTTAACTTTTAGCAGTATAATTGGACACTTCTACCAATGTAAAGAATGTATGATATATGAGCCACTCAGCTTGTGTAGTTCAGTCCTTCTTTTATTATAAAAGAGAGGCGAAAGATACCAAAGGAACATTCAAATTAATAAGTCGAAAATAAAACGACAACGCCATGGCTAAAATAGAAAAAGACCAACAGACAATCAACAGCTTACTATGCACAACATTGAAAACTAAAGATTGAGCAAAACGAACCCTACCAAAAACCTGGGGTGATAAATAGCAAATAAAAAACTTCAACTTGATACATTACCTGTTTATGGTAGCCTATATAATAAGAATAGTAGACCGTGTTTGCATCAATAAATAGAAATTAATGTTATTAAGTATGATAGAGATTGCATTATTTACACAGGAAATATTGCGTATATCTCAAATATCTATCTCATATATATATATAGTTATTGTTGCATTTAACAATTAGGAAGAAGACAGCAACGAACAATAAATACGTTACAATGAGTTCAACTTGTATGTCTTTGCTTGGTAGAGTACAATTTGATTCTAGCTATAAAAGAGAGGCGAAAGATACCAAAGGGATATTCAAACTCATAAGTTGAAAACAAACTGACAATGCAAGGGCAAAAATCGAAAAACTCCTGAATGTAGACAGCTGAAAAAAACCCAGATTGTAGTGGGATGCTGCTATAACCCATCTTTCATTTAGAAATAGCTTTATACTGATTCCAGTGAACACTTGTACCAAGATCGATAATGTGTTTTATTAAAATTTTCCATATTTTAATAAATTGGAAAAAAAACAAATATACATGTGATTATGTGGTTTTCACTGATATGTTATACATAATATATAATCTCCAATTTTTGCAGCTGTTTTGAGAAGTATTGGTGCATAACTCTTTTGAAATTTACTGTATGAAATCATGATGATGACGGATGGCTGTTTACACCAAAGGAATATTCAAACTCATAAGTCAAAACGTTCTGACAATGCAATGCCAAAAAAATAAAAACGACCACAAGACAAACAACAATTTAACAAACACAACATAGAAAACTAAAAACTGAGCAACATGAACCTCACAAAAAACCTGGGGTGATCTCATGTGATCCATAAGGGTAAGCCTTCTCTACATGTGGAACCCGTCATGTTGCTCATGTTAGTACGCATCCGGTGATAAAGTCGATTTTGGTAGGTCACAAGGATACGACAGCCTCTTTCCAGTTGATCACATCCCACATCTATAGTTTTTTGACACTTTACGGTAATGGCTGAAGATATTACCCCGATGCCCTGATTTTGTGTATATAGTAATCGTATGAGAATATACAGATCAAGTCCGAACTTCGTTCTATTGCATTTAAATTACTTCCCTTATTCTTAGAAAATTATGAAAATGAATTATCTGATAACTTCATAAATTGCTAGTATAATCTTTACCCAGATCAATTTATCAATCCTTGTGTATCACTTCATTGCATATAAATATATTGTTTTATGTACTGATGCATTGGAATACCCACATGATGCCTGCTCTAATCTAAATTGAGAAAAAAAAACAAAAACTGAAGAATGAGTGATGGAAGGAATAAGTATTAGAGAATGCCTTTTTTTTTAGTTATTAGCAGGATTCTCCTCGGGAATATATTGGACTACTCCTATGTAAGATTTATGAATTCTGGGCACCAATAGTGGTAGAATGAGAGTTGAATACAAAAAGTTAAAAAAAAAAAAAAATAAATGTAAATCTTCAAAAAAAATATGCAGAAAATGTCATCCTCCTGCTGCAATAGGGAAACATATCACTGTATTTCACCTAAACCAAACATCCTGGATCCATTGCTTTCATTGCTTTTAACAAGTTATTTAAAATAAGTGTCTGTGTAATTTATATTTTGTATTGTTATTGCAAATAATGTATCCGTATGTAGCCATTATCACAACTGTACGCAAGTAGGAACTCATGATAACACATACTTGTTAACAAGGAAGATATCAGCGGTAACATTTTTCGAAAATTAGTACATTTTCTTCTCTTTTAAAGAATCAAATCTCAGGTTTCAATACATGATTATTCAGTCTTATTGCTATATGAATGTGTATTACAGATCTTCCAAAAGATGACGAATCAACAAGAACTGGTGGTAGTTCTAACACAGATGAAACAGAAGATGCTTACTCTGATTGTGAGTATGTTGATCACGTAATTGCTTTTTTTTTATTAAAATGACTCAAAAATGGGTAGTTTCATTCTTATTTGCAAATTATACCCTCACGACACTTACCAAAGAGGAAATCCTGGATACTCATAGGTCTGTTCTATGTTCCTTTGGAATTTCAACCAAAGATGAAGAACTGGATCTTCCATCACTGTATTGGATACCTAAACTACATAAGTGTCTTTACAAACAACGGTATATTGCTAGGTCTTTCAAGTGCTCCACGAAACCTCTTTCTAAATTATTAACATCTATTTTATCAGCAATCAAAGCCGGGCTCCAAAGTTATTGTGAAACTGCCTATTCTAGAGGTGGCGTGAATCAGATGTGGATACTAAAAAATTCCAAAGATCTTTTAGAGTGCATACAATCTAAGACTCTCTCATCTTGCAATAGTATTAAAACATTTGACTTTTCTACACTTTACACAAGTATTCTCCATTCCAAACTTAAAGACAAATTGAAAACGTAGATGCAAGTATCTTGTCTTGGGAGGGATAAATCCTACTTTGTAAAGAATCACTCTGATTCAAACAAAAATTCTCTGAAACTGACATTATCAAGATGCTTGATTTCTTGATTGACAACATATTTGTTACGTTTGGAGGACGCGTTTTCAACAGACTGTCGGAATTCCAATGGAAACCAATTGTGCCCTCTTCTTGCCGACTTGTTTCTTTATTATTATGAGGCTGACTTCATACAGGAACTTCTTAGGAAGAAAGATAAGAAGTTAGCAATATCCTTTAACTTTACGTTCCGCTATATAGATGATGTTCTCTCACTAAATAATACAAAATTTGGTGACTATGTTAAACGAATCTATCCCATCGAACTAGAGATAAAGGATACTACAGATACGGATAAGTCTGCCTCATATCTTGACTTACATCTAGAAATTGACAATGAGGGTCGGTTGAAAACAAAACTTTACGACAAAAGAGATGATTTCAGCTTCCCAATTGTGAACTTTCCATTTCTATGTAGCAACATTCCAGCAGCGCCTGCATACGGAGTATATATCTCCCAATTGATACGATATACCCGGGCTTGTATTTCCTATCATGATTTCCTTGATAGAGGATTGCTGCTCACAAGGAAGCTAATAAAACACGAGTTCCAAATGGTGAAGTTGAAATCATCCCTTCGTAAATTTTACGGACGCCATCACGAGTTGGTTGACCATTATGGAATAACCGTTTCAAAGATGATTATAGATCGGATATGTTGCTTATGTCGTAACTACAATACCTTTCCCTTTTCACGAATGTGACCTACCGAATTAGACTATTTACCGGATTTGTAATAACATAAGCAACATGACGGGTGCCACATGTGGAGCAGGATCTGCTTACCCTTCCGGAGCACCTGAGATCACCCCCAGTTTTTGGTGGGGTTCGTGTTGCTTAGTCTTTAGTTTTCTATGTTGTGTCTTCTGTACTATTATTTGTCTGTTTGTCTTTTTATTTTTAGCCATGGCGTTGTCAGTTTATTTTTGACTGTCCCTCTGGTATCTTTCGTCCCTCTTTTATGTTATGCATAAAATGTTGTGATTAAAATTAGTACTGCAAAAAATTCTAAAGTGTATGTATCTAATTAATTTAAATTTGATGTCGAGATTATTTTTACAAAGTACGTGTGTAAAATATATTGGACTACTCCTACATATCTATACATTTGGTTTTGTGTTTGACTAATAGCAAATGTTTATAATGGGATAAAAAATTGACAAGAGGAGCATCTTGTATGTGTCATTCATGGTATTCAAGACCATACTAAAATGAAAATATTGTACATTTCTGGCCCGTATACCATTTCACAACAATTAAATAGAAATTGACCAACTCGAAAATATGCATTCACAATTAGAATTAAGATTGTTAACATTTTTCGTTGGAATTTATGGATGTTTTTACTTAGCTGACAAATATAATACTGGTTGATAACAGAGAAATCTTAATAGGCAAACCAATTCATCCATTGATGAACTCAAGGAGAGAATAAACAAATCTAACTATAAAGTTCATAGAAATTCAAATTGCTTATTTCTGAGAGAGAAAAAAACTGATAATGATTGATTCAAATGCCTGGTACCTTCAGTAAAACAAGGACACTCCAGGATCTCTTAAATAATAATACATGATGCAATTTCACCATGTATATGTAGCTTCTGGTGAGGATCACAGTTGGGACTTGAATATACTTTCATCTTTTGATCAATCAATATCTCAAATCCTGGTGTATATAAAAGAGAGGCACATGATATCAAAGGATTTCAAAACTCATAAGTTGACGACAAACTAACAACGCCATGACAAATAAAAACGAAAAACGACCAAAAGACAAAATTTTCGAAAATCCAAAGCTTATAAAAAATATGAAGAGCTTATAAACCAAAAATGACAAAAGAGTATAGCCAAAGATGGACAAGGAATCAGAGCTTTACGTGAGTGAGATATATTCCTTAATTTAAAATAATTTCCAAAAGTTTGAAGTGTTTATATATAATAACTGTAAAGAATAAAGGCACTGATAAATCCTTATATTAAATTGCGTTTTTATTGTTAGATAGTAATACTGACAAAAGAGCACCTCTGCTGCAGTCAAAAAGGTTGACTAGGAAAGAAGTCTTTTTTTCAGACATGTAAATTTAATGTACTTAGATATGATTTTGATGGATTTTATTTATTTCAATCTTATTTATAAACAGCAAGTAATAGAATTTATAATGTGTAAAGGAGTAGAGCCAGAAACCCCCATAAACGGCCCTGTAAAGGTGTATTTTGTTTAATTTTAAATCTTAAAGTAAATATCATGTGTATGTATTGCTTAATGTATGACATTTGAAAGTATAATACGAAAAATTGTATATCTGCTTCATATTTATAAAGACATTAGCCTTAACTAAGAAAAGATTTTATTTTCATCCATATTCCTAGAAATTATCAACTTTTTCCACCTTTTTTCATGATTTTATTTGTGGCACTACCCCTCGCCCATTGAAATTTTTGTTGAAAAGTAAAGAATATGGTATATAAAGAATATTTCCACAAAAGGGAAGGGAAGGGTTGCGCCACTGTTAATTTTTCAGAAAACTGTTATAACGTTTGCAGAATTCTGCAAAAATCAGGATTTTACGAAATTCACCTCCATTATGGTGTGACAAATACGTCACTAATGACACAATTGGTGAAAATCGTTTTAAGTTGCGAAACTATTGGACAGCGTATGTTTTCATCAAATTTTCACCACATTTTTGCAGTGAAAAAAATTCAAAATTTTAGGGCCAAAATTATGAGTTAGTGAACAACTCCCTTTTACTTTGTCCTTTCAAACAAGATAAATTCTACGTTTAGTCATATACAAAATAAAATAACATGGTAAATAATTTCTACTTACATTTTGCAAACTGTTATACTCGATTTGAAATACGAGAAATTGGTATATGTCAGTTTAAAATTAAAACTAAATGGTTGGTTGTATATTACAGGTAATGCAGACATTCCAAATGTGCCAGTCGTGGAGCTTACAAATTTCACAAAGGCTGGATTTTTGGAAAAGAAAAAACCAACAGGTATTCTTATATGGTTTGGATTGCAAGTATGCTAATTTCACGAAAAGTTTGCGAAAGTTTCTTTATTGCTGGATGATCAGGATAGTTAAAGAAAAAATTTGTTATCCTATTGCATTAGGATAAACGTTACGTGTCTGTTCACTGATCATAGATGGATGGTTATCTTTTTGCACTTTAATTTTAAAGTCAAACTTGTATCAAGTAGGCACTTATGAGGTATGATTAAAGTGATATTTTAAGAAAGGTGACCTCCCAGATAAGCTTCCAAATTCAACACACTGTCGTAATGTACACTGAATTTGATTAAGTTTTAAAAGTTATCACAATAATAGTTACTCTGTTAAATGCAAACAATGGATATCTGACTGTAGTACAAATAACCAGTTTTATATGTGGAATAAATTCCTTTTTGACTTTTTAATTTAATTTTGTCTTAGCATTCCTTCAACTGACAACTAAATTAAGTATTTCGTAGTGCATCAAATCTAGTAAAACATATCCCCCTAATCGATATGGTTATAAAGTATTCATTTGCTGAAAAAATTTAGTCGGAACAATAATTTGTACAAATAAGGTGACTACTGAAATGAGTTAATATAGGGAAAATCGTTCTGCCAGATTCAAATCAACTTTCAGATGAAGACTACTGTTTGAAATAGTTATACTGTATTTTAAGACGAAGACACTTATAATCTTATGAAAATGAATTGTCAAAATAAAGTCAGTGCTAATGACTTTCAGTATTATTCCAGGGAATTCTGAAAAGCTATTGCATTTCAACACAAACTTTATTTTTCTTTGTGGTGCATGAGGGGAGTACAGTGCTTAATATGGTTATTTTTTTCTTGAGATCCATAAATATGTATGTATTGAAACAGTTAACACTTTGGTAAACATGTATGATAGCAGTTATTATATAGTTGAACATCCAGGGAAGTCATAAATGAATATCAATTAAAATTTCCTTTTACATTTCGTATGAGATCGCACAAAAACTTTTGTGCAGTCATTCTTATATCGATTGCAGTTTCTGTCTTTTTAAAGATTATTTCAAAACATTCCCCACTGTTTTAGAAGGGTGGAATTTGGAGCTGAGCCTATTATTTAAACATCTGTCTATTGTGAAAAAATCATGTACGCACTGTAAAACTGATATTGTACGGTAAGAAACCCAAGTAACCATCAACTGCGAGTGTATGCAATAACAGAAGCGTTGCTAAATATGGAAAACTGCTATTAACTACATACAATTATGTTTACTTCATTTGTACCATACACAACAGTAATTCCATACAGACATTCTATTCAAGAATATTGAAGATTAATTGGTATCAATGACTCAATCAGTATATGGTATGACGTTTTGGAATGTGAAAATGGTTGGTGTCTTTTTCTGTTTCGTACATTATCGTCCTATAAATAAAAAGGAGATGTGGTATATTGCCAATGAAACAACTATCCATCAGAGTCCAAAAAGCATAGATGTAATTGAATATAGTCACAATACGTCTACTAACAATGAGCAAAATATATACCGCATAGTCATTTGTAAAAGTCCCCGACATAAAAAAATGTAAACCAATTCAAATGAGAACACAAAATGCCTAATTAATGACAAAATAATAAACGAAAAATATGCCAAACAGCAACCAACGACAACCACTTAATTACAGGCACCTGATTTGGGACAGCTATCTGATGAATGAGACGGATTAACCATCATGTTTGTGAGCACTCAACACCCCTTAATCTTGGACAAGATGCAACAGCACAACATAAGCATAAACTGTATAAAATCAGATGGAAATGGCACATTGACACGAATCATAATTACAACTAACATAAAGACAAAAGACACAAATATTCGCAGCTAATGAGAGCTTGTGCAAAACCAATTATACTTTACATCATTTGATCTTTTACAAATGCATATAAAATAATTTAAAGTATGTAAAAGTATATTGTCAAAAGCTTTACGGTTTTGAGATTTTATGTTTATCTGGCATTGGTTTATAATCATTAACTAAGTTATGTTAGGTCATTGAAGCAGGAAAACAAGTTTTTATGTCAGATTGAATGTGTTTATGTTAAACACAGAAAAGTATGAAACCATATAGTGTTTAGAGTGATGTGTAAAATGTCTTATAGTTGATTTAAAAAGAAAATCTAAATAATGCGTTGTGATTTTTTATTTATAACACTATTATTATTTGAAGACAAGTGTTTACATGATATAACTCATCAAAGATACCAAGCTTATAATTTTCTACGCCAGGCGCGCGTTTTGTCTACAAAAGACTCATCAGTGAAGCTCGAATCAAAAAAAGTTAAAAGGCCAAATAAAGTACAAAGTGGAAGAGCATTCATGACCCAAATTCCGAAAGGTTTTGTCAAAAAAAGCTAAGCCAAACTATTTATTTGGTAGAAAATCTGTACCATAGTAACCTTCCGGGGTTTTCGAGTCAGGATTTCCGGTGTTACTTATGTGGGCCTCTGGTGAAGGAAGTTCGAAAATTGTATTATTTGTTGCTTCAGTGATATTCAATATAACAAGTATAGTGGTTCATGAAACATTATATTTATATATGTATATATATAGACATGAAACAAATACAAAAGATTTATACAGCTTTAGGAGCATTACTTGCACCAAGTTTAATAAAACATGTCTGCTAGCACTCGGTACAGTGAGATATATTCCTTAATTTCAATTAATTTCCGAATTTTGTAACAGCAAATTTTAATAACACAATATCCGTATTTTCATGCCAGTACCAAACTAATGGCTTCTGGGCTGGTGATGCCCTAATATTATTTAGGAATTAGACAATGAAGGGCTTGATATTGTTTTGTGTTTTGGAGTTCGGTATTTTTGTTATACTTTTTGTTTTATTTTTCTTGATCTGAATTACATGAATTCTATTAGATTCATGTAAATATAAAAATAAGGAGATGTGGTATGATTGTCTATGAGACAACTATCCACCAAAGTTCAAATGAAGTGGATGTAAGCAATTATAGGCAACCGTAGGCCTTCAACATTGAGAAAAACCCATACTGTATTTCGGCTATAAAAGGCCCCGACATGAAAAATATGAAACAATTTAATTGAGAAAACTAACGGCCTAATTTATAACATAACAATTAGTTTATTTGTTCTATATTAATTTTACCATATAAATTCTAGTGTTTAAAACCACAGTAATTTTCTGTTCATTCAATTTTATACAGGTCTTAGGAATATGCAAAAGAGATGGTGTGTCATCAAAGGCAATATATTTTACTACTTTGATGGTAAGACATCAAAGAAAATGAATGGAGCATTCAGATTAGCAGATTATAGTTTTGAAGAAGCACCAGAAATGACGAAGGATGATAAGAAGAAGGAACTTTGCTTTAAACTTGTTAGTTCTGCCTCAAACAGAACCTATGAAGTTAGTATAATTTAGGTGAAATATAGTATTTGAGAAGAAATACTAATAGGTGTGGAATTCGTATTCATTTAAAAATTGTTAAGCAACATCTGAATATCGAAAATATGATACAAATAGTATTCATACTTTCAGAGATGGAATTAACTAAAAATAATAAAATAGACCTATCAATATATAAAATGCTCTTAAAGAAGGTGGCAAAGAATCATTTCTTGAAATTCCGTCAACAGAATTTAATTTACACATAATTTCCATAATATGGAAATATCAGAGGTCCGCGCATTAGTTTTTGCAGTCTAAATCATTTAAGATTTAGTGATATATGAAATACGTGAAAACTATGATGTTGTAGCATATATCTACTGAAAAAATCCAGTGACCTCATATACATTGTATTTTATTATAATGGAAGAAAGCAATACCATATAATTGTAAACAACATTCTGTGGACAGATTACACTAATGGAAAGAAACAACAGACACGACTTCCTCTACCTCATTTTCAGACTTATACCTCGAATTTGACATTAGCGGTCATCTCAGTACCAGAATCTATGACAAACGAGACAATTTTAATTTTGAAAATATCTATTTCCCCCACCTTAGTAGCAATATACCAACTTCACCTTCATATGGGGTATACATTTCCCAACTCATTCTGTCTTGTTTGTCTGTTGACATATTTGCTTGTTTTTGTAGTGATTCTTTTGACGTGGTTCGGTACTTGTACATCCCGTCATTGTGTTGTTGTGCTATGGAAATTTTTTGTATTCTTGTCTTTCGTTTTAGCTAATGTGTTTTGTCTATATGCCTTTTTGTTTGTCTTTGTTGACATATTTGCTTGCTTTTGTAGTGATTAAGATTATAACACAATGTTGACTGCTGTACCATTATTTTTGACATGTTTACCTATTATGTCTGTTTGTTTTGTTCACACATCGTTGTCAATATAATGGAATTTCATGCGAGTGTCATACAAGTGAGAGGTTTAGCTAGCTATAAAACCAGGTGTAATCCACCATTTTCTACATAAAAAAATGCCTGTACCAAGTCAGGAATATGACAGTTGTTATCCGTTCGTTTGATGTGTTTGAGCTTTTGATTTTGCCATTTGCTTAGGGACTTTCCGTTTAGAAATTTCCTTGGAGTTCGGTATTTTTGTTATTTTACTTTTTATATGTGAAAGCTGTTACATCTATTTGGCAATCCTATCTTAACCATAAATCTGTAGTGCACTTAAACAGTCAAAATCGTTGTCATATCCTGCCTGCATAAAACACAATGCCTGTTCCACTTGAATTGTTAAAAAATAGGGATATTGTATGTCTTACATAGGAAATGATTTCCTGCGCAAAAATCTAAAATTAGAAACAAAGTTTGTAATTGGAATATCTTATTTGTGGAATTTATAGCAAAGGAAGTGAGCTAGTCTGGATGCCTTTTTGAAAATGCATCATTCTCATTGTTTTTTTAAGGTAAAGTTACTATTTTAGAATATGCTGTTATAATCAAATTTAACAAAAGAACAGAGTTCAAATGTCCTCCGCGTTGCACATATTTTATCTGTGCAACGGCTTTTTAAATTTTGTTTTTATAAATATCTTAGAGAAATGAAGGCTTGAAAGAAAATGCAATGTAATTTCCAAAATAATTAATATTTCCAAGGGGCATAACTCTTTTGAAAATATTTGATTAGCACTGATTTTCTGAATTGTCCAAGACATTGCTGATATAAACTTTTGATATAGATTTGATAAATATCTGTCAAAAATTGTACATGTGAGAGCGCTTACAATGCAATTTTCATATAATCATTATTTCCAAGGGCGTAACTCTCTTACAAATAATTGATCGGCATTGATTTTCGAACTTGTCCGAGACATTACTGATACTAGAAGATGCCCGCGAAATCGCGGCACAATTTGGCAAGTGTTGAAACAAAGAGTTTTTAAATTTCGCGGGCAGTACGTCGACTGAGCATGCACGAAAGCGTATAAGACACGGATCGATAACGGTCTCCGAATTTCAATATTTTCTCAAAAATTGGCGTTTTCTGTGTAAAAAAGATTGTTTCAAAGACTTATTTAGGAAGTACAAAACACTACATTTATACGTCATATCACAAATATTTCCGACTTTGTATGGTTTCAGAGGGGTTGCGGCTCAATGAAATCGGTCTCTTCCTTTAGTAGTATAGATAAACCTAGGATAAAAGTTTCATAGAAATCTGGCAAGAAATTATTCACATGAGAGCGCTAACAATGCAATTTTTCACATAATTAATATTTCCAAGGAGCATAACTCTTTCAAAAAGTGTTGATCGACACTGAGTTTCGAACTTGTCCTAGACATTGCTGATATAAACCTATGATATGAGTTTGATAAAAATCTGTCAAGAATTGTACACATGAGAGCGCTAACAATGCAATTTTCCATAAAATTAATATTTCTAAGGGCATAACTCTTTTAAAAATTATTGCTCGGCACTGATTTTCGAACTTGTCCGAGACAATGGTGATAAAAATCTATGATACAAGTTTATAAAAATCTGGCAAAAAATGTACACGAGAGCGCTAACAAGACCGGACGGACGGACGAACGCCCGGTATTTTTATGTCCCCGCAACGCGTCGCGCGGGGGACAAAAACTGCAAAATTGCACAAAACTGCAAAATTTTTATCAAGTATCTTGTTGTGATTACATCATCTATGTCTGTGGTTACATTTGTTCGGTTAAAAACAAAATTTATGTATGAGGTGAGGAAGTTCTGATATTTTCTTATTTTAATTATTTAAAAATGTACTTATTCCAGTTTATGACTACAACTAAAAGTGATGTCGAAGAATGGAAAACTGCAGTCCAACAAGCAAGTGCTACAAAAATGAAAGATTTTGATAATGACGATGATGGTAAAGTATTATGTAGCTGGCTTGACTTCTATTTGCCATACCATTTTAACCCCCCCCCCCTTTTTCCGCGCTTTAAATAATGGTATATAGTGATTGTAAAACCATCCGTCTGAATGTACGTTTGTCCTTTTGTCCCATTTTTGTATCCGCAACTGCACCTGAACCAATTGCAAGAATTTTGTGAAACTTTCACCTAATCTTACTCCAATGATGTACTTTTGCACATTCTATTGAAATTCTTTATGTAAATATTTGATGGGGTAAACTTTGGGATGACATGGACTATCAAAAATTATAATAGAAAATTGTGCAATGAAAATAGTATGTGCTTCTGTTATTTGTTCAATGTATTTGTAAACATTTTGATTTATATGATGCAAAAGTGAACGGAAACATTTATCATTGATCAGCTATTTAATTGTTTTTAGATAACTCAACAATGCACTAAAAATATTTAAACATTCTATTTTTATATTTTTAACGGAGTTTTCCGTTTCTAAGGCAGTAATCTAAGCACGATTTCCAAAATACTCACATGTATAAATCAAATATATACTTGCATAACGCTAGTAAGAATAATTTATAGATTACACATTTAAAAATGTTTACAAAAGAAGAAAAAAATTCTTGAACTAACTGTGATGATATATGCAAATACTTAAGTATTCCAACCAGAAACTAAACCGGTTTTCTATTTTTGCCTTCTTCAAAATTATCCCAGTTTTTGGTAATTTTCTATTGATAGTGTTTCTGTTGCTTCAACTGTTTTAATGTTTATTTTCAAGTATTACCAACAGTACCAGTTAAGTTAATGCACAATTTACAAAATAAGGAATGTCCTTTTTTGATAATAGACTATGAAAGGACAGTTCCAGATAACTATTTTATTCGAAAATGATCATTCTTTATTCTAAGTTTATTTAAAGTATTTATAAGACAAATATGCTTTAAAGCATTAGCCTACAACCTTTTTTAAACATCCAATATTTAGTGGTCTATAACAATGTGTAAAGACTTTGTAGGTGTGAAAATAAACACCATAGTCATTACAATTTATTAATGATGCCAGCTATTTTTCATCCTTTAATAACCTTATTGTGGAATCAACATGTATCATATAGTATATAAGACATCCATGAATAAATGTCCAAATTCATAAGCACTGACATGACCCCTTTATTTCTCGTTTTGTTATTTTATTAATTCTTTTTAAAGAGTAGTATTTTCCCTAAGGAAAATACAATTGCTCATCATTTGGTTAGTTTTAGCCTTCGGTTTTCTTCCTTTGTTAAATAGATTATATGTTACAGACCTCTTGACCTCAGTTGAGAATATTATCATGGAATAATATTGTCTAAAATTTTATGTTCAGTTTGAAAGTACTCTTACAAAGAGCATAAGGCAGTTCAGTTTAACATTTTGCTGTTTCAAGAGCAACAGCAATCCGCACTGATTTGTGAACATTTTTGAAAGTCGAAAAATTACATTGAAATTTTACCAAGGTCAAATTATTTTAACAAGGGTTATTAAGATGTTTAATTCATTTTAGGTGATATATATGAGCCTGTTGGAGACGATGCACATGAGTCACAAGAACTTTATGATGATGGAACAGAGGGAGATATTTATGAAGCAGAACCGGTAGCTTATCCACCCGAACCTATACAAGAAGATATTTATGATGAAGGAGCATCTGCCCCAATACAAGATGAGTTGTATGAAGATGCATCAACTCCTTCTGTGCCATCTGTACCTCCACCTCGAATTGCACGTCCTCCGCCGCCACCCGTTCCTGATGAGGATCCTTACCAATCCAGACCACTTCCGCCAATAAGGGAGCCACATAAAAAGACAGAAGAACTCCCCCCACCTCCACCACCAGTTGAGGAGGAGGAATTAAAGTCTTACAGAAAAGAGGATGACTTTGAAAATATGTATATTGGGAAATGGGATTGTACTGGGGATAATGATAAAGAGTTGTCCTTTAAAAAGGGTGATATAATTTACATTATAAATAGAGATTTTGATGACCGCTCATGGTGGGTTGGTGAACTGAATGGTAAATTTGGATTAGTTCCCAAAAATTATCTCACAGAGGCATATACAGAGACACTAACATTCTGATCATTTTAAGAATTTGATAGAAATTGTAATCAAAATTATTTACTCTTTCCTCTTACTTTTATATTTTAGTTGAACCTAATTATATAATTTTATTCTTTTTTGGATAAATTAAAATATTTGTGTTGACAGCGGAACAGAGAGACTTAGTTTTATTTTCTTGTTTTGAGTTTAGACTGAACAAATATTTATTTTTGTGAAGATCTGATTTAGAATTAAATTTGGATATTTGAATACTATGTTTTGACATTATAAAATGAAAAGTATATTTTCACATCTGTTTTTCTTTTTTCAGAGATTTTTCAACGGAAATGGTACTAAATTTTCAGAACACTTTCTTCTATGGTTTTTCCCCAAATAAATCTTTTAATCTTATTCAGTCTTATGTCTTATTTTCTCTATGTTTTCCTTGGTGCATTTCACACAATTTTATTAAATATGATATTAATAATTATCAGCAGCTTTTCCGATTGAAGTATACAAGGAAACAAAAACTTCTTAATCTTTACATAAAAATAGAATTAAAAAATGCTTATGCTGTAGCAGTATTTGACATTTTAACATATTCAGATGTTTCAAATATTTAATATTGTTGTAGAGATATTTTAGTTATACAGACGAACAAATTTTTTTTAACTTGCATTACTTTGGTTTCATTACTATTCCTGGGGATCTCTAACTTTTTATCATGACTTTGCATTTTAATTTAATCTTATCATTTATTTTTCTTAAAATGTTTATCTGTGGAAAAGGAAAAAAAAGGTTCTGTTAAAAAAAAGTCTTGAAACAAGTTGTTTATTTAAATACATGCATGGGATGACTTACCTCTGCAAGGTGATTAACAATAACTGAATGTTCATAAAATATTTATCAATAGTTCACCGAAAAAGTTCACGATTACACAATGATACACGTATATTCATGAATACTTTTATAAGTATTCATGAAAGGCAAATGGACAAGAATGGTTCATGGGTAGCAAATTTCAAGTTTCTATTCATGATTTGACAATATTCAAGAACCGTTAATGAACAAAATCAGTTCCTGACATTTTGAATTTATAAACTTTCCTGTCCATGTGCTCTTCGTGAACATGCATAATGATATTCATGAACAGATCATGAGCATTTTATGAAATTTTTCATGAAAAATTCATGTATATTGTGCTGTCATTTATCACACATTGACAAACATTAAAATATTTTTAATTCTTGAACAAAAAATATCATTCAAGTTTATTTGCAGTGCACGAAATTTGTTCAGATTTTAAAATCTTTTTATTGAATCACAGGCAGTTGCAATTGAAAGAGTGTTTCATAAAACTTGTGTGTGTCATTTTGACATAAAGAAGTACTAAGTGCAATATATATTCTGAAAGGTTTAACATTGCACTTATATTAATCATAGATGTAATACCCATAGATGAAGCTCAACCCTGACTTCAAAGGTTATATGTGCGTTGTAATGGCTTTCACACTTATCTGATAATGATATGAACCAGTTGGTCATTGAGATGCCGATTGACAATCTAGACAATAGAAAACTGACAATTAAAAGCTACTTAGCAGTTGAACATGCTAAAATCAGAAAGAAACAAAGTCAAAATATATATTTTATATTGACTTGATTATGAAAAATAATATTCTTCTAGATAAAACAATATAACAAATTATTCTCGAAAAGGAAACAATTTTGAAATGTGGATATCTTTCATTTTTAGCTAGAACTAATGTTTTCATCATATTTACATTTTAGATTTTATATCTTATATCACAATTTAACCTTATTTTAACAATGTACATGTTAACTATTATAAACAAGTTTATTGAAAATATAATTGATAGAAAATATGGAACAACATGAACAAGTTGAATATATGCTACATATTTATTTTCCATGTCTTTCATGTTTTGTTAGTACACTAATTTAGTAAAACTCTTTACTTAGGAATATACATATTTCATAAACATCATGAACGAAATTATTGTAATTATTATAATTTAGCCATTAACGTATAAAATATTACATCTATGATTAAGTAACTAACTTATTCTGAAAATATAAAATGATTTAAAAGACAATCTCTCTTCTAAAAAGTAGAAAACTGATGAAATAAAGAAAAGAATGTACTTTGTTATTATTTTTCCCCAAATTCGACGCAATTCGACACTTTAATGAAACATATCAAATTAAAGGTGTATTTTAGAAGTTCAACAACGTGCTATTCCCATTTTCAGGAACTAACAGGAACATAGTTTTATAAAATATAAAGATACAAGCCTAAAAAAACATTTTTGAATTTAGTTCAATATTTCCATTGTAAAATGCGCAATTTCTGACCGATTTCATCCATTTTTCACCATTCTATTTGTCTGTCCAGTGCGCTAAAATAGACCTACTCTAACAACAGAAGGGACATAACTCGAGAAGACATATTACATCTATGTATTAATCTTGTATTACATTGCATAAAAGGATCATTTCTTTCAATGCTGTTCAAATAAAAAGAAACAAATTTCATTTATATTTTGATACGATAATAATAATGATAATAATAATAATAATAAACTTGGAAAGAGAAGAAACAAACAAATTACCATTTTAAAAACATGATTAACGCTAAAATTAAACATTAAAATTGAAAGCAGTTTGTAAGTTTTTCTAACGATTTATTAATAAAAGTTGTACATTTTTAAATCAACTTTAAGAACAATGTAAAATTATAGACAAAATTGTATTGTGCATAAACGATCACACCAAATACACAAGGGAAATAATGCATATTCAACATACAATTGTCATACAGTTGTTTCATAAATTTATGAAATATTATCAACTATTTAAGGTGAAAAATTATCAACATGATTTCCATCTTATTGAATTTCATGACATTTTAATATTCAGCAACTAACTTATTCAGGCATTTTTAATCCAGGTGGTTTCTAGTTGTAGTACTCTATAATTTATGCCTCTTCAATACAAAAGCAGTTGGTTTTGACTGGTATCTATTTATGAAGTGATACATTTGCTTAGGATTTTTTGTATGCTTAAAAACTTCATCTGATCACATTTTTTTTTAGTTCCTTTGGGTTGTAAAGATCCGTTCTATGCTAATCATATTTTTACAAAAGTCTTTATCATTATCAACACCAAAACAGATCATTTATATATATAAAGATGTTGATAATCTTTTCATCATTAAGTTTTCTTTGTCTCTTGTTAAGGTTGACTTGTATGTCTCAATTTTTACTTTCATCAGAACATGTTGTTCTGGTATCAGAATGAATTTCAGGAATTCAGAATATTTTTGAGTGAAGTTGACTTGTACAAATATCAAAGAATTACGTGTACATGTCAGACTCTCATTCAAATTTAAAAGAGGGTTTCCTTTTATGAAAAGATAGAATCAGTTATGAAAAAACACCACACTGTATGAAAAGGAAGCAATTTTTGTGTGGATTTAAACTGAAACAAATGCCACATAACTATTTCAGTCTCCTTTACAGCCATTCCTTGATTTCTTTTCAATATCCATCAAATGTTTTTGGAATGAAAACTTGCTCACAAAAACATAATTTGAAAGGGATAGATAATCCAGTAACCTTCCAGGAATTTACGGAAACAAAGAAATCAAGGAAACTGTATAACTTCACGTTTTTCAGAAAATAACTATTAAGTTTATAGTTAACGTTATGAACAAGTTATATGACTATTATCATAAGATACCGGCTGTTGTTCATTATTATACGTTTACCTTCTGTTACCATTGCTGAGTTTGACAGTCATATTAACAACTTGATGTTCTCATCATCTATGTGGTTTGAGGATCACTTGATCCACTAACGTTTAGCTGTGTTTAGCATCGAACCCTTCTCTCTATGTATACCTGATCTTTGTAATGCACGAAATCTTCTGTTTTCTCTATGAACAAGAAGTTTGCAGATAAGGTATCATAAATCAGTTGCATGGCCAAAACGTTGTTTTTTAGAGAGAGTATTGATAATAAAGCTCGACTTTGGTTAATTGAATACACATGACCTTGCTGAATTGTCGTACCTTAATTGTCTCAAAATATAGTAGTATCATATAAGGACCAACTGTCTTTCTGTATATTGATAAAGTAAAAACTCCCAAGTTGCTGTTTGCTGTTTGTTTTACTTACAACGGTACTTGAAGTTAAAAAATAAAGAAAGGATATATTGTAATAATACACAAAACAAAATTCTTTACAAAAACAAAAGCAAATTAAATACACTTCTTTTGCAGCTCTTTGTCTGAAATAAAGGTTCTGAATGTCTTCGGTTGAAGATCACAATAAAAGAGATTTTTATATTGTGATAAGTAGCAGATACTATGAGATATTTACACTAAGAAATATGTTAATGAATTTGGGGAATTTTAATTTTTGTTTTGTTTTAAAGGTCAAAGCAATAATTAGTTTGGTATAACAAGCTAGATGAAACTATCCTTATCCCTAACAAGTTCGAGTCAGAATTATTAACGCTGACTTCAACCCTTAAAATATAAAGTATTTGAAAAACTGAGAATCTTTTTTTCATGTTCTTTTTCAGATTAACAAAAAGACATTGTTTTATATAGGCAGAGAACAAGGTAAAAGGGATTGGACAAAACTTCAAAAAATTTTACCCTTACTTTTGGTCTGTGAAAAAACAATGTCGAAATCTTGACATGATTTATGACAAAACAATACACGAAAAATAAATACAACAGACAGAAACTAACTAAAACCACAGAAATACAGGCTCTTGACTAGGGAACATACACATAAAGAACTTGGTGGAGTTTATGTTTATAAATCTCACCCTAGCCTGGGAAAGAAGTGTAACAGAACAACATACAAACAAATGTAAAAACCTGTTTGAAATGGCTTGACTAATCAAACAGTATTCGCATATACTTCAAAGCTAAAACCAACTTATAACTTTATTATGTTCTCTCAGACTAATTTAAATTCAGACATCTGATTTACGAGATTGTTTTTATTTTCATAGTCATAGCAGTACTTAGTTAGGTTTGACAAGCTAGATGAAACAATCCTCATTTTTGGCAAATTCGGGTAAGAGTTATTTACGCTGACTTAAATACCAAAGACGGCAGGTCAATACAGCCAGAATATTCCTTTTAGAAAATTAGCGTAAAATACAGAATAGTCAATCACGAAAACTCATTTAGTTAGAAACTGTATATCTTTAAGTATGGATTATCAGTGTCACGGATTACAACGAATTGATGCTCCTTTCATCGTAACCACAATCCTTTCCTCTTTTCATCGATTGTGTAATAATCGAATACTAACCGTGAACAACAAGACGGGTGCCATTAGTGGGTATTGTGGTGTTTATTTGTTTAGTTTTCCTTCTGTGCTGTGTAGTGTCTTATGACTATTGTTTGTCTTTTCGTCGTTTTTCCATGGGCAAGAGGGAGGAAGGCACATTGATCACGTTTGCCCTTTTTAATGGTGGATCTTCATAGTGCAAATCTGAGTCACCTTACCATTGCGAGTAGTTAAATTTGAACCTGAGTTTCATGCAACTACTTCGGAAAGAATTTTCGTGAGCGATTGACAAATGGAGCAATATAAATGTAAAAATATTGAAATGTGGTATGACTGCTAATGAGACACTGACTATCAACCAGAGACCAAAGGATAAGGATGTGACCTACTACAGGTCACACACTATACGGCCTTTAATAATGAGCAAAACTCGAACTGTATAGATATAGTATGCTATGAAACGCCCCAGAATGACAAAATGTGAAACAATTCAAAAGAGAAAACTAACTACCTCACCTATACTGAACAATAAGCCGAAAACCAACAGTGACAGACAATCACTTGATTACATTCCATGCATGGGACTGTCCCATAAATGATGTTGCAGGGGTTAACATGTTTGTGAGTGGTCAGCTACCAATCCTAACCTGAGACAGTGGTGTAATAGCCCAATACAAGAGCAAACTGTAAAAATCAGTAAGAGTTTAACATCAGATCGATACTAATCACATAAACTTTAAAAAAGACAAGAGGCAAAACGTACTGACCTTAGAGCACTCGCATTTACTAAAACCTAGTTCAAAGCAGTTTTTTTAAATGAATATATAATTTTTCAAAGACTAATATATATAACTGTTTATAATGACTATTGCATTATGGATATACAATTGAATGAAGTACACTTCACTTCTTATTCTTAGGCAAAATTCCAAATGAAAACACTATAATAGTATAGATTTAACTTTTTAACGGAAGGAAAACGATCTGGATTGTCCAGATTTCCTTTTTTTGTAAGGTTCGACGGGTTAACTATTTTTCTTCTACACTTTCTTTTAGTGATAATGATTTTTTCGTAGATATACTTACTGTAAATGTTCTTACAAAGTATTCACTGGGACATCAACTAAGCCTTTGCCGCGGTAAAAACCAAAACTTGATATCATTTTGTCCCTACAACTTGGTCGGTACCACTTCCTGTGGACTATCAATCGTCAAGGGAAACAGCCTCCCAGTATAGCCAGTACTTCGGTAATGTCATCATGTAAACGATACATTTTGCTAGTTAATTTCTAGTTTATTAAGTTATGTGAATACGGTAAAAAGATAGGATTGTATCTCATATAGATATTTTCGGGTTGTTCAATTTGGACCAATTTGGGTTTTAAGGTCTCAAACGTTTACATACGTGTTATGTGCAGTTATATTATATCATTTTTTAAGGAAAAGTTTCATCTTTCTTTTGTCTTTCGATACGATACGATTTCATGATTTTTTTATTGTATCTTAACAGTATCGTTGCACAAATCTGTAGACTTTACAGTTCTTTCCTGTTTGTGAAACGATCCCTCATCTCAGATCATTTTTCTCCCTTTCTTTGATCTATTCGCACTTTTTCAATTTCATCAACATTAATAATATTTAAATTACAACCTTATTACTGGTACCTAATTGACTGGAAAATTATCATTTGAGGCATACGTTACCATAAACTACAAGTCAACCTTTTCACGAAATTCTAAAAGGAATAAATTTTAAACGCGTTAAGTAGTTTGTTCACCTTTTGCAAATGATAATGTCTTGAAAGGAGTGTGAATGAATTAGTTTTTGGGAGGAGTTTTCCACTTTTTAGTGGTATATTGACATTATTTTCTAATTAGAAACATGTGTGCTAATGATGTTATGTTCACAATATGTCATGTTTATGGAAGACACCCGTATAAAAAGGAAAAGTTAATACATAATTTACTAAATTCAGACGAAGATCAGCTAGCATGAGGTAAGACCATATAAACCAAATTATCAAACGATAACCTTTCTTCTGGGGGAAAAGAAAGAAAAAGAATCAATAGCTTTCGAGGAAACAGGGTTTTGTAACCGCTATTCACAGTAGAACAGGACCTCATCTTGGATATAGATTAAACTGTCTGAAGTCTTATCTCTCGTACATTTATTTACTACTTTGAGCTTAGTACCAACTAAATGCAATTTGTGTTTCCAATCATTGGCAATTTTTTTTTTCTTTTTTCATAAATCGATCTGTTGATGATAATCAGATTGGAAATCGGGTTTAATGATTAAGGTACTGGATTTTATCAGCCAATAATGGAAATCTTATTATCGGCTATCACTGAGGCGGATACAATAGGATCTGTGTTACCGATTGCCATTAAAATAATTTAATTGTATTTTCTATCGTGTACAGCAGATTTTTTCTGTCGTTACGATTGCAATTGAAAATACAATGGATTTTGCAATGGTGTACAGCAGACTTTGATCTGCCTCAACTATTGCATCTGAAATACCAATAGCCAGAAATGTAGTCTGTAATTCAAGGTAATATGTTCCCATATGACTTCATATTCAACGGACTTTAATCAATCAAACATACATGAGACCAAGCAAACTGAAAATTGATGTCTAGGTTAAACAGAAACCATAAAACATTCCACTTCTGTATTGAGAATTATCTTTCATATCGTTATACAATTAATTTTTATTATCAACTATTTCTATAGTTCAAGAAGGTATTTTTCACGAATGAAGGCAATATTTAAGATTTTCTTTTTTGTACAGAGTCATGTTGCAGCTTTTGACAGTAATGGCTGTTGGTTATACGGCTGTATCAGCCGGAAAAACCAAGTGTGTCTGCCCAGGACCATATCATCCAATGACGTTATTTGACTTTTCAGACTTTTGTAAGTAGTCAATCTATTGCATAGAGCTTACTTGGTACGCTCTTTATCCAAAAGAAACAGGAAACAATATCGCCAAACAAGAATTAAAGAGAACAGCTGGTTTAAAAAAAATGATAAAATGAGACAAAAACGAGGAAATAATTAATTAAGACGATAGATTGAAATAAAACTAAACAATAAGTCGAACTAGTCCGATGTCATCTTCGCCTTTTGGGGTGCATAAAAATATTTCGTGACTTATTAACCGAGTACATTCATTATTTTCAATACTACGTTCATTATTTTCAATACTATGTTTTATTACATTTTATTTACGTTTACATTTATATAGGCATCAAAGGAACTGTAAAAGTGAAGAAACAAGTGTGGATTGATGATGCACCTCATGGTAAAGATTTGGAAAATAAAAGGCATGACAACAAATACAGCGTGTATGTCAAAAAAGTGCTGAAGGTAAGGACTTTAAACTTGGCACGATGACAACATTTTTCTGATGGTCTGTACGATTGAAATATATTGGTTTATTCAATATTCTTCTTTTGGTGTTTTGGTTTTGATATTTCTTTAATATATAAGTGTCTTTTAAACACCGAGGTTACATTTGTTGCTGAAATAATATTTAATCCAAGTAATCTAGGAAATCAAAAGTAGAAATTTCTAGGACTTAAAGCTGATTATTTATATAATTCCAAGAAATCTTCCGAAGGGAGGGGGGGGGGCTGTTTTGGACAATTATACCAAACGGGCCATTTTGCATCAATCAGTACATACTGATGAAAGATATTTGTTTTCCGAGTTATCTGCTAATATTTGTGTTTCTTTTCTAATATTTATTTTACTTACTTTTGGTATCGTTGCAAACTTTTATAAAACTACGTCTGAGATTCAGCTGAACAAAAATAGATTTGCAAATTTTCGGGAAATGGAGGGGTGTACCTAACTGCTTTCAACTCACCTCATTTTGTGCCTGTGCGAAGTCAAGTTACCTGGACTATGTGTTGTTCGTTGTTGTTTTTTTCCTGTTTTGCGTCTTTTATCCTCTTTGAATTAGGTGTTGATGGCTGATGTTGTCTGTTGTGATGTTCTATAGTTTTGGTAATTCCTGTTCATGATCCATTTTGTGTATTATCAATAAAAGTTAAAAAAAAACCCTACTAGAACGCCGAAAAGAACTGATATATACTAGTAAATGATAAGGACAATATCCTGTAACTATTTGAGCTATTTGTTTGGAGAATAGATCATTTTGAAATATTTAAAAGAACGACCTACACATTTCACTGTACAAAAAAGTTTGTGACCGATAATAAGTTTTGGAAATCAATTCAAAACATAATTTAAACGCCTTTTATTTCATATGGTAGATGAAATCCCTAAATTTATTCCACACTAGTTTAAAAAAGGTCTCCAATCTTTACTTAAATGGAAGCTACACGTGTGTACTTAGAGGTTGTGATGTATTTGAACATGGAACTACATGTAAATATCAAATTATCTCCATAATATATGAATAGGACATTGTTAACCGAAACAAAAAACATATCGGAAGTAAAGCTATACATAGTCTCATGCAAATCAGGAGTCTGTAATTAAATGATTAAATGAATGAAACATATCCATTGTCATCCGTAATATAGAGATTTTATAGCAGTCTAAGAATTTATGACGACGTTCGTGAAAATTTGGATTGAATGACTTAAAAACTTTGGTTCAATAGCTTCCTTGTAAGTAGCTTCCTAATTCAACGCTTAATACGTTTTGTTTTATTCAATTATTGGTATATTTAATACTGTTGATGCTTATTTTTTACATTCAAATCCAAACAGTTTTCATTAACATTCGAATTCTGACTCCATGAGTGAAACAAATTATACGGAAATTAAACATACATCTTTTTGAGACAACGATAGTTCAATGAGTTTGAATGTCCCTTTGGTATCTTTCGCCTCACTTTTTCAAGTAAATTCATGCTGTTGTTTCTCATTTGGAAACAGGGCCCATGTGAAAAGAAAACAACCATGCAAATTTTTTCAAAGGGGTGTACCAGTTATTGTGGAATGAATTTAAAAGTAGGACAAACTTATCTTCTTTGTGGTATGTATATTATTGACACCGCAAACTGCTCTTCTTTACCTTTTGGTTATATATATTTTTCTTAGCAAATATTCAGTACCAAATCAAACAATTATTGTTTGAAAAGAAAGACAATAACGAAAACAAACTTCATCAATTTCGACACACGGTACAATATGGAACGCCAACACTGTCTTGTTATGACCATTTTCATTATATGATGTGCATTTACCTTTATATGATGTGCATTTCCCTTTATATGTTGTGCACTTGTCATTATATGATGTGCATTTCCTTTATATGATGTGCAAATATCCTTATATGATGTGCAAATATCCTTATATGATGTGCAAACATCATTATATGATGTGCAAACATACTTATATGATGTGCATATATACTTATATGATGTGCAAATATACTTATATGATGTGCATGTATACTTATATGATGTGCAAATATACTTATATGATGTGCAAATGTACTTATATGATGTGCAAACATTCTTATATGATGTGCAAATGTACTTATATTATGTGCAAAGATCCTTATATGATGTGCAAATATACTTATATGATGTGGACATATCATTATATGATGTGCAGTTTCCTTATATTATGTGCAAACATCTTTATGTGATGTGGTTATATCATTATATTATGTGCTTGTTATCTTATATGATGTGGTTAGGTTTACTTCATTGTATGATGTCGAAACGTCATTATATGATGTGCTTTCATCGTCGTTATGGTCAATGAACACGATTACGATTACAATGATTACTGTCTACGTCATAACTGATTCCGATCTGTTTCTGTAAACTATTAACCCGGCTCCAATATGTGTCTATCGCTATCGAAAGTGCAATTTATAGGGAAAATGAGACAATGCAATTTAACAAAATCAACGTTTCAAACATTTCGGAGGAAGATTAAGATCAGTTAATACAGGAACTAGTTGAAGAAATTCCCGGCTGTGGAGAAAATATGATAAAACAAATTTTGGAGCTCTTTATAGCTTGCCAATCGGTTTAAGCATAGGCTCCGTGTTGAAGGTCGTACTTTGCCCTATAAATGTTTACTCTTACAAATTATGACTTGGATGGAGAGTTGTCTCATTGGCTCTCAAACCACATCTTCTTATTTCTATTCATTGCAAAAGACACCATTGAACTCACAGTCATTTTTAAAAATATTTCATAACAATAGCTATAAAATTATCTACTCATGCATAATATGGCGAGATGGTTTGTTCTATAAAATGTTATTGAATAATATAAATGGTAAGATGTATAATGAAGTATTGAATATGTACAGTGATATTAAATCTAGTATATCATATAATCTATACTACTAAAGGAAGAGACCGACTTCATTGAGCCGCAACTCCTCTAAAACCACACAAAGTCGGAAATATTTGTGATATGACGTATACATGTAGTGTTTTTTAATTCTTTAATTTGTCTTTGAAACAATCTTTTTTCCACCTAAAACGCCAATTTTGTGAAAAATACCCAATTTCGAGACCGCATGCTTAGTCGACGTAGTGCCCGCGAAATGCGAAATGGCCATGTTGGGTAATTATAAAAACAACAGATGACACAGAAATGTGAAAGTATGATTGCCAATGAGACAACTCTCAACAACAGACCAAATGACACAGAAATTAACAACTATAAATGCTCCATGAACTACACAGTATATGTCACCGTACGGTCTTCAACAATGAGCACATGTTTGCATATACAGATTGTTTATTTTCAACTTATTTTAATGGAGTTTTTTTTTGTAATAGCTAATACAATTCTGCATCTTGAGTATGTCAACAGATTTGGAGTAGCGTCAACGATTTCTGAGATACAAGGGTTGATTCCTAATGAAGTGTTTTAGATTTCATTTTCGTCCGATTACGGATGGGATTTTTCCATTGTGTTACTCATTTTGATCCTTTTCGGTAATGTCAACGAATTTTAGGTAGGTTATTGAGTTAAAGGGCAAAACAAAAACCCAAATGAAAATCACACTTTGCCACACTTTTCCAATTTAGGGTATTTAATATTTTTATTTTCCAACCGAGATGAATGGGTGACGCCCGTCTTTTCGTTATGTTCCTCGTTTTCGTCTCTAAAGAAATAAGAATAAAATGCATTAACCGTGTCCAAAGCATTACTGTGTCCACCTTATTACTGTGTCCACACGCTTTGTTTCAACACTTGCCCACTCGCTGGCATCTTCTTGTAATTATAATTCGGAATACTTCGCTTGCTTGTGACAATGGTGTTCGACAAGGAGAAAACTTATCACCTTTCCTATTTTCTTTACTTTTGATTGACTAAAATAATTTCTTAGTGAGTTAAAATATTATAGGACTTTACAGAACTATACCAGAAGATCTGGAAAGAGAATTAGAAATACATGTATATCTTAAGTGTTTTGTTATATTGTACGCAGATGAAACGGTTTTGTTGGCCGAAACAGCACAGGACCTGCAGACTCAACTCAATGCTTTCCATGATTATTGTAAGGCTTGCAACTTGAAAGTAAAGTTGACAAAATCAAAATCTTAGTGTTTTGTTTTGGACGTTTGCCAAAAAATCTCCGATTTTCTTACAATGTCACTAACATTGAGATAATAAAACGATATAACTATTTGGGAATTGTTGTTACTAAAACGGGAAATTTTAATATGACAAAAACATTATCCGATAAGGTCTTAAAAGCCATATATTTTGTTCGAGCATATTGTTTTCTTAAATTGTTTAACATTTCATACCGATTTAACATGTTACTTTTATTATTCTTCCCTTAGTTTATTTATTTTGAATTTACATTGTATCATAGGTCAAATTTATTTGTTCAGTGTATGTTCAATGTTGTTACTATGTCTTTTGATTGAGTTAAGCTATTTCAGTTGATATTTTATAGTGTGTCTTTCTATGTTGTGATGTTACACTATTGTTTCAGAAAAAGGGTGAAGGTTTGGTACCATTAAAACGTTTAAACCCGCTGCATTTGTTTGCACCTGTCCTAAGTCAGGAATCTGATGATCAGTAGTTGTCGTTTGTTGATGTGGTTCATAAGTGTTTCTCGTTTCTCGTTTTATATAGATTAGACCGTTGGTTTTCCCGTTTGAATGGTTTTACACTAGTAATTTTGGGGCCCTTTATAGCTTACTGTTCGGTGTGAGCCTAGGCTCCGTGTTGAAGACCGTACTTTGACCTATAATGGTTTACATTTATAAATTTTGACTTGGATGGAGAGTTGTCTCATCGGCACTCATACCACATCTTCTTATATCTATGTACGAAAACCTGAGAATGGGAAGGATGTATCAGTTTTCTGTAAAATGTCAACTTGATCTTTTGACAAAATTATCAAGCCCAATTATTCTGATGTATGGGGTTTTAGTAATAATTATATATTAGAAAAGATACATTTAAAATTCTGTAAATTACTTTTAAATCTGAAATCCTCAACACCAAATTATATGATGAATAAAAACTGTTTAAAAGCAAAGATTGTCAGACCAGTTTTTATGTTTCAGAAATGTAATTCGCTAATCCAAATTCGTCAAAAGCTACATTTTTAAAAGAAAACCTGGAATTTGAGGAATATTTTAATATTTTGAACTTTAAACATGACGTTGTTTTCTGTCGATTTCTAATGACTAATAACAAATTGCCGATAGAACAGGAAGGTGGCAAAATGTATTAAGATAAAACCATGTTTGCCATCAATGCAACAATCGACAAATTGGAGACGAATATCACTATATATTTGAATGTATGTGTATTACTTTCGACCACAAACGTAAAGAGTATTTATCCTCCAATTTTATACAACGACATGATACACTACAGTTGAATTCTCTGAACTTATGTCGAGTACTCGAAAACCAGTCCTGAAGAAACTCTGTTCATTTATAAAAAAAATATAAACACGTGCGTTTGTCCTCCTGGCTAAGTACTTTTGAAACCTCTCTTTCTTGTTTTGTATGTATTGTTAATAGTTATTATTGTTATCTCTGTATACTGATGCCATACATTGACTTTGTGAGAATAAACATATAGATTTAGAGGCCATAAGTATACCGGTATGGATGATTGATTGATTAATTTGTTGATTGACTGTTATTTAACGCCACTTTCAACACTATCATGCTATTTCGTGACGGTGAGTTTATATTGGTGAAGGAAGCCGAAGTGCCCGGAGAGACCCCCCGACCTTCGTTTGGAAAACTGACAATTCTGGTCAATTAAGACTAGAGTCGAGCTTACCTGCCACGTGCGGGATTCGAACTCGCACACCTTAGTCCTAAGTGTTGACAGGCTAGTGATACAGTAGTTCGACTACTTACACCACTCGACCACCGAGCGCCCATCCCTTTCATCCGAAATGGATTAAAGGAGATATGGAATGAACCTGAACTCGATGCATTACATTTGCGTGCAATTTTTATTATGTTTTTGTGCATATATTTCACAGCTTCAACTATAGATTATTGACGTCCAGCTGCAAATTGATATGCATATTCGTACAAGAACATGCTAATGTGATACGAATATTAACCCTGCTTTGTAATAGACCGACATCCTGAACCGGATTTTTAACATGCTAGTTCACAAGGTAACATTCCGAAGGAAGACAGGTCACCTTACCCGGACACATTATTCTGATTCCAAGCCGACCAGCTTTTGCTCTTAATCCTTAATACCGCGTGCTTAGCAGGGAAGCAGCATGCAAAAATCAATTTTAAAGTCTTTGGTTTTGACCCGGCCGGGGTTCAAACCCACGACCTCCCTCACTCGAGGCAAACATGCTTCCACAAAAGCACCACCACTAGACATGCAGTAACCCGCAATATAAAAGGTTTCGTGGGAAGCAGCTCATATACTAATATACACCTCTAGAGTCAATTAAACAGGGCTAGCGTACCGATCATTGATTTTTTTTTGTGAGTGGGGTGGGGAGCAAGTATTTTGTAAATGTTTGATTCTAAATTTCTTGAAAGAGATTTTATCTATTTCAGAAGAGAAGCGAAATAGTTTGTTTCCATTTAAAATAAGGGAACAATAAAACAATAATAATATTTAAAAAAAAATAAAACATGTTATTTTTTTAATGTCGAACAAGGAAATACACGTGCTCCTACCCACACTAGAGTCGGTGTCTAACACATTTGATTAATATATAAAGTACAGATCATCTGTCTAAGCTTTGGTTACAAGAATCTGACAATACTTCATTTTACTTTCGTTCCTTGTATATATTACATCAGCCAATGAAATTTCAGCCTTCAAATTTTTGAAGGTGTGGATCAATCCGACAAAACCAGAGAATCCCAATGGTCTTGAATTGATCGGCGTAAGCAAAGCTTGAACCCACAATATCTGTAATCTAATCAGGTTGGTGTCTTAATGAACTCAAAACACTGCATTTATTTATTGTTTACCGAGACCTGTTGTTCTCTTACAGATAGAGAGTTGTGTTTTGAATTTTTCAAAGTGAAGATTTACGGCAGTGGCTTTCAATATTTTGCATTTATCCTGGAAACTATAATAGATTTAAAAAAAAACAAATAGTGCAATGTGTCTGAATATACTCTATAGTAAAGGTCCTTTTTGGGCAATTTTGGCTTTTCAGAGTTTTGTTGTTTTATTGGCTATTATCTTGATAACTAATCTATAGAGAAACTTTTTCTTGCAAGGTATAGACAAGAACATATATAATCAAAAGACTAAAGTGTGAAAGTTGTTTGTGACTTCAGGGAACTTAATTTGGATTTGCCAGTTTGTTACCACACCTTCATTCAATATTAGCTTCAGATGAAAAATTCTCTGCTAGAAGAAACTGTTGAAACTTAATATTCAGGTTTTAACAATTCAGGTGAGCGGAACGAGGCGTAAAGATTGATGCCTACGGATGACGAAGACATCGATATTACATTATACTGCGGCAAATCTATAACTATATAGATTTGAATGCCACCTTTCCAATCCAAAAATGATAAAAATGAAAGGCCACCTTTATTTCTTCCTATCCCCCGTTTTTTGGTTACAAATGACCGGTCCCTTATATAAACCATTACCCTATCAAAGTCCGATTTCTGCCCATTCTTTTGTGTCTATCTTGAGAATATATAAAGAGAAACTCGAACAGCTAAATGATCAGCAAGGCAATATTTACATAAATGAACATACTAGAAATTCGTGTATTAACTTCTTATAAAAAATGCTAACGTTAGGTATACCGAAATTGACAAATATATAAGCCTTCCCTTATTAAAACGATCATAGAGCATGACATATAAGAATTATTTCTTAAATTTAATAACTTTAACCGTATGTTCATTATTGTAGACTCCGTATGTTCATTATTGTAGACCCATCGATTTAAACAAAACTTTGTAATTCATATATATTTTGACAATTTTCCAACAAAATCAGATGTGATTTTTTGCATCTTAACATGCCAATGTATATCTCTTTTAAGTCTCAACCATTTTCCAAACGGTAGGTACAGATTTGAGCCTGATTTATAGTAGTTACTCCGCAGAAGCAGATCGGAATCAGTTATGACGTAGACCGTAATCATTCTAATCGTAATCATGTTCATTGACCATAACGACGATGAAAGCACACCATATAATGACGTTTCGACATCATATAATGAAGTAAACCTAACCACATCATATAAGATAACAAGCACATAATATAATGACACAACCACATCACATAAAGATGTTTGCACATAATATAAGGAAACTGCACATCATATAATGATATGTACACATCATATAAGTATATTTGTACATCATATAAGCATATTTGCACATCATATAAGGATCTTTGCACATAATATAAGTATATTTGCACATCATATAAGAATGTTTGCACATCATATAAGAATGTTTGCACATCATATAAGTATATTTGCACATCATATAAGTATATTTGCACATCACATAAGTATATATGCACATCATATAAGTATATATGCACATCATATAAGTATGTTTGCACATCATATAATTATATTTGCACATCATATAAGGATGTTTGCACATCATATAAGGATATTTGCACATCCTATAAGGATATTTGGACATCATATAAAGGTGTTTGCACATCATATGATGACAAGTGCACATCATATAAAGGTAAATGCACATCATATAATGAAAATGGGCATAAGAAGACAGTGTTGGCGTTCCATAGTACAACCTATATGCAGTTATGAATGAACATATATACGCCGTAAACGAAAAGTCGGGGGAAACGTTAAATTTTTCTTAAAACAAACATGTTTTCGTAGTATGAAGCCCCTATCTCGACGACAAGATATAATATTGGATACAGTCCCTCTTCCTCAAATATGGTTGCACTGCAAACGGAGGACAGCCTTTTATAAGCAAACTTTTCACTGTACAATAATAGGAAAACTTTTCACAGTACTCTTCTATTCTTCGTTTAAATGTAAGTATTAAAAACGACGATCAATATCGGCTCAAGAAATAAAAAATAAATGGGTAGTTATTATATACTTACTACTAAGAATGATAACAGACTACGGTTTTTTTTTATCACACTCCGATCAACTACACTGTTCATTTTATATGGTAGAATTAAATTCACCCGTTGAAATCTTTCTATTTTTACGATTAGGCACCATGATTGGTAATGACTACTGGATCAATAAATGTGGATTTAATAAGAAATGGACAAAAGTGACACCACACCAACATAATGCAATGCAATACAGATATAGACAACAGTCTGGGTGTATGGTATGTCCATTTTGCATAAACTTTCAATAATACTCTGTTCATGCTAAAGTATTTACACATAATAATGATATTATCAAGATTTTAACTCAATTGAATTAAAAGTCTTTAAACCTTTTTCAAATAGACATGTTTGATTTAATTCAAAAAGGTAGTAGCTAGAAGCATGATAGTGCAGTCATTATATATAGATACTTCATTATAATTTCATATTTTCTAGGAAAAATGCCAGATGAATCCTAAGAAGCCAAAGCATTGTTACTTCAATTATGCAACATGCCAAAGAAAATATTATGGATATAAATACCATAAAGGTATAGGTTACGAGTGTGATTGGTATATCGGCAAAGGAGGGGGCTTTAAAAAATGCTGTGATGGCAAGGATCCATACTACACACGATGAACAACATCTTTTTTCTTAAACAATTAAAATAAAAATTGACCACAAAATTATGGTTGTGTTATCCTTATGCAATGTGTTTTGCTCGTTTCGCAAGCAAAATATAACTCTTGTCAAAAAAGTTTTTTTTTAAATATGGCTTATCATTAAAAAAATCTTCTAACAATCTATTCATTTTTGTTCATTGTCTTTTATATCCAAACATACATGAAAATACAGTATACTTATAAAAAATCTATTAAACACTCAAAAAAAAAAAAAAAACAAAACAACGTTAAGTACAAAAGTCTGGCGAGACAAACACTATACTTCAGGGGCCTCGGTGGCCGAGTGGTCTAAGTAGTTACCACTGTGATCACTAGCCAGTCAACACTGAGGTTTAGTCTCGGTTACCCAGACGCTTGAATTTTATAAATTCATAATGCGTCTGGGTGATCGAGACTACACTGAGGTTGTGAGTTCGAACCCCGCTCGTGCGGGTGCACTCGACTCAATCTTAATTGACTAGGATTGTCAGTTTTCCTATCGAAGGTCGGTGGTTTTCTCCGGGCACTCCGGCTTCCTCCACCAATAAATACTGACCGCCACGAAATAGCCCAAAAGCGGTGCTTAAAAGTGGCGTAAAACACCAAAATCAAAAACTATACTTCAGTACATAATATATTTGAAGAAACACACTCCTGAGACATCAGAACAGGTTTTTTTTCATGGCTAAAAAGTTTAGCAGAGATCTATTATAGTTCATGGAATTATGTAATTTTTATCTACACATTCCCAATTTCACCATTCTCACAATTTAGAACTTGGTATCTTCTGTTGTTTCTGGATGTTCGGTAGTTTCCAGTTCACTGATTGGGATAACATATCCATCACTACTGTCATGTAAGGAAGCAGTTGTTGCTGAACCTATATCAATTGTTTCTAAAGATAAACGCAAGGAATCTTTTTCTGTCATTTGATTTTCGTCATCAAGGATATCTTCATCAGGAACAGGGTTTTCCAAAAACAAACTTTTACGAGGATGTGACGTCATGAGCAAGTCTTTCTCGCACTGCAAAAGAGGAATGAAAATGATTCGTAAGAAAGTGATATAACAAACATCTATTTATCAGGAACAGGGTTTCCAAAAACAAATTTTTACGAGGATGTGACGTCATGAGCAATTCTTTCAGTCGTTTTAATTTTTACCCACGCTGTTGTCTGTTTTTATCATACTTTTGAATTTAGATTGCCCCCTGGTTTCTTCTCCCTCTTTTATACAACATAAAATTCAATATATTCAGTGATATGATTTGTCTTTATTTTTGCTTAAATTTTATTAAAGCGTAAATTGTAGACGAGACATATTTATCTAATTTAGAATAGAGAATGGAATGTGTCAAAGAGACAATAATCCAAACAAAGAGCAGAAAACAACCCAAGGCCACCTATGGGTCTTCAATGCAGCTATTAAACTATGGTACTAATATATACTCTGAATTAACAAATATTTTGTCTTTAAAATATATATGAAACAGTACTCATCCTTTATATTACTAACTGAAAAGGAGAGATATTCGTCCCCAATACCACCTTTTTAAAATAATTTCTAAATGAAAATAACCCAAAGTGAAATCATAACGAGAAAAAAATGCGTCATTATAGTAATTCACCTGTGCCGTCATAGATGTGGATAATTTCGTTAAAACCTTTTTTTTTGCATAATTTCGCAACCTTTATGACAATTTTCTGAAAAGTTGACAGTTGCGACACCTCTCACTCACAAATATTTTTCCGAAATATTATTTATTCACCATATTCTTTACTTTTCAATCAACATTTCAATGGGCAAGGGGGGCGCCACATATGAAATCATGAAAATGGTACCAAAAAAAAAGTGGCAGATTTCTAGAATAGTTGACTAAAATGAAATCTATGCATATTTTAGGCTAATATATTTTAAAAAATGAAGAAGATATACTTTCTTTTATTAAACTTTCAAAAATAAAACACTTATTAATTTATACACATTAGATTAACTCAAACAATTGAAGTTAAAAAAAAATACCTCTTTTCAGGGCCGTTTATTTGGGTTACTGGCTCTACTCCTTTATGTCAACAATGCATCGTCAATTAAATTATCTAGACTTACAAACTTATATATATATATATCGACGATAAAACAAATTTAAACCCCACTTTTGGTCTTCTTCCAACAGGCAGTAAAAATCTTGCCAAAGAGGGATGTCCGTTTGGCTGTATGGGATGTATTAATACTCAGCCACGTCTGTTATGAATGCGGGCGTTAAATTCGCTTCCTCATATAGAGAAACCTATGTTCTCATACTGTTAAAGAACCCTTGCAAGTACTCCCTTAGTGGTCCGGTGATGGCCTGTTAAAAAGCAAAATATTTGTCCCTATCCACCATACCCTAATTTTCCAGTATAAGTCCATACTTCCCGCAAAACTCATACCTTGCAGAAACCTATTGTACTTATTGATATATTTTTCGTGTTTGGAACACCAACGAAATAATTTCCACTGGACGTGAAACAAACAACAATGAACCAATCAAAGTACATTTGTGTTTATACGATATGGTATCTATTTGTGAATTACGCTTTTTAAAACAATTAAAACACTGTTGTAAATCCCGGCATGACAACTAACGGCCAGATTTATCATAATAAAAATAAAATGCTCCACAAGGCGCAGCTTGATAATACCGCAGAGGTCGAACCATGAACAGTTATGGACAAATATGGACACTACATTCAAACTTGATGCAGCTCTGAATTTGGATTGTGATTAAATATTTGACACATCAAAGGTTTCTGACACAGAATAAATGTGGTCAAAGAACTAAAACTTTTTGAAATTGGACTTTTACCTATTATGGTCCATTATCTAAATCTAAATTCACGATTAGATTAGCATATCATAGAACCCCAAGAATTATATTTCTGATGAAATCAAACAAAGTTTTATTTTGGACCCTTTGGACCTCAATGTAGACCAACTGATAACAGGCCCCAAAATAAAAAATCTAAATACACGGTTAGATTCAGCATATCAAAGAACCCCATATATTCAATTTTTGTTGAAATCAAACAGAATTTAATTTTGGACCCCGATTTCGACCAACTTGAAAGCTGGGCCCAAAATCAAAAATCTAAATACATGGTTAGATTCAGAATATCAATGAACCTCATATATTCATTTTTTGTTAAATTCTAATAGATTTAAACTTTGGACCCCCAAATTGGACCAACTTGAAAACTGGCCCAAAATCAAAAATCTTAATACATGTTTAGATTGAGCACATCAAAGAATCCCTTGAATTCAATTTTTGTTAAATCAAACAAAGTTTAATTTTGAACCCGTTGGACTTTAATGAAGACCAATTTGAAAACCGGTCCCAAAAATCTAAATACACGATTAGATTCGACATATCAAAGAACAACAATAATTCAATTTTGATGAAAACAAACCAAAAAGTTTAATTTTGGACCCTTTAAAACTAAAAATGGGCCAATTCAAAAACTGGGCACAATACCAAATTCTAAATACACGGGTAGATTCAGCATATTAAAGAACTCAAAGAATTCAAGACTTTGAATTAAACCCCATTGAAATTGGTCAAGAAAATAATCAATTTATACAAAGTATTACAAAAGTATTGTGTTTGGCCCCGTTTTCCTTACCGTTAGGGTCATAACCCCCAAAATCAATCCCAACCTTCCTATTACGGTATGAAACTTTGTGGTACAATTTCATAGCGATCCATAGACTTATACTCAAGTTATTGTCAAGAAACCAGAAAATCCTAGTTTTTTGGCCCTTTTCGGCCCCTAATTCCTAAACGGTTTGGGCCATGACCCCCAAAATTAATCTCAACTTTCCTTTTTGAGATATAGAACCTTGTGGTAGATTTCATAGAGATCCATACTCTTATACACAAATTATTGTCCTGAAACATGAAAAACGCTAGCTATTGGCCCCTTTTTGGCCCTTAATTCTAACAGATAGAACAATAACCCCAAAAAATAAATCCCAACATTCCTATTGTGGTATGGAACCTAGTGCTAAAATCTAATAGAGATCCATAAACTTATGATCAAGTTGTTGTCTGTGAACCAGAAAAATAACTGTTTTTGTTGGCACTTTTTTGGTGCCTAATTACTTAAATAAAGGCAAAGTAGTATACCGCTGTTCAATTGTCATAAATCGATTAAGCGAAAACAAATCCGGGTCACAAACCAAAACCGAGAGAAACCGTCAACTATAAGAGGAAAACAACGGAACAACAGAAACACTGAATTGCTACAAAAACAAACGCCAACATACATAGAAACGTACTATTTGATAACAACTGCCATATTCCTGACTTGGTACAGGACATTTTAAGAAAAAATGGTGGGTAGAACCTAGTTTTATGGCTAGCCAAACCCCCGCTTAAAAGGCAATATTAAAAATACCGCTAAAATGACAACATTACGTGACAGTGATACAGTACAAATAAACGCAAGAACACCCGGGACAGAGAAATACATAAATAAATAATATAATAGTACATTACAACATGTAAACCACAGAATAACAAAGGACACCTCCCATTAATTTACGACAGTACACCAGTACACCACAATAGAATTATGAACTATGCGTCACACGAATGTATCAACGCCAATAAAAGTGACGTCACAGGTAAATTTCTAAAAATAGAATATAAAATTGGGATTAAGATTATTTAACAGCTACGACAATAACCCAAAACCAATCCCAACCCTCCTATTGTGGTATGGAACCTTGTACTAAAATTTCATTCAGATCCATACAGGCCGTACTTCGACCTATAATTGTTTACTTTTTACACATTGTGATTTGGATGGAAAGTTGTCTCATTGGCACTCATACCACATCTTATTATTTCTACTTATACTCTAGTTATTGTCTGCGAATCAAATTATTCAATTCAGTCTATCAACCAGCAAAAATGCTTGTTTTTGGCCCCGAATTACAAAATGGCTACGACAATACCCCCCCCCCAAATCAATCCGAACCTTTCTATTGTCGTATGGAACCTTGCGCAAACATTTTATAGATATCCATAACCTTATACTCAAGTTATTGTCTCCCAATATTTTTCTTCCATTTGTCACAAACTTATATACAACTTATCTATTAATGTAAACAACTTTATCTTTTGTGATGAAATATATCATTTAATAAAGATTGATTATTATCTTAAAATAACCCACTAAAAATACTCTTATTATGATGTAACATAACATGATATAAGGCAAAACAGTATTTAAAAACTTCACTTACCTACACTTTCACTTAAACAGTTTGACAAAGGTCTATTTCAATTTCCAATGGAATATTCAACCATAAGAAATCATTTCATAAATGTTAACAATCTTTAAAAAGAACAAAATGCATAACACAATAATCATGAAAATTAATATATCTGAATCAGCAAAATCTATTTTCAACTATGACTCAACTTAAGATTTCTATCAATTGTGCAATATATCTATGAATTTAGAGTCTGATTAAATATCTAATAAAGCATTGTTTCTGACACAGAATGAAGGTGGTCTATGTATTTAAATAATTTAAAATTGGACATTTACCAATTATGGTCCAATATCCAAATTATAAAACATGGTTGGAATTAACATATCAAAGAACCCAAGAATTTAATTTTTGACGAATTCCAACAAAATTTAATTTTGGACCCTTTGGATCTCAATGAGCACCAATTTGATAACAGGACCAAAAAATCCAAAATCTACATACACCCTTAAATTCAGCATATCAAAGAACCTCCATATATTAATTTTTTGATAAAAATCAAACAAAGTTTAATTTTGGACCCCAATTTCAACCAACTTGAAAACTATGTCCAAAATATTCAGCATATCAAAGAACACAAATAATTCAATTTTTGTTAAAATCAAACTAAGTATAGTTTTGGATACTTTGGACCTTAACGTGACAAGTTTGAAAAACAGGCCCAAAATCAAAAATTTATAACACTGTTAGATTGTGCACATCAAAGAACACCAATAATTGTTTACTTTTTACACATTGGGACTTGGATGGAGAGTTGTCTCATTGGCACTCATACCACATTTTCTTATTTCTACTTATACTCAAGTAATTGTCTGTGAACCAGAAAAATAATTGTTTTTGTTGGTCCCTTTTTGGCCCCTAATTCCTAAACAGCTACTATAACCCTCAAAATGAACCATAACCTTCCTATTGTGATATGGAACCTTGTGCTAAAATCTAATAGAGATCCATACACTTATACTCAAGTTATTGCTTGCAAACCAGAAATATAGTTGTTTTTGGCCCCTTTTCGACCCCTAATTATTAAACGGTTTGGGCCATGACCCCTTCCCCCCAAAAAAAATTAATCAAAACTTTTCTTTGAGGGTATGGAACCTTGTGGTAAAATTTCATAGAAATCTATACTTTTATACACAAATTATTGTCCTGAAACATGAAAAATGCTTGTTTTTGGCCCCTTATTACTAAACAGCTACGACAATAACCCCCCAAATAAATCGAAACCTTCTTATTGTGGTATAGAACCTTGTGCTAAAATTTAATAAAGATCTATACACTTATACTCAAGTTATTGTCTGTGAACCAGACAAATAATTGTTTTGTTAGTCCCTTTTGGGCCCTGATTCCTAAACAGCTATGATAATAACCCCAAAAATTAATCCCAACTTTTCTGTTCTGGTGTGGAACCTTGTGCATAAAATTTAATAGATATATATACACTTATACTCAAGTTTTTGTCTGTGAACCAGCCAAATAATTGTTTTGGCCCCTTTCTGGTCCCTAATTACAAAACAACTACGACATTAACTCCCAAAATCAATCCCAACCCTCCTATTGTGGTATGGAACCGTGTGCTAAAATTTCATACAGATCCATACACCTATACTAAAGTTAGTGTCTGTGAACCAATTTATTTTCTATGAACCAGTAAAACTGACCTTTTTTGGCCCCTAATTACAAAACCGCTAAGGCAATACCCCCCAAAAACAATCCCAACCATCCTTTAGTGGTATGAAACCTTGTTTTGAAATTTCATATACTAAATAGATCCATACACTTATACTCAAGTTATTGTCTGCTAAACCAAAATGTCTTCAGACGCAGACGCAGACATCGCCATAACATAATACGAACGCAAAAAATTTTGCGGTCGTCAAAAAAAAAAACAAATATGGCAGACAACAACCAAAGACAACCACTTGATAAAACAATAACCGGTCTGCAACTGCGTCTCATCATGCAGTTGATTGAGGTTACATATATACTGGAGCATAAATGGCCATTCCCTTTTACTGAAGCCAAGAAAACTTTGACAAAAGTTTCCTTGTACAATGAGTGTAATAAAATATATAACTATCACCAAACAGGAATTGGCTATGTGGCGGATGTAAAAATTGCTTACTCGCTACAACTCAAAACTATCAAGCTGCAGACCAAATATCAAAGCATTCCCTTCAGTAGCAGCCATGAAAAGTTTGACGAAAATTTTCCTTGAACATTGAGTGTTATAAAGTTTCAAACTATCGACAAACAGCAAGCGAATGCACGGTGGATGTAAAAAAAGTTGCCTATTCGCTTTTACTGAACATTACCAAGATGCAGACCAAATATCAAACCATTCCCCTATCATAGAAGCTATGAACACTTTGACCAAAATTTATCTTGTGCAATGAGTGTTGTAAAAAGTATCGGCAAACAGGAAGCAGTTTCACGACGGATGTAAAAATTGCTTATTAGCTACAATTGAAAATTGTCAAGCTGCAGACCAAATATTAAATCGTTCCATTATAAAGAAGACAAACAAACTTTGACGAAAGCTTTCTTTCTTTCGGACGGACGGAGTCGAGCGGTTACTAGACATGCTTTCGCCTTCGGTGACACCAGATATATTCTATAAAATATATATGATATAAGTTAAAGATTAAAAATGAATATATAAATACATACTTTCGTATAATACTCCTCTTGTCGGCATGTCCAACTTCTTGACTGTACTTTCCGTCTTATACAGATATAACCACAAATAACACATACAATACATACTATACTTATAACTATGATAATGATAAATAGTCCAAGATTTTCTACAAATATACTTTTTGCACGCGGGGTAGTCGATTTAACTGTAGTTGTATTATTCCAAACAGAGTCCATTGAACTTTCTCTGATAGTTGAACTGCTACCTTTTTGTACAAATAAACTAGGTTTTATTAATGTTGTAGAAAAATGTGAAATCCGAGAAGAAAACGATGACTGCAATTTGGCAAGCGACAAAGTCTTTTCTGAATAAATCGAAGGCAGTGAAAAGTGCCTCTCTGTATGAATTTTATTTTCACCAGAAAAAACTACAATCTCTTCGTACGTCAAAGGATTCATAACCGATGATGCGTATGTAGCACTAAATAACTGGTAAATGCTGTCTTTTGTTTGATAATGTACGTTGTCTCCATTGGATATGCGTGCACGAACTGTTGGTGTTATTGAGTCAGATACATCCTTCCGCTCTGCTGATTCCGAAAATAGTGAACTATCGACAGATATCAAGTAATTCATGTTATCTGTTTGTATGCTGCTTAGACTAACTGTTTGAACAGTTTTCTGAGACGCTGCATTCAGTAAAGTTAGTGCCTCATTTTCAGTCCTTACAAATGCATCGGTATTTGAACTAGAACTATCAAATAGAAGCAGTTGAAAATGTGAATTGTCTGACGAAGATAAAGGAGAGCCAAATAAAATTGATGAAGTTGATGAATCTAAAAGAGAATTTCTTTTAATTTCCATGTAAGTTTCACCCGATGGTACACTTTGTGTTGATGGAAATATTGGCTGATCTAAAGACAAAACTGCAATATTTGTTGGCAGAAATGTAATTGATGAAGAAGGATGAATATTGTTTGAATTCGTCCCTGTGGAAGACAACACGTTTTGTGACAATGATGGTGATAATATAGTCGGAGTTTTTAAGCTTTTAAAGGACTGAACTTCACTTCTAGATGTTGAATACAATGGTATTTTTGACGACGATAGTTTGTTAGGATTAGATGGAAGCTCTGGAGACTGAGCAGTAGTTCTAGCTGTTGTATGTAATCCGCGACGATCGTTTCCCCTAATTGGAAAGGTGTAAGTTATCGGCGTATGTCTTGTGGTACGAAAAATTCCTAAAACAAATAAGACATCATTCTGAAGTTGATATAACTTTTCCATTCATAAGAAAACAAATAGTAGCTGACATAGATTTAAAACTATAAAAATGCTTTACTAGGTCTCTTATTTTTTCTGCTGATTAATTTTTATAAGCAGACTCCTTCGATTTCAGCAGAGAATGGTTATAAAAATTTCTTTGGTTACCTTTGTTAAGTGCATGATAAAACGTATGAAATATGCTGTGGTATAATTTAATTTTAATTTGATGTTACCCAAATGCTGTTGTCAATCGCAATTCTTCATTAGTAATATTGCACCAAAGTTTTCGATGCAAACAAGTTGAAAAGGTTTTCCTCTTAATATCGGAAACGTGAAGAAGAAAATAAGTCATAAACGTCGGCTGCAAATATTCACAATAGATATGATTTCTTTACAAGAATAGAATATGAAAACTACATATACAGTAGTAAAAACATTAAAAACATCAAGTCCAACATTTTTGAAGGCAAATAAACTAGTACACAAATCATTTAAAAGCATGAAAATCCGAATTGCTAATATAAACATACGAAACTGATTTCCGCACTACATCCGAATCGTCTGTCTGGATAAACATTTATCTACATCAATCAGAGACAAACATTTAGTTAAAGTATGTTGTGAACTTGTTTGTCTTTTCGTCTTCTTTCGTGTTTTGCCATTGTATTGTAAGTATAAGTTTTGAAGGTCCCATTGTTATTTCCCTACCTCATTATAATTATAAGTATAACCCTTATAACAAAATAAGTTTTTTACTCTATCACCGCGGGCGGAAGTATAGAAAAATGTTTGTTTGGGGGGTTGACAGGATACACATGATCATACACATAATTTACTTGGCGACTCAATTGCAAGTAAATTGAATAACCGATGAATCAATTCATGTGTTTTGGTTTTTTATTTGTAAGAAATATACACAAAGTAGGACCAAGATAATATGAGCTTAAACATCAATTGTTAGTCCACAATATATTCTATCATCACTGTAAGAAGTTTTGCATTAAGGTTATTTAATCCAGCTTTGTTCATGTAGATAATCTGATCTAATAATTATTACCTTATGGTGATGACATGTTATATATTTCCCGCATGAAGAGATCATATTTTTCGTATCACTCTTAACGTAGTATGATAGGAATAGGTAATACGAAAAATGTGTTCATTTGCTTGACGTATTCTGCAAAGTGTTACGAAACTGCGACATTTCCGTTGGCTTTTCGTTAAGTTAATTGTAACTTTCAAATGTCGCAACGGACTACGTTTTCTCCGGGCACAGAAACTTGTGATTTCACTTTTGTAATATACATAATAACTCGAGTTGATATCAAACGATATCCAATTCTCACTTGTTATCATATGCAACCTATACTTGCATTTTTATTATCACTTGTTACCTTAAATTCTCTCTGTATACTTCGAAAGTCAATTTGATATAAAGAACCATCTGAACAACACGATAGCAATGGGCAAATTGATAATTAATTTTCCGTATATTTCTTGTTGATTTCAAAATTTTTTAGTTAACGTTTTATGTTTGATGAAAAATTACATTACCTTGGGTGGGAGCCCTATCGCTATGATATCGGGTTCTATATGTGTCACTTTGCATCTTTGTACTCCGACTACTTGTTGTTATCTCGGCATCTGTTAGATAAGTAATGAAAGAAGTCTGGAGTTCGAAATGCTGAACCGTTGTTGGATGAACTTTTAACGTTGTTTCAAAATCGACACTTTGGGAAGTTGTAGAATCGATAGTTTTGGTTTTTTGAGGATTGATACTGTAAGCTGTTGAATGACTGTTGAGATTTGTTGATATTTCACTAGAGGATGCCATTCGACAGTCTTCTGATGTTACTACACATCTACCATTGCCACACTTGTAAGCACCTTCTGGACAATAGATTACAGCTAGAGTAGCAAACAAAGAAAAATGCATTATTTGCAGTATGGAGAAAATGAATTCCTGCTTTTTATTGTAAAATCTTGAATTAACTACATTTGAGTAAACAATAGAAGTAAAATGACGATTTTCAAGCACAAACATGTGTTAAATGTAAGATATATAATAATTTAAAGAAATACAGACAATGACGAGAAATATTTTCTTACGTTGACAGTTTAATTCATCTGACCGATCAACACAGTTGAACTCATTATTGCATCTGGTGGCATTATGGTAGCACTCTTTGTTGTCTCGACAGGGGAGATAACCATTGTCACAAGTTATAGGTTGGTCTGCAAAAAATTTAAAAACATGATGATTGTGTAACTATTATAGTCAGATTTGTGCAAGTTTTAAGACAGCATTCAGTTTCTATATGTTCGTTTGGTGAAACGTTTACAACTGAATTTTAGTCATGATATTGAACTAAAACAGGAAACAATTGATGATAAAAACTGGTAAAGAGTACCATTATTAATAAGAATTATCATATTCCAATTGCAAACTAGTTTACCGAGCCCCTAACCCATTATAGTCGATAATTTGTGTTTTAACTACTGATTATTGAAATAACTCCTTATAGGCTAAATGTTCTGGTTCTATTTCGAAGATCCTTGATCTACCACACATTTCACTTTCTAACAGTGATGTGTTGTTTTACAACGATCTTAAATCGCACTGGCGCCTGATTTTGTTAGATAATGCATTATCAATAAATACTAAAACTAAATTGATACAGTAACACTACACGTGATTTTGAGATAAATTTCACCAAGTACTGTCGATACTAAAGCATAGATCAACATGAAAATTAATAATGATAATTAATTGCAATAAAAATTTTAAAAAATACGGAGATGTAGTATGATTGCCAATTAGACAACTATCCACCAAAGTTCAAATAAAGTGGATGTGAGCAATTATAGGTAACCGTACGGCCTTCAACAATGAGAAAAACCCATAACGTATAGTGGGCTATAAAAAGCCCAGACATGAAAAATATGAAACAATTCATTTGAGAAAACTAACGGCCTAATTTATAACAAAACAATTAACGAAAAACAAATATGACAGACATGAACCAACGAGAACCTCTGAACTACAGGCTCCCGACTTGGGACAGCCACACAAAGAATGTGGCGGGGTTAAACATGTTTGTGAGCGCTCAACCCTCGCCCTAACCTGGGACAGTGGTGTAACAGCACAACATACGAACAAACTATAAAAATCAGTTGAAAAAGGCTTAACTCATCAGATAGATACAAAGCAGAAAAACGTCAAACATAAACACAGACTGGACGTGGCAGGGTATTTATCCACCCCTAATCCCTAACAACAAAAAGGACACTAAGTACAGATCTGAGAGTACTCGCAGTTACTGACAGCTAGTTTAAAGCCAATAACAACTAATAACAATAATCATGTATCTAAAACTAAAATATCAATCAGTACACATCCAACATCCAGTGGATTTAGTGTAAAGACGTCATTAACAGTCAGAGAAAAACATGACCTTGTGCAATGCCAAAATAAAGGTATCGACAGATTGTAGCACCGTTAAAGTGCATATCTATATACAGGTACAGCCAAACTTGCAAACCAAATCTTTGTATCTATGGAAGAATTTAGTAAAGGTTTCAAGTAATTTGTGGAAACGAAATCTCTGACTTAATAATTTACTAGTAATACATAGATTACGCTCGAAACGCTCGAAACGCTCGAAATCCAAAACGACACTACAGACACGCGCATAACGAACGAGTTGGGATATATAGACACCGTAAGATGGTGCCAGAGGAATATCACCGTCCAAAAAAGGAAAATTAACAATAGGGATAGAAAAATCATCCCTTTTGTCGTAAATTTTTGTGTAGAGTTTTTGGTGTAAAACTGAAATATCATAGTCTAGGAAAGGACACTTATTGCTGTTAATATTTGATTTATTTCAAGTAAGTTGCTGTGGGTAAATTTCGGCTGTATATTTAGAGAATTCTTGATTATTTAACGAAGAAATATCATCAAGATAACGGTAAGTGTTGTTGAATTATGGAATTTAGACGGGTCTTTACTGAGTTTGGCCATAAACTGTGATTCATAACAGTACAGGAACTAATCTGCTATTAAAGGGGCACACTTGGTGCCCATAGGAATACCTACAATCTGTCGATAAACTTTATTGCCGAAACGAACATAAATGTTGTCAAGGAGAAAATTTATAGCTGTAATCATCTCATCACATCTCCAGTAAGTATATCTAGCATATTGACCTTTCTCGTTTGAGAAAAAGGCTTTATATGAGTTGCAGCAAATAAATTTGCAATCAGATTTATCAAACGACCATTTAATTAAATAGGAAAACTTTTGTTTAAGATATGATAAGATTATGTGGAAGTGCAGTGTAAAGAGTGGAAAAGTCAAAACTGTCAACCGAATCAAAAGGACCATCAAAAGCACGTAATTTATCTAAAACATCCAAAGAATTTTTTACACTCCAAAAATGGTTAATTCCACTATTTTCATATGTTTTATTACAAAAAATAATGATCAGTTCTTTGATAGTAGTTAAGGAACTCGTTAAAAGACATAAAATTCTAGTAGTAGAACACTTACTAGAGGCCGAGATCAAACGATATTTTACGGTTTTTTAGTAGTTCTTTGATAGTAGTTAAGGAACTCGTTAAAAGAACTAAAATTCTAGTAGTAGAACACTTACTAGAGGCCGAGATAAAACGATATTTTACGGTTTTTTTGTGTAGTTTAGGTAACCAATACATAGTGGGGACCTTCAAATGTTCAGAAGAGGCCTTAAGCTGAGCTGTGGTTGTGACATGATTATTTACTACTAGTATATGACTCTCTGTGGGAACATATTCTCAATCAGATTACGCATAACACTGACGCATATAAACTCATTCAATACTGCACCTTTAACAGTTTCTGTTGTCTTTATATTCCAAATATAGAAACAAATGAATTTTACAATACCAGTTTCATTTAAATCACATATCTTCACAATCATGGCTTCTTTTCTTGGTAACCCTTTAAAAGCTATTAATATAGCCTATTTTAGCTGAGTACATTCGGCAACTAACTGTTCAGGAGTTTGGGGGAAACACCTCGCCTTTCCCCATTTTTTTACCCTTAAACGTAAAACCAATGCATCAGTGTATATAAAGTGCGAATCCAGTTAGTTCATTTTCACTGTTGTATGCGAGTATGTCTATTGTAGAATAAAGGATGATGGGAAAAACTACGTTTGTTTACTTTTTGAAAATACAAAATAATAGATTTGAATATATGTTTTAACAGAATTTCTTTAGAATATAACAGGATTAAAGTCCAAAAAAGGGTTATTTAAGCAGCAGAATCCATAATATTGATTACTGAATGCGATTCATTTTAACTATAGATGCGATGAATTATCACTGTAAATGCAATCATTTCTGATGTGGAATTTTCGGAAGTGCGATGAATTTTCATTGTCGTTTTATATGATTATTCGACATACAACAACTGAAAATAGTTTTTAAATGACTTTAATATTGATGATATTTACAATTTGAAATGCAAGCTAGTCGTAGATGCTTACTTGAATATACACGGGTATAACCACGTTCATATCATGAATATTCAAATATTGTTGGTTGCTATTAGCTTGTCATGGATCCGAAAATTAACTGGAGCAGAACATCCATGAATATAACGTTTTTCTACGACGAATTTTCTTTGAAAAGTTTTATAACTCGCTTAAAAAAGCTTTGAACATTTGTCACGCCGTGTCATACATATTTCTACCGTATTGATAGGCTTTTGCACAAAGAACAGTACAAGAAAGTACAACGAACAGTACTAAGGAAAGAAAACAAACTACAAAGAGAATGAATCGTACAGTGTCAAAATTCTGAGGTCAGTTTTTCAAGTAAATGTCTTCAAATAAAATTAAAACAACGGGTTTCTCATTCGTATTATGTATTTTAACAACAACAAAGCACTAAATACACGGTCGCATTTAGTGAAAGAGCCAACCAACTATGCTCTATTTGTAGTTTAATCAAGTTTGAGTTACACATAGTGTTTGTTTCGCGATGTTTACAAGTAATTCACAGACCTGTCTATTTAAAATAGTCACATGGTGTTCGTGTAATATAAATGATATACAATGCTGCAAGGAGCAGTAAACTTTGTTTTCATAAACATTGAATACTTAACTGAACAGTTAGTCAATTAGTCTTTGGTGTAAATATAAGACCGGTATATCTACCAACATTGCTTCGCGATGTAGAGATTAACGTCCGGAATCAACTGTACGGCGGTTATACCCCGTGGTATAGAACAATTTAAACATGTAACAATAAACTGTTTTCAATATTTCTTTGTATTCTCACAATTGTTATTGGCCTATTTGTAACACCGACTTATAAGAAATTCAAGCATATTTAAGGTGACTCGATTGTTGCTCGAACTTTCTTTACTGTATAAGATTAATACACAATGGCATGATAAATATCAATTATCCAGTCATCCAAGCGTCAATTGTTTGTGCAAGATGAAAACGTTTCCACTCATTCAATCGTGAAATGAAGATCGTTTTGTGAATGCTCTTTGTTATCTCAAATGCATCCATTAGAGCTATTTTCCTAACGCTTGTAGTTTAAAGGTTTGGTTGGCTTGCTTGCTTTGTTTGTATAAACGTTTGCTCAAGCTTAATTACAATGCTTAGGCAACATTTACACAATCAAGGCCAACCACACCTTTTAACTACAAGCATTATGAAATTAGCTCTAATGACGTTTAATTTATTAGTATGCGATGTAGATTTAGACCGAAACAGAAACTTTGCTTTTCCGGTGAAGTGGATTGGCTTAACTGTCCAAGATATATGTATTTAATGATGACGTGTCATAGGAAAGAATAAATTTTATTCTACATATAGATCAGGACAAATTATTTGAGAAAATAGAATTGACTATATTAGTAATAAATACCATGTTTAAGGAATTTATTGATAGATAGCCTCAGACTTTCACTCACTAAGTATGCATATATAATCAATCCTTCTGACTTCATAAATTTTGTTAGAGAGTCGGCTGAATTAAGACTTTATAATGAAGATTAATTAATAACCTTCTGTGAAAATGCATCGCATATACAATTGAAATGAATCGCCCTACAGTGAAAATGAAAGTCTAGTATCATTATTCGACAGTAAACATGAATCGCATAACGAAAACAGCATAGTGGAATTTGATTTAATATCAACAAGCTGAATAACAAAACCTGTTTTAAGTTAACATTAATAATTATGTTAAAAGGTACATTTTTCTGCAAATGAAACTTAACTGCTACTTTTAAATCTCTTGCACACTCTGTTCGTGAACTATTCATAATATTTATCTATTTGTGTATCAATTTTGTACCTGGATGGCTGTCGGCGCGATGAAAACCCGTCCGCATCTCATACCTATATCATGAATTTATAAAAACAGTACACATTATATATTATTTCTTATTTTATTCAAAAATCTTGAATTTGTCGTCTGTTTATTTATCATTCTACATCAGAAATTTATCACGGATACAGTAATAAACTGTTATCACAGAGATATGTCTCGCCTTTTTGTAATTTTGATAATGCAAATGTTGAAATTAAAATAGCAATACTTTAACATGTAAGTTATGCAAATATTCAAAGTCGATGAACCATGACTGAAGGTACATGGCTAAACAATCTCGATGGAATGAGATGTGCCAATGCTAATACAACTGCATACCAAATACCATTGACTTATTATAAGTCGTTCCTTTAAACAAACCTAAACACAAACATTAACTTGTAAACTATGTAAAAGTTTCAAAGTCAATGAACCATGATCAGGGTGGGGCTATATAATCTCCATGGAAACGATACTTGTAAATGCCGATACATTTACATACCAAATATCATTGACTTAACATTAGCAGTTCACCTTAAACTGATCTAATCACAAACTAATACATGTAAACTAAGCAAAAGTTTCAAAGTCAATAGACCATGACTGAGGGGGCGGGGCCAAATATTCTCCATGGAAATGAGATGTACTAATGCTTATACAACTTAACACCAATTAACATTGGCCTACCACTAATGGTTCCCTTGAACTGACCTAATCACAAACTAATACATGTTAACTTAGCAAAATTTTCAAAGTCTATAGACCATGACTAAAGGGGCGGAGCCAAATAATCTCCATGGAAATGAGATATGCCAATGCTTATACAACTGCATACCAAATATCATTGACCTACCACTAGTGGTTTCCCATAAATTGACCTAATCACAAACTAATACATGTAAACTATGGAAAGTTTCAAAGTCAATAGACCTTGACTGAGGGGGCGGGGCCAAATAATCTCCATGGTAATGAGATGTGCCAATGCTAGTACAACTGCATACCAAATATCATTGACCTACCACTAGTGGTTCACCATGAACTAGACCTAATCACAAACTAATACAGTGTTGACGCCGCCGTCGCCGTCGCCGTCGCCGCCGCCGACGCCGACACCGGAAACAGCATACCTAAGTCTCGCTTTTTGACTTCGTCAAGGCGAGACAAAAATGACATTTTAGGATTCGCACATTACATACACTGATGCATGAAAGGCTATTCATTGTATTCTTTGATTGATTTTTTATAATCTTTCGGCTAGAATACATTGTCACAATAATATAATAAGTGATAAATAAATACCGCTCACCTGATATTATAATATATACATTTAATGCCGATATCAGTGCGACACGTTTGGAATAACCCTTAATGCCTTATTGCAATATTATTTGATAATGTCTAGCACTTAAATCCTTTTTGATACAGGTAAATGCATCTTCTGCATTTGAGAATTGGTTTCTTTTTTTTTCGTTACTTTATTGGGTGTAAAAGCTTTGTATGAAGCACTGAAATTCTAAAAAGCACTATCAACATTTCACGTTACATTCCAATAAACTTAAAAGGAAACGTTAATTTCTTACAATTAAATGTGTACATGTATGTTGAAACCAGGAAATCACGAGTTAAATCAAGATCCTGCTCCACTTGTGGCAGACGTCGTGTTGCTTATGGCAAGTAGAAATTCGGTAATATGTTTCATTCCGCGAAGAAAAGAGTTATTATAATTGCAACATATTCGTAGTAATATGTGACACAAATATTCCATGACGATCAATCAAATCATGATGGCGTCCGTCGGAGGGATGACTTCAATGTCACAACTAGGAAACCCTGGTTCAATGGCTTCTTGTAAGCAGCAACATTTTTCAAGGTAATTACGAAAGGGAATATCGTATTAACTGGGAAATATATACTCCATATGCAGGCGCTGCTAGAATGTTGCTACACAATATAGAAAGTTCACTATAATCGAAAAAAACTGATATTATCACTTTTGTCACTTATTGTCGATTTCTAGATGTAAATCAAGTTATATTGCAAGCTTAACTTTATCTTTGGTCTCCTTTATTTCAATTTTGTTGGGATAAATGCGTTCAACATAGTCACCAAATTTTGAATTAATTATTGACTTACATTTATTTACATAAAGAACACGACGGGTGTCACATGTGGGGAGCAGGATCTGCTTACTGTACCGGAGCACCTGAGATCACCGCCGATTTTGGTAGTGTTTGTGTTGCTCAGTCTTTATTTTTCTTTGTTGTTTTTTGTGTACTGGTGTTTGTTTTTTCGTCGTTTTTCGTTTTTTTCCATGGCACTGTTGGTTTGTTTTCGATTTGTGAGTTTGAATATCCCTTTGGTATCTTTCGCCTCTCTTTTATTAAGAAGACATCATCTATATAGCAGAACTAGAAGTTAAAGGATAATGCTAGCTGCTTTTCATTCTTCCTGATAAGCTTCTGTATAATTTTTTTTTCGTTTGAATAAATAAATATGTAGGAACAGTACTTTTATACCGATGTTTAAATCTCATGAATCGATTAAATGACGAATCAAGGTAACAAATAAAAACTGAGTGAACCGCATGACCTTCAAAAGAAGCGAGACTGTGGGGTTGGCAGGATAAGCGTCTCCTGATATGCATGCACCCGTCATACGAATCCACATTCAGTCAAAACTTCACCATGGGGTTTAGGACACAATCTGGAAAATTACAAAAGAGACGACTATTCTGGTACCTAAAGATCAAAGACTGTGAAAACATGTCACTAGTGAGTTGAGACATAGATATATCATGTCGGCCTTCTAATTCGTGATGGTGAACAATTCGACACGAAAAGGAGTACTGTTGGTTCACATAGTAATCCCGATTGTTTGTTGGAAAACACGTTCTCCAAATGTAACAAATATGTTGTCAATAAAAACAATCTGGATGATGTCAGTTTCAGAGAATATTTTGTTAGATTCAAAGTGTTTTGTACAAAGTATAATTTATAAAAGCCTTCCTAAAATAAGATATGTGTATCTACGTTGACCTTTTTTCAAACAAAGTTTGACTGATTCTTTCAATCTGTCTTATAGTTTAGAATAATCAATACTAGTGTAAAGGGTATAGAAGTGAAATGTTTGTTAATAATATTGCACGAGGAAAGAGACTTACTTCGTGTCCTAACAGATCTTTATATTTATTTAGTATCCACATCTGATTCACGCCATTCACAGTCGGCGGGTTTACATTGCTGATTAAATAGATGTTAATTATTTAGAAAGAGGTTTCGTGGAACATTTAGCAGACCCAGCAATATAATAATGCAAGTACCCTTATGCAATTTGGATATCCAGTACATTGAAGGAAAATCCAGTTAAAGGGGCATTAACTACTAGATATAGAAAAAAATAAAATATGATTTGTTTTGTTCAATCATTAATGGAAGTGAAATAGTGATATAATAATTCGCTTTTAGCAGCCAATTTGGTTCAGTCTTGTCAAAATAAGCAAACAAACATCGCTAATGAATTATTCACTTGCAAGTGAATAATTCGACCTCATTAAATCCGTATTCATGTGACCTTCAATTGAACCCCTTAACTAGAGATGGGTTACGCATGAACTAGGCGTGTTCAGCTATTAACAAGAAAAGAATGTCAACATTGGAAGTGAAACAAGGGTAAACCATTTGGTTGACTGATTCGATCTACAAAACTCATTGTAATACAGGTAAAAACGATTATTAACATATTTTTAAACCTATTATATGAAATCAAACAGAAATACAAAAATCCAATTGCACGAGTTCGCAATCTATTTATATCTATATATGATTATGTTTATATCGGGTAATATGACCGTCGGCAGTCTTCGGAGGTCACCTCGATGGTTAATTAGATGGCGTCTAGACTAAAATACACATGAAATGCTGATACATATTATCGAGTCCATGCATCGTAAATTGTTTATTATAGACTTTTTATTATTTTGATATACGTTTTAGTATGTTTTAGTATGTTATATATATGAGAATTTGAGTCAAATCGGTGAACATGAATTTGACAGCTAATGCCCCTTTAATAATCTTTAGTAGTAGTTCCAAAGGCACATAGAACAGACGTATGACTGATATGATTTCCTCTTTCGCAGGTGTCGTGAGAGTATATGTTGGGTTTCCCAGTGAAATTGTCATTACAAAAATTACTAACTTCTTTTATCAACAGTTCATGTAACTCGATTTACCAACAAAATAGATGTTGTTGTATCTATTATATTATATTTACATATATCATTTATACGGTCATTTTCTGTAAATTAAATGTTAAATTAATGTGAATCATTGAAAACACTGAGGTGTTTCTAATCAAAGGAAAAGATAAAGCAAAACTTTTTGGAACTTTCGCTTTATCTGTCTCTGTGTTTAACTTTGCAATTGATTTAGCATTCCATGTTTTTTTTTCGAGAGCTCCTGAGTCTTCCGTAGACCTAGTATTTCTAATGAGTTATTACAGTCACTGGGTCGATGCTTCTGCTGTTGGAAATTTTGCCCCCGATGGAATCCTAAGCTTGGTAGTCAGAACTCATATGCTGACATCAAATATCATTGATACGGTCATTCTCTGTAATTTACAGTTCAAAAAATGGGGAAATTATTCAAAACACTTAGATGTTTCTACCACCAGCACTGATAGCATAAGTCAGATTTTGGCTCAACCTTTTCGAAATTTTGCTTTCCTATGCTTTTCCACTTCGTAACTGATTTGGCCTGCCGACGTTTATGATCCGAGCGGTAATCGTGAGTCTTATGTAGACGAAACAAGCGCCTCACGGAATGAATTAAAGCCTAGTCTCGTCTATGCTTTTTTTTACGTGCACACAAACATCCCTTTTTGCCTTTTAAGGCAACTTGTCGTAAATTTTAATTTAATAAAATGTTTATATATTTGAAGCATTTCCTATTTAATGTTTACCTTCCGATACAGATGTAATGTCACGTGTCCGGATTGGATGATTTAGATTGTCATGAGTGTCACGTAAGTCATGATCTGGATTGGTAGGTGAAGAGTAGCTAAAACCATGCATGCCATAATCTGATGGGTGAACGGTTTCTCCAGTCTTGACTGTAAAACGTCCTACATCATTTGTGTCTCCTAATTTAATTTTAGTTGGAAATAATTAAAACAAAAGTAATTAAATTTTAAATAAAGTGCATGGTGCTTTCAATACGAAACATAATTTCTTCGCGAAAATATTTTTTTATACTTTAATACTGAAAGAAATAATGCATTCTATTCTATTCAATAATTTCAAAACTTATTATTATTTTGAATATACAGATTTTGAATAAATCACTAACACAAATCAGCATAATCAATCAATCGAACGTGTTAGATAGATAGTGAAAATAACATTAAAGGAAATTTCAAGTAATCTATGACGATCATAGACAATCTGGAGGGGTAGCTTCTAAGACATTAATCTTCTAGATAGGGAAATGTTATCATGCAGATGGATTTTAGGGAAGCATGCAGATAGATTTTAGGAAAACTTGAAAAACTAGGCTACAATGGCGACTTGGGCTTAACTACTTCAGGCAAAAATCGAAAATCATCACATCCGGACTGAAAACCAAAGAATACTTTTACAACAACATCTAATACTGGTGTTGTTGAAATAAAGTAACTTTTATATTTTAGGAAATTACAACATACCTATAACACAATACACAGCATTACATCGGTCTAGTGGTGTCAATTTGTAAACATAAAAGCCATCGCAGTGCTTAACTTGGGTCATTCGTCTGAGAACACAGCAATCCCATTTCCCTTCGATATGATGTGAGCCACAAATAGAGGCCTCTTCAATTTGTCCAGGAAGCGGTTCATCATAGATGAATTCGATATGAAGCGGTACTCGTACACCACATGCTGGTCCCTACATTAAAAAAATATGATTAATTGTGTGTATTTCTGCGTTTACATCACAGGCATTTTGATAAGAAAAGGCGTTTGTAATACTTTAGAATACTACTTATAAATGTTTTACGTTTTACGTAAATATTATATATATACAGTTTACTCAACGCCACCATCCTTTTTTAAACGATCAAAATCGTATGTCAGTACCAGGTGAATTAATAAATCCTAGATAAAAAAGACAAACATGCGAGTGAAGACGAATCACACATAAATTGAAACGAAGTGAGACTAGGTGCGTAGACAGTGTTGACATCTTCTACTATGCATTCATCATTCGTATGTCATACACATCTGAAAGGCATATACAATAGCAAAATGAAGGCGAAAGATACCAAAAGGATAATCAAACTCATAAGTCGAAAACAAACTGACAATGCCATGGCACAAAAAATCCCAAACAAAACGACCAAGCAAAGATAAACAACAGCATACAATACACAACATAGAAAACTACGGACTGATCAACACGAACCCCACTAAAATCTGTCATATTCAGAATCAAGACAATAAGATAATATTGTTAGATTGCCGTTGGAGATCATGCATGAAATGCAAGGGATGTATGTGTAAGTTGAAAACCTGGGATACATTAACGATCACTTGCATAAAAGATTCTGCAATTTTCACCAAATCTCGCCTTCTTCTTACAGTTTTATGTAGTTTTTACTTGTATAGATGAAGAAAAGGAAAGCATGTCCGAATAGACCAGTTAACTTTGTCTAAAAACTAACAAATTGAGACATACTAGTAAATAAAATGTACTGTAAAAAGTAAAATAACAAAAATACCGAACTCCAAGGAAAATTCAAAACGGAAAGTCCCTTAACAAATGGCAAAATCAAAAGCTCAAACACATCAAACGAATGGAAAACAACTGTCATATTCCTGACTTGGTACTAACAAATTGAGACATACTAGTAAATAAAATGTACTGTAAAAAGTAAAATAACAAAAATACCGAACTCCAAGGAAAATTCAAAACGGAAAGTCCCTTAACAAATGGCAAAATCAAAAGCTCAAACACATCAAACGAATGGAAAACAACTGTCATATTCCTGACTTGGTACAGGCATTTCCTTATGTAGAAAATGGTGGATTAAACCTGGTTTTATAGCTAGCTAAACCTTTCACATGTATGACAGTCGCTTAAAATTTCATTATGTTGACAACAATGTGCGAGCAAAACAAACAGACATAATAGGTAAAAATGTTAAAAATTGGGGTACAGCAGTGAACATTGTGTTATAATATTAATCACTTTACAAACAAACAACTTTGTCAACAAAGAAAAACAGAATGGCATGTAGACACTCTATAGACAAAGCACATAAGCAAAAAAAAAAAAAAAAATGACCATAGCACAATAACACAATGGCGGGATGTATAAATACCGAGCCACGCCAAAAGGATATTATCAAAAAAAGGGCTAAACAATAGGGTTAAAAATATACAAGACAAATAAAAAGAACACTATAACACGTAATTCAGATGATAAACAACGTCAGTACCTAGAATCTATACTTCAAGACCTTCATGTATTATTTGTGAAGTTGATACGGAATATTTATCAACAAGGGTTTGGTATCTTCCGATGAACTTTTTTAAGAAAAAGGACGAAACTTTATTTGACCATAACCCTGGTTCATCAATCTCTCTGCTCAGACACTGGTGACGTTTTATTTTGAAATTATAAAATCCCCCCACCTTAGCAGCATTATACCAACTTCACCTGCGTCTTGTTTGTCATAGATTCTTGTACTGAGATGACCGCTTATGTCAAATTCGAGGTACAAGTCTAAAGATGAGGCGGAGGAAGTCGTGTCTGTTGTTTCATTAATTTCTAGTTCTTGAGGATATATTAATGGAACCCAATCAGAAAAGTTTGGATTGTTAATGGAAAGAACATCATTTATATATCTGAAAGTGAAATTAAATGATCTGGCATCTTTGATCTTCTTGTTTTGACAAGTGTCTGAAGGAACTCCGACTCATATAAAAATAAGAAGAGATCGGTAAGGAGAGGCGCACAGTTCGTTCCCATATGAATGCCAATAGGAATACTGTATGGTTTTAGCAAGATTCTATCCTACCTTTAGTTACAGATTAACAACTGGAAGTAAAACTAAAACTTGAAACTATGCTTAGAATAAACGGACCATACAGTAAATTCAGTTGACATGTGGCCTTAAATAACACATGTTTCATTATATAACTTGGTAGCTGTCTGTTTGACAGTTGCTTTCTCCTAACGTGTGTACGCAGTTACTAGAACAAGCATTCTGAGAGTATTGCATGGCAATACATAGTCCCCTACCGGGTAAAAATTCATTTTACTGGAACAAAATGCTAACTTGTTCTATAACTTGTCATGGTGTAAACAAAAAGTAAATATCATGTCAATATCTCCAAGCATGACTAAAAACAGTGTGGAAAACTGAGTATATGAGTGAAAAAAAACATTACCGGTAGATATGATTAATAGTTCTCTAAATTTAGATATGATGTAATACAGTGTATATCTATTTTCAAATTATAATCAAATATAATTAATAGTTCCAAATATTTTTCTTTCATTTGTCACAAACTAATACAGATTTGTAACTTATCTATAAAATGTCAACAACTTTTATCTACACAATGTAATGTATTGAAATATATACATTAATAAAAATAGATTATTATCTAATTAAAGGATTTCTCTTCATAATTTTTATATATATATAGCATTCAGAAAATTAGTTTATACCAAATAACAAACAAACCTGCCAAAAAATTCTTCAAATAATTTAACAAAGAATGTCTTTTAAAAAATGAGTTATCTCCCTTTGTACATAAATATGGTTTAACATAGTACTCTAACATTAGATATGGTCCAGAGTTATGGTCCATAACTCTGGACTAAATCATCAGACCTAAACAAAATTCGAATTTGATCTATAGCTTGTCAAGATAAAACTATATACCAAATATCAAATCAATATCTTCAAGAACGAAGAAAAAAAGTGTGGAAAGCTGATTTGCCGGACTGACGGATGGACAGACGGACAGATGGACAGAAGGACAGACGGACAGACGGACGGAGTGCAAACCTAAAGTCCCCTTCGACTTCGTCGGTAGGGGACTAATAAACCAGTTGATAAAGGACATTATGATTAGAAGTGACGATATGGTATATTTGTTCGAGAAAACTGAGAAAGAAATTGTCATCAGTCTTTCCAACTCTTATCAAACATTTTGCGCTTAATTAGAACTGTTAAGACCTTTGATTTAGAAATTGGAAAACGTTTGATGAAAAAGATTTCCCAAACTTTAGATCTGGAACGTACTTTGTAGGATGGATATATTTAGATAAAAATTTGCTATATCCAGATTAAAACTATTTCCTAGTGATAAACGCATTTGTTATCGATATTCTTGTATTCTTAAGTACCTAATAGATACAAGTTTGTACCTTTATGCAAACAGTTGGTATGGTAGCAGGTCGTCCATTGATGTCCATTCTATACCAGCCTTCGGTGATATTCTTATCACAATGATCCTCTGCTACCGTATTATTGAAATACCTCCAGTTATCGTCAATGATCGAGAATGATACGCATGGATCTGAATAATTAATAACAAATTCTATAACAAATATTGTCTCATAATTGATGAATGTCATAATGTAGGAATATATGACAATTGACAAAAACCAGAATAGAAATAAAAATTAGATGTTGTATGATTGCCAATAACTATCTATCAGCGTCCAAATAAAGTGAGAGTCTATTTAATTAACTGTTCTCTGTATTCAAGGCTTGATTTACACCGGATTTTCTGCTTATTTATTCGAAAATTTCAAAATTCGCGAAAATACATAGAAGTGTACGAAATTAACTGTTCTTATATGATTGATATTAATCATTTTATGTTATATTTATTGCCTAAATAATAGATTTATACATTTTCATGGTAATATGGCTTCTTTGTTAACCATTTAGAGGGACGTGGTCTTCTATTGTTAAAATATAAAAACAAGATTTATGTGCTCTTAGACCAACAGAGTTGTTATGCTGTAATCAAATGGACTCATTCAGAAATAAGAATAACTTATAATATACTACAGTTCTCAAACGAGAAAGTGCATTTTACCCATACAATCTTACAATAACGGCAATTTATATATACGTGCTGCACTCTCTTCTTTTTTTTTCCTTCAAAATATGAGTAAAAGAGCAGCACGTATAACTACAGTTGTTGTTAGATGGTATAGGCAAAAGACAGAACACATAAAATAAGGGAAGATAAGTTGAAATATTTAGGATAAATTAACAATGCCCCATGCAGCTGTAAAATGGACTTTTTAGCTGACTATACGGTATGGGTTTTCTCAGAGAAACTATAATTGCCTATATCTATGTCATCTGAACTCTGGTTGATAGTTTTCTCATTGGCAATCATATTGCATCTCCTTATTTCTCTATAGAAAACTTACGTGACAGATGTTTGACGTGGTTTGCATAGTCATTGAGAAATTTAAGGGTTTATCAAAAATTGGCCCGTTTTCTTCCAAAAACAATATTGTATGGTAGATGGACAGTTATGTAGCTTACAGTATTATAGCTTTATAAAAGGATAGAATTCGTAAATCATGTATTGATATATTGTAAATGGAATAGCAGTTTAAACTTACAAATTTGTGTTGATGTTGATTGACACCTTCACCGGATAGTTTGAATGCCATTTTACTTGATTTGAGGCACATATTTATTTAGAACTGTCAGTGAAATCAATCTCAAGTAAAACAAAGAAATACAATAACAATCTTTTACAAATCTTTGTAGAATCAAAGTTTAATATAGATCATAACAAAAACTTTCTAATTCAAAAAAACATATATATTTTTTCTCTAAAGTATAGGTTATTTTTTAATTTCAAAATCCTTACATCTTCAGAATCTATTTCTTGTACATCTTTAATATTTGATGTTATTAGTTCAGAATATCAAGAAAATACTACCAGTGTTCCTATGGGATTGCAATATCTGTAATGTAATATCCGAGCTTGACTAAATCATGTTTTCTTAAGACATTTATTACCTCACACATTATAATCTATTTAGAATATAACAACTGCAATTTGTATAAAGTAAAAAACTTCAACCAAAAATATGGGTTTTAATGACTCATTTGCTCAGAATCAGAGATATCACGCATCGGCCAGGACATCACTTATCTAAATTAGGTCATCAGTTACACATGCAGGCTCTTTTTGCATTGACCCCGATATCTTTTCCTTTTTAGTATTGTTTAATTTTTTTTGGTAAATATTCTTTATCTTTTAAAACTTATTTTCACTTATTCAACGTGTTCTTACTTTTATCCAAACGATACAACAATAACAAGAATAGAGGGCAAAATTTATAACCTATTGTTGTTGTAATATCGTATGGATAAGAGCAAAAACACATAAAAAGTGAAAATAAGTTTTAAGAAAAAAAGAATATTTACAAAAAAGGTTAACCCCCCTAAGCACCAAGCGCCTGTGGTCAGTAATATAAATCTTGTCGCCTTGTTTTTTCATATCAGTGTTTTTGATGCCAGTAATAAAATATATGAATGAAAATATACACTTGCAAACATTATATATGATCATACTTAATGACTTTTTTGTTCATGATTGTAATAAGAAAAGAAAAAGAAAAACACCGCCATATATGATGTATTTTTAAAATTGCAAATGCGTACTGGAGCAGGATTTGTCTTGGGTTTATGTGTGGTAGTGAGTTTGTTAACTGAATATTAAACACGTATAATAAAATATCTGTAAATTGCCTGCTCATGTTTGTATTCTACCGAAAAACACACCAGGAGTATGAAATTATAAGCCTGGAATCTTTCATAAGTTTTTGTTTAAAATCCATATGAAACCTGATGTGCCGCCATGCCCACTGTGTAAAATATATTTTCACTTGAAAATTTTCTTATACTTTGCCAGACTGTAGATTTGTCCATCCTTTGCAAAACATAATATTTTTTGACGGTATATATAATAGATAGACGGTATAGATAATGCATATGTTAAGGTTTTTCTTGTCGTATAACACACCTGGTGGTGTCAGGGTCAGAATTTTCGAGCAGGATTATTTGTGAAATAGATGTATTGCACTTTTGAAGAAACACAGTTTGTGGTGAGTAAAATTCTAGTACAAAAAAGTCAAAAAAGTCAAACAATTGTATAGTATGTAATATGAATATGTATTTAATATAAACTATAAAATTAACTTATATAAATAATAGCGATTGCTTGTAAATGAAGGTGTAAACAATATACTAGTTCAAAGTGTGCGTTTTGTATTCAAATGATAAATATAACTATGATATTGAGGCACAGGTTATTTCATAAATATATTGGTGCCACGATATCTCAGTAGCAAGAGTTCGAATCCCGGCGAGGGAAGAACAGAAAATTTGCGAAAGCAAATTTACAATTCTAACATTGTTGGGCTAATGTTTAGACGAATTGTATATACAGAATTTATTTTCAGCCTTGTATCACCATCTCTGCTGGTGATCCGATGGATAAAATCTGTTGTAGAGTCGTCACTGGTTCAGACGTACTTATAATATAATTATTTCTGTGACTGCATCTTACATTAATTTGTAGGATCCTTTACAATAGATAATTCAGCTGATCTGTAACAATTCCATCTTCATGCCTTATATATCATGTACTGTGTTACGACGCTAGATTAAAACTGACGAGGAAAGGTAACACCCGGCCACCGAAAGCTTTATTATTGTAGAGCCTAGGTGGTCTAGTGGTCTAGCGCGTCGGGCATAGTGCGAGGGAAGAACAGAAAATTTGCGAAAGCAAATTTACAGATCTAACATTGTTGGGCTGATGTTTAGAAAAAAAATTGCCACATAAGTTACATAGGTCATCGGACTGTAGTGATTTCTATGGCAAGCCGTTTTAATATTTATTCCAAATTAAAGATTTCTCATATAATATATAAGATACCTTATATAATCAAGTTTTTATAAGATATCTTATAAACCTTATAAGATAACTTATATAGTTGATAAGATATCTTATATAGTTTATAAGATAGTTCAAAGTTTATAAGATATCATGTAAAGAAAATTATATGAGATATCTTATTATTTATACTATACTTTGATACGATAACTGCCCTTGAATTTTTACTAGATAACATTTTTGTTCGCTATGGAGTTTCCGTATATCGTCAATAGATATAAGAAGATGTGGTATGAGTGCCAATGAGACAACTCTCCATCCAAGTCAAAATTTATAAATGTAAACCATTATAGGTCAAAGTACGGTCTTCAACACGGAGCCTAAGCTCACACCGAACAGTAAGCTATAAAGGGCCCCAAAAATTACTAGTGTAAAACCATTCAAACGGGAAAACCAACGGTCTAATCTATATAAAAACGAGAAACGAGAAACACTTATGAACCACATCAACAAACGACAACTACTGAACATCAGATTCCTGAGTTAGGACAGGTGCAAACAAATGCAGCGGGTTTAAACGTTTTAATGGTACCAAACCTTCACCCTTTTTCTGAAACAATAGTGTAACATCACAACATAGAAAGACACACTATAAAATATCAACTGAAATAGCTTAACTCAATCAAAGGACATAGTAACACCATTGAACATACACTGAACAAATAAATTTGACCTATGATACAATGTAAATTAAAATAAATAAACTAAGGGAAGAATAATAAAAGTAACATGTTATATCGGTATGAAATGTTAAACAATTTAAGAAAAACAATATGCTCGAACAAAAATATCAGCCATATGCAATAACTTTAAACACAGGTAAATAAAATAATTTTGTTGTTAGGTATACGTATACAGTTACAATAGAGAAAGGAAATGTTTTAACAAAATAAATAATTTTGATGTTCATAGTACGAAGTGGAAATTTATATTAGTACCAAACACTTATCAAAGCTGGTATATAGACCAGATATAACCCTGAATAACATTAAATAACAAAAAGCATTACAATTAGTATCAACAGGTCAAATAAACAAGAAAGTACGATTTGAGAGTACTCGCAGTTACTGACAGCTAGTTAAAAGCCAAAACAATTAATAATAAAAATCATGCATCAGAGACTAAAATCAACTAAAACACATCCCAGGGATTTAGTATTTTAACGTCATGGACAGTCAAAGAAGACATGACTAGTGCAATGCCAAAAATAAATGTATCGACAGACAGTAGGATAGTTAGGAGTTTAACCTCTTTATAGATCAAAATGAACGTGGGTGTGTCTTTAAACATCCCGTTTGAAAAGAATACAAATTTAGTTATGTTTTAATTTGCTGATGACAAAATCGATATTAGTGCCAATGTAAACTATATTCAAAGATCCAATTACAACATTGGTAAGATAACCTGAACTAATAAGTTTATTTAAAGGTTCGATGAGTTTACACGGATCATATAGTGATTTCCGCGCTTTAAGTACAATATTACCGTAAAATTTAGGATGTGAAATACCGTTTTTAATCAGTTTTCTACAGGTACAGCCAAATTTACTAATCAAATCTTTGTATATATGAAAGAACTTAGCAAAAGTTTTACGTAATTTATGGTAACGAAATCCCTGACTTAATAATTTACTAGTGATGCATTGATTACGTTCGTTAAAATCTATGACATCACTACACACACGGGCATAACGAACGAGTTGGGATATATACACACCGTATGATGGAGCCAAAGGAACATCGCCGTCTAAAAAAGAAAATTAACAATAGGGAATGAAAAATCGTCTCTTTTGTCGTAAATTTTCGTATGGAGTTTTCCTTTAGAGATTGAAATGTCCAAGTCCAGAAAAGGACAACTACTGCTGTTTATGTTAGATTTAGTTAAAGTAAGTTCTGTTTCTGTATGAGTTACAACTTATGACTAAAATCAGAAAAGACCCATTGAAAAAACATCTGATACAAAAATTTAATAATACTTTTAAATAGTTGGATGATATATTTGCTCTCAATAATGACTTCAGTATGTACACTGAAGAGACTTATCCTGCTGAACTGACTTTAAATAAAGCTAATACTAACAATAAACACTGCACTTTCCTGGATCTTGATATCTATATCTTTAACAGGAAGTTTAACACCAAAATTTATGATAAAAGAGATGAGTTTTCATTTCCTATTGTTAATTAGCCTTTTTTTAGATGGTGACGTTCCCTTGTCACCATCGTATGGTGTTTATATATCTCAACTTGATTCGCTCACTTAACAACATATTTGATTTTAACGAAAGAAATCTCTGTATTACTGAAAAATTATTACACCAGGGTTTTCGAAATCACAAACTAGTCAAAACATTTACTAAATTTTATCATCAGTACAATGACATCATTCGTAAATAAAAAATCAACATGCAGACATCTTATACGTTCAGGTATTTCACATCCAATCTTTTGTGGTAATATTCTATACAAAGCACAAAAATGTCGGCATTGACCTCAAATCTAACCAAACCTTTAAACAGACTTATTCAGAAGGGATATAGTTACGATACTGTTGTCAAGTCATTAAAGATAGCATATTTTGGTATTAATATTGATTCACTCATAGGGTTTTTGCATCGGAAATAAACACATTTGGGTTATGTTCTTCTCATATATTTTATGATGATATGATACTAAACCCCTAACGGGAGGGATTGTGCTTGATTTTCATATGATGAAGACATAATCTTTCAATCAGTTTAATTAGGTCTGGAGCTGGTATATCAGTAACTGCTAGTAGTCCTTTGTTAATTTATGTATCATTGTCATTTTTCTTAGTTTCTTTTGTTACCTATTCTGACATCGGACTCGGACTTCTTTTGAACTGAATTTTACTGTGCGTATTGCTGTGTGTTTGTTTATTCTACATTGGCTAGAGGTATAGGGGGAGGGTTGAGATCTCACAAAACATGTTTAACCCCGCCGCATTTTTGCGCCTGTCCTAAGTCAGGAGCCTCTGGCCTTTGTTAGTCTTGTATGTTTTTTTTTTAAATTTTAGTTCATTTATATGTTTTGGAGTTTAGTGTGACGTCCATTTTTACTGACCTAGTACACATTTTTTGTTTAGGGACCAGCTGAAGGCCGCATCCGGGTGCGGGATTTTCTCGCTGTGTTAAAGACCCATTGGTGGCCTTCGGCTGTTTTCTGCTCTTTGGTCGGGTTGTTGTCTCTTTGACACATTCCCTATTTCCATTCTCAATTTTATATAACACAATAAATGTTGTGGTAAACCTTTTGGATCGGAAAGTACAAACGGAAAAAAACAAGAGTAGGGAGAGAAATCCAAATCATGCCAATACTCAGAACCCCGATCCAATCCTTCTTTTACTAAAAGAGTTCATTATTCCCTGTTTTATATCTACTAAAATCATTCTAGTTTTCTATAATTTCCATTTTAGTATGCGAAATCTTTTTATCCTTCGACTTCGATTGAGAATATAACCTTTTTGTTTTCAGTAATTTCGGTGAGCATTAATTATTTATAATTGATTTGTTTTGTATTTGGGTTCCGTCGACCTTCCTGACAGTAAGTAAGAATCCCATTTCTTAGAAATGTAAACAATGGACAAAAAATGTGAACCTTGACAATTTGGGTCACTGACATCAAGGACGATAACTAATATTAACTATATAAGATATCTTATAAAGTATATAAGATATCTTAGATACAAAATATTTATAAGACATCTAAGATATCGTATATACTTTAGAAGATATCTTATAAAGTATATAATATATCTTATAAAGTTTATAAGATATCTTCTAAAGTATATGAGATATCTTATATATATGGTTGCATATAATTTTGAATTGCTTTTTCCCTTCATAATTTAATATGTATTAACTACATGTATTTTTAAAGTGCTTATTGAGTACTCCCAAGTAAGGAATAATATGCATGTAACACTCAGAAACATGTCCATCCCCCAAACGTGTCCACATGTCAGACGTCAACACAAAAACGTGTCCTTTTTATGAATGCCCAAACGTGGCCGATCTCCCAGACGTTCCATATTAAGCCAAAAACGTCTACCTTTTATGAACGATCCATCGTGTTCACCGTTATTAAACAGTGATTTGTAAATTAATCACTCATTGTTTAAATATAAATCCAATCGGTATTATTCCAGGAACCTTCCTTTTGTTTTGTTGTAAAAATGGAACAGTAACTCTCTAAAAGCTTAAGATTTTAAAGTGAGAAATACATAGACAATAATAGTGCATTGACTTGACATATCAACGATATAAGGATGAGGCTTAGAAACGGGGAAATGCGAGGCTCTGCTGAGCTTTTCCCCGTTTCGGGCCGAATCCTTATATCGTTGCTATGTCAAGTCAATACACTATTATTGTCTTTATACTGCAATCTAGAAAAAAAAAACATTTTCAATTGTTGTTTATTGTGTTAATGTTATTTATTCGATTTAAATGTTGGGGAGAATCCCCTTTAAAAAGGCCTCATATCTGGCGGAGAAATATACACGATGAAATGTACATTACCTGTTGAAACCAATCGATGGTGAACGAATTCGTTTGAGTATGGACTAAAATATCAACAATAAGCATAAAACATAATGATTTATAGGTTTCAAACAAAAAATATTAACAAGTGAAATATGTTTTTCCAAAAATTGTAAAAGAAATAAGTTTGAGTCGTTCCACGCTTCGTTATATACATTGGAAACAAGGACAGGTTGAAGAGGTCGTCATGAATAATTAAATATTATTTCAGCTCTACTATTTAAATATTCATGAGGAAAAGTGATATCGGGTCAGTGACTTTATATGACATAGAAATATACAGTCAACGCATTTTGACTGCTCAAATAGAACGAGTGCAGTACAACTAGAATTATAACAATAATACTCAGATTGATAAAAAATTAATAAAAGCTCGCAAGTGAAGATAATTTTTTATTGTGATATTCTTTTTCTTATCTGGTGTCTATCAATTTGAGATTAGAATTAAATCAGTGATTTCATCTTTCACTATGCATAGTGTACTACATCTAGGATTATACGGTTCACTTCACCTTTCTTCTAGATGTCCTGGGATAGCGGCTTTAATCTTTTTTTTAGAAATCACCAAAACCGACGTTTTCAGTCGTGTCCCCTCTCCCATCATTGAATGCCGTAAACGTTATTTCATTAATACTGAGGACATATTAGAGCTAAAAGGTTTTATAAAGTGGACAGGTTTTCGGCAAATAACGTGTTAAATACATGAGAAATCAATGGTAAAACGGCTTGCCATAAATTTCCATTGAAATTGGAAAATATTGTTTGACACAGGCAGCTTGTGTAACTTTTTCCAAACTGATTGCCAGTCTACTTCCGTATTAAATGTTCTATTCCATTTAATCCATTTAATTTCACATTTTGCACTAGTACATTTATTTAGCATGTTTTGTAATGATTTCAATAGAATTTTTTTTCTGGGGGTATAAAATGTCTTTCCATATCATATATTTTGTTATTCTGGATGTTTATGTGCTTCAAATTTTTTGGATTACTAATGGCGCTTCTAAGTTCGTTAATCCAATCAGTGGGGATTGATTTCTTTATTAGATTGTATTCGCATTTCCAATTACGATTAGCTTATCAAATATTATTTTATTACTATAAAAGATTTCCGTTTCGATATTCAAAACATCTCTAATTTTGGTGATATGACTCTTGGTAAAGGAAGGGAAGAACAGAGGTTTCCCTATCCATTTTATATTGTTGTCTCTTCAAGAATACTATGTTTTGAACGTTTTGTCATTTTACTGTAAAGTTCACACCATGCAGTAACCGCCTTTTGGTAGAAATTTGACATATACTTGATGTTAATTCCATTTAGATTTTTACATATACGTATAAAATATTCAATACCAAATTTTTTTGTCAAAGTGTTTTAGCCAATATTTGGCAATTGCATTCCAACTTTGTGTTGGACTTTCTAAGATTCTATAAATTAATTTTATGTTTGCTTTTTATGAAAGTTTCCAAACTGGTCATTTTGATCCCCCTAAGTTTTCATCCAGACATCATAATTTTCTGTCGACAAGGCTGACTTTAGAGCCCCAAAACAAATTACTAGAAAAGCGAATTTAAAACTTTTTTTTTTTTATAGTCAATACTTTGCCTCTGTAAGTTAAATTTCTTGTTTTCCAAACGTGAATACAGTTTTTTACCTGGACATTATGGAATTCCATATTTTACTGTGCACCCCTACAGTTTTATTGCTATCCTTCATCCAGGATATTTTTTGGAATCTTGGTTTCTTGCCCTTTAGCCTTCCAATAAACAAACCCTTTGTTTTTTAAAGTTAATTTTGAAATCGGAGACCTTTTCATATATTTCCAATATTTCAAATGCTGTTTCGTCCGATTGTTCGGATTTGTTTATAAGTTGCGTATCGTCCGCAAACATTGATAATTTAGGTTCAATATGGTCGTTTTTAGTTGTTATTTTAATTCCCTGTATTTCTACCTTTGCGCGAATGGCACACGTTATTGGTTCCGCTTGTATTATGAACAAAATGGAGGCTATAAGACATCCTTGTCTTATTGATCTGCTTATTAAAAAGGATTTAGACTGAAACTCATGTGTCATATCTTCGTCAAGTAAAGCGATATTTTTTAAAGATTTCCAGCACATTTAAAAAGCAACTTTAACGCGTTAAAAGCATACTTAACGCGTTTATTGATTACTTAACGCGTTAAGCACTAAACTACAAAAAATGACCGAAAACACTTTCTTCTTTCGCCTTAATTACGTTTTAAGGCGTCAGATTTTCCTCGATGCTTACTAAATGAAATGGCCGCATATGTCATAGCTTCGTCAATTAACGGTTAATATTATTATCAATTTGTTTAATCATGGAAGTATTATATTAACAGGAATAACAACAACGTTAAATCAACATTGAAAGCATGTTTTAACTTGTCAATAGTGTACGTAGTGAGTGACCTTTAACATGTTTAGACTTGTCAATAGTAGTATATAGCGTTCATTTTTAAAATGGTTAAAAGGTAGGGCGCAGACAACAGGATTTCGCGTCACCAATCCCGATAACTAAATATGGCAAGCATATATATAATCGGATAACATGTCATAATTAACTGCATTCATGTACAAACATGATTAATGCAGACCAATACCAAATAAGGTAATCCCCTGCATAGAAAATCGGATGATGTAATAAATTTATATAATCTCTATATCATTATCGGTATTATGATGCAATATATTCAACCAATGAAAGCATATATTTCGTAACGTCACGTGCAAGTTTATCCTCTCAGGAATGTTCATTCATCAAAACTGATACGTACTTTAATCCGGATTATGACCACTCCACAAAAAGTATTACTTATTAGGGTAACAAGTATGCGCATGTGGGTTTTTAGGATACCATAAAAACCTAAGGTTCTAAGGTTCCAAGATGGCGGCCACTGCGTTATTTTTCAACCAATGAAAAAGCTGCAAAATTGTATGACAAAATAATCGCCTATACACAAATCCGTTTAAGAAAATATCGTTTGCGCTATCGGATTATGATGAAATGCCTTACGTATATGTGACCAATGAAATCTTTTGTATAATTATATAACGGTATAAGGATGTAAATTCCGTGTCGGGGATTAAATTGTGTTCCTCTGAAAGATTAAGTTGTCATTGGAGAATTAAATGTCGTTCTACATAATGTAAAAAAAAATAACTTTGTTAAATATGCTTGATTTCCGAAATTTAAATGACTTGGTCTTTTGAGCAAGAGGGACAATATAATTGAAGCTATAGAAATTGTTCAAACATCGAATTCTTTATAAAACGGTACAAGGATGTTAATTACGTGTCGGGGATTAAGTCGTCATCCTTCAGGAGATTAATTAGTTGTCATTGGAGAATTAAATATCGTTCTACATATTGTAAAAAAAAATACTTTGTTGAATATGCTTAATTTCAATGACTTGGTCTTTTGAGCAAGAGGGATAACAATAATTGAAGCAAAAGAAAATTTATTAAACATCGAAATCATTGTAAATCTGCTGCATATTAATAAATCGGTAAAAGGATGTTAATCCTTTGCCGGGGATTAAGTCGTCATCCCATTGGAGATTAAGTTGTCATTCATATATTTGACCAGTGAAATCAGATGCAGATTACTGTAACGGTATGCCGGGTATTAAATGGCCATTCCTGGGAGATTAAGTTGTCATAATAGAATACGATATAGTATTGTTTCTAATTTTTTGTACTTTTTTCAATAAATCACGGTCGAGCGGGGCAACATCTATAAGAATGCAGGAAGCAATACCTACATCGAAAAGATGCGATGGACGAATTTTACCTATTCGTATCAAGCGAAGATTCTCTCTCGCATTTTGAAAATAATAATGGTGGTGCATTTAGGCTTCAGCTTCATACACGCTGCTATATAATGGATGAAGAATGGGAATGTGCATTACTGGAGTTATCGCTCGTACCACTATTTGAAACACCAACGAGACGGGTCTACTTTTGCTCGGATTTCGTAGACCACACGTACGTCAGAGGAATGACTCTTCCCATACTTCAATCGGCAGGGGTTTTGAACGAAAATATCGCGGACATCGTATATGAAAAACCAATTTACCTCAGAGTAACCAGATTCGATTTGTATCAAATCGAATTCGTCTTGAGGGACGATAATCTCAAATTTTGTCGCCTGAAAGACGACCACCTGTTTTGCTTGCTGCACTTTCGAAAGAAAACTATAAGAGAACATTGAATACACATGCAGAAAAGGTGAAGATGTTCAGTTGCAACCTATGTCGTAGCGTTTATTCTTGGACTCAAGATCTTCGAAGACAGATGAAAAACAAGCATGTCCAGTAGCAGCAGCAGCAGAAGCAACAACAGCAATAGCAGCAGCAGCAACAGCAGTACCTTTCACTGAGAGAAAAGTACGAAGTACCTCAGCAGCAGCAACGACAAGACATCCGTTTACCATGATCGTGTCTGGACCGACCTCGTGTGGAAAGACGTTTTTATGAAAAACATGCTACAACAAGTAAGGAGGATGTGCCAACCATGCCAAGAAAGGATCGTGTGATTGTACAAGAAATGGCAGCCACTCAATGGGATAATACAGAAAACAGTGCTACCGCGAGTGGATTTTTTTCGCAGTATTCCGGTCGATTTAGAAAGTGACGACTTTTTTTATCCCAGTATGAGGAATATGATCGTATTGGATGATCTGATGTCAACACCGGCAAAAGATTCAAGAATCAACGAATTATTCACAGAAATTTATCGGTAGTGGTTTTAAATCAAAACTTGTACTTTGGAAAGGATCCTACCCAGAGACGAAACTCTCATTACCTCGTTCTCTTTAACAATCCCATAGATCATCAACCCGTCATGACGCTATGACGACAAATGTACCCGACTAGGTCGGACTTATTTCTACAAAAATTTGAAGAGGCGACGAGGCGACCCTACGGGTTCCTGTTGGTTGACCTGAAACCCTGAACGTCAGAGTCGTCAAGACTCGAACTGATGTCTTGCAAACGGGCAGCGGAGTCGACAACCCTGAAGCTGTAGAAGAGATGAAGGACGACGACAGTTTCGATACAGAAAGTACAACATCAGTCATCAGATATAGAGAATGACAGAGAAGACCTGATAGCTTGTCCAGACTGTAAACTATTCTTTGCACACCTTCAGGGTCTAGAGGACCATGGTTGTCGAAAGAAATCAATTCAGCCACCAATGTCGGGAGAGGCACTGGAAGGACTTTTGAGGGAAAACTCGGTCGACATTTGCTGCGCAGATGACTTACCTGCCTATGAGAGCGAAAGACCTAAAACATTTGTGGTCAACACGGACAATTGTGACCAGAAAGGAAGTCATTGGGTGGCTTTTCACTTCCCTACATCGGGACCGCCCGAGTTTTTTGACTCCCTAGGACGCGCACCAGAAACATATCAGCAACATTTTAAGAATGTACTAATCGTTAACGGACCCCAGTACTGTTTTTCCCGATGCCAAATACAACCCGACTACTCGGAAACATGTGGACTTTATTGCGCATATTACGTAAAAATGAGATGTCAGAGTTTCAAAATGGCAGATGTTTTGAATGACTAATCAATGGACGACCTAGATGCCAACGACAGAAAAGTGATTGCCTTATTTTCATCATGAAGACTGCTGGAATAAAAGATATTATTGAACACAATTAATGTATTCTATGCTATCTTCATCATAATAAAATTACTGCTACAGACACTGATTTTTATTTATTTCGATACATTAGAATGTCATTGCTGCGTGTTGTCGCGTATATTGATAGTCTGAGAATAAAGTGTAACTGAATTAGCCTGCGTTTATATACTCAAGACGTTCGGATTTTTTCATTGGTCGACAATTATAGATATGTTCTTCAAAGTATTGTATAGAGGATTGGGGTTAGTGAAAGGAACAAGCGTGAAATACAAATTGTTTTATTGAATTACACAACTATGACTTACCTGCCTATGAGAGCGAAAGACCTAAAACATTTGTGGTCAACACGGACAATTGTGACCAGAAAGGAAGTCATTGCATGGCTTTTCACTTCCCTGCATCGGGTAGCCCGAGTTTATTTTGACTCCCTAGGACGCGCACCAGAAACATATCAGCAACATTTTAAGAATGTACTAATCGTTAACGGACCCCAGTACTGTTTTTCCCGATGCCAAATACAACCCGACTACTAGTATTCGGAAACATGTGGACTTTATTGCGCATATTACGTGAAAATGAGATGTCAGAGTTTCAAAATGGCAGATGTTTTGAACGACTAATCATCGGACGACCTAGATGCCAACGACAGAAAACTGATTGTCTTATTTTTATCATGAAGACTGCTGGAATAAAAGATATTATTGAACACAATTAATGTATTCTATGCTATCTTCATCATAATAAAATTACTGCTACAGACACTGATTTTTTTTTTATTTCGATACATTAGAATGTCATTGCTGCGTGTTGTCGCGTATATTGATAGTCTGAGAATAAAGTGTAACTGAATTAGTCTGCGTTTATATACTCAAGGCGTTCGGATTTTTTCATTGGTCAACAATTATAGATATGTTCTTCAAAGTATTGTATAGAGGATTGGGGTTAGTGAAAGGAACAAGAGTGAAATACAAATTGTTTTATTGAATTACACAACTATGTGTAAAATAATTGTCACAAAAGTCCCATACGTTCTTCAAGAAGCATCATCTTTTCCACCATGTCCCGTATTTTACCTTTATTTGCACAGTTATCTTCTCTCCAATCTTTGTTTCTCACTAGTATCTCGTAGTCACTGATGCTGTCTTCGTTTATTTCAAGAAGTTGAAGTTCTTTTTTCCAACAGAACAATACGTCGTTTGATTCGACTCTTGAGTATGCCTTGTCGTAATACGTGTACAGAAGCTCCTTTTTAGAACCCATTAAACACGTGTGCTGTCTTTGGCTTGGATGGCCGACTTGACACCCGTAGATTGAGCAAACGATATTTTCTTAAACGGATTTGTGTTTAGGCGATTATTTGGTCATACAATTTTGCAGCTTTTACATTGGTTGAAAAATAACGCAGTGGCCGCCATCTTGGAACCTTAGAACCTTAGGTTTTTATGGTATCCTAAAAACCCACATGCGCATACTTGTTACTCTAATAAGTAATACTTTTGTGGAGTGGTCATAATCCGGATTAAAGTACGTATCAGTTTTGATGATTGAACATTCCTGAGAGGATTAACTTGCACGTGACGTTACGAAGTATACGCTTTCATTGGTTGAATATATTGCATCATAATACCGATAACGATATGGAGATTATATAAATTTATTACATCATCCGATTTTTTATACAGATAATTACCTTATTTGGTATTGGTCTGCATTAATCATGTTTGTACATGAATGCAGTTAATTATGTTATCCGATTATATATATATGCTTGCCATATTTAGTTATCTGGATTAGTGACGCGAAATCCTGTTGTCCGCGCCCTAACTTTTTACCATTTTAAAAATGAACGCTATATACTACTGTCAATAATCCAGTTAAATCAGATAATCAATAGTACTTGCCATGTTGAACCATCGCGTCAGTCTTTTTGAAATCAGTACATCTTTAAATTAATGGAATTGAATATTATTATTATACATGAAAATATGTCAGGGGTGAGATTTTGACAGGTTTTTATTCAAATTTATTTTTGATACGTACTGTTCATGAACGCACACATTGTCTAATGTTTAATATCCAACTATCATCAATTGATTACATGTACGAAATGTAATTTTATTAATGATTACATTATCTTCTTGATAATATTCTTTCCCCCTCTGAAATCCTTTTAGTATAAAAATAAGAATATTTATTATTCCAACCAAGGGCCCTTGATGGGCAGCATGACATGAACACATTAAACAATACATCATCATTTGTAACAGAAAAACATTTTTATATATTGAAATGAAACATTGAAAAGTTCAGACAGATGTTATTATCTCCGTTCTATAAAAAAAATCACATATATTTAATTCCAGGCAGGACCAGAACCATAAAATCATTACAATTATCATTGTTATTACATACATTAATTTACATTTCGTCTAACATCTAGACATGTAATAATATAGTTCCCTAAATATATAAGTACAGACAAATTTTCATTGGTAAATTACCAAACAAATTTTGCCTCATTTGAGAGATATGAAAAATTAGGACAAATACTGTTTATCTCCTTGAAAAATATCTCACTATCATCTTTGTTCATCTTCAACCAGATTTAGAGTACATTTCTTACAAACCCTTTGGTCTCTTTCTATATATAAAGTTTTATACCTGTCTCTTTCTATTTTGAGATCATGGGCACTGATTCTGATTTTACATATGACACTTCTCAATTGAAAATTATTTAAAGATAGATACATTTCTTTAGAAAAACAAGTTTTTAGTTTTAAATAAGTATCTAATTTACTACTCTTTGTATCTGTTCTTTTTGTGTTCCAAAATTTTACAAAACTATTACAAAGTTTTTGCTTAACTGACTTGTTTAAAAAGTTAAGCTTTACCTCCAAATTATGAATATTCAGCTTTTTAAAAAGGTAATGTATGGATGAATACCAGCATTCAATATTATTAGTAAAAATGTTCTTGTTACACATATATGTATCATACAGTAAACCATCTTTCATTTTTTTAATTCTAAACCAATATTTCAGGATTGATAATACAACTGAAAAATATAAAGGGAATCTACCAAGCTCTCCTAGCACAGCCAAGTTAGAAGACTTTTTGTTTACACCTAAAATATACTTCATATATCTTGAATTGGATTTATCTAAAAAAAATCATTCATATTAATGTGCTGTAATAAATATTCACTTTCTTTCTGGCATGCTGCAGAGCTAGTTTTAAACATACCTGTAATTTTACTGCCATACATTAAAATGGGTTTTATTGTATGGTCATATATATGAAATAGAGTAGAAATACTTGGATTGGAAGATGATAAAGATTTTTTCAATTTGAATACAGCTTTTAGTGATTTTTTTGTATAATTCTTCCTTTCCTTGCTTAAAAAGTCCACTAGATATAAATTTTAAACCTAAATACTTATAATTGTTTACACATTCTATTGTATTTTTTTTCGAAATAAAAATATTCTTTTAAAAGTTTACCAGGTTTGTTAAATATAATAACTTTGGTTTTAGATAGATTGACCTCTAAACACCATTTAGTACAAAATTTGGATAAACCATCAAGTCGTTTTTGAAGACCTGCCTTGGAAATAGAAAAAAATAACCATATCATCTGCATACATGAGGCAGTCAATTCTGCTGTCATTTATATCAACAGCATCTGGGCTTTCATTAAATGCATCGGTAAACCATTTATAAAAATCTTGAAAAGGTTGGGACTCAAAACATCCCCTTGATTTACTACAATTTGAGAATAAAATTTAGGAGTAAGCACATTGTCTATTTTAACACATAATTCACTTTTATTGTACATATCTCTCAGGATTGCATAAAAGTTACCACCTATATTATGTTTTAATAGCTTATATTTTAAACCAGAATGAATGACTTTGTCAAACGCTTTTTGAAATCAACAAAGCAAGCATAAAGTTTCCCACCTTTGATACTGGTGTACTTATCCATTATAGTTTTTAATACAAACATGTGATCCAATGTCCTACTTTTACTTGAAAAACCAATCTGACATGGATTTATGAAATTATGGGTTTCTGAATATTTATCAACCCTTTTGTTTAGTATTGAATTGAATAGTTTTCCTATACACATATTAATTGCAATACCTCCTTAGTTTTCAGGTTTAGATGGATCCTCAGCTTTAAAAAAAAATGGACAAATATATGCTGATTTCATTTGGGAGACCATCTAAACCGACTGCCTTTCCACATTTTAACTTACAAATAGTGTCTAATATCTCTTTGGAGGTTATCCTAAAATCCAGTTCATTGAACGAGTGGCTTAATTCCATGTATTTAATATCTTGTCAATTTGATTAATTCTAAATTCATATTTATCTCGTATTTTATTAAGTGATTTAAAGCAGGTATACCAAACATTTGTATTTACTGTTTTTTTATGGACCCTCCTTTTTATCATCTTTTAGTGACTTGATTAAATTCCAGTCTTCTTTTGGATTATCTTCCCTTTACCCATCAAGACTGTCCAATATTTTTTGTTTAAATTCTCTCTTTTTTCGTTTATGGGATTTATTGTATTCTCTATAGCATTTGAAGTATGACCCCCTTACAATTGGATCAAAGGGAAATTTATTAATGAATAAAACAAGTTTATTAAAATGTATAAAGTGTAAAGGTTTAGGGCAGTCTAGTAGAAATAATCACAATTTGATAATTGATTCCAAATTCACCAATCAGAATACGTTAGTTAGGGAATTTCCACATTACCTGAACATTCTCCTATAAAAGCGACGAAAATTAAAGGGATGTATCTGTCTTATCGAATGCATTCTAATAGAGGTGAAGTCACGTAGTCACGGCTTGGTATAATATGGATATAAGAATGGTGTGCGTGACAGCATTAGTTAGGAAGCCCGCCTTCTAAACACTCCCCACACTATACTATACAACATGTCAGGCAGATCGACCAAGTTGAATACAATGTCGAATACATAGATCGTAAACTGATGAGTTGAGAATAGAACCTTCCGAACAACTATCATATGAGATTAAAGCAGTTCTATCACTTGTAGAATCAACCCGCCGATTGGACTTTAACCAAACGAAATGGAAGATACTCTATGCAGATAAAATGGCAACAAACAGCACAAAAGCCTATAATCACGAAAAAGAGGTCTTCAAAAGCTCGTCACGACAGGAATCGCCGTCGACGACAAGCCTTCCTCCTTCGCAAACAACATGAGTCTGGTGAACCGACAATAAACATCAAGGAGGCTGGACCCACCGCACCACCCCCAATTGTCGAGACAAAGGAATCACTACACTAGCCATCCAGAAAGGAGAAAAGGACGACTACAGATGTAGATCCCACCCGACAGGGTGCCGAGGGTCGATCTGAATCAGAAAAAAATCTACAGAAAGAGAGAAAACAGAGACATCTAGACGCTCGTAGCTACACCAAAAAGTTTGCTTTGATCTTCCACAAGCTATGTACGTGATGGATATTGTCGACAACGGCTTGTACCTGCTCGTCAATAGCGATACTTTGGAGTTGCACGACTTCATCTACAAAGACCAAGACAAAGACACGCACTAATAATCAAAAAAAGTTTCGACACCTGGCTGGATGTTAGGAACAACAAGAACTTTCTATTCAGTCAAGAAAGAATGGAAGCAATAGCGACAGTAACAATAAATGGAGAATGTGTCCATGGGACACAGATGATGCTCCGGCTTGCATAAAACAAGATGTAGATATGCATTTGTTTATAGAGAAAGGTCTGAGAGGAGGGATAACAATAATAACATACCGAAGTGCTAAAGCAAACAACAATTATGTACGACACTATGATCGTGATCAGTCAACTAGTCATGTAACTTATTTAAACGCCAATAACCTCTACGGATGGGCCATGCGTCAGCCACTCCCAGTGTCTGGTTTCCGGTGGTTGGACAACGACGAGATGAATAGCCTCAATTTAGATTCGATTGATGATAACAGTCAGAATGGCTACATCTAAGAAATCGATATGGATTACCCAATAGAATTACACGTTCTCCATAATAAATATCCTCTGGCTCCCGAAAGAATGAAGATAACAGAAGATATGCTGTCACCATATGCAAAATACCTGCTGGAAGAACTTCAGTTGAAAGGAACTGCAACAGAAAAATTGATATCAAATCTACAATCAAAAAGCAAATACGTGGTCCATTATAGAAACCTGAAACAATATCTATCTCTAGGAATGACACTAACAAAGATTCATAGGGTCATGGCATTTGAACAACGCTCCTGGTTGAAAACTACATCGATTTTAATACAGAGAAAAGAAAGTTTGCTAAAAACGAGTTTGAGAAGGATTTCTTTAAACTCATGAATAATGCAGTCTTTGGTAAAACTATGGAAAATTTGAGGAAAAGGATCGATATTCAATTGGTATACAACCAATCGAAAGCTAGAAAACTCACCAACAAACTGCACTTCATGCCTTCGAAATATTCAATGAGGATTTGGCTGCCGTGCATTTGTTATAACAGGAGCTTTATTTAAACAGACCGATCTATGTTGGATTTAGCATACTCGACATATCAAAAACGCTGATGTATGACTTTCATTATAATTATATGAAACATAAATACGAATCCAAAGCACACCTATTATTTACAGATACGGGCAGCTTATGTTATACCGTTTACATAGAAGATATTTATGCAGACATGTTACAAGACCAACACCTGTTTGATACATCGGAATATGATCAGGGACACCCACTATTTAATATCACCAATAAGAAAGTACTTGGTATAATGAAAGACGAGACCCACGGAATTCCTATTGAAGAATTCGTCGGTCTTAAATCAAAGATGTATTCCCTAATGTATGAAGAAAACGGATAAATAAAAGAAAAGAAGACGGCAAAGGGGATTAAAAAGAGTGTTGTTAAACACCACACAAAACATGAACACTATAAACATTGCTTGTTTGAAAAGACATTGCATATGTCAACAATGAACCAGATGAGATCGTATAACATTCAGCTATATAACATCAATATCAACTTGGTCTCTCCCCATTTGATGATAAACGATACATTTTAGACGATTGTGTGAGTAGTCTTGTTTACGATCATTGGAGAATATGAATTGTCTTTCAGTAAACGAATTATTAATTACCATTTGAACACTTAAAAGAGGACGAACGTGTTTAAAGAGCTCTACAAGATGAATACAACATGTCCAGAATGTGGTATATAATTAAAAATGCTATGTTGAGTCATTACAGGAAAAGACACAAAATCAATCAACCATATCCACCGAGCATTCATCCGTACCCACCGCCGCCGCCACCACCACCACCACCTCCGCCGCCGCCTCCGCCTTAGAATGTAGTTTTACAGCAGCCGTTTACAATGATGTTGGCTGGACCTACAGGGTCGGGAAAAACTATTATAGGAGGAGATGGAGGATTGACGTATATAAAAGAACTCTTAAGATATCATTCTATTTGAAACGTTCGTACAAAGAAGATGGATCGTGGCAGCAGTTTTTGTAGACCATCTATTTCAATCTGTCAAATCCCTGTGATTTTGCGGGTCCTGAGTTATACAATCTTGTGAGAAAGAATTGAATTTCGTAATTTATCTGGCATTTGAGAGTGTGAACTATCCTGGGAAGGCTAAGATCAAGCCCCGACAGTAAACACCCCTGCACGAAAGATAGCATACTGTTGGCCCTTTCGTGAGGTTGAATATACTGTTGAGTGATAGATGACACTCTTATTCTTTTTTTCTACATAAATAAACTATAAGGCAGGGTTTTAGCATTGTAAAGACAACATTTGGATGGCTCTCCTACCCTTGTCTGTATAAATTGACTGGGAATTAATAATATATTAATCTAACATGTTTTCATTCAACTATTAGCCTACTAAACAAAACCTACACATAATGATAACATAATCTAAACAATTCTAATAGATATAGAACACACAAAAATCATATTGGATACACACACACACACACACACACACACATATATATATATATATATATATATACACGAAAGGTGATAAACACCGGTACATCATTTATCAATAACACCAATTAATAAGTCTCAAAATACCTGAAAATTACGTCATAGAATTAGCCTCACGTCGGGAGGCTACCTCTCAGGAGACTACCTTTTCCCCATAGGGTTAACAATAGACAAAATGGCCCAAAACCCCCGATGCCCCCACTCCACTACTAGTAGAATCAACGGGATAAAATGTAGATTGAACGCCTTAAAAGTTAAAAATGATTTATCATGACATATATGGCAAGTGCGACTGGTATTTTATCACGATAAATATCTTTTTTTTATTTACGGGTTAGATTTCTTAAGGTGGTACCTAACACTACAGGGAGATAACTCTGTAAAAATCAGCTAAACGTTTTAATCACGTTGTTTTGTTAAGGAAATATTAAGCTTCTTAATGATCAAAATTAGTGTTTGTCAAACTGCTATATAACCAACGAAATTTTTCTGATAAAGTGGTTGATTCAAATTTTTTGAAATTTTTATATTTTTGTCAAAGGGTCCAAGTTAACATTTTGTCAAAATTTTATGAAAATTAAACGAGCCAAATTAATATAAGTCAAGGTGTTGGGTACCACCTTAAATACGTTGATTTCTTAACGCGTTAAAACTGTATTTATCGCGTTAAACGTTAACGCGTTACTTCATCGGGTGTTTGACATAACGGTCTTTCAAATAAGTACATGTTTGGAATTTCATAAAATGTATATTTACCTTGAAAAGTTGAATTACTGTCAGCATCGTGATGATTAATGGAACTGGTAGCTATAAACAGACCTGAAAATACAGCAACAGTTTCAATGTTCCATAGATTGAAAATTGCAATACTAGTATATTGTTGTTTATCGTGGCAATACATGCATTAGTCGGTCATTCATTTATATGTTCAATGATAAGGGATTAATTACAAAAATTGAAATATTTGGTTTAATACACTTGGGATTTGAATTGGAGGTATGACACATAAAATACTATTTGACAAGTGATTAATCAAAGTACTGAAGTACTGACATCGGATGACCGCAAGTTAGTGTGGATGGTCACAAGCACTTGTCTCAGAAAAAAAAATCACATCTCCATACCTGAAAGTGAGGTTAATATACAGAGATATATTTTTTTCTGAGACAAGTTCGTGCGTGGATGATGAATAAATGACAGGGATTTCAACCTCACTGTAATAACTATTATATTGTAGTGATACAAATCAGTACATCTGCCGGGTTTGTTGTTATATATCATGTATATTAATATTTGTATATAACAGTTACATGTATATATAATTTTCATCCATTTGTATATCATTCTTTTCTACTATTCTAATAATAGTACAGTGCAAGTGCATGATGGACACTCTTTTGTAATAATTCGATTTTTCTAATAGATTGCATTTGAGTAGGCATTCATATTTTCCCGCAAAACGTTCTTGAGATATTCTTCCGCATGCGTTAACACAATTTTTCTGTACCTGTGCATAGGTATTAATGATTTTTTTACTTATATATATATATTTCTAACGACAAAACATTTTCGTATTATTAATTTATGTTCTAAAAAAAATATTTTTATGAGTATTCATTGAAGAAATGAATATATAACAAGCGATAAGGAATGTTATTTTGCACTCGACAATGTCCGCGTATTTATAGATCGGTTACCAGTCAAAAACGAAAGTTCTCTGTGGCAACAATACATCGGAATGCCCTCACGGTCATCGTCATGTAAAAACCAAGTTACAAAACACGGAATCATAAATAGAAAATCAATAACCGATTTTTCCTTCGAAAATCCGGTTAAAAATAACACACAATGTACAATTGCTCATTCGATGCGTTTACAGTTTCTCTTACTTAATTGTGTTGATTTTGTCAATGTTAGTAAGAAATTTTGTTATAACCACATCTCCTTATTTCGATATCAAGACACGTAAATAATAAATGGACAGATTGAGAAATACCTGACAACAAACAAATGAGACAAATGAAAACAGCAATACGGCGGTATGGACAAACTAACAATATGCGTCGTAGAAGAAACGCGTGTCTGGTATACAAACATTTAAATCCTGGTATATATGATGAATTTATATACACCAGGAAACATATAAAACAAACGCCTTGTTATACAAAATACCACTGTTAATCAGTTCAGCATGATCTTGTACATTTTTCGAGCTGATCAAAGGCACTTCGGACATGAACCCGTTTTTGTTTTATTGAATTGTTACAGACACTTCCAATAACAAACTTCATTTCACTTATTAAGCATGTTCTTGCGCAAATCTATACAACAGTATCGTGGAAGCAGTCATGGAAATCTATACAACAGTATCGCTGAAGCAGTCACGGAAATCTATACAAAAGTATCGTGGAAGCAGTCACTGTATGTAGGATCGGCACACATACTGTTTAAACAATAAACTAAAACACGTTGAAAATTCAGCTGTTTAACAAAGAAAGTTTATTGAACATATCTGTAACACGGCAAACGGTAATTAGGGACCATGCTTCAAACAACCGTGGACTTCAGATCTTACATTATGTGATATTCTTGTTAAGCTGTATTTGGTTTTTTGTTTTTGTTTTGTATAGATTAGAAGTTGATAATTTGCAGTCACCAATGTTCTCATACAATTTTTTCATTCTAATATTTAGGGTATTTGGCGTCACAACTTTAGAGCTTCATGTACAAGAATACCATATGATTTAAAAGAGCTATTTGGATTCGTGATTCCGTTTTTTTCTTCTTCAAACTGCTATTAGTGAAACCCGTAGTAACCTTGTATTTTACTGGATATAAAACAGGCACCTTTTGAAGGAAGTCCTATCACAACCGATAAGATAACCCCAATTAACCTCTTTATCAGCCTTATGCATATTTAAGATTAATAGCAAAATAGTAATTCACTAAAATTATCTTTGTTAGGGGGCTTTTAATATTTGAGAACAGTATTACTTATGACAACATGCTCGTCCTTAACATGCATGAAATATTTGCCACTGGACGTTAAGCAACCAAAAATCAATCAATTACAACATGAACAAAAAATAATTGGGGAAGTCCTTATAACATATAAATATATATAGGTAAGACATTTCGGAATTGTAGTCGATTTATTCTTGTGACCAACAAAATATAGTAATAGCTAAGAAAAACTACGTTGAAGCATATAAGAATCAGGGACACAAAACTGTATGTTATGTTATCATCAAAATTAGAACTTTACTATAAATATATCGAAATTTGATTTAAAAGTTTAGGTGCAATCTATGTTTATCACTACTTTAAACATGCTGGCATGACTTATCTGATATTCAAACATTAAGACGCAAGTAAAATATGCGACCCGCCATTACATTTCCAGGCTAAGAGGTAGAACGTCATTTTGAGAAAAACGGCGTTAACTAATATAAACGTTATGTAAAATTTCGTACTGGGACATACACGTTTATTTCTATACTGAATTTATGTTTTGGATGCTTTTTACCATTGCATGTAAAATTTATATAATTTAAAGCTTTAGCTAAAGCAAAAAGTAAAATAACAAAAATACCGAACACCAAGGAAAATTAAAAACGGAAAGTTCCTTGTCAAATGGCAAGATCAAAAGCTCAAACACATAAAACGAATAAAAACAACTGCGATCATAAACGTCAAAAAGAAGATGGGACTTTCTGTATTTTTTACTATTTAAAATCTCTGTTTCATATGCATGAAATTAAAAAAAAAATATGTATTCTTTCGTATGCTTTGAGGCATTGTACATTACATTTTCGAATGATAATTTTGTATACACAGACATTCTTATAATCATTACAACCTCACCATGCATTCAATATAACATGTATACATATATGTGTAACATAGGAACAGCAAATAATAATAATAAAGTTATACACATTCCATACAATAAGGCATATAGTCTTAAGGTTTTCAAGGGTTACCAGTATTGTATTTGAATATACGATGAACTCTTTTTCGAGCAGTTTATTTTATTATAATGCTTTTTGGACATCTTTTATCGATATAGTCTTTCATTTGTTTTAATATCTGACTTTAAAGAAGTAAATGCATTTATCTCTACTAGGGACAGTCGGTTCGTAGAAAACGATTGATGTGAATGTATGCGATGTACAGTTACTCCATAAATAAGTAAACAGAAAAGACCAGGGTGGGTACCATGACAACGTTAGGAGTGGCATTTGAAAAAAGTTCATGCATTTACCATATATGCAGCTGCGGCCCAGCACCCCCAACTAAAAGAAAAAAAAAAGAAATGAAATAGATATAAAAATTTGCCTTGACTTCATAAGTTGAAGCTCGGCAAAAAATAATATATAAATTTAAAGTAAATCAATCGTTTACAAATTTATAACTGTTTTCAGATGGTTCCTTCAATTTCCTCGAGATTCAATTGATTAGGTATTTGTAAAGATACTAAATACTAAGCGCCAATAAAATACAATAATTTAGCATTTTATAAATTAGTGCCTTCGATAATAAAAAGTCGTCATCGAAAAGTCTCATTATGTCGATCTTCAAAAGACTCGTTTCAAATAGGTCGTAATAATATGACAGATTATGTTTCAGTATGTACTAGATAAATATGCAGAAAGCCAATTTAAGACAAGGTAAGCCTGGAAATATCGTGGCTAGTCACATACTAGTATATCGTAAAACATACAGCGAACGACATTGAACTGTAGGTGACACTAATGTCAACTGAGGTGCTACAAAACCTGAGTTAATATCAAGGACTATAAATATTATCTAAATAAAATATTGTAACAACTTGTACTAGTACTGATAAAAGCACCGGCAATGCATTTAAACGTAAGCATGTGTTCATACCTGCTAAGTTCAACTGGAAAAGATTTGAAACGGGAAAAATCGATAAAGTTGATGATTTTGTATAGATCAAATACAATGCTTACAATAATGCATGTAAATAGCAATTTGAAGAGTTTATAACACTGTTAGGCGTTTGTTTTGAATTAATAAATTCTGATCCAGACAAAAGGTCAACTGTATAAATGGACATCCATGAAAGTTGAGAATTCGTTAAATTGGCTACCAAATGCCATTTTAGATAGAAATATATATATATTTATATATTTATCCTGCAATCGGGCTTTGTACTTTACAAATACTTGGTGCTGCGCAGATAACATGAACTAGTCTCCTGGTATCCTGCTTCTGTTGCGAGCGAACGGTGGTTATGTTCAAATTGTTGTTTACATAACAGCTCAATACGGGTCCTCATGGCGGTCCGTTTTTAAGTCCTGTCGATTTCATTCAACAACGATTTGGATGGGAAAAAACTATTTGTTTAATACCCCCATCACATGAGGAGCACGATCCCGCTACGACCTAAGAAATTATGCAAAATTTTGGAAGTCGTAGTAATACCCCCATCACATTATGGTCGTGGTAAGGTCGTAGTAAGGACGTGCCAAGGTCTTCATGATCGTGGAGGTCCACGACCAACTTTGAACATGCTCAAAACATTCGTAGTGCTGCAGCCGTGGCCAAAACTAGTCGTAGTAGAAGCGTAGGAAGGTTGTAGTAAGGACGTAGTAAGATCGGGATGGGCGTAAAAGCATCGTAATAGAAATCTTGGTTCAATCGGGAAGCCAATGGAAAAGATTTCGCTGCGACCTTACTACGATTTTACTGCGACTATCCCGATTTCACTTTGTCTTTATTACACTTCTACTACGATATTGATACAAAGAAAACAATAGTACGCTGCTACTACGCGCTTGTCGTCCTTAGTACGACTTTACTACGATACTACTACGCCCTAGCCACGATAATTGCACGACCTCATTCTGTTGATATAAAAAACGAATGCAAAAACTTCTATCTGTAGTAGTTCAACCATGCACACACATGAGCAAAACCTACTTCTGCAATCTTTAATTCAGCTGCACTGTATCGATTTGGCTGATCAGGCTACACTTTTAGTTATAAGAAGCAGGAGAAGACATAATAGACAGCGTAGGTCCTGTTGGTTGCGCCCTTGGCTTTCTTTTGAAAGAAGACTTCAGTTTGGGCATTACGACCGACTTATGAAAGAACTAAGGATGGAGGATCAAAAGTCATTCTTTAATTTTATAAGGATGCCTCCATAAATGTTTGATGAACTTTTGAACAGAGTAAGTTTTCGAATTCAGAAGATAGACTACCGATTCAGAAAGTCACTATAGATCCCGGTCTGAAAGTTGCTATTACCCAAAGGCACTTAGCCTCTGGCGATATGTATCCAACTCTTCAGTACGATTTCAGAGTCGCGCGCAACACTATAAGTACTTTTATTCCTGTGGTTTACCAGGCAATTGAACTGGAATATAAAGATGAAGTCATATCCTGTCCAACAGAACCAAATGAATGGCGAGCTATTGCCGAAGAATTTCAGAGAAGATAGAAAGTGCCACACGCTTGTGGCGCACTCGATGGAAAGCATGTTGCTATTAGAAGCGAAGCTCGCCTAAAAGCTGATCCTTGTTTCTTAACTGTAAAGGTGTTTTTTTTTTCATTAGTGCTCCTTGCGTTGGTGGATGCAGACTACAATTTTTTATGGATAGATGTAGGAGGATATGGTTCCATGTCGGACGCCCAGATTTACAACGCGTTAGAATTAAAGGAGTGTTTGGAAGATAAGACTACTGGATTTCCAGAGTCAAATCACTTACCTAATGCCGACCTGAACATGCCGTACTTCATCTTGGGTGATGACGCATTTTGGTTGAAAACTTATTTGATGAAGCCATATTCTAGAGCGCAAGTACAATGTAGTGGAAACGTAGTGGAGTCGTGGTTCGATCGTAGTAGACTCGTATATTGAGATCGTAATGCGATCGGGAAGGTCTTGGTAGAAGCGTTTAGAGATCGTGTAAGTCGTGGTAAGGTCTTATTAGACGTAGCAAGAGCGTGACAAGATCGCAACTAGAACGTGTTACTATCGTAGCGGAATCGTAGCAGGATCTTATCAGGATCATACATGCATAGCAAATTCATGGTATGAACGTGAAAACTATGAAATATTGAATATTCAAGCCGACCATACCTCGATTTCACCGCGATCTTTTTTTATAGATCGTAGTGGGATCTTCATGGTCTTGGTCTAGTGTGACGGGGGCTTAAGCTCAATGTTAAATTGCAGGATAAAACAATATTCGTACAGTGTAGGAAAATATAAAATGTATTTGTACTCGCTACGAAAAAGGAGAAAAGCTCGGCGAGCCTAGCTTTTCTCTCTGTTTCTAAAGCTCGTCAAATAAATTTGATATTTTCCTACACTATACGAACATTGTATATATATATATTGAAAAAAGCCACAGGGCGTTTAAAAATATTCATAGCTGGGAGAATCATTTGGAAATATCTTAGTGATATTTTTTACTTAACTGTGTAATAACTAGGGCATCATTTTGATGTTCCGTTAACAGCGTTATATTCTAGAAACTATTGAAAATAAGATCGTAGTGTTTTAAACCGAAAATATTAGATTCATATGAAACAAGAAGTCATATAAAAAATATGCATTTTAGAATCCAAAAAATACAGCAGCAATGTACAGTCCACATTTTAATTCTAAGTATTTCGGTTTTCAACAACGTAATATATTTCAGTTTGTTTCTTACCTTGAGAAAGAGTAAAAAGTCTCAAGAGAAAGGTTCCCACCATTTCAAATCAAAATGTCACACGAAAAAGAAACTGAAAATTCCAGCTATCACATTCTATTATTGAGATGAAATTACGTCACCTAAAAGGTATCAAAATATGCAACCAGTTTATCATGAAAATAATTAAAATTGATATATAATAAATTGGTGGTGAATTTTTGCTTTATATTGGGTGATCTGACATTTGTATTATCTTTAATATTAACATAATCAAATGGAATTTTGTTACATGACTAAATTGACCCTGTGATTACTAAAACTATAAACAATGAGCAGAACAATAGCTAATAAGAGGGCCATTTGGGAGAATTAACCCTATGAAATCAATGTTACATGAATATCAACTAGGAAAAATCCCTTTCACCCAACGAATATTAAAATTATTCATGTATATACTATGCCATCAGCAACCTTTTCATAGACTGAGTAATAAAAAATTAAATGTCACTAAGTAAAATTTTGTTGTAAATATAAACGTATTACAATATTGCATCTCCGGAAAGTTTCTAAAGTGGGTGTTTGATAGATCTAAGTCATCTAATGTATTATGCAGCGTGGCGGGTAATGAATTTTTTATGTCATTAAATGCAGGAACATGTACTTTTCGACAAAAATGAAAAGTAACAACAGATGTTTACCTACACATTATGTTTACAATAGGAAGTTGTTTATGAATGTTGATCAATCACCAGTAAAACCTTAACATTCACCATTGTGACACAACAGTGCTCAATTTAAACTATTACATCAGTGGGAAATCTAGAAATGGAGCTCTTCAATAATCGGTAATTAATTATTTTACTGGCTGTATGTATTAGATACACCTTGAGGGCGTCAGCCCGAATGGGTATATGATTTACACCAAGATGTTATTGTCAATGCAGAATGATATTTTTCAATAATTTAGGAGGGGGTCTTTCAGCGATTTGACCGTATGTTATTGAAAAGCATGATAAACTTTAATATTTTAAAAGTTTAAATTTAATCGATTTTTTTCTCCCCAGTCAAATATTGATGATTCAAGTGCTATGTTACCTGAAGAACTTCACAATATTTAGTGATGACTTTAGTTATATAGAACTTACTGTAACTGAAGTTGAAGATATATTGAAAATTGTTAATCCCACAAAAGCTTCTGGTCCAGACCTCATAAATCCCAAATTGTTAAAAGACCCATCTTCTGTATTGAAGTATCCATTATGCAAGCTATTCAACTTATCGTTAAGTACGTCTACTTTTCCAGATCAATGGAAAAGAGCAAATGTTACCCCAGTTTATAAAAATAGTAAACGTGAAAAATCATAGACCTATTTCTTTGTTGAGTGTAATTTCAAAGTGTATGGAACGCTGTGTATATAAACATGTTTACAATCACTTAAAGAGTAATAACATTTTAACAAAAAATCAGTCAGGCTTTACATGGGGGTGGTTAATTAATATCTCAAATGATTTTGGGAAGGCAGATAGCGATTAATCAATTAATTAATATCTCAAATGATTTTGGGAAGGCTTTAGATAGCGGTAAAGAAATTAGGATAGTATTCTGTGACATAAGTAAAGCTTTTGATCGAGTCTGGCATAAGGGACTGCTATTCAAACTTCAACAAACGGGCATATCGGGTTCTTTGTTAAAGTGGTTTGAAAATTATCTAACAAATAGAGTCCAGTCGAGTCATTAACGGTTCAAGTTCTGAATGGTTACCTGTAAATGCAGGCGTCCTACAAGGGTCTATTCTGGGCCCTCTCTTTTTTTTTTTTTTTTTATTAACGATATTGTAGAAGACATTCAAGCTCAAATTAAACTATTCGCAGATGACACTTCATTATATATAATGGTTGACAATCCAAAAGAAACAACTACAATTTTAAATAATGATCTAGACAAGATTTATAATTGGTCAAAGAAATGGCTTGTGAATTTTAATGCCCAAAAGACTGAAAGTATGATAATTTCAAAAAAAATAAATAGACCCTTTCATCCTCCATTAAATATGAATACCCAAGAGCTACAAACAGTAAGTAAACACAAACATCTAGGCGTCATTTTTTCTAACAACGGATCCTGGAACGACCATATTGAATATATAATTTCTAAATCTTACAAAAGAATAAATATAATGAGAAAAATGAAAAATGTTCTTGATAGGTTTACACTTGAAAAAATTTACATATCATTTGTTCGCCCAATTCTTGAATATGCCGATGTCGTTTGGGACTCCCAAAATCAGAATTTGATTGCTAAACTTGAAAATATCCAGCTTGACGCAGCGCGTATCGTCACGGGGGGTACTAAACTTACCAGTATCAATAATTCATATGTTGAAACTCGATGGGAAAAATTATCTGAAAGACGACTCAATCATAGACTAATTCATTATCACAAAATTTTGAATAATAAAACTCCAGAGTATTTAAGAGACTTATTGCCCGATTCAGTAGGAAGTAGACATGATCATAATACAAGACAAAGAAATAATATTACACAAGTCAACACACGGACCCGTTTATATTCTGAATATTTCATCCCAGAAACAACAAAACTATGGAACACTCTTAACTTAAACATAAGAAAATGTGAATCTCTATCATTATTCAAAAAACAAATTTGTACCCAAAATAGTAAGGTCCCAACGTATTATTATGTAGGATATCGTTTTGGTCAAATTCTTCATGCTCGCTTAAGAATGGATTCAAGTTCATTGAGTTCTCACCTATTCCTTCGCAATTTAATAGACTCTCCAAATTGTCGTTGTGGTGATATAGAACAAATTCTCACTTCCTGTTATCTTGTCCCATATACACTGACTTAAGACATGAACTACTAACTTCTGTTTCAATTCTTCCTGTCCAAGTTGACACAAAAATTTTGCTTTTTGGATCAACGGTACTCTCAGATGAGCAAAATAGTCTTTTATTTAGTTTGGTGCAGAAATATATTATCAAAAGCAAACGTTTTAACCCTGGATGTTACTGCTTCGCCACTCAATAGGAACCCAAGCATTTCACACTGTATACATTACAAAAATTCATGTTTATTTTTTATTTCTATTTTTCTTCTTCTTCTCTAATGTATTTTCCACCTTTTTCATATTCATATATTTATTACAGAGCATGCCAGTATTTATATTTATGCATTGTTCAACAAGTGTATTATTTGTGTAAAAGGAGACAGATTTGTAAAAGCAAATTTGCTTGTTTCTGAATCCTTAATATTTATTTCATTTGTATAATATCGTTTAATGTTGATTTATCTGAATAAATATTGTTTCAACTGTATTTACATCTGAGAATAAAAACACTAACTTTTGGTTATCATCTAAAGTATTAAATTTTTCATTAAAAGTTTCAGCAACATAATATAAATGGTTTCTAAAATCGTCATAACGAGGACATCTTAATAAAACATGCGCTTCGTCTTCAATAAAACCATCATATATATGGCACACTCTGTTTTCTAAAACAATATTTTCGTATCTCCCAGTTTCAATCCTCAGTGGAGCAACACCACATCTTACTTTAACGAAAGCATTTCTGTGAAAGGCAAAGCTTTTTTGCAGTATTCTTCGGGTTCAAAATTTTCTTTAAACAAGTTGTACGTTCGTACCTTATTGCCACCTCTATTCGATATTGATTTATCAGAACGTAAAACAGCATGCCAATTATCGACATGTTTATCGTGCAATTTTGACATAAAAAGTTTTACAACATAATTAGTGTCCATATTTTCAGGACACGATAAATGACTTAAATTCAGTTCACAGAAGGTTTCCCTTACTAAAAAGTTACAATTTTTAACACGCTTATGCTTAGTACTCATATTATCAGCCCACTTATGAACTTTTGCATTTAACCGATTTGAGCTCATGTTATTTAATGAACACCACAAACGAATAATACTTTTCCAATGCTTATCAAAAAAAGGTGTTATATACCCAAGTCTCCGGTAACTGCAGCATTTGGTGCATATTTTCCTACTCCAAGAAAAAATCTACAGGCCCTATTATGTGTGGAATTTATACAGGAATATGTTTTTACACCCCATATACCTGCTCCACATTGTATTATAGGACAAACCAAACTCTCGTATAATTTGACAAATACATCGAAACAAACACCACCTAAAAGTTTACACTTGGCTATTACCAACCCTAAAGCTCTAGTATCGTATTGTATAAGAACTACTACTGGTCATCTAAACATCACTATTTAGAATATAGCAAAGTGCTCTCGACCAATGAAATAGTAGGATTTGATGTCTCTTAATTGTGAAGAATGATTGTAAATCAAGTTCTTAGTAAGGGATTATCCTATTATTTGAGTCCATTTACAGTTCAAAACAAAGAGTTTCTATAAAAAAATTTACTCACTAAAATATTACATGATTTACATTCATACTCACAATCATGAAACATATACAATTCCTACCTTTTCTTTCTATAACGCAGTTTTTTAAATATTTTCCAAATCATAAGAATGTCCTTACATCACTAAAACTAATCCATAAATGAAATGCCGAAAAAGGAAGTCATTCACTAATTATAAACATTGCACTGACAATGAACCAAATTCTTGAATACAACCAATCAAGAGATCATTTGAGCCTTGAGCACTTTACAATATTCTAAGTTTGTAAGAGAATGATAATCCCTTACTTCAAGATAAGTACTCGCTAATGTTCGTACTTAATCATGAAGAAAGGGATTATCATTCTCTTACATTATACGTAAAGGTTAGACAATACTTGGTCATGTTTTATGAAGATTTAAAGCATAAGGCGTAGCCGAGGGTTTTAAATGTTCATAAAACATGACCAAGTATTGTCTGACCAATTTAGAACATATTCACACCTTCGAGTGGCCTTACAAAACTATCTTTTCCATTGTAATATTCAAACCTTAATAAGAATTCACTTTTTATAATGAAGTGTTAACTTGGTTAATAAAAGGAATGTATATCAAATGTTATGGTCATTTCAATGGATGGAATGAAATAGCACTGACAAAGTTTTGTGAGGACAAAAAGGATAAATTGTTCAAACATTGAGTTTTTCTTCTGCTTCAGGTAAGATTTAATACTTATATACCTTAGATTTCTTGATTATAAAAAGCATGTAATGTTATATAAATCAGATTTTGAAATTTGTATATTTTTGGCAATTATAAAACTCACTCAATAAATTGTAGAATTACGATCATTCAACATCAGATATTACTTTTTATTTAAGAATGTACATGTATTTTTTTTTTCTTCGAAAAAGTTCCTTTGCTTTATATATCAGCCGTCTGACATTGTTTTCTTTGGGTCTGGTATTAACATTAATTTAAAGATAACTTTACCTAAACCTTTGCCCCCATTTCAATTTTTTTTTCTTTTTGTTCCATATATGTACCATTATAAACATTTGCAATTTTCAAAATGTTTTGTTTTTATAATTCTATTCTCTTTAATCTTTAATCAGTAGGCTGTTTTCCTATGGAAAATACCTCAGGGGATTGTACACTTCATTAGTGTAGTTATTAAGAGTTCACTTTCATAATTAATCTACAATGAAAAGTCATTCATATATAGCATCTTATAGTGCATGGAAAGTCATGTACTATGAAAATTAGAAGGAAAAAAAGTGATTTTTTATTGGACGAGAAGGGTTGAGTATGTTCTAAAAAGAATATAGCAAAGTCCTTTCGAACAATCAAAGTATTCCTTAATTGTGAAGAATGAATGTAAACGATGTTCTTATTAGAACATACTCTTTCTCTACCAATGAAAAGTTAGTTTTTTCCTTTCTAATTTTCATAGTACATGGCTTTCCGTGCACTATAAAATGCTTTACATGAATAACTATTCATTGTAGATTAATTATGAAAGGGTGTCAACTTATATTTGTTCCACCTAACAGAAGTTCCACTGGAAACTTTGTTATAAACAATGTCATAATATCTGTTCCTGTTGGAACAAATATTCTATACCATTTATTCCGTTAGGAACATATACTGTAATATTTATTCCAGAATATTTTTTCCATTTGGAACTTATATTATGAAGGAACTTCTATTTCGTGACAAGGGAACTCTTAATAACTACACTAACGAAGTGTACAATCCCCCGGGGAATTTTCCTTGGGGAAAAAAACCACAATACATATACATTCATTAATAAAAAGTAAGCATCTGATGTTGAATGGTTGTAGTTCAAATATTTATAGAGTGAGCTTTATAATTATCAAAAATATACAAATTTCAAAAGCTGATTAATATAACATTGTGTGCTTTTAAAATCAAGAAATTTAAGGTATATTAGTATTAAATTTATCTGAAGCAGAAGAAAAACTCAATGTTTTAACAATTTATCCTTTTTGTCCTCACAAAACTATGTTAGTGCTATTTCATTCCAGCCATTGAAATGATCATTTCCTATGTTATACATTCCTTTTGTTAACCCAGTTAACACTTCATTATAAAAAATAAATTCTTATCAAGGCTTGAATGTTACAATGGGAAAGGATAATTTTGTAAGGTCACTTGAAAGTGTGAATATGTTCTAAATTGGTCAGACAATACTTGGTCATGTTTTATGAACATTTAATTTAAAACCCTCAGCTATGCCTTGGGCTTTAAATCTTCATAATACATGACCAAGTATTGTCTAACCTTTACGTAAGGGATTATCCTATTGTTTAGGCCTATTTACAGTTCAAAAGAAAGAACTTATTTAAATGACTGCCATCTACCCGAAGCACATTTATCAAATTGACAGGAGTTGAATTTTGAAACAAACAAAAACAAAAACAAAATAAGTTTGAAGTTTACTTGTGCAGTATAATTGGTATAGTTTATGTTATTATGTGAATATTTACAACTTCAAAATTAAAATAAAATGTAACTTTTGAATTGAAAAAAAAACAAAACATTTTCTTTTAATTGTTGAATTTTAGTTAATTAAGTAATATGCTGGAATGAAATTGGTTGTGGAATGTAATTTAGCTGTAACTCTGATTTTGAATTTATTTAGTTGAACTGTAAATAAACAGAAAGATAATTCCTCATTGAATTATTACATAATTTAATACACTTATACTCACAACTACGAAACTTATACAATTTCTACCACTTCATTGTACTGTTGTGTCAACTAATGTCTTAAACACAATTTATTAGAATTTCCCAAACTAAAAGTAAGTTCTCGCATCACTAAGACTAATATGTAATTGAAATACCTACAAAGGGAGTCATCCCTTAAATATAAACATTGCACTGACAATGAAACAAATTTATGAATAAAACCAAATAAGAGATAGATCATTTGAGACTTGAGCACTTTACGATACACTAAGTTTGTAAGAGAATGATCATCCCTTTCCTCATGATAAGTACTCGCTAACGAATACGAATACTTTATTTCTCGTAAAACTACAATAACATATTATAGAGAACATATATACACATAACTATCAGGTACAATTATTACATGCATGTGTGAAAAATACAATGAAATTAACTTGGAGGACTGACTTTCACATTTATAACTTTGATAAATTTACATAATTTTTCTAATATTACAGTGTTTGATGAGTTAAACAGTTGATCAAATTTATAGATATTAGAGTTTGACCAACAGTATTGCGGTAAAAATTTCTTTCTAACTCAAATGTTCTACAATTCATAATGTAATGGTACTCGTCACCAATGTCGTTTGAGTCACGCTTGTACTTAATCACGAAGAAAGGGGTGATCATTCTCTCATATATACAAAAAATTAATAATATGAATTAAGACTCGGTTAATTTTGGTATTAAAATGGCCCTAAAAAATTTCGTTAAGGTTTGTAAAAGGACAGACGGAACACTTTTATTCTTCTTCTTCTAGTAAGCAGCCACCGTCAACTGGTTGACTATCCTGCCACATTTTTGGAGTGCGCGCATGAAAACAATTTTGAAATTTAATAGCAAAAACTGGGTGAAATTTATATACAGGTGCAAGTAAAAACATGTTATTTAATTTAATAACAACTTCAGGACTCGGGGCAGAGACCTTACAGTGGAGCAAGGTGTTCCACTCTACTGCACTGGCATTTTCCAATTTTGGTCTGACAAGGGACACGTATGCTTTTTCCTTTATAGACTTATTGGAGAGGTTTAAGTTCCTTTTCAGAAAACTGATGGTATTATTTGCTTTGGAGCAGATAGTGGTTATATGTTTACCCCATTTTAGATCTGATGCAATGGTACATCCCAGGTATTTAGCTGATGTGACGTGTTCAAGGTTATGGCCATGTAGTATGTAATTGTATTTAGCTGGAGTTCGCTTCTTGGAGATGGTGAGTACGTTACGTTTATCAGGATGGAGCTTCATGGGCCATTTCGATTCCCATTCAGCCAGTTTGTCAAGGTCCCTTTGAAGGTTTGCTGAATCTCCATCTGATGAGATTGTGACATATGCAATAGTGTTATCAGCAAACAGTCGTACAGTTGATTGAATCCCCTGGGCATGTCGTTTATATAAAACAGAAATAGACTAGGTCCCAGGACAGATCATTGTGGTACGCCGGACTCTACAGGTATGGAAGTCGATGTTTCACCCTCCACCACTACTGACTGTGTTCTTTCACTGAGGAAGTTCTTTATCCACTCATTTGTTTTACCTGTTATCACATAATGTTTCAGTTTGTGGATGAGAAGGCTATGACTAACCTTATCAAACACCTTGGGGAAGTCCATTATGAGACAATCTGTTTGTTTTCCTTGATCTAATTGTTAGTTACGGCATCGATGAATTAAATTAGTTGTGATTCGCATGATAGGCCCTCTGAAACCCGTGTTGAAGTGGATACATGATGTTTTGTGTATCAGCATGAGACATAATATGACTAGTTACAATATGCTCCAATAGTTTGCATGATATACATGCAGGTGAGAGAAACTGGTCTTAATTAATAGGATCGTATTTCTTCCCCATCTTGTACACTGGACAGATGTTAGCTGATTCCCAAATACTTGGCACTTCCCCTGTAAGATATGAGCGGTTGAATATAGTTGTCAGGATTGGTGCTATATTTGATGCAAGTTCTTTCAGGACTCGTGGTGTTATATTGTCTGATCCAACTGTCTTGTTTGGACTCAGGTTTTTCAGAAGTTTGTCCACTCCATTTTCTGTTATATTGATGTCGGAGATATTTTGAAAGTTTCCGGACAGGTTACACTGCTTTTGGAATTCTTGGTTTTTTTTTGCGGTTTTGTCTGAAAAGGCAATCTGAAATTGTCCGTTGAGTATATCTGCTTTTTCTGTTGGCTCTGAGTGTAAAGTTCCATTTGACTTTAGGGGTGGTATTTTACTCCCATCTAACCTCTTGTGCTTTATGGAGGTCCAGAATCTCTTCGTGCAGTTTGATTTTTCTTGAGGTTTGTTCAGGTCTGGTGGTGAGACTATACTGTCAATGTAGTTCCAGTAAGCTTTCCTGATTTCTCTCTGTATACAACGTTTTAGTTCTTTAAATTTGTCTTTGTCCCTCCATTTCCAGATTTTTTCATTCTCTTATACCATCTATCCCTCTTTCTTGTAAGACGTTTGATGTTGGTTGTGATCCAGGAACTAACATCCTTCTTTCTAGCTGGCTTTTTTTGTTCATTTTTATCTATGCTTTCTTCCAGTTTAGTTTGAGAGTGTGTCCACAGTGTATTTACTCCTGCTTTCTGTTCATTCATTGAGGTGATATCTTTATGTAGGTTATTTAGGTCAAATTTCATATTTTTCCAATTTGCTTTCCTATATTATGGTATAATCCTCGGTTTTGAATAGATTTCCGGGGGTTGAGATTCACTTTTAACATTGAATTTTGTCTGCCTTTAAGGTTTATGCTGAGATTAGTATACTATAACCATGGAATTCATGCAATATAATACTTTCATGCTATAACACATAGTAATCTCAGGCCATGTCGTTTAATAGTGGCCATAAATATAACTTATCTCTATGGGTAAATGAATGGTACCAGAGACATATAATTCAATATGCTTCTGATAGTATTTACAAGGATTTATATAGTATAAATAAATAGGATGAATCCTTGGTATTTATCATTAAAAACATCTGGAATATTTAGAAAGAACTTCCCATGGTCAAGATGACCAAATTTTATCGAGTTTTTATGATGTTTAAATATTTTGATTCAAAAACAGTATTATATTATAAAAGTCAGAGTGATAGCTGCAATTTTGTGGAATCCGGGTCCGTTCGCCCTAGTACCTGTTCGCCCTAATGCCTGTTCGCCCTTGGTCCGTTCGCTCTGATTTTTATTTATTTTGATGTCTTGTTGTATAATGATTATTATTTGAAAAGAGTATGTTAAAGTTTGTTCAAAATTTCGCCGGATATTTATGTTGTATTGCTGCTAACAAATAATTAATTTCTTTTAATCTGCAATGTAGATTACCAGGAATACAAGGTATTTAATATAAAACAACTGATGACCATGTTATCTGCATGTATTTATCTTTATTGATACATTTTAACAATTTCAAAACAATCATTAACAGTTATAACAAGATCCAATTCGAACTTCGCATCCGACACTACAGTTATGCCCTTACCGACTATTTAATTTTAAAGAGCACATATATAGGAAATGTGTCAAACCAAACTTGAGATCAAAGAAGCCAAGCTAAGTGCGAAAAAAAAATCCCTTTCATGTCTTACAATTTGTACATCTGTGTTATTACTCATTCCAAGCTGACTAGTTAATTTAAAATAGTTTTACTTTCATTATTAATGCACCAAAGACAATTAATACAAAAATAAGTGAGATAAAAAACATCATAAATATACCTAATCAGCATTCTAAATTACAATCAACAGTTATTAAAATTAATTCTAAATAAAAGAAAGAAAGAATGAAGCTATTTCATGCTCCAAAACAAGCCATTAATTTTCAAATATTTCAAAGTTTTTTCATGATTTTCGAGAATATATTTTTTCTTTAATATTGCTTATATAAATATCTGAATAAGTTTATTAAACCTTTATACCACTATATTAAATTTGTTTTAAAGTAGGGAGAACGAACATAGGGCGAACGGACTCTATGAGCGAATGGACTCGGGGCGAACGGACCCAGGACGTTCATGTTATCTGGGCGAACAGAACCGATACCAATTTTGTGTCTAAACTGGACCCCTGTTGTGTTCACTTATCGCTACACTAAGTTTGGTGCGAAGCTTTAGATGCAATGGCGGACCAGTTTATTTTGTGTCCGGATCCTTAAATGGGTTTCACTCATGACAGGACAATTGACCGGATAGTGACAGGATAATGACCTGATGAGATATAAATGGTCATTACTTATTGTTATTTGGTAGATTTTTTTTAATATTTGGAGACCTTTAATTGAGATTCTTAACTATATTTTATGAAAATTAAAAAAGAAATATTTTTGAGGAAAAAAATTTGACCGAAAGGATTTCACAATGGCCGATTTAGGCTTTGAATATATTGAACTGATCAACAAAAAGTGTTAATATCTCTTTTTTTTCTTTTTTTAATTTTCATAAAATATAACTTAGTATCTCAAAGGTCTCCAAATATTAAAACAATCTACCAAATCGCAAAAAAGTAATGACCATTTATATCTCATCCGGTCATTATCCTGTCACTATCCGGTCAATCGTCTTGTGGTATCGGGTCGTTCCAGCCCCAAACCGATCAGGCTCCAAGGTAGCAATACATACGGGGCGCCGAATGGGACTCTTGTGGTTTTGTACAAAATTCAATTCTGTCATAACAAAATCATTTTGGTCTTACAAAACTATGTGATACAGACTTGTTTTATGAGAACTTCAATTTTGTGATGACAAAATTCATTTTTGTAGACAAAATTGATTTTTGTCATGTCAAAATTCATTTTTGTAGACAAAATTCATTTTTGTAGACAAAATTCATTTTTGTCATGACAAAATTCAATTTTGTCAAATAGGTATGCAAATATAAACTTATTTGCATACAAAATTGACTTTTGTGACAAAAATGAATTTTGTGACACAAAATTGACTTTTGTGTTAAATTTTCAATTCTGTTTAACAAAACTCAATTTTGTCTACACAAAAATAAACACAAAATTGAATTTTGTCATTACAAAATAATTTTGTCAAAATTCAATTTTGTGTCACAAAATGAATTTTGTGTCAAAAAAGTCAATTTTGTCAACACAAAAATAAACACAAAATTGAATTTTGTCATTACAGTTTATTTTTGTGTAGACAAAATTGACTTATGTGACACAAAATTGACTTTTGTGACAAAAATGACTTTTGTGTTAAATTTTCACTTCTGTTTAACAAAACTCAATTTTGTCTTCACAAAAATAAACAAAAAATTGAATTTTGTGACAAAATCTCAGTTTTGTATGCAAATTAGTTCACAGAATCCAAACTAAACTAATTTGCATACAAAATTGACTTTTGTCGCCCAATTTTCAAATTAGGTAACAAAAGTAAAGTCTGTGTTACAAAAATGAATTTTGTCATGACAAAAGTAACTTTTGTCCACTGAAAGATAATTTTGTATGACAAAATTTAACTTTTGTAGTATGCTACAAATTTTGTTAAACTAAACTCATTTTTTGTTGAACAAAACTCGTTTTTGTCCGTACAAAATTGAATTTCGAGTACAAAACCACAAGAGTCCCATTCGGCGCCCCGTAATACACAGTTAGAAGTTTAGTTTAGCATTTTGGCCATTTTTTAAATATAAAAGTATTTGAACAATAAAATTGATTTTTAGATAGCTGAAGAATTATTTAGCCTTCCAAGTGTGTTTATATAAACATCAAGATTGTTTTTTTCATGTTATAGGCCATTTTTCTGTTTGACAGTCCGTATTTTCACATCTAGAAATAATTGTAGTGTTTTTCAACAAAGATTTGACCCTTGAATTTTTCATTTCAATTTTATGGAAAAATCAGGTGAAATGCATAAGATTTTTTTTTTACCTCTTAAATTCATAGAATAATGTCTATGGTTTCAGAAAAGGTACCACTCTAATGGATTGAAATTCTTCTTTGGACCAAATTTTGGGGACTTTTGTGACATTTTCATCTCCCTTTTTGCAATATTTTGTATCAAATAAATGCAGATTGTTGCCATGGTTACACCAAAAAGAGATTATATTTCACCATTTTAACTATTGGAAATCATTTCTATGGAAAATGCTGTTTCCATACATATGCATATACATAACACAAACATTAAGCCTTATTTGTTAGAAAGCAAGGGAAAGAGGATGGTAAAAAATTATGAGTGTCAATTTAAAGTTTTTTCCTGTGTATTGCTACCCAAGTCGATCCTTCTCAAGTCGTTTCGTCCACGTCGATCCGGTCCCATGATAAGATAATGAATAATTCATATTAACATCGGAGGATTTGGTGACATATTTGATCCTAGTTGATGGAATTTGCACAAAGTATCGATGATTAACAGCAGGTAAGTGAAGTATGCCTGATATAGAGGAACATTCAGATGATTTATTTTAAATCGATACGAAAAGGAGTATGATTGGAACTGTTTGTAAAGCAGCATCAGCATGTAATTATGAAATTCTTTTCCATGATAACTTGGAATATCATGGAAAAAATAGTTCATTGATAATTTTCTATGTTTTCTATGTATTGTTTGCGATTTTGTCCCATGTACATTTACTCCATATCCTTTCATTTTCTATCTATTCTATCAATTCACAATCAATTTGAGAAGTTTTTATAACTTCAAACAAAAACAAATTTTGTATGCATCAGCTTGGGATCGGATTGTACAGTTGTGTTAGTCCAAAAAAGTATGACGTTTACACAAATAAAAATATAGATTGCCTAACAATGTAATTTTAACACACTATTTAGTATGTAAATATAAGAATGTTTAAAATATTTACAAAATGATGAAAATAAACGCAATATTTCGCTAGACTTAACTAGCTTTATCAAGCGTGCATCTATCCAGGTGAAATCGGATGTAGATGATAAGAAACTTTTGCAGCTCAGTGTATATGTTGCACTTGAATTTAGCTGCCTTGAAAATAATACATTATTTGGATGAAGTTCAAGATTTTTACAAAATTGGTAGTTGAAGTTGGCAAGCCATTGGCCAATATTACAGGATAAAAAGGACGATGCTGTGTACTAAATTATTCTTTATCTTTCCTGTATCTTTTCTCATCTTTTTCGTTAAGACCATCAGGTTCTAAAGTGTGGAGTTGGTGGATCCAAAAATTTTCTCTTCTCCTTCTCGCCGTGGTGTCCCACTCGGTGTTGACTTCTATGATTTGGAAAGTAACATTATCAAAAGAATGTTTCGTTGAACGAAGATGTCTTGTGAGAGGACAGTTTTTGTTGGTTTTGTACCATGAACGATGGTTATTGGTTATTGAGCCGAATATTAAATTTGTCCATTGTTTCTCCCACATACTGAATGCCACAAGTGTCACATGTTAATATATAAATTGAGTTCTCCGTTTTACAGTTGGAATTTGAGTAGATGGTATAATTTTGTTTAGTAACAGAGCTGATGAAAGAGCTGCTTGTATTGGCAGCTTTACAACACAAGCAGTTCCTTCGACCACATTGTTTGTAGCAACCGAGAGATGGAGTAGGCTGCTTTGCTAATACAGATGTCACTAATTTGTCACGGATGTTTTTAGGTCTTCTGAAGGCCATCACTGGTGGTGAGGAAAATACTTTTTTAAGATTTGAATCATTTTCTATAATTTTCCTATGCTTCTGAACAATGGAAGACACATTTTTAAAATCAGGATGGTAAGTGAGTACAAGGGGTGTTCTGTTAGCTGCTTTATTCTTATCTTTGTACTCTAGAAGTTACTGGCGACTAGTTTTGTTTGCTCTTTCGAAAGCGCTATCAATGATGTTGTTATTGTATCCTCGAACAACTATAGATGTTTACGTAGTTGTCCAAGTCTAGCATTTTGCATATATATATATATATATATATATATATATATAGAAGTCTATAAAAAGGACCAACCAGCAAATTTACTATGTACCGGATCGTCTAGAATAGACGATACTGTGCAGATAAGGAAAAAATTATATAAGTCTAAAAATTTGCACAACGATACTTATATAAAATGGTATTATACGAAGATGTTGTTATTAAATCGTGTTGACAAATATTTCGGCTTAACAAATAGCCTTCGTAGATGTCAATAATTTTAACAATACTGATTGTAGGTTAAAAATAGATCAGTAATACAGGTAAGTTTTGGTCTATTCTTCATAATATAAACAAAACTCGATACTCTAATATACGTGACTGTGTATACTTACATTCCAAAATGAGTGAAAAACAAAACTAAGTATTTCTTATTGATGCCGTTGAACGGCATCAATAAGAAATACTAAGTTTTGTTTTTCCTAATTATCAATTTATCACCCCAAATCAAAACGTATGTAACAGAAATTAGTACCATTAACATTAATCAGCAGTAATAAGCATTTTTTTCAATTGACTGTGATCATGGTGATCTTAACAAGTCTTTCATCCTGTGTAATTACACAACTCTAACCACAGAAATAAATCAAAATGGCCTTTCCAGACGTCATACTTTTTTGGACTAACACAACTGCATGTACAATCCAAGAAGGCTATTTGTTAAGCCGAAATATTTGTCAACACGATTTAATAACAACATCTTCGTATAATACCATCTTATATTAGCATCGTTGTGCAAATTTTTAGACTAAGATATATATAAACAAGTCTAAATTGAAAACAACGTCCAATCCTATGATTGCGTTGGATAAAAACCGCAATTTTTATACGTGTGCATGTAAAACAAATGTCTTGGTAGAGGGGTCTAAATACAGCACAAACAGCATTTTCCAAAAGACCAAAATAGTGAAAAAGTATATTTTAACAAAACGCATTTGACTAACAGGTCGAACAACGGATGTTCTTAAACCCTGCTTACTGCCATTGGCGATTGCCAAATAAATTGATCACCAGTACAAAATGGATCTTAAGATTAATTTAATACCAAACAGAAAATAATAAACTTGTTGAAAAGATGGTTTACCACAAACATGAGGTGCAAAAATTTTATACACCATATCCGGATTTCGACAACTAATGTCTCTTCAGTGATGTTAGGGATCGAAACGATATTTGGAAGGCCATATATATATATATTTCTATTCCCTATAATATAGATACTCTTTAATTTGGGGCATGATCGACTTGGGACGAAACGACTTTGGATGGATCGGCTTGGGGCCGGATCAACATGAAAGCCTGTCCTGTCATTAGTGCAACCCTCCTTAAATCCATGTTTTAGCCTTTCCCAATATGTCTGCGCCCATGAGACAATAGTTGTAAATACGATTATATAGAATATGGGTAATTTATGAGTATACAGTAGGTCTTTCTCGTGTTAAAAGTCGAAGGTGATGGGATAGTAGAAGTTGAAGTGAGGAGTTAGGTGTAAAATCAAATGAAAAACCTATAATGCTAATGACAATGTTAGATGACTGCATATATACACATTCTGATATAATCATTTCTCTTATCCGGCGTGACGTAGCAGCTCCTTAGATACAGCATCCGGGCATCACTGGAGGTGACGCTTTTCCATCGATACGCTGTATAACCGAGGGGAACTTGAAAAAATAGAACCTGTTTTATTATTGGCAATAAACGTTTCTTATCAGGTGACAAGGGGTGTGAAAAAGATAAAATCTTTTATCTCTGTCAGATGTCAATCTGAATTAACTATTTTAACTTTATTAATAATTTTACTACAATTAAGTTGATCCATATGTGTATTTTTATTTATCGAAAATTGAGATAATCTGATTTGGGTGAAATTGAAATTGTATCAAAACCTGGGACTATTACTCTAACATTATCATGACCAAGATTAAAACAAACTTTATATATTGAGTATTATATGTCATTTAAAAAAACACATTTCGAAAATTAGTAATATCTTACAAAGTCTCGGTACAAGGCGTGTATACAATTTCTTAAAAGTATATTGTACATTTTGAGTGAACCTTTAAAAGCATATACAAGTAATAAATTTTCAGTTAGGTATCATATTTTGACCGATAGATTAATCTAATACAGAAATTGTAGAAAATGGACAATCGAAATGATGAGTTTTCTGTACTTCAGGGTTCTGATTTTGTATACTTTGTCCTGATGATGCCAATCAAGAAACATGTACAATAAAAGATGCAGTTTACTTAAGTGTTGTTGTCAATGTAGCGGTAATACAGAAATTGTAGAAAAATCGAAAAGAGTTGCACGAAAGTCATGTAATGCCAGAATTACTAAACCGTTTCGTTGGAAAACAAGAATTCCCAAGTACCTGCACACACTAACTGAAATAGAAATCACTGCATGTTACACAGGCTAAAAGGAAAATACTCATCTTAGGAGATGTATCTAGCTTCTCTACAAATTAAAATGGCATCAGTTCTACTTATGTGCCATAATTATGAGTTATGGTGCACAAACAATTGCAAAGTCAATATGTACGGTGAATTCTCAAACTGCAGGAATTTGGTCACATGAAAGGTGATATGCGGTACTATTAAATCTGGTTGATCTCACATGTTCAATTTCCGACACTCTACAACCAAATATTGAACCTATTGAAAGGGCTTTAACTTATTCCATGTAAAACTTGAACCGTACTGGTAAAATTGCCAATGAGACATCTATTCACTAGAGACCAAATTACATATAAGTTAACAGCAACAACCACTGAATACAGGCTCCTAATTTGGGCCAGGCACATACAGAATGTTGCGGGGATAAATATTTTTGTTGGCGTCATTAAGTCTATTAACCTCCAGAAAATGACTGTCATGAAGAGTTAAAGTAAGAATTCTACATTGTCCTGGCAAATAATTGAAAGGCATATATAGGCAATGTCACAAATAGCTGATTATGAAAATGCAAGAGGTGTGATTGTTTTTACGCGTCGCCTGAGACTACTATAGTGTTATAGTAGTCTCAGGCGTCGCTTATAAGGTAAACTAAAACCTTTGTTCGTAAGCCAAACTTATTTTCTTGCTTCAGACGGTAAGCTCATATCTCGTTCAGATACCCATTGCATGGGGAAACGGATGTTCTAGTAGCTGTGCTGCATGTAGCAGGTGATAACATAAAACCATTGTTACAGGCATAGGTGACATGGGAAATTTTGCTATATACTTTTTTTTATTTGTTCCTTCACTACATCGTGCTTCAACACCAATTTCAAACTTTGTACTGCTGGATCTGGTGATGTGAAGTTGATTTTTTTTTACTTCACATTCACATTGCATTTTTTTCTTATTAACTCTTTGTGATGCTAAGCAATGGAGAAAAAAGAAGGAAGGTTGCTTCAGCTCACGACATGGATATACATTATGTAGATATGTTAGTAGAATAAATAATAAGATGTATATGATACATGCCATGTAGAATGATTTTATAATCTAAAAATCATCATCCTGTGTGAAAAAATAATTTATTTCTCCGTTTGAGTGTTATATGTTTTTCTTTTGACAGTAACCAAATTATCCAAAAACATGTTAAAACAAAAAAGTTGTTCTGTGAGTTAATGTTTTCAAATCTTTTATTAATATGTACTACATAAAACTATTTTTTTCTTACTTTCAAGTTTGCCCATGCTGCATTTAAAAAAAAAACGATGTCCTAAAATGTTTATCACCTCAATCAATGAATATTCATACACCTTAAGTAATGTCTGCGTTCGCGTTTCTGAATTATTTTCTTAATCTAGCTCACAACATCAACATTTTGTTGTTAATTGTTTCGTTTAAAACAAATTTTAGTAGTCCTAATTATCACTGTTATCCTTAACTTCGCATGCACCTTGTAATAACCACTGGATACCAAAAATCTACCATGACCAGATGACCAGGTTAATTCACCTGTCTCAATGTTTCTTTGATGTCGACATTTTTATTACCCAACTTAATTTGCACATGACCTTGATTAAGGAAAATCAAACAAGGCATAAGATCACTCATGGACCGTTTTGTTTTCACTGCATATATTTGCCAAACAGGAATATACACAAAATCTAGATCAAATATATTCATGATCTGATATTAAATTTTTTTTTTTTTTTTTTTTGAGATTTTTTATTCTCACACGGTAAGCCGTCTTCGTATCTAATACAGTAGAAAGAAAGAAAAAACTGAAATAATAAGAAAATAAGAATGGTTTAAATTTATTTTCCTGCAGATTATACACATAAAAGTGAAAGATTTACTTTGTCTGAACTTTGTAGCTGCATTTTTAGTGTTAGCGATTTATAATTATTTCAGCCTTCAAGTTACGATTTTTACAACCTACATCACGACAGGTCTTGGCCATATCTACATGAAAAAAACATACTTATTCATTCACGATGAAACTTTATTAAAAGTTAGCAATCCAGCATATTCTCTTGCACGATAAGCTAACAATGTTTCACCGCCTTATCAACGGAAATCGGCGTTACTAAGAAAGGGAGATCACTGATTTTAAAAATACCCGTATGTTCGGATAACAGAATTGAATTCTGTCCGGCCAAAAAAATATAGTTGTGTTTTCTGTCTCCACACTTGAATGTGTCTGTGGCAGAGTCATATTTGATTGACATATGGCCTCACCGGACACAATTACGAACGGTTTTTGAACTTTGATTAATTTTTTTTTGTTTGTAAAATTTTTTTCTTCAATTAAATGTACCATAGATTTTAAGATGTATGACGGCTTTTCATTTTGAATTATAACCTACATTATTTTCTATACACGTTAGGATACTTTAGTAAGATTTGAGTGACCTGGTTTTACGGGTCAAGCGAGCAAAGTATGGACATAATTTCAAACAGCACTATATTTTTATATCTGGTGGAAAAAAATCAATGACAACAATCTTATCTAGATTGATAAAACATACATTAATCTAATCTCAACACATATCCAGAGGAAAATAAGAAGTGTAAGTTGGTATTTTACTTCAAATACTTCAGCTGTGTTTGCAGACAAAATGCCTGCCATATGTAAAGGAAACATTTCGGAATTATTTAGTCTTATGTAAATTCCTTCTAAGGAGCACTAGTTTCAAGTTTGGCCATTTGGTTGGTGCACCTACCTATGATTTTTTATATTTCAACATTACATTGTACATGTACTTTCTGAGTTCTCGGGACTTTTCAAAAAAGTTACCGTATTTTCTTTTGACAATGCTCAGGGTCACAAGAGTCGGAAATGTTAATTTTGGTGTTATTTGGGCAAGATAAAAGGTATTACACATATGAACAGAATACAGAGATTTTTCTTTCTTTATATTTACAAAAGAAGACAATATCCACTTACCTATATGATTTTTTTATATGATTTCCAGGTGAGAGTGCACATGTCGTTCTTATGATGTTTTCAAAATAATTTTGTCATCTGCAACATTCACTGAGTGCGCATGAATTATTTTATCATGAAAACATGAAGATTTTATTGGGGTTTTTATTTCTAGAAACATTTATTAATTAGCATGCATAAATAAGATTTTGGAGGGCAAACATTTGAAATCGTTCGTAATTGTGTCCAGTCGTAATTGTGTCCAGTGGGGCTATTAAATATGTTATTGTTGATTATTAATTTTATTATATTTATTTCAGAAACATTTTCATGTTATTACTGATATTTCTTTATATTTTGTTTCTTGTATTTTGTTCCTTCTTGTAAATGACCAGGACTTCATTTTACATCAAGGGGGAGTTTGTGGCAGAGTCGTGTTTGATTGATATATATTTAATATGATATTGTTGATTATTAATTTTATTAGGTTCATAATAACACAGAGTCATATTAAACATTTTAATGTAAAACATTATTTTAAAGTTACATTACAAGTGATAGATAGATAAATTTGGTATTTGAACTCTGAAACTAAATATTTTAGACGTAGTTGTGGATTTTATTTAATTGGTGAAATAGTCCTTTCATTGGACTTATGAATCAGAATGTTATATCTTCATTTATTCAGGATATGGGTTACCTTGAGTAGTGCTCAGATTATATACACAGTACTGTGATATTTTCAAACCAGTCCACTGACCTATGTACCATATACATGGTAAGCATTGTGTTCTATGTTGTTTACTTGTAATGTCTGTGCTGTCTAGTTTTATATAAGTAATTGTCTGTTTATGTGAAGTGTAGTTTATGTGATATTTTAATGTTGATCAGAATTTGTATACTGTGTATACAAATCTATCTATAATGGGCAACTCATTAAGAGATTTGAGATGTATATAAAAGTTATTATTATGAGATACATATGAATATTGTATTGAAGTTAACTAAAGTTAGATTTTTGTGCTTAAGGGCTTATTCAAATATATAAATATTTGAAAGGAATGAGTATAAATTGTAGTTATTCCCTTTGCCCATATGTTACATGTACTGTCATGTGAATATTTATTATTTGTTAAAATGGTATCAGGTTATGTGTTTTAGGGTCTAAATATTGACAATAATTGTGTATTAAAAGAAACGAAACCCTTAGATCATCGTTTGTTGTATTTGACCAAGAAAATACCCCATTACATATTTAAAATTTGCATGCCTTTTCCTAACACATTATATATGCATTTATCACTTGGCGTCTGTCGTCCGTCGTCGTCGTTAACTTTTTACATTTTGAACTTCTTCTAGAGAACCACTGAATGGAATGAAACCAAACATGGCATGAATGTTCCTTATGAGGTGCTGACCAAGTGTTGTTACTTTGCAGCCGATCCATCATCCTAGATGGTTGCCAGTGAGTGACTTAGTTTAACACAGGACCCTATGGGAAATATATACAAATGTCTTCTTTTAGAGAACCACTGAATGGAATGAAACCAAACATGGCATGAATATTCCTTATGGGGTGCTGACCAAGTGTTGTTACTTTGCAGTTGGTCCATCATCCAAGATGGCCGCCAGCAGGGGACTTAGTTTAACATAGGACCCTATGGGAAATACATACTAATGTCTTCTTTTAGAGAACCACTGAATGGAATGGAACCAAACATGGCATGAATGTTCCTTATGAGATGTTGACCAAGTGTTGTTTCTTTTCAGCCGATCCATCATCCAAGATGGCCGCCAGCAGGGGACTTAGTTTAACATAGGACCTTATGGGAAATACATACAAATGTCTTCTTTTAGAGAACCACTGAATGGAATGAAACCAAACATGGCATGAATGTTCCTTATGAGGTGCTGACCAAGTGTTGTTACTTTGCAGTTGGTCCATCATCTAAGATGGCCGACAGCGGGGACTTAGTTAAACATAGGACCTTATGGGAAATACATATAAATGTCTTCTTTTAGAGAACCACTGAATGGAATGAAACCAAACATGGCATGAATGTTCCTTTTGAGGTGCTGACCAAGTGTTGCTTCTTTGCAGTCGGTCCATCATCTAAGATGGCCGACAGCGGGGGACGTAGTTTAACATAGGACCTTATGGGAAATACATACAAATGTCTTCTTTTAGAAAACGACTGAATGGAATGAAACCAAACATGGCATGAATGTTCCTTATGAGGTGCTGACCAAGTGTTGCTACTTTGTTGCCAATTTACTATTCAAGATGGCCACCAGGATATTTTATTAAATAACAGGACCAATATTAAACCAAATTTGGCCTCAATCATTATTTGGGTATTTGTTATGATTTTTTATCTATCTTTACATGATTTCTAAAACCAAAGTAGAGTCAGGTGAGCGACACAGGCTCTTGAGAGCCTCTAGTTTTGTTAAAAGGTTCGTGTGGATCCTTTGGCTGAAAAGGCTGTGTTTACACCACAAAATTTACTCTGAGTGCAGACAAAACTGTGCATATGGAAATATTTAAAGACATAGCATGCCCTAGATATATAAAATTTAAATGTATTTTATGTTTCAGAAAGTTAAAGCCTGAAGTGGATTTTGCGACTGAAACACTACATGTTGAATAGCTTTTCATTATACGATTGTTCAATGTGCATTTTTGTAATTAGAATTAGTTCACTACACTTGCTCCTCATTTTTTTGTTTGGTTGTTTTTATGTCGTGCAACTTAATTAAATGCATATGTGTGCAATATTTCAAATTAATTCTGACTAGCACATTCTCTTCAGTTTGCTATTTAGACTGACTTTAAATTTCATGTATTGAAAACTACTAAATTATAATTATTAAAATTAAGTAAAATGAATTTAAAATAGAAAGAAACTGTTAGTGATGACAAAACTTTTCAACTTCATATTCTGTATTTGCATCGGAGTTAAGTCGGTTAGAGTTTTAAGAAATGGTATGCAGCATTCTCACTAAGGATTTTGAGGCGAGTCTAGGAACTCGGCATATTTTGCCATGGTGAGTCCAACAGGGTGAAGATGAAATTTTATTGCTATATTATTTATTAGTTAGTCCTCCTGACAAAATAGAGCAAGGAAATGACATCAAGTTTTGATTATTTGTAAACTTTAGTCATTGATGATCTTTGGACCTGGGACTATTATACTAACAATATATTATGTCCCAGTTTGGACTCACCAGTTTTAAAAAATGATATTTCCAGACAGATTTTCATGATTCCAGGACTCATGGACTCCCCTTAGTGAGAACTCTGGGTATGTACATGTACTATTGTACTATGTTACTTTTAACAATAGCATGGAAATAAATTTTCTCATTGAAACCTGACTGAAAACACCATTCTGTTGGCCCATCTGTTACATGACTGAAAACACCATTCTGTTGGCCCACTTGTTACATGTACATGTTTATTTTCTAGTTTACAGAGTTTAGGTCACATGGATCTGGCACCTTTGAACAATACAAATGATAGAAAATGGGAAATGTTTCAATAGTTCACTGGGAAATTTAATCTAGTTTCTGCAGTGTATTATAATGTGTATCATATTGGTGTCTTAAAAATCACTTGCTAAATATTTGGGAATGCTCTCATTTTAATTCAATTCAAAATATTTTATTTTATCAAATATTAAATAAAATTGAGAATGGAAATGGGGAATGTGTCAAAGAGACAACAACCCGACCACAGAACAGACAACAACAGAAGGTCACCAATAGGTCTTCAATGCAGCGAAATTCCCACACCGGAGGCGTCCTTAAGCTGGCCCCTAAACAAATATATATACTAGTTCAGTGATAATGGACGTCATACTAAACTCCAAATTATACACAAGAAACTAAAAGTAAAAATAATACAAGACTAACAAAGGCCAGAGGCTCCTGACTTGGGACAGGCGCAAAAATGTGGCGGGGTTAAACATGTTTATGAGATCTCAACCCTCCCCCTATACCTCTAGCCAATGTAGAAATGAACATTTAAACAAAGGGATTGGACAAAGGCAACCCTATACAAATCCTTTCCCATACAAGATGGATTGAATATTCTGATAGTATATGATATATTTCTGATGATTCATGGATCATTCATTATTGCAGTGATTCAGGGGAGATAATCCCCCACTTATTAGAATATTTTATTGGGTATGCATATATAACAAATAATTATCAGTGGACCCTTGCAAGTTCACAACTGAAGATAATGATGTCAAATTTTATACCACATTAATAAGAAATGGTAAAGAATCAAATAAATCTTTTAAGTGATATTTAATCAAATTCACTAACTCACTGCAACAAAGTTGTTCTATTAATATAAATAAGAATTATTGTCCCTTTACAATACATAGCCATTTAGTATACCATCTTATTACAAAGTGATATTTTCTTGAATTTTTATAGCATAAGTATTAATAGAAAATATGAAATAAAATATTAATAAATTAATGCTCTCATTATATAGACAATAATTGGGACAATGCTATATGTGATCCAGGGATGGGGTAATCGTTATCGATTGTAATTGATAACATTTCTTCCAAGTAACCGACAGTAATCTGTAATCAACAACATTTTTGATTACATGTTATCGTAATTTAATTGATTACAGCAAAAATTGTGATGCGATCATTGATTACTTTAGGAAAATAGTTTGATGAAATGTAACCTATTTAGAATGACAATAGACAACTGCATGTATGGATCAGTTTTATATGTATAAATATGACTTGAGAGTTCTATCAAATGCCTTATTCAGATCTGGTGTCTCAAGCTGCAGTATGTTCAACCAGATCTAACAAATTTTACATTATTTCTAGCTTGACGTAGTTGTGGATTTTATTTAATTGGTGAAATAGTCCTTTCATTGGACTTATGAATCAGAATGTTATATCTTCATTTATTCAGGATATGGGTTACCTTGAGTAGTGCTCAGATTATATACACAGTACTGTGATATTTTCAAACCAGTCCACTGACCTATGTACCATATACATGGTAAGCATTGTGTTCTATGTTGTTTACTTGTAATGTCTGTGCTGTCTAGTTTTATATAAGTAATTGTCTGTTTATGTGAAGTGTAGTTTATGTGATATTTTAATGTTGATCAGAATTTGTATACTGTGTATACAAATCTATCTATAATGGGCAACTCATTAAGAGATTTGAGATGTATATAAAAAGTTATTATTATGAGATACATATGAATATTGTATTGAAGTTAACTAAAGTTAGATTTTTGTGCTTAAAGGGCTTATTCAAATATATAAATATTTGAAAGGAATGAGTATAAATTGTAGTTATTCCCCTTTGCCCATATGTTACATGTACTGTCATGTGAATATTTATTATTTGTTTGGTATCAGGTTATGTGTTTTAGGGTCTAAATATTGACAATAATTGTGTATTAAAAGAAACGAAACCCTTAGATCATCGTTTGTTGTATTTGACCAAGAAAATACCCCATTACATATTTAAAATTTGCATGCCTTCCCTAACACATTATATATGCATTTTTAGCTCACCTGGCCCGAAGGGCCAAGTAAGCTTTTCTCATCACTTGGCGTCTGTCATCCGTCGTCGTCGTTAACTTTTTACATTTTGAACTTCTTCTAGAGAACCACTGAATGGAATGAAACCAAACATGGCATGAATGTTCCTTATGAGGTGCTGACCAAGTGTTGTTACTTTGCAGCCGATCCATCATCCAAGATGGTTGCCAGTGAGTGACTTAGTTTAACACAGGACCCTATGGGAAATATATACAAATGTCTTCTTTTAGAGAACCACTGAATGGAATGAAACCAAACATGGCATGAATATTCCTTATGGGGTGCTGACCAAGTGTTGTTACTTTGCAGTTGGTCCATCATCCAAGGTGGCCGCCAGCAGTGGACTTAGTTCAACATAGGACCCTATGGGAAATACATACTAATGTCTTCTCTTAGAGAACCACTGAATGGAATGGAACCAAACATGGCATGAATGTTCCTTATGAGATGTTGACCAAGTGTTGTTTCTTTGCAGCCGATCCATCATCCAAGATGGCCGCCAGCAGGGGACTTAGTTTAACATAGGACCTTATGGGAAATACATACAAATGTCTTCTTTTAGAGAACCACTGAATGGAATGAAACCAAACATGGCATGAATGTTCCTTATGAGGTGCTGACCAAGTGTTGTTACTTTGCAGTTGGTCCATCATCTAAGATGGCCGACAGCGGGGACTTAGTTTAACATAGAACCTTATGGGAAATACATATAAATGTCTTCTTTTAGAGAACCACTGAATGGAATGAAACCAAACATGGCATGAATGTTCCTTTTGAGGTGCTGACCAAGTGTTGCTTCTTTGCAGTCGGTCCATCATCTAAGATGGCCGACAGCGGGGGACGTAGTTTAACATAGGACCTTATGGGAAATACATACAAATGTCTTCTTTTAGAAAACGACTGAATGGAATGAAACCAAACATGGCATGAATGTTCCTTATGAGGTGCTGACCAAGTGTTGCTACTTTGTTGCCAATTTACTGTTCAAGATGGCCACCAGGATATTTTATTAAATAACAGGACCAATATTAAACCAAATTTGGCCTCAATCATTATTTGGGTATTTGTTATGATTTTTATCTATCTTTACATGATTTCTAAAATCAAAGTAGAGTCAGGTGAACGACACAGGCTCTTGAGAAGCTCTAGTTTTGTTAAAAGGTTCGTGTGGATCCTTTGGCTGAAAAGGCTGTGTTTACACCACAAAATTTACTCTGAGTGCAGACAAAACTGTGCATATGGAAATATTTAAAGACATAGCATGCCCTAGATATATAAAATTTAAATGTATTTTATGTTTCAGAAAGTTAAAGCCTGAAGTGGATTTTGCGACTGAAACACTACATGTTGAATAGCTTTTCATTATACGATTGTTCAATGTACATTTTTGTAATTAGAATTAGTTCACTACACTTGCTCCTCATTTTTTTGTTTGGTTGTTTTTATGTCGTGCAACTTAAAAAATGCATATGTGTGCAATATTTCAAATTAATTCTGACTAGCACATTCTCTTCAGTTTGCTATTTAGACTGACTTTAAATTTCATGTATAGAAAACTACTAATTTTAATTATTAAAATTAAGTAAAATGAATTTAAAATAGAAAGAAACTGTTAGTGATGACAAAACTTTTCAACTTCATATTCTGTATTTGCATCGGAGTTAAGTCGGTTAGAGTTTTAAGAAATGGTATGCAGCATTCTCACTAAGGATTTTGAGGCGAGTCTAGGAACTCGGCATATTTTGCCATGGTGAGTCCAACAGGGTGAAGATGAAATTTTATTGCTACATTATTTATTAGTTAGTCCTCCTGACAAAATAGAGCAAGGAAATGACATCAAGTTTTGATTATTTGTAAACTTTAGTCATTGATGATCTTTGGACCTGGGACTATTATACTAACAATATATTATGTCCCAGTTTGGACTCACCAGTTTTAAAAAATGATATTTCCAGACAGATTTTCATGATTCCAGGACTCATGGACTCCCCTTAGTGAGAACTCTGGGTATGTACATGTACTATTGTGCTATGTTACTTTTAACAATAGCATGGAAATAAATTTTCTCATTGAAACCTGACTGAAAACACCATTCTGTTGGCCCATCTGTTACATGACTGAAAACACCATTCTGCTGGCCCACTTGTTACATGTACATGTTTATTTTCTAGTTTACAGAGTTTAGGTCACATGGATCTGGCACCTTTGAACAATACAAATGATAGAAAATGGGAAATGTTTCAATAGTTCACTGGGAAATTTAATCTAGTTTCTGCAGTGTATTATAATGTGTATCATATTGGTGTCTTAAAAATCACTTGCTAAATATTTGGGAATGCTCTCATTTTAATTCAATTCAAAATATTTTATTTTATCAAATATTAAATAAAATTGAGAATGGAAATGGGGAATGTGTCAAAGAGACAACAACCCGACCACAGAACAGACAACAACAGAAGGTCACCAATAGGTCTTCAATGCAGCGAGAAATTCCCACACCGGAGGTGTCCTTAAGCTGGCCCCTAAACAAATATATATACTAGTTCAGTGATAATGGACGTCATACTAAACTCCAAATTATACACAAGAAACTAAAAGTAAAAATAATACAAGACTAACAAAGGCCAGAGGCTCCTGACTTGGGACAGGTGCAAAAATGCGGCGGGGTTAAACATGTTTATGAGATCTCAACCCTCCCCCTATACCTCTAGCCAATGTAGAAATGAACGTTTAAACAAAGGGATTGGACAAAGGCAACCCTATACAAATCCTTTCCCATACAAGATGGATTGAATATTCTGATAGTATATGATATATTTCTGATGATTCATGGATCATTCATTATTGCAGTGAGTCAGGGGAGATAATCCCCACTTATTAGAATATTTTATTGAGTATGCATATATAACAAATAATTATCAGTGGACCCTTGCAAGTTCACAACTGAAGATAATGATGTCAAATTTTATACCACATTAATAAGAAATGGTAAAGAATCAAATAAATCTTTTAAGTGATATTTAATCAAATTCACTAACTCACTGCAACAAAGTTGTTCTATTAATATAAATAAGAATTATTGTCCCCTTTACAATACATAGCCATTTAGTATACCATCTTATTACAAAGTGATATTTTCTTGAATTTTTATAGCATAAGTATTAATAGAAAATATGAAATAAAATATTAATAAATTAATGCTCTCATTATATAGACAATAATTGGGACAATGCTATATGTGATCCAGGGATGGGGTAATCGTTATCGATTGTAATTGATAACATTTCTTCCAAGTAACCGACAGTAATCTGTAATCAACAACATTTTTGATTACATGTTATCGTAATTTAATTGATTACAGCAAAAATTGTGATGCGATCATTGATTACTTTAGGAAAATAGTTTGATGAAATGTAACCTATTTAGAATGACAATAGACAACTGCATGTATGGATCAGTTTTATATGTATAAATATGACTTGAGAGTTCTATCAAATGCCTTATTCAGATCTGGTGTCTCAAGCTGCAGTATGTTCAACCAGATCTAACAAATTTTACATTATTTCTAGCTTTTGAAACAAATGACTTCCAATGCTTGTCAATACATTCAGACCTTTTATATTAAAAATTAGAAATCAGATTTAAAATAAAATAGATACACATTTGAGTCATCATAAGGTTATGATATAAAGATTAAGAAAGGATACAAAATCCTATTGACAATGAACAAATACATTGAAATTCATTCAAATTCATTTTCAGTAATTGATACACATATCCAGTTTTAACAATTAAAATATGTACTGTTTATAACTTTGAATAGAGAATAAAAAGTTCTCAACTGGCATCTTGTCTTTACTAATCAGATGATCAAAGACTTCTAATCATGAGATGTAGACTTTGTTTTGATTTCAATTATGTTTAATTTAGATTATACCAAACTGTTCTCAACCAATCAAAGTGTTGTATTTGGTGTTCTTTAATTGTGAAGAATGAATGTAAACATGTTCTTAGTAAGGGATTATCCTATTGTTTAGGCCTATTTACAGTTCAAAACAAAGAATTTATATAAATGAGTCACATCTACCCTGAGCACATTTATCAAATTGACAGGATAATAAATTGAAAGTTGAATTTTGAAACAAAAAAAAAACAAAACAATAAGTTTGAAGTTTACTTGTCCAGTATAATTGGTATTGTTTATGTTATTATGTGAATATTTACAACTTCAAAATTACAACAACAAAAAAGTAATATCAAAGCAATGTGAAAGAAGAAAAAGAACAAAAATTTCTAAAAATTAAATTTAACCTAAATCTTTAGCTAATATGCTTACCAAAAATCAGATTACTGTATCCGCAGTTAGTAGGAATAGTCATTTCGAATATACTGGTACATACATGAAATCGAATTACAAATTGTAACGTTTGAATTTAAATAAAAAAACATTTTCTTTTAATTGTTGAATTTTAGTTAATTAAGTAATATGCTGGAATGAAATTGGTTGTGGAATGTAATTTAGCTGAGCTCTGATTTTGAATTTATTAAAGTGAACTGTAAATAAACAGAAAGATAATTCCTCATTGAAGTATTACATAATTTACACTCATACTCACAACTACGAAACTTATACAATTTCTACCACTTCATTGTACTGTTGTGTCAACTAATGTCTTAAACACAATTTATTAGAATTTCCCCAAACTAAAAGTAAGTCCTCACATCACTAAGACTAATATGTAAATGAAATACCTACAAAGGGAGTCATCCATTAAATATAAACATTGCACTGACAATGAAACAAGTTCTTACATATACTAAGTGTGAGATTTACATTATATTGCCCCAAGTTATAAATTGTACTTCATTGGCAGTTTTATAGCATGTAATTATGGAGATTATCAAAACAAAATGATAAATTCATGCATGTAATTATAAATTTTAAATTTCCATCTTTAAAATTGTCTGAACTAATTGTTCTGCTTTTTTTAGAGGAAACTTCCAACATTGAAATGAATTATATTTAAATATACCTGTTATAAACCAGTAAATACAAAAAAAACAAACTAAGTCAGTATGACAGCAAATATTTTCAAATTATGGAATGACCTTAAATATAAAGAAGATCAAAGAAGTGATTGATGCAATGGTCCATGTCATTGCATGAACTTTATCACCACTCACTCATAATGAACATCAAAATTTCAAAATTTTTTAAATATTTAAAATATTTCAGATCCTTGGTAAGAGCTTTTATCTGGAAAACAACTATCAATGTAACATTAGGAATCTATGCTTTAAATGCTGTTTTTTGTAAAGTTCTAAGTTTCCATCATAAATACGTTGAGCAACATAATTGTGTTTAATTTTCTTTTATTATTTTTGTTATAATTTTGTAGCATGTAAATGACAGTAATCAAAAAGTAATGTAATTACTTTTGATAAAGTAATCCATTGCAATCGATTACATACAAATATCAGAGTTATTGATTATTAATCGATTACACAAAAATCCTTCAGGTAATCAATTACATTTGTCAGTAATCGTGCCCATCCCTGATTATTTTGTGATCCATTTGTGGTAAGTTCTAATGGGTGGATATACATTTTGTATTGTCCTCACGTCTCTGGGTTTGGTCTAACTTCTCGATATCATACAACCAAGTCACTGTACTTAATATATATCGAAAGCTGGTTAAAACTAAAATTATATTACATTTACTTGTTTATTGACATGTTGGTTGATTATCCATTATTTATCAGTAAATAAACTGACTGATCAAAAATTTACAACAAAAGTTAGTGACTGGTTTTGTGAAAGATCATATCTGTTATCAAATTTCATACAAAAATAAACCCTAGTTTAATTCTTTTACTCTCTAAAAAAGGTACTGTAAAATATGTAGGGTGGTAGGAACCATAGGTTTATCTTATCTTGACCAAATGGTAAACTCTTATTAAATACTTATGTCTTACATACATGTATTCTTATTTTCTTTTCTAGGTTAACTTAAGTAAACAATGGAAAATCTGTACATGATATTGGAATCTCCAGAAAATGCAACATTTGAGGAACTGAGACAGAATTATCAAAAATTAGCATTGAAGTATCATCCAGACAAAAACATTGATAATTCTAACACTGAAAACTTTGTTAAGATCAGAAAGGCATGGGATATCTTAAGCAATGAAAAACTGAGAAAAGAATATGATGTTAAGTGGCAGCAACGGAAAGTTGCTCAGAACTATCCTATCCAAAATGAGGTTGATATATGTGAGTTTGAAGAAGATGATGAATTGATATTAACATATCCATGTAGATGTGGAGGATATTACAGCCTGTCTGAGAGTGATACCAAGTTTTGTTATGATATTGTGTGCTGTGATACATGTACTTTAAGTATAAAAGTCATATACAATGACCATGATCACACTTGAATCTTTATTTGGAATATGTCTTAATTGTATATACATGTACTTATAATGAAAAGAAGATGGAAATAACTATTATAGTTTCAATGTTTCAATAATTCACCATCAAGGGAAAGTATTATTTCTGATTTGTTACAAAAATCCATAACAAGTAGAACCAGGACCAGTAGTTCAATCCATTGATTAAATCTATTTATTAAATATTTTAACTAGCTTGGTGATGTGCACTATCCTTGCTGTTACTGGGTAACCTAATATAATTTTAACCTTTTAATTGGTGATGGATATTAATCTCCCAAAAGTGATCTAACAATAACATTATAGTTTATAAGGCCAAACAAGATTGATCTAAAAGTCAACCAGAACAGAAAGAAAATCAATGAATATATAACTTGTTTTATTGTTATTTATGCCTTATGGTAGAGTTTTATGTTCCCTGAATCTCTATAGAGGTACACAATGTTGCTGTTATGTCCATCAGTCTGTTTTTACAAAACAAAAAGTTTATTAGTAACTGGGAAAAAAATGTGTGCTCTTTAAGCAACATTACTTCATATTCCTTGTATAAAATGCAGAACAAGATAAAAATTCTCACAGTTGCCACAATTTTTTTCTTCAAATTTTTTTCCTTTTTATCATCACTAAATGGTCAATCAGTTTCCATTTAAAGAAAAGTCTGCTTTGGAAATGTGTAGTACCTTATAACTTTGCAACACAATAACATCTGTTGTTCCTCTCTTGTATTCAAGAGTTTAAACTGTTTTGTTGCTTAAATTGTCTCAAAATGGTAGAAATGGTTTCTGGATAATAACTCAAGTTCCTCTTTGAGTTGGCACTTACAATTTTCACTGCCTACCCTGAAATATTGGTCAATTTCGATTTTATATGTTGCTGCAATTATTCTTCCAAAATATAATACCATTGAATAAACTAAAAAAATAAACTTGCAATGAGCTAGTACTAAAATGTTGGCTGGAAAACAACTTTTTTAATAACTAAGAAACATGCTTCATTCTCCTTTGTTTAAATGAAACATTTCCAACCATTTCTTTTTAATTTTTTTTTTCACTTTGATTTGATCATCATAGTTCAATTTTGGTCAAGTCTGAGATCAAGACAAAAATTCAGGGTCAAAAAGAGCCCTCAGTAGATTTTTATACCAAAGTGATCAAGATATTCAATAAATGTTGACCGCTGTCAAAATATGAAGAGATCAGGTAGTAGCAGTTATTTTCTTGTGTTAACACACCTATATTAAAAAATAAGTGTACAATTTTTAATATTTTAATGTTAAATTATTATTTTCTGTCATTTCCAATTTTACAATAAAAGTTTGTGAGGAGTTACTTTTTCTATTCACATTTTTATTGTCCATGTATAGGACAGTCAGTGCATACTTCAATATTTTCATAAATCAGTTTGTCATATGCAGAAATTACGACATTTTAGAGATTCAAAGTTTGACAATTTCTTTGCAGTTTCTTTGAGTCAATAATGTGTTCTCTACATTGCCTAATGAACTGCTGACTGCAAAGCTTCTTTTCTTTTGCTTAGTTATTGCTTTTTGTGTTCTGCATAGTTTTTGTGTTCTTGCTTTTTGCATAGTTCAAAGATGCTGTCTCTTAATTAATTTAGAGCTTCTTGTCTTTCGTATCGTTCAGAGCTGTTGTCTCTTGCATAGTTCAGATCTTTTGTCTTTCTCATAGTACAGCTTCCAGCTGTTTATCCTGTCCCTTAATCTTGGCTTGTATATGCTCTTTTCATTTCCAGATGAGTAGTTACCTGCAACATGTAGTTCATTTCAATGGACATTGAGTGCAGGTTAAATCTTTAATTATAGAGTAAATCTCGTCCTTGTAATGTCCTCCTCAGCTGTAGTTTCTGTTACTGATACTAGAAGATCTTACATTTGTATGCTGAGTCTTGTAACAAACTATATGCATATGTTTGTTTGACAGTTTAGCATTATATAATCTATTAACTAATATGAGTAATATCCTTTCTGTTTAAGTAATCTATTGTGGCCTTTATGTTGTCAACAAGTTAGTGAGCAGAGCTGTTTATTCATTTTTTCGAACTGAACACAAAATGCTTTGGGTTCACGATTCTGAAACAAACAACAAATATAGGTGTAAATAACTGAATTGAGAAAAACTTCCAATGTAACAAGCTAACCCCTCTCTGGCTATTAGTGATTGTTTTATAAGATATCAACATTGTATACATGTATATTTAGCAATGCTAAACTGAAGGATGAACAGGTGTTATAACAAAGGTATTGGCCAAAAGGGGATGCAATATGCCAGTCATGTCTTGAACATTTATTTACATGTACTAGTATATTTGACTAGTACACGTTTTAAAAATGTTTAATATTAAATGGTGATAATGAGGATAGGGCAATAAACAGTACATGATAGATATCTAGTAATCAATGTAAAACCACTGAATGGTGATAATGAGGATAGGGCAATAAACAGTACATGATAGATATCTAGTACTGCCAACATAGAACGCTAAAGACAACACAAACCCCACCAAAAACCGGGGTGGTCTCAGGTGCACCCGAAGGGTGAGCAGATCCTGCTCCACATATGGCACCCGTCGTTATTCTTGTTGTCCTTATGTCTAGGAAATTAATTGTGCTACATATCCACATTGATACTGTGGATAGATTATTATTGGTGATGTTGCTTGTATTGCATGTGAATTAAAAGAGGTCTGAGGTGTTGCATATTTGTCAACGATACAAACCCAATAGCATATATATAACCTATGGACATCGTGAGGTCATAAAACAGTTTTCAAAATTAGACAAACGTACTCTTTAATTTTAACCGTCCCTCCTAACCAATAAAGAAGTAAAATCTCACATTATTCATGTTATTCAGTTCTGGAAACATTAGATACTGATCAGGAATAAGTTCTGGTCCCATAGATGCTATAGTTGACATATCTGAAGATCTCTCGTTCTTGTCATTTTCAAATTCATGTACTATGCAAATTTCTGAGGCAAAGCTCACTTTCTTTTCCAATACATTAATTTCTTCAGTAGTTGTATATTTTGTTGATGAAAGAATGGATTTTACACCACACTGAAAGAAAGAGAGAAAATAGAATTACTTTTTCAAGGATTTTTTTTACCTTGCTACTAAAACCCTTGCATATTCTAAACAGTATAGTACCATTAATATAAAAATAAGGAGATGTGGTATGATTGCCTATGAGACAACTATCCAACAAAGTTCAAATGAAGTGGATGTAAACAATTATATAGCAGTTGTACGACCCCTTCAACAATGAGAAGAAAAAAAAAACATTGTATAGTCGGCTATAAAAGGCCCCGACATAAAAAATGTAAAACAATTCAAACGAGAAAATTAACGGCCTTATTAATAACAAAACAATATACGAAAAACATATATTTCAGACATGAACCAACGACAACCACCAACATTACCCAGCAATCCACTTGTATTTATTTTATCGTAGGGTAGATGTGTATCAATATTAACCCATTGATTACAGAACGTCTATTATATCACATTATTGGTGAGATTTGCCACTTGAATTGATATCAATTGCAGTAAAACCTTATACATTGTGTATATTGTGAGAAACGAATATTACCATAAACTGCAGTGGCGGATCTAGAGGGGTTCCGGGGTTGGAACCTTTTTTCGACGATCAATGCATTTGAATGGGGACATATAGTTGGAACCCCCCCTTTATCCTGGGTTGGGAACCCCCCCTTTTTAAAATGGCTGGATCCGCCCCTGCACTGAAACCGTTTTAATCCTATTTATTTCCAGTAGGGCCTCGGTGGCAGAGTAGTCCAAGTCGTCCAACTACTGTATCACTAGCCCGTAAACACTGAGGTTTTGAGTTAGAACCCCGCACGTGGCAGTTGCTTAATTGATTAGTATTGTCAGTTTTCCTGTCGGAGGTCGGTGGTTCTCTCCAGGCACTTCAGCTTCAATCATTCAATAAGGAATACATGAAGTAGTTTTGGTTTATTAGTAATTCAACAATGGATTGTGAATAGGACTATTTAGACGTTTACCCTTTTTTATTAGCAGAAATCGTTTTAAACTACCGATCGTTTTTAAATGTTCAAGTGGTAAAAGGACAATGGAAACACTCCTCCCTTTTTAAAACTGTTGTATGACAAAACTGCTGATAAACCAACATAATAACAATCCTTCAGATGTTCAAAGACACTTTTCTATAATGTTTTATTTTGTCTTGGATTACAAACTTCAATTCAAGTTAAAATTCTAAACTGTCTCATTTAATTTTAGACCATTCCATTACAGTCATACTATTAAAATTATGTTTGGCACAAGATTATGATATCATGTGACGAGCGAAGAGTGGATACAGGAATAATCATATTGATGTTGGTATGGGTAAAATTTTTGTAGGTAAGCTATTGATTATGTCTTATTGTACTTTTATTAAAACTATTTAAACTATCCATTTTGGTCAAATGTGTTGGTTATGACATGTTTATGACGTCAAAATGGCACCACACGTGTCATTTCTGAGCTGAAATGATCAGATGATGTAAACCCTTTCATTTATTTTTTTTCAATAAGATAAACATAATTTTAAAAGAAATAAAATATTCTTTCTTTTATTTTTTTCAATTCAAAGGCCAATCTAAGACCTTCTTTTACCACATACATATCTATCCTTATTAGTTCCATTAGATGTGCTGTCCAATCTTCTACGAGTATAGGTATCTTGTATAGTATGTGGAAGGCTGTTTAGCAAGCAACTTGTTGTTGAACTATCCTGCTTAAATCCAAATAAATCATATCCATCTGTATAATTCTCTTCATGTCTTTTAGGGTCAAATACTGAAATCATAAACAAAGCTGTCATTTCTTAAACAGTCTAGCTTAAAGTCACTACTGCCTTTCACATTAGAAGAACTTATAATAATTTTTGTTATTAACATTACTGATATTGCTAAAGAAACATTTACTTTGTGTCAGAGATTTTACTAGAGTATTCATGTATATCATAAAAAGAACAGCAGCAAAACAGGAAATACCAATCAGTGAAACTTTTTTGACGGGGAAGTTTTCCGATGCCAATGGACTTTATCTGTCATAGATGACCACGGACATGTCCACAATCCCGTACTCATTTCCTCGATTGTTACATAACCGAGTGCGACTTATCGCCGCATTCCTACTTACAATTAGCAACACGCTGAAAGGTTTTCGTTAGTGGGAGCAAAATCTGCGTACCTTTCCGGAGCTCCTGATTCCACTCGGGTTTTTGATGGGGTTCGTTTTGCTCAGTCTTTATTTTTGTCCTATCGTCGTTTTTCTTCAGTTTGGCTTTGTTATTGTCTGCTTTTGTTCGACTTATGATTGTTGATTGTCCATTTGGTATCATCAGCTTCATTTTTAGTGAGACTGGTATTTTATGTCTTTGCCTTATATAGTTAACTGTTTATAAGCTGGAGAAAGAGCGACTATAATGGAAAAGCCAATCTTTTGAAAATTTAGATCTTATTATTAGATCCTAGGGTTAACATGGTATTTTCATGACCCATTTATGTGCATGGGTATTGATAAGGATCAACTGATCAGTTATTTGAAGTTCATAAAATAATATGTACTGAGAAAATTGGTATTGGTATGCATAGAATCAGTTTTATCTGCACATAGATGTGATTGGTATTGTTACGGTAGATTAACTGAATAACGCCACCTTGGATTGTAAAATAGAAGTACACAATCGGTCTATTTCTTTGCTTTAATCTTCAAATTTTGAGAAAGATTGACATTTAATGTGTAATAAAAAAAAACAAAGGATATGGGGTATCCATCCATGTCACAAAATCAGTACATGCACAGCAAAAAAAACTAACAAAAAACGAAGGAACAGCGATTTTATTGCTGTTCTTCATCTTGAAGTCACAGTGAGGCATTCAACACAGAGCTTATTCGGTAGACTTTGTAAGATGTAACACCACCAAATCTGTTAAGACTGTTAATTTGAATAAAGAAAAATAAGTAATTTATTGCATTATTGAGACTGTTTTAACAAATACCAAATATTTGTTTTTGTTTAAATCAATTTTTAAATTAGCAATTTAAGGGGATAACTATAATAGTAAATTTTTTACAAAGGAATGTTTAAGAAATTAAAGAACAAGTTCGGTGACACCATTTTTTCTTTTCATTTTCTTAAAGCATATCATTAAATCTATCTTTTCATAATAAATTCCAAGATTATATCGCATAGATTTTGTTTTATATATATATAAATTCACAAAAAGTGTTTTTTTCGTGAATAATCTATGCAGAATTGGACAGTTTTGCACGACTTGTAGCTTGAAAAAAGGCACAGTGATCTATACTTTTTATTTCATTTTTGAAAAAAAACATGGTAAATTCTACATTTTGGCAAAGTGTAAGAAAAGTCTATCTGAGGAAATATATACTCATTGTGACGTTGTTAATAATTTCTTCTCAGACATTGTGACGTCGCATAGATTCAGTTTTTCTGCATATCATCTTGAGATACTGAGTGAGAGGACGTTATCAAACTGGCTTAGGGACGGAGAAAAAACCTCAAATAGCACGATCATGTACTCGACAGATTATTGGGGTTTCTTCGCATAGATACCAGCCGCGAGCCACAGTGATACTTTTTTTGCTCGTTCGCTGGGCCTACTCGAGGGGAAAAAGAGTTCACTCATTGTTGCTCGTGGCTGATATTGAACGATATCAATGTGTTGAAAACTCGATAATCTATATATATATCAGTGGTAAATCTTGTCGTGATGACGTCGGATCAAATCTTGCGATATCGCAAAGCCAAACCGCTACCTTATTTTCTGAAGTGCTAAACAGAATGACGCAGGGAAATGCGGTAAATTGTAATATTCAGCTAAGGTCATCCATCATGGCATATAAATAGATAATGAAAAATGATAACCAGGATAATTGGCATTGCCTAAATTGCCTAAATTTCATTTTTTCATGTTTATTACTATCTTTATCTCGTTTCATTTTGACAATTTCAATGGATGCACGTCTTCACTTCTCCTGGTTTCTTTTGTAGATTTGTTCATTCAAAAATTATGGATTAAACTTAAGTGAAGCAACTTACTGCCATATTTCATAAGCTGGCTGTGTACAGCTGGTCCTATCAACGATAAAATGGTCAACATTATATCACCTGAAATGAAAGATTTAATGCTGACATCTGCTGTACTTTGTTTCGCGCATGAATTGGAAAACCACGAAACAGTGATTATAACATGATTTCAGATCAGTTCAACGTGATACACTCACTTAACACTGTGATATTTAGATAAATAAGGTGTTTTGTTGAATTTTCTTGACTGCTATTACTTAAAAAAAAAACAAACAAAAAAAAAAACAAAAAAATAAAAATAGAATAAAGATTAAAACAATTTGCTAAATCAGTTCGTGTCAGGGGCGGATCCAGTCATTTTCAAAAGGGGGTCCCAACCCAGGATAAAGGGGGGTTCCAACTTCATGTCCCCATTCAAATGCATTGATCGGCAAAAAAAGGGGGGGTTCCAACCCCGGAACCCTCCCCCTGGATCCGCCACTGCGTGTTACCGTATTACCTTTAAACAAAACATCATAGACGTGGTCCAATAGGATTTATTTCACTAAGGAAGATTGCAAGCGATACAAATAAAAAATACCTTCGTGTATCTTTTGTTACTGATTGAGATTAAAAGAGGGAACTCAAGTGATGAGATAAAACAAAACTAGTTCAAATACGCCACATGTCCATGTGCATGTCCCAATTCCAAAACATCTTCGGTGGTTATCTTCAGTTATATGTTTTAGTTTTTTTAACTGTAGCGGATTAAGGTGGTGATGACAGTAATTTTTGTTACACTAATTGTTTCTGTGTGATTGTAGTCTCCGTTATAATACACGGAACTCGATTATTTGATGGGTTTTTATTTATCAATAAATAAATTTGGTGTATTTACTGTCTTCTGATTGGTTAAAAGTATTACTTTTATTTTCAATGTTGTCAATTTTTATGGCGAGACGCCCACTCTGACGTTGTGTATTCATACGCCAACGTTTGTGTACTTTGTTATTGTTAATATAAATAATATAAAAAGTTCTTTGAGCCTTATTTTTGATAGAAATTTATTTATAATGAATGGCAATAATTTATTTTGAATTTATTGAACCATAAAATTAATTTTGACTCTTCACATTTTACATAATCCGCTTCGCGGATTATTCAATGTGAAGAGTCAAAATTAATTTTATGGTTCAATAAATTCAAAATAAATAATAGCCATTCATTAAATGAAGTTTTAATTATTTTTACGTTTTTCGTGTTTATTTTTATGTATGCAACAACTTCATTACATTGAAAATTAACAACATGATTCAAAATACAATGATTATTCGTCCTAAAATTTTCAACTTACGGACATTATTAGTTTACCGCACATGGATAATACACATACAAATCTTGGCGCTAACGTTTATAATTGAACTAAAATTAGTATACCGTATATATATTGATCTATACCACATACAAATATAGGCGTTATATGAAGAAAAAAAGACAGGAGCTACGAGACTTTGAAAGCAAATTACAATAATGAAAATAAAATAACTTTAAATGTATCTATAACTCGACCAGGATTTGAAAAGTAATTCTATTAAATTTCTTGCATACTAACCGAGTCCTGTGATTTTTTATAGTCTCTGTAGTAAATTTATTTTGACACATTTTCAAGACCGGAGTATTAAGTTAACGCTTGAAATATATCTAAAAACTGCATCTCAACTTTACCTACTTTTAAATAGACAGTTATACTATTATTGCAAAATCTCAGAGTTGTGTTTTTTTTTTTTTTTGTGGTCGTAGGTACCTGGGATATAATGTATTGAGTATTCTTACACCCGTAAACCTGAAAACATTGCAGCAAATTTTCTCAACACGCCAGTGTATTTATTTTCTCAAAATTTATAGTATATCTGACCAAGGACAGTATACGCTGATAAATACTTACGGAAACAAAGCTTCGCTGTAAAATAATAAATTAGTTTTGAAACATGTGACTTTTGTAACTTTTGACAACAATTGTAATCATGTGACAAAAATATATCCAATCGAAAGCTCGGCTGCAGTTTCCGAAAATCCGACATCCGACTTCATTATTATTTACGCCCTAACCGGAAGCACGTTGAAAGTGAAAATGGCAAGCGAAGAACTGACAGCTACTTTTGTTAGCATAGGTTTGAGTGAACAGAAGGCAAAGGAGACTGTTAAGAATGAACAGCTTTCTTCTAGTCTTAAGCAAGCCATCGAACAGGTATTAAAAAATGTGTTTCCCTTGTTAAAAGTACAAATAAGCGACAAATAATTGAACTGAATGAACATAAACAAAAGTAAAAAATGATGCAATATGATGAAAATTACACAAATTTGTATTTTATCTTTTTTTTTACGTACTAGTTATTATAGTCCAAGATTACTCTGACGTCCAACGGCTGTTTTGCCAGACAAGCTGGGGCTGTGGACGGGCAAATGGTATCGGGTCCGTTCGCGCCCAATACACGTTCGCACCCTACACGTTCGCACTCCACACGTTCGCCCCCTGGGTCCATTCGCACCTTTTTTTTATATTCAAAAACCTGATGAATTATAAGATGTTTTTTAAGATGTTTATCTCAAAATAAAGAAAAATTCGGCAATTTTAAAATTTTTTAAATGAAATATTGTTTTAAATTGATTTGATGATTAATTATTTATGATTACTGTTAACATATGGTGTTTACACAGCTTAACTTGATGTAAATTCTGCGTGTAGTAAGCATGTATTTAACTTGGTATGAGTAAAAACAATTAAGATTCAAAATGTTATTGTTGTTGAGTTTAATAGCGGTTTGGAATCTTAACATTAAAATAATATTCAACTCAAAAAACCTTTTTAGAAAGTCACTTTATTTTGAAACAATGAAAAAAAAAATAAATATAGCAATACACTAACCAAAACACGATTAAAAAATATTCAACACAAAAAACGTCACTTTATTTTGCATGTTTTGAAACAATGAAAAAAAAACTTATTTATAGCAATACACTAACCAAAACACTATTAAAAAATTATTCAACACAAAATCAATAAAAAGGGTGCGAACGTGTAGGGTGCGTACGTGAATGGGCGCGAACGGACCCTGATTCCGGGCAAATATCCACTTTTTGATATTGGACAAGCTCTGACGTCCCATGGGCCCAGCTTGTATGGCAAAACAGCCGTTGGACGTCAGAGTAATCTGGACTAGAGTTATTACAACAGTAATTCTTATAATCACTAAATCAGCTAACTGACCATTAATGGCATTATGTATTCAGGAAGAAACAAAAAAGAGCAGACTTTGCTTTTAACTTTGAGACCTAAATTATTTACCATTTTTTTTTCTGTGTATATTGATGCAAAATACAGTACAACCTGTGACTTCCTCTTAGTAATGTCCACCCTCTTGTATGGTCACCATCAAATGGTGGCCATTTATTGGGGTATTCAATCTTGAAATGTTGGCCATTTATTGGGGTCATAAAACATAGGTTGATGTTTTATCTAATCATGTTACCTGTTGAAATCAATCAGGGTTGAAGTTTTCAGCTTGTATGTTTCATTAAAATTTACCTGTACAAGTACCTCAGGTTTCTTCTCAAATTGACATTTCACCTTTTCTTGAAAATGTAGAATAGAATGTTGTTTTAGTCTTTGTAAATTCATATCATTTGTTGATTTTCTGTCTTTAAATTTACATATTTTCCTTTTTTCTAATGTTTTATTTTTTATGTTATTTTTATTTTTTATTTGTTTTTTTGCTTCTATTCTTTTAATTTCTTCAGGAAATAATCTTGAGCAGAAATGACAAAATTCAAAGATGAGTTATTGACTAGCATTTGAAAACAAAACAGAGAATCCTTTAAATAATTATTTTTCAGTAAAAAAGTTATTGTACATGATGTACATGGTATTCAATTGTCTGTGTGTATTATTTAATGAATTATTATTAATTATAACTTATAATCATGCAAATGATATGTTTAAAGGAACCATGAAGCAAGTAATTTAACAAGCCTGTTTTTAACAAATTAAAATTATCAATGTCATGAATATCAAGCCTTTTACAATAAATTTTGTTTACAAAGTTGTACAATCTATTATCATGATTATTATTCAGGAAAACTACAAATATCATTATATGGTATAGGAATAAACTATTTTGTTTATCTTTTATATTTTCAAATCTCAAAACTGGAGTTGTGCATGAAGAATCACTAAAGAGACTAATTTTCCAAATGGCTACCTAGTTATCATCAACTTTGATAAGTGCTAATCATAATGAAAATGTTCTTATCTCTGAATTAAATATATCTTATGAAAAGAAATTATTTAAAGAAAAATTGTCTTGCTTTTGAAACAATTGTAAACTTATCAAATATGTTATCTTCAATTTGGCTATTTTGTCAGTTAACAGGCAAAATTTGTCTCCAGAAAAATAAAGTACACTTCTATATAGTTGTGACATTTTATGGTCTATTAATTAAATCATTTTTGTTCTGTGTATTATATTGTCAAAACTGCAAGACTGGCATATGCATGATACATATTCTTGGTATACATCTGCAAAGAATATTTCACTCAACTCAGGCCTTTTAGATAAAGCTAATAATTGCAGGGACTTGAATGAATTAGATTCTTTAAAGCCCTCGATTAAAAATGAATTTAAGAACAAAAATAAGAATATTTTTGAAAATAAAATAAAACTTCTGATGAAAACAGTAAACTCAAATGCTTCACTTAGTAAAGAATTAGTGGTCATAATTTAGAAATAGAAAATGGTAGATAAAATTACTATAAAGGATAGAATTGTTTGTAAAATTAATATAACAACTTAGAGATAATCTATTTGAAAATTGTTTTCCTTCTCATAATAATGTCTCTGACCAGTTTGTGAATAAAATCTTGAATCTTATGAATAAAATCTTAACCAAAAACAAAAAGTAAAAGAAATGCTAAACCTTTATAACATGGAACATGTTTAAAATATTGCTCCTTTATAAAAAAAGTCATTAGAACTGAGAGCAGAAACCTAATAATTTTTTCCATGTGTTTTGATTTTTATAGAATTGTTATTTCTTTTAAAATTATAATTTTGGTTTTTTTGTCTAAAAGTAATAATAAAATAAGTTGTAATTCCAACTGACTTGAACTGAGATGAGAAGAACCTCAAGATTTTTCACAAGATCCTTTTGGAGAGTAGACTAATTTGGATGCAAATGTTATGTTTAAAATTTTGAAAATTACATGAAGATGAGAAATAATAATCCATCTCATCCAGTGTTCTCCTCACAACTTTCAAATAGCATCCTGGTTAAAAAGGAATTATTAAATACCGTCATCTTTTAGAAATTATAGCATCCAATCCTTAACACAATCTATAAAGCAATTCATTTTAGATAACATCATATCCAAGCAATATAGCATCACAAATACCAAGATGCTAAGAGGCCATGGAGAACACTGTCATCTATCAGAAATTTAATTATTCTAATTATTAATGTCCTCTTTCCCATTAGGAAAAATTAATAATAGTCTTGATAATGTGGATTCATTATTATTCGTAAGATACCAATTTTGTTTGATTTGGTAGGTAAAGGTAAACAATGAATTAAAATGTTGAGTGGATAATCAATTTTCTAAAGGCTTGTATATATGCAGAATCTTGCAAATCCAAAAGAATATATATCCATGATATCCATGAATATACAATTTTTCTTCAATCAACAAATAATAAATGAATACACAGTTTTTGAGAATAAAGTGACACTTTTTATATGACCGCAAAATTTTTGCGGTCATATATTGGTATGACGTTGTCGTAAATGTCAGTCCGAAGACACATTAGTTTTCGCACTCTAACTTTAGTTTAAGTGAATGGATCTCTATGAAATTTTACCATAAGGTTCAATACCACAAAAGGAAGGTTGGGATTGATTTTGGGAGTTATGGTACTAACAGTTAAGGAATAAGGGGCCAAAAGGGGCCAAAATAAGCATTTTGGTAACTTCCAGACATAACTTGTGTGTTAGTGTATGGATCTCTCTGACATTGTACCACAAGGTTCCATATCACAAAGGAATACTGGGATTGATTTTGGGGTAATTGCCTCAAAATTTTAGGAATTAGGGGCAAAAAGGGCAAAAACAAGCATTTTCTAGTTTCATGACAATAACTTGTGTGTAAGTGTATGGATCTTTCTGAAATTGTACTACAAGATTCCATATCACAAAGGAAAAGCTGGAATTGAGTTTGGGGTAATTGCCCAAAACGTTTAGGAATAAGGGCCAAATATAAGTATTTTGTAGTTTCAGACAATTACTTGTGTTCAAGTGTATGGATCTCTGAAATTGTACTGCAAGGTACCATACCACAAAGGGAAGGCTGGGATTGATTTTGGGGTAATTGCCTCAAAGTTTTAGGAATTAGGGACCAAAAGGGCAAAACAAGCATTTTTCTAGTTTCAGGACAATAACTTGTGTGTAAGTGTATGGATCTTTATGAAATTGTACTACAAGGTTCCATGTCACAAAGGAAAGCTGGGTTTGAGTTTGGGGTAATGCCCTAAACGTTTAGGAATTTGGGGCCAAAAGGAGTTTTGGTCCCAACAGTTTAGAAATTAGGGGCCAAAGGGTCCAAAATTAAACTTTGTTTGATTTCATCGAAAATTGAACTATAGGGGTTCTTTGATATGCCGAATCTAACTGTGTATTTAGATTCTTAATTTTGGTCCCGTTTTCAAATTGGTCTACATTAAGGTCCAAAGGGTCCAAAATTAAACTTAGTTTGATTTTAACAAAATTGAATTCTTGGGGTTCTTTGAAATGCTGAATCTAAACATGTACTTAGTTTTATACGACCGCAAAAAATTTTATATTGGTATGACGTTGGCGTCGTCGTCGTTCAAAGACGCATTGGTTTTCGCACTCTAACTTTAGTTTAAGTGAAAGGATCTCTATAAAATTTTACCATAAGGTTCAATATCACAAAAGGAAGGTTGGGATTGATTTTGGGGTTATGGTACCAACAGTTAAGGAATTAGGGCCAAAAATAAGCATTTTTGTAACTTCCAGACATAACTTGTGTGTTAGTGTATGGATCTCTCTGACTTTGTACCACAAGGTTCCATATCACAAAGGGAATGCTGGAATTGATTTTTGGGGTAATTGCCTCAAAATTTTAGGAATTAGCCTAATTTAGGGGCAAAAACAAGCATTTTCTAGTTTCATGACAATAACTTGTGTGTAAGTGTATGGATCTTTCTGAAATTGTACTACAAGGTTCCATATCACAAAGGAAAGCTGGAATTGAGTTTGGGGTAATTGCCTGAAACGTTTAGGAATTAGGGGCGAAAGGGGCCAAAATAAGCATTTTCTAGTTTCCAGACAATAACTTGTGTTCAAGTGTATGGATCTCTCTGAAATTTTACTGCAAGATACCATACCTCAAAGGGAAGGCTGGGATTGAGTTTGGGGTGATGAATCATAAGGGGTTTAAAAATTTGGGGGTTGATTTTTTTTTCCATTTTTTCCTTTTTTTCTTTAAAATTTTCCATTTTAAGTTGGTTATTTCTGATTTATATTTAAAAGCAAATAATAATGATATGGCAGGAGATACACACCAAACAGGATGTGTAAATTATTATATAATAAGTATTGTGCAATAGCAAGAAATTTTCAATTGCACAGTATTGCGCAATAGCAAGAAATCTTCAATTGCACAGTATTGTGCAATAGCAAGAAATATCCAATAGCACAATATTGCGCAATAGCAAGAAATTGTCAATTGTACAGTATTGCGCAATAGCAAGAAATATTCAATTGCACAGTATTGCGCAATTGCAAGAAATATTCAATTGCACAGTATTGTGCAAAAGAAGATACTTTGTATAAATTGCTTATTTCTTAACCAATTTCAATGGGGTTTTATTCTTGAACTCTTGGGGTTCTTTAATATGCTGAATCTAACTGTGTATTAAGTTTTGGATTTTGGGCCTCGTTTTTAAATTTGTCCACATTGAGGTCCAAAGGGTCCAAAATTAAACTTTGTTTGATTTCATCAAAAATTGAATTATTGGGGTTCTTTGATATGCCGAATCTAACCGTGTATTTAGATTCTTAATTTTGGTCCCATTTTCAAATTGGTCTACATAAAGGTCCAAAGGGTCCAAAATTAAACTTAGCTTGATTTTGACAAAATTGAATTCTTAGGGTTCTTTGATATACTGAATCTAAACATGTATTTAGATTTTTATACGACCGCAAAAATTTTTTTGGTCGATATTGGTATGACGTTAGCGTCGTCGTCGTTGCCGTCAGTCGTCCGAAGACACATTGGTTTTCGCACTCTAACTTTAGTTTAAGTAAATGGATCTCTAGGAAATTTTACCATAAGGTTCAATACCACAAAAGGAAGGTTGGGATTGATTTTGGGGTTTTGTACCAACAGTTAAGGAATTAGGGGCCAAAAGGGGCCAAAATAAGCATTTTGTAACTTCCAGACAATAACTTGTGTGTAAGTGTATGGATCTCTCTGACATTGTACCACAAGGTTCCATATCACAAAGGGAATGCTGGGATTGATTTTGGGGTAATTGCCTCAAAATTTTAGGAATTAGGGGCAAAAATAAGCATTTTCTAGTTTCAGGACAATAACTTGTTAGTGTATGGATCTTTCTGAAATTGTACTACAAGGTTCCATATCACAAAGGAAAGCTGGAATTGAGTTTGGGGTAATTGCCCTAAACGTTTAGGAATTAGGGGCCAAAATAAGCATTTTCTAGTTTCCAGACAATAACTTGTGTTTAAGTGTATGGATCTCTGAAATTGTACTGCAAGGTACCATACCTCATTGAAGGCTGGGATTGAGTTTGGGGTGATGAATCATAAGGGGTTCAAAATTGGGGGATTTTTTCCCCTTTTCTTCCTTTTTTTTCTTTAAAATTTTCCATTTTAAGTTGGTTATTTCTGATTTATATTTAAAAGCAAATAATAATGATATGGCAGGAGATACACACCAAACAGGATGTGTAAATTATTATATAATAAGTATTGTGCAATAGCAAGAAATTTTCAATTGCACAGTATTGCGCAATAGCAAGAAATCTTCAATTGCACAGTATTGCGCAATAGCAAGAAATATTCAATAGCACAATATTGCACAATAGGAAGAAATTGTCAGTTGTACAGTATTGCACAATAGCAAGAAATATTCAATTGCACAGTATTGCGCAATTGCAAGAAATATTTAATTGCACAGTATTGTGCAAAAGAAGATACTTTGTATATAAATTGCTTATTTCTTGACCAATTTCAATGGGGTTTTATTCTTGAATTCTTGGGGTTCTTTAATATGCTGAATCTAACCGTGTATTAAGTTTTTGGATTTTGGCCCGCTTTTAAATTGGTCCACATTGAGGTCCAAAGGGTCCAAAATTAAACTTTGTTTGATTTCATCAAAAATTGAATTATTGGGGTTCTTTGATATGCCGAATCTAACCGTGTATTTAGATTCTTAATTTTTGGTCCCGATTTCAAATTGGTCTACATTAAGGTCCAAAGGGTCCAAAATTAAACTTAGTTTGATTTTAACAAAAAATTGAATTCTTAGGGTTCTTTGATATGCTGAATCTAATCATGTATTTAGATTTTTGATTATGGGCCCAGTTTTCAAGTTGGTCCAAATTGGGGTCCAAAATTAAACTTTGTTTGATTTCAACAAAATTGAATATATGGGGTTCTTTGATATGCTGAATCTAACCATGTAATTAGATTCTTAATTTTGGCCCTGTTTTCAAATTGGTCTATATTGAGGTCAAAAGGGTCCAAAATTAAACTTTGTTTGATTTTAACAAAATTGAATTCTTAGGGTTTTTGATATGCTGAATCTAAACATGTCTTTAAATTTTGATTATGGGCCCAGTTTTCAAGTTGGTCCAAATCGGGTCCAAAATTAAACTTTGTTTGATTTCAACAAAATTGAATATATTGTGTTCTTTGATATGCTGAATCTAACCATGTATTTAGATTTTTGATTTTTGGGCCCCATTATCAACTTTGTCCACATTCAGGTCAAAAGGGTCCAAAATTAAACTTTGTTTGATTTCAACAAAATTGAATATATGGGGTTCTTTGATATGCTGAATCTAACCGTGTATTTAGATTCTTAATTTTAGTCCCGTTTTCAAATTGGTAACATTAAGGTCCAAAGGGTCCAAAATTAAACTTAGTTTGATTTTAACAAAATTGAATTCTTAGGGTTCTTTGATATGCTGAATCTAATCATGTATTTAGATTTTTGATTATGGGCCCAGTTTTCAAGTTGGTCCAAATCGGGGTCCAAAATTAAACTTTGTTTGATTTCAACAAAAATTGAATATATGGGGTTCTTTGATATGCTGAATCTAACCATGTATTTAGATTTTTGATTTTTGGGCCCTGTTATCAACTTTGTCCACATTGAGGTCAAAAGGGTCCAAAATTAAACTTTGTTTGATTTCATCAAAAATTGAACTCTTAGGGTTCTTTGATATGCTGAATCTAACCATGTATTTAGATTTTGGATATTGGACCATAATAGGTGAATGTCCAATTTAAAATTTTTAAGTTCTTAGACCACATTCATTCTGTGTCAGAAACCTATGCTGTGTCAAATAGTCAATCACAATCCAAATTCAGAGCTGTATCAAGCTTGAATGTTGTGTCCATACTTGCCCCAACTGTTCAGGGTTCGACCTCTGCGGTCGATCAAGCTGCGCCCTCATGGAGCATTTTATTGATTATGGGCCCAGTTTTCAAGTTGGTCCAAATCGGGTCCAAAATTAAATTTTGTTTGATTTCAACAAAATTGAATATATGGGGTTCTTTGATATGCTGAATCTAACCATGTATTTAGATTTTTGATTTTGGGCCCGTTATCAACTTTGTCCACATTGAGGTCAAAGGGTCCAAAATTAAACTTTGTTTGATTTCATCAAAATTGAATTATTGGGGTTCTTTGATATGCTGAATCTAACCGTGTATTTAGTTTCTTAATTTTGGTCCGTTTTCAAATTGGTCTACATTAAGGTCCAAAGGGTCCAAAATTAAACTTAGTTTGATTTTAACAAAATTGAATTCTTAAGGTTCTTTGATATGCTGAATCTACATGTATTTAGATTTTTGATTATGGGCCCAGTTTTCAAGTTGGTCCAAATCGGGTCCAAAATTAAACTTTGTTTGATTTCAACAAAATTGAATATATGGGGTTCTTTGATATGCTGAATCTAACCATGTATTTAGATTTTTAATTTTGGGCCCGTTATCGACTTTGTCCACATTGAGGTCAAAAGGGTCCAAAATTAGACTTTGTGTGATTTCATCAAAATTGAATTATTGGGGTTCTTTGATATGTCGAATCTAACCGTGTATTTAGATTCTTAATTTTTGGTCCCGTTTTCAAATTGGTCTACATTAAGGTCCAAAGGGTCCAAAATTAAACTTTAGTTTGATTTTAACAAAATTGAATTCTTAGGGTTCTTTGATATGCTGAATCTAAACATGTATTTAGATTTTGATCATGGGCCCAGTTTTCAAGTTGGTCCAAATCGGGTCCAAAATAAAACTTTGTTTGATTTCAACAAAATTGAATATATGGGGTTCTTTGATATGCTGAATCTAACCATGTATTTACATTTTGATTTTGGGCCCTTTATCAACTTTGTCCACATTGAGGTCAAAAGGGTCCAAAATTAAACTTTGTTTGATTTCATCAAAATTGAATTATTGGGGTTCTTTAATATGCCAAATCTAACCGTAATTAGATTCTTAATTTTGGTCCCGTTATCAAATTGGTCTACATTAAGGTCCAAAGGGTCCAAAATTAAACTTAGTTTGATTTTAACAAAATTGAATTCTTAGGGTTCTTTGATATGCGGAATCTAAACTTGTATTTAGATTTTGATTATGGGCCCAGTTTTCAAGTTGGTCCAAATCGGGTCCAAAATTAAACTTTGTTTGATTTCAACAAAATTGAATATATGGGGTTCTTTGATATGCTGAATCTAACCATGTATTTAGATTTTTGATTTTTGGGCCCTTATCAACTTTGTCCACATTGAGGTCAAAAGGGTCCAAAATTAAACTTTGTTTGATTTCATCAAAATTGAACTCTTGGGGTTCTTTGATATGCTGAATCTAACCATGTATTTAGATTTTGGATATTGGACCATAATAGGTGAATGTCCAATTTAAAATTTTTAAGTTCTTAGACCACATTCATTCTGTGTCAGAAACCTATGCTGTGTCAAATATTTAATCACAATCCAAATTCAGAGCTGTATCAAGCTTGAATGTTGTGTCCATACTTGCCCCAACTATTCAGGGTTCGACTTCTGCGGTCGTATCAAGCTGCGTCCTGCGGAGCATTTTATTAAAGTTTCTGGTACATAAAAGTAACAATTTATAACAACGGCTTGCATGTTCAGAGGATTTTATTTATTTTTCAGGCAAGAAAATGTGGAGTTCAGAGTATAGATAAGGAAATGGGAAAGTTGTTGTATAATATAGCTACAAAGTTAAAGACACAGATTAAAATTCACCAGGCTATGATTGTGGAATATATAACCAAAAAGAAAATAACAACAGAGATACAACTTAATGGTATACAAATATTGAAGAAATCGAAAGAAATCCTCTGCTTTTGTACAGATAATTTTAATGTGTATATCCCCTACCAAATTTCCCTGCTACTTGGTGGATTCAGCAAGTTAATTTATTTGGGGGATCAAGGGAAACGTGCCTAATTTTTGTTTTGGCCTAAGTTTTTTTTTTATGAATGCTTTTTAAAATTTTGTTTATTGAAACTAAATGATTTTTTTAGAAATTCAAAACCACAAGTTAGCATGAGTAAAACATTTTTTCTTATTCATAAAGTTACATTCAGTGTCGGAAGTTTTAATAAGTAAAAAGGACTGAAAAAAACCCAAAAAAAACAAAGTTGTATGCCCATGTGTAACCTCAGTGCTTTGGCTGCAATTTTTAGGATTTAAATCACTTTTGCATGAGGCTGCATAGGACCAAGGCAGTTATTGCATGGACTTAAATACATATAAACAGTGTGTTGAATGTTGACTTTCATCATAATAGAAATTTGAACAAAACAATAAAGATTAAAAACAAAAAATCTGTTATGCTTAAAAAAACGTTAAAATAGTTACTATTTCACATCTAGAACATAACTATCGGTAAAAAATTATTAACATTGAAATAGCTACTATTGTCATGAAAAAAGAGATGCTATTCATCTATTAAGTATGTTTGATCTGAGAACAAACAATACAATACACCTCAGAGACGGTAAATTTCCTTGTCCTTAGGTTTGCATTACAACTCAAAAGCCCTCCTAACCCTTTATTTCCTATATATAAAAAAGAAGATGTGGTATGATTGCCAATGAGACATTTGTCCACAAGAGACCAAAATGACACAGAAATTAACAACTATAGGTCACCGTACGGTAAGGATTGAGGCAGACCTGTACTGGGGAAAAACATATAAGTTATCTTTCTTGGAATCAAATTCTTGTAATCATAGGTGCTCCTACCTGTTGAGGTTTACACTGTCAAAGTAGAAGTGAATAAAATTGTTTTGTTTTGTAATAAACAGTGTAGACAAACAAACTAAAATTACATCTGATATTAAAAAATTACAAATTTCATGTGAACACAGCATTAGAGATTTCTTCTTGCTCTAATTGACGTTATATCATGAAACTACAAATAATGTTAGAAATTTTGGTCATATTATATAAAAAAAAAAACATATTAAAATTTAAAATGCAGACTGACCAAATACATGTATATTTAAAGATTATAAAATGTCCTCTTCCATATCGACCCTGGTATCATCCTGAGACTCACATATTAGCCAGAGGCGCTAGCGCTATGCCACCTGGCAAGATCATAATTTTTTGTCCTCCATTGAAATAACTTCATTATTACGAAGCTCCCCAACCGTTTATAGTCCTTGAATATTATAATGTCAATGTCAGATTTATAGTCCTTGAATATTATAATGTCAATGTCAGATTTATAGTCCTTGAATATTATAATGTCAGTGTCAGATTTTCTCTTAGTATTAGTGTTCTTTAATTCTTTAACAAATTCCACATTCCACGTCTGTCATGTTGTTCCAAAGGCTTATGATGTCATAGCAAGGCACAATAAATGCTTATGATGTCATAACAGGGCGCAATAACTTATTTGCTTTTGATGTCATAACAGGGTGCAATAACTTGTTATTTGCCCAAGGCATGCATATGACTAGGGCAAATCTGCGGTTATTGCGTATGCAAAACCCAATGTTTTTGTAACAAATATATGATAAATGAAATTACATTTTCTTGAAAGGCATATGTATGTTATATTTTTTTGCAAATTTTTTCGACAGCTGCTATGGATTATCTCCTCCACCATCCACTTCCTCCTGTGGATAAAATGAAGTTTGAGACAGAATGTGGAGTAGGTGTCACCATATCTCCAGACCAAGTAGAAGCTGCTGTATGTATAAATATTAAAATCTGATCATGCATTTACAGGACAAGAGGGTGGTATTTGGAGATCTTGTTACAAGACTGTGGTATATAGATATCTTGTTCAAGAGGGATGTACATAGATTTCGTGTTACAAGTTAATGGTCACCTCATTGCAGCGATCACCTGTCTCTAACAGCCACTTTCAGACCCTCCAAAACATTTTTCTATATAACATGACTTTTTTCAGCAGACACCTGTCAAGGCGTGAGCGGTCACCTAATTTTTGCACTAAACATGCCAAAATCGTCATTTCAACATATAAGAACGGTCATTTTAATGTTTCAATTACCAATATAATTACAATGAAAAATAAATATGTGTTCAGTATCGAAATCAAAATGAGAATTGGAACCGAGATCGCGATATACAAGGTGAATTCCCCCTATTGTACTTCTTTCAGTTTCAGTTTCATTGAAAACCGTTCCATCAAATTGTTTCTCTTGGAATATTAACATAATTTTGAAAGTCTTCTTCAAATTTTCAACACTGTAATCTGCCATTTTTTTCTGGCCTGCCGCAGTATGTGAGATATAAGGATAACTATCCAGCGGCAATGTAAATTATCTGTATAAAGCTTTATATTTCAGAAGGTAGATGACCTGGATGCTTCATACCTTGTATGCAGATACCTTATGTTGCAAAGTTTCTGTCTGTCATATGTCCATTGTCCTTGACCTCATTTTCATGGTTCAGTGACTGCTTGAAAAAAAATTAGATAGTTGTCATGTGAATTTCTCATTTATTATTAGTAATAGGATAACTATGATCGTATATGGGTTCCTTGCAACGTCTACATGTCTGTCAGACAGAGTTCACCTGACCTTGACCTCATATTGATCAGTGATTAAGGTTAAAGTATCGTGATTAGGTCCGTTTCTCAGATACTATAAGCAGTAGGTCAACTATATGTGTTGTATGGAATGATTGTAAGGGGTACATGTCAGTCTGGCAGGTATAATTTGACCTTGAACTCATTTTCATGGTTCATTGGTTAATGTTAAGTTTTTGTTTTTTGATCTGTTTTTAAAATACTAGAAGTAGTAGGTCAACTATGTTTGATGTATGGAATGATTATAAGGTGTACATGTCTGTCTGGCAGGTATAATCTGACCTTTACCTCATTTTCACTGTTCATGGGTCGATGTTATGTTTTTGTCATTTGGTCTGTTTTTCAATTACATTGTACTATAAGCAATAGGTCAACTATATTTGGTGTATGGGATAATTGTAAGGTGAACATGTCTGTCTAACAGGATTTATCTGATCTTGACCTCATTGTCATAGATCTTTAAAAAATGTTAAGTTTATGTGATACTTGTAAGTGAAACCTTCATCTTTAAGACTTTCAACATAAAATCAATGGTCAGTAAAACATAGGAGACATTTCACTGCCCGAAACAATAACTAAATTGATTGAAAACCCAAACAATTTCCGCAATCCAGGCCACCGGCAATGTCGGAATCGAACATTTTTTCGGAACCAGGTTTTAAAGGTCAACTCTGCTGAATGGTCACTGTTGATACTTCCCATGAGTCACTTCTTAATACAGTTTTGACTCTATATAGATATTGTGTTACAAGAGGATGGTATATAGATATCTTATCACAAGAGGGTGGTATCTGGATATTTTGTTATCTTGTTATCACAAACAATAATTTATGGATTTCATCATCTTAAAATAAATTAAAAAAAAACTTTTGACAATTTTTCCTGCATATATATACCACAAAAATATAAAAGCATTAACAAACATGACACTGATACTTTTTGTAGCAGTGGTATTATTGTATTCAATTTTCACTTTAATAGACTGTCTGTATTTTCAATGTCTTCCATTTAGGTAGAAGAAGTAGTACAGAAATACAAAGATGAATTGATAGAAAAGAGATACAGGTTTAACACAGGCTTAATCATGAGTAGGTAGTCATATGAAAATACACTTATGATTGTGAGTAGGTAGTCGAAATAAAATACACTTGTAATTGTAAGTAGGTAGTCATAATGAAATACACCTAAGAATATATCATGTTGATCGAAAATCAAATATATAATATAAATTTCAAGAAATAGACAAATAAAGGATAAAAGGAGTGGAGTTTATTTTTAAAACTTTAACACTGGTAGTAATGATACATGTATATAAGATCAACCTTTCATATGAGAGTATGCATTGAGTGAGGTAAAATAAATAAAGAATATTATATGGCTTTTTCAATATCACATCCGTATCAACCCTCTGCTAGTGGGATTATATTAGTTGAGGGTTGATACAGTGTGTGATATTGAAAAAGCCATCCATATACACTTTATTAGCTCACCTGGCCCCTCATCACTTGTCGTCCGTCGTCGTCGTCTGTTAACTTTTACAAAAATCTTCTCCTCTGAAACTGATGGGCCAAATTTAACCATACTTGGCCACAATCATCATTAGAGTATCTAGTTTAAAAATGTGTCCGATGACCCCGCCAACCAACCAAGATGGCCGCCATGGCTAAAAATAGAACATAGGGGTAAAATGTATATTTTGGCTTATAACTCTGAAACCAAAGCATTTAGAGCAAATCTGACATGGGGGTAAAATTGTTGATCAAGTCAAGATCTATCTGCCCTGAAATTTTCAGATGAATCGGACAATGGGTTTTGGGTTGCTGCCCTGAATTAGTAATTTTAAGGATTTTTTCCGTTTTGGTTATTATCTTGAAAATTATTATAGATAGAGATAAACTGTAAACAGCAATAATGTTCAGCAAAGTAAGATCTACAAATAAGTCAACATGATCAAAATGGTCAGTTGACCCCTTAAGGAGTTATTGCCCTTTAAAGTAATTTTTACCAATTTTTTGTAAATTTTTGTAATATTTTACAAAAATCTTCTCCTCTGAAACTACTAGACCAAATTCAACCAAACTTAGCCACAATCATTATAAGGGTATTTAGTTTAAAAATGTGTGCGGTGACCCAGCCAACCAACCAAGATGGCTGCCATGGCTAAAAATAGAACATAAGGGTAAAATGTAGATTTTGGCTTGTAACTCTGAAACCAAAGCATTTAAAGAAAATCTTACAGGGATTAACTTATTTATCAAGTAAATATCTATCTGCCCTTAAATTTTCAGATGAATTGGACAACTGGTTGTTGGGTTGCTGCCCTGAATTGGTAATTTTAAGGAAATTTTGGTTTTATTCTTGAACTCTTGGGGTTCTTTAATATGCTGAATCTAACCGTGTATTAAGTTTTTGGATTTTGGGCCCCGTTTTTAAATTGGTCCACATTGAGGTCCAAAGGGTCCAAAATTAAACTTAGTTGGATTTTAACAAAAATTGAATTCTTAGGGTTCTTTGATATGCTGAATCTAAACATGTATTTAGATTTTTGATTATGGGCCCAGTTTTCAAGTTGGTCCAAATCGGGGTCTAAAATTAAACTTTGTTTGATTTCAACAAAAATTGAATATTTGGGGTTCTTTGATAAGCTGAATCTAACCATGTATTTAGATTTTTGATTTTTGGGCCCCGTTATCAACTTTGTCCACATTGAGGTCAAAAGGGTCCAAAATTAAACTTTGTTTGATTTCATCAAAAATTGAATTATTGGGGTTCTTTGATATGCGGAATCTAACCGTGTATTTAGATTCTTAATTTGTGGTCCCGTTTTCAAATTGGTCTACATTAAGGTCCAAAGGGTCCAAAATTAAACTTAGTTTGATTTTAACAAAAATTGAATTCTTAGGGTTCTTTGATATGCTGAATCTAAACATGTATTTAGATTTTTGATTATGGGCCCAGTTTTCAAGTTGGTCCAAATCGGGTCCAAAATTAAACTTTGTTTGATTTCAACAAAATTGAATATATGGGTTCTTTGATATGCTGAATCTAACCATGTATTTAGATTTTTGATTTTTGGGCCCCATTATCAACTTTATCCACATTGAGGTCCAAAGGGTCCAAAATTAAACTTTGTTTGATTTCATCAAAATTGAATTATTGGGGTTTTTGATATGCCTAATCTAACCGTGTATTTAGATTCTTAATTTGTGGTCCTTTTCAAATTGGTCTACATTAAGGTCCAAAGGGTCCAAAATTAAACTTAGTTTGATTTTAACAAAATTGAATTGTTAGGGTTCTTTGGTATGCTGAATCTCAACATGTATTTAGATTTTGATTATGGGTCCAGTTTTCAAGTTGGTCCAAATCGGGTCCAAAATTAAACTTTGTTTGATTTCAACAAAATTGAATATATGGGGTTCTTTGATATGCTGAATCTAACCATGTATTTAGATTTTTGATTTTTGGGCCCCGTTATCAACTTTGTCCACATTGAGGTCAAAAGGGTCCAAAATTAAACTTTGTTTGATTTCATCAAAATTGAACTCTTGGGGTTCTTTGATATGCTGAATCTAACCATGTATTTAGATTTTGGAATTTGTGGTCCTGTTTTCAAATTGGTCATATTACATTAAGGTCCAAAGGGTCCAAAATTAAACTTAGTTTGATTTTAACAAAATTGAATTGTTAGGGTTCTTTGGTATGCTGAATCTCAACATGTATTTAGATTTTGATTATGGGTCCAGTTTTCAAGTTGGTCCAAATCGGGTCCAAAATTAAACTTTGTTTGATTTCAACAAAAATTGAATATATGGGGTTCTTTGATATGCTGAATCTAACCATGTATTTAGATTTTGCCGTTTTTGGTTATTATCTTGAAAAGTATTACAGATAGAGATAAACTGTAAACAGCAATAATGTTCAGCAAAGTAAGATCTTCAAATAAGTCAACATGATCAAAATGGTCAGTTGACCCTTAAGGAGTTATTGCCCTTTAAAGTAATTTTTACCAATTTTTGTAAATTTTGTAATCTTTACAAAAATCTTCTCCTCTGAAACTACTGGACCAAATTCAACCAAACTTAGCCAGAATCATTATTAGGGTATTTAGTATAAAAATGGTGGGTGACCCAGCCAACCAACCAAGATGGCTGCCATGGCTAAAAATAGAACATAGGGTAAAATGTAGATTTTGGCTTGTAACTCTGAAACCAAAGCATTTAAAGCAAATCTTACAGGGATTAACTAGTTTATCAAGTAAATATTTATCTGCCCTCAAATTTTCAGATGAATTGGATAACTGGTTGTTGGGTTGCTGCCCCTGAATTGGTAATTTTTAAGGAAATTTTGCCGTTTTTGGTTATTATCTTGAAAATTATTACAGATAGAGATAAACTGTAAACAGCAATAATGTTCAGTAAAGTAAGATCTTCAAATAAGTCAACATGACCAAAATGGATGGAGAGTTGTCTCATTGGCACTCATACCACATCTTCTTATATCTAGTTGACCCCTTAAGGAATTATTGCCCTTTATAGTCAATTTTTAACAATTTTCATTAATTTGGTAAATTTTGGTAAGTTTTTACAAAATGTTTTCCTTTTGTAATCTTCTTTTCTGAAACTGCAGTAGAAAATCAATATAGAAAACAATCTACTAATGAACTGGCAATAAAAATAATTTTTAATTCTATAACATGAAAAAAAACCACATTAATACCTGATGATGGTGTTTCTTTCTTTACATTGAAAATGATGTCACAACTATAATCCCGAACAATAGGTCGAATGTCAGATATGTTTCAGTACTTTGGCTTCATTTTCTACAGATTCAAGTGCAAATGATGCTTGAATTCCTACACTAATTTATACAGACTTCATCCCTTTCACAGGTAATGCCTGTCTCATATTATATTTAAAACTTTAATAGAATATCAGAAATTTTGAGAGAAAATTAATCAACCATGCAAGATCTAAAACTTAATTAATATTGTTCAAATTATCAATTAACTATTAAAAAAATTCTCATTAAAAAATTATAGTTCTTCATTTTATATTTTATCAGAAGTTTAGGAAAAAAATGAATTTAATTGTGTCACTTGTTCTCATTTCCTGGGATAAATCCAATACAAATTAAAGTATTGGTATTGAATTAATATTTAAGAAATATTTCAAACCTTACCATTTTCTTCACCAGAATGAAGACCATATTTTCAGTGTCATGAGTATCAGTCATCATATTTGTTGTACTTTGTTGTTTAAAAGTTGAATACAAAAAGATCAACAAAGCAATTCAAAATCACTTGAATTTTGCAACAACAAATGAGAGTTTTAACGACCTCAGCTGGCTATACAACCCTTGCACAATCAACTGAATTTTGCAGAAATCATTAATAGGAAAGATTGCCCTTAAATGATAATTTTTATTACCTTTTGTTTTTTTTTGGGGGGTTGCGCAACAACAAAACTTCACAACAAACTTTCTCATCACTTCGCATTTCTCGTTAGATAAATTTTACAAAAATTCTCCCCTGAAACCACTGTCAAATTAAACCAAACTTGGTTTAAATCACCACTAGGATATCCAGGGACCACTGTGTATGATGACCCTGCCTGCCAACATGGAACACATGGCTGAAATAAAACATAGGTTTCAAACGCACTTTTTAGTCTTATATCTCTGAAACTAAACGACAGTACAACAGTTGCATTTATCATGCATCAATTGTAAATAAAAATATCAGGTGAGCGACACAGGGTCCTTGGAGCCTCTAGTTATATATCTCAAGTAGATGTTTTTTCATGTGACATGACGTCATACAGATTAGGTGTTTGATAAAGCCTTTGCAACCATGACTGATATCAATATCATCACGGATGGCTGATACAGCCCATTGCCATTGATCATATTACACATACAATTTACATGTATTTACTACTAAGTATATAATAAAACACTTTATTTAAAACAAACACTTATTAAAGGTACCATAAATAAGATGCACACTAGAATGTTGTGTATTTTGTTGATAATTTATATTTCCATTGTTTGAATGTCATTTGTTTATCTGCATGTTTTTATATGACCGCAAAAAAATTTTGCGGTCGTATATTGGTATGATGTTGGCGTCGTCGTCCGAAGACGCATTGGTTTTCGCACTCTAACTTTAGTTTAAGTGAATGGATCTCTATTAAATTTTACCATAAGGTTCAATATCACAAAAGGAAGGTTTGGATTGATTTTGGGGGTTATGGTACCAACAGTTAAGGAATTAGGGGCCAAAAATAAGCATTTTTGTAACTTCCAGACGTAACTTGTGTGTTAGTGTATGGATCTCTCTGACATTGTACCACAAGGTTCCATATCACAAAGGGAATGCTGGGATTGATTTTTGGGGTAATTGCCTCAAAATTTTAGGAATTAGGGGCCAAAAAGGCAAAAACAAGCATTTTCTAGTTTCATGACAATAACTTGTGTAAGTGTATGGATCTTTCTGAAATTGTACTACAGGGTTCCATATCACAGAGGAAAAGCTGGAATTGAGTTTGGGGTGATTGCCTGTAATGTTTAGGAATTAGGGGCCAAAATAAGTATTTTCTAGTTTCCAGACAATAACTTGTGTTCAAGTGTATGGATCTCTCTGAAATTGTACTGCAAGGTACCATACCTCAATGGGAAGGCTGGGATTGAGTTTGGGGTGATGAATCATAAGGGGTTCAAAAATTTGGGGGATTTTTTCTTTCCTTTTTCCTTTTTTCTTTAAAATTTTCCATTTTAAGTTGGTTATTTCTGATTTATATTTAAAAGCAAATAATAATGATATGGCAGGAGATACACACCAAACAGGATGTGTAAATTATTATATAATAAGTATTGTGCAATAGCAAGAAATTTTCAATTGCACAGTATTGCAGTAGCAAGAAATCTTCAATTGCAGAGTATTGCGCAATAGCAAGAAATATCCAATAGCACAATATTGCGCAATATCAAGAAATTGTCAATTGTACAGTATTGCGCAATAGCAAGAAATATTCAATTGCACAGTATTGCGCAATTGCAAGAAATATTCAATTGCACGGTATTGTGCAAAGAAGATACTTTGTATAAATTGCTTATTTCTTGACCAATTTCAATGGGGTTTTATTCTTGAACTCTTGGGGTTCTTTAATATGCTGAATCAAACCGTAGTAAGTTTTTGGATTTTGGGCCCCATTTTAAATTGGTCCACATTGAGGTCAAAGGGTCCAAAATTAAACTTTGTTTGATTTCATCAAAAATTGAATTATTGGGGTTCTTTGATATGCCGAATCTAACCATGTATTTAGATTCTTAATTTTTGGTCCCGTTTTCAAATTGGTCTACATTAAGGTCCAAAGGGTCCAAAATTAAACTTAGTTTGATTTTAACAAAAATTGAATTCTTAGGGTTCTTTGATATGCTGAATCTTAACATGTATTTAGATTTTTGATTATGGGCCCAGTTTTCAAGTTGGTCCAAATCGGGGTCCAAATTTAACTTTGTTTGATTTCAACAAAAATTGAATATATGGGGTTCTTTGATATGCGAATCTAACCATGTATTTAGATTCTTAATTTTTGGTCCTGTTTTCAAATTGGTCTACATTAAGGTCCAAAGGGTCCAAATTTAACTTTGTTTGATTTCAACAAAATTGAATATATGGGGTTCTTTGATATGCTGAATCTAACCATGTATTTAGATTTTTGATTTTTGGGCCCGTTATCAACTTTATCCACATTGAGGTCAAAAGGGTCCAAATTAAACTTTGTTTGATTTCATCAAAATTGAACTCTTGGGGTTCTTTGATATGCTGAATCTAACCATGTATTTAGATTTTGGATATTGGACCATAATAGGTGAATGTCCAATTTAAATAAATTTTAAGTTCTTAGACCACATTCATTCTGTGTCAGAAACCTATGCTGTGTCAAATATTTAATCACAATCCAAATTCAGAGCTGTATCAAGCTTGAATGTTGTGTCCATACTTGCCCCAACTGTTCAGGGTTCGACCTCTGCGGTCCTATCAAGCTGCGCCCTGCGGAGCATTTTATCTATATTTATTTAACTATTTTAAGGTTCAATAAATTTCTTGAAAAAAAATGAACTTACATGTTAAATTCCAATAGGTGAGGCAAGAAACAAGCTAAAGTTTGCGGATGGTAAAATTATCAAGAATGAAGTAGATATGCAGGTACTAGTCTTTTTTCTATTCCAGTTTTAAAGCTCTGGTGAAAGTAATTGAAGCATGCTAGCAAAGCACTACCCTCTAATCACTGGAATGAAGCAATAAAAAAAAAAATAATGGTTTATGGCAGAAGGGGACACTTCATCCAAATTTTGGTTGATTAATATATGTGATTAAAGAGACTGGCGAATAAGATTTTATTAATGACACACTGATAAGCAATAAATGGTTTTATAGTGAAGATGGTGTCTGTTCATTTGTCTTTAATTTTCCATTTGACTGTGTCCTATGTTCAACTGCTTCTAATTTGGCATTTAAATATAAATGAAAACTATTAAGTTGCATTTAATAGCACAGTGCACCTCTTATTTCTGCTTTTTCTTACCTCGAAAGTTTGTTGAGCTTTGCTCAGGATACAGCTAGTATTTAGTTATTTGCCTATAGTATGATTTTCAAACATGAGGAAATGATATCACATCAATTTTGTTTCCCAGCGATGGATATTTGTACAGCATTCTGGCAAACCTGTGATATAAAGCTGTCATAACCAACATGATTCCCAAAGTTAATTATACAAGTAAACAAAATATATTATCCAGAGGTAGATAAACTAAAAGAATAGTAGCTTCTTAAACTATAATTTCTTAGGAGATTTCAGTGATTTCCACAGTCAAAGCAAAATATCTGAAATCAAATATTAACTATATCCAAAATATTTGTTATAGATTCTTGACCTTCTTGGTCCAAAGACTGAAGCTGACCTAGCTAAACCAGTAAAACAAAAGGTAATGCAACATATGCTTCTAACAGTCAATTATAATTCATTTTAAGTATTTCCTCTTTCATAACTTTAATTCATTTTGAGGAAAAACTATATCTAGCTAAATCACATATTGTGTCTTGTGAGAATCAGTTTTGTACAATAGCATTAGATTTCATGAAATCCTAAATAGCAATTTATAGACCTTAAATGGATGGATAATCGTTTAACATCCAGTGAAAAATATGACAATTTGCAAAAGTCACTACTAAATGAAGCAACAAAAGGAAGGTTTGGATTGATTTTGGGGTTATGCTACCAACAGTTAAGGAATTAGGGCCAAAATAAGCATTTTGTAACTTCCAGACGTAACTTGTGTGTTAGTGTATGGATCTCTCTGACATTGTACCACAAGGTTCCATATCACAAAGGGAATGCTGGGATTGATTTTTGGGGTAATTGCCTCAAAATTTTAGGAATTAGGGGCCAAAAAGGGCAAAAAACAAGCATTTTTCTAGTTTCATGACAATAACTTGTGTGTAAGTGTATGGATCTTTCTGAAATTGTACTACAAGGTTCCATATCACAGAGGAAAAGCTGGAATTGAGTTTGGGGGTGATTGCCTGTAATGTTTAGGAATTAGGGGCCAAAAATAAGTATTTTTCTAGTTTCCAGACAATAACTTGTGTTCAAGTGTATGGATCTCTCTGAAATTGTACTGCAAGGTACCATACCTCAATGGGAAGGCTGGGATTGAGTTTGGGGGTGATGAATCATAAGGGGGTTCAAAAAATTGGGGGATTTTTTTCTTTCCTTTTTTTCCTTTTTTTTCTTTAAAATTTTCCATTTTAAGTTGGTTATTTCTGATTTATATTTAAAAGCAAATAATAATGATATGGCAGGAGATACACACCAAACAGGATGTGTAAATTATTATATAATAAGTATTGTGCAATAGCAAGAAATTTTCAATTGCACAGTATTGCGCAATAGCAAGAAATCTTCAATTGCAGAGTATTGCGCAATAGCAAGAAATATCCAATAGCACAATATTGCGCAATATCAAGAAATTGTCAATTGTACAGTATTGCGCAATAGCAAGAAATATTCAATTGCACAGTATTGCGCAATTGCAAGAAATATTCAATTGCACGGTATTGTGCAAAAGAAGATACTTTGTATAAATTGCTTATTTCTTGACCAATTTCAATGGGGTTTTATTCTTGAACTCTTGGGGTTCTTTAATATGCTGAATCAAACCGTAGTAAGTTTTTGGATTTTGGGCCCCATTTTAAATTGGTCCACATTGAGGTCCAAAGGGTCCAAAATTAAACTTTGTTTGATTTCATCAAAATTGAATTATTGGGGTTCTTTGATATGCCGAATCTAACCATGTATTTAGATTCTTAATTTTTGGTCCTGTTTTCAAATTGGTCTACATTAAGGTCCAAAGGGTCCAAAATTAAACTTAGTTTGATTTTAACAAAATTGAATTCTTAGGGTTCTTTGATATGCTGAATCTTAACATGTATTTAGATTTTGATTATGGGCCCAGTTTTCAAGTTGGTCCAAATCGGGTCCAAATTTAACTTTGTTTGATTTCAACAAAATTGAATATATGGGGATATCTAACCATGTATTTAGATTCTTAATTTTGGTCCTGTTTTCAAATTGGTCTACATTAAGTATTTTAGATTTTTTGATTTCAACAAAAATTGGGGGTTCTTTGATATGCTGAATCTAACCATGTATTTAGATTTTGATTTTGGGCCCTTATCAACTTTATCCACATTGAGGTCAAAAGGGTCCAAAATTAAACTTTTGTTTGATTTCATCAAAATTAAACTCTTGGGGTTCTTTGATATGCTGAATCTAACTATGTATTTAGATTTTGGATATTGGACCATAATAGGTGAATGTCCAATTTAAATAAATTTTAAGTTCTTAGACCACATTCATTCTGTGTCAGAAACCTATGCTGTGTCAAATATTTAATCACAATCCAAATTCAGAGCTGTATCAAGCTTGAATGTTGTGTCCATACTTGCCCCAACTGTTCAGGGTTCGACCTCTGCAGTCGTATCAAGCTGCGCCCATGGAGCATTTTATCTATATTTATTTAACTATTTTAAGGTTCAATAAATTTCTTGAAAAAATGAACTTACATGTTAAATTCCAATAGGTGAGGCAAGAAACAAGCTAAAGTTTGCAGATGGTAAAATTATCAAGAATGAAGTAGATATGCAGGTACTAGTCTTTTTTCTATTTCAGTTTTAAAGCTCTGGTGAAAGTAATTGAAGCATGCTAGCAAAGCACTACCCTCTAATCACTGGAATGAAGCAATAAAAAAAAAAATAATGGTTTATGGCAGAAGGGGGACACTTCATCCAAATTTTTGGTTGATTAATATATGTGATTAAAGAGACTGGCGAATAAGATTTTATTAATGACACACTGATAAGCAATAAATGGTTTTATAGTGAAGATGGTGTCTGTTCATTTGTCTTTAATTTTCCATTTGACTGTGTCCTATGTTCAACTGCTTCTAATTTGGCATTTAAATATAAATGAAAAACTATTAAGTTGCATTTTAATAGCACAGTGCACCTCTTATTTCTGCTTTTTCTTACCTGCGAAAAGTTTGTTGAGCTTTGCTCAGGATACAGCTAGTATTTAGTTATTTGCCTATAGTATGATTTTCAAACATGAGGAAATGATATCACATCAATTTTATTTCCCAACGATGGATATTTGTACAGCATTCTGGCAAACCTGTGATATAAAGCTGTCATAACCAACATGATTCCCAAAGTTAATTATACAAGTAAACAAAATATATTATCCAGAGGTAGATAAACTAAAAGAATAGTAGCATCTTAAACTATAATTTCTTAGGAGATTTCAGTGATTTCCACAGTCAAAGCAAAATATCTGAAATCAAATATTAACTATATCCAAAATATATGTTATAGATTCTTGACCTTCTTGGTCCAAAGACTGAAGCTGACCTAGCTAAACCAGTAAAACAAAAGGTAATGCATCATATGCTTCTAACAGTCAATTATAATTCATTTTAAGGAAAAACTAGATATCTAGCTAAATCACATATTGTGTCTTGTGAGAATCAGTTTTTGTACAATAGCATTAGATTTCATGAAATCCTAAATAGCAATTTATAGACCTTAAATGGATGGATAATCGTTTAACATCCAGTGAAAAATATGACAATTTGCAAAAAGTCACTACTAAATGAAGCAACAAATACCAATGTTTAGGGCTTACAGTCATAAAACTTTCAAGTACAATTGACTCAGAAACAACCAATCAAAATGCTTGATTAGGTTTTTCAAGCACAAATTTTGTGCTTTGGGTACTGAGTAAAGTTAAATGACCAAAAGGCCAGGTCATATTTTGACTCAACCAGGGATTGAACTGGGATTGATACCAATATTGAACTTATAACTTCCCACAGTTGAAGAGAATCTAAGGCCACCAAGGTAGTAAATAGACATAGGAGACAATATTAAAAAAATATTGTATGGTATTATGATGATGAGTTGTGTAGGTATAATGTTTTTACCACTTTGTTGTCGTCATTCTAGTGTCTTTATTTTTAGTTGGATTGTCTTCTTATTTAGATGAAGGTTTCAATTGTGATTTTGAATGAGTTGCAACCATTCTCATGATTAATTAATATAATTTCCAAATGTAAACACATATCTTGGTATTTGACATAAGGAACAAAAAAACAATTTTTGGCTCATGATGACCAAACAGTTTGACTGAAATAATTTATGATATGGTAAGTGAACTGTTTTGGTACAGTGTATTTACTATGCAACAGTGTTGTTTTAAAATAAGTATTCTTTTGTAGCAGACTGGCATGAAAGGATCTGAATCAAGTAAATCATTGAAATCAACAGAATCAAGTAAATCATTGAAAGATGAAGGATCAAAGCCAACAGAGAGTTGTAAGTTTTTGAGATTGATAAGTACTTTTCAGAGATAAATTTCCCAATAAACAAATTATTTGATAATTAAATTTAAAAAAAAATTTTGGTTAAAAAAACCTTTAATAAACTAAACACCGTAGGAACCTAACATCTTCTTGCAACAATTACACTTGTCTTGACAACTTTCTTAAAATTGATTGAATCAAAGATGAAATTTTTTATAACTGGATTTGGGAAAACTTTACTTGTAGTTTTTCAATGAAATAACTCTGAGTTTGCCTCAAAAACCCATGTTAGAAATAATATTATATATGATGCATTATATAATATGATATAAATGAAGTATATTTTATAGTTGTAGGAGAGGATGGGGAAGTCAAAAGTTTTATGGATATAATGGGAGCAGCACTTAAGTTTCATAAAACAGGTACTTGTTCCTGAATAAAAGGTTCAGCTTTCTAAGTAATAGTTTTGGACAGATTAATAATCTATGGCACTACAGCATATGAATATATTGCCACTTGATAATTATGAACTGTATCAGTTTCAGAAACATTTGATAAATTTAATAGAAATTTTAAATCAATGCTGTGTTTAGACTCTATAACTCCGTAACAGTTTACATTGAAGATACCTCATCATTGGATCAGTCATGAAAACTATGGAGATGGTCAATTTCAAAATCAGTGTCAATCAACAAAATGTAAATTATATGGAAAATTGCATTGTAACTGCTATCATGCCTAAAATTCTTGTTGTATTGTTATGAAACTTCTGTCAGGGTTTATTGTAAAAAGTTAATTGTCATTGCTGATCAACTATTTTTGGTATTTATGCCCACAGAAAAAGAAATTATATGGAAAATTGCATTGTAAGTGCTCACACATACATTTCTTGTCAGATTTTTTTAAGTAAAAGAGCAAAAAATAATATTTAGTTCTTGCCCTCAGAAAGATAGAATATTTTTGCTGATGCAGCGAACATTGGAATGCTGTTCTTTAAATTAAATTCCTTGGTTTGATGGATTTTTTTTAAAGTTCATTTAAATTATATTACATAGTCTTAAGTATTACATAAATGGAAAATATATATATATTTCATTGGGTACTGAATTTTTTGTGGTTTGAGTGATCAAAGAAATAAATGAAAGTTGGTTCCCCAAAAACAAAATTTTAAGTATAAATGGCTTCCATAGCAAGTAAGGAAACTATATGTTGTCCCTGTATCTGATTCACTTCACTCTGTCTATGATCACTATCTAGAAAAAAGTAAAATAACTAAAATACTGAACTCCAAGGAAAATTCAAAATTGAAAGTCCCTTATCAAATGGCAAAATCAAAAGCTCAAACACATCAAACTAATGGAAAACAACTGTCATATTCCTGACTTGGTATAGGCATTTCCTTATGTAGAAAATGGTGGATTAAACCTGGTTTTATAGCTAGCTAAACTTCTCACTTGTATGACAGTTGCATAGAATTCCATTATATTGACAACAATGTGTAAGCAAAACAAATAGACATATTAGGTAAAAATGTCAAAATTTGGGGTACAGCAGTCGTCAATATTGTGTTATAATCCTAATCACTATAAAACCTTATATAATATAACCTTTTCATAGAAATAATAGCATGCACCATTTGATGGTAGAGATAAAATGATGTGTGATTTCTGTTTTTGTTTTTAGGGGAAAATTATAAAACAGAAGGTTATGTGATAACACCCAAGACCATGGAATTATTGAAGGAACATATGAGAGTTACTGGAGGCAAGGTACATTTTATGAAATCTGGCTTCATTGTAAAACTAATGTTGAAGTGTAGATTTCCTGAAATTTCTGGACAGATCAAAACTTGCCTTTCAAATGATAGTTTTTTTTTCTCTTCTGATTAATAGAAACAGGGAGGTATAAGTAAATCTCACCTTGAGATGTAATAGAATATAAAGACATATCACACTTAAAAAGACCAGTGTTAACTTGGATCAAGGACAATGACTTTTTTATCTGACTTAACTGTGATAGTTGTGATGGAATGAAATTAACTATACAGAACAACCTTGACCTTTTCTGCCACAGAGAAACACTGCATTTTAAATGGCGAGGATTCTAGAAGAAATGCATCTTTTTTATTATTTTTATTCAAGATCAGTTATTATGTTTGATAAATATTTAAACTTATTCTTACTTCTTCCATATATCGTACAAATATACAATATTGAAGGCTAATGTTGATGTCACAAGAAATATGAATTCTACCACGTTTCATGATAGGTTGTCTGTCATTTTACTTAGCGTTTTATGTCTTTGTATTAGGAAGAGCCATCTTTATTTTTTGTGTGATTAAATAATTCATTCATTTGAATATTTTTTTTCTACAATAACAGGTACATTCTAGATTTCCACCAGAACCAAATGGTATTCTACATATTGGCCATGCAAAAGCCATCAACTTTAACTTTGGTTATGCTAGAGTAAGTAGTTTTGAATTGCAAGTATTTATTGACAAAAATCCTACATGGACGAAAAAATATGTATTACACACACAAAAAAGAAAATTAAACTCAATAAATGGAAAAAAATCAAAGAATGAGAGATTTTACCTAACCAATATCCAAAGTGATCAAACTTAAGTTACCTTGGCTAAGGGAGATAACTGTCCACAGGCAAATTAGAATACAAAATATAATTGTCTGTCCATAGGTGACAATGTAGCAGTTTTCTAGATACAGAATTCTGAAGGAAACCTGTAAGAAATAAAGAAATTTTTCAATCTGCTAAAACATTGGGTTTTCTTTGCTAAATATTAAGTTTTCTACCTTCCCTATCAAATATGCTCTTAAGAATACATGTCTCCGCACAGTTTCTTGTACTGATGCAGCATTTTACTCAGTCTAAACTTATGTACATATATTTTGGACATTTATTTTCTTTGGAATTGTGGATGAGATACCCTATCTCTCCTCTAGAAAAATAAATGGAGTTCCTTCCAATATTTCAAAAACATTGTAAAATTATAAAACAGATAACAGAAATTACCAAAAATATTGAACAGAACAAATTACCACACAAACCACAAACAACTGACTCCTTGGAGAAAAAAGTACAAGCAATGATAATACAACAATGAACAGAACAAAAATATGTATTATTACTGATGGTAAAGTCTTATATGATCAACTTCTATATGTACTTTTACATATTTATTCAATTGATCACCAAAGCTTTAAGGTGCAAGGCATATTCTTGTCATCTTTATTTTTAACCTGACAGACAGTAGAGCAGGTTAAGTAACTGCTCTATTCTGTCCACTATTATTTCTTTTATTCCTCTGCTGGTATGAAGCTCATTGAAGGTACAATCGATTCCAGTTATTTGCATAGCCTGTTTGTCAGACAAAATTATGCAATTAAGCAGAGTATGCTTATGTCCGAAATGCCAAATTACGAAGTCAAATATCATCGATAGTAAAGATCAGTGAAGAAAGATGAACGGCCGTAATCCACTTGCAACGTATTAAATGATGATTAATTCTAATAAAAGTTATATTTCTGATGTCATCCATGTTATTGTCTTTTAATACTCTCAATAAAGTTATTTTGTTTTAGTTTATTTTATTATTTATGTACAGCTCCGACGTTTCCTTTACCTGGGATATGAAAATAGAACCAATTGTTCTAAAAATAGATTTGTTTCCATGACCCGTATGTGCAATGTACATTATTATGCTTTGGTTAAAATAAACTGTTTAACAATGCTACACAATTTATTATCTTTATTAACAATAAATGTGTAATGAAGTGCCTTTGATATGCAGTATTTACCGCTTGCACAGTGATGTAACACTGTTTCTTTAACCTCGTTAGGTTCATATATGCAAATCAGTTTGGGGCCCTTTACGGGTTATTTGCTTGACGGGAGTGTTGAACGTGAGAAAATATAATAATTAGAAGTAAATACTCTTTCCAAAATTACAAAAAATAAATGTTTGACGTATAAAATTCTTCAACCATACATAAATGCCCTGTAATGTTTAACATGACTACAAATCACCCCAAGCCAAATTACGAGTGTACACATCGGATGGTTTTTCAAAATGAATTAGCAGGCGTCATTGTTTTTAAAGATCACCCCAAATATCATCTATGGACAATGTTAGAAATCCAATCAATAATTAACACCTTTTGAGAGAGAATGGTCCTGTTTTTACAATAATTACCTGTTTAACATTTTTTACCTCGAGGCTTAAAATAGAACAAGGGAAACTTTACCTGTGTACACATCGAGGGTTATTAATCATATAAACACGAAAGAAACTGTTTGAAAACTTTATTCTAAACAACACAAAAGTGAATATGAAATAATAACGAAAATAATAATGCAAGAAAAATATACTAACCAAATTACTGTTTCCGGTCAAAAATCTACTCAGTTTTAACTAAGCATATCTAGCTGGCGATTATTTTCTGTGCAATTAACCGAAAGGCCACTTTTTAGGCTATGCAGATAACCAGATAATTTAACATTAGATGAATGGGAAATGGTTTTGTGCAGGAGAAAACAAGACTTTTCTAATACTGGCTAAGCTGGTTCTAACATAAATTATTTCTGATTTATATAAAGAAACAACCAATACTGATATGGCAGGAAATACACACCAAACAGGGTGTGTAAATTATTATATTTAGTTTGTAAACAGATTAAGTATTGCGCAACAGCAAAGTATTGCACAACAGCAAGAAATCTTCAATTGAAATCAAATACAAATCTTTTAACCAATTTCAATGAGGATTAATTCAAAGTCTTGAATTGTTTGAGGTTTTTACCATGTATTACTATATTGGATATTTGGACATTTTTAAATAGGTCTACATTGAGGTCCAAAGGGTCCAAAATTAGACTATGTTTGATTTCATCAAAAACTGAATTCTTGTGGTTCTATGATATGCTTAGTCTAACTGTGCATTCAGATTTTTAATTTTGGGCCTTGTTTTCAAATAATTCCATATTAAGGTCCAAAGGGTCCAAAATTAAACTTTGTTTGAATTCATGGTTTTTTTTTATATGCTGAATCTAACCATGGAATTAGATTTTGGATATTGGACCATTAAGTAGATTAAATGTCCCATTTCAAGTTTTTAAGTTAACTGACCACATTTATTCTGTGTCAGAAATCTATAATGTGTCAAATATTTAATCACTTTCCAAATTCAGAGCTGTATCAAGCTTGAATGTTGTGTCCATACTTGCCCCAACTATTCAGGGTTCGACCTCTTCGGTTGTATTAAGCTGCGCCCTGCGGAGCATTTTATTATAAAATATTTCACCACATACCTGTATTTTATATCAGACTACTTATTTTCCAAATAATGCTGACAGCATTTGATTTTGTATTTTTATTTTCTACTAGGCTCATGATGGGAACTGTTACTTAAGATATGATGATACCAACCCAGAGAAAGAAGAGGAGAAATTTTTTAAAGCTATTCTTGAGATGGTTCAGTGGTTAGGTGAGATAATATTTACTTTTTAACAACATTTACAACTTGCTTCCATTATTTTACAATCAGCTGCATACAAGCTGTGGTATGATGTGTGAGTATGAGCAAATATATTCTGTAGAATTCACATTTATGAATTTTTTATTTCACATTCCATAGAATTCATTTGATAAATAATTATCTATAATTTGTAGGTGCAGATATTTCTTTAATCTTTTCCAAAATTATTTTGCAATCTTGTATTACTTTTATTAGGTTAGGCCAATTTTTACCTGAATGTGGTTTGAAAAGGACCTTTTTGTATTTTATTGGCTCAAATGCTTGCATATGATGTATGATTGTTATGCTTAATGTTTTTTATGAAGCAGTTTTAAAATAAAAGATTGAAATTATGATAATGTTTTACAGGATACAAACCATTTAAGGTTACCCATGCCTCAGATAATTTTGACAGATTATATGAGCTGGCTGTAGAATTGATCAAGAGAGGACATGCATATATTTGTCATATGAAATCTGAAGATATAAAAGGTTTCAATCCTCCAGATTCTCCATGGAGAGACAGACCTATTGAAGAATCTCTACAGTTATTTGAAGTAAGAATATCTCATTATCACTATTTTTTAAAATTTCCTTTGATTATTTGTGATAATTTTTCGATTTTCTCAGTCATATAGAAAGAAAATGTATGATGTCGTTAACCTATGTCATTGATATTGCCCAGGAAAACAGTGATAAACAGATTATTGATGGTCTTTCAAACTCAAGGATGTCTCTCAGCTACATCTCATCTCTGGGCTGTCACCCTTCAATATTGTAACTAAGAAACACCCTCTCATTTGAAAAACCATCGATAATCTATAAATCTATCATAGATAATAAAAGAGAACTTGTATAGTCTTAGTGCAGAAATTGGTCAAGCATTTCAGATGATTGGATTTCTGTTATGTTTATTTGAATAATTAGTTTGCTGGTAAAATCAGTTTGCTTATGTTTAACTGATTTCAACAAGTTATCATTCTAGAAAAATAAAGGAATTCCTTTATTTGAGTAAAAGGAGTTGTAGTGTATACATCATGATAGGAACCCAACAACCTAATAACCAAAAGACATCTTGATATCAACTTATGGTCTTCAACAATAGTCAGGTGTATTAACAATTTGTGGAAGCTCTAAATTTCAGAGAAAATTAGGAGAGAGGCTATCAAATATCTGCCAAAACACCAATTTTTATGCCCCACCGTAGCGGTGGGGGCATTAAGTTTTACCCTTGTCCGTCTGTACATACGTACGTCCGTACGTCCCAAAATTGGTTTCCGTTCTCTAACTTGAGTTTGCCTCAAACAAATGTTATGAAACTTATACACAATGCTTATTACCACAAAACACAGTTCAAGTTTGAATTTTGGTGGCATCACTTTAACCTTTCTAGAGTTATGCCCCTTTATAAATGGAAAAATTGCAAAATTTTTATTTTCTTCTTGATATCAAGTAATTTTTAAAATTGGAGTTATCTTCCTTTGTCCATGATTATAGATGAATCAACTACAATCAATACTTTATACAATGCAATGTTTAATTTTGACTTCCACTGATAAAACACAGATCAAGTTGAATTTGGGTAGTGTAACTTTAACCATTATTGAGTTATGCCCTTTATAAATCGAAGATTGCAAAATTTTTAGTTTCCATTCTGTAACTTAAGTTTGCCCCAACCAAACATTATGAAACCTATACACAATATTCATTACCACGAAACTAAGATCAAATACAAATTTTTTGTTTCCGTTTTCTAACTTCAGTTTGCCTCAACCAAATGTTATGAAACTTATACACAATGCTTATTACTACATAATACAGATTAAGTACGCAATTTGGTGGCGACACTTTTACCATTCTTGAGTTATGTCCCTTTATAAACATAAAAATTGCTGAATTTTTTAGTTTGTTTCAACCAAATGTTATAAAACTTATACACAACCGTTCTAGAGTTATGCGTGTTTACAAATAGAAAAATTGCTGAATTTTTAGTTTCTGTTCTCTACTTAAGTTAGCCTCAATCAAATGTTATGAGACTTACACACAATGCTTATTACCACAAAACTCAGATCAAGTTCAAATTTGGGTAGCGTCACTTTTACCGTTCTTCAGTTATGTCCCTTTATAACTATATGATATGCAAGCGGGGCATCATCTGTGTCCACATGTGGACACTATCCACATTTATTTGTATTGACCACCATCCAAAAAAGAGAGATGACAATACCATTAAAAGATGCAAATATGTAAATAACATTTACAGTAAAATGCATGTGATAAGCCATACATGTTGAAATGGAACATTATGTAAAACTTCAATTTTCCACAGGATATGAAGAATGGAAAGATAACTGAAGGTGATGCTACATTGCGAATGAAAACAACATTGGAGGAAGGAAAGAAAGATCCAGTGGCATATAGGATAAAATTTACCCCTCATCACAGAACTGGGGATAAATGGTAAAAAAACCTATAAATGATCTACTGTGGATGACAAAATTCATTTTTGTAGACAAAATTCAATTTTGTGTTTATTTTTGTGTTGACAAAATTGACTTTTGTGACACAAAATTGAATTTTGTAATGACAAAATTCATTTTGTCATGACAAAATTCAATTTTGTGTTTATTTTGTGTAGACAAATTGACTTTTGTGACACAAAATTGAATTTTGTAATGACAATTCATTTTGTAGACAAAATTCATTTTTGTCATGAGAAAATTCAATTTTGTGTTAAATTTTCACTTCTGTCTAACAAAACTCAATTTTGTCTACACAAAAAATAGAAGTTCTAGAAAAAATACAAAAATTATTTTGACAAATGTTTTCTTATTCAAAAAATGAACAAACTAAAAACTGAATTGTGAATTTTTGTACTGTGACTCCGTAGGTACATTCGTCCGTAGGCATGACTATGCTCATGATGCTTGGATCTGATATAACGTGTATAGTATAAATGACTCGTATTACAATATTTGTACATAAGGTCCAAGGACTATGACAATCATATATACTTATACTGATTTCCACTTTAAAATTTTGTTTGATTTTTTAATCTCCGTATATGTTAACTACAAGTCTATCCAGTATTTCATTTTTTAATGAAATAGCTTTGATCAATACATTTTTTGCTAAACCAGCAAAGCAGATTACTGTGACTGACAGTATGACTACTTAATTCTTCACATAATATTTGGAGAATAAACTTATATAATTTGAAATGCTGCTGTAACTAAAGTCCTTCGGTAAGAAAGTAAGAAAATTTTATTTTTTTTTGTAGCTCAGAAAACCCCACATAGTTCAATTTTAATTTTAACAAATCAACAAGTTACGCCCTCCGTCGTCTTTTGGAAGCACGTGTTGGGAATGCCGTTTTTCCGCCATGGAAAATAACATGCACGGTTCTACTTCTGCTTCTACCGCAACTTTAGGATGCACATGTTAATATTTTATAGAAAAAAAAGGTTGATTTGTGCTGAGACTACTACAATACCCGTGTTATAGTAGTCTCAGATTTGATTAGAATAATTATTCAAATATTAAGTATCGATAAATGTATATCAATATTCTCAGTGTAATAATTGTCACCGATATATATCAAAACTGTTATTTTACTTAGCAAGCCGTGATCTGTTTACATACGATATAACACACATATTTGATTAGGGATACCCACTGTGCGTCACTTCGTTTGGTATAAGAAGTGAGTTGTAGTGGCGTGCTTTACTAAATCGTTCAGGTGTTCAAATGACAAACTGACAGTAATTTGCAGATATCTCGATCATTATAAGATGAAATTATATCGGGTTTTTTGCATTCTTAAACGTTAATTACGTTTGTCATTATTTTTATCAGTACCAAATCTTTCGTTGATTTGAAAGTATTATTTTCATGGACATTTGATTTCTCGTTCTGCCAAAGTCGGCATACTAGCCCATAGAGAATTTGTAATTTATTAAATATTTAAATTCAGTGTTCACATTTAACAATGAAATCCATGAAAATTTGTATCCCACGAATTATAGTGAGTCCACCTTATGCAAATGGTAAAATGGTTATTGGAAATATTGATTTATCTGTAAGGAGAACACTTGGTCTTTGATTTCTTATATCGGAGTTGACAATAGAGTCATGGGATTTTTCTTAAATCTAAAATAAACACTTAATTACTTGTCTTGAGTACAGTTTAGTGTTACACCCTGTTAGGTCATGAACAAAAGCAACAAAAAATTGATTACATGGATCCTTTGCCCAATTTATTTGAAAGAAAAACAACACCTCAAGGATCTTGGACGAAATTGAATGAAAAAAATTCTTTCTGAAGGTACAAAACAAACCAAATAGGATGAAAAATGATCTTTCTGAAAGGTACTGAACCAAATGTAATAACAACATCTTCCTTATGGAATCTGGGCCACATGTAATAAAAAGCTTGTAAAGAAGAGAAAGGATAAAATATTTGTGTGTCAGGTACTGATTTAAATTTGTCTGTATCATACATACCTGATAAGTAAAGCTTGAAAGGATAATATATTTGTGTGTCAGGTACTGATTTAAATTTGTCTGTATCATACATACCTGATAAGTAAAGCTTGAAAGAAAAGACAAGTGTATCACTATTAGATGAAACAAGATTTGTTTGTCAGGAACAGATTTATAAGAAAAGTTTGGGAATTTCTTTAAATTTATTATTATTTATTTCAGGTGTATATACCCAACCTATGATTATACTCATTGTTTATGTGATTCTATAGAAAACATCACCCATTCTTTGTGTACTAAAGAGTTTCAATCAAGGTAATTATCATGTATACTTCTAGGAGAAAACATCACCCATTCTTTGTGTACTAAAGAGTTTCAATCAAGGTAATTATCATGTATACTTCTAGGAGAAAACAGCACCCATTCTTTGTGTACTAAATAAGCAATTGGTCATCTGCATGGTGTATTTGATGTTTGGAATGATTGTAAGGTGTACATCAGGCCTCGACTTCATTTACATGGATGATTGATAATGTTAAGATTATGTCTTACCTATAATATAACCCTCCTAGTAAATACTTTCAACATAACAATTTTCATCAATAAAGCAGGCAAGACAGGATCAGCTCTTTTTTATGCACCGCTGCTAGGCAAAGGGGGCATTTAAGTTCGTCCCATTTTGATTTCGGCACTCTAACAAGTTTTCCTCTTCCAAATTTTATGAAACTCATACACAATGCTAAGAACCAAAACTAGCAAACAGATATCAAAATTCACATATTATTAGCAAGCTTCAGCGGGGCATTCGTGTCCTCAGACACATTCTTCTTTTCTTTTATTTACTGTAATTTAATCTCAAAGTCACAGTTAGGCCTTCAACATAGAACAAGCACTCACACCTCATTGCTTTAAAGAAGATACTGTTCCAATGAACTGTGTTAGAATCCAACAAAAACATGTAACTTTTTTAAGAGATATACCATGGTATATTTACTTTCCAGTAGCGATTTATGTCAAATGACTAAGTATCATTTACCACTCTATCTCTATGTGCTTTTGTCATAATTAATTCTCAATATTAATTCTGAAAATCCAAATTGTGATCTTTAAAGATTCAATTAACTTGATTATTTTACATGAGCTATCAATTTTCAGTATACTGGTAATAAAGAATTCCAACAAAAACACTTTATATTTCTGAATTTATTTCAGACGGTCATCCTACTATTGGTTATGTAATGTACTGGACCTGTATTGTCCTGTCCAGTGGGAATATGGACGACTGAATCTCAACTATGCTGTTGTATCCAAACGAAAAATAGGCAAATTAATAACTGAAGGATATGTAAGGTAAATATAAGTTTAATTTGACTTTCTGGTAGAAAATATGATGGTTTTTGTATGATCTGCGACGAAAATGTTGCAGAAGGTGAGACATAGGTGTTGCTTTTCCAGCGGCGACTTTGAAGGCAACGACATCAACAATTGTTTAGTTTTCTGCTTTAGTCAGTTTGATAGGAATTACTTATGAAAGATCAATGATATTTTCTATAAAGTTGTATTACTATCAGTACATATCATTTTAAGGTCTATTTCTACAGAAAGGATGTCAAATGTAATGCTAGATTCTCTGCAAAGAAACAATAAAAAATAAATACTGTGGATTCATAATTGTTCGTTGGATACTATTTTTCGTTGATTTCGTGGGTATAGGTGAACCACGATTTTAAATTTTCAACGAGTTACAAATTTTCTATAGGCTTTGTATACAGAGATCGGCAAAACCACGAAATCAAATATCCACGAAAATGCAAGTTTTCTACAATCCGCGAAAATTGATACCAACGAAAATAAATGACTTCACAGAATATATATATATAAATATATATATTTTATCCAACGCAATCATAGGTTTGAACGTTGTTTTCAATTTAGACTTGTTTATATTTTTTCGTTTGTGCTTGTATTATATTTGCCTTCGGGTTTATATGATCCGTTCATCCTATTTTGACTCCTCAAAATTCAAGAGTCTGTCCTAAATTGAGGTAAATTATATGGCCTTCCAATAACTGTTTCGATTCCTAACATCACTGAAGAGACATTAATTGTCGAAATCCGGATATGGTGTACAAAAAATCTTTGCACCTTTGTTTGCGGTATACCATCTTCGCCGCAAGTTTATTGTTTTCTGTTTGGTATTAAATTTATAGTTAAGATCCATTTATTACACCTTGTGATCCGTTTATTTGGCAATCGCCAATGGCAGTCAGCAGGATTTAAGAACATTTGTTGTTCGACCTGTTAGTCAAATGCATTTTGTTAAAATATACTTTTTCACTTTTTTGGTCTTTTATGAAAATGTTGTTTGTGCTGTATTTAGACCCCTCTAACAAGAAATTTGTTTTGCATGCACAGGTATAAAATTGCGGTTTTATCCAACGCAATCATAGGTTTGAATGTTGTTTTCAATTTAGACTTGTTTATATTTTTCGCTTGGGCTTGTATTATATTAGCCTTCGGGTTTATATGATCCGTTCATCCTATTTTGACTCCTCAAAATTCAAGAGTCTATCCTAAATTGAGGTAAATTATGTGGCCTTCTAATAACCGTTTCAATTCCTAACATCACTGAAGAGACATTAATTGTCGAAATCTGGATATGGTGTACAAAAATCTTTGCACCTTTGTTTGTGGTATACCATCTTTGCTGCAAGTTTATTGTTTTCTGTTTGGTATTAAATTTATAGTTCAGATCTATTTATTACACCTTGTGATCCGCTTTATTTGGCAATCGCCAATGGCAGTCAGCAGGATTTAAGAACATTTGTTGTTCGACCTGTTAGTCAAATGCGTTTGTTAAAATATACTTTTTCACTTATTAGGTCTTTTGGAAAATGTTGTTTGTGCTGTATTTAGACCCTCTAAAAGAAATTTGTTTTGCATGCACACGATAAAAATTGCGGTCGATATTGGTATGACGTTGGCGTCGTCGTCGTCCAAGACACATTGGTTTTCGCACTCTAACTTTAGTTAAAGTGAATGGATCTCTATGAAATTTTACCATAATGTTCAATATCACAAAAGGAAGGTTGGGATTGATTTTGGGAGTTATGGTACCAACAGTTAAGGAATTAGGGGCCAAAATAAGCATTTTGTAACTTCCAGACATAACTTGTATGTTAGTGTATGGATCTCTGACTTTGTACCACAAGGTTCCATATCACATAGGGAATGCTGGGATTGATTTTGGGGTAATTGCCTCAAAATTTTAGGAATTAGGGGCCAAAAAGGGCAAAAACAATCATTTTCTAGTTTCATGACAATAACTTGTGTGTAAGTGTATGGATCTTTCTGAAATTGTACTACAAGGTTCCATATAAAAAGGGAAAGCTGGAATTGAGTTAGGGGTAGTTGCCTGAAACGTTTAGGAATTAGGGGCCAAGGGGCCCAAAATTAGGCATTTTAAGCATTTTCTAGTTTCCAGACAATAACTTATGTTCAAGTGTATGGATCTCTCTGAAATTGTACTGCAAGGTACCATACCTCGAAGGAAGGCTGGGATTGAGTTTGGGGTGATGAATCATAAGGGGTTCAAAAATTTGGGGGATTTTTTTTCCTTTTTCCTTTTTTTTTCTTTAAAATTTTCCATTTTAAGTTGGTTATTTCTGATTTATATTTAAAAGCAAATGATAATGATATGGCAGGAGATACACACCAAACAGGATGTGTAAATTATTATATAATAAGTATTGTGCAATAGCAAGAAATTTTCAATTGCACAGTATTGCGCAATAGCAAGAAATCTTCAATTGCACAGTATTGCGCAATAGCAAGAAATATCCAATAGCACAATATTGCGCAATACCAAGAAATTGTCAATTGTACAGTATTGCTAATAGCAAGAAATATTCAATTGCACAGTATTGCGCAATTGCAAGAAATATTCAATTACACAGTATTGTGCAAAGAAGATACCTTGTATAAATTGCTTATTTCTTGACCAATTTCAATGGGGTTTTATTCTTGAACTCTTGGGGTTCTTTAATATGCTGAATCTAACCGTGTATTAAGTTTTTGGATTTTGGGCCCTGTTTTAAATTGGTCCACATTGAGGTCCAAAGGGTCCAAAATTAAACTTTGTTTGATTTCATCAAAATTGAATTATTGGGGTTCTTTGATATGCCGAATCTAACCGTGTATTTAGATTATTAATTTTTGGTCCGTTTTCAAATTGGTCTACACTAAGGTCCAAAGGGTCCAAAATTAAACTTAGTTTGATTTTAACAAAATTGAATTCTTAGGGTTCTTTGATATGCTGAATCTAAACATGTATTTAGATTTTTAATTATGGGCCCAGTTTTCAAGTTGGTCCAAATCGGGTCCAAAATTAAACTTTGTTTGATTTCAACAAAATTGAATATATGGGGTTCTTTGATATGCTGAATCTAACCATGTATTTAGATTTTTGATTTTTGGGCCCGTTATCAACTTTGTCCACATTGAGGTCAAAAGGGTCCAAAATTAAACTTTGTTTGATTTCATCAAAATTGAACTCTTGGGGTTCTTTGATATGCTGAATCTAACCATGTATTTAGATTTTGGATATTGGACCATAATAGGTGAATGTCCAATTTAAAATTTTTAAGTTCTTAGACCACATTCATTCTGTGTCAGAAACCTATGCTGTGTCAAATATTTAATCACAATCCAAATTCAGAGCTGTATCAAGCTTGAATGTTGTGTCCATACTTGCCCCAACTATTCAGGGTTCGACCTCTGCGGTCGTATCAAGCTGCGCCCTGCGGATCATTTTATTATCCAATGCAATCATAGGTTTGAACGTTGTTTTCATACACAAGTATTTGAAATTTTATTTATTTTATGGATTATATTTTATGGATTATATGTCAGAAAACATGATTATGACTGTTTATACAATAGTTACTTTTTAATCCAAAGGTTAATCCTGAATACTGGAAACATCACAAGTATCCTGTGAAGTTTATGCAACATAACAATTAAAATGATGAAAGACTTATAATCATAACACAAAAATATTTCTCATTGTGTATACAGTTTATATCATCAGGTGGCTAGGGCATATAATTATGCCCCCGCCGTAGCGGAGGGGGCATTAAGTTTTACCCTTGTCAGTCCGTACGTATGTACATACGTACGTCCCAAAATTTTTCATTTCCATTCTCTAACTAAAGTTTGCCTCAACCAAATGTTATGAAACTTATACAAAATGCTTATTACCAAAAAACACAGATCAAGTTTGAATTTTGGTGGCGTCACTTTAACTGTTCTAGAGTTATGCCCTTTACAAATGGAAAAATTGCTGAATTTTTATTTCCTTTTATGAAAATGTTGTTTGTGCTGTATTTAGACCCTCTAACAAGAAATTTGTTTTGCATGCACAGGTATAAAAATTGCGGTTTTTATCCAACGCAATCATAGGTTTGAATGTTGTTTTCAATTTAGACTTGTTTATATTTTTTCGTTTGGGCTTGTATTATATTTGCCTTCGGGTTTATATGATCCGTTCATCCTATTTTGACTCCTCAAAATTCAAGAGTCTATCCTAAATTGAGGTAAATTATGTGGCCTTCTAATAACCGTTTCAATTCCTAACATCACTGAAGAGACATTAATTGTCGAAATCTGGATATGGTGTACAAAAAATCTTTGCACCTTTGTTTGTGGTATACCATCTTTGCCGCAAGTTTATTGTTTTCTGTTTGGTATTAAATTTATAGTTAAGATCTATTTATTACACCTTGTGATCCGTTTATTTGGCAATCGCCAATGGCAGTCAGCAGAATTTAAGAACATTTGTTGTTCGACCTGTTAGTCAAATGCGTTTTGGTAAAATATACTTTTTTCACTTATTAGGTCTTTTGGAAAATGTTGTTTGTGCTGTATTTAGACCCCTCTAAAAAGAAATTTGTTTTGCATGCACACGTATAAAAATTGCGGTCGTATATTGGTATGACGTTGGCGTCGTCGTCGTCCGAAGACACATTGGTTTTCGCACTCTAACTTTAGTTAAAGTGAATGGATCTCTATGAAATTTTACCATAAGGTTCAATATCACAAAAGGAAGGTTGGGATTGATTTTGGGAGTTATGGTACCAACAGTTAAGGAATTAGGGGCCAAAAAGGGGCCAAAAATAAGCATTTTTGTAACTTCCAGACATAACTTGTATGTTAGTGTATGGATCTCTCTGACTTTGTACCACAAGGTTCCATATCACAAAGGGAATGCTGGGATTGATTTTTGGGGTAATTGCCTCAAAATTTTAGGAATTAGGGGCCAAAAAGGGCAAAAACAATCATTTTTCTAGTTTCATGACAATAACTTGTGTGTAGTGTATGGATCTTTCTGAAATTGTACTACAAGGTTCCATATAAAAGGAAAGCTGGAATTGAGTTAGGGGTAGTTGCCTGAAACGTTTAGGAATTAGGGGCCAAAGGGGCCAAAATAGGCCAAAATAGGCCAAAATAAGCATTTTCTAGTTTCAGACAATAACTTATGTTCAAGTGTATGGATCTCTGAAATTGTACTGCAAGGTACCATACCTCGAAGGAAGGCTGGGATTGAGTTTGGGGTGATGAATCATAAGGGGTTCAAAAATTTGGGGGATTTTTTTTTCTTTTTTCCTTTTTTTTCTTTAAAATTTTCCATTTTAAGTTGGTTATTTCTGATTTATATTTAAAAGCAAATAATAATGATATGGCAGGAGATACACACCAAACAGGATGTGTAAATTATTATATAATAAGTATTGTGCAATAGCAAGAAATTTTCAATTGCACAGTATTGCGCAATAGCAAGAAATCTTCAATTGCACAGTATTGCGCAATAGCAAGAAATATCAATAGCACAATATTGCGCAATACCAAGAAATTGTCAATTGTACAGTATTGCGCAATAGCAAGAAATATTCAATTGCACAGTATTGCAATTGCAAGAAATATTCAATTACACAGTATTGTGCAAAGAAGATACCTTGTATAAATTGCTTATTTCTTGACCAATTTCAATGGGGTTTTATTCTTGAACTCTTGGGGTTCTTTAATATGCTGAATCTAACCGTGTATTAAGTTTTGGATTTTGGGCCCGTTTTTAAATTGGTCCACATTGAGGTCCAAAGGGTCCAAAATTAAACTTTGTTTGATTTCATCAAAATTGAATTATTGGGGTTCTTTGATATGCGAATCTAACCGTGTATTTAGATTCTTAATTTTGGCCCGTTTTCAAATTGGTCTACACTAAGGTCCAAAGGGTCCAAAATTAAACTTAGTTTGATTTTAACAAAATTGAATTCTTAGGGTTCTTTGATATGCTGAATCTAAACATGTATTTAGATTTTTAATTATGGGCCCAGTTTTCAAGTTGGTCCAAATCGGGGTCCAAAATTAAACTTTGTTTGATTTCAACAAAATTGAATATATGGGGTTCTTTGATATGCTGAATCTAACCATGTATTTAGATTTTGATTTTTGGGCCCGTTATCAACTTTGTCCACATTGAGGTCAAAAGGGTCCAAAATTAAACTTTGTTTGATTTCATCAAAATTGAACTCTTGGGGTTCTTTGATATGCTGAATCTAACCATGTATTTAGATTTTGGATATTGGACCATAATAGGTGAATGTCCAATTTAAAATTTGTAAGTTCTTAGACCACATTCATTCTGTGTCAGAAACCTATGCTGTGTCAAATATTTAATCACAATCCAAATTCAGAGCTGTATCAAGCTTGAATGTTGTGTCCATACTTGCCCCAACTATTCAGGGTTCGACCTCTGCGGTCGTATCAAGCTGCGCCCTCATGGAGCATTTTATTATCAATGCAATCATAGGTTTGAACGTTGTTTTCATACACAAGTATTTGAAATTTTATTTATTTTATGGATTATATTTTATGGATTATATGTCAGAAAACATGATTATGACTGTTTATACAATACTGTGAAAGTACTTTTATTCGTGGGTATCAATTTTAGTGGTTTGAGCAAAAGTTACATGTTCGTTGGTTCTTAAATTGTGGATTTTAGTTTTTTGAAAGAAAAAAAATCGGGGGAAGAATTTAAAGTCATCTGAAACAAATACTCATGAAAATAATCATATGTTGTTTAATGATAATTGGTGGGACATTGCAAAATAAAGTGTTCATTTTCACTTACTTGTTCGTCTTTCTTTACTGACAACATTTATTAAACTTTTAATAAGATAACTGCTTTCGAATTAATCCGATTTATCTATGGTTACATATGTTCTCGATTGAAGGAAATTGCAAAGTAAATAATTTAATTGTTGAACACATGTAATCAGACATGTTGAAACTAATTACCGAGATCGATTGATGAACAGATTAACGATCATCAAAAGGTGTTAATTGGGCCATACACATGTAACTTAAAGAAAACGGTTACTTAAAACAATTGCTACAAATTTACTTTGAATTGTGGAATTAATTTTTATAAAGCCCAATATGAAATTAATTATTTTTCGTATGAGAATTATGAGGAGATAAAATGAATTCTTCATCATCACATATCATTACCAGAAGTCTGACTTTTATCGATCAAAACTAATTTTCGTGAGAATTAAAAGGTTAAAAGTTGTACAGTTTAGTTTTCTTTTAAATATAAAATGGGTAAAATCCTGTCTGAAGTTGTATATTTAGTTCATAGTGCGTTTGCTGATATTCGATGTATTCTCTAGATCATATGCCCGTATCCATGTAGCAAAACCTACAGTAATGGGGATCTTTCCATGTCTTAATTTGGACAACAGTTCTTAAATTTCGTTGGACACTTAAATTCGTGGATAAAGCCATCCACGAAAACCACGAAAATTGGTACCCCACGAATAAAAGTACTTTCACAGTAGTTACTTTTAATCCAAAGGTTAATCCTGAATACTGGAAACATCACAAGTATCCTGTGAAGTTTATGCAACATAACAATTAAAATGATGAAAGACTTATAATCATAACACAAAATATTTCTCATTGTGTATACAGTTTATATCATCAGGTGGCTAGGGCATATAATTATGCCCCACCGTAGCGGAGGGGCATTAAGTTTACCTTGTCAGTTGTCAGTCCGTGCGTATGTACATCAAGTTTGAATTTTGGTGGCGTCACTTTAACTGTTCTAGAGTTATGTCCCAAAATTTTTCATTTCCATTCTCTAACTAAAGTTTGCCTCAACCAAATGTTATGAAACTTATACAAAATGCTTATTACCACAGAACACAGATCAAATTTGAATTTTGGTGGCGTCACTTTAACTGTTTTAGAGTTATGCCCCTTTTCAAATAGAAAAATTGCTGAGTTTTTCGTTTCTGTTCTCTAACTTTAGTTTGCCTCAACCAAATACTATGAAACTTATACACAATACTTATTACCACAAAACACAGATCTAGTTTAAATTTTGGTGGCGTAACTTTAACTGTTCTAGAGTTATGTCCCTTTGCAAATGGAAAAATTGCAGAATTTTTCGTTTCTGTTCTCTAACTTAAGTTAGCCTCAACCAAATGTTATGAAACTTATACACAATGCTTATTACAACAAAATACAGATCAAGTTTGAATTTTGGTGGTGTCACTTTTACTGTTCTAGAGGTCTGCCCATTTACAAATGGAAAAATTGCTGAATTTTTCATATCTGTTCTCTGACTTAAGTTTGCCTCAACCAAATGTTATGAAACATATACACAATACTTATTACCAGTTAAAACTCAGATCAAGTACAAATTTGGGTAGCGTCACTTTTACTGTTCTTCAGTTATGTCCCTTTATAACTTTATATGATATGCAAGCAGGCGCATCATCTGTGTCCCATGGACACATTCCCATTTATTTTGTACATTGTTTCAATCTATCCATCTTTTCTTTAAAAAAAAAAAAAAAACAAGAGTTGACTTCTTTTACCATATTTACAGACAAAACCACCAATTCATCCGAGTTCAACCATAGTTTTTAGTTGGCTATTAATATTTTCTTATATTTTCTTTGATATTTATTCTCTTGTCAATTCTCTTTAAAAATCGTTTTTCAAAAGTTTGATGCTAGGGACTATTTTGATTTAGGTGAGTAAGGTTGTGCTACTCTTTAGATGTATCAGTTATTCCCACTGTATGGACAGATTTTTAATTTTTACCCATTATCCTTTCTTTCCTAATGACATAAGTTTCTGCAATTACTTTTTCTCATGATCAAATATTTGCCATGCATTGTTTATGTTGACAGAGATTGGGATGACCCAAGATTGTTTACATTAACAGCTTTACGAAGACGTGGTTTCCCACCAGAGGCTATCAACTTATTCTGTGCAAAAGTAAGAGTGTTAACATTAAACTTAAAAGAAAAAAATAACTACTAATCATATCCTTAATATGAATTAAAGTTGATGTGGGGCATAGGTCAATTAGACAGCAAATAGTAAGAAGTCATCTAGACTGGTACTGGTCAAAATAGGGAAGGAAAGTTAATTGTGATGTAAATTTTTTCTAAAAATAATAAATTCTACATTGTTTTTATCATTACTCAGTCCATAGAGAGTTTGAAAAAAGTGTAAATTTCTTCAAGAACTATCAACTATGAAATAACTTTTAGTCAAACAGGATTGTCTGCTATAGTCATGTCATTTTCAGGACTAAATTGAGAGTATTATAATTTGTAGGTAGGAGTCACAATGGCTCAGACAGTTTTAGATCCTTCAATGCTAGAGGCTTGTGTTAGGGATGTACTTAATGTGACTGCTCCAAGGTAAGTAGGGGTCACAATGGCTCATACAGTTTTAGATCGTTCCATGCTGGAGGCTTATGTTAGGGATGTACTTAATGTGACTGCTCCAAGGTAAGTAGGGGTCACAATGGCTCAGACAGTTTTAGATCGTTCCATGCTGGAGGCTTATGTTAGGGATGTACTTAATGTGACTGCTCCAAGGTAAGTAGGGGTCACAATGGCTCATACAGTTTTAGATCGTTCCATGCTGGAGGCTTGTGTTAGGGATGTACTTAATGTTACTGCCCAAGGTAAGTAGGGTCAGAATAGCCCAGACAGTTTTAGATCGTTCCATGCTGGAGGCTTGTGTTAGGGATGTACTTAATGTGACTGCTCCAAGGTAAGTAGGGGTCACAATGGCTCAGACAGTTTAAGATCATTCCATGCTGGAGGCTTGTGTTAGGGATGTACTTAATGTGAATGCTCCAAGGTAAGTAGGGTGGGTCACAATGGCTCAGACAGTTTTAGATCCTTCCATGCTGGAGGCTTGTGTTAGGGATGTACTTAATGTGAATGCTCCAAGGTAAGTAGGGGTGGGTCACAATGGCTCAGACAGTTTTAGATCGTTCCATGCTAGAGGCTTGTGTTAGGGATGTACTTAATGTGAATGCTCCAAGGTAAGTAGGGGTGGGTCACAATGGCTCAGACAGTTTTAGATCGTTCCATGCTAGAGGTTTGTGTTAGGGATATACTTAATGTGACTACTCCAAGGTAAGTAGGGTGGGTCACAATGGCTCAGACAGTTTTAGATCCTTCCATGCTGGTGCTTGTGTTAGGGATGTACTTAATGTGACTGCTCCAAGGTAAGTAGGGGTGGGTCACAATGGCTCAGACAGTTTTAGATCGTTCCATGCTGGAGGCTTGTGTTAGGGATGTACTTAATGTGACTGCTCCAAGGTAAGTAGGGGTGGGTCACAATGGCTCAGACAGTTAAAGATCCTTCCATGATGGAGGTTTGTGTTAGGGATGTACTTAATGTGACTGCTCCAAGGTAAGTAGGAGTCACAATGGCTCAGACAGTTTTAGATCCTTCAATGCTAGAGGCTTGTGTTAGGGATGTACTTAATGTGACTGCTCCAAGGTAAGTAGGGGTGGGTCACAATGGCTCAGACAGTTTTAGATCCTTCCATGATGGAGGTTTGTGTTAGGGATGTACTTAATGTGACTGCTCCAAGGTAAGTAAGAGTCACAATGGCTTAGACAGTTTTAGATCGTTCCATGCTAGAGGTTTGTGTTAGGGATGTACTTAATGTGACTGCTCCAAGGTAAGTAGAGGTCAGAATGGTCCAGACAGTTTTAGATCCTTCCATGCTGAAGGCTTGTGTTAGACATTCTTTTAAGCTAGGTTGAAAACTAGAAATGGTGTTTTAATTCATTTAATAATAGTGGCGGCTTAGATTTTTTGAAGTTATCTAATTTAATCTCAAAACAATCAAATTGTCTTGTAATGTTTGAAAATAGCCAGATTGGTAATATTTTACAAGCTACTTTTGATTATGAATAATTACAATATAATACAATTTCAAATTGAGATTTCCCTAGAAAGAAAGATAATGCTTTACCTTGTGTTAACATGCATAAAAACATTAAATTCTTCATATTAAACTAATACCTAGCTAATATAAAGAAAAACATAATTTTTAATGTTTCTCAAATCTCTACGAAATAACAATTGCAAAGTTATGTATTAAGTCTGAGTTGCATAATATTTTGTGAGAGAAACAAAAACCTGGAAACTTTTACTTATCTTACCTTTTGTGTCATTCATAAAATAAAAAGAGTGGATTTGTCCAGTGTTCATTTTTAACTGGTATAAACAAGTTGAAGGGAACTGAGTTCAATTGCAATATCTTGTTGAATTATATAAATGTTATGTATTATAAAGGTCTTTTGTGTAGCATAACAAACCTTAATATTTCAGAGCAATGGCTGTTTTAGAACCTTTGAAAGTTACAATCAGTAATTTCCCAGGTGATCATTCAGGGAGTCTGGTCATTCCTAATTTCCCTGCAGATGAAACTAAAGGATCTCATACTATTCCTTTTACCTCAACTATTTTTATAGAAAGGAGTGACTTCAAAGAGGTAATTGACATTTAAAAAAAAGGTTAAAGTATTTATCCACTTTAAATTTTCATTTTGGCTCTTTAAGAAGGTTGTTAAACTAATGATAAATTGGCATTTGAAAGTGATTTTGAATTTTATTTATGACTTGTATAATTTTGAAGGAATTTTGATATTGAGAATTATTTGAACTTATATTCTAGTAACTATTTAAAGATGAAAAGAAAAAAAAATGAATAATGTTTTGAAGATCAAACATTTCTTTTCTGTTTTGCTTTTTCTATTGCATCATTTATCTTAATATATAACAGTTTCTGAAACTTCAGTATCTTCATTATATCTTTTCATATAATGACAGAAGCTTTCATTTTGTTTTTATAGAAAAATTATTTTTTTTACAAATTTTTACTTCAGAAAGCGGATAAGAATTATAAAAGATGGTCTGCAGATCAACCTGTAGGACTTAGACATGCTGGTTATGTCCTGAGTATAGACAAAATAAACAAGGTAAAGTAAAAGTATTTTCATGGGTATTGTAATATTAGCAAAAACGTCCTTCATTCTTTCAGTCAACATATGATTTCTTTAAACCAAAATAAAATGACTAAAACTTACAAAAATCAATTAAATTTTTTTGTTTTAACATTATTGTTTTGTAATCTCAAAATTCATTTATATGTGTACAAGAGCTTACATGTATACAATACACTGTATGACAAAAGTATCACATTTAGTCAGACAGAAAGAGCTCAGAAACTGGAGATGTTTTTATACGACCGCAAAAAATTGTGTTCCTATATTGCCATCACGTCGTCGTAGTTGTCCAAAGACATTTGGTTTCCGGAGAATAACTTTAGTTTAAGTGCATGGATCTCTATGAAATTTAACCAAAAGGTTCAATACTACAAAAGGAAGGTTGGGGGTGATGGTCCCAACCGTTTGGGAATTAGGGGCCCAAAACAAGCATTTTTCTAGTTTCAGGACAATAACTTGTGTACAAGTATTTTGATTGCTCTGAAATTGTACCACAAGGTTCAATACCACAAGTAGAAGGTTGGGATTCATTTTGGGGGTAATTGCCCAAACCGTTCAGGAATTAGGGGCCAAAACAAGCATTTTTCTAGTTTTCAGACAATAACTTGTGTTTAAGTGTATGTATGTATGTCTCTTAAATTGTACCACATTTTACAAAAAGAAAATTTCTTCACAAATATTATTATTTTTTATGGAAAAGGGGGGGGGGTCATTTGTTTTCCTCAACATTTAAGAAATTATCAATTTTCAAAAAAAAATTGGGGTCACAATTTATTTTGCTAATTCTATGTATATAGTCTGAAAACAGATTTACTGAGTATTGCGCAACAACACAGTGTATTGCACAACAGCAAGAAATCTTCAATTGAATATAAATTCAAATCATATAACCAATTTCAAGTTCTTTGACTACATTTGTTCTGTGTCAGAAACCTATAATGTGTCAAATATTTAATTACAATCCAAATTCAGACCTGTATCAAGCTTGAATATTGTGTCCATTTTTGCCCCAACTGTTCAGGGTTGGACCTCTGCCGTTGTATCCAGCTGCGCTTGGCGAAGCACATTTTTTATTCAGATCATCAAAACTTTTATTTGCTAATCATGAATTTTATACCCATGTAATTGATTACTGTGGATTCATTATTATTCGTGGGATACTCATTTCGCTGATTTCATGGATGTAGGTGAACCACGAATTTAAATTTTTAAGGAAGCAAGGAAGTACAAATTTTCCATAGGCTTGAATGCAAACCTCAGGAAAGCCAAGAAATCAAATATCAACGAAAATACATTTTTTCTCAAGCTACAAAAATTTGTATCCATGAAAAATAAATGAATGCACAGTATGTGTTTACATATGTGAGTTGGAAACTTACTGTATTTATAATTATGCTTTAAATAATCAATAATCAGTAACAAATACTTATTGTAGTTGTGAAATGACTGATACCATTTTAGTACAGTTCATAGTAATGAAATCTGGCAAATGTTATTACTGAATTAGAAATAGGATATGGTTGGTTGTTGTTAAAAGTACTATATAAATTGTACACTTATGATTGCTTGTATTATAGGACAGTGAAGGTAACATCACAGACTTAGAAGCTTCCTGTACTAAAACAACAGAAACTGAAAAACCTAAAGGATTTATACACTGGGTTGCTAATCCTATTGTTTGTGAAGTCCGTCAATATGAACGTCTGTAAGTAAAACATGTATTAAACATTTCATTCTCCAATCCCATTGTTTGTGAAGTCCATCAATATGAACGCCTGTAATAAAAAAATATGTAAAAACGTTTTATATGCATCACTGGTTTGAGAGTTGAGATGTTCCAATTGTACTTTCATCTTTTATTTAATATGATGATAATATAAGACACATTTGATATGTTATTGCTGTTCATGCAACATAGATTATAGATCTTTTAACAATGGATAAATTACAGATTTGACAAGGCTTGTCAGCTATACATTAATTGTATGATTGGTTGTTTGTTTGCTTTGTGCTACAGTGCAGGATTCAGGAAATGTCTTTTTTATGTCTTTTGACAACCGTACTATATCTCAGTGTACCATGGTGACCTTGGTGAATCCTAAGTTCTATCTTGAGTTCTTCCCATAGCAGAATTGGCAATTTTCCAATTGATGTTTATTACTGAATTATCAGAGTTGTATTAGATTTAAACATAAAAAAAAATTATTTGAGATTTATGTGAATACATGACCATTTTTGTCTCGCCTTGACAGAGTCAAAAAGCAAGACCTAGGTATGCTGTTTCCGACGGGGGCCCCATCAACAATGTACAAGTTTGTGATTAGGTCCTGTTATGGGGAACGACTAGTGGTAGGTCACTGATATTTGTTATGCAGTTGTATTATCATTGGCACATCTGATTTCCATGGAGATTATTTGGCCCTGCCCCCTCAGTTATGGTCTATTGACTTTGAAACTTTTGCTTACTTAACATGTATTAGTTTGTGATTAGGTCAGTTTAAGGGGAACTATATCTGGTAGGTCAATGATAAAGGTATGCAGATGCATAAGCATTGGCACATCTCATTTCCATGGAGATTATCTAGGTCCAACCCCCTCAGTCATGGTCTATTGACTTTGAATGATTTGCATAGTTTACATGTTAAAGTTTGTGATTAGATTAGTTTAAGAGGATTAGCATTTGCAAGTCTTTTTTACCGTGGAGATTATTTGGCCCCACCCCCTTTCATGGTTCATTGACTTCAAAACTTTTACATTGTTTATAAATTCTAGTGTTTAGGTTAGTGTTAAGGGAACCACTTATGATAAGTCAATGGTATTTGGTATGCAGTGTTATGAGCATTGTCATTTCCATGGTGGTTATATGGTCCTTAACCTTAAGTCATGGTTCATTGTTTTGGTTAGTGTTAAGGGAACCACTTATGATAAGTCAATGGTATTTGGTATGCAGTGTTATGAGCATTGTCATTTCCATGGTGGTTATATGGTCCTTAACCTTAAGTCATGGTTCATTGTTTTGGTTAGTGTTAAGGGAACCACTTATGATAAGTCAATGGTATTTGGTATGCAGTGTTACGAGCATTGTCATTTCCATGGTGGTTATATGGTCCTTAACCTTAAGTCATGGTTCATTGTTTTGCATAGTTTATATGTTTAAATAATGCCATTTGTGATTTAATATTTGCATTTTACTTGAAAAACTACAAAAAGGCAGGACATATCTCTGTGTCAACAGTTTATACAATATGTTCCAATTATTTTTAAATAGAATCACTCTTTTAATTAAGCTTGTTGATGGCTATACATTAATTCAAAGAGTGTCATGTTGTAACATGTATTATATCGTGAATTTACATAAAGTAAATGCTAGATTTTTATCATTTTATAGTATATGTATTTGAGAGAAAAAAAATGTTCTAATGGATACATAGTAGCAAAGAGACTAGAAACTGAAATAGGATAATGACCAGCTTCTAATTATTTAGGGTTTTAAAATTTCTTGATTGTTATTTTAAGCAGTTGGATGTAAAATTTCAGGTTTTTCCATAAAAGTCCAGAGGATCCAAGTGAAGTTCCTGGAGGATTTTTAACAGATATTAATCCGGTAAATTTTCATACACTATTTGTAATATATCTGATGTTTTTTTCAGACTACTTGATACTTAATAATATTTTTTTTAGATAACTCATTTCTAAAATTTCCCAAAGGCTTTCCTGAGTTTTATAACTTTACAACGAATATATAATTTTATTGATTGATTGTTGGTTGCTGGACGTCCAGTGGTATATAATTTTAAATTCAGAGGAGGAATAAAAATTGACAGGACTTATATCCTATTTCTCATGGGAAAATTAAAGTTTTTCCTTCAGCAACAGTCTTATTAACAATTTACAAATAATTCTACATTCACTTAGTGTAATGATATTGCTATATCATCTTATCAATCTATTTACATTTATAGAAACTCCGCCTATCTTATCTTGATTGACAATATGAACAGTAACACGTGCTTAAAGTTCATTGACTTTATCTATATATAACACACTGGGGTTTTATATCATGTTCAGTTCTATATCATGTAGTCTTACAATAAACATGTATTAATTATATGGATTAACTCAATTGGCCTCTAACAATGGTAACATAACATGGTATCAAAACGACTTCAAAATAGTTAATAGCAAATGCTAGCGTTATTGTTTGGTGGGGAAAAGATAAAAGAAAGAATGGATGGTCATTTCAAGCAACCGCCAGATTTTTCCCATGAAGACAACCTATCCGAGAAATGGAAAAGGTGAAACAAACAATGAACTTGTACCTAGAAGTAGCGATGGGTGAAAAAACAGAAAAGGAACAGTGCAGAGCTGTCTTATATGTCATTGGATTAGAAGGCCGTGAAATTTACAATACATTCAATTTTGGTGAAAATGAAGCTGATAAACTTGAAGTACTGCTGAAAAATTCGAGGACTATTGCATCCCGAAGAAAAATGTTACAGTACTCAGACATCGTTTCAACACACGCGTTCAAAATCCGAGTGAAAGTATTGATCAGTATTTAACAGACCTGAAGTTAATTGCCAAGAACTGCGAATTTGAACACTTAAAGGATGGACTCATTCGTGATAGAATAGTTTGTGTACGAACTCTTCCAGAGTAAAAGAACGTTTACTTGAGAGGATGGGTTGACACTGGACAAAGCTGTTGGTATTTGTCGCGCCGACGAAGAATCTAGAAAACAGATGAAAACGTTAAGCGAGGAAGAACAAGTACACGCTTTGAGGAGGAAACTCAAAATCAAAGAACCAACATCAATGAAGGCTACGCAAAGAAAGGTCCGAGCAGGCGAGATCATGAGAAGCGAGAGTCGAATTCGAGTTTCAGTTGTGGAAAGTGCGGAACAACTCACGAGAGAAGAAACTGTCCCGCATACGGTAATAAGTGCCATAAATGCAAAAGCGAATCACTATCAGGAGTTTTGTAAATCAAAGTTTTGAAAAGTGTTCACGGATTAGATGAATATTCTTCATGTGAATCGGACGGAGAAAATTACTTCGTAGGAGCAGTAAACAGAAAACGGAAATCAAAGAAAATGCTTGCTTTTCATCATTCAAATTGCAAGGTAAGACAGTACAATTTAAAATCGATACTGGTGCTCAAGTCAACATCTTACCGCTTTCAATTTACAAGAAATTGTCAAACGTCAAATTAAGCAAAACTTCCACTTCTCTTACTAGCTATTCAGGAGATAAACTCAAAGTTGTAGGAAAATGTTCATTGCATTTAAAAGACAAAAACTGTGAATTCTTTGTGACGGACACAAATCAATCTCCGCTATTAGGATTCAAGGCATCACATGAGTTAGGTCTAATTCATGTTATCATGACGGTACAAACAGGCGTTGACGATCCTGTCAAATCGTTTCCGAAAGTCTTTACAGGCTTAGGATGTCTAGAAAAACCGTACCATATTAAAATAGACTCAAGCGTCAATCCTGTAATAAACCCGCCGAGAAAGATACCAGCCGCGCGAGAAAAGCTTAAAGGTACATTAAAAGAAATGGAAGACAAAGAAGTAATCCGAAGGTCGATGAACCGACAGACTGGGTGAATTCGTTGGTTGTTGTAGAAAAGCCGAAAACAGGAAAGTTGAGGATTTGTTTAGATCAAGAAATTTGAATAAAGCGATAAAAGAGAACATTTTGCGCTACCAACAATAGAGGACATAACCACACGACTGACAGGTGCTAAGTATCTGAGTAAACTAGATTGTAATAATGGATATTGGCAGTTACGCATGGATAAAGAGAGCCAACTCCTTACTACGTTTAACTCTCCATTCGGGAGGTACTGCTTCTTGCGAATGCCTTTTGGAATTAAATCGGCTCAAGAAGTCTTTCAAAAGCAGTGTCACAATTGTTTGAGAACTTAAAGGAGTTGAAACTGATTTCGACGACATTCTAGTGTAGGGAACAACGCGAAAGGAACACGATGATAGACTTCGCTCAGTTCTCAACAGATGTCAAGAGGTTGGACTTACGTTAAATGCCGAAAAATGCAAGTTTCGAGTCAAAGAGGTGACGTACATAGGACACACTCTAAGCGCAGATGGAGTAAGACCCGATCAGGAAAAAATACGGGCTATCAAAGAAATGCCGCCTCCAACAGACAAAAAAGGGTACAACGATTACTAGGGACCATTAATTACTTAGCAAAGTTTGTTCCGAACATGTCAGCAGTTACAGAGCCTATCAGAAAGCTATTGAAAGAAGAACACGAATTCATTTGGACACATGAACAGCAACAAGCATTTGAGAAATTGAAAGACATTATAACAAAGAATCCAGTATTAAGTTTCTACGATGTGTCAAAACCAGTAACTGTAAGTTGTGATGCATCTCAATGCGGTCTTGGGGCAATGTTGATACAAGACAAAAAACCTGTTGCATATGCATCAAGATCATTGACAGATGCCGAGAGCAGATATGCCAACATAGAAAGAGAATTGCTTGGTGTGCTATTTGGATTGGAAAGATTTAATGATTATACGTATGGTAAACACATAAATGTTGAATCTGACCACAAACCGTTAGAGATGATCGTGAGAAAATCTCTAGGGTGTGCTCCGCCACGACTACAGAGGATGTTATTGAGGTTACAAAATACGATTTCTCACTGAAGTATATACCAGGAAAGATTTAATAGTTCCAGACATGTTATCGCGACGCCGATAAAGATCAACACAAATAATGAAGTGGAAAATGATATAGAGTGTTTCGTGAACATGGTCATAAGAAATACATCAATGTCTGATAGAAATCTAGAACAAATAATGGAAGAAACTTCAAAGGATGATACATTACAAACATTGACCAGGCTAATAATAGACGGCTGGCCAGATGAGAAAAATGAGGTTCCCAAGGAGGTTTTGAATACTGGAATTTCCGGGATGAATTATCCAACGTAAATGGAATTATTCTAAAAGGAGAAAAGATAATTATTCCAGCGAGTATGCGAAAGAATATGCTCAACAAACTACGAAGGACATTTGGGAATAGAAAAACCGAAAATTAGCAAGAGACTCTATATTTTGGCCAGGAATCAATGCACAGATTACTGACTTTATTTCAAAATGTAGTGTGTGCTTAGAAAGCAGAAGATCAAACACAAAAGAGCCAATGGCAGAAAGTGAAACTCCAGAACTACCGTGGATGACAGTTGGTACTGATATTTTTATTGGAACAATAACAATTACCTAATCATTGTCGATTACTACTCAAGATATTTTGAAATTGCGAAATTAGAGAACATCGTGTCATGCGTTATAACACACATGAAATCCGTTTTTAACACGGCATACCGTCAAATCCGAAGTGATTCAGGATCACAATACGTATCAGCTGAATTTCGACAATTTGCAGAATCATGGGGATTCACACACAGTGTCTAGTCCACACTATCAACAATCCAATGGACTAGCCGAAAGATTCGTTCAAAGCGTTAAGAAAATGCTAAGCAAATCTAAACAGGACGGAAAAGATCCGTATATTGCTATGTTAAAATACAGAAATACGCCATTGGAAAATCTTGACTCACCAGCTCAACTCTTAATGAATAGAAGGTTGAGGACAACTATTCCAACAATAAAGAACCGTTTGAAACCAAAATGCGGTAATTTGAAGAACACGCAAAGGAAAATGAAACAACAAAAATGAATCAAAAACAATATTACGATAAAAGTTCAAAACCATTACCGAACTACAACCTAATGACACTATACGATTCCAGCACAATCCTAAAGGAAAATGGGACCAAGGAACTGTCGTGAAAATAATAACACTCGAACTCATACGTCATTGAAACACCAGAAGGACAAATTTTCAAACGAAACAGAAAACATTTATTGAAAACAAAAGAAGACAAAATCGAACAAACATCTCTAGAAGAAGCAAATGAAAACAATCACAACGATTTTGACAATATAACTGATGAACACTCTTTAGAACCATCGTTTGTTAGAAGAAGTGAGAGATCCGTCAAAAACCTACTCGACTAATAGAGGTGTTAAATTCAAAAGAAATCTGAGTAGTGCCGTAAGGGACAGAATAATGCCCTTGCTCAGATTTTGCAGTAGGAAAAGGCAGGATAGTCTATCCTGACCTTACGTTTGTATGAAATTATTTAAATAGATAATCACAATTTATTAAAACTTGTCCGTCAAAATTATTTAATTTAGTATCGCTTTCTATTCTTTGGAGAAAACATTTTCTCTATTTTCTTTATTGATCAACATGTGATTTTCTAAAGTAATTTCGTATGATCGTTAAATTTCATGCTTGTCTGTAAATATTTATCGTAGTTAATTAGATTCAACATACAACACAAACTGGCTAGACTTTCAATGTGACTTAATGAACTGTGTCAAATTTAATTGCTTGTCTCAAGAGGGGGGTTGTAATGATATTGCTATATCATCTTATCAATCTATTTACATTTATAGAAACTCCGCCTATCTTATCTTGATTGACAATATGAACAGTTACACGTGCTTAAAGTTCATTGACTTTATCTATATATAACACACTGGGGTTTTATATCATGTGCAGTTCTATATCATGTAGTCTTACAATAAACATGTATTAATTATATGGATTAACTCAATTGGCCTCTAACAATGGTAACATAACACTTAGTATGACAAAAATTGATTGGAGATTGTTCATGGTGAGACAAAATCAATTAATTATTGTCACCTTGATCTCATTTTCATGCTTCAGTGATCAGATTTGTTTCACAGAATCTATACATGAAACTTCAATGATAGACTGTACAAATGTATATGATTTGGTTGGGAGTTATCAGTTTGAAAGATTTCATTTTGCCTTTAACTCTTTTCCAGTGGTCATTTAAGTTTTTAGATTGAGTGTATAGTTGATACATGATAGGTTGAAAATATATTGCAAAAGAATAAATTACATATATATATGATCATGTGTACTTTTTTTTTTTTCATTTATGATCATGTGTACTTATCAGATTTCAGTTAACCAGCGAGTTGATGTCAGTTTGAAAGTTTATAGAAGTTTAAAAATAATTTTAATATTACAGCAAGAGAAACATTTTATTGTGTTGACTGTTGTTAAGTTAATGGAGATACAATATAAAAAAAAAACATTGGCTTTTTGAAATACCCTGTTTGGAGGGCAGATGGTATCTTTATTTTTGAACTTAAGACTTTTTCATTGTATATCTCACTGAAGGACATATCTACCATTTCAGGGTAGATAATAAAGAGCATAGTAATTTTTGGCTTTGTTTGCCTGTAGTAGGATGTTGAAATGTGATAATCAATGAACAATGGATTTTTGGGGTAAAACATCAAACACTAAAATTGAACTGTTATGACAGCTTTTTTGTTATCTCTTTGACATTATATTTATTGTATGTTGTGAGATGTATTAAAGTTTGATAAAATTCAAACTTTGGTAAATATTTAAATTTGTTCCCTAAGGGAAAGGCATATTGTTTTCCCTGAATGTAAGAATAAAAATTCCATAGAATTTATGCTAGCAGATCATGTTTTTCTGAGGGAAATGTAATTAACATGATTGGAAAAAACTTGAAGTAAAAATAGAATTGATTTTTACAGAAAATGTGCAATAAAGAAATTATGTTAAAAAAAGAAGAAATATTGATAGTTAATAAAGTAGACAAACCAACATAATTAACTTTTCTTTAAAGCAAAACTAACATAATTTTGAGAGAAGTAAATGTTTCAAAAATGATTTAGGCACCCCCCACCCCTTTAAAAAAGAAGTTGAAGATCAAATATAAACCTAGAACATACACCTCTCAATGTTAAATGCTGTTGCATGGCTATTAACTCATTGTATGCATATGTCAATATTGTACTCTCATAAAAGTTTACAACGTAGGTGGTAACATAGGAAAGATATGATCTGTGACAAATATGCAGAACATCTGAAAATATTTGATCTGTGAAAAATATGCAACCTTTGCATAAAATGAAATTGATATGCATATTGTAAAAGGTTTTTTTAATGATATGAAGTGGGTTTTTTTACATTTTATAAAATTGAATAATCCTTGCACTGTAATATTAAAATGAAAAAAAGGTCTGATTTATTGATAGGTGTTCAGTTCAAAGCAATGATGAGAAAGATTTCATTTGATTAGATATGATACATTTGTTATGAATGTGAAGATAACTTATCCTTTTACTAAGTCCCATATCTTATTACAAATCTAAGGGAAAATAATTATTTTCTATATTATCTATTATAAGCTTTGACAAAAACTATGAATTTTGGTTGAATTGACAACTAGTCAGATAATAGTAGGAAGAAAAATAGGTATGAACCATCTTTATTCATTAGAGGAAAATAAAGTTTTCGTAGTGGGGAGATAAAAAAGTGAAATTTATGGTAACTGTAAAATAGATAAAAGGTTTGATAAGTTAAGTATTGAGTTAATCAGTAAAACAAAAAAAATCAAGTTATTCTTGTGGAATTTATTTTTATTTTTTCTAAATATAGATGAGGGGGTCAAATGTGGTAGCATCAGTGTCCGGGGGTTAAACGGGGTAGCATCAGTGTCCAGTGGTCAAACGGGGTACCATCAGTGTCCGGGGTCAAACGGGGTACCATCAGTGTCCATGCCCATACCCATATATGAGAATCAAATTACTTTGTTTGAAGAAGTGTTTAAATGTCTTTTAATATAGTTGTGATCCATGTCAAAGATGGGTAAACTTTACCCCTATTCCATGCTTGTATGACTGCAATGATCATATATGAAGTTTTATCTCCTATTGCAAGATTATGTTAACTTGCATACAGGTGAACTCAAGGGAGTCAGTCGATCAGCACCCATGCAGAACAAGGGGAAATTTTACCTCCTCATTATGCTACACTTATGGTGGGGCAAATTTACTTATAGTTCATGTCTTGGATAATATGAAGTGATGCATCATTTATACTTACATACTGGCCAAAGTAGGTCAATTTTACCAATTTTCACATTTGTTCATCAAGATTCAGATCTCCTGTACCATGTTTTAATATGTATGCAAGTAAATTTTAGTAAGTAGGTTTATTTTGCCAGTAGGTCAGTATGACCTTCTTGTCCTTCTCTAGCAACTTCGGTTCATTTTTACATCAAAGTTGATTTCTTTGGTCTGTTTGATACAGGATCATTTAGCTTGCTCACAGATGTACTTTAGTGGATCAGTATCCAGGCAAAAGTAACTCGGGTGAATTTTTCTGCTTTACTAAATTTGATTTGTTTACATTAAAGTTCTGATCTCTTGTGAAGTTTGATATCAAGTGATTTAACATTGTATTCAGATGCACTGTTAAGAGTAGATTAGCATCCAGTTAAAAGTATGTCATTTTAACCAACATATGCTTTCCTGACATTGCTCAAGTTGATCTACATTTATTTTTACAGTAAGTTTTTGTACATTGACTGATATATGGTACATGTGCAATTTTTAATTATATGATAGGATAAAATTAATTTTAATGTTATATCATATCTGAGAAATAAGAAGATTTATTGCAATTTTTTCATACATTCAATAAGTTTTGAACTCTAAATCTAATAGATATGTAAGTGATTTTACAGGTTTTTTGACAAAATAACATCTGGTGCTTATCTCATGGATGATATTCAAAAGATTTATAACACATTAATTGTTCAAAATCAAGTACTCCCAAAAATGCCTTTCCATACCGTCTCTTCTAGGAATGTAAAGTGAATACCTATGATATCAATTATGTTGAGATAATTTTATTCTGAAGCACAGCCTCTCTATATTGAAGGTTTATACTTTTTTATGCCCTGCCTAGGATAGTAGATGGGCATTTTATTTTCTGGTTTTTATACACCCGTTTACGGGACTTATTATGGTATATCGTTGTCTGTCCATCTGTATGTCCATCCGTCCCTCGTCAACATGTCAGACTATAACTCAAAAACGCTTTAACCAATTTGCATGAACTTCGGTGAATTGTTAATATCTATTGATGTAAGCTTCCATTTTGATTTTCATAAATTTTAGACTTTATGTTTCCGAGTTATAGGGTTTTGTTCATTAAAAAGGGGGATTTTCCAGTTTTCGGACAATAACTCAAAAATGCTTTGAGCAGTTTTCATGAAACTTTGGTGAATTGTTTATATCTATTGACATAAGCTTCCGAGTTGTGGGGTTTTTTTATTAAAAAGGGGATTTTCCAGTTTTCGGACAATAACTCTAAAGTGCTTTGAGCAGTTTTCATGAAACTTTGATGACTGAGTTATATCTATTAAAATAACCTCCCCTTAGGTTTTTTTTTTAAAATTTCTGATATGACATTGAGGAGTTGTGGAACTTAATTAATTGAAAAAGCAGCTCTTTATTGAGTCTTCTGTCCCTCTGTCCATCCATTAGTCCATTGGTCCTGTATTAGGTTAAATTTTTGGTTTAAGGTTGGTTTAGGGCTAGTTTGTGGTCACATCATCCTGAAATTAGTTCACATGTTCATTATGAGGTTGATTATTTAATATTTATGCCAAATTAGGGGTTTTACCCAGATTTAACAGTTCACCAAACATGGAAATATGAATGTGCCAGTGGGGCATGGTTGTTCCTATGGACACATATTCTTGTTTAGTTTTAAGATGCAAATGACAGGAAGAGTTTATAGAAACAGTTATTTGATAAGTATGATATGTGAACTTGAGGAGGTTCTCCATTGTGCAAGTTTCTGGTTGAAACTTCTTCCTCTCTACTTGAAGATTACACTTTGCAGAAAATCTAGATCAGTTGATAACAAAAATAATAACTGCTTTGGGTTTTTTAACCAAGAATTATGTCCTTCAACAGAGTCGATACTATCATGGTCTCACTAGAAGTCACAGTTCAACTTCTGTATACCAGTATTGCTGCTGTTTTATATTGAAATGAACCTTTACCACATACCTTGTATATTTTTGACCCGATGAAGTTAGATAACTTGACAACTTGTGAGGGGCTCGAAATGGGAGACTTTTTATGATTTAAAAAAAGGACTACATGGGGATAAAGAAGGTAAAAATACTATTTTTCCTGACTTTGATGTGCACTATCCTCAGATGCATCAATAAGTAGTGGGAGAAAACCTATAAGTGAGGTAACATGCCTTCATAAAAGAGTGCTTTATTTTCATTTTGGAAATTGTCGGGCTTAATACATGTATAACTCATAATAGCATGTTCATTTATTTCAGAATTCCATGTCAGTGATAACCAATGCTTATGTTGATGTATCAGTGAAAGATGCCAAACATTTTGACAAGTTCCAATTTGAAAGGGTTGGATTCTTTAGTGTGGACACAGACACGCATCATTCTAAGGTAAGAAGTTTGTAGTGTCTGGTAATTAGTAAACACTAAAGTGAATTTCACTGAGTCACTAGGAATACAGGAAAATTAGCATGAGTGTTGCATAGCCCAAAAGTTGCACTGTAAGTTAAGGTAAGATTATTTAAAATGCCCTTGAGTCTGGATAGGTAAGAATATTCTGCTCCATATGTTGACAAAAATCAGTTCTTTAAAATACTGTTAATCAACCAATTTGTTCAAGCGATTTATTTTCATCAATTTCGGGAGTATAAAACAATGCAAGTGTATCATGATGAATTTGTAAAACTTAAAAAGTTAATAAGAATATCGTGAGAAGACAACCTGCTAAGTTGACCTAGAGGGCTAAAGGCAAAATAATGATTCAGTGAAAATAAGTTAGTTTACAGTATGCTTACTTTACTGGAACTTTATTTAAACTTGGTAAAACTCATTTGTTTAAGCTCATAACATTTTATCATGATCCTTTTGTATTACATATTCTGTATAATCTAGGAAAATATATCATTTCAAGTCAATTTTTTATTTTTCAGATAATTTTTAATAGGACAGTTACTCTGAAAGAGGATCCTGGGAAGAAATAGACAGTGCAATTAGAAACATTTTACAATGTCATCCATATCTATTTATTAAAGTGCTATTATTTAAGTACCATGTTTTATTATTCACTATATAACTGTTTATTTGGATGATTGAGTTATTATCAATTCAATAGCTGGTCCAATTTGAATAAGTTTTCAGCAAAGTGGTGTTTGAATGGTTCACTATAAAATTTAAGGCATATAACTTATTTGCTTGTCCAATATGGCCACCATAATGAAGCTTTTGTTGATATACTAACCTATGGGGAGAAATGTGGAAGAGTTGCAAGATTTCTGGCAAATCTACAACAAGCCTGACCACAGTCATCATAAGAACATGTAAAATAAGTTTTCTGGTTTTAGAACACCCAAATATTAGCCAAAAAAAAATTTACTGGTAATATGTCCCCTTCCAATTAGTCAAAGGGGGATAATTGTTATGAAGTAAGGAGTCCTCTTGTCAACTACTAATATATAAAGATTGTACAAACTGTAAATATACATGTTTGCAGCTGTCAAAGTATAAATTAAACCGAATCTTAGGAAGGTTTTTAGTCTAATAAAATGCTTCTCCTTAAGACTTGTCATTATTGCAAATTGAACCACTATATGACTTGTACAAAGAAATTCTCTCATGGGATTATGATGGCTTGAGCAAATTTACATATATTCTTGTAGATAAAAACACTGAAACAAAGAAAAATTAAATAATATTTTGTCATGCAGCAAGACTAAAACACCAGACTTTGACAAAATCTTTACAGAAATTAATGTCAGCAGCAATGTCACTTATTTTTATACAACCGCAAAAATTTTGTGGTCGTATATTGGTATGACGTCGTCGTTGTCGTCGTCGTCCGAAGACACATTAGTTTTCGCACTATAACTTTAGTTTAAGTGAATAGATCTCTATGAAATTTTACCATAAGGTTCAATACCACAAAAGGAAGGTTGGGATTGATTTTGGGGGTTATGGTAACAACAGTTAAGGAATTAGGGGCCAAAAATAAGCATTTTTGTAACTTCCAGACAATAACTTGTGTGTAAGTGTATGGATCTCTCTGACATTGTACCACAAGGTTCCATATCACAAAGGGAAGGCTGGAAGTGAATTTGGGGGTAATTGCCTCCAAATTTTAGGAATAAAGGGGCAAAAAACAAGCATTTTTCTAGTTTCATGACAATAAATTGTGTGTAAGTGTTTGGATATTTCTGAAATTGTACTACAAGGTTCCATATCACAAAGGAAAAGCTGGAATTGAGTTTGGGGGTAATTGCCTCCAAATTTTAGGAATTAGGGGCAAAAAATAAGCATTTTTGTAACTTCCAGACAATAACTTGTGTGTAAGTGTATGGATCTCTCTGAAATTGTACTGCAAGGTACCATATCACAAAGGGAAGGCTGGAAGTGAATTTGGGGTAATTGCCTCCAAATTTTAGGAATTAGGGCCAAAAATTTGGGGGATTTTTTTTCATTTTCTAGTTTCATGACAATACATTGTGTGTAAGTGTTTGGATATTTCTGAAATTGTACTACAAGGTTCCATATCACAAAGGAAAGCTGGAATTGAGTTTGGGGTAATTGCCCTAAACGTTTAGGAATTGGGGCCAAAAGGGGCCAAAATAAGCATTTTCTAGTTTCCAGACAATAACTTGTGTTCAAGTGTATGGATCTCTCTGAAATTGTACTGCAAGGTACCATACCACAAAGGAAGGCTGGGAATGATGATGGGGGTAATTGCCTCAATATTTTAGGAATTAGGGGCCAAAGGGGCAAAAACAAGCATTTTCTAGTTTCAGGACAATAACTTGTGTGTAAGTGTATGACTCTTTCTGAAATTGTACTACAAGGTTCCATATCACAAAGGAAAGCTGGGTTTGAGTTTGGGGTAATTGCCCTAAACGTTTAGGAATTTGGGGCCAAAAAAAACACATTTTCTAGTTTCAGACAATAAATTGTGTGTAAGTGTTTGGATATTTCTGAAATTGTACTACAAGGTTCCATATCACAAAGGAAAAGCTGGAATTGAGTTTGGGGTAATTGCCTCCAAATTTTAGGAATTAGGGGCCAAAAGGGCAAAAATAAGCATTTTGTAACTTCCAGACAATAACTTGTGTGTAAGTGTATGGATCTCTCTGACATTGTACCACAAGGTTCCATATCACAAAGGGAAGGCTGGAAGTGAATTTGGGGTAATTGCCTCCAAATTTTAGGAATTAGGGGCCAAAAAGGGGCAAAAACAAGCATTTTCTAGTTTCATGACAATACATTGTGTGTAAGTGTTTGGATATTTCTGAAATTGTACTACAAGGTTCCATATCACAAAGGAAAGCTGGAATTGAGTTTGGGGTAATTGCCCTAAACGTTTAGGAATTGGGGCCAAAAGGGCCAAAAATAAGCATTTTCTAGTTTCCAGACAATAACTTGTGTTCAAGTGTATGGATCTCTCTGAAATTGTACTGCAAGGTACCATACCACAAAGGGAAGGCTGGGATTGATGATGGGGTAATTGCCTCAATATTTTAGGAATTAGGGGCCAAAAGGGCAAAAACAAGCATTTTTCTAGTTTCAGGACAATAACTTGTGTGTAAGTGTATGACTCTTTCTGAAATTGTACTACAAGGTTCCATATCACAAAGGGAAAGCTGGAATTGAGTTTGGGGTAATTGCCCTAAACGTTTAGGAATTTGGGGCCAAAAAACACATTTTTCTAGTTTCCAGACAATAACTTGTGTTCAAGTGTATGGATCTCTCTGAAATTGTACTGCAAGGTACCATACCACAAAGGGAAGTCTGGGATTGAGTTTGGGGGTGATGAATCATAAGGGGTTAAAAATTTGAGGGGGATTTTTTTTTTTCATTTTTTTTTCTTTTAAAATTTTCCATTTTAAATTGGTTATTTCTGATTTATATTTAAAAGCAAATAATAATGATATGGTAGGAGATACACACCAAACAGGATGTGTAAATTATTTTATAATAAGTATTGTGCAATAGCAAGAAATTTTCAATTGCACAGTATTGCACAATAGCAAGAAATCTTCAATTGTAGGTTTTAAGATGGCATGAGCTGAAAACACTGTGAAAAGTCAGCTCCCAGTTTTTTGCAGTTTTTTGTGTTTTATATGAATTGTTGCATGATAAAAAGTGGATAGACTAATAGATAACAATTTGCTGAATCATTGGATGCCAATTTATGAAAAAAATTTGGTGGAACTTTTGTGATATTTACAGGACAATTTTTTTGGATTTATGTGTTCACCTATTTATTGATTTTATTTTACTTGATCACAAAGGATTTAATACAACATGCCTGGAGGCAATAGCCTTACAAGTAACAGATCTGTGAATAAAAGTGGAAAAAGTGGAAACACTGTTCAGACTTTACTAGCTGCCAAAGTAGATAAAGTTGATAAAGAAAAAACAGAAAAACCTAATAAACAACCAAAAAGAACTCACTCTGAAGTGTCAAATGAATCAAATACAAGTGTTGATCTGACTGGTATGATTAGTATACAAAGGGACTTAGAAGAAATTAAACAAAACCTTGAGGGTGGATTGAAAAAGATAGACCTTGAAAATGCAACAAAAGATCTTGTTAAGTCAAGTGATTTGGAAATCATTGTAACTTCTATTGTAAAGAATTTATTTAAGGAATTTACTTCATCATTAGAGACAAAAATTGATAAAAAAGTATCAGAAGTGATAGGGGAAATGCAAGAAAATAGATGCATTGTCAATTGAAAATGAGAACTTGAGGGAGAAAGCTGAGGTAGTTATGAAAAGCCTATCAGCAACAAAGAAAGAGTTACACCAAAATGAACGACTGACAAGAGAAGCGATTACCAGCAGTAACTATAATGAACAATATTCTCAAAAACAACATAAGAGTTCAAAACTTTCCATGGAGGGAGCGACAAGATCTGCGTGCAGATTTTATTAATAAAGTGAAAAGGACATGAATGTAGAACTCGAGGAAAGAGATGTTGTCGCCATCCATAGAATTCCATCTGACAAAGTAGGACCAAAGCCTCTCATTGTGAGATTATTTAGCAGTGATGTTAAAAGAAGAGTGATGCGAGAAAAGAAGAATTTACAGGACCATGTAAGATTTTATGATGACATTTCCAAAAGAAACATTGAACTGATGAAAAGACTAAATGAGACTGAATGGTTCAGTGATGTATGGTATTTCAACTGTGGTGTATATGGAAGGACATCTGATGGTCTACAGCTGAAGTTCAATATATTTGATGACATTTTTCTTAGATTAAGACAAAGAAAATAAGTTGTTAATTTGATACTTGACTTTCATTGTTACATATACATTATGTCTAAATGAATTTTGTTGTCTTTAAAAAGTGTTTTGCTATTTTCATGGGACAAATCTTAATACTATAAAAGTTGTCTCCACTTTGTAATATAGTCTACTATGTCATAACTGATAAATCATATAAAGAATATACAAAATTGAAGAATAATTATACTGCAAAAACTATTCTTTTTAACATTAATTTAATCAAAATGTCTGCCATTTTGATGCTAAATTTTGTTTTTATCTCTTTCTTTTCTTTCCAGTCCTTTATTCTATTTATTAATTATTACATCTTTGAAATATCATTCCATTACATTGTGTTTTGGTTTAGTTTATGGTGAGTTATCCTGCTTAATATTGTTTTATATGCTTCTATATGTTAGTGATATGTTCTTCTTTAGTATTTTTATACATATGGAGAATAATCAGATATTACATTGTACTATTATATTTTTACAGTCATGTTATGTGCTAGTGTATTTATTTACATTATATCATGTGTGCCCTAAAGGTATTAACTGTTAATTGCCAAGGTTTGGGAGATAGTTTTAAAAGAAGAGATGTTTTTAACTATTTAAGATCAAAGAATTACAATATTTACTGTTTACAAGATACTCATTTCTTATGTGAAAATGAAAATAATATACGAGCTATGTGGGGATATGATAGTTTTTTTTCATCATATAGTTCAAATTCAAGAGGTGTAGCAGTTATGTTTAATAACAATTTTGAGTTTAAGGTCCTAAAAGAAAAAAAAGATGTTGGTGGCAATTATTTAGTATTAGACTTAGTTGTTGATACTTTACATTTAACACTTGTAACTATTTATGGACCAAATATAGATAATCCAATTTTTTATGATCAAATTATGTCAATTATAGATGATTTTGGTAATGATAGCTATATGATATGTGGTGATTTTAATCTTGTTCTTAACCCTGATATAGATTATTTTAACTATTTACATGTAAATAACCCAAATGCTCGGGGAAAAGTTTTAGAAATCATTGAGGAAAGGTGTCTCATTGACCCTTTCCGAGAACTTCTGAGATTTGAAACGTTTCACATGGAGAAAAGAACCCCCTTTAAACAAGCAAGGTTAGATTTTTTTCTTTTGTCTGAAAATTTATTATGCTGTTTGAATAATTGTAATATCGAGCCTAGCTATCGCTCTGATCATTCTATGGTTATATTAAATCTAGAATTTAATCCATTTGATCGAGGAAAAGGATTGTGGAAATTTAATAATTCATTATTGTATGATCCAGAATATATAAGGATTGTTAAAGAAAAAATAGTAGAAGTTAAAAAGCAATATGTAACACCTGTTTCTGATGTAGATAGAATTGAAGACATAAATAATGAAGATCTCCAATTTAATATTAACAGTCACTTATTTCTTGAGACATTGTTGATGGAAATTAGGGGCAAAACTATATCTTATTCAAGTTATAAGAAAAAAGAAATAGAAAAACAAGAGAAAGATCTTAGAAATGAAATCCTAACTTTGGAAGAAAAAGTAGATGAAGGTTCAATACAGATTTTGGAAAAGAAAAAATATGAATTAGAAAATATAAGAAAAGAAAAAATTAAAGGGAAAATAATTCGATCAAGAATACAATGGGTAGAAGAGGGTGAAAAACCTACTAGCTATTTTTGTGGTCTAGAATCAAAAAATTTTACAAATAAGATAATACCAAAAGTAGAAAAAGAAAATGGAGATGTAATTTCAAAACAAAAGGATATTTTGAAAGAAGTAAAATCTTTTTATGAAAATTTATATCAGAATAAAGATCAGTCAAAGGGAGATAAATTCAGTAAACTAGAAGAAGGATTGAAAGATATAAAGTTTAAAAAATTAACTGATGATGAGAAAAATAATCTTGAAGGTAAAATAACAATTGAAGAAGCTGGTTTGATATTGAAAAATATGAAAAATAATAAAACACCAGGATCTGATGGTTTCTCCACAGAGTTTTTTAAATTTTTTTGGAAAGATTTGAAAATTTTTGTTGTAGACTCCTTGAACTACAGTACTGAGATTGGTGAACTGTCTGTTACGCAAAAACAAGGAATCATTACATGCCTGCCAAAAGGAAATAAGCCTAGACATTTCTTAAAAAATTGGCGACCTATATCTTTATTAAATACAGTTTATAAAATTGGCTCTGGGGTAATAGCAAAACGCTTTAAAACAGTTTTAGATAAACTGATAGATTTTGATCAAACTGGATTTCTTAGTGGGAGATATATTGGAGAAAACCTTCGTTTAATTTATGATATTATGCAATTTACTGAGGAAAAAGATATTCCAGGACTTTTATTGCTCATAGATTTTGAAAAGGCATTTGATTCAATTTCTTGGGAATTTTTAACCAGTGTCCTGAAGTTGTTCAATTTTGGAGAATCAATAATTAATTGGATTAAAGTTTTTACAACTATATTAAATCATCTGTTAATCAGGAGGACATCTATCAGAATTTTTTCTATAGAACGAGGCTGTAGACAAGGCGATCCCTTGTCGCCTTATATTTTATTCTCTGTGCTGAGATATTAGCACTAAAAATACGAAATAATGATAAAATAAATGGCATTACAGTTACTCAAGTTGAGCACAAACTTTCACAATTTGCTGATGACACATCTCTTATTTTAGATGGTAAAGAAGAATCTTTGAATGAAGCATTAAATGAATTAGATTGGTTTGGAAATATATCTGGTTTAAATATTAATTTTCTAAAACACAAGTTATTTGGATAGGAAATAAAAGTATAGTAATGAAGTATTATGCCAAAATAGAAACCTTTCATGGGGAGAAACATGTTTTTAAGTTATTAGGTATAAGCTTTGATGTCAATCTTGATAGAATTGTAAAATTAATTATGATGAAAAATTGTACAAATAAAAGGTGTAATTAAACAATGGTCAAAACGAAATCTTACTCTTATTGGTAGAATTACTGTGGTAAAGACATTGATATTGCCTATTTTAAACCATTTGTTTATATCCTTACCAAATCCAAGTGATGATATTTTAAAAATGTTATTGAACTTATGTACAATTTTATATGGAGTTCACCAATTGATAGAATAAAGAGATGTTTTACAAAATGATATTGAAGATGGTGGACTCAAAATGATAAATCTTAGTGCATTTATTTTAGCATTGAAGTGTACATGGATAAGGAGACTATTTAAAACGGACAGCAAATGGCAGAATGTTTTTTTGTCAAATGTTCATGTAGAACTTGAAAAATTTTATGGCTGTGGAAGTGTTTATATACAAAAATTACAACAAAACATCAAAAATAAATTTTGGCAAGATGTTCTAAAAGCATGGCAACTTCTCATAGAAAAAGATGAATATGACAGTTGGGAATGCTTTCTTGCTAGTCCAATCTGGCTTAACAATAATATAAAGGTAGAAAATAAACCTATTTTTTATAACGATTGGTTTGAAAATGGTATAAGATTTATAAATGATATTGTAAATGAAGATGGGACTTTTTTCTCTCTTCAAAAATTAGAAGAAATGTATCAGATAAATGTGAATTTCATGAGATATAATAGTATTATATCTGCTGTACATCAAGCATCGAAATCATTTGATGGAAAAAATCACAAATTAGAACTACCTTTAATTCCATCTGCTATTAAAAGACTTGTTAAAAGTTCAAAAGGATCTAAAGATATGTATACTGTTTTAAATAAAAATAAAAGTGTTCCCACTAGTAAGTTAAGATGGACTGAAATTTTTGGCTTTGATAAAAATCATTGGAAAAAAATTTATAAACTGCCATTTGTTGTCACAAAAAATACTAAGTTACAGTGGCTACAGTATAGATTCAATCATCGAATCTTAGCTACAAACAAATTTCTTCATAAAATTAAGATTTATGATAATCCAAATTGTACATTTTGTAAAGAGAAATTGAAACATTAGAACATTTATTTTGGGAATGTGAACATACACAGATATTGTTAGAACAGATTGAAAATTGGTTTCTGACCAATGGAATTAATGTACTTTTTACAAAAGAAGTTTTTTTGTTTGGTAACATTGCAAAAATATCAAAAGGCAATGCAGAAAATACTCTTTTCTTATCATAAAACAATATGTTTATAATACCAGATGTTTTAAAAGAACCTGTCAATAAACGCAATAAAAGAGAAGATGAAATATTTGTATGTAATTGATAAAAATATTGCTATGAAAAACAAATGTGAATATCAGTTTCTTAGAGAATGGAATATTTTGATAGATTACTTAGTTAAGTATATACTTTAAATTTAATGTTATAAATGAAAATGCTGGATTTACTATATTGAAGTAGAATTCAATGTCTATATGAATTGTATTGAAAACTCACCACACTATTCTCTCTCACTCTCTATTTCTCTCTGTCTGATGTTTAGAATGCTTTACTCTCTATCTTATATTTGTATATTTGAAAAAAAAATGCTTCCCTAGAAAGATGTATTGATTTGCTATTATATTTGTGTATAGTATGTTGTAAATTGGAAGTTATAAAAATAAAATTAAAAAAAAGAAATCTTCAATTGCACAGTATTGCACAATAGCAAGAATATTCAATTGCACAGTATTGTGCAAAAGAAAATACTGTATAAATTGCTTATTTCTTGACCAATTTCAATGGGGTTTTATTCTTGAATTCTTGGGGTTCTTTAATATGCTGAATCTAACCGTGTATTAAGTTTTTGGATTTTGGGCCCCTGTTTTAAATTGGTCCACATTGAGGTCCAAAGGGTCCAAAATTAAACTTTGTTTGATTTCATCAAAAATTGAATTATTGGGGTTCTTTGATATGTCAAATCTAACCGTGTATTTAGATTATTAATTTTTGGTTCCGTTTTCAAATTGGTCTACATTAAGGTCCAAAGGGTCCAAATTAAACTTAGTTTGATTTTAACAAAAATTGAATTCTTAGGGTTCTTTGATATGCTGAATCTAAACATGTATTTAGATTTTTGATTATGGACCCAGTTTTCAAATTGGTCCAAATCGTTGTTCCAAAATTAAACTTTGTTTGATTTCAACAAAAATTGAATATATGGGGTTCTTTGATATGCTGAATCTAACCATGTATTTAGATTTTTGATTTTTGGGCCCGGTTATCAACTTTGTCCACATTGAGGTCAAAAGGGTCCAAAATTAAACTTTGTTTGATTTCATCAAAATTGAATTCTTGGGGTTCTTTGATATGCTGAATCTAACCATGTATTTAGATTTTGGATATTGGACCATAATAGGTGAATGTCCAATTTAAAACTTTGAATGTCCAAGTTCTTAGACCACATTCATTCTGTGTCAGAAACCTATGCTGTGTCAAATATTTAATCACAATCCAAATTCATAGCTGTATCAAGCTTGAATGTTGTGTCCATACTTGCCCCAACTGTTCAGGGTTCGACCTCTGCGGCCGTATCAAGCTGCGCCCTGCGGAGCATTTTATTTTTTCTATTTGTGTATGGAAAATTATAGAAATCCACAGGTTGTGATGGCTGTCAAAGTTCCTGTAAAAAATAAAGAAGATAAATGCATTCCCTTGTTAATTAGGTTATGACCAATCTCCAAAATGAGTTATAATACTCAGATGGGATATTAAATAGTGCATTCCTTTACACCAACAGCAGCAACTTACGTAAATCGAAAAATCTGTTAGATTGATCCCATGTCCATATTACCCTGGTAATCTTTAAAAAAAAAGATTTTACATATCTCATCCATAGACTACAACAGTGTTTTTAAACAATCTTGACTACCCATGACGGTCTGACACAGCAATCATCTTTGAAATAAATACTTTATTCAACCAATTAATTTCACAACATTTGGTAGGTTTTTGATGCTTAATCATGAATTTATTTTTTGTTTACTGTTCTATGGACTATTGTTTGATTTTTTACTTTTGTCCATGGTTTTGTTTGTCCTTCATTTACATACTTGGTTGTGAATTGCTCTTTTGGTATGTTCCTTTTTTGTCTCTCCTGCAATAGATGTCGCAGAATACAAGACAGGTAAAAGACAGTTGTCTTATGTTTTGAAATTTCCATTGGTTGTATGTCCCATTTTCATGGTTCATTGACTGCTGATTTTTTTGTATAGTCTTTTCATGGCATGATTTTCTCACTCGTGGTTAATAGGATAACTACATTGTTATATAGAATCATTTCAAGATCTACTTGTCCGTCAGACAGGATTCACCTGACATTGATTTAATTTCATCGAACATCGATCAGTGATCAATTAAGTTTTTGCGGTTAAGTCTGATCTCGTATACCATAAGCGGAAGATCAACTATATTTGGTGTATGGAATGATTGTAAGGTGTACATATCAGTCTGGCAGGCTACATCTGATCATCATTAAGTTTTCTGTTTATCAGATACTTTTTAAAAGCATTAGGTCAATCAACTGTATTTCGGTGTAATGAATAATTGCAAGGTGTACATGTCTCGGACTGTATAAGAGGGTACATCTGACCTTGACCTTGTGTCATGGTTCAGTGGAGAATTTTTAGCATTTTCTGGTTAGGTCTGTGTCTCAGATACTGTAAGCAATAGGTGTATGAAATGATTACAAGGTGTACATCTTTGTACGGTAAGGTTTATCCGACCTTCACCTCTTTTGGACGTCTTCTTCGTCAAAGTTAAGTTTTAGTGGTTGGGTCTGTTTCTTAGATACTTTAAGCAATATGTCAACTATATTTGACGTATAGTATGAGTGTAAGGTGCACATGTCTAGCCAGCAGGGTTCATCGGACCTTAACCTCATTTTCAGGGGTCATGATTCAATGTTTTCATGATTAGGTCAAATTCTCAGAAATTTATATACTAGTAATGTATTTAAAATACTGGCCCATATCATTACATATAAATTCAAAAATCAGATATCCACTCTTCTTCAATTTTATTATATTAGAATCAGAAAATTTATTGTAGATATCCAAGGATGTATACGTTTAAAATTATGTAAGATGTTCCTTCCAATTGTCAAAAATGTTACCAAAGTTTTAACTTCACTGTAGGATATTTAAGTTCAGGTCAAGAGTTCAATCTCTTGAATTTCCATTTACTGACAATTTTCAATTGGTAAGAAGTTAGTCAAGTAATTTTGACACCATCCCAAAGTTATTTAATGTCTTGACCTAATCTCGAATCAGTTTGTATTTTTTTGTCCTTTCCAAAGGTGAGATGATATGGTTTTAAATAAGTAACTATGTTTATGTTACTGTCAGGAATTATGGTGTATTTTTTTTTCTCTGCAGCTTCATTGAAAATTGTTTCATTCTGATAGTTTGCCTTTTGTTTTTGTTTGTGCAATGCGTCAGTTTTTCAGAAACTCTTCCTAATGGACATGGAAACAGTAAAAAACACAGTTTTTTTTATCTACGAAACATCTGAAAAATCTTGGAAAAATATTACGGGAGACGTGTTCAAATGCATGAATCCATTATTTGTTCGATCTCAAATGCTTTCGTTTCACTACATTTCTACTTATTAAAGCATTATTTCTAAATCAACATGTTTAGTACTTAGAGCTTGCATTTAGTAACTACGAGCTTACTTTCATACAGTGTTATTTAGTATTGTACCTGTACATATACCGGTATTGTCATCGCTTTTCTGAATTGATATTTTTATTGTGTGTTATTTTATATCATTCTGTGTACCTTTTGTCATTCAACTGATCAAGATCCAAAGTAGGAATGGACGGGTTAGTGCTCAAAGAGTTAAAACCTCACTTCAATAAAACATATCAGCATGCTTTTATAGGTACCAAAATTTGCCAAAAAATATGGGGTACAGATATTTGCAATGTCTTCTCCGTTCCTTTTCGTTATTATAAAAGTACACTTAAACATTTGTCTTTGCATTTTAATTATATATGTACTGGATAGTACTTAAGAAAATCACTTCAAATAAGCATTATTGGAACCGTTAGCGATTGACTATTAAAGTCCTGACTTGGTAGAAACAGAGACCATTAAAGTGCTGACTTGGTAGAAACAGAGACTATTAAAGTGCTGACTTGGTAAAAACAGAGACTATTAAAGTGCTGACTTGGTAGAAACAGAGACTATTAAAGTGCTGACTTGGTAGAAACCCGCTCATTTCTAGTGCTGAAGTAAAACATCCTCCCATTTTTTATACTGATGCTAGTTTGCTTAACTGTGAACAGGAACATATATATTGACATACTGTTCCCAGCTGTTAAATACAAAAATATGCTTTACATGGTTAACATCAGGGTGTTTTGACAACAGTTATTGTTATACTAAATATCAGGTCTCAAAGATAAGTTTTCCTTTTATATTTTATTTATCATAAGTTGAGTTGTTTTATCCTGTTGGTTTAGATAGAACCGTCCGAAATAAATAATATTTAATTCTTTCTGTGTTCGCTCATCTTAAATTCACTCAAGTGTAAATTTGCTGAGACTTCATTCCTTTAACATAAAAATATATCTCAAATGGCTTCTAAGTCTAGACCAAAACATAAGAATGTAAACAAATCGTTTGAAGCACTTAAGTAGATAATTACTGTTTTCATAACAATTATATTCCAATTTAACCTAATTAAATATGTTTACATTACAACACTAATGCACACAAATGTCTTATATTTAACCAGAAATATATCTTCGAATGTCTCTTGTTTCATTTGGCTGTTTCCAATAATCCTGAATTTTTATAACTACTCAAACTTGATTATTGAAATGACGACCGATGAATGATTACGTTCAAACTATTGTGTATTACTGAAATTTTATATGAAAATCAGAATAAAAGTAAAATAAAATAAGGGTTTATCACTGTTAACCACATTTGAATTACCCAAACAATCGATGGACATGGTGTTTGTACTGTAATTATAGAGTTGTTTTATTTGCAATACACATTGTTACCAGTTAAAAATATCTGATTTTATGTTATGTTCTTGATAATTTATGCCAAATGAAAAACAATTTTTTTTTTATTCAGAAAAAAAAGAAAGGAAAACGGATAAAAGAGCAATGTTATTAAGAAAAAATGCTTAACTCAAAAATATACTTAAGTTGAGAAAACTTTGATAATTTATAAAAAAATGTTTACATTGTTTTATCAATTTATTCATGGAAATACCGGCCGTCTGTCCGGTCTTGTTAGCGCTCTCACGTGTACAATTCTTGCCAGATTTTTATGAAACTTATATCATAGGTTTATATCATCAATGTCTTGGACGAGTTCGAAAATCGGTGCCGATCAATTATTTTTAAAAGAATTATGCCCCTTGGAAACATTATTAATTTGGATAATTGCGTCGTTAGCGCTCTCATGTGTACAATTCTTGCCAGAATTTTATGAAACTTATATCATAGGTTTATATAAGCAATGTCTTGGACGAGTTCGAAAATCAGTGCCGATCAATTATTTTTAAAAGAGTTATGCCCCTTGAAAACATTAATTATATGGAAAATTGCATCGTTAGCGCTCTCATTTGTACAATTCTTGCCAGATTTTTATGAAACTTATATCATAGGTTTATATAAGCAATGTCTTGGACGAATTCGAAAATCAGTGCCGATCAATTATTTTTAAAAGAGTAATGCCCCTTGGAAACATTAACTTTATGGAAAATTGCATTGTTATCGCTCTCATGTGTATAAATCTTGTAAGAATTTTATGAAACTTATAATCAAAGGTTTATATAAGCAATGTCTTGGACGAGTTCGAAAATCAGTGCCGATCAATTATTTTTAAAAGAGTTATACCCCTTGAAAACATTAATTATATGGAAAATTGCATCGTTAGCGCTCTCAATTGTACAATTCTTGCCAGATTTTTATGAAACTTATATCATAGGTTTATATAAGCAATGTCTTGGACGAGTTCGAAAATCCGTGCCGATCAATTATTTTTAAAAGAGTAATGCCCCTTGGAAACATTAATTTTATGGAAAATTGCATCGTTAGCGCTCTCATTTGTACAATTCTTGCCAGATTTTTATGAAACTTATATCGTAGGTTTATATAAGAAATGTTTGGGACGAGTTCGAAAATCAGTGCCGATCAATTATTTTCAAAAGAGTAATGCCCCTTGGAAACATTAATTTTATGGAAAATTGCATCGTTAGCGCTCTCATGTGTTCAATTCCTGCCAGATTTTTATTAGTGCCGATCATTATTTTTAAAAGAGTTATGCCCTTGGAAATATAAATTATATGGAGAATTGGATTGTTAGCGCTTTCAAATGTATAATTCTTGCCAGAATTTTATGAAACTTTAATCATAGGTTTATATTAGCAATGTCTTAGATGAATTTGAAAATCAGTGCCGGATCAATAATTTTTAAAAAGAGTTATGCCCCTTGGAATCATTAATTATATAGAAAATTGCCTTATGAACGCTCTTATGTGTACAATTCTTGCCAGATTTTTATGAAATTTATATTAAAGGTTTATATCATCCATGTTCTTGAAGAGTTCAAAAATCAGTGCCGATCAATTATTTTTTAAAATGAGGTATGCCCCTTGAAAATATTGATTATATGGAAAATTGCAATGTTATCGCTCTCATGTGTTCAATTCTTGCCAGAATTTTATGAAACTTATATCATAGGTTTATATCAGCAATGTCTTGGACACTTTCGAAAATAAGTTCTGATCAAATATTTTTAATGAGTAATGCCCCTTGGAAATATGAATTATAATGGAAATCACATTGCATTTGCTATGAAGCCTTCATTTCTCTTAAGATATTTATAAAAAAGTTTTAAATAACAAAAAAAAGTGTTTTATTTAGTTATTGCCCTTGTACCTTGGATAGATGAAATATGGTCAACGCGGGGGACATTGGAACTTTGTTATTTTATTTTATATGGTAGAATGAGAAAAGATTTTGACAAGGAAGAAAAATGAATTATAACCGATCGTCTTGGGAAGTTCGATTTGGTCAAATAAAAGAACAATGACTGATAGGTAAAAAGGAATCATAAAATTATGTGCGGGTAGTGTGACGTGTCCTTCTTCTGAATGTCACGTTATGATCTAGCGCGTTAGATAATTTGAAAGAGCGCAACGGTTTTATAATTTCATCTTCCCGAGTATGCATGATATATTTGCCACTGAACAACATCAATCACTAGAATATTTTTTCTAGAGTATGGTTATTTTGAGACTTTTCAGTCCATTGTGAATTTATTTCGGTGATGGGTAAAAGGAGTTCAATTTGAAGAGAGGCTGTAGTTACTCGTAGTTTTGCATACTGCCAACACGTTTTACTTACATAAATTACAGAAGTAATTGTTGATAGAAATCGAATAAAGTAGATTAGTTACCAGAAGATATAACTCAGTACTGCCAATAACTATTAGTATTAGAAATGAAAAGTTCCGTAATTTTACAGGGATACCAAGTCAGATCTCAAGTATAATTTTAACCATTAACCAAATAATTTATTTAAAGATAATCAGATATAAATATATGTTCAACAATTCAGACTCTCTTTTAAATATGTGTGTGGCTCTGAAAAGAACCTTTTTAAATGTCACTCCGACATCCTGCTGTAGTCTCATTAACAGGTTAGCTTCACCATTGCACTTTTGAGACATTCTGATTCCTTAGCCTTTTGGAAAGCAAACTCGTGATAAACTTCACGGAGACCATCAACTACTGCAATTTGGAGCCGCAATGAGTACCTAAATGACCGATGTTCTTCTTTCTTTGCTCTATTGTACCTCCGCTCTAGGTTGGAAAGTCGGTGGTTCAGATGGACAATCTGCTCGCAAGCTTTACTGAAGTGCTGCTCGACCACTGCAAGACGTACTTTTAAATAGACAGCTTCCATGATTATGACTTAAGTGGTAATATTATCACGATGTTTGTTATAAGAAAACTTGGAATGATGATGACCACAGAAGAACATCTCATTTTATACATGCACCCATGTTAGATAACAAACATCAAAGAACCTTATTTATCTCCTTAATCTTCCCGCAAGTACAGCTTTTGAAGTGCAACAGAAATATAGGTAGGGTTTCGACTTAAAAGTTATAATGTTTATCTGGAGAAGTATGGCTTCATTTTTTTAGAAAAGTATTTTGTGCTTATGTTTTACAGAAGCGGTTTATGAAGAACTTTTAGATATTTTCTGACAAAATACATAAGTCGCTAAAAAGTTTTTAAAGAATTGTTGTATCTTTGGATACCATTTTTGTTTGCTTGAAAAATAGTATGCAATTGTTTTATAAAAGCGGCATTTTACTATGTAAAAAGAATTAAATGATAACGTCACTGAACCTCCATTTCAACTTTCGATTTAAATACAATAATAGAATAGAACGACGCATTAAAACACATAAAAGAACAGAGTTCCAATGTCCCCCGCGTTGCACATATTTTATCTGTTCTGTCCAAGGACAATAACTAAAAAAAATTTTTTTGTTCTTTAAATCTTTTTAAAATTGAAGACTTGAGAGCAATTTCCGAGATATTTAATGTTTCGAAGGGAAACTCATTAAAATATTTGATCGGCATTTATTTCTGAAATTGTAAGAGGCATTGCTGTTATATACTTTTGATATGAATTTGATAAAAATCTGGCAAAAATTGTACACGCGAGAGCACTTACAATGCAATTTTCCATATAATCAATGTTTCCAAGGGCATAACTCTTTTAAAAATAATTGATCGGCACTGAATTTCGAACTCGTTTAAGACATTGCTGATATAAACATATGATACAATTTCATAAAATTCTGGCAAGAATTGTACACATGAGAGCGCTAACGATGCAATTATCCAAATTAATAATGTTTCCAAGGGGCATGATTCTTTTAAAAATAATTGATCGGCACTGATTTTCGAACTCGTCCAAGACATTGCTGATATAAACCAATAATATAAGTTTCATAAAAATCTGGCAAGAATTGTACAAATAAGAGCGCTAACGATGCAATTTTCCATATAACTAATGTTTCAAAGGGGCATAACTCTTAAAAATAATTGCTCGGCACTGATTGTCGAACTCTTCCCAGATATTGCTTATATAAACCTGTACTCTCAAATGGTACTTTCTTGTTTATTTGACCTGTTGATACTATTGTAATGCTTTTTTTGTTATTTAATGTTATTCAGGGTTATATCTGGTCTATTTACCAGCTTTGATAAGTGTTTGGTACTAATATAAATTTCCACTTCGTACTATGAACATCAAAATTATTTATTTTGTAAAAATATTTCCTTTCTCTATTGTAACTGTACACGTATACCTAACAACAAAATTATTTTCATTTACCTGTGTTTAAAGTTATTGCAAATGGCTGATATTTTTGTTCGAGCATATTGTTTTTCTTAAATTGTTTAACATTTCATACCGATATAACATGTTACTTTTATTATTCTTCCCTTAGTTTATTTATTTTGTATTTGCATTGTATCATAGGTCAAATTTATTTGTTCAGTGTATGTTCAATGGTGTTAATATGTCCTTTGATTGAGTTAAGCTATTTCAGTTGATATTTTATAGTGTGTCTTTCTATGTTGTGATGTTACACTATTGTTTCAGAAAAAGGGTGAAGGTTTGGTACCATGAAAACGTTTAAACCCGCTGCATTTGTTTGCACCTGTCCTAAGTCAGGAATCTGATGTTCAGTAGTTGTCGTTTGTTGATGTGGTTCATAAGTGTTTCTCGTTTTTATATAGATTAGACCGTTGGTTTTCCCGTTTGAATGGTTTTACACTAGTAATTTTTGGGGCCCTTTATAGCTTACTGTTCGGTGTGAGCCAAGGCTCCATGTTGAAGACCGTACTTTGACCTATAATGGTTTACTTTTATAAATTTTGACCTGGATGGAGAGTTGTCTCATTGGCACTCATACCACATCTTCTTATATCTATGATATAAGTTTCATTAAATTTTGGCAAGAATTGTACAAATGAGAGCGCTAACGATGCAATGTTCCATATAATTAATGTTTCCAAGGGGCATAACTCTTTTAAAAATAACTGATTGGCACTGATTTTCGAACTCGTCCAAGACATTGCTGATATAAACCTATGATATAAGTTTCATAAAAATCTGGCAAGAATTGTACACGTGAAAGCGTTAACAAGACCGGACGGACAGACGCCCGTCATTTCTATGTCCCCGGCTACTTACTGTGTCAATTTTCCACAAGACATGTATGCATGACCTGAAATTTCAAGTGGACAATAGGTGCAAACCCGCCTGAAATGACAGAATCTTACATTAAACACTGATAAAAAAACTATAATTAAACTTTTATGATAAAAATAAATACAACAGAATAATTAACAAACTGAGGTTGTATGTATTGTATAATATATTTTCTTTCGTTGATAACAAACGTTTCTGATGGAAGAATTATTCAGAAGACAAAAATAACTGACATTTCTTTTTGCACTGTGCAAATTATCGCATGTCTTCAATTATAAGTAGATTTTGATGCTGGATGCGGAAATTCCATGTTTCTTACAAAGAGTCTGACCATTTGTGTCTCGCCTTTGATGAAAGTCCCGAGAGCGAGATATGGCGATCTTAAAATTCCATCGTCTTCGTTGTCGTCATTGTCTACATTTAGGTTCATTCTCTGATTACATTTTTTAAGATATCAATATCTTTGTCAGACCTTCACAGAATTTTACTTGATTTTAAGGGACTTATCATTTTTTATCTGGGAGGGGGGGGCTGGTAAAAATGCAGGGGGGTCAAGTTTTTTTCTGTATGTGGACAAGGGGGGTTCAAATTTTTTTATAAATTCAAAGTGGGGGGATCAATATTTTTTGCACTTGGAAATAAGTTGTTCACATACTTCAAGAGACAAAATGTCAAGAAGAACATTACAACAGTCAAATCGAAATATATTTTTAACACCATTCATATACAATTAAGTAAGACATCACAAGACTTTGGTGATGTAGGAAGCTGCCATTTTGTGTCATTTTGTCCTATATAAAATGCATAGGTGCTTCATAATCCGAATAATTCAGTTGTTATATTTCGCTCATGTCGATCACTAAATTAACAAGCATTATTGCCAATGTATCTTTTTGTTTTCATTACAAGAGCCCTTTGGGTCCATTTATACCTCTCACTCCCTCAATATTTGTACTTTTTAGGCTAATAAATCAAAAATTTGAGGTTACTATCACACATTTATGAATGAAATGTGACAATAAATGAGTAATTGAATTGTTCAGGCTGAAAGCATGAACTATTCATACAAAAGTTTAGCGACTCAATGGAGGTTTCAATAAGGCCATACGTAAAACTTAAGTTTAAGCAGCGTTCAAGAGAGGGACATATAAATAATGTGTTGTTACTGTTTCAAAAAGTTTACTTTTTAATGTATATTTTTTACAGAGTTACTCAGAATCAAGATTTCTTTAATAGCCTAATATAGGAAATTAGAAAAAAAAAGTCAGAAAAAGCTACTGAAAGCACTGGCTTAATTGCTCTACCTACTAATATTCATGGAAGAGGCCTATTTCAAGGCAATTTTCCCTCAAATAAGTTTTGGGGCTCAATCCACTGAAAATATTTCATTTTCAATATTTCATTGAAATAACATGATAATTGATTTGCATGTTAAAATTTTGGCATGTTTAATAGAGGGGGGATCACATTTTTAAATGTTTATACAGGGGAGATCAAATAAAGATAGTGAAATATTATGGGGGGATCAAGAAATTTTGTATGTATGATTTCAAAATGACCAGCCCCCTCCCAGGTAAAAAATGATAAGTCCCTAACAGAAGCTTCATCATGACCAAAAGACAGTGATCAAGAGCGAGTACTGATTTTTTTCGATTTTACGTATTTTACTGATAAATGGGCTAACTTTTTTTGCAATTAACATTAAGATGCAGTTTAGGGTTTTTAAGACATCAATTAGTTTACGACATTTCGTTAGTAGCTTCCTAGTGATAAAAAAAAGACAGTAAACAGAGCAATATATAAAAATAAATTTCACCGAATCAACTCAATAATGTTTTTATTAGAGAATCTCAGGAGCATTACCGGCAAAAACCAAACAAATCTCATAATTTTCTTGATAATAAAACTGTGAAATTCTCTAAAAAAATGACATTTAAGGAGCAAAATCCGAAATGGGTCGTGAAATTTATCTGAAACTTTTAATGAAGATAGATATTGTCCAGCTGATCATTTCTACAGTTTACATTTTTCATTTCACACCTATGGCTTTTGAGAGAATATCAAAAAACATATAAAATTCGTAAGAGCAACAACTCCAAATGGATTGCCAGATTTCCTGAAAAAATTACAGTAGATCTGCTTATTATTTTAACCACATCAGCTTTGTTCTAACTCTTTTTATATTTAGATGAAGGCAAAAATCTACAGTTTTACCCGTATGTTTTATTTTAGCAACGGCTGTCATGTTTGTCGTCCAACGAAAATCTCGAATATAATGTATAAACTAGATACTCCAAGGAATATTCTCACAAAGTTTGGTTCAAGTAGGTTGCAAGTTAAGTGGTTTCGGTTTAATTTCTTTGATACATTTTTACACTCATGTTTTATGCAGTGTTTTCAGTTTTTAATAAAACACTGCGAAATGTTCATCAAGACAAGACCAGGTTACAAACAAATGTGTTATTTAATATCGAACATATCGAATGGTGTAAAGATATGGTCAGGTTAATGATTTGGTCATTTGGTTGAATTCGAAAATCAAAAAGCTTGATAAATCAATTATTCGTATTCAATTCTGCATTAACCTTCCTCCGCAACCCCATGAGTAGGTAGCTACAGGTTGAAATAAAAGGATAAATTCAAAGAAAGTATATTTTTCTCTCAGTTTCCCCGTATTTTACTTAAATGGAAATAATTTTTATTTTTGCAGTCAAGATTTCAGGTATAATTTGTGATAAAACATTTTAAATCTTGAATATAACTTTGTCAAATGTTCATGGGATTATTAAAAAATTTGGACAGAAGCCATTTCTTAATCAAGGGATAGAACTCTGATTTTTTTCTTTCAAATTCATTCCTATGAAATAGTGAACAGTACACCTTTCACTGACATCACCAGCTGAAAGCGAGACACAATGTTCCGCTGAACCCATTACGTTATTCTTAGTAATTGCAAATTATATATGCGATTTGATAATATTACCACAAAGAATTTCCGGAACATACATAAATTAATTTGGAAGACAAAACATAGCTACTTCTGATAATTTATGTTTTTGTTAAGAAAAGATTATTCTGAGCAATTCTTTTTGATAGATAATTTAAAATAAACTTATCGAAATATATTGAATATGCAGTTTAAACCATCTGTATAACGTTATTTAAAGTTAAAATTATGATATTATGTTGTCATAACCGTAAAGTAAACACATTAAAAGCTGTAAAACTGTGAATTCTAGAAAATATTGAATACTTTATCATTGACACGGTTAACCATATCGATGCAATTGAGTTCCCTGCCTCTTTATTTAACAAAATAAGTTATGAATAATGAGGAAATAAAATCAACAGAATGTGAGACATGTCTGTTATTTAAAGCGATGTCATAAACAAGGAAAATAAATGGACAACAATTTTGACTCTTTTTGAAATGTGCAAGTGGCTCTTAAAAGAGCCTTTTAATTTGCCACATGGACAATGAATCTGTAATCTTCTATGTAGACATTATCAACAGGTTAACATCTTTAGAACATTTCTCAGTTCTTCTGCTTCCTTGGCCTTTTGATGAGCAAACTCATAGTAAACTTCACGGACACCATCGACTACTGCTATCCTGAGACGCAAGGTATACCGGAATGACCTATTTCCTTCTTTCTTGGCTCTTGTATATCGTCGCTCTAAGTTTGAAAGTCGGTGATTCAGATGAACAATCTGTTCACAAGCTTTGCGAAAACGGCGCTCAACTACAACAAGGCGTTCCTGACATAAGACAGCTTCCATGTTTATACTTCAAGTCGTTCTGGTGACGGAGTCAAAGTAAATTATCGAATGATGATGATAATAGTGAAGAGTCGCCTTTTTATACAACATTTTTAAAAAGCATCAAAGAGGATTATTGAACCCTTCTATCTTTGATCAGGTTAATCTTTGATCTTTGAAAATAAGCCCCAAAAGAATGTATAGGTATGGTTTCATCGTCATAGATTATCTTGTTGAAATACTTACCTGTAAAAACATGGCTTCTTTTAAAAAATCAAATGATTTAAGTGTTTGATATGGTTTCATTTTGGCACCTTCTTATAGTATTTATTGTTTAATGAATTGATTATTTTTGAAGTTAAGATCTATGAATATTAACTATACACAAATTAATCATTGTATGTACAGAAAAAAAAATGAATCAAATTATGAAATTTAAAAATAAAAAAGTTAAAATCTTGAACAACATTGCGATTTTTTCATTCTTTTTTATATTTTTTAAATTAAATTTTGTCAAATCCTGGAGATGTCTAAAACGCGATTTTTAAGGATCGACCCAGATCACCCAGTGTAGTGTAAGTTTTAGTAAAATATTTTGTTTGCTTATAGTTGTAACAAAATTAACAAAAGACTTTTCATCCCAACATAATTATGGAAATCACACACATTAATGTGCTTATTTTTATGATACAGATTGTTTAAAATCTGCGAATAAAACAACATTTTTAACTGGACATATTTTAAATTGGAATATATTACATTTATTTTCATAACACAAACTTGAGATTATTTCAAGATGAACATTTAGTTTGATAGACAAAAATTCGTTCGCTCTACATTCAAAAATATAAATGCAGTCTTTCGGAGCTATTCTTTATTATATTGTTAACTCCAGACTCTGCCTTCTGACTGTATATTTTACTGAGAATACTGATATAATTGAACTGTCTAACTATTAAACTGATGACGAAATTGATATTACACTGTTGAAACAATAGACAAGATGTGTGTAAATTTTGATATATTAAACAATGTATGTTACTGTCCCTATTCCCCCGTCCGTCCGTCCGTCCGTCTCAGTTTTATTGGATGTTTAAATGAGTTCTGTTATTTTGACTTAAAATTCATAGTCTGATCATGATATTAGCACACTGGTTAGCCCCACTTCAATGATTTTCTGTTTGTTCAGCACAGTCAAATCCCTTCTGATTAACGATGCAAATATATTCTCATTCGAGACCACTTCCGCGAAGTTAGTGTTTTACATTTTATTTCAATACAAACAAATAACAAACACATAGGGGTACAATAAATATGATCCCGGTATTCCTATTAGAACTAGCATATTTATAATGACATACAAACCTCAGAGATTTAAGTTATACTAGGTTTTTTAATGTTAGATGGACGACATATCTATAATAAATAAAATGCTCCGCAGGGCGCAGCTTGATACGACCGCAGAGGTCGAACCCTGAACAGTTGGGGCAAGTATGGACACAACATTCAAGCTTGATACAGCTCTGAATTTGGATTGTGATTAAATATTTGACACAGCATAGGTTTCTGACACAGAATGAATGTGGTCTAAGAACTTAAAAATTTTAAATTGGACATTCACCTATTATGGTCCAATATCCAAAATCTAAATACATGGTTAGATTCAGCATATCAAAGAACCCTAAGAGTTCAATTTTTGATGAAATCAAACAAAGTTTAATTTTGGACCCTTTTGACCTCAATGTGGACAAAGTTGATAACGGGGCCCAAAAATCTAAAATATAAATACATGGTTAGATTCAGCATATCAAAGAACCCCATATATTCAATTTTTGTTGAAATCAAACAAAGTTTAATTTTGGACCCCGATTTGGACCAACTTGAAAACTGGGTCCATAATCAAAAATCTAAATACATGTTTAGATTCAGCATATCAAAGAACCCCAAGAATTCAATTTTTGTTAAAATCAAACTAAGTTTTAATTTTGGACCCTTTGGACCTTAATGTAGACCAATTTGAAAACAGGACCAAAATTAAGAATCTAAATACATGGTTAGATTCAGCATATCAAAGAACCCCATATATTCAATTTTGTTGAAATCAAACAAAGTTTAATTTTGGACCCTGATTTGGACCAACTTGAAAACTGGGCCCATAATCAAAAATCTAAATACATGTTTAGATTCAGCATATCAAAGAACCCTAAGAATTCAATTTTGTTAAAATCAAACTAAGTTTAATTTTGGACCATTTGGACCTTAATGTAGACCAATTTGAAAATGGGACCAAAATTAAGAATCTAAATACACGGTTAGATTCGGCATATCAAAGAACCCCAATAATTCAATTTTGATGAAATCAAACAAAGTTTAATTTTGGACCCTTTGGACCTCAATGTGGACCAATTTAAAACGGGACCCAAAATCCAAAAACTTAATACACGGTTAGATTCAGCATATTAAAGAACCCCAAGAATTCAAGAATAAAACCCCATTGAAATTGGTCAAGAAATAAACAATTTATACAAAGTATCTTCTTTTGCACAATACTGTGCAATTGAATATTCTTGCAATTGAGCAATACTGTGCAATTGAATATTTCTTGCTATTGCGCAATACTGTACAATTGACAATTTCTTGCTATTGTGCAATATTGTGCTATTGGATATTTCTTGCTATTGCGCAATACTGTGCAATTGAAGATTTCTTGCTATTGCACAATACTGTGCAATTGAAAATTTCTTGCTATTGCACAATACTTATTATATAATAATTTACACATCCTGTTTGGTGTGTATCTCCTGCCATATCATTATTATTTGCTTTTAAATATAAATCAGAAATAACCAACTTAAAATGGAAAATTTTAAAGAAAAAAAAAAGAAAAAAGGAAAAAAGGAAACCCCCAATTTTTGAACCCCTTATGATTCATCACCCCAAACTCTATCCCAGCCTTCAATGAGGTATGGTACCTTGCAGTACAATTTCAGAGAGATCCATACACTTGAACACAAGTAATTGTCTGGAAACTAGAAAATGCTTATTTTGGCCCCTTTTGGCCCCTAATTCCTAAACGTTTAGGGCAATTACCCCAAACTCAATTCCAGCTTTCCTTTGTGATATGGAACCTTGTAGTACAATTTCAGAAAGATCCATACACTTACACACAAGTTATTGTCCTGAAACTAGAAAAATGCTTATTTTTGCCCTTTTTGGCCCTAATTCCTAAAATTTTGAGGCAATTACCCCAAAATCAATCCCAGCATTCCCTTTGTGATATGGAACCTTGTGGTACAATGTCAGAGAGATCCATACACTTACACACAAGTTATTGTCTGAAGTTACAAAATGCTTATTTTGGCCCTTTTGGCCCCTAATTCCTTAACTGTTGGTACCATAACCCCCAAAATCAATCCCAACCTTCCTTTTGTGGTATTGAACCTTATGGTAAAATTTCCTAGAGATCCATTCACTTAAACTAAAGTTAGAGTGCGAAAACCAATGTGTCTTCGGACGACGACGACGACGCCGGACGACGACGACGACGCCAACGTCATACCAATATACGACCACAAAAATTTTTGCGGTCGTATAAAAGAATAAAGAATATTTATTATTCCAATCAAGGGCCCTTGATGGGCAGCATAACATGTACACATAAAACAATACATCATGATTTGTAACAGAAAACATTTTATATATTAAAATGAAACATTGAAAAGTTCAGACAGATGTTATTCTCTTCATTCTATAAAATCACATACATTTAATTCCAGGCAGGATCAGAACTATAAAATCATTACAATTATCATTGTTATTACATACATTAATTAACATTTCGTCTAACATCTAGACATGTAATAATATAGCTCCTAAATATTTAAGTATAGACAAATTTTCATTAGTAAATAACCAAACAAATTTTGCCTCATTTGAAAGATATATAAAATTGGGACAGATACAGTTTATAGAAATAATAGTACAAAAATCCAGAGGCAGTCTAAATAAGGATGATTGTGGGATTCTGGTGAACGTTAGTCTAAAATGCGCAAACCGTTGTAAGATGCTAGTTTTGCATGGATTGAATTATAGACTTAGATTGCCGAGCTAACTGGCACTTTAAGTTTTATTATACTTTGTATAATTATTTTTAAGGTACAAAACATCAAGTTTAAGTTTAATTAAATGCCTCAACATTGAATCTGTTAACTTAATACCTAAGATTTAAATTCGGTTTATAGTCTAAAGGGAAATTAAGAAAGTATTATAGTGTTTTAACCCTTAATTAATGCTAATATTCGTAAAAAAATCCGCATTGATACTGGAATTAAAATAGTTTGTATTGACGATGCAGCGACTATTAACACGACCCATTTATTATAATTAGACAAAATGTTGTTAGGATTTTAAGGAATTTCAAAACATGAACGATTCATCTCCGCATTAACCGTTCTTGACAGGATCGACAGAAATACAGCAAGTGGTGAATGTTACACAACAAAAAACAATGATAAGTCAGCCATTTTAGACAGGCATAAGTCTCTCTGGGATCGAAAAAGAAAACTCTTGATACGTCAATGTATCTAATTTCTAATAACTTACAAAGATAAAAAAGAAATTCTTGTCATGTGTATACCATTAACTAGATTTCCAATATTTATGACAATTGCTAAGTATCATCCCCGCAGTTGGATTTTATTTGCACCAGAAAACATATTTGTATACACAACTATGATGTAAATGTTGTGTTGAAATATAATTCCTTTACACTGAGCTTTCTTTAAATGATGGCATGTATATGTGTTTTCAATTTGTTGAAAGGCGCCATGTATTTTCATAATTATATCTGTCTAATTTTTTCAAAGAAATAACTACTCTTGTTATTTTTAAGTAGCATATTGCATTGTTTGACAGTTTAAAAGCTTGTCGATGGTAAAAGGTTTGTTGTCCCTGTTTATTCTAAGTAACATCTGTCCCTGTTGATTTTAAATAAACCATATCATTGGAATGTATGCGAATTTGAAGATCTGCTGCTCAAAAGCTCAAAAACAATGCGAATTCAGCAAAGTTTGATTTTTGATTTATCAAAAAACTCAATAGATAGTGCCAATGATGTACTAGTAACTACATGAAATTGTCCTAAAAAGTATAGTTACGAGCACGGGAGCATGCGAGCTCTTCCCATTTTCTTGCCTTTGAATATGTCTTGTACATTGTTATACCTATAGTAAACATATGTGAAAATCTTATCTATTTCCCGTTGTTACAAGATCAGACACGAAAGGAACTTTTTACACTTGTAGAGCCACGAATAGTTTTAAGGGAGGATTTTTCGTTCACTAATCTTTGTTAATTTGCAAATGTTGTTCTTCTCTTTGTTGTTCCTACAACCGTGATAACTTTGTCTTGTTACACCATTATTCTCTGAATCTTCTTTCCGTTTTGATGTACGTGTAGTAGATAGGAGATGAGCATATCGAGTTGTTATTTATTCACCCTCGGGAAAAAAATATCGACGTCAATTTTATGCTTATCTTAAAAAGTAATAAATGGGGAATGTGTCCATGGGACACAGATAATGCCCCCGCTTGCATATCATATAACGTTATAACGGGACATAACTGAAGAACGGTAAAAGTGACGCTACCCAAATTTGTACTTGATCTGAGTTTTGTGGTAATAAGTATTGTGTATAAGTTTCATAGCATTTGGTTGAGGCAAACTTAAGTTAGAGAACGGAAACGAAATATTCAGCAATTTTACATTTGTAAAGGGGCATAACTCTAGAGCAGTAAAAGTGACGCCACCAAAATTCAAACTTGATCTGTATTTTGTGGTAATAAGCATTGTGTTTGAGTTTCATAACATTTGATTGAGGCAAACTAAAGTTAGAGAACGGAAAGGAAAATTCAGCATTTTTTTCATTTGTAAAGAGGCATAACTCTAGAACGGTTAAAGTGACGCCACCAAAATTCAAACTTGATCTGTATTTTGTGGTAATAAGCATTGTGTTTGAGTTTCATAACATTTGATTGAGGCAAACTAAAGTAAGAGAACGGAAAGGAAAATTCAGCATTTTTTTCATTTGTAAAGAGGCATAACTCTAGAACGGTTAAAGTGACGCCACCAGAATTAAAACTTGATCTGTGTTTTGTGGTAATAAGCGTTGTGTATAAGTATCATAACATTTGGTTGAGGCAAACTAAAGTTAGAGAACGGAAACCAACTTTGGGACGTACGGACGTACGGACGGACAATGGTAAAACTTAATGCCCCCCTCCGCTACGGCGGGAGCATAAAAAACAATACATATTGACTCCACTTTGTACAAATTCAATGTTATCGAGGTGTTTTTAATGACATCTTTTCTAAGATGTTTTACAGTATTCCTTCAAAATTTTACAATACTGCATATCTGTTTGATTTTAATCTTTTTAATTCAGAAATTCTATGTCTTTCTTAACCACAGAGATAACGACAATGTGGAATATTTAAACGAATTTAAACCGTAACCCTAGGGTACATCGTATCACACATTGTATATGCTTTTCACACAAATCGTTTTCTCTGCAGAGAGAGAGTGCTTCTTAATTTAATGCCTGATAACTGAACATTTATCGCGACAATCTGCGAAAACATTTGGATATCAACAGACATTCTTCTTAAATCAGAAGCCAATTATTGTTTTATTTGACATATGGTCGAATATGCATGGAAGCAACAAACTGCAATAAACCAGTATCGTATGTATTGAAATTTTGTGGACATGAAAAGCTTTCAATCTTTTTAAAGTTTGAATATTGTTCAGCATATTATGGAAATTACATAATTTCTGTCAATTACATTAATATCTAAAAGACAGGATCCTGGCTTTAAGTCAGGCACGTTATAGATGTACGGTGGGTTTAAACATGATTGTAAGTATCACCCCATCCAGTGATATAACAAAAATGTAAAACTAGATATAACAATTGTCATAACTGCACAGATTGCTGACAAAAATCTAGAGAAAGACAAGATTTGAAGTACCAAAGTGTCAATTTAAGAGTAGTCACAATTAAAAAAAAAAATTTCAACAACTTCTAATAAAATTTTACACTAGGATATTAATCAGTACACCACCGATCTGATTTGGTGCAAAACATGATTAACAATAAAAGAAAACTGTCGCAGGCAAATTCAGGTACCCGACTTTTTGAGAACAAAATGTCTCTGTATTTCTATACCCTTTTGTTCCATAATCATGAATTACATATTGTACTTAAATGTATTGATAACACCGTCAATATTTTTACAGATGCAGACATATTTACTGTTGTTTCATTTTTAGGCTAAATTGATTTTGACAGAATTTCATCCTAGGATATAAATTGGCTGTGTACTTTAAATAGTGGTGCTGACCATAGATTTGTCATAAATGAATTCGCATTACTTTTTTCATTTTTATTTTTAAAAATGTAACAATTAACAGCTTTTCAACAATTCTATATTGGAACTGTTTTATTAAAAATTTGACCCCTCGCTGGTACCGTAGAATCGGCATAAAGGTCATCAATTAGCCATATTTTGTTTTAAACCAGTTATTTTGTATTCGGAACCAAACGACCAAGACTGAATGTTCGGTTTAAAGCACTGAATTATTGTGATATTGTCTGCACAAGATAATGGCCTTTTGTACATGTATATCACAGATGGTTAACATTAATAACCTCTATCATAAATCCAACAAGAACTGGAATGTGTTTATCACAGAGAAATATTCCAACGATTACCTTTAGACAACATTTTGCTGTGTTAGATGTCGACGTCAAAGTTTACAAATTTCATCCATTCCCATAAATCCAATACATTATGCAGATTAACACAAGAATTGTCGTGCATGACACGGTTGTAGCGCTAGCAGAATTCGTATTGCTTTCATCCTTGCTTAAATTATGACGAACTTCTATTCTGTGTTGTATACTGTCAGTTATCACATTATCTTCTGTTGTCGCCTGCGCTGTCGTTGAAGACGTCTGAAATATAGACAAAATAATGCACACAAAGTACACTTACATTTCCAGACGGTATTGTTAGTTGCATTTGTAGTACAAAGTTTGAATACAAACTCGTCGAGCTTATAGCCTGTTTCCTAGCGAGTAAAAATGATACACATATTTTTTTTAATAACTACAATGTTGATTTCGTTTTTTACTCCCAACATTTATTTATGATTATCAAACCAAATAATCGAAGAGAACAGCAAATGACTGCTTGAGAAGCACGATGCCAGGGAATCACAGTCTAAGTCATCATATAAGTTTATTGGTTCAACCGTGTGAAGGAAAATGGACGATTGCAGAAACAATAAGAGTAGACCACACAATATCAATGGTTTTGATAAACTCACACATATAAACAAAAATCAAAAAAGTTCTTTTCTTGTTTCCTTTCAAATCACTGGTCTAAGAGGAAAGATTTCTATATCGTTATTGTGATAATTTTTTTCAATACAATTCAAAATAAATTAGGATGGTTATTATACCATTATACCAATCAAAAGTGCAATAAAAATACCTAGACAGTAGGCTCTTTTCACAAATAATCTTACGAATAAAATTAGTCGTGGACATTTCAGTATAACTTACGATCAATTTTAATCGTAATATTTTTTTGTGAAAAGAGCCGCTGCTCTTAAAACAGTTAAATGTTAGAGGGTTACTAAAACCATGAAAATTCAAATTCTTTACTGATAATAAATAAGAAGTATTATCTCGCATAGAAAGAAATGCTTATAACCATAAATTAGAATGTCAGACAAGTCTTGTTATCAGGTACAACAGGAAGCACCAGGAGAAAAGATCTTCTGTAACATATGTTGTAATATTTACATATATCATTGTTTTCTGGAATTATCAAAATTTATCTATACAATGAATACAACATATTGCAAACGGTTTTAACCTGTTTTACCCAAGTACCTTTAAGGCACATGCTGATGGTTTGTTTAAAACAAAAGGTTCTCCGATCATGGCAAGATAACAATTTATTCTGATTTCTTTGAAAGCATCGAACATTTGTCATATCACTAGATCTGTTTCAAACAAGATGAAAATTAGAAAATGCACCTATGGATTGTTGAAGAGTTTTACGATAACTGTTAGTTCACATTAAATTAAACTAACAAACACAATATGAATTCCTAATATTCATTCTATAATCTCAAAAGACCGTGTGAATCGAACGGTGATAATCAGAAGATTTATGGTCAATGTTACAAAGGTTAACCGAGTTAACAAAATGTAAACGATTGCAGAACAATTGTACGACTTGTAAACAAACTGATATTTATCAATATGTAAAAGAAACTTCCACCGCTAAAAACACAAAAAGTAAATTAATAAACATTATACATCAGAAGCGAATAGAAACAGACCACATAGATCAAGTAAAACGATGAAAAACGATAAAACATTACTGTCAATCGTCATGCATAATTTGGCACGTTAAGAAGGAACGGACTTTAAGAAAGAAGCAACACCCACAAGGAATACGCTTTTTTAATAAAAAAAACAAAAAATATAGCCATGGTTTTCTTACTGTGAACCTTAATCACAAATATAACGACTAACTTTATCTCCTTCCTCCACCTAATCCTCCTAATACTTTCAAAAATACCAAGAAAAAATAAAAATTTAAGAAATAGTAATAATGATAAAAAATAAATTGCAGTTTTAATTAAATTTATCAATATATATATTTACATTTTGTCATACATGTTATATGAAAACTTTTGTAGTTTAAGTATAACAAGTTGAATGACTATGAGCCAATGCTTAGAAATATAATAGGAGCTTTCTAGGAGACAGAAATTAAAATATACATATTACTTTTTATGTAGGCAAGTCGTCTTAAGCATAGAAGGATATTCGTTATCACGTGATAGAAGGATATTCGTTATCACGTGAAAGAACGTAACTTAACTGTCTAACTATGTTCTTGCATGGAAATGTGACGTCTTTCCAAAATCGAGCAGTTCGTGGCATAGAAATGCTTGCTTTCACGAAAGAGGAAGTACATGATATACAAAAATGCAAATAACTTAGTAAAAGTCATCATGAAGATGTGATATCATCAAAATAAAATAACATAAATGTTGGAAATAGATTTCACTTAATGATACTTGATATTAAACCACAGAATACAGCTTGATATGAAAATTCATCATTACTTTGAAAATGTATGAGGACATTGGATGATAGGACATATTCAGGGTTAAATAAAAAATCCCCATATTTATCGTAAGCGTTTTCAAATAATTTCGAAAGTTTTACAATATCGTGTTATTTCATGAACAGGCTCATAATTTCTTGTATATTTTTCTATCATTGAAAAAACATAACCCATTGCATAACATGATTACATTATCTTTAATGCCAAATGTTTTAACACTACTGAAGTTTGAATCTCCATGATATTCTGTTACAAGCTGTATAGCGATGAAGAGAATGAAGTGCATGCAACTTAAAGATTTTGTCACTATATTTCGCAGCTGAATTTAAACAAAATTTACAACACAGTAGTACCAAGGTAACGTGGAGACGTATTCAGTACCAAGGTAACGTTGAGACGTATTTAGTATCAAGGTAACGTTGAGACGTATTCAGTACCAAGGTAACGTTGAGACGTATTCAGTACCAAGGTAACGTGGAGACGTATTCAGTACCAAGGTAACGTGGAGACGTATTCAGTACCAATGTAGCGTGGAGACGTATTCATAGTGATAAGTGTGCAGTCCAGCCAATTCAAAGTAATAGATATCAGTGACGCTTAGGGACTGTGCAATATTTATCTGAGGGTGGGGCCGGTGTACAGCAAATATTAAAAAAAAAAAATTTTATGCCCCGCCAATATTTATTATAAAAAAAGTTCTTGCCCCGCTTCAATTAATGAAAAAAAAAAGTCCTTGCCCCGCTGGAAAAAATAAAACACACATATGGAAACATGATATTTTTTCAACTAAAATGCACAACATTCAATAAAACATGTATATCAGAGATGATATTTAAACTCAAATGCATATATTTCAATATTATAAAGATTTTATTTTTGTGAAGAAAGTCAACTTAGGAGCGCTGTGATTGGATGTATGGGTACAAAATATATTTTTTTATTTATCTATGAATAACTGCAGTGTGTATACGTACAATATAAATTTTGAAACCTATTGAAATACTTTCTAGAGAATTATTCGAAAAGATTTCCAAAATTTCATAATTTGGTGTAAAATGACGGTGGGCATGGATAACATAAACAAACTCCGTTGGAAGTTGGTCATGATACTATTTGGCTTCAATTTTTAAAACAGAATAATAAAGTACTAACACCACACATAACTATTTTATCCAGGTTTTATTATACAAAGTTGTAAATTTAGAATATGTTAGTATTGCCGCATATGGCAGAATAAATAGTACCATTTTCCCTATACTGAAGATAGCAAGGGAAATCAAAATAAATCAGACTTCAGTTATGTTATACTATTTTGAAGCTTTTGGTTAGTACATTTGATATTTATCACAAAGAATAGAAATTTTTCACTGAGAACAATGCTGTGTTGAGAAAAGTGCTGATTCATCATAATAAGTCAAATTGATGGGTACTGACATAAATCTTTATTCTAGGATTTCAATATTAACTCTATTGTATAAAATGCACCAAACTATAGTTCTTTTGTATTTGTTTTCACCTTTCGCAATGATTAATTCAATTGGAAACACCAAAATTCAAGTCGCGACAAATATTTTTAACAGAGATACCCAAGGGACATAATTCAGCTTTTTCATAGATTAAGTTGTAATTCTTTTAATGTTTAAGAATTTAATTTTTTTTATGTTAAAGATTTATTTACAATACAATTGAAGTTGTTTTATGTTTAAGCATTTATTTACCATATGTTATGTTATGTTTAATGTACAAAACATTGTTTACAGTTTTCAGATATTTTATTTATACATTGTTATACAGACAATGCTTAATAATAATGTACTATAAGCAATTTAATATTTTTTAAAGTGCCAAACATTTATTTTTCTTATTTTAGCTTCAACATTCTTTGTTTTTTTTTTTTATACATTTGAGTTTAATGTTTTGATGCTCCTTTACTTTTATAAATAAAATGTGAGTACAATATACATGTGTACAAATAGGTTGTATATATATATATATATATATATATATATATATATATATATATATATATATATATATATATTGTATATGTACATTTTATATATTATGTTGGTCAGTATTTCATTTTTTAAATGATTATTAAAAGCATAAACACAAAAATATATTTAAGCACTGTATTAGGTTATTTTGTTTTAGATTCAATTGTGTTTTTTTCTTTTAAGTTATGTTTTCCCACAGAAATCACAAATATATGTATTGATAAGAACATTTAGACCTTTAAACATGTTGCATTCAGATAATATATACGTATATGAACTAACATCATCTCAAGCCATTGATATGTTAAAGGTGCTGTTATTCAATTTGATTTTAATAAATAGTTTTAATCTTTTATACTCTGATTTAATTTTTTTATGCACACACGAAGGGTTTTAAAAGTGTGTGCCCCGCCAAATGTTTGTTAAAAAACTTTTCGCCCCGCTCATTATTTGCATGAAAAAAGTATGTGCCCCGTCCATGTTTGCACCGGCCCCACCCTCAGATAAATATTGCACAGTCCCTTACAAGTCAATAGCCAAAGAAAAAAAAAAAAGACTATGTGTTTTTCTATGTTGTGATGTTACACTATTGTTTCAGAAAAGGGTGAAGGTTTGGTACCATTAAAACGTTTAAACCCGCTGCATTTGTTTGCACCTGTCCTAAGTCAGGAATCTGATGTTCAGTAGTTGTCGTTTGTTGATGTGGTTCATAAGTGTTTCTCGTTTCTCGTTTTATATAGATTAGACCGTTGGTTTTCCCGTTTGAATGGTTTTACACTAGTAATTTTGGGGCCCTTTATAGCTTACTGTTCGGTGTGAGCCTAGGCTCCGTGTTGAAGACCGTACTTTGACCTATAATGGTTTACATTTATAAATTTTGACTTGGATGGAGAGTTGTCTCATTGGCACTCATACCACATCTTCTTATATCTATCTATGATCTATAAACAGCACCATTCAGAAGCCTCAGTTTTAACCAGATGTGAGTTTGGTATCTAACATAATATTTAAACTGATGTTTCTTCTATTTACAATTCCCCTGTATCTCTTGTAGTTTTAAAGACAGACAAAGTTTTAAAAATCTGCAAAACGGTTAATATGTGAACACAAATAGTTTTACACATCTTCAATGTTAATAAAACCAGTAAATAAAAAAGTCATTTAATTGTAGGAGAGGTTGATTTCAAAATGATCAAACTTAATCATAAACGTCGGTGAAATTGATTAGTTTTACCTGCAGGAAAAGCTCTCCAAATGTATACACAAAGTAAGGCACATATCTAAATTGTCAATCAAATATTATAGGAAGTTTGAATTCAAGGCTTTTAGTTAAAAAATATGTTTTTTGGTTATAACTATTTGATTTTGTAACTTTTCTTATTTCATATTAGAAATTCAGTGAATAAAAGTAAAGAAACTGTCTCCAGTACTCAAAATATAATAACTGCAAAATATTTGCATCACAATCTTACAAAGATATCTTAATCTTATATTGCATTTTCTTTTAAGAATACCCTAGAAGAGCCACTGGTAATTGACAATGCGGTCAAACCACATGAAAACAGGATGGCTGAAGTTAATGCTTTTTACTACTTTTCTCCATATGAATAAATTTAAAAATAAAAAAAACCCTAAGTAATCATGAATTAAAATTACGCAAACAAGTATTACACAAGTTTAAAACATTTAATTTTATTTCATTACAGTTTTGTATGATGAAAAACATTGCAACTTAAATGTTTCAATCTAGATATATGAACTCAACTGTTAAATCATGTCATGGTGGAATGCAAATTGTGCAATTTTTCTGTTTTTAAATTTTTATGTTGTAAGAAAGCATATATTTCCATGGTTTAAAAAAATGAAAGTTATATAACGGTTCAAAACATTCTACTCTTTGAATAAGATAAAATTCCAACGTAAAACCAATATGATTGCAAACGAACAAGAGTTTTAATTTTTTTATCATATCGTTTTCTGTGTCTTTAATGGCAATATCGTAATAATTGCTCACTGTAGATGTTACAGCGATCTTTTCTCGATTTTTTTGTTTCATTTTGTCATGTTTTGCTTACATCTACGTCATTGTGTCTCTGGTGAATAGTTGTCTCATTGACAATCATACGACATATCTTCTTATTGTTTTTATTTTGAACTGAATGCAGTACAATTTCAACGATACCAAACTATAATTGTCCAAAACTAGATTTAATATTTAACATAACAGACCTGTAAGGTACCGTCACATCCTTATAGTCTATGTTTCATATGTACTTCCACATTATAACGAAACCTATAATGCTTAAAAAATCCGCTTGTACTGAGCATAAGAGACATTTTGAACAAACCAGTTTGTAAACAACTGAAAGGACATGGGGCGGTTTAGAACTAAGCATATGGTATAGTCAGCTTTTTTATATATATACTGTATGATGACATGCAGATGTCGTCTGGTTATTTCTGTCGCTATTTTCTTGCTCTTTGACTTATATATACCCCGCGTGTTTTAAATATATTGAAATAACGTGTTGTTGATTTTTCTGTAAATTTTACCAAAAGAGGAATTATTGGGTTTCGTCCATTGTGGACGACAAATGATGGCTCCAGTACTCAAAATATAATAACTGCAAAATATTTGCATCACAATCTGACAAAGATATATTTAATCTTATATTGCACTTTCTTTTAAGAATACCCTAGAAGAGCCACTGGTAATCGACAATGCGGTCAAACCACATGAAAACAGGATGGCTGAAGTTAATGATATATACTACTTTTCTCCATATGAATAAATTTTAAAATAAAAAACCCTAAGTAATCAGGAATTAAAATTACGCAAACAAGTTTTACATAAGTTTAAAACATTTAATTTTATTTCATTACAGTTTTGTATAATGAAAAACATTGCAACATAAATGTTTCAATCTAGATATATGAACTCAACTGTTAAATCATGTCATGGTGGAATGCAAATTGTGCAATTTTTCTGCTTTTAAATTTTTATGTTGTAAGAAAGCATATATTTCCATGGTTTAAAAAAATGAAAGTTATATAACGGTTCAAAACATTCTACTCTTTGAATAAGATAAAATTCCAACGTAAAACCAATATGATTGCAAACGAACAAGAATTTTAATTTTTTTATCATGTCGTTTTCTGTGTCTTTAATTGCAATATCGTAATAATTGCTCACTGTAGATGTTACAGCGATCTTTTCTCGATTTTTTTGTTTCATTTTGTCATGTTTTGCTTACATCTACGTCATTGTGTCTCTGGTGAATAGTTGTCTCATTGACAATCATACGACATATCTTCTTATTGTTTTTATTTTGAACTGAATGCAGTACAATTTCAACGATACCAAACTATAATTGTCCAAAACTAGATTTAATATTTAACATGACAGACCTGTAAGGTACCGTCACATCCTTATAGTCTATGTTTCATATGTACTTCCACATTATAACGAAACCTATAATGCTTAAAAAATCCGCTTGTACTGAGCATAAGAGACATTTTGAACAAACCAGTTTGTAAACAACTGAAAGGACATGGGGCGGTTTAGAACTAAGCATATGGTATAGTCAGCTTTTTTATATATATACTGTATGATGATATGTAGATGTCGTCTGGTTATTTCTGTCGCTATTTTCTTGCTCTTTGTGTCGTTGATTTCTTTGTAAATTTTACCAAAAGAGGAATTATTGGGTTTCGTCCATTGTGGACGACAATTGGTGAACTGTAATTGTTGACGACTTTGTCTTTGTCTTTGTTGATAGCTGACTCGTTTTGCAATCTACCACGTCGTCTTATTTAATAACTTTTAATGTCACCATGTAAAAGTTACAAATACATTGAGTAAATATCTTGACCGAAGTCACATTTATAAAACTGTCAGATTTCAACATGAGTGTGGAATAGTGTGAGCCGTGAGATGCCGCCATCTCGCCATACATTATACCAGAACCAGAATGACTTACCATTACAATGTGTTAATCATGATTAAGGTCAGTGAGGTTGCTCCGTCTTACCATAGAATGACTTACCATTAAAATGTGTGAATCGTGATAAAGGTCAAAGAGGTTGCCCGTCTTACCATTGGTTTTACAAGAACCAGAATTACTTATCACTACAATGTGTGAATCATGATTAAGGTCACATAGGTTGCACCGTCATACCATAGAATGACTTACCATTACAATATGTGAATCATGATTAAGGTCATAGAGGTTGCCCGTCTTACCATTGGTTTTACAAGAACCAGAATTACTTATCACTACAATGTGTGAATCATGATAAGGCCACAGAGGTTGCACCGTCATACCATAGAATGACTTACCATTACAATGTGTGAATCATGATTAAGGTCACATAGGTTGCTCCGTCTTACCATAGGTTTAACAAGAACCAGAATGACTTACCATTACAATGTGTGAATCATGATTAAGGTCATAGAGGTTGCTCCGTCTTACCATAGGTTTAACAAGAACCAGAATAACTTACAATTTCAATGTTTGAATCATGATTAAGGTCATAAAAGTTGCTCCGTCTTCCCAGAGGTTTATCAAGAACCAGAATGAATTACCATTACAATGTGTGAATCATGATTAAGATCAAAGAGGTTGCTCCGTCTTACCATAGGTTTAACAAGAACCAGTATAACTTACCTTACAATGTGTGAATCATGATTAAGGTCACAGAAGTTGATCCGTCTTACTGTATGTTTAATAAGAACCAGTATAACTTACCATTACAATGTATGAATCAAGATTAAGGTCACAGAGGTTGCATCGTCTTACCTTAGAATGACTTACCATTACAATGTGTGAATCATGATTAAGGTCATAGAGGATGCTCTGTCTTACCATAGGTTTAACAAGAACCAGAATGACTTACCATTAAAATGTGTGAATCATGATTAAGGTCACAGAGGTTGCTCCGTCTTACCATAGGTTTAACTAGAACGGGAACCAAACCAGCTGCTTCGTCGTTACATCTTCTCTTTATTTTTGTTTGTATACAGTTTAAAGTTTTCCTAAAATCTCTAAAAATATTAAAAAATGTAATGATAAGGATTATATGCATATGAAAAATATCTATAGCAAAACAAACGAGCAACTGAATATCTCTGCACGACCCCAAACGATAAGCGTAACCCCGTCATATCTAGAACACAAAAAAGTCACTTCAAACGTTTGACAACTAAAGGTAAAATCGTCTATTAAAATTTCACTTTTTTATTGGACATAAATATAAGTTTTCAATGTGCAAACCTAATAAATGGTATCATAAAGAGATGAGACACTCCTTCAAAAGAAAATGATTTAACCTGAAAAAACAAGGAGCGAAAAGAAATAACCACCAAAAAACACAATGACCGTCAGAAAATATGAGGTTTTCCTGTTAGATCTCATCAGGATAAAGAAAAATAGAAAAGGTATTATCTTACCTCCTATACATTTATAGGAATATGATTGGTTAAAAGCGACCGCGTGGAGACCCTGTATATTTCATATGGGTTAGTAGGCGTGGTTTATTTTAATACACGGTTAGTAGTGGTGTTAAGTCCCTTTATAAAAACAACACGGCGTCGAGGAAAAATCTAAAACCTTTCACCCGGACAACTGATAAAGAACTTGATGATGAACGATTTAAATGCATATAATAAAATGGGTTATACGACCGCAGAGGTCGAACCCTGAACAGTTGGGGCAAGTATGGACACAACATTCAAGCTGGCTCTGAATTTGGATTGTGATTGACTATTTGACACAGCATAGGTTTCTGACACAGAATGAGTGGTCTAAGTTAAAAATTTTAAATTGTCCCTATTATGGTCCAATATCCACAAATACATGGTTAGATTCAGGAACCCTAAGTTCAATTTTGATGAAATCAAACAAAGTTTAAAACCTCAATGTGGACAAAGTTGATAACGGGCCCAAAAATCAAAAATCTAAAACCTATCAAAGAACCCCATCACCAAAGTTTAATTTTGGACCCTTTTGACTTCAATGACAACTGATAAAGAACCCCATTGATGATTTTGGACCCACCAACTTGATTGACAATAAATGCAGAAAATTTTGTTACAATCAAATTACCCTTTGGACCTTAATGCCAATAAAACAGGACCAAAATTAAGAATCTAAATACATGGTTAGATTCAGCATATCAAAGAACCCCATATATTCAATTTTTGTTGAAATCAAACAAAGTTTAATTTTGGACCCCAATTTGGACCAACTTGAAAACTGGGCCCATAATCAAAAATCTAAATACATGATTAGATTCAGCATATCAAAGAACCCTAAGAATTCAATTTTTGTTAAAATCAAACTAAGTTTAATTTTGGACCCTTTGGACCTTAATGTAGACCAATTTGAAAACGGGACCAAAAATTAAGAATCTAAATACACGGTTAGATTCGGCATATCAAAGAACCCCAATAATTCAATTTTTGATGAAATCAAACGAAGTTTAATTTTGGACCCTTTGAACCTCAATGTGGACCAATTTAAAACGGGGCCCAAAATCCAAAAACTTAATACACGGTTAGATTCAGCATATTAAAGAACCCCAAGAATTCAAGAATAAAACCCCATTGAAATTGGTCAAGAAATAAGCAATTTATACAAGTATCTTCTTTGCACAATACTGTGCAATTAAATATTTCTTGCAATTGCGCAATACTGTGCAATTGAATATTTCTTGCTATTGTGCAATACTGTACAATTGACAATTTCTTGCTATTGTGCAATATTGTGCTATTGGATATTTCTTGCTATTGCGCAATACTGTGCAATTGAAGATTTCTTGCTATTGCGCAATACTGTGCAATTGAAAATTTCTTGCTATTGCACAATACTTATTATATAATTATTTACACATCCTGTTTGGTGTGTATCTCCTGCCATATCATTATTATTTGCTTTTAAATATAAATCAGAAATAACCAACTTAAAATGGAAAATTTTAAAGAAAAAAAAAGGAAAAAAGGAGAGAAAAGGGGAAAATTCCCCCAATTTTTGAACCCCTTATGATTCATCACCCCAAACTCAATCCCAGCCTTCAATGAGGTATGGTACCTTGCAGTACAATTTCAGAGATCCATACACTTAAACACAAGTTATTGTCTGGAAACTAGAAAATGCTTATTTTTGACCCTTTTGGCCCCTAATTCTAAACGTTTAGGCAATTACCCCAAACTCAATTCCAGCTTTCCTTTGTGATATGGAACCTTGTAGTACAATTTCAGAAAGATCCATACACTTACACACAAGTTATTGTCCTGAAACTAGAAAATGCTTGATTTTGCCCTTTTTGGCCCTAATTCCTAAAATTTTGAGGCAATTACCCCAAAATCAATCCCAGCATTCCCTTTGTGATATGGAACCTTGTGGTACAATGTCAGAGATCCATACACTTACACACAGTTATTGTCTGAAAGTTACAAAATGCTTATTTTTGGCCCCTTTTGGCCCCTAATTCCTTAACTGTCGGTACCATAACCCCAAAATCAATCCCAACCTTCCTTTTGTGGTATTGAACCTTATGGTAAAATTTCCTAGAGATCCATTTACTTAAACTAAAGTTAGAGTGCGAAAACCAATGTGTCTTCGGACGACGACGACGACGCCGGACGACGACGACGACGACGACGACGACGACGACGACGCCAACGTTATTAATATACGTTTTTTGCGGTCGTATAAAAGTTGTTGACATTTGTTTTGGTTTAGACTAATGGAAGTAGGTTCTTTATATTGAAGACCTGATCACTTTGATAGGCCATTAGTAGAAATGCCACATGTTAAGATAGTCGGTAAGATCCCTCTCACCCCATATGGAAGTTACTGACCCCTTAAAAATCGTATTAGGTCACTAGCAAACTGTGTAACTACTACTATATTTTTACCTGGACGCTGTATTTTTAACTTCAATGTTTGTCAGTCTGTAACGTTGATTTGTATGATCTTAAGACTGCATGGCCATATTATGATATACTACTCGGAAGTCCATACAACTAATTATAACCCTCTAAAAATTAAAAAAAAATACGCGTCTTTTCCTAGACCGAATCATGGTTATAAATAGGCCAATTTTTGTTTTCAATGCTCTTAAACTTCCTACTTGATTTGGCCCTTTATTTTTTATTTTTTGGGGCGTCACTGTTGTGTTTAATGAAGACGAAACGCTCGTCTTGCGTAACAATTATAATCCTGATATCTTTGAGATTCTTTTAGGATTCTGTTTTAAACGCAATTGCTGTATTCAAATAGATATTTGTTAATCTTTAAATCACTGGTAAGTTTGAGAAGAAATTTACAATGTGTCTACTTACCTACATAGCTGAGGTAGTGATTTGTCGTCAAATCGTGACATAAGTCTAACAGAAGTGTTCATTGTGTCCTCAAAACATCGTTCGGAATAACTTCCAGATGTCAGGAAACACGTCATATGTCTGGCATAAACTGCAATAAAGAATAACTCCCAGACGTCAGGAAACACGTCATGTGTCGGGTATAAACTACAACGAAGAATAACTTCCAGACGTCGGGAAACTCGTCATATGTCTGGCATACACAATAAAGAATAACTTCCAGACGTCAGGAAACACGTCATATGTCTGGCATAAACTGCAATAAAGAATAACTCCCAGACGTCAGGAAACACGTCATATGTCTGGCATAAACTACAATAAAGAATAACTCCAAGACGTCAGGAAACACGTCATATGTCTGGCATAAACTACAATAAAGAATAACTTTTTCTTAATACGGATTAGTCATGTATAAATACAAGATATACAGTAACTATTAATTTCAGGGACCATATACTAGTACTCATATTTAAAAAGGAGTTTAATCTTAATGTACGATCGAGACAAACAATTTTATATTCAAATATACATATAAACAATGTATCAATGGGAATAAAATAGAGGGTAAAAAACCAAGCAGAAACTAGCAACTAGCAATAATTAGTTAAAGGAGATGTTGAGTACATATGTATGTGATAACAACCCACGTTTTCCAAAAACTGACATCCAGGGCTTACTATACATATTCAAGAGCAGCATTATTGGAAGTACTTAATCGTTCAATATCTGTACAAGTTGCGAATAACACGGTCAGGGCGATCGGAGATATCGCAACAACATCAAATACTTGAAAAAGACAAGAACTTAAAAATAGACAAGTGCTATAACTGTTTTACTAAGAATAATTACATAATTGATAAGATAGAAACTTTAAGTGAAGAACAATGTAATAAATTATGCTATTGCCGAAGTACTTATGTCTTTAAAATACATTCCATTGCGTAAAATCAAAAGAAAATTGTTCAAAACGCCAGATATGCATTTGAAAGCAAACAGGATAGATCAATTTTGCCTGATCTTAACTTGATATTTATAGTGTCTTTTGCACAATCAAATAAAAGTATTTTTATGATATTAACAATGTCTGCAGGATTTTTATAAGATCTAATGGGCTTATATAGGTCATAAGTCTCAACCACAACAAAACTATAGGGAGTTGGAACTAGTTTCCAAATTTATTAGCAGATATTCAAGAAAGGTAAGTTATGAATCATACTGACTACTGAGCTGATGATACCATCGGGGACTTACAGTCAATCAGCAACAGTAGCGTGATGTGTACAAATGTTTAACACCTTATAATAACTATATACTAGTTTATATATATATATAAATACCAAACATCAGCTTCATATTTCCAAGGAAAGTGAAACAATACGAAACATTCATCGGATGTTTGGTACCAATATGTCCAGTGATGTTGGAGGAAGTTTTAAAAAATATTTTGACAACGAATGCCAAGTGACGAAGAAAAGAATACATGATCCATTCGATCATGTGACCTAAAAATACTTTAAAACTTTGAACATCATGGTTAAGCTTGGTCACCGTCTGTCACAACTTTCGAGTTCGCTGCATTTCCGTCAAATACTTTGGTTTTAGTGAACATCATTCGTGCGTTTAGGGGCATCGTCACTTCCGTTCCAATGTTGAGCAATTGACAATCAGCACTGCTATCATTAGGGAATTGTGATTAAGTACCTACGGAACAAACATTATTTCTATTTTATCCTGCACAAGGACGATCACTAAGACGCTTGATGAACGTTAATAGTGCAGGGATACAGGCGATCCCCTCTATCTGGTAAATGTCGTCATAAAGGCGCGCATAATTGACGAGTTTTTTTCCGGTGAAGGACAAACTCGAAAGTGGTCTAATTGTTTATAGCTAAAATTAGCCCGTCGGTTTCCATCTTTTGAATTGTTTCACGGTTTGTAATCCACGAGCATTGTATAGCTTCCTTCACGATGTCGGCTTTTTCCCTGTAAAAGACCTTACTTTCACCTGTAGTTTCAAACTCACTGTCCATTGGTCTTTGCCCAATATTTGTCACCTTGTCAATCATACAAAATATCCATATTTTTATATCAAAGGAATAAAGTAGATGAAGCCAGATAATTATGAGGTTATATAAAAATCTTAAATGTTACGAGTATTACACATAAATAACGTAAAAAAGACTTCCTTTTGAACCCCCTATCACCCTTAGCTTTAGAAAATTTTGTCTTGGCTTACTCATAGTGAAAAGCAAACAATGTTTCACATCACTGATTCAGATATATAAGCCCTTGAGAACTTCAAAAGGTTTCTGAGTTTAGCTGATGTTTTTTACTTTCCTACCTTCGTATAAGGCATCATCTTTACACAATTCGCTAAGTTCTTCTCTCGCTCCTTCAAAATGAAACAATGTAACTTCTATCTTTTCATGCAGTGTGGATGGGCATTTTTTCTTCAAAGTATCTACACATGTCATTGACTGAATATATGAACTGTAAAGTAAATAAAACTGATTTACGCTAGCTTTTCTTCTAGTGTTTGTAATAACAAATACCCATACATAAATCTATAGCGCTGTAGAATATTTATATTTCATTATAAATTTAGATATTATGAAAAATCTAAAGTAAAAGAAAAAATGGAATTGTTAATCCATTAACATCAATCCATGTTAATTTTTTTTAATATTCATACTCACGAGAGAGGTCTATCATATTCACTGACAACTTTGGGAACTGTCAAATATTTGGCATTTGACTTTCACAGTTGGACTACTAAGTATTGCATTATTAGAGTTGCTCCCAAGGGTGAATGGGGAATAGAAATATGGTCACTTTGGTCTTCTTCCGACTGGCAGTTAAACACTTGCCAAAGTGGGGCGTCCGTTTGGCTGTTCGGGATGTACAAGTACGCAGTCACGTCCGGTCAGAATGGAGACGTTAAATCCGATGCCTCTTGTAAAGAGAGTGACACGGTAGATCTGTACGGTATGAACTCTTGCAACAACTCTTCGAGGTGGCCTATTGCAAGGCAAAATTCCCCCGACCTTCATCCCGGACGGCCTCTATTACAGGACCTACCAATTGTATTTATTGTAAATTCGTTCTCCTCCTGAACATGCATGGAATATTTTCCACTGGACATTAAGCAATCTAACAATCAATCAATCATTATTAGTGTAAATACATGTAGTATAATTTGCTATCGTATGCCTGTTTATCGTATTTCAGACGATCATATATCTTACTAATTTGGATCTTGTTATGTGTACTATAAATCTACTTACACAACAGTTTTTATAACTCACATCCCTTATTATATATGCATTCAAACATTTAAATAGGTTCTGAAAATTACTGGAAATAACAAACGAGGGCACTTTGGGAAAGATTAAGGTTTGTCCCGCAAACTCCTAAAACTGAAACGTCTTCTGTCCTGTTAATCACTTTTGTAGTTGAGAAATTAATTATATTGAAAAAGTGGTAAATATTTCAGATTCAAAATCATTTCTAAAGAGTGTGATTGTTTATATGTTACCATCTGAATGTATATAGTTATAGTAAATAAGCTGTATACATCTAAATCAGGAAACGCGACTTACCTGCAGAAGGCTCGTAGAAGTTCTACATCTACACCAGTAAATAATGTTTCGGAACTTTTTTGCATATTCAACAATTGTGTACTATATCCAGCAAAACATGAGAATGCTTCTCTTTGAAAATTACTAGGACATAATGTTCCAATGCAAAATGGTAGGACTGAAAATAAACATGTAGATGTTATATCAAGTGTGCTTCTCTTTGAACATTATTAGGACATAACGTTCCAATACAAAATGGTAGAACTGAAATTAAACTTGCATATTTTATATTAAGTATGCTTCTCTTTGAAAATTACTAGGACATAACGTTCCAACACAAAATGGTAGAACTGAAAATAAACATGTAGATTTTATATTAAGTATGCTTCTCTTTGAACATTACTAGGACATAACGTTTCAATACAAAATGGTAGGACTGAAAATAAACATGTAGATGTTATATCAAGTATGATGCTAGACTATAATAACCGTCTTTCTATTAACTGACTTCAAACTATCAGTTTTATTTATAGTAGGAAACGCCAACAGAAAACAATGCACCTTCGAGATATCAGCATCTGTAGCCTCTCAAATAACATGTAGAGACTCCATGAAAACATAAGTATAACATTCTGTGGATCTTTGATATAAATATTCAAACACTGACATATTTTTTAAACATTCACCAAAACAAGAAAACAATTAAATTTCCATTTACCGTCACACTGTCGTAGTTCCTGATGGTTTCCCGATCAAGTTGAGCAAAGCATGCAGTTAAATAAAGATATCAATGAAGAATTTATCATGTATAAATCTTAAAACAATATCAGAACAAGTATATATCTAAATGTTTACATCAGTACCTACTAAGAAGCATAATAAGCGCTCAGCATAAAATAACTCTCGTAAAAAGTAATCTGGGCACTTTTATCTACAAATCCCACAGAGGCAATTAAGCTAATTGGACGATTTTAACAGGAATGTTTTCTAGGCTACCTAAAAAAAATGCGTTTCAACACGAAACGAAAGGTCCAAGATGAGGTATCTGTAGATAATATATTTTTGATTTGTCTTTTGGTTAAAAAAAAAAGATTTCTATTTGGCCATTAAATAGACATAACATAAAGACAAGGCTATGAATGAGAGTAAACAATAAAAGGTATCTTGGTGAGAATGTTTTTGTATAATACAAGTTGCATATACCGTTTAATAAGCTATCAAAGCTTTAAAACAACCATCAATTTGCACAACTACTGAAAAGAAACACATTAAATGACAGTTCGCTGTTAGGCATTAAATAGCATTGATAAGGACTCTATGGAACAAATGACAATAAAATGCTTCGCTTAGCGCAGCCTGATACGACCGCAGTGGTCGAACCCTGAATAGTTGGGGCAAATTTGGATACAATATTCAAGCTTGACTCTGTCTGAATTTTGATTGTGATCAAATTTTTGACATAATAAAGGTTTCTGACACAAAATAAATGCAGTCAAAGATCTTACAAATCTATTGCGCAATACTGCGCACTGAAGATTTCTTCTGTAAACTTTTCAAAATTTTGAAATTTGAAAATTTTGGAAAAAAATATGAAATCCTTAAAAAAATTGGAAAAAACATCCCCCCCCAAACTGTTGGAAACCCCCCCTTGGAGCAATTACCCTTAGACACAATCCCATCCTTCCCTTTGTAGTATGGAACCTTGTAGTACAATTTCAGAGAAATCTATAACACTTAAACACAAGTTATTGTCTGGAAACTAGAAAAATGCTTGTTTTTTGCCCTTTTTTGGCCCCCAATTCCTCTATGTTTGGGGCAATTACCCCCATCCCAGCCTTCCCATTGTGATATGGAACCTTGTGGTACAATGTTAGAGAGATCCATATACTTACACACAAGTTATTGTCCGGAAACTACAAAAAATGTTGTTTTGGCCCCTTTTTGGCCCTTAATTCCTAAACTGTTGGCCCCATAACCCCTTAAATGAATCCCAACCTTCTACTTGTGGTATTAAACATTGTGGTACAATTTCAGAGCAATCAAAATACTTATACACAAGTTATTATCCTGAAACTAGAAAAATGCTTGTTTTTGGCCCCTTTTGGGCCCCTAATTCCTAAACGGTTGGGATCATCATCCCCAAAATCAATCCCAACCTTCTTTTTGTGGTATTGAACCTTTTAAAAAAATTTCATAGAGATCCATTCACTTAAACTAAAGTTATTGTCCGTAAATCAATGTGTCTTCGGACGACGCAGACGACATCATACCATTATACGATCCCCAAAAAAAATTTTGCGGTCGTATAAAAATATATCACAAGTTTCAAACTGTTGTGGAAATAACAAGGGGTTTATTAAGCATTCATATTAGTATCTTCCAACGAGGCTGCGCGAACAGTACACACTCATACAGGTTTCAGAATAGAGTTTAATGTCGGTGAACTAAGTTTTCTTCGACCAAGGCATTAGTGAAAAAAAAAAAAACATCTCGAGAGCTTTAGTTTAAACATCAACTTCATGCAGTCGTTTGCAATCACATTCATTACGATCGAATATGGATATTAGAGGAACAATGAAACATATTTAGTTAAAATAAGGTTGCATGTGTGCAGGTAAAACTAGTTTAACCTATCATATTGTGTGTATGTACCAAGTCATACTATACCAGCTGTCCATTTTTTTTTGTCTTTGTAAGTCTGTTTTTGTTCTGAGAAGTCAGGTGTTGGTTGTTGATGTGGATTGATGCACTTGTATTTTTTGTAATTCCTGTAATCCTTTAACATGTATTACAAAAACAAACGAATACCAGGAGAAAACGACAAAGGAACCAATAGGTAAATGAATAATTAGTAGCAAAGACGAATTTAATGGAATTTTATCTCAAAGGTTAAAACTATTACGTTGGAATACCACACAACTTTATCTAAAAGTAATGAAACAAAGTAATAAATCAATTAACAATAAGATTTTCAGGAGCAGTATACAATTTGTCTGCTCATTTCAGCGCATGTATACCATGGTTTTATATAGTCTATGACACTGCGGTTAACAATTCAATTTAACTCTTTATTAACCGCTTTACAACTTATTTAAACACAATTACAATCTAAATACACAGAGAGGGGGCTTGATTTGTCTATGATGGCGACTAGGGGAGATGTGTGCTCATTCATCTCAAGGTTATTGCAATCATATCCGGTTACGCACATGATAATTATATGTTCCCATCAAAGATTGTTCTGTTATGGTGGAGCAAAACCGTTCACTACTAAAATGTGCCGCTATAAGTTCAACGATTTATTTTCAGGTAAAAGGTATTTAAAAATCTCTAGTCAACAGAAGAACGAACCCATCACAATAGCTCCCGTTTCTTAAAATATCATATTGACATAAGGATGGGTAAAACAAATACTGATACTGGGTAGACTATAGATATTTTTTTAAAGAAATACCAGGTATTTGTTGCCCGATGATCTCTTTTCCTAAATACAATATAAAGTAACCGTGTGTCTGATACTCTTTCGACAGCAGACCTGTCGGTAGAGTAAAAGACAAAGTGTAACGTTATCGTATCTACTCTTTCCCCGTACATCTTTTACCTTCAAACAATGCTCGAAAAAACATATGTACATGAAGAAGTCAACTCGACAGCATTTTTTTGTAACAAACGAAAACTTCGTGTCTCACCCGATAAGAAATATGTCGTGAATAAAATTAATCACGCCATAGCGTTTCGTGAAACTTTAAAGTAAGACTAACATTCTTGGTTCATAGAAACATCTTTAAGAATAGTAAAAGAGAAAGTAAAATCATAATCAGTTTCATTGAAATATATTTTTCAAATTCTAGAATCACTTGCTTCAGAAGCCGTACCACATTAACTCGCAAAGAACGGAAATCCTTGACCACTGGTTTAAGTTTTGGAATGCAATTAAAAGTAAATTAAATGTTTTGAAGACCACTTTTGTTGGTACAAAATGAATAGTTAGGACACAACTTAGGTTAACTTTACCATCTCAGCAAAGCTCCAAAGTACTTAAAAATCTTAAATTAAACAGTGTTACATTAGTGACATTCATGATTTGAAAACTGTCAGTTGTATCAGTCAGAGGAAGCAATAAATAAAATTTGTTGAAACACATACTGTCCTCTTCGACAGATAAATAAATATTCTTTCATCAGTCTATTTCTCAATAACTCGATAATAGGCTACAAAGACGATTCCGTTGGCATTTTGGACATGTTTACTCCTAAAAAGTAAATTCCAGACCACAATTTGATGGCCATTCTCTCGTTATTAAGGTCGTTAGAAAAAGCCAGTTCATCAGAAAATGTAAACAAAACACAAATTCCTGTTTGATCACATGGTTATACACATTTTTCCAATGATAAAACGCTGGTTTATCACCAGAATTGTTGAAAGTTCATAGTAAAATGATAAAAAGATATGTTAAGATTAACACATAAAAATAAATCTAAATTATATTTGTCAAGCCTGTAATTGAACAGACTTGGTGCAGAAAAGGCTTACTTTTGGAATAAATTCATCAGATACCTCAAAAACAAAATGTTTTGTTAACAAACATTTGGAGCATAAAAAGACCGACTAAAACAGCTAGAATCATAGTCGTTTAATTTAGAATCTTATACTTTATTCAATTACATAATTTATATACAGAAAAGTAAATGCCGATAAATAAATCATCATTAGCATAGTACACAAAGAAACGAATGAAGTCTGAAGATTTTGAGAGATTCAATTTAATTATTTTTTTTAATTCTTTATCAGTATAGTATTAAACAACTTTCAACCACATACTGTTTGAGAATGCATTAAAACAATTAAAATATTTAATCAAAATAAGTTATGCAAGGAACTCACCTTGTAAAACAACAAGCCATTCTAAAATCCATTTAATTTTTGTAATTTGTGGAATTTCTTTAATCCAAAAAGAGAGTAAAACATAATTTCTCCACATACTGAACTGTACATTTGTACCCGTTGAAACTAAATAAATCAATAATATAGAAAGGCAATTATATCTGTATACAGTTTCTGACCATATGCCGTCTATACTGCGACATGCTGCATATAATAATTGTCTTTACTAACAAGCCACCACACAATTTTGTAGACAATTATGATCCGCCAACAAGTGATTCGTTAACATAAGTAAACACAATTTCTGCCAATCATACCACTCTTAAACATGATAGAAGAAAGTTTGAAGTTATTCAGATGAAAAGTTTCAACTATTTGTTTTCACCAAATTATCTGTTAGAGATATTTGACTACATCAATCACTGCGACTAACTGATACTAAAAATGATATTCATCTGTTTGTATTTATTTTAGTATCTTTGTGAAGCGTATTTTCTTATTTAAAAAAAACGTGTCTTGTAAACATGCATTTTCCATGTTATAAGATGAGATCTGAAGTAATATACACCTGTTTTGAAAATGAGCATATTTGAATGATGAATAGACGAACTGAAAATATTGTTATTAGTTATGCAAACGAATTACTCTGTAAAAAAAAGTGTTTAGTAGTGAATTCAAATACGACAAAATTTTTTGTTTTGTTCAATTTGAAACATGAACGAAACATTTCGTTTAATCTTAAACTAGTTATTTTGCGCATGGATTGTGATAGGACCATACAATTCTTAATTACGACAAATTTGTACAACTTTAAAAAATAATGCGGAAATCTTTTGGTACACATGTTTGTATTTTAATACATTACCAAGCGTCTTTTAAACTATTTATTCTTACTAAAATCGGTTATATTAGTCTAAAAAAGGGATTCAATGGATATTCCAGACTATATCATTACATTAATTTATCAATAAAACTTTAGATATTTTTTTAAGCACAACAGAATTTCTAGGGACCTAAAAGACTCTCAACATATCTCACCATTTAATTATTGAAAGACATACTGCCAAGATTTCTAAACTGCAAATTGAAAAATTTTAGTAGTATTATGGCGAATACATTCGTATTGATTCACCAACACACGAAAGGGGTTAAACCTTTATTGTAGATAAATTGGTACTAAACCTTTGTCTAAATCAAGACATTTTTATGAAGTCTCGTTCAACTAATTTCAACAAAAGACGAAATTCATACTCGATCTCCGTGTATCATCACATAATGAAATAAGTTTTAACCATATTTACAGTGGTAATACAAAGTGCTGGTAAGTTTGAAATAAGAAGGAAAAGATATACAAAGAACTCGAAAATAACTAAATACAAATATATTTTATTCTAAATCATATAAGGCCCATATTAATATGAATCACAAAAACATCTCCTAATAAATGATCTAAACAAATATGCAGTTGCATCAAAATAAACTATTTGAATGCTTGTACACTTGTTAACGTTTGGGGAGGTTTGTATAATGTAACATATTTGTGTTTGTTGTAAAACTATATCATATTCGATGAAAAAGATGTCGAACAGTAAATAAGCGGCCTTGAAATGTGACCACTTGCATGGATGTCCAGCAGTGAACAAGTATTGTGGTCATTAGTTAGCTGATCAAGTTGTATACAAACACATCCATATGAATACCGTTTCAATGCTCGCAGTTATTGTAAGTATGCTCCAAGTTATTATCCTGCTGATATTGAATGCTGAACTACACTATAATATCGGCAGTTGTTCTTTAGAGTATACCCTCACCACATTTGATTCATATTCATGTTCATCCGTGAGTTTTCAGTTTTGAAATGTTTTACATTTTGTGATCTCGGGGTCTTTTATAGCTTACCATACGACACAGGTTGTAGTCATTATTGAAGGCCTTACGGTGACCTGTAGTTGTTCAAATACATGTCGTGTTGTCTTCATTGATAGTTGTCTCTCTCATTGACTATCATATTTCATATCAATGGGATAATCATCACAGGGATAAACGCTCTTGCTTGAACTATCTAGTATTGCTTGGTACTCTTAGATCAAATCTAAAATCAAACGCTGTGATAACGCTATGCCCTGTGTCCCTTGAATCATCTGTTTTACTTCTATTAGTTGACCATAGTCAATACACCCGTTTATCATGTCGTTTTAAAATTTTCAGCATGCCCACTTCAAGAACGCCCTGAATATGCATGATATACTCGCACGCCTGAATGTTAAGCAAGAAAAAATCAATTTGTTATGTTTTAAGCACGGTTTAATTTGAAATATAATGTGTAAGTGTAACCCTCAGTTTAAATATTTACATAATTTAAGTTAAACGATATCGGGAAAAAGTAAGAAAAATATCAATGGCATTTCTTATACAAAACTGTATCGACTTTCTTTTATTGCAGCCATATAAAACCTCTCCTTTCACTGACTTAATCTGATTTAAAGACATAAGAGGTAGTAATTTCAAACAAGTTATTGTCATAACCAAGAAACAAATTAAGATGATGTAGATCTTGTTTGATTGTCTCTCCATTGTAATAAAGGAACGTATTGGTTATTTTCTGTATGACATGGTTATTAATAGATTCCGTCAGAGATAGGCATGAGAAATGGGGTATGTATAACATACATATTTTCCTGGTCAGCACACAATGTCATTGTAGCCAAGTTGTGAATTCTACATTTATCAACAATCAAAATTGGGTTTAGTAAATTATCGGTTTTATCTGATTTGTTTCCCTGAATAATATGAATATCGGATATACGTAAAATATATAATTGCAGAGAAAAATCAAAGTCAGGAAGCGACGGTTTTTTATTTATTTCACAACTTTTATATTATCATTAAAATCCTCATAAATAACATTCAGACACTTTAAAACTTTATCTAGTTATCAAATTATTTTTTATTAAAATAAAATTTATATCTGTGAAAAGTGACGAAAAAGTAGCTTGTTAATTCTGCATAAAAGTATAAAAAAATATTTATGATGACTTTATATTATAAAAAGTATTATTTATGATACTGACATTTTACAAGAGATCTCTGGAAAGCTTTCATGACTATTTTTTCACATAGCTTTTGCTAAAAAGTACCTAGAGTATATCTAATTAATTAGATAATGGAATAAGTTGGAACACACTTTATCTAATTAAACCGAAATTCATATTAAAGATGTTCATTCCTTTGTTTTTATCTCCAAGTCCCCTTTTTTTAGAAATTGCTTAAATGATAAGAAATTGTAATTCATGAATGCTTTTCGCATAAATTTCTGAAGATATAAATGCAAATAACAACATATATCGCTGTAGCGTACAAAATTCCAAGTTTCTGAATCATATCATATTTTCTGTCAAACCAGGCATCAGTTAATTTAATAAAATACAATATAAAGTTCATGCAATTATAGGATACAAGCGAAAGTGCTTTACATTATAAAAGATATGATTTGATTAATAAGAACAAGGAAAAACAAAGCGATTTGTGTTAAGAAGGTGGCTGGAATCGAACATTAAATATAAAGTTATCTATAAAATTTGAATTATTGTATAATGGCTAATCTCTAAAGAGCTTTTAAGCAAAGTTGTTTGTATCTTTGTATCTTAATCGTTACTTATCATGTTTTACGTTGCCGCCAACATATGATTCTTAAAAAAGAAAGAAAAATCCTTTCATTTTCCTACAACGCCTCATTAAAGACAGAAACAAAAACTAATTTAACACAGTGAATTATGATTAACATTTCTATTGATAATTGACGACATATTTTTGATTTACTGGAATAGTATTCTTACAGTAGCTAAACTTGAGGCTAGAATTACCATATTTATCCCTAGTTTAACACGTTTACATAAAGAAAAACCAAACATTTCCTCAAAATATAAATTAATTTGTACATGGTACAGATGGAATGCAAGGCTTTTCGGAGTATTTTTCTATCCTATTTTGAGCTGAGTATAAATAAAATTCAAATTTCAAGACAATAGAATATATATATAGAGAGAATAGAAACAGATTGGTTTTCTTTATACTGCAACTATTACAACTGTTCCAAGTGAAATATTTTGCTTAAAAAACATTAAATTCAGCGAACCTTTCTTCTTTATTGACTGTATGAATCTATGTCAGCGATAACTTTGGTAAAAGAGTCACTAAATGTAGTTGACATTAGTCATTAGTTTTTTATGTTATGTTGTATACTGTTGTTTATCTGTTGGTCGTTTTCGTTTTTTTTCTACGGCGTTGTGAGTATATAAATACTGTAAACAGTCAATACTGAACTTTTATGGAAAATTATGTTAAATGTAGGTGAACCAGGACTATATCAAATATTTCAACCTCCGCTACAATGTTACCATAGACAACCTCATTTGCTCTCAAAAGCTTTGTACTTGCGAAAGTTTGATATTAGCATTTAACCCATTAGTTTGATTCTTAGTAATAGAAGTCTTGCCGATTGGTTAGCCGGTTATCACGTTTAACTAAAAAAAACTCTTTATATTCTAGTATTGATTTAGATTTTAATGTTACTATGCCACAAGTTTCTACGTGTCTTTCAAATTCTTGGGTTTGAGCGTTTCTGGTGAAATTCCAGAAAAATGCTTCGGACGCGCGCAAATTATAAAGGGTTATTTTCATTTCAAAAGAGACAACATCGCAAAGTTTCCATCAGGATAACTTGGTAATACGTGTAACGTTTTCGTCATAGTCAAATTAAAACATATTAGATGGTGCGCGGTTCATTCGGCGTGAATAGGAAAAGGAACCGCAATAGAAATAATTTTTTATCAACGTGTAGGCCTAACAAGCTGTAAACTTGACAGACAAAATAATAAATATTGGATTTAACTTGAATGGTAAATACTAGTAAACAAAATATACCCATGAAATCTAAGGAAAGAAATAGTGAGAAAATAATTGACGCACTCGTGACCAAATGATTTTTGTTACAGTTTCATTTAACTTTCAACTCACACGTTTTATTAAACAGATTTACCCTGCTATACTTAAAAGATATATCTACCTTTTTACTGTTCTGCGTAATATTTGATGCATTAGTGAATACTCATTATATCAGACATCCAAGCTTAGATGAAGCATAGATAGGAGACGACATCTATAATTTGGTAAGCACGCAACAAAATGACACTATTTTGAAAGTTACAACACAAATTGTATTTTAAACTGTCTTGTAAGACTGTAGTACACGAAACAACAGCTTGGCACGCGCTTAAGATTATCTTCAAGAAAGAAATCTAGCACCATAAAATTTGGCGGTCAAATCTTGTTGGCAGATAAGAAATCTATTTGTCTATCTAAATTATGTTTCCGTGTTCATGCTGACAAGAGCATTCTGTATTTATCATCAGAACGGAATATATATATATATGTTGATAACATACATACATTGGTATCATTATAGTAGAAAAAGAAGCTTTAATAGCTATTTGTCATACAAGTCAATTAAAATACAAGATCGTGACTAGCTGTCTTTTCACTTTTATGCATAGGTTAGCTGCATCGGATTTCGCCTATCCTTGCGATATATCTGCCTTAAAGGACACGTTCTCACATTATCAAACACGCCGTCAATATGCATGCAATGGAAATTGTCAGACAGATAAATACTGCAAGTCCACAATTTTCAAAACCCCGAAAAATAATTATATTATTTCCTTTAAAAAAATTGTCCACTTAATCTATGTCAGAGTTAACTTTTTCGGTTAAAATAGCCGTTGAATGTGGATGACATTAGTGGTTCCTATGTTAGTACACTACTGTGTCGTGGTAAAAAATACGGTTGACCAATACAAATCACACTCAGATGTAAGTTGCTATGCTATTTTTAAACTATAGAGACATCACAAACAATATAGATATATTCTAGAACGAGGTAGAAACTATTCTAAAACAAAATTTCATTCAACAAATTGTAATTATAAAAATAAAGAAGATGTGGTATGATTACATGCCAATGAGACAACTCCCCACCAGAGACCAGATGACCTAAAAGTTTACAACTATAGGTCACCGTAGGGCCTTCAACAATGAGCAAAACCCATACGGCATAGTCAGCTATAAAAGGCCCCGAAATGTTATTACATTATATGTTATATGTTTTATATATGTGCTGACTACCTTACTCTTTTTGAATGCTTTTACTCTTATAAGAAAACATTTTTTTCAGAAATAACATCTGAAATACACTTGGAATTCCTCTGTTGGTTTTGATTACACTTTCAAGCAATATGTTTTAAAAGCATGTATATCATTTTCTTCGGGCAATTGAATAGACTTCAAATTTTGAACTTCTATATTACTTATTAAAAGTCTTTATTGGCAGATAACAAGAAAAATAATCCCAAATCGATGCCCAAATATACTGCAATATATAGTCTTGACTAAGTACGAACATTTTGTGGGTATAGTGGTAGGTTGAACCAAGATCAACGACATTCCAAACCTCATCATTGTATTATTGGTCCTATCTTCCCGACATGCAAGGGTTAACTGGGATATAGAATATGGTGATCTCTGAAATTATATTACCTTGCAGTAAAACCAATGGTAAAGGAAGGCAACAACTCTTGGTGTCCACATGTGGCCTGTTGTAAGATAAAATGGTAACCACTATACATCACTAATATATCCTCATTTTCCACTGGCAATAGAATGTCCCACCAATCATCGCGGTCTACTCACTTTTAAGAACTTAAGAACATACCTATTCTCTAAATATTTGGAAAATACCAAGTAGACAATCTAAAACCATTAGTCCAACGACGAATAGACAAACAGCAGTCCATATATCACTACACAGAAAACTAAAGATTGAGTAACACGAATCCCACCAAAACGTACTCTGTATACTCCAAATGCAAATTAAAACTCCTCAAAGATACCAGGCGTATAATTTAGTATTAAAATTAATGTTTTTAAAGTAGTCCATATTTCCGTCTTATTTTTTTCTTGTTAATCTAACTTTTAAGTAAATAGTCGTTATGTCCAAGAAAGCTTACATGTTCTAATTTCGTCCATCAATTCAGTATCAGATCAACTGTACAGGACTCAAATTTTGCCCTTGTCCTGTGCATTAAACTACATGTTTTGTTTACTGTTTCTTTTAATGTACTGTAGGAATATTAAAGAACAAATAACATGTTTCTAAGGTTATCATTTTTATCAAATTTAATAAACAGAAAAAATGAATAGACAAGTAAATAAATGGGCAGTGTACTATTAATGGTCGTATACTGAAAAATTTAGTATACTGACATGAATAATATATATAATTAGAAGATGTGGTATGATTGCCAGTGAAACAACTCTCCACAAGAGACCAAATGACACAGAATTAACAACTATAATTTACCGTACGGCCTTCAACAATGAGCAAAACCCATACCGCATAGTCAGCTATAAAGGCCCCGAAATGACAAATGTAAAACACTTCAAACGAGAAAACTAACGGCCTAATTTATGTACAAAATAATGAACGAAAAAACAAATATGTAACACAGCAACAAACGAAATCCACTGAATTACAGGCTCCTGACTTGGGACAGGCACATACATAATATGGCGGGGTTATACTAGTTTGAATGCGCCAACCCTCCCCCTAACCTGGGACCGTGGTGTAACAGTACAACCTAAGAACAAACTATAAAAATAAGTTGAAAAAGGCTTAACTCATCCGATGGATACAAATAGAAATACATCTAACAAAAACACATATATGGACGTGGACGGGTACTTGTACATCTAAACAACAAGAAGACACTAAGTACAGATCTGAGAGTACTCGCAGTTACTGACAGCTAGATCAAAGCCAATAACAACTTATAAATAAAATCATGCATCTAAGACTCTATACATTAATAGTAAACATACAAATCTTAGTGCCTTACAATTACAATGATGAAAAAATGTATATCCACTAACCAAGTCCCTATATGAGTAAAAACTCATCAAAGATACAACGCATATACAATTTGGCACTTCAGACGCGCGTCTACATAAGACTCATCAGTGGCGCTCAAATCAAAACTATGCAAAGCTAAATAAGATATTACGAAGTTAAATGGCATAAATAATCGAAAATTCCGAAAAGTAAATTTGGGATTGAAAAAAACGTTCATTTAACCAAGGAAAATATTGATGTTGATTATGATTGGAAATTATGTTTTTGAACTCTTGACCGATTCACGCGTAGCTTTTAATTTGGAGATAATAACAAGGAACTTTTATCTATATTTTAGATAAAGAATATACTTTATGAGAGTTTAGATGCACTACAAATTGGTATATATTACAGAATTTTCAAATTTTATCGGAAGAGATGGTTTAAGGAAAGTGGATGAGACATCCTGATATCTTTAATTAATGTTACCTTTTTGTTAGCTCAGTTGCCTATTCTTATCACACGGTATCCCTCCAGTGTGCTCTCTTTTACGGGAGCCACATGTAGATCAGGATTTGTAAACTCTTCCGGAGCAACTGAGATCACCCCCGGATTTTTGTGAGGTACGTGTTGCTCAGTCTTGATTTTCGATGTTGTGTGTTGTAGATTGTTGTTTGTCTTTTCGTCGGTTTTCGTTTTTGGTCATGGTGTTGTTAGTTTGTCTTTTCGTCAGTTTTCGTTAATGGTCATGATGTTGTTAGTTTGTCTTTTCGTCGGTTTTCGTTTTTGGTCATGATGTTATTAATTTGTCTTTTCGTCGGTTTTCGTTTTGGTCATGATGTTGTTAGTTTGTCTTTTCGTCGGTTTTCGTTTTTGGTCATGATGTTGTTAGTTTGTCTATTCGTCGGTTTTCGTTTTTGGTCATGATGTAATTAGTTTGTCTTTGACTAATGAGTTTGAATATCCGCTTGGTATCTGCAGTCTCTCTTTATTAAGACTTTTGATTTTTCTACACTTTACACTACTATTCCCCATGCTGAATTGAAAGATCGACTTTTCCATTTCATTAAACAGAGCTTTTTCTATAAAAATGGGAATCGTAGATATAAATCTTGTTTTGGTTTATAATAATTTTGTGAAAAACAACACTGATTCTATCAGAAAATACACTGAAGATGATATTATCAAAATGCTGGACTTTTTGATCGACAATATATTTGTTGAGTTTGGAGGATTGATATTTCAACAGACCGTCGGTATTCCAATGGGTACTAATTGTGCACCCCTACCGGCCGATTTGTTTTTGTACTTGTATGAAGCAGAATTCATTCAGAGCCTTCTAAAAGACAAAAGGAAAAAGCACCTTGCGAAATTCTTTAATTTTACTTTCAGATATATTGATGATGTCCTATCACTGAATAATCAATATTTCAGTTAGTACTTGCATCTCATATATCCCAGTGAACTTGAAATTAAGGATACTACTGATACTAGAAGGACTGCTTCATACCTTGATCTTTTCCTCAATATTGACACAGATGGACGACTTCAGACTAAAATCTATGACAAACGGGATGATTTCAACTTCCCAATTATCAATTTCCCATTTCTCAGCATTAACATACCCTCTGCCCCGTCGTATGGTGTTTACATATCTCAACTGAAACGTTATATTCGTGCATGTTCACACTATACGGACTTCATATACAGGAGTATGCTCCTTATGTAGAAACTGCTCCAACAGAGTTATAATGAGGAAAGATTAAAGATGACACTCCGTAAATTTTATGGACACCATCACGAATTGGTTGATCTATACGATGTGTCTGTGTCTAAACTAACTACATTTTTACCACGTCTTAGATTGTGGTTTACCATCTACGTCGTCTGGTCTGCTAAGTACCTAACGTGACCTATTCTCGAATATGACTGTTTTGCCGAATGTGAATTCGCATTTTTATAGGACGTGTCACGGTATTTATATATCCAACATTCATGTATTTAGTAAGATGTTTCTTTTGTAAGTCCGGTTGGATATTTTGTTATGTCTTATGATCGCTGTTGGAGACGACGTGGTTTGGTATTTATATATCCCGCTTTCGGGCATTTTGTTGTTACTTTCTTATACGTGTGGGTCCGATGGGTCATTTTGTGCTGAGTTGTTGTCTGTTTATTCCGTTTGTGGTTTGAATTCTGTATTTTCGGTACATTTCACATATGTCTTATTTGTCAGTATAGTCGAGTTACTCGTGGTTCGTCTACAGGTTTTTTTTATGTTGTTTGCTTTCATATGTGTTTACTGTTTGGGCTTACATGACCTTGCCTTATATTTTAGTTATTTTATTTTTATTTTTCTATATGTATTTTAAAGATAAAAAAATCAGCTACTTCATTTATATGATTTTAAGTTTAAAGCAACTATATGCACAGGATTTTTTTGTTTATACACAGTTTTGATTTAGAAGAAATAAAAGTGACAGTCGTATACCACATTTCAAAAATCGACATGGTTAGAAATTATTAAGAATAACACCATTACAAACTCTATCCCAATTTAATATTCTTGTACGTGTCTATAAATAAAACCAAACTATTTTATTTTTAGAAAATTACGTGATAATATTAACGTCACATAAAATACGTCCCTTTTTGTGACGTTGATCCCGTTTGTGGTGTCCTGGTGTGCTGTCGTAAATTCGTGGGAGGTGTCCGTTGTTATTCTGCGGTTTACATGTTGTAATGTACTATTATATTATTTATTTATGTATTTCTCTGTGCTGAGTGTTCTTGTGTTTGTTTGCACTGTATTCCTGTCACGTAGCGTTGTCATTTTTGCGGTATATTCAACATTGCAATATCAGCGGGAGGTTTGGCTAGCCACAAAACCAGGTTCAACCCACCTTTCTTTTCCTAAAATGTCCCGTACCAAGTTAGGAATATGGCAGTTGTTATCAGACAGTCCGTTTCTATGTGTGTTTGCGTTTGCTTTTGTTGTAGTTCAGTGTTTCTGTTGTTCCGTTGGTTTCCTCTTATTGTTGATGTATTTGTTGTTTGAATGAGGTTATAAAAGATATATTTCATATTGAAAATTTTAATGTACAAATTATCTAATTCTGTTTTTAAATGATTAAATTGCTTTCGTCAATTTTTACGAAAACAAGAACAATCTACGTAAAAAAAAGACAACTAAAAAATCTACAACAGAACAAATAATGTATTGTATGGGTCTGTCGTCGTCTTTCTCATCAATCTGTGAATACTTTGGTGTGCTGTAATGTATTTTTGGTTACCGGTAATCATATAAAATTGAGAATGGAAATGGGGCATGCGTCAAAGAGACAACAACCCATGGAAGTTTAGCACCAGAATTTCTTATTTTGATTACAGTTTATAAAATATTTATAAATTACGCATGTACAAAATATAGCGTCTCATACATAATGTGCATTCGTTTTGCCAGATGGTGTATCCAGATTTTTTTTAAAAGTTGTCTTGTTCGGTATGATAAAACACTTAATGTGTGGTTGTGAGGGTAATAGCTTCGACTTCGCCTCGCGCAATAGTTGGTATCCTAAGGACCAAAAAAAAAAATTGCTATAATCCTCATGACCGGCCAATAAGTGTGTAATATAAACATTCATAAACATATCATAATTTTAAAAAATATTAAGTAACTATATTTTTTACTAACTGTTATAACATATACTGGTATCACAAATACTACATGATGGTCCTGAGGTATAGATTCTAGGTACTGACGGTTGTTTATCATCTAAATCACGTGTTGTAGTGTTCTTTTTGTTTGTCTTTTTATATTTTAACCTTTACTGTTTGGTCCATTTTTGGTATATACTTTTGGCGTGGCTGGGTATTTATACATCTCACCATTATGTTATTGTGCTATAGTCATTTTTGTATTCTTGTCTTTCGTTTTTGGCTTGTGTGCTTTGTATGTAAAGTGTTTGCATGCCATTTTGTTTTTCATTGTTTAAATGGTTATTTGTTTTTATAGTGATTGAGATTATATCACAATTTTGACTGTTGTACTCCAATTTTTGACATTATTACCTATTATGTCTGTTTAATTTGCTCATACATTGTTGTCAATATAATGGAATGCTTTACGACTGTCTTACAAGTGAGAGGTTTAGCTAGCTATAAAACCAGGATTAATCCACCATTTTCGACATAAGTAAAATATTAATAGATATAGGAAGATGTGGTGTGAGTGCCAATGAGACAACTCTCCATCCAAATAACAATTTATAAAAGTAAACCATTATAGGTCAATGTACGGCCTTCAACACGGAGCCTTGGCTCACACCGAACAACAAGCTATAAAGGGCCCCAAAATTACTAGTGTAAAACCATTCAAACGGGAAAACCAACGGTCTAGTCTATATAAAAAACGAGAAACGAGAAACACGTATAAATTACATAAACAAACGATAACTACTGTACATCAGATTCCTGACTTAGGTCAGGTGCAAACATTTGCAGCGGGATTAAATGTTTTAATGGTACCAAACCTTCTCCCTTTTTCTGAAACAATAGTAAAACATCACAACATAGAACTAGAGGCTCCAAGGACCCTGTGTCGCTCACCTGATATTTTTATTTACAATTGATGCATGATAAATGCAACTGTTGTACTGTCGTTTAGTTTCAGAGATATAAGACTAAAAAGTGCGTTTGAAACCTATGTTTTATTTCAGCCATGTGTGCCATGTTGGCAGGCAGGGTCATCATACACAGTGGTCCCTGGATATCCTAGAGGTGATTTAAACCAAGTTTGGTTTAATTTGACAGTAGTTTCAGGGGAGAATTTTTGTAAAATTTATCTAACGAGAAATGCGAAGTGATGAGAAAGTTTGTTGTGAAGTTTTGTTGTTGCGCAACACCCCCAAAAAAAAAAAAAACAAAAAGGTAATAAAAATTATCATTTAAGGGCAATCTTTCCTATTAATGATTTCTGCAAAATTCAGTTTATTGTGCAAGTGTTGTATAGCCAGCTGAGGTCGTTAAAAACTCTCATTTGTTGTTGCAAAATTCAAGTGGTTTTGAATTGCTTTGTTGATCTTTTTGTATTCAACTTTTAAACAACAAAGTACAACAAATATGATGACTGATACTCATGACACTGAAAATATGGTCTTCATTCTTGTGAAGAAAATGGTAAGGTTTGAAATATTTCTTAAATATTAATTCAATACCAATACTTTAATTTTTATTGGATTTATCCCAGGAAATGAGAACAAGGGACACAATTAAATTCAATTTTTTCCTAAACTTCTGATAAAATATAAAATGAAGAACTATATTTTTTAATGAGATTTTTTTTTAATAGTTAATTGATAATTTGAACAATATTAATTAAGTTTTAGATCTGGCATGGTTGATTAATTTTCTCTCAAAATTTCTGATATTCTATTAAAGTTTTAAATATAATATGATGCAGGCATTAGCTGTGAAAGGGATTAAGTCTGTATAAGTTAGTGTAGGAATTCAAGCATCATTTGCACTTCGGAATCTGTAGAAAATGAAGCCAAAGTACTGAAACATATCTGACATTCGACCTATTGTTCGGGATTATAGTTGTGACATCATTTTCAATGTAAAGAAAGAAACACCATCATCAGGTATTAATGTGTTTTTTTTCATGTTATAGAATTATCAATTATTTTTATTGCCAGTTCATTAGTTTTCTATATTGATTTTCTACTGCAGTTTCAGAAAAGAAGATTACAAAAGGAAAACATTTTGTAAAACTTAACAAAATTTACCAAATTAATGAAAATTGTTAAAATTGACTATAAAGGGCAATAACTCCTTAAGGGTCAACTGACCATTTTGGTCATGTTGACTTATTTGAAGATCTTACTTTGCTGAACATTATTGCTGTTTACAGTTTATCTCTATCTATAATAATTTTCAAGATAATAACCAAAAACGGCAAAATTTCCTTAAAAATTACCAATTCAGGGGCAGCAACCCAACAACCAGTTGTCCAATTCATCTGAAAATTTGAGGGCAGATAGATATTTACTTGATAAACAAGTTAATCCCTGTAAGATTTGCTTTAAATGCTTTGGTTTCAGAGTTACAAGCCAAAATTTACATTTTCCCCCTATGTTCTATTTTTAGCCATGGCAGCCATCTTGGTTGGTTGGTTGGGTCACCGCACACATTTTTTAAACTAAGTACCCTAATAATGATTGTGGCTAAGTTTGGTTGAATTTGGTACAGTAGTTTCAGAGGAGAAGATTTTTGTAAAAGATTACAAAAATTTACAAAAAACTGGTAGAAAATTACTTTAAAGGGCAATAACTCCTTAAGGGGTCAACTGACCATTTTGATCATGCTGACTTATTTGAAGATCTTACTTTGCTGAACATTATTGCTGTTTACAGTTTATTTCTATCTGTGTAATAATTTTCAAGATAATAACCGAAAACGGAAAAAAATCCTTAAAATTACTAATTCAGGGGCAGCAACCCAACAACCCATTGTCCAATTCATCTGAAAATTTGAGGGCAGATAGATATTTACTTGATCAACAAGTTAATCCCTGTAAGATTTGCTTTAAATGCTTTGGTTTCAGAGTTATAAGCCAAAATATACATTTTACCCCTATGTTCTATTTTTAGCCATGGCGGCTATCTTGGTTGGTTTGGCAGGTCACCACAATTTTTAAGCTAGATACCCTAATGATGATTGTGGCCAAGTTTGGTTAAATTTGGCCCAGTAGTTTCAGAGGAGAAGATTTTTGTAAAAGTTAACGACGACGGACGCCGACGGACGACGGACGCCAAGTGATGAGAAAAGCTCACTTGGCCCTTCGGGCCAGGTGAGCTAAAAACACACGATAAAATATCAATTGGAAGGCTTAACTCAATCAAAAAACGTAAATTAACACACTATGAACGAATAAATTCGATCTGTGATACCTGAAAATAAATACATAGTTAATAAAATATTAGGGACAAACATTCAAGGCCAAAAAGCAAACAAACATGTCGAAACAAAGCCATTGCAAGACACCACCGCGAAATATTTAACCCTTAGAAAATAATCACTTTTGAAAAACCGGTTTTCATAATATATACAGGTAACTGAAAAATAACTTTGTCGTTTTAGGTATACTACTTCTGTCTATATAAAATCTTCCAATAATTAGGAATACCAAGAGAGGTCTGTCATATATATACCTAATTTAACACTAGATACATAAGGGGTGAATATCAACAATAAAACTTCCCTGTACAGATTTAAGGAGAATAATCTTGATGTTCATACAAATGTAGTATGACGAAGTGAAAATTAGTAGATATTCCAAATAATCAAAGCTGGTATACAGACAAGATCCATATTAAAGCCTTTACCAAGTCAGGAATGTGACAGTTGTTTTTCATTTGTTTGATGTGTTTGAGCTTTTGATTTAGCCATTTGGTAAGGGACTTTCCGTTTTGAATTTTCCTAGGAATTTGGTATTTTTGATATTTTACTTTCTAGACATAGACATTGCTAAATTGCAGAAACAAACTGTAGTTTGCTTTTTGTCATGTATATTTCGGTCTTGATAATAACGACTAAATATTTAAAAGGAAAATATATCTAAACTGGAAAAATAAAAATCACCTAAATATTTTGCTAAAAAGTATCTGTTAGCATAAAACTACGGAAATCCAATAAAGTATATTGTCTTTCTACAGAGCAATGCGATATAAATTGAACAGCTGCAATTCACAATTTTATTGTGATCCATCCTTTCTATCCTTTATCCATTGACAGTCATAGAAAAACTTTTTTACGACAAAATTTTGAGTATAAAAATGGACATTGTCCTTAAAAAATGTTTATCATATGAATTTAAGTATCTTGTAATTGCCTTTCATTACATACAATTACATAAACCTTACAAAAGGCTTGGTTATACAAAAGCTAGCGTTACCACCAACTCAAGCAAAGTTGTCTATAGGTTGCTTTTATTAGCGTTTTAGACCGTCTCGTTTGTACATCGGGCAATATATATTTTTGGCTTAATGAATTAAATTAGAGTTGGGTCATATGTCACAGAGACAGCAAACAAACGACACTTTCATTTAACTTTAGACTCCGAGTGTTTCTGCTGATGGTTAACCTAAGAGTACGTTTTACTAAATCGTTTCAGATAATATCTTATCATAAAAGTCTGACGAAGCTTTATCTGTAGATAATATTTATGATCTAATTATAATTTTATTGCAGTTTGACTGAATGTACATAGACATTTATTATATGTTTATATTTTTCCAATTATATATTATTGACAAAGCATGTTAATTATATTTGTAAGTAATAATAAATAATACGCTCATTTGCTTAGAAGAAAATAAATCCCTTTTGCTCTGTAGATTTATCTTCCAAAATAATAAACATTTTGTAAAAGTTTGCAGTCTAAACAAACTTTGATTACTATACATCTTTTCATATAATCGTTAAAATATAGGCATGCTGTTTCCAGTTCCTTCCTTCCTTTTAAACAGATAATTTGAGGTTCTATATTTTTTTTATGTTATGTTTATCACAATATGTTTTACTAGAATTGATGATATTCTTACTTAATGACTAGTATATTTGCATGAATATGGAACATTTTAAGTTCCCAATAACAGTTTTATTTCCAAATATAAATCATCCCAAGGATTGACCATGGGCTAGAAATATGGCCACTTAGAATTGTCCCTTCAGACAATAAATGAGAAAAAAAGACGTCAACTTGACTGAGTTAAGTTATGCAGACACGTTCGGTCAAAATGAGGTCACTAAAACTGGTGCATCATGGAAAGTGCCATGCTCTCTGCACGTAAAATAACTTGAAATAATTGATGGGTGAATAGAAGACTTTGTATTACAAGGCAGTTTCATGTGATTTCTTTTTTCTAACCTTTCATCCTGGTAGATCATCCTTTCAAAACCCACCTAATTGATTTAGTGTATAATTTATTCTCTCAAATATGCATGAAATATTGGACTTCAAGCAACCCTGTCTTTCATGGTGTAGTAAGAAAGGTAATTCAATTTGATGATAATCAGTAACTACAATAAAAAAAATCTTACTAATTTTCCGAGGTTCATCAGAGATACTCAACTTTCTTCTTCCATGGTCTCCTTGTTGCAGGTTTCGAAAAATTAAATAACTTAAAAATGCTCAATTCTTGCAAACTTGTGTCAATGTCAGATATTTTTTGGAAATCAAGATAAGTGAGTTCATCGTGCTTAGAAAAATGACACTGATATTACAGAAGTGCAGATATTTCCATAGAAGGTAGGATTCAGCACATGTAATTGGGAACCGATTGCCAGACATAATAAAAAGTTCTAAGGTTAGGTTTAGAAGTGGTTTTAGAGCCGAAAAGTTTAATATTTTCAAAAAAATATTATTGGAAGCCCTAAGCTTTATTTGTGGCTTAGACGAAAGGAACTGAATATTGAGTATTCTGTAATTCCCAACAAAAGAAATTTGAAGATTTTTATTAATTTTCTGTTATGAAGACGTTTGTTTAGTTGTTAAGTTCATTTATAATCTTGCATGCAATATTTGACAGCACAGGAACATCATAAATGTAAACAGAATTTTTTGTTCGTTTTGTTTTGTAAGTGAGAAGGGATGAACTTGCGTGCAGTGTAACTGCCGACTATTTCCAGGAATTTACTGTTGAAGTGATATATATCCTTTTGAGATTTCAAACAAAGATTTACCAAGCACACAACGTAAAGATGTGGATAGGGTGTACGCGGCTTACAAATAAGAAAATGGAAGGCATATACCCATCCCATAGTTGGTTGTAATTGATGCATGTCACTTTTCCTGCACACATCAGTTTTTGCACGCATGCTCTATGATAAAAAAGAAGTATAGTATCCTCGTTCTTTGGTCACTAGTTGATAGTTGTCACGTGGCCAATCATACCACATCTCGTTTCTCGTTGCAAGCCAGACCACATCTCGTTTCTCGTTGCCAATCATACCGCATCTCGTTTATTTTATTATTCATATTCATATATAGATTCCTGCATAGCTGTAGCGGATTAAGCAATTTTGATTTCCCTGTACTATATATATAATCGTCATCAAAAATAATTTTGGTGCATTCGAACAAAATACCAGACAACTGTGCATAGATTTGACATTTCGAAAGAAACATTGCGTTGCATAGTCATTTAGCCCTCATAAGATAACCAAAATTGAAGATCCTCAAAATTGAAGTACCTAATCCTAAATGTTTGGAGTGTTTTCTCGAATACTTTTTCTCCCCCTTTCAGAAAATAACTTAGAAATGTTCCGAGTATTATAATACATGTAGTTTTTTTTTTTAAATTTCAATTATGTACTTTTGCAGGATTTATCTCATTTCTTATTTATTTAGATATAAGAAGAGAAATTGAGAAATTAACAAAAAACTAGTTTTTATATCGCATTCGTATGTATGAGTTCAAATTTCCATTTGTTTCAGTTAAGAAATAATTCCTTCATGTCATGCTCTATGCTCATTTTAACATGAGTAGGCATTATATTTGTCGATATTTTACACTGAGCTTTAGCGAGGTGTAAAATATGGTCAAGTATAATACCTATCCATGTTTAATGCTCATTTTTTACTATTTAGTGTGAAATGTTTTGTGGACCATAGTTTGTCTTTGTTTCTCTTAGTCATAGTCATGACATAACATGATATTGTATGTATGTTTTTAATTGCCCGTTGCTTTCCTTTAATTTTTCTTTGAATCAGTTTAAACTTGTTCAGAGGAAATGGATAAAGCCATTTGTTTTGACGCTTGTCCATTAGAAAGATTGTGTGTCAAGATGTGATTTTTTTTTTAGATTGTGGTCTGCTTATCCTATTATAAAAACTTTCATGTTCTCAATGAAGATATTTAGACAGGAATAAGTAAACAAAAAATGTGTTTTGAGAAATATTTTATCACAAATAAAACAACTTTGCTTTAATTAACATGTACATATAGATATAATAATAATGATAACAAATGTAACAAAATAACGAAAAAATGAAATATTGCAAAATAAGCTAAAGAACAGCAACTCCAACTCTACTATAGCAGATGAAATATTATCAAACGTGATTATCCCGCTTAGGTCATAATCGTATGGAATGTTTCAAAATCAAAAATATTAAACATAGCAAAAGTGTTCTGTGTATATAATTCTTCCATAAACAACTCCCTGAGTTTGAATTTTGTCCGTTGTGATCTGGAGACGAAGCTTGCTGAAAAAAGAAAAGAAAGAAACTATTAAAAAAGAAAATAATGAAAGTACATGAAAAAGTTAAAATGTTTTCCTGAAATGAACTTATTTAAAAACAATTTTCTTTCCATTCCACAAGCAAAATAGTTCTGACACAGAGAATTACACAAAAGACATATATTGGTTAAGTAAATTTATAATATTAAGTACTGTTCAAAGATGTATAGTGATAGCTGATATAAATCATGAACTCATCCCAGGAACTTACTCCTGAAAATATATTCAAAGAAGCTGCTACATGTTCGTATCAATTACAACATATAAACGTGATCACTATAGTCTCTAACAACATTTTGCTTTTGAGTTGAAATGGTATATGGTGTCATTGTAAACATTTTAAATTCTTGCTTTTATATCTACTCTTTTTGTTAAATGTCTTTTTAAAGTACACGTGAAGAAAATCGGAAATTAATGCAATTAAAATGTACATTCTCCATACATGTGAAAAAATGAAAAGACGATCAAAATGTATAAACAGGAAAATAAAAACCATTTAAATTTCAAATTTTTAAGAAATGGAGTTGTAATTTAAAGAAAGAAATCACAGTAAGTTATATAATGTGACTAGAAAATTAAGATGTTGTGACACTATCGCATGACAAACTTGAAATAAGCTTTTTAGATATAAAACATTAAATACATTGATAAACATCTTTATCGCTCGTTCCACATCTGAATTTTGTACTTAATGCTAAGGATTAGAAATGCTACAGTTGGCTTGACATAAATTATGTCCCTTTATATGCACACATAGCCATCAAACCTCAGAATAAGGATAAGAAAGATACAAAACACTGCCCACGGGGGTGCAATAAAATGTTTGCATATTTATTTAAAGCAAACTAATCTTCTTTTTTATCAATATAATAAAAATAACAATACGAATTTCATAATAATGAATAATAAGTGTCAGTTTCAGTATTTGGGAATCATATACAATTTTTCCAATTTGAATTAGTCATTTCATACCGAATCATTTTTCTCCAACACGAAATAATTATTTTCCCGCCGAGATTTTCCATAATAAGATTATAAAAAATTCCTTTGCTAAATAATAAGCGTTTTGTGTGGTCTGTCAATTTTTATTTTATGTAATGCTTGAAAGCACATCATAGTTATTTAAAAACTGATATACAGCAAAATACTTTGACATCTAATCGGTAACTTCATTAATCTGATACATATTTCTCAAGTAATTCTATATCGTTTGAGAAAGAAATATTGAAGTGTTTTGACATCATACGTATAAAAGCTAGTACTTGCAACGAAGTTAAGGGAATGTTTTATGTGATATCATTTTGAACACATCTGCCTCCTACAACTTTAATAAATTTATCTTTCTATCCTTACTGTAAAATCAATTATTCATTTTGTTTGAAGTATTGCCTTAGTTCTGGTGTTTCTGTCATAATATTTATTCTTTCAACTGGCAACAACAAAAACCACGAGGTGTCAGTATATTTGTCCACGTCTGCTCAACTATCATACATATTCTTTTTACAGCACTTTCGAATAATCAAGTTTGATTTCCATCATTTCTCAATTTCATATTTTTGATGTAGACCAATTATTAGGAACTACCATTTGATTTTTATGGGAGGGCTAGGATGAAATTTGAAAAAAAGGCAGGACAGGAGTTTTGAGTAAAAAATTAAGGCAGGATGAGCAACTTAGCAAAAAAAAAAAAAGTCAGGATGACAGTTTATATAAAAAAAGTCAGGAAACTAATAAAAAAAGGCAGGACCGAATAGAGTGAAAAAATTGGAGGACAAAATTTTTCATCCTATCCCTCCCATAAAAATCATATGGTAGCTCCCTTAACAAATACACTAAATTCGAAGGTTAACCCCCAAAAATAAAAAAAATATAATAAAGGTATACTTAACATTGTGAAATAATTTTGGTATATTAAAAAGTGGACACAAATTGTGAGTGGCCGTTATATTCCTGATTAGTGAAAGGTAGTTAAATGGTATTAAACTTTAACTTTTCTGTATCCACTGAAAACAGCCATAAGTTATATTCGGTGTACTTTCTAATTTGGGCAGCTAATGTCACACATATAAGCTAAAAAGGAGGGGGGTATGATAAGGACACTTGTTTGTCCCTTAGAAATCGAAAATCACAAAGTTTTATCAATGCACCAAATAACACCCTTTAGATGTCTTTTAGAATTCAGTATTTTTTTTCCATTCTTATTTTGTCTTTCATTTTCGCTCAATGGCTGGCATTGAATGCAAAACTTCAAAATCGAAATTATAGGTCTTATACTTAATTTTGAGATCTTGTCATCTGTAGATATGAGCAATAGCCTTCCCAATAAAGATATTTTGCTTCAATATGTCTTATACGAAGGTAAAATCTTTTTTGGCAAGGTTTTGGTTCATACCTAATTATTTTAGAAATATATAGACTAAAGTGTCCGGATTAAATCATCCAGTTCATTCATACATATATACATGATTTTGAAAAGATTGAAAAATTTTCTGGAAATTTCAAAGGCTCTTATACCTTTACAACAATCGGAGTGCGTAAGGGGCTAGTGAAAACGTATGGAAATAAACTACTTAAGTTACCTATTTTAAAATATCCCCGAACACTTCCTACAGAACAAATATTTTACTATATTCACTAGCTAAACATACCTTATGTCAACGATATAAAAATAATAACATATTTTTGTAAAAATGATAAGTAATTTACGCGTTACAACTCTTCTGTCGCCACAATGTAGACATTTATCTTAATATGTCTGTTTCTTAATGAAGTAAATCTCACTCTATCGTTTATGATCCACGTTTTGTTTTTTACTTAGGCTTTAATTTTATTCAGTAGGGCATATAGCCCGAAAGCATTTTATATCTTATGTTCATAATTTACAAATAAAAACAATTTAGTAATAGATGGTATAGTAACTGAGGCTTTCCAAACTTTAGTATTGTCTGTTGTAGAAAATAAAGAAAAATATATTGTGTATTGCTGACCTCTAATTGTTCCTTTTCTAGTGTTTGTGTTGTTGGATTGCTGTGCCATTGGCATTAACCCGACATCTCTTTTCATTCGTATTTGAATGTTAAAAAATACAATCCCGGTAATGATACTGGATTTGAGGAAACAAGGTTGTGGGAGTTGGGTTCGAGGAACAGTTATTACAAATTACCGAAGGGAAAGAGGGGACATTTTTTGACAGTTTTATGGCAAAAATCATATTTTTTCTATTTTAAGAAAAGAGGAGGAGAACGCCCGCTTCAAATCCAGTCCTGCAATATGATGTTTCCATTGTTGAGCATTTGCATTTTCCTTTTTATCTGCATGAACTAAGTCATTTCAATAGAGACTTTACTGTCTTGATAAATATCGTGACGTTTTCACTTCGCTTTTCCGCTGTGGTTAGTACTACTTAATTAAAGTGGTCAACTAGAGAAACATAGACAAGAAGCTGTATTTCAAACAGAGATAAATGACTTTGAATATGATTTAATTACAGAAAATTACATAATTATATCTCAGACGTTCCAAAACTGCTCTAACAAGAAATGGCATGTAATCTTCGTATCTACATCTATTCTTTACATATCACGACATCAAGTCTCCTCTTTAAGCTTAGTAGTCAGTCTGATCCGTTCTGGGAGTATAACTTCCATCATTCAATAAGCAATTTAATAAATCCAATGCATCCATTTTGTCTATAAATAAGTCTTAATGTTTGCCTCTTTTCACACATTCATATAAAACCGAATCAGTACTCTTTACCCAAATGAAGTGCTGCAACCGCTCTTAGTACAACGTGAAACATCCTATATTCTAAGTAATGGTGTTGATTATTCTGTGAAATTGATGATTTATTGTGTTTAAATTTTCCATCAGTTGTCAAGTAGTTGATTTGGTTAACTCAAATCTTGATTTTTGGGTGTTTATAGTGGTGCCGTTTATAGTTGAGAGAAATTTAAAATCAGAAAACAAACAGATATTTCATAATTAGTTGCAATATAAAGGAAATTATAATAAACATAGTTATCATCAGGGAAACCCTTTAAAATCGAAAATAATGAGAGACCTTGTGGGATTTATTTATTTTGGAGAGGGGGAGGGGGCACTTTGATCTAATGACAAATATGTTCCTAACATGATACCGACAGCTTTTACTTGCTTAACCCCATGCAACCGAGCTTCTTTTTTTCAGAGTATTTTACAACCGAGTATAATCGATTATAAATTATGCCATCAATCATTATCGACTACTTAGTTGCAGCTGAAAATCCTCTGCCAACTTACACACAATAGCTATCACTAAAATAAAATATTCTTAAAGCTAAAAATTTTAAAATCGGAAAATTCAATACCTACCGATAAAGGCACTATATTGTCACATTCGGTACTCCTTTTGATGCTTGCCCTGATTAAAACATCAACCAAACTTTTAGCTTCTTTTCCACATTTTAATTGAGTGTTGTTACTTATACATGTATTCAAACTCTTTAGTTCGCTACAAAATAAAATAATCATATGAATTTTCCTCTTCAAATAACACAAAAGCAAATGAGGCCCTTTATGTAATACACATGGAAGCAAGATCAATAATTCCTTTAAACCGCAAAGTTTAAATTGTAATGTCCAGGAAAATAATAGTATTTACCAAGAAAGAATAGAAGTATCGACACAGTTGTCCTTTGTATACTCTGATTGGGGTGTAAGTTTTCATATTGTCATCCACTCAAAGCGTTATGGCTTATCTTTATTTTACCGGGATTAATTTATTTACCCAGAACTTTAAATATCATATCCGTAAAACTGTGTCTTGCTGATGAATTAAAAGAAACGTTTTGATTTTACAGAATTAGATACGGATATGAATTCATTACTGAAGATCATGCGATGACCTCAGTTCAATGATTTGCCAATGCTTGTTGCTTTTTGTTGGTAAGTTTTGCTGTGATGATGCACTCTCAATCACTTCTTGTATTCTTAAAAAAAAACAACAAACCCAAAGGTGTAAACTTAAACTGACAAGCACACTTAAAAGTAAAACTGAGTGATCATATAGAAATTAAACAAATGGTATGGACACATTGTCCTATTGAAAGAATCATGCCAAAGTGCAACTTCTGGATTTATATTGCATGGCCAAAAATTAGGGAACATAAGCTTTCAGAATTTCAAAGAATAGAATTTGAAAAGAGAATTAAATATAGGCGTCTGTATAACGGAACTGAACATTTTGAAGTTAGCGTTGTGTATTTTGGCGTTTTTTTTTGTAAAGGCACGTATGCTTATTGGAAAACAACAACACTGGATTTATAAAATAATCCATTTTTTTGGTATCTTTGGATAATTTTTTCCCTTTATTTCCTATAAAACAGTAAAAATGTCAAACCATTTCTATTACTACAAGAACCTCCGGTAATTTAAAATCACACTCCCATACACCGACACTTTAGTAGGTTTCTACGGGTACAAATTAACATTCCATGCTGTTTTTATAGATATTTTGCAGTTTTTACTCTGCTTGTATCAATATATATGTATAGAACAAGATGATTTTGTAATTAAAATCAGCTGATTAAGATAAATTTTATAATTAGTTTATCTATGGATTACCTTATGTAATTTATATTGAATGTTTATTTCAGTAGGAGTGGTTTTAGTTCATGCATAAATTCAACATAGAAATCAGCATGATCACGAAGATTACTTTGAATTGCACATTAAATAGCAAGCTTCGGTAAAGAAAACAATATTGTGATTATCAACAAATATACTGTATTATGCTAGAAGACCGGTTGGAAAAGTTAGAACTTTAAATTTATTTCTTGGTTCTATACGATATTTTGGAAGGATTTATATAAGTTTTTCTTGTTTTCATATCCCTATATTTCTGTTATATATTTGTCATTTGTAATTTTTGCACTTTTGACATAAAATGAATATTGTTTAGACTAAGAATACATACGAAAATAATGTTTACAATTTCTTATAGAATTGCTAGTCTTTGGTTTTAGTATTTAGGATTTATGTTAATACTATATTGCTTCTATCATATAAGTATTTTAACTTTCATAATTTTTATTCGCAAATGAAACGTCAATATAAATACCTGCAGAACTGGTTTAACGGTTTATTGGTAACTTGATTTATGGAAGAGACATTCATACCCATAGAAATCTTAAAACATCGTTCTGAGTAATCATGATTAGTTGTAAAACAGCTTTGGCTTCTTGCATATACTGAAAATAAGATAAGAGTTCGAATTAATGGTTTGGAAAGTTCTATTAAATAGTACCAATTGTATTACTTCTACTCAGTTCTAAAACTGAATCACCCTGTTTCTCTCTGTAGATTTATATATATAATATTGATAAGTAAAACATACTAGAAGAAAAATTTCAAAAGCTAATAAATTGTAAAAAACCGATATTTTGTAAGAGGAATTTGTTCGTTGCTATCGTAGAATACAGGAATCGCATCCAAACTATAAAAAACCAACACAGTTATAGTGTTGTCCTGAAATTATCGATATAACTTTCTTTTTATTAGATTCATATTTTAATCCTGGTCCCCTATAATGAAGCTATTGTCAGATTTCCCAGCTTTAACGCAAGCATTTATCAATAAAACGGAAAGATTTTGTTAAGCCGCAAATATGAAAGCAACGGTTTCAATTTTGAAGCCATTAGTCGTTCATATAGAATTGAAAAAAAAACATTTTAATCAAGAAACGTTTATGTCAAGACAAATCCTGAAAGGGATGCTATTTCTGGCAAGGTAGAATCTGTTTTATCTTGATAACTGATACAATAAAGTGCATGTTGTTATTTCCATTCCTTTTTAACTTTCTGTCAAGTACTTCCTGTTTCAGCCATTGATCCTTAAGATGTTATATAAACAACACGGTTTCTGTCCTCTCAGATTCGTATAAACTTTCCTGTGCTTTCTGTAGAAATTTAAACATAACAAGATTTGCGTTTTTGCATAGCATACCTGGTCAGGATTAAAATTTGATTAATGGTATATGTTATTTTCTCATTTTTGTAAAACCAACCAAATATACATTAGATTTGGGTAAATACTTGGTTTTAAGTCGCCCCTCCTGTCCTCTGTTCCAATAAAACGATTATGTAATGTTTTCTCATTTGATACAATGTTTTACAAGGAGTATATTTGTATAATAAAAGATTACTGTCATGATATCATTATAACTTTTCTATATCTATCTCCAAAAATTGAAAGTGTTATTTTTTATTTTGTCTTTGTGACTTGTCCGCAAATGGGACAAAAGAAGTCCTTCGTTGACATCTGCAACAACACAAAAACGGGGTTTGACGTCTTAATGTTCATCTAGATCTATAGAGGGGAGAAAAATGTGAAACCTATAATATCATAATTAATTTATTTAATCAAAATGTGTCCTTTTAAATACTAGTGTACAATGCATATTTTCGTCATAATCTACATATTCCTTTTCTGGCAGTTGCTTCCTGTAGGAATGGAAAGAGACGTATGTTTGGATGTGTTTATAAATACACATAACAAACAGCAAGCTCTTTGGATGGGTTTTCGTGTGGAACTATCTAATACGCCCATGTTATATAGTTGTAAAAATACCCCCCCCCCCATTCACCGGCCACTTGTAAGCCTTAACATCGTTCGTGACCGAGAGTTGAAATCATTCCTCAGTAAAGGACATAAATATCGTCCCCCGTCAATTATTAATTGGAATGAGTGTCGTAACATCATCCACGACTCACTCCGTACTTACTGCTCTAAATGGATAAAACGAGAAAAAGCTGACAAGAAATCATTAGATTCTTTTTTTAATTCGGTAATGAACATAGTTGATATACGTATTCAACATTTTAAAGATCATTTTACTTCTAACAACAACCATAATAGCCCAGTTTCTCGTATCAAACATAAGCTATAAAAAGAACTCGCCAAGGAATTTGTTTTTGTCCCGGCTGATAAAGCTGCTAACAATATCATTATTGTTTGACGTAAATTTTACATTGAGGTTCTACAAAAGGAAATCACCAATTCACCAACATTCCAACTGACTCCATTTTCGGAAAATGAAATCTGTAACAAACATAAACTTTTAGCTACTTCTTTACAAGCAGAACCAAATACAATGAAAGTTCCAACTATGTACTGGCTTCCGAAGCTGCACAAAACTCCTTACAAATATAGATTTATTTCGTCTTCAAGCCATTGTTCCACTACTAAACTATCTATTCTACTTACTAGTACACTTGGTACAATCAAAAACCTGGTAATAAATTGTTCAAATAAGGCTTTTGAAAATAGTGGAATTAATTACTTTTGGAGTGTCAAAAATTCGTTGGAAGTACTTGATAAAGTGCATGCTTATATTGGTGATTTCGAATCTGTTCAGAGTTTTGATTTTTCTACCCTATATACCACTTTGCCTCATAATCTTATTAAGAAAAATTCACACACCTGATTAAATGGGCATTTAAAAAGTCGGAATGCGAATATATATGTTCAAACTCTTTTAGATCATTTTTTAGTAACAACAAACAAAAGAACTATGTCAATTGGACCTGCTTTGATACTATAACTGCCCTTGAATTTTTACTAGATAACATTTTTGTTCGTTATGGAGATTCCGTATATCGTTAGGTTATCGGAATTCCCTTGGGGACTAACTGTGCACTACTTATTGCGGACCTGTTTCTGTATTGTTATGAGTTACAGTTTATGACTAAAATCAGCAAAGACCCATCGAAACAACATCTGCTTCAAAAATTTAATAACACTTTTAGATATTTAGATGATATATTGACTCTCAATTATGACGACTTCAGTATCTACACTAAAGAGATTTATCCTGTCGAACTGACTTTAAATAAAGCTAATACTAACAATGAACACTGCCCTTTCCTGGATCTTGATATCTATATCTTTAACGGGAAGCTTAATACCAAAATTTATGATAAAAAAAATGATTTTTCATTCCCAATTGTTAATTATCCATTTTTAGATGGTGACGTTCCCTAGTCACCTTCTTATGGTGTTTATATATCTCAACTTGTTCGATTCGCTCGTGTTTGTAACAACGTATTTGATTTCAACGAAAGAAATCTCTGTAGTACTGAAAAATTATTACACAAGGGTTTTCAATATCACAAACTAGTCAAAACATTTACTTAATTTTAGCATCGGTACAAGGACATCATTCGTAAATATAAATCAACATGTAGACATCTTATACGTTCAGGTATTTCACATCCAATATTTTATGGTAATATTCTTTACAAAGCACAAAAATGTCGGCATTCACCTCAAAAGCTAACCAAACCTTTAAACAGACTTATTCGGAAAGGATTTAGTTACGATACTGTTGTCAGGTCATTAAGGTTTGAATATTTTGGTATTAATATTGATTCACTCATAGGGTCTTTGCATTGGAAATAAACACTATTATTCTAAATCCAGTTGTTGGCATGATACGGGTTATGTTCTTCTCATATATTTAATGATTGTATGATACTAAACCCCTAACGGGAGGGATTTTACTTGATTTTCATATGATGAAGACATAATCTTTCAATCAGTTTTATTGAGGTCTGGAGCTGGCATGTCAGTAACTGCTAGTAGTCCTTTGTTAATGTATGTATCATTGTCATTTTGCTTAGTTTCTTTTGTTACCTATTCTGACATCGGACTTGGACTTCTTTTAAACTGAGTTTTACTGTGCGTATTGCTATGTGTTTCTTTATTCTACATTGGTTAGAGGTATAGGGGGAAGGTTGAGATCACCCAAAACATGTTTAACCCCGCCGCATTTTTGCGCCTGTCCCAAGTCAGGAGCCTCTGGCCTTTGTTAGTCTTGTATATTTTTTAATTTTAGTTCATTTATATGTTTTGGAGTTTAGTGTGACGTCCATTTTCACTGAACTAGTACACAATTTTATTTAGGGGCCAGCTGAGGACCATCTCCGGGTGCGAGATTTTCTCGCTGCGTTGGAGACCCATTGGTGGCCTTCGGCTGTTGTCTGCTCTTTGGTCGGGTTGTTGTCGTTTTGACATATTCCCCATTTCCATTCTCAATTTTATGTATTGATATATTATTTGTACTAAATATACATAAAATATTTCACACTGGACATTCATCAACCAACAGATCATCAATGACACATCTTCTATAGTGAGACCTTACCATCAAACATGTTATCATCTTTACAAAGTTGTGAAGGTTCTGTTTGTGTGTTTTCCAGACTGATTAAGGCAACACGTATGTCATTATGTTTTTTGGTGGACACTGGTCATGAAGTTTACGTACGCATCTTACTGCTGCTTGATATGAACTGAAATTGAAATTTGAAACTTATACTCAATTTCAAATTAATTGTTTGATACTCAAATGATCCCATCAAAAGTAGTGCATGCGAATTCAAATTGATTTTTTTTTCAGATTTCGAACTACTTCGATAATTCAGAAAGCACGTATCTTGTGTAACTTGCATTAGATATATCATCGCAGGAAATTTAACAAACAATAAATTGCAGCAATTACATGAGATCTTAACTACATTGATTTATAGCTTATATCAACCAAGATTACTTTAAATAGCATTTCTCATATTCTAACGAGAATTGTCCCCATTCTTTATAGAAGAAAAATATGAAACCCAATACTTTAATATTCTAACGTAATAAGCTTGTTTGACATAAAATAAAACGATTCAAATGTAATTTGTCAAAGTAATTTATTTAGGTGATTTGTAGAGGAAACTTGGGATGATTTCATGTGTTTTTATGAAGAAGATCATAATTCCGCTATAACAAAAGTTTTCAGTGTTTATGTCAATTGCTTTACATCAAAAGTAGTTTATATATTTTCCGCCCAAAAATTTTAACAGAAGCAGATTAAAGCCAATTACATTTATATGAATAAGAAAATAATTTTTGTGTCGCCAACAGGGGTGTAATTACAGCACTTAATACTCTTTATACACCACAGTCAGATATAAACTATAATCCCCCGTCGATTTTTGAAAGAACGCATTTAAAACACAACTGGCAAGCCTTCAATTTTTTTTTTAATTTATTAAATCTTCATAAAAATAAGATTGCCGTTCTGGTTACAACGAAGGCCTGCAAATAGTTCTATACATTTCGGACCTGTAACTGTATCATAACTGTGTTTTTTTCTCATTATCAATGTCTTATGATAATTTTTGAAAGCATTTCATGTTATAATTTGTGTATAAATTAAAAAAAGAGGGTGATATTGACATCGCCAATTACATGAAATACTGCAAAATGACTATTCTTGTTAATTCGTTGATGGTTATTGCATATAAAGTAAAACATTAATGGTACCAATTTTAGTGCACCAGATGCGCATTTAAACAATTAATGTCTCTTCAGTGTAAACAATTAATGTCTCTTCAGTGATGGTCGAAGCCAAAATATTTGAAGATCCAAAACCTAATACAAGCGTTGAAGTGTTAAGCTATAGAACAAAATTGAAACTGTCTCTAGAATCCCCATACATTATTCGATAACCACCACATGAGTTCTAAGTAACGGGCCTAATTGTCCATGATAAGGAAAATATCGTTGAGCTTATCGAGTTTATTTTTCAAACGTTTTATGCCCCTCCCCAAAAAAAAAGATGTTTTTTTTTTCGATCAAAGGGGGTCATACGCATTCTACGCCACCCTATCCCCCTAATACAGTTTACAAAGTAACTGATCCTAAACAACCTTTATTGATATCAAATTAACATTTAATTTTTAGGAGGAGTATTTGCGATAAAAAAGTAACAACCTTTCTCGACTGGTAGTTAAACAGCACACTATTGTATATTGAAAAATATGCACTTATATCTTAATTGTAAATAGTTCTACGAATTGTTAATGATGTTGACTATTTCCTTTTTCTTTAAATTAGAAATTTCAAAATATACATCTATCATGTTTTCTTTTATTTCCAAGATGTGATATTTGCACAATAATGGACAATAAAATTATTTAGGAAAAGAAGTAGTTTGATTTACTAACACAAGTACGTAGAAATTAATTTACTAACACAAGTACGTGGACATTAATTTACTAACACAAGTACATGGACATTAATTTACTCAATTACTCTGTTTTACAGGTCCAGTAGACACCAACATTATCAAAAAAACATAAACAACTGACTTCATATTTATTTATAACATTTATTTTATGAAAATTGAGCGAATCTTAAACAATGGCGGCTAACTTACCTGCATAAAAGTCTTAAATCTTCTATGTGAACACCTAAGAAAAATGTCTGGTCTGTCATTTGAATATGATCTAAGTTTGTATTGTAGATACCAAAACAATCTGTTGTGTATGTCTGTACGTCTAGAGGACATGATGCCATACAGATTCTACATACTGTAAAGTAAAAAAAAAATGTATTAAATTAATCTGTTTATAAAAAGAAGGCTACCATATCTTGAAAGAAAAGAAAAACGTTATTAGATACACAATTATGTTTTTAATTTTGTAAGAGATCAGTTATTTACGGGGGTATTTTATACTGAAGGTACAGGGACAAATATAATTGTCACTAAACATACAGAGTATATACTTACAAAAAACACATACTGGAAGATACAGAGTATATACTTAAAAAAACACATTCTGGAAGATACAGAGTATATACTTTTCTCGTTTGAATTGTTTTACATTGTCATTTCGGGGCCTTTTATAGCTGACTGTGCGGTATGGGATTTGCTCATTGTTGAAGGCCGTACGGTGACCTATAGTTGTTAATTTTTATGTCATTTTGGTCTCTTGTGGACAGTTGTCTCATTGGCAATCATACCACATCTTCTTTTTTATATTAAAAAAAAACACATTCTGGACAAGTACATATATCAAGGTCTAATCAGTCTTTTATGTAATATACTCTTGACGATTTTGATAAAGTGTATATAATACTTTTGGAATACAAACCCCTAAACAATGACAAGGAGCTATTGTTTTATTGTATATAAAGGTGTTAAATTGAAACACATATTTTGTTCTGTAAATTTATTCACCTTAACTTCTATTAACTTTTGTTGTAAATATCTCGGTATTTTATCGTGCTTCTCAAATCTCATTTACGGTATTATTTATGATGGTGCAGAAAAAAAGAACAGTTCAACCATATAATTATATTTGGTTTAACACTGAAATTGATCTAGTGTTGAGGTGGGACGACGAGTTCTGTAATTTAGGGTTGCTTTGATTGCTATTTTCACGCGATTTATTCGTCAATATTGTTATATGTCTTTCAGAATACTTACAATTTTTCTATTGAGACATTTTAAGAGCTGTATAATGGGTTTTACTTGTTACAGAAGCATACTTTTATCGATTAAACCAACAGTTGTTCGCACACACCATGGCTTTCTAAATTGTTTGTGCGTATAAGTTTGTTGGATATGTTTTTTTAAAACAAATGGTCGGTATTATTTGTACACATGGGAAGTACACATTTATTTAAAAGTAAGAGTGTTCGGCTTACCGACTTGAAAGATTAGCTGTGATATGTATACATATCATATAACAAGATCAACCCTCGTTCCCTATGTCCAGAAAAAGACCCCTTTTTGTATCAGGATCAGAGTTTAAAGGTCTCCTGATAACATTTTGGTAGAAATATAGGACAAACATCAATGTTACTTGACAGTCTTGTGTATGGTTCAGGTTTGTGGGCAATACCAAGCTATTTCTGTTTACCATAGTAATCAAATCTGCTTCTATTTACAGGCAAGAACAAAAGCTTTAACTTATATCTGAATCAGAAAGGGTAGGTCTCCTGGTGACATTATTGAAAAACCATGCAAGTATTACAACAACTGTTTGATTGGAAATGCAAGGGAAATGCCCTATACTTTTGAGTTCTCAATTTTTTTCTAGATACAATTAAAATACTAAACGAAGGGGAAAGTCAAAGCGCCACTCATCGGTCTATTTGTTGAAAGCAAAATTATTGCAACAAATAGTTTTATATAAAATGGTACCAATAACTATGTCCAAGAATAAAATCAGCGTTTATCTTCATTTATCATGTTAGCAATTATTTTTATATGGTTTGTTTCTGAATTCTTCTATAAACGTTTATGCAACTAAATGAAATGTGTTGCTTTACAAAAAAACGCTGGTCAGTGTCGTTTATATTTATTAATGTCTACGTTACGAAAGGTAGCATAGAAGACGACAGAATTTGTTACAATAATTAATTTAATTTTCTTTGTATTCATACTTTCTAATAAGTATGACATTTTAAACGAGACAGTGAGATGTAACATACAAGAAATAATTACCAGGTACGTGCGCATCACTTGTAACTTTGTAGCAAGGTTCTTGTCTAATTAAAACATGATTTTTAATGTCATGTCATATTTCATAAATTTTGCATTTAATGTATACATTCCACATCTTTGTACATTTTAATTAATACGATATTTTCTCATAATGGCACTTCAAACGAACCATTTTTGAAGGATATTTTTTGTTTGTCGGATAAAAGTTTTTTCTCGTCTTTATGCTTAGATAATCATGTGTAGACAGCTGCACCTCATGATCATAAACCATATACAACTTAATTTGATCTATTAAATTGACTTATGATCTTACTTTGTAACATTCTGTAACTTTACAATATCTGAATGAGTAGTGGTAAAACAAAACTGCAACTCGACTTCATTGATATTTGTGAACAAATATATCCCCCAAAAAAAAAAAAAAAGTCATTTCGGTGTCTTACTCTTCGTTAATTTTGTTTGGAACACAAAAGAACTTCTTTCCATTTAAAAGTTCCCGGCACAATAGCAAGTATAAACAAGTAAAGATAAATGATATAAACATACAGAACATGTTACTTTTATTATTCTTCCCTTAGTTTATTTATTTTGTATTTACATTGTATCATAGGTCAAATTTATTTGTTCAGTGTATGTTCAATGGTGTTCATATGTCCTTTGATTGAGTTAAGCTATTTTAGTTGATATTTTATAGTGCGTCTTTCTATGTTGTGATGTTACACTATTGTTTCAGAAAAAGGGTGAAGGTTTGGTACCATTAAAACGTTTAAACCCGCTGCATTTGTTTGCACCTGTCCTAAGTCAGGAATCTGATGTTCAGTAGTTGTCGTTTGTTCATGTGGTTCATAAGTGTTTCTCGTTTCTCGTTTTGTATATAGATTAGACCGTTGGTTTTCCCGTTTGAATGGTTTTACACTAGTAATTTTTGGGGCCCTTTATAGCTTACTGTTCGGTGTGAGCCAAGGCTCCGTGTTGAAGACCGTACTTTGACCTATAATGGTTTACTTTTATAAATTTTGACTTGGATGGAGAGTTGTCTCATTGGCACTCATACCACATCTTCTTATATCTATGAAATCCAACATGAAACCTCCCAAGCCCACTTTTGCTGACCAAACGGCGACAGTTAGGAATTAACCTGACGACCTAGTAATTGTTCCTTTAGTAACCATTTTAGTGTTTGTAATATCAACATATTAACCCAAAAGGGGTAATGTAGGATAATTTTAATAAGACAGCAAGCTCGCTCGTTTACTATATAAACATCTATATTGCGGAGAGTACATCCGCTTAATTCTGACACTTGATTTTTGTAATTGAATTTTTTTTGAACTAGTTTCCCCCGTCTTAAATGAATAGAAGAAGATGTGAGTAATACACTACATAGACAATGACCCAACGACTCTTAAAAACAGAAATCAGAACATCGAGAACAACATACTGTCTTTAATGACAGTCAATTATCCATATACCATGTATCAAGCGTTTAGATCGCACTGAATCTAGTTGCATGTACAATGTATTAAAATATTAGATCCGGTTGTCGATGGTGCTATATTTTTATTAAGTATAGCTAAATCATTAAATCACACACTTTATTTGTGTGTTCAAACTTCTGTAAGTTGTCTGGATCAATTCATTTGATATGAGTACTTAACACTTTTTTACTTGTCTACACTATTTATTTTCCAATGCCGTTATAAAACCATACGTACAAAACGGTGTTCCATTAACATTTCTTGCAAAGTATGTCTGTTGGGGCTTTAAAATGCATTTTACATAATTAAATGCACAACTTCGCTGGGGGATCTGCGATAAGGTAATCGTAATTACGTTTGATAAAACATAAATAAAAAGCAAGCCTGCAGAAAACGGGGAGATGTAAATGAGTTTTATTAGATTTGTTTTAAATCAGTCATTAACGGCTATATAAATATTAATAGGTAAACACAAAAATGAAATGGATTGATGTGCATGTTTTGTAAAATTTAATAGTCCAGGAAAATTTTAAAGTGTTTAAGTTTGTTAAATCTTGACAGAAACTTTTCAAATTGTCACGAAATTCCAGGTTTTGGGAGACTTGCAGACCACATTCTGATTCTATGCTTTTAAATCTGTATATAATTTCATAAATTCTTTAACAATCCAGTTTGAATAATAAACAATCATGCATTTTTAGGAAAATAATGCCACTTCAGGAATATAATCTCTTTTCAAGTAAGAAAAATGTAAAAGTATAACTGTTTTAATCGTGTTCATTTTCTGATATTTTTTTGTCAGTTCCAACAGGCATAGATTAAAGGTAATTTTCATATCTATGAGCGAATCTTTTCCACCACTATCTGTTAAATCATATTTAAAACCAATAAAAGATATTGGTTTGTATAAAAACTGAACGTTATCAGTGCTCAGACAACTCAACATTTGTTTCTCCATGTTTACAGGCCCTTGCTTTCCATAACTCTCTGTTGTCAGGATATCTATACACCTGCTTAGAAAACAGAAACCGTAGATCACCAAATCTGTCGGAGAAAGAATGATCTGTATTTACAATAACAGCTTCCTTCGAGGGCTGAAGAATTTAGCAATCACTATTTTTACAAAGATGCTTGCCATAAAATGCAAACTGCATGAAATGACTTTTCACAATTTGGGTAGTTTATGAACTCATAAAAGATAGAATGAACATGATAATTTTTCGCAAGAATGTATGTCACACGTTGAAAATATCGGACTGCTAAGTCACTTCTGATTCACTTATATAGGTCTATAATGTCATACAAGCTATCCCTAAACAACCGAATCTGTTCAAAACAATTGAGTCTAATTCTGTATTAAGAAGTACATAAGTACATAAGCTATTATAAAAGTTTAATACCCGTGCTTTTTTTCGTGGATAGTTAACAATCACATTTTATATGACTTCATCATATAGCAGAGTGACGCTTAAACTTCCGGTGTTATATAGCCATTTTTCCCCAAGAAACTGTCATGATCTCATTTTTCCCCGGGGAAATTTTGGATCATTGCCATTCTTCATCCACGGAAAGTTGGCAATACGTATACATATAGTCACTTTCCTTCACGCCCATATTTCACCCACAATATATAACCATCAAAATTGCACTGCCATTTATTGCATATATTTTTCGTATTTTATTTTAAAATAATTGATCTATTGGGCCATGGTACGGAGACAGCACAAAATTACCCAATCCAACACGCAAACAATCCAATGCGATGGGACCCCCCTATAATAAGCAGTCATATCCGGGCGGTTTCGAAAATATATAAATAAATCATATCCAAGGGCACATCATATGTTTCAAACATTCCTATATATACAACAACTGTTACCATCCGACAAAATTCCTTCTTCATGTGGGCTTTAACTAGAACATGTGTTGATCATTGGGCCTTACGACCTACAACAGAAAGTCACGTAACATATACCAAAGGTTCACGGAGTAGAATGGATGTGATCACATCAGACTAGCTTCATATATATATATATATAAATGAATTAATCATAGTGATGTTGAATGTAGAATCATACGATGATGGTGTTGTTGTAACGCTAAAATAATTAAAAGAATGGTTACTATATCCTTTAATGAATAATTAATTTCCAACCGACGTCGCCGACGTTACTACAAGAGGACAATGAGCTTCTCGTGCTACTACAGAGGGGGGAAAAAGGCCGATCCTGGTTTCCCCCATCACGCTGAGGGAAAAACTGGGATCATGCCAATTTTTCCTGGGGAAAAAACTGGATAAATCCCCCCGGAAAGATTAGCATGGGAGAAAAAAGGCTACAGGCCACCGGTACGTTTAGAATTTTAGCTGTATAGAATACATTTGATATCGATCCTTACAACTCATTTGAACAGTTGTTTAATGGTCTACAGTGTTTACCATATTGTCATTAGGTAAACTGCTAACTCGAATACCCACAAACTTGATCGCTATCACGGATATTTGCTGTTTGACTTATATTTTGTTTGTTTGGTTTGTTTTTTTTTAGGAGGGGGGTGTCCAAAATGTTATCGGGAGGCCTTCAACTCTGGTCCTATCAGAGAATATGGCTCACATATCACCGGATCCACAGTAAATAAGAAAACTATATATGTTTGAACACATGTTTTGAACACATTTGGTTTGTTTCATAAAAGTATGATTTTGTAATAAGTAAACCTCATTTCGAAGCTCTTAAAAAGTTTTAATTAATAATTGAAAAATTGAAAGTTTTCGGAAAAACATATATCAAAATTGACGAATAAAACGCGTGGAGATTGGTGAACAAAGCAATCAACAATAACAGAACTCGACTTTCCACTTCAACACTAGATTAAATACATTATTTAATTTCCATTTTCCGTTCCATTTCCAATTTTATTATTAACCAAATACAATTATATGATTAAACTGTTCCCCTTTTCAGCACCCATCAAAAATCATGCCTTATACAGATTTGAAAAGCACGTTAAATAGCGAGATATTATCAACAATAATCAAATAGAAGTAAAGTTGAATAAATTTCCAAAATATATGTGTTACAATTTAATACCTACAGATAAAAACAATAGTTCCTTGTCATTGTTGGAGGTTTATATGCCAAAAGTGTTGCACTATAAAAATCTAAATTAACCAGAATATATCAAAAGATTAGAATTTGGAATATAGACTTGTCAAGAATTTGTTTTCTGTCATTATACACTGGGTATCTTCAAAGACAGTTCCAGGACTCTTTGCTCTTCGTTTCTAAATACAACTAAACAACTAGCTGTAACATAATTTAAACAATAGTCAATGTGTAACGTTTTGTTTTCTATCAAGATATATACTCAAAGTATTTCAATTGAATTGGACTCTTTACGCGCTCTCCGTAAAATCGTGTCCTGAAACCGAGCCTAAAATTATATTTTGACACGAGTTGCCTCTCTTCAGGGTTGTAAGATTGTTAGAACTCAAATGACAATATTTACAATAACCAAGAATTAACTGGGAATAAACAGGGTTATTAAAAATGCTAATCACAGCTTTTGATGCAAGAAATTATACAACCCAAAAATGGAAATTCGAACTGTAAGAGCTTTAGAGGAGACATTAATTTTGTTATATCAAAAGAGTTGCTGACGATATTTGCATGGTATTTAGTTCAAGTTGGACGGTCAATGTGTTTTTTTCCAAAAAAGTAGGAATCGATTTAATATTTGAGGCAACGGGAACTTGATAAGAAGAAACTTAAAAAAAAAAAAAAAAACGTCAAGATCAGAAAAATCATCACGAAAAATGTTTATTTTTGAAATAGCATCGCTTTGAGAATTTGAAAACAAATTCGTTTTGATGTTTTTGCGGAAAAATGTAAATTCCAAAACATGATTAAAAAAATGATGATTCAAGAACAATATCCTGGATCTAGAAACACTTCTGTGTCCCCGATAATAATATGTTGTTGGTAAAAAGATTTCCGGTGTTTCCTTCCATAAGTTAACGAAGCCAACGATAAAATATGGAAGCTCTGAAAGTTAATTTCAATCTATTTTGTTCCGCTTTTCAATATAATTTAATATTTTTCGATGAAAATATAACAAAAAAATTTACATTCTTTTGCCGTAGAATACCTTTTATATCTTCACGATTACTGCATTTAGAGCCTAACAATGGAATAAACGATTTCTTTAACCTCGGTTAAAGTTTGAAATATGGCAAGATTTCATCTGTCTTGGGTAAATATTTGTTTAATACAAAATCAAACTAATTTACCGTGTGCCAACTGACATTGAGTAGTTTTAAAAGAGAGATAGATTACTTGACAAAAATAACAATTTGATCTGTTTTCATACACCGCGGGACGTTAAATGTCTAACAACCCGAACGAATTTTACTTTTTCTGGGTGATACGTGCATTTACAAAACGAAATATCTAAAGCACTAAGTCCTAAATAAACTTTATGATTAAGTTTTCAAAATAACTCTTACTTTATGAGACAAATGAAAGAGAGCGTGCCCTGGTCTAATCCCCAGCTACTTTCTAGGTATGTCTGCATGATAAATTCGTGTGACAATCTTGATAAATGTACAGATCTGTACATGAAAATGAAATGATGTAATGAAAAAATTTCATGTGAACCATTACTCATTATTCTGGAAACATAGTCACAATAAAATACAGGACTTAGTCACAATAAAATACAGGACTTAGTCACAATAAAATACAGGACTTAAATTTTGCTGTTTGTATATGTATATATATATATATATAGTTTTTATTATTCCGATGAAAGTATAAAATAATTTTTTTTTTGCAACATACATAGGCAATTTGCTTTAATGTTAAAAATGTTTCCATACATTTTCAACTTCTCTAATCTGAAGTAATAAGAAGTATCTCTGTATTTTAAAGATGCTAAAATTTTGAAATACAATCAGCAAAACAATGACGATGTTCGTGACAAGACTTAAGTTAAAATCCCCTGTAATGTATGTGAACAAAATGAAAACTCGACTTTTATTGAGATGTGTTGCCGTGCGACTAAGTTCTGACATTTGTCTCCAAAATTAATTATACAAGGTACATACAAGATAAAATGGACAATTAATGCCATACTAAACTCTTTGACAAACGAGGATGTGTCAAAAATTATATTTTATAACATCGAAAATACAATTTCAACCCATGGATTTGAAGTTTTCTTTAAAAAAAAACGGCTTAATTGCTTTATATGGAAAGGATATCAAATGAACAAACAAATAGCCGATCTTCCAACTCTATTAACGTATGACCATATATAAAGACTGTGTAATGGTAGCATGTCATGTCAGACAAGAAGTCAGTTAGATAGATCGATATCATCTATACATGTAGTAGTAACAATATATATGTTTGCCAAATTTGTATGACAAGAATTATAAAGAAATAAAAGACTTTCATGTCGGTAACAAAATACTCTACATTGGTATGCAAAAATCTTAATTGATTGACACCAGGTCTTATGGTGAATTTCTTCTCTTTTGTTTCAACATTTATTAATAAATAGTATTACAATCAATCATAGACAGAAGTATCTTGTTTATGTCAAGTTGGTAAAATCTTGGCATATAGCAGGATAAACCCTTCTTCATAATATGCAAATTGACTTGATCAAAGTACAGTTTCCAGAGGGCATTTTCCCCCGAGTCAATGTCAAAATCATATGGTTATACTGTTCACTGATTTATTACAATATGAACTGTAAAACTATACAATGCATATTGCATAAAATTTTTAAATGACCACAAAATTTCTAAACACTTGTCAGTGAATATTATTGTGACATTCAAATGCTGCATGTTAAAATTGAAAGAAAATTTGATGATAGATCTAAACCGTTTATTAAAAAATCTAGATGACAGAAAAAAAAATGGTTTTGAAAACAAAAGAAATCAATAAGGTAATAGAGTGTGAATAGAATTAATAGAAAAAAAAATAGTGGTCGCAGGGGTCTGTTAGAAAACAGGAAATAAAGCTATAACACTTGCAGTGTTTCGAGTCAATGAAATAATAAAGTTAAGCAATAACAGTAACGTCGGTTGATTTAAAGAAAAGGTTATTTATAAATGTTGCAAAGGTTTACATTATCCTTGACCTCGGTTAACTTGAAATTTCAACCAAGTTCATTGTAAACTGAGGACAGAAGAAGCTTCCTTTTTTATTTTATTCTACTTTTCTTTGTAATAATTTGCTTGTAATAATATAACGATTCTTACAGTTTGTTTCGTGTTTGTAGTAGTAATTGGTCATTTTATAAATCGCAATAATGACATTTGATTTGTAATCAAAGAATCAACGCGTAAATAACTGAAACATTCGGCCTTACGACAACTGTTGGTTTTGACCGTAGATGACCTGTTGCAAAAACAAATTAACTCTTTTGGAAATAAATTTAGAAAAAAATATACAACATTTTTATTTCTTAAATATTCAATTTGCTGGCTTCCTAAATATGCATTTAGTTTTGTTACTAGTTGTTAAGCAAACAATAATCAGTCAGTTTTGTGGTTTTTGAAAAGTTGCATAATCCTATGTTATAATATTGCAACACTAACACTTTATAAAATTTTAAGATCTGGCATGTTACATACATGCTTTGTTATCTACGAACTGTCATTATATCCATAACCCCACCCGAAAAATGAGGTTCACGTGATATTTAACATGCAGTTCGCGTCGAGATATTCTGCATGTTATAATATAGAAATTTGCATATATGTATATATCTATATTCCATGACCACGGTAAAACATAACTTGAAAAGAAGTCGCAAAATTCAATATTTACTTTTGATATATATGTTCACAACCGTCGTATATCAAGAATACACAATAAAGTTTTAATCTGTTTATGACCAAAACCTACTTGAAACCTCTTGATTTTCTGTTGATTACTGATATTGATTGCTTAATCACCACTTAACAATTTTATAAGCTGATCATAATAAAAATCTCCTTTCCACTTTATCCCCAGTATTTAAACTAAATCAAGCATTTGGGAATGTCGATAAGAAAGTTTAAGTTAAAGGTTACCGTCCATAAAAGCCATAAAATGTTCATATATATTGTTCAAACTACAAGATTTAGAAAAATGGTAACACTGTTAATCTTACAGAAAAAAACTCCGAACAGAACTTTTATAAATTTTGATTTACATACAAATATACTTAGAGAAACCCTAGTGCGAGGTCGTGTTTGCTGGTCTTATCGCTGAAATTGTTGACTTCACAAAATTAACTTTAAATTGGAATATCTGCATCTATTACAATAAATCTATTGTGCAATCGGTATCTTTTAAATAAGTATTCGCATGTCTGGTTTTGCCATTCAGTTAAAGCTTTCATGTGTACATTATTCATTGGAAAGAACATAACAAGGGGACCGTGCATGGCCAAAAAAAGCAAAGAGACAAAGAACAGTATACATGCAGTCTAAATAATAAAGTGCTTCCAAAGAGTTAGGAATGCCTGCTCCATTAGTGGCATCCGTCGTGTTCCTATAAAGAGTAAATCGGGGTATCATTTTAAAATTTGTATTTAAACTAGATAGACCTTATCACAACTCTTTAGGGTCCCGCTTAAATGTCAACTACTGTTTAGTGTGTTCTTCGGACAGGAGTCTATAGATATTTATCACTTGGCTAAAATGTATACTAAAGATGAATATTATTATAAAATATTACTCATCAATAAGGATATAGTATTGCCTGGCTGGGCATTTGTAGACGCAACTGCAGTGGCAGTGACCTTAACATTAAGCTTTATTGACCTTTTACTGACTCGTGACTCGGTATACAAGTTCCAAGTGGTGAACAACCAATCATCCATAGTAGTATCCGTGATATAGATAAAAGATACAAACCTAGGGTTTACTAAATTATATGAAGTTTGCAACCAAATTATTTGATCCTTTTTCGCAAAACTTTGATTAAATTCACACTAAGTTACAAAAAGTCTTTCAAGTGATAGCAGACATTTTTATGTGGGTTCGTGGTCTAGTGGTTAAGACCGATGGCTACAGTGCTGAAGGTCCCGAGTTCGATTCTCACTCGAGACGTCGAATTTTCAGTACATCAGTAGGGTGATTTTCACCCTCCCACACACATCTCTGGTATCCAGACCGGAGTTTAAACTAGATTGGATACTTCGGGGGCCTCGGTAGGTCAAAGTTGTTCCCAGCTTGACCTGGAGATCAATCTTCTGAAATCTCTTCGGGTTGTCTGTTCCCGCCGAGAAGCCCGGTGGTTCTCTCCGAGTACTTCAGCTTCCTCCACCATAATAACAGACTTCCCGGTGTCCTAAACGCTCCCTTGGGCGGTGTTGGGGTGGGGATTGTTCTGGTGGTGGGTTAATATTTTAAAGGACACATCTCCATTAATCCTTAGGGAGTGTACATGGATCCGCTGTATCCTTGCAGTCAATCAAAGGGTGCGTCTACACTGGCGGAATCTCGTAGTACATACATATGACGGAAAATATGTGAACATGAACAAACGGTCTTCAACAATTATCTAAACTTGTGACATTGGCCTTTCAGACATTTGTAGCAATCTTAATTGCATTACATTTTCAAACGAAGATGATCGATAAAACACAATATCTTGTATTTTCATGCAGTATTCGAGAAAAAAAAAACCTGACAAGATTTGTTCGCAGGAACATAGCTAAATGTTGCAATACACAGTGTGTTGCAACATTTAACTATGTTTCATGACCTACACCATCATGCTTGAGAACCTTGCGTTACACCATTCAGTGGTACTCACAATACAGAGCAGGATAGGATTGTTAAAAAAGAAGGACGAAAGATACCAGAGGGATAGTCAAACTCGTAGATCGAAAACAAACTGACAACGCCATGGCCAAAAATAAAAAGACAAACAGACAAACAACAGCACAGATGACACAACACAGAAAACCAAAGACTAAGCAACACGAACCCCACCAAAAACTGGGGGTGATCTCAGGTGCTCCGGAAGGGTAAGCAGATCCTGCTCCACATGTTGCACCCGTCGTGTTGCTTATGTTATTACAAATCCGGTAAATAGTCTAATTCGGTAAGTCACATTCGTGAAAAGGGAGGGTATTGTAGTTACGACATAAGGAACATATCCGATATCATCTGTGAAACGGTTATTCCATAACGGTCAACCAACTCGTGATGCCGTCCGTAAAATTTACGAAGGGATGACTTCAACTTCACCATTTGGAACTCTTGGTTTAATAGCTTCCTTGTGAGCAGCAATTAACGGATGGACGGACAACCTAATATTTTGAGGGCTCCTTACAAAAGGCGACTGAGCGTAACTGTAATTACAATCAAGTAACTTGGTTTGACAAAGTATACTACACGCAAATCCCAAAGACGATTTCCTTGTGCGTCTGCATGCATGGTAACAATTTATATAATTTTTCTGATATTTTCCAAAGGTAAATGACAGCCTTGGCTAATTCTTCATTCATAAAAAAAGATAATTAAGGCACCACTGGAAGTTAACCGAAAGTATTGCATAAAGATGGCATGTGTCTATCAGACTATTTAGCCAGTCACTGCTTCAATTAAAGCGTTTATCTACCATTATTTAGATAATTTAGACAGAGTCGGGATGCTGCACAATTTTATTTGACAGATATCGTATACACTGAACTCTAATGTGCCAGAGGCTTGATTTTACATCGAAAAAGTTATATAAATCGGGGTTTCATGGGAATAATTGCCAGTAAAAGCTTTTGATAAAATTATTTTGTAAAGATAGCAGACATGTACATGAATAACGTTGTTTTAGTGTAGAACACCTCATCTTTAATGTACTGAAGTTTAATAGCAGTAATAATTTAGTATAAGGACTTCACTAATGGCAATAGAAAGGGTACCATAATTGAGCCCACGAGCAGTCATTGAATTGAGTTTTGTATTAAAATATGAACAAAAGTAGACGTTGGGTATAAATCAATGAGACAACACGACAAAAAAGGGGGAAATCTAGAGGTATACGAAGTTATGTAATTCTTCGTTTAGTCATAGTTTTATCGTCAGATTGAAGTTAATTGTAAACTTAGCAGAAAAGTTAGAGAAAGTTGTAGGTATTTACACTGATTTTTTAAAATTTTGATTAGTTTGGCCAAATGTTCTAGATTTGAGGGCTATGTATCCGCATTCGTCTTTCTTTGCATACCCTACAACGGTTGTGTTTTTCGTTGCTATAGTGCTGCAACGGTCACCTCTATACAAAGTTTAAGTCTTTACTTGCAAACTCTACAATGGTCATGTCTTCCTTGCTTGCTTTTGATTTGATTTGCTAGTGTATTTTCTGTATAGGTTCCCAGTTTTTTGATTTTCCAAGCCTGATGTGCAGTTGGTTAAATATTTCTACCCAGTTTTCGCCCTTGTCATTAATGAAGGCCACTTATTTTAAAAATTGAAATGTCCAAAAACGAAAACAGTGAACGTTATCTATGCGACGTTTGTGTTTTTATGGGCATCTTCAAATAAACCTAACATAAACAGTGGTATGTAGCGGTACTCTATTTCGTAATCCCTAAAGTGATTTATGTATACTAAACGGAAAGGCGGGGACAAAGTTTGTTTACAGATCAAGACTTAATGAGAATTAAGTGTAAGCTATACAAACACATTATAATGATACATCAAACGATCACTATGGAATCGTTATCAAAAGTAAACTCGGAACAGGTAAATGAACAGGTGAGAAAAAGAAAATGATGAAAAAGTCCAATATTTACTGAAAATAGATATAAACACCATTTTATCCAGATGTTAAATTACAGATTCAACTCTGTCTTGTTAGCAGTTATGGAACACGAAAGAAAATGAGATACCTTGGGTGGCCGAAGTCTTAGTACATTGATGTATGGTTTGAGACTCCCTCTGGCCATTTCAGAAATGGAAAGATGCATACATTTTGCCAATATTCATTAGATTACATCTTCTTTTTATACCCCAGCTAATATTATATTTATCTACTTGTTAACGTATTGGATGTGCATGTAATATTTGTCACTGAACGGTTTAGCAACCAGAAGTAATTAGTCCATTAGTATTTAGAATAGCGATTGAAGTATAGAAGCTAAATCAAACCCCGATGTACTTGTGTAAACTTATTTGTTTCAGTTTGACGTATATACGGCCTTGCGAGACACTTGAAATAGAAGGAAGGAATATGAACTTTTAGCAAGACATTATAAATGCGTTGTCACCCACGGTATCTTGCATATCATTCTTTTTACATACCGAACTTTTTAATATCGAGAAATCAGTTCTTTTCTATAAATTCTAACGTCTTATCACTGCTGTAAATATTTGTTGTAAATAAAAGATAAGAACGTTCCGTTTCATTAGTAGAAAGATTTTTCATCTTGTCAGAATTTGAAACAAAAATAATTAGAAATACATTTTTGTAGTTTCATTATTAATGAGCCTGCTAAAAGTCTAAAACTGATAAACGTGAATTGAATATGTATAAACGAGCCATGTTTTATTACATGACAAACGACTATATAGCCTGAAGATATACCATACCACCAGTTTTATCTTCTTGTATCATCGGTTATTATATGCTGTTCGGAATATACTTGTTCATCTATTTATTTTTGTAATGCATTATCACAATTATCGAATAAAATGTCATTTAAAAAAGTTGAAATAGATATGAAAGTATTTTCTTTTTATTCTGTTTTAGAAAATGTGTTATGTTAGAGGCATACAATATTGTTATTGCTCGTATTAAGATAACATGTCTTCATTTAACATCACTCTCAAAAATTAAAATCAGGTTATAATTACATAAAAAAACAGTTTTCATACTTAAATGCAATTTAAAGACGTTGCTGTGAGACTATATATAGTATGTTTCCGTATTTATAATTATTATTTTCATTGTTAAAAAAATCAAAATTCCTTTTTTCCAAAGAAATTTGGATGATACATATTTTTTCCATCAGTGTTCATGTAGTCCCAAGTACATCATTATTGATGTTGCAATATATTAGACTGCGGCGAGACATGGTCATCAATAAATTATAGAATTACTCGGTGCAAATTGAAGTATGATTAGCTTACAATAAACGCAGACAAATCAACACGTTTTCAAAACATTTCTCCAATTTCATCAACAGCTCTTCGACATTTTCTCGTCAAATAACAAAATGATATCATCTGCTTTGCATATTGCTCGGTGAGCTGGAAGGCATTCACAGATATTTGACAGGAATATCTGGTTATACTGTTCCATTCATAATCATTTAAACATTCTTAATTTGTATATTGACATGTCCAACGGGTGATTTACTGGACAGTGAAACTTACATATCAATTTTATATGGGGTCATTTGGTTGTAAGGTTAACAGTTCAAAAGATTGATTTTATTATAGCTTCAAGTTATACTCTGTCTGTCAGCTGTGCAAACTGTGGAACAAGTAGAATACCAATTATTCAAAAAAAAAACAAAAAAAAAAAAAAAAAAACGAAGGAACTTTTAAATTAAATAAGATAGTTAATGTTTTATTCCTCAAATATATTAATTTATTGCATCATTGAAGATAAAACTACTGAAAATTAAGTCGTGTTGAAAATGGGAAAGAATACCATTTGAAGGTTAAATTTTTATGAAATTCTTAAGATTTTCCAAAGCCTGAATTATTATAAGTTTGTTTTAAAACTACAGACAGTATTTTTTACCTTTCCTTTCAAGCGTATACAGTATAATATCTACAAAGAAAATCTATAATGTGTTTGTTGAATTATTTATTTTTGCTTGATGAACTACGATAGCCTTCGTCTAACTTTATTCAAATATTTAAGTGCACATTTGTCATAACTTATTATTTACACCATATAAACAATACAAGACGTATATGAAGCACCTCACTTAGAAAATTGTAAAAGTCTGCTGACTTCATATATGTTTTAAGGAATCGAAAATTAAAGCAGCAAGCATGCAAGTGTCAACATTTCTAATTGTAATCAAACTTATTAATAAATCAAATTGTATAAAAAAATACTCACGCCAAAATAACCATGCCAAGTTCCACACATCCAAAAAATTGCACTGTAAGTTTCTTAGAATACGCATTTTTTTTTTCGTTGTTTTCACGTATTATCTCTAGAATTCATATCCTCGATTGTGAATGAAACATGTGCAATTGTAAAAGTTGTAAGTAGTTAGTAAATTATGTTTAAATTCCAAGTCATAGTTTATAACATAACTGTTTATATCACCGCCCATTCATCCAACAACAAACAACACACGAACCAATCAAACTTAGTGATATTAATTCTCTGTCAGAGTTGATAAGCGCAATTGACCCGAGCAGTACATACTATAACCTGTAAGCTCTGTCATAATACTATGCAAGAAGAGCTGTCTAACGCCACTTTCAATACAATTGTAAAATCAACATAATTTCATCTCTTATTAAATAAAGACAAAATCTACTACAAAAAGTCGATTATATGATTTTATTCAGGTAACAACTTTCGTACTTGGATTTTTAATATCTTCCTCACGGCAGTACAATAAAATGATATTAGTTTTACCGTGTGATATTTTTATTTGGATAATAAATGAGGACTGTCTCGAGCAATCTGTATAAACTGTCCTTGTGTATTGTCGTACGTCACGGGGGTATATCCATATTATTTCTGACTGATTTAACTCTGATACGTCTGTCTTAGTCTGTCACTTTAAATAGCGTCAGTGCAGTGCTATAGAGAGACTTAGTAGATCCCTATCAGCTGTTAACAAGGTTGCGGTGTAATATTTAATTACAGGTGTAAACCAGGTAAGAAACATACAAGAAGGATTGGAATTTGATGGAGTGATTAGGCTTTAATTCAGCAATTATTTTCAGGTTTGGACGTCCCTCGTGTCAAATACTTGTTGGCAATTGTGTTATGTAACATATTTAATCTTGATGTAATAATCAGACAGAAGATAACAAAACAAAAATTGGTGCTTTCTGAAGAAAATGATTATTACTACAGATATGTTTATAATCTCACAAACTATCATATGTATAATGACACACGTTAATCCTTTTGACCTTATTAATAAAAAAAATCTCCGTCACGCGTCGTACTGTATCTTCAACGTCCACTATCACTTGCTTGTCGGAGACGTCAGACCAGAGACATATAATACAATGTCTCTGGTCAGACATACTGGGAATGATGTCGAATGATTCCATCCACGTTTGGTCAAAATCGACTTTTCAACTAAGGTTTCAACTCCCTCAGCTTAGAAGAATTTGGCTATTTTTAGGTGCTTTTTGGTCATATAGCTCTTCAACTGTTTCGGTTTTCATATATCCTCGGCTTTCAAATATTCGGCTTTGCGCGTTCCTGATGAAGGTAAATCCAGAAAAAGCGTTTCGGACTCATGAAATCAATATTTTTATTTTTACAGCACTGGGTCGATACCTCTGCTGGTGGACTATCAGTCCCCGAGGGTACCATTAGCTCAGTAGTCAGAACTTCGGTACTGACATGCTTTATAATAAAACTTTCTAATATTCCGTTTATAAATTTTGAAATTATTAAGAAACTAAGGTTTCAACTCCCTCAGGCAAAGTAGACCTTAAATGGATTCGGCTATTTTTAGGTACTTTTTGATCACATAGCTCTTCAACTGTTTCGGTTCTTATACATTCTCTGCTTTCAAATATTTGATTTGAGCGTTCCTGATGAAGGTAAATCCAAAAAAGCGTTTTGGACGCATGAAATCAATAACGCGTTGTTTTCATTTTAAACAGCACTGTGGACTATCAGTTCCCGAGGGTATCATCAGCTAGGTAGTCAGTACTGACATGATTAATCATTTATAACAAACCTTTCTCATAGTGTCCTTTAATAAATTTTGAAATAATAAAGAAACCAAGGTTTTAATTCCCTCAGGCAAAGTTGACCTTAAATGAATTTGGCTATTTTTAAGTACTTTTATGTCATATAGCTCTTCAACTGTTTCGGTTCTTATACATCCTCGGTTTTCAAACATTTGGCTTTGAGCGTTCCCGATGAAGGTAAATCCAGAAAAGCGCTTTGGACGCACGCAATTAATATCTGTTGTTTTCATTTTTTTCATTCGCACATTTGATTCGACTTATTTCAAAATACCTTAAAGTAAATATAATTTATTTTCATGTAGTTTAGATTCCTTGCAAGGTTTGAAGGGATTTTGAACCTTTTTCATTTTCTCGGCACCGCAGCATTTATTTCGTGTTTTTTTTTCCTATTATTTCGTTTTCGAGTAACAGTGAAGAGATATTATTGATCGTAATGCGTATTTGATGTATCAAAATCGACATCCCTGTTTGAAACACCAGGAAGCTTTTTTAAACAGTGTGTGTTTGTAGGAAGAAAACCAGAGGCCCAATGAACATTTATATGATCCGTATATGGTATCTATGTACACTACCGACTAAGTTGTAGTACCAGTAATGCAAAAATCCCTCTTCGACAGAGACAGGCTGTATCATTGTATGTTATATAATTATAGACACAAGCACATATTTGTGGAGATTCAAGGTTTAACTTGCCTACCTATTTCAAAATATGAAAAATATCAATATTTTTTTTTTCTGAAGTTTAATCTTAACTGAACCGTTTAAAAGAATGCAACATATGCTATAAAGCGTAAAAGCACATTTTCCCCAATAGAACCTTTATTTATCAAACATAATGTTTTGAAACAAAGGTATATTTATTTTAATATGAGGATGGACTTTCTATTTTTTTAAAAATTTATTATTTATTTAAAACATTCTTTTTTGGCTATATCAAACTGCTGCATGTGTATGGTTAGGAATATATAAACATACATTTGTATGCCCCGCAAATAATCTCAACCACACAGGCATACAGTGTTACCTATGTAAGTCATTTCTTCCTTCCGAGTTCAATAGTTGTCCGCATTCTTATTTTCGTTATCCCTGTAGATTAATTGCAGTTTGTTAAACAATTCATAAATATCCAGGACGAGAACAAATTGACAATAAATTTAGTAGGTAGGTTTTGCAAAATGGGACGAAGGCAATTAAAGAAATAATGCCTATACGTACCCCAAAAGAGATTGCCAAGATTCTTAAACGTGCAAAGACCTGACAGCATTCCACGTCCCCATTTCGACATGACGTGGCTAAGTATTTATACCTCCCGCACAATATATAACGAACGCCTCTCTGTGCAACGGGTTTTATTACTGCATGAGTTGACCATATTTATATACCTAATATAAAAATATGGAGATGGGGTATGATTGCCAATGAGACAACTATCCACCAGAGTTCGAATGAAGTGGACGTAAGCAATATAGGAAACCTTCAACAATGAGTAAAAACCATACCATATAGTCGGCTGTAAAAGGCCCCGGCAGGGAAAATGTGAAACAATTCAAACGAGAAATCTAACGGCCTTAATTATAACAAAACAATTTAAGAAAAACAATTAAATATGACAGACATGAACCAACGACAACCACTGAACTACAATCTAGTCAACAATTAGGTTCGTATGCTTGTTGATATTAAGCTGCATAGATATTGGTCTTCCGTTGATATTCAAGTGTAGAATGATGAGTTACAAATTCAGAATTCAGTTCGCTTTTCGTTTCCTGACTATTTACTCTTCGCGGAATTACGGACACTGCATGGTATTTGACAGCAGACAAGGCAGACATTCATGCCGTTCCGACACATCTAGTTTGAAATATTATTTAAAATTATAAAAGGAAATGATTAAAATGGCAAATCAAGGGAAATATGTAATTTCAGTAATATAGTTACATTCATAAGAGTTTCATGCGATTCTGTAATCTTTACAGCACGTACTTTCCGTGACAACGTTAAAACAATGCACAGGAAAACAACGAAAGGCTTGATTTAACTCGTAATTTCATGATTATATGTAGCATACTATATAGTAAATAAAAATAACACTTCGTACATTTCGTGCGTCCAAAGCGCTTCTCTTGATTTACCTTCATCAGGAACGCTCAGACTCAAACATACGAAAGCCAGGCATGGATGTATTAATACGTAAAGCCATCCATGGATGTATTAATACGTAAAGCCATGCATGGATGTATTAATACGTAAAGCCATCCATGGATGTATTAATACGTAAAGCCATCCATGGATGTATTAATACGTAAAGCCATCCATGGATGTATTAATACGTAAAGCCATCCATGGATGTATTAATACGTAAAGCCATGCATTGATGTATTAATACGTAAAGCCATCCATGGATGTATTAATACGTAAAGCCAGGCATGGATGTATTAATACGTAAAGCCATCCATGGATGTATTAATACGTAAAGCCATCCATGGATGTATTAATACGTAAAGCCATGCATGGATGTATTAATACGTAAAGCCATCCATGGATATATTAATACGTAAAGCCAGGCATGGATGTATTAATACGTAAAGCCATCCATGGATGTATTAATACGTAAAGCCAGGCATGGATGTATTAATACGTAAAGCCATCCATGGATGTATTAATACGTAAAGCCATGCATGGATGTATTAAGGACATACGATACAGTTACAGGGGAGGTAATGACGTTGCTAACGTAAATTGTTATTTTCGCGACGTCAAACTATGACTTATCGGGAAAAGATTCAGTTTTCGACTGATTTTTATCATTCAAACTTATTTGACTTGAAAACGAGTTCATGGACCCCTCTTTTTTAAAATGCCATTTGGTTTGATTACGCGAGAAGATTATGTGTGCTAATTTTCATGAAAACGTAAATAGTGCAATTTTTTTAAATTTGATAAATATACAGCAAAAAATGGTGTTTTTTTTCTACATTCATGAACATTTGATAAATATGAGTTATTTCTGAATAAAAAATGTATAAATTTTTAGGATACTTATAAAATACAGAAATTACAAATTATTTAACAAAAAACAATTTGTGTTTATCTTTTAAAACAAAAAAGTTATGTCTTTCTTTCGAAAGGGAAAATACAGCCATAAATCCGAATTTTGAGCAAATATACAAAATTTCGACCTCATTTTACTCAAAAAGTAGCACATGAAGGTATATTTTTTATTACATATTTGATTTAATCAGGTAAAAAATAGTCTATATGGAAATTTTTATCAAAATGTAAATACGGGATCAAAACTGTATCGTATGCCCTTAATACGTAAAGCCATCCATGGATGTATTAATACGTAAAGCCATGCATGGATGTATTAATACGTAAAAAACGTTAAAGCTAGACGACAAAAGGGCATAAAAGATATAGCCAAATTTATCTACGGGCAACTTTGTCAGAGGAAGTTGGTACCTTAAATTCTTACTAATTTCTGAATTAAGCAACGGGACTTTTTAGAAACAATATGTGGTAAATCATTTAAGCTCCGAAGCGCTGACTACTGAGCTGGTAATACCCCCGGGGACTAAAAATCCACTAACAGTGGTATCAACCAAGTGCTAGTAAATGAAAATAACACTGTATAAATTTCGTGCGTCCGAAGCGCTTAGCGGATTTTTAACTATATCAGGAACGCTCAAACTGAAAGCCGAATATTTGAAAGCCAGGAATGTATAAATTCATAGAAACGTTAGGAGCTATATGACCTAAAGGGACATAAAAGGTCTAAGGTCGACATTGCCTGAGGGAGTTGTAAAAAAAGTAGTTATATGTATATATATATATCATTATAAGAATTGAATGCTTCTCTTTATAATTTTATAGGGTCGTAAAAGCGTTGATCGTGCGCATATATTCAGTATGAAGCGCTTCATACAAAAGGCATTCGATCGGTCAAAGCTTTTCACCTAATTAAAATTATAAAAAGAAGCATTCAATTTTTAAATTAATCATTCAGCTACATATGAATTCTCCTCTGAAACTTTAATACCATAAAAAGAATGTAACTAGGTTTTGTAAGCAGGATTTTCATTGAAGCTGTGTCTGAAACTTTTCTAGTAACGATGTCTAATCGTGTCACATGTTTGGATTTTAGAAGTTGAGAATTCATTCCACTCAGCCTTCTTATTTCATGTGATTTCATGTTTCTACTACATATTCAGATTTTAAATTGTTGAATTTGAATTGAAAAAGTCAACTGGTCCCCTATAATGACAACACTAAAATTCTTTAAACAGTTTCATAATCATTCATTGTTTATCAAAGAACAGTATGTAATTAACTCATGTTTACACTTTTGTATAAAAGACTGTTAGTACAAATATCTGCATGGTTAAGGCTATTGCCCATATGTAAATATCAATCGGAAGATCTCAAAAGGATTTTTTTTTTAACACTTGATATAGATTTTTCTTGAATGCAAAATTTATCAGGACCTAAAATCTTACAGGCATATATCATGTAGACATCTAAATAATGTTAGTCAATAGATTGTTAATTCTAAGCGGCTTCATTATACCTTTTTTCCCAAGCATTATTAATCGATGAAACCCCCATTTTGATAAGCCAGAGCAGATTTGGCACAGGACATCACTACCCTATTTTTTTCTGAATATCGTTTCAAAGAAGATTTCCAATCATTCGGGGGGTTGTATGTTTAAAAATGACATTTATATAATGAAGCTTTTATTTTTCATTTTTGATCGAACGACTATGTGCAAAATTACCACGAAAAAAAAATCTTCTGTAGTAACATTGTATTAGTTCTAACCATTGAAAGCTTGACATGGATGCACTTTGAAGAACGTCTCGGGCTAATGGACCCTCCAGAGAATATCTTCATGTTACAGCGAATTGACTGACTGATATACCGTTCTTGAAGGAATATAAAAGTACCACATTTTTCAGAAGTAAAAAAAAAAATTTTAGTAATGGCACAAGTAATGTATTTCTGCAATAACTATTTCTTTTTAAATAATTAACGTCATTATAAATCTGAATGATTCACCAGGTTAATACTGGATGTCACGCAAAGAAACAAAAATAGTCCCTGCGAATAATTAGGTTTCAAATCAAACATTAGTTTATAGCCTGTAGAATGGAGAAAAATGATGCACATGTTTTAAATAGATATATTTACATACAATGCATATAAAGTTTATTCTAAACATGCCTATGATCGACATTTATTATGCAATATTAACCAAATTGATGTTGTTTTCAATATACTTAAAATGCGGAAACAGCCTTGATAATTTGCTTTATCACTTTGGTTCTCCGTGGTATTAGGATGTCTTTGTACGAATGTACTTTGGGATAAAATGGAATCAATACGTACAGATGTTTTATTTCACACTATAAACAGCTATAGTAATTAACAACAGAGGATAACAAAGTAGGTATGAGTGATGCAAATACTAATTATTATGATACATGTGAGTAAAATAGTAGTACTTACTTTCACATTTCTTCTTGTCTTTGATCTTCAAAATCCACTCATTGTCCAATTTCTTTCGACTCTTGACGTCCTGATTTTTATCACCACTTCCCTTATTGATAGCTTGAAACAAAACAAATCAGTTAAAACATACTAATGGTTGCAGATGATTTTAAAAAATACGCGTATCAAATTAGAAAAGAGATGTGGAAAAATCCTATATGCGGTGACATATGAAAAAAATAGCTGCATATATGCAAAACATTCATCTTGTGTGAGTGACTTTTCACGAAAAAAAACTTCAGCAATTCCCAATGAATTTGATTAGATTTATCACTAAATTATATACACTGATCTTTGAACTAACGGAAAGCGAATTGTTCTGCGGGAAAATTTTGGTGGCGGTCATATTAGTAGATTGATTAATGATCCATAAATGTATCATCTCAAATGCTTAATTTACAGTTCCACTTCAAGTAATTTTTCAAATTTCCTGTGACAGTCGACTGTAGGTGTTGCTCTCCACCTATTGCAGTTTATTCAATATTCTGACCAAATTACAATTTGTTTTATCCATCCAAACTGTTCAACTGGTCTGAAATTTTAACGAACTGCTGTACAAAAACATATTCAAGTCGTAAAAGTGCAAGTTGATAAAATAAAGCATACTTACAATCATATTAAACTTTGATTCCATGATATTCTTGCAAAGAATTTCTATACATTTCGTTATTGTAATTGTAATGCGAAAGGTGATAGTTAGTAATTTTTGAATTGCTAAAAGAATGTCCAAATTTAAGTTTTTAAATTATTTCTTCTAAAATGGTGTTTTTCTATGCATGCTACAAAGCTTTCTTTGAATTAATCTCTAAAATACTTGGTGAAATATACTTATAATAAATATGTTCTCTTGAATTTTTAAAGGAAGATAAGTTCAATATTTCAAAAGATCAATGATTTTAGATTATCTCCCATGGAAACTTATTAACAACGTAATTGTAATTTCACATATATTTTATTGAATCTAAGATGTTTTAATTCAAACGATGTCCGATTCGTATGAATATAGAAGACTTTTCAAAAGAAAAATTGTATGAAAACTTAGTTTGGACATTTTTATAGCAATTCAAAAATTACAACCTATCACCTTTCGCATGACAATTACAATAACGAAATGTATAGAAATTCTTTGCAAGAATATCATAATATCAATGAAGTGGAATTGGTGTTTATTAGGATTGTAAGTATGCTACATACTTTATCACCTTGCACTATCACGACTTGACTGTTTCTCTACAGCAGTTCGTTAAAATATCTGACCAGTTGAACAGTTTGGTTTGATAAAACAAGTTGCAATTTGGTCAGAATTTTGAATAAACAGCAAAAGGTGGAGAGCAACACTTAAAGTCAAGTCACAGTAATAGGATTTTTTGGGGTACTTTGCCTCATACGTAATGGCTGATTACAAACTTTTGTATTTTTAGAGTATTTCTGGAAAGAGTGTGGTCAATCATCATTCTGATGGTGGAGTTTCTCAATTCTATACTAAAAAGTCTCAGTTTTCTCAAAAAAATAATCGCGACGCGTTTAATTTACACATGTTCGGTGTTTGCTAATTTTTTTGTCTCGCCTTGACGGAGTCAAAAAGCGAGACATAGATATGCTGTTTCCGGCGTCGGCGGCGGCGGCGTCAACAATGTATTAGTTTGTGATTAGGTCTAGTTTATGGTGAACCACTAGTGGTAGGTCAGTGATATTTGGTATGCAGTTGTATAAGCATTGACACATCTCATCACCATGGAGATTATTTGGCCCCGCCCCCTCAGTCATGGTCTATTGACTTGGAAACTTTGCTTAGTTTACATGTATTAGTTTGTGATTAGGTCAGTTTCTGGGGAACCACTAGTAGTAGGTCAATGATATTTGGTATGCAGTTGTATAAGCATTGGCATATCTCATTTCCATGGAGATTATTTGGCCACGCCCCCTCTGTCATGGTCTATTGACTTTGAAATTTTTGCTTAGTTTTCATGTATTAGTTTGTGATTAGGTCAGTTTAAGGGGAACTGTTAGTGGTAGGTCAATGATAATTGGTATGCAGTTGTATAAGCATAAGCACATCTCATTTCCATGGCGTATATTTGGTCCTTACCCCTCAGTCACGGTTTATTGACTTTGAAACTTTTGCTTAGTTTACATGTATTAGTTTGTGATTAGGTCAGTTTATGATGTACCACTAATGTTAAGTCATTGATATTTGGTAATACATTTGCAAGTTTCATTTCTACGGAGATTATATAACCCCACTCCCTCAATATGGTTCATTGACTTTGACACTTTTGCATAGTTTACAAGTTAATGTTTGTGTTTAGGTTTATTTAAAGGGAACGACTTATGAAAAGTCAATGGTATTTGGTATGCAGTTGTATTAGCATTGGCACATCTGATTTCCATGGAGATTGCTTAGCCCTGTACCTTCAGTCATGGTTCATTGACTTTAAATATTTGCATAACTTACATGTTAAAGTATTGCTATTTTAATTTCAACATTTGCATTATCAAAATAACAAATAGGCGAGACATATCTCTGTGTTAACAGTTTATTTAACACAAGGTAACTAATATAATAACAAATTTTGTTAGCCGAGACAGGGAGAGCGGACGGAAAATTTCGACAGCCATTTATATGGAACTCCAAAACTGTCTTATTATGCCCATTTACCTTTATATGATGTGCACTTGTAATTATATGATGTGCAAACACCTTTATATGATGTCCAGTTGACATTATATGATGTGCAAATATACTTATATGATGTGCAAACATACTTATATGATGTGCAAATATACTTATATGATGTGCAAAGATCCTTATATGATATGAAATATACTTATATGATGTGCAAATGGACTTATATGATGTGCAAATGTACTTATATGATGTGCAAATATACTTATATGATGTGCAACTGTACTTATATGATGTGCAAATGTACTTATATGATGTGCAAATGTACTTATATGATGTGCAAAGATCCTTATGTGATGTGCAAATATACTTATATGATGTGCAAATATACTTATAGGATGTGCAAATATCCTTATATGATGTGCATTTTCCCTTATATTATGTGCAAACATCTTTATATGATGTGAATGTGTCATTATATTATGTGCATGTAACATTATATTATGTGCATGTAACATTATATGATGTGGTTCGGATTACTTCATTATATGATGTCAAAACGTACTTACATGATGTGCTTTCATCGTTGTTATGGTCAATAAACATGATCATGATTAGAACGATTACCCTCTACGTCATAACTGATTCCGATCTGCTTCTCCGGAATCACGACTCAAAATCTGTTACTATCGTTTGGAAAATGGATGAGATTTTAAAAGAGATAAACCTTGGAACGTTGCTTCCTCGTTTTAAGGATGAAAAAATCACATCTGATATTGTTGAAAAATTGTCAAAATATGAAAAGTTTAGGTTTTATCGATGGGTCTATAAAATAATTGACATACGGCTACAGTGATTATTTTATGGCAATCTTATTAAAATATAGTTCTCTGATTTCGTTATACTCATATGTGTACGAGCACGCGAGTTTATATAGATATGAATTTTAGTTAGATTGATATTATGGGTCCTTGACTGTACCTGGAGTTCAAATATTTGATCTACAAGAGAATATTCTGCGGGTTTTTTTAATGACAGTTTACTGTTTCTGATCTAGCAGCTCCAGCCTCGTATCAGCTTCCGAAAATGCAAGTTATAGAAAAAATGAGACAGTGCAATCAATTCATAGAAAAAATTACACAGTGCAATTTTACAAAAAATAGCTAGTTGAAAAATATCCCTGCTGCGGCAAAACTAAAATAAAAAAACTTAAGCTGTATTGCTTTACCAATTAAATCAGTCGTTTTTAACAGTATTTTATATTATAAGCTATAAACATTTCTATGCATGCATAATTATACCGGGATGGATGAAAGGAGATATGTGATGAACTTCAACTCGATGCATTACATTTGCATTTAAATTCGGACGTAAAAATCATTACATTTGCGAGCAGTTTACTTAATTTCGTTCGCTCACATTTTTATTACAGATTCAACAAGCATCCAGAGGTCTTTGGGACTTAAATTTCACGGGAAGCTGCTTTTACAAACCTCCAGACTCAAGGCACCGAAGTGTTAAAAGGGCTAAGGTACTGACCGTTCATATATTTTTTTAGAGGGTTTTGGGGAGGAACAGTTGAATTGGTGAGCAATACACAATCTACAGCAATGCCCAAATAGTTAGCCCTAGCTTTTTCATATTGATTTTGGATGAAGACGCGAGTATCTTGTTATGATTTTTAACACATTTTATACAAGTGACTGGAATAATGTTTTGTAAATATTTGTCCCTCCAAGCATACCAAAATTGTGAACCTTTTTTTTTTATATCTCGATAACGGTTGAGTTCGGGGAGATTCAGTTTGCAACGGACGGCCTTTTTTTCTTGCGTTTATCTTGAAAACCACAATAGGTTTTAAAAAAAGGGGGGTGTTATGAAAACAGTCTGAATATGCTCTATAGGAAAGGTCCCATTTGGGCAATTTGGGCTCTTATGAGTTTTGTTGTTTTGTTGCCTATTATCTTGATAACTTATTTAAAAAGAAACCTTCCTGGCAAAATGGTAGGCAAAAATAGATTTAAAAATAAATAACTGAACATTACTGAAATTATAAATCAACTACCGAGGGACTGGTATTTTTTTTTTCATTGGGGAGGGGGAAACTGGGAGGAAACATCAGAATTACTCTCATTTTTTCAAGTCCCCTCGAAAGACATAAAAATTTCAAACCCCACACTTCCATACATTTCTCAATACTTCGTTATAACAAATAATAAATAAATTTCTTTTTCTATTATAAGTATAGAATATTGCATCAGTAGTGGCTCTAGAACTTCAAGTGTGGAAGTTGTTTGCGACTTCAAAAAAGTTTCTTTGGATATGCCAGTTATGGTCCTATTGATATTTAGTACACCTTCATTTAGTTTTTGGTTCAGCTTGATACGACCACAGAGGTCGAACCCCGAACAGTATGAGCAAGTATGGACACACCATTCAAGCTTGATACAGCTCTGAATTTGGATTGTGATTAGATATTTGACATAGCATAGGTTTCTGACACAGAATGAATGTGGTCAAAGATTTTTCACAATTTGAAATTGGACATTTACCTATTATGGTCCAATATCCAAAATCTAACTACAAGGTTAAATTTAACATATGTAAGAACCGCAAGAATCAAGACTTTGAATTAAACACCATTGAAATTGGTCAAGAATAAGCAATTATACAAAGTATTAGAAAAGTATTGTTTCGGCCCCTTTTTGGTCCCTAATTCCTAAACAGTTGGGCCATAACTCACAAAATCAATCCCAAACTTCATTGTTGGTATGGAACCTTGTGGAACAATTTTGATAGAGATCCATACACTTATACGCAAGTTATTGTCTGGAAACCAAATGTATTGGACGACGACGACGACGACGACATTCGTCCGCAAATGTTTGCGTTCGTATAAAAAATTTGATACCCTTTCCATTTTCCCCCTATCCCCCTCTTTTAGGTTACAAATGACCGGTGCCTTTCAGGAGTTATTACTTATCAATGTCCGATTTTTGTCCATATTTGCGTCTTTTTTACTTATATCTCGAGAAAAGTTATATATAAAGAGAAACAGCTATTTTAAATAATCAGCAATGCAAAATTTACAAAAAATGAATACACATTTTTTTTGTACTTGAAATTTGTGTATCAACTGCTTATAGAAGAAACTACCTCTAAATAGGAAAGTCATTTTGCTTCCCTTCTTAAACAAATAATATATTTTTCAAGGAAATTGGAGTCAAACCAACACCCCCTCCCCACAAAAAAAAAAGAAGAAAATTAACCTTAGCCCTGTTTACAGTTCGATGCCTTGATTCTGGAAGTGTATATATGAGCGGCTTCCCACGAAACCTTTTATGTTGCGGGTTACTGTCTAGTTGAAGCTGTTGAATAAATGCGCGAAAACGTTGTAAAAGCTGCACTCAAATGCAATGCACCGAGTTTAATTTCATCCCATATCTGCTTTTAGTAAACGTATTTTATTTGCTAAATTGGAGCAAAATGGATTAGACACAAGTAAATCTTACTTTTGAATTCTTCTCCATAATACAATATAAATAAATACAATAATAGTATAATGAGCATACATGTAAAGCAAACAGTTACATGAAATAGAATTTTGGAAAGCCAATAAGATTATTGAGTAAGGTTTTTCTACATGAGGTGTATTTTTGAAAAACGAAGAAGTAAGGGACGACATCAAAAGATCAATGTAGGATAAAAAACTTAAATCAAATAGTTTGGGGGTGGGGGTTAAAATTGCTGCAAGTTTTGTTTATCCAAAATCGATTTTACATATATCCATATTGGTCAATCAATTTTTCCCAAATTAAGTTAAGAGGGGGTTAGTGAAAAACTATGTGAATTAAGTTTTTATCCTACATTGAACTTTTGATGTCGTCCCTAATGATGAACATCCTAAATATCTGACCCACATTGGCAAGAAGGATCGTTTATAATGTTAGCTCGAAAAGTTCATAGTTTAAGAATGAAGTGGAGCATCGCAATTGCATTAAAATAAGATTCAAATTCCTCTCGCCATACAAATAAAACGTTCTAACTTTTACTTAGGAGACTGTCGTTTTCAATTCTTTCTTAAATTAAATATAGAGTCGATGCTGCAAATTTTGGATCAAGTTTATAACCACAATAGGTTTTAAAAAGGGGTGTTATGAAAACAGTCTGAATATGCTCTATAGGAAAGGTCCCATTTGGGCAATTTGGGCTCTTATGAGTTTTGTTGTTTTGTTGCCTATTATCTTGATAACTTATTTAAAAAAAACCTTCCTGGCAAAATGGTAGGCAAAATAGATTTAAAATAAATAACTGAACATTACTGAAATTATAAATCAACTACCGAGGACTGGTATTTTTTTTTCATTGGGGAGGGGGAAACTGGGAGGAAACATCAGAATTACTCTCATTTTTTCAAGTCCCCTCGAAAGACATAAAAATTTCAAACCCCACACTTCCATACATTTCTCAATACTTCGTTATAACAAATAATAAATACAATTTCTTTTTCTATTATAAGTATAGAATATTGCATCAGTAGTGGCTCTAGAACTTCAAGTGTGGAAGTTGTTTGCGACTTCAAAAAAGTTTCTTTGGATATGCCAGTTATGGTCCTATTGATATTTAGTACACCTTCATTTAGTTTTTGGTTCAGCTTGATACGACCACAGAGGTCGAACCCCGAACAGTATGAGCAAGTATGGACACACCATTCAAGCTTGATACAGCTCTGAATTTGGATTGTGATTAGATATTTGACATAGCATAGGTTTCTGACACAGAATGAATGTGGTCAAAGATTTTTCACAATTTGAAATTGGACATTTACCTATTATGGTCCAATATCCAAAATCTAACTACAAGGTTAAATTTAACATATGTAAGAACCGCAAGAATCAAGACTTTGAATTAAACACCATTGAAATTGGTCAAGAATAAGCAATTATACAAAGTATTAGAAAAGTATTGTTTCGGCCCTTTTGGTCCCTAATTCCTAAACAGTTGGGCCATAACTCACAAAATCAATCCCAAACTTCATTGTTGGTATGGAACCTTGTGGAACAATTTTGATAGAGATCCATACACTTATACGCAAGTTATTGTCTGGAAACCAAATGTATTGGACGACGACGACGACGACGACATTCGTCCGCAAATGTTTGCGTTCGTATAAAAAATTTGATACCCTTTCCATTTTCCCCCTATCCCCCTCTTTTAGGTTACAAATGACCGGTGCCTTTCAGGAGTTATTACTTATCAATGTCCGATTTTTGTCCATATTTGCGTCTTTTTTACTTATATCTCGAGAAAAGTTATATATAAAGAGAAACAGCTATTTTAAATAATCAGCAATGCAAAATTTACAAAAAATGAATACACATTTTTTTTGTACTTGAAATTTGTGTATCAACTGCTTATAGAAGAAACTACCTCTAAATAGGAAAGTCATTTTGCTTCCCTTCTTAAACAAATAATATATTTTTCAAGGAAATTGGAGTCAAACCAACACCCCCTCCCCACAAAAAAAAAGAAGAAAATTAACCTTAGCCCTGTTTACAGTTCGATGCCTTGATTCTGGAAGTGTATATATGAGCGGCTTCCCACGAAACCTTTTATGTTGCGGGTTACTGTCTAGTTGAAGCTGTTAAATAAATGCGCGAAAACGTTGTAAAAAGCTGCACTCAAATGCAATGCACCGAGTTTAATTTCATCCCATATCTGCTTTTAGTAAACGTATTTTATTTGCTAAATTGGAGCAAAATGGATTAGACACAAGTAAATCTTACTTTTGAATTCTTCTCCATAATACAATATAAATAAATACAATAATAGTATAATGAGCATACATGTAAAGCAAACAGTTACATGAAATAGAATTTTGGAAAGCCAATAAGATTATTGAGTAAGGTTTTTCTACATGAGGTGTATTTTTGAAAAACGAAGAAGTAAGGACGACATCAAAAGATCAATGTAGGATAAAAACTTAAATCAAATAGTTTGGGGTGGGGTTAAAATTGCTGCAAGTTTTGTTTATCCAAAATCGATTTTACATATATCCATATTGGTCAATCAATTTTTCCCAAATTAAGTTAAGAGGGGGGTTAGTGAAAAAACTATGTGAATTAAGTTTTTTATCCTACATTGAACTTTTGATGTCGTCCCTAATGATGAACATCCTAAATATCTGACCCACATTGGCAAGAAGGATCATTTATAATGTTAGCTCGAAAAAGTTCATAGTTTAAGAATGAAGTGGAGCATCGCAATTGCATTAAAATAAGATTCAAATTCCTCTCGCCATACAAATAAAACGTTCTAACTTTTACTTAGGAGACTGTCGTTTTTCAATTCTTTCTTAAATTAAATATAGAGTCGATGCTGCAAATTTTTGGATCAAGTTTATTCCACTCACTTATTGTGGAGGGAATCAACGATTCAGTAATAAGGGATAGTCTACAAAATGGATCAATAATATCATGATCATTTCGCAACGGATAGCTGGTTGTACTTTGTACATATGTACAAGATTATATAAGTATTCTGATGCATGTTTTTGGTTCACATTATAAAACATGTTATTTTCTTCTTCTTTTTCCAAAAGGGATTCCCAGCCAACCTCAGAGTATAAGGTTTCAGTTTTAGTGAAAATTGGTAGACCGGTTACAATTCTTGCGGCCTTTAATTGCAAATTTTCTAATTTATGTGAATAGCATATTCCACAACTATCCCACACTTCCGTGGCATATTCAAAAATGGGTCGAATAAAAACTAGGTACAGTTTATCTAAATTGCTTCGAGATATAAAAAAGAATGGTATGATTGCCAATGAGACAACTCTTCACAAGAGACCAAATGACACAAAAATTAACAACTATAGGTCACCGTACGGCCTTCAACAATGAGCAAAGCCCATACCGCATAGTCAGCTATAAAAGGCCCCGAAATGACAAATATAAAACAATTCAAGCGAGAAAACTAACGGCCTAATTTATGTATAAAATAATAAACAAAAAACAAATATGTAACACAGCAACAAACGACAACCACTGCATTACAGGCTCCTGACTTTGGACAGGCACATACAGAATGTGGCATGGTTAAACATGTTAGCGGGCGCCCAACCTTCCCCCTAACCTGGACAGAACAAACTATAAAAATCAGTTGAAAAAAGCTTAACTTATTAGATGGATACAAATAGAAATACATCTAACAAAAAAACACAGAGTTAAAGTGGCCGGGTACTTGTACATCCCAATAACAAAAAGACACTAAGTACAGATCTGAGAGTACTCGCAGTTACTGACAGCTAGTTCAAAGCCAATAACAACTAATAAAAAAGTTCATGCATCTAAGACTAAATTATCAATTATCACATCCAACATCCAATGGATTTAGTGTAAAGACGTCATAGTCGAGATAGTCGGTATTTAAGTTTACGCAAAACATTTAAGTGTTTCTATACACTTTTAATTATTCTTTCAATTTGATTGTTCCATTTTGCGTCACTGCTGAAATTATCTCCCCAGTGCTTTTGAAATGTACTTTAAGGGATTTTTTACCATTTAAAGAATTACATCTCATAAAGGGATATTTTTACCATTTAAGTAACCGACCTTGCAAGACCCTCATGGGTAGTCAAGGTCGTTAACCCCCCCTCGTCGTCGTCATTTAACGAAAAGCTGAGGTCTGCAAAATCATAATTTCGGTTTTATCAGGGTTAAATGACATAAGCCATTTAGTAGACCAAACATCCAGCTCTTTCAGGTCGCGATCGATAACTGATCTGATCTGTTCTCCGTCGTTACCAGAATAACTTGATGATGTGCCATCATCAAATAGCCGACACAGTGATGTAGGCTTATCAGCAATATCATTAATATAGACAAAGACAAAGAGAAGAGGGCCCAGAACTGATCCCTGAGGAACACCAGCTAAGACATCACAGACGGAAGAAGACGAATTATGCAATACTACTCTCTGTTTTCTATCATGTAGATAATTTTCAACCAAATATAATAAGCTTCCGTAAAACCATAAGCTTTTAGTATAAATGTAAGGCATCTGTGCCAAACTATGTCAAAAGCTTTAGAGAAGTCACAGAATACAAAACAATTAAATTTCTTTTTTTTTTTCATATCTCTTTTCATCTATACCGTGGGAGCCGAGGTGGTCGCGTGGTCTAAGTAGTCGAACAACTGTATCACTAGTCCACACTTAAAAGAGGGACGAAAGATACCAGAGGGACAGTCAAACTCATAGATCGAAAACAAACTGACAACGCCATGGCCAAAAATAAAAAGACAAACAGACAAATAATAGTACAGATGACACAACATAGAAAACTAAAGACTAAGCAACACGAACCCCACCAAAAAACTGGGGTGATCTCAGGTGCTCCGGAAGGGTAAGCAGATCCTGCTCCACATGTGGCACCCGTCGTGTTGCTTATTTTATTACAAATCCGGTAAATAGTCTAATTCGGTAAGTCACATTCGTGAAAAGGGAAGGGTATTGTAGTTACGACATAAGGAACATATCCGATATCATCTGTGAAACGGTTATTCCATAACGGTCAACCAACTCGTGATGGCGTCCGTAAAATTTACGAAGGGATGATTTCAACTTCACCATTTTGAACTCTTGGTTTAATAGCTTCCTTGTGAGCAGCAATCCTCTATCAAGGAAATCATGATAGGAAACACAAGCCCGGGAATATTGTATCAATTGGGAGATATATACTCCGTATGCAGGCGCTGCTGGAATGTTGCTACATAGAAATGGAAAGTTCACAATTGGGAAGCTGAAATCATCTCTTTTATCGTAAAGTTTTGTTTTCAACCGACCCTCATTGTCAATTTCTAGATGTAAGTCAAGATATGAGGCCGACTTAACTGTATCTGTAGTATCCTTTATCTCTAGTTCGATGGGATAGATTCGTTCAACATAGTCACCAAATTTTGTATTATTTAGTGAGAGAACATCATCTATATAGCGGAACGTAGAGTTAAAGGATATTGCTAACTTCTTATCTTTCTTCCTAAGAAGTTCCTGTATGAAGTCAGCCTCATAATAATAAAGAAACAAGTCGGCAAGAAGAGGGCACAATTGGTTCCCATTGGAATTCCGACAGTCTGTTGAAAAACACGTCCTCCAAACGTAACAAATATGTTGTCAATCAAGAAATCAAGCATCTTGATAATGTCAGTTTCAGAGAATTTTTTGTTTGAATCAGAGTGATTCTTTACAAAGTAGGATTTATCCCTCCCCAAGACAAGATACTTGTATCTACGTTCGCCATTCTAATTAATGAAACAAAGTAAATACCAACTCTTTCAATTTGTCTTTTAGTTTGGAATGGGGAATACTTGTGTAAAGTGTAGAAAAGTCAAATGTTTTAATACTATTGCAAGATGAGAGAGTCTTAGATTGTATGACCTCTAAAAGATCTTTGGAATTTTTTTTAAGTTGTGAGTTCGAATTCCGCACGTGGCAGGTACGCTCGACTCCAAACTTAATTGACAAGAATTGTCAGTTTTTTTTACCGAAGGTCGGTGGTTCTCTCCTGGCACTCCGGCTTCCTCCACCAATAAAAACTGACCGCCACGAAATAGCACGATAGTACTGAAAGTGGCGTTAAACACAAATCAATCATTCAATCAATTATCCATACCAGTACATTTATGCATGAGTAGAACATTTCATAGCTATTGTTTTGAAATACTTTTTAAAATGACTGTGATTTAATTGGTATAGGAAATGAATTAAGATAAAGCGGCAATTCAAAAAGAGGAACAATAGTATATATCGGTATAGCTGTCTTTTGCAATAAAATTTGTTTTATCATATTTTCGCCATAGCAGGGGAATTCGTCAACTAGCTCCTGTATTAATGGATCTAAATCTCCCTCCGAAATGTTTGAAACGTTGACTTTTATTAAATTGCACTTTCGGAAGCTGATACGAGGCTGGAGCTGCTAGATCAGAAACAGTAAACTGGCTTTCAAAAAAAAAAATGAAGAATATCATCTGGTAGATGAATTATTTGAACTCCAGGTTCTCAGTACACAGTCTAGGACCCATAATTTAATAACTTTAACCGTATCACTAGGTTCATTATTGTAGACCCGTTAATTAATTTTAAACTTTGCAATTCATATATTGACAATTTTCCAACAATATCAGATGTGATTTGTTCATCTTTAAAACGATGTACTAAGGTGCCAAGGCTTATCTCTTCCATTTTCCACACAATAGTTACAGATTTGAGCCGGGTTTATAGTAATTCCGGAGAAGCAGATCGGAATCAATTATGACGTAGACAGTAATCGATCTAATCGTAATCATGTTTATTGACCATAACAACGATGAAAGCACATCATATAAGTACGTTTTGACATCATATAATGAAGTAATCCGAACCACATCATATAATGTTACATGCACATAATATAATGACACAATATAATGACAGGTGCACATCATATAAAGGTAAATGCACATCATATAATGAAAATGGGCATAACAAGACAGTTTTGGCGTTCCATACACTTACTAGAGGACGTGTGGGTTAAGTAAACATTTTTGTCATACATCGGGCAATTTCACAAATGGCTTTAACAAATATGTATTCACTTGCAAGGATGGTGGTACCTGTACCTATAATGCCGGCTAGGATATCTGTTTCGATAATTTTTAAGCATAAACATGTCGTAAGAAGGAGAAAACATGTATTAGTTTTGGCAGTTGCTATTTGTCCGGCTAGCCGGACGAATAGTACCAGGACTATTTGTCCGGCCAATACAATGCGCATGTCACTTTAATATGCATGTTTGTGCGTGTTATATTATCTTCATCAGCACCAGGGGGCCGCAAGTTATATATAAGTACATTTAAAAAGCATTTTTTTGCAATGTTAAATTGTGAGGCCCCTATCTTGTTACTGCTAGTTGAAATTGTTAGATTAAAATGTCAAAAATAATTTTCAGTCTTACATGACCTGTGACCATTTTATACTCATGTGGTAGGCTATGTGTAGCCTTTCTTCCCATTTAAGTACAGTCATTAAATATATATAAAATTATTCATAATTAAAAAAACTTCAAAAAATTTTAATTGAGGACAAAAATTATATATTCATATAAGGCCCTCCTTCACTCGAAAATCTCTACTTTCAGGCACAGGCTCATATAAATTTGACTTTTAAATAATTGTTATAAATCTGATATATAAAATGAGTGTTCAATTGCTTTAAAAACATGCTACATTATAAATCAATTTATGAAGCATTTTTTTTAACGGTATTGAATTATTTAGGCCCCAATCTTTATAGATTAAATTGTGCCATTTAAACATAAAAAAATTATCACCCAAAGTCCATTTATAAAAAATGTCCATATTGTTTATAATAAAAATTATATAGCCATGACACTTGGTCAACTGTTTTAAATTTCCTTAGTTTTATGTCATGCCAAATTTTATTAAAATCGGTCAAGTTTATCTATTCTATTATTTCCGAGGAAACTGTTATCATCCTTTGATTTTTGTTGTCTACAAATATAGTCCAATGTTGACAATGTATCATTTGCATTTTTATATCATACACATTCCAAATTTATCTATGGCTTCAAATAGTAAGAAGAGGGAAGAAATTACTTGTAAAACAAATTTAAGTTGTGATTGACTCATGAATTTTAAGGTAAAGTAAAAAGTAATGGGCTCAGTAATTGTTCTAGATAAAAAAGGTACAACATTGTTATGTCTGAAGCTGTCAAACAGAATTATAGACCTCCTTAACATAAAAGTATCCATATTTTCAGTGAGGGTGGTAGATTTTTCTTTAATTTGTTCCCAAAAATTAAACAACACTATAAAATATTATTACGAAATCCAAGGTGGATTTTTAATTTGCATTTATTGTTCTAAAGAAATGCACTACGTGAGGAATCGGGTTGACACTGGGTGCTCCTTTCCCAAATCCTTCTTTTCTCCCTAGATCCCATCTTTGTTGTCCCTATATTCCATATCCCCACTTTTACAAACTATATCCCACATCCCCTCTTTTTTTAACCCCTATATCAGGCCACTTCCAAAGATTCATTTTCGGAATATAATTAAATTTATTAAGTAAGACATGCTTTTGAAAAGGCCTTCTACCACTTCTCTTGCTTCGATAATCTTTTCCACCATTTATACAGATTTAGCGAGTCGAATTTGGTAAAATTTGAGTTTTCCGCTCAATTACCTTTAAATTCCCCTGTTTCTTGTGATTTTAATTTTTTAGTCTCTTTTATAAAACTAGATCTTTCTTATAAGTTGAAAGTTCATACTATTGTATTCACGTCGCAAATTCTGAAAACTGGCAAATTTATCACAAATATTGATCTCGCTGTTTTCAGCCATGATCTCAACATCAGTGCTCGGATTACACGCGACCCCCTGGTGCTGCTGAAGATAATATTACAATTATTCCGCCCGCATATAAATGACATGCTCAGTTCAATGGCCGGACAAATAGTCCTAGCACTATTCGTCCGGCTAGCCGGACAAATAGCCACTCCGATTAATATTTTTACAAAAGTTTTCCATGAAAAAATGCAATCAACGCAAGAAACGTTAAACAGAACAACAACAAAACTTTAAAACTATTTATAACCGAATTTCATCCTTTACAGGTTTACTTTATTTTATTATGTGATTATAATCAGACTATCTTATGACCATCAATATAAAAATCATACAATTTCGTTTGATAAATAAATAATTTAAGTGAAACACTTGCTTCATTTTTTTTCTATCGGGGACCACTACCGTTAAATAAAAGAAATAAGGTGCCTTTCTACCAAATTTCAAATAAGAGCAAGAAAAAAAAATTTCTCTCATTCCTTTTCTTGTTTTTGCATATATTTTGGAGAAACATGATTATTGTTTTGCCAAATAGTCAATATAAAATTGTTAAAATCTTATCGTTTTAATCAGTAATGTATAAATACCAAAAGTACGTACAACTGTCAGAAAGTTTCCGTTCTCATATAATCTAACAGAATCGTTGACAGCAAGGTACATATACAAAATACATGTTATACACGCATTTTTTTAAAACTTATAATTAAAAACTAAATAAATACAAGAAAAATATTCAGAATTGTCAGCTTTAGATATAACATGGTAAAAACTAGAACTGTTTTCTCATTTTCTTTCTAAAAATATAAGATAAGGCATAGCTGCATGCAAGTGGCATGAAAGACTTATCTTTAAATCCAATTGTGTAAAGTGGTTTTTAAATATAGTAGATAATATTGGACTGAAACAATGACAGTTAAGTTCAATAATTTACATATCCATTTTACAGGTAAGTATCTTAATATTATAGCTAACCCAAAGGGCTGACTATAGGGTATAGAAATACGGTCATCCCTGGACTCCTCAAATTCGACAAATATTACCAAGCTGATGAGGGGAGTCTGATTGGCTGTGTGGGATGTGTAAATACACAGAAACTTTTGGTCGAAACGATACCGTTAAATCCAATGCATGGTGTACTTTCAACCCTCTTTTAGGGGTCTGTAGATGGCCTATTACAAGACAAATATTTTGCTCATATCTAAGATACCCTCAATTACCAATGGCAGTCCAAACTCCCAACTACCATCCTGGTCGACCCACTTTACAGAAACTACTGACTATTTTAAAAATAGTTCTTGTGCTGAATATGCTTGAAATTATTGCAACTGGACGTTAAGCAAATAGCAAATAGCAATTTATCAATCATATTATTGTAACAGCTAGGCAAAATTGACCTTAGATGGATTTGGCTATTTTTTAAGTCCTTTTTTGGCAATATAACTCTTCAACTGTTTCGGTTCTTGTACATCCTTGGCTTTCAAATATTCGGCTTTGAGCGTTCCTGATGAAGGTAAATCCAGAAAAGCGCTTCGGACGCATGAAATTTATAACGTGTTGTTTTAAATTTTTACCACACTGGGTCGATACCTCTGATGTGGACTATCAGTCCCCGATGGTATCATCAGCCCAGTATTCAGTACTATAACAAACCTTTCTAAAATTGTCCGTTAATAAATTTTGAAATTATTAGAAACTCCCTCAGGCAAAGTTATAGCTCCGTGTTGAAGGCCGTACATTGACCTATAATGGTTTACTTTTATAAATTGTTATTTGGATGGAGAGTTGTCTCATTGGCACTCACACCACATCTTCCTATATCTATTAGATGGATTTGGCTATTTTTTAGGTCCTTTTTGGCAATATAGCTCTTCAACTGTTTCGGTTCTTATACATCCTTGGCTTTCAAATATTCGGTTTTGAGCGTTCCTGATGAAGGTAAAAAATCTTGAAAAGCGCTTCGGACGCATAAACGTTATAACGTGTTGTTTTCATTTTTTACAGCCCTGGGTCGATACCTCTGCAGTTGGACTATCAGTCCCCGAGGGTATCATCAGCTCAGTAGTCAGTACTTCGGTACTGGCATGATTTATAACAAACCTTTCTAAAATTGTCCGTTAATAAATTTTGAAAACTATTAGAAACTAAGGTTTCAACTCCCTCAGGCAAAGTTGATCTTAGATGGATTTGGCTTTAAAAGACACTGCATGATTTTTTTTTTCATTTTTTGGGATAAAAAAAAGATATATTATTCATTTGATTAATATCAAAGTGTCATATTTCAGATATGAAAATCAAAATATAGGGCATGTCAATATTTTAATAAAATATTAATGATTATTCAAAACTCATTCGCAGGGTCACCTAAAAAATATTAATTTGTTGATAAAGATCAATATCGTGTGGCCTTTAACATCGTCAACATGACTGTAGAGTATCAGAACAAAGCTATGATTGATCGGAAATGTCACCATACGTTTTAATAAGTGGAGCGCAAAAAATGAAAATTTATCAAACTTATCAACTAAACTACGTCACTTAAAGGTTAATCTATGTGAGATCTTCTTTTTAAAAATTATTCAGCCTCCTAGAGCATTGATATTGTGATAAAAAAGTAATTTTGTATTGAGTATGGAACACAAATATCAGTAGTGAATGCGTTTCGACTTATGGGTACTAATGTTAACCCTAGCAATTTCTGACATGATAATTTTTGTGCATAAAGCTACGTGGGAAATCAGGTCCTTTCATAAATACACATATTCAGTTTATAATTAGTGTGTGTAAAACGGCCATACACTTATCTAGAAGTAACAAATGTAGTTGGCCCTTCATTTCTTTTTATATTTTCATATAACGGGATTCTAATATAATGCAGAGTAAAGGAATGGCAGTTGACAGAGTTGATGACCTTATATTCATTTGTATGGCTTGAAATATCTACATCGTTTACCGGAACGGAGTTTTGTGAGTCTTCTTTTGTCTTAGCCCTTTGTTTACTGTAATTGGAATGATTTTTCGTGATGTCTGACCGTCATTTTTTTTCTTGCACACAAAAAAAAAGCATTCCTTATCGTCAGCAACCAACCTTTTAGAATTTATTTTCTTTTTTTAAATATTCTTATGGATATTGTACGTCATGGGAACTATTGCTCACCAGAAAACATAATAGTTAAGCCACAAGCTCACTTAACTCTGATAAAAAGTAAATGTATATGTAAGCATGATGTCAGATCTCATTAGGAATACAAGTTACATGCTAGTAAGTACAGAAAATTCACTTAACTAAGATAACATCATCTTAAATTAGTAAATATGCTACAAGGTATTTTAATGGGTAAATTAAAACAGACACGATTGTTTTTACAGAAAACGTCATGTTTCATTAACTTCTATGCATGTTTACAAACATTTATATATTCTCGTATTTCTGTACAAAAGGATGTAACGAAATAATAAAGAGTCATCAATGCAAAATTCGTCTCTAAAATTTAAGTTAAAGCAGTTGAGAATGTCTATAATGCTAAACTAGAACCACATTTTTCGGCCAAAAAATAATTAAAGAGGGCAAAAGATATCAAAGGGACATTCAAACTCATAATTCGAAAACAAACTGACAATGTCATGGGAAAAAACGAAAAAACAACCAAAAGACAATCAACCAGTACACACAAAACATAGAAAACTAAATTAAGACTGAGCAACAAGAAAATTACATTTTTATATCGGATAAAATTGTCATCTATTCTGAATTTTAAAGGATATTTCTCGTCAATCATTATCAAACTGTCTTTCAAATCATCTTCTTCAGACACAGTGTATGAGTTTTTTTGTATTTCAATTTTTAATATCAACAACTTTGTTTTCATATAGGTAATGCAATAACAAACTCGTTATCACTTTATATCTAAACTAATTGGTAAAATAACTAAATTTATTTGTGCATGTTTTTTCTACTGTCAACAACATTTTGGCAACCCCATATCAGCATACTATGCGTAATGGGTTTTGCTCATCGTTGAAGGCCGTACAGTGCCATATAGTTGTCACATCGTCTTCGTTTGGTCTCTTGTGGATAACTGTGTCATTGGCAATCGTACCTTATTTCTTTATTCGTATTATGTTGTATTTTTGAAATAAACCTCAATTACAAAGGCCTAAAAATGTATCAACACTGCAATTTTGCAACCGGTTTGCAAATTTCCAGTATCTTGCACAAAAGCTGAACGAGATGGTCATTCTTAACCAAAACCAAAATTTAATCGCCAGTAAAGCTATTATTTATTTTAGTTAAAGATGTCCTTGAAGTTCAATGAATGTTTCCCTCTCAAAAACATGTTAAATTTGCCAGATTTCACCTAAATTGTCTTCTAATAGGTATTTATAGCACAGAAAATCTTGATATACTTAGGAATGGATTAAGTATAGATTCTAGGTACTGATGTTGTTTATCATCTTAATTATGTGTTATAGTTTTCTTTTATTTGTCTTTGTAAATTATTAACCTTTACTGTTTATTCCATTATTTGGGAATATCCTTTTGGCGTGGCTCGTTACTTATACATCCCGCCACTGTGTTATTGTGCTATGGTCATTTGTTGTATTCTTTTTATTCATTTTTGCTTATGTGCTTTGTCTATATGCCATTTTGATTTTCTTTGTTGACATATTTGTTTATTTTTATAATGCTTAAGATTAAAACACAATATTGACTGCTGCACCCCTATTTTTGACATTTTTTCCTAATATGTCTGTTTGTTCTGTTCACACATTGTTGTCAATATAATGAATTATGTGCGACCGTCATACAAGTGAGAGTTATCTACATAAGGAAATGTCTGTACCAAGTCAGGAATATGATTTGTTTTCCATTCGTTTGATGTGTTTGAGCTTTTGATTTCGCCATTTGATAAGGGACTTTCCGTTTTGAATTTTCCTTGGAGTTCGGTATTTTTGTTATTTTATTTTTGTTATTTTTTTAAAGGACAATTGTTACAAAATCCTTAAGTATTAAAATATTAAACTTTCGAATTTTTTGTCCACATGAATGAAACATATTCAGGATAAATTGGACCTACTCCTTTCATTAAAATTGCACCAGAAGTGAATGAACCGAGTTGCGATCTTAATATATTTGCAGTGAAAATTTTGATTTTTCAGTTGGCTACTTATGTTGTTTTATGAAGACGAAGTCGGTCAAGTCTGCTGACAATCTATGTTAAGGTCAAGAAACAGTAAATGGACTATGTCACATATTTTTGTTAATTTTTTTCATACATCATTGGCACGCTGAATTCTAAATGAAAATCGGAAAAATAATTCATTTAACTGTTATATATGTAAAATATTTATTGAAAGAAAATCCTTAAAAAAGTTCAAAATCTGTGTAGAATACAGGTAAAATCTATAAAAAAAATGTTAAAATTATCTTTAAAAAATCTGTTCTCTACACCAAATCCATCTAAAAAATTGATATGTGGGTGACAAATAAATTTCTGTTTCAAGTATGATGAAATAATCACAGGGCCAAAACGTCGAACTAAGCTTAAGGTCGTCGCGTGGTCTTTACCATACAGCGACGGTACCAGATTGGTTGATACATCAAAAACTAAGTTGGTGACCCAAAACATGTTTATTTTTTCTAACAAAAATGCAAACGAAAAATACGAGGCATTATCATATAAATTTTCAAAAACAAATAATGTATAGGTTTGGGATATTTTATGATTTTAAGCCAATTTTAGGAACGTTTTTCACCAATTAATGTGCTTTCTATACAAAGGTACACCTGTTTTAAAAGAATATATTCAAATAAATTTCATCATATTATTGTGATAAGCAGAGTTCGACTTTGCTTACAGTTGAATGTTTCCAGAGTTGCTATCTTTTATTTTAGACAATCTATATATTAATTGGGATTTGAGAAAAATCTTCTATTTTTCTTTTGAAATGGTTGGCAACTAGTTCTTTGTCGATATGCAAATATATCTTGTTATTTGACCATAACAGTTTTCTCAATTGAGAAGGGTTTGTTCACTACAAAAAAGTATAAAAAAAGTACTGAACTCCATGGCAATTTCAAAAAGAGGAAGTCATTAAAACTTACAAAATCAAACGCTATCAATCAACAGAACAAGTGAAAAACAACTGCCATATTCCTGACTTGATACAGGTATTTCCCGAAGAAAACTCGCGAGTCAAACCTGGTTTTGTAGCTAGCTAAACCTCCCACTTAAATGACAGTTGTTTATAGTTCCGTTATATTGACAAAATTGGATGAGCAACCCAAACAGAAACAATAGGTTATTATATAATGTGCCAATAATTGGGAGAAGCGACCAAAACTGTGTAAACATCGTTCACAGAAATACAACAAAACTGACTAAAAAATTCAAACAAACATACAAAGACACCAACATAAAAGGTGTAGTATATAGTAAATTTGACAATGACGGTCAACAAAATTTATTTTTGTCGTTGATAGAATATACCGTATATCGTATACATATATTAATTATCATTGTTAACAGTATAAGTGAAATTTATAATGAGAGAAACAACTATAATGTCAATACATGAACTGTGTATTATTCATGACTAATATTATACATATATATATATATAATCAAGATATTTGAAATGATAACTTTATAGAGGAGGCATGTTGTCAAAAATAGTATTGTTAACATTTTTTCAATGCTACATGTTTGTATTGTTTTCTGTTCATCGTTTTGTTATTTATATGTTTTTTCTTTAGTAACAATATTGTTTGGATTTGAAACTAATACAATTCTTATTGGGAGCGCAACCCAAACAGACATAATAGGTTAATGTGACAATAGTTGGTTTCTAGCAGCAAAAACTGTGTAAACATCCATCACAGACATACAACACAACTGACTAAAAAATTCAAACAAACATACAAAGACAGTCGCACCTCATGACCCACCTGCACCAGCAATGCCTAAAGTTAAAAAGTCAAAAACCCGATGTTGGGATGCATAAATACCGAGTCACGTCAAAAGTCATACGACCAAAAAAAAACATAAAAGCACAACGAAATATATCGGGAAATATGAGTAAAATAATATGGTAGACACTGAATATTTATTTATTTGGTCTTGGTACTTTCCCATGAACTTTTTGAGAAAGGGACGAGACGTTCTATGACAAAAGCCTGGCTCATTATTTTTTGCTCAGACACCGATGACGCTTTACAAAGTCTTGAGTAGCAGCTGCAAGCTCTTGAATATCGTATGATTTGAGAAAGGTATACTCCATACGTGGTTGAAATTGGTATATTGCTGCTAAGGTGAGGAAAATTTATAATTTCAAAATTGAAATCGTCTCGTTTGTCATGGATTCTGGTACTGAGACGACCGCTGTTGTTAATTCGAGGTAAATGTCTAGATATGATGCGGAGGAAGCTGTATCTGTTGTGTCTTTAATCTCTAGTTCAGGAGGATATATTAATGGGTCCCAATGAGAAAAGTTTGGATTTTTAATGGAAAGAACATCATCAGTATACATGTAAGTGAAATTAAATAATCTAGCTTCTTTCTTCTTTTTTTTACAAGTGTCTGAAGGAAGTCCAACTCATGAAAATAAGAAAAGGTCGGTAAGGAAGGCACACAGTTGGTTCCCATAGGAATGACGACAACCTGCTGGAAAATTTTACCTCCAAATTCAACAAATATGTTGTAAAGGAAAAACAATATACTACACTTGTTCTTCGGTGTAGCATATTTTATTTTCGGGCTCATTTGTAACAAAATATGTAGAATTATATTCCAAAACAATATCGCACATCACAAGTTCTTTCACTTTTTTTATAACCACTATATCTTTGCATGGAATCGAGGAAGTGTAGAGACAAGTTGCTAATTCAGATATCAATATACAATAAACGGTAAAATGTTTGATCAATTCAAATTTAAATTGATTAATTGTATTATGGGGTCAAAGTATTTCCCATTGTTACTGACAAATATATAAAATAGAGTAGGACTTAAACTTTCTCCTTGTATGACTCCCTGATTTGCAGGAAAAGGCTTTTTAAGTTACTATATATGCTTTGATATTGACAAGTGTATACTGTAGTATATGAAAACAGGTCATGAAATACAAGTCATGTTTGTCATAAAATTTAACTTTCATTCAGTGAGAAAACCGATGACACGAAAACGATAGAAAAGTGACTTAATTACGCCGGTAACCGATCAAAAGTAATTTCTTAACCACAATCGTACATTTTAAAGAAATTGTGATCTGTGAAATATGTCATTTGAAATATATCTGCAGATACATAATGTTTTATTTTCGAGATAATTTCATTAGTAACTTGCTACACTGAAACAAAACTGTAGGTTCCAAATAGCCTGTGTCCCTCACCTAGGTATATGTTCATCTTCAACAATGGATAATCTTCATGCAGCAATGTGGACTAGAATAGAAGTCATGATAAAATATCTTTTTTGTTGATCTTGTATTGCCGATCATTTTTTTTTTCTGTTTACAGTTTCTCTCTATCTTCTTCCGTTTTTTGTCCAAAACACACAAAAAAAGTTTAAAAATCGTCATTTAAGGGCAATCACTGGAGTCTACTCTGCTTACAATTTCGGCATTACTTGACTTAAATGTAGATCTTGTCTTGATGAATTTTTTTGCTATAAAAAGTATCTATCTATCTTCAATTATTTTCAAGATAATAGACAAAAAAACGCAAAAAAATGGTTAAAATCGTCATTTCAGAGCAGAACTCCGATAAGCAGTTGAGTTAAGATTTCAGTCGTGTTGACTCATTAGTAGATCTTTTCTTTCTGATCATTTATGACTATTTCAATTTTCTCGTTATCTATAATAGTTTTGCGATAATAGCAAGCACGCAAAAAATGTATAGATCCTCATCAAAGGACAATAACTCCAATAATGAGTCGTCTGACGATTTCGGCCATGTGACTTATTTGTAGATCATGTCTTGCTGACCGTTTTGCTGTTTAAAGTTTCTATATATCTTTCATACTTTTTAAAATAATAGACAAAAATGAAAAAAATTAGGGAAGGGGAAATCGTTAAGGGGCAATAACTCCAATAAGGAGTCGTCTGACACTTTTGATAAAGATAAAGATAGACAACAGGTAGATCTCAATATTCTGAACAATTCTGCCCCTGTCATATTTTCTCTATTCATAGCGGTTTTTAAGATAATAGAAAAAAACTTGTATTTTACCCCTATGTTCTATCTTTATCCATGCCGTTTGACAGGCGGGTTTTTTTAAAACAAAATACATCAATGATGAGTGTGGCCACTTTTGGTTAAATTTGGCCCAGTAGTGTCCTAGGAGAAGATTTTTGTAAAAGTTTACTACGACGATGGACGACGGATCACAAGTGATGAGAAAAGCTCACTTGGCCCTTTGAGCCAGGCGGACTAAACATGTGAATTTTTGCTGCGTATGGATGAAAAAGATTAAAAAAAATCATAGACATAAAAAATCTAATGCACTTTCAAGTCGCTTATTTTTTTTTATTTTTGTTAGTGTTCCACATAGCAGTTTCCCAAAATATACTTATTTTGTACAACTAGGTTTTCAAACACGCGGGTCTGTTCATCGTCACGAGAACTTATAATTATTAGATACATGCAATGGACGGACTCGGAAATAGTGTTTGCCATAACAGGTTTAAATATATTAATTGGTGTATTCTGATTTTTTGACGAATAAATCTTGACCGGCCACCATGAAAAATTAAGGCGTTATTAGTGTTGACAATTTGTCTTACATCAGGCCACATATAACCGTTCTAAAGAGGTAGTGGAAGCAAATGGCCAAGGTTTATGTTGTGACTGTGTATTTATAAATCCGTCATAATGAGATGTATATTAGTAGTAGTCCAAGAAGTTATTTCACAAGATACGTTCAGTTACATTTACCGGGACATAATTTCAATACATAAAAAATAAATTTCAATATAAATTAAAGTATGAATCTAATTATGTTATACAGTAAATACAAATTAAATGACAGTATATAATTTGCTGGTAAGGTATGAATTGTTAGACTCTGACAAAACGGGCATCCTAAGCCATTAGATGGTATATTACCTCGGGGACTAGACTCTGGCAAAACGGGCATCCTAAGCCATTAGATGGTATATTACCTTGGGGACTAGACTCTGGCAAAACGGGCATCCTAAGCCATTAGATGGTATATTACCTTGGGGACTAGACTCTGGCAAAACGGGCATCCTAAGCCATTAGATGGTATATTACCTTGGGGACTAGACTCTGACAAAACGGGCATCCTAAGCCATTAGATGGTATATTACCTTGGGGACTAAGAATGTCAACACAGTGTAAGAAAATGAAAATAACCCTTTTTCATGTGACGCGTCCGCAGAGCTTATCTGAATTTACCGACATCGGGAATGCTTAAAGGACCCAAACAAACATTGTAAAGCCCCGGATGTATAAGTACTTGAATACGCGAGGAGTTATATGACCAAAAGTGACATAATAAAAAGAATAGCAAAATTTATCTACTAAGATTTGTCTCCCTTTTCATATATTTGTTCTACGAATATGTTTGAAGCAAGAAATACACAACATGCAGTTGCCGATAATTTTATGCAGTCTTTCAAAAAAACATTTTCAAACACCTATTTTATTAAATTAAATCACAACTGAAATTGATATGAGTGTTAAGGTCGTTTTTTTTTTGGTTATCATATAGAATGATAGGAAGTAAAACTGTATCTTTTTTGACTAAATGATTAGTTTTCATAACGCATTCATAATCGTAGATAAAATTGGAACTACGACCGCTACGTTTTCCAGAAGGAAGAATGAAGTGTTAACATGCAATCTTTATATATCCAAAGATATAGAGAAACTGAGGTTCCTTTGCTCGAATTAAACAATAAGCATGAAAAAAAACGTTCATCTAAGTACGCCTAATAATCGTTTCTAGGCTCTGAAGAGATATTCCAAGGTGTTCAATATTTGTAAAGATTGTACTTTTGTTTTTGAATTGTTTGACAGTATCATCGAAGAGAGTTTGTTGGCTTAATTAATTGACCGTATACAAATATGATCACATGAATTTTTCCCGCCCGGCAGTTAAACCCAAATAGGTGCACCCGTTTAGCTCAGTGGGATGTATAAATACACAATTGCGCCTGGTCAGCATAAGGTGGTTAAATCCAATGACTCTTGTAAGTGACTTCATGTCAATGGACCTTTGCAATAACTCATTGAGGGGTCCGTAGGATGCATATTACGCCTATATAACTTATCATCTTTTAGTTTAAAGTCTAAATGGCCCGCCCTTTACCCCGTACGACCCACATTACAGAATTCATCTTGTGGATTTATTTTGATTTGTTCTCGCCATGAATATGCATTAAACATTGCGATCACTGGACTGAAAGAAAACAACAACCAATCTGTAAACTCGATTGAGGGCATAACTTTCCTAGCGAGATATTTTCGTTTGGCTCTGCGGGATGCATAAATACAACACACAGCCGCTAGGAATGAGGACATTTAATCAGTTGCCTCGTGTAGGGTTGGTGCCTTGTTCTCTGCGTTGAAGAATTATTGAAAAAAAACTATTACAATTAGAGGATTGTTGGTGGCCTGCTGCAAGGTCAATTTCTGCCCTATCGAACATTCCCTCAGTTTCCAACGGCAGCCCAAATTTCTAGTTTTTAACTCCGGAACATCAACTTTTCACTAGAATCAAATTCATAACAGTGTATACGAGACCATTCGTTGGCGCGCTCAATTCTCCAATTGACTGGATCAGATCAGGTAACCGTTTGTCTATTACGCCTACCTAATACGTTGTTTTTACAATGGAAATTTAAACGTATGGGGTCACCAAAGGTTTCTCAACGCCTGAAAAGTAACTCGAAAAAAATACTACAGGCGTATTGATTAACATTGAATTGGGGGTGCATTATAGTTCGTTTCTTATGAACATACAGGAACAATATTTTTTTTAATCTCAGTGTCGTATTTCTTTTTATTCCTCATTCTAAATTGATATGAATTAATTTTTTCACCTTTTTGTCCTGAATGATTGAGGACTGCTTAGAAAAACTATGTATCCCTCCGAAACATAAATACATTTAATCAGGACGGGTACACTATCATTCATTGGCATACTAACATTCCCGCTAATATAACTGAATTTGTTTGATTGCATAATAAGCAATATTTTTTGACTTAGAGAATTGACCAATCCTTTGAATGGGTTGCAATGCATGATGGACTACTATGTACTTTATCGAGAACACGCGCGTGTTTTTCAGTGACCTACAACTCACTTTTTCTTCTTTTGTGTCTACGTTTAATAAAGCATAAGTTGTATGCTCAGATTAAAATAACAAACGGTGAGCTGATGAACTGTAACACCTGATAATTTGTAGTTTATTAGACAAACAAAACCCTGTAACAGTGTTACAACCTATGTGTTACAATTAATCTGTTTAGTATGAGGCTTTTGGTTAATTATTCTACTACCAAGATATTATGAACACATTATTTAATGCATGGATAGATTAAAATAATGTAAGTACAATTCTTAATTAGATTGTTGTGATTCAACTGCTGCAGTTAACAGGTCGGGACATTTCCAGAGGCGGATTTAAGTGTGTGTGTGTGTGTGTGGTGGGGGGTATGGAGCTGCATACATGGTTAATGCATAGACTTTTTACATGTCCTACTCCTAACGTTGTCTAGTTTGCCCCACCCCACCCCCTTTTCCTTTTCGAAATACTGGATCTGTATCTGATTTCCTTATACGGATATACAATATTTAGCATTCTAATGGTTCCGCCAATACATGTATCAGTGTTTATTTACAAATAGTGCATCTTTTTCTGGACAATTGACCGACCAATACACTGAATGAGTTGCAATGCATGATGGACTACTATGTGTTTATAATTGTTTATAACTGCATGACATACAAAAAATTTTAACACATTGCCGAAAAAAGAATTCGTCTGTATACCTTTTCTTCATTTGTGTTTACATTTATTGTACAAAATAAAAATCGACATGTTTTACATTTAATATATTTTTCTATAATTTAATGATATTAGCTCTGCACATTTATTGTTATTTCAAGTGAAACTGTTGGGTGTGATGATAAAAAGAATGTTTAAAACAAATTCAAAGTTTTAATTTTATGTATCGAAATGTGAAACAAGTGATTATTTAAATCCCCACTGGAAGGCCTCTGACAAACTGAGTGAGCGTAAAATCATTGTTATCGATAGCCGATGACAAACAAGTTAAAGATAAATGATTCGGTGGTATTAAAAACAAGCATTACGGTTGTCCACACTGTTATGGGACTACCTCTAAGTAAAATATTTGTGTAATTTTGGTTTCAAATGAAAACTTAAGCGTTTGAGGTTACTTAAGAACCCTTCTTGACAGTTTATTGAATAATGAAACATAAATAAAGTTTAAACAGGAGGACAAATTTTGCCTATTACTTTATTTAAACCTAAGAGAAAATAGCTACGAATGCTTGAAATCGAAGAATTTAACCTAGAAAGTATTTGTGCCTTGAACTCTTTAAACCAACAGAAACTATTAACCCTGAAGATAAAGAAAGCTTTATTTTTTTCCTTACATATCAACAAATATGCAATTCTAAATTTTATTAACAATGTGGAAAGGTGCCCGGCGATTACATTCGACCAATTCGTCTGGTCAAATTATGATGTGTGTGCATTATTTGAAAACGGAAATGTTAGATGTGGACGGCTTCTGTACGAAAGCGGATATCATTCAAGACCCCAGTATTTAATGCAACCTTTAGGAGCGAAGAAAGATAAATTTTACACGACATACAACACAGAACACAAAAGATAGATATTTTGGCGTGTAAATAGTGAAATTTAGATGTCAATACATGTGTTCAGAAAAATTACAATTTACATTTATAAGAAAATGTCTATAACTACTTCTTTATGGGGCAACAACAAGGGCAGGTCTCATTAATGTAAGCCTTGTTATAAATACATGTTTTTGATAATATTGCTACTTTCAACAGAATAATCAACTTTGTTCTTCCTCTGTTGTTACCAAATGTAGAAGTTCAAGCTGAACTTGATACAATTAATGTTTCTCCAACTAATTTGCTTTGTTCAATTTTAAGTCTGGATTTTCAATCTTAAGGTATTCTTTTTCCAATATTTAGTTTTATTTCAAAAACGAAGCTTCTGATTTTCGATGTCAACCATTTTTTTTTATTTGTAATCCAAAAAATTTCCGTCTTTGGATTCCTGTAAAATCTTAGGATTTTGAGATATCATCTTGTAACGTCACGAAAACGCTCTATAATAAAAAGAAACCATTTATAGAATGGAAGTATTTCATCCATTATGACAGAATTTAATAATATGTAACTAGGCAAAACCGTTTTTATTTATGGCATGTAAAAAGAGAAGGAATAAATAAGCTAATCCATAGAATTGATTTTTGGGTTTTTAATACTAGTAATGGATACAGGGATGTATGTCTGATATCAGCTGACTGCTTGATTACAATGATTAATCACATACGAACATTATTAATTTGACAAGTTAATGAACATTACCATTATATGGTTGAACAGAAATGTTAGGCCAAACTACATAGAAATTTTCCTTAAAAAAAACGGACCATATTCGGGAAGACATTTAAGATCGATTTGGTGTACGTTATTTTTATTTTTGATAGAAAATCCGCGCACAAAATAGTACATCTTATCAAATGGTCTATAAATATTTTCCAATCCTTTTTTCAGTTACCAGATTCCTCAACAATTTATCAATTTTTAAGGTGGAAGACTAAAAGGTTAAAATGAGTAAAAATCGTCATATAAGACAATAACTCTTAGCTGGGTAACATAAATTATTTATAAGTTGTAATTGACACTGAACTAACTTTCAGTATGGTATAAGACGTGTCCAGAACCAATCCTATATATACCAATACATACTCTTTGTTTTTATTTTCTGAATTTCTCCTTGCTAGGGATTTTTTGACCCCGCATAATATATATCTTTTTTAATTATGTATGATTTATCTGTTTTAAGAGGTGTTTCGGTTTAGGTGTAACGACCAAGGCTTTTCCTCATCAGGTATCCCAAGCCTGTTATATAAATATTCTGTTACGACAAACAAATTTTAGCATCCATACGCATTTAATTTGATTTCCTGGATAGAGGGATACTGCAACTACTAGCTCCTTCATTGTGTCTTGACTTTAAAGTAATATCAAATTTCACCAAACAACTATATTCATTTTTTAAAAACGTTTTGACAAACTTTGACAATTTGTCTCTTTTAGATTTTTTCTAACCTACTGGATAAATCTAGAAACTCTATGATATAAATAAAAAAAAATGCAAATATATTGTTTTGTTTAGCCTTAACTGTGTGCTTTTCTTGACAAGTTAATCTGACAAATTTATGATCTAATGGACAAAGTTGCTTAAATGACCAGCAAATATCCGCATTTGATATTCAAATTACTATACCTAGGGAAATTGATCAGATATTGTTCATGCTGCTTAATATGACAAAAAGGTCAATTGGATAATATTGCTTGTATGTCAATTATGATTAAAATGATTGCTGGGTATAAATTTTCGTCAAAGCTATAATGAAAATAAAAAGCAAGAGGTTAGTAGGGAAAATATAAAGCCTTTTGTATGGAGGAAATAAACTAGAACTAATATTTATCTACTCTATGAAGTTAAGTTTAAGGGAGGGCACTTTATATTAGTGAGTGGTATAGTTTATATATAACCGTCCCTTACTATCAGTTGATTTTAAGTTTTATTTTCTTCTGAAGCAATATCTATGGCAAGTCGTTTTACTATTTATTCTAACTTCAAGATATCTAATAATTTTTATAAGATATCTTAAATAGTTTATTAGATATCTTATATAGTTTATAAGATATCTTATATAGTTTATAAGATATCTTATATAGTCAATAAATCTTTATAAGATATCTTATAAACTATATCAGATATCTAATAAAATATATGACATATCTTATAAAGTACTGATATAAAAATATTTATAAGATATCTTTTAAGACTTAATATGATATCTTACATACTTTATGAGATATCTTATATATTATATAAGATATCTTATATAATATATAAGATATCTTATATAGTTAATATGATATCTCATATAGTTTATAAGATATCTTATAAAGTTTATTAGATATCTTGAAGTTAGAATAAATAGTAAAACGGCTGGCCATTCAAATCATAAAAACTTTATAAGATATCTTATATTCTTTATAAGATATCTTATAAAGAAAATTATATAAGATATCTTAAACTTTATAAGATATCTAATAAACTTAATAAGATATCTTATATACTTAAAAAAAAAAACCTTCAAAATGGCTACCGATAGTGGTGGAGGTGTAATTACTCAGAGAGACAAAACCAGTGATTTGTGTGATCTAAATATGGATTCAGCTCCAGTGCTCCAGCACGATCAAAATATTATTGATAATGGACCCCTAAATGAGACATTCGGAGAGTATTCGCCCCAAAACTCAGATTTTGTTCGTGTTTTTACTGAAGTCGGTACCCCAAGTCAACAAAAGGTAAACAATGTCACAAACAATGGCCACGAAGATCATGAGTTCTCATATATACAGCCCGCACAAGAGTCCGTCTATGTTCCCCAACAAGAATTTATTGCAAAATTAGACTACGATCTGGCTGATCTACCAAAACAAACCTATATTTCAAAACTTATTGAAAAGACAAATAACACTGACGATTGCCTGACATGGTACCGAAGTACTCTAGCTAGTAGAGAAAAATCTATACAGGGGTGTCCCACAGGGAAACTTGACAACAGAAAGTCTACGACGAAAAGCACTTCTACGTCTAAATATGCTAAGGATTGCTATATCATATATATGTTCCTGCAAGGTGATAAAACGCAAATCGACGAAGTCTTCAGAAAAGATGACAATAAATTAAGTGTTGTTGAGCATAACAGCGAAGTGGTTTCTAATGAAATCATCGAGATGCGCGCAAATAATCATATTTTATTAGAGAGAGTTTCGGAACTAGAAAAATCAGACCAGACAAATGAAAAAGTCTTTACAATCTTACAAACTGAAAACAATAAACTTTGTTCGCAATATTTAGATTTAAATGAACAACTCGTTACTCATTTAAGGGACTAAAGAAAATCAACACAAAACGATGCCAAATTTAAAGTGTTGTCCCAATCGACAAAAACATTAGATGATTTTGATCTGAATAACTTTCAGCAAGATATTAAAACTATGAATAGCGAACTAGATAGACATAACAAATTACAATCGGTAATGCAAAAGACATTAAACGAACTAAGATTAATTGTTAAACCTTCTTAAGTATCGATAACTTCTCCCGTAAGAGCCTCTGGTGAGTTAAATGTCAGCAAGCCGTTACACTCTGCGGACACGAAAAAGTCTCAGATCAATGAGCATTTAAATGTACAGACTACCCCAGGAAAAAATAACGGTACGGAAGTAACCTTGAAAGAAAGTGACCATTTGTCATCGCCAGTAGACCATTCAAAACATTTTATGTCGAATCCCAATTAGATCAGTTAACGGAAACATCGAAAGTTCCAAATAAGGATCAATTAAACTTTAAAATTCCGGTACGTGTACAAGGTAATACCGAAGAAATAAAACCATTAAATGAGGGTATTTTTGTTGGTGTAACACAAAGGAAACGATCTGCTAGATACTATTTATCCGGAATAGATAACAAATCAACACGATCTGGAATTTTACAGTTTCTTGAAGTGAAAGTTGTTAACAGTACGTTCCTACAACTATTTCATGGCAAATACAATTATTCACGAATATCAGCTAAATTAAACGTCACAGAGGAATCCGCTAGCATTATCGAGACCGAAGCATTCTGGCCTGCTGGTGTACGCTGTAGGAGATGGCTGAACAATCACGACTGGCAAAACAGATGTAACGAAACCCCATAGAAAGATACAAGTCGAACACTACAAGACTATCTAACACTTAAAATGTTGTACATGTATATAATGTTAATATTTAACATATATTTTATCATTAATGCTTTGATGAATCTGAATATTTTATCATGGAATGTCAGAGGGATTATGTCCTCTACCTTATGTCTTGCAAACTTACTTGAATCTACAAACTGTGATATTGTTATAATAATGAACATAAGCTAAAACCAAATTTATTGCCTTATATGAATAGTATAGATATGAGATACAAGAGTGTTTCAAAAACTGAAAAGTTAAATGATTTATGTAATTGCACGCATAGTAAAGGTGGTATTTCTATTTTGTACAAAGCATCTTTACAATTTTCAATAGAAGAAATTACAGAAACAAATTCAGATAGAATTGTTGGTATTGGGCTGAAAAACAAAAGTTTTGGATCAATTTTTATATTCGGTATATACTTACCTGCTGTTGGTTCGATCGATAATTATAGACAGGAGTTAAACGACTTGATGATGTATACACATATTACATTAACTACGGCAAAGTCGTTGTTGCGGGTGACTTCAATGCTAGTTGTATAAACAAAAACTTACAGTTTACAAACACGACAAAATCAAAAGAAATTTTGTACATAGACACTATATTTGTCATCCACTTACTGACACATGCAAAACACTACTAAAAGGTCCAGAGTTCACATTCACATTAAAAAATACAATGTTAGATTATATATTGATAGACGAGACGTTAGTCAGACAATTACGACGGTATGAAATCCTAGAAGAAGGAACGTTTAGCTCGACGTCAGATCACCTACCAAGTATCGCCTGTGTGGAACTAGACGAAAATCTGCATATTGACTTAAACAATTTTTCAAAACTACCAGCTTGGCATAAGATAAATAAACATAGTATTAAAGAATATCAAGATAGATTGTGTGCTCCTTTAGATATATTGTGTGCTCCTTTAGATATATTGTGTGCTCCTTTAGATATATTGTGTGCTCCTTTAGATATATTGTGTGCTCCTTTAGATATATTGTGTGCTCCTTTAGATATATTGTGTGCTCCTTTAGATAGATTGTGTGCTCCTTTAGATAGATTGTGTGCTCCTTTAGATAGATTGTGTGCTCCTTTAGATAGATTGTGTGCTCCTTTAGATAGATTGTGTGCTCCTTTAGATAGATTGTGTGCTCCTTTAGATAGATTGTGTGCTCCTTTAGATAGATTGTGTGCTCCTTTAGATAGATTGTGTGCTCCTTTAGATAGATTGTGTGCTCCTTTAGATAGATTGTGTGCTCCTTTAGATAGATTGTGTGCTCCTTTAGATAGATTGTGTGCTCCTTTAGATAGATTGTGTGCTCCTTTAGATAGATTGTGTGCTCCTTTATATAGATTGTGTGCTCCTTTAGATAAATTGTGTGCTCCTTTAGATAGATTGTGTGCTCCTTTAGATATATTGTGTGCTCCTTTAGATAGATTGTGTGCTCCTTTAGATATATTGTGTTCTCCTTTAGATAGATTGTGTGCTCCTTTAGATAGATTGTGTGCTCCTTTAGATAAATTGTGTGCTCCTTTAGATAGATTGTGTGCTCTTTAGATATATTGTGTGCTCCTTTAGATATATTGTGTGCTCCTTTAGATATATTGTGTGCTCCTTTAGATATATTGTGTGCTCCTTTAGATATATTGTGTGCTCCTTTAGATATATTGTGTGCTCCTTTAGATATATTGTGTGCTCCTTAAGATAAATTGTGTGCTCCTTTAGATATATTGTGTGCTCCTTTAGATATATTGTGTGCTCCTTTAGATATATTGTGTGCTCCTTTAGATATATTGTGTGCTCCTTTAGATATATTGTGTGCTCCTTTAGATAGATTGTGTGCTCCTTTAGATAGATTGTGTGCTCCTTTAGATATATTGTGTGCTCCTTTAGATATATTGTGTGCTCCTTTAGATATATTGTGTGCTCCTTTAGATAGATTGTGTGCTCCTTTAGATAGATTGTGTGCTCCTTTAGATAGATTGTGTGCTCCTTTAGATATATTGTGTGCTCCTTTAGATATATTGTGTGCTCCTTTAGATATATTGTGTGCTCCTTTAGATATATTGTGTGCTCCTTTAGATATATTGTGTGCTCCTTTAGATATACTAATACAGGAGGCGCAGAATAATGACATTGACATAAACCTTTTTTTATCATAATCTTGTGGACACGCTTATAAATACTGCTAAAGAGACAATTCCGTGCAATATGTATAATCCGCACACAAAACCATACTGGAATGCCGACGTGAAAACAGCACACACTAAAGAACGAAATATGCAAAGAATGTGGATGCACGATGGAAGACCCAGAGGTATGCAACACGAGTCGTATTTTAATTCCAAACGAGCCAAACCAGATTTTACAAACATTCAGAAACTTGCTAATGAACAATTTATCGAAGAAACGTATGATGACATTAACAACGCTGCCGAATGTGATATAAGACTGTTCTGGAAACTAATTAAGCGCCAAAAACCAAAACATTCAAAAGTTTGTCAGCAAATTATACATAATAACATTGTTCATACATCACCAGAGTCGATTTGTAACGCATTTGCGAATTATTTCGAAGATCTGTATACACCAGCTGATACGTTAACGTTTGATGATCCGACTCTTAATGAAATGAATAAAGCTTACCGTGAAATTGAACGTGTATGCAAAGCTGATGAAGACCTATACTTACCGGGTGGACTTATTTCTTGTGACGATGTAAGCTCTGTTATTAAACAACTAAAACATAGAAAAGCGTGTGGCAATGATATGATCCAAAACGAACACTTGATATATGGTGGACCAAAAGTTGCGGAATGTCTTTCCATTTTTCGTAATATTGTTGTAGAAAAACAGCAAGTTCCTAGTGACTGGCAGAAAGGACTGGTTGTTCCCTTGTTTAAAGGAGGCGATAAATGTAAATTGAGCCCGGACAGCTATCGACCCGTTTGTTTATTATCTAGTGTATTAAAGCTTTTTGAAAAGATAGTACTTATCCGTCTACAAACATTTTTCGTATTACCAGAGACGTTTCCAAATCCTCTCCAACATGGATTTCAAAAAGGTGTTGGTTGTCTGACCGCGTCCTTTTGTCTCCTTGAAACAATTTACCATAACATAGAACAAAATAGCAAAGTATTTGTAGCGTTTCTAGACAGTAGAAAGGCCTTTGATACAGTATGGCGTAAAGCACTTCTGTTTAAATTTATATTCAATTTGGGTGTCAAAGGGAAAGTATGGTCCCTGATTAATGATATGTATAGTAAAACACAAGGTTCTACGGAAGCGTATTAGCGCCACACATTTTTTTTTTTTATAACCCTTTGCGTTGTAACGCAAACCTATCTTTGCGTTATAACGCAAACATTTTGATTTCAATTATTCATTAAGTTTTGTATATGCCCGTCTGATAATAAATATGCATAGGAATCAGAAAAGTATATAATTTAACAAGAAAATAGATATGTTATAGGCATATTTTATTTGAAAGGCCAACATTTTTAAAATTTTGATGAAGTAGATAAGAGCAAAATAATGTCATACAATTGTAAAACTGTCAAGGCAAATAGACAAAATGATCTTTCTGCTGTAAAATGAATAATTAAGAAAGATTTTTTATTTTTATTTTGATGTAAGAAATCTTTTTTTAAATCTCAGAATATGATAAAGATTCTTTGATAAAAGTCATGAAATTTTCAATCTAGAGTGGTAACTTGGTAGCAATTTAAATGGAGAGAACATAATTTTATTAATAAAACATCTTCATTTTATTCATTTATTACAAAAGGGTAGTTAACCAACCTTACACAATCCTCAAAGGAGAGCTTACTTTGGAAGTATATTTATATTCGGCTATAGCTATATTAGCAGAGTTGTTTTTTTTTTTCTTTCTTCGGTATAACTTTAATTTACTCAATTTTCATTGTAATATATGTATATATATTATCATGTATATCATTTTGGGGGCATTTTATAGCTTAATGTTCGGTGTGAGCCAATGCTCCGTGTTGAAGACCGCACTTTGAACTATAATGGTTTACTTTTACAAATTATGACTAAGATGGAGAGTTTTCTCATCGGCACTCATACCACATATTCTCATATCTATTATCCTGCTCATTATTAGTTAAATAGTAAAGCATTTTACTTTGCAATGAGTACAAAGAAGATAAATTTTAATATATGCAGCCTCCTCCATTAATAACTGCTGCTTCCTTTGAATCTTAAATAAGAAATAAGATAAAACAAATGTTTGCGTTATATCGCAAAGGTTTGCGTTACAACGCAAATGTTTGCGTTATAACGCAAAGGTTTGCGTTATAACGCAAAAGGTTTGCGTTAAACGCAAAGGTTTGCGTTATATCGCAAAGGTTTGCGTTATAACGCAAATGTTTGCGTTATAACGCAAAGATAGGGAAAAAAAAAAAAATGTGTGGCGCTAATACGCTTCCGTAAGGTTCAGTTATTGTAAATCAATGTAAATCAAATAACTTTGTAGTCAAAGAAGGTGTTAGGCAAGGAGGGGTATTGTCTGGTTTTTTATACTTAGTGTTTATTAATGAACTAATTAATGAATTGGAAAGATGTAATAGAGTCACTGGTGTCAATAGTATAAAATGTTGCGCACTCTCACTTGCTGACGATATTACATGTATTGCTACAACACCGCAGCGTTTACCACACATGCTGGATATATGTACAATATATTCAAATAAATGGCGGTTTCAGTTCAACGGAAAGAAATCATGTGTCATTCAATTCTCAAAATCCTCAAAAAAAAAAAAGACTATGACTGGAAAAGTAACCAAGAATCTGTACCTGTTGGAAATAGTCATATTCATCTAGGCATTGAACTAAACGGAAAACTAAACGCACTTGCACGAACGACAAAGCTTGTAGGAAGGGTAGACACACTTATTTTGCAATTGCCAACTTAAGAGGCAATAATACGAATCCTTTAGTTCTCGTCAAACTGTACAAGTCAGTAGTAATTCCTACTTTTTTATATGGCTGTGAAGTTTGGTGTGATCTGAAGAACCAAGATATCACATTACTGAATAGACTTCAGCATTTTGTTGTAAAGCACGTACAAAAGTTTAAGACATCAACAAGATCAGATATGTGTGATAGCATGGTTGGACTACGTAATATAACCTGTGACATCGATAAACGTAAACTATATTTCTTTGGAAAACTTTGTAAAACGAAAAACTCTTGTCTTGCAAAACAAATCTTATCTACAAAGACTTTTTTCGTGCATGTTAGATGGACGACACCATATTGGATTTATCCCGGACATATTAAACATTCTAAGTTAAATACAATCTGTATGAATTTCTTATAACCTATATTAGTGATGGCAACGTTCCTGATAAGCTGTAATGGAAACGTATTGTTGTAAATGCAGTTGAATCAAAACATGATAATGACTGGCTGATTCGCATTTATTCGGACAATGACTTCAAGAGGTTCAAATATATACATAAATCCGTATCTGCAGCTCAAGTGTGGAAATTCCCCTCGAACAGCTCCGAAATTCGCACTGCATTGTTTATTGGAAAACTTGTATCTACCGCTCCAAACCACGTTTAAAAATTTTGTGAAATTTGCGACCGTCCGTTCACTGACGTTTTCGTACATGCATGCTTTGGCTGTACGTGTACATCAAATATGCACAGCACTTGGCTGGACTTAATAATAGAAAACTTTTCTCTCGACCTCTATGTTGAACTAAGTGAATGTGATGATGAATCTTTATTTACAATCTATCTAGGAAAAAACCTTTCAACTATGCTCAGTGATTCCGACTTAGATTCATTCAAGCGACTTTGCTACATCCATGTAACAAAATCTGCATCCGAATACAATCGTCAATTGAACAATATAGTATAATGTTAGCACATGTAATTTCGACAGCACGATATAAACTATTTTTCTCTTGAACTGTTTATATCATTTTCATTTATGTGTAAATATAACGTATTGCTCACAACTTTATCATTTATATTTTCTGTTATTAATGTATTAATTTATTCTTCATGATTATATAATTCATGTAATCTCTATAAAGAGGAAATAAAGATATGAATGAATGAATGAACAAGATATCTTTTAAACTTTAGCAGATATCTTATAAAGAATATATAACTTTATTAGATATCTTATAAAGTTTAAAAGATATCTTATAAAGTTTATATAAGATATCTTATAAACACTAGATTATATAAGATATCTTATATATTATATGAGATATCTTGAAGTTAGAATAAATAGTAAAACGGCTTGCCATAAATACCTCATATACTCATTATTCAGCTCAGTGATATAAAATGCAGGTAGTCTCTGTACTACTCTTTATAGATAGTATATTATCTGTATTGCAGAGCTGAATTTAATCCATCGGTAAGTCTCCCTTATTGGTTCTGGTGATCTCTCCTGGCAAATACTACCGTGTAGAACGCCTCATCCGGGCCGGCAACTGTGTATAACACCATTTGGTGGCTTCGAAGCGAAGAAAATTCATTCGAGGTAAATGAAAGTGTAGAATTTGTTTTCTTAGAATTGTCAGTGCAAAATCCTATATTGCAAGGAAGGTACCAATCAATCATCAACTTTCCTCATTCAAAAGGAGAAGTCCCTAGGGCTCCGTCGTTTTCTCAAATATTTCTCAGTTTTTATGATGACAGATATTGAGACTTTTTCATGCAAGTTTGTTGATAAAATTACTTTTCAGTGACTCGATTCTGTGCTGTTTTTCTATTATAGAAATGAATTTATTTCATAATATTAGAAATTTTGTCTACTTTCCAGTCAAAACATCTTGGCTACAAAGTTACCTTTTGACATGTGTAGTACGGGGTGGCAGATTGTATCTCGTGGGGATAAAGCATTTATTAGAATTTTTTTTTTACTTAAACTCTGTTCTACACGAGAGAAAAAAAAATCACATTGAAATATGAATAAAACTTCTCGTAAACAAAAGCAATTGTGAGCTATTGCTGACTAATGACAACGCCGATATAAATATTCGAAAAAGAGAAAAATGAGCGATGTATATGAAAACACTTCACACGGTAGAGCTTGCTCATATGAAGCTTGATACCGTATTTCAGAAAGCCGATTACAAGTAAAATACGGTGATAGGTCGCAATGGTAATGTAAAAATCTTGGAAAAGAGGACGAAATTATGGTTATGACCAGTGGAACATATCCGTGATCATCTGTGACACAGATATTCCATAGCGGTCAATCAAAACATAATGACCACCGTAAAACTTGCGAAGAGATAACACTTTTCAAGAAAAAAGACTTTAACGCTAAAATGAGTAAAAAAAATCGTGTTTCAAGATAAAGAGTTAAAGGCTATTACGAGTAAAAATCGTCTTTTAAGAGCAATAACTCCTATAAGGGGTCTATTTATGGTTTCAGTCAAAAAGGCAATTTTCAAGACAGAAGACTAAAAGGTTAAAATGAGTAAAAGAAAATCGTCATATAACACAATAACGCCTATATGCGTCCTTTCATGGTTTCAGTTACCTAGGCATTTTTGTATATCTTATATTTCTGATTTTTTTTTTGCATCAGATTCACTTAATATAGCATACATGAAATTTTCAAGTTAATAGCCAAATCCAGAAAAAAATGAGTGAAAAATCGTCAATAACGGGGCAATAATTCACGAAAAGGCGTCAAATTATTTTGTCAGTCGTATTTGCATTTTTGTTGATTACAGTTTGCAGGTATCTATTATAATTTTTACATTAATAGTCATAAATGATGATTTGATAAAAAATCTTCATCAAATGGCAGTAGCTCCTATAAGTTGATTGATTTAGTAGTGCTTGCTAAACGTCCAGTGGGAACTATTCATATTCAGGACGAAAACAAAATAACAATCAATACAATAGGTAGGTCGACCGGGATATGAAGCAATTTCGGGAAATTTCCACTGCCACTGGAAGATGAGGATAGCGCCATTTTGTTTTATCTTGCATCTGGCCATTTCAATATGGGACAATATCCCAGCTAATGCGCCTTGAAATGAGGAACTCAAAAGTCACGTGTAAACAAAAATCTCTGTGTAGTGATAGTTGACACATTTCTATGATAAACAAATGACTGAGCTGAACCATTTGTGTTAATTTAGAAAGTAGGGAACACAGAATAAATGTGTAAAAACTATGGAGCTATTAAATGTGTTCAAAGTATTAAACTTTCAAAGAACTTATTGTGTTAAAATGGGATTTTTACCACGAGGAGCCGCATCACAAAAGGATACTCGGGGTTTGCTAATTATGGAAAAAGTAATCTCACTTCGTACCCCGAAAATTTAACCACATATGTGAAAATGTCTCAGCTTCGAAACGAGCCATCATACATATCCAAGTTAACGATATGGACTGAGCAACAGAAGAAAACGTTACCATTACCGCCTATGGAGAAACTAATACGCATCTTGACCCAAGATCTAAGAATAATTCCAGAGATATCTTAAGATAATTTCACCTTGTACACCACAGAAAATTGTGAAAATGATGGTTAGTAGTTTTTTATTTATACCTAGTTATCAGAAATGGTTTAAGATAAATATTATTGATAAAGATCAGCAAAAACTCAATGAAATTTTCGCTTTTAAAATGCATTACTGGCACGGGGCTGAACACTTTTTTTAGGCACAATCATAACTTTGTTTACCTCCGAGACATCCGAAAGGAATTGTTTATTTAATTGAAAAAGGCAAGAAATAACTTAATATTATTAAATTGTAAGTAAACATGACACAATATAGTCTTTGTTATGTAATTATCACTCTGGTCTACAGGAATAACTGATAATCAAGGAGATAACACACTTCATACGAGTAAAGTGAGATACATCATCACATGTGCTTTTATTCTATGATTTGACCCTGGTCAGTAGATTTTAATATGCAAATAAACAGAAAAACATGTACATGTATTAATAAAATCATGAATTATTATTTTAATGCACATGAGCAAAACACAAGATATTGTCATTTCTCAGTGAAAAGGGGAGGGTCAAACCTTTTGAAAACAATATTGCTGCACCTATTCAACTATTAAGCTAGTTAGCTACTACTCATTGCTTCTAATATAAAAGGTTTAAATGAAGGTGGCTTAGCCACAAGGGAGAAGCGTTTTCTTTCTTTGTGATAAAACTTTCAAGAATTAGATTTTCTCTCTCAATAATACTTATGTATTTAAATTAAATGATAACACAGCCTGAGTAAATTTTTTGTCTTATTTCAGTTCCAGACATATCATTACTTTTTAACATGAGATGGCAAACTAGAGGTTTAAAAAAGTCCTGAATAACTGGTAAGCATTTTGTTTTATTAGGCAAGCTCTAAATTGTTTATTTATGGTATTTATGCAATTGAAATTACAGTCGGTATGTTAGAAATATGCTAATATGAAAACTGTTGCTATGGTCTTGATATTAAATGAAAATACTTAGTTACTGACCTTTTCGACTCAATATTTCGAGTTAAATCTTGCGGCAACTGTTTCTCATGTAACACTGCAAACTATAATTAGCACTATTTTGATCTGTCGTTATTTAATGACGCCATAATACATGTGATGTCACAATGTTTCCTTTAATACCTCATGTGGATTTTCACTGATAAAGGTTTTCACTGAAATCCATGTAAAAACCTTTTTCTCAAATAGAATTATGTGAAAGGACAAGTTTTGAAAATTTGCACTTCATTGCACTGTAATTATATGATAAGAATGACTTTCCCAGTAGTTTAGAGTGGTTTCCACAGTATTAGATACCAGATTTCCACTAGTAAGAATAATTATTTTGGTGTTGTTTTTTTATAAAATCTACATTTTGCATAATTTCTCTGTCAAAATGCACTTTTAGGCACAAGAAAATTTTATAGAATGCTTTAACAGGGCCTGTGTATTGTAATTTAAGGTTATCATCAGAAGTTTTGTCCTTGTTTTGACTAGTGAAGGTATACTGGAAGAAATTAATTATACATACACATTGTATTCAAAATAAATCAATATAGCGATAAAAGTGTCATTGCCTTATAGTGCCTAAACAACTTTATTTTTTTCAGAAATGGACAAAATGCACAGATTTATTCAGAATGTCATACCGATGAAGATCACATAAAAATATTTGGAAAAATCAGAACTATGGATTTCAATATGGGACAATATCCCTAATGCGCCTTGAAATGAGGAACTCAAAAGTCACGTGTAAACAAAAATCTCTGTGTAGTGATAGTTGACACATTTCTATGATAAACAAATGACTGAGCTGAACCATTTGTGTTAATTTAGAAAGTAGGGAACACAGAATAAATGTGTAAAAACTATGGAGCTATTAAATGTGTTCAAAGTATTAAACTTTCAAAGAACTTATTGTGTTAAAATGGGATTTTTACCACGAGGAGCCGCATCACAAAAGGATACTCGGGGTTTGCTAATTATGGAAAAAGTAATCTCACTTCGTACCCGAAAATTTAACCACATATGTGAAAATGTCTCAGCTTCGAAACGAGCCATCATACATATCCAAGTTAACGATATGGACTGAGCAACAGAAGAAAACGTTACCATTACCGCCTATGGAGAAACTAATACGCATCTTGACCCAAGATCTAAGAATAATTCCAGAGATATCTTAAGATAATTTCACCTTGTACACCACAGAAAATTGTGAAAATGATGGTTAGTAGTTTTTTATTTATACCTAGTTATCAGAAATGGTTTAAGATAAATATTATTGATAAAGATCAGCAAAAACTCAATGAAATTTTCGCTTTTAAAATGCATTACTGGCACGGGGCTGAACACTTTTTTTAGGCACAATCATAACTTTGTTTACCTCCGAGACATCCGAAAGGAATTGTTTATTTAATTGAAAAGGCAAGAAATAACTTAATATTATTAAATTGTAAGTAAACATGACACAATATAGTCTTTGTTATGTAATTATCACTCTGGTCTACAGGAATAACTGATAATCAAGGAGATAACACACTTCATACGAGTAAAGTGAGATACATCATCACATGTGCTTTTATTCTATGATTTGACCCTGGTCAGTAGATTTTAATATGCAAATAAACAGAAAAACATGTACATGTATTAATAAAATCATGAATTATTATTTTTAATGCACATGAGCAAAACACAAGATATTGTCATTTCTCAGTGAAAAGGGGAGGGTCAAACCTTTTGAAAACAATATTGCTGCACCTATTCAACTATTAAGCTAGTTAGCTACTACTCATTGCTTCTAATATAAAAGGTTTAAATGAAGGTGGCTTAGCCACAAGGGAGAAGCGTTTTCTTTCTTTGTGATAAAACTTTCAAGAATTAGATTTTCTCTCTCAATAATACTTATGTATTTAAATTAAATGATAACACAGCCTGAGTAAATTTTTTGTCTTATTTCAGTTCCAGACATATCATTACTTTTTAACATGAGATGGCAAACTAGAGGTTTAAAAAAGTCCTGAATAACTGGTAAGCATTTTGTTTTATTAGGCAAGCTCTAAATTGTTTATTTATGGTATTTATGCAATTGAAATTACAGTCGGTATGTTAGAAATATGCTAATATGAAAACTGTTGCTATGGTCTTGATATTAAATGAAAATACTTAGTTACTGACCTTTTCGACTCAATATTTCGAGTTAAATCTTGCGGCAACTGTTTCTCATGTAACACTGCAAACTATAATTAGCACTATTTTGATCTGTCGTTATTTAATGACGCCATAATACATGTGATGTCACAATGTTTCCTTTAATACCTCATGTGGATTTTCACTGATAAAAGGTTTTCACTGAAATCCATGTAAAAAACCTTTTTTCTCAAATAGAATTATGTGAAAGGACAAGTTTTGAAAATTTGCACTTCATTGCACTGTAATTATATGATAAGAATGACTTTCCCAGTAGTTTAGAGTGGTTTCCACAGTATTAGATACCAGATTTCCACTAGTAAGAATAATTATTTTGGTGTTGTTTTTTTATAAAATCTACATTTTGCATAATTTCTCTGTCAAAATGCACTTTTAGGCACAAGAAAATTTTATAGAATGCTTTAACAGGGCCTGTGTATTGTAATTTAAGGTTATCATCAGAAGTTTTGTCCTTGTTTTGACTAGTGAAGGTATACTGGAAGAAATTAATTATACATACACATTGTATTCAAAATAAATCAATATAGCGATAAAAGTGTCATTGCCTTATAGTGCCTAAACAACTTTATTTTTTTCAGAAATGGACAAAATGCACAGATTTATTCAGAATGTCATACCGATGAAGATCACATAAAAATATTTGGAAAAATCAGAACTATGGATTTCAATATGGGACAATATCCTAATGCGCCTTGAAATGAGGAACTCAAAAGTCACGTGTAAACAAAAATCTCTGTGTAGTGATAGTTGACACATTTCTATGATAAACAAATGACTGAGCTGAACCATTTGTGTTAATTTAGAAAGTAGGGGAACACAGAATAAATGTGTAAAAACTATGGAGCTATTAAATGTGTTCAAAGTATTAAACTTTCAAAGAACTTATTGTGTTAAAAATGGGATTTTTTACCACGAGGAGCCGCATCACAAAAGGATACTCGGGGTTTGCTAATTTATGGAAAAAGTAATCTCACTTCGTACCCGAAAATTTAACCACATATGTGAAAATGTCTCAGCTTCAAACGAGCCATCATACATATCCAAGTTAACGATATGGACTGAGCAACAGAAGAAAACGTTACCATTACCGCCTATGGAGAAACTAATACGCATCTTGACCCAAGATCTAAGAATAATTCCAGAGATATCTTAAGATAATTTCACCTTGTACACCACAGAAAATTGTGAAAATGATGGTTAGTAGTTTTTTATTTATACCTAGTTATCAGAAATGGTTTAAGATAAATATTATTGATAAAGATCAGCAAAAACTCAATGAAATTTTCGCTTTTAAAATGCATTACTGGCACGGGGCTGAACACTTTTTAGGCACAATCATAACTTTGTTTACCTCCGAGACATCCGAAAGGAATTGTTTATTTAATTGAAAAGGCAAGAAATAACTTAATATTATTAAATTGTAAGTAAACATGACACAATATAGTCTTTGTTATGTAATTATCACTCTGGTCTACAGGAATAACTGATAATCAAGGGAGATAACACACTTCATACGAGTAAAGTGAGATACATCATCACATGTGCTTTTATTCTATGATTTGACCCTGGTCAGTAGATTTTAATATGCAAATAAACAGAAAAACATGTACATGTATTAATAAAATCATGAATTATTATTTTTAATGCACATGAGCAAAACACAAGATATTGTCATTTCTCAGTGAAAAGGGGAGGGTCAAACCTTTTGAAAACAATATTGCTGCACCTATTCAACTATTAAGCTAGTTAGCTACTACTCATTGCTTCTAATATAAAAGGTTTAAATGAAGGTGGCTTAGCCACAAGGGAGAAGCGTTTTCTTTCTTTGTGATAAAACTTTCAAGAATTAGATTTTCTCTCTCAATAATACTTATGTATTTAAATTAAATGATAACACAGCCTGAGTAAATTTTTTGTCTTATTTCAGTTCCAGACATATCATTACTTTTTAACATGAGATGGCAAACTAGAGGTTTAAAAAAGTCCTGAATAACTGGTAAGCATTTTGTTTTATTAGGCAAGCTCTAAATTGTTTATTTATGGTATTTATGCAATTGAAATTACAGTCGGTATGTTAGAAATATGCTAATATGAAAACTGTTGCTATGGTCTTGATATTAAATGAAAATACTTAGTTACTGACCTTTTCGACTCAATATTTCGAGTTAAATCTTGCGGCAACTGTTTCTCATGTAACACTGCAAACTATAATTAGCACTATTTTGATCTGTCGTTATTTAATGACGCCATAATACATGTGATGTCACAATGTTTCCTTTAATACCTCATGTGGATTTTCACTGATAAAGGTTTTCACTGAAATCCATGTAAAAACCTTTTTCTCAAATAGAATTATGTGAAAGGACAAGTTTTGAAAATTTGCACTTCATTGCACTGTAATTATATGATAAGAATGACTTTCCCAGTAGTTTAGAGTGGTTTCCACAGTATTAGATACCAGATTTCCACTAGTAAGAATAATTATTTTGGTGTTGTTTTTTTATAAAATCTACATTTTGCATAATTTCTCTGTCAAAATGCACTTTTAGGCACAAGAAAATTTTATAGAATGCTTTAACAGGGCCTGTGTATTGTAATTTAAGGTTATCATCAGAGTTTTGTCCTTGTTTTGACTAGTGAAGGTATACTGGAAGAAATTAATTATACATACACATTGTATTCAAAATAAATCAATATAGCGATAAAAGTGTCATTGCCTTATAGTGCCTAAACAACTTTATTTTTTTCAGAAATGGACAAAATGCACAGATTTATTCAGAATGTCATACCGATGAAGATCACATAAAAATATTTGGAAAAATCAGAACTATGGATTTCAATATGGGACAATATCCCTAATGCGCCTTGAAATGAGGAACTCAAAAGTCACGTGTAAACAAAAAATCTCTGTGTAGTGATAGTTGACACATTTCTATGATAAACAAATGACTGAGCTGAACCATTTGTGTTAATTTAGAAAGTAGGGAACACAGAATAAATGTGTAAAAACTATGGAGCTATTAAATGTGTTCAAAGTATTAAACTTTCAAAGAACTTATTGTGTTAAAAATGGGATTTTTTACCACGAGGAGCCGCATCACAAAAGGATACTCGGGGTTTGCTAATTTATGGAAAAAGTAATCTCACTTCACCCGAAAATTTAACCACATATGTGAAAATGTCTCAGCTTGAAACGAGCCATCATACATATCCAAGTTAACGATATGGACTGAGCAACAGAAGAAAACGTTACCATTACCGCCTATGGAGAAACTAATACGCATCTTGACCCAAGATCTAAGAATAATTCCAGAGATATCTTAAGATAATTTCACCTTGTACACCACAGAAAATTGTGAAAATGATGGTTAGTAGTTTTTTATTTATACCTAGTTATCAGAAATGGTTTAAGATAAATATTATTGATAAAGATCAGCAAAACTCAATGAAATTTTCGCTTTTAAAATGCATTACTGGCACGGGCTGAACACTTTTTAGGCACAATCATAACTTTGTTTACCTCCGAGACATCCGAAAGGAATTGTTTATTTAATTGAAAAGGCAAGAAATAACTTAATATTATTAAATTGTAAGTAAACATGACACAATATAGTCTTTGTTATGTAATTATCACTCTGGTCTACAGGAATAACTGATAATCAAGGGAGATAACACACTTCATACGAGTAAAGTGAGATACATCATCACATGTGCTTTTATTCTATGATTTGACCCTGGTCAGTAGATTTTAATATGCAAATAAACAGAAAAACATGTACATGTATTAATAAAATCATGAATTATTATTTTTAATGCACATGAGCAAAACACAAGATATTGTCATTTCTCAGTGAAAAGGGGAGGGTCAAACCTTTTGAAAACAATATTGCTGCACCTATTCAACTATTAAGCTAGTTAGCTACTACTCATTGCTTCTAATATAAAAGGTTTAAATGAAGGTGGCTTAGCCACAAGGGAGAAGCGTTTTCTTTCTTTGTGATAAAACTTTCAAGAATTAGATTTTCTCTCTCAATAATACTTATGTATTTAAATTAAATGATAACACAGCCTGAGTAAATTTTTTGTCTTATTTCAGTTCCAGACATATCATTACTTTTTAACATGAGATGGCAAACTAGAGGTTTAAAAAAGTCCTGAATAACTGGTAAGCATTTTGTTTTATTAGGCAAGCTCTAAATTGTTTATTTATGGTATTTATGCAATTGAAATTACAGTCGGTATGTTAGAAATATGCTAATATGAAAACTGTTGCTATGGTCTTGATATTAAATGAAAATACTTAGTTACTGACCTTTTCGACTCAATATTTCGAGTTAAATCTTGCGGCAACTGTTTCTCATGTAACACTGCAAACTATAATTAGCACTATTTTGATCTGTCGTTATTTAATGACGCCATAATACATGTGATGTCACAATGTTTCCTTTAATACCTCATGTGGATTTTTCACTGATAAAAGGTTTTCACTGAAATCCATGTAAAAAACCTTTTTTCTCAAATAGAATTATGTGAAAGGACAAGTTTTGAAAATTTGCACTTCATTGCACTGTAATTATATGATAAGAATGACTTTCCCAGTAGTTTAGAGTGGTTTCCACAGTATTAGATACCAGATTTCCACTAGTAAGAATAATTATTTTGGTGTTGTTTTTTTATAAAATCTACATTTTGCATAATTTCTCTGTCAAAATGCACTTTTAGGCACAAGAAAATTTTATAGAATGCTTTAACAGGGCCTGTGTATTGTAATTTAAGGTTATCATCAGAAGTTTTGTCCTTGTTTTGACTAGTGAAGGTATACTGGAAGAAATTAATTATACATACACATTGTATTCAAAATAAATCAATATAGCGATAAAAGTGTCATTGCCTTATAGTGCCTAAACAACTTTATTTTTTTCAGAAATGGACAAAATGCACAGATTTATTCAGAATGTCATACCGATGAAGATCACATAAAAATATTTGGAAAAATCAGAACTATGGATTTCAATATGGGACAATATCCCTAATGCGCCTTGAAATGAGGAACTCAAAAGTCACGTGTAAACAAAAATCTCTGTGTAGTGATAGTTGACACATTTCTATGATAAACAAATGACTGAGCTGAACCATTTGTGTTAATTTAGAAAGTAGGGAACACAGAATAAATGTGTAAAAACTATGGAGCTATTAAATGTGTTCAAAGTATTAAACTTTCAAAGAACTTATTGTGTTAAAAATGGGATTTTTTACCACGAGGAGCCGCATCACAAAAGGATACTCGGGGTTTGCTAATTTATGGAAAAAGTAATCTCACTGCACTCGAAAATTTAACCACATATGTGAAAATGTCTCAGCTTGAAACGAGCCATCATACATATCCAAGTTAACGATATGGACTGAGCAACAGAAGAAAACGTTACCATTACCGCCTATGGAGAAACTAATACGCATCTTGACCCAAGATCTAAGAATAATTCCAGAGATATCTTAAGATAATTTCACCTTGTACACCACAGAAAATTGTGAAAATGATGGTTAGTAGTTTTTTATTTATACCTAGTTATCAGAAATGGTTTAAGATAAATATTATTGATAAAGATCAGCAAAACTCAATGAAATTTTCGCTTTTAAAATGCATTACTGGCACGGGCTGAACACTTTTTAGGCACAATCATAACTTTGTTTACCTCCGAGACATCCGAAAGGAATTGTTTATTTAATTGAAAAGGCAAGAAATAACTTAATATTATTAAATTGTAAGTAAACATGACACAATATAGTCTTTGTTATGTAATTATCACTCTGGTCTACAGGAATAACTGATAATCAAGGGAGATAACACACTTCATACGAGTAAAGTGAGATACATCATCACATGTGCTTTTATTCTATGATTTGACCCTGGTCAGTAGATTTTAATATGCAAATAAACAGAAAAACATGTACATGTATTAATAAAATCATGAATTATTATTTTTAATGCACATGAGCAAAACACAAGATATTGTCATTTCTCAGTGAAAAGGGGAGGGTCAAACCTTTTGAAAACAATATTGCTGCACCTATTCAACTATTAAGCTAGTTAGCTACTACTCATTGCTTCTAATATAAAAGGTTTAAATGAAGGTGGCTTAGCCACAAGGGAGAAGCGTTTTCTTTCTTTGTGATAAAACTTTCAAGAATTAGATTTTCTCTCTCAATAATACTTATGTATTTAAATTAAATGATAACACAGCCTGAGTAAATTTTTTGTCTTATTTCAGTTCCAGACATATCATTACTTTTTAACATGAGATGGCAAACTAGAGGTTTAAAAAAGTCCTGAATAACTGGTAAGCATTTTGTTTTATTAGGCAAGCTCTAAATTGTTTATTTATGGTATTTATGCAATTGAAATTACAGTCGGTATGTTAGAAATATGCTAATATGAAAACTGTTGCTATGGTCTTGATATTAAATGAAAATACTTAGTTACTGACCTTTTCGACTCAATATTTCGAGTTAAATCTTGCGGCAACTGTTTCTCATGTAACACTGCAAACTATAATTAGCACTATTTTGATCTGTCGTTATTTAATGACGCCATAATACATGTGATGTCACAATGTTTCCTTTAATACCTCATGTGGATTTTCACTGATAAAAGGTTTTCACTGAAATCCATGTAAAAAACCTTTTTTCTCAAATAGAATTATGTGAAAGGACAAGTTTTGAAAATTTGCACTTCATTGCACTGTAATTATATGATAAGAATGACTTTCCCAGTAGTTTAGAGTGGTTTCCACAGTATTAGATACCAGATTTCCACTAGTAAGAATAATTATTTTGGTGTTGTTTTTTTTATAAAATCTACATTTTGCATAATTTCTCTGTCAAAATGCACTTTTAGGCACAAGAAAATTTTATAGAATGCTTTAACAGGGCCTGTGTATTGTAATTTAAGGTTATCATCAGAAGTTTTGTCCTTGTTTTGACTAGTGAAGGTATACTGGAAGAAATTAATTATACATACACATTGTATTCAAAATAAATCAATATAGCGATAAAAGTGTCATTGCCTTATAGTGCCTAAACAACTTTATTTTTTTCAGAAATGGACAAAATGCACAGATTTATTCAGAATGTCATACCGATGAAGATCACATAAAAATATTTGGAAAAATCAGAACTATGGATTTCAATATGGGACAATATCCCTAATGCGCCTTGAAATGAGGAACTCAAAAGTCACGTGTAAACAAAAAATCTCTGTGTAGTGATAGTTGACACATTTCTATGATAAACAAATGACTGAGCTGAACCATTTGTGTTAATTTAGAAAGTAGGGGAACACAGAATAAATGTGTAAAAACTATGGAGCTATTAAATGTGTTCAAAGTATTAAACTTTCAAAGAACTTATTGTGTTAAAAATGGGATTTTTTACCACGAGGAGCCGCATCACAAAAGGATACTCGGGGTTTGCTAATTTATGGAAAAAGTAATCTCACTTCGTGCCCGAAAATTTAACCACATATGTGAAAATGTCTCAGCTTGAAACGAGCCATCATACATATCCAAGTTAACGATATGGACTGAGCAACAGAAGAAAACGTTACCATTACCGCCTATGGAGAAACTAATACGCATCTTGACCCAAGATCTAAGAATAATTCCAGAGATATCTTAAGATAATTTCACCTTGTACACCACAGAAAATTGTGAAAATGATGGTTAGTAGTTTTTTATTTATACCTAGTTATCAGAAATGGTTTAAGATAAATATTATTGATAAAGATCAGCAAAACTCAATGAAATTTTCGCTTTTAAAATGCATTACTGGCACGGGCTGAACACTTTTTAGGCACAATCATAACTTTGTTTACCTCCGAGACATCCGAAAGGAATTGTTTATTTAATTGAAAAAGGCAAGAAATAACTTAATATTATTAAATTGTAAGTAAACATGACACAATATAGTCTTTGTTATGTAATTATCACTCTGGTCTACAGGAATAACTGATAATCAAGGGAGATAACACACTTCATACGAGTAAAGTGAGATACATCATCACATGTGCTTTTATTCTATGATTTGACCCCTGGTCAGTAGATTTTAATATGCAAATAAACAGAAAAAACATGTACATGTATTAATAAAATCATGAATTATTATTTTTAATGCACATGAGCAAAACACAAGATATTGTCATTTCTCAGTGAAAAAGGGGGAGGGTCAAACCTTTTTGAAAACAATATTGCTGCACCTATTCAACTATTAAGCTAGTTAGCTACTACTCATTGCTTCTAATATAAAAGGTTTAAATGAAGGTGGCTTAGCCACAAGGGAGAAGCGTTTTCTTTCTTTGTGATAAAACTTTCAAGAATTAGATTTTCTCTCTCAATAATACTTATGTATTTAAATTAAATGATAACACAGCCTGAGTAAATTTTTTGTCTTATTTCAGTTCCAGACATATCATTACTTTTTAACATGAGATGGCAAACTAGAGGTTTAAAAAAGTCCTGAATAACTGGTAAGCATTTTGTTTTATTAGGCAAGCTCTAAATTGTTTATTTATGGTATTTATGCAATTGAAATTACAGTCGGTATGTTAGAAATATGCTAATATGAAAACTGTTGCTATGGTCTTGATATTAAATGAAAATACTTAGTTACTGACCTTTTCGACTCAATATTTCGAGTTAAATCTTGCGGCAACTGTTTCTCATGTAACACTGCAAACTATAATTAGCACTATTTTGATCTGTCGTTATTTAATGACGCCATAATACATGTGATGTCACAATGTTTCCTTTAATACCTCATGTGGATTTTCACTGATAAAAGGTTTTCACTGAAATCCATGTAAAAAACCTTTTTTCTCAAATAGAATTATGTGAAAGGACAAGTTTTGAAAATTTGCACTTCATTGCACTGTAATTATATGATAAGAATGACTTTCCCAGTAGTTTAGAGTGGTTTCCACAGTATTAGATACCAGATTTCCACTAGTAAGAATAATTATTTTGGTGTTGTTTTTTTATAAAATCTACATTTTGCATAATTTCTCTGTCAAAATGCACTTTTAGGCACAAGAAAATTTTATAGAATGCTTTAACAGGGCCTGTGTATTGTAATTTAAGGTTATCATCAGAAGTTTTGTCCTTGTTTTGACTAGTGAAGGTATACTGGAAGAAATTAATTATACATACACATTGTATTCAAAATAAATCAATATAGCGATAAAAGTGTCATTGCCTTATAGTGCCTAAACAACTTTATTTTTTTCAGAAATGGACAAAATGCACAGATTTATTCAGAATGTCATACCGATGAAGATCACATAAAAATATTTGGAAAAATCAGAACTATGGATTTCAATATGGGACAATATCCCTAATGCGCCTTGAAATGAGGAACTCAAAAGTCACGTGTAAACAAAAATCTCTGTGTAGTGATAGTTGACACATTTCTATGATAAACAAATGACTGAGCTGAACCATTTGTGTTAATTTAGAAAGTAGGGAACACAGAATAAATGTGTAAAACTATGGAGCTATTAAATGTGTTCAAAGTATTAAACTTTCAAAGAACTTATTGTGTTAAAATGGGATTTTTACCGAGGAGCCGCATCACAAAAGGATACTCGGGTTTGCTAATTTATGGAAAAAGTAATCTCACTTCGTACTCGAAAATTTAACCACATATGTGAAAATGTCTCAGCTTGAAACGAGCCATCATACATATCCAAGTTAACGATATGGACTGAGCAACAGAAGAAAACGTTACCATTACCGCCTATGGAGAAACTAATACGCATCTTGACCCAAGATCTAAGAATAATTCCAGAGATATCTTAAGATAATTTCACCTTGTACACCACAGAAAATTGTGAAAATGATGGTTAGTAGTTTTTTATTTATACCTAGTTATCAGAAATGGTTTAAGATAAATATTATTGATAAAGATCAGCAAAAACTCAATGAAATTTTCGCTTTTAAAATGCATTACTGGCACGGGGCTGAACACTTTTTTTAGGCACAATCATAACTTTGTTTACCTCCGAGACATCCGAAAGGAATTGTTTATTTAATTGAAAAAGGCAAGAAATAACTTAATATTATTAAATTGTAAGTAAACATGACACAATATAGTCTTTGTTATGTAATTATCACTCTGGTCTACAGGAATAACTGATAATCAAGGGAGATAACACACTTCATACGAGTAAAGTGAGATACATCATCACATGTGCTTTTATTCTATGATTTGACCCCTGGTCAGTAGATTTTAATATGCAAATAAACAGAAAAAACATGTACATGTATTAATAAAATCATGAATTATTATTTTTAATGCACATGAGCAAAACACAAGATATTGTCATTTCTCAGTGAAAAAGGGGGAGGGTCAAACCTTTTTGAAAACAATATTGCTGCACCTATTCAACTATTAAGCTAGTTAGCTACTACTCATTGCTTCTAATATAAAAGGTTTAAATGAAGGTGGCTTAGCCACAAGGGAGAAGCGTTTTCTTTCTTTGTGATAAAACTTTCAAGAATTAGATTTTCTCTCTCAATAATACTTATGTATTTAAATTAAATGATAACACAGCCTGAGTAAATTTTTTGTCTTATTTCAGTTCCAGACATATCATTACTTTTTAACATGAGATGGCAAACTAGAGGTTTAAAAAAGTCCTGAATAACTGGTAAGCATTTTGTTTTATTAGGCAAGCTCTAAATTGTTTATTTATGGTATTTATGCAATTGAAATTACAGTCGGTATGTTAGAAATATGCTAATATGAAAACTGTTGCTATGGTCTTGATATTAAATGAAAATACTTAGTTACTGACCTTTTCGACTCAATATTTCGAGTTAAATCTTGCGGCAACTGTTTCTCATGTAACACTGCAAACTATAATTAGCACTATTTTGATCTGTCGTTATTTAATGACGCCATAATACATGTGATGTCACAATGTTTCCTTTAATACCTCATGTGGATTTTTCACTGATAAAAGGTTTTCACTGAAATCCATGTAAAAAACCTTTTTTCTCAAATAGAATTATGTGAAAGGACAAGTTTTGAAAATTTGCACTTCATTGCACTGTAATTATATGATAAGAATGACTTTCCCAGTAGTTTAGAGTGGTTTCCACAGTATTAGATACCAGATTTCCACTAGTAAGAATAATTATTTTGGTGTTGTTTTTTTTATAAAATCTACATTTTGCATAATTTCTCTGTCAAAATGCACTTTTAGGCACAAGAAAATTTTATAGAATGCTTTAACAGGGCCTGTGTATTGTAATTTAAGGTTATCATCAGAAGTTTTGTCCTTGTTTTGACTAGTGAAGGTATACTGGAAGAAATTAATTATACATACACATTGTATTCAAAATAAATCAATATAGCGATAAAAGTGTCATTGCCTTATAGTGCCTAAACAACTTTATTTTTTTCAGAAATGGACAAAATGCACAGATTTATTCAGAATGTCATACCGATGAAGATCACATAAAAATATTTGGAAAAATCAGAACTATGGATTTCAATATGGGACAATATCCCTAATGCGCCTTGAAATGAGGAACTCAAAAGTCACGTGTAAACAAAAAATCTCTGTGTAGTGATAGTTGACACATTTCTATGATAAACAAATGACTGAGCTGAACCATTTGTGTTAATTTAGAAAGTAGGGAACACAGAATAAATGTGTAAAAACTATGGAGCTATTAAATGTGTTCAAAGTATTAAACTTTCAAAGAACTTATTGTGTTAAAAATGGGATTTTTTACCACGAGGAGCCGCATCACAAAAGGATACTCGGGGTTTGCTAATTTATGGAAAAAGTAATCTCACTGCACTCGAAAATTTAACCACATATGTGAAAATGTCTCAGCTTGAAACGAGCCATCATACATATCCAAGTTAACGATATGGACTGAGCAACAGAAGAAAACGTTACCATTACCGCCTATGGAGAAACTAATACGCATCTTGACCCAAGATCTAAGAATAATTCCAGAGATATCTTAAGATAATTTCACCTTGTACACCACAGAAAATTGTGAAAATGATGGTTAGTAGTTTTTTATTTATACCTAGTTATCAGAAATGGTTTAAGATAAATATTATTGATAAAGATCAGCAAAACTCAATGAAATTTTCGCTTTTAAAATGCATTACTGGCACGGGCTGAACACTTTTTAGGCACAATCATAACTTTGTTTACCTCCGAGACATCCGAAAGGAATTGTTTATTTAATTGAAAAGGCAAGAAATAACTTAATATTATTAAATTGTAAGTAAACATGACACAATATAGTCTTTGTTATGTAATTATCACTCTGGTCTACAGGAATAACTGATAATCAAGGGAGATAACACACTTCATACGAGTAAAGTGAGATACATCATCACATGTGCTTTTATTCTATGATTTGACCCTGGTCAGTAGATTTTAATATGCAAATAAACAGAAAAACATGTACATGTATTAATAAAATCATGAATTATTATTTTTAATGCACATGAGCAAAACACAAGATATTGTCATTTCTCAGTGAAAAAGGGGGAGGGTCAAACCTTTTTGAAAACAATATTGCTGCACCTATTCAACTATTAAGCTAGTTAGCTACTACTCATTGCTTCTAATATAAAAGGTTTAAATGAAGGTGGCTTAGCCACAAGGGAGAAGCGTTTTCTTTCTTTGTGATAAAACTTTCAAGAATTAGATTTTTCTCTCTCAATAATACTTATGTATTTAAATTAAATGATAACACAGCCTGAGTAAATTTTTTTGTCTTATTTCAGTTCCAGACATATCATTACTTTTTAACATGAGATGGCAAACTAGAGGTTTAAAAAAGTCCTGAATAACTGGTAAGCATTTTGTTTTATTAGGCAAGCTCTAAATTGTTTATTTATGGTATTTATGCAATTGAAATTACAGTCGGTATGTTAGAAATATGCTAATATGAAAACTGTTGCTATGGTCTTGATATTAAATGAAAATACTTAGTTACTGACCTTTTCGACTCAATATTTCGAGTTAAATCTTGCGGCAACTGTTTCTCATGTAACACTGCAAACTATAATTAGCACTATTTTGATCTGTCGTTATTTAATGACGCCATAATACATGTGATGTCACAATGTTTCCTTTAATACCTCATGTGGATTTTTCACTGATAAAAGGTTTTCACTGAAATCCATGTAAAAAACCTTTTTTCTCAAATAGAATTATGTGAAAGGACAAGTTTTGAAAATTTGCACTTCATTGCACTGTAATTATATGATAAGAATGACTTTCCCAGTAGTTTAGAGTGGTTTCCACAGTATTAGATACCAGATTTCCACTAGTAAGAATAATTATTTTGGTGTTGTTTTTTTATAAAATCTACATTTTGCATAATTTCTCTGTCAAAATGCACTTTTAGGCACAAGAAAATTTTATAGAATGCTTTAACAGGGCCTGTGTATTGTAATTTAAGGTTATCATCAGAAGTTTTGTCCTTGTTTTGACTAGTGAAGGTATACTGGAAGAAATTAATTATACATACACATTGTATTCAAAATAAATCAATATAGCGATAAAAGTGTCATTGCCTTATAGTGCCTAAACAACTTTATTTTTTTCAGAAATGGACAAAATGCACAGATTTATTCAGAATGTCATACCGATGAAGATCACATAAAATATTTGGAAAAATCAGAACTATGGATTTCAATATGGGACAATATCCCTAATGCGCCTTGAAATGAGGAACTCAAAAGTCACGTGTAAACAAAAATCTCTGTGTAGTGATAGTTGACACATTTCTATGATAAACAAATGACTGAGCTGAACCATTTGTGTTAATTTAGAAAGTAGGGGAACACAGAATAAATGTGTAAAAACTATGGAGCTATTAAATGTGTTCAAAGTATTAAACTTTCAAAGAACTTATTGTGTTAAAATGGGATTTTTACCACGAGGAGCCGCATCACAAAAGGATACTCGGGTTTGCTAATTTATGGAAAAAGTAATCTCACTGCACTCGAAAATTTAACCACATATGTGAAAATGTCTCAGCTTGAAACGAGCCATCATACATATCCAAGTTAACGATATGGACTGAGCAACAGAAGAAAACGTTACCATTACCGCCTATGGAGAAACTAATACGCATCTTGACCCAAGATCTAAGAATAATTCCAGAGATATCTTAAGATAATTTCACCTTGTACACCACAGAAAATTGTGAAAATGATGGTTAGTAGTTTTTTATTTATACCTAGTTATCAGAAATGGTTTAAGATAAATATTATTGATAAAGATCAGCAAAACTCAATGAAATTTTCGCTTTTAAAATGCATTACTGGCACGGGCTGAACACTTTTTAGGCACAATCATAACTTTGTTTACCTCCGAGACATCCGAAAGGAATTGTTTATTTAATTGAAAAGGCAAGAAATAACTTAATATTATTAAATTGTAAGTAAACATGACACAATATAGTCTTTGTTATGTAATTATCACTCTGGTCTACAGGAATAACTGATAATCAAGGGAGATAACACACTTCATACGAGTAAAGTGAGATACATCATCACATGTGCTTTTATTCTATGATTTGACCCTGGTCAGTAGATTTTAATATGCAAATAAACAGAAAAACATGTACATGTATTAATAAAATCATGAATTATTATTTTTAATGCACATGAGCAAAACACAAGATATTGTCATTTCTCAGTGAAAAGGGGAGGGTCAAACCTTTTGAAAACAATATTGCTGCACCTATTCAACTATTAAGCTAGTTAGCTACTACTCATTGCTTCTAATATAAAAGGTTTAAATGAAGGTGGCTTAGCCACAAGGGAGAAGCGTTTTCTTTCTTTGTGATAAAACTTTCAAGAATTAGATTTTTCTCTCAATAATACTTATGTATTTAAATTAAATGATAACACAGCCTGAGTAAATTTTTTGTCTTATTTCAGTTCCAGACATATCATTACTTTTTAACATGAGATGGCAAACTAGAGGTTTAAAAAAGTCCTGAATAACTGGTAAGCATTTTGTTTTATTAGGCAAGCTCTAAATTGTTTATTTATGGTATTTATGCAATTGAAATTACAGTCGGTATGTTAGAAATATGCTAATATGAAAACTGTTGCTATGGTCTTGATATTAAATGAAAATACTTAGTTACTGACCTTTTCGACTCAATATTTCGAGTTAAATCTTGCGGCAACTGTTTCTCATGTAACACTGCAAACTATAATTAGCACTATTTTGATCTGTCGTTATTTAATGACGCCATAATACATGTGATGTCACAATGTTTCCTTTAATACCTCATGTGGATTTTTCACTGATAAAAGGTTTTCACTGAAATCCATGTAAAAAACCTTTTTTCTCAAATAGAATTATGTGAAAGGACAAGTTTTGAAAATTTGCACTTCATTGCACTGTAATTATATGATAAGAATGACTTTCCCAGTAGTTTAGAGTGGTTTCCACAGTATTAGATACCAGATTTCCACTAGTAAGAATAATTATTTTGGTGTTGTTTTTTTATAAAATCTACATTTTGCATAATTTCTCTGTCAAAATGCACTTTTAGGCACAAGAAAATTTTATAGAATGCTTTAACAGGGCCTGTGTATTGTAATTTAAGGTTATCATCAGAAGTTTTGTCCTTGTTTTGACTAGTGAAGGTATACTGGAAGAAATTAATTATACATACACATTGTATTCAAAATAAATCAATATAGCGATAAAAGTGTCATTGCCTTATAGTGCCTAAACAACTTTATTTTTTTCAGAAATGGACAAAATGCACAGATTTATTCAGAATGTCATACCGATGAAGATCACATAAAATATTTGGAAAAATCAGAACTATGGATTTCAATATGGGACAATATCCCTAATGCGCCTTGAAATGAGGAACTCAAAAGTCACGTAAACAAAAATCTCTGTGTAGTGATAGTTGACACATTTCTATGATAAACAAATGACTGAGCTGAACCATTTGTGTTAATTTAGAAAGTAGGGGAACACAGAATAAATGTGTAAAACTATGGAGCTATTAAATGTGTTCAAAGTATTAAACTTTCAAAGAACTTATTGTGTTAAAATGGGATTTTTACCACGAGGAGCCGCATCACAAAAGGATACTCGGGTTTGCTAATTTATGGAAAAAGTAATCTCACTGCACTCGAAAATTTAACCACATATGTGAAAATGTCTCAGCTTCAAACGAGCCATCATACATATCCAAGTTAACGATATGGACTGAGCAACAGAAGAAAACGTTACCATTACCGCCTATGGAGAAACTAATACGCATCTTGACCCAAGATCTAAGAATAATTCCAGAGATATCTTAAGATAATTTCACCTTGTACACCACAGAAAATTGTGAAAATGATGGTTAGTAGTTTTTTATTTATACCTAGTTATCAGAAATGGTTTAAGATAAATATTATTGATAAAGATCAGCAAAACTCAATGAAATTTTCGCTTTAAAATGCATTACTGGCACGGGCTGAACACTTTTTAGGCACAATCATAACTTTGTTTACCTCCGAGACATCCGAAAGGAATTGTTTATTTAATTGAAAAAGGCAAGAAATAACTTAATATTATTAAATTGTAAGTAAACATGACACAATATAGTCTTTGTTATGTAATTATCACTCTGGTCTACAGGAATAACTGATAATCAAGGGAGATAACACACTTCATACGAGTAAAGTGAGATACATCATCACATGTGCTTTTATTCTATGATTTGACCCCTGGTCAGTAGATTTTAATATGCAAATAAACAGAAAAAACATGTACATGTATTAATAAAATCATGAATTATTATTTTTAATGCACATGAGCAAAACACAAGATATTGTCATTTCTCAGTGAAAAAGGGGGAGGGTCAAACCTTTTTGAAAACAATATTGCTGCACCTATTCAACTATTAAGCTAGTTAGCTACTACTCATTGCTTCTAATATAAAAGGTTTAAATGAAGGTGGCTTAGCCACAAGGGAGAAGCGTTTTCTTTCTTTGTGATAAAACTTTCAAGAATTAGATTTTTCTCTCAATAATACTTATGTATTTAAATTAAATGATAACACAGCCTGAGTAAATTTTTTGTCTTATTTCAGTTCCAGACATATCATTACTTTTTAACATGAGATGGCAAACTAGAGGTTTAAAAAAGTCCTGAATAACTGGTAAGCATTTTGTTTTATTAGGCAAGCTCTAAATTGTTTATTTATGGTATTTATGCAATTGAAATTACAGTCGGTATGTTAGAAATATGCTAATATGAAAACTGTTGCTATGGTCTTGATATTAAATGAAAATACTTAGTTACTGACCTTTTCGACTCAATATTTCGAGTTAAATCTTGCGGCAACTGTTTCTCATGTAACACTGCAAACTATAATTAGCACTATTTTGATCTGTCGTTATTTAATGACGCCATAATACATGTGATGTCACAATGTTTCCTTTAATACCTCATGTGGATTTTCACTGATAAAAGGTTTTCACTGAAATCCATGTAAAAAACCTTTTTTCTCAAATAGAATTATGTGAAAGGACAAGTTTTGAAAATTTGCACTTCATTGCACTGTAATTATATGATAAGAATGACTTTCCCAGTAGTTTAGAGTGGTTTCCACAGTATTAGATACCAGATTTCCACTAGTAAGAATAATTATTTTGGTGTTGTTTTTTTATAAAATCTACATTTTGCATAATTTCTCTGTCAAAATGCACTTTTAGGCACAAGAAAATTTTATAGAATGCTTTAACAGGGCCTGTGTATTGTAATTTAAGGTTATCATCAGAAGTTTTGTCCTTGTTTTGACTAGTGAAGGTATACTGGAAGAAATTAATTATACATACACATTGTATTCAAAATAAATCAATATAGCGATAAAAGTGTCATTGCCTTATAGTGCCTAAACAACTTTATTTTTTTCAGAAATGGACAAAATGCACAGATTTATTCAGAATGTCATACCGATGAAGATCACATAAAATATTTGGAAAAATCAGAACTATGGATTTCAATATGGGACAATATCCCTAATGCGCCTTGAAATGAGGAACTCAAAAGTCACGTGTAAACAAAAATCTCTGTGTAGTGATAGTTGACACATTTCTATGATAAACAAATGACTGAGCTGAACCATTTGTGTTAATTTAGAAAGTAGGGGAACACAGAATAAATGTGTAAAACTATGGAGCTATTAAATGTGTTCAAAGTATTAAACTTTCAAAGAACTTATTGTGTTAAAATGGGATTTTTACCACGAGGAGCCGCATCACAAAAGGATACTCGGGTTTGCTAATTTATGGAAAAAGTAATCTCACTGCACTCGAAAATTTAACCACATATGTGAAAATGTCTCAGCTTCAAACGAGCCATCATACATATCCAAGTTAACGATATGGACTGAGCAACAGAAGAAAACGTTACCATTACCGCCTATGGAGAAACTAATACGCATCTTGACCCAAGATCTAAGAATAATTCCAGAGATATCTTAAGATAATTTCACCTTGTACACCACAGAAAATTGTGAAAATGATGGTTAGTAGTTTTTATTTATACCTAGTTATCAGAAATGGTTTAAGATAAATATTATTGATAAAGATCAGCAAAACTCAATGAAATTTTCGCTTTTAAAATGCATTACTGGCACGGGCTGAACACTTTTTAGGCACAATCATAACTTTGTTTACCTCCGAGACATCCGAAAGGAATTGTTTATTTAATTGAAAAGGCAAGAAATAACTTAATATTATTAAATTGTAAGTAAACATGACACAATATAGTCTTTGTTATGTAATTATCACTCTGGTCTACAGGAATAACTGATAATCAAGGAGATAACACACTTCATACGAGTAAAGTGAGATACATCATCACATGTGCTTTTATTCTATGATTTGACCCTGGTCAGTAGATTTTAATATGCAAATAAACAGAAAAACATGTACATGTATTAATAAAATCATGAATTATTATTTTTAATGCACATGAGCAAAACACAAGATATTGTCATTTCTCAGTGAAAAAGGGGGAGGGTCAAACCTTTTTGAAAACAATATTGCTGCACCTATTCAACTATTAAGCTAGTTAGCTACTACTCATTGCTTCTAATATAAAAGGTTTAAATGAAGGTGGCTTAGCCACAAGGGAGAAGCGTTTTCTTTCTTTGTGATAAAACTTTCAAGAATTAGATTTTTCTCTCTCAATAATACTTATGTATTTAAATTAAATGATAACACAGCCTGAGTAAATTTTTTTGTCTTATTTCAGTTCCAGACATATCATTACTTTTTAACATGAGATGGCAAACTAGAGGTTTAAAAAAGTCCTGAATAACTGGTAAGCATTTTGTTTTATTAGGCAAGCTCTAAATTGTTTATTTATGGTATTTATGCAATTGAAATTACAGTCGGTATGTTAGAAATATGCTAATATGAAAACTGTTGCTATGGTCTTGATATTAAATGAAAATACTTAGTTACTGACCTTTTCGACTCAATATTTCGAGTTAAATCTTGCGGCAACTGTTTCTCATGTAACACTGCAAACTATAATTAGCACTATTTTGATCTGTCGTTATTTAATGACGCCATAATACATGTGATGTCACAATGTTTCCTTTAATACCTCATGTGGATTTTTCACTGATAAAAGGTTTTCACTGAAATCCATGTAAAAAACCTTTTTTCTCAAATAGAATTATGTGAAAGGACAAGTTTTGAAAATTTGCACTTCATTGCACTGTAATTATATGATAAGAATGACTTTCCCAGTAGTTTAGAGTGGTTTCCACAGTATTAGATACCAGATTTCCACTAGTAAGAATAATTATTTTGGTGTTGTTTTTTTTATAAAATCTACATTTTGCATAATTTCTCTGTCAAAATGCACTTTTAGGCACAAGAAAATTTTATAGAATGCTTTAACAGGGCCTGTGTATTGTAATTTAAGGTTATCATCAGAAGTTTTGTCCTTGTTTTGACTAGTGAAGGTATACTGGAAGAAATTAATTATACATACACATTGTATTCAAAATAAATCAATATAGCGATAAAAGTGTCATTGCCTTATAGTGCCTAAACAACTTTATTTTTTTCAGAAATGGACAAAATGCACAGATTTATTCAGAATGTCATACCGATGAAGATCACATAAAAATATTTGGAAAAATCAGAACTATGGATTTCAATATGGGACAATATCCCTAATGCGCCTTGAAATGAGGAACTCAAAAGTCACGTGTAAACAAAAATCTCTGTGTAGTGATAGTTGACACATTTCTATGATAAACAAATGACTGAGCTGAACCATTTGTGTTAATTTAGAAAGTAGGGGAACACAGAATAAATGTGTAAAACTATGGAGCTATTAAATGTGTTCAAAGTATTAAACTTTCAAAGAACTTATTGTGTTAAAATGGGATTTTTACCACGAGGAGCCGCATCACAAAAGGATACTCGGGGTTTGCTAATTTATGGAAAAAGTAATCTCACTGCACTCGAAAATTTAACCACATATGTGAAAATGTCTCAGCTTCAAACGAGCCATCATACATATCCAAGTTAACGATATGGACTGAGCAACAGAAGAAAACGTTACCATTACCGCCTATGGAGAAACTAATACGCATCTTGACCCAAGATCTAAGAATAATTCCAGAGATATCTTAAGATAATTTCACCTTGTACACCACAGAAAATTGTGAAAATGATGGTTAGTAGTTTTTTATTTATACCTAGTTATCAGAAATGGTTTAAGATAAATATTATTGATAAAGATCAGCAAAACTCAATGAAATTTTCGCTTTTAAAATGCATTACTGGCACGGGCTGAACACTTTTTAGGCACAATCATAACTTTGTTTACCTCCGAGACATCCGAAAGGAATTGTTTATTTAATTGAAAAGGCAAGAAATAACTTAATATTATTAAATTGTAAGTAAACATGACACAATATAGTCTTTGTTATGTAATTATCACTCTGGTCTACAGGAATAACTGATAATCAAGGGAGATAACACACTTCATACGAGTAAAGTGAGATACATCATCACATGTGCTTTTATTCTATGATTTGACCCCTGGTCAGTAGATTTTAATATGCAAATAAACAGAAAAAACATGTACATGTATTAATAAAATCATGAATTATTATTTTTAATGCACATGAGCAAAACACAAGATATTGTCATTTCTCAGTGAAAAAGGGGGAGGGTCAAACCTTTTTGAAAACAATATTGCTGCACCTATTCAACTATTAAGCTAGTTAGCTACTACTCATTGCTTCTAATATAAAAGGTTTAAATGAAGGTGGCTTAGCCACAAGGGAGAAGCGTTTTTCTTTCTTTGTGATAAAACTTTCAAGAATTAGATTTTTCTCTCTCAATAATACTTATGTATTTAAATTAAATGATAACACAGCCTGAGTAAATTTTTTTGTCTTATTTCAGTTCCAGACATATCATTACTTTTTAACATGAGATGGCAAACTAGAGGTTTAAAAAAGTCCTGAATAACTGGTAAGCATTTTGTTTTATTAGGCAAGCTCTAAATTGTTTATTTATGGTATTTATGCAATTGAAATTACAGTCGGTATGTTAGAAATATGCTAATATGAAAACTGTTGCTATGGTCTTGATATTAAATGAAAATACTTAGTTACTGACCTTTTCGACTCAATATTTCGAGTTAAATCTTGCGGCAACTGTTTCTCATGTAACACTGCAAACTATAATTAGCACTATTTTGATCTGTCGTTATTTAATGACGCCATAATACATGTGATGTCACAATGTTTCCTTTAATACCTCATGTGGATTTTTCACTGATAAAAGGTTTTCACTGAAATCCATGTAAAAAACCTTTTTTCTCAAATAGAATTATGTGAAAGGACAAGTTTTGAAAATTTGCACTTCATTGCACTGTAATTATATGATAAGAATGACTTTCCCAGTAGTTTAGAGTGGTTTCCACAGTATTAGATACCAGATTTCCACTAGTAAGAATAATTATTTTGGTGTTGTTTTTTTATAAAATCTACATTTTGCATAATTTCTCTGTCAAAATGCACTTTTAGGCACAAGAAAATTTTATAGAATGCTTTAACAGGGCCTGTGTATTGTAATTTAAGGTTATCATCAGAAGTTTTGTCCTTGTTTTGACTAGTGAAGGTATACTGGAAGAAATTAATTATACATACACATTGTATTCAAAATAAATCAATATAGCGATAAAAGTGTCATTGCCTTATAGTGCCTAAACAACTTTATTTTTTTCAGAAATGGACAAAATGCACAGATTTATTCAGAATGTCATACCGATGAAGATCACATAAAATATTTGGAAAAATCAGAACTATGGATTTCAATATGGGACAATATCCCTAATGCGCCTTGAAATGAGGAACTCAAAAGTCACGTGTAAACAAAAATCTCTGTGTAGTGATAGTTGACACATTTCTATGATAAACAAATGACTGAGCTGAACCATTTGTGTTAATTTAGAAAGTAGGGAACACAGAATAAATGTGTAAAAACTATGGAGCTATTAAATGTGTTCAAAGTATTAAACTTTCAAAGAACTTATTGTGTTAAAATGGGATTTTTACCACGAGGAGCCGCATCACAAAAGGATACTCGGGGTTTGCTAATTTATGGAAAAAGTAATCTCTTCACTTTTAACCACATATGTGAAAATGTCTCAGCTTCAAACGAGCCATCATACATATCCAAGTTAACGATATTTAACCACATATGTGAAAATGTCAGTAAGAGTTTATAACAGCTTATTCTTAATTAATTTCGAGCATGCATCATACATATCCAAGTTTAGCCATAGCGATATGGACTGAGCAACAGTCCGAAATGGATATGTCTGTCGGACTGAGACTTGAAGTAAGGTTTGGATAGGGGTAAAATTCAGCATTGCTACATGCCACATACATAAATGTGTCCACTCATTGAAGATTTGTTTGAAGGTTTTTGAAAATGCAGAGAATTTGACACTTTTCGTACACGAGGCCTCGTACCATTCCTACAGTACATGACAACGTAGTTATAATACATCTCGCATAGCCAAACAGAGGCTCCTCGTTTTTCTCGTCAACCTTTGGGGTCTCCTGAAATACAGTAAATATATAAATTTTCCAGAATTAAGATAAAAGATTCTAATTAACAACCGTCAAGTTGTTTGATAAAAAAAATCAAGTTTTGAATCTGTTCTATCTATGGAAAATATTCGCTTTCCCTAACTATTATAGTTTTCAAGAAAATAGACAACACCAAAAATGAGTGAAACTTGTCATTCAATTCCATTAACACCTAGAAAGTTTTGTCATATTGACTTATCTGACGATTCGTTTGCTAGTTACAGTTTCTCTCTGTCTACTGTAGTTTTTGCTCTCCCCATTTTAACAAAAAAAGAATAGAAATCGGCATTGAAGGGCAATAACGCCTATAGGAGTCGACTGACTATTTCGGTCATTTTATATTATAATTTATTCATTTATATTTCGTTATTTTGCCATATGGCATTGTCAGTTACTCTTCGCCGGACTGTGTTAACGAGTTTTGAATGTCCCAAGGGTATTGATTGCCCATCTCTTTTTTGTTGTAGATTTTGATTGGTTAAAATTTTCTCTTTTTCTATGAAAGTTTTTAAAACGATAAGCGACAATTAAAAAGAGCAGTGTGTGATAAGGGCCTTATTTAGCCTATTTATGTACTGAAATTTTAAATTTCAATTTGTTGTGACTTTTTTTTTTTACCCATCGAGTCACGATAAATGCAGTTGTGAAAATACAGTGGTTTGGGTCATGTTTTGCAGTTTTTGGACTCGCACATAAAGAGCCAACATAGGAAGTTATTAAACCAAGGATTCCAGGTGGTGCCGTGGAACATATTACGCACGGCATCACAAGTTCGTTGACCGTTATGAAATACATGTTTCACAAATGACGACGAATATGTTCCAATTGTCGTAACCATAATCTCGTCCTACTTTCCAGGTATGTGAATTCACCAAATTAGACTTGTCACCAATTTTGTACTTACATGATAATGTTTACTTATTTTTCGGCTTGCACAAGGTCATGCGTTTCTCAGATTGTTTATGACGTCCTTATACTAAATACGTTGGATGTGTACTGATTTATACTTTAGTCTGAGATACCATGATTTATTTATTAGTTTGAATTTGAACTACTTTTCAGTAACTACGAGTTCTCTAATATCGGTGCTTTGTATCTATTGCATTTTTGTTAGTTGCTTTGTGCCTCGTACCGATTGTTTGAGTTGAACCAACTGCAACAGATTTTTATAGTTTGTTCTTATGTTACGCTGTTACACCGGTACCACTGTCCCATGTTAGGGGAGGGTTGAACGTTTAACCACGCCACAATCTTTATGTACATGTATATAAAAATAAGGAAATGTGGTACGATTGACAATGAGACAAATATCCACCAAAGTTCGAATGAGGTGGATATAAGCAAGTATAGGTAACCTCACGGCCTTCAACAATGAGAAAACCCCGTACCGTATAGTCGACTAAAAGGCTCCGACATGAAACATACGAAACAATTCAATTGAGAAAACCAACGGCCTAGTTCATAACTAAACAATTTACAAAAAACAAATATGACAGACATGAACCAACGACATTTACTTAACTACAGGCTCCTGGCTTGGGACAGGCACAATAGAATGTGGCGGGGTTAAAAATGTTTGAAGGCGCAAACCCTCCCCTAACCCGGGACAGTGGTGTAACGGCACAACACAAGGAAAAACGGTACAAAACAATGAAAGAAGCAGCAATGAAGGAAAACCACTACATTACAGGCTCCTGACTTGGGTCAGGCACATATAGAATTTGGTGGGGTTAGACATGTTTGAAGGCACCAACTCCCCCTTTACTTGGGACAGTGGTGTAACAGTACAACATGAGAACAAACTATAAAAATCAGTTGAAAAGGGCTTATCTAAAAAAAACACAGACCAGACGTGGCAGGGTATTTATAAAACATAAATATATCCTTAAAAACAAAAACAAAAAGATACAAAGAGCAGATCTGAGTGTACTCGCAGTTACTGAAAGCTTGTTCAAATCCAATAACAACAAATATCTAAGTCTAAAATATCAATTAGTACACATCCAACAGCCAATGGATTTAGTGTAAAGACGTCAGAGAAAAAAATGACCTTGTGCAATACCAAAATATAGGTATCGACAGATTGTAGTACCGTGAATGTGAATATGTGTATACCAATAACATTTAGTATGGTTTTATTAACTGATAACAAAATCAATATTTATACAAATAAAAATAATATTCAAAGATCTAATTACAGTGTTGAATTGGTAACTTGTTTAAGTTTATTTAAAGGATTGATAAGTTTATCCGGATCGTATCTAAATTTCTGGGAAACAACATCACAGTCAAAATTAGGATGACTTTTGTGCTATTCCGTTTAGAATTTTTACAGGAATATCAAAACTTCGAAACCAAATCTATGTATCTATGGAAGAATTTAGTAAAGGTTTTAATTAATATTTGTGCTTACGAAATCCCCGACCTTATAATTTACCGTAATACATAGATAACGCTCATTGAAATCCAAAACGTCACTACAGACACGGGCATAACGAATGAGTTATTTATATATAGAACCGTAAGATGGTGCCAAAGGAACAGCACTGTCCAAAAGGAAAATTAACAATAAGGAAAGAAAAATCGTCCCTTTTGTTGTTAATTTTTGTGAAGAGTTTTTTGTGTAAAATTGAAATATCTAAATCTAGGAAAGGACAGTTATTGCTGTTTATATTTGATGTATTTAAAGTAAGTTCCTAAGGGTAAATTTTGACAGTATATTCAGAGAATTCTTGGTTATTCAAGGAAAACATATCATCAAGATAACGGTAAGTGTAGTTGAATTTATCAACTAAAATGAATTTAGACGGACCTTTACTGAATTTGGCCATACATTGTGATTCATAACAGTAAAGGAACAAGTCTGCTATTAAAGGAACACAATTGGTTCCCATAGGAATACCTACAACCTGTCGATCAATATCCCTTTAGTTTCTTTCGCCTCTCTTTAACAGTTTAGTTATTTCAACAAGTTATTATGACTAACAACGTACATGTATGTTGTTATACAAGTTAAACTTGACAGCGTTCCTGATAGCATGTATATGTAATTATAAGCTTCAAACGGAGCAAATTCAATACTGTATATGTTTATAAATACTTAAAAAGAAACTTCCTCGTGCAAACTTTACCTTGGACAATGCGCAAAATTCATTACACTGAAAATTTAAATTAGTCACTATGACTATTCAGTTGGTCAAATATTAGCCGGAAGGTAGTCAACAGCATATATGACTACCCATCAAGTCATTGTGATTACCTGCACGGTCAATTTGACTATTTAAGTGGTCACAGCACCACGTGGTGTAGAGTATCGGTTTTCACGCGCACTCTTTCGCGTTGCCTTTGTTCCCTAGATCGTGTAGATGTAAACAAACCAGAAGGCACGAAACTATTATTCTGTCAACTAAACCAATCGTTTAAAGTAAGTATCATGTATATTTGTTTTAATTTATACTTACAAAAATTAAATTTAAGGAAAAGAAGTGTAATGAATGTAATATCGACACATGTTGACGTAATGACAATAAAAAAGGGGGAGATATGTATACGGGATAGCAATTTTGATACACATAAAACGTATTGTCGATTGAAAAGAGTATTTAGCGATATCTTTTTTTCTACTGACCAAAAGCTGTTAAAAATAAACACTGCAATCGATATTTACAACAATAAATTAAAAAAAACCTCATGGTGACTGTCAAGATTCTGGTGCTTACATTGCAATGCTGTGATATAGGATGAGTTACTGTCAAGATCCAGGTGCTTACATTACATTGTTGTGGTACAAGATGGGTGGATGTCAAGATCCTGGTGCTTACATTACAATGTTGTGATATAGGATGGGTGGCTGTCAAGATCCCGGTGCTTACATTACAATGTTGTGGTATAAGATGAGTGGCTGTCAAGTTCCCGGTGCTTACATTACAATGTTGTGGTATAAGATGGGTGACTGTCAAGATCCTGGTGCTTACATTACAATGTTGTGGTATAAGATGGGTGACTGTCAAGATCCTGGTGCTTACATTACAATGTTGTGTTATAAGATGGGTGGCTGTCAAGATCCCGGTGCTTACATTACAATGTTGTGGTATAAGATGAGTGACTAAATCACGAGGTCAAAGATTTTAAAACTAGGTTTTTTCTTTTAACTTTTAACATGACTGACATACATTATTTATTGTTATTTTTTAGCTTCTAAAATGATATAACTATATTTTTCAGCAAATGAAGACATTGCTATTTGTATGAACACAGCTGAGAAATTTTTGACCAGAGAGAATATTACACTGACACATGCAGAGTTGATACCGACAAAATATCTGAAATAAACACTTCAAATTCTGACATACTGAAAATGTATAAAATATATATTTAAGTTGGGATATCATAATGTATGTAAAAATTAGTTTATAATAAATATATTTTCTTTATTTGATTGTTAGAACTCAATATATGTACTTGAGTAATAGTAACACATGCAAACTTAAGATATAGGAAGGTTTTGAACATTGGGCACTTTGTGGTCCTATACTGTTGTCATTGTTAGCATTGCTGCTGTGGTGTTTTTAATGATATTATATTCCAGATGTGTTTGTCAATCCTATGGAAGAGAAACATCATAAAGTAGAATAATAGAAGATATGAAACATAAAAATACAAAACGGATAGAAGCGCTCCCAAAGTAAAACAGTAGTACAAAAACACAACACAAATTAAAATAACAGTCTAACAGTCTATTGGTCATGACTATTCACAGTAATCATGTTGACTAACCATCATGGTCACTTTCGACCATTTCAATAAGTCATATGGACTGCCTTCAATTGTCAAACTGACAAATGTGCATAGTCAATTGAACAATTCAATTCGTCAAAACGAGTATAACATATAGTCATTTTGACTTCTTAACATAGTCATAATTACCACCCTACTCCGTCAAATGTGACTAACCTTCTAGTCAAACGACTAAGAGCATAGTCAAAATGATTAAAGTGCATTGTCATCTAGAGGACAGTCAAAATGACCAATTAAATTAGTCAAATTGACTTATTTAGATTTTCAGTGTTACGTACATTTTAAAAGAAGTCTTTAGTTGATTATTTTGAAATTTTGTCAACACTATTGCTATCACTTCATCGGACATCGATAAGGTTATGCGGAACGATTTCAATGTATTTAAGGCTTTCTAAAGAATAAAAACGTATTTGACTTTCCAAGGTTGTTGGCTGTGCATCAAACGTAGCAACTAACGTGGAGTTTGATGTCAATATTTCATCTGAGCGGAAGCTTTCAGGAACTATTATGTAATGACATTGATTACATCATGAAAGAAAAATACAATTACACTATCAAAATTGATACTCGTACAAGAAGCGTGCAGTTTAGCGTAGTCTTCCGGAAGTGTATGTAATGACTTAGTTGTGGCATTTCATTTACAAATTAAATCAATCATTTCAATTTACATGCACTAAAATCAATCAGAAAAATTATTTGTCGTTCAAATAAATATGAATATGATATGATTTAACGAAGTAAACAGGTAAAAGAAGATACAACTTTGTGCATATATGATTTTTAGAGGGAGAGTGAAGTGTCGAGTGATTTTATGTAGAACTTGCTGTGTTAACATTGTTCAACTTGAGACTTGAGATAACATGATAGTATAAGGAAGATGATGAGTTGGCCCTATGTGCATCAAAGCACCCAGAGGATTAAGTAAATAGTTAATAAGTGAACTTACTATACATATAAAAATAAGAAGATGTGGTATGATTGTCAATAAGACAACTCTCCACAAGAGACCAAATGACACAGAAATTAACAACTATAGGTCACCGTACGGTCTTCAACAATGAGCAAAGCCCATACCGCATAGTCAGCTATAAAAGGCCCCGAAATGACAAATGTAAAACTATTCAAACGAGAAAACTAACGGCCTGATTTATGTACAAAATAATGAACGAAAAACAAATATAATATACAGCAACAAACGACAACCACTGAATTACAGGCTCCTAACTTGGCACAGGCACATGCAGAATGTGGCGGGGTTAAACATGTTAGCGGGCGCCCCCCCTTCCCCAACCTACCCATGTATGTTTCGTTCAAGCATTCTGATAATATCATAGTCGAAATATTCAAAGTAATGCAGTTTTATTTTTAGAGGGTTTGTTTACCTTTAATATGCTATTCATTACTGCTGATTGCCATATATTCATGTGCCTTTCAATAATGTATTATACTCCCGCTGCAAAGTAGCGGGCTTTATAGTTTTTAACTCGTAAGTCCATCGGTCATTTTCGTTTCCGAATGCTAACTCAAACACTTAATGTCAGATTGCAACCTTACTTTGATATATGGTCTTATTTAATGAGAGGAAGATCCCTATTGTTTTGGGGTCAAAAGTCAAGGTAGTAGTTTCTGAAAATAGACTGACATTTGTGTAGAAAAGTGGAAACATGATGCTTTATCAAATACTACAGATGGGATTGCAAATCAGCTTGAATATAGTCACATATAATGAGAGGAAGATCTTGATGCTACTCTGTCTAAGTCCAAGGTTAAAGTTACTAATAGAATTATACACAAATTTGTGTAGAAAAGTGGTTTTAGGATGCATTAAATTGGATTGCAATCTTACTCGGAAATGTGTTCATATAGGATTAAGAAGGGAGGTTTCCTGCTGATTTTCAAGTCACTTGGTGTAAAGTCAAGGTCATACAAAATATATCATAATTAGGGGCGCATTGCATTTGCGCCAATTTTTACAAAATCCAATCTTTCATTTGCGCCACCAGGTTATATTTCATTTGCGCAAAAAAATAAAAACTACATTTGCACCATTTTACAGGTAAAATAACGGAAAAATTTGAATTTTCATTGATATATATATCGTGAATACGATTTTTTAATGGTATTCTCTCTGGGTATTCAAATGAGTTCATACTCATTTCTAATACAAAACTGAGAGTCACTTTGGCTTAAAATCATATAGTGTTCACATGTTTGAGGTGTCAAGACGGACAATGTCAATTCGGGGACAAACAAAATTAGTCTGTAATTTACGATGACCACACATATTGGTTATCTTATGTTCTGAAAAGTAGATACAAGTCGTTTAGTGGTACCAAAACAACTTGAAAAGCCAGAATAACAACAGATATGGACAACAACAAAAATATAAAAACTTTCAACTAAGACAACCATGGTTTGTGCAACGTATCAGTGTATAACGCTTTCATTATGGTTCTAGATGACTAATATCTGATGAATATGTTTTATTATGCAAACAAAAACTGTGTTTTAAAATTATTGTTAAACATTTCTTTCGAATAAATCTATTTTTTATCTTATTTACCTGTATTTACCTGTATTATTGGCGCAAATGAAATATGGTTTGTGGAGAAAATAAAAGATTTTTTTTTTTGAAATGCCAATTGGCACAAAAGCAAAGCACCGAAAATTAAGACAATATTACTGTCTAAAATCATGATTTACATTTGGCGTTGGGTATGTGAGCTTGCTCCCTAAAGGTTCTTTAATTTTCGCTAGTATTTCACAAACACTGGAAATCAATTTATCTCATCTTAAAACATAACTTCCAAAATCAAATTAAACTAAGAATTAACGACTGACTATCTTTTTGCGGTAAATGAATTTTGGAGCCTAAAATGTTTGTTTGCAATATACGGTAGTAAACATGTGCTGGTCTCTCAAAATGTTGCTACATTGGTCTCATTATGATAAAATGCTAGTGGCGATAGTGATACGACTAATATATCTTTATATGTACTATACATTTGTAAAAACAAACCCAACTAATACAGATCAATAACACACAATTGTAAACAATATAAAGTAATGAGATTGAAATTACAAAAGCGTGTATGAACGTACAATAATTCACCGTGATGTGAATATGGAATAATTACCCCTTAGAGTGTTTTTTCAATAGAACTGGGTGTTATAAAGGAAGTTTTATTTTGCACTCATTAACAAAATTTATGTTTAGTATCTGGTCCAGGTTTAATTTATTTTTGAACACAAGTATTTTTGTTTAGCTCTGAACAATCCCCTTTATATAGAAACTAAAAACGAGAAACAGAAAAGCCTTGGACTGTAAATATTTTTCATAGTTTTCTAAAAGATCCCCTCTCCCCAATAAAAAATCATGAAAACTATAAAAATAAAAGAAACAATTTCTAAAGCTTGATAAACACATCTCCAAATGTTTCGACATTATTATATAAAATAAAATTGAGGATGGAAATGGGGAATATGTCAAAGAGACAACAACCCGACCAAAGAGCAGACAACAGCCGAAGGCCACAATGGGTCTCCAACGCAGCGAGAAAATCCCGCACCCGGAGGTGGTTCTCAGCTGGCCCCTTAATAAAATTTTGTACTAGTTCAGTGAAAATGGACGTCACACTAAACTCCAAAACATATAAATGAACTAAAATTAAAAAACATACAAGACTAACAAAGGCCAGAGGCTCCTGACTTGGGACAGGCGCAAAAATGCGGCGGGGTTAAACATGTTTTGTGAGATCTCAACCCTCCCCCTATACCTCTAGCCAATGTAGAAAAAAAACACATAACAATACGCACAGTAAAACTCAGTTTAAAAGAAGTCCGAGTCCGATGTCAGAATAGGTAACAAAAGAAACTAAGCAAAATGACAATGATACATACATTTACAAAGGACTACTAGCAGTAACTGACATGCCAGCTCCAGACCTCAATTAAACTGATTGAAAGATTATGTCTTCATCATATGAAAATCAAGTACAATCCCTCCCGTTAGGGGTTTAGTATTATACAATCATAAAATATATGAGAAGATCATAACTCGTATCATGCCAACAAATGGTTTTAGAATAATAGTGTTTATTTCCGATGCAAAGACCCTATGAGTGAATCAATATTAATATCAAAATATGCAATCCTTAATGACTTGACAACAGTATCGTAACTATATCCTTTCCAAATAAGTCTGTTTAAAGGTTTGGTTAGCTTTTTAGGTTAATGCCGACATTTTTGTGCTTTGTAAAGAATATTACCATAAAATATTGGATGTGAAATACCTGAACGTATAAGATGTCTGCATGTTGATTTATATTTACGAATGATGTCCTTGTACCGATGATAAAATTTAGTAAATGTTTTGACTAGTTTTTGATATTGAAAACCCTGGTGTAATAATTTTTCAGTAATACAGAGATTTCTTTCGTTGAAATCAAATACGTTGTTACAAACACGAGCGAATCGAACAAGTTGAGATATATAAACACCATAAGAAGGTGACAAGGGAACGTCACCATCTAAAAATGGATAATTAACAATAGGGAATGAAAAATCATCTCTTTTATCATAAATTTTGGTATTAAGCTTCCCGTTAAAGATAAAGATATCAAGATCCAGGAAAGGGCAGTGTTCATTGTTAGTATTAGCTTTATTTAAAGTCAGTTCGACAGGATAAATCTCTATAGTGTAGATATACTAAGTCGTCATTATTGAGAGCCAATATAACATCTAAATATCTAAAAGTGTTATTAAATTTTTGAATCAGATGTTGTTTCGATGGGTCTTTGCTGATTTTAGTCATAAACTGTAACTCATAACAATACAGAAACAGGTCCGCAATAAGTGATGCACAGTTAGTCCCCATGGGAATTCCGATAACCTGACGATATACGGAATCTCCATAGCGAACAAAAATGTTATCTAGTAAAACTTCAAGGGCAGTTATAGTATCAAAGCAGGTCCAATTGACATAGTTCTTTTGTTTGTTGTTACTAAAAAATGATCTAAAAGAGTTTGAACATATATATTCGCATTCTGACTTTTTAAATGCCCATTTAATCAGGTGTGTGATGTTTCTCTTAATAAGATTATGAGGCAAAGTGGTATATAGGGTAGAAAAATCAAAACTTTGAACAGATTCGAAATCACCAATATAAGCATGCAATTTATCAAGTACTTCCAACGAATTTTTGACACTCCAAAAGTAATTAATTCCACTATTTTCAAAAGCCTTATTTGAACAATTTGTTACCAGGTTTTTGATTGTACCAAGTGTACTAGTAAGTAGAATAGATAGTTTAGTAGTGGAACAATGGCTTGAAGACGAAATAAATCTATATTTGTAAGGAGTTTTCTATTTCTTCATGAATGCACTGATTCGTTTGAAAATATGTAAACATTTCAAAGCTGCATATATGATATATATTATATTTTTTTCTCTTCGTGATTATGAACTAGCATAACCTTTAAACTACATATGCATGTACCTGTCTTTTGCCAGGTAACTACTCCATGCATGGTTATATTAAATATTAAGGGATAAGTTTATATTGATAAAAAACTTAAACTTTTAACTACAAAAAAGAAAATAAAAGGGAAAAAGAAAATATAAGAATAAAACTTAAACTCTTAACTACAAAAAAAGAAAACAAAAGGAAAAAAAAAGACAAAATAAAAAACACAATAAAACGCTGTGGTACTACTTTGACCAAGACAAGTTATTCAGGGACAAGAAGACACTATGTTATCGTGGATCTTTCTCACAAATGAAAGCTCTTTCAACTGTACACTGAACGTCATTCCACTTATGACCGTATCGTCCAGCTAGTACCATGCAATGCTGGTTACCATTGCCATTATCTGGCTGATTTGTTGACATCCAGTCATAGAACAATCCACTCCCGTGCAAATTTATAAGGACACCGCTGTGTTCCCACAGAAAAGTGCCCTCAGTTTGTAGGTCAGAACCTCCAATAAAAAAATCTTTTGATCCTAGAAGTACAAATTTTCATTCAGTTAAATAAATCACATTGACCACGACTGAACCAACGATTACATAAAATAAGCATTCATTGTCAAAGATGTACAATTAATTTTTACGATAGTTAGAAACAAAGAAAACCGATGTTCGTAGATCTGTTCTCTTGTTTTGTAGAGAGTAAAATCTTGTAAATTTTAACAATGTACGTATACATATATTTTTAATAACTTGCGATTTAATTTTCGCCTAAATCTGAAATAATTTATTTATGAAGATTCATAAAATATCTATCCCAGTTCAGTTAAGGTAAAACAAATGTCGAGTTGTGCTAATGTTTTCAAGATTTTTATGTCTTCATTTCCCAACAAAATAAGCTAATACTTATATTTTGTTCCATTTGTTCTCTCCCTTCCGTTCTTTTAGAATTCATACTAACAAACTGTTTTACACACAAGTTTTAATTTGTGTCTTTATGAAATGAATATGGGGATCATATCTAGGAACCAGTAGGTAAACGATACGAATAATCCTATGAATATTAAGTCATCTTAAAGTTCATATTGATTAGCTTTTAAGTACTTAACTGAAATGTAATAATATAAATCTAAATTACCTAAAGACCCTACATAATCTTTTACCAGCTGATTTTCTTCCGCTGTTTCTAAGGTTGCTAAATAACCACCGTTATTTTTACAAATTTCCTGCAATACAATTATATCTCGTTATTACATAAGTTAAAAAAAGAACATATTTTTAAGTGATGAACATTTATAGATTACTTCATTTCACATGATAATCACAATATCTATAATAAATGGAGTTTCAACATTTAATCTAAGTGAATTTTTAACTGTTAAACTCCGACTTAAAAAAAAACCAAAAAAATACACTGCAGTGAATTGATAATTGCATTTAATCCCTTTCTATTTATCTATACCTTCATAATCTTTATATAACGTTTGAAGCATGTTTTTGTTAGGTTGAAGGCCCAACTCTAACCTTAAAAGCAGACAAGTAAAAGAGCTGTGCATTTACTTTAGGTTCGAGTGCAAGGAATTCTTTTATGCATTGAAATAATATACAATTTTCCTTCTTGTCCATAAAATCATTAAAATGTGTCCAAGCAAAATGCTGTGATTTACTTAGAACTGACAACTATGGTTGAAAAAAAGTAAATTTGGTCGAAATAAACGAATAAATGTCTACATTACAAACATAATTACACCTCAGATAAAAACAAGTTGCTTTCTTTAAAAAAAGAAAAGCAATACGTGAACCCAAGACCGCTGACTGGCAAAAAAAATGTTGCTGAATTTCTTTGCTTTCGATTTGAAATATTTGACTGTGAATGAGGTAATGATGATGTAGAAACACATATATTAAAATATGTAATTGTAATTAGAAAAGTGTATACAGCTACCATTTCAATTTACCTCTTAAGCCTCCACTATTTTATTTATTTATTACTTAGGAGTGTACATTTTCTTCGTGTTTAATGTACAAAGTCCTGGTCCTAATGTAATTCCTATTTTCTGCAGACCGTATGTCTAAGAGATATTGCAGAGAGATCGCAATATAAATTTCCGCACTCAATTTGCTTCATAATCTGGATGCAGGTATTCTATCGTTCATACTCTTCATATTTTGTTTCTTGGATGCCTTCAATTTTTATACTAATTATTGAAGCTGTACATAGTATGTGACAAAAATACATGATCTTTTTGTAAATGTAATTTCTTTGTGAAATATTGGATATCAGGACAGTGTAAGTGTTAAAGTCTGTACAAGTCACATATTGGACAATTAGATGTGGATATTTCCATTACTTGTCTTAATTCAGCACCAGTATGAACTTGACACGTGACTTTGAAGCATGTTTTTTCATAAGGTATATTGAACTCCAGTGTTTCTTTATTTTATTTTCTTTACTGTCCTAATGACTTTTACCCATCACATTCTTTCGTATAAATTAATTCTTTTGAGAGCATAATCAGGTATTCATAATAATTGTAAGTATATGAGAGGTATGGTGTGTTATTTACGCCCTCAAGAGCAAAGGAACCCTAATAAGTTGCTTCACATTGAAGTAAGCTTCAAATGGTAATTAGACTTTCAATTTCTCTATACCATTTCTCCCATGAGTGGTTAGTCACAAATAGATAAGCCTTCAAAACCAACATGAATATTAATACTAATGATGTATACAGTTTTCATCTTTTTAAGAAACAAAAACTATGGACACTAGTTTCAAGGCATATAAATTTATCGATTTAAGTAAATGAAGCAGCAGAAACTGTTTAAAAAATTCCGAAAATTCAACATTAATTATAAATTAACAATAGGAAGTTTTTATTGATGAACATTTTTATTTTAAACAATCAGTCTTACTTTACATTTTCAGATCAGATAGCGCTAAGACACTAAAAGTGAAAAAGTCGGATTACTATCCTCAATAATCTGGAATGTCCTATCATTGTCTGAACGCAGTCAGATACGTTCATAACAGATTCCTGACAGATAAGTCGTGATCATTGTAGTATACTTTTGACTTATAATTTTGAATAATAATAAAAAAAAAAAAAAAAATGCATGAAATTTAAAAAGGAGGGTCATTTGCCTGTTTGTCAGATCTGAAGTACCTGTTTTGGTACATCCGAATTTCCGGGAACCAGTTCTCTCTTATATGCCATTAAAGGTATGTTGATTTTATCAGTACAATACCCCATAAGGTGTTGCTTTGGCATGCAATGATTGCCACTTTATTTGAACTTAAAACAGAAGAGCTGTGCCTGCTTGAAATTGAGGAAGTTAACATAGAAAGCAATGGGGCCATGAGTTAGTGGTGTACTTCCAGCAGAGACTTATCAATCGATTATAAAACGGTATAAAATGAGGAACGTAGTAATAACGTTAACATGATTATTGTAAAACATTATTTTCGTTTTTGAAAGATGCAAGGATTTAAAATTCTAGTAAATTGAAACCATGCAACTATTTTTCTTTTCATTCGCTACAGTTTATATTTTAGATTTCAATTTATTTATGTGCATCCCTGAGAAATTAATTCACTGTTAAAACCTGTGGAACATAATATAACATTTTTATATTCTTTTAATGATATATTTCGTTTTAGTTGGGAATGGTATACTTCAGAGGTATATTCTGGGTATACTTTATGTCCCAGGTTTAAGTTAAAACTTAATGATTCCGTTGGTTTTACGTCAACTTTTATTAGTATCTATTATCGAAATTAATTATTTTCACAGAAATATCGTTTTGTTTAATTATCTTTCTGCTTTCCGAACTAAGACAAATAGACCCCAGGCTATGATGGAAATACACAATATCACGTCGTTAACGTTCAGAAACAATCAGTTTATTGAGACAGACAATGCACACTAGCACATAATACATTGCGTATCGGAACCGTCTCAAAACATATATAGTTGCGTTATCATTAGATATACTTGATATTTCATAAACATTCACATCAAAACGCCAATGTTCTGTCAAACGGTAAATACGGTTGGAATATATTAATGATTTTTTATACTGCAATTAAGTTATTTACTTAATTACTTTCCGATCTACAAATGAACTTTGATTTTTGAAATATACAATGTCACATGTCATAGAGGGACCGATTCAAAGACATATAGTAGACCTGTATAAATGATCGAAAACTTTCGAGATTTTCCGAGAATCTTGTTTCCGAGGATATCTGAATGGCCCATAAAAGCTAACAAAAATCACCAATATTTAGACGTGAACCCCCTACAAAAGAAACAACAACCCTGAAACGATGCATATAGAACCAACCAAGATCAAAATGAAGTAAGAAAATGAAGTGTAACAATATTTAAAAAAAATAAAATGAATATGCAACTGAATTAATTCGGTCTCATCATGTGTGTAAAATTCCTTTCGTCCCTTAAACGATGTTGATATAAAAAAGAGATGTGGTATGACTTCCAATGGAGACAACTACCCACCAGAGTTCAAATGAAGTGGTAGTTAGCAAATATGGGCTACTGTACGGCCTTTAACCATGAGAAAAGCCTATACCATATAGTCGGCTGTAAAAGGCCCTGACATAAAAAAAAATGTGAAAGAATTCAAACGACAAAACCAACGACCTTATTTATAACACAAACAATTTACGAAAAACAAATATGGCAGAAATGAACCAACAACAACCACTGTACTTCAGGCTCTGGCTTGGGACAGGTACATTAAGAATGTGGCGTGGTTAATATGAAAATAAGGAGATGCGGTATGATTGCCAATGAGACAACTATCCACCAAAGTTCAAATGAAGTGAATGTAATCAATTATAGGCAACCGTTCGGCTTTCAACAATGAGAAAAACCGATACCATAAACATGTTTGTGAACGCTCAACCCTCCCCTAGTCTAGGACAGTGGTGTAACAGCACAACATAAGAACAAACAGTGAAAATTAGTTACAAATGGCGTTACTCAAAAGATCGATACAAGGCACAAAAACCAATAGACACAACATTCACAAAGCACCGAAATAATAATACTCGTTTGCAGTTACTGAAAGGTAGTTCAAAGCCACTTACAACTAATAAATAAATCATGTTCTCCCGGACTAAAGTATCGATCAGGAACGTTTTTCACCAATTTAACGTGCTTTCCATACAAAGGTACATACAACTGTTTTTAATAAATATATTCAATAAAATTTCATCATAATTATTATAAGCAGAGTTCGACTTTGCTTAAAGTTGAATGTTTCAGACTTGTTATCTTTTATTTTAGACAATTTATATTTTATTTTGGATTTGAGAAAATCTTCTATTTTTCCTATGAAATAATTGACAATTAGTTCTTTGTCGATAAAATATATGCAAATATATCTTATCAATTCGGATAATTTATCTGACCATAACCGAGTTTTCTTAATTGCGAAGGGTTTGTTCACTTCAAAAAAGCATAAAAAAATACCGAACTCCAGGGTAAATTCAAAAAGGGGAAGTCCATAATAATTGAAAAAATCAAACGCTATCAACCAACGGAACGAGCGAAAAACAACTGTCATATTCCTGACTTGGTACGGCATTTCCCGAAGAAATGGTGAATTAAATCTGGTTTTATAACTAGCCAAACCTCCCACGTGTATGATAGTTGTTTACAGTTCCGTTATATTGACAAAATTTGGTGTACATATAATTGGTTAATGTGACAATAATTGGGATTAAAAAAACTAAGTAATCATACATCACAGACATGCAATACAACTGACTAAACATTTTAAACAAACATACAAATAAATCTAACAAAAACGCCAACAAAAAAGGTTGATGTAGTTGATAGGAAATTTAACAAAGACGCCAACAAAAAAGTATTTGTAGTTGATAGAAAATTGACAAAGACGCCGATAAAAAAAAGTATTTGTAGTTGAGAGTACATATCTTGTATATAGATATAAGAAGATGTGGTACGAGTGCCAATGAGATAACTCTCCATCCAAGTCAAAATTTATAAAAGGACGACGTTCTTTGATAAAAACCTGTCTCGTTAAATTTTGCTTACAGACCGATGACGTCCATCAAAATTAAAGAGATAAGTCAATTTAAGCACTTGTTATACAAACTTCTAAGTCAATTGGTCAGCAAAAAATGTGGATATACTTGTATTATGCGTATACACATGTATTGATACACATTCTCGTTCGATCTGATTTGTAACGTTTGTATATAGTATTTCATTTTGGATAATTGCAAGGTTCTGCAAAAGTGCAATAACAACAATATCTGCTTACGGCTTGACAAAAGTGCAATAACAACAATACCTGCTTACGGCTTGACTTACGAGATGTGACAACAATACCTGCTTACGGCTTGACTTACGAGATGGGACAACAATACATGCTTACGGCTTGACTTACGAGATGTGACAACAATACCTGCTTACGGCTTGACTTACGAGATGTGACAACAATACCTGCTTACGGCTTGACTTATTAGATGTGTTAATACAAAAGTCATGTCCACGTCTGGCAATTCAGAAGAAATGAAAATCGACTAGCACGAAGCAAGGACGACTCCTTCATAGTGAAGTACATTAGAGCTTACTAATATTCAAATTCTTCGGATATTTACATTGAATACGACTAATCAATAAGATGGCACGACTGAACTAGTATTACATCAAAACCATTAAATCTTGCATTAAATGCACAATTTATTTTTTTTTTAAATTTTCATCCTGTATAGACACTACTTTTAATAGTTATGTTTGCTATACATGACAAAATGATCGTTTTGCGTGTCGCAATTACAAGAAATACTACACGGTATTAGCGTTGTCCTGTATAAATAGAAGTCTTGTTTTAAAGTGTACTCGATGTTGCTAAGAGTAAATTTTTTCCTGTTCCACGATTTTACATTTTAAAAACGACCAATTGAAGAGTTGGAATTATACACACATTTAACACAAAGTAATATTTTACCCATTGAGTAAATTTTCAAGTATGATAAAATGATTTTAAAAATGTATACATGAAGTTTACTTTCTACCATTTCATTTTACTTTTTGGAAAAAAAACTAAATCATTATGAGCGACAATAATAACATATTGACAGGATGACAGACTTGTTTATAAGGATAAGAAACACTGGAAAGTGAAATTATATGCAAGAACCCTAAATTAATTGACGAAAAAACACATCAGTTCTGTAGTTCATATTTCTGTGTACTCCTCTTTTGGAAACACTTTAGAGAAATGTTGAAGAGACATTTTTTGAATTAATGTATTATGTCCAAATAGTTATATTGTTTAAATGAACTGCGTTTAATGAAGTGGAAGGTGTTCATAATTTGGCATCATGTTTTGTTGGCACTCTAATTTAATCATGGTATATATTTCCTATTTATTTCCATTTGGTCACATGGATCCTTCTTACGGGGCACGGGTATAGGTTTATTAACTTTTGGCGTCATCCGTCAACTCTTCTAGTGGGTGTACATGTTTGTTTTGTACAGGTAGTTCTTAAAATGAGTAAAACTACTTAAATGGCAATCTTCACTCTATTGTTTTACAGCACCTGCTAAAAGGGCATGCAAAGTCCAAATAACAAGCTAGAATTATGGTGCATTGCTCTCAAATGAAACTTTAATTGACCACAGATATTTTCTTAACATGAACAAACCATAAAATGATTTTAATCTAATTTCATATAATACTTGAAACATGTAGAAAATAACTCCTTATTTAATGAATAACCACTTTCGAAGTATAAACAAGAACTCATTATTTAAAATATCTAAACTTTATAATTATGCTTATGACTATCAGTGATCGAATCTAAGGAGCTGAAGTTTTTTTGTCTTCAATAAACTCATCATAGATACCAGGATTAAAATTTTGTACGCCAGACGCGCGTTTCGTCTACAAAAGACTCATCAGTGACGCTCGAATCAATTTACGCATTTTCCTTGCTCAAAGTATAAGTGTGTTTTGTGTAGGAATTTCAAAGACAAAGTTTAATGTGAACTTGAAAAAAAATAAACTTGAGGTTTCACAATGAATTTAATTTTTGCCGAAGTAAAAATTTTTCATTTCGGGGCCTTTTATAGCTTGCTGTGCGACATTGGTTCTGCGCATTGTTGAAGGCCGTATTGTGATCTATATTTGTTAACTTCTATGTCATTTGGTCTCTTGTGGAGAGTTGTCGCATCGACAATCATACCACATTTTCTTATTTTTATAAATAATTGACTTTTGATACCTGAATCTCAAGAATAGTCACAAAGAAGAGTATTTTTTCTTTTCGTTCTCGACTAATTGGTTATTCATTAAATTCACTACAAATGCAAATGAACCCGACATAAAACAGTTCCATATATTTCACATCTTAAATAAATTATCAATGCCTTGCAAGTACATGATTTATTTGCTAATAACAGAAGTGAAATGAAATATATTTTTTTATGTGAATATTGATTGAACTTGTATGTTTTACAAAACACCACAGTTACTGACTATTATCGCCAATACTAGGTGAATGAGTATGTGTTAAGTGGTAAAACTTGTTAAAAACTCTCAAATCGAATCGATTACCATTCAAATGTAATAAAATTTAATATTTGTAAATAAAGTCATTTTTCCTTCAAAATAAGTCGATCTAGTAATACGTGTGTTTATAAAATATAACTAGAATTTAGCAATCGTTCAAATCGTTTTAATGCAATTTAGGTATCATAATATAAAAATATTACAAACGTATAATTTCTCCTAACCACGATAAACAATATTAAGTAAATGCGATCGCTCAAACCTCATAGTAAACACGGATAATTTTTCGTGAGAATCGGCTAAAAACGGTGTTTTCAAATTTTAATTTATATATACGTAGGTCATGGTACAAAACCAACAAAAACTGTCCCCTCACAATTAAGACATCTTCGCTTAAAGAAACATCCTTTTTGATAATGTCACTTTTCAAATTATAGAAGTGAACACTGAGTGGGACACCACGGCGAGAAGGAGAAGAGAAAATTTTTTGATCCACCAGCTCCATTCTTTAGAACCTGATCGTCTAAATGAAAAAGGCGAGAAAAGATTCAGGAAAAATAAAGAATAATATATTATGTAGCATCGTCCTTAATATCTCTGTAATATGAGCCAATGTGCGTTGCAAACTTGCCTTACTTCAACAACAGATTTCGTAATTAAATAACTAATTTTGAACTCATCCATATTTTGAAATTATTTTTACTTAATAGACAGCAAAATTCAATGTTCAATGAGCTGCAAAAGTTTCTTGGAGAGATGAAGCTAGTTTGTCTAGCGAAATATTACGTTTATTTTTTATCGCATACCAAACAGTGTGTTAAAATTACATTGTTAGGCAACTTAACTATACTTTATAATTTGAAAATGTTTTCCCGACTGTGCCTTTCTAAACTGATAAATACATATTGCATAAGTTCTGATCTGAAAAGGTTTAGGAAGAGTACATGTAGGTTGTGGGGATTTGAGGAAATATGAGGTATAGCAATATGAACATCTCTGGAATTCTCCCGGTTGTAAACCAGTGCCGAAGAGGGGCGTCCGTTTGGTTGTGTTAAATGTATAAATATAAATACGCAGCTACGCCCGGACGGAACAAAAACGGCTGCTACACCTGGAGCAAGACCTGCTTGCCCCTTCCGGAGCACCTGATATCACCCCCAGTTTTTAGTTGGGGTTCGTGTTGCTCAGTCTTTAGTTTTCTTTGTTGTGTTTTGTAGACTGTTGTTTGTCTTTGGTAATTTTTTTATTTATGCCATGGTAATTTTAGTTCGTCTTCGACTTATGAGCCTTTCTTTAAAATCCGATGTACAAAAATTGTCACGCACTCTGCACGTTAAAGAACCATTGCAACAACTATGTGGGGTCTTCATGTAACTTATTTCATAGCAAAATGTCTTCGTCTATCCAATGGCCGTCTAAGGTTTACGCCCTTCAAACCAATTTTTACCCATTTTCAGAACTAAATTGTTGTATTTAGTATGTTCCTGTCTTCGATGATGGATACGTAGATGACCATGTTGCAAAATTATCGAACTTATCCCTTTTCGGTGTTTTTATCCCGGGCGACCGACTTTGCAGAACATACGTACTAGTTTTATCATGTCTCCCCGTTGTCGAAGGGATATATATTACTTTTGCAGTATTCGTCTGGTTCTTTTTTCACTTTCAGTCTTTTCGAGGTCAAAACGTTTTATCTATTGACAATGACCATTGATATTTGGCTTGAAGGTATATTACTATAAGACTTTTGATCCAATGTCAAATAAAAGTTTCTAACCTTCATTTTTCTTCCAAAAACCTTATATATTTTCCAAGTCAATCAATTTCAGTGCACCTATGATTTGTTTCTTGGGTATCATGGGTCAAGCGATGAAAACAAATTGTTGAATATCTATAAAAAACTAAAAATTTGTTCAGATCCCAACCCTTAACTTTATAAATTATGAATTGTTATGATAGGAATTTATTAGTGCGCCAAGGGCTTTGTTTCCTGTGATCGTGCTCCACCTTTTAAATTTAATATCTACAATAGTTTAGATTCTCACTCGTAAACCATTTATTTTCTAGATACCCCTGAATTTTCAAGTGCATCATAGAATTTGTCGCCTTGTGGGATTTTTTGGGGGGAGGTGGTGGATTCGTGCTGAAGCCCTTCTTGCCATAAATTGTTGAATATATTGAAAATAGTCATTTAAAATAAGATCCCCATCCATTGACGATAATCCATACTATGTATATTAGTGTTCATTTTCCAAAGTGACATTTCATTTATAAATGGAGACATTTGCATTAGTCAACTAAAACAGTTTCACCTAGTTGTTAATTTGTTGTCGTTCTGAATATATGTATATACATGCAATATTTGCCACTGGACGTTCAGCTTGAAAAAACAATCAATTAAATCTGCACCTTACCGACGCATTTTTCCATTCCTGCTTAGTGATAGTATCTGGAGGCGTAATCCGATAACAGCTAGCACCAATCAATAACCAGTCTGGGTCACATGATAATGGTTTACTTGTTGTCTGGAACGGCGAGATCGTTGTTTCAGATGATGATAGAAATTCTACAGAAGTTGGCGCTTTGTTTGAAGTCGTTGTCGTTTCAGGTTTCAAATCTAATTGTGAAAATTAGAAAATGCTGTAACTTTCGAAAGCTTTGTATATTACAAAATATAATATGTAATATGATCTGATTTTTACAGGTTTTTTCTTAATTCTTGTATTGTGCGGTTACACCACTGTTCCAGGTTAGGGGAGAGTTGAGTGCTTACAAACATGTTTAACCCCGCCACATTATATATGTGCCTGTCCCAAGTCATGAACCTGTTATTCCGCGGTTATCGTTATTTGCTCACTATCATATTTGTTTTCAGATTATTGTTTTGTCATACATCAGGCCGTTGGTTTTTATGTTTGATTTGTTTCACATTTTGTCATGTCGTTGGTTTTTACAACTGACTTTACGGTATGGGTTTTGCTTATTGATGATGGCGGTTCGATGACCTTTAGTTGCTTAAATCCGCTTCATTTGGACTCTGTTGGATAGGTGTTTCATTGGTAATCATACAACATCTCCCTATTTTATACACGGAAGAAAAATGATTATACATTTCTACTCTTACCACCTCTATGGTCTCGTGCTCGCCTCGAGTGCAGTTTGATGTTCGTTATCCTGCCGGGTCAAACTTAAGATATTAAAATTGGTATTATTCCGCTTAGCATGTGGTATTAAGGAGTAAGAGCAACTTGACAGGTCAGCACGGAGTGAGAATATTGTGTTTGGGTAAGGCGACATGTCCCTCTGTGTGGCCTATTACATTGTAAACTAGCACGTTAAAAATCCGGCTCCTATTATCAGTTTAGTACAGAGCAGGTTGTTGTTTATGTCGCATTAACATATTGTCGTCCTGAATATGCATTTGACGCTTGACGTTAAATAGCCATTCATCCCTCTTTGGGCATTTCTTTGAATGTAAAACAGACCATCAGCTATGTTATATGTAGAATTGGGCATAATTTCGCTCGACATACTGATATTACAGTAGATGGTCGTGATTGCTCATTTTCACCAAACCTTTTAAGTTTGTTAACTTCTTATGCATCACCCTAAATATAAGCAACTTGTTTGATATAAATCTGTTAACCTTTAGTTAGCTAACGTTTGAGGAACCTAAATAATTAGAAACAACCATGTTATTTGTTATCATATCGCATTTGTTGCTAAATTCACTAAAAATTGTTTATAAATTAAGTCTAAGTCTTAGTCCGAATTGATATATTCTTATTGCAAAACGTTTCTAAAAACAATCAAGTAAACGATATTTATTTTAAAATTAATTTTGGACAAATAGATTCATCTGTTTGAAAAATAAGAAAGTTTGAATATTTTCACAGAAACTAACCTTTTAGTACATAATAAGATGTATCCAAATGCTCAATACAACCTACAGTGTCGGATACGCTTACATTATGCAGTTGACAAGTTCCATTTCGACTGAAGAAAAAAGAAACACAGGTTGAAGCTAAAGCACACACTTTAGCACATATCAATGCTGATTTAGTGCTTTTTAGTGTTATTAATTTTCCGTCATTACACATAATATCACTGAAAACGTTCTCTTTTGTGTAAATATCAACTAAAATTAAGTTTCCATCTGTTATCCACCAAAAGGAAAATATTGTGAAAAATGAAATAATATTATGATGTCTCATGTTTAAGTCAGTTGAAATGTTTTCCAAAATAACATGATATTATTTATGCAACTTTCACGTTTCCATCAAACTGATTGGTTTTGAGTTGAAACTTTACAAATAATATTAATAGAGACAGTAAAGTTTATTTATGATGGTATTTGATTAGTCGGTACTTGTGATTGCTAGCCAATAAAATTTAATTGGTTTTTCCAGTTACTGTAGTATACTCTGGATCACTAAATAGCCTTTTCCGACACATAAAATAAATATGGATGTTTTAATTAACATACTTTTAGTCGCAAACATCAGATTGATTGATTGTCTTTTTGCTTGACACTCAGCGGCAAATACTTAAAATGCATATTCAGGTTCAAAATCCAGATTGTACAGATTGTTGGTCGACCGGGAAGAAGCGAGAATATTAGACTGCCACTGTTAAAGGGGGCTATTTGATAAGGGAAGAGATTAAGCCTTGTAAGACACAAGGACTCCTCAAAAGTTGTGCTGTAGAAAGTCTTTACAACCAAATACATAAAAATATAGTAAGTAACTTTGAAGTATACGCCGCTTCAAATTACAAAATTATGCTTTATTAAAATACACGTTGACTAATTCATTTGATAGTTAACGTAAAGTACTTCGACTACTGGAAGAAGTTACATTCATTATGCTGATACGTGTAATCAAAATTCTGACTTTCAAATTTACTGTACCCCATTGTTTTTGAGTGACTATTAAAAATGTTCCATAACCAAACGGACACATCCTCAACAAGGGTCTTACAGCCTGACGTGAAAAATCTGGATAATAAAATTTTAAAACCAATGGTCAACCTATATAGTGAATTTACCTAAAAGCACAAGTTGTAATTAATATATGTATTATAGATATACGTGAAACATATTTTAGGCAAATTTGGTGCTTTTTATGGTCCTTTCAATTCGGTTGACAGATATTGCTTTTCATAGATATAAGAAGATGTGGTATGAGTGCCAATGAGCTAGACAACTCTCCATCCAAGTCAAAATTTATAAATGTAAACCATTATAGGTCAAAGTACGGTCTTCAACACGGAGCCTAGGCTCACACCGAACAGTAAGCTATAAAGCTATATATTTCAGCACTCTACTCTACATTAATACTTCCACACAACCACATCACAAGATTTTCTTATTTAATTAAATGGTCCTTCGGAAAATATGCTTGCAGATTTATACGCATTTACTTATTTAAAACCTTCTTCTTCATGTAATGAAAAAGTTAAACATGCTAGATATATATACTTACTACAATTGTGATGATATGATTAAAGCTGTAAATTTCTCCTAGACTATATTTAATTATATTTCGGCAGAAAACTTTATCGACAGATTGAATATAATGGGAATTGCGCCACTTTAATAACAGACTTGTTCCTGTAGTGTTATAAATCACAATTTATGGCAAAACTCAGAAAAGATCAGTCAAACTTCGACTTAATTGATAAATCTTAGAACACTTACCGTAACCTTGATTATATTTTTGCTCTAAATAATCAAGCATTATCTTATTAAACTGCAGAAAATAAATCTAATATTAACAGTAACAAATGTCCTATTTATTTTTTTCGACATTTCAGTTTCACATGGGAGATCAAAACAAAAAAATACGACAAAAGAGACGATTTTTCGTTCCCTATTGTTGATTTTCCTTTCTTGTACGGCGATGCCCCTTCTTACGGTGTGTACATTTCCCTAACTCGTTCGCTATACTAGTGTCTATACTGACGTTCCACGTTTCAATGAACGAAATCTATGTATAACTAGTAAATTATAAAGTCTGAGATTTCGTTATCCCAAATTACTTGCAACTTACTAAATTCTTTCATAGACACAAATATTTGGTTTTGAAGTTTGGCTGCGCCTGTAAAATTCTTATTAAAAACGGAATATCATATCCTTAACAGTAATGTTGTTTATAAGCTTGGACATTTAGATACGATCCATGTAATCTTATTGCTCTTTTGATTCAAATTATTCTCGAAGGATTTCAATTTAATACCGTATTATCGATACTTACATAGATCTTGTTTTTGATAAATTAAAACATGATTTCTGAATATTTATTGTTACACATTTATGAAAACTGTCGATATTAAATACTTATATTTTGGCATTGCACCAGGTCATGCTTTTCTCAGATGAGACTGTTTATGACGTCTTTACATTAAATCTGTCGAATGTGTTCTGATTGATACTCTAGTCTGAGAGAATTAATTTATTTGTAAGCTTTTATTGGCTTTGAACTAGCTTTCGGTAAATCAGAGTACTATTAGATCGATACTTAATATCTTTTGCCTTTATGTTTTTGTTTTTGTGTTTCGGGTCGATCTGATCAGTCAAGTCATTTTCAACTGATTTTTACAGTTATTTTTCTAGTTGTGCTATTACACCACTGTCCCAGGAAAAGGTGTGTGTGTGGGGGGAGATGTTGAGTGCTCACACACGTGTTTAACCCCCTCCCCATTTTAAAGGAGCCTGTCTGAAGTCAGGAGCCTGTATTTCAGCGGTTATCGTTAGTTACTGTCTGTCATATTTGTTTTTCGTTTATTTGTTATTCATGAATAAGGCCGCTGGTTTTTTCGTTTGAATTGATCCACCTTTTGTCATGTCGAGGGGTTGACAATATTATATGAGCTTTGCCCATTGTTGATGGCTGTACGGCGACCTATATTTGCATAAATGCGCTTCATTTAGACTCTGTGTTGTAGTGGTCTCATTGGCAATTATACCACATCTGCTATATTAACTTACTGGGTGAAAGTATTGTTTTTGTGTGAGCATTCATGAGCAACATGTATATTACACAAAGCTGATTCTGTTGGTCCTCAGTTTAAATAATGACACTACAGGTATACTTGTTAGAAAAGATTATTTAAAAAAAATATTTTAACGATGCTTTTAAATAAATACCATATGACCAACAGGTATTGGATGGAGAGTTGTCTCATTGGCACTCACACCACATCTTCCTATATCTATCCTTTGAGAGAACAATTTCGAACAAGTTGTCAACAGCCATAACCAGCTCTCTACACATGTCTTGTGTAGACAAAAAGTGCATCCTTATATCTTTGATATATTTTTTTTCTATATCTTTGTTTTACATTCATCAATTACTTCTTTATTAAGAACTTTGATAAACATAATAGCAATTTGAGGAGATCAACAACGGTTTCATAAAACCCTTTATTTTAAAGTGCACATCACCACACCACTGAGTGAATGTTCGTCTCAACCATTATCATTCTTGATGAACAGTCATGTAGCCTTTTTTTCTCCCTCTTTTGTCAATTTTGAACTAATAAAGTTTACTGGTTCCTTATGTCTATCCTTTTGTGCTGTTGATTATGCTTTATTCTTTAAAATAACTCGTGCAGATGAAATCTTGACATGTGCCATATATTGTTCATGTTGAATTCAATAATCAACTGAATAGATGACATCCGCAAAATTGATTTTAGCATTGCTGTCTGATAAGATAATCTTAAACACGGGTATTTAAGGCATTCATGTAGAATTTGAATATCTCAAACCGTAGTCATCACTTGTAAGAATTACTAGAAAAATCAATTTTTACTAAAAATTTTGAAAAGATTAAATTTTGTACATTCTAAAATTACCATTGACAATGAGAGAAAGATGTAATATTATTTCAGATGTAAATGTACGTCTTTAACGTTTTAGAAAGAGGCGATGTATTTTTAGTATACTGATTTGTAATGCTTATTTTATAGATTTGAAACGGTGAAGTGTTTTAGCAGCGGTGTTCAGGACTTTATTGTTTGATGGAAAGACATTAATAGAGAATTGATTTCTAGTATGTTGAATAAATTGAAATGGTCACCGTGCCTGTTAGTATCAGAAATCGTCTATTTTGTTGTGGGGATGTATAAGTACCCTGCCACATCCACTCTGTGTTTTTGTTAGATGTATATCTATTTGTATCCATCTGATGAGTTAAGCCTTTTTCAACTGATTTTTAGTTTATTCTTATGTTGTATTGTTACAACACTGTCCCAGGTAAGGGAGGGTTGGGCGCCCGCTGACATGTTTAACCCCGCCACATTCTGTATGTGCCTGTCCCAAGTCAGGAGCCTGTAATTCAGTGGTTGTCGTTTGTTTCTGTGTATCATATTTGTTTTTCGTTCATTATTTTGTACTTAAATTAGGGTGTTTTTTTTCTCGTTTGAATTGTTTTACATTTGTCATTTCGGGGACTTTTATAGCTGACTATGCAGGTATGGGTTTTGCTCATTGTTGAAGGTCATACGATGACCTATAGTTGTTAATTTCTGTGTCATTTTGTCTCTTGGAGAGTTGTCTCATTAGCAATCATACCACATCTTATTTTTATATTGTCTTTATTTATATACATGTATACAATATGAGTCAGTCTGGAGCAGAAATGAGTGGTAGAGTTGTACAACAAAATCACAGCAAGGTAAGCACATAAATATGTTATGTTCGTTTGAACATCGTGAATGTTGAACATAAAGAATGAATTCATAGACACAACAAAATCTAGATCAGGGGTTTAGGCCAAAGTAAATCATACCAATAACTGTATTTTGGGAAAAATTGGACGTAAACTGACGTCACAACACAAATAATGCATGATTAAAGGGTCATGATTTCGTAATTTATAATGAATGAATGAGCTTATTTGCAAAAAACATATACATGTTTTACCACATCTTCTTATTTTTGTATATAGCTATCAAAACCTATACTACAAATATGACACAATGACAAACAGAAGAAAACAACACACATGATACAATGTTAAGTAATAATATGACATCTTATTTCCCATGCTGCCTTTAAAAAATACATAGTTTTATAGTCAGAGTTTCATTGCAGCTTTTAACAATTGATCTAATTTCTTGATATTTGGCCAAGAACAGTAGTATTTTGGTAATATTTTCTGTATACAGGATAGACTAAAACGAAATGATATTCGTCTTCAACAACGTTCATCTTACAGCAAAGACATACTCGCAATTCTGTTGGAGTATTTCTACCATCTTCGATATTTAATTGAAGTGTCCCACTACGTAGTTTTGTAAGTAATCGAACATCACCAAAGAAATTAAAATAATTTTTAAGACAAAACTCTGTCTTGATTCTTCTATACATACAGAGTGTTCCACAATTATATAACGATGCTGACCACTCTTTTAAAAATTGACCAGTAATATGGTTTTTAACCATCTCAAAGACTACATTAGTTACATCCTGTGAAATCCAAACAAAGTTCAGGCCAAGTTTAGATAATAAATCCCGAACACAAGAAACCCAATTTGTTTTACCGTTGTTAATATTTTTATACAGAAGCATACACTGTAAACATCGTAAACAACAGTTACACTTGGTTTTTCAATATAATATGAAACCAGTATTTCTAATACGCCTTGATATATACATAGGCAAATGTCCAAGTTCACCACAAAGAAAAGAAAAAGGTACATTTTTACCGACATTCACAAGAAATATACAAAAAAGGTAATAAATTAATTCAATATCACGAGCACGATGAAAGCCCCATATTTCTGGCGCATAACTAAGAACGGAACTAACCATACTGTCAAATACAATACAACATTGATCAGTTGATATGTAAACATTTTTAAGAGTATTGATTAGTGATGATAAGGCCATGGATCCTTGCTGAGCCAGCCGTTTCTCTGTTTGTAGAAATTTGCCATTAGAATGCAATAATATTCCGAGGTAAACGTACGAAGCAACTATTTGAAGTTCATTATTGTCATAGAAAAAATGATTTTTAACCCGTTGCCAGTCAATTCTAAATACAATCACTTTGGTTTTGTCAGTGTTTACTTCAATATTCCATTTTATACAATATGTTGACTATTTATTAAGTAGCTGCTGTAAAATATCAAGTAATTTCCCAAACAAAACGGTTTCGTCTGCAAGTAAAATGAGGCATGTCAACATCATCAGTTGTATCAATAGATAAATCATTGACTATATCGTTTATGAAAAATACAAATAACAGAGGAGATAACGGTTCTCCTTGTTTCACACAAAGCAGATTTTAAAAAAGAACTAGACAGCAAACCTCCAGATTGAACACGAAGTTGCACAGACGAATATATAGATTTCACCATTGCTACAAATTCAGTGCTTACTTCATTTCGTAATAATTTTTGAGACAGACAGCTAGATACCATAAACATACTATGTATACACAGGCCAGAGTCTGAGCTCGATTTGCTATATGATATAAAAACTAAACTGACGAAAAAAGGTTATTTATTCAAAATCATAAAATGCAAAAAATACATTTTGCAAATAAAACATTTGACATAAAAGTTCATATTTAATATGAAATAATAATACATAATTAATACGAAATTACATCAACTAATATCATATCAATTGAATAAATGACAAAGAATAGCAAAGGTGGGGAGAAAAATCTGCCACAAATCCGCTCTTAAGCTGAAAGAGTAGATCTCAAATCCACTCTGATGCTGAAAGAGCGGATCCACCACCCGAGGACTTTGGTGACGTGAATACAATTTATATATAAATTGAAAAATTTACAAGCATGACATTCACATACATGTACACCAAAAAATAACACTTTATTTTTGTAAAACGTTTCCACATTGAGCAAAAATATTAAAAGTTCATATGATCATATACCAAGATATTACTTTTAAATTATCTCTTACTGATAAAAATGATTAAATGTGTAAATCTTAATCCGGTCAGGACCACAGCAATAAAATTACAATATAATCGTCGTTAAGTATATGTTTCAGAATTCATATTTCGTCTTACATCTAGACATTTAATAATAGTATCCCCTAAATATTTTAGTACGGACAATTAGTACATTAATTAACCGAAACTTTATCTTTAATCTTAAATCTTCCAACAAAATAGAAGTACATTTTTACGAAGCCCTGTGTCCTTTCTAAATACGAAGTTGTATATCTGACTATTTCTATATGGGATCATGAGCAACTGATTCTCATACTACACTTGACATTTTTCAATCAAAATTGTTTAAAGATCATAGATTTATTAAATTTCTTAAGGAAAAAGGTTTTAAATTGAAATTAGTAAATAAGTATCTAATGTAGACCTTTTTAACTCTCAGTTATTTTTGTTATTATTGATATGAGACTTTAGAAATATTTTGCGAAACTCATGATTCGGTAAAAAGTTAAGCTTTAGTCATAATCTTGAATATACAGCTTTTTAGAAATTTAATGACTGGTGAATACCACCATTCATAATTAATAGTAATAATTTATATCGTAAAAATAACGGGAATCCACCAAACTTACTTATCCAGCACTGATAAGCTTGGGGACTTTAATTTACACTTAAAATATACTTAATATACATCGGGAATTTGATTTTTCTATTGAACAAAAAATTAATTAATAATAATAATAAATAAATAGATAAATAAATAAATAAATAAATATATATAAAAATAAATTCATATTCATTTTCTTCCTGGCATGCTACATGTACAGAACTTATTCTGAACATACTGATATTCCAATGCAATACATTTAAAAGGTTTATATTGTATATGGTCGTAATAAAGTTGTAAAATGAAAATATCTTTGAAATAATATTCCAGCTTTTAGTGATAAATATTTATAACTTTTGACACATACTCTAAATTTTTTCTCGAAAGAGAAAAACCCATTTAATTAACAACCAGTATAGTTAAATATAAAAACTTTAGTTTGTGAGGGTTTACCTCTAAAGACCATAGCATTTAGTACATCATTGGGATAAACCATAAAGTCCTTTTATATATATATATAATTTGAATAATTACGAATTTGAATTAAATAGGCAACATTAAAAACCATAACATGATTTACGAACAATTATTAACCAACTTACTACAATATGTATAGAAATGCCCATGTTTTATAAAAGGAAAATTTCGACAACTGGTCATTATGAACGGAGAAATTGCTACAGCCAGTCATTACGAAATCTCAGTCATGCATTACGAAATCACACCCGTACATTACGAAATCACAGCCATGCATTATGAACAGATGAAACGGGACATCGATTAAATCAAAATGTCGTTTATTTTTTAGATAAGGGACAACTTTTTAATATTTTTTAACTTAATATCATAAAAAGTTTTAATGATGTTCAGTGTTTTATAACGACTTGAAACGGAAATATTTCACAGCCTTTTGAGTACGACTTTCGATTATTATCACTGTTTCATTTCCGTTGATCAATCATCAGAACGCAGACTACTCAAAGAGTAAGAAAAGTTAAACTGTCTGATTTATTCTTCCCAGCTACTTTATATTTGCTAGATAAAATGAATTGTAATAGCATAGAATTAAGTACTTGGATGAGAAATCAGAAATTACATCTGACAATGTTGACCAAAATCCACCGTGAATGGGAAAAGACAAGTTCAGCTATGAATTCCCATATATATCTTCTTCACGGTAAGATTATTACTCTTTATTTAATCGAAGAATTAAAACCATTTAATAAAAGCGTTATGAACTGGCTTTTCTGTATTGGTCCTGTTATCGATTCGTGGTTAGCTGTATTTGAATCCGAGACTGGAAGACTGTTCTTGAATGAATTTTTTAAGTTGGTTAATAAAAGTATCAATATATGGACTTTTAATATTGGCCTGTAACATGCCTTGATATTAATAATGGCCTCGGACAGTTGTAATGGCCCTCGGCGTTGCCTCAGGACCATTACAACCGTCCTTGGCCATTATTAATACCTCGGCATGTTACAGGCCAATATGAAAAAGTCCATACATTAATACTATATTATTAACCAACTTACTACAATATGTATAGAAATGCCCATGTTTTATAAAAGGAAAATTTCGACAACTGGTCATTATGAACGGAGAAATTGCTACAGCCATGCATTACGAAATCTCAGTCATGCATTACGAAATCACACCCGTGCATTACGAAATCACAGCCATGCATTATGAACAGATGAAACGGGACATCGATTAAATCAAAATGTCGTTTATTAAAAATTTTTTTAACCTAATATCATAAAATATTAAATGATGTTCAGTGTTTTGTAACGACTTGAAACGGAAATATTACACAGCCTTTTCGAGTACCCGACTTTCGATTATTATCACTGTTTCATTTCCGTTGATCAATTATCAGAACCAGTGAGGAAACAACTCATTACCAAATGCAAAACATGGCGGTCTATGCTAGAAAATGTTATTTATGATTTCCAAAAAGGTTGGTTATGCAGATCGTATCAAGTAGAATATTGTGCTACTTTGCCATAATTTATTTATTATCTTGATCTTTCAGTTTATCTATATGCCTATAATTATCACACAGTGCAAATATATTAAACCAGGCTGTAAAAAGTTATGCTATTGAAAATATTAAAATTGAAATCCCCAGGTAATTGGGATTTCAACTTTTCTATATTCTGTTGTATAAAAGAATAAATTCCTTATTTTTTAACTTTTAACTTAAAATATAATTGATATATCATGGTTACATTATATTGAATGTTAAAATAGTGAGATCAGTAAACAAAATAACGAGTTTTCAGTTGCACATGTTGCATGTTGTTATTTTATTGATATGCTAATGAAACACAACATCAATAATTGTTTACCACCCAGTACATGCCCAACTCTAGAAATAGTCCCTTATTCTGAAAAGGATGTTAAGAAGCAAAAGTGATTTGCAATTTACAACCATGATGCAATAATCTGATAATTAGTGTTTTACTTGCATGATGTACAAAACAATATACATGTCCAGCTTGAATCATAATGTTATTTTATGCAGTGTGTTTGGTAGCTTTCAGAAGGTATAATCCATAGACAAGGTCAGTTGTCCTGGCTATCATATTTGTCCATCTATTATCTATCCAAAATTTATATGTACATGTAATACAAATTGAAAATGGAAATGGGGAATGTGTCAAAGAGACAACCTGACCAAAGAGCATGTAGATGTCATTTAGTGATTTGTGTCCTAATTGGTTGCTGTCTCAGCATACATTGATATATACCCTGGCAGTATCTTTATTCACAGTACATATTTCCACAATAGTTACATAAGTTACATAAAATAGGACACCAATCAGCCATGGCAAAATTGCAATTACCTATTTAATAGAAATACATTGTTATGATTGTACATTCTTCTTCTACTTTTACACATTCATGTATACAGGTACAAAATATGAACTGCCTCAGTGATTCTTGCTGTTATACATGTAGAATCTGTACAGCGTGCAGCTGGCATGAATCATGCGAAGTAATAAGTTGAATCAGAGGCCAAGTCAATTTATTTACTTGAAAAATGGTATTTGTTGCCTCTCTGCAAAGCACCCTCAGGCTGCTTTAAGGGGCATAACTAGAGTAAATACTTGGTCAGCTGAGGACAATAATTAAACTGATGTGGATCCAAGAGTTGAACCCCTCCCCCAAGGTAGATAATGTTTGAAATGAAATGGGTAAAAAGTCTGCACTATCAATACATTGTAGCTCCATCAGTAGGGGGGCCTGGCCTCCCTAAATCCACCTCTGTGAAATGTCTGATATGTAAAGCCCTTTATGTCTGCCTGTAGACTGTTTACATTAGAAATTACATGTTAAAAAGCTGAATATAAGTGGTTCTGTCTAGCACAAAGCAGTGTTCATTTTTTTGGTGTTTTAATTTAATATCTTAATTTTACACAGAACAGTTAAGACACATTGTAAATTCATAATACCATTTCCGTATACAACATTTTACACAGATAAACCTTGAGTGATTTTAAGAGGAGAAAAAAAAATCAATTTCTTCAATTTCTTAAACAATTCAATATATACTAAAGCAGAGAACAAGTATAATGTATAAACATGATGAAATAAGGATATATGTGGTATAGTTGCCAATGAGACAATTATCCAACAGAGTTTAAATGACACAATTAACAGTAAGTCAACAAATGGCCTTCAATAATGAGCAAACCCCATACCTTATACAATACCTTGATCACATAATAGACATGACAGAATGTGGAACAAATAACATTATTTGAACAAAAAACTCTTTTTCCAGTTCAAAAAATAATACTGCATGTAGTGAAATATTTCCTTTTTTTAATTTACAGATTGTTTATTCACTGTTGGTCACTTAGAATAATGTAACTGGAAAAAAAAACTGATTGAATATAGATATTAAAGTGTCTTCATAGTACAGGTGAAATAGGTGGTTTTCAATGTAAATCACAGTGGTAAAGGAATAAGTTCAAAAGGGTTAAAATTGGCCCTAAGATTTTGATGTTTTGTAAACTGGCCAAAATACTACAAATTTCTCATAGAAATAGTTTAGATATTACTATTAATACAAAATAACTTCATTTTGGCACATCACATTAAGAATTAAGAAGTATTGACTCTTTAAGTGTGCATAATTTGTGTTGTACCATTAGTATTACATTTGGTAAAATTTTGAAGAATTCTTTTAAAACAGTTTTTCACAATTTACTTTGGCTGCCACCCACGATCCAAAAAGTTTTTGTGTCTGGGGCTTCAATATCATCATTTGCAACTTATGGTTATAGAACATTTTGGATCCTAGGTTGTCGCCAAAGGTTTCCTCAAGCTTTTAGTTCCTAAAAATGCACAAAATCATTGCATTTTGACAATATTTCTAAAATGTGGTGATTTTGAAGCCAAGAATGTACTCTCATGAAGATTATTTATTTTAACAAAGAAGAAAGACTTTTGAAATAGATCCATTTAAGAACCTGTTACCAAATTATGGGCCATTTTGAGAATATTTGATTTTAATAAAACAGTTTACCTTTAGTTGCTCTAAAGTGTTTTATTCGTTATTTTATCTCTCCATTTCTATTTTTGCAGGAAACTCATCTGATTGTGGAAGTTTGTATAATGGAAGGAGTTACATACAGATGCTGTTTTGAATCATAAGAAATGACTGATATTTATTAATTTCGTCAGTTCCTAATTAGCTTCTTCAGAAGGAACAAAGTGTGTAAGGAATTATATATTCTATTTAAAGACCTAACTTTATTTCCATTTGAGTGTATGAAAACGAATTAATTAACTCATTTTGAATACTCAGTTTAATATATAGTCTTATGAACATGTATATGTGACTTAATATTTGTTGGTCTTTTACTTATTTATAAACATGAATAATTTTATTTTATACGCCCGTTTACGGACGTATTATGGTATACCAATGTCCGTCTGTCCGTCCATCGTCAACATTTCGGACATTTACTCAAAAACGCCTTAACCAATTTGCATAAAACTTTGTTGAATTGTTTATATCTATTGACGTGAGCTCCCTTTGATTTTTATAAATTTGAGATTTTACGTTTCCGAGTTATGGGGTTTTATTCATTAAAAAGGGGATTTTTAGTTTTGGACAATAACTCAAGAATGCTTTCACCAACTTGCAAGAAATTGTGGTGAATTGTTTATATCTATTGACATGAGCTCCCTTTTGATTTTTATAAATTTTAGATTTTACGTTTCCGAGTTACAGGGTTTTATTCATTAAAAAAGGGGGATTTTCAAGTTTTTTGCAAAAAACTCAAAAAATGCTTTCAGCAGTTCTTATGAAACTTTGGTGAATTGTTTATAGCTATTGATGTAAGCTCCTTTAGCATTTTATAAATTTTACATTTTACATTTCTGAGTAATGGGGTTTATTCATTAAAAGGGGATTTTCCAGTTTTCGCACAATAACTCAAAAATGCTGTCAGCAATTCTCATGAAACTTTAGGAATTGTTTATATCTATTGATGTAAGCTCCTTTTGCTTTTCATAAATTTCTAATATGACATTGAGAATTAATTGAACTTTATAGTCTGACAACAGATTTACTAAGTATTGCGCAACAGCACAGTGTACAGTGTATTGCACAACAGCAAGAAATCTTTAATTGAATATAAATTCAATTCATATAACCAATTTCAAGTTCTTTGGCTACATTTATTCAGAAACCTATAATATGTCAAATATTTAATTACAATCCAAATTCAGACCTGTATCAAGCTTGAATATTGTGTCCATTTTGCCCCAATTGTTCAGGGTTGGACCTCTGCGGGGTATCCAGCTGCGCTCAGCGAAGCAGTTTATTTTGTATGAGAAGCTATAATTAATTGACTATCTATTTTTCTCGCCTGCGATGAAAGTTGGGGAAAGTGAGACATCTGGATTGCTTTTCTGGATGCGATGGCATCAACAATTAGATAACTGATTTTTAGGTTATTGCCCTGAATTGATAATTTTAAGAAAATTTTGCAGTTTTGGTTATTATTTTCAAGTTATTATAGGCAAATATATGTTGTAAACAAAATGTTTAGTAAAGTAAGATCTACAAATAAGTATGTAGTCATGTTCATCAAAGTTTATCATGGAACAAAATGTTTGGCATAGTACCAGTTTTGACTTGTACTATAAACAAAGAATGGAAACTGGGAATGTGTCAAAGAGACAACAACCTGAAAACAAAACAAAAAATAGCTCAAGGCCAGCAATGGGCCTTCAACACAATCCATAATCCAACACCCAGAAGCAAGATCAGGACCTTATTCATTAATGTATGCTAGTACAAAAAGGAACTTTGGCGTCACTTCACTTCAAAACAGATACGAACCAAGATAACAAAAACGTACAAGACTTACAAAAGCTACCTAGATGTTCCTGAATTAGGACATGCACAAAAATTAAGCAAGTTATACATGTTTTGTGAGATATAAATCAATAAATTTTGTACTTTTAGCCAATGTGGAATAAATAAATACACTGATACATACAGGAAGTCTATTTGAAAAAAAATATATCATGTTTGTACTTATGTTGTGCTGTAACATAACAGTCCCATGTTAAAGACAGGGCTTGGATACAGTACATACATTTTATCCCTCTTTTCACAACTCAAAATCTTATTTATAATTTTAGTGGTCATTTGTGGCTGTGTTCATATTTGCTTTTCGTTTATTGTTTTTAGCTCACCTGTCCTAATTGCCATGTAATATTCTCAGAATGCTGGATATTTTCCACACTGGTTTGTGTCCACACTTATTAATTATACATTTTAACTTACAAGCAAAAGAAAAACATTGATGAAAAATTTAAATAAAAAACTACAGGTGAACGAGTCAGGCTCTTGAGAGCCTCATCTATTGTCTCTAGTTAAAAGAGCTTCCTGAAACTACTGAATCAATTCAAACCAAAGTGACATGATCGATGGTCCTTGGTGTGTAAAATATGGCTTGAATATTGTATGTCAATAAAAGAAGATTTGAAAGAAAAAACATCAGCATTTTAGGCGCATGGAGCCTGTAGTTTAGGGAGCTACCATTTGATTTTTATGGGGGCTAGGATGAAATTTGAAAAAAATAGGCAGGACAGGAGTTTTGAGTAAAAAAAGGCAGGATGAGATTATTTGCAAAAAAAAGGCAGGACAACAATTTATGTAAAAAAAGTCAGGATCAACTAAAAAAAAAGCAGGACCGAATAGAGTGAAAAATAAAAGGCAGGACCTAATAGAGGAAAAATAAAAGGCAGGACAAAATTTTTCATCCTAGCCCCCATAAAAATCAAATGGTAGCTCCCTTACCGTTTTGCTGTGCTCACTGATAACAGCTTTATATCAGGGCTGGGCTTATATACTTTGTTGTGTCTTTCTGATGAGAATTGTATCTTAAAAATATCACAAAAAGTAGGTCATCAATAAAATTGACCACCTCTTGAGTCATACGGAGGACAGGGCGCTAACAAACATTGTTAACCCTGCCAGGTTCTGAATGCGTTTGTCCTATGTCATGGAGGGTGATCATGGAAGTGGGGACTGTGTTGGAAGAGACGACAACCAAACCACAGTGCAGAAAACAGCCCATGGCCACCAATGGGTCTATGAAACAGGTGATCTGGTATTTCGGTGATTGTCGTTGGTTTGCTGGCTTTCATATTTTATTTTGTTTCTGATTCTGATTGTGTGTTTTCAAAACAAGAATTAAAAGAATTTGTAAAGATTTGGTGCGGTCCACAAAGTTTACACTATTTTGCTGTCTCGCTTGACGGAGTCAAAAAGCGAGACATAAGTATGCTGTTTCCGGCGGCGGCGTCAACAAAAATGTATTAGTTTGTGATTAGGTCTAGTTTATGGTGAACCACTAGTGGTAAGTCAAATATATTTGGTATGCAGTTATGTTAGCATTGGCACATCTCATTACCATGGAGATTATTTGGCCCTGCCCCCTCAGTTATGGTCTATTGACTTTGAAACTTTTGCTTAGTTTTCATGTATTAGTTTGTTTTTAGGTCAGTCTATGGGGAACCACTAGTGGTAAGTTAATGATAATTGGTATGCAGTTGTATAAGCATTGGCATATCTCATTTCCATGGAGATTATTTGGCCCCGCCCCCTCAGTCATGGTCTATTGACTTTGAAACTTTTGCTTTGTTTTCATGTATTAGTTTGTGATTAGGTTGTTTTATGGGGAACCACTAGTAGTACTGGTCAATGATATTTGGTATGCAGTTGTATTAGCATTGGCATATCTCATTACCATGGAGATTATTTGATACTACTCAGAGTAAGAATAGTTAAACTGTCTGATTTATTCTTCCCAGCTACTTTATATTTGCTATCAATACAAATAATTAGGATTATTTATCAAATGAAAGAAAAGAAATAACTATTGGATCGCTTGCCAACACGATATGTGTAATAAAAAGGGTAAGCCATGATATGAAATAACGTATGTATTAAGGGACATTTGTACATCTGCGTATCCTTCAGTGTTAGATACAGTTTTGTGGAAGGTTCATCAAAGGAACCACCTACCACAGGCACTTGTCTCGGATTTGTTAATCTATATACCTTAATGTAACACTTATATTAAGGTATGTAGGGGAAAATATTCTTAGACAAGTGCCTGTGCCTACCTACCGAGAGTTTTTTTTTAAATTCATAATCAGAAAATTTACGATCAGTTAAAGTAAAACTGACAAATTCATTAAATAGGAATACACCGTAGAGGCAATGAAAACCATGTGTTAAACTTCGACACAATACCGATATTAAAGGTTACAGCTACAGCTTTCAAAGAAAAAAAAATAGAAAGGGAGTCATAAAATTTAACTTGCATCTATAAGAATAGCCCAACCATTTATGACCTTGGATTCAATACTTTCTATTTCTGTTTTCTGATATTTTCTTTACTTATTTTACTTTTTCTATTTGCCGTTTAAATACCGTTTTTATTATCAAATGCACCCCCCAAAAAAAAACAAAACAAAAAAAAACTTATAAAGACAAAAAGAAAATATTACCAAAAGACTTTAAAAAAAATAATGCCCTCGTTTCGGGACTAGTGTAACAAGATAGCATTTGAAAAAAGATTACATTGGAAATCGTACGTAAAATGAAACAGTTCGAATACACCGCGGGACCAAGTACACAAATGTATAACGTGTACAGGGAGTATTGAAATTCAAATATATAAATATTCATGTTATAACGTATCGAATTGAGAGGTTCGAATGAATAGCATAAAATAAAGTACTTGGATGAGAAATCAGAAATTACATCTGACAATGTTGACCAAAATCCATCGTGAATGCGAAAAGACAAGTCAGCTATGAATTCCTGTATCTTCTTCACGGTAAGATTCTTACTCTTTGTTTGATCGAAGAATTAAAACCATTTACGGTAATAAAAGTGGGATCAACTAACCTTTTTTTGTATTGGTCCTGTTATAGATTCGAGGTTAGCTGTATTTGAATCCGAGACTCGAAGACTGTTCTTGAATGAAGTTGCCTTAGTTGGTTAATAAAAGTATCAATATATGGACTTTTCATATTGGCCCTGTAACATGCCCTTGGTATTAATAATGGCCTCGGACAGTTGTAATGGCCCTCGGCACTGCCTCGGGGCCATTACAACCATCCTTGGCCATTATTAATACCTCGGGCATGTTACAGGGCCAATATGAAAAAGTCCATACATTAATACTATATTCATGTATACCTACAGGAAGTTAAACCGAGCCATAAAATTAAAAAAAAAAACACTTTAATGGTAGCCTATCAAATGTCCACATTGACAGTCTGAATTATGTGTAAAGACAGCATCGGCAGGAGAGCAGGCAATATAGACCCCAATCGTATGAAATAAAGATCATAAACGTTTTGGCTGGCAATACTGACCCAAAACAAGATACGGTTGTAATTATATGAAATAAAGATAATAAACGTTTTGGCAGGCAATACTGACCCCAAAACAAGCATTGAATTTTATTACTAAAGATCATATACTAGTAAACGTTTTGGCAGGCAATGCTGACCCAAAACAAGACATTTGTAATTATATGAAATAAAGATCATAAAACGTTTTGGCAGGCAATGCTGACCCAAAACAGAAGCATAGCATTTTATTACTAAAAATCATATAAACCGTTTTGGCAGGCAATGCTGACCCAAAACAAAATAGTTGTAGTTGTATGAAATAAAGAGCATAAACCGTTTTGGCAGGCAATGCTGACCCAAAACAAGGTAGTTGTAAATGTATGAAATAAAGATCATAAACGTTTTGTCAGGCAATACTGACCTGAAACAGCCGAAGCATAAAGTTCTGTTACAAACTTAATTCTTTTTATGCTGTAAAATTCCATAAACGCATTTGACTCAATCCTTGAATCACGGATAGGACAATTCCATCCATGAACTGCAGCAGAAGTCTTTGTTTTTTCCTTCTTCTAAAACTAAGTGCTGTATATTTACGAGAGTCCAAGACAATTAACGACATAGCCAACTTTAGAAAGATGGTGGAATAATAGCAATTGGTGCTTTAGACTTTCATTGGAACTAGGGTCCAGTTGTGTATCCAAATTCTGATCGAAGTCGTATTTTGTAAATTTGTATTTATAAAACAGTAAAAGTAGGCTTTGGTAAGTCAATGATTGTTGTAGATATGACTCGCACGTCTTGATCAAAATTCTAATCTCGAAATTAGGTATGTGTCATTAAATAATGTCAGTGAAACAGCAACCCATCAACATTCGTATGTTTGTATTATCGGAACTATGGCATACCGCTGATATATGAAAGTATATGTTAGTTGTTGATATCACGCTTTATTGCACATTTCCTTCAATGGGAAAAAGTTCTTTCGTAGATCAATACCAGACTCAGCGCTCTTCGTCCATAGTTAAAGCATGAAATAAACAAAATTAGAATGTAAAAGAATGGAAAAACTTAAATTCTCATTAAAAAACAAACTTGATCTTACTCTAGGACCACAAACATAACGCATGTTAAGGAATAGTATGCGATGATTTAATTATCATAGTTTCTTCTTCTTCTTCAATAATCAACCATTAAACAGACATGATTTTTATATATTATGTATTAAACGAAGAGTATGAATTTTAAAATATTATCAGTATGTCTTGTCCATTTTTATTTTTAATAATAAATCTAGTATAAAGTAAAAGCAAACGACCTTACAATGCATAAGTATTGGCATAAAAATATCAATTACGTACATCGCAACCCAAACTATATCATGTACATGAACTATCCTAGTAAACATAATTATAATAAAATAATACATTAAAAACATGTATTATAAATTGACAAACATGTGAATCTAGCTACATGTCTCAAAATAATCGCAATTTTGTATGTAGCAAAAGGATTGATTACAAAAATAATTTATTCCAAACCAATCACCATGACGATTTAATAATTAAAAGTAGCATGAGTTTCATGACGAAGCATAAAACAATACGGAGATCATAGACCAAGCTACTACGACCTCTGCAAAAAGTAGCATGAGTTTCATGACGAAGCATAAAACAATACCATAGACCACTACATAATAACATATTTATGACGAAGCATAAAACAATACAGAATAGACCAAGCTACACCTCTGCCAGTAGGTCATAGACCAATACAGCTACTACGACCTCTGCCAAAAGTAGCATGAGTTTCATGACGAAGCATAAAACAATACCTACTAGTTTCATGACGAAGCATAAAACAATACCCACTACATAATAACATATTTGCAAAAGTAAATACACAGAGGTCATAGACCAAGCTACTAGACCTCTGCAAAAACAATACACAGAGGGCATAAGTACGAGCAACCTCGCCCTCTGCAAAAATTAAAATATCGTCCACATTACCCAAACAGGCAAAGACAGGTAAATTGGTTCGTAATAAATAAGCATTGGGTTGCGATATAGGTAAGAGACATATCCTTTTTATACGGTTAACATTAAGCAAACAAGGTACACCTGCATAAATTAAAATACTAACAATTATAGCGATTAGGCTAACTTGCAAAATTATAAGCTCCAAACAAACTACCGTGACGAGATTTACGAAAGTAGCATGAGTTTCGTGACATAGCATAAAACAATGAACACTAAATAAAACATAATTGCAAAAGGAAATACACAGAGGTCATAAGTACAAGCAACCAAGCTCTATGCACCAATTGAAATATCGTCCACCTTACCCAAACAAGTAAGGCAAATGGGTTTGTAGCCCAATAAATAATAGCATAGCCTTAAAACTTAAACTGTCTTGCTTTTTCATATGAGAGTGTTTAAATGTATGGAACCGTGAATAACATCGTATATAAGTGTGTAACTTTGCATTCTATCATGTATGGTATTATTATCGTTATGCAAAAAATTTTGTATTTGTAGTTAAATTTAAATGAACCAGGTCTCCTACAGATACACAAGGCGGATATACGTTCTGCAAACATTAGGATGCTATTAAGGATTCAGTAACTTGTAAAATTACAACATCGGGTTAATCATCAGCTATCATTTTTATAAGTATGGTAAATAATTACATTTTGATCGCAAACGCACAGTGTCGCCACCAACACCAAAATTAATTTGACCCACTATCTCTTTGACAAAGAAATGAATTTGACCAATTAACTGCTACATGTTTTGCATAAATCAAAATTGTGAGATCTATCCGAATGGAAGAATGGTAAAAAATTAACTGTACGTTTGTTCAGAATGTAAGCATAAAATAGCTAAAAAATAAAAGTATAGTTCGATTTTACCTCAATAATTTTGCTAAAAGGAAATCACTCCAGTCCAAAATTATCCATAAAATTAAAATTTTTAACAAATTGTTTGATAAGAATCACAAGTTAACACATCAAATGCTGATGATAAAAGGAAGTGACCACAACACACTTACACGTGAACTCGTGCTGACCCCGCAAGATCACTGACCAATAAGAAAGATGTAATCCAATCATGCACTGGTCAAAAGTGAAATTTCTCTGCACGTGAAAACATGTTATCAAATTTCAACAATTTATCGTTTGGTTAAGTAGGACACTCTGACCCTTTGACCAGACTAGAGACATCATAAATTTACTGTATAAATAGCTCACTCTTTATTTAAGTCTTAGTAATAAACAATTAAAACAGAATTATATTCTCTGCTGTCTTAAATTATTTTATTCAGCTTAATATTCAATTAGCAAATAAAATTGGTTATATACAAGGATTCTTCAACTGAGATTATCAAACACCTTACGGAAGTCCACAAATGCGCAGTATAATTTCAGTTTTTGTTGAATAACATGCGATATAATACCGCGGAGAACAAATATGGCATCTATCGTAGATTTGCCTGGCCTAAACCTGAACTGAGTGTTTATTAATTTGTCCTCTTCTTCACACCAAGATAGTAAACGGTCAGTAAGTATGCTTGTACAAAATTTTGATAGGACACTCACAATAGATATAAGAAGATGTGGTATGAGTGCCAATGAGGCAACTCTTCATCCAAGTCACAGTTTATAAAAATAAACCATTATAGGTCAAAGTACGGTCTTCAACACGGAGCCGTGGCTCACACCCCACAGCAAGCTATAAAGGGCCCCAACAATTACTAGTGTAAAACCATTCAAGCGGGAAAACCAACGGTCTAATCTATATAAGAAACGAAAAACACTTATAAACCACATCAACAAACGACAACTACTAGACATCAGATTCCTGACTAAGGACAGGTTTAAAAGTTTTAATGGTACCAAACCTTCACCCTTATCTGAAACAATAGTGTAACATCACAACATAGAAAGACACACAATCACGATAGGTCTATAATTTTTAGGATCCGATAAATCACGGGAATGACGATACACTCAGTCCAAAAATCAGGATCTATTCCACTGTCGAATATATAATTAAATAATGTTTTTTAAAATCGGTGCAAAAAATAACGGACTTGCACTAAACATTTCACCGACAATATTATCATTTCTTGCACTTTTGCTAGATTTCAGTTTTTTGATCAATTTTACTATATCAGCTTCTGTGAATTCAGAATCTAAAACATTTATGTCTAAAATTTCAAACATTTCATTATTCAATAGATTCAAAACTTCCTCACAAAGCTCCGGAGGATCAGTACCGAGAACATTTTCAAAATATTTAGACATCTTTCCATCATCAATTACACATTTCTTTTTACTTTTAGGTTTAACAGACTACCAAAATCTTCTGGGATCCGTTTTGGGTATATTACACAGTTCCATGCCTTTTCGTCGTTTAACAGTATATTGTGCCTGGCGTTTTTTTGAAATTATTTCTTGCGACTATGTAAGAAAGTCTGTTAACATCGTCAGGATAACGTTGAAAAAAGTTCCTTGCTTTATGAAAACATTGGCGAGCGTTAGCACATTTATCATTAAACTATTTGTTATTCAACCTTTCTGAATTGTTATTGTCTCTGAATAAAAAAGTACGACCAAAAATTCCAAATGCACAATTATATAATCTTTCGAACTGCGGAGTTCATATTGCGAACAGATGAAATGTCGTTTACTAATGAGAAATGACTGTCCTGTTGAGAACAAAACGATTGTATATACTCATTGTTTCGGTCACAATTCCACTTTTTAAAAGTATGTACCATGGACGGCTTGAACAGCGGAAGATTATTAGAAAAGTCCAATCAAAACAATATGGGCGCATGATCTGAGAATTCATTAAACTGTAGTACATTGAAACCACTAATTTGATTATTATTGGACGATGAAAGTAATAAATAGTTATTTACACTGTTTCCTTTTTTAGTACAGAAAGTAAAGTTTCCACTCGGATCACTTCCTAGTCTACCGTTTGCTACAATTAGACCTGTATCGTAACACAGTTGAAAAAGTTTACGACCAAATGCGTTTACTGTCATGTCCATAGATACTCTATTCGGAATATTTGGTCTTTCAACGTGTTCTACACTATTAACATAGTTATCTTAATTGCATCATATAGAAAATTACTGGTTTCACCAATACGGCTGTTCAAATCTCCCATACATATACACTACCTTTATCACTATATTCAAGAACAATACTTACATAATAGGTATTGAAAAACTGGTCATTATCGTGATATATGGACTGTCCTACGGGCAATCCATGTATCACGATAATGACCAGTTCTTCAATAACTCTTATGTTTATTTCATTGAGAAACCATGTTTTAAAATTTTCATAAATTGAAATTGTTCAAAGCAAACTCGAGTTAATGTACGATTTCTTAGGAAAGAGTGAAGACCAGTCATAGTGATATCTATAAGTCACTGCCATTCATTTGAGTGCAATTTTTCAGTATATGGATACAAAATAAAGTTTTCTATAACTTTATTATAAACGAAAACATATGGTAAACAATTCAACAACTGCAATATAAAATTGAAAGCAGAAAAATGTTTAACTGGAAAAAATCCACGTAGTTATACATGTATAAATTTTGTCTCTATAGCGATGCTCACTCTAGTCTTTATTTAGAAACATAGAAATAAAACACTCCACCTGATAAATTTTGGATGTTAATGCTTCGGTCATTTAGGTTGCACATCGACTCTTTTGAGTAATTGTTTTGAACATTGTTTTGTGATGCACTAATTTCTTTCAGTACTTTATCAAAGTCTGCGGACTCATTGATGAAACTGTCGTCGAGAAAATCAATGTCATCAAGTAGTGTTTTGAACAGTTTTTGGTACTGCAACGGTTGTGGGTGCTCTAATGGCAACAGCATTTTCTGTCGAAGGAGAAATGTTATTGTCAGTGCTTATTGCATTGTTCTCGGTAGACGGTACATGTATCTCTGCCTTAGTATTATATAATGACGACGTAAGAGCTTTGGACATCGTTTTCTTTTGTGAGAGTGAAGAGTCCCTAGAGTAGCTTTCAATACTTTATAATGACTTGTGCTCAGATACAGTTTGGATTTTTCTGTCCTCGAAACCACTTTCACTCATAGTTATGATAGATGTTGATCGGATTGAGTGATTAGTGTATACTTTTGATAATCCCGCACAATTAGAGATTTTCACCATTAATCGACCTAAAGTATTTTTTCCAAGTGCATCTCTCATCCTCTGTATGGTAATTTGGTCGCGAACGCTGAAAAAGTACATAACAGTTAGGGTTCAATTTCCGTAAATAAAAAGTATAAGATGCAACTGGACACAAGTCGCTACCCTTTTCTTCGTAAATGATCCCACCGGACGAATCCTCTACATCAGTGCGATGGTGTTTTGTCAATTCTGATCCATTTTTTTTTATGAATTTCTGACCCGATCCGTCACAATCAACAACATATGAAATTTTCGAAAGTTCTCTCAGTCCTTTCCTTCCTCAACGGCAGCAAAAAATCATGAGATCAAACCAAACCTTTCACATTAGGACTACTGGATCTGTTTTCCAAGTTTTGAAATAGTCACAGATCTTTGCCATATCTTCATCGTTTATCACAGGTTTGTGGGTTACATCACCAGACCACTTTTTTCAAGTTTACATAAACAGCCTCAAACACAGCCTTACTACGGGTAAAATTTTCGCCGCTGATAATGTTGATCTCCCGTCTACGTGGCGGTTCAGTGCAGTACCTGAAAAATTAATGGCACGTATAAATACATATTTAACTTACTACGTGTTGTACATTTATCATGTTCATAATATATGTTAAATGTACATGAACTAAAGCTAGTTATTCAAATTGAGCTGCAGTGTAATCCCACAAAAAAAAAAAAAAAAAAAAAAAAAAAAAAAAAAAAACAAAAAAACTTGTAGTTGCTAGCAATAACGGATGGCACCCTCGTTCCCCCTTTGCCAGAGTAACGGCAATCATTATAAAAAATTCAGACTTCAAACATTAAATCTACACATGCCAATTAACATTTTTGTAAAGTTTCATCAAGTTTGGAGCATTTTGAAATTTTTGCTGTTTCCATGGTGACGGCGGCCATTTTGAAATTTCCAATGCCAAATAACAATTCTGCACATGCCAGCTATCATTTATGTGAAGTTTCATAAAATTTGAAGCATTTTGAAATTTTTGAATATTTCTGCTGTTTCCATGGTAACAGAGACCATTTCAAAAATTCCAAAACATCTACCGCATTGGCACATGATTAGGAACATACCATTAAAGCTTCAATGGTTTGACCTACAATGTTAAGAGTGTAAATACTTCTTTAAGATTTTTCCCATAGGGTTCAATGCTAAACATTTCGAGTAACTATGGCAATATGGTAGTTCCAAAGATTCTCAAAATCATCGAAAACTTATATATAGTGGACACCAACATTGAATGACAATTTGATAATTTTAAGTTCAAACATATAAAAATTATTCATCAAAAAAACAAAATTTATTTTTTTACATTCTTTCTGTTTCCATGACAACGGCAGTCATCTTGAATATGCCAACCCTTATTTGCACATCTGCATATGGTGGTTAACATTATTGTATAGTTCCATTAACATTGGTAAATACAGTTCCGTGTAATCGTCTGGACAAAAAAAAGTGGAAGAAAAATAATAAAATAAAAGAAACGTATAATAACAATATGTCACCCCAACTCCGTTGAGGGTGCCATAAAAACAAGCCTACCAAGAAAATCAAATGGTCCGTGCCTTAGGAGCATGTAAAACAAATTGATTCTGGTTCAAAATGCATTGATATTCAAAATTATTACCATACATATAATCCCTAATACACATTTTACACTTGCACAAATAAAGTACCAGAAATATCAACCCCCATTATTATTTTGGCAAACTGTAAACATTCACATACGATGGAAGATGCACCTCGAGTGTAGCTACCTTTGAATGCTGGCCCGTATTGACCTCAAGCTTTGAACAGCATATTTTTCTCCATTCTTGTTCCTCAGTGATGGATAAAATTCTTCAAGCAGTTGATCAAGAGCCATATCGGGTAACAGGTCAATGGCCACTGTCGTCTGGTAGCTCGCCGCTGTCATGCAATAATCATGAAAAGTCTTGACTGCAAATTTGGTGGCAGATTTGGTGCTTTAAGCATTCTTGTTGCTGAGTAGGTTGTCTCTATCAGCATCCTAAAGTACAGCAAAACGATCATTTGAGTTGTCTGTAGCAGACGTGCCTTCCAATTCAGCCATGTTCCAAACGTCTGAATCACGATTGCGTTTTATTAAAGGGACATCACTCTAAACAGAGAAACAACGCCCCACTGGTCATCAACATGTAAAAGTCCGTTAACGACCGGTTTTCTGGTCCGTTTTTTTTCTGTTAAAGACCGATTGAAATTTTTACTAAAGAATAATGAATGTCATGTGGCCGCTTGTCATCCAATAAGAGAAGCTAATTCTTAACCGATATGAACTAACTTCTATTATTACTATTCATGTGGGATATATGAGAAACAAATGAAAATGTCCCTTTCAATATTGAAAAAAAAATCATCTTTTAATTTCAAAAGAACAATACCATAATTTAATTCTTTTTCAACAAAAATATCTTTTCGTAAAAATGGTTTACAAAATACAGCAATACCACCTTCATTTCTCGTACCTATATTTACATCTCTATTTTCACAAGAAATTTCTACAAAACCATTTAAAATCTATCAAGTTACTGTCATTTAACCAAGTTTCACTGAGAAATAAAAGGTCATATTTATCGATCAGATAAAAAAAACATTGTCATCATAGACTGACGTCAAACCATGGGGGGTCAACCATGAATGTTTCAACATCAGCATTTTATACTTTCAAGTTGTTCTCTTGGTAAACACTATGGAACGTATTCTTTGCCGTTTACATAAATCTTGTCTTTGACAAAATAGGCTTTTAGATTTTTTTTTTGGGGCAAATCCTTCAAGATTGGCAGTCTCTTATTTCTACGCTTTAGTATCTCGATAAGCAACTGTTCTGAGATTACGTATGATTAACCTTTTAACACTTTTGCATATTTTTTTTAAAAAGTCGCGGTTTTCAAATAAATCAAATTTTAAAAGAATCGGTCTTGTTTTATCACTTTTCTTTCCTAATTTGTATGCGTCAGTAACTTTGATTTTGGTTGCAGCATGCTCAATTTTCAAGTTATCTTCACAAAGAGTCATTATTGATTCTGAACAGTTTTCTTCTTCACTTTCTTCAATTTTATGAAAGGTTATTTCGGATCGATTTAAACTGAACAAAGGTTAGTTCCACCTTTAATTTGTCGTTTTCCCTTTTCATTTCTTCTTCGAGCGATTCACTAACTTTTTGTCTACAGAATAAACATTTGTTTGACTAGGTTTCAATTGTGTGGAAATTTTATCAGTTAAGATTTGAATACCGACAATTTTTTTTTCTGTATATCAAATACATTACCGATTAATTGAGTACATCTTTCCACTTGCTCAATGCGATTATCTAATGATTTCGTCGTATCTTCTATCTTTATAACCCGGGCATTTAAATTAGTTAAAGAGAGTCAATTTTATCAAGTTTGTTGAGTTTGGTTTCAAAGTTGTCCATTTTGCAAAACTAACTCGTCTAAACTATCAAAACTGGACGCTGCTGCATTGACAATTGTTAATTTATTGGCGACATGTGTTGTATTTGTTGGTGTGGCATTATATTTAGATTCGGTGTTTAACATTTGATACATCGGACCAGGATTTTGAGAGTACATAGGGTTGGTATATTGAGAAAATTGTGATTCATCGTAATAAATGGGTTCGAGCTGTCTTGCAAATGACCACTGTTTAATGTATGGGACGATTTGTTTACATTTAAATTGTTTCCTGTGTTTACATTTGTTGAACAGTTTTACTATCCTTTTTCGTTTGTGTTTTATCCGAAGTAACTACCGAAGAATTATTATCATTACTGTTACTGGTATTAGTCCTTTTTATACCTTTTGGAGGCATATTTTGGCATAAAAATCACAATTTCATTTCTCATTTCAAAAACACTACTGTCCACCATTGAGTCAAATGACCACTAGTGCTCAATGTGATCTGCAAGAAATAAGTTATTTTGTATTAGTAGTAATATCACAACTATTTCTATATGAGATTTGTAGTATTTTGGCCTGATTTAAAAAAGCATTAAAATCTAAGGGCCATTTTTAAGCCTTCCGTGAACCTACTCCCTTTACATAGTGAGGTAACTTTCTCAATTTATCAATAAAAAGTACTAAGAATGCATCAATTGATATATTCTTAAACTGTAAAATGAAGAAATAAAAAAAAAAAAAAAAATCTTTGTAATTATATCTATGTGCTACCAAGGTTCTTTTGTGCATTATTTGTTTTATTTTAATTAAATTCTAATGTAAGTCTTAGGTTTCCAATAAAAAAATAATTATATCTTCCATCTTGGAACTTCTTTTGTAAAAAGTATGGTGAGCATGTTTTAAATATTGAATTGTTTATGCAATATTATTTAAATGAAGTTAATATGTAACGATGGTGGCTAATAAAAAGGAGCATTATTTTACCAAAGCAATGAACTTTATCAGCGGAATAAGAAAATAAAAATTTGTGTGCAAACAATAATTTTAAATTTGTTAATGCTTATTAGCTCATTTTTTACATATTGAATGTTGGTATTTATACCAACAGACTGCAAAACAATGGTTGCTATGAGGTGTGGGCTTTTGTTCCATTGACCATAATTGTTGCATCCACCGCTTTTTGTTTCTCGATGGTATTGGTTTCATTGGCAATCATACAACATCTAATCTTTATACTTGTAATATTACTCATGTCTTTTTTTGTGGTTATTGCATGTGCATTATAGGATTTGTACAAATCTTATCAAAACCAAGATCAGACATCCTTATTTTGCAGTGTTGTTGTATAAAGAAATTATTAATTAGGAAAGCATCCATATCAACCTATTGGTGCATATCAAATTATCATATTGTACTTACATCTATAAATCAATATATTTTAAAGAGGAATCTGTAAAATTCTGTGATGATTTTAAGTAATATTTAAATAAAGTTTATCATAGTTTACCTTTTAGCAACTTTACTGGTAGTTTTTACCACTGTTTCATCTATATCTGTATCACTTTCATCTATCAAGGTTCTTTTCCGTTTTGTCTTTACTTTATCAAATGTTTGTTGACTTGAAGTGCACGACAGTATACTGAAATAAATAAGAAATCTATAATAACATCCACTAAATGATTGGTCATATAATGTTTGTCTAAGGTTAAAATAGTATTACAAGAATGTTTATGTCATATTCTCTAAACACAGTTTAATTTATACACATTGGAAAGTTTTACATTGCCTATAATTCATGTGTGCTGTATAAATCATAACATATAAATGCATGCTACCAACTAAGATTATGTATCTCCTGCGAACAAAGCCACACCTATTTGAACCAAAAATATGTATGTTCATTTACATAATACAATGAAAAATATGGATCACTAATACTATGTCTTTTAACACTAAAGTATTAGAAGTATCAAATTGCTCCTAACACATACACTTTAAAGGTGTTACTTTGTTTTAAATATGAAATGATCTGTGACAACATATATATTAATTGATGTAATTTAGGGCTGTACATATTAATGCATACAAATATGCCAGGTTCTCATATTCAAGGGTATTTGCCAAAGTAAAGTGTCCTTGTAGATTCTCTCTTTGTGTATGTCATATGAATATAATTCTTACAACAAAATCCATTCACAGTAATTTACGAGTAGTCAACAAACCTTGGCATTGAGAATAGAAGTTGTGGTTCCTTTTTAGTTTTAAATTGTTGGATGTCTTTTCAAGACAAACGTTTTTAATAGACACTGAAGCTTGCGTCATTTTAATTTAAGACGGACAGCTAGATACCATAAACATACTATGTATACACAGGCCAGAGTCTGAGCTTGATTTGCTATATGATATAAAAACTAAACTGACGAAAAAAGGTCATTTATTCAAAATCATAAAATGCAAAAATACATTTTGCAAATAAAACATTTGACATAAAAGTTCATATGTAATATTAAATAATAATACATAATTAATACGAAATTACATCAACTAATATCATATCAATTGAATAAATGACAAAGAATAGCAAAGGTGGGAGAACAATCTGCCCCACAAATAAACATATATACATATCTACTTCAAAAGATAACATTAAGGGAGGTATGTGGGTGGGAATTTTTAACAAATTGTTTGATAAGAATCACAAGTTAACACATCAAATGCTGATGATAATAGGAAGTGACCACAACGCACTTACACGTGAACTCGTGCTGACCCCGCAAGATCATTGACCAATAAGAAAGATGTAATCCAATCATGCACTGGTCATAAGTGAAATTTCTCTGCACGTGAAAACATGTTATCTAATTTCAACAATTTATCGTTTGGTTCAGTAGGACACTCTGACACTTTGAGCAGACTAGAGACATCATAAATTTACAGTATAAATAGCTCACTCTTTATTTAAGTCTTAGTTAATAAACAATTAAAACAGAATTATCTTCTCTGCTGTCTTAAATTATTTTATTCAGCTTAATTTTCAATTACCAAATAAAATTGGTTATCCTTCTCATGAACCAAATGTTTTATTTAAGTCCTTTAAGGTTGTCCTTTGTTACTATTCCATCTGGACTTCCTAAAAAAAATATGATCTTTGTAAATGACAAGGCCTGATGGTTCCACTTTGGTCTGTATATTTTCGTTCTGTTTAATAATTGACATATTCTGTGATGGTTACTTTTTCGTCTTTTAATTAAATTCGTGTTGTTTTGTATCATCTAAAGGAACTGTATAAAAGTTAGTTTATGAATGGTGCTTTTTTAATTTTATAATTTCTTTTCACAACTGAGCCAGAATTTTATACGTTATTTTCTTTCTTCTTTCCAGCTAGCAGAACAAAGTTGCAACTTGGTGTGTTTTTTTTTTAATTTCAATGATGTCTGCTGTAGAAATATTAATGTTTAGTTTTTGAATAATTTGTTTTGGATTTGTCTAATTTTTCTGATGTTATATGTGGATCAACCTGTAATGATTCTTTTCCACAAAGTTGTTTTTAGTATTGGATTCTTTTAAAGAAGACACCTCTCTTTTCCATCTATTTTGGTTTATAACAACTATCATTGTCTTTGGTGGTATTGTTATGTTTATGCATGTTTAGGCTGATCAGAAAGCTATTTTTCAAAATAGAAACCTGAAGTTGACTGATTACCTTGCTCCCACTCATTTGGTGACCAAGTTGGGCCTTTGTTAAATCTTAATGCTCCTTTGTTACAGTGATTTAATGTCCTTCCACCATCAAATTTAGACTTCATATGCATCCAGCATTTTGCCAAATTAGTTGTAAAGTTACCTATTAAAGAGCTTGCCTTACGTGCGACATTATTGAGCAGGATAGCCAGGTCCTGTCTCCTTCCAGATTAGAAATCTTACTCGTTTAGCATGTAGCACCCTCTAGACTCCTCTTGAGCTTGTAAGGAAGTACCTTGTGTCCACATTTTGACTGTTGCATAAAAATATCATCATCACTAACATCCTTTTGTGCTAGATCAATCTGGTTTTTACATAAATTCTGTTTCACCTGAAAAAAATCTTCATAACCTCTGGTATGGCCTCAATAAATATGTGAAGTTGTATTTCTTATATGATGTTCCAGATTTTTTACTGCTTTAGATTTGTTTGTTTCTGATGATCTCCTTCTGATTGAACATCTCACAGCACTGACAATTCTTATCCTGGTTCTTAATCTGCCTTTTCCTTTGTAACTTGGATTTTCATTTACTAAGTTTTCGAGATTACCCCTCAGACACTCGATTGGCATACTCCATCTTTTTAACAAATTTTCACCAAATTGGTACGCGTTGCATAATTTGCGCATTAATAGACCAGTCTCCATCTGCAATAAAATTTATGTAGCGGACTCCGTAATCTTTATCTTTCAAAACACCCATTGCCACTGGACGGTAAGCAAACAACAATCAATCAATCAAAACACCCTCGGACTCCATGGATTAACTGGATTCATTCCATTTTTTAAACACTCATGGTCTTTTGGTGTTATTCCAAGCGAGTCACATCAAAAGAGGCGTGGTTTGAGAAACAGCTGTATTTACAAAGTGCAACCTATAAGAAGATGTGGTATGAGTGCCAATGAGACAACCTTAAAGGCTTTTGGGGAGATTTAGAATATTCATAGATAGTTAATTTTGTTTACATACTGGTTCCCAGTTATGATCTCTAGGTTTCATCTCATAGAGACATAACTTGGGAATGTTACCAGTAAATATACATATGCATATTGTCTATATAGAAATCTGTGGTAATCCTACAGTCAAGGTAGGGATAGTTATTGTCTATATAGAAATCTGTGGTAATCCCAGTCAAGATAGGGATAAGAAATTTAGTGTTAGTTTAAACTCTTAGAAGTTCGAGGCATATAAACGTTGAAAATATGCCGCACAGCCCTATATTTTGACCTTTGAAAAAAATTGTAGTGCATATAAACTTTCCATTCTAGGATATGATTTTTTTCAAAACTTCATAGTAAAAGTGGTACAGCTTAAGCCGTAAAAGGAGTTCCTATGGGAAATTGCATTGTCAATATTTACAGAAATGCAACCTATATTGGGTGAAAAAAGAGAACATACAGAATTTAACCAAATTTCGTTTATCTCACAGATTTTAAAGAAATTAACTCAAATATGAAGTTTTATAAATATTTCATGAAGATTGAGAAAATCCTGGGCTTTAACTATGATGACTCAGCATAAATTCACAGTATATTGTATGCATAGTTTACTTAAAGCCCTGAATGTAAAATAAATTCCTAATATATGCATATTTGTAAGTTAAATTGTTTGGAAGTGCTTATATTTACTCTTCGCAGTCATTGAAACTCATAGATCCTTCCTGAATATTATTGGTGGGGTGGTTTTGTCCTGTCGATAACCCAAAAGTAAGCCGTAACGCCTAAATCTGCTTTTTTGTCACCGCGGCATAAAAAATACAAGCCAGAAATACAAAAATATCTCAACAAAACTTACAATAGTGTGTTCTATCCTGAATATGTACTAAATATTCCATATTGCTAGAAGCAGCAGAATGATTTAGAAATTTGAGGCCCCAGGGCAAAAACAGAGAAAATTGCCTACCCTGGGTCATAAAACAAATAATTTAACTTGTAAATACTATGATTTTATGATTTTAAAGGTCTTTATATAGAAAACAATAACTGTGCTTGGAAGTTATGCAAAATTAGATGTTAGCAGTCATTTCTATAAAATTTTAAGTGAATTTATACATCAGACTGGTATCTGGATACATACAACTATTGCAAATATGACTTTGTTTTAACACTTCTAGCTCATATATTAACTAAATTATGTCAGATATATGGTTAGAGATGATACTGTTGTGACAAAAATTCTAAATTTGAGGCAGAAATTGTGAACTTTCATTGACAAATAGGCATACAGTAAAATGTGGACTGGAGACACAGGCAGGATTTGATACTTTATATAATCTTGAATGTTGGAATGATTGACTGCTAAACATAACAGTTACAGTATTCTGAAATGCTTTCAAAATGTTATCAGAACAGTTTTAAACAGGTTCTAGGCAATTTATTTCAGAAAACATGCAAATAGGATAAACTGGCAATAACTAAAGTCTTGTTTTCAAATTCTTTAAAAAGTTAAAACAGGGGAGGGGGTATCAAATGAACAGTAAAAGAAAACTTAGAGTTTATGCAGTAATATCTTTAAGGCTATAATTCTGATAAATAAGTATTAATGTGAGAAAAAGTGTTTTTAGAGAGTTTTCTTTTGGAATAAATGTTTGTATAGGTTGCACTTTGTAAATACAGCTGTTTCTCAAACCACGCCTCTTTTGGGGAGATTTAGAATATTCATAGATAGTTAATTTTGTTTACATACTGGTTCCCAGTTATGATATCTAGGTTTCATCTCATAGAGACATAACTTGGGAATGTTACCAGTAAATAAACATATGCATATTGTCTATATAGAAATCTGTGGTAATCCTACAGTCAAGGTAGGGATAGTTAAGAAATTTAGTGTTAGTTTAAACTCTTAGAAGTTCGAGGCATATAAACGTTGAAAATATGCCGCACAGCCCTATATTTTGACCTTTGAAAAAAATTGTAGTGCATATGAACTTTCCATTCTAGGATATGATTTTTTCAAAACTTCATAGTAAAAGTGGTACAGCTTAAGCCGTAAAAGGAGTTCCTATGGGAAATTGCATTGTCAATATTTACAGAAATGCAACCTATATCTATTTAAAGAGTAGAACTTATAACATATTAGTGCTTAAAAGTTTTGTTTTAAAAGTATTTATATAAGACACATGTCAAAAATATATACCTTAAAAAAAATGTTCAAACTTTATAGATAATCCAGAAATTATTTAATGAATGCATACATTATAAAACATTTACAAAACTTTGAATTTTTCGAAAAACTAAGGATTTTCTTATCCCAGGCATAGATTACCTTAGCCGTATTTGGCACAACTTTTTGGAATTTTGGATCCTCAATGCTCTTCAACTTTGTACTTGTTTGGCTTTATAAATATTTTGATATGAGCGTCACTGATGAGTCTTATGTAGACGAAACGCGCGTCTGGCGTACTAAATTATAATCCTGGTACAATCGAGTGTCTGAGGGTAATCTCGAAAACTTAGTAAATGAAAATCCAAGTTACAAAGGAAAAGGCAGATTAAGAACCAGGATAAGAATTGTCAGTGCTGTGAGATGTTCAATCAGAAGGAGATCATCAGAAACAAACAAATCTAAAGCAGTAAAAATCTGGAACATCATATAAAAATACAACTTCACATATTTATTGAGGCCATACCAGAGGTTATGAAGATTTTTTTCAGGTGAAACAGAATTTATGTAAAAACCAGATTGATCTAGCACAAAAGGATGTTAGTGATGATGATATTTTTATGCAACAGTCAAAATGTGGACACAAGGTACTTCCTTACAAGCTCAAGAGGAGTCTAGAGGTGCTACATGCTAAACGAGTAAGATTTCTAATCTGGAAGGAGACAGGACCTGGCTATCCTGCTCAATAATGTCGCACGTAAGGCAAGCTCTTTAATAGGTAACTTTACAACTAATTTGGCAAAATTCTGGATGCATATGAAGTCTAAATTTGATGGTGGAAGGACATTAAATCACTGTAACAAAGGAGCATTAAGATTTAACAAAGGCCCAACTTGGTCACCAAATGAGTGGGAGCAAGGTAATCAGTCAACTTCAGGTTTCTATTTTGAAAAATAGCTTTCTGATCAGCCTAAAACATGCATAAACATAACAATACCACCAAAGACAATGATAGTTGTTATAAACCAAAATAGATGGAAAAGAGAGGTGTCTCCTTTAAAAGAATCCAATACTAAAAACAACTTTGTGGAAAAGAATCATTACAGGTTGATCCACATATAACATCAGAAAAATTAGACAAATCCAAAACAAATTTGGTGTATTTACTGTCTTCTGATTGGTTAAAAGTATTACTTTTATTTTCAATGTTGTCAATTTTTATGGCGACACGCCCACTCTGACGTTGTGTATTCATACGCCAACGTGTGTGTACGTTGTTATTGTTAATATAAATAATATAAAAAGTTCTTTGAGCCTTATTTTTGATGGAATTTATTTATAATGAATGGCAATAATTTATTTTGAATTTATTGAACCATAAAATTAATTTTTGACTCTTCACATTTTACATAATCCGCTTCGCGGATTATTCAATGAAGAGTCAAAATTAATTTTATGGTTCAATAAATTCAAAATAAATAATAGCCATTCATTAATTAAGTTCACGTTCGGCTATTTAGATGATGTCATCTCACTAAATAGTTCAAAATTTGGTGACAGCGTTGAACGCATCTATTTCCATCGAACTTGAAATAAGGATACAACAGATACATTTAAAGTCTTCTTCATATCTTGAATTACATCTAGAAATTGACAATGAAGGTCGGTTGAGATCAAAACTTTACGATAAAAGAGATGGTCTCAGTTTTACAATTGTGAACTTTCCATTTCTGTGTAGCAACATTCTACTAACACATGCGTCTGCATATGGAGTATATTATCTCCCTATGATACGATATTCCAGAGCTTGTATTTTCTTTCATGATTTCCTTGATAGAGTTTTGCTCCTTACAAAGATGCTATTAAACCAAGAGTTCCAAGTGGTGAAGTTGAAATCATCCTTTTACAAATTTCAAGGACGCCATTACGAGTTGGTTGATTCTTATGGAATATCTGTTTCACAGACGACGTGTTCCAATTTTCGTTACCACAATTTCGTCCTCTTTTCCTCGAATGTGACCAAAAATGAGCAACTTGTGATTCCAAAATTATTAGAACTGCACCAACAAGAGCCTTTTCTCTAGCTTTATCATATACAATAGCGTGGCATGTTATCTCAGAAACATGTTTTTGTAAACAATCTAGGTTTATAATTCTGTATCATGTGGCAGCTATATTGTTTATTTCAAAAGTTGATAGTTCTCCATCAACATAACTGTACACCTGAAATCTCCCTTTGATAGTTGGCTTTAAGTTTCATTATCCTACTGCTGTTAGCAATTGCTCAATGCTTCTTGATTATTTTTATTACAGGCCCTTCCTTCAAAGTACACGCGAAGACATGTCTGACGTTGCCTGAACCTTTGCGATGCGTATTCCTAGTCTCTTTGCTCTGTATTTACCATAAGCTAAACCAAATTTTCTAGACTCTTCCTTTTTCCTTGCAATTGTAAAAACCACAAATAAAAATTGAAAACAACTCTCTACAATGTAACCTGTTGTAATGGCAACCAGTTGCTCTCCAAAGAAAATAAAACTTACATTACATATAAAACAACAAATATCTTTATTAAACTTTCATATGCAATAGACAATTATAAATGCTGTAATACAAAACAAATTAATTTTGAAGAATAGTCATACATGATCAGCAGATCAACGGACATAAAATGGGCTTCATGGGCGATCGAATTGGTTTTGTAATCAGTTAGTGCATTTCAACACATGGCAAAGTATCTTACCAAAATTCAATCTGGTTTTCAGAATTTATCAACTGTTATACAAAATAACATTTGGTTTCACTTTGTGAAATCAGCCATCACCCTGTGAAAAACTTACGGATATCACTACGCCTTAATATTTCCCTTTAAAAATGCGGTCAAGGTATTGAATTTACGCTCGCTTTCAACCAAAAACAAAACACTATTATCTTTTTATTTTATATTATATAATATTTTGTCGATCACCAAAAATTTAATGATTTTAAATTTGCCTAGAAATATTGAACAAAATGGGAAGTAGAGACAAAGAAAAATCAAAACAAACTTGTACACATGATTATAATATATTTACATGGTAATTACTATATATTTGCGATTGTACATGTTCATTTTATTGAACAAATTCCAATATTAACTGAGAAATTGTATAGATAGGCAAAGTTATTTTTATTGAGAAAGTTACAGTTGCACTACGTTGGAAAAAATTGCGACCTCCATGTTTTCTCATATGTTGGTCCACAAATTGACATTTAACTTCATTTATTCAAAACAAAGGTCAATTACATGTCTCGTATCCCATAGATGTGATCATAAGGTATTTTACATATATTTAAGATATAGTAAAACCTGTCTTATATATGCGTCCCCTTATTGCCAAAGTTATGTATGAATAAATGGAAGGTTCATTTCTGCTGTTGGTAAATTTCAATCAATAAGTTGCAGTGCTTGCAACATTGTTTTATTAGAAAAAAATTGGATTAATATTTTATAAAAAACAAACAAAATCGATGTTTTGGTTTGATATGAACTTAGTATACGCTTACTTTCAGTAAGAAATGTTCTCACTGCTTCTCAATATTTTATCAATAAAACTTAAGGTGTTGGTCTTCATTAAAAGAGGGACGAAAGATACCAGATCTCAGGTGCTCCGGAAGGGTAAGCAGATCCTGCTCCACATGTGGCACCCGTCGTGTTGCTTATGTTATTACAAATCCGGTAAATAGTCTAATTCGGTAGGTCACATTAATGTTCAACTTCTCACTGTTTCTCAATATGTTATCAATAAACTAAAGGTGCTGGTCTTTATTAATGTTCTCATTGTTTCTCAATATTTTATCAATAAACATAAGGTGCTGGTCTTTATTAATGTTCTCATTGTTTCTCAATATTTTATCAATAAACATAAGGTGCTGGTCTTTATTAATGTTCTCATTGTTTCTCAATATTTGATCAATAAATTGAAGGTGCTGGTCTTTGTTAAGGTTCTCATTGTTTCTCAACATTTTATCAATAAACTGAAGGTCGTCTACGTGAGAAGGTTACTTATGAATGTAAGTGTAATGAAAAAGGCAAATTAAGCCCTTTTCAGTTATCAATGCAAGACATTTTACAATGTAACCAAAACACAGTAGTTTACAATTAAATGATAGAAAAGTCCATCTTCCGTACTTTATTTGCACATTTATACCAAAAAAGAAGTCAAATAAAGTTTTTTTTAAACGTAACATTTAAGTTGAGATACAATGGTTAGCCAGGCATGAAGAATGCCACCTCTTGTGTTGCAAGTTAAAATATTAAAATCACAAACGAGAAAATGAGACCACTCTATGTCACTGTGAATACCTTCAACATAAATACATGTATCCATGTTAATCTTAAACAGATATCTCAAACTGTTGAAACGCTATATTAAATTAAGAATTATTACCTCATAAAACGAAACACTATACTGAAAATTAATTATCTTTCGTGGGATACTAATTTTCGTGGATTCTGTCGGAACAAGTGAACCATGAATTTTGATGTTCAACGAAATACAAATTATTTATACGCTTGTATGCAGACTTTGGCAAAACCACAAAATAAAATATCCACAAAAATGCAAGTTTTCCTTAGTCCACGAAAATGTATACCCACGATAATAAATTAATCCACAGTATTCAAAATAAGAATTATTATTTCATAAAACGAGAAAGTTGAATCTATGATGGTCATTCTTTTTAAACAAAAAGAAGATGGAATAGGGAGTAGTTGTATAAATGATCTGGCTCGAAAAGTTATCATATTTAAATTATGATAACCTACAAATAGATGATAAAGGTGCTTATTCTTGTTTAAAATTCAAAGACACATGAGGTTTGACTATATGCATATTTATGAGTACGTTTGTACGGTAATAGCCTGGAACAGAAAAAGTGTCATTGAAATTAGTCATCAGTAATTAACCGATGTTCAAATCTCATAAATCGATTAAGAGACAAATAAGGCAACGAACAAAAACTGAGGGAATCGCATGGACTCCAAAAGTGGCGATGCCGGGTGCGTCGACAGGATAAACGTCTCCTGCTATGCAAGCACCATAAAACACATAAATGAAATAAAAAACAAAAACAAAAACATTGTACTCTTACAATATTATTTCCATCTTTATATTGATTCCTACATACAAGATAGTACTCCAACAAAACATGAAAAATCCGAAGTAATGGAAGGAAGTGATTATCGTCTGATGAAATCAATCATATGCAATTTCTATTACATGTCTATAGAATAATTACTTTACACCACTGGAAACAAAACCAGCATGATGTGATAAAAAGCATACATATTGATATCATGATTGGTAATATGTTATTATAAAAGCAACACAGAACACTGGAAAATTAATTTTTTTGACAAATATCAAGTAGAAATATTTTCAGTGCGACAATTTCTTGTATGTTAGAAATGTAAAAAGTGTGACAGTATTAACTTTTTATCCGTCTTTAATCCTTCCCTAGTATTTAATCTTTTAAACTCGGAAATGAATTTGACGAGTTAACGGATGATATCTTTTACAAGCACTAATACAGGCTTGAATCAATAGTATACATGATTAAAAAATGCAACATCCATTGTGGGTAAAGAATAATAAAAAAAAAAATAGGACAAATGTACCCTATATAATAGTAAGTGCATTTGAAACGGTCAAAATTTCCCAAGATAAAATGCGTCCACAATCAATGTTTAGTTATTTACCCAAACTTATTCAAAATACTGAATGGACAGCCTACTATTGGCTGCTACAAAGTAAATGTCTGAATTTTAGAATTTATACTGTAAATTGTTTTATACCTTTGTTTTTGGAGGTTTAACTAGCTATAAAACCATCTCTAGCTCACCATTTTCTTCAGAAAATGTCTGTATCAAGGCAGGAATATAACAGGTGTTTTCCATACGATTCGTTGGTTGATAAAGTTTAACGTTTGAGCTTTTATGGACTTCCCCCTTTTTAAATTTACCTTAGAATTCGATATTTTTACTTTTTTAATATATAGTTTAGTCAAATTCGAAATGGGTATAAAGAACTATTTTTCTGTAAATAATTTTGATGGATCTTCATTACCCAAAATTACAAATGCTGTACTTGAGTATAACAAACTCTTCTTATTAGGTTCAACAAGGCTTCAATAGGGAAGAATATATGTTGTTGCGCATGAGTAATTTACATATTTATTATATTGGATTTTTTATAGAAGTGACAATTCAATAATGAGAATATATATATAAACAGAGCTCCTTGTTTAGGTGTAGTGACTTAAAACTGGAGTAAGCTGCTATCTGAAGCGGCCAACAGAAATTGTTTCAATGGTGGTCAAATGGACATTCTAATTGAAATACAGATAATGTGTCCAAGTTCCGCTTAAAAAGGAAGTTTGGACATAGGATATGTATTTTAATCAGATTGGTCGAAGGGAGTAAGTCGTATTGTATGATTGTGCGACGAATAAAAAACTGGTATTGGCTTTGAACGAGCAAACAGTTACTGCTTGTACTCTCAGATCTGTACTTTGTATTGATCTGATGAATAAGTCCTCTTCAACAGATTTTTTGTTTGTTCTTATGTTGTACTGTTACACCACTGTCCTGGATTAGAGGGGTGATAGGACAACCGCAAACATGTTTTGTTTACCATTTTGTACACCATATCACCGCGTATTTACGAAGGCCGGTGTTTCTCTCCTTCTTCTTGTACCAATAAAAACTGACCGCCACGAAATAGAACAATAGTGCTGAAAGTGGCGTTAAACATCAATCAATCAATCAATATCACCGGGTTCGTACTTACATGAGCAACACGAAGGGTGGCACATGTGGATCAGGTTCTGCCTACCCTTCCGGAGCACTTGAGGCAACCCCAAGTTTTGAGTGGGGTTCGTGTTGCTCAGTCATTAGCTTCCTATATTGTGTTTTGTATACTTTGTTTGTCTTTTGGTTATCTTTTATTTTTAGCCATGGCATTGTCAGTTTGTTTTCGACTTATATATGAGGCGACGATGGAAAACTTTGTCGAACGCTTTCGCAAAGTTCATTATGAATGATTGGTTCGTGTGTCACTATATATTGTTCTTGTGTGCCAGTTTTTGCATGAAATCTTTAAGATGGGTTTCAGAAGACCTTGATTTTCTAAAACCATGCTGAACATTGTATAAGATATGATGGTTTTCTAGGTAAGACATTATGCTAATGGTAACGACATACTCCATGAGCTTACAACATGTACCAGTTAAGGATATTGGCTTGTAATTTACATTTTTTTTCCTTCTTGAAAGCTTGAGCAAGATCCCAATCCGTAGTTGTTTCTTCAGTCTCAAGTCACTATTAAATTTGTAATGTAAGACAATATTCCCTTCAGTTCTTTCAAGACATGGCTATTGATGTTACCAGGGCCTAATGCTTTATGTTAAATCGGGTTTGACAATAATTTGGAAATACCCGCTTCATTGATGACTTCTTATGGCATTTGAAGGTGGGGCTTTTACTTTTATCTTAAATTTTATCATATTTTTCGTTTGTAAAAACAGATTGACACTATTGGTTAAATATATTTGCTTTTTCCCCGTCTGTGAAAAGTTTGACATTTCTTCAAAGAGTTATCAAATCTTGTACTTTTAATATAAATGAAAAAAAAAGAGTATTTCCTCAGTCAAAGTTGACCTTAGATGGATTATGCCATTATGTTCATGCCCTTTTTGGTCATAAGCTCTTCAACTGTTCCGGTTCTTATTCATGCTTGGCTTATAAATATTCGGCTTTGGGTGTTTCCGATGAAGGTAAATCCAGAAAAGCGCATCGGACGCATAACATTTAGAAAGTGTTGCTTTCAATTGTTTTTTGGGGAAAAGGGGGGAGGGATTTTTAATGTTTCATATCAATCCGGTTTTGGTTCCAGAAATATTTATTTTCGCCCACACGCTTTCATAATCTGATTGGATTTCATCTATTTGTGATAAAATAAAATCTTTATATTTATAGCAATCAGTAAGTACTCCGCCTAGGTATTTTCCTTTTTGTGTTCCACTATCCTGTATTATTTGAACAGACGCATGCATTTTGATGATTTGCTGTTTAAAAAGGTTTGAGGAAATCTTAAATTACTGAAATAACCCTTCATTTAGCTTGTATTTAGACTATTTTTTTGTAATGATATTATCATGATATAATAATACTATTTGACGTCATAATGGGTCTTTTTCACAAATGAATTCCCTAGCGTATGTACATGAAACATCATTCCACATATGACTAGCTTGTCCATAAAGTACCATGCAATGGAGATCATCGGTATTATCTGGCTGATTTAATGACATCCAGTCATGGAACAAACCGCTACCATGTAAATTAACAAGGTCACCGCTATGTTCCCATACAAAAGTGCCCTCAGTTTGTAGATCAGAACCTCCGATGAAATAATCTTTTGAAGTTGCACCTACAATTGTACATGATATTTATAACCCAGGTTATCGAACTGACCATATCTGTATTCGAGCCAGATATTGTCATTATTGTAAAAATAAAGTTTAAGTACCATACATCAGGTTCAGTACAACACAACTAGGGATTGCATTTTGATGAAACATGTCAGTAAATAGTTTTTTAAATGAAAAAAAAAAAACAAACAAAAAAACACAAGTCATTTGAAGTTGTTTTATTGTGTAGGACTGCTATATATTACCCACATGAAGTGGTATAATGTGTCTAGCATCACACTGAAGGGTTGCGATATGGATGTAAATTATACCACAAATGTGTTACTTTGGGTCGCTTATATGAAACTAAGATGTTTCCATTGGCTTTTCATTGTGTTAATAATGGTTGGCAAAGGTCACTTTTCCTCCATGGTAACGGTTTGTTTACTCAGGTCTTGCCGATTTTGTCTCCATTATTTTTACTCGGTCTATTTTAGACGAGGAATATAATGAAGTAGGCCGTGTGCACGTTGGAATGGCACAAAGGGAGTCATAATTGGCAAAATGTAATTTGTCAAATGAAGTCTCGTACAAGTCCGCATCGCAGCTGATATAAAGCTGACATCACAAAAAGATTACATTTTTGCTATAAACGTGTTGTCTTTTTTTTAGAGAAAATGCAGATGTTTGATTTCAGACTTCTCCAAAAATTAAGCCTTGCGAGAAAATTTTCTCTCGTTTAAGGCTGATTCTGAAAACAAAAGGTCATTCATTGATACTGTCGGGAATTAAAACATTAAATTGAGATTTCAGTTATATAAATTTTCAAATATCTCTCCTCATAAATTCCAAAAAATGGCATGAAAATAGTCATTAATTTTAACAAACCAAATTTGAATATTCGGAGGAAAGGGTTACATTCTCTTCCATTTTCCATCAAATTTGCTGATGTTTGGTTTACGGATAGAAATTCAGAAAATGAAATCTTTGAGAAAGAATATTAGCAAAATTGGTTGAGGTGTGATAAAAAAAAATACATTGAAAAAATAAACCCGATTAGAATGGTATTTCTCTACCTGTGGGTTGATACAAATGTGTTAACATTATTTATTTTAAACTTGTAGTGATCCTGAGATTATTTTGCGCAGCATAAATTGAGTAGACACAAAGCGATCCAATTCTCACTCGTCATTTATTTAACGACTTCGGTTTATTTATTTTAAACGGGTCTTTTAGTGGGGCTAGAATTCAATAAATGATACCGAACATAATAGTAGTTCAATGTTTCATTCAGATGACACATAATTTGAATTGTATGATTGGAATGCACTTATTTGTCATGTTATTTTGCAGAAATATTTTTAAAAACAACCAAATATCTATCGGATAATGATATACCCTTGTTGTCTGTGGTATTTGCAACTTTTCAAAGTCCATTGAATATTTGGATTGATGTTTTTACAGACAGTCGATATTCCGATGGGTACTAATTGTGCAATCATAATGATCGACTTGCATTTGTACTCAAATGATTCAGATTTGACACAGAACCTTTTCAAAGACAAAAAGAAAATAAACATCTGGCAATCTTCTTTAATTTCACTTTAAGATATATAGATGGTGTTCTGTCACTTAACTGCATTTCAGTAAGTGTTTACATCTCATATATCCCAGTGAACTTGATATCAAATAATACCTCAATATTGACACAGATCGACCACTTTAAACTAGAATCTATAACAAACGTGATGATTTAACCTTTCCAATTGTCAACTTTCCATTTCTTATCAGTTACATACCATCTGCTCCGTAGTATGTTTTTACATAATTCAATTAATACGTTACCCTCGTGTATGTTTACACTATACAGACTGCGTTGACAGGGGTGTACTTCTAACATAAAAAAAAACCCTCTCCAACAGAGTAATGAGGGAGATCGTTTGAAATCGACACTACATAAATTTTATGGTCACCGTCACCCGATTTTGTTTACCGTTACGATGTATCTGTGTCGTCTCAATTCACATCTGACATTTTGTCGCGGTCTTAGATCTTTAGATGCAAGAAAATTCTTCTGATCTGTAATTCCCGTTCCCGGTTTTGACATTTTAACTGAGTGTGGATTGGCAAGGCGGTGATGCATACAAAGCAGGAAAAGCTTACTCTATCGACGCACTCAATCTCGTTCCTTTTGGAATTCCCATGATTCCCTCAGTTATTGGCTGTTTCCTTGAATAGAATCTTCTTAATATATTTAAGAGATTTGAACATTGGCAAACTATTGTTATTTTTATTTCAGACAACATTAGATATAACCTTGTTCACGGCTTAAATGTGCTAAAATATTTATTGCCGAAGCGTAAAACACCCTCCAAAATTAAATGACGATCAGCTATAAATTTATACACAGAAATAAATAAATGATTTTTGAAACTTCAAATTGAAGATTTTATAACGCAGTAATAATCGTGGTTACCTAGCGGCCATAAAACTGAAATAGAAAATGCTAAGGTATACCACAAAGTGACCGCAAGAAAAACTCCACAATCAAGTGTTTTAATTTATTGACCCCTTTTCGTGATCTCAATGAAAGCTATTACAAGACACACAAAATGTCATAAAAGCTTCGTTTCGTTGTCACAAAAATGTAAACAAACGTATGGGCTAAAACGGAGTGTCTGTGTTTTCTGTGAAAAAAATTTGGATAGGGAAATGTTAGTTCCTGTTCATATGAATTCAATGACTCATCAATTATGCCACAGATTCATCACTTCGTCAATTCTGTGCGTTTTGTGCATATTTTTCAACTAGACCATGTACAAAACATTGTTTAAACTGTGACTCAATTTTGACCCCTTTCTTTTGCGAACAGTGTAGCTGTCTGAAAATTGACCAACATAACTGTATACTTTTGAATACAAATAATTGAGGATAAAGAAAACACAAAATTGTAAGATGAATCGTGATTTTGTTTTACTGTATTTTCAGTCAGAAGTTGTGTTTCTAAACCTTTTTTGCACAGTATATAAACAGTCAAACTTGTAAGAAGGTAAATGGTAAATAAATAATAATGATAAGGATAACATTCGTCAATGCTTAATACATTTGCATATAATAAAAACTGGTTAAATTTAAAAATCTAATGATTGGCATATTGAATAATCCTAGTATATTATATATATAATCATAATATTTATTATCAATCTAATTACCTAAGGATCCTACGTATTCTTTTAACAGTTGATTTTCTTCTTCAGTTTCTATGGCCACTAGAAAACCACCACTATTTTTGCAAATTTCCTGGAAAGGAGAAAAAAGTATACTTTGTTTACAAATAAGTTTGTACCTCTGCTGGTAGACTGTTAGTCCCCAAAGATATCACCAGCCCAGAAGTTAGTACTTGGGTTTTGGGTTTTTAAATATTTTTCCTCGGGCATCACTGAAGAGACATTTATTGTCGAACTGCGCATCTGATGCAGTAAAATTGATACCGTTAATATTATCGATTGGTTTAGTATTTTTTTAAAATGAATCTAGAACTTTCTTTCAATAAAAAAAATTCATTCAATTTAATTTGTTAAAACTATCCCAGTGTATATAAAGTGCGAATCCAGTTAGTTCATTTTCACTGTTGTATGCGAGTATGTCTATTGTAGAATAAAGGATGATGGGAAAAACTGCGTTTGTTTACTTTTTGAAAATACAAAATAATAGATTTGAATGTATGTTTTAACAGAATTTCATTAGAATATAATTTTTTAATGTATAATAACAGGATTAAAGTCCAAAAAAGTGTTTTTTAAGCAGCAGAATCCATAATATTGATTACTGAATGCGATTCATTTTAACTATAGATGCGATGAATTATCACTGTAAGTGCAATCATTTCTGATGTGGAATTTTTGGAAGTGCGATGAATTTTCATTGTCGTTTTATATGATTATTCGACATACAACAACTGAAAATTATTTTTAAATGACTTTAATATTGATGATATTTACAATTTGAAATGCAAGCTAGTCGTAGATGCTTACTTGAATATACATGGGTATAACCACGTTCATATCATGAATATTCAAATATTGTTGGTGAGTTTGCTATTAGCTTGTCATGAATCCGAAAATTTACTGGAGCAGAACATCCATGAATATAACGTTTTTCTACGACGAATTTTCCTTGAAAAGTTTTATAACTCGCTTAAAAAAGCTTTGAACATTTGTCACGCCGTGTCATACATATTTCTACCGTAGTGATAGGCTTTTGCACAACGAACAGTACAAGAATGTACAACGAACGGTACTAAAGAAAGAAAACAAACTACAAAGAGAATGAATCGTACAGTGTCAAAATTCTAAGGTCAGTTTTTCAAGTAAATGTCTTCAAATAAAATTAAAACAACGGGTTTCTCATTCGTATTATGTATTTTAACAACAACAAAGCACAAAATACACGGTCGCATTTAGTGAAAGAGCCAACCAACTATGCTCTATTTGTAGTTTAATCAAGTTTGAGTTACACATAGTGTTTGTTTCGCGATGTTTACAAGTAATTCACAGACCTGTCTATTTAAAATAGTCACATGGTGTTCACGTAATATAAATGATATACAATGCTGCCAGGAGCAGTAAACTTTGTTTTCCTAAACATTGAATACTTAACTGAACAGTACGTCAATAAGTCTTTGGTGTTAATATAAGAACGGTATATCTACCAACATTGCTTCGCGGTGTAGCGATTAACGTCCGGAATCAACTGTGGTATAGAACCACTTAAACATGTAACAATAAACTGTTTTCAATTTTTCTTTGTATTCTCACAATTGCGTATTGGCTTATTTGTAACACCGACTTATAAGAAATTCAAGCATATTTAAGGTAACTCGACTGTTGCTCGAACTTTCTTTAATATATAAGATTTATACACAATGGCATGATAAATATCAATTATCCAGTCATCCAAGCGTCAATTGTTTGTGCAAGATGAAAACGTTTCCACTCATTTAATCGTGAAATGAAGATCGTTTTGTGAATGCTCTTTGTTATCTCAAATGCATCCATTAGAGCTATTTTCCTAACGCTTGTAGTTTAAAGGTTTGGTTGGCTTGCTTGCTTTGTTTGTATAAACGTTACTTTGCTCAATCTTAATTACAATGCTTAGGCAACATTTACACAATCAAGGCCAACCACACCTTTTAACTACAAGCACTAGGAAATTAGCTCTAATGACGTTTAATTTATTAGTATGCGAAGTAGATTTAGATAGAAACAGAAACTTTGCTTTTCCGGTGACGTGGATTGGCTTAACTGTGCAAGATATATGTATTTAATGATGACGTGTCATAGGAAAGAATTAATTTTATCCCACATATAGATCAGGACAAATTATTTGAGAAAATAGAATTGACTATATAAGCAATAAATACCATGTTTAAAGAATTTATTGATATATTACCTCAGACTTTCACTCACTAAGTATGCATATATAATCAATCCTTCTGACTTCATAAATTTTGTTAGAGAGTCGGATTAATTAAGACATTATATAATGAAATTGATTAATTTCCTTCTGTGAAAATGCATCGCATATACAATAGAAATGAATCGCCCTACAGTGAAAATGAAAGTCCAGTATCATTATTCGACAGTAAACATGAATCGCATAACGAAAACAGCATAGTGGAATTTGATTCAATATCAACAAGCTGAATAACAAAACCTGTTTTAAGTTAAACAACATTAATAATTATGTTATAAGGTACATTTTTCTGCAAATGAAACTCAACTGCTACTTTCAAATCTCTTGCACGCTCTGTTCGTGAACTATTCTTAATATTTATCTATTTGTGTATCAATTTTGCACCTGGATGGCTGTAGGCGCGATGAAAACCCGTCCGCATCTCATACCTATATCATGAATTTATAAAAACAGTACACATTATATATTATTTCTTATTTTATTCAAAAATCTTGAATTTGTCGTCTGTTTATTTATCATTCTACATCAGAAATTCATCACGGATACAGTAAAAATGACATTTTAGGATTCGCACATTACATACACTGTATCCTAAATATGAAAGGTGAATTTGCGTGTTTGACATGGTTCGAAGCGACTTTTTAATGTTCATAGTTCTCTCCTGGCATTGAGTTTGCTTCCACCGATATAATATATGACATGATTTGGTTGACTGTGATGGAATGTATTTTTCGTCAAAGATGACCAGTAATATCACAATTATGTTTTTCCTCGTTCATGACTATCGCCGAATGAGATTCATCACCGAATTTTACTTGTCATTGGCAACAAGACGAGTGCCTGTACATAGTAGATCAGGACCTGGTTATCCTTCAAAAGCCTTATTTCATCCCAAGTTTTAAATAAAAGTTTGTGTTGCTTTAGTCTTGTGTGGTGCTTTTGATTTTCCCTCGGTATTTTCTTTTTCAATGTCTGTTATTTTCATAGATCATGGTCTTGTATATCACTTTTCCTTAAATTTCTCGTATTTTTATTCGTACTTTCACATTCGGCTGTGAGTTTGTGTTACACCTACAACACTATTAATTAACTTCATATTAAGGTTCAAAATATTCAAATATTACAAAGTTATAACGTACAGAACTGTAATAGTCGAGTACAGTACAACATGCATTTGAAATATATATTTTTGTCGAATATAATAACTTGTATTTTTCTTTTCTTACCTCGAATTCATTACTTTATAAACAGTATTAGCATCAATTATTGTTGTATTATTCAAACAAGGACATATAAAAACGTCTATTTGTAGACGGTAATACTTTTTGGAAACATTTAATGCTTTAAATCTTTGTTTTTGTCATATTGTACCTTGGATAAAGTTCAAATTATAACAGATATTTGGATGGCATTGAAATGAATATTAATCTTTTTAAGAAAATGAAAGGTGATACCAAAGACATATTTCGCTTTTTGAGCAATACTGAATTTTACTTGATTTTTTAAATGGCATTTTTGTGAAAATAAAGTAAATGTCATCTTGATATACGTTTGAATTAGAACTATTGTATCCTGTTTTATAGTGTTCAAATTTTTTCTGTTATTATATAAATTATTTATCATACATGAGCCAGATAATTTTATTTTTATTTTTATAATGAGCCAGATAATATAATTTTGATTAATTCTTACAAAATTTAGGATTACTTTGATATTGATTAAAACAGAAACTGACACACACGACTTTTAAACGATTGGTCAAAACAGAAAATTTTTATTATGTTATATGACATTTGAACTGGGTGCTAGGTGGTGCATTTGAGGCCAAACCTAAGCGTCTTTTTTGTAAATATTACTCGACTATGAGAATAGATAATCATTTTTTCAATTGTCGTAAACGAAGATTAAATTAAAAATAAAAAAAATATATGAGTTGGTTTAAAGAATGCCATATGAAAAAATATAATTAAAAGCACAAAACAGAGCAGACATAATAGAATTACGGCGGTACATGTAATCCACTTGATTCAGATATTTTATAAACAGTTTTATAAACAGCGAATTGAACAAGCTTAAGTTAATACGTATTGATTAAATCTGCACTATAAGGTTATCGAAACCAAAAAAGTAAGGGAACGACCATTTGATATTCTGGTGGGGGATGGGAGGGGGCAGTTTTTTTAATTGACTTTTCATTTTCCTCTGTTGTGACGCATGCTTTTTTTCCCGCGCTTTTGTACATAATTGTTTTCTGCATTTTGTGTTGCAGAATATTCATTTCCATCCTATCTTGTGCAAGATTATTTATTTTCAGTTCTTACCAAGCCAGGAAATTCATTTTCAAAATCCTCTTCCCCTTTCCCCCGAAAATCAAATGGTCGCCCCCTACAGGGTTTTTCAAGCAAAACTCGGAGAAAGTGTCTGACTACAACTAGGTTATCCCTCAGGTAAGTAATTTCATGTTTTTATAACGTATTCTGCTGAACATTAAAAAAAAATGGCATTATAATACCTTTCATTAAATGGAATTCAGCAAAACCTATAGATCGAGTGGTTTCGGTTTATATAGCGATGTTTATTTAAAAATTCTTCATAAAGAAAAAAAGCCCGGACATATTATGACAATAAAATGTGTTCAGATGCTAATTGTAGCATGTTAAGGAGTTAAAACAGAAATATGTAAATGCTCTTTATCACGTAATCAGACGTAATTGAGGAAACAAGGAAGAAGTAATTTCGATTTTTATGTTAAATGGGCGAAAGCACTTCCAACATTTTACTTATTTAATTATTCTTACAATGGAATGTTTTTAAAGCTGTTTGCATATGGTAATGTTTATGGAGATATAACTTTTACTTAAATATAAATTGTTACATTTTATTCTATTTTAATCATGCAAACTGTATGTCAAATTAACATTTTGTTATGTAAATTCTGTTTTTTCAACCGATTTTGATTCAGTTCACAATAAACGAAGAATTTGATAATCAGACATGTGAAGTAAAGCTTAATATCCGTTTCTTCTGTTGACTGAATTTGTTTTATTTACAAAAGCAAAAGCGACACGTATTTTGAATACTAGATGCTGCCATGGATTCTTGATTGTGCGATAATTGCTAATGCATGTTACAGGATTGCTTAGATACCTGGTAAATATAAAACAAGTTCATGTCAACAATTTGGCTTTCATTCGTCAATAAAGACCAAAAAACGAAAACTACCAATGCTGCAAACTCATTACGTTTCAGGAAAGAGAGGCGGAAGATGCCAAAGGGATAAACAATCTCACAAGTCGAAGATATTAAACTGACAACTCCATGGCAAAAAACGAAAACCGAACAAAAGACAAACAACAGACTGAGCAATACGAACCCACTTAAAACCGATGCGTTCACAAATGCTCCGAAAGGGTTAGCAAATTCTGCATTTATTTCAAGTCGTATAAAAAAATTGGTAATACAAAAAGTAGATCTGATTTGGTGGTAGTATTCGCAAACACTTCATTAGAAAAAAATAAAAAGATGTTCGTTAAAATCCTGTATTTATATATAACATATATTTTATAAAGTACAAGATCCGAAAATCGTCGATACATCTAGTATAAGATTACAAAATAATTCAAGTGAGAAATTCCAATTCTTTTGTTTGATTTTTTAAAATCATTTTTTTGCGATTTTGACAATCTAATGAAACTAATAAATATGATAATGGTCTGTTTTTAACGGGGAACTAATGGTTATTTGCATCTTTTGCCTCTTACCGACGCATTCTGCCAATCCTGTCTTGTAGAATCTGGAGGTGAAATCAGGTAACAGGCTGTACCTATCGTCAACCAGTCTTGGTCACATGATACTTGTCTACTTGTTGTCTGTAAGGTCGGGGTCGTTGTTTCGGGAGATGATAATGATAGTGTTGTGGTTGTTTCTGATGTCGTTGTTGAGGTTTTTGGTATTAAATCTAAAGTGAAACATTTGAAACGGTTGTTATATTTTACCCAAAGATATCTACAAAAACCTTCCAAAATTCGTGTTTTATCTTTTAAATGATCCAATGAATAATGTGATGAAATTTTCAAACACATAAAAAGTTCATATTTCATCGCGCGGAAAAAAAACAAAACAGAGAACATAGGAATATTTTGTGCATTGTACAATATCGTGCCTTCGTGTACCGTTTAAGACGTTGATTTGTGAAACCTTCCCTTATGATCAGCCACCGCTATTAGAATGTAGCACGTCGCTATTTTTAATATCAGCATGTAAAATACTTTGGGCTTGCTTTCAGTAAATGCCAGCATTTTTAAAACGGTATTTTTTATAAATTGTATGTGCTAGTACTTCTTAGAAAAGTCAGACACTTTGTCAGTGGTTGTTTGTTTTTTTATTTACATCTTAATGGGTTTTTTTTTTAGGAATTTTATGTTAATGGAAGATTCTTTTGATAGTATTTGTTAAATTGGTTTAAGATATTTCAAAATGAGACTTTTAATGTTTTCTCAAATGTCATGAGCTTAATTTCATGCATTATGCGGCGGGCTAAAACTCGTTCTTGGAGCTCTCAAAAATAAATAAATGTATACATAAAAAGCATCGAACAGACTTCAATTTTCATGCATATATTTTGTTAAGACTAACTTTACGTATATATGGGAAAATATGCCAATTTGCTGAAAATCTTAATATTTTGTATTAAAAAGCAATTCAATACACGTGCTTTGCTTGGAATCTAATTAAAAGTATCCTTGCTGACTCAATGAACTTAAGTCTTTACATTTCTAGTTATAAAACAAATAAGAAAAAAGCATCGCCAAACAGAAACTTTTGCACCCATATTCACTATTATTACTGAGAGTCTTCACAAGAACTAACCTTTTCGTACATAGTAAGATGTATCCAAATGTTCGATACACATTGTCGTGTTATGTAAGATTAGGCTATGTAGTTGACAAGTTCCATTATGACTGTAGAAAAATGAAACACAGCTTGAGGTTAACGCACAATATTTACCACATCTGAATACTGCTCTAGTATTACTTTTACTGAACACCTTGCCTTCATTACACAAAAGATCGCTGAAATCGCTCTGTTTTACATATATATCTATCAAAAGTAAGTTCCCATTTTTTATCCAGAAGGCAAAGGAACATATTGTAAACATAATGTACTTGTAATAACTCATCTTGATGTCAATTTCAACTTTTGAATTTCCAGAAATCAAAATGAAAATAAAAGCGACTTGGACGAAAAAAAAGTTATCTGACTGGTCTTCTTTACAAAAGGAATCACATATACGTTATGCTATTAGATCAATATCAACATTAATGGTTTTTCAAAATGATTAAATGTAATTAGTAGGTAGTCGTATTTGCTAAGCAGTGAACTGGAATATGAAATGAAGTTTTCATTGCGTTTGTCACTAATCGTAAAATCGTGTGGAGCATGCAGTTTATGTTTTGTGGGGTATTGTTTGATGGAGATATTACGTATGACTTCCCACAATCGCTTTCTAGATTTACCAAGATAGTTAAATTCAGATATAGTTTTAATGATTCTATATCAATTATAAATATCAAATATTAGAGACCATTTAGTATGTGATCCATGAAAAATTTAAAATAGTATACCCAAAATTTGGTTGTGTCAGTTTGATTCTTGATCATGTAGCTGAACAAACAAAACACAAAAACAAAACACAAAAAAACGAAATTTTCTCTTTAAAACTTTTACAGGGATTCATCATCAATAGTATGTATTATAAAATCATTCTCGACTGTTCAAAAACGAAATTATTACGTGCCACAATCTTGTTGATGCTCAAACAAGAGTTGATATAGCATGTGAAAATCCTATCGAATAAAAAAAAATCATTGGGAACTTCTTGCAAAGGATTTTTGAACAAGTGATGTGCAATTTGGACAAGTATGTAGAAGATACAAAAATCGATCAAAAGTGCAAAAATATCTTCAGAAAGTCTCTGCTATTTACTTTAAGTGATTGTTAAGTATTCTTCTTTGTATTTTTTGTCTCGCTTGCAAGGAATTTCGATGATGGTAAGACGAAGTGACCGCGGGATACTTGCTAAACAAAATATTTTTATTTGATACAGTAAAAGAGCTAGACAATCCTTATTTTGTCAAAAACTGTACCTGGGTCTGAAGTTATTGTCTGCATTTTGCAGTCAGTTTGTCCTGGCTTCATTTCATCATGGTATAATGACTTTTGCAAAGTAAACATAAAGTTTTTATGATTATTTCACATATAAATATTAACGACTTAATCCGAGCAAATGAAGTCATAACCAAAGTATAGCATAGTAAGCTATAAAAGGCCCCGGATATGATAAAATGTTAAACATTGCAAACAAGAAAATATAAGGGCATCATTTATGTACAAAAACATTTGTATATGTACATTATTAAAAGTATAAATAATTTCTACGTGTATTTGAAATAAGAAAACAGGCTTTTGCACAGCTACGAATCATAATTATATCTGTGAATAAAAACACGAATTTACTTTTATCACCAAAAGACAGAAAATACTGTGTTTCATCAAAAAAATGTTTGCATTAAATCGTGATATAATGGACACGATAAAATAAAATACATGTGCTTCATCTCCTAAAATATTTTTACAGTTACCACACACGATCTCGTAAATGAATTTTCAAATCTAATGTTTTGATTCTTAATGGTGGAAGTCCAAATCTGTAGTGTTCTACGCAAATATTCTACAATGTACTAAAACAAATGTGTTCCTTCTTAAAATCACAATTGTTTTATACACCTGTGGTTTCTACTCAAAATATCTGCCAAAAATGTCAATTGTTTCTGAAAGATAGTTATCTAACTCATATCCCCTGGAACTGCAGCGTTTGGAGTATATTTACCAACTCAAAAGAAAATATTACATGCACTTAATTAGGTATGGCATAAATAAAAGAAGTTGGTATTCTTACAACCCCAAACACCAGTACCATATTAAAACATTGGTTGCACCAAACTTTCATAAATTATACATAAATTACGCCGACTAAAATGTTGCGCTCAAATATAACAAGACCAACTGCTCTACTTGCAGAAGCTGCAACAGCTTTAGCATGTAGTGACAGTATAATCTAAAAATCACTTTCAATTAATATTTAACTTAATAAGTGGTATAGTATCAAATTATATTATGTTCACATTTAAATACAAAATGTGGCTAAACAACATAAGTTTGCACAAAATGCTAAAATGCATAATATCACTCTTGTTGCTATGCAATCTAATTATAGTTTGTTATTCTTTTTCACTGCATCATTTGCTACAATTGTCACATCATCAGCGTAGAGTAATTCATCATTTATATCAATACCACTCTCATATGATTTCAAGAACGAAACTATGTCATTTATATAGAGATTAAATAGCATTGGTGATATTAATCATTCTGATAAATGACGTACCGTTTAATCGTCCTGAACATATATATAAAAATAAGGAGATGAGGTATGATAGGCAATGAGACAACAATCCACCAAAGTTCAAATGAAGTGGATGTAGGCAATTATAGGCAACCGTACGGCCTTCAACCATGAGAAAAACCCATACTGTATTGTCGGCTATAAAAGGCCCCGACATAAAAAAATATGAAACAATACAATTGAGAAAACTAACGGCCAAATTTATAACAAAACAATTTACGAAAATTAAATATGACAGACATGAACCAGCGACAACCACTGAACTACAGGCTCCTGACTTGGGACAGGCACATACAGAATGTGGAGGGCTTAAACATGTTTGTGAGCGCTCAAACCTTCCCTAACCTGGGACAGTGGTGAAACATCACAGCACAAGAACAAACTATAAAAAGCAGTTGAAAAAGGCTTAACTCATCAGATCGATACAAAGCAGAACAATCAAACAAAAACACAGACCGGACGTGGCAGGGTGGCAGGATATTTATCCATCCCTCATCCCTAACAACAAAAAGGACATTAAGTATAGATCTGGGAGTACTCGCAGTTATTGACAGCTAGTTCAAAGCCAATAACAACTAATAAAAAAAAATCATGTATCTAAAATTGTACAAATAAATTGAATAGCAGCACAACACATTTTGTATCACTAAACTCATTTATCTTTGACCACAGTTTATTTCTATTTATGGTAGCGTATGTCTATTTAAAATCAACGATTTTACTGTAAACATGTATAAAACGTTAATTGATCTCTTCTATCAGAACGCGAGATAAAGGCTCACAAAAATAACGCGAAATACACGCTCAGACAAACCCTCTAGTCATTATAAAAAAATAACATAATCTAAAAATAATAGTTTGACTTTACTTTTAATTTCGTAACAGTTGTTTATTTGAATAAGCAGAAGAATCGGATTAAACGACTGCATTTATTCATGATCGTTTTCCACAAGACAAGTGTCTGCATTCTCTATATCTTAACTTCATTTATTTGCGGAAACTCCAATCCCGCAGACAGTCTTTAGATATAATTACTATACTATATAATAAAATATTAATTTTCGCGAACCATTTAGGTCACAGAAATTCCAAAAAATGGCATCAGTAAGGAGAGTTGTACAAATGATGTGAATACACAGAACCCGGATCCAAATTATCTTTTACTAAAAGTATTCATCATTTTCTGTTTTGTATGTACTAACAACATTTCATTTTTCTACAATTTCGATTAAAATATTATAAAACCTGCAGTTCAATAGGTCACATGCCCCAAATAAACATTCCCCGATTGGCCGAACTGCTGTGGCCTCGGTGTAAAGCAACGCAAGCCTCGATGTAAAGATCACGCTTCCAAAAATAAAGGTATGTCCCAACTTAACATTCCCCGATTGGTTGAATTGCTGCTCGATGTAAAGCAACGGAAGCCTTGATGCAATGAAGAAAAGGGGTTGACAGGATAAACGTAATCGTTATAAATTTTAACTTCATGGTTCTTATGCAAGCAAATTTAATAAACAATGATTTTATACAGTTGTGTTATTGTTTTCACCTTACATAGGGCTTTATTTCTGTGTACACAATTCTGATCTACATATTTCACCTATATCAATATTAGGTAATCCGTTTGGACGATTCCATATACTATTATGTTTTAGGTTTTTTTTAGCTTCAGTGTCGAGTTGGTGTATAGTATTGAGGGCTGTCTGCGAGAAATAAATCCTTTTTTCTGATAGATTAACTAAATCCAAAACCAATATAAAAATAGTTAACACATATATTTTATTTAACTGAGTAAATTGATCGGAATGTGAATGATACATAAACATAAAATTCGTTTTGGTCTATCCCAGTGATGACATTTGCGCGGGAATTTAGTCCATTGACATCGCAATATAATTTACTTTGGATTATAATTATCTTAGATGTAATGTTACAGGATTTAATGTGAAATTATTTGTTTCTTCTTCTATAGTACACGAGTTTGACGTCAGGTTTGTACACATGAAGTCTCTAGTCTAAAAAAGCCAGTGACAGAACGATAAACAGATAAGCAACTGTCTAGGGCCAAGTAAGGGAGGTGAAAAAGCCAGTATTACGCAGAACGATAAACAGTTACATAGACGGATCCAGGGGTTGGGGAAAATTTGGTTGATTTTATAGGGAAGCAGGGGCGGATCCAGCCATTTTATAAAAGGGGGGTTCCCAACTCAGGACAAAGGGTCCGGGGGGGGGGGGGGGTTCCAACTATGTGTCCCCATTCAAATGCATTGATCGTCCAAAAAAAGAGGGGTTCCAACCCCCGGAACCCTCCCCCCGGATCCGCCACTGGGGAAGCATGACGGGAGTGGGCGACCCTTAGGTCAGTCAGCGGCCACCCCCCTTTTATCAAAAGTTGTGGATCCGCCACTGAGATTTATATAAGCAGGTTTTCTTTGTGTAGATACCTTAAAATATCACCAACTGTGACTGAGTACACAATTTGATTCATTTCAGCTCAATCGCTGGGCTCACTGGCTAACATTTTACGATATTCATGACTCGTGTAGAAAAGCCGATAATCTATATATGTGTGTGAGGAGTAGTTATCAAGCTTGCTTTCGTCTGTAAAAACTGTCTTAGGCCAAGTTAGAGAGGTGAAAAAGCCAGTAATAGAACGATAAACAAATGATCAGGTTTTCTTCATAATCATATAGATCCCTTAAAATATCCCCCACTGAGGACACAATTTGATTCATTTTAGCTCATTAGCTGCGCTCACTCGCCATTATAGGTTCATTGCGGCTTACTGGCTAACATGTGTAGAAAAGCTAATAACCTATACATACATGTACATGTATCTGATCAGATCATATGTTTTCGTACGTCATATGAATTTGTACTATGCATGCCTTTTCAATGGAAATTGAGACGACAGTATGTATTCTTAATAGCACGAAAAACGATGAGAAGAGGATACATATGTCAACCAAAATTTTTCAGCAACGTCAAAATATGTGAGGACACCCTATCAAGATCTATCAAGCTTGCGTTCATGTTGCGTTAAAACTGTTTTAGTAAGGTGAAAAATACCAACACTATAACAATAAATAGATAATCGATATTGTAAAATATCAATGTGTTGAAAAGCCAATGATCTACATATATACATAAATATGTCAACCATAAAATAAAACTGATTTAATTTACACCACAACTGTTGAAAAAACCTTTATGTTTATATAACTTATCTCATTCTAGTCCATTCAACTGACAGAATGGGTGTACATTTCATGTACTCTTTAATAACAAGAATCAGCATGGACTATTCTTTATAGCAATATCTGTTAGCCATTTAGGGGTCTTTTGCATTCAAAGTTTAGTTTTAGTGGGTTTATTTTGCGAAAAAGAACTCAATTTCCAGATCATAGTTAACATTTTCTATATATTTTGCTGTGTCAAAATGACCTAATAAATATAAAGGACAGTATATAGACCCAAAAATAGTATATCACATACCTACACATGACATTTTAGCAGGAAAGACAACCATTGGAGTATATAACCACTGCGACTTTGTAACTTTATCTCATCCACTAAAGTCATTCAAGTAGAATATTTGATGTAGGTTTGTCCACATTTTGGAATATATTATATATGTATAGAATTAATGTTGAGTCTGTTCCCAGATGCCTGAGATAGACTTCAATATTTATTATTTATTGAAAATAAGTGGAATCATCTTTCAGAAAAGTTTTTTCTATGGTAATGAATCCCCCCTATTATAAGTTAAAAAGGCTACATTTCCCCCTCCCTCTATTTTTTATTTGAGGAGGGGGGAGAGTTCTCAACCTGTTTATTAGTGGAATAGTGAATCAGGCCTTAACTCTTCTCAATTGTATTGATGCATACTTTTCATGTCAGGACAGTTTTCCTCATTTTTGAAGGCTGTATGGTTGCCTTTTACAGTTTTTTCCGTAAGAACCGGCCGCCGGCCAAATTGACCGTTTCAAGCAGTTTTTTGGCCGGTTCAATCGTCATCAGCCAAAAAAATTTGGGTGCATATTTTACTTATACGATTATTTTATACGTCGTAACTTTTATTATTATCTAGGTTTTATTTACGTCTGAGGGTTCCGGTTTGTATTTCTATCGGAACACGCGGCCGTTATCCATCAAAAGAGACTTATTTGGAAAATCCCGAGAGATATCGAGTATATGCAAAAGTCGTGCCATGTCAAGGTCGTTAAAAACTTCCATTTGTTGTTGAAGATGAAACGTTCCATCACAGATTGTTTCCCCGCTAAGCGACACAAAGGTGTGCATTTTTATGATGATACATTTATAAAGTTTGCATGCATTGTTTTTCAATTTGTTCTGTTGTGTTTAGTTTAAATCGCGAATGAATCAACGACATGATAATTGTCATTGGTTTGCACTTCGCCGGATCGAAGGTTCGATATGACCCAGGCCTGAAAACTTCAAACAAATACGGAAAATTTCCTACGTTGAAGGAATATTACACAAATCAAATCTGTGAACAATAATTTGCTGACAAAATCAAAAATATTACTAACTCAGTCAAATTATTGGGGGTGGACAGGGGGTACCTAATCTTCACTTCCCAACCCCTTTGCCATCTCACCCCCTCATCATTAGACACTTTCCATTATATATAAATGGGAGGGTGGGGCGGGATTTGAAAAAAAAAATTAATGATTTGGTAAAAAAATAAAATTATAGATATTGAAGATAGCTTTATATAATATAGAAGTAATTGAAAGTCTGAATTTTACCCATCATGTTGTGTTGTCTTAAGTCTATTTGGTTATATGAGTTTTTTTGGGGGGGGGGTTCCAAACCTGTTGTTTATAAGTTGTAAATCAGGCCATTACTTTTCTTAATTTAATTGTTGCATACTTAACATGTCTGGACTGTTTTTTCTCATTTTTTAAGGCTGTATGGCTGACTATAATTACTTTGTTATTTAAACCTCTGTGGAAAGTTGTCTCATTGGCAATTATACCACATACATGTATATACAGATTTTTTTATGGATTGCAGACCTGAAAAAGATGTTCAAAGTTGAATATGCTGCAAACTTCAAACAAGCTACTACTTATTTACCATGTTTACCATGAAACTGTTGATCAGAACTATATATAAGTTATTTCACCCAGTCCTCATACATGTATATATACCACTATCAATCAACAGAACAAATGCAAATACTTTTTTTTATTTACATGCATATGGTTGCCTATAATTTCTTACATCTATTTTATTTGAATTAAAGGAAATAGTTGTTATTTATATAAACAAATCTCACGTCGATGTATAACATGTACAACAATCAAACATCAACCCAAACCAAACTGGATGTATTTGAAAGACATCGATCTAGAGGTCAATATACAGTCTCGAACAAAAGACAAAAAAAAGGAAAAATATGGTGAACTTTGGAGAATTTATATTATTACATATACATCATGTACATGCATTTGAATTATTTGGAATATATTGTTTCAAATTTTTTAGTCTTAGGTTCCACCTACCATTTTAGAAAACTGGGATTTCAATGCTAGTGTATTAGAGGAGTATTTCATTGGTTTTAGATATGGAGGTATGTTCTTATTTCGAGAGGGGCAATCAACCTATATCAATTTGTACATGAAGAGATTGATAGTTGCTAGATACTGAATGATTTCACCACAAATTTGTGAAAGTTATAACCTGTGTATATATAATTAAAATACAATAATAAAATTCATGTCTTTTTCAGGACTTCTGATCCAACCATGTAGTATGGCATGTTTGTGAGATATAGTTTTGGTGGATAGGATGTTCATGAAGGACCTGTAGTACAAAGTATATCACTGGATTGAGCTCTTTGTCTAAGTGTATTATTAAAGTGCTTTGCTTTGAGCTCAGTTCATTGTTATGCAATTCATTCTTTGTGAAATAAAGATTTGACAGACAACTCTCATGTACAAGGAATTGTCAAAGTAGTATCCATTCTATGTACAATGTAAGTAATGGGAGATAAAAGCATTTTATTTGGATTTGAACCAAACATTTTTTGTCCATTAACCAAATTTAAAAAAAGAACAAATTTACCAGACAATGCTACACTCGCTACTAGCAATATGATGCTAGGTTGTTTTAATACATCTGTACTGCCTACTGATGACTTGGTCCTGAGTGTAAATGGTCATTCAGTATGTTGAAAAAAAAGACCAAAATTTATAAGGCCTATCTGGCCTAATTGATTTCTAAAACTATATTTCATTGTACATATTCAACATTTTTCATTCATTTGTTTATTTCTTAATTTGTGTGAATTAACATTGTTATAGTAAATGTTAATTACTACACTTTCATACCATGGCCACAACATATACTGTATTGGTATCACTCATATTTGTATCCATATAAGGCCGAGAAAAAAAAAATCTGTGTTTCCGGTAACCCGACTGACCCTGTTTTTTTAGCCCCGACCCTAATTTTTTATTGGATCTTCAAAAAAAAAAAAAAAATGGTATCAACCGACCCTGTTTTTGACACAGGCTTCTGTTAATCGACATAATTATTTATCTAACTTGCTTCTACTGGCACAGAAAGCCAGTAAAACATTTTATTTATGTCAAAAGGTATTCCAAATAGGTTAAAATCCAAGAAATTTGCACAGTAGGTGCTTCAAAAACATTGCAAATGGCCGCACTTCCGGTGTTTGAAACTAATTACGGACACGGACTTGGAAAAACCATGATAATTTTCCGGATTTCGTTTACAATGTCAAAAAAAAAAAAAAAAAAATCCGACCTACCGACCCTATTTTTCAAAATGATGTTACCGGAAACACAGATTTTTTTTTTTAGGCCTAACAAAAAAAATTGAAAAGAGAATAATTTTGCAATACCTTTTTCATATTGAATACTGTAACTTTTTGATATTAAGACATATTAAGTACATTTTCATAATACCCACTTGACATGCTTGAAATTCTATCAGATTACTTTTGGAGCAGTTATGAGTCTTTTGAAGCATGCTTACAAAGGTTTTTTTGTTGATATCATTTCCATATTGGTCAAAACTTTTTTTTGCTTCGGCCAGCTTTGGAGGAGATGTTATCAAAGAATTGATAAAAAAACAACACAGAAGTTTACTTTCTAGCTCATCTAGCCCCAAGCATCATGTCAGGCATTGTCATTACTAAAAACCAATTAATGTCTTCTAATCTGAGAAACAATTTCGACATTTTAACAAAATATTTAACTAATGATACTGACAATCCACCACAAAGTAATATAAATAGAACCATACAAATAGTGAGCAAATACATATAAAAAAGATGTGGTATGATTGCCAATGAGAAAATTCTCTACAACAGACCAAAATGACACAGAAATTAACAACTATGGGTCACCGTACAGCCTTCAACAATGAGCAAAGCCCATAACGCATAGTCATTTATGTACACAAATGAAAAAACAAATATTATATAACACATAGACAAACGACAACCACTGAGTTACAGCCTCCTGATATCATGTTCTCAGACATCATCTCCCATTTAAAAAAAAATCACATGAAAAAATGAACCTATTATGTGTGTGCTCTCCTAGCTACAAAATGTATCCAAATTCAAAGATTTGGAAAATATTCTATCATAATCATTTGGTAATTAATGCAATTAGTGTCTCTTCCATGCCTGTCTTGAACATAAAATCTAAATATTAAATAAACAACACTCCTAATGCTCAGGTTGGTTGTCATCGTGCAACACAGTTAATAACACCATATAGGAAAAACATGGAACTCCTTTTGTCATATAAAACACTCAACCATCCAAACATACTATCCACATTCATCTGTGTCCACACTTGTTTATAATAAAAAAATTAACTTTGAATTTCTAAATCTCTAAACTTCATTTCAGCATAGATGTCTCATAAAATACTCATTCCTCCCTATTATTGACAGTAAAACAGATGAGTTTAATTGTTCAAAACCATTGTAATCACTTGTAAGAATTACATGAAAACACAATTTACTTTTATTCGATTATCTGAAAAGTAATTTTCTTGTATAAGATTTACAAGGAATCGAAATTAAAGATTAATAGAAATCTAAGAAGCCCAAAGAAGAGCTAATTTTTTTTAATTTGCTTCAGCCCAAAGATTTCAGTCGGAAGTTAAAATGATGAACCATTCGCAATAACTGTAGAATGTTAATATAATAATCGGTATTAAACAACTAAATAGAATAATCTTGTCAAAAGTACGAGAACGTTGAGAACTCGGGATCCGATTACATATATATATATAAACAAGTCTAAATTGAAAACAACGTTCAAACCTATGATTGCGTTGGATAAAAACTGCAATTTTTATACGTGTGCATGCAAAACAAATTTCTTGTTAGAGGGGTGTAAATACAGCACAAACAACATTTTCCAAAAGACCAAAAAAGTGAAAAAGTATATTTTAACAAAACGCATTTGACTAACAGGTCGAACAACAAATGTTCTTAAACCCTGCTGACTGCCATTGGCGATTGCCAAATAAACGGACCACCGATGTAATAAATGGATCTAGGCTCCGTGTTGAAGACCGTACTTTGACCTATAATGGTTTACATTTATAAATTTTGACTTGGATGGAGAGTTGTCTCATTGGCACTCATACCACATCTTCTTATATCTACTAATTAAAAATTTAATACTAAACAGAAAACAATAAACTTGCGGAAAAGATGATATACCGCAAACAAAAGGTGCAAAGTGTTTTGTACACCATATCCGGATTTCGACAATTAATGTCTCTTCAGTGATGTTAGGAATCGAAACGGTATTTGGAAAGCCATACAATTTACCTCAATTTAGGATAGACTCTTGAATTTTGAGGAGTCAAAATAGGATGAACGGATCATATAAACCCGAAGGCAAATATAATACAAGCCCAAACGAAAAAATATAAACAAGTCTAAATTGAAAACAACGTTCAAACCTATGATTGCGTTGGATAAAAACCGCAATTTTTATACGTGTGCATGCAAAACAAATTTCTTGTTAGAGGGGTCTAAATACAGCACAAACAACATTTTCCAAAAGACCAAAAAAGTGAAAAAGTATATTTTATATATATATATTATTTTGAATATTCCTACCAAATTGATTCGTTCAGAATGAGTCACAGTGTCATGTTAAACTGTATTTTCAAAGGTAGACTGAAAATGGCAGATAGAAAAGTGAAATTGCACAGTTATTTCTAAAATATAAAAAAAAAAATGAAATCTAAAACCCTTAATAGTTTGTGACACAATCATAACAACAAATCAAATAAATTTCTTCCGTATTGAAAATAATAATAAAACAATTGTAGCCTTTGTATAAGAGATTTACAATAAGTGTAGGACTCCGACCCGAATCCGAATACGAGTCAGAGTAAGACAGTTTAAATGACGGGGCGATCTCAAAATAATAAAATTATTGTAAACATTGTACTTTAATCATTAAAGTATTAATTGAAAAGTTGTTTTCGGCGATTGACAAAACAATGACTACCGCAAACTTTAACTTTGGCTTTAAGTGTGTGACGAGGAAGCCTTCGACGAGTTCCAATGAATTTATAACATGTCAATTCGTCAATAACATGTTCAACGGAGACTCGGTTTTCTGCAATGAGTCTATTGAGCCCCCTACAATTTCTCCTTTTTGTGTTCCAGCTTTCTGGTTATCTACTGTCTGGTGTATGTCGTGTATGGCTGATGAAATAATTCAACTGCTTTACTCGACGAGGATGAGGAGCCACCCACTCCTGTATGAGCAGTAGAGGAACCTGAACATCAAAAACTAAATAATGGGCCTTACAATGGAGATATAAATACAGGCGATGCTACAGCGAAAGCTGAAGAAATTGGCACCGATAATGATACAGCCAGAATTGCAGATTATATTTATGATGCTCTTGTAAATCTTGAAGCTACAAGAACCCCCCTCAAAAGTAACAAAGTAACAAAAAATCTTTAATGCAATTGGTTCGCAGTAACCTTCTTCTTCTTCTTTTCTATAACTTCCTCGTACTAATGAGGAGCACATCGAATAAGGATTTAAAAACAGTTATGGCGTAAATACACGGGCACAATAATGTTAATCATCAATGAGGCTTATATTACACGGGTAGAAATTGGCGATGAAACCACGAAAAATATGAAACCTTTATTACAAAACAGATTCCAAAATTGTTTTATAGCCGCGGAGTTGAATTACATTTTTCTGGCACTCGTAAAACAATCATACCGAAAAATTAATGTCTATTCCAAAAATAGATTAACATATTCTTTCCCTGTATGTACAATTCCTGCCAAGTTTTTATAAAATTTAAATCAAAGATGTATATCAGGAGTGTCTCGGACACTTCGAAAATCAGTGTTGATCAACTATTTTTAAAAGAGATATGTCTCCTGGCAATACACATTCTATAGAAAATTGCATTGTAAATGCTCTCACGTGTACAATTCTTGCTAGGTATTTATAAAACTTGGTACATCTATTGCCCTTTGACAAATACATATGTGGAACGCGGGGGACATTCAGGTCGTTTATTCTCATCAAATCAATGCGAACAGTATGCAATACTACGGAGCATCTTAAGTGCCATGTAATTAAAATATAGATATTTTCGTTAAAAGAAGATTTAAATCTGGTACGCACCAGTTTGAACAATCGTGCGCACGACTTTAAAACTCACGCTTGACTTTGATACTCGTGAGCACGAATTTTAAACTTGTGCGCACGATTTTTAAACTCCAGCGCACGACATTTTAAAACTGGTGTGCACGACTTTAAACCTCGTGTGCACGACATTCAAACTCGTGAGCATAAGTTTCAAACATAGTTTGACTGACTCTATACGAACTTGTGCAAGAGTTTGAAAGTCGTGCGCACCATTTTTAAAGTCGTTCGAACAAATTTGAAAGTCGTACGCACGAGTTTGAAAGTTGTGCGTACCATTTTTGAAAGTCATGCGCACGATTTTTCACTGATGAGCACCTGGACTAAATCTCCGGTGAACGAAAATATTTATATTTACATAGCACTTGAGAGGCTCCGTACTTTTCTCCAAGACTACACACAGTGGAAAAAATAGCCCCAAAAACTAAACAAAAATAATTAAAATAAACTGAACAATAGTATTATCCAATTCCCTTTTAAATAATTCGTCAGTAATGAAAGGAACATTTTTTAAACTTGAATTATTTTTTTTAAAAGTAATCGGTAAAAATTATCATATTTGGAGCAATAAATACTTGTTGTGATTTTTTTAACATTCTGAACACATCTGCTCATACGAAAAAGCGCAATTTCTACCCTTCAGTAAAAAAAAGTTAATGAATTTGATAAATGGTTTTGTCGTATCACCACACAAAGATTGAACACGGTAAAATTAATAAGCGTACACATTGTATTGAGTTCACCCCTACTGCTTACCTGATACTCGTACTCGGACTCCGAGTCTGACAGTTATTGTTAATCTCTATTAGGTTGATACGAAGATATATCGACCTGAAGAAGTATATCGATCTCAGATTTAGTCTTCAGTGTATATATTTCTTTCAGATCGATATATCCTCGTATCGATCTCTAACATAGGCTATAATTGTATAATATATATTGAGAAACGTCATCTGACGTTATTTTAAGGCCTAAATGGAACAGTCAAAACCTGTCTAAGGTGAACTTTGTGGAGATGTAACAATCACATAACTTATAATTTATTAACTGGAAATTAACAAACAAAATGTTTCATTTAAATTTTGTTAATTCCGAAGTATTGGCTGCTGGGAAGATGATATCATTGAGTGTAGAAGGATACCGAACCAGTGGTAGTAAAATAGACGTATGATCTTGTAATAACATAACCTTCACCGAGGACGCTCAAGAGAAAAGTTGCAAACTGCAAATATAAGCAATGGTAGATTTATAATTGCTCGATTTGAGATGATGACAATAAAGTCAACTCGTTAATTTTACCCAAGATGTAATTTAGATTTTTATAAAATTAGTTGTAGTAGCATACATTGAGATTTGAGCAACCACTAATTTATTCGAAAAAAAAGAAAGAAAACAGAAGCAGTACGTTTTTTTTGTACTTCTTTGTCGATTTAGATATTATCTGAGCATTACAGTAATATAATACGTACATTGTCAGAACATATGAAATTTATTTGTCTCAGCTTAAGAAACTTATGAAGAAATACGCGGCTCACTGGTGAGCCTTTCTCCTGTTTTTAAGCAAGGGCCAATAAATTTATGTTACATTTAACGAATTTCCAAATTGACTGGCTTGTCAGCTCTATTTAAACCTTCTCAAACTCCCACCTTTCAGTGCATTTACTGTATTTTTGTATGGATTTATTGTATTTATGAAAGTTAGAAGATGTGGTATGATTACTGATGAGATAACTATCAACCAGTCGTGAGAGTTCTAATAATGTGGATGAAAGCAATTATAGATCGCCGTACGGCCGTCAACAATGAGCAAAACAATACCGTTTAGTCAGCTGTAAAGAGGCCCCGGCATTACAAAATGTGAAACAAATCCAATGGGAAAAACCAAGAACCCTATTTATGACAAAACAATTGAAATATTACAATCTTTGAACATTCACAAAAAGAATGGGGCAGGGTAAAACATGTTTGTAAGCTATCTATCCCTTCTCTAACACTGGGGCAGTGGTTACAGCACAACATAAGAACGGGATTGACTCTTCAGAATGGCATGAATAACTTTGTCTACTTTTATCTTTGGTAAGCAATTGCGTCACGTGTCTTGCAATTTCTAGAGGAATAAAACTCGCTTTTGTGTGTTTCTAAGATGGTCGAAAATGTATTCTGGTTTTTTCCGGATATGGCGTCCGAGTGGCTGTTGATATAGTTGGCTTCATATATTGCTACTTTGATAGATAAGTAAAACGTAAGTAGATGTGCTACTGTTTACTAACAAGTACACTCGACTTGCTTCCTATATGTTTTGGTAATATTTCATCGTGAATACTTTTGTATGTATGTACTTTATAAGTTTATACAAGTTTGGTAATATGTAATCGTGTGTACTATTGTATGTGTGTACTTCATAAGAAATATTGTATGAGTATATGGTGGTGTTGGTTGTGATGATTGTATTTTTTGTTTCAGATATAAAAAGGGGGTGAAGAGCAAATACAGTGTTTGCAGTTCAATGTTTAAAAAAAACTTAACTTCATCATCACTCATATTTAAAATTGTACTCTTATGGAAATTCACACGAGAAATTATAATAGATACATGTACATGTATTTTGTGGTGAAATACTCGTAATAATAATTTTTACTGTTTAACTTTCCTTTTCCACTTATGTATCGTATATAGTATCCTTGTCTAGAGTAAAGAAAGTGGTGAGTCAAATTAAACTTAATCGTGATATACATAATGTTTTTGTTTTTCATACTTAAATATAAAAAGGATGTAGGAAAATAATCCTATTAAAAATAATTCGTACACGGGTATACCTCAATTGCTTTGTAAACAAGATAATGTTGGAAATATATAAATGCATTATATTTCTTTCATCAGGTATGTCTTAAATTGCAGTTAATACCCAACACGTACATATATGAGTAAAAGAGCATTGCACAATTTCTGATTCATATGTATAAATGAAGTGTTAGTGCTATCAAATGCGTGAATATATATTGTTAGACCGTAAACATATTTGAAATAACCTTTCATAGATTTCCGGATGAATCTCGATAGTTGAACAGTCACCCAACTAGCATCTACTTGAGCGTAAAATATCAAAATCTGTACCGATTTCCGTGATAACTCTTGAAATGTGTAATGCTATTAATTGCCTTTTTTGTAGATGTATAGGAATTTTAGACGGGGACGGACCCACATATTTAGTTTTAAGTCGTCTGTGTTTCACTGTACAGTCCTATGTCGATATATTTTATTTCTATACGTCCTGTTCTTTGTAACCTATACATGTACCCGTTAATCTAGAAATGAAATTGAATTTAATTTGCAACTTTTATTCTAACATAATGTGTACCGTTAAACCCAATATGATTTACGTTCTTAATTATAATGCATTTATACTGAAATATTACAGTTGGTGTTATTACTGGTGACGTTTGTTACTATAACAACGGATCACATTATGGACAAATCATCATGTGTCCGGCATCTTGTTGTGGAACAGGCAAAAATCCATGTTGTGTGTAAGTCTATAATATAGGTTTTATCATGTTCAACCAGAATTCGATTGAATATGTAGGTTGCATGTTCAGTAGAAACATCCTAAGTACAGGAATAAACAGACAAACAGGAGTAAAAAATATAAATTGCACCAAATTTGCCGACACGTTTAAGCCTCTCCTGCTATACATGAATCACCTGTTATACGATTCCCAGGTTATGGATTTAGCTTGCTTATAATAAACGGTTCTGTCATAATAAACTAATCAACAGTAATAAAGTTACAGACATCTTATCGACTATTATTCAGAATAGTATGCCAAAATTACATTGCCAAGGTCAGTCATTTGTGATCATTAGTTATTTAAATATTATGGGTTTTTTTTTAGAAAAAAATCCCCATTTATTTAAATAACAAAAATTATGAACAAACACAAACTTAAAAGATATATAAAGAGCTACGGAATCTTTCGTTTTCATCCTCAATGCACTTTTACGTTAATGCATATCGTTCCAAAAATGAAAATCCTCAAAATCACCGTAATTCTCAGAAACCCATTTCTAATCATCCGAAGATATTTTGTCAAAGCAAACTCAAGCTAGAGGACGTAATTCATCATACGGAAAACAAAACAAGAAAGTATGTGATAATGGCATGCCATACTGAAACAAGCCCTCTTCCCTTTCGAAAAAAGAAAGAAAGTAACAAAACCAGAAATCGATAAATTTATAACAAATACAAAAAAGTACATTAATTATAATATAAAAATATGCCAAAAAAAAAAAAAACGAAGAATCAGTATTAGGTAAAAAAAAAATCTTCACTATTAAAATGTTAGATGCGTTTTTGTTCAGTCAGTTCATACACCATGACTTACAAAACATGGATAGTTCAAATCTTACTATATTTACTAGGAATTCCTTGTGTTTTCAGTGAATCTTACTCCAGACTGCCATATTTCGTAGGAACTATAGTGTCTATAGCATTGTTGTGGGTTTGTTTGCTATAGTTACTAATAATTCGTTGTGTTTTCAGTGAATCTTACACCAGACTGCCATATGTCGTAGGAGCTATAGTTTCTGTAGCATTGTTGTTGGTTTGTTTGATTGTGTGTTGTGTTTATAGAGCACATACAACAGCATACACAAAACCTCTACTCTTACCTCAGGAAAATCAAGAACAACAATTATGTGAGTATAAATGATTAAAACAAATCTTGAAATCCATTAAAGGAGTACATATGTACCCTATAAGGTTTAGTTACTAAATATAATAGTATTTCTTCCTATTTTAATCTATCACACAATGTCGTCAAAAAACTTACACAAATAAAATCTTTTTTTACCTAAACAAACCTACAGCATATACTAGATATACTAGAAACGAAAGTATATTCATTTATTTAAAAATTGAGTCATTTAAAAACGCAAATTTAAAAAAAAATCACTGGTGTGTGTAAATTTCTAACCAAATGGGAAAACATATATATAAATTATTTTTAGAAAAGTGCATTGTTATAATACATTAACAAACATGTTCATATTCAGGAGGATTTGGATTAAAAGAGGTATACACAGTGTAATTGGAAAGTCATGAAAATATATTTTTATTCGACTATTTATATTTCGTATTTCTTGATGAATATGCATGGATCAGATATTAAAGATATCATTGACAATGATGTTTGAAATAGAGAAATTAAAAAATGACATTTTCAGTACTTTAAACATAATTCCATGTTTTGACCACAAATCGCATTACTCTGTTTCATACTCTAATGTATAATTTATAAAATGTCGGGGATTACTCGTTGTTTTCCTCGTGCAGTTTACAAATGCTTTAATAGGTTTTGCTATCAATGTAATATGCATCTGTATAGCTGATTTATCTGCATATACATGTCACAATTAAAGTAATGAACCAAATTGCTTTGTGTTCAGATTTAAATATGTACAATTGACATGACTTTATAACATAATATTGATATACTATTGGCACAACTGGTTACAAACAATATATTGCAACAATGTCATACCTTCTTACTGTATGATGTGCAAAATCATACGAAAAAGATGTGTGAATACATGTAGAGTAGTAGTCAGAGACCAAAGTGGCCTTTTAAACCTTAGTCTATTGCCAACTTAGCTTAAGGTAGTTGCAGCATTATGTTTTGGTAAGAATTATTAGAAAAATGTTCATACAATGCAATATAATAATGACCTGTGATTAAACATCGACTACTGGGAATATTATGATTTGGAGTGCTACAACTCGGTATAAGCCCATCAGAAGTCACCAAGTTGTAATATATGAATTTGAAACGAAATCAAAATTGCTGTGTTCATGGTGCTTCTTCACCTCTTCAAAAGTAGGGCAGCCAAATTAAATAAATACATGGGGAGATGGTCAACCCAGAGAAGTCTTAAAGTAAATTTTAATATTTTGATTTGCTTGAAGTTGAAAGAACTTTAGTTATGTCATCATTTTATTCTATTAGTATGTGATATATGTTATAGGTACATATTTTGACATAATATTACTTTATTTACGAGGTTAGTAAAAGAGGGCGGAAGATACCAAATGAATATTCAAACACACAAGTCGAAGACAAACAGACATCGCCATGGCAAAAAAAAACAAAAAGCAAAAAAACAAATAACAGTCGTCAAATCACAACACACAAAACTGTAGACTGAGCAACACAAACCTCACAAAGAACATTGGGTGATCTCATGTGTTCCAGAAGTGTTAGCAAATCCTGCTCCATATTTTACACCCGTCAAGTTACTATTACAAACTACGTTGATAAGTTATATAATGATTAGGCATCACACAATAGCGGATTGGCCATTGATTCATATCCAATCACAAGACAACCATCGTTATCATTGGTCATGAAACGCTGTTCTTAACAAAGGATAGACAAGACTGTCACCGGTATAAACAACACAGACATTGAACAATTTAAAAACAAAGAACAACACATAAAACTATAGCAAGAACAACACGAAAACCATCTAACCATTTGGTGGTGGTCTCGTGTGCTCTGGAAGGGTAAGTAAGCAAATCCTGATTCACGTGTAGCTACCGTCGTGTTGCTTATGTAAGTACAACTTGGTGATAAATTTCAAAAATATTCTCACTTTTATTATCTTTTTTTAATTGACAGTGGAACTGCGACAGGCAAGTAAAGAGTACCATATTGTTGTATTCAGTGGGAAACATAATACAAAGCTTGAATTGCCACCTCGTTACAGCGACATATATCCTCAATCAGAGTTGTCAACAAACACGTCAGCTGATATTGCCAGTCTAAGGAGGAATGACTCAACGAGAAGTTCATCCCTTTATGGATCATTATTTCGGAACAGTAATATGAGAAATGCTTTTAGACGTGGACAAGTCACAGAACCTGCCTCTTTCGAAAGAAACCTATCTGTAAAATCAACTCAGAAATATATCGCATCTGATGTTAAAGTATCAGACGATAAACCTTTGACATCTGATAACACTTCCAACCAAACGAGGAGACATAGCACGACACATGCAAACAATCATCCCGATCGATCTAGTTTAATGTCTTCAATTGCTGCTTCACTTCCTTCTCTGTTTAAACCTACAAAAATGTAAATTGATCACAATATGGAAATAAGCATGTTTATCATTCGTTAACTCATCTCTTTTTTATGCCAAAATGAGCTGTTGACATAACTTGGCGTCTATCGTCATTTTTATGCACTCGCCCCTCATTGACTGAGACATGACTCAGTTTATCCATGTCCGGCCTTCAATCATTCTGAAATCAATAATTAAATATAACTCTGACAAAACTGAATCCATTTTAGAAAGAAACGTCGAACTAATGATTTATCCCTTTTGATTAAAAAAATAAGGATATTTGGTACATGTATGAATAAATAAGGATAAAAGGAGGAAGTTAAAGCGGGGTATAAATTTACTAACGATGTTTATGTACAAAATCTTAAATTTTTGAAGGTATAAGAAAATCTTTCCTGGTAGAAATTGACTGGTTAACATCAAATCTACCCACCTCTCGGATTTTTTCGGGCACGGTCATTAGAAGAGAGCAAAGATACGAAGAGGGGAGTAAAAACATAAGTAGTTGAAAAATTGACAATAGAATACCAAAAATAAAACGACGAAAAAAACTACACAGAAAACTAAAGACTGAGCAACACGAACTTCTACCAAAGTCAGGAGAAATGGTAAGCAGATCCTGCTACAATAGTGGCACACATCATGATGCTCATGACAAGTATATATCTTTATTCTGTCAAACCTTTGCAATTACAATGGTATACAGACACTACATGACATCAAAAATACAGACATAAATACATGAATACACAGAGCAAAATATGTACACTATTTACAATTCTACTGATAGTATTTAGCCAGGAGGGCACACATGGGAATTTATAAATCTAATGAAAGTACACAGCTTTCTCAATTTAGATTTTATATTTAAATTCATAATTTTCTTAAACATAATTATATTTGGACGATTTACATATTTTTTATCAATACATTCGTTTCTTTTTACTGACATCTCTGTGCACATCATAATATAATGATACTCATCTCCAAGATCTTTAGAGTTACATAATTTACAATTTCGTCTATCTCTCTGAATATTTGTCCATCTCCCTATCTCAATGGGTAATTTATGGTTGATGGTTCTAACTTTGCATAAAGTATAAATATCACGAAATTCTAAAATATCAAAATAGTTCTCAAACCCAAAAGTATCCTTAAAAATTCGATAATTTAATGTCTTCGAACATGCTAAATAATAAAATAAAACAAGTAAATAGTCGGTGGTAAGTCGCATTCGGCGATGTCATAATAGAAGAAAAGAGGATTGGATTGTGACTACAACAAAAGGAATATATCTTTATGTGACACATATATTCCATAACGGTCAACCAAATTATGATGGCGTCCGTAAAACTTAATTAGTAATGAACATAAGGTCATAAAGAATGTATTCTTCTGATGTTTCAGTCTCGCTGAAATCTCGTTCGGTAATTATTTCCAAAACATGTGATACAAGTGGAAAATATTAATGAATTTAAAAAAATATTATAATCAAACTAAATAAACTCTGTGAAAAATTGTGTTCTTACAATAAGTAGTTTTTGAGTAATAAAATTTTCAAATTTTATAACCAATACGGTCAGTGTCATCAGCCAAAATGTTGAGAAAATGTATGAGGGGTACACAAAAAAAAAATGATTTTACAAAAATATGTACATCCCATAATCAATTTTTTTTTCAAAATTCTTAGACATGTATTTTTTCAATCATTTAGAATTTAGAAGTTGAAATAATACGACACGATAAAGCAACACAATTTTATAATACTAAAATTAACACCAACAATATTTTTTTTAAAGTTAAATTTATTCAGATTGGTCCACTTCATCTTTATTGAAAGTATGAAAAAAAAAATTGAAACTGATTTGTTCATGATAATAGCCCCAAAATGGGTAAACATTGATGAAAAATGGGAAAATCATTAAAAATGGGGTACCTTCAAATGGCCGTAGCAAAAAAAGAAATGCCCCACCATATGATTTTTTCTTCATTAATTGTTTTCTAACAGTCATATAAACCCAAAAATCAGGTTAAAAAAAAGTTTAATTCTAGATAGTTTTGGCTCCTCAGAGGTGTACATCCTTTTAGGGTAAAACTGCAAAGTTAGCTTTTGTCTACCATTAGGATCAGATATTTGTATATATTTGGTCACTGAATTTATATGATTTCTTATTTCTCTCTGAGTCAATGGAAACCTACGTTAGACACAATTATTCTTAGTTTATTCTGTTTTCAATAATTTTCCTGGTCAACCAATCGAAATGTCCGGAAACATTTTAAAAAATTTGTTTTTACAATAATCGATCTCAATGCATTAAACCAGTTTATGTTGCAAAAAAGTTCTTCGTGTGGTTCCCTTCTACAAAATTAATATAAAAATATCGACGGTGATCACCATTGAAGATCTGGGAGTGCGCATTGAAAATCTTTGAAGCTTAACTTATCCTAAATGTTTCCATTTGTGTGTAATAATTATATTTGTGAACAACATTATGTAACCCACCTGCTTTTAAATACAAGATACAAATCAATATAATAACCTTTGTTTAGCATGGTGACATGGCGACAGAATAAAACAAATCAAAAATACTCAAACACCCCCAATATATCGATCATTATGAGTGCAAACAGAAGTATAGACCATATAACACAACTGTAATCAAAACAACTGCTAGATGGTGATCAAAATAATAACAATGATAACAAAAATATTAATAAAAGTAGTAAAATAATAATATCAACATAACTTTTGGATCGTAGGCTGATAATGCCTCCTAACAACCTAATACATTGTGTAATGACTGTTGCACTTTCCAGTCGATTTCCTAAATAAACGGTTTACAGTAATACAACACAAAATCTATATGAAGGGAACAAAAACGAAAAAGCTAATTTAAGTTTTAATACTTCGAAACTTATGTGGGATGAACAAATGATATTTATAACAAACTTTATAATCGTTATCTCCTTAAGATCTTTGTGCTAGGTATAGATTATCTGGTTGTCTACACATTGATTTGGCGAGTGAGCGCAGCGAAGGAGCAAACATGTTTCATATTGTGTCGAGCTGCTGATATTATAAGATATCTATAAGTAGAAAACCCGATAATCTGTTTATCGTTCTGTTACTGGTCTTTCCCTCTCCCTTAGACAGTGTTACACTTGAAAGCTTGATAACGTCTCCTCACACATTGTGACGTCGCTGATAATGTCTGCTCAAGTCTCAAATCCGTGATACGAGAAATAAAATTACTTTTCAGAGTCTTCAAAATGTATGACAAATGGGTATTTTCTTCATTATTGTGGTTAGTATTTTGTAAGTGGTAGTTGACAAAAACTAATACAATTATAAACAAACGTCACAAATTCATACATTTGTACAATAAGCAATCCAAATTGGACTTACCTCTATTGATATTAATAAAGAACGGATTTTCAATCAATCCAGATTGTACGTGGACAAGACAGAAACCACCTCCCTTCCAAATGCGGAATTTAAAGACATATTTTCCGATCACTGTAATAAAAGGAAATTTCAAATCCCTTTTTCCGCACTTGATCAATTATAGTAAATCTTGTCACCTATACAATCGCTCAAAAATGAAATATTTATTATTTTCAACTTTTGGCGTGCAAGTATCAATATTTTGCAAAAAACATATATCTCAGCTATTGTAGAGACTGTCTCTTTGCATACTCCTTGGAAATGAAAAAAAAAGACAAAAATAGAGTTCAAATTTTAATTTCCCTTTCTACAAAGGGCTCTCAACTGTGTATTTACAAAAAGGTAAACCTTATGTTTATAGCGGTTTAATTGTACATAGTTAGATATCTCTTGCTATGTAATCTAATTGATGCACAACTTCAGAATCGGATGGGATTATTTTGATGAAAAAAAGCCTTAATTAATCAATAACTTTCTTGGCAAACGAAGGGAGTTTTTTTTCTCCGTGTAATTCGTTCATGAAAATCGCAAAGGAAAGATTGAATAATACGTTGATTAAAATGTTGATAAACATTGCAATTAGTATCATTATTGATGTCTGTTGTGTGACTACATAGTCATTCGTTTAGTCTGTTATTGCGCTGCAAACAAATAATCCAAAGCAATATACATGCGACTTAAATAGCAGACTTCTGTAGACGAAACGTGCGTCTGGCGTACTAAATTATAATCCTGGTACCTTTGATAACTATTTGCTCTATTATTGCTATGAATTATTATAACAGTTAATGGCTAAACTCAGTAGATCCGTTTAATTCCATTTAAAGTCATATGATCCTTCAAATTAGAAAAAAAAAGATGAACACGTTTTGTATAACTGTATCGCTAATTTTTGCTAAAAATACATGTGAACATAGACGTTCCTTTAAATGAAAATCCTTTGTTTTATCCAAATCTTCAGAAAAGGTACTGCTTTAGAATTATTGTCTTCCCTTACTCTAATTCGCCGCCAGGTTTTCCGTATGTAAGATACCTCTCGGAAATTCGGCGACCTGTAGTTGCTAACATCTATGTAATATTGTTCTCTGATGAACAGTTGTCTCATTGGCAAACATGCCACATTTTTATTAAAAAAACAACAAAAACAACAACAAAAACATTAAAATGTGGCTACCTGGATTCATTCTATCAGCGAGAATATTGTTGTGAGTGGTAGTTTTCAATCATGTCTTACTTTGGGTATTTTGTCCTTTTAAAGAGTTGTGAGTTGACGGCAGATAATCGGTCATTGGTAGTTAGTTACAGTTCGAAATATTTCTAGAAACTTTTAGATAAAGAGCTTGAAATATGGTTTAGACACCTGTCGATCTAGAGCTTGGCAAATGGTTTAGACACGTTGGGATTCTGAACTTGACATGGTTTACATGCTTATTGTTGAATTGTTTTAAATGTTGAATACCATATATATCAATTTGTACATGTATTTTCTGGTGGTTTCTTGTCTCTTTGGCGAATTCCTAACAACTCCATTTATATAAATAAAAGGAAATTTGGGATGTTTGTAAATATCAGCAATCAAAATTTAAAGTAAAATAACCAAAAGACGTCTATCATATACATACAACTTGGCCTTAATAAGTGTTTTGTCATTTCTTTTACATTAATTTAACCTCTCACGATTTAAACATAGTTTTGTTCGCTAGTGATGTTTTTGGATTCTGGCTTTTATTCTGAATAAAATGCATAATATTCCAGTATTTCTGATTTACAACTTTTATTCTGGAATAAATGCAAAATATTCCAGAAATTCTGATTTACAACTTCTACTTTTCATTAGATTTTTATTCATTCAATTTTTTATATGCAGTTTTAAATGCTTTATATTTAATATTGCTTTTCTGATTGTTTTAATAAGATTTTTGGTAGCTATTCGGATTTGATTTTTCTCTTTAAGTTTCTCTTTCAGATTTTACGACAACAGATAGTTTACATAACTTGCAGTTTCAAAGCTATGAACTATTTAATCCTTGCGCGTATAACATGACATGTGGGTATTTGTATCCACCAACTAAAACACATATTATATATGAGGAAAAGAGCTTCCTACATGTACATTTATAACATCATGAATTATATTTCGTGCTGATTATTAAGGATGTATATATTTAATCCTATTAAAACTTTAGAAAAGGAAAAATTAATAAAATGGTTGACTTGATAAAGCTTATTTTTCTGCTTTTTGGAGGTAAGGATTAATTGAATATTGTTAGAAATAACCTTTTTTGTTTATATATAAATTGTCAAAATTGCAAGAATATCTTACGTTGTAATTCGCGTCTGTGTATTTCAATGTTACCACTGCGTTTGCATCATTTAAGTTTGAAACTCAATCGAAAATTGAATAGCTATATTAAATATGTCTCCTCTATGTGATGTAAGGAACCACGTTTTTTTTATCTGTCTTTCCGTCGCAAAATGTACTTACATTTTATCCGAGACGTGAGACAAACAAAACATGATAGAGTTATAACTTAATATGTGCCACATATTTCATGATGTAGGAACCTTTTAACACGGAGCCTTGGCTCACACCGAACAGCAAGCTATAAAGGGCCCCAAAATGACTAGTGTAAAACAATTCAAACAGGAAAACCAACGGTCTAATCTATATAAAAAACGAGAAACACGTATGAACCACACCAACAAACGACAACCACTGAACAACAGACTCCTGACTTAGGACAGGTGCATACAAATGCAGCGGGTTTAAACGTTTTAACAGGCACCAACCTTCACCCTAACCTGAAACAGTAGTGTAACATTAGAACATAAAAAGACACACTATAAAATATCAATTGAAATGGCTTAACTCGATCAATAAAGACATATAAACAAAAACAAGTAAACATACACTGAACGAATATGTATGTGTGAAATTCCAATTTAATTTATGATCCGAATGATTTTTGGAATTTGTAAAGCATACTATGAACATATACATGTATTCGGGAAGTTCCGTTGGGATCAAATCTGCAGATAAAATTGAATATTTACAACATATACCAGATTTAGCTGTCCTAAATGTTTGTTTTTTGTTTCATATCTTTAAATATTGATTTATTTCTATCATTTCATATTTTACAATATGGAAATGTTTGTCGGTGTAAAGTCTCAGTTTTTATTGCAAAACTTTGACATTACCATTTCAGGTGTAGAGAGGTTAGACAATGCAAAATTTCAACAACAAAAAAAGAATGATTGAAGAAGAAAAAAATAGGGAGAAGAAATACATAAAAAAGGGATCAGCTAAATTTCATATTTTCACATTTTTCAAAAAATACATATTTTTTGTCTTTGGCGTAAAAATTGACACACATCACGTATTAATAAAAATGAATTGACATTAATTCGTTCTTTTCTCAATACATTTGTAAATGCTGACAACTCTTTCTCTCGACGTTTTATTTGTTTAGAAAAAAACTCTTACTTCTATGGTCGCATATTCTGATATTCGTAAGAGAAGTATATGTCAGCGAAATGTGGTAATGAAGCACAATTTAACTTCATTTTATGTTCGATGTTTGAAAAACTGAATTCTTAATGAACGAACTAAACTTTAGTGCACATCAACTTATTAAAAGAAGGAACTCGTATTTATGTTTTATATCATAACTGTTTATTTTAGTGAACATCGCTGTTGGTGAAAGATGTTTCTATGAAGACGGTTCACGGTATGGGAATACCATGATATGCCCTGGTTCATGCTGTGGAACAAGCATAGATCCCTGTTGTGTGTAAGTTAAAATTATTCTATCTCTAAAGATTTAACAATTTTGCTGCAAACAAAGTTAATAATAGTGATTTGACTTACATTGACTGTAATAATCAGATATTTTGGCTTTAAATCGCATTATTTATGTTTTATTTTTCGAATGTCGCATATTTTGATATTAAGATAAATATATTAATGCATATTAACAAATATTAAATAATGATTTTGTGTACACGGTAATCAAATAAGCAGTTATGTACATGGGGGAAAACTTCAAGCTTTTTCTACGAAACTCTCAAAAATTTCAACGTCACTCTCAAATCTTTTTGCGACATTTCTCTCAATAGTGTATTAACAGAGAGAGATCCATATATATAAATAGTGTATTAACAGAGAGAAGATCCATATATATATATATAGTGTATTAACAGAGAGAGAGATCAATATATATATAGTGTATTAACAGAGAGAGAAGATCCATATATATAAATAGTGTATTAACAAAGAGAAGATCCATATATATATATAGTGTATTAACAGAGAGAAGATCCATATGTATATAGTGTATTAACAGAGAGAAGATCCATATATATAAATAGTGTATTAACAGAGAGAGAAGATCAATATATATATATATAGTGTATTAACAGAGAGAGAAGATCCATATATATATAGTGTATTAACAGTGAGAAGATCCATATATATATAGTGTATTAACAGAGAGAGAGAGAGATCCATATATATATATAGTGTATTAACAGAGAGAGAAGATGCAGATATATATACTGTATTAACAGAGAGAGAAGATCCATATATATATATAGTGTATTAACAGAGAGAGAGATCCATATATATATATATAGTGTATTAACAGAGAGAAGATCCATATATATATATATAGTGTATTAACAGAGAGAAGATCCATATATATAAATAGTGTATTAACAGAGAGAAGATCCATGTATATATAGTGTATTAACAGAGAGAGAAGATCCATATGTATATATATATAGTGTATTAACAGAGAGAGAAGATCTATATATATATATATATAGTGTATTAACAGAGAGAGAAGATCTATATATATATAGTGTATTAACAGAGAGAGAAGATCCATATATATGTTACAGGCATTTTCTAAATTTAGGCATTTTGTGAAATGACTGAATTTTCAGGCAATGTTTAAAATGCCTAACCTTGACAGGCATTATATAAAATGACTAAAAGTACCTAGTCATTTTGTAAAATGACTGAAATTTTAAAGCAAAATTCAACAAATTGCCTGTTCAGTTTCAGGTAATTTGTTGAAAAGGGATTATTAGCATTCAGATGCAAATGACAAAAAAACGCAAAGAAAATAACTAATGGTTGGGTAATATTGAGATTGTTCTTCAAAAACCAGTTGAGAAAGTTTATATTCTTTTTAGAGAACCTACGTTAAGTATGTACTCACTCTGTATATCAGATAGTAATTTTATGATCTTCTTGTCATGATAGCAGGAGGACAAACTGTTCTAACCACAGAAAAAAGTTTACAAACAAATTTTTAGAAATTCTAGATTCAAAACAGAAGTATGGAATATGAACCAGAGAAAAGGAAGCGTGTTTTTTATTGATTGATTTGTTTTTTTTTTTGCATACAGAAGCAAATATTTATACATGTTTAAGACGAGAAAAAATGTATGTTGTATAGGGACAAAATGGATGCATCACCCGACTGCGTCAGCCTGTTAGATGCTCTAATAATAGATAGATGTCAGTCAACCTTATCATGATAATGTGACTGAATCTGTTGGAAACTCACGCAAATGAAGGTATTCATGTATATGCATTTTGCGAAACCAAATGTTGGTCGAACGCAAAAGTGTGTTATCCTAAAACATATTGACAAAGCTAAATGTGTGATGGTCCAGGTTTCACCTACTGTGGTCGTAGCGCTTAGACCAGATTTTATGCCAAACAATGTTTTTGCAAAATAACCAAAGTGCTTGTGGGAATTTTGAAGAATTCAGTAGAACTTTTTTTTTAATTATTAAAACTCTTAAAATGCAAGGTTTAAAATTCAGTAACTATCATAGATAAAACTGCCCAGTTTGTAAAATGCCTTTTAATTTTTCCAGGCATTTTGTAAAATGACTGAAAAAATTAGTCAATATATAAACTGCCTGAATCTTACAGGTATTTTAGAAAATGCCTAAAGTTTTCAAGCATTTTACAAAATGCCTAAATTTAGAAAATGCCTGTAACATATATATAGTGTATTGACAGAGATAGAAGATCCATATATATAGTGTATTAACAGAGAGAGAAGATCCATATATATCTAGTGTATTGAAAGAGAGAGAAAGTATCAAAGGGTCAATAAAAGTCTAAAGTCCGATAAAAGCAGACACCACCATGGCCAAAACGAATTACGATATAACAGACTGAGTAATACGATATATGCAGTAAAACCGCTTAAAATGTCCAAATAATATATATTTCGACAGAAGTCGTACTTTGAATATTTTACAAATCTAGAACAGACATTAGGAAACAGATGAATGTTGTAAAAAGGACATTGAATTGAATAAACAGTTATCCGAAATTGTTCTGACGTCTGATGGCCTTTGTGGGGACTTCCTGCGACCGACTGACGTCAGAGTGCAGTTCTTATAAAAAAACATGAAAAATTGCTGCTAGTTTTTGTCTCAAAATCGTAATAAATGCATTATCAGGTAGATAAACCTTTCAAATCGAACAGTTTTGTCTAACCGGTTACTCGGATAATCTTTTAAGTTTTAATCACTCCTGTAAAAAAAAAGAGTTTTCCAATACTTTGATCTTGTACTATATGAATACAGTTACAAGTCGGACTCGGTTATTTGATATGTAAACTGTTCAGGAAAAATAGATCTGAAAATAATAACTGTATCAAGCTTACAAAGTCTTGGAAAATATCTCCCTCACGCAAAGCTCTGATTCCTCGCCCGGCTTTGTTTATACTTTTTGTACGTTTTGGTTTTATCAGCTCTTCAATTTTTAATAAGTTTTCGATTTCCAAATAGTTTGGCCTCAAACATCACTGACGAGACAGTTATTGTCGAAACGCGCATCTGGTGTAGTAAATATTGGTATTAAAGTTTAACGTGGAAAGCAATGTTCCTATCAATGTATGAATGAAAACTAAGATGCTGTACAAAGCGGAATAACACAATAATTACCTTTAAAGCGACAGATTACGAAAATAAAATGCTTACCTGGTAAAAATATGCCGTTTACATACTGATACTTATTGTAGCCTTTTCCTCTGTCATGGAAAACTGGAAACTGGTTACCTGGTTTATTTTCCAATATACAGCTTTTCGAGTGCAATCAGATTAAAAGAAGACCAACATTTTTGTTCTTCTTCAGTGCCAGGATCGCATTTATTTATTTATGTAAAAACCCCTTCCCTATGGAATTCAAATAGCCTTCCATAAACAGTCATCACAATACCAATGACCAATGAAATTACTTGTATATCTCAATTTGCCTATTTGTAAATTTTGTTGTTAATATTTTTTTGTCATTCCTTATTGATTTCATTATAATATTCAAACACCCAAATATCAGAAAAAACGCGATTACAGGACAAAATCGTCATTTAGATAGAATGAGTCATTCATGTATAAGATGTCAATAACTTCAGTCTTTGGTAGTTTTATGACTTTTGTCCAGTTTCTGTCTATATATGTCTATTATAGCTTTTCAGAAAATAGCCAAAACCGCTTAAATTTGTCAAAAAGCGACATATATTCCTGAGTTTGGTCAGATGCTTCATTTACACACAAACAGTATAATTATTACACGCATTCGGAAATAATTTAGAACGACTTACCAGGGGCGGATCCAGGATTTTTGAAAGGGGGCGTAATTCGAAACACTACACCTAAACTATTGCATAGCAACTTTAATCTACATAATAGGCTGTCACAGTAATTTTTTGGCGTAACAGTGATGTTTCAAGGATCGCAATAGCTGTAAAACACATCTTCTTTTTAGAGTGAAAAATCATCAAATGACAAAATTAAAGCGTTAAAAAATCTATTAGCAAGTAGTAAAATAACAAAAATACCGAACTCCAAGGAAATTCAAAACGGAAAGTCCCTTGTCAAATGGCAAAATCAAAAACTCAAACACATCAAACGAATGGAAAACAACCCTGACTTAGTACAGGCATTTCCTTATGTAGAAAATTCTTAAAGTAATATATATTGAGCCAAAGAACACGGCGATATAAAAGAAATTCAGAAATTTATAAACCAAAGCAAAGCTGTTAAAATAGTTTTAATACAAATATATAATACATTAGAATGATGATTCCAAAATTTCATATGTATGACTCTGAAGTTTATTTTAATAAATGGCATCTATTTCAAGCCAAGATTTGATTATAATTTTAGGGATTCCGGATCAGTCATTGCTATTTCAACAGGAGCCATCGTATGTGGAGTGTTGGTATTTGTATGTATTGCAGTATGTTGTGTACAAAAATGTCAGAACAAAAGACGGAATTTACCAACACAACAGAGAGGGATACGTATGTATTGTTTTCTTCCATTCTGAATTGGCCATCAATTATTCCATCGGTTTGCTGTGTCGTCAGAGGCTACACCCAGTCTACAAGCGCCCTTGTCTCCTTTTCCTGTTTTGTGCCTATGGAGTTATACAATCGAATGTTAAATGCGTAGAGCCTGACAAACTAAACTTGTACTAGTATTTATAAGTTGGACACTGTTTTGATTCTTTGAATAACCATATATCGTGGCCGTATTACAATCAAATGTGATATATGACTATTGTTTTTTTTTTAATTCTCTGAGTAAGATAAAATAATATGAAACAATTTGGCATTATGACAGCAATTTAAATCTTTACTGGAGAATTATCTACATGTCATATTTAAGGGTATGCCAGATATTTCAGATTGCAACTGTAGATAATTATCAATTATACTTTTATTTGACAGCACAAATTCAAACAGTCAGCAATCAATTCCATGAATTTAATACAACTGAAAATGGACAACTTGATGTGCCACCTCGTTACAGTGATCTCTATCCCGTTCCCAGTTCATCAGACCAGAATTCTATAGATAGGTCAAGACACAGTTCCGTGGGAAATAGAAGTTTAAGTTCAATCAGTAGAAATAGTGATCTAAGAAGGCCTTTAAGACGTGGTCGAAATTCTGGATCGGCTTCTCCAGCACAAAATTCTTCAACAGAATCAAATCAAAACAATACGTCATCTCCAACGTTACAGGAGAGTGACAAAACAAACGAAAACCATGAACACAGCTCCATCGTTGTTGTGACTGACAACTCTAGCAAATGTGAAAATAATGATATGCCCAGGGATAATAATTTAGCAGTAGGACATTCAGATGATACTGGGCGTTCAAGTTTTATGACATCGATTGTGGAAACTTTGCCTAGCGTGTTCGAAAGTGATAAATAATGACTGTGGACTTTATATGTGTTATTCATGCATGTGATTTGGAATACTTATGGTGAATTTTCAAACCATATGAGAATATTCCAAACATGAAAAAATATGTGATATATATCGTTTACTGTCGCGAGATTGTTACTTGATTTGATCTCAAGGAATATATCTTGACAAAAAGTGCGTGTGTATTTTCGAAACAAATACACGAACTATACATATAACTAAACTAAAGTCATGCACGTAGCAATATTGTATTCTTGTAGATATTATCATTACATACATGCTCTTTTAAAAAAAAAAACTAGACACTACAGCTATTTAAAATAAAGGAAAAATCATTCTATAGTCAATTGTTTAAATTATGATTTTAAATTTGGATAAACAACTTTGGAAAGCTTTGCTTCGTCCATTTTGTCAAATGCAAGGAAAATTTGGACGCTCTGTCGGATAGAACGATACATGATATGTCATATGATACGTCATCATCAAATATTGCATTTGGACTTAAGTATTATATTTGTCTAGTATATGTATAAATCTTTTAATTTCGTTTACATTTGATTGATATTAATTATTTTTGTATATACATCCTATTCTAATTATGAAATAAAGACATGAATTAAAGAATGAATATTAAAACATATTCTACATAATAATTTTAATAAAATAATAATAACTATTATATTTATGGAATATTAAAAATAATGATGAGTAAATAAATGAGTGTTTACCACAGGAAATGAACATCCTTCATATAAATTAGCATTTTCAAATATATGAAAAGGATATAATAATCGTATTAAATAATAAATATTACATTGAAAATGGTGGAAATTTATACATATTTGATATTTGTAACTTTTGGTAGGTTTCGAGCAACATCAATGGTTATGTTTTGTTTTCAATTTGTCCTCTTGTGTGGATTTAATTATTTAATTTACATCTCTGAATATATGGTAATTTATTTAACCTGTATAGAGATTAGATTACTTTTATGCATTTTGTTCATAAATTATATATAAAAAATTAAATGGTGATAACAACATGTAAAATGTATGAATGTGTAGATTTCTGTATTCAATTTGTACCATTTTATAATATATTACGTCTTTTAGACAACTTTAAATATTTAATGAAAAATAAATAGTTGACTGTCATATACATTGTTGTACACTGTTTATTAACGAGTTGCAGATTCAATAATTATCTCGTATTTTAGTTCCAAGTGCACTTTGTGACGTATGTTACTACACGGACGTAACAGGGTTTGAAGTGAGTTCATTGTGTCCTGGTACGTGTTGTGGAACAGGAGATGACCCTTGCTGTGTGTAAGTTTGACTGAAAGTACGCATCATGTTAAGGTCCTTCTATACGCACAAGTTAATGGATAATGACCAAGAAGTATCGATGAAGTAGACGCTTATAGTCATGTGATGAGGTTAAACTAGCATACATTCTTGTTGAGAACTGCTTTTAATTGCGCTGTGCAACAGCTAGATACCTTTTGCATTTTGTTTTACGTCACTGTCTTGTTGTATACCCTACATTTCCTTTGTATCATTTATGTTAAGTGTAATTAAATATCCCGTATTCGTCGTGTTGTTCCATAACATAGGGTCAAATTGCTGAAAGCCCCCTTTTCCACCTTAAATTATTGAAATCTATCATTTTATATTAACCATATATCTAGGCGTAAATTAGATACACCCAATCGAGCTGACGCCTTAATGGGTATACCAAATAATGAAACATTGAAAAGAAAACTTTTGTAAAAAAAATCCACATACTAATTTTATCGCTATTACATAAAAAAAGACACGACTGTTAGTAGAACTACGCATGCAGTTACGAGTACCTTGTATTTGAATGATGACGATAGAAATCATACCTTCTTAATACTATATTCGGTAGCTAAATTTTAAGTAGCTTTTCATGTTCAAAGAACTGCAATAAAAAATGAAACAATGTAGTCGTGTTTCAAACCTGATGTTTTAAATTGACTGATTGCTGATTAGCATCCAGTGGCAAATATAATATGCATATTCAGGACGAAAACATGCAATATGTTGAAATCTTTGGTATGGCCCGATCAGGGATCGAACCAATCACCTCGCGACATCAAGGCGATTACGCTTTAGCGATCACAAAACCATCTAGTATTTAAAATCGTAAACGAGTGAGTCAATAATCATAGAAAAATATTATACACTAGGTCTTAACAATAAAATTACTGTTATATGTATAAAACTAGATTCAGTGTAGATCCTATTCTTTTAATCCTCCCGGACATTTAGTGTATTATATTTAGCAAGCGAATGGTCTTGAGAGTACCAGATTTTATAATTTCCTGCAAGTGGAATCATATACTTTGGTTGTTTGTGTCTTCTGGTTGCTGTTTCCTTGACGTCATTCCCATATCTTTCATTCATATTCAACTTTGTATTAGTGATAAAATTATGTATAAGATTTGAGGTTTGACCAATTTATTATATTATACATTTCTTTGATAAGATACCATTAAGTTCATTGAAAAATGATATTTCGAACGATCTGGGATATGCACCCTCCATGGGAAAGAGCAATTTGAATATCACCAACAAAGGAAGGTAATGAACAAAAGAAAAGAAAAGTTGCTCCGGTTATAATATTTTTTTTATCATTTGGAGTTCTCTTGATTTCTTCCAACATTCGAGCTAAAACAAGACTTATATTGATGAATCCAAAGGAAAATGATTTTTGATTCCATTTAAACGTTATCTATTTCAATAAATGATGTGTGTATCACGTTAATGTTTTTAGAGACTCCGGGTCGATTATTGCCATTGTCATTGGAGTGTTTGTATCATTAGTTTTGTTGCTTATCCTAACCATTATATGCTGTGCTGAAAGACGACGTTCTAGAAGAAACACAACTCGACGGACCAGGTTACAGAGAAGATTATGTAGGTGTTTATTAATCTTGTTTATGTTTTAATTATTTCCCTTGTTGTGTTTAAAGTTTAATATTTATTTAATATCTGTCGTTTTGGGTGAGTTAGTTAGATTATTTTTAAATAATGATACACATTTCGTACTTTTTATCTTTTCTGTTTTGTTATTAATTTCATTATTATATAAATTATTTATTTACAGCTGGATGGATTGATGAGACTAGCAACACACAAAACAATAGTTTAGCGATAACAAATGGAGCTTCTAGTGACCAGGCTCAAATGCCACCGAGATACAGTGATTTATATCCCCGGCCTAATTCTTCCACAGGTAACACACGAACGAGTGGAACAGGATCAGAAGCTAGACGAAGCTTAATAAGCTCATTTGGATCTTTTTTTAGGAACAGTAGATTGCGGTGGTCAATAAGACATGGTGTAAATTCGGGTGTATCTCCTCGGGAACAAACCTCAGAAACTGACACTATACCCAGCAATGAAACCAACGTTCATGAACAACAAGATACTAATTTGGTTCAAAATCAATTTGAAAATGCAAGTGTTCCGACTGTTATCGTATCGGAAGATTCAGAAACTTCGATACCAAGTGTCCAGTTTTCAAGTCTTGACAAAAATAATTGTAAAATTATATCTGACAGTCGTTCCAGTTTGATGAAGTCAATAGTAGAGGCAGTACCTTCAGTCTTTCAAACAACAAAAATGTACTAGATTCAATTGGGATAAACATTATTTTATAATAAAACTAAATTGATATTTTTAAACAATTCCCTTTTTATTTTCACCTCATCTATATACTTCAAGATTGCAGTCATCACTTATACATGACATAAGTTGATATTTTACAAAATTAACAGAAACATTGGAACCTTAGTACTTTAAGACACATTGTATTACATTTTTTTGTCAGAATCAACCCACGCAAATTTTCAAGATGTCGACCGGATTGCATTAAAACAACTTACGAACGCATACGAAACACTGTGCAATGGCGGATCCAGAAATTTTCATGGGGGGCTCAGTCATGCTTCAGTGGTTCCTAAATAATCAACCAATTTTTTCCCACAAAGTGCAGCACCCCCTAAATCCGCCTCTGCTGTATTTTGGAAGAAGGAGTTGTGATATTTTACCTATGAAATTGTAAAATTGTAAAATTCTTTAAACCTTCCAAAATTAAATAAATTCATAAATACATGAAAAGGTGATATGTCACTGTGACAAAATAGACATGTCTCAATGTCTCAATTGACCCAAAATAGCAATTTCAAATGTAGATTTTTGTAAAATTTAATGCGAAACAGCATTTCCTAAAAAGAAATTGAACTAACATAAACATCAATGTTAAAAACACTTTGTACATGTTGTAGCATGATATCTTTTTTTTAAATGTTACTCTAATATACATGAATTGTACATAAAAATTAGACGATCTGCAAAAATGAAGCAATGTTTACAGATTTTCAGTGTTTCTTGTAATGCAAGAAATTTGAAGGCTTTAAGCAAATATGCAAGACAAAATTCATATATATTATTTATGATTTCTGACAAAATTGTGTCTTGCACATATCTAGAGGATGTCATTTGATAGTTATACCAATGTAATCGTTTAAGGTAGTTCAGGGTATACCGCCATCTTGAATTGTATAATCACAGTACATAATCGGTCTAGTTCTTTGCCCAAATCTGCAAATTTGGAACAGATTTGCAATTTATTGGTTACACTGGTTATTTATAATAAGAAAACTTAGTGATTCATTGCATTATCGAAAATGTTTTAACAAATACCAAATATTTGTTTTTTTAGAATCAATTTTTCAAATAAGCTATTTAAGGGGAGATAACTCTTTTAGTACAAAATTTATACTGGACATATAGGGAAATTTTTATTTTTTACTTCTAGCAAGAAAACAAGTTCGGTGACACCATTTTTTCTTTCTATTTTCTTAAAATATATTATAAAACCTATCTTCTCATATTTTATTTCAAAATTCTGTCTTATAGATTTCTTTTTATGCACAAAAATGTCTTTTTTCATGAACAATCTAAGCAAATTTTGGCAATTTTGAACGACTCGTACCATGAAAAAAAGCGCGGTGACCCATACTTTTTATTATTGTTTTGAAAAAATCATAGTTAAATCTTCATTTTGGAAAAGTATAAGAAAATTCTGTCATTTTTTTTCTATACTCCTGAACTACCTTAAGAGGTAAAAAAAATGTTTTAAATCACTTATACATCAGAGACATATATACAAATTATGGCATTATCATTTATTATACTTCATGAGATTGGCAACTCCGTGAAATCCCGTTAAAACACGCGGCCCGGAATGAGATTCTCGTCGATAATTATTCTACAACATGTAAACAAGTCAGGGATGAATAACCTCGATAGCTAATCAAGAAAAGTAATAGGAAAACTTATTTCAGATCAAATCATTTCTTTTCTAAAAACTACTTGAAATAGTTGTATTTTTTAATGTATTTGATTGAGAAAATATTTTCTTCTTTTTCGGCATTTCTTTTAATTTAAAAAGTAAAATCTGGTAATGATCATGATATTACAAGAAACATTTCTTTGCTAAAGTTTGCTTCTAAATTACACAGTGAGATTATGTGTGTCCGATTTTCCGGTCATTATTTCCTTAGAGTTGTGACTGTGGATTCACAGGTGTGCGATTACGCAATTTATTGCCCTCCGATCACCTGAATTTTGCCGGAGGTGAAGTTCTAAATGGATTATTACTTGGTAATTGTTTTACAACTAAACAAATTCTGACATATTATTTTAACCATGACCAGAACTTTATTTTAACAGAAACACTGGGCTATATACTATAGTATTCAATCAGGAAAAAATAGTCATTTAACATGTCAAGAAAAGAAATAAAGCAACTTTTCATATAAAAAATATGTAGCCAGTAGAATTTTGTCTCGTGGGAAACTGATTTTATATCTGTTTTAATTTAATTATAATGTTTAATTTTGATTGACCTAAAATTAAATTATTTGTGGAACCTTTGCATGAATTTCCTAAATGAAGTGCGTACATTATAGTGTTGTCGAAATCACTTTTTTGCTGCCATGAAATATTGAATATGAATCTGCCATTATTTGTAGTTTTTAAGGCTTAATATCACAGACTCTGATTAAAAACAATGTGTATCATAAGTACAGTAAAATACTCTGCTGAACTGTAGAATTTTAATGTTCTGTTTCATAGACCACCGAGTACTGCAACATTCTTATCTTTACTCTTTCCTATCGGGTAGTGAAACTCGAGTTTGAAATTAGAAAGATTTAAAATTGTACACAAGTTTTATCTGATCTTTGTGGGTTTATGTTGTTCAAGGTAATTTTCGGTGCAGTGTTATGTGGGCTGTTATTTTCTTTTCATTTGTTATTTTTCCTGTGTTACACGACCTTGTACTTTTGTATTGCCCTTGACATCTCCTGCTTCTGTTCAAACCTTTACCACTAATATCTCATCTGGTTTAAATAAAATAGTGTCTCATTCCCGGAATTTGTTATACAGGAAGTCATTTTAATATCAGTTTTTTTTATAAGCATATAAACTGCTTGGTCTCTTCACACAACTTATGTTTAGGACGGAATGCATCAATAGGTACATACATGTACCAGGTCACGGATATATAAGTACACGTTATGTGCTTTTGACCTCCACAAGAATTTTTAAACATTCATTTGGATGGAGAGTTGTCTCATTGGCACTCACACCACATCTTCCTATATCTATAGATGTGCAAAGAATATTTTTGTCGTCGGGTTGTTGTCTCATTGACATATACCTCACATTTCTGTTTAGTCATAGCATCTGTGCCTTTTCAATTTATTGCAGAAAATATTTGCATAAACATTTTTCAAAACAGGAGAGGTGAAATAGTGATCACAGAATGAGGACATGTAAAACTGAAACAACACAACACAACAGATAAATATAAACAGGCACCATTGTTAAATAACTGAAACAAACATAGATGATGACCAATATGAGCGACTAGTGTACAAGTAGAGTGAACATTTCTTGCTTCTTATTCTACACATTTTGTCATTTCATGTAAACAATTAAATATGTTACTTTCCGAGGAGAGGAAAGAATTTGTGAAACGAAATATTTTGCCTTTAGTACTGTCAAGTTATATATTCACAGGAGTGTTGTTGAATAAATGAACATTTTCTCTTTTTTACATTATGCTACCTTTATGGTACAAAGGAAGCATTTCCATTCTCATGATGTACAAAGATATTATAGAGTGGCCTTCAATGATAGTCATACATGTAAATCATTGTCTCATTGGCAATCATACTACATCATCATATTGTTATACATGTATGTAAAAACTATGTACATGTATACTTTGTAAATGTAAAGAAGACAAATGAAGTTGAACACAAGATATTTATTTGCATTTTTTTCCATATAGTCTCTGCACAACTGCCACTGTGTCACTTCTGCTTCAAATTCAATAGATTGAATGCAGTCTTGTATTTGTTCTTAGTTCAATGATGTCACCATCACTTGCACAAAAATCGCATACACATGTACATCAAGTTTGGCATATGAACTATAATATACATGTATGAACTACAATAATATGGTGGATAAGCACATGTAATTTTCTCTCCTACATAACCATTTTTAAGTATCACATTGATAGTAGTAATCGGTCCAATACAAGACTGCAGTCACATTTGAAAAAAGTCATCACTAACAAATAGTTGTTCCTGTCTGCCAGGGAGTCTTATTTTCAATCAGAAAGGCTTGGGAGTCCTAAATTCAGCACATGTATGATATTACATCTCTTGTATGCTGCACTGTTAGGTAAATTTGATCAACATCTTTGGATCCTGTTAAAAAAAAAATGCTGTCAGATACTGAATGTAAATATATATAAAATTGTAAATGTCATCAAAGTGGTGGAAATAATGAAAAAAAAAAAATTTATATACACAAAACCAGTATGTCTTGGGAAAGGAATACCGGTGATGGGTACAATTGCTCTTTAAAGATGGACAATTTTATAAACTGTAGCCATGGACAGGTGTCTGTCTTTATATTGAAGAGAATGAACATGGCCGACAGCTTGAATAGTGATTTTAAATTGTAAATTGCATCAAAGTGGGTGGAAATATGGAAAAAACAACTGTTATACACAATTCCAGTATGTCATAGGAAAGTTATTCATGTGCTGGGAACAATTATTCTCTAAAGATGGACAAGTTTATAAACTGTAGCCATGGACAGGTGTCTGTCTTTATATTGAAGAGAATGAACATGGCCGACAGCTTGAATAGTGATTTTAAATTGTAAATTGCATCAAAGTGGGTGGAAATATGGAAAAACAACTGTTATACACAATTCCAGTATGTCATAGGAAAGTTATTCATGTGCTGGGAACAATTATTCTCTAAAGATGGACAAGTTTATAAACTGTAGCCATGGACAGGTGTCTGTCTTTATATTGAAGAGAATGAACATGGCCGACAGCTTGAATAGTGATTTTAAATTGTAAATTGCATCAAAGTGGGTGGAAATATGGAAAAAACAACTGTTATACACAATTCCAGTATGTCATAGGAAAGTTATTCATGTGCTGGGAACAATTATTCTCTAAAGATGGAAAAGTTTATAAACTGTAGCCATGGACAGGTGTCTGTCTTTATATTGAAGAGAATGAACATGGCAACAGCTTGAATAGTGATTTTAAATTGTAAATTGCATCAAAGTGGGTGGAAATATGGAAAAAACAACTGTTATACACAATTCCAGTATGTCATAGGAAAGTAATTCATGTGCTGGGTACAATTATTCTCTAAAGATGGACAAGTTTATAAACTGTAGCCATGGACAGGTGTCTGTCTTTATATTGAAGAGAATAAACATGGCCGACAGCTTGAATAGTGATTTTTAATTGTAAATTGCATCAAAGTGGGTGAAAATATGGAAAAAACAACTGTTATACACAATTCCAGTATGTCATAGGAAAGTTATTCATGTGCTGGGAACAATTATTCTCTAAAGATGGAAAAGTTTATTGACTGTAGCCAAGGACAGGGGCCTGTCTTTATATTGACGAAATTGAACGCGGCCGACAGCGAGAATACTGAATTTTAATTGTAAATTGCATCAAAGTGGGTGATTTAATGAAAAATTCAACTTATTTACACAAAACCAGTATGTCTTGGGAAAGTAATTCATCTCATAAATGTTTTTATTCCTTTTCGAATGAAAAGGTTTTAATAAAAATACGTCCGTGTTCAAAATTTTCATAACGGCCAAGCTTTCCCCTTATTATTGACTACAATAAAACATTAATCGTCACAATATTTTAACTAATAATTACTGCAAACTGGATAAAACAAGGTAAATAATTTACGAAATTGAAATATATACTTACATTATGCTGTTTTGAAATGCTTGATGTAAAATAAAAATCGAAGCGAGGTGGTGTACTTGTGTGATAGAATCAAAATGGCGATCTCGTTAAAGTCTCGTGTGCTGCGTGTTTTGATTAGATTTAGCTGACCACTGTTACAGTTGCCAATCTCTGTGTATATATGTCTCTGATAGATATATTACAAGTAGGTAATTTATAATTGAAAAAAAATATAACAAGAAAAGGATGGATTGTCAAGAAAATCAATGAACAGTAATATAAACTGAATAATGCAAGAATTACGTAAAACATGTCGGCAAAATCGATTGCATAAATTATAAAATAGTGGTATTATCATTAGACTATAACAATTAAAAATTATATGAAGTTGTGTTCATAAAGCATTCAAACACAATGCAATGCTTTCAACTACTTTCTTCTTGTTTGAAAATTTGAAAAAAATTAAGCTGTTTCTGCCAAATTTTAGCAATTTTCAAACAAAGCAAAGGTATAGAAGAAAGAATGACATAAAAGAGCGATGGTCTACAACAAAGAACTTGGATGTAACCCGTAAAAGATCAAAATGTACAGGATACGCTATAAAGATCGATTTAACTAAACACATTTACACTTATATCCTTAATTTCCTTTGGAAAATTAAGAAGGTCTTTCCGATATACTATAAAGTACTTGTATTTAGTATATTTAATTATCAGTATTTGGGGTAATGTATACATGTACGCATACTGTCGGACATTAATGAAACTGCTATGTCGGTAGTGGATTTTCTTATTGTTCTGAGACTAAAAGGTAAATATTTTGTCAAATTTCAACCATTTGATCTTTACTGTAGAACCTGAAACTTATAAACGATTGGTTAACATTTATAAACTAAAATACCTTTTTTAAATATATCAATCCAACAGCAACAGCTACCTGAAGGCGTGATTTCCATTTCGTTTTTCAAAGCTAGTCTTTTTTTTTTGAAGAAAGCTTCGATACAATGTCTCAAATTTTTACATGCATTTGAAAAATTTTACATTGAAGGAAATCCTTAAAAACATGATGGAAATTGGAATTGGAAAACAAACATAACTTTGCTTCTAATAGAATGTTGGTGTTGGTTTGTAATGTACTTTTTTGTGATTATTACTTAAAATCTGAAAAAAATGTATCAAAATTTCACATTTGCACGGTCTTAATCGCGTTAAAATCATATACATATTTAGTAACACGCCATATTATTTGTAAAACCTCATTGAAGTACGCATCAGAAGCTGTCATATTGTGAATATTAATACAGTTTGGAAGACTTTTTAGAAAATGGGCCTACTGTAGGAAAATTGTGTCTACCCTTTTTTAAATACTTTTTATTCATTTTACTTTATGCAGCTCTCTTAAATGTATGATCTTGTTAATATTTTACCGGAATATTGACAAAATACGCGATATTATTTAGTTAAGATCCGGATTTGTTTTTGATATCAATCCTTTACAAGTAGCCAACAGATTATCACCATTAAGGAAAGAAAAACAAACAATGTCGAGGAAAAGTCTCACGTTGTCTTATTGGTGAGACCTCTTGGAATTTCAAAATAAACATATCAAATAACCTTACACAATATATCACAACATAAAACTGTCAGGCACCAATACCGCTATATGACAGCAATTAACATGAAAAGAACCCCAGTACATAACGAGTTATGCAAATACTTCATGCCAATAATTCTATTTGTGGAAATACAACACGGATGCAACATGAGACCATAAGGTTTTTATTGACAACAGTTAGTTTAACTCCCAAGGAGTGATCAAAATGATTGCTACGAGAAATCTTTCACATGCAAAGAATTTCCTATATCCAAACAAGAAGATCGGGGTTAATGGTCTTCTTGCTGTCAAACAGAAGAAGTCTTCGTAGGTTAAGGCAAGCTCGGAGTTCGCATTTATTTTTAATCCATAATAAACCAGATGAACTGTGAGCTATTGCTCACTTATAAAACCCCCTCTATAAGCATTCGGTAAAAACAAATTTATGAGTGATGGATGTAGAAACTTATCACTTGGTATAGCATGCTCAAATGAAACCTGGTTCCAAATTTCAGAAAGCCTTGATTTGTAGTTCCTAAGAAAAATAGGACCAAAATATTATGGAATGGACGGACGGTTCCTGGAGAAAATGGGACGACGATTTTAGGTAGCAATACACAGTTAGGAGTTTGGTTTCGCATTTTGGCCCTGTGGATTTTTGAAATATGAAAGTTATTGTGCAATAAAATTCATTTTAGACAGCTGAGTACTAAATTAGCCTTCAAAGATGGTTTATAAAAACATCAAGATTATTTTTACATGTTTTAAGGGCTTTTTTGTTTGACTCTCCGTATTTTCATAGCTAGACCGGTCATAGGTCCAGAAATTAATGTAATAGATATAGGAAGATGTGGTGTGAATGACAATGAGACAACTCTCCATCAAATAACAATTTATAAAAGTAAACCATTATAGGTCAATGTACGGCCTTCAACACGGAGCCTTGGCTCACACCGAACAACAAGCTATAAAGGGCCCCAAAAGTACTAGTGTAAAACCATTCAAACGGTAAAACCAACGGTCTAGTCTATATAAAAACGAGAAACGAGAAACACGTATAAATTACATAAACAAACGACAACTACTGTACATCAGATTCCTGACTTAGGACAGGTGCAAACATTTGCAGCAGGATTAAACGTTTTAATGGTACCAAACCTTCTCCCTTTTTCTGAAACAATAGTATAACATCACAACATAGAAAACACACGATAAAACATCAATTGGAAGGCTTAACTCAATCAAAACGTAAATTAACACACTATGAACGAATAAATTCGATCTGTGATACCTGAAAGTAAATACATAGTTAATAAAATATTAGGGACAAACATTCAAGGCCAAAAAGCAAACAAACAAGTCCAAATAAAGCCATGGCAATACACCACCGCGAAATATTTAACCCTTAGAAAATAATCAATTTTGAAAAACCGGTTTTCATAATATATTCAGGTAAATGAAAAATAACTTTGTCGTTTTAGGTATACTTTTTCTGTCTATATAAAATCTTCCAATAATTAGGAATACCAAGAAAGGTCTGTCATATAAATACCTAAATACTAAAATGTTTACAAACACTTTTTTCTACACGAAGTTTATGATACAATTTACAAAAAATGAGATGAAAGACATATGATTTTTATTGTATTTCTTGATAGATATATGTAAACAGTTTCAGAAAAGGTATTACTTCAAGCGATTGAAATTCTACTTCTGGCCAAATTTTGGGGAAATATGTGGTATCTTTCTCCCTTTTGCAATATTTTATAACAAATAAATGCAGATTGTTGCCATGGATACACCAAAAGAAATTATATTTTACCATTTTAACTACTGGATATAAAATCTATGGAAGATTCTGATTACATACATATGCACATATATGACACAAACAGTAAGCTTAATTTGCAAGAAAGGAAAGAAAAGGGGATGGTAAAATTTATGAGGGTAAATTTAAATATTTTTTCCTAACTGTTTATTGCTACCTTATGGCATACTTACAAAGCTCAGAATTGTATAATTTAAGACTTTTCATACCACAAATCTATTGATATTTAGATTCTTAATCAACTTCTGAGGGATACAGTGTTTAAGAATGACAATACATGTCAATTGTATTGTTTACAGTCCTTAGCAACCACAATTAGACATTTTCACACAAGGCTTATATTTGTACTCTATTCGCTAAACCCTTGCTTCTGAAGGATTGTGCTGTATGTAGTAGCCTAAGTATTGATAGCTTTGTATTTTTTTTTGCGAATATATCAAATTATTATTTTTATCAAGATTTCATGTTACATTTTGACATATATTAAATGTATAGTTGATTCAGCTGTAAGAAATGATTCCCTATTACCAAGTTTTTAATCATGTCTTTGGTACACATGTATGCAATAAACATAAAGATTAACATTTTCATGCTTGAAATTGCTAAATTTTGTACAATTTTGCATCATCAGAGATCTTACTAAGATTTTCAACATTAAAAACTGACAAAAGAGGTATAGTTTTCAAGATTTTACCAAAATTGAGGTAGAAATGAGATTTTACACTTTGACTTGGCACCTTTCTTTAAATCAGTTTTGTCGCGTTTCAGTGTCAACTGCTAACCTTCATAAAATATTCATTACTCAACCAATTTCAAAAAAGGCCATTTTACTCGTTTTAGCTAGCAGAACACAGAAAATTAATTAAAAGGAGAATTTGAAAAAATATTTACTATTAAGGTAGCAATACACAGTTAGGAGTTTGGTTTCGCATTTTGGCCCTGTGGATTTTTCAAATATGAAAGTTATTGTGCAATAAAATTCATTTTAGACAGCTGAGTACTAAATTAGCCTTCAAAGATGGTTTATAAAACATCAAGATTATTTTTACATGTATTATGGGCTTTTTCTGTTTGACTCTCCGTATTTTTATAGCTAGACCGGTCATAGGTCCAGAAATTAATGTAATGTTTACAAACACTTTTTTCTACAGGAAGTTTATGACGCAATTTTACAAAAAATGAGACGAAAGACATATGATTTTTTGGATTTCTTGATAGATATATGTAAACAGTTTCAGAAAAGGTATTACTTAAAGCGATTAAAAATTCTACTTCTGGCCAAATGTTGGGAAATATATCACATCTTTCTCTTCTTTTTGTAATATTTTTTAACAATTAAATGCAGATTGTTGCCAAGGAAACACAAAGAAGAATTATATTTTACCATTTTTACTACTGGATTGAAAAATCTATGGAAGATTCTGATTACATTTATATGCACATATATCGTGTATATGACACAAACAGTAAGCTTAATTTGCAAGAAAGGAAGGAAAAGGGATGGTAAAATTTGAGGGTAAATTTAAATATTATTTCCCAACTGTTTATTGCTACCTTATGGCATACTTACAAAGCTCAGAATTGTATAATTTAAGACTTTTCATACCACAAATCTATTAATATTTAGATTCTTAATCAACTTCTGAGGATACAGTGTTTAAGAATGACAATACATGTCAATTGTATTGTTTACAGTCCTTAGCAACCACAATTAGACATTTTGACACAAGGCTTATATTTGTACTCTATTCGCTAAACCCTTGCTTCTGAAGGATTGCGCTGTATGTAGTAGCCTAAGTATTGATCGCTTTGTATTTTTTTTGCGAATATATCAAATTATTATTTTATCAAGATTTTCATGTTACATTTGACATATATTAAATGTATAGTTGATTCAGCTGTAAGAAATGATTCCCTATTACCAAGTTTTTTAATCATGTCTTTGGTACACATGTATGCAATAAACATAAAGATTAACATTTTCATGCTTGAAATTGCTAAATTTTGTACAATTTTGCATCATCAGAGATCTTACTAAGATTTTCAACATTAAAAACTGACAAAAGAGGTATAGTTTTCAAGATTTTACCAAAATTGAGGTAGAAATGAGATTTTACACTTTGACTTGGCACCTTTCTTTAAATCAGTTTTGTCGCGTTTCAGTGTCAACTGCTAACCTTCATAAAATATTCATTACTCAACCAATTTCAAAAAAAGGCCATTTACTCGTTTTAGCTAGCAGAACACAGAAAATTAATTAAAAGGAGAATTTGAAAAAATATTTACTATTAAGGTAGCAATACACAGTTAGGAGTTTGGTTTCGCATTTTGGCCCTGTGGATTTTTCAAATATGAAAGTTATTGTGCAATAAAATTCATTTTAGACAGCTGAGTACTAAATTAGCCTTCAAAGATGGTTTATAAAAACATCAAGATTATTTTTACATGTATTATGGGCTTTTTCTGTTTGACTCTCCGTATTTTATAGCTAGACCGGTCATAGGTCCAGAAATTAATGTAATGTTTACAAACACTTTTTTCTACAGGAAGTTTATGACGCAATTTTACAAAAAATGAGACGAAAGACATATGATTTTTTGGATTTCTTGATAGATATATGTAAACAGTTTCAGAAAAGGTATTACTTCAAGCGATTGAAATTCTACTTCTGGCCAAATTTTGGGGAAATATGTGGTATCTTTCTCCCCCTTTTTGCAATATTTTATAACAAATAAATGCAGATTGTTGCCATGGATACACCAAAAGAAATTATATTTTACCATTTTAACTACTGGATATAAAATCTATGGAAGATTCTGATTACATACATATGCACATATATGACACAAACAGTAAGCTTAATTTGCAAGAAAGGAAGGAAAAGGGATGGTAAAATTTGAGGGTAAATTTAAATATTATTTCCTATCTGTTTATTGCTACCTTATACATATGTGTAAAAACACAAGTATTTGGTTGCCAAGAAGTTGATGATCGGTGAATCTTAAAATGCACCACACAGTATAGAAAGTCAACATGAAGCTTGATACCAAATTTGAGAAAGCTCTGAGAATGTGACCTCAATTTTATGGGACGGATGGATGGAAATACGAACTGTAGGAAGAACGGACAGACATAAACAAGAATACACCTTTTCGCTATTTGTCCGCCATTACTGGACATCACAAAGGTTCCCGTAAAATTTTGACGTCACAATAGAAACTGCATGTAAATAACGCCAAAATGGAAAAGTGATTGTTGTATGACGTCAATAGTTCAAGAGGCGCAGATTCTCGGGTAAAGCGGCGCAGATTTCCAAATAGCGATAAGGTCTATACATCCTCCTGATTATGAGCGGAGTTATTATTAACATATAATATATATATATAAAAAAAAACAAATATATATATAAAGATCAACGGACAACACCAACCACCAATAATCGACTTTTCTATGGAAATCAACATGCAAATAAAGATAAACAACAATGAACAATATTGCACGACCTGGCACAGGCGCAATATGAACCACGTGCGCACAACCTCCCACTATATAGCTCATATGTCGTAAAATTAAAACACTCAATTAAAAGCTGCACAGTCCAGCTGTCATCAGATGCCCATTTGAAAAAATATGTGTAAAAATGTGATCCTTTTCATCTACTATGTTGAATTACTGTCGCACAAAGGGAAGAAACTCTTAACAACAAATTAAATTGAAATCGGCAGTATTTGTGAGATGCCAATGTGTATTTAAAATCGTCAAATCATCGGAAGAAAAAACATTATCACTGAATTAGTACTAGAATATAAATTTTGTAGTCTTTGCTGTTGAAAGATGCAAAACCTTTCTTGAGTTTAGATATATTATTTTAAAATGTTTTATCCTGTCTACGACATAGTAAATTCGTTTTCAGCATGGTATCTGTTGATAAAAATGTTTCGCGTAAAATATTAATTTGAGACAGAATTTCTCACCACATCTTAAGAATTCTATTAGTAATATAAGTAATAGAATTCTTAAGATGGGGTGAGAAATACTGTCTCAAATTAATATTTTACGCGAAACATTTTTATCAGCAGACACCATGCTGAAAACGACTGTAAAACGTTTTGTACGTATCCCAAAGTCTGTGGTATCCGTAACTTAGTAAAGCGACTTTTATGGTATGGCAAGGTTATGCTAATTAAATGCTACTACATAAGATACATTTGTTGATACACCATTCAAGTTGTGAAATGTGCACGCTATATAATGCGGCCAGAGAAACATTTTCAACTACAACCTAGAAAATATTGGGGCAACGTTGCCAAAATTAAATCGTTTCTTTTATCGTATATTTAAATTTGACTTTCGTCCTTTAGTACCAACCCACTTATGTCTAAGACATGATTAGATTAATCAAAGCTGTTTGTTCAAACTGCAATCGTACTATTATTATTGTGTATGTCTTATATTCACTATCATTCTATCCACTTTACAAATAACAGTGACAAAACAAACAAATTTCTTGCTGTTTTAGTTTATTCAAAAAGCCTACGTGACTTTATAATTTTGAAGAAAATGTCCTTTTCTTGTTATCGTTATCCAGACATAAAATGAAATGAAAGAAATAAGAAATTGCTTGATTTGATTGAAAATGACTTAATGTCGCGCCAGCGCAAAACGCTATATCGCGATAAGAGCGACAAACAGGAGAGAGACAATTGTGTATTAGTTGTGTTTAAACGATACATTTGTTCTAGCATACAAGCTACGCCGATACTGTTATTGGCCAAACAACGTTTTTGTTTCATATGAAGGACTGTCTTTTTTTGTACATAATCTAAGGGATATTTTTTTATTATATAGGTGTTATTAACAAAGTGTGTAACAGTTTAAAGATACAGCCAGGACAAAGACCACAGTTACGCGTTTGGTTTGATTCGTATGTATTCATGTTAAATGCCTTCACATCTTATGTCTGACTTGTCATAATTAAGTCTAGTTTACTCAACTAGGTGTAGTATACCTTAGTTAAAGGGTCAATTATATGTATGAATATCAAATTTGAACTTATCATTTCTATTTCATTATTAGACATATTGTAGCAAACTAATTGTTTTGGGTGGGCTCTTGTTCAGATCAAAATATTTCAAAATGAGGCCAACCATTAAACGTAAGCGTTTTTCCTTTGATATATGCGTTATTTACCAGTATTGCATACATCCACCTAGTATTCCTTATTTTTAAATATTCGACATTTGAACTCTGAAATTAAACTTGTTTTAAACAATTATTTATCAAAGACAGTCATTTTGTATTGCCTATGACACCGAAAATTAAACCTCAATAACAATCTCACAATTCATACTACTGTCAAATGTGGTTTCGCTCACTTCCAGTTTGTTTTACATTAACCTGCTAAGAACTCATTAAAGATAAGTCTGGTAGACGCGTTTCGACTGCACAACACTCACCAGTAATGCTCGAATGAAAAACAAGTTTTAATACCAAACCATTGAATTTGATTAGCATTAAAGACAAAAATAAAATCTAAAAAATTGTGTCTAATCTGGCTTGGGCCATCGTTGCCTGCGTGCAGAAAATCCTTAGTGATTCGAACATTTTATGAACAGTTAGTTTACATAAAAAATGATATTTCATGCCAGCACAATAGCACTGAATACTGGGTGGGTGACCAGCAGTGGTATCGACCCAGTGGTCAATTAGTCAAACATTCCCAAGTCAGGGACAACCATTTTGAATTCCTTGCAGAAGATACATATTTTGAAAGATTGCATCATAAACCCAATCTCTGTCATTTTTTAAAGTAATTATTGATTTGTTATTTTTGATTGCCTCTTCCTTGGAAAAGCCCCAACCACATCTTGAAAAGAAAATTAATTAGTAAGTGTTAAGAATATACACCTCCCTTGAAGTACATGATATCAAAATCTGAAGACAAATGTCAACGGTTCCATGCGATTTTTAACATTCGTTGTGACATAATTCTCGACATAAATGAATCCATTGATTTTTTTTTAATTTTTCAGGCATTTTCTTATCGTTTTGATAATTCTTGTATGTGTCTTAATAGTGATAGCTACAGTGATGTTAACATTTTTGGGCAAACGAACGAAGAGGATTAACAAGAATCTCAATGAAAATGTGTGAGATTATTTTAATGGAGATAGTGTGAACAAGAAATCCGTGCGTGTGCTTTTTCGTAAACTACTGGTTGTAACTAAAAGTTCCAATCTAACCAAATTGATCTGCCTTCCAATTGCACTCAGTTTTTTTCTACTAGAATAGCTTATATTATCAAATGTTCTAACAACCAACATATTTGCTATGGAAAAAACTTTATATGAAAATGGATTGTGTTCTGCATTACAAAAGAAGACAACAATACATCAGTGACTAAAGAAATAAAAAAAAATTTAAACATTTTGTGAATGTTCTTAATTTCAGAACATGTCAATCATGTTTGTGCTAAATTATTAAGCCTTTTTGTCTTTTAGCTTCGTTTCAAAGAGATCATTATAATAATCGTTCCTATGTTTATCATCTCCGAAGGAATAATGCTGATCCATATTTGGAGAAAATTTGTTTGCAGGTGGATCCTTCCCATACACATCTGCCAAAATACGCATGTAGTGAGAGGCGTTACCACAGCACAAACCAATATACTGTATCCCCAGTGCTTTTGCTTCTTCAGCAAATTCTTTTATTTCTGTTCTAGTACATGCAACTCCCGGCAAGTCTACTGGAAAGGCTGGTTTACCTACAAGCATAACATAATATTTTCTATAGCAAATAATGTATATATATATATATATAGAAGTCTATAAAAAGGACCAACCAGCAAATTTACTATGTACCGGATCGTCTAGAATAGACGAAACTGTGCAGATAAGGAAAAAAATATATAAGTCTAAAAATTTGCACAACGATACTAATATAAGATGGTATTATACGAAGATGTTGTTATTAAATCGTGTTCTTATCGTTTTGATAATTCTTGTATGTAGATATAAGAAGATGTGGTATGAGTGCCAATGAGACAACTCTCAATAATAGTGATAGCTACAGTGATGTTAACATTTTTGGGCAAACAAACGAAGAGGATTAACAAGCATCTCAATGAAAATGTGTGAGATTATTTTGATGGAGATAGTGTGAACAAGAAATCCGTCTGTGCTTTTTCGTAAACTACTGGTTGTAACTAAAAGTTCCAATCTAACCAAATTGATCTGCCTTCCAAATGCACTCAGTTTTTTTTTTACTAGAATAGCTTATATTATCAAATGTTCTAACAACCAACATATTTGCTATGGAAAAAACTTCTTTAAATCGCATGGAACCGTTTACATTTGTCTTCAGATTTTGATATCATGTACTTCAAGGGAGGTGTATATTCTTAACACTTACTAATTAATTTTCTTTTCAAGATGTGGTTGGGGCTTTTCCAAGGAGGAGACAAAAATAAAATCTAAAAAATTGTGTCTAATCTGGCTTGGGCCATCGTTGCCTGCGTGCAGAAAATCCTTGGTGATTCGAACATTTTATGAACAGTTAATTTACATAAAAAATGATATTTCATGCCAGCACAATAGCACTGAATACTGGGTGGGTGACCAGCAGTGGATCGACCCAGTGGTCAATTAGTCAAACATTCCCAAGTCAGGGACAACCATTTTGAATTCCTTGCAGAAGATACATATTTTGATATTTCATGCCAGCACAATAGCACTGAATACTGGGTGGGTGGAAGTTTTTTCCATAGCAAATATATAAATATGAAAAAAACAGGTTTAGTCCAAAAACATCTCGTCAATTTAGGTGGAAATAAATCTAGGGTCAGTAATTGTGATCATCCTTAATTTCGGGTATACAACATGTATGAAATATAATAATTGAAATGGTTCAAATGGATCTTGAATAATCGTTCGGTAACATCTTTATAACAATTTTTCTGAATTTTCTGATCGTCGTAAAAGTGTTTTCCATAGGAATTAATTAAAATAGTCCACAACTTGGTTTTGTAACAATCACTGACGTAAGCAGACAATTTAACTTGTCTTTTGTTTTAATTATAGTACACCATTGACGTAACAGATCTTTAACGACAATGCAAAATAAGACAATAAAATGTTGATACAGGCATTATACGGTGTTAATTGACCTATTAACTTTTTGGAACACGGTCTTTGAATTTTTTCCATTCTGTCTCATGTGAATGTATGTAACAGTAACAGGTATTGAATGGTGACTATCTTGCGTCTATTAGGGATTATAGATATTTCTATAAAAAAAGAAAGTATCCTTCATTCTATAGATTCTTATATTTTGGGATTGCACACGATCATGTTTTCCCTGACTGTTTATGACGTCTTTGCACTAAATTTATTGGATTTGTTCTGATTGATACTTTAGTCTTTAGTTACATAAATGATTTTATTATTAGTTATTATTGGCTTTCAAACGGCTTTCAGTAAAATGCGAGTAATCTCAGATCTGTACTTTGTGTCTTTTGAATCCTTTTGTTAGTTGTTTTTAACGTAATTTGTTTCTATCGGATGAGTCAAGCCTTATCAACTGATTTTTATAATTTGTTCTTATGTTGTGCTGTTACACCACTGTCCCAGGTCAGGGGTTTGTTGGTCGCCCGCAAACATGTTTAACCGCGCCACATTCTATGTCTGTTTGTCCAAAGTCAGGAGCCTGTAACTGAGTTGTTGTCGTTTGTTGCTGCATGTCATATTTGTTGTTCGTTTATTATTGTGCACATAAATCAACCAGGCCGTTAGTTTACTTGTTTGAATTGTTTTAATACATTTGTCATGGTGGGGCGTTTTATAGCTTGCTATGCAGTATGGTTTTTGCTCATTGTTGAAGACCGTACAGTGACCTATATTTGCTGAATTCTACGCCACTTAGTCTATCTTCGAAAGTTGTCTCAATGGCAATCATACCAGATCTTTTTATTTTTTATATATGTGTTCTTGATTGGGTAACAACAGTGCCTTATCAGTTAAACCTGTGAAAAACCCTTAAAATACTTGTGGTCAAATGTTATATGCGCATTGATTTTAGTGGTGTTCTTCAAAAGAGAAAACAAACAACGGACGCCCATGGAAGCCTAAAGCAATACAAAGAGTTGCATACAAAAACTAGTATAAGTCTTTGAGTCGTGTTTATTTAACTTTGTTGACTTTTGGCCATTCAATTTTGTTTTTTGTGTTTTAGTGTTCCCACATGTGTATTCACTTGAGTTATCAAACATACCTGATGAAGATTATTTCCTTAAATAATTGTCGTGTGCATTGAAAATGATGTTGATGTGATCTGTCGTACCGTCCAGTATTATTGTTGATTCCTATTATCCTTTTTATGTATTATCATATTTTTATATTGAGAATTTTGACATAGAGAAAATACAACTTGATATAAAGTAAGTATTATGTATCTAAATAATTGAATTAACATAAGCCAAAGACAAAACTGAAGAGAAACTGCATCTGTGACATATTGCTCTCCTCGAGTGGTGGACATCGTGCATTGATATCCAGCCAGGTCAAACCAATAGGTATTATATGCTCCTCATCCGCATAGCATGTAATATTTAAGATAAGAACATATTGATAGACCTGGAGTCAAGTATAATGTGTCAAGGTAGAGTGATACCGGGGGTTTGATTCCTGGGGATTGTTTCCTTGAGAGCTAGTCTATTACAAAGTTTGTTATATTTATATGACATAAATATAGTCTCGTCTGAATCTGCATGTAGGATTTGCCACTGTTAATTTGAAAAAAAATGATAAAGGGACAATACAATAATAAACTTTAGTAAAAAATAGGCCACACAGTTTGTGGCCAAAAGAAAAAATCACGAACAGACAATACCAGTCCATAAAATACTTTACAGAAAATATTGAGCAACAAAAATTCCACCAAAACCCAGGATGAACTCAGTCGGTCGGAAAGACAAACAATTCCTACTTCACATGGCCAGTGACGCTTGTTGTGTTTCCAATTGCAGTTAAAATATATGCATAAATCGATCATTCTGTCATAAATAAAAAGTCATTTCATAAAAATTTTAACCGTTTAATAAAATAATGTTCAACTTACATATTTGGAAAAGAAACAAATAGTTTGCAAAAGGTGAAATCCTTCTTTGATGTTAGTTGATACAGCAATAAACTATATGAGGAAGTTTGAACATTAGGATGTTAGACGTACCTGTACTGTGTATAGTTAATGCCTGCATTGTCGGTTCTTTGTCAGTTGTAGCGTAAACTACGGGTAACATTGCCACTGGCCCCTGATAAGATATTTATAGAGATATCAAAAAATATATACAGTCAATATTTCAAATGTCCGTGTTTCACAACCAAATAACAGATAGAATGCGGTCTAAAACATAAAACTTTTGAATAGAAAAAAATTATTATAAAGTCTATGGCAAACATTAAATACGTCATTAGGTAAAGGTAGTTATTTGGTTAAGTTAATTTTAGCCTATATATTCCGTAAATGAAAACAAAACTTTATAATATCCGTGCGTTTCAAGTACTTTTCTGGATTTACCTTCGCAAGTAACGCTCAAACTTACAATTTGAAAGCCAGGGATGAATAAATACATAGCAACATGTGTATGATCAAAAGAGAGAGGCTACAGATACCAAAGGGACATTCAAACTCATAAGTAGAAAATTAACTTACAACGCCATGGCAAAAAAAGAAAAAGACCAAAAGACAAACAACAGTACACAAAACACAAAATAGAAAAACTGAAGACTGAGCAACATTAACCCCACAAAAAACCGGGGGTGATCTCAGATACTCCGGAAGGGTAAGCAGATCCTAAGGTACATACACATAATTAATATCCAAGCTCATCTAGGATAAGGTTGGCCTGAGGGAGTTGGACCTTAGTCCTTAGTGTCTGGAAAATTTCTAAATTCACCAATGGGGAATTTAAAAAAAGGTATGATATAGATCATTATAGTAACAAAGCACTGATACTAATGATACCCCCGGGGGACTAACAATTTTCAAGTAGTGGTAGCGACCGAGTGCTTGTAAATGAAAATAACACTATAAATGTCATGCGCCTTTCTGGATTTACCTTCATAAGGAAAGCTTCAACTAACAATTAAACTTAATATATGCATACACATTTAATTTCATTCATTTTGTTTCCTTATTAGATAAAAGCAATTTGGATATCTTAGATGAATATATTATGAAACAGCTACTGTAACAGTCTTTTGCATTGGTAATAACGTTGTTAGTCAATATTCATATCAAAGTTCAAACACTGCATCAATCTCTTCGGAGATAATAATTGGAGTTAAATTTCTTTATTTATCATATACTTAGGTAGCAATACACAGTTAGGAGTTTGGTTTCGCATTTTGGCCCCAGTGGATTTTTCAAATATGAAAGTTATTGTGTAATAAAATTCATTTTAGACAGCTGAGTACTAATTTAGCCTTCAAAGGTGGTTTATAAGAACATCAAGATTATTTTTACATGTTTTATGGGCTATTTTCTGTTTGACTCTCCGTATTTTCATAGCTAGACCGGTCATCGGTCCAGAAATTAATGTAATGTTTACAAACACTTTTTTCTACACGAAGTTTTGACGCAATTTTACAAAAATGAGACGAAAGACATATGATTTTCATTGGATTTATTGAAAGATATATGTAAACAGTTTCAGAAAAGGTATTACTTGAAGTGATTGAAATTCTACTTTTGGTCAAATTTTGGGAAATATGTGACATCTTTTCCCCTTTTGCTATATTTTATAACAAAAATGCAGATTGTTGCCATGGATACACCAAAAGAAATTAAATTTTACCATTTTATATACTGGATATGAAATCTATGGAAGATTCTGATTACATACATATGCACATATATGACACAAACAGTAAGCTTAATATTGCAAGAAGGCAATGAAAAGGGATGGTAAAATTTATGAGGAAAATTTTAATATTTTTCCTAACTGTTTATTGCTACCTTAGAGCAAATAACTTATATTTTTTACAGTATGATAATAGCATTAAATTTACGTAAATTCCTATTTTCCGTAACGGTGCTTAGCGGGCTGATATGAAAACTTTATCAACTGCTTCCGGTTATTATCGCATGGCTAGACTATTTTCATATTACCGACTTTTGACTCCAGATTATACAATTTTTCGACAGGTTACCTCTTCTGTGGTAGGACATCCTGGTACCAAGTCAAGTAAGAGCAAGGTAAAGAAGTAAAATAAAGCTTTCAATCGGTATAATTTTTGGGGGAAATTAACTGCTTTACATTTTCTTTACATGACAAAATCATCGGAAAAAGTAAACTTTCCCCTCAAATTACACCGATTATATGTTTGATTTGACTCATTTTGGTTGCTCTTACTTGACCGAGTACCAGGATGTCTTACCACAGAAAAGGTAACCTGTCGAAAAATTATATAATTCGGAGTCTAAAGTCGGTAATATGAAAATAGTCTAATGGTACGTTTTCAGTGAAAAAACATAATAAAGCAGGATAGAAAAAAAAAACAAATATTAGGAAACAGGAAAATATATGTTGAGTAATGCAAAACAAATGATACAATAAAAATGCTATTTTTCAAAGTTTTAAAAATAGTTCTTGTATGTATTTTTCTGCTGACGTATATGATAAAAAGATCATTACATGTCATTTTTCATATCAGAATATAACTGGCAATGTCACAATCAACTTTCCAGGATAATTTAGCAAGTTAATTTACAAATGTTGACTTTTCCAAACAGTGTTCATTATGTTTAGTTGATTTTTTTTATCGTCAATATAAAAATATATTATACTGTTGTTTTTCCCCTCTGTTGAGGCATATGATAGAAAGATTTCATTTCGGATGTATTACAGTTGGCGTCCGTCGTTCGTAAACTTTTCACTTTTTGAAATTCTATTTGAGAACCACTTAAAAGGATCAATTATATTAAACTCTCCATTGTTGAAGCATATGATAAAAAGATCATAACATGTCATTTTTCATATCAGACGTATTATCAGCCCTCGGTCATTATCAGCCCTCGAGCCTTCGTCTCTTGTGCTGATAATACATCTGATATGAAAAATGCCATCGGCTCTTGGGCTGATATTGACCGAGGGCTGATAATACATCTGCTATGAAAAATGCCATGTAATAATCTAATAATATAAACTTATCAAGATAAAGATATATAGTTAAGATTCTTTCTTTTCAGTTTGTAGCAGTGTATTATACATTCTAACACTAAGAATGTGGTTTTTTTTTACAATTAAAATTGGCAGCGTCATTTCCGGTAAAAGGGAACGTATGCTATCTTATATATAAATATGCCAATAACTTACCTTGCAAACCTTCTTGATTTCTTTGACAAGAGGCATCATGGTAGTCGGACCTCTGCTACAGTTCACTCCCACTACATCGGCCCCAGCCTCCTCGAGCTTTCTACATGCTTCTGGTATCGGTACACCATCATGTGTCACATTTGTTTCGGTAGAACAGAAAGTAATAACGGCTGGAACTAAGGCAAGATATGAAAAAGACCTTAATTACTCTTATGAATTAATGGAAAAGATTTGCATTTCATAACCATTAATAAATCAACTTTCAATTTACTGTTAAGATGTTTAAGTCCAACGAAAAATACTGTACTGACATGCTACACAGTTTTTGGTTGTACGCATATTTTTGAAAGATGAGATATTTTTAACGCTAATGAGAGCATACTGATAAACAAGGCAGCTATTTATGTCCCGTGATATCCTTGTAGGTTATGTTATTCGGACATGAACGCGTAGCAATGTTATTTTCTCGTGAACATGGATTTATCCAACAGCGGATTTTCATATCTCGCATTACAAAGCAAATGTCTCTTCTGGTATAGTATACCTATCAAAATATATCTATCAAAACTAAAGTGTGTTAAAGTCTGTGTGATTAAACAGATATTTGAAACAGTTAAAAAGTAGTACCATAACAATTACAAACCTTAGAAATGAAAATAAAAATCATATGATAGCACTTTTGTTGTAAACGACAAGACTTTCTGTTCTGAAATTCTTAATGTGAGCTTGAATATTCAACAACATAATACTAGTAGGTCCTTTGAAGTAATAATGAAATTAATAAAATCTTAACAACAAAACATAAAGGAGTACAAAGGAATGTAAATATCATTAAAAACATCAAAAGATATATCAAATATTAAAAAACTTTTAAGAGACGAGCTTACAATTTTTTTAATACGAACTAACTTTTTTAAAAAGCAGAGGAGCGTATATTAAATGGACATTGATTTTATATAATACCTTTTCCATATTCTTTGATACACTCTAGCGCTAAAAGAGCCTCTGCAAAGTCCGGAAATGTCTCACCAATAATAAAGTCAACATTTCTAGTCACAGCCCATTCAATTTGTTCCTAAAGTATTGATGTTATGTCAGATGAACATTGTTTTCAATGTATTTGTTGTACTTTTCTTTTTAAATCGACAGTTAAGATTCCCATCCATTAACCATAAACATATATATATATATATTCTCATTTTCAAAGACAATACCTTTCAAGTACTATAGTGTGTTTTGTGTCTCCTTTATCGGAGTGACTACTATAGATGAAGGAAAGACACATTATTTAGGCCACTCCAACAGTTCCATCCAGTTTTTTCTAAATGTGTGTGTCGAACGGTCAAGATTTTTTGTAGGTTCACAATCATCGAATTTTCTGTAATTTCGTAGCAGTATAACCCATAAAAAGGCACTGCATTTAGCCAACCTACCAATATGTTAATAAGTACATATAGATTCAACATTTTCTTCTGCAAGTTGAATAAATGTTGAAATTCATTTGTTTTTAGTGCCGATTTGTGCCGATTTGGACCAAAATATTTTGTTTCATTTTCTGTCATTTAATTTTGATATGATTCCTTTCAGCATGATATCGAAAACAAACAACTGATAACTTTAACACATGTATATAGTACCTATGGCGTCAAGCCGTTTTGTATATGTCCGTCCGTTATATTTCTATTGTCAACAATTCTTCTGAATTGATTACAGCCAAGCTTATTCATATCTTGTGTAGTATGTAGATTTGCATTATGTATTTATTATTCGTATTTCGGATCCTTTGGGGAGGGGGTGTAGGAGGGGTCCTGATCCCGAAATCCGGGGCTTAAAAACATGAAATCCCGAGGTCCCGAATTTAAAGAAATTCAAATCCCGACATCCCGAAATTCGAAAAAAGGAATCCCGGATCCCGAAAGGATCAATCCCGAAATCCCGAGCTTGTAAAACACCGGGTCCCGAAGTCCCGATAAAGGTCCTACCCCCCTTTGGGAGATGTATATATTTGTATTAGTAAATTGAACCACTCTGAAATGGTTTGAAGTAAAGCTCAGTCATGGTAGATGTGCATCATATATTTGCTATAATGTATTTGTTTTCTGCCTTGAGATTCCACAGGGAGGACTCTACATAAATGTATATAAACAGTGGTCCAGGTTAACTCTGTAATACATGTATGTTAAACCACTCAATGAATTGAAGTGAAACTTATACCCGACACTAAATGTACATTGCCATTGTGCATTTGGGGTTTCCATAGAAATTCTAGTTAGGGGTAAACAAATCAAGGTGACAGTAGTTTACTGATGCTCAAATCTCGTACATCGATAAAAAAGAGACAAAGCAAGGTACAATTGTAACAAACAAAAACTGAGGGAAGCGCATGAACTCCATAAAGGATCAAGACCGGTTGTGTAAAGTACAATACTTATTATACATTGTAGTAGGTCTTCAATCGAAAGGGAGCGGACTACTTTGAAGCCATTAGAATCCGGCTTTTCTGATGTTAATTTATATAATTTGTGTTTTTGAGTTAAACCTGAAAAGTTTAAAAAAAAATATGACAATAATTTTATTTATTTTTGCTCATGATTACTTGTAGTAACAGACAACAATATTCCGTGTACCTCACTTGCCATTTTCGAACTACCTAAATGATTATCAAAGTACCTTAAATATACTTCTAGCTTCTTCCACAGTTTTAGGATCGTGTCTGTTAAAGATAGTTGTGTTAGATATACCTCCAGCAAGTAATTTACCATGTTTGTCTGCTACTTCTTTAGCTATATCTAATGCTCTAAAGTTCAAAGTTTCAAGTTCATCTTCCCTCCCAACAACTCGTAGTTTTGCTCGGTGACCATAGTACTGAAAATACAGCGGAATGACATCAACACTTATTGGTCTCTTATAATAATATATCTAGATTAGGTGTAGTGTTGAATTGTAAAGACACTAAAAGTTACAGAGTTGAAATGCGTACAAATTCATAGATAATCTTAAAAGTTGTAGAAGATACCTAAGAAATAGCTACTCTTTTTAATACACATTTGGAACAAACTTCAATTTAGGTCAAGTCATGTATTACAGAGATAAATCAGGGAGAGGCGGAAGATAGATACCAAAGGAACATTTAAACTCATAAGTCGAGGACAAACTGACAGCACCATGTCAAAAAATAAAAAATCGACCAAAAGACAAACAACAGTCTACATAAACAAAATTAGGTCAATGTCAGAAAAATATAAACTGTTTTGTATGAGGCTGAGAAACTGGGGAAGGGCGAGGTTGTACCGAGGTATTCTATTGTTGTATATGTACAAACCGTATATGCTTCGACAACGTCACTTCCGGCATGCACGAACTCTTCGTGTAAAGCTCTCAGTTGTTCTGGAAATTCCAATACTACTTCTGGAACAAAACATCCAGCACGCACGAAACCTCTCCTTTCAAACTCAAACAAATAACCCTCGGCAATAACAATGGTTTCTCCGGCAGCAAGACGTTCTCTAAATCCTACAAAAGAAAACTTCTCAAAGTTCTTCGATATTATGTACAGTATCCATAGTTATATTTATATATATATTTTCTATAATAGAAAATTAATAAATAATAATAAGTAGCAAGAATGTAAAAGATGTAAAATCAGACGAGGTTTGTTCTGAACTTTTACTTGGTAAATTTTCAAATTCACCTCCTATTTCATATTTCACATTCAGTTGTTTATGGTAGTAAAATAATTAAGCATATTTCTTATAATTTGTCTCTTTTGCTTCACATAGACTTTTCATACAAGAAATCATAATAAAGTTGTTAAATTCTTGCGTCTTGTTTTTTTAATCATTATTGATTCAAGAGAGAGGCGAAAGATACCAAAGGGACATTTAAACTCATAAGTAGAAAATAAACTGACAATGCCATGGCTAAAAAGAAAAAAGACAAACAGACAAACAACAGTACACAAAACATAACATAGAAAAACTAAAGACTGAGTAACACGAACCCCATCAAAAACTGGGGGTGATCTCAGGTGCTCCGGAAGGGTAAGCAGATTCTGCACCACATGTGGCATCCGTCGTGTTGCTCATGTTAGTACAAACCCGGTAATAAGTCTAATTCGGTAGGTCACATTCAGGGAAATGGGGACGGGATTATTGTTACGACAATTGGAACATATTCGCTATCATCTGTGAAACGGATATTCCATAACGGTCAACCAACTCGTGATGGCGTCCGTAAAATTTACGAAGGGATGACTTCAACTTCACCACTTGGAACTCTTGGTTCAATAGCTTCCTTGTGAGCAGCAACCCTCTTTCAAGGAAATCATGATAGGAAATAGAAGCACTGAAATATCGTATAAACTAGGAGATATATACTCCGTATGCAGGCTCTGCTGGAATGTTGCTACATAAAAATGGAAAGTTCACAATTGGGAAGCTGAAATCATCCCTTTTGTCGTAAAGTTTTGTCTTCAACAGGCCCTTATTGTCAATTTCTAGATGTAAGTCAAAATATGAGGCAGATTCAACTGTATCTGTTGTATCCTTTATCTCAAAATCGATGGGATAGAATATTTACAGTCTGAAACACGGCTAAAAGATTTCATTAATTTATTCTATTCTGTATCTGATTTCTATCCAGAATTTCTACTTTGATCAACGTACAAGGTCGTCCTTTTTGTACTGATTGTGAAATTGTTTCGTACAGCGGTCGATCTCAAAGTATAAAGAAGCAAACAAAGAGATATATCTTGATTTAAGTTACCCTAAGCACTAAGCGTCATTTAATACAGTAATTGTTAGTTTTTTTTAACTGTATTTAGGTAAGTGTACGTTTCATGACTGAAAAATATTAATCCACGTTTTGTTAGTTTTTTAACTGTATTGGTTTGTTGTCTCGATTATATTTCCCATATTTCTAGTCTTATTTATATCAATAATATCTGATAACTTATTGAGTGATTTGTTATTTGTTGGAAATTTTTCTAAATGTTCTCTTCCGTAAACGTAGGAAATTAAATGTTCAATATTTGGCTTCCTCTGATTATGCATTGGTTTATATTTATATTTAGACCAACCAATTCATAAATTTTACACACAGAGAATACTAGGATATTTTTATATGTACACTTAGCCAACTGTCTATAAATAAAAGAAGATAAAGCAAGTCAGATAGTGCTATTGTATTATTATATGTGCATTTATGCAATACATTTTCAAATCAAGAGTTAACATTTAAAAAAAAAAAAAAAAAATAGCATTTCTTTTGTTGCATTAATTCCAGACAGTCTGATTTTTTTCTAAGCATCATAGAACAAGAGGCACACCTGTTCCTATATCGCTCACCTGGTGAAAAAAAATCGCCAGTTTGCTAATATTAATGGATTTTATATGCACATACGATAGTTACTCGTTTGTGTTGCTGATCATTTTTGGAATTTACATGTTTTGCCTAGCTCCTGTAGGATTTTAGGTAACAGCCCAAACTGCAAAAATCAGCAAAAATCCAAATTCCAGGCGCAATAATTCCAAAATGGGTTGTAAAAAAATATCAGAGTAGATATATCTTGTCATGCTGATCTTGTTTGCAGTTTACACTTTTAACCTACTGTAGCTCCCATTGTTTTCAAAATAACAGCAAAAATGCGAAAAAATAGAAAAATGTATATTTCATGTGCAATTACTCAAAAACAGATTGACAGATTTTTCTGAAATTTTCAATTTTAATCGATATTTTCGTGCTTATTATTTTTGCACTTTTACTCCAGCACCTTTTTTTCATCAGAGCCAAAAAAAAAAAAGGCAAAACAATGATTATTTCAGGGGTAATAACTCAAAAACAGGTTGACAGATTTTTCTGAAATTTTCAGGATAGATACACCTTGTCGTGCTGAACCTTTTTTGTTATTTACATTTATAACCTAGCATTTTTAAGATAACAGCCAAAAACTGCAAAAAATATTATTTATGGGGCAGTGTTCATGATGACAGCCAACAACTGCTAAAATTGGGAAAAAAATCAACATTTTAGGGCAATAACTCAAAAACAAGTAATTAGATTTTTCTCCAATTTTTAGGATGGACTTATCTTATCATGCTGATCATTTTTGCAATTAACTAGATCCTATAGTTTTTGAAACAATGACAAGGAAATGCCAAATAATTTAAATATCAACATTTCAGGAAGTAAAACTCCAAAACAGGTGGACAGATTTTTCAAAATTTTCAGGGTAGAAAGAACCTGTTGTGCTGACCGTTTTTGCTTGTGTCAGATTTTCTCTTATTGCTATATTTCTACAGATATTAACCAAAACTGCAGTTTGACCCATATGTACTATTTTTAGATATGGTGGCCATGTTGATTGATCAACCTAGACGAAAATCACAAACGTTATAGTTGACATCCCATAGATGAAGCAGACAAACATTGGTTTCATCCCATTCAGCAGTTTCAGAGGAGAAGATTTTTTTAAAGAAAAGTTAACGGACTACGGACGACGACGGACGGACGGACGACGGATGGAAAGTGATGACAAAAGCTCACATTGCCCTTCTGGCTAGGGGAGATAAAACTGATCAAGACTTGGTGATAATAATCAACTTGTATATGCATGGTCTGAACATTCACACACTATTGAAGGTCAAAATGTTCACTAATGGTGTACTACTACTGTTTGCTTTTGTATTGACGTGTCTGCTTTATCGGTTAGAAACAGATTATCATATCATACACATCTATTTTTAGATATTAAAGCCTATCAATAATCAGCAAACTGTATGTATTCATTTAAGTCGCAGAAGAAAATTATATAACGCATTAATATGTAGTACATGTATGACACAAGTATTTTCAACGATATCTCCAATATGCAAACTCGGAAAACTAATAATCCCCACAGTTGAGGTCAAGGAAAATTTCTATATAATTAGTTTTTTAATGAGATGAAAACAAGGATTTATTAAACTAAAATTAAATTCCCGAGGCGAGAGGCCGAGGTTGATATCTTTTTCCTTCAGTTGATAAATTTTGTATTTTGGCATGAATTATTTTGTTCTTAAACACTTTTTTATTTATACTACCACTACCTTTAAGTAAGGCTTCGTCAAGTTTTCATTTATTTAAATGTAGTTATGTGAATATAAATTTATTCAAATAGCTTTTTACATTGCGCGAGACTACCAATGTAAAATAAGAAAACTTTACTACTAGCCTCGGCCAATCATCTGCTGTCGCATAATAATATAATAATAAACACTGCAGTCCGGGGGCAGAAATTTCACAACATTTGCGCTATGTCTGTCTACAAAATTTGATCTTTCTATTCATCTTTGACTTAGCGCTCATTTGCATTTTGCCATCATTTACACATTAAATAAAAATGTACAAACTATAAAATAGGACTTTAACATAAAAATACAATGCAGAGCTAACATCGGTTAACTAACTACAGTTGTTTATTTTCACAAACAATGTATTATACCATGTATATCGTACTTCACAGATTAAATTTCCCGGTTATTAAGGTGCATACTGGTATGTTTTTATAGACTGTACTACACCAAGAATTATTTTCTACTATATATACATTAACATGAACTCTTATGTGTCAGAGTGACCATTTAAACCTGTTAAGTTCACATTTCAGGACAGGTTACGTATGCAAACTTTCTTATTGTACTAAATATTTAAACAAAAGTGGTACATTTAAACACTATAAATTAATATGTATTAATGTGTACATGTATTTTAGATGTGTAACACAGTACTGGCGTGTAATAAACTTATAAACAATATGTGTGCATACCGTACTGTGCATATAAACATTATTAGGTCCTTACCCCTTTTAGGCATCTTAGACTTAGTCCTGTTCTTTCAACTCTGGCAATGACTTTTTCTATAATCGTACCAGCTGATACCTAATCATAACAATGTCAACAAGTGGTCTTATGAAAATCTATGGAAAGCTTGATTATATAAAGTAATACAACGAAACCAGAAAACGTACTTTCAAATAATGCAAAATATTACAATACGGACAAATATCCTCAACCAAAAACTTAAAGTTTTTGTTTTGTTCAGGCAGAATTTAGTGCTTAAATGATTAAATGATAAAAAAATTCTGTCAAATTGACTCTTCAGAGAAGAAAAAAGAACAAAGAAAAATTGGGACAAGCTTATTACGCTTAATTTCTTGACATATACAGTACACGTAAATATAATATGGACATTACCAAGACACACACACACATATATATATAATTAAAAAATTATATATATTATATAGATATATATAACAGGATAAGGGGCACTCATACCACATCTTCTTATATCTAATTACCAAGACACACACATTAAATAGTCACACCAGTTGCTTAATTCGACGGTGAGAAAGACTATACACATGTCACGTGATATGACTTTTTCAATCTCATTGTCGAAACGGCCACTATCTCGGAAATCCCGCTTTGGAAAATTATAACATATTAGAATGATTGTTAAGAAAAGTTTTCATTTTCTTCCGTGTTACGCAGAAACTGTTGAATTTTCTAGGCAATTATTACATAGTTATTGCTACATGTTAGTTAATTGCCGTTGCATTTGAGGCAGCAATGCTATATATTTCTATTATACGTTAAAGTGAGGCGAAAGATACCGAAGAGATATTCAATTTTTTGTAAATAGTTTGAACCGAAGCCAAAAACATATATTTTGATATTTGATTGTTTATTTTTTGTGCATGATTAACGCGCAGTGGCAATATTTCATTCATATTCAGGACAATATAAATTATAAATAAACTCGTTTCCATAGAGACCGTACAGATGATACCCGAAGCATTACCATTGGTTTAAACAGAAGAACGTTTGAACAAAGTGATAGAAGGGATATTTATTACGTCTTTCTCTTTGAACAATCGGCAGAGTATGAGAATCTGTAATTAGTTTGTTAAGTAGATCTTCTTTCTAATCTTTTTCGTAACATCACATTATGTATTGTGTACTTAATATATTGGATCAAAGAGCCGGTTTCTTATACTCATTCAAAGCATGAACCAACATCTCCAGAAGATCTCTGCGGCGTACTTATTTCTGTCAAGATACATGTTCTTCGGAATAATGCATCAACCTGCTACTTGATACAAATATAATATGCTAATATAGAATGATCAATCCAACCTGTTGTTTAGCCGGTAAACACAGTTTTAAAACAACACCTGTCTAAACATTCAAAGTATTTTACAAAACATTTTTTGATTTTCTTTGATTTTTGTTATTCCTTTACCCGCGTGAAAAGTAAAGGCTCCTATAACAATTGAAGACATTTTATAAGTTTGATTTACTCATTTACTCTGGGCAGTCTAGTATAGTTCTCGATAATACCAAAGGGATATTATTCAAAGTCATAAGTCAAAAGCAAACTGACAATGTCATGGCAAAAAACGAAAAACGACGAAAAGACAAACAACAGTACACACAAAAAAAAAAACAATATAGTAAACTAAAGACTGAGCAACACGAACCCCACCAAAAATCGGGATGAACGTAGGTTCTCCGAAAGGGTAAGCAGATCCTGCTCCACATGTGGCACCCGTCTTGTTACTCATGTGACTGCAAACCCGGTCATGATTCTAAATCGGTGGGTCAAATTCGAGGAAAAGAGGACGGGATTGTGGTAACTATTGGAACATATCCGTTTGTGAAACAGATATTCAATAACGGTAAACTAACTCGTGATGGCGTCCGTAAAATTTGAAGGGATGATTTCAATTTTTCACGCATGGAACTGTTGGTTCAAAAGTTTCCTTGTTAGCAGCAACCGTCTATCAAGGAAATCATGATAGGAAATGCAAGCTTTGGAATATCGTATATCAACTGGGAGATATATACTCTATATGCAGGCGCTGCTGGAATGTTGTTGCATAGAAATGAAAAGTTCACAATTAGGAAGTTGAAATCATCTCTTATGTCTTAAAGTTTTGTTCTTGAGCGACCTTCATTGTTAATTTTTAGATGTAAGTCAATATATGACTGTACCTGTTGTATCCGTTAATGTAAGTTCGATGGGAATGAACATAGTCGCCAAACTTTGAATTATTTAGTTAGAGGACAAAGGATAAAGGCTTTCTATGTCTGAGGTAGAAAAACTTAGTGTTTGGATTAATTCAACATTTTAGTGAGAGGACAAAGGATTAAGGCTTTCTATGTCTGAGGTAGAAAAACTTAGTGTTTGGATTAATTCAACATTTTAGTGAGAGGACAAAGGATTAAGGCTTTCTATGTCTGAGGTAGAAAAACTTAGTGTTTGGATTAATTCGACATTTCATAATTTTTAGAAAATAAACGTCTAAATGATAACTTGTGTTTATATTTAAAGAAATTATTTTTGTATTAAAATATGTAATTCTATTGGCAAATGTTTCCGATTTATCAAAAGTCACAATAGCAAACGTTGAAGGTAGATGGCATAAAGATGTCTTTAAAAGTAGGTGTAAAAAAATAATTTATTTAATGGCATACAAGGTTTCGTATTTTCACGTATTTATACATAAACAGCTGAAATAGTTTTGACCAACATACATGAATATAAGTGCATGAATTGTAGGAAGCCATGGCACAAAGAACGCACCCATGAAAGACGATCCCACTAAGAATACATCTGATATGCACTTAAAAAACCACTTGTCTCTTATTGTAAAAAAACTAATTTAAATACTAATGTATTTGTTTCTATCATCAATATGACAGACAGCATTGTAAGACTCAACAAATAAGCGTCCTTGTCCTATAATATCATGTTATATTTATAGTTTTTATCACAATGTAAGTTGATTAACGCATTTTCAGAAGACCGACCCACACTAGTCTAAATTAGCCTTTAGATACGTTTTCTGTTTTTTTTCTTTCATGCACACCGTTACTATACCGACATCACTTATAATTCTAAAAGAATATTTCAAGGTACGGTTGTGTAATATTCATACATTCAAACAGAAGGTTCACTGACGTCTCAGTTTGTATATACAGATGAAATATATGTTTCCAATATACTGCATTTTTGGTAAAAAGAACCATCTTAGAAATTGGCGGGACACGATTTAAAAAGATGATCAATATCAGGCTTTCTGACAGATGAAAAGCGGCTAATTTGCTGTATAATTTGATGTGAACAGGTCAAATATTAAGAGTTGACAATATAAAGATAATTTAGATAAAAACGTGAAAAGTACACACGAATTAATCAAACATGTCAAAAGAAATGGTACGAGTTTACTAGATTTGCACTATATCCTTTTACCAGGACATACAGATCAAATAGATGATTGTCTACACATTTTCAATAAGATATGAATCAAACAGCTTCATTTTATCACGAGAAACAAAAAAAATAAATTTGAAAAGGATTAGTATAATGGTTCACATGTTATTGCGCGAAAACTACACAACACATCATTTTCCAATCATTCAAGCACCATTAACTGAACAGCAAAAGTGAAAATCGTCAATATCGAATGTGACCTTCAATGAATTTATCGTGAGAAACAACAAAATTGATTTTTTAGAAAATGAAAGGATATGGAGTAAATGTACATGGGACAAAATCGCACACAATACATTGAAAACATAGAAAATTATCAATGAACAGGGCTTTTATTCCTGTTCTTCATCTTGACAGTTGATGTAGGGTCTTCAACAATGAACAAACGTTTCATAATTTGAGTTATCGGAAGGAATCGGTTTTGGCCACTAGACCGCCGTATTACCGCATATCAATAACTAGATATTTCTGTTGATTGACCCTGTTAATGAATGTGCACATGTTGTAATTATTTATAATAATAGATACACACCGGAAAGACGACTATCACAAATTCTGAGGAATGCGCTCAAATCACCAAGAATATTAATAAAAAAAAACCTTTAATCATAAAAAAGTCAGATGTAAATGCATAGTTCACAAAATACACGAATGTGTCCTGAGTGTTTATTTTCCTCATATATATATTGATATGTACTTCAACAAAAAAAGTTCTTTGTTTAAAGTTTTGTCAAAACTTGTGGACTGTCATTATCGCCATTGTTTATAAATCCATTACCATTCTCTTTAGCTTCACGTCTGTCCATTTCTTCTAAATCTGCCTTAGACATATGCGCTACAAGGCCTGCGCCATACGAATCACCCAATACATTAATTGCTGTCCTGAATCTATCTCTATAATAGGAAGGGAAAACATATTCAAATCCATGTTTAATGCAAATAAATATCCCCTCCCAGAAAAAAAAATCGCTATTCATTAAACGAATGACATATAAATTTTAAGCCCACTCCATGAACAATAGTTATGATATCTAAACAGCTGCACATTGACTGATAAATTAATGTCTCTCTCAGAGTTGGAGCATGGGACGTATAACGTGCAGAATTCGTAGAACTCTTCAAAATAGAAAAGTTAAACACAAGAGACATTTACAAACCGCTTTATATATACAGTATTATGCCTTATCACCATATATTATAATCAACGGATTAGAGTAACGTAACATGACGCCGTCTCTTCCGGGGCACCTGAGTTGTTTAAGGTAGGGTTCGTGTTCTAAATTTTTAGTTTTGTGGGCTGCATTTAGTCTGTTCTGTCTTTTTTCCCTCTAGCTATATATTTGGTGTTTTCTGTTTCTTCGAATTAAATTTTTTTTTTCCCTCTTGGTATTTTCCAACGAATTTCATATTGCTAAAACATGCATGAAGACATATAATCTTTCAATCATACTGTGGATTCATTTATTTTCGTGGGTACCAATTTTCGTGGATTGAGGAAAACTTGCATTTTCGTGGATATTTGATTTCGTGGTTTTGCCAAAGTCTGCATACATTCTTATAGAAAATTTGTAATTCGTTGTACATTGGAATTCGTGGTTACGGTGTAACCACGAAATCCACGAAAATTGGTATCCAACGAATAATAATGAATCCACGGTATTTTAATTAACATAATTAAGTTGATTGAAGTCTGGAGCTATCATGTCATTAACTGCTAGTAGTCCTTTGTTACCTATTCTAACATCGGACTCGGGCATCTTTTCTACTGAGTTTTACTGTGCGTTTTGCTGTATGTTTGTTTATTCCACATTGGCTAGGTAGATGGAAAGAAGAGGGTTTAAGGGGCCGCATTTTGTGCCTGTCCCAAGTCAAGAGCCTCTTGCATTTGTTAGTCTTGTGTGTTGTTTTTTTTTTTTAATTTTGGTACATTTGTATGTTTCGGAGTTTAGTGTGGCGGTCTAATTCGGTAGGTCACATTCGGGGAAAAAATAAAAAACAAAATGAGAGGACGGGATTGTGATTACGTCAATTGGAACATATCCGTCGTCACTTGCGAAACAGATATTCCATAACGGTCAACCAACTCGTGACGGCGTCCGTAAAATTTTTGAAGGGATGATTTCAACCTCACCACTTGGAACTCTTGGTTTGATAGCTTCCTTGTGATGAGCAACCCTCTTTCAAGGAAATCATGATAGGAAACGCAAGCTCTGGAGTATCGTATCAACTGGGAGATATATACTCCGTATGCAGGCGCTGCTGGAATGTTGCTACTTAGAAATGGAAAGTTCACAATTGGGAAGCTGAAGTCATCTCGTTTGTCGTAAATTTTGTTCTAAACCGACCATCAGTGTCAATTTCTAGATGCAAGTCAAGATATGAGGCAGCCTTAACTGTATCTGTAGTATATAGTCTTTATTTCAAGTTCGATAAGATAGATGAGTTCAACATCGTCACCAAACTTTGAATTATTTAGTGAGAGGACATCATCTATTTAGTGGAAAGTGAAGTTAAAGGATAATGCTAGATTCTTTTAATTATTTCTAAGAAGCTCCTGTATGAAGTCAGCCTCATGTGAATAAAGGAATAAGTTGACAAGAGGAGCACAGATGGTTTCCATGGTAATGTCGATTGTTTGTTGAAAACACGTATGCCAAACGTAACAAATATGTTGTCAATTAAGAAATCAAGCATCTTGATAATGTCAGTTTCAGAGAATTTTTTGTTTGAATCAAAGTGATAACGATCTATCTCTCCCTAAGACAAGATACTTGCATCTACATTGGCCATTTTTTTTTATGAAACAAAGCAGGATCAACTCTTCTAATTTGTCTTTCAGTTTGGAATGGGGAATATTTTTGTAAAGTGTAGAAAAGTCAAATGTTTTAATACTAGTGCAAGATGAAAGCGTTTTAGATTGTATGTACTCTAACAGATCAACAAATCTTTGATTTTTTTTTGTAAGCACATCTGATTCACGCCGCATCTAGAATATGTAATTTCACAATAACTTTGAAGCCCGGCTTTGATTGGTGATAAAATTGATTTTTATAATTTAGAAAATGATTTCGTGGAGCACTTGGAAAACCCAGCAATATAACGTTGTTTGTTAAGTGTGGCGTCCATTTCGCTCAACTAGTATACATTATTAGTTAGGGGACAGCTGAAGACCGCCTCCTGGTGTGGGTTTTTCTCGCTGCGTTGAAGACCTATTGGTGGCCTTTGGATTTTTCTGCTCTTTGGTCGGTTTGATGTCTTTTGACACATTCCCCGTTTCCATTCTCTCTTCTATGTCCGCTACTCGTTCAGACGAACCATACTTGCATCGAGCGTATATTTTTTAAAAAATTCAAAATTTGAGAGCGATTCAGAAACATCTAGTCATGGGGGTTTTGTTAAAAATCAACTATCATGACTTATTTTCATCACATTGAAAATTTGTTTTAGAAGTACTTACAAAAACCAATCAATTGGTAAAATTAGCGTTATTTCATCAATTGGAAGCCCTACAGCAGTCAATACTATCGCCATGGTAACAAGACCAGCTTGCGGAATACCTGCCGCACCAATAGCTGCAGCTGTGGCCGTCAGACTGAAATATGAATTGAAATAACATCAAATACGTTGTTTCCACAGTTTGCATATACATGTATAAAATACCATTTTTAACCGATAAGTTTCTAACAGACTTAATTTATAAAAGGTGTTTTGAATTTTCACAATTGAGTTATTTATCAAATATTTCAGATGACTAGGCGTTTGATTTATTGTGTACTTCTTTATATATATATTATTATATTACACTTCTACTGTTCTATTGTAACTGCCTGTTCACAGACATATACGTAGTTTCTCGTGGGACAATTAAAACATACCTGACGACAATAACTTCTCCAACACTTAGAGTGATTCCTAAGTGTTGTGCTATAAAAATGGCAGCTACAGCTTCATACAAAGCCGTGCCATCCATGTTTATTGTAGCACCTATTGGTGTGACAAACTTGATAACACGTTCATCAATTTTATTGTTCACTTCCAAGCACTCCATGGTGACAGGTAATGTAGCAGAGCTGTAAAAGAAAAAGCATTTCCATTGAACATTTACAAAGTGAAGAAGATTTTTTTGTATGATGTTTAAAGTTAAATGAATTGCTATGTCTTGGATAATAAAATATTTCTGTATCTCATAAACATTAACAGAAAAGTGCATTTTAAAAACAATATTCAGTCATACATGTATTGTACATACTTGTTTTATTATTTACTTATTCAATTGTGATATTTTACTTGCATGAAACATTACTGATATATCATTACAATATTTTGTTCGACTCCGATTTTATAGAACAAAAATTGCTAGTTTTCCTGTCGAATATCAGTGGTTCTCTCTGGTTACTTTGACTTTCTTCACCTATAAAAACTGGTCACCTTGATATAGCCAAGGCGACTGCAAGTCGCGTTAAAAACCAACAAACAGGCAAACATCATAACAATACTTGTGTCTATAATTAATTGATTTTTTTTAGTAAAAGTACTTTCTGCAATATGCCTTATTATAATTGTACATAAAGCACTATCCTCCCGTCAGCCAAAGTCATTCACCTTGATGCCGTTCCCCATGCTGTAAGTAACGCCTTGAGCATGTTAAACATATAAATGAATGGATTCTTCCGAACACCAATAAAGTATATCAACGGTAGAATAACTATAGCATGTATTGCTAATCCAGATAATACAGTTGCCATGTAATAACCAAGCTGTGTAAACACTGTGCTTAAATTTTCCATCTCTATCAACTTCACAGCAATCAGAAATATTATACCAATAGGAGAAAACCTGCAATTATAACAAACAATAGAATAAATTATTTGCAAGCAAATCATGTTAGTTTAAATTTGGTCTTTTAATAGTTATTGGTAACAAATAACACGTAGTTCCCATATTGTGGTCTTTCAATAGTAATTGTTAACAGATCCCATATTGTGATCTTTTAACAGTTATTGTGAACAGTCAGTTCCAATATTGTGGTCTTTCAACAGTTATTGTGAACAGTTAGTTCCATATTGTGGTCTTTCAATAGTTATTGTGGTCTTTCAATAGTTATAGTTAACAATTATAAGTTCCAATACTGTGTTTTCTTAATAGGTATGTTAACAGTTAGTTCCCACACTATGCTGCTTCAATATGTATTGTCAACAGTTATTTCCCACATTGTTGTCTTTTAAAAGTTACTTGTTTTTTTGTCAGCTACCATTATCCATAAAATGATTCGTAAAATAAGAGAAAATGTTTTATCTATTTCCCACTTTTTTTATAAGAATGAACTCCTAATTTGTCACGTAATTAAGGTACGAAAACAGTGAAGAGTTGCTTGTCTATGTGAAGTATTACGGCTGCATTATATAAAAAAAAGGAGATGTGGTAAGATTGCAAATGAGACCACTATCCACCCATGCTGAAGTGGATGTAGGCAATTAAAGACAACCGTATGGCCTTCAACAATGAGAAAACCCATACCGTATAGTCGGCTATAAAAGGTCCCGACATGAAAAATATGAAACAATTCAATTGAGAAAACTAACGGCCTAATTTATAACAAAACAATTTATGAAAAACAAATATGACAGACATGAACCAACGACAACCACTGAACTACAGGCTCCTGATTTGGGACAGGCACATAAAGAATGTGGCGGGGTTAAACATGTTTGTGAGCGCTCAACCTCCCTAACCTGGGACAGTGGTGTAACAGCACAACATAAGAACAAACTATAAAAATCAGTTGAAAATGGCTTAACTCATCAGATCGATACAAATCAGAAAAACATCTAACAAAAACACAGACCGGACGTGGCAGGGTATTTATACATCCCTAACAACAAAAGACACAAAGTACAGATCTGAGAGTACTCGCAGTTACTGACAGCTAGTTCAAAGCAAATAACAACTAATAAAAGAAATTGTTTTTTAGTTCGATATAAACCCAACATGGAATAGTTGCAGTAACTAGTAATGTTGAATTACTTACATACTTACAGAATGTCACTGAGATGACTGTTTGAACATATCTTTTTGTATTCATTATATTTATTTCCGCTTTTTAACATTTACTTATATACCATAAAACACACGCTGAGTTTTGCTTTGTTAATGAAACCACGAAACGTAGGTAACAGGAAATTCAGTTCATTATCTCTTCAGCAATGACTATTCACGACAATTCGAAAAAGGACAGTGTAAAAACCTCCAAATTTCAGGTCATTAAAGAAGAACGTGTTTGAGGACACGAATGCCCCGCTCAAGCTTTGCAATTTTCCAAGTTAAAAAAGGGGCATAACTCTAAAACGGTAAATGACTCACAACCCAAATTCGAACTCTGTCTACGTGTTGTGGTTTTTAGCATTGTGTATGAGTTTCATAAAATTTGGATGAGAAAAACTTAAGCTAGAGTGCGGAAACGAAAAAATTTGAAATTTTTCAACTAATAAAGGGATATACCTCTCGAATGGTAAATGACTCATTGCCCAAATTCAAACTCTGTCTGCGAGTTTTGGTTCTTAGCATTGTGTATGAGTTTCATAAGATTTGCATGAGGCAGACTTAAGTTAGAGTGCGGTAACGAAAATGGGACGGATGGAAAGACGCTCTAGGGTGACACTTAATGCCCCCGTTACCTAATAATAGCCTGACAACATTACTCTTGATTTTTCTAAAACAAATATACTACCGCTAAGAAAAGTGTGGTTACAACAGCTTTCCCCGCGCGCCGATTCAAATTTCTATACATTCATGGAGAAAAAAAAAGCAGTACCGTACTTTTGCATAAATGAGTGCTTTACGGAATAACAGTACTGTATGCGAAGAGTTGCCAACATCAATTGTGGATTTGACGATCGCAAATGAAGTTTCACTGGCGATGCAGAGCTAACAAACAAGGCGTTTAAAATTAAGTGTACAACTCACCAAATAACAAGTGTTACGAGTTTCATCGTGGCTAAGTGCATACATTCAAAGAAATCAGCCAATGGTTTTCCTGTTTTACCCATCTTAGATAACGTACATCCAAAGAAGATGGAAAATACAACTAATCCTAAAATATTCATGCCATCAGCTTTCTTTACTTTTGGGTTGTCAACATTCATTGTGACAGTATATTCGGTTTCTGTGAGAGAGAAAAACAATGAAGTATAAGGCAAAGTCGACATTAAGATAGTGGCGTTTCCCAGAAAAATTATCTAATTAATGATCAATGATAATGTATTTCACTTTCAGTGGAATTAAAAGGAATAAATAAAAACCTATATATTGCCATTTGATATGTGCAATTGTTCAAAATTTCAAACCATACTCGATCACAGTTCATCACTAATGAATATAATTGTTTTAAGTTAAATTGAACAAAAATTGCCTCTGAGTTTAGTCCTCGAGGTTATTATCAGCTCAGTAGTCAGTACTTCGGTCCTGACATGATTTATAATAAACAATTCTAAAATTGTCCGTTTATAAATTTTGAAATTGTATAGAAAATAAGGTTTCAATTCTCTCAGGCAAAGTTAACCTTCAATGGATTTTGCTATTTTTAGGTCCTTTTTTTTTTTGTTGGTTATATAGCTTGTCAACTGTTTCGGTTCTTATACATCATTAGCTTTCAGATAGTCGGCTTCGAGGGTTCCTGATAAAGGTAAATCCAGAAAAGCGCTTCGGACGCACGACATTTATAACGTGTTGTTTTCATCTTTTATAGTGAGCCTGTACTTGGTATCGAATAATTTAAAACTTCATTTATACCATACTACAATCAACAACTACAAAACATACGAATGGTTATTACTTACTAAGCATGCACATTATGAAAATACTCACGATTTTCTGAAGTTTTATTGATGTATGTTTCATTTACTTCTAGTTTTTCAACATCAGTCTGTTGCTGTAAGTAGAAATAAAGAAAACCATAAGAACACAAACTATACTAGCCGGGTTTATCTCCGAACTTTCACCCTCATATGAGTAGATATCAATAGATATAAATATTTAATCAAATGGTCGATTGATATATCTGATTGCAAATATATTTGCTGCAACTGATTTACAGCCTTCTTCTCTAATAAGAAAGGTAAATATGCTAGATATACTTACTGCAGGTGTGATGAGATGATTGAAACTGTTAATTTTATCCTTGATAACATTTATGTACGTTTCGGCAAAAAAGTTTATCGACAGGTTGTAGGTATTCCTATGGGCAACAATTGTGCCCCTTTAACAGCAGAATTGTTCTTTTACTGTTATGAATCACAGTTTATGACCAAATAAATAATCAAGAATTTTCTAAATATACTGCCGAAATTTACCAAAAGGAACTTAATCTAAATAAATCGAATATAAACAGTTACTGTAATAACTGTCCTTTCCTAGATTTGATATTTCAGTTTTACACGGGGAAACTCTACACAAAAATGAACGACAAAATGGACGATATTTTGTTCCTCGTTAATTTTCTTTTTTTGGACGGTGATGTTCTTTTGGCACCATCGTACGGTGTTTATATTATATCTGCTCGTGTCTGTTGTGACGTTCTGAATTTCAATGGACGAAATCTATGTATTACCATGGTATATTATTAAGTCAGGGAATTTCGTTACCACACATTGCTTAAAACCGTTACTAAATTCTTCCATAGATACAAAGATTTGGTTTGGAAGTTTGGCTTTACCTGAAGAAAAATTATTTCAAACGGGATAGCACATCCTAATTTTTACGGAGATATTGTTTACCGAGCCCGAAAATTTAGATACGATCCAGGTAAACTTATCGATCCTTTAAATAAACTTATTAAGGTTACCAATTCAACATTGTAATCAGATCTTTGAATATTGTTTTATTAGTATAAATATTGATTTTGTTATCAGTAAATTAAAATCAAACTGAATATTATTTTTATATACATATGCACATTCATGGCTCTACAATCTGTCGATACCTGTATCCTGGCATTGCACAAGGTCATTTTTTCTCTGACTGTTAATGACATATTTACACTAAATCGATTGGATGTTGGATGTGTACTGATTGATTTTTTAGTCTTAGAATCATGATTTTTTTGTTAGTTGTTATTGGCTTTGAACTAGCTGTCAGTAACTGCGAGTACTCTCAGATCTGTACTCGGTGTCTTTTTGTTGTGGGGATGTATAAATACCCTGCCACGTCCGGTCTGTGTTTTTGTTAGATGTTTTTCTGTCTTGTATCGATCTGATGAATTAAGCCATTTTCAACTGATTTTTATAGTTTGTTCTTATGTTGTACTGTAACACCACTGTCCCATGTTGGGGATTGTCGCCAGTAATTCAGTGGTTGTCATTTGTTGCTGTATATCATATTTGTTTTTCGTCCTTTGCTTTGTACATAAATCAGGCCGTTAGTTTTCTTGTTTGGATTGTTTTACATTTCTCATTTCGGGGCCTTTTATAGCTGACTATGCGGTATGGGTTTTGTTCAAAGTTGAAGGCCGTACTGTAGTACCGTAGTTGGAAACTTCTATGTAATTTGGTCTCTGGTGGAGATTTGTCTTATTGGCAAAGACATATTTTCACGTTATATATAGCAGAGAGATAGTGATGGCTCATTGAAAGTTTTTTTCCAATATAAACAGTGCTTTTCAAATCTGAAAATAGTAATAACGTGAATAACTTTCAAAGCGTTTTTAGATCTTCATTAGTTCTATCTATTGCAAGGGAGTTTTATTATAGAACTGACAAGATGGTCTAATGTTTATACATTTCAGTGGTTTCGTATATGACTCATCACGGGATTGGACAATAGCGAGCACATAAATATTACGTAATAAGAACCTATGGCGACAAAAGTTTACTAGTGCTTTAAAAAGTTTAAAATAGTGTTGAAATCGAATATTTTATAGAAACATGCATTTACAATAAAACAGAAGAATAAGATAAATGTTTTAATCAAATTCATTGTTAATAATTACATAATTGATAAGTCAAGTTGAACGAAATTGTTGATAGTACTACATTGTAGTACTTATTGTGAAGCATTATAGTAAAGATCAAAGTTATATTATTCGATTTGATGAAAAGAAGTATCAATAACAAAAATTTAATCCAACCTCTCAACGTGCAAAGAACAAAATATACTGTTACTCATAAAATTACATTAATTTACTTTTATCCTGAGTATAAATATAACCTAGAAAAATCTATTTATTTAAAATAAATCGAAACAAATCATTTATTTTAGAATACGTCTCTTACCAGAATAAATTTCAAAATGTGTACTGGTATTTATTTCCAACGGCCTCCTTTACTTACAAAAAATACTTTATTTTTGAAAATAAGTAAGAAAGAAAAAAAAAAAATATGTAGAGGTGTGTTATAGAAAATGACTTAATGTGAATTTAAACAAAAGTCATTTGTACAGTAAATATACTTAACCACAAAAGAAACGCACCACAGCCATTAATTTCTGTGGAGTAAAAATTCCCTTGCATATAATTTGTTTTTAAAGTGATTGAAATGAGTCCAAATTTTGACACAACGTTTCAGAAGTTATAAACACCAAATTCTGTGAAAATGAGAATTTTCCAAATTTTTAACATTTCTAACCAAAAAAAAAAAAAAAACCCAAAATGTTTCCAGATTTGTGAAAGTTAAAGTGGTGTGTAACTTTTCACTTGAAAACAACGTTAATGACTTTGATTTTCTGTTTCTTAATAGAATTTTTGTTTAATGGCAAATTTGAAATTGACTATCTCAGACTTTAAATTTTTGACTTTTGTGATTGAAATCCACATTGTAGCTTCTAAAATGAAAATTTCTCTGTAAACTCTGCATTTATTTGAAGGTAATGCTTAATTTGTTTACTAAATTTATAGCAAATTTGTAGCAAAAACCAGAAATTGTGAAACTATTAAACATAGTAAGATTGGGTGCGTTATTTATGTTGTCAAGGTAGATTAACTGTATACCGCCATCTTGGATTGTATAATAGCAGTACACAATCGGTCTGCAAATTTTGAGACAGAATGGCAATTTATGTGCTGGATTGTTTATTTTAGTAAAGAAAAAAAAAGTGATTTATTGAATTATTTAGACTGTTTTTACAAATACCGAGTATTTGTTTTTGTTCGATTCAATTTTCAACTTAGCAATATAAGGGAAGATAACTCTTATAAAAATATTTAAAGGAATGTTAATGAAATTTTCATGACCTACTTGTAGCGAGAAATCAAGTTCAGTGACACCATTTTTCTTATTGGGTTTTAAAAGCAAATTATAAAACCTGTCTTCTCATATTTTATTTCAAAATTCTATCTCAGATTTCTTTCTATTCACAAAAAGTGTTTTTCCATGAATAATTTATGCTAAATTGCCTCTAGCTTGAAAAAAAAAAACATGGTGGCCCATACTTTAATTATATTTTTGAAAAAAAGCATGGTTAAATCTACATTTTTTTCAAATTATAAGAACGTGCTATCTGAGGAAATATATAGTGATGATCCATCCTTAAGTATATAACGTCACAGTACCCAAATTGCACATGTTTAGCAAAAATAGCAGCAGAAATCTTACAAGTTTTCTTAGAGACTAAAGAATTGTTACTTTTTAATAATTTGGCATTATGTACGTCTTTCAACATAAGTAAATATATTTAAATATACACAAAACGTTCACAGTATATATCAAAAGATGGAGTATTCACTACAAGGGTAAAATCTACGGAAACGTCGCGATGCGACGTCCACAAAAAGTCATCTTTTTAAAATGAGCAAATTAAATATGTTACACGCATCAATTTCTTAAAAAATTAAATGTAAGCATGGAGTAATGTCAAATTGTTCTAAATATTTGAAGAAATAAAACAAAACATCTGTTATTCGATTTTTAAGGATGTGAATTTAATCATGGATGCAATTTGGGTACTAGTACTCCTCATTACAGAATCATGGATCGTTTGTAGGTCGGTTCAAACCCATTTTTCTATGAATCATTATGGATTCAAAATTAAATTGGTGGAACGGTATAGCAAATAAGGATACATCTACAAAATAAACACAGAACTTTTGTCTGGATCATAAATAAACGTAGGTGAAAAAACTGTCAAAATAGGTAAAATTTTGGGTACTCTCACGTTACGATCAAAGATTATTTTTATTTTCACATTGTTAATATTACATCGGCTAGCTACTGTCCTTTCAATGACTAAATACGATCTCTTCTATTTTCCAAATTACTACAGGGTGATCGGACTAAGTTGTCTCCCTATATTTGAACCCTATTTTGAACTGAGTAGTTTGTCACGTCTTTTGTGTGATTCGCCTTTGTTACGTCATCTTGATTTTAAATGTCTAAGCAATTGCTGAGATTTATTTCTAAAACATGTATGATCTTAGTAAACATTTCTACTTCTTATTTAATCTAAGTAAACATTTTTCATACTTTAAGTAAATGAATTTATTTCAGTAAACAATAAATACATCATACAATCGACGATCAAGTAACACTAACCGTATTTTATTCGTAGTGTAAAATATTAGGCTGAAATTGATTTGTTGCTTAAGGAAATTTGGATTACAATTCAGTTGTCTGTTAGGCATATCTATTATCGTTTTCTAACATACCTTTTATAGCTGACTAAAGGGTATGAGGTCGCTCATTGTCGAAGGTTGTACATTGACCTATATTTGCTTACATCCAAGTAATTTGAACTCCCTGTAGATGGTTGTCTTATTGGCAATCATACAACATTTCTTTATTTTGTTGTTGCATTCATATCATGTTGTCAAATATCTGTTTTCATATAATTTTGTCGTGCCAATTTTATTTTGAAAGAGACTTACCCTTTTGAAGCATGCCTCTATTAAGTTATCTGGAAAGCAGTTTCTGTAAGACAAAATAAACAGTTTTACATTCATTGCTATGCATTGTAAAACGGGGATATTAAAACACTTCACATAACTCCATTTAAAAGCAAACCCTCAATTTCAATGATTATTTAAACTCCGCCAGGCAGTTAGACCAGTGTCGAAGCGAAAACCCCATTGTGCGGGATGTATAAATACGCAATCACAACTGGTCTGATTGGTTATTTGAAATTGAAGTCATCTGTTGGAAGAATTCCTTGTTTTTCGTCGTGTTAACATAAACTCGAGCAAGAACTCTCCATAAGATTTCATAATTAATTTGATGTGAGACAAACAAATTATAATCTGGCCTTATACGATTGTTTCCTGTGGAAGACTAAATCTTAAGTGTCTTCTACTGATGCCGTTTTAAAAAATCATATCTATTGATATACTGTTTAATTTGCAAACATGGCAGTTTTGACGTAGACCAATAGCAATCAATCAATTTTAGACATGCAAACTTTTGGGTATGACTTTTTCCAAAGATAAAATAGATATATCAATAAATTTGTTCGGTTTTAATAAATCGTCGCACGTAGACTAAGCAGCGTATAAATACAAGTACAAAAAGTACAGCTAAATATATCGTGATAAATTATCATTTTAAAAATGCTTGAACAGTTTATAAAAAATACTAAATTGTTTGAACGTATATATATGTTCACGAAGTAAAAATAAATGCATAATAAACATTACCTTATAAGGTCAAAAAGTGCATCCAGTGGTTCACTGTTCTTGGCCTCGCCAGACTTATCTATCGCAGCACCCTTTGTCCCGGGGGAAATAGCAAGCACCATTATAATACCAAGGATGACAGCAAACAGAGTCGTAAGCATGTAATATATAACGGCACGTAATCCCATCCTCCCTGATGCCTTGCCGTCCAGAAATGCTAATGAAGATATTAAGCTTGAAATGATGAGAGGGAGAATTAACATTTTGAGCATGTTCATGAGTAAATCTCCAGGAAATCGTAAATAGTGTAATTTTCTTTTCTCATTTGGTGACCATATTTCTCTTAATCCAATACCAAGTCCGATTCCAATGGCTACGGCGATTATCATAAGAATAATCAGCAGATTGTCAAGAATAATTGCTTTTACCCTTCCTTTTCGATTCGGAATTTTCTGTTCTGGTTCGTTCTCCATTGAAATCACTGAAATACAAATATAACGCACTCTGATAATAAGAAAATATAAAAATGAAAGAATAAAGAGAAAGAGGTGCGTCCGTTTGGTTATGTGGGACGTATAAATACGCATTCACGTCCGGCCGAAATTGGTAAAACTCAAGAAACGTAAAATAAAGTAACATAACTTTTATTCCGATCTTACCATTTAGCAGAACCTTTCTATTTGATGTATTCTAACTTCATTCTCGTCCTAAATATGCATGAAATATTTGCAACTGAACAACAATCAATCAATTACAATAATTCGTACATACACACCTACTTTTGTCTTGCGGTTTATATTGCGTGTAATGTTGTGAGGAGTTCATTTTCATTGATATTATATGACACATACTACAATTTATTTAACGAATGTTTTTAACTTTTCTGTATGTAAATTATCATATGTAACACTACATTTTTAGTAAAGCAACTTTACTACATTTAGTTTAACCTTGTTTTATTTGAAAAACATGTCTAACAAATATAACTGTAGTTACATGTATATTCAAAGGAATTTGGAAACAAAATTCAGCTTTTATTAATCCGTCTCCCTTCTGTCGTTATCACATTTGTACATTCATTGATAAATAAGAAGCGATAAATATTTGCATCAAGTATTTTGAACACAAGCAATACTGACAAGTAGTAATTGTCTACCAAAAATTCAAAACATATTTCAATTGAGGTTGTGAAAAGTAAAAATAACAAAAATATCGAACTCCAAGGAAAAGTCAAAACGGAAAGTCCCTTATCAAATGGCAAAATCAAAGGCTCAAACACATCAAACGAATGCAAAACAACTGTCATATCCCTGACTTGGTACAGGCATTTCCGTATGTATAAAATGGTGGATTAAACCTGGTTTTGTACATTGTAAACCTCTCACTTGTATAAAATTTCATTATACTGACATCAATGTGTGAACAAAACAAACAGACATAATAGGTAAAAATGTCAAAATTAGGGGTACAGCAGTCAAAATTGTGTTATAATCTTGATCATTATAAAAATAAACAAATATGCCCACAAAGAAAAACAAAATGGCATACAGACAAAGCACATAAGCAAAACTGAAAGACAAGAATACAATAATGACCATAGCGTAATAACACAATGGCGGGATGTATAAGTACCGAGCCACGCTAAAAGGATATTACCAAAAATGTGAGAGAGCTTTATTGATAAAAGTCCTTCATTGACAGCTTCTAAATTAAATAGTTAAGCAACATTAACACATTTGTACATTCAATGTTGAATCAGTGTAGAGGAAAATTATGCATGGAGTATTTTGAACTCAATGCAGGAAAACATATTTCAATTGAGTATGTGAGAGAAGGTGTATTTACAAAGTGAGATAACTAAAGATTATTTACAAAAGATTTTAGGTAAACGTCAATGAGACAACAATGAAACAAGACAAATATTAAAAAAGTGTCTAAGTGCTCAGCATACAGTCTTCAAAACTAGACATGTATTTACAATAACTTTCTTCAATGTTTTAAAAAAATATTCACGTGCACGGTTTCTTGATTTTTATGTTTATGGAAAAGAGAGGCGAAAGATATCAAAGGGACATTCAAACTCCTAAGTCGAAAATAAACTGACAACGCCATGGCTAAAAAGAAAAAGACAAACAAACAACAGGACTTGGTGTGATCTCAGGTGCTCCGGAAGGGTAAGCAGATCCTTCTCCATATGTGACACCCTTCGTGTTGTTCCTATAAAATACGATGATAAGTTATAAAAAGTGATTAGGAGTAAACAGTTCTGGTTAGATTGTAGTATGCACGACAATTGTAGTTTGTGGTTAACAAATTCTAATAAATGATTTGTTCGCATCCCAGTCTAACATTGATGACTCTCCACAAATTTACCCGATAAACCACTTAATGCTTCAACTACAATCAACGAAATAGAACTTAACGAAACGGAAGTGGGTGGAAGACACTCTAGTATAAGTCATCAATCAAAAGCTTCTGGTCCTTATTCAATAAATCCAGAACTGTTAAAAGAGGCTTCATCTATTTTTAAATATCCATTGTGTAAATTATTCAACTTGCCCTTGCATAGCGCAGTATTGCCCAATCAATGGAAAAGAGCAAACCTTTTCCCTGTATTCAAAGTAATAAACCAAATGATGTGAAAAATTACAGATCGATTTCCCTCTTGAGTGTTATATCAAAGTGTATGGAGCGCTGTGTTTATAAGCATATTTACAATCACTAAAAACAAAATCATTTTCTTAGCAGTAATCAGTCTGGCTTCACCAAGAGGAACTCAGCAGTAAATCAACTGGTAAATATTGCAAACGATTTTGGTAAGGCTCTCGATAGTGGCAAAGAAATAAGGGTTTGTTTTCTGTGATATAAGCATAGCCTTCAATAGAGTTTGGCATAAGGGTCTTCTTTTCAAATTACACCAAGCTGAAATATCTGGTAGTTTATTGAAATGATGTGAAAATTATCTGTCAAGAAGAACCCAAAGTGTGGTAATTAATGGTACAAGTTTTGAATGGCTACCGGTTATGTAAGCGTACTACCCCAGGGGTCTATTCTAAGGCCTCTACTGTTTTAATCTTTATAAATGACATTGCCGAGGATATTCATGCAGAAATTAAATTATCTACTGATGATATTTCATTGTACTTAGTAGTTGATTACCCGATTGAAGCTGCTGCAACATTAAACAATGACTTAATAAAATACATAGTTGGTGACACAGAAATGTATGGAACGCCTCAGCTGTCTTATGTGGAACTCTGATATTACTTTATGTTGTTTTATTATTACTTGATGATATTTTGTCTTTACTTAATATGGTTTTGACATTACGTAATGATGTTTTGATATAACTCAATATGGAATAGTCATTACTTAATGATATTTCGATATAACACGATATGGTTTCGTATTGACTTGATATAGTTTTGTCATTACTCAATATGGTTTTGTCATTACTCGATGTGGTTTCACCATTATTTAATGTGGTTGTGTCATTAGTCAATGTGGTTTTAACATTACTTGATGTGAATGTGACTTAACGTTATGTAGTTGTTTCATTACATGATGTGGTTTTGTTATTTTGTAATGATGATTTGCCTATTCTTTATATGGTTTTAACATTACATAATGATGTTTCAAAATTTGACGATTTTACACTACATGATGTGTTTGTTTCATTATTTGATGTGGTCCTGTCATTCTTTGATGTGGTTATCCCATTACTTGATGAGGTAAAATCATGTGACCAATTCGGAAAAAAACCTGTTCTATTTTTAGATAGATTTCCATGTTGTATGTGCCTTGGATGAATGTGGCCATCCATCGAATTAGAGTTCAAATTAAAGTTAGGGTTACTGTTTGAGTAGAACTTTGAGTTAGTCTCCGATTCCGAATTCAAGTCATTATTAGAATTAAAGTTTTAGTTAGCATTGAGTTTCGAGTTGGACTTCAAGTTTGAGTCACATTTAAAGGTAGAGTTCTAGTTACACCATTAAATTTGAGTCACTTTTTGAGTTTGAGTAAGATTCGAATTTAAGTCTCATTTAGATTAATTAAGATTTTGAGTTGAAATTCGTGCTATCTTATATGAGTTCGTAATTAAATTTTCTATCGCGGAACAAGGATTTTTGCTCGGGATTCCGAAAAGAGGGCTCCGGGGTATGCGAACAAAAGATAAACAATGTTACAGTATACAAAACGCAACATAGAAGTTGAAATAAAGTTAGATGTGGTGTGATTGACAATGAGACAACTATCCACCAGAGTTTAAATGCAGTGGATGTAAGAAATCATATATAGGCAACCGTACAGCCTTCAACACACCATATAGTCAGCTATAAAAGGCCACCATGCATCATGTGAAAAAATTCATACGAAAAAACAAACGGTCTTATTTGTATTTAAACAATCTACAAAAAAAAGATGACACACATTTATACAACGACAACAATTGAACTTCGTGCTCCTGACTTGGGGCAGGTACATAAAGAAAGTGCACGTGGCGGAGTTTAACATGTATGTGAGCGCTAAATCCTAACCTTACATCGGACTGTTACACTTGTGTAACAGCACAACACGAGAAAAAAATGTAAACTAGACAAAGTGATGCCCCGCACTCAACTCATTTAACCGCTTATACCCCAAAAATGACCAAAATAAAGTTCAATTATCTCCCAAAAGAGCAAAAGATAATAAAAATAAAAACCCTGACCACATGCATACCTTCAATATATGTATAAACAGCCAGCAGAGCGAAAACTTCCTAGCATTCAAACTGTAGGAGGAGTTATCTGGAAACGCTCTTCTTATGCAAGTAAATTTCCCAAAAAATTACAAAGTTCAACTATCTCCCAAAAGAGCAAATATTAATAAACATTAAACCCTGACCACATGCACACCTTCAATATATGTACAAACAGACAGTAAAGAGGAAACTTCCTAGAATTCAAACTGTAGGAGAAGTTATGCGGAATAACTATATACCCATAATTGGACGGACAGACGGACGGACGGACGGACAGGGGTAAAACAATATGCCCCCAACTTTCAGTTGTGGTGGCATACAAAACAGTTTCATTTGGCTGACTCAATAGATCGGTATGACTGGGTAATATAAATCCATCGAGGTGATCTCGGATGCTCCAGAAATTTTAAAGGCACCCGTCGTGTTATTCGAGAAAGTACAAACCCAGTGATTTGGTTTTATTTGGTAGTTCACATTCAAGAAAAAGATGACGGTATTATGGTTACGACCACTGGAACATGTCCGTCGTCACATGTGAAACAGATATTCCAAAAAGTTTATTTTTCAATTAGTGCGAGGTAGATCAGGGAATTCAATTGATTACAAATAAAAGATTGATATTTGTATAAGTTCAAATGATCATTTACGCTAAAAAAAATTCGGAGAATTCTTATTTTATAGTATTGATGCTTTGTCGCTAAGTCCGAGCCCCCTCCCCCCGTTTCCCTGTAACTTTAGTGTGAGTTGATTTGAAGTGCTTCATTTGTTAACATTAAAGTTCAAGTCGTTTGATTTGTGTCGAGCCTGCGACATCGATGTAGCGGCAGTGAGACCCAACAAACCTATATTTCGTCGTCGATAGTGGCGTTGGCGTCTCCATCTCCATTTTTTTTTATTTCTATTGAGTTAAACCTTTCATTATACATGTTACTAAACACGTATGCCATTATAATTTTGTACTTTTAGAATATCATACTGTATTTGTTTACCTCAACTATTGTATCTGTATTTATATTGTATGTTTCTCTGTAAACTTGTAATTAGTTTTAATCTATCTGTCTGTCTCTGTCTGTCTGTGTCTGTCTGTCTGTCTGTCTGTCTGTCTATCTATCTATCTATCTATCTATCTGTCTATCTATGTATGTATCTATCTATCTATCTATCTATCTATCTATCTGTCTATCTGTCTGTCTATCTATCCATCTATCTATCTATCTATCTATCTATCTATCTATCAATCAATCAATCAATCAATCAATCAATCAATCAAACCTCCATGAAGTGTTTTAAAACTTGTATAGGAGTTATTCCTCAATTTCAAGAAAAAGCATCTACAGAAAAACATTTTTTATTTTGTTTTTACCGATAAATGTATAGATAAATGTACAGCCGATCAACATGACGCTTTTACACTTACAGCAGCAACATCAGGCGAGACATAGGGTTCCGTGGAATATTTTACAAATTTATTACAAAAATACTGCTTCCGTTTGAGAACTTAGGATAAAAACAACCGTTACAAGACAAAGTGTTTTGGGGATATCCCAATTATGTAAGAAATACTGTAAACTTTTAATACTTTTTTTCTTATTATTGTCTGGCGTGCCGGTTACCTTTTTCATGCTAAATAACTCTGAACAACCACTCGAACTTTAATTTGAACTTTAACTCAATGGATAGCGTTACCCATCCAAAGCACATTAAACAAATGATATATTGAAATCTGTTTAAATATAGAACATATTTTTTTCCGAATTGGTCACGTGGTTTTACCTCATCAAGTAATGGGATAACCACATCAAAGAATGACAGGACCACATCAAATAATGAAACAAACACATCATGTAGTGTAAAATCGTCAAATTTTGAAATATCATTACGTAATGTTAAAACCATGTAAAGAATAGGCAAATCATCATTTCGAAATAACAAAACCACATCATTTAATGAAACAACTACATAACGTTAAGTCACATTCACATCAAGTAATGTTAAAACCACATTGACTAATGACACAACCACATTAAATAATGGTGAAACCACATCGAGTAATGACAAAACCATATTGAGTAATGACAAAACTATATCAAGTCAATACGAAACCATATCGTGTAATATCGAAATATCATTAAGTAATGACTATTCCATATTGAGTTATATCAAAACATCATTACGTAATGTCAAAACCATATTAAGTAAAGACAAAATATTATCAAGTAATAATAAAACAACATAAAGTAATATCAGAGTTCCACATAAGACAGCTGAGGCGTTCCATAGAAATGGCTTGTTAATTTTAATGCCAAAAAAAAAAAAACAACTCCAAAAAACAACAGAATCTGTGACTATTTCTAGGGGGGAAAAACTCAGTTGTAGCACCCCGTTTAAAGACGAATAACCAACAACTCGAATTAGTCGACAATCACAAACATCGTGGTGTATATTTCTCTAATAATTGATTTGGGCAAGACCATATCGAATATATGATGAAAAAATCTTAATTATTAAAGGTCAACATTTTTAGAAACGTAAGAAATGAACTCGACCGGTTCACTCGAATTATATTAATATATATATCTTATAATACGCCGATGTTGTATGGGACACACAAAATATAACATAATACAAAGGCTTGAAAATATCCAGCTTGATGCCTCACGCATAGTTACAGGGGGGACTAGACTCACGATTTTGATTTTGATTTTTGGTGTTTTAACGCCACTTTTAAGCACCGCTTTTGGGCTATTTCGTGGCGGCCAGTTTTTATTGGTGGAGGAAGCCGGGGTGCCCGGAGAAAACCACCGACCTTCGATAGGAAAACTGACAATCCTAGTCAATTAAGATTGGAGTCGAGTGCACCCGCACGAGCGGGGTTCGAACTCACAACCTCAGTGTTGACTGGCTAGTGATTACAGTAGTAACTACTTAGACCACTCGGCCACCGAGGCCCCCTAGACTCACGAATATTAGTAAATTATACGTAGAAAGTCAATGGGAAAAGTTATTGGAACGAAGGGAGAATCATAGATTGATACTCTTGTCACAAAATTGTATATGACAAAACACCTAGTTATCTTCGTGAACAAATACCAGGTTTAGTCGGAAGTACACATAACCATGATACAAGGCAAAGTCAAAATATCCTAGAAATCAATACAAGAACTCACTTATATTCTGAATATTTATATCCTGCAACAGTGAACTTATGGAATAAGCTACTTTTTAAAATATTCGACAATGCGACTTTCTTTTTCAATTAAAAAAACGTATTGGTAAACAAAATATGAAGGTTTCCACATGTTATTATGTTGAAAACGCATTGGACAAATTATCCATGCACTCTTGAGAATGAACTCTAGTGCTGTAAACTCATTTATATTTACGAAATTTAGTCGATTCGCCAAATTGTAGTTTGGTTCTATAGAAACACGCTCAATTTTTTTTTATTAGCGTGTCCATGTTATACTTATTAATATACGCCAAGTGATTATGCATTCTCCTGCGGATTTTCCTTAGCGTATTGATTTAAATATTTTGCTTTTTGGATCAGGTTTTAACCGATGAAGAAAATAGTACTCTTTTTGTAATGGTACAGAAATATATATTGAAAAGTAAAAGATTCACACCATAATATGAAAGCGTCATTATGTTTTCCTTGCATGTCTTTGTTTTTTTCTCTTTTTTTTCCTTCTAAAATTACAATATAATAAATTTCATTTTGTATTTACTATTCTTACTTTTTAAAATTGACAGAGCATTTTCCAAGTATCCATTATGTTGTAATTCATCATTCTTTGGAGACAGATTATATAAGCAATGTTGCTTGTTTCTAGATCCAATTGTAATACTAGTAATGTATTATCTTATATATATTACCTTGATTTGATTTATTGAATAAAATATTGTTTAAACCAACAAATCCTATTGAATTTCTTCTATGTGTGGTTTTGTTTCAAGTGTTCAATAGAGCGGAGCTCACAGGGAATCCAACCCAAAACGTTACTTTCAAAATTTGTTTATTATTTAATTAGTTGATTTTTTTTCACAAACATTGTTACACTGCATGAAAGAATTTTTCACGTTATCTTAATGGTATGATAAGATTTTTCAAGTCATTGTGTTGTGAAAGATGATTGGTTTTCATCGCTGAAAGTAACGATTTCGACAGAAATATTAGATAAATATTAAAATGAAAAATAAGTACTTGTTATCTGCTTCAATTTTGAGACTAAAGTATGAACTTTGAAAAAAAAAATCGGAAGGGTGTTGCTGAATTTTTGAGATATGTATATTCTACTATTAATAAAATCATTTTGGAACAATGTAAATTTATTGAGCATTATCAATCTTCTTATACATATACGTATTGTATAATAAGAGAAAGTATTTGTGTGTCATGATTGATTTATTGAATTTTAAAGATAAGGTTAATCAGCTACGAAACCCAGTTTAAAAGTTTTAAAACTTAAGAACTAGATAAACATGAGATTGCACCCATATTGGCGTGTTGATCAGCGAAAGAAAAACCCGAAAACATTTCAATGTACAGATAGCTTATGAAAGTTTATTATTAATGCAGAGATATACATTCTATTCTCTTAATGTAATAATTGTTTTAAATTATAACCAGTATATGCATGGATAGACTCTTTGTCGTTCTACTTTCTGGTAAACAGTTTGGTAAAATGAGAAAAGTTCCAACAAAACAAAATATTTACTAAAACAAACTAACAACTTCCGAATTGCGAACTTTCCATTTCTATGCAGCAACATTCCAGCAGCGCCTGCAAACAAAGTATATATCTCCCAGTTGATACGATATTCCAGGGCTTGTATTTCCTATCATGATTTCCTTGATAGAGGGTTGCTGCTTACAAGGAAGCTATTAAACCAAAGAGTTCCAAGTATTGAAGTTGAAATCATCCCATCGTAAATTTTACGGACGCCATCAGGAGTTGGTTGACCGTTATGGAAAATCTGTTTCACAGATGACAACGGATATGTTCTAATTGTCGTAACTACAATCCCGTTCCCTTTTCCCTGAATGTGACCTACCGAATTAGACTTATCAACGGGTTTGTACTAACATGAGCAACACGACAGGTGCCACATGTGGAGCAGGATCTGCTTACCCTTCTGGAGCATCTGAGATCACCCCCAGTTTTTGGTGGGGTTCGTGTTGCTCAGTCTAGTTTCTATGTTGTGTTTTGTGTACTGCTGTTTGTCTGTTTGTCTGTTGGTCTTTTCTTGTTTAACCATGACGTTGTCAGTTTATTTTTGACTTATGAGTTTGAATGTCCCTTTGGTATCTTTCGTCTCTCTTTTAGAGATGGAATAAATTTTTTTCACAACTTACTCCTTGCAATTGTTTTGCATGTAACTGACACACGATGCAGTGAATACCTTTTTAGTTTTTACCGTAAAACTTTTTTGATATGACATTATTTATCTAGTTTATATATTTAATCTATTCGCTTTGATAATGTTAAGAAATTGATAAAAAAAAAAATACAGAAAAGGACGGTTCAGTAGGAAAAAATTAACAAAACCACGAAAAGGCCCACAAAAACATCCCAGTCAGTAACTGCGAATTCTCTCAGATCTGTACTTTGTGCCTTTTTTGTTGTGGGGATGTACAAATATTCTGCCACGTCCGTTCTGTGTTTGTTAGATGTTTTTCTGCTTTGTATCGATCTGATGAGTTAAGCCCTTTTCAACTGGTTTTTATATTTTGTTCGTAATCTGTTGTACTGTTACGTCACTCTCCCAGGTTAGGGGGCGGGTTTAGTACAAACATACTAGTTTAACCCCGCCACATTTTGTATGTGCTTGTCCCAAGTCAGGAGCCTGTTATTCAGTGGTTGGCGTTTGTTGCTGTATATCCATTTGTTTATTTCGTTCATTGTCTTGTACATAAATCAGGCCGTTAGTTTTCTCGTTTGAATTGTTTTACATTTGTCATTTCGGGGACTTTTATAGCTGACTATACGGTATGGGTTTTGCTCATTGTTGAAGGCCGTACGGTGACCTATAGTTGTTAACTTCTATGTCATTTGGTCTCTGGTGGAGTGTTGTCTCATTGGCAATCATACCACATCGTCTTATTTTTATCTTTACCCTAGGTTTTTTTCTTCTTCAAAAAGTCAATATGGAAGGGGTACATAACTGAGCTTTTATATATCCTATAGTAATACAGTTTCAAATTTGCTAAAGTTTTAAACCAAATTCACACATTTGACACTAAAACATCCACAAAAACTTACAAATGAGCTTGACTAATATTAGTATACGTATTATTAAGTAAGTTACATCTTGTACCTTCTGAAATATTTCAGATTTTTGTTATAATAAGGTCTATGTTCTAGAAGCTTATACATGTTAAAACATAGAACACCGTAGTTAATAATAAAGAAAGGTGATCTTTTAAAGAAAAAGGTTGTAGAATTCCTACATTGAAAATATTTGTACTATTTAACATTGTAGACAAAACAACATGTTTGTACACTCTTACCTTAAGTTTGTTTGTACTTTATCACCAAATGTAAGTATTGACTGTTGACGGTTAAATCCGTCAATTTATGAAATGGAAAATCCCTCACTCCTGTTTTAATGTTATCCGCATACAATTAAGATAAATAATTTTACCGCAAGGCATTTGTTTACCTTAACATGTTTGTAAATATTCATCAAATAAGTAAAGGAGGGCTTATAAAATGGTGACAAGTTAGGAAAATTCATGAATTAATTATCTATGTTAATATTTGTACATTTATAATGATATAGAGTGTTAAAAAAACATAATTAAAAAAGAGAGAAATCACTGTCCAATATCGATATTATACAAAAAAATCACATTGGCATGTACCAATAAATTTTGTCATTTAAAAAAAAAAATGCCATTGACAATAACTGGGAATCAAGCCATTTGCAACTTAATGATGTCGAACTTCGTTGTGTTACTTCATACATGGAGACTACTCACTAACTTTTGAAAATAAACCAAACAGAAATGAATTTATTTTTACTAGCAAGTGCAAATCATATATGTATTAGATACAATACAAAGGTAACAAAGAAACAGGCCGGTAACAACCGTTGCCGGATAGTTTTCTGCACGAGTAGTCAGGTGAAGGTCCGAGGCGATAGCCGAGGACCTGACCTGACTACGAGTGCAGAAAACTATTCGGCAGTTTGTTTCGGCCTGTTTTTGTTACCTTTGTTTTGTATCTGACTTGTACGACGTTTCAAGAAAGAAGTATTACATTTTGCATGTAGAAGAGGTATCAAAATTTAACAGATTAGAAACTGAAATGGCCATATACCAGTTAATGTAAGTTACAGTAAGACAGTTTAAACAAACTTTTTTTTCACTTCCCTTCAGCCTATAGTTTTTTCTAAAGAAATTCAAGAATTTAATAATTTCATAAAAAGAACCATGTCAAGTAAAGATGAATGTCGTACACATTTTAGACTTTTAAAATGCATCTTCGCAAGTAAGTAATGTATGAAAAGATTTCAGAGGTAAGCAAGCTAACGTTTGATTTTTATTTGGGGCAAAACGGAAAGGGGGTTAAAATAAATTTAAAATAAACAGGCTTGATCCTTTTTTGTTGAAAACATGCAGGATGTGTCATTCCATTCCCCACTCCGCCTTAAAAATAATAAAATCGTACGTTTGCTCCCAAATATATAAATTCAATAACAATATAAAAAGAATGAATTTCCTATTTCATTAGTGAATGAAATGGTATGAAAAAATCGATTTTGTCTTGTTATTAGATATATATAGGCATATATTTTGGATTTTTTTTTTTAATTAATGCTTATAGGTTTTTATATATGTCTCTAATAGTGTTGGTCAGGATCAAACACGTGTCACAATATGATCCAATCGCAGCTTACCGTCCAAAATTGGTGACATAAGTTGAATGATTTTCTTCAAGATTTGCTGCCTATTTGAACATGTATTACACGGACACTTTTTATTTATAGGATCAATCGTGCATTGGTGAGTTGATAGGATTTTATCTTTTGATTAGATTAGATTTGATTTTTTTATATATATTTCCTGTCTTTTTTATTGAAATATAAACGTCGGTACCAGCATTTCTTTACTTTCAGCATTGTCCAGAATACTATTCATGTCCATATATTGAAAAAAAAAATACATTTACGGACCGACCATTTAGCTTCAAAAGGGGGGTATGTTTTTTTTCTGAGTAAGAAAATGATTTAGTTTATCAACGCTATCACCCACATATTTTTTTTTCGAAATTAGCACTATTATATACGGTAGTCGGAAAATCAGGAATCAGAACATTATTTTGTCATCTGATTGACCACAATATATTTTTCTAATAAAATTGGGGATCAGAATATTTTTAGGAAAAACATAACTCCCTTTGAAGTTAAATGGTCAATCCCTTAGTGTACTGATATGAATAGTAATATACTGGAATTGTTTGAAAAAATATAGTTATTGATGCCAACGTAAATATTTTAATGAAAAGACAAGAAATATGTCGGTGAAACAAAAGTTCAAATCTAATTGAAATTTAAAGTGCCCATGAACTCACTGATCATGCACGAGTGATTCTATTCATAAAAGTGTCCGTGTAACAACTAAAAGTGTCCGTGTATCATCTAAAAGTGTCCGTGTAACACCCGTTAATGTATTGTTTTCTATAGCTCTGCTGGGGCAAAGTCGTACAAATAAATATAGTCGCATTAGAATTATAAACACGTCTTCAAGTATTTGTACATTATCGCTTAATTTGATCATATCGTCCGCCCTTCTTACAGTATTACAGGTAGTACATAAATAATGTCTAAATTTAGATTAGTAAAAAGCAATCCGGATTTTACATGGTCGCAATAAAGAGTCGGTGGTCACCTATGAGACAATGTCGCCCAGATATTTAAAAGTATATCTATCCCCTTCAAGGAACGTCCGTTCATAGATGCTGCGCTCCAAAGTAGGTGAAGTGATATGCAAACACAACAGGTGACAATATAAAAATAAGAAGGTGTGATATGATTGCCAATGAGACAAATCTCCACCAAAGACAAAATTACGTAGAATTAGCAACTAAAGGTAACCGTATGACCTCTAACTATGAACAAAACCAATACCAGCTATAAAAGGCCCCAAAATGACAAATGTAAAACAATTCAACGGGAAAACCAACGGGTCGATTTACGTACAAAACAACAACAAAAACAAATATGATATACAGCAACAAACTACAACCACTAAATTATAGGCTCCTGACTTAGGACAGGCACACACAGAATGTAGCGGGGTTAAACATGTTTGAGGCTGCCCAACTCTCTCCCTAACCTGGGACAGTGGTGTAACAGCACAACACAAGACCAAACTATAGAAATCAGTTGAAAAGGGCTTAACTCATCAGATCGATATAAAGAAAAAAAAAATAAATAAATAAAAAACAGCTAACATATACACAAAAGACACAAAGGACAGATCTGAAAGCACTCGCAGTAACTGAAAGCTACTTCAAAGCCAATAATCTCTATAAAAAATATGTATTTAAGACTTAAATCAATCATTACCCATCGAACATCCAACGGATTTAGTTTATGGACGTCCTTGACAGTCAGAGAAAACATGATCTTGTGCAATGCCAAAATATAGGTATTGACAGAATGTAGGACCGTGTATGTACATATGTGTATAACAATAATATTTATTTGTGTTTAATTGGTTGATAACAAAATCAATATTTACTCCGATACAAACAATATTTAAAGATCTAATTACAGTGTTAAATTGGTAACCTTTTAGAATAAGTTTATCTAAAGGATCAATAAGTGTACCCGGCTCGTATCGAAATTGACGAGCTCGGTAAACAACATTACCGTAAAAAATAGGATGTGGTATCTCGTTTGTAACAAGTTTTCGACAGGTATAGCCAAACTTCGAAACTAAATCTTTGTATCCATGAAAGAATTTAGTAAAGGTTTTGAGTAATTTGTGGTAACGAAATACTTGACTTTATAATTTACCAGTGAAACACAGATCACATTTATTGAAATCCAAAAACGCCACTACAGACACGGGCACATCGAACGAGTTGGTATATATAAACAACGTTAGATAGCAAAACCCTCTCCCAACACGATGCATCTTTTGTATAGTTCCTTTTCCGACAGAACGCTGCTGCGAATTAATACAATCCATACAGCCAAATGGACGCACCTCTCAAGTATATTGGTTTCATGATTTTTCATGGTCTTTTTAAGGTTCATCATAACCTTTCAGCAAATAGGTTAAGTGGACCCTTTGGCTAAAATGGCTGCGTTTTCACCTCAAAATTTATTCTGAGCACAGACTAACCTGTGCATCTGGAAAAGTTTTTAAGGCATAGCATGCCCTAGATAAATAAAAATCAAATGCATTTTATGTTTTAGAAAATTTTCGCGTTTTCGACTTCGCGATTTCGCCTTTTCGCGTTTTCGCGATTATAAATATAGTCGCATTAGAATTATAAACACGTCTTCAAGTATTTGTACATTATCGCTTAATTTGATCATATCGTCCGCCCTTCTTACAGTATTTCAGGTAGTACATAAATAATGTCTAAATTTAGATTAGTAAAAGCAATCCGGATTTTACATGGTCGCAATAAAGAGTCGGTGGTCACCTATGAGACAATGTCGCCCAGATATTTAAAAGTATATCTATCCCTTCAAGGAACGTCCGTTCATAGATGCTGCGCTCCAAAGTAGGTGAAGTGATATGCAAACACAACAGGTGACAATATAAAAATAAGAAGGTGTGATATGATTGCCAATGAGACAAATCTCCACCAAAGACAAAATGACGTAGAATTAGCAACTAAAGGTAACCGTATGACCTCTAACTATGAACAAAACCAATACCAGATATAAAAGGCCCCAAAATGACAAATGTAAAACAATTCAACGGGAAAACCAACGGGTCAATATACGTACAAAACAACAACAAAAACAAATATGATATACAGCAACAAACTACAACCACTAAATTATAGGCTCCTGACTTAGGACAGGCACACACAGAATGTAGCGGGGTTAAACATGTTTGAGGCTGCCCAACTCTCTCCCTAACCTGGGACAGTGGTGTAACAGCACAACACAAGACCAAACTATAGAAATCAGTTGAAAAGGGCTTAACTCATCAGATCAATATAAAGAAAAAAAAATAAAGAAAAAACAGCTAACATATACACAAAAGACACAAAGGACAGATCTGAAAGCACTCGCAGTAACTGAAAGCTACTTCAAAGCCAATAACCTCTATAAAAAATATGTATCCAAGACTAAAATCAATCATTACTCATCCAACATCCAACGGATTTAGTTTATGGACGTCCTTGACAATCAGAGAAAACATGATCTTGTGCAATGCCAAAATATAGGTATTGACAGAATGTAGGACCGTGTATGTACATATGTGTATAACAATAATATTTATTTGTGTTTATAACAAAATCAATATTTACTCCGATACAAACAATATTTAAAGATCTAATTACAGTGTTAAATTGGTAACCTTTTAGAATAAGTTTATCTAAAGGATCAATAAGTGTACCCGGCTCGTATCGAAATTTACGGGCTCGGTAAACAACATTACCGTAAAAAATAGGATGTGGTATCTCGTTTGTAACAAGTTTTCGACAGGTATAGCCAAACTTCGAAACTAAATCTTTGTATCCATGAAAGAATTTAGTAAAGGTTTTAAGTAATTTGTGGTAACGAAATACTTGACTTTATAATTTACCAGTGAAACACAGATCACATTTATTGAAATCCAAAAACGCCACTACAGACACGGGCACATCGAACGAGTTGGTATATATAAACAACGTTAGATAGCAAAGCCCTCTCCCAACACGATGCATCTTTTGTATAGTTCCTTTTCCGACAGAACGCTGCTGCGAATTAATACAATCCATACAGCCAAATGGACGCACCTCTCAAGTATATTGGTTTCATGATTTTCATGGTCTTTTTAAGGTTCATCATAACCTTTCAGCAAATAGGTTAAGTGGACCCTTTGGCTAAAATGGCTGCGTTTTCACCTCAAAATTTATTCTGAGCACAGACTAACCTGTGCATCTGGAAAAGTTTTTAAGGCATAGCATGCCCTAGATAAATAAAAATCAAATGCATTTTATGTTTTAGAAAATTTTCGCGTTTTCGACTTCGCGATTTCGCCTTTTCGCGTTTTCGCGATTTCGCCTTTTCGCCTTTTCGCGTTTTTACGATATACATGTTATTATAACATAACATTTTAAATATAATTGGAGACAAGACTACAAAGTATAAGTCATTCAAATGATTGTCATATAAATTTCATATCTGTGACGCATTTTAAATATTTTCATAAATTAGACAATTTCTTTACATTCTTTGTTGACAATTACTGAACAAATTTAAAAACAGATGCATTTGTATAAAATGCCTTTGAATATACAATTTGCTGGAAGTTATAGTTTGGACATTTTAAAATAAATGAAATTAATCATTATTATCGCCATGGTTACTTAAAATACATAATCTTTCATTTAATGCTCTTGTTGTGAATCTAAAATTTTTAATATTTTAATTAGCTTGTGTGAAAAAGTTTAAAATTTAATACATTGTGGAGATAAGACTTTGTCAAATAAAACTTGGGACGGTTTCACGAAGCTATCCTAAGACCTGTTATAAGATACTAGAATATCTTATGACATGTCTTATGATCCTCTTAGGACTATCCAAGACCTCGCCTCAAAACTGTCGTAGGTTGATCTTAGCAAAGATATCCTAAACCTGTCGCATGTTCTTTTAATTTAAACAAAAGTAACCTGGATTTATGGAAAATTCATGTAAATGTAGAATGTGTTTCCATATATTACTAAACGCATTGATTAATGTTTCAAATTTTCAAAGATGGAAATTTGTTCATCTACAGGAGACACCAAGGGACAAGGGATATACTGTTGAATGCGGTAGACAATAATAACATCCTCCCCGTGTCAGAACCAGATTAACAAAACAAATAGAGAAACTGAATCTGGTCAATTAACAAATATATTTTAAAATGTCAAAAATATGATTTCAAGCAAATTGTATACTCAAAGGCATTTTATACAAATGCATCTGTTTTTAAATTTGTTCAGTAATAAAAATATAGTATATGCCAATACACATAGTTAACAGCGCCTGTTGATGCTCAATGCCTAACCGGTTTCGATCCAAAAGGATCTTTATCAGTCAGGCGTAAAGGGGACCTTAAATGGATTCCCTCTAAAAATCGGCCTGGAATCCATATAAAATTCACCTGGATTTTTCGTAAAGGTGGGTTAATGTTTGCACCCTATTTATATAAATACGGTAACCATGGTAACAGATGGTTCAGAGTTAACCGGCAGTTCAGAATGAACTTGCGGTATCTATATAAATAGGGTGCAAACATTAATCCACCATTCTGCCTCTGATGAAGGTCCCTTTTATGCTTTCACATTTATCCCCGCTGATACACATAATTAATATGGCTTTACTAACGAATGCTCCAATTGGAGCTAATGTGTTTAAAGACCTCTTATGTCAGTACACCTTTCCTATATTGTATATCTAGGACATTCGTCCTGAACATGCATGGAATATTTGCCACTGGACGTTAAGCAACCAACAATCAATCAATATAATAGGACATAGTCTTGGTATAAAGCTGGCAATTAAGGTAGCGCCTTCCTCATAATAAAAAGTCGAGTACACCTTTTTATGTTCAGGCGTGTTTAAGTTGACTGTTTTGTCTTGAAAACGTATAAAGCAAACATATTTGATACATCATCACGCTTCAGAATCTAGATTTTTATATGTTTAGGCTACAGGTTGATATAATAGCATTGAAAATTCACAGAACTAAAAAATGAAATATATGGGTCAAGTGAAATACCTTTTAATGAGATATGATAACAGAGTAGGTGTGTTTGAATAGCAAATTACTTTTCAAGTGGATCTTAAAATACATAACTTCAAAAATTTTATTTTCTGTGTGTGGTATCTTGGGTAATAAGTCTTCAACCTCTGAAAATATTAAGTCTGCCCTTCCACGAAATATTTAATTAGAATATTTTTAGTATTTTTTATCTTTCAAAAATTCCCTGACAACTGATCAGAAAATTGTTTTTAAGTTAACAAAAGGAATTAGTTACATAATTTGTTTTAGGATATCATTTTTCCAATAGACAAGCAATTTTGTAATAATAATAATAATAATAATAATAAAAATAATAATATCTTTATTTAAAGAGAGTAACTCATTTGGATTAAACCAATTTTAAATAAGGCTCTCTAAATACAATATCAACTACATGACTAAAACATAATTAATCTACTAATATACACATGTAAACAATAGATGTATATAAACAAAATATAATTACAACAACAAAACCGCCTATAGTTTACATTGTGGCTTAACTTATAAATTTGACACTTTTAAAAGATAATGACTTGTTAGAGTATTTAAAACAAAGAATGTAAAGAAATTGTCTAATTTATGAAAATATTTAAAGTAAACCACAGATATGAAATTTATATGACAATCATTTGAATGACTTATACTTTGTAGTCTTGTCTCCAATTATATTTAAAATGTTATGTTATAATAACATGTATATCGTAAAAACGCGAAAAGGCGAAAAGGCGAAAACGCCAAATCGAGAAAACGCGAAATCGCGAAAGGCGCGCGAAGTCGAAAACGCGAAAGGCGAAGTCGAAAACGCGAAATCGGTTTCGCGTTTTCGACTTCGCCTTTTCGCGTTTTCGCGTTTTCGACTTCGCGATTTCGCGTTTTCGCCCTATAGAATATGAAAGGCGAAAACGCGAAAACGCGAAATGGCCTTAACCGGCCACCATACAAACCTCTTTCCCACCTTCTAGAGGAATGAAAAAAGTGCACTGCAAAATCCAGTTAAGTTTTTAATTTTCTAAAAGAGAAAATGTATTTGATTTTTATTTATCAAGAGCATGTTATGCGTTTACTTTTCTACATTGGCTAGAGGTATAGGGGAGGTTGAGATCTCATAAACATGTTTAACCCCGCCGCATTTTGCGCCTGTCCCAAGTCAGGAGCCTCTGGCCTTTGTTAGTCTTGTATTATTTTTACTTTTAGTTTCTTGTGTATAATTTGGAGTTTAGTATGACGTCCATTATCACTGAACTAGTATATATATTTGTTTAGGGGCCAGCTTAAGGACGCCTCCGGGTGCGGGAATTTCTCGCTGTATTGAAGACCTATTGGTGACCTTCTGTTGTTGTCTGTTCTGTGGTCGGGTTGTTGTCTCTTTGACACATTCCCCATTTCCATTCTCAATTTTATGCCTTAAAAATTTTCCAGATACTCAGGTTTGTCTCTACTCGAAGTAAACTTTGAGGTGAAAATGCAGCCATTTTAGCTAAAGGGTCCACATGAACCTCAAGGTATCTTTATCCCAGGCTGATATTCAGTTGAAATTTAACAAAAGAAATGGAGCTCTTTATTAGAGAAGGTAAAAAAGGCCAAGTTGGTATATTTTTATTGTTTACATCTGTTTCTATGGGCTTTAAAAGTTTAATGTAGATGCATAATTTAGGATTTTTTGCATATTATATACGCGTTTTTACTGGAATTATAGTTTGGTACTTCATGGTATTTATAAACTTTTAAATTAAAGACAAATTTTCACAAAACAGCCGATTGTGGTAGGTACAAATACATGTGGATCTTGTATGTACATAAGCATAAATTCCACCGAAAAAGAAATCCACAGAAAGATAAAAGAATGATATATTTAAAGGATTAATTTGCATCTCTGCCCCTGGCGACACTTTTTTGTCAAAAAAAATCTAAAAATGGGCAATATTCACATCGAAAAGAGAAAGTCGAGTACACCTTTTTATGTTCAGGCGTGTTTAAGTTGACTGTTTTGTCTTGAAAACGTATAAAGCAAACATATTTGATACATCATCACGCTTCAGAATCTAGATTTTTATATGTTTAGGCTACAGGTTGATATAATAGCATTGAAAATTCACAGAACTAAAAAATGAAATATATGGGTCAAGTGAAATACCTTTTTAATGAGATATGATAACAGAGTAGGTGTGTTTGAATAGCAAATTACTTTTTCAAGTGGATCTTAAAAATACATAACTTCAAAAAATTTAATTTTCTGTGTGTGGTATCTTGGGTAATAAGTCTTCAACCTCTGAAAATATTTAGTCTGCCCTTCCACGAAATATTTAATTAGAATATTTTTAGTATTTTTTTATCTTTCAAAAATTCCCCCTGACAACTGATCAGAAAATTGTTTTTAAGTTAACAAAAGGAATTAGTTACATAATTTGTTTTAGGATATCATTTTTCCAATAGACAAGCAATTTTGTTAGACTATAAGATTAACAATATATCTCAATATCCATTAAAAATGAACGAACCGAATGAGTTGACTTTGCATTATATTGTTTTTATTGTGAGATAAAGATTCCATTTTACATACAGAAGTAGAAAAAACTCAATCTTAAAGCTCACAAAATCCAAATCGTCTGTTTTCAACATAAACTTAGTCAAAACATGTCTAGAACTTAAAAGCGCTATTAAGCTATAAGTGCAATGCATATATTTTCCCGATAAATATAATAATTTTTAAAATAAAATTTTCCAACGAGTTTCATCTTTCTTACCTTATGTTGTAAATTCTACCCTTGTGTGATTGCTAACAAAATATCTTGAAGTTAACCTCATACACACAGATAGACTTATAAACGAATGTTTGTTCAGCCATATAAGATCATTATTGTTAAAAGCCTGGTAATTCTATTTTAGTGCTTACACTTACAGATCGTTGTATTTTAAACGTATTTGAATAAAATATCCGCTTCAAATTTTTAAGTTGTCAGTTACCTGTTATGGTAAATACGTCCTTGATGACCGAATTGTAGTTCACAATATATGATAGTATACAAAACATTCAATTGATCAAAAAATGTCTAAAAATGAAACAGTGATCACCTGGAGACTGGAAACGCCGGTCGGCATTTTATACACATTTACAAAAATAGAAAATATCAACCTGTTTATAACCTTTGTTTTATACTTAATTCATTACTACAGACTTTCGAAAAAAAATCCGCCCTCAACCAAAAGGATCTTCCACAATTGCTGTAAGGTCGGAAGGAATAAGACTGCGATTTTCAAATAATAATTTTTCTCGTCATGAAAAGAGGATGCGTTATCCTCTTAGGTGTCAATCACAAATACACTAAAAAACGGTTATATTATTTTCGCGCTTTTATCAAAGACTATCCATTCTATTACTTACAACAGATGTTATCGCTGGACTCCCTTGCATTGGTTATCAAATAGTCTTATTATTACTCAATAAGCGTTTGCTAAATGTTTCTTACAGTACTTTATTGGAAAAATACGAGGATATGGCTATTCTCTTAAGTCTTCTTTGGTCATATAGCTCCCCATACGTTAAATATTTATACATCATTGACTTTCAAGTTTTTTGGGTTTTGGCGAATGAAGGTAAATCTAAAAGAACACTTCGGAAGCAACAGAATTATAAAGTGGTATTTTCCTTTTAACATTTTCTTTAAACGACCAACTCTTCACCAGACTTAATTTTGATAGATTTTGAAAATTTGAATTCAAAGTACTCATTTAAATTAGCTTTTTACAATTATTATTATATATCACACATTCCTACCTTAATAAGTCGTAATATCATTACAAAATTCAAAATACAAAATGGCGTTTTATTAAACTTCTAAGTTGCTAGATCACTTCTATTCGTATATCATAAATTAAAGAAATATAACTTTGATATTATGAGATAAACATTCTATAAGTTGTCGAATAGCAATAAAATCATTACATTTGCGGACATCTGTAACTATATAGTTTATCAGTACGTTAGATTACTCAACACAACTTCACATAGGATTGTACATAGTATTCTTTATAGATCTGCCCTTTCAGTAAATTAAAGTTAATTGAATTATGATCCTTTCACAAATGGTTATCTAGAATGTATAGATAAACAACACTCTTTAACAAATGCATTGTTAGCACATATGATACAACCTTACATTGTCTTGGAACTGAGAAACAAGTAGCAATGCCTTTGCTGAAATTAAAACGTCACCGTTGCCACTATTGTTAATAACACCACCTAAAGGTGTTGTGTCGATAATAAAATATTGAATAGAGATCAATACGTGCAAAACGCCTTTTTTACGTCAATAGCTGCCCGATGCCCGCTTATTGATATTGACACTTGACCAAGACGAATTCGAAGTTGAATCACTACGCGCAGGATATAGAAACGCTGTATAAAGTGTCACGGGTCTTCAAGCAATTTGACGAATTTTGGCCTTTTTTTTTTTTACTTTCCAACATTTTAGACACTGAAAATAATAACTAGCCTTAGAAACTGTAGAAGGACAAGAAAAGTTGTATGTTAACCGTATGACAAATTCAGAATGTCTACACTTTTGATTTGTAGCTTGCAACAGAAACTATACAAAAAGGTGAATGACTTAAGAGAAAAAAAATGATATAGAAACAGTCTTGTAAAACAATTGAAACTGTATTTGGATGACTAAAATCTTAAACGATGTGATGGAGAAAGAATCAACAGTATAAATAGTAGAGAATTGCTTACCTTTCCCGTTTTATTACCATTAAATTTAAAGACAAATTAACCGACCTCATCATAATAGATGTGGACCGTTTAGACATTATTGAGTTGCTGCGTAACTTGTCGTGGAGTGACTGGGATTACCATACCCCGGTTCGGACTTGCAACCCCTACTGGTCGTCATACTTTGTGAGGACCTACCATTTACCGTTACGGGAGTGGAATTCTGTGTACCTTGTCATATGAGAACTTACAAAGGAAAACAACCAGAAAGGTATACATTTTTCTGATTAGTTGTGGTAGTACAAGAGCAGTCCATATAGAAAGCGTAACAGATGCATTTATTTTAAGGACAAAACAATAACAAGTTCACTTTTTCACACGTAGACAGTCACTTCCAAAGATCTCGGACAAAGCTTTTCCGTTTGATTCGGTTTAAAAGTGGTTGAACATAATTATATCAAAGTATATTGATTGATATATAACCGAAGAAACTTATTCATATTGAACAATTTTGCGATTTATTCCGAAGAGAGAACGTTGGTTCACTGGGTGGTGGGAGAGGCTGATTGGATTATCGAAAAAATGCATACAAAAGGTATTAGAACAAACACTGGCGAACAAAGAAATGCTCAACACGATCGTTACTAAAGTTATAACATACTCAATGATCGCCATTTAACGTACGTTTCATTCGGATCCAACGGACGACGAAGCACTAACCCCGTCACATTTACTTTACGGTAGACGAATCAGGTCTATTGTATAAAAAATATCAAAGATACAAGTCTGATAACTTGGTAAACTTTATATTTGTTTTGTTATTGTTTTGTCCATAAATCAGGCCGTTAGTTTTCTCGTTTGAATTGTTTTACATTTGTCATTTTTGGGGCCTTTTATAGCGTTCTATGCGGTATGGGTTTTGCTAATTGTTGAAGGCCGTAAGGTGACCTATAGTTGTTAACTTCTAGGTTTTTGGTGGATAGTTGTCTCATTGGCAATCATAAAGATCGTATTTTTATATTTATCTCTTAGAATTGAGTTCGTTTAAAGTTGAATCTAGATCAGGTTTGTGTTAGGAAAAGAAGAAAATAAAGACATATGACTAACGCGTCTTAATTGTTAATTGTGAAAAGTTCTTAATGAAGTTAGTGTGTTATTTGATACCGGTAGTACGTGAACTGATGAACTGTTAAGAGTTAAGATATAGCTTTAATATTTTAATTAATGTAAAGTAATGCATTCGCGGTCCCCAGTAGCGTTGGAAATTTAACACACAAACTCAACGTTTCCATTGTCGCTATTCTTTGTAATCACCTTAAGTTTCAAGTATCGATATAGAGTTTCGAATTGAGATTGATACATGCCAGACGCCTTTGTTTTAGATGCTTTTATCACCGAGACAATGTTTGGTTATTACTTTTATACTGCAATGCTAAAAACTATTCAGACGCAAATATTTTGTGTATAAAAATGAATTTGGAACGTGAAGCAGACGACGTCCAACGTCAAACAACTTGTGTTCCTACGGAAACAGCTATTGTTACATACGTTATACTCACCATTTTCTACAACTACATAGCATACTAGAACATGATACTGCTACAATGTATGTCGATTTTTAAAAATCCAACTCTAAAGCAGATATAAGATCCTAGGGTTACATGATTTATAGATATGAATAGAAAAGTTATATTACACATAATTTGTCCGTTAGTATATTTATATAAAAATGACTGGTCGGCACTAGAAACACTTGAAAATCGTCTCCAAAACTACTGTGTTAAATGGAATCACAGTCGTTCAATAACCATTTTTGCGTTCTTTTATTTTTTTTCATGTTCCTAACTTCCAAAGGATTAAACATTGACCCCGTGACAAAAAATAGCACACAAAGGTGAAAAGAATTGACCACAGACCAAACTTGATCATAAATTAAGGCGACAATATTTAACCGAAGTTGAAACAAAAACTGAGGGAATCTCAATGTATCCTAGTAAGATGTAAGACCGCGAAACATTTCGCTAGTGAGTTGAGACATCGACACAGACGCAACCTTAAATATTGCTACTACCACGAAAAACAGCGCTAAGTAAATATTTGATAAGGACATTTTCTTAGAAATGCTGAAATAGATATTTCAAATTATATATGAAAGTAAAGATTGCGTCTTAAATTTTCACATTATGATAAGAGAAAGAATAAAAATACAATATTCATAGGCTTCGGAAGACACAAATTATCAACAAAAACGTTTACTTAGCGTTGTCCCATGTAACAAACTCGAAACATAAAACTCGAACAATTCGCGAAATGTTCACGCAACTCTTCGAAATTTTGCATGAATGTTCTATGACGTGATATATTTCAGTATTGATTTACATGGCCGTCTCCATATAAAATTTGAATAGATATTTTGAAAAGATTATGAATAAATGACTGTCCCAGGTGAAATTTAGTTTGGAAACTTGAAACATTTCATTAAAAAAAATATAATTTTCACACATAATTTATTAAATTGTAAGCACGATCGTTTTGTACTCAGTGAAAGCTCCAAAAATTCAAATTAATAAATAAATTGAGCTACACATTCAATTCAAAACAATAGGTTTGCAATGTCTTGCGGAAATGTCCGAGTTAAACTTTCATGCCTTCACAAAACTTTTACGGCCAAAAAACAGAGATTTGATTTCGTGAAGATTTTATTTTGGCTTTGATTACTATACCAATAAAAAGTACTTTAAAAGTTGAAGATGTTACATCAAATTGTATTAAGATTACAGGGTTATCTATAAAAAATAAGGATTAATGAAAATGTCTTGCAAGGTTGTCCGTTAACATTATTTGACGTCGCCACAAGCGTAATATGAGACGACATGAACTGCATTCGCAGGTTCCTTCCGCCACTTAATGTAAATGTCCTACTTTCAACATAACGAAATGATGCACATATTACAAAAATACACATCTATAAGACGATCAAATATTTAAGAAAACTTCAGTGTCATAACTATAAGCCATTTAATTGTCTCTAGTTCCACTGCTTGAATATAATCATACTCGGGTTGTTTATATAATGCAGCAATATTCCCGAAAAAAACACATAGTTACTAGGAGTAAAATTTAATATCCTATGTAAATTATAAAATCATATTGGATTGGAATCTCTCGGCATTTCTACTTGTGTGTTATACTTTGCATTTACCCAACAAGGAAAGCAGGAAAAACTTGATAGTGCGCGTTTCTAATTTAACGTTATTTTTCTGTTACACTAAATGGTAGCAATATCTGACGTTGTAGCGTAACTACATCGGTCAACCTATTTGTTATTTACCGTAAAACTTATGTAGTGTCGATTTGAAGACTTTTTGAAATTGTTTCTGATGTGGAATGATTTCAGGGGGGAAATTGGCCCTACTTTTTTCAAAGTTGTCAATCATTTTGAACAAATTTAGCACGTTAACATATGACTTTATTTCGTGATTGATCGGAGAAATTATTTTTCCCGACAACATATTTTAAAATCATAAATACATCTGTGAAATAGTCCGTGCTCCGTTTACAATACCAAATAGTTAGTCACGTTTTGACTAATGCTATTTCTTGATTATCCTTAGTTATTAGCTCACCTGGCCCGAAGTGCCAAGTGAGCTTTTCTCATCACATGGCTTCCATCGTCCGTCGTCGTCGTCCGTTTTACATTTTGAACTTCTCCTAGAGAACCACTGATTGGAATGAAACCAAACATGGCATGAATGTTCCTTATGAGGTGCTGACCAAGTGTTGTTACTTTGAAGCCGATCCATCATCCAAGATGGCCGCCAGAGAGGGACTTAGTTGAACATAGGACCCTATTGGAAATGGAATGAAATAAAACATGGCATGAATGTTCCTTATGAGGTGCTGACCAAGAGTTTTTACTTTGTGGCCAATCAACCATCCAAGATTGCTGTCAGCGGGGAACTTAGTTTAACAAAGGACCCTATGTGAAATACATACAAAAGTCTTCTTTTGAAGAACCAATGAATGGAATGAAACCAAACATGGCATGAATGTTCCTTATGAGTAGCTGACCAAGTGTTGTTACTGTGTAGCAAATCCATCAAACAAAATGGCTGCCAACGAGGGACTTAGTTTAACAAAGGACCCTATGGGAAATATATACAAATGTCTACTTCTAGAAAACCGCTAAATGGATTGAAACCAAACATGGTATGAATGTTTCTTTAGAGGTGCTGACCAAGTGTTGTTACTTTGTAGCTGATTTGTCATCCAAGATGGCTGCCAGCAGGGGGGATAAGTTTGACATAGGACTCTGGGAAATACATTCAAATGAACAACTGAATAGAATGAAACCAAACATGGCATGAATGTTCCTAATGAGGTGCTGACCAATTGTTGTTTCTTTCTAGCCAAACCATCATCCAAGATGGCCGCCAGCAGGGGACTTCTTTTAACATAAGACCCTATGGGAAATACATACAAATGCTTTTTCTAGAGGAGCACTGAATGGAAAGAAACCAAACATGTCATAAAGTTTCCTTATGAGGTGCTGATGACGACCTTAATACATGTATCTTTATAGATTGAGATATACTGTAAACTGCAAAAATATCAAGAAAAGAAGACCTACACATATGTCAACATGAGGAAAATTGTCAATTGGAGTTATTGTCCTTATAAAGTCATTTTCTACAATTTCAATGAATTTATTGGTAATTTCTGTAACCTTTACAAAAGTCTTCTGCTTTTGATTTAATTACGGGGCCAATATTAAACCAAATTTGGCCTGAATCATTATTAGGGTATCTGTTATGATTTTAATCTATTTTTACATGATTTCCAAAACCAAAGTAGAATCAGGTGAGCGACACAGTCTCTTGGGAGCCTCTAGTAGATTTATATGCAAAGAGGAAATGTTGGATATACGTCAATGAGATAGTAACCCAACAACACCAATAACCAAATGGCATTTGTATAGCAACATGCAATCCCGTGATCTTTTATAGCGTACTATAAGGTATGGTGTTTGCTCATTGCTGACGGTCGTATGATTTCCTGTTATTGTCTCATTATGTCTCATTAGCATTCATACCAAATCTCCTTCTTTATACATTTTCTATAAATATTGGACGGTTGACAAGTGTTTGTACAATACATTTTGAATGTTATTGTCAAGCTTTGGGTTATCTAAAAAGGTTGAGAATAAATAATTTATGATATATCATAAACTTGCCATCAACCATGTCAACACCAAATTATTCAAATACAAAAGTATTAAGATATGACATAAGATAACCACCATTGAGGCTTCTATCTTTGGACATGCACATGAATATATGGCGGGCTTTAACTAATTTTTCTTAATCTAGGTCAATGAAATCAACCTTGTATGTAACATTTGATTGTGTTAACATGTTGCATATGACCGATACAGTATACAGTAAACAAAATCGCAAAGGGTTCCGTTGAAGTCCGTGTCTCGCCTGCGATTGCTGAATATCAGTGTAAATGTCGATTGTAAAAAGCTAGTCCATTTATCAGTAAAATACAGAATTTGAAAACAAATCAAACTTTTTCTTTAGATGCTATTTCTTGATCTTAAAGATTAGCTTCTGTTCAAGTTTCATAACATGAAGGTTATCAAATTTATCATGTAGAATACTGAAAAATGAAAGAAAGATGTTTTCAAAATTTTCCTTCAGACATTATCTCTTAATTATAAAAAGCATTTGTCAAAGTTTCATAAAATTCCAACAACATTCCAGAAGAGACCAAATGACACAGAAATTAACTACTATAGGTCACCGTACGGCCTTCAACAATGAGTAAAACCAATACCGCATAGTCCATTTATCAGTTAAATACGGAAAAAATGAAAAACAAATATTTGTATTATATGCTCTGGATTCTTACTGTCTTTTGGTAATGAAAAAAGCTTGTCAAACTTATGTAAAATTCCATGACGGTTTGAGACAAAGTTATTCAAGACTGAAAAACTTTAATTAGATATAAGAAGATGTGGTATGAGTGCCAATGAGACAACTCCCCATCCAAGTCACAATTTGTAAAAGTAAACCATTATATATGGAACGCCACAGCTGTCTTATGTGGAACTCTGATATAACTTTATGTTGTTTTATTATTACTTGATGATATTTTGTCTTTACTTAATATGGTTTTGACATTACGTAATGATGTTTTGATATAACTCAATATGGAATAGTCATTACTTAATGATATTTCGATATTACACGATATGGTTTCGTATTGACTTGATATAGTTTTGTCATTACTCAATATGGTTTTGTCATTACTCGATGTGGTTTCACCATTATTTAATGTGGTTGTGTCATTAGTCAATGTAGTTTTAACATTACTTGATGTGAATGTGACTTAACGTTATGTAGTTGTTTCATTACATGATGTGGTTTTGTTATTTCGTAATGATGATTTGCCTATTCTTTATATGGTTTTAACATTACGCAATGATGTTTCAAAATTTGACGATTTTACACTACATGATGTGTTTGTTTCATTATTTGATGTGGTCCTGTCATTCTTTGATGTGGTTATCCCATTACTTGATGAGGTAAAACCACGTGACCAATTCGGAAAAAATATGTTCTATTTTTAAACAGATTTCAATTTATCATTTGTTTAATGTGCTTTGGATGGGTATCGCTATCCATTGAGTTAAAGTTCAAATTAAAGTTCGAGTGGTTGTTCAGAGTTATTTGGTATGAAAAGGGGAACTGCAGATAACAATAAGAAAAAAAGTATTAAAAAGTTTATAGTATTTCGGACATAATTGGGATATCCCCAAACCACTTGGTCCTGTTGTTTTTATCCTAAGTTCTCAAACGGAAGCAGTATTTTTGTAATAAATTTGTAAAATATTCCACGGAACCCTGTGTCTCGCCTGATATTGCTGCTGTAAGTGTAAAAGCGTCATATTGATCGGCTGTACATTTATCTATACATTTATCGGTAAAAAAAAAAAAAATGTTTTTCTGTAGATGCTTTTCTTGAAATTGAGGAATAACTCCTATACAAGTTTTAAAACACTTCATGGAGGTTTACAAATTTATCATGTCAAAACAGTTTACATGTAATTCGGTTTTATTTAACTAAAACAAAACTGTATGGTTTTCAACAATGAGCAAAACCCATACCCTATAGTAAGCTATAAAAGGTCCCGAAATGAAAATGTAAAACCTAGAAACCTAACGATCTATAGATAGATAGATAGATAGATAGATAGATAGATAGATACTTTATTCTCTAAAAACTAAATACAAGTTTAGAGAGAAACATACAATATAAATACAGATACAATAGTCGAGGTAAACAAATCCAGTATGATGTTCTAAAAGTAATATACATGGCATACATGTTTAGTAACATGTATAATGAAAGGTTAAACTCAATAGAAATAAAAAAAAATGGAGAATGAGACGCCGACGCCACTATCGACGACGAAATATAGGTTTGTTGTGTCTCACTGCCGCTACATTGATGTCGCAGGCTCGACACAAATCAAAAGACTTGAACTTTATTGTTAACAAATGAAACACTTCAAATCAACTCACACTAAAGTTACAGGGAAACGAGGGGAGGGGGCTCGGACTAAGCGACAAAGCATCAATACTATAAAACAAGAATTCTCCGATTTTTTTTAGCGTAAATGATCATTTGAACTTATACGAATATCAATCTTTTATTTGTAATCAATTGAATTCCCTGATTTACCTCGCACTAATTGAAAAATAAACTTTTTGGAATATCTGTTTCATATGTGACGACGGACATGTTCCAGTGGTCGTAACCATTAAACCGTCATCTTTTCCTTGAATGTAAACTACCAAATAAAACCAAATCACTGGGTTTGTACTTTCTCGAATAACACGACGGGTGCCTTTCTGGAGCATCCCAGATCACCCCGATGGATTTATATTACCCAGTCATACCGATCTATTGAAACAGCCAAATAAAACTGTTTTGTATGCCACCGCAACTGAAAGTTGGGGGCATATTGTTTTACCCTGTCCGTCCGTCCGTGCGTCCGTGCGTCCGTCCGTCTGTCCGTCCGTCCGTCTGTCCATCCCATTATGGTTATATAGTTATTCCGCATAACTCCTCCTACAGTTTGAATCCTAGGAAGTTTTCTCTTTACTGTCTGTTTGTATATATATTGAAGGTGTGCATGTGGTCAGGGTTTTATTTTATTATCTTTTGCTCTTTTGGGAGATAAATGAACATTTTTGTCATTTTGGGGTATAAGTGGTTAAATGAGTTGAGTGCGGGGCATCACTTTGTCTAGTTTACAATTTTTCTCGTGTTGTGCTGTTACTTCACAACTGTAACAGTCCGATGTAAGGATAGGATTTAGCGCTCACATACATGTTAAACTTCGCCACGTGCACTTTCTTTATGTACCTGCCCCAAGTCAGGAGCATGAAGTTCAATTGTTGTCGTATAAATGTGTGTCATTTCTTTTTGTAGATTGTTTATTTATAAATAAGACCGTTTGTTTTTCGTTTGAATTTTTCACATGTTGCATGGTGGCCTTTGTAGCTGACTATACGGTGTGTTGAAGGCTGTACGGTTGCCTATATATGATTTCTTACATCCACTGCATTTAAACTCTGATGGATAGTTGTCTCATTGTCAATCACACCACATCTAACTTTATTTCAACTTCTATGTTGCGTTTTGTATACTGTAACATTGTTTATCTTTTGTACGCATACCCCGGAGCCCTCTTTTCGGAAGCCTGAGCAAAAGTCCTTGTTCCGCGATAGAAAATTTAATTACGAACTCATATAAGATAGCTCGAATTTCAACTCAAAATCTTAATTAATCTAAATGAGACTTAAATTGAATCTTACTCAAACTCTACCTCAAAAATGACTCAAATTTGATGTTGTAACTAGAACTCTACCTCAGTTAAATGTGACTCAAACTCGATGTCCAACTCGAAACTCATTGCTAACTAAAACTTTAATTCTAATAATGACATGAATTGAAATCGAAGACTAACTCTAAGTTTAACTCAAACAGTAACCCAAACTTTAATTTGAACTCTAATTCGATGGACGGCCACTCTCATCCAAGGCACATACAACATGGAAATCTATCTAAAATAGAACAGGTTTTTCCGAATTGGTCACGTGATTTTACCTCATCAAGTAATGGGATAACAACATCAAAGAATGACAGGACTACATCAAATAATGGAACAAACACATCATGTAGTGTAAAATCGTCAAATTTTGAAACATCATTACGTAATGTTAAAACCATATAAAGAATAGGCAAATCATCATTACAAAATAACAAAACCACATCATGTAATGAAACAACTACATAACGTTAAGTCACATTCACATCAAGTAATGTTAAAACTACATTGACTAATGACACAACCACATTAAATAATGGTGAAACCACATCGAGTAATGACAAAACCATATTGAGTAATGACAAAATTATATCAAGTCAATACGAAACCATATCGTGTAATATCGAAATATCATTAAGTAATGACTATTCCATATTGAGTTATATCAAAACATCATTACGTAATGTCAAAACCATATTAAGTAAAGACAAAATATCATCAAGTAATAATAAAACAACATAAAGTAATATCAGAGTTCCACATAAGACAGCTGTGGCGTTCCATTATAGGTCAAAGTACGGCCTTCAACACGGAGACTTGGCTCAGACCGAACAGCAAGCTATAAAGGGCCCCCAAAATGACTAGTGTAAAACCATTCAAACAGAAAAACCAACGATCTAATCTATATAAAAAACGAGAAACGAGAAACACTTATGAACCACATCAACAAACGACAACCAGGTTCCTAGCTTAGGACAGGTGCAAACAAATGCAGCGGATTTAAACGTTTTAATAGGCGCAAACCTTCACCCTAACCTAAGCTTAGACTGTATCTTTATGTTAACTGTACACAAAGCTAATTTTATTTATCAGTAAAATAAGGAACAAAGGAAATAAATATTTTCAAAATTTTCCTCTGAATACTGTCTTTTGGTAAAAGAAAAACTTCTGTCCAAATTTCACAAAATTCCATAAAGGTTTGACAAAATTATTGATGACTGAAAAACTTTAACCTTAGACCGTATTCAATGTTAACCGTAAACAGAACTCTTAAAGTCCATTCAATAGTAAAATACGGAATATATATATTTTCTAAATTTTGCGCTCGACGTGTCCTTCGGTCACGAAAACGCTTCTGTCCAAATTTCATATTGAATCTTAATGTTCTAGCCGCCGACCACGACGGAATCCAGAAATGCTATGTCTCGCTTAGCCGACATAAATGTCGCAGGCTAAAAACCACATTATCTTATTGATCTTTCATTTTTTTACTTCATTGATGATTTTCTATATTCAGCTTAATAAAAAAGTAGATGCAGTATGATTGCCAATGAGACAACTATCCACCAAAGTTCACATGAAGTGGATGTAAGCAATTATAGGCAAACAAACGGCCTTCAGCAATGAGAAAAACCCATACTGTATAGGCCCCCACATGAAAAATATGAAACAATTCAATTGAGAAAACTAACGGCCTAATTTATAACAAAACAATTTACGAAAAACAAATATGAAAGACATAAACCAACGACAAACACTGAACTACAGGATCCTGACTTGGGACAGACACATAAATAATGTGGCGGGGTTAAACATGTTTATGAGCGCTCAACCTCCCCTAACCTGGGACAGTGGTGTAACAGCACAACATAAGAACAAACTATAAAATTAAGTTGAAAAAGGCTTAGCTCCTCAGATCGATACAAAGCAGAAAAACATCAAACATAAACACAGACCAGACGTGGCAGGGTATTTATCCATCCCTCTTACCTAAGCTGATTATTACAAAGACCTGTATAGATAAGAAATTATTTTGATTATTCCATCCTGGGTACTTCCCTTTATATGCCAGACATAATTGTCATTTTAACATCGTTCTGTTTTTACCTCAATTGATCATGAATTTCTTAGATTATCAAAGGGTGCCATACCATTTATCTGCGGGTGTCACCTTTTAATTTTCTTCCTAGTAATGACCATGTTTTGCCGTGCCGTCAGAATTTTGAAGATAATGACGATGGGGAATTTTTTAAATCGTTGAATCGTGTGTAAATTTTCTCATGAATGCATTTTATCTTTTGATCATCTATGATATACGTTATATACTCTGTTATTAATATGGTATATTGAAAGTTTTTTTGCTAACAGAAGCATGATAAATTTTTGCCGTACAATTATGCAAAGTCTTTGTTATGGAAAGTAAAATAATGGAAATGTAGATTCTACTTACTAGTATAAGGAGAATACGATATGCAAGATTTCTCGTGTTAGAGATCATTGAGTAGATCATTAAACAGAAATACAAACGAACGCAATCGATATTAACGAACATTTCATTGTATAATTTTAAGTATTCCTCGATCGGTGGTTGTTTTTTTATACATCTTCGTGGACATCGTTTGATCTGATGAGTTCAACCTTTATCAACTGATTTTTATAGTTTGTTCTAATGATGTGCTGTTACACCACTGTCCCAGGATAGGGAGAGTTGAGCGCTCATAAATATGTTTAAACCCGCCACATTCCTTATGTGCCTGTCCCAAGTCAGGAGCATGTAGTTTCGTGTTTGTCGTTGGTTCATGATGTCATATTTGCTTTTTCGGTAACTGTTTTGTTATAAATTAGGCCGTTAGTTTTCTCAATTGAATTGTTTCATATTTTTCATGTCGGGACATTTTATAGCCGACTATACGATATGGGTTTTTATCATTGTTGAAGGCCGTACGGTTGCCTATAATTGCTTACATCCTCTTTATTTAAACTTTGGTGGATAGTTGTCTCAGAGGCAATCATACCTCATCTCTTTATTTTTATATTATATTGTTTAAAGGAAAAATGAATCATCTGCAACCAATATGTAAGCAGAAGGTTGCAATTTTAAAACAAAAGTAACATTAAAGGAGAAATACATACGAACGTAATCGGCATCAACGAACATTATATTATATAATTGTAAGTACTCCTCGATCGGTGGTTGTTTTTTATATGTCTTCGTTGATATCGTTTAAACCCTGATACGGTACGGACAACTCGACAAATGTACACACCGAAACACATCATACCCTTACTACCGTAAGCGCGGCATAAAACAATACAGTCAGTGATAGAAAGCCGGAACAAAGAATTGAACTTGCCGATTTAAAATTAAGTCGTTTTAAACTCAAATATCGGAGGTTGCGTGTCTGAGTATAGGAAGACATGATCTTGTGCAGTGCTGAGAATAATGCAATGAAAAAAACTAACACGATATTATGGTCATGTTTCAAATATAAATCAGCGGTTGGGATCCCGCTAACATGTTTAACCCCGCCACATTATGTATGTATGTGCCTGTCCCAAGTTAGGAGCCTGTAGTTCAGTGGTTGTCGTTTGTTTATGTTTCACATATTTGTTTTTCGTTCATTTTTTGTACATAAATGAGGCCGTTAGTTTTCTCGTTTGAATTGTTTTACATTGTCATTTCGGGGCCTTTTATAGCTGACTATGCGGTATGGGCTTTGCTCATTGTTGAAGGCCGTACGGTGACCTATAGTTGTTAATTTCTGTGTCATTTTGGTCTCTTGTGGACAGTTGTCTCATTGGCAATCATACCACATCTTCTTTTTTATATATCAATTCCTACATGTTTTACGTGCTAAATACAAGACTGAGAAACAATTGAAACAACTCACAGTCTTCTTAAATTACTATATTGTCAGTCGTATTATATTAATATTTGTTGAGCATGCTGGCGATTACATAAATACATAAACAAAAATGTAAATGGGAAGAAAAGAGAAATAAAAAAAAATTAAAAAAATTAAAGTACAATCAAAATTCCTTATCCAATTTATGTGCAGTGAAGTCAATGCACTAATATGGAACGCCAAAACTGTCTTGTTATGACCATTTTCATTATATGATGTGCATTTACCTTTACATGATGTGCACTTGTCATTATATGATGTGCAAACACCTTTATATTACGTGTAAATATGCTTATATCATGTGCAAGTATCTTTATATGATGTCCAAACATCTTTATATGATGTGCAAATACACTTGTATGATGTGCATACATACTTATATGATGTTCAAAAATACTTATATGATGTGCAAATGTACTTATATGATGTGCAAACATACTTATATGATGTGCAAACATTATTATATGATGTGCAAATGTACTTATATGATGTGCAAATATCCTTATATGATGTGCAAATGTACTTATATGATGTGCAAATGTCCTTATATGATGTGCAAATATACTTATATGATGTGCAAATATACTTATATGATGTGAAAATATACTTATATGATGTGCAAACATCTTTATATGATGTGGTTGTGTCATTATATTATGTGCTTGTAGTCTTATATCATGTGGTTCGGTTAACTTCATTATATGATGTCGAAACGTCATTATATGATGTGCTTTCATCGTCGTTATGGTCAATGAACATGATTACGATTAGAATGATTACTGTCTACGTCATAACTGATTCCGATCTGCTTCTGCAGAATTAATATAAACCCGGCTTAAATCTGTAGCTATTTAAAAGAGAAAACCTTGGCATGTTTGTTCATCGATTTAAGATGAAATAAAACACACCAAATATTGATGGAAAATTGTCAAATTATGAATTTTAATCAATGGGTCTACAATAATGAACATACGGGATCTACAATAATGGGCATACAGTTAAAGTTATAAAGTTTTAGAAATAGAGCTTTTATCTTTTAAGCGAAAGTGTATTTTAAGATAAAGTGAGACAGCGCATTTTAACAAAATTAACGTTTCAAACATTTTAGAGGAAGATTAAGATTTATTAATACAGGAACTAGTTGAAGAATTTCCGGCTGCGGCGAAAATATGATAAAACAAATTTTGGGCTCTTATTTATAGCTTGCTGTTCGGTTTGAGCAAAAGCTCCGTGTTGAAGACCGTAATTTGACCTATAATTGTTTACTTTTACACATTATGACTTAGATGAAGAGTTGTCTCATTGGCACTCATATCATATCTTCTTATTTCTATTAATTGCAAAAGACATCAATGAACTCAAAGTCAATTCTAAAAAGTATTTTATAACGATAGCTACAAAATTATCCTCTCTGCATACATAGTTATACCGGTATGGATGATTGGTTGATTAATTTGTTGATTGATTGGCTTTAACGCCACTTTCAACATTATCATACTAATTCGTGGCAGAGAGTTTATATTGATGGAGGAAGTCCCCGGAAAGAACTACCGGTACGAAAAACTAATAATTCTATTCAATTAAGATTGGAGTCGAGCTTACCTGCCACGTATAGGATTCGAACTCACAACCTACATGTAAGTGTTGACAGGCTAGATACTTGGACCACTCGGCCACCGAGCCCCTTCCCCCCAAAAACAAAAAATGAATCAAAGGAAATATGTGATGACCTTCAACTCGGTGCATGACATTTGCGTGCATCTTTTTATTATGTTTTCATGCATTTATTGCACAGCTTCACTTACATGATTATGAATGTATGCTTGACGTCCAGCGGAAAATTGATATATATAATAAAAGACGATGTGGTATGATTGTCAATGAGACAACTCTCCACAAGACACCAAATGACACAGAAATTAACAACTATATATCACCGTACGGCCTTCAACAATGAGCAAAGCCCATACCGCATAGTCAGCTATAAAAGGCCCTGAAATGACAAATGTAAAACAATTCAAACGAGAAAACTAACGGCATAATTTATGTACAAAAATGAACGAAAACAAATACCGGTATGTAACACATCAACAGACGACAACCCTGAATTACAGGCTCCTGACTTGGGACAGGTGCATATTCGTACGAGAACATATTAATGTGAAATGAATATTAACCCTGTTTTGTACTAGACCAACACCCTAAGTCGGATTTTTAACATGCTAGTTCACAGAAATCCATTTCACCATACCCGGACAGATTATTCTGATTCCGAGCCGAACAAGTCTTTGATTTTACTCCTTAATTTAGCAGGGAAGCAGCAAATACCAATTTTAAATTCTTTGGTTTTGAACCGGCCGCGATTCGAACCTACGACCAGCAGCACTAGAGGCTAACATGTTACCATGAAAGCACCGTCACTAGACAGTTACCCGTAATATAAGAAGAAAGTCGTTCAGATATACAACTCCGTCAACAGGGCTTACATACTGACCATTGAATTTGTTTTGGTGATTGCGGGAGGGAGGTCGGCATGTTTTTTGTAAATGTTTGATTCCAAGTTTCTTGAAAGATATTTTATCTTTTCAGAAGGAATCAAAATAATTGTTTCCATTGAAAATGAGAGAAAAATAACCATATTATTTAAAAAAAAATGTATTTTGCATTAAAGTCGAAAAATATGTTTGTCCTGGAACAAGGAAGTACACGTGCTCCTGCCAACTCTTCATGTTTACATCACGGTGACCGTGAGAGCATTCCGATGTATTGTCGCAACAGAGATTTGACTTTCATTTTGACTGTTAACTGATCGTATAAAACGCAGACATTATCGAGTGCAAAAGCATTCCTTGTCGCTTCAAGGAATACTCATAAAAACATTTTTTTAGAACATATTAAGTTAATAATATGAAAATGTTGTGTCGTTAGAAATATATATATACATTTGTAAGTAAAAAATCATTAATGTCTATGCACACGTACAGAAAAATTGTGTTAACGCATGCGGAAGAATATCTCAAGAACGTTTTTGCGGGAAAATATGAATGCCTACTTAAATTCAATCTATTAGAAAATCCGAATTATTATATACAGAAGAGTTTTCACCACGCACTTGCACTGCACTATAATAATTATTATTAGAATAGTAGAATAGAATGCTATACATTTGGAAGAATACATGTATATCAACTGATTTTTATAGTTTGTTCTTATGTTGTTCTTTTATACCACTGTCCCAGGTTAGGGGGAGGGTTGGGATCCCGCTAACATGTTTAACCCCGCCACATTCTGTATGTATGTGCCTGTCCCAAGTCAGGAGCCTGTAATTCAGTGGTTGTCGTTTGTTTATGTGTTACATATTTGTTTTTCGTTCAATTTTTGTACATAAATTAGGCCGTTAGTTTTCTCGTTTGAATTGTTTTACATTGTCATTTCGGGGCCTGTTATAGCTGACTGTGCGGTATGGGCTTTGCTCATTGTTGAAGGCCGTACGGTGACCTATGGTTGTTGATTTCTGTGTTATTTTGGTCTCTTGTGGAGAGTTGTCTCATTGGCAATCATACCACATCTTTTTTTTTTTAATATGTAACTGTTATATACAAATATTAATTTAATATACAACAACAAACCAGAGTATACTGATTTGTATCACTACAATATAGTTGTGATTACGGTGAGGTTGAATTCCTGTCATTTATTCCTCATCCACGCACGAACTTGTCTCAGAAAAATATATCTCTGTAAATTAACCTCACTTTCAGGTCTAGAGTTGTGATTTTTTAGACAAGTGCGTGTGACCATCCACGAAAACTTGCGGTCATCCGATGTTCAGTACTTCAGTCTTTTGATACTTTCTGTTCTGGTAAATATTACATCAGCCAATGAAATCAGCTTTCACATTTTGAAGGTGTATATAAATCCGACAAAACCGAGAATCCCAATGGTCTTTAAACAGAAAATAGAATAGAGCGTTTTCAGATCCGCGTAAGCATAGCTTGGACACACAATATCTGTAATTTAATTAGATTGATGTCTGAATGAACATAAAACACTGCATTCATTTATTGAGGCCTGGTGGTCTCTGACAGATAGAGAGTTGTGTTTTAAATTTTCTAGATAGATTTACGGCCTTTTAATATTTTGCGTTTAATATCCTTAAAACTACAATAGATTAAAAAATAATAGTGCAATGTGTCTGAATATATTCTATGGTACATTTTAAGGTCCCATTTTGGGCAATTTTGGCTCTTATATATAAATGAGTTGCGTTGTTTTATTGCCTATTATCTTGATACTTATTTATAGAAAAACCTTTTCTTAACAAAATAGTTCTCTCGTTTGAATTGTTTTACAATGTCATTTCGGGGCCTTTATAGCTGACTATGCGGTATGGGCTTTGATCATTGTTGAAGGCCGTACGGTGACGTATAGTTGTTAATTTCTGTGTTATTTTGGTCTCTTGTGGAGAGTTGTCTCATTGGCAATCATACCACATCTTCTTTTTTATATATTATAAGAACAGATTTAAAAATAAGTAAATTATAATTATTGTCATTTTCATCATTGGTGATGGGGACGTGGCAGGAAGGTGGGAATTCCTCTAATTTTTTCCAAGTCATTACCTTGAAATAGGAAAAAAAAACAACAATCAAGACCCCCTTCCAAAGACATAACCCCCCCCCCCCCCTAAAAAAACACCAGAGAACAATTACACACACCTTTCTCAATACTTTTGTTCGTAATAACAAAAAAAACGCATTAAATTCCTTTTGCATTATATAAGTTTAAAATAGCACGTCAATAGTGGATCTAGAACTTCAAGTGTGGAAGTTGTTTGCGACTTGGAATTTAATTTGGATATGCCGGTTATGGTCTCATTGATATTTATCACACCTTCATTCAATATTACTAGTTTCAGATAAAACCATACTCTGCTAGAAGAAATTATTTGTTGAAAATAAGGATTTAGATTTTAACATATGAGGCTAGCGGAGCTAGCCATAAAATTGACGTCTTTCGAGTTAAAGCTATTATCTTTACTGGGGGTTGGGGCGAGTACGATGAGGGTCGAACCCTTAACAGTTAGGGCAAGTATGCACACAACCATTCAAGCTTTATACAGAGTATTTACGGACAACGAACACATCGCAAAAACATTATACGGCGGCAAATCTATAAATATAAACAATTGAATACCACCATTCTATTTTAAAACAAAATAGCAAAATTAAAGGCTCCCTAATTTCTTCCTATCCCTCTTTATAGGGTTGCAAATGACCGGTCCATTATATTAGTCATTACCCTATCAATGTCCGGCTTTTGTCCATTTTGTGTCTTTTTCAGAAAAGTGATATATAAAGAGAAACTTCCACAGCTAAAATGATCAGCAAAGCAAACTTTACAAACAAAATGAACATACTGGAAATTCATGTATTTACTACTTTAAAAAAAAGCTAACGCTAGGTATAAAGATATTGTCAAATATAAGCCTAGTACATAGAGCATAGAGCATTGCATAAAAGAATCATTCTTTAACTGTATGCCCATTATTGTAGACCTCGTATGTTGATTATTGTAAACCCGTCGATTAAAACTAAATTCATAATTTGACAATTTTCCAATAATATCTGGTGTGATTTTTCATCTTAATTCGAGGAACAAACATGTCAAGGGTTTTCTTTTTACATCTCAACCATTTTCCAAACGATAGCTACAGATTTTATCCGGTTTATATTAATTCTGCAGAAGCAGATCGGAATCAGTTATGACGTAGACAGTAATCATTCTAATCGTAATCATGTTCATTGACCATAACGACGATGAAAGCACATCATATAATGACGTTTCGACATCATATAATGAAGTTAACCGAACCACATGATATAAGATTACAAGCACATAATATAATGACACAACCACATCATATAAAGATGTTTGCACATAATATAAGGGAAAATGCACATCATATAAGGATGTTTGCACATCATATAAGGATGTTTGCACATCATATAAGTATATTTGCACATCATATAAGTACATTTGCACATCACATAAGTATATTTGCACATCATATAAGGATATTTGCACATCATATAAGAATGTTTGCACATCATATAAGTATGTTTGCACATCATATAAGTACATTTGCACATCATATATGAATGTTTGCACATCATATAAGTATGTTTGCACATCATATAAGTACATTTGCACATCATATAAGTATTTATGCACATCATATAAGTATATTTGCACATCATATAAAGATGTTTGGACATCATATAAAGATACTTGCACATAATATAAGCATATTTGCACGTCATATAAAGGTGTTTGCACATCATATAATGACAAGTGCACATCATGTAAAGGTAAATGCACATCATATAATGACAAGTGCACATCATATAAAGGTAAATGCACATCATATAATGAAAATAGTCATAACAAGACAGTTTTGCGTTCCATACACTAACATTATTACGGGCCCTTTTTGAAATATTCGGAAAGCTTCATGTGTATGCAATTCGTTCATATGTTAAAAAGACATTGCGCCTATCGACAAATATTAAAAAAAAAGCCGAAGCCAGAAAGAGGGGCGATAGATATCAAAGGGACATTCAAACTCACAAGTCGAAAATAAACTGACAACGTCATGGCTAAAAAGAAAAAATAAGACAAACAGACAAACAACAGTACACAAAGCACAACATAGAAAACCAAAGATTGAGCAACACGAAACCAAAACCGGGGTGATTTCAGGTGCTCCGGAAGGGTGAGCAGATCCTGCTCCACATGTGGCATTCGTCGTGTTGCTTATGTTAGTACAAACCCGGTGATAAGTTTAATTCGGTACGTCACATTCGGGAAAAAGGAGACGGGATTGTTACGACAATTGGAACATATCCGTTGTCATCTGTGAAACAGATATTCCATAACGGTCAACCAACTCGTGATGGCGTCCGAAAAAAATTACGAAGGGATGGTTTCAACTTCGCCACTTGGAAATGTTGGTTTAATAGCTTTCTTGTGAGCAGCAACCCTCTATCAAGGAAATCATGATAGGAAATAAAAGCCCTGGAATATCGTATCAACTGGGGATATATACACCGTATGCAGGCGCTGCTGGAATGTTCACAATTGAGAAGCTGAAATCATCTCTTTTGTCGTAAAGTTTTGTTTTCAACCGACCCTCATTGTCAATTTCTAGATGTAAGTCAAGATATGAGGCAGACTTAACTGTATCTGTAATATCCTTTGTCTCAAGTTCAATGGGATAGATGCGTTCAACATAATCACCAAATTTTGAATTCTTTAGTGAGAGAACATCATCTATATATATCGGAAAGTGAAGTTAAAGGATACTGCTAACTTCTTTTCTTTCTTCCTAAGCAGTTCCTGTATGAAGTCAGCCTCATTTGAACAAAGGAACAAGTCGGCAAGAAGAGGAGCACAGCTGGTTCCATGGGAATGCCGATTGTTTGTTGAAAACACGTCCTCCAAACGTAACAAATATGTTGTCATCAAGAAATTAAGCATCTTGATAATGTCAGTTTCAGAGAATTTTTTGTTTGAATCAGAGTGATTTTTTACAAAGTACGATTTATCCCTCCCTAAGACAAGCTACTTGTATCTACGTTGGCCAGTCTTTTTGAAACAAAGCAGGACCAACTCTTTCAATTTGTCATTTAGTTTGGAATGGGGATTACTTGTGTAAAGTGTAGAAACGTCAAATGTTTTAATACTATTGCAAGATGAAAGAGTCTTAGATTGTATGTACTCTAAAAGATCTGATTAACTACTACTGGGAGTGTTTAACGACCTTGACTGGCTGTTTAGCCCTCGCACGGTCGGTAATCTGATTAACGCCACCTCTAGAATAGGTAGTTTCACAATAACTTTGAAGCCCGGCTTTGATTGTTGATAAAATTGATGTTAATAATTTAGAAAGAGGTTTCGTGGAGCACTTGGAAGACACAGCAATATAACGTTGTTTGTAAGGAAACTTATGTAGTTTAGGTATCCAATACAGAGCAGGAAGATACTTGGTTGAAATTCCAAAAGGAACCCCGCCACATTATGTATGTGCCTATCCCAAGTCAGGAGCCTGTAATTCAGTGGTTGTTGTTTGTTGCTGTATATCATATTTGTTTTTCGTTCATTATTTTGTACATAAATTAGGCCGTTAGTTTTTTCGTTTGAATTGTTTCACATATGTCCTTTCGGGGCCTTTATAGCTGACTATGCGGTATGGGTTTTGCTCATTGTTGAAGGCCGTACGGTGACCTATAGTTGTTTAATTCTCTGTCAATTGGTCTATGGTGGAGAGTTGTCTCATTAATAATTATACCACATCTTCTTATTTTTATATAGAACAGACCTATTATTATCCAGGATTTCCTCTTTGGTAAGTGTCGTGGGGGTATATGTTGAGTTTCCAAGTGAATTGTCAATACCTAATAGAAAAACAAAGGTTATGGGGTATCCATCCATGACACAAAATCAGTACCAAAAAAAAAAAAAACACACTAAAAGCAAAGGAACAGCGCTTTTATTGCTGTTCTTCATCTTAAAGTCACAGTGAGGCCTTCAACAAAATCTCTCACCTCACTGCAAGTTTAAGACGACCCCTAGCACCGGCTTAAGCGGAATTCTTTGCAAAAATAATTCGGATAGACTTTGTAAGATGTTACTCCACCAAATCGGGTCCTCTCAAAAAGAACATACTGGAAAGTAGTACATATTTTAAACAAAATAGTTCCTACGCATAGGTGTAAATACCAAACTATACAGTATATATTCTGGTAATTTAGGTATCAAATGAAAGGTGCAAAACAGGTGATCCTTGTAGAACACATTTTGACTGATAATTTTGAATAGTACAAAAATGTATGAATGAAATTCATTTATCTAGCAAGTTGCAATTAGTTTGGTATAGGTATAAGAAATGATAGGTACAGACTGGTCTTTAAAATAGGGAGGTGTTTTCGAGTGAACTTATTTATGATGAAGGATATTTCCCAAGTTGATGGCATCGAGACCTTTGTTGGCAAAGGAAAGTTTTATATAGGATCTTTTCTCCTTTTCATCTTTTCCAATGCGAACTGGTTTGAAAAGTCTGTGACTTGCAATATCCGAGATGATAGTTGTAAGTTTGTATTGGTTTGAATGGGGGTTCGTAACAGCGGTTTCCAAATATAAGTTGTTCAGAGAATAAAACTTTGAATGGGGTAATGAATAAAGCTTCGTGCGAATGTGATGATTACATAACGGCTTTTGTATGAAGGCAGCAGGTCATTAATAGAGACATCATGGAGAGTAGGTGATGTATAATGACCATGACTGCGTCTACGTCGAGGAGTAGAGTTGAAAATATTCATCACATTCACCGAACTACAGGAAGGACTAGATAGAATACCTATACCATACATTTTGTTATTGCAACTATATATTATTGTGTCGCAGTTCCCAATTGTCGAATCCAGTATTTTTCTTTTTGTCTACGGAAAGGTGTTGCACACCTATTTATGATGAAGGATATTTCCCAAGTTGATGGCATCGAGACCTTTGATGGCAAAGGAAAGTTGTAAAAAGGATCTTTTTTCCTTTTCATCTTTTCCAATGCGAACTGGTTTGAAAAGTTTGTGACTTGCAATATCCGAGATGATAGCTGTAAGTTTGTATTGGTTTGAATGGGGGTTCGTAACAGCGGTTTCCAAACATAAGTTGTTCAGAGAATAAAACTTTAAATGGGGTAATGAATAAAGCTTCGTGCGAATGTAATGATTACATAACGGCTTTTGTATAAATGGCAGCAGGTCATTAATAGAGACATCATGGGGAGTAGGTGATGTATAATTACCATGACTGCGTCTACGTCGAGGAGTAGAGTTGAAAATGTTCATCACATTCACCAAGCTACAGGAAGGACTAGATAGAATACCTATACCATACATTTTGTCATTGCAACTATATATTATTGTGTCGCAGTTCCCAATTATCGAATCCAGTATTCTTTTTTTTTTGTCTACGGAAAGGTGTTGCAAGATGAGAATTGTTAGTCCTGTGGTATATTTTTTTCATAAACTGTATCTTGCTATGAGGAATATTCATTAGTTAATTAGCCAACTGTCAAGTGGAAAAGCAGCAACACAAACGCTTTTCCGTTCATATATATACATAATACTAAGTTCTTTTCTAGTACTCATGAGAGATTCTTCTGTCCCGTATTCCCTCTTTTCTTATTAAAACAGTTTATTTTGGTGTTGAAATAATAAATTTAGAGGCAGACAAATGGTAGTAACGTTATATTTCAATCGGTTATTCCGTGCACATATACTTGATTAATAAGCATATATACACTGAAAGAATAAATGGTGCCATTTAAAACATGGGACAAGACAGATTAGATTCTATACTTAATAATTATGTAGATCATAGCGGATAGGAAAGAATAATAATTAACTAATTTGCGGATTTTATACTTCTTTTTTTAACAAGTGTTTTTTAATTGCTTTGGAGGATATTTTGATTGTTAATTTTTGCAATTACAGGCTTATAAAAGACACGTTTGTACAGTTTGTTCTATTAATTTACTGTTAAAATGTTGTCCCGGGAATTAGGGAATATCCCTGTCCCAAGACAGACAGGAGCATGTGATTAAGTGGTTTTTGTTGGTTGCTTTCCATCATAATTGTTTGGTTTTTTTTTTTTTTTTTGTTTAGCATAAACCAGTGCGTTTGTTTGTCACATCATTTTGTCATCACGGTGCCTGTTACTACTTTTTATATGGTATGGGTTTTGTTTATTGTTGAAGGCCGTATGGTGACCAGAAGTGTTCACGTCATTGTGCTCGGATAGTATCACATTGTTGTCAATATAATGGAATTATATGCGACTGTCATACAAGTGAGAGGTTTGGCTAGATATAAAACCAGGTTTAATCCATCATTTTCAACACAAGTAAATGTCTGTACCAAGTCAGGAATATGACAGTTGTTTTCCATTCGTTTGATGTGTTTGAGCTTTTGATTTTGCCATTTGATAAAGGACTTTCCGTTTTGAATTTTCCTTGAAGGTTGGTATTTTTGTTATTTTACTTTTTATCGTACCGCCTCTCAATTTTTCAAATGTTAGAAATCATTTTAAACAAAGGAATATATCTCCCTCATGCGAAGCTCTGATTCCTTGCCCGGCTTTGGCTATACTTTTTGTCTTTTTGCTTTTATTCGCTCTTCAAATTGTGAAAAAGATTTTGATTTTCAAATATTTTGGCCTCGAGCATCACTGTAGAAACATTTAGTGCGGAAATGCTAATTTGTTGCAGTAAACTTGGTACCGTTTATGTTATTGTGTACTTTCTTTTGTTAGCATCCAAATCCCTTTTAGTTAGTTGTCAAGAAATCCGTCAATTAAGGTTAAATAATAAAATGATAATATTTGAAAATACAATAAACAGTGACAGCACACATTACTTTTTTTTACTTTATATACTTAATGCTTAAAAAAAAGGCTAGTAAAACTGTTTTTAATTTTGAAATTGTATAAATTCACTATTAAACCTGAAGAAAACTTATTGCAATTTAGAGGTAAACTTCTTCATAAAACAAGAAATGGAAGAAAAAATACATTATAATAATACTTGTACATTTTTTTTACATACGACGTTGAATGTAACATAATAAACAACTTGACATTACATAGAAAGCATACCAAAATGCTTAAAAATCTGATTTGCTAATATTCAGAAGAAATCACCTATCATTCAATTATTAATTATTTTTTTTCCTGGAAATTTCTTTGATTGGTGCAAAACGCGTATATTTAAATATATATATAATCCTTAGTTGCTCGCGTATTCTTCATTGCGAGAAGATAGACTGAGGAAGTAACAAATACAGTACAAGGTATGTATAGCATGGATAAAGAGGTCGTGTGCTGTGCAGGGATAGTGTTGGCATTGTTAGACGGAATCCAGAACAAGGTAAGTGAAATCTTCTTTGCATGTGCAAAGCCGCGCTCGAACACAGCAGTGTTGTTAGCCTTGGTTTTTTTAAACGGGTACAGTATAAGGTAAGTTATACCCTCTATGTATGTGAAATGACATCGGGTATAGTTCAGGGTTAATTTTGGTAACCAAAAATGGATACGATAAAAGTTAAGTTATACCCTCTTATTGCAAGTGTGAGGTGAGACTTACGTTGCAGGTTTAATTTTGGAAACATTACACGAACTTTCATTTATCTATATAGCCTTACTTTTTCCCAAATCAAACCGCTTAGAAATGAAATTCGAAAATCCTGAAGTTGTAATTACATTAAATTTATAACTTGGTGACGCTTATCATTGACTAGACAAAAATCAATAAATTGTAATGTTATATTCTGGCTTATTCAAAAAAAAAAAAAAAGAAACATATAAAAGAAACTATTGAAACTAACGATGTGCGGTCGGAGACAAGTAAAAATACACACGTTTAATAAAATAAATTGTATTCCCATAACATGTAAATTATTCTCGAAAATATAGTTTATTCGAATAAAATTAGTTCTTATGCAAGAGAGATGACATTTGTTTGTAGTATTTATTGTAAAATCACATTAGAAACACAAATATTACTTTTTACTAGTGTTAATATGTAATAACACACCATTTACATCAAAATTCAATTTTTATTTCATAGTGCAAAAACAAAAAGAAAAAAGTACGATTTGAGGCCAAATTGGTCCATAATAAAATATATTTCCAACTATCTAGGATTTTTAGAATAAAATGTTGAAATTCCTATTGACTGTTTGGGTTGCTCACCCAATTCTGTCAATAAAGCGGAACTATAAACAACTGTGATACAAGTGGGAGGTTGAGCTAGCTATATAGCCAGGTTTGACAAGAATATGACAGTTGTTTTCGTTACTTTATTTGATAAGTTTGATTTTGTCAGTTTTTATGGATTATCCCTTTTTGAACTTACCTTCGAGTTTGGTATTTTTGAATGTATGTACTTAATAAAATGTATTGTTTTTGTTAAAGGTATACTCTTTTCATGGGTTATTTTGAAAAAATCTTGACTATTTGATTTGAAAATGCTTTAGAAATGACATAGAACACAACCGTTACCATAAGAGATATTAAACAGAAGTGTATTTTGTGTTTATCTATTCATTTGCAAAAAATAAATGTGGTTTATTTTAATTGAACCAAAATGTTAACCGACAAAGGACAATGGGCGATAAGGGCAATTTTTGACCCCACCACCAAATTTGATTAAATTTGTCATGTTGTAACTATATACCACAGACCTTCTGAAAAAAATGGTGGCATTTTGGGTCTATCTCGTATATTCTGTTGCCTAGCAACCAGTATAATGGTGGAGATAAACTCATTAAATATGCTAAATATACAGGTTTAATCTATTCATATTTGAAATCCACCCTGTTTAACATGCAGTTTATTATACTTTTATACACTGTTTAAATGTAACACAATGTAATGCACATTTCTTGGCAAAATCATTGCAATTTCTCTCCAGCAATAACACTTTGCCCATAGCAACCGCAATTTTTTTTTATTTTACAAGATTCAACTTTTTATATGTTGCAACAAAAAGATAATTCAAGATGCACATTGTAAACAGTTACAAACTCAAAGGAAAATGTCAAGGATGAAAATCAATGCTGAATTATCAACAAACAAAACTTCAGACAAGCAACTGTAATTCTTCAAGAGAATGTGGTAACGACATGCACTTCTAAAGTCCATCTGTGGAGTGAACAAATGTACCATTGCCCAGCCTTCAACACACCGTATGGTCAGCTACAAAAGGCCACCATGCAACATGTGAAAAATTCAAACGAAAAACAAACGGTCTTATTTATAAATAGACAATCTACAAAAAGAAATGACACACATTTATTCAACGACAATTGAACTTCGTGCTCCTGACTTGGGGCAGGTACATAAAGAAAGTGCACGTGGCGGAGTTTAACATGTATGTGAGCGCTAAATCCTAACCTTACATCGGACTGTTACAGTTGTGTAACAGCACAACACGAGAAAAAATGTAAACTAGACAAAGTGATGCCCCAGCACTCAACTCATTTGACCGCTTATACCCCAAAATGACAAAAATGTTCATTTATCTCCCAAAGAGCAAAAGATAATAAAATAAAAACCCTGACCACATGCACGCCTTCAATATATGTACAAACAGACAGTAAAGAGAAACTTCCTAGGATTCAAACTGTAGGAGGAGTTATGAGGAATTACTATATACCCATAATGAGACGGACAGACGGACGGACGGACAGACGGACGGACGGATAGACGGACGGACGGACAGGGTAAACAATATGCCCCAACTTTCAGTTGCGGTGGCATACAAAACAGTTTCATTTGGCTGTTTCAATAGATCGGTATGACTGGGTAATATAAATCCATCGGGGTGATCTCGGATGCTCCAGAAAGGCACCCGTCGTGTTATTCGAGAAAGTACAAACCCAGTGATTTGGTTTTATTTGGTAGTTTACATTCAAGGAAAAGATGAAGGTTTTATGTTTACGACCACTGGAACATGTCCGTCGTCACATATGAAACAGACATTCAAAAGTTCATTTTCAATTAGTGCGAAGTAGATCAGGGAATTCAATTGATTACAAATAAAAGATTGATATTCGTATAAGTTCAAATGATCATTTACGCTTGTTTTATAGTATTGATGCTTTGTCGGTTAGTCCGAGTCCGAACACAACAAACCTATATTTCGTCGTCGATAGTGGCGTCGGCGTCTCCATCTCCATTTTTTAATTTCTATTGAGTTTAACCTTTCATTATACATGTTACTAAACGTGTATGCCATGTATATTACTTTTAGAACATCATACTGGATTTGTTTACCTCGACTATTGTATCTGTATTTATATTGTATGTTTCTGTGTAAACTTGTATTTAGTTTTAAAGAATAAAGTATCTATCTATCTATCTATCTATCTGTAGATCGTTAGGTTTCTAGTTTTTACATTTTCATTTCGGGACCTTTTATAGCTTACTATAGGGTATGGGTTTTGCTCATTGTTGAAAACCATACAGTTTTGTTTTAGTTAAATAAAACCGAATTACATGTAAACTGTTTTGACATGATAAATTTGTAAACTTCCATGAAGTGTTTTAAAACTTGTATAGGAGTTATTCATCAATTTCAAGAAAAGCATCTACAGAAAACATTTTTTTTTTTTTTTACCGATAAATGTATAGATAAATGTACAGCCGATCAACATGACGCTTTTACACTTACAGCAGCAATATCAGGCGAGACATAGGGTTCCGTGGAATATTTTACAAATTTATTACAAAAATACTGCTTCCGTTTGAGAACTTAGGATAAAAACAACAGGACCAAGTGGTTTGGGGATATCCCAATTATGTCCGAAATACTATAAACTTTTAATACTTTTTCTTATTATTATCTGCCGTTCCCTTTTCATACCAAATAACTCTGAACAACCACTGAACTTTAATTTGAACTTTAACTCAATGGATAGCGATACCCATCCAAAGCACATTAAACAAACGATATATTGAAATCTGTTTAAAAATAGAACATATTTTTACCGAATTGGTCACGTGGTTTTACCTCATCAAGTAATGGAATAACCACATCAAAGAATGACAGGACCACATCAAATAATGAAACAAACACATCATGTAGTGTAAAATCGTCAAATTTTGAAACATCATTGCGTAATGTTAAAACCATATAAAGAATAGGCAAATCATCATTACGAAATAACAAATTATGGTGAAACTGCTGTTTGTTACATTTTTCATGAATTAATACCTGTACACTTTATATATTCAGCGTTTTCTGCTCTTAAGTCGGGTTAGTGTCTCTTTGACATATTCCCCATTTCCATTCTCAATTTAATTTAAATTATACCGGGTATTGATGATATTAACAGATTCCAATGTTTTATTTTTAGGTAAATTTACAGGACTAAATAAACCCAAAAATGTAGCTTGTTCTTTACTTTACGTGTAAACAAACCTGAAGTGGATTTTTTGGTTTGATGTGTGTATAATTAACTCATAATAGATACCAGGCTTAAAACATTGTACGCCAAACGAGCGTTTCATCTACAAAAGGCTCATGCGTGACGCTCGAATCAAAAAGTTAAAAGAACAAATAAAGCACGAAGTTGAAAAGCATTGAGTACTCAAAATTCTGAGAGGTTTACAGCTAAGGTAATCTTTTCCTGGGTAGATAATCCTCAGTATTTAGAAAAATTCAAAGTTTTGTAAACAGTTAATCTATAATTTTGTCCATATCCATTATTTAATGCATAAAATCTATGTTTTTTCTTTCTTCAGTTAGCTTTATAAGATAAAAGTAATTAAAAAAATATATGACCGTTATACGAAGACACTACAAGGAGCTATGTGTTACAGATGGATCTTAAAAGATGACACACAAACAAAGATTTTTATTTAATTTTAACGGACTAAACAAACTTACAGTAGTGTCTTCTTTTTTGTGTGTTTAATTATATTGGTCAAAGATAATAAATTTTAAGTACAAATAATTGTAACATAATTCTTTCCACTTTAATTTCATTTTAAGAGAAGAATGTTTCTTTCATTCTATTAGAATATTATTTTACTTTTACGAATGTTACATTCTTTATAGTATAGTACTATTTTACTTTTAGACAAATTCCAGGGAAAATGATACTTGGAATACCTGTGGAGTCTGTGATTGTCAAGGTACCTGAACTAATTGCTGTGTTCATTTCAAATACCTTTGTGATAATCATATGGATGTCTCCAAAGGCCAGATCACCAATATCAGTTCTTTTGTCTACAATTGCAGTTTGTGACTTGTTGACTATTTGTTGTGGAACAACTTTTACAGTTTCACAATACGTCGGGGGCAAAACGCTGAGACCAGTTTATTGCTATATAACGAAAATCTCAATGGAGTTTGCGTTCATATGGCATTCAATGTCTATATTTTCGACCACATTTTTAGCGGTACAACGATGTATGGTATGCACATTTCCTTTTGTTGGTCCACGAATGTGCGGAATGAAATCAAACAAAATCTTTGCAGTCGCCTTTTTTTGTCGTAGCCTTGCTTCAAGCACTGCCTGATTTGATGATCCGCAATATGGATCATTTTGAAATAACAACTACTGAAAACATGACAGTCCTAAAATGCAGACCAAATTATGTTGTAGGTGATAATGTAATGACCAAAATCGACAGCGTATATGATGAGTACCGTTTATTTGTTCTCAGTATAGGTCCTGCAATTATTATAACATTTTGTATGATTGTTATCTTGATAACAATTAACAGGCGGAAAATAGTAACAGTGCAGTCGTCAAACCAACGAAATAAAACGAGAACAACAATTATGTAGGTGATGATCATGTTCATTTTCGTAGTTGGCGAGTTTCCAGGTACTCTCTTCTGGATATATGCATGTTTTTTCCCGAACATGTTTAGCTGGTTACGTACTACAACGGGAGTTTGGTTCCTTAATATGTTTATGGTCATATCATACCTCGTTAGTATTTGGGTGTATATTGCTATGTCAAAGGAATTTAGAGAAACGCTTTTTAGCTCACCTGGCCCGAAGGGCCAAGTGAGCTTTTCTCATCACTTGGCGTCCGTCGTCCGTCGTCGTCCGTTGTCCGTCGTCGTTAACTTTTACAAAAATCTTCTCCTCTGAAACTACTAGGCCAAATTTAACCAAACTTGGCCACAGTCATCATTGGGGTATCTAGTTTAAAAATTGTGTCCGGTGACCAAGCCAACCAACTAAGATGGCCGCCATGGCTAAAAATAGAACATAGGGGTAAAATGTAGATTTTGGCTTATATCTCTAAAACCAAAGCATTTAGAGCAAATCTGACAGGGTAGAATTGTTTTAAGTCAAGATCTATCTACCTTGAAATTTTCAGATGAATCGGACAACCCGTTGCTGGGTTGCTGCCCCTGCATTGGTAATTTTAAGGAAATTTTGTCTTTTTTGGTTATTATCTTGAATATTATTATAGATAGAGATAAACTGTAAACAGCAATAATGTTCAGCAGAGTAAGATCTGCAAAAAGTTGGCATGACCAAAATGGTCAATTGACCCCTTAAGGAGTTATTGCCCTTTAAAGTCAATTTTTAACATTTATTTGTAAATTTTTGTTATCTTTTACAAAAATCTTCTCCTCTGAAACTAGTAAGACAAATTTAACCAAACTTGATCACAATCATCATTAGGGTATCTAGTTTAAAAAATGTGTCCAATGACCCCGCCTGCCAACCAACATGGCTAAAAATAGAACATAGGGGTTAAAATGCAGTTTTTGGCTTATATCTCTGAAACTAAAGCATTAAGAGCAAATTTGACAGTTGTAAAAATGTTCATCAGGTTAAGGTCTATCTGTCCTGAAATTTTCAGACGAATCAGACAACCCGTTGTTGGGTTGCTGTCCCTGAATTGGCAATTTTAATGAAATTTTGCAGTTTTTGGTTATTATCTTGAATATTATTATAGATAGAGATAAACTTTAAACAGCAATAATGTTGAGCAAAGTAAGATCCACAAATAAGTCAACATGACCAAAATGGTCAGTTGACCCTTAAGGAGTTATTGCCCTTTAAAGTCAATTTTAACAATTTTGGTAAATTTTGTAATCTTTACAAAATCTTCTCCTCTGAAACAACTGAGACACTTAACCATTTAACCAAACTTGGTCACAATCGTCATTAGGGTATTTAGTTTAAAAAATGTGTCCGATGACCCAGCCTGCCAACCAACATGGCAGACATGGCTAAAAATAGAACATAGGGGTAAGATGCAGTTTTTGGCTTATATCTCTGAAACTAAAGCAAAAGTATAACGGTTGCATTGATTTATGCATCAATTGTAAATAAAAATATCAGGTGAGCGACACAGGTTCCTTGGAGCCTCTAGTTCGAATTATTTTGCCGCTTAAAGGCCAAACAAAGAAAAAGTCCTAGCCAGATGTTGGGCACATTTCGAGCGTTCTAGTATTTACTGTAAATGTTTTGTAAAGAACCGTCAGTGAGAATTAAAATGCATTTTTTCAAATGAACATCACAGTAGGTGTCCAGCTTGGTTCGTGTTATTTCGAGTAACTTGATCAGGTTTTTCGAGTGTGTCCATATTAATTCGCGTGAACATGATGCAATACGTTATTATTAACCATACATTATTTCTAGTTACAGAAGTTAGATATATCTTTAAAAGGCATGTATTCCAAAATGTAGAATACTTATAAAGTCCTTTTATACAAATACGAAAGCAAAAATCAAACGAAATGCTTCCATATACTCTATATTTCCTTACCTTTACAGACATATTTGTTATTGCATGATACAGTACAGTTTGTGAATACAATATGTTTCGTATGTCCGAGTTCTTTTTTTTCATAACTGTTTTTTTTTTCAAGTGGAGTCCAGGTTTTTTTTCTCTCGAGTAAATAAACAAAATCACTAAGGGATTAAATTTGTTTGTCAGTGCATTTACGCTTTAAAAATAATAGACAAAGTGTTATTTCTTTGTATATGTTGTTTTGTGTCCCGTCTATTAAGCGTCAGTATGTGTTCTTTTTGACAGAAAACACAGATTAAATGTTTTGATTTACTATTTTGCTAAATGGAAATAGGTGTTTAATTTTTGAATTAAAACGATACTACTTCGATTTTGGTATCTATCAGACCAATCTTTTTTATTTGTTTTGGTGTGGGATTAACTGTTCAAATAATTGATCAGTAGATTCTTTCCGACATCTTTTATCGTAAGATTTCAGTATTTACTCTACCAGGAATGCAGCTTGGCATTTAACAGTATTGGTTTGGATTTCAAGTTGTCTCAACCGGTTTCCCGTTAAATGTCATCGCATTGTTATTATTGATGATGTTGGGAGAGTTATATGTCTGTTAGGAAGTCTCATCAAGGCAAGGGAACTGAGAAGCAACATGATCATAATAATTTGTACCGGAACAGTGTACTTAATGTCCGTCTTACACCATATCTCAGGGGCTTGCTCCACAGAATGAAGGCTTACGCAGAACATATATACATGTAACAAAACAATAAAGTATTACAGACTTAATAAAAACAAGCATAAATGATATTGAACTAACCCCTGCATCAGATCTAATGGTCGTTTGATGAAGGATTCAGTAATTCCTATTGTACCACAATACTGCAAAATTATTGTGAAATGTATTCAGAACAAAAAAATAAATTTTAAATTAAATGTTGCATGATTGTCAATGAGACAACTCTCCACCAGATTTTAATGAAGTGGTAGTAAGTAATTACAAAGTAAAATCACAAAAATACTGAACTCCGAGGAAAATTCAAAACGGAAAGTCCCTAATCAAATGGCAAAATCAAATGATAAAACCCATCAAACGAATGGACAACAACTGTCATATTCCTGACTTGGTACAGACATTTTCAAATGTAGAAAATGGTGGATTGAACCTGGTTTTATAGCGCTAAACCTCTCACTTGTATGACAGGCGCATCAAATTCCGTTATGTTTACAACGATGCGTGAACAATACAGACATAATAGGTAAAATAGTCACAATATGGGTACAACAGTCATCACTGTGTCACAATCTCAAAACAAACAAATATTTAACAAAAAAACAAAAACAAAGTAAAATCACAAAAATACTGAACTCCGAGGAAAATTCAAAACGGAAGGTCCCCAATCAAACGGCAAAATCAAATGATAAAACACATCAAACGAATCGACAACAACATCGTTAAGCATCTATAAAATTTAAAAACCACATTCTTTGCTTCGCGTGTCTGACGTCAGAAAAGGTAAACGACACATAGGAAGAAATTTTGTCGTTCAAAGTATTTTCAAAAAAATATTATAATTTCACGTGGGGAATGGTGGTATACAGGGTTAAAAAATCAAAAGTTGTGTTAGAACTAATTTCAGAAACAGACAGAGATTTAAAATTATCCAGAAGTTCTTTAGAATTTTTAAGAATCCACATATGGTTAGTACCACTACGCGAGTAAAATAATTTTGTCGTTTGTCGTTCAAAGTATTTTCAAATTTATAATAGAACAATAACATAATGACATATAATAGAACAATAACATAATGACGGGATCTTTAATAAAAGTACAGAGTCAAGTCATATGAACCAAAGAAACACAAAAAGTCGCACATACAAAACACACCAGCAAAATTGAAAGATAATACAAACACATTACCTGGGACAGTGGTGTAACAGTACAACATAAGAAAAAGCTGTAAAAATGAATTGCAATTAGCTTTAAAAAAGATCGATAAGAGACACAAGCACAACTAAAATAAAAACAATAAACACAAAGCATTGAAATAAGAGCACTGAAAGCTGGTTCAAAGCCAATTACAACTACTTAATAAATCATGTTCTCTCAGACTAAAGTATGAATCAGTGTACATTCAACGGATTTAGTAAAGATGTCATAAACAGTATGAGAAACGCATGACCTTGTGCAAATATAAGTAAACAGGATATAGGATCACAAGTTCTCATAACTGTACATATGTAGCAATATATATTTAGTTATGCCTTAATTTTTCAAAGCAAAATCACTGTTAGTATTGATAAAAACAATATTTAAAGATTTTACTTCTTTGTTGAATTGATAACCTTAAGGAATAAATTTATTCAAAGGATCAATTAGTTTTCATGGAACGCGTCAAATTAACGGGCTTGATAAACAGCATCACCGTAAAATTGTTATATGTCTTTTGGTATATTTTAAGAATATTATCTTTGAGTATTCTTCAATAAATCACAATAATGAAAATAAAGATTCTTTTAAAGGCCGTACATGCATTCTTTGTATCTTATATTTACTTTGCAGAACCCGGACCAGTTTTGAAAAATACCGGACGTTTTAAAAAAAAAATATTTTATTGTTAGCTTCAAGCTTTTGTTGTTCCTTTTTTATTAGAATTATTAAAAAGTTTGTTTTGTATTATAGTTTGTACCGGCTAGTTCACACACATGTAATAAAATTTTGTAATTCTTTTTGTAATGTTATCAATAGTTTTGACTTGGTTCGAGTGAACACTTTTACACTACTACTTTCTCTGAAATCATTAATATAGTAGGAGATGTGAGGACGATGTGATATTTGTTATTGCTCAAACGTCATATAAATGACGAGACGTGACCAGAACAAAGACAACAAGCAACACCGTGTCATGGAAAACAATGTGCAATTCGTCTAATGGCTGTCATGTAAGTGATCCATATCCGTTAAGAAAAAAGGGAGGTTACTAAATGCTAAACACTATATAGATCAAATGCATTTTTCGACTTCGGGCCTTAACCATTATGTAAATGGAAAAATAAATGTGAATACCTTTAATAAGCGTTATGGTAACGAAAACGTCAAATATGCAAATATCCCATATTTTAGAAAGAGTAGTTTAAACTTGTTTCTATTATTTTTTGGTCGTTGAACGTAAGTACTGTTTTTTTATCAAATGTGTGCGACTTTTGTCAAAAAAGACTAAAATATTTGGAAAGTACGAATTGTTTGCCTTTTAATGCTACGCTACAGCTCATGATTCTAATCTTTTTCAGTTATGTTCTTCTAATGAACATGAACATATTTTTCGCGTAATGTTATACTGTCTAAATTTCTCATCTCTTTAGAAAAGATTCAACTATGAGATAACACATTTACAATAAAAATAAAAGTAATGACGTTAATAAATAAACTGAAATTGATGGCTCGTTTAATCCTCTTCAATAATTACCCTGTACATGAAAGGCCTCGTTACATAATTGTACTTATACTGAATTTCTGGCCCTTTGACCAGCTATACGTTCGTTCAGTAGTCAAAATCTATGCAACCCTTCTTTGCAGATACGATGATGAACGCAACACTGTTTAACCCAACGATTAAAGTTGAGTTAACATTGTTGTGAAATGTATGATGTCATTCAAACGTATTTGAAGACATTCCAGTTATAGGTATTATATAAATAGAAGACAAACACCAAAGTATTAACAAAAATAACTCTAAGACAAATTCAAAAAGGGGATCTCTAAAAAAAACTGACAAAATCAAATGTTAGTGTACATCAGCCAACATAACAACTGTCATATTCCTGACTTAGTTAAAAAATATTCCGAAGAAAATGGTGTTTTAAACCTGGTTTTATAGCTAGCTTAACCTCCCACCTATATGACAGTTGTTTATGATTGGGTTATATCGACAAATTTGGGTGAGGAACACAAACAGACATAAATGGCTAATGTGACTGTACTGTAAATTCAGAAATTATTGCGTGCATTTATTATTGCGATTTTGTCATTTTAGACTAAAATGCGATTTTAATTTTTGCGATATTGAGAAAAATCCTGTTTAATTCATATAAAAAATTTCAAAATGTGAGTTTAAATTATTGCGATTATAACCCTGTCGCATTTTTAGCAATAATAAAAACATCGCAATAATTTCTGAATTTACAGTAATTTGGATCCAGCAGCCAAAGTTGTGTAAACATACATCTAAGACACACAACACAACTGACTAAAAATTAAAAAAAAATACAAGTGAATCTGACAAAGACTCCACCACAAACACGTTATTTTAGTTGAAAGTAAATCTGACAAAGATGCCAACAAAAAAGTTATTGTAGTTGATGAAAATCTGATAAAGAGAGGCTAAAGATATTAAAGGGACATTCAAACTCGAAAATAACGCCACGGCAAAAAAAAAAAAGACCAAAAGACAAACAAGAGTATACAATACACAGTATAGAATACGATAGACAGAGCAACACGAACCTCGGAAAATACCGGGGTGATCTCTAGTGCTTCGGAAGGGTGAGCAGATCCTGCTCCACATGTGGCACCCGTGGTGTTATCCATGTAAGTACAAACCCGGTGATAAGTTTAATTCGGTAGGTCACATTCGGGGAAAAGGAGGAAGGGATTGTAGTTACGACGATTGGACCATATCTGTCGTCATCTGTAAAACAGATATTGCATTACGGTCAACTAACTCGTGATGGGGTCTGTAAACTTTTTGAAGGATGATTTCAAATTCACCACTTGGAACTCCTGGTTTAATTGCTTTCTTGTAAGCAGCAACCCTCTATCAAGGAAAGCTATCTGACAAACCCGCCAACAATGAAAGTTTTTGTAGTTGATAGTACATAATACATAATGCCGTTATAGTATAAAGTTTAGTATCGCATCTCTGGACCAACTTGGTCCAGGAATGCTAAGCTAAAATCCCAAAACATGATAGTTTTAATGTTGTCAAGGTTAATACGACCAAGAGCAACGTAATTACACAAAGGCATATAAAGGAAAACTGTAAAATGAAAAGATACACAACTGCAGCACCTAAATCTATAACTCAAGACCATCTTTGATTATTGTGAAGGAGACACTGACTTTTTGTTTGTTAGGTCTTGATACTTTCCGATGACGTTTAAAAAAAAGACGAGACATCCTTTGAGAAAACCCTGGCTCATATTTTTTTTTAGCTCAAGACATCGATGACGCTTTACAAAGTCTGAGTAGAAGTTGCAAGCTCTTGAATATCGTATGAGTTGAGAAATGAATACTAATACGCAAGTGAAGATGGTATATTATTGCTAAAGTGAGGAAAATTTAAAGTTACAAAATTGAAATCGTCTCATTTGTTATATATTCTGGTATTGAGATGAACGATGTAGATAAATGCGAGGTATATGTCTAGAAATAAGGCGGAAGAAGCTGTATGGTTTCTTTAGTCCCTTGTTCAGGGGGATATATTAGTGGGACCAAATACGAAAAGTTTTTTTTTATCGTTAATGGAAAGAACTGTGAAATTAAATTTTGTATCGTTTACATCTTGCCCACATTTTTTGTTCGAATTCGAGTTTTCATCCCAAACCCATGTGCAAGTGCCTTACCCAAGTCAGTTATAACTTCGTCAGGGTTGATTTCAGTCTTAAGTTATTGGTGTTGTTGTACTGAAAGAATTTTGTGATGACGTCATCTATTTGGTTTTCAAATTATTCAAATAATGGGAGGATCAAGAGCTTTGACATAGGATACGGATATTCTTAAAAAGAGGCGGCAGATTCCAGATCCAGAGGACATTCAAAATACATAAGTCGAAGAAGAATTGAAAATGCCAGGGCTAATACTACGAAAGACAAAAAGACGAACACCATACGTCCAAAAAACAATAGAAAATAACTCAGGTAATCTGGAAAATTAAACGTTCTTGTTCCAGCGTGGTTATGCAAGTACATATCCGATGATATGTCTCATTCGGTGATGTCAAATCAAGAAAAGGAAGACGACATGATGGTTACAACAGTTGGAAAATACCTATTGTCACTAGTAAAAACGTGGCCATCTGGATATTACATGCGAATTGGGAACTATCACATGTTTAACAGGCTAAAAATTGAAGTCGTCAATATTGAGATCCTGCAACACTTATTTATAATTGAAAGTTATTGATAATAATATTTAAGCCAAACATGCAATTCTATTTTTCCTAAATTTCCTAAATTTTATATCAATGTACATTTAATTCAATTATTTGAAAAAGGTGACAAAACAACTTATGTTATTGAGCACTATACAGTTGTTGTTAAGTTCGTTTCAATACATTATGGCAAATTTTATAATTTTTTTTTTGTAAAATTTTACATTGAAGAACATCGTTAATCAATATGAACTCATTTGTATCTAAAATACAAAACATAGCTTTATTTCAATTTGAAATTGGTTAAGAATTTCATTCTTATTCACTTTTGCAATACTTATAGAATTTGGTAAACATCTTTAAAAAAAAACCTGAAGTTTTAGATTATCATAGGCATTTTTACCTTAGAAAGAAATATGTTAAAATTAACCTCAAAGTACATAAATAAAGCTGTCATACTGATAATTTTGGTAAAGAATGGAAGACTTTTTGAAATTGGTCCTAGTATGAAATAATTTCATGGGAGAATTCATAGTCGTCATTCCCTTTGAACAAATTTAATATTTAAATTTTAACTGCCACACTATCAAAAACTAGCAAGTTTACATATGATAATATTTCATGTTTGTTCAAAGATCTCATTCGTCCTGCAACATATTTCAAAATCATATATACATATAACCATTCGTTGGCGTGCTCAATTCTCCAATTGATTGGATCAGATCAGGTAACCGTTTGTCTGTTACGCAAACTTAATACGTTGTTTTCACAAGTTACATTTAAACGTACGGGGTCACCAAAGGTTTTCCAACGCCTAAAAACATTTAACTCGAAAAAAAATACTACAGGCGTATTGATTAACATTGAATATTTTGACATTCTTCACCGACAAAATCGAATTATTCATCATACCGCACGTTCTTTAAAGATTAAAATAAAATTTCACAATCTTCAAAAATAGTAATGAATGTGTGAGCAATAACCTATTTCGGACTTAAAAGCGATTTTACAATTTGTACTTTCTAAAATTTGTACTGGCTCTTCGTATCTTTTAACTTTTATCTTATCTAAAAGTATTCATTTTTAGAACGAATGCATGATAACTTTAAATCGTGGTGCAATTAAAAAAAAAAAAAAAAAGAAAACATATATTTTCGTACGGTCTTTTTCGAACTTATATATATATAGGACAGTAAAAAGCTACATTTATTTGGACCTAGTTTAATACAATTTGCATTTAATCTATGAAATAGTAATCTTTAAAACAAATATCTAAATATAATTAATTGTTGAATACATTTATTTACTGGAAAGCTAGAATTCAAATTAGTTGGTTCAACGTTCTACTGACTGACTCAGCATTCGGAATAGAGTATTCAGAATAATACATTATAGTTTGATGAATAGGAAACTGGAATCTTTCTGCTAACCACTTTACTTGATGAAAACCCATACTTGGTTGCAGAACCGTATTCCTGAATACACCAGTTTCACATTTAACTGCGCATGTCTTATCTAATTAGACAAACTATGAAATTACGCGATAATTCCCGAGAGTTCATCAACTGGGGGCTAACGGTGAAAAGCATAATGTGTGAACATATATTTGTTCCGCATAATACTTGTTCTCCCTGGAACAAAACTATGGATAATAAAAGTTCTTGGGAACAAACATTACATAATATTATTTCCACCTTCATAAGATATTTTCCTGGAACTAAAACATCATATGGTTTCATAATATTTGTTCCTTTAAAGAAAGAGTGTCATGCGTTTTTTACACCTGATTGCATCTTAATTAATGCTCACCTCACCTGACAGTTACCTGTACATGTAGTACATACATATAACGGAGTCTGAGGAATATAACACAATTTTTAAATATTTTAGTCGAGCATGAAGTTAGCCACAATTTCAGATGAAAATGCCTGTACTTTATCATTGGAAATTTACTTCCATACATTTGTAGGTAGAAATAATTTTGGATATTGTAGTATACATTCCTAGAACTTTGATCATATAATAAATATTTCTAGAACTTTAATCATCTAATAACCATGATAACTATATTCCTGGAACTTTTATAATATAACCAATATTCCTTGAACATTTATAATATAACCAATATGCCTGGAACTTTTATAATATAACATATTCCTAGAACTTTTATAACATAACATATTCATGGAACTTTATAATATAACATTGTCCAAAGAACTTTTAGCATATAACAAAGATCCATTGGGAACTTTCCTTATGTAATATGTTATCCTTTGTGAAGGAAATTTTCTTATAGCATTGGATAAAATATTATATAAGGAAAGTTCCCAATGGAACTTTTGTTATATGATGAAAGTTCTTTGAAACAAATGTTATGGGGGAACTTATTTTCTGTCACATACAGTGACCATGCAGACTTCTAAAAAACAATCATCTGATCAAGTGTTTGTGTTTACATGTCCATGCAAGCAACATTAGCATTATTTGAAATCAAAATATTAAAACAACTTTATTAACAATGACACATTAAAAGATTTTAAAACGGACTACTGCTGTGTTGTTGGTTGCAGTAATATACGATCTGATATGCCGCCTGGCTTTAATTGTACCTTTAATTGTCACGAATTCACGCTGAGGTCGTTCACTTAACAGGAAGAATAGATTAGATAAATAAGCGGGACTCACTTCATATACATAGTATTAGGTCATAGATTAAGAAGTCACTTAACGTCTTAGCCATGTGGAATCCTCGTTTTACCTTGTACAATCTCACCAGGTGACAATTGATAAAAACGTACCCTTTTTTATACATACAGTTACTGAAAAGGGGCGACCATTTGATTAATTTATTCAACTTTTGAACACAATTTTTCCTGCATTTTGTGTTGAGACTATTCTTTTCCATCCTGCCTTGGTCATAATTATTTATTTTTAACTCCTATTAGAATATTAATTTTCTAAAATCCCCTCTCAAAATCAAATAGTCATCCCTTAATACAGATGTTTAAAATGTTAACCCTGATACACTGATATCATGGCCAGTACGGTTAATGTCACTGGGAATATTTAAATAATTTTGGAGGGGGGTCATTCAGCAATTTGATCTTATTTTGTGGCAAAGCGTGGTAAATACATGATATTCAATTACTTTTAATGGCACGAAAAATGATAAAGTTGAAAATATGTAGAAAATTACTCTATCCGCTGGCACTGAACCGATACTTAGACGAAGTCGATCATAAACATAGCTTAGAAATTAAAATTGTATTGAATGCATTGTATTATAGTGTGCTGTTTGAAAGTTGAAGATAAACCTGTATTTCTGATACGTATTTAAAAACTGCCATATATATCTCACTTTATTATCATGACCGTCTAAAGCATCACTGACGCAGAATTATTTGAAACAAATGTACATAAAAATAAGAAGATGTGGTATGAGTGCTAATGAGACAACTCTCAAGTCACAATGTATAAAAAGTTAACAACTACTTGTATAGGTCAAAGTACAGTCTTCAACACGGAGCCGGGGCCCTGTCTACTACATGTCTATTACAATTAATAGCAGGAAAGTGTTCTATTTTATGTTATATCCCATGCATGCTAAACAGGATAAAACGCATGGTGACTCATTTTTTTCTGTTGGTATTCCAAGCTGAAAGCATTTAATAAGAGCTATCTGCTCACATTTTATCTTGAAATTTTATCAATCATTTTACCTTCAAATATTCAACTGTCAAGATGAAGAACAGGAATAAAAGCCTGTTCATTGATAATTTTCTATGTTTTCTATGTATTGTGTGCAATTTTGTCCCATGTACATTTACTCCATATCCTTTCATTTTCTATATAATGATACCTTAAAAATTTTATCTGTATAATCCATACAAAATGTTTCATATTTTCACAGCCTGTACCTTGAAAACAAACTCGGTGACCTTTCGTTGTGTTTTTTCATATTTTTTACATATCACAATATATACTACATCTTTGAAAAAGGATATAAGGAAAAATTCTATCAATTTTCGTTTATACTTGTATACTACCATTAGTGGAAATTTCGATTATTTAGTAGTGCCGGTAACTTGTCCCTGTACCCAAAAAATTTTACGCAAAAGTCACCTTACAGTAACCTTTTTTTGTTTAAAAGAAAATTAAAAGTTCGAGTCTATGATGCTAAACTTATATGTAGGCCGTAACCCTTTACATGCATGTCACAAGAAGATGTAAAACATATTTAAGAAAAACTGCGAATTGATACTGAAACAGAACTGAAATTAAATGTATTTCTGATGTTTATGTTGTTTTCTTTTTATCAAAATATTTTTCTCTTTTCACGAAAAATCAAACTGACATACAGCAATGTACATAGGGCAGTAAGCAAAAGAAAGCAATTACAAGATTAATCTTTTCAAAACCATTTCACTTATACTTATGAACTCTTCTTACAGCAACAGGATGATTTATTTTCTCGTTTTAATTGTTTTGTGTCGGGACCTTTTAGAGCTTACTATTTGGTATGGATTTTCTCATTGTCGAGGGCTGTATGGTGACATATGGTTGCTTTCATCTGTCATTTGGCTCTGGTGGATAGTTGTCTCGTTTTCAATCATACCACATCTTTTTACTTCAAATTTATGTTATTCTCTGTATAAACGGTCAAACTATTATTCTGAATATATAAAATAAACGATTATCAATATCTTAACATTAAATAATCTCCAGCATACACCAAGAGAGAGAGAGATGTGTATTATCGGTTGAATTATTATTGTGTTGCTAAATATCAGAGTCAGTTTGAGGTAGCCCCCTGTCACGTATGATAGCGTAAATTATCGCGGGATTTAAACTCAAACGCGCATAGGATTTAGAGATCAGCGTTGATAGTTCGCTTATGTGAAACTGGTCTATTCATGATTACGCACATACCACTCATTTGTTCTGAGAGTGCGTTTTATTTTATTTTAATTTATTTCGTTTGTGTGTGTGTGGGGGGGGGGGGGCATTAGTTCGTTTCTTACGAACATACAGGAACAATATTTTTTAATTCAGTGTCGTATTTCTTTTTATCCCAAATTCGAAATTGATATGAATTATATGAATTAGTTTTTTCAACTTTTTCCTGAATGATTGAGGACCTCTTAAAAAGTATATATCCCTCCCAAACATAAATATATTTAATCAGGACGCGTACACTATCATTCATTGGCATAATAACGTTCCCGCTAATATAATTGTTTGATTGCATAATAAGCAATATTTATTGACTAAGAGAATTGACCAATCCATTGAATGGATTGCAATGCATGACTACGTACTTTATCGAGAACACGCGTGTTTTTCAGTGACCTACAACTCACTTTTTCTTCTTTTGTGTCTACGTTTAATAAATCATGAGTTGTATGCTCAGATTAAAATAACAAACGGAGAGCTGATGAACTGTTACACCTAATAATTCGTAGTTCATTATAAGACAAACAAAACCCTGTAACAGTGTTACAACCTATGAGTTACATTATTTTATTTATTATGAGGTTTTTGGTTAATTATTTTAATACCAAGATATTATGAACACATTATGTAATGCATGGATAGATTAAAATAATTGTAAGTACAATTCTTAATTAGATTGTTGTGATTCAACTGCTGCAGTTAATAGGTCGGGACATTTCCAGAGGCGGATTTAAGTGTGTTAGTGTGTGTGTGTGTTTGTGTGTGTGTGTGTGTGTGGTTTTTAAAATGTCCTACTCCTAACGTTGTCTAGTTTGCCCCCGCCCCCACCCCCCACCCCCTTTTCCTTTTCGAAATACTGGATCTGTATCTGATTTTCTTATACGGATATGCAATATTTAGCACTCTAATGTTTCCGCCAATATATGTATCAGTGTTTCTTTACAAATAATGCATTTTTTTCTGGAACTGACCGACCAATCCACTGAATGAGTTGCAATGCATGATGTGTTTATAATTGTTTATAACTGCATGACATACAACATAATTTTTAACACATTGCCGAAAAATAATTCATTTTTAAACTTTTCTACATTTGTGTTTACATTTATGGAACAAAATAAAAATCGACATGTTTTAGATTTAATATATTTTTCTATAATCAAATGCTATTAGCTCTTCACATTTATTGTTATTTCAAGTGAAACTGTTGGGTGTGATGATAAAAAGAATGTTTAAAACAAATTCCTTTTAAATTTTGTTGAAAGAAAGTAAATTTTATGTATCAAAATGTGAAACAAGTGATTATTTAAATCCCCACTGGAAGGCGTCTGGCAGACTGAGTAAGCGTAACATCATTGTTTTCGATAGCCGATGACAAACAAGTTAAAGGTAAATGATTTGGTATTATTAAAAACTCAATCATGACGCTTTTCCACACTGTTATGGGACTACCTCTAATTTCATGATTATCTCAAAATATATGTTTATAAACAATGAGGACATTAGGGTAAACGCGAATGAGCCATCGATCCTACAACACTAATATTCAAATAGAATCCTGATAGCAACATACAATCCCGGGGTCATTTATATCTCACTTTACGGTAGTATGTTTGTTCATTGCTGACCGTCATGCAGTGTCCTGTAGTTGTTTGTTATTTGTTCTTTCTTTTAAGCGGATAGTTCATCTCATTGACAATCATACCACATCTCTTTGTTTCTATATTTTACAGTTGACAGGAGTATGTACAACACAATTTGTATGTCAAGCTCTGAGTAGTCTAAAAAGTTGAGAATAAATTAGATAAATCCGCCATCAACCATGTCAACACCATATTCTTTCAATACATGTAACAAAAGCATTAAATGGAAATAACACTTTATACATTAAGTGCTTCCGAAGCGCTTTTCTGCATTTACCATCATCAGGAACGCTCTAACATCATCATTTGAAAGCCAAGGATGTATAAATTTGTAAATACATTTAGATATGACATAAGATGACCACTGACAAAGTTTCTGACTTTGGACATGCACATGAACATGTGGCAAGATTTAGATAGTTTCCTGAGAGATCTTACTGAAACCCTCTCCTCTAAACTGGGTGCATGTAACGTTTGATTGTGTGAACATGTTGTATATTACTGATAAATACAGTATAAACTCAAACTTTATAATATTTTATTTCGGTTACTTTATTAATGATTTTCTACTTTATAAAAAGCTGATTAATAGACCGACCTATAAAAAGCTGATTAATAGACCGACCTGTCTTTGAGGTATGAAATTATTTCTTAGATAATTGAAGGGTGTCATACCAAATTATAAATCTATGATAGTCACTTTCTAACTTTAATCGTTTTCTAATGATGATCATGTTTTATTATGCCTTCAGAATTTTGAAAACTTCAAACATAATAACTACGTCGAATTTTAATAAAATTGTTGAAACATGAGTAAATTGTCTCTTAAATGCATATGAATGCCTTTTATATTTTTGATCTAAAAGTATATTAAAAGTTGTTTTTTTAAGAAGGATGACAAACTGACTTGAAAGACTTTTGCCGTTCATCCGTATAAATTCTATGCATGAAAATTATTATAATGGAAAATAAGTTCTAGCAATAAAGAAAAAACGATGTGCAAGCGTCTTTTGTTTGGAGATATCATCAAAGAGTGTCAGGGTTTAAAAAAAAAACAACAGAAAACCCGATTTTCTGGATTTTTTTGCCTTTCGATTGACCGTTTGTGTTCTTTACTATCTCTTTTTTTGTGTGAGGGGGTTTTTAGGCCGGAGGGGGGTAAAACCTCTTTTTGGATGTTCTTGGATGTCGTTTGATCCCTAGGTTAAAGAGACAATTGGATTTTTTTTTGGGGGGGGGGAAAGGGATCTCGTGTAGTGAAGATAACAATCCTGAACAAAATTACAATGCTTAAAAAATAACTGGATATTTATGGCTTGCTTCAAATTGTAAAATAGCAAATATATGAAACAGAAAAAAAGCATTGATTGACAAGATTATAATTATGCCTTTATCAATTATACGTCTCTTGACCCACCCCAAAAAAGATGAAAAAAGACCAATCCACATGTTTTGCGTGCTAAATACACGAATAAATAAGAAACAAGTGAAACAAACTAACAGTCTTCTTATTAATACTTTATCAACCATACACTTTTGATGTTTGTTGAGCATGTGTGTATTTACATAAACAATAAAGTTTAAATGGGATGAATAAAAAATCAAAAGAAAAATAAATAAATTTAAAGGACAATCAAAACTTTTGTTCACGGTGTGTGTTGTCTAGCCTATGCACTGAAATGCTACTGGCCCTCTTCACATGTATACGATTAGTCGATGAGGAGCGCATATGTTTACAACAAATTGCTTCTATCAACAAATATAAGAAAGCCACCCCCTGAAGTCAAAGCCAGAAGCCGTATCTTGCTGTGAGAAACATGCATTAGTTGATTAGCCAAAGAGAGGCGAAAAATACCAAAAGGTCATTCAAACGCATAAGTCGAAAATAAACTGACAACGCCATGGCCAAAAAAGAAAAAGACCAAAAGTCCAAGTGTCAAATGTAAAAGCAGCAATACAAACGCTTTTTAGTTCGCATACAAAATGTATAAATATATATACTGGTTCTGAGATTTTTCTGTCCCGTATTCTCTCTTTTCTTGCCTGTACCAAGTCAGGAATATGACAGTTGTTTCCATTCGTTTGATGTGTTTGAGCTTTTGACTTTGCTATTTCATTAGCGATTTTCCGTTTTGAATTTTCATTGGAGTTCGGTATTTTTGTTATTTTACTTTTTTCTTATGAAGGCATTTTGTTTTGGTGTTAAAATACTAAATTATACGGCGAACAACTGGTAGTTTATTCCGTGCACATGTACTTGATTAACTAGCATACACTGAGAAATTAAATGGTGCCAATTAAAGCAAGCGACAAAACGGTTAGATGTTATATCGATATTCTATACTAAAGTACAACATCGCGCATAGGAAAGGAGAATACCTGATTTCCTTGATTTACTAATATCTTTAACAGGAATCTGATTGTCGAGAGTACTTGTCGTTTTTTCAATGACAATTTTGTACAAATCATGCTCATGTTTCTCGTTTCTCGTTTTTTATATATACTAGACCGTTGGTTTTACCGTTTGAATGGTTTTACACTAGTACTTTTGGGGCCCTTTATAGCTTGTTGTTCGGTGTGAGCCAAGGCTCCGTGTTGAAGGCCATACATTGACCTATAATGGTTTACTTTTTAAATTGTTATTTGGATGGAGAGTTGTCTCATTGGCACTCACACCACATCTTCCTATATCTTTAACAAGAATTTTTAATTGCTCGAGAGGATACTTGATTGAAATTTTTTCAATGACAATTTTGTACAAATCATGCTCATATGGTTTGTTCTACTGTTTCAACGCTGGCCAGGTTATGGAAAGGATTGAGCGCCTTTCGCAATCCGGAAGTCCGTTATCTGTTGGTTTTCCTTTATTCCTGTCTACCGTAATTGTTATTATTTTTTTTTTTAGTTTTGTTTTAATCGCATATTGTCTGCTCGGGGCCTGTTATAGCTTATTATATGGTATTGGGTTTGTTCATTGTTGACGGTCGCATGCTGATCAGAAGTCTTCACGTTATTATGCTTGGATAGTTGTTTCATTGGCAGTCATACCACATCTCATTACTCTTATATTTATTTAAAACCTCTGTAATTAGTGTTTGTTTGCATTATAATGCATTTTAATTTAGATGTCAAGAAATTCGTCCATTCATCTTAACAAATAAAATGATAGTATGATATTTGAAAATACAATAACCAAAGACAGCACGTTTTTATTTCAAAATACTATTAAAAAAGTAAGTAAAATTGCGCTTAATTATAAAATTGAGTTAATTCATTATAAAACCACCAAAAACTTTACAACAATTTAGAGGTTGCCTTTTTATGAAAACAAGAAATGAAATGAAAGAAAAAATAATTTGATAATACTTGTATATACGACATTTTATGTAAGATAATGGACAATTTGAAACAATTATTAGAAAGCATATCATAATGCCTACTCTCTGATTTGCTATCAATCAAAACAAGTCACCATGCATCTATCATTCAATCATTAATAACTTCTTTCTTTAAATCTCTTTGATTGGTGCAAAACGCATATATAATATAGGTCTGTATAATCCTTGGTAGCCCGATAATTCTTCATAGTAAGGAGATAGACCAGGAAGTAACAAATACAGTACGAGGTAAGTTAGCATGGGTTAAGACATTACATGCGGTGCATGGTTAGATTGGCAAAAACTCATTATAGATACCAGGATTGAAATTTTGTACACCAGATTCACGTTTGGTATACAAAAGACTCATCAGTGACGCTCAAATGAAAAAAAGGCCAAATAAAGTACGAAGGCAATGTTACACAGAATACAAAACACGTTAAGTAGTAAATTCTTTGCATGTGTGAAGACGTCGCGAAAAATAATGAAAACAACACATTATAAATTTCAAGCGAACGGAGTAGGGTAAGCCTGGGTAATTTTAATACCTTCTTTGTATAAGTAAAGACATCGGGTGTGGTGCAGTAATAATGTTGGTACCGTAAAACGGATGCATTACAAAGTAAGTACGGTGTAGGTTTAATTTTAGTATCATTAAACGGATTATTAATTTGTTTTTTTTCATTAAAATTTTTAAAATGAAAATGAAATAAGTTGAACATAAAGTTAGTCATTTTATTTTCAGTAGAAAGTTTCCATTTATTCTACATCACACCACCAAGAAAGGAAAATCAAATAGCCTGACATCGTAGTTACATTTAGCCAGGTAATATTTATCTTTGACTAGAAAATATTAAATAAAGGATTATCAATTTTTTCATTTTCGTTTTAATCCGTTGAGTTTTTCTTCATATTCAAAAATTGTATTTACTCTCAGACAGTGTAGTATAAAACTGCAATAAACCATCAAAACTGAATCATACGATGTCCGGTACGAGACTAGTAAAATAGCACACGTTTCATCAAAACAATTTCCCCTCCTATTACATATTATTCTCGAAATATATTTCGTTTTCTGGAAATATAAACAAACATATTTTGTTTTCTAAAAAACAATTACTTTACTTTTTAAAAAAATCTGACAAATCTCGTTTATGAAATGACTTTTAATATGTCACAGTTAAATGAAAATAATCAAAGCTTGGCTAGTATTTGAATTTTTCAAATGGCCTGTCTTTAGATGTTTATAAAATGTTATACGAAATGACATCATCAGTGTTAAGTTTACAGGACCAAATACTCATCAAATGAGCATTGTCCTTTACTACGTGTAAACCATTCTACAATAAATTTGGCTTTATATGTATATTTTTACATACTATCACTGATTTCTTCTTTTTCTTGAGTAAGCTTTATATTAGGAAACACTCTTTTTTCTGACCGTAAGACGAAAGCACGATACGGAAACTACAGGTATATTATCTGCATACATTTTGCCAAAAACAGTGAAAAATTAATGAAAAATGTAACAGATGTATCGTTTTTGACGACACACATAGTAATAAACTCGTCATATATAACAAACTTTAAATTTTGTACGCCAGACGCGCATCTCGTCTACAAAAGACTCATCAGTAACGCTCGAAAAGTCAAAAAGGCCAAATTAAGTACGAAGTTGAAGAGCATTATATACCAAAAATTCCTCTAGGTTTTATCAAATACAGCTAAGGTAATCTGTTTCTGAGGTTATTATTATTGGATTTTAACCGGATATTGCAAATTTATCACCTGCAATATCTTTTGTTTATGTTTTCAGTATGTAGTTCAAAGAAAAAAAGTTTCGTAAAACAAAAGTAAGATAATTCTTTCCACCCTAGTTTCATTTTAAGAGACAAATGTTTCAATCATTCTTTTATAGTTTTATTTTACTTTTAAAAATTCCAGGATAATGATACTTGGAACACCTGTGGTATCTGTGATAGTCAAGGTACCACTATTTGTTGCAGTTCTTATTTCAAATACCTTTGTGATAACTATATGGATGTCTCCAAAGGTCAGATCACCCATAACAGTTCTTTTGTCTACAATAGCAGTTTGTGACCTGTTGACTTTTTGCTGTGGAACAATCTACACAGTTTCAGATTATATTGGCGGCAAAACACTGAGGCCAACCTATTGCTATTTAACAAAGATCACGATGGAGTTTGCTTACATATGGCATTCCATGTCTATATTTTCTACTACATTTTTAGCAATACAACGATGTGTGGTATGTGCATTTCCTTTTGCCGGTCCACGAATGTGCGGAATGAAATCAACAAAAATATTTGCATTTGCCTTTTTTATCGTAGCCTTTCTTCAAGCACTGCCTGATTTGATGATCCGTAACATTGAACATTTTGAAATAACAACTACAGAAAATATAACAGCCTTAAAATGCAGACCAAATTTTGTACTAGGTGAACATGTTATGTCCAAAATCTACATCGTATATTATGAATATCAATTATTTGTTCTAAGTTTGGCTCCCGCAATCATCATAACTTTTTGTATGGTTGTTATCTTGATAACAGTCAACCGGCGTAAATTAGTAACAGGGCAGTCGTCAGACCAAAGAAGTAAAATAAGAACAACAATTATGTTGGTGATGATCATGTTCATTTTCGTAGTTGGTGAGTTTCCAGGTACTCTGTACTCGATATATGCAAGTTTTTTACCGAACAAGTTCACCTGGTTACGCACTACAACAGGTGTTTGGTTCCTTAATATGTTTATGGCCATATCATACCTCGTTAATATTTGGGTGTATATTGCTATGTCCAAGCTATTTAGGGAACGCTTTTTCGAATTGTTTTGCCGTTTAAAGGTCAAACAAAGAACAAGTACTAACCAGATGTTGGGCACACCTAGGGCTTTCTAGTATTTAATGTCAATGGAATGTTTTGTAAAAAATTATCAGTAAGAATCCAAATGCATTTTTTGGAATGAACATCACAGTAGGTGTCCGGCTTGTTTGGTGTTTTTCGTATAACTTTATCAGGTTTTTCGAGTGTGTCCATGTTTATTCGCGTGGACATGATGTAAAATATAAACAAACAGACTTCTTTTCTAGAAGGACATGAAACTGAAGCTTGAAATAAATATATAAAGTACGTTATCATTAACCATATATCATTTTGAGTTATAAAAGTTAAATATATCCTTAAAATGCGTTTATTCCAAAATGAAGAATAATTTTTAATTCCTTTTTATACCCATACGTAAACAAAAATCAAAGGGAATACTTCTATATAATATATATTTCCTCACATTTACAAACGGTCTACAAAAGTACTTATAATTGCATTATTTTGTAAATAGAAAAATTGTCGTATGTCCGAATTTTGTTCGAGAAATCTGGGTGTTTTATCGAGTAAATGAACAAAATTTCTTAGGGCTAAAATGTGATTTGTCAATGCATTCACGTTTTAAAAATAATGAAAAAGTATCAATTTTTGTATAGGTTTTTTTGTGCCACATCTACTAATCGTGCGTTTGTGTTCTTTTTGACAGAAAACACAGATTAGATGCTTTTTTACAATTTTTCTAGATGGAAACAGTTCTTTTATTTTAAAATTATCTAATGAACTTGGTCAAAGACATTAACCTACATAAACAAGCGCGGTGTATGAATATATTTATCTCATTTTTGTTTTGTTATTTCCGTTATTATTCTCTGTACAGGGGATTCAATCATAGCTGATATATTATTTATTGTATCATGTATTACACTCAATGAAGATTTAACTGCCATTAAAGTAAGTGTGCGACAACTGATATAAACATGATTTCGCAATCAGAATCCTTCAACATCATCTAAAATATTGTGCCAAATCGGTTCCATGGAAAGTATTTCCAGTTTTTTAAAGATGTGATCACCAGATTGGTTCCACTTTAAGTTTCCATTTTGGAATCTATCATACCTATCTTATTTTTATTAAGGGGGAGGGTAGGGGTAGCTGTTCCCTAATTGATCTTTACTTCCTTGCCGACATCCTTTATTGCAAGATTTTAGTTCTTTCTCTACCAGGAATACAGCTGGGCATTAAATGATATTGGTTTGGATTCCAAGTTGTCTCGACCGCTCAACCTTCCCCTGACCTGGGACAGCACAACATAGAAACAAACTGTAAAAATCAATTGCAAAATTGGCTTAACTCAAAAGATCGGTACGAGACACCAGCACAACTAACATAAACACAAAAGACACCAAGCACCGAAATAAGAATAATGAAAGCTAGTTCGAATCCAATTAAAACTACCGAACTTAATAAATCATGTTCTCTCAGACTAAAGTATCAATCAGTATACATCGAACCGATTTAGTTTAAAGATGTCAAAAACAGTCTGAGAAACGCATGACATTGTGCAATGCCAAAAATATAAGTAAAAAGTATCGACAGGAAGAAGGATCATGAGTTCTCATAAATGTAAATATATCGCAATATATATTTAGTTATGTTTTAATTTTTCAAAACAAAATTAATGTTAGTACCGATAAAAACAATATTTAAATATTTTACTACTGTTTTAAATTGATAACCTTAAGGAATAAGTTTAGTCGAACGATTCATTATTTTTCATGGATCGTGTCTAAATCTACGTGCTTTATAAACACTATTATTGTTTTTGAGTCTATTGTGATTATGTTTAAGTATCCTTCACTTCACTAAATAATAAATTTAAAGTAAATAATAAGGGCCCTACATTCATTCTTTGTTGTTTAAATTTAATTTGCAAAACTCGGACCAGTTTTGAAAAAAACCGGACGTAAAAAAAAAACTTCACGACGTCAATAATTTAATTTTAAAAGAAATAGAAGGTAAATATGTATCGATTCTGCTCAAAACTAGTATTTATTTAAAACAAAATAAGTTGGACGAACATGATTGATACTGACGAATTCAGACTAAATCACATGTCAGTTTTTTTAGAAGAAAAAACCCGGTATCAGGTCTCCACTCGAAAAAAATGACCAATCCACGCAAAACCTCAATCCCCACAGGACACTATACCTACTGTGATGATCGTGTGCGCATAATTTCCATAAAATGCAAGTAAATTAATTTCCATGTATATTGCAGATTGTTTTCTCTTTTTCGACTGAGTATGTAGTGTCATGGTAATAAATTTAGCAACTTCTCACTTGTAGCGGAAGTTTAATGTTTTCATTTTAATATTATAAACTTCTTATCGAAAAGACTATTCAAATATGAGTGATATTAATAAGTTGTGACTGCAGTTGAAAAGATCTTAAGACACGTGTGAAAACGGCAGATTATGCCGTGTGCAGCTAAAATGTCTCATATATTCAATGTATTTTATTGTTAGCCTCTAGCTTAAGATGTTCCTTTTTTATTATTAAAATTATTAAAATGTTAATGTGTTGTATTACAGTATCTACCAGCTAGGTCATACGTATCTTATAAGATTAAACAATACCGTTTGTTAAATTATCAATAGTTTTGACTCAGTTCGAATTAAAACTTTTACACTACTACTTTCTCTGAAAATCATTATTATAGCAGGAGATGTGTGGACGATGTGATATTTGTTATTGCTCAAACATCATATAAAAGATGAAACGTGATCAAAACAAAGACAACAAGCAACACCGTGTCATGGAAAACCATGTGCAATTTGTCTAATGGCTGTCATGTAAGTGATCCATATCCGTTTCTTAAGAAAAAAGTGGGATTACTAAATGCTAAACATATATAGTAAATATCAAATGTATTTTCCGACTGTGGACCTCAACCATTATGCAAATGTGAATACCTTTAATAATCGTTATGGTTATGAAACGTCAAATATACAAATATTCCATATTTTAGAACAGAGTAGTTTAAACTTATTTCTATTATTTGCGGTCGTTAAACGTAAGCACTGGTATTTATCAAATGTGTACGACTTTTGTCAAAAAAATACTTGGGAAGTACGAATTGTTTGCATATAAATGCTACGCTTCAGCTCATGATTCTAATCTTTGTCAGTTATGTACCTGTAATGAACATGAAAATATTTTTCACTTAATGTTTCACTGTCCAACTTTCTCATCTCTTCAGAAAAGATTCAACAATGAGTTAACACATTTACAATAAAAATAAATAAAAGTAATGACGTTAATAAGTAAACTGAAATTGATGGTTCGTTTAATCCTCTTCACTAAATTACCCTGTACCAGAGAAAAAATGAAAGGCCTCGTGGTTACATAATTGTACTTATACTGAATTTCTGGCCCTTTGGCCAGCTATACGTTCGTTCAGTAGTCAAAATCTACGTAACCCTTCTTTGTAGATACGATGTTTAAACACTGTTTACTCAATAATGAAAGCTGAGTTAACATTGTTGTGAAATGTGTGATGTCATTCACTCGTATTTGAAGACCTTCCATTTATAGGTTTTATATAAATAGATGACAAACACAAAAGTTTTAACAAAAATAGCTCCAAGATAAATTCAAAAAGGGGATCTCATATATGACAGTTGTTTATAGTTCGGTTATACCGACAAAATTGGGCGAGGAACCCAAATTACTATCAGACATACATGTTTAATGTGACTAATTTGGATCCAGCAGCCGAAACTGTGTAAACATACATCACAGACATACAACACAACTGACTACAAATTAAAAAACACATGCAAGTAAATCTGATAAATACGCCACCATAAAAACGTTATTTTAGTTGATAGTAAATCTGACAAAGATGATAACAAAAAAGTTATTGTAGTTGAAAGTAAATCTGATAAAGAGAGGCAAAAAATATTAAAGGAACATTAAAACTTGAAAATAACGCCACGGCAAAGAAAGAAGAAGACCAAAAGACAAACAACAGTATACAAACACAACATAGAAAACTATAGACTGAGCAACACGAACCCCACAAAAAACAGGGGGTGATCTCAGGTGCTCCACATGTGGCACCCATCGTGTTGCTCATGTAAGTACAAACCCGGTGATAAGTTTAATTTGGAAATTTTGTATTGTGTACATCTTTCCCACATTTTTTGTTTGAATTCGAGTTTTCACCCCAAACACATGTGCATGTGCCTTTCCCAAGTCAGTTGTAACTTCGTCACGGTTGATTTCAGTCTTTAGTTATTGGTGTTTTTGTACTGAAAAATTTTGTGATACGTCAGCTTTTTGGTTTTCAAATTATTCACATGATGGGAGGATCAAGAGCTTTGACATAGGGTACAGATAATCTGAAAAAAAGAGGCGGCAGATTCCAAAGGGGACATTCAAAATAAATAAGCCGAAGAAGAACTGACAACTCTAAGGCTAATACTAAAAAGGACAAAAAGACGAACATCACATCTCTACAAAACACTACATAGAAAATAACTCGGGTGATACGGAAAGGTAAACAGTTTTTTGACCTATAATGGTTTACTTTTATAAATTTTGACTTGGATGGAGAGTTGTCTCATTGGCACTCATACCACATCTTCTTATATCTACTTGCACCACGCGTGGCACATATCATGATGCTCATGCAAGAACAAATACGATAAGTGTCATCGATCGGTGATGTAAAATCAAGAAAAGGAAGACGACATTATGGTTACGACAATTTGAAAATACCTATTATCACTAGAAATAACGTGGCAATCTGGATATTACATGTGAATTGGGAAGTAGCACAAATTTAACAAACAGGCTAAGACTTGAAGTAGTCAATATTGAGATCCTGCAACACGTATTTATAATTGAAAGTTATTGATAATAATATTTAAGCCATACATGAAATTCTATTTTTTCCTTAATTTCCTAAATTTTATACAAATTTAATTCAATTATTTACAAAAGTGACAAAACAACTTATGTTATTCAGCACTATACAGTTGTTGTTAAGTTAGTTTCAATACATTATGGCAAATTTTATATGTTTTTTTTTGTAAAATTTTGCATTGAAGAACATCGTTAATCAATATGAATTCATTTGTATCTAAAATACAAAACATAGATTTATTTCAATTTGAAATTTGTTAAGAATTTCATTCTTATTCACTTTTGCCATACTTATTTAGAATTTGGTAAACATCTTCTAAAAAACTGAAGTTTTAGACCATCATAGGCACTTAGACATGCTAAAATGAACCACTAAGTCCACAAACAAAGCTGTCATACTGTTAATTTTGGTAAAGAATTGAAGACTTCTTGAAATTGGTCCTAGTGTGAAATAATTTCATGGGAGAATTAAAAGTCGTCATTCCCTTTACAAAAACTAGAACGTTGACATATGATGTTATTTCATGATTGTTCAAAGATATCATTCCGTCTTTCAAAATCATATATACATATATATATATATTATTTATTTCATGCAGCAGTGTGACATTGTCCGGTCTAACTTTAAAGTACACAATAGATATTCACATTTTTACCATTTATAATGTCATGATAATCTCAAAATACAAGTTTATCAACAAATAGGTTATTGGGGGTAAACGTCAATGAGATATCGATCCAACAACACTAAAATTCAAATAGAATCCTGATAGCAACATGCATTCCCGGAGTCATTTATAGCTCCCTATACGGTATTATGTTTGCTCACTGCTGACAGTCATGCAGTGTCCTGTAATTGTTTGTAATTTATCCTTTCGTTTAAGTGGATAGTTCATCTCATCGACAATCATACACACGTGATCATACTACATCTTACTTTTATATTTTACAGTTGACAGGAGTATGTACAACAAATTTTGTATGTCAAGCTCTGGGTAGTCTAAAAAGGTTGAGAATAAATTAAATAAATCCACCATTAACCATGTCAACACCATATTCTTCCAATACATGTAACAAAAGCATTACATGAAAATACTTTATACATTTTGTGCTTCCGAAGCGCTTTTCTAGATTTACCATCATCAGGAACTCTCTAACATAATCATTTGAAAGCCAGGGATGTATAAATATGTAAATACATTTAAGATATGACATAAGATAACCACTGACTAAGTTTCTGACTTTGAACATGCACATGAATATATGGCGAGATTTAGATAGTTTCCTGAGAGATCTTTATTAAAACCCTCTCCTCTAAACTGGATGCATGTAACGTTTGATTGTGTGAACATGTTGTATATGACTGATAAATACAGTAAAAACTCAAACTTTGTAATATTTTATTTCGGTTACTTCATTAATGATTTTCTACATTTATAAAAAGCCGATTAATAGACCGACCTGTCTTTGATGTATGGAATGGTTTTGAATAGTACGTACTGGGGAATACTCTATGTCTGTACCAAGTCAGGAATATGACAGTGTTTTCCATTCGTTTGATGTGTTTGAGCTTTTGATTTTGCCATTTGATAAGTGACTTTCCGTTTTGAATTTTCCTTGGAGTTCGGTATTTTTGTTATTTTACTTTTTTTATATGCCAGAAATAAATTTGTTATTTTAACGTCGTTCTATTTTCTCCTGAATTTAATTTCTTAGATAATTAAAGGGTGTCATACCATTTAGAAATCTATGATAGTCACATTCTAACTTTAATCGTTTCTCTAATGATGATCGTGTTTTATTATGCTTTCAGAATTTTGAAAACTTCAAAGATAATAACAACGGCGAATTTTAATAAACTGGTTGAAACATGAGTAAATTGTATCATAAATGCATATGAATGCATTTTATGTTTTTGATCTATGATATACGCAATATACCCTATTATTACTATAGTATATTGAAAGGATTTTGTTTTTAAAGAAGGATGACAACTTCGAATTCTGTCCAAACTGACTTGAAAGATTTTTGTCGTTCATTTATATAAAGTTTAAGGGAAAAATGGATCTTTTGTCTAGCCTATTTTCTAAAATGTTATTGGCCCTCTTCACGTGTATACGATTAGTTGATGACTAGTGCATATGTTTAAAAGGCATAGCTACTATCGACAAATATTAGAAATACGCCCCCTGAAGTCAAAGCCAGAAGCCGTATCTTGCTGTGAGAAACATGCATTAGTTAATTAGCCAGAGAGAGGTGAAAGATAATAAAGTGACATTCAAACTCATAAGTCGAAAATAAACTGACAACGCCATGGCCAAAAAAAGAAAAATACCAAAAGACCAAGTGTCAAAAAAGCAGCAATACAAACGTTTTTTAGTTCACACATGCAATAAGACGGTAAGACGTAATATTGATATTCTATACTTAATAAATATGTACAACATCGCGGATAGGAAAGCAGAATACCTGATTTGCTTAATTCAAAGTCATATCTTAACAAGAATTTTAAATGCTTGAGAGGATACTTGATTGCATTTTTGTAATGGCAAGTTTGTACAAAATATGTTCATATGGTTTGTGCTACTTTTTCAACACTGGCCCAGGTTATGGAAAGGGTTGAGCGCCTGTCCCGATCCAGGTGCTCGTTATCTATTGAGTTTCCTTTATTCCTGTCTACCGTAATTATTATTTTTTTCAATTTTGCTTTAAGCACATATTGTCTACCCGGAGCCTTTTATAGCTTATTATATGGTATCGGGTTTGTTCATTGATGAAGGTCGTATGGTGATCAGAAGTGTTCACGTTATCGTGATTGGATATTGGTCTCATTGGCAATCATACCACATCTCATTACTTTTATATTTATTTAAAACCTCTGTAATTAGTGTTTGTTAGCATCATAATGTATTTTAATATAGTGGTCTAGAAATTCGTCGATAAATCTTAACAAATAAAATGATATTTTGATAAAATACAATAACCAAAGACAGCACATTTTTATTTGAAAATACCTAATATTATAAAAAAAAGTTACGTAAAATTGCGTTTAATTATAAAATTGAGTTAATTCATTAAAAATCTAAAAAGTTTACTACAATTTAGAGGTTGCCTTTTTCTGAAAACAAAAATGAAATAAAAGAAAATTTAACATAATAATACTTGTATATATGACGTTTTATGTAAGATAATGGACAATTTGACATCAATTAGAAAGCATATCATAATACATACTCTCTGATTAGCTATCAATCAAAACAAGTCACCATGCATCTATCATTCAGTTATTAATTACTCTTCTTGAAATCTCTTTGATAGGTGTAAAACGCATATGTTGTATAATATAGGTCTGTATAATCCTTAGTAACTCGATTATTCTTCATAGTAAGGAAATAGACATAGGAAGTAATAAAGCTTAGCCTGGGAAAAGATATCACGTGCGGTGCATGGTTAGATTGGCAATAAAATCGTCATAGATACCAGGATTGAAATTTTGTACATCAGACGCACGTTTGGTATACAAAAGACGCATCAGTGACGGTCAAATAAAAAAAGTAAAAAGGCCAAATAAAGTATGAAGGCAATGTTACACAGAATACAGTACACGTTCAGTAGTAAATTCTTTGTTTGCATATGTAAAGACGTTGCGAACGGAGTAAGGTAAGCCTTGGTAATTTTAATCGAATACATTACGAGGTAAGTTATACCTTCTTTGTATGTGTAAAGACATCGGGTATTGTGCAGTAATACATCTGGTAACGTAACATTTTTAGTAACATTAAACGGACTTTTAATTTGTTTTTTTTTTAATATTTTTTTAAAAATAGAAATGAAATCAGTTGAACATGAAGTTTAGTCACATTAAAAAGTAAAATCACAAAAATACTGAACTCCATGGAAAATTCAAAAAGGAAAGTTCCTAATCAAATGGCAAAATCAAAAGCGCAAACACATCAAACGAATGGATAACAACTGTCATATTCCTGACTTGGTACAGGCATTTTCTTATGTAGAAAATGGTGGATTGAACCTGGTTTTTAGCAAGCTATTTTATTTGTTTTTTTTCAATAAATTTTTAAAAATGAAAATAAAATCAGTTGAATATAAAGTTGGTCATTTTATTTTCAGTAGAAAGCTTCCATTTTTTCTAAATCACACCACCAAGAAAGGAAAATCGAATAGCCTGACATTGTAGATACATTTAACCAGGTAATAATTATCTTTGACTAGAAAATATTAAATAAAGGATTTTGCATTTTTTATATTTTCGTTTTCCTCCGTTGAATTTTTTATTCATATTCAAAAATTTCATTTACTCTCAAACAGTATAGTATAAAGCTGCAATAAACTATCGAAACTATTTCATAAGATGTCCGGTAGGAGACTGGTAAAATAAAACACGTTTCATCAAAATAATTTTCCCTCCCATTACATATTATTCTCGAAATATATTTCGACTTCAAGAAATATAAACAAATATATTGTGTTTTCTTAAAATCAATTATTGTTTATTTAAATGCACGCAACATAGTTTGTTCCAAAGAATAATAATTCGTTGCCTCGAATTATAAAGCTTCTTCGAATAAAATCAGACAGTTGTTATTGCATTTTGTAGCACAGATGTTTACCAAAGAGAAATTTAAACTGAAGTATGTTTTGTGTTTATCTATTTACTTGCAAAAAAGAAAGATGATGCGACACTTGTGTTCTTTGTTTCTATTTATTTAGCCAAAATGTTCAAACAATTACCCTACTTTTAAAACAAATCTGACAAATCTCGCTTATGAAATCACTTTCAATATGTTACAGTTAAATTAAATCATCAAAGCTTGGCTAGTATTTGCATGTTTCTAAATGGCTCGTCTTTAGATGCTTATAGAATGTTATACAAAATTACATCAATGTTAATTTTTGGTGAATTTACAGAACCAAATAATCCCCAAAATGAGGATTGTCCCTTACTACGTGTAAACCATTCTACAATAGATTTTGGCTTTATATGTATATTTTTACGTACTATCAACGATTTCTTTTTCTTGAGTACGTTTCTGACCATAAGACGAACGCACGATAAGGAAACTACAGGAATAATATTTACATACATTTTGGCATAAAACAGTGAAAATTGTAATAAAAAGATATAACAGATTTATTGTTATAGATGACACATAGTAATAAACTCATCATAGATAACAAGCTTTAAATTGTGTACGCCAGACGCACGTCTCGTCTACAAAAGACTTATCAGTGACGCTCGAAAGATAAAAAGGCCAAATTAAGTACGAAGTTGAAGAGCACTATACACTAAAAATTCAGAAAGGTTTTATCAAATACAGCGAAGGTAATCTATTCTTAAGGTTATTATTATTGGATTTTAACCGAAATTTATCACCTGTGAAAGCTTCTGTATATGTGTTCAGTTATGTAGTTCAAAGAATAAACAGTTACGTAAAACAAAAGTAAGATAACTCTTTCCACCCTAGTTTCATTTTAAGAGACGAATGTTACAATCATTCTTTTATATTTTTATTTTACTTTTAAACAAATTCCTGGGAAAAAGATACTTGGGACACCTGTGGTATCTGTGATAGTCAAGGTACCATTATTCGTTGCAGTTCTTATTTCAAATACCTTTGTGATAGCTATATGGATGTCTCCAAAGGTCAGATCATCCATAACAGTTCTTTTGTCTACAATAGCAGTTTGTTGGTGAGGCAATCTTATTGCTATTTAACAAAGATCACGATGGAGTTTGCTTACATATGGCATTCCGTGTCTATATGTTCTACTACATTTTTAGCAGTACAACGATGTATGGTATGCTCATTTCCTTTTGCTGGTCCACGAATGTGTGGAATGAAATCAACAAAAATCTTTATATCTGCCTTTCTTGTCGTAGCATTGCTCCCAGCACTGCCTGTTTTGATGATCCGCAACATTGAACACTTTGAAATAACAACTACAGAAAATGTAACAACCTTAAAATGCAAATCAAATCATGTTGTAGGTGAACATCTAATGTTCAAGATCTACATCGTATATTATGAATATCAATTATCTGTTCTCAGTTTGGCTCCCGCAATTATCATAACTTTTTGTATGGTTGTTATCTTGATAACAGTGAACCGGCGTAAATTTGCAACATGGCAGTCGTAAGATCAACGGAGTAAAATAAGAACAACAATTATGTTGGTGATGATCATGTTCATTTTCGTAGTTGGCGAGTTTCCAGGTACTCTCTACTCGAGTGTGTCCATGTTTTTTTTTCGCGTCGACATGATATAAAATGTAAACAAACAGACTTCTTTTCTAGAAGGACATGAAACTGACGCTTAAAATAAATATATAAAGTACGTTATCATTAACCATATATTATTTTGAATTATAAAAGTGAATTATATCCTTAAAATACATATATTCCAAAATATAGAATAATTTTAAAGTCCTTTTCATACACAAACGAAAGCAAAAATCATAGGAAATGCTTCCATATAATCTATATTTCCTTACATTTACAAGCTTCCATATAATCTATATTTCCTTACATTTACAAGCTACTATATTTCTTTACAAATATAATACTTGTAATTGCATGAATCTATATTATATTTTGTAAATACAATTTAACTTTACAAAAGTATGTCCGGTATTGTTTTACAATAATTTTCGTATGTCGTTTTTTCGAGTGCAGTCCATGTTTAATCGAGAAAATAAACAAAATTCTTAAGAGCTAAATTGTGATTTGTCAATGCATTTACGTTTTGAAAATAATGAAAAAGTGTCATTCTTTTGTATAGGTTGTTTTGTGGCACATCTTTTAAGCGTGCGTGTGTGTTCTTTTTGACAGAAAACACAGATTAGATACTTTTTTTTTACTATATTTCTAGATGGACACAAGTGTTCTATTTTAAAAAATTGAAAACAACACGTTTAATAATTTCATGCGTCCGAAGCGCTTTTCTGGATTTACCTTCATCAGGAACGCTCAATGCCAAACATTTGAAATCCGAGGGATGCATAAGTACCGAAACAGTTGAAGAGCTATGACAAAAATACCTAAAAAAAAATAGCTAAATTCATCTAAGGTCAACTTTGCCTGAGGGAGTTGAAACCTTAGTTTCTTTATAATTTAAAAATTTATAAACGGACAATTTTAGAAAAGTTTGTTATAAATCAAGTCAGTACCGAAGTACTGACTACTGAGCTGATGATACCCTCGGGACTGATAGTCCACCAGCAGAGGTATCGACCCAGTGATGTAAAATTGAAAACAACGCGTTTAATAATTTCATGCGTCCGAAGCGCTTTTCTGGATTTACCTTCATCAGGAACGCTCAATGCCAAACATTTGAAATCCGAGGGATGCATAAGTACCGAAACAGTTGAAGAGCTATGACAAAATACCTAAAAAAAAATAGCCAAATTCATCTAAGGTCAACTTTGCCTGAGGGAGTTGAAACCTTAGTTTTTTTTATAATTTAAAAATTTATAAACGGACAATTTAGAAAAGTTTGTTATAAATCAAGTCAGTACCGAAGTACTGACTACTGAGCTGATGATACCCTCGGGGACTGATAGTCCACCAGCAGAGGTATCGACCCAGTGATGTAAAAAATTGAAAACAACGCGTTTAATAATTTCATGCGTCCGAAGCGCTTTTCTGGATTTACCTTCATCAGGAACGCTCAATGCCAAACATTTGAAATCCGAGAGATGCATAAGTACCGAAACAGTTGAAGAGCTATGACAAAAATACCTAAAAAAATAGCCAAATTCATCTAAGGTCAACTTTGCCTGAGGGAGTTGAAACCTTAGTTTCTTTATAATTTAAAAATTTATAAACGGACAATTTTAGAAAAGTTTGTTATAAATCAAGTCAGTACCGAAGTACTGACTACTGAGCTGATGATACCCTCGGGAACTGATAGTCCACCAGCAGAGGTATCGACCCAGTGATGTAAAAAATTGAAAACAACACGTTTAATATTAAATTCACCACAGAACTTGGTCAAAGACATTAACCTACCTAAACAAGCGTGGTGTACGAATATTTTTATCTCATTTTGTTGTTATTTCCGTTAAAGGGGATTCAATCATAGCGTATATTTTATTTATTGTATTATGTATTACACTCCATTTAGATTTAACTGCCATTAAACTAAGTCTGTGACAACTGATATAAACATTATTTCGCAATCAGAATCCTTCAACATCATCGGAATTATTTTTCGTCCGTAGAAAGCATTTCCATTTTTTAAGATGTGATCACCACATGGGATCAACAATTTGTTTTCATTTTGGTATCTAACATACCTATCTTTTTGTATAAAGGGGGAGGGTAGGGGTAGCATGTTGGTGCTTCCTCTTCCAGGAATACAACTGGGTATTAAATGGTATTGGTTTAGATACCAAGTTGTCTCGACCGCTCAACCTTCCCCTGACCTGAGACAGCACAACATAGCAACAAACTCTACAATCAGTTGCAATGATTGGCTTAACTCAACAATTCGGTACGAGAAACGCATGACCTTGTGCATTTCCAAAATATAAGTAAAAAGTATCGACAGGATGTAGGATCATGAGTTCTCGATGATGTAAATATGTACATGTTATCTGGGTGTGGATATATAGATATAGATAAAATATCAGCCCGCGAGCCAGAATATGAAGCTAAATGTCGAGTGAGCGTAGCGAACATGCCATTTAGCTTCATATTCTGTCGAGAGGGTTGATATTTTTCAATATCTATACAATCCACATTTAGATAACATTTTTATCATCTTTCAAAGCAATGTTTTTGATCAAAATTTTTTTTTAATAATTTAGCGGGAATTGTTATTACCGGAGTGTCTCTGTTGTTACTAGGCAACACACGTCATCGACATATTAAACCGCGGAACACCTTGCGGCCAAAATACGCAGGGTAAAATATTCCCATTAACTACATGAAGAAAAATGTGTTTTGTGCATGATAATGCATATATTGATGTATAATATTTGAAGTTGATACAAAAAAAAAAAAAAAGAAACAAGGCTTAACGATAGATTGAAAGATCGAAGTATTTCATATCACCAGAAGAAGAAAATTTCTACTCGCTGACTGCTGAACAACTTCTTAGCATACGCGGCACTAAAAAAAATCCAGAAATATCGCATCAAAATGTTATTTGTATCAAGTCTGAGAGTACATGAATATTTGGTAGTTGTTTTTCGTTAGAAGTTAATTTGAGAAAGACAGGTATTGGTAAATTGTCCTTTTTGTAATAATACCTCGACATCTCGCACCTTGTACCCGCCATTTGTACGTGAGAGGACATGGAAGGTAGGTGTTATTTGTGTACAGACTTCCCCACCAAATTGCATTGGGACGGTATTTGGTTCAAGTTATTGGGTACCATTTCCTATAAGTGCTTTGCCTTATGTTATAATTGGGGAAAACATATTTTCCGCGGGTATTTTCTTCCCTGATAAAATTTAAAGGAACAATAACAGAACCAGATCACCTGAATTTTTGAAATGTTTTTCAATATTGCTTCGCTGCATACAGTTGGTCCATGTACATTGATATAAATGTATCATTCTTTTGGTAACTTTGAGTTAAATGATAAGATACATCATGTTTATGATTCTTGCAGAAATGTATATGCTTTCAGTGTATTCAACTAGGTTGCTCAGGGGACAGAGCATCTCTTTATGAGAAGGTCTTAGGTTCAAATTCTAACTTTGTTACACTGAAACAGTAAATACTATGAATGAAATTGTAACATGTTTAACATGTATTAATCATTTAATATTTTGCCTACTTGAGTCTATCTCATGTGAATGATCAATGTACATATAGCCAAGGATTTGTCCTTGATATAGCCAATATAATTATGATTTACACCAGTTTTCACATTGTAACTTGCAACTGATATTTTATATCAATATATGTAGAAAACTAGACCAAATTATCTGTCGTTCAAAAGCTTCTTTTTTTTTTTGGTTGGTGCTTTTGTGTAAAGCTTGTTACACAGTATGTATTTTGATCATTGTTAAAGGCCATATACATGACGGACATGTAAATTGGCTTTCATCTCAAGTTGATAAATCTTTTTTATTGGTGTTTTTATATTGCATCTTCTTATTTTTTGTTATTTGCAGACTGGTTTCAGGTTACATGAAATAAATTGAAGCTAGTAATAATAGGTTGATATGCAAGATGATTTTTTTTGTTTGTTAATTTGCTCTCTTTGCAAATACATTAAATCATAATTGCTTAAAGCAAAAATATTTTTACATTTTCAGTATAAGACTATTTTTATTTTCTTTACACTTGTAGTATGATACTGATACAGTGAGTCTTATTATTTGTAGAGCATCTGGAGAAATTCATATTATTTTAGCAATTGATTTGATACATAAAATACATTTGTTGGTCAGATATTTATTGCGTTTAGTTTTAAAAAGTTGTTAAAGCATACTGAGTAATGAAAATATTGGATAATAGTCCAACAACTAATAAATGAATTGAATGATTATTATATTTTAGAAATCACTATCACTGTCACTGTCAATTACGCATAGACGCTTTCTTTTGTTCTTTTTGTTGTCATCTGAGGGTTGTTGATCTGATGACGATGATGTCCCATTGTTAAAGGTAAAATTGAAATTGAACCATGGAATGTTGCATTGGTGAAAAGACCACTCATTGCGGGATGTAATTTCGAAAAATTAAAATTTCCTTTGTAAATTGACTGTTTACTGTTGTTACTAACAGTTGATTGAGTCTGTGTTGATGTTATTGTCTCTAATACTGGTGAGGTATTTTCTTTATTATCTGATTTAGTAACTGTAGGATGCTGTAATTCTCTTGTTGAAGATAGCATTATAGTTTTTTTTGTTGTTGTTCCAAGCTTGTTTTGGAGTACGACAGCAAACTGTTAACATTTTTGTGTCCTGTTCTTTGTACAATTACTGTGTCTTGCACCCATTGTCTTTTTGTTTTTGGATTGAACCCTTCCTTGCACTATGGCCAGTGAGTCTTTTATCGCTATTGGGTAGTGCTTCCGTGGCCATATCTTTTATTATTTTAGAAACTGATTTAGTTCCAAGTCTTAGGTTTTTGTACCAAAGAATTTTTGATTCATAGTTATTATCCTGAAACGTTGAAGCCTGAATATAAAAAGGGGAATCCTCTTTTTTCATGGTTTCTGGTCTTTTTTGTCGAAAAAGTTTATATTGAAACACAGGACATCTGGTGCGGTCAATTTTGTTTTCCACTGCGATTGGTCCTGATTTTCTTAGATTTGTTATATTTTCGCCCTGTCTTGTTTTTGTCTGCCTTTCACGACAATACTGAAGGTATTCGTCTCCATTTGTGTCAACTTTTAGTGATATATCACCCCAACATAAATTATAATGTTCAGTTACTCCCAACATATATACTGCGTTTATAAGAGAGCGAGGGCTATTTGACCCCATAACTTTTTTCATATAAAATTTGTTGAGATCGTCATCTGTCAAATGGTCTGCAGCATGGGTTTATTACCAAGACCAAGTGATTTTAAGTTTTTAAATTTTGCGCTCAGAGTCTGACGACTTTTGTGGAACTCATCATCAGTTATAATATTACATTCATACTCATTATCCTTTAAATGTCGGCTAATGCTCTGCTGTATTGACTTAAGAGATGATGGTTCATATTCAAAAGTACCATTTGTTTGTTTTTCCTTCGTGGCGCTAAGAGAGAAAAAACTAAGATATCTGTCCAACTGTTGTGGTGGTATTTGTTCAATGTTTCTTTTTTCATCATGTTTTGATTTTAAGAACAATTGGAATATTTTCAAATCAGACTTTGTTTTCTTGGAAGTATTTTTATTAAGTTGCTCTCGAAGGAAGGAGTCTATATATCAGCATCTGTTACATCTCTGAAACGGTCACTCTTTGATGCTTTTGCTAAGGATGTTGTGCCAAAATATGCAGTTTGATCACTGTCAGTTTTAGTGTTGTTGTTTTCTTTTGCATTTTCCTTTTGTTTTTCATTTGTGGCACTTTGTTTTTGAATTTTGTGAACATTTACAGGGAGATATTTATATCTAGTGCTTGAATTTGGTTTTGAAAAGTCCCAGTAACTGCAAGAAGGGCTGTCCATTTCACTTAATAATGTATTTGTGTCTGAATTGTCTCCCGATTCCCATGATTCACTCTCGCTCTCTGTATCAGTGGCCATTTTGTGTGTTTGTTTTGTTTTGTTTTGTTTCAGCAGACGAAATTAGTGCTTTAGACTTGTCTGGAAAAGGGTGTTTGAGCTCTGATAGAACTTTTCATAATTTAATGTAAAATGTGTTAGCTTTTCTGTTATTAAACACAAGTGCATTTAAACAATTTAGATTCAATTTGTTATTGGTTTTACTGTGAATAATTGGTTTATACTGTAAATATAGTTTTAATCGTTAAATTTTCCACCCCCGCTTTGTTGACATTTGTTTCGGTAGACTGATCTCAATGTAGGTCATACCAGGAGTTCATGTAAGGTCACAGAGTTCAATTTAAAAAAAAAAGTAGTCCCGGCAGACGTTATTTAAAATCCGGTGGGACACGTTTTTACTATTGCTTATTCAAGCATAAAAGGTAAATTTGGCAACATAAAAATTGCACAATGCAAAAATTGGTATGCAAGGGTAATTTATTTGGTCAAATCATCTTTGTAAGTGACATGATATCATTACAATAATGGAATAAATGTTGGGAGAATTTGTTGATATTTCCACCTCAAGTTGATAATGTCTCCTCAGAGCACGCGCTATCGTGATACGAGTTTTAAGGATACGTTGAGGAAACAGATTTAGCCGTAGGGAAGGATGATAAATAGTGATAATATAATTTTGGATGTGATACGTCTTCTGGTTGCCTGAAATGTTTTTATCTATCTGCTCATAGACATAATTTTGTCAACTGACCATGGCGTTATCAACGTTTTTTTTTCATGATTTACTCCTTAAATATTCGAAATAACCTCAAACATGTGGTACACATTTAAAATAACTCGCTGCGCGGGTTTTGCAGTGTGCACCACATTTTTGATGTTATTTCTTCATGGACAGAAAAAAATATCACAGTCATTCCTTATATATGTATTAAGTTATGTTTTAATTTTTTCAAAAACAAAATCAATGTTAGTACCGATAAAAACAGTATTTAAAGATTTTACTACTTTTAAGAATAAGTTTATTCGAAGGATCAATTAGTTTTCATGGATCGTGTCTAAATCTACGGGCTTTATAAACAACATTATTGTTGTTTGGTGTCTTCTATGAATATGTTTAAGTATCCTTCAATAAACTAAATAATAAATATAAATTAACCTTTGTTTAAATTTTATTTGCAAAACCCGGACCAGTTTTGAAAAAAAAACGGACGTTTTAAAAAAAACTTCACGATGTCAATAATTTAATTTTAAAAGAAAGAGAATGTAAATATGTATCGATTCTGCTCAAAACTTGTATTTATTTTAACAAAAAGGTGGACGATCATGAATGATACCGATATACTAACGAAATCAGAGTAAATCACATGTCAGTTTTCTTGAGAAAAAAAAACTCGATCTCAGGTCTCCGCTCGAAAAGAAAATCTGACCAATCCACGCAATAACCTCAATCCCAACAGGACACTATACCAACTGTGATCATCGTGTGCGCATTATGTCCATAAAATGTAAGTAAACTAATTTCCATGGATATTGCAGATTGTTTTTTTTCTTCTTCGACTGAGTGTGTAGTGTCATGATAATAGATTGAGCAGCTTCTCACTTGTAGAGGAAGTTTAATGTTTTCATTTTAATATTATCAGTTTCTCATCGAAAAGAATATCCGAATATAAGCGATATTAATAAGTTTGTGACTGCAGTTGAAAAAGATCTAAAGGTACGTGTACTTTTTAAGTGCAAACGGCAGGTTATACCGTGTGCAGCTAAACTGTCTCATAGATTCAATGTATTTTATTGTTAGCCTCTAGCAGGAGATGTGTGGACGATGTGATATTTGTTATTGCTCAGACATTGATCGACGAAACGAGATCAAAACAAAGACAACAAGCAACACCGTGTCAAGGAGAACAATATGCAATTCGTCTAATGGTTGTCATGTAAGTGATACATATCCGTATCTTAAGAAAAAGGGGGGTTATTTAATGCTTAAAATATATACAGTCAAACCTGTATTAAGTATCAAAAATGACCGCTCAAGAGAGGTGACTTTTGAAACGAGCTTCCAAAAAATTCCGATTCCGACATCACCCGTGGCCGGGATCGGGTCAAATTTTTTAGTGTTTTCAGTCGGTAGAGTTGTCGTACTCGCGAGCAGTGAAATAAACTAGAGACTCTAAAGAGCATATGTCGCTCACCAAGCACTATGTATCAAATGTATTTTTCCGACAGCAGGCCTCAACCATTTAGTAAATGGAAACATAAATGTGAATACCTTTGATAAGCATTACGAGTACGACACATCAAATATACAAATATCCAACAATTAAGAAAATAGTCGTTTTACTACTCATACGTTCGTTCAGTAGTAAAAATCTACGTAACATTACTGCAGATACGTTGATGAACGCAACACTGTTTAACCCAATGATTAAAGGTGACTTAAAATTGTTGTGAAATGTGTCATTCACTCGTATTATAGGTATAGCTACAATGAAATACACACAGAAAAGTATTAACAAAAAAAACTAACAAAAAAAAAAAAAAACACTAAGGTAAATTCAAATAGGGGAAGTCCTAAAAAATTGATAAATCAAACGTTAGACTATATATAAATATTGTTTAGACGAATTATATATATAAGTTTAAATTGAAAACAACGTTCAAACCTATGATTGCGTTGGATAAAAACCGCAATTTTTATACGTGTGCATGCAAAACAAATTTCTTGTTAGAGGGGTCTAAATGCAGCACAAACAACATTTTCCAAAAGACCAAAAAGTGAAAAAGTATATTTTAACAAAACGCATTTGACTAGCAGGTCGAACAACAGATGATCTTAAACCCTGCTGAATGCCATTGGCGATTGCCAAATAAACGGATCACCAGATGTAACAAAATGGATCTTAACTATTAATTCAATACCAAACAGAAAACAATAAACTTGCGGAAAAGATGGTATACCGCAAATAAAAGAGGGACGAAAGATACCAGAGGGACAGTCAAACTCATAGATCGAAAACAAACCGACAACACATCTGTGAAACTGTCGTCCTCTGTGAAACAGATATTCCATAACGGTCAATCAAAGAGGGAAGAAAGATACCAGAGGGACACTCAAGCTCATAGATTGAAAATAAGTAAAAGGTGCAAAAATTTGTACACCATATCCGGATTTCGACAATTAATGTCTTTTCAGTGATGTAAGGAATCGAAACGTTATTTGGAAGGCCATATAATTTACCTCAATTTAGGATAGACTCTTGAATTTTGATGAGTCGAAATAGGATGAACGGATCATCTAACCCGAAGGCAAATATAATACTAGCCCAAACGAAAAAATATAAACAAGTCTAAATTGAAAACAACGTTCAAACCTATAATTGCGTTGGATAAAAACCGCAATTTTTATAAGTGTGCATGCGAAACAAATTTCTTGGTAGAGGGGTCTAAATACAGAACAAACAACATTTTCCAAAAGACCAAAAAGTGAAAAGTTCATAAGAAACTTGTGTGTTAAACCTGGTTTTATAGCTAGCTAAACCCATACTTGTATGACATTTGTTTATAGTTTGGTTATATCGACAAAATTAGGTCAGCAACCCAAGCAGACATAATTGTTTAATGTGACAAAACTGTGTAAACATACATCCCAGACATACAACACAACTGACTAACAAACATACAAATAAATCTGACAAAGACGCCACCACAAAAAATATTGTAGTTGATAGTCAATCTGACAAAGATGCCAACAAAAAAGCCATTGTAGTCTGAAAAAGAGAGGCAAAAGAAACCAAAGGGAAATTCAAACAGCTAAGTAAAAAAAAACCGGGGTGATCTCAGGTGCTCCAGAAGGATAAGCAGATCCTCCTCCACATGTAGCACCCGTCGTGTTGCTCATGTAAGTACAAACCTGGTGATAAGTCTAATTCGGTAGCTCACATTCGGGGAGGAGGGCGGTATTGTAGTTAAGACGATTGGAACATATCTGTCGTCATCTGTGAAACAGATATTCCATAACGGTCAATCAAAGAGGGAAGAAAGATACCAGAGGGACAGTCAAACTCATAGATTGAAAATAAACTGACAACGCCATGGCTAAAAATAAAAAGACAAACAGACAAATGATAGTACAGAAGACACAACATAGAAAACTAAAGACTAAGCAACACGAACCCCACCAAAAACTGGGGGTGATCTCAGGTGCTCCGGAAGGGTAAGCAGATCCTGCTCCACATGTGGCATCCGTCGTGTTGCTTATGTTATTACAAATCCGGTAAATAGTCTAATTCGGTAGGTCACATTCGTGAAAAGGGAAGGATATTGTAGTTACGACATAAGGAACATATCCGATATCATCTGTGAAACGGTTAATCCATAACGGTCAATCAACTTGCATGGCGTCAGTAAGATTTTCGAAGGGATGATTTCAACTTCAGCACTTGAAACTCTAGGTTTAAAAGCTTCCTTTTAAGCAGCAACATTCTATCAAGGAAAGCTATCTTACAAACACGCCAGCAATGAAAGTTTTTGTAGTTGATAGTACATTAAGTATTATTCCGTATTAGTATAAATTTTAGTATCGCACCTCTGGACCCACCTGGACCAGGAACGCCAAAGCCAAAACGTGATAGCTGAATGCACAAATACCGAGTCACATCAAGGTTCATACGACCAAGCAGAACATAATAACACATAGGCAAAGAAAGGGAAAACTGTAAAATAAAAAGATACACAACTTCAGTACCTAGAATCTATAACTCAAGACCATCTTATATTATTTGTGAAGGAGACACAGACAATTTATCTATTAGGACTTGATATTTTCCGATTAATGTTTTGAGAAAAAGAACTAAAACCCTGCCTCATACTTTTTTGCTCAAGAAAACGATGGCTTTTACAAAGTCTGAGTTGAAGCTGTAGATATCGTATGAGTTGAGAAATTAATACTCCATACGCAAGTGAAGTTGGTATATTGCTGCTAAGGTGAGGAAAATTTAAAATTACAAAATTGAAATCGTCTCATTTGTCATAGGTTCTGGTACTGAGATGACCGATGTAGGCAAATTCGAGGTATATGACTAGAAATAAGGCGAAGGAGGCTGTATGTTTTTTTTTAATCTCTAGTTCAGAAGGATATATTAATGGGACCCAATCAGAAAAATTTGAATCGTAAATGGAAAGAACATGTGAAATTTAAATTTTGAATCGTGTACATCTATCACATATTTTTTGGTTCGAATTCTACTTTTCACCCCCAACACATGTGCATGTGTCTTTCCCAAGTCAGTTAAAACTTCGCCAGGTGTGATTTCAGTCTTTAGTTATTATATTTAAGACTTGGTATCATTTTGTGATGACGTGATCTATTTTTTTTTTCAATCTATCCATTAGGGTTGGGAATCAAGAGCTTTGAAAGAGGATACAGATGTTCTGAAAAAGAAAACAAGAGGCAGCAGATTCCAAGGGGACATTTAAAATACATTAGTCGAAGAAAAACTGACAACTCCAAGGCAAAATTACGAACACGTCTACAAAACACTTCATAGAAAAATAAAGACTGAATAACACGAACCCCTACTAAAAATGTGGGATGAACTCAGGTAATCCGGAAAGTTAAACAGTTCCTGCTCCATGCATGGTATGGTTCATGGTGCTCAAACAAGTACAAATACGATGATAAGTCTAATTCGGCGGTATCAAATCAAGAAAAGAAGACGACAGTATTGTTACGACAATTGAAAAATACCTTTTGTCATCAGTGATAACGTGGCTATTTGGATATTACCTGCGAATGGGGATTTGGCACATGTTGAATTAAGAGGCTTAGACTTGGAAGCAGTCAATATTGAGATCCTGCAACACGTGTTTGTAATTGAAAATTATTGATAATGATATTATAGCCATACATGAAATTATATTTTTCCAAAATTTCATTTGATAAAATTAATATGAATTTAATTCAACTATTTAAAAAGGTGACAAAACATCTAATGTTATTCAGCACTATACAGTTGTTGTTAAGTTAGTTTCAATACATTATGGCAAATTTTATATGATTTTTTGTAAAATTTTGCAATGAAGAACATCGTTTATCAGCATGAATTCATTTGTATCTAAAATACAAAACATAGAATTATTTCAATTTGAAGTTGGTTAAGAATTTCATTCTTATTTACTTTTCCTCTACCTGTTAAGAATTTGGTAATAATCTTTAAAAAAACTGAAGTTTAATGCCATCATAGGCATTTTAACCTCATTAAGTTGATAATATGCTAAAATGAACCGCAAAGTACACAAATAATGCTGTCATACTGTTAATTTTGGTAAAGATTGGAAGACTTCTTAAAATTGGTCCTAGTGTGAATAAATTCAGAGGAGAATTGGCCCTTCTTTTTTCAAGGTCGTCATTGCCTTTTGACAAATTTAAATTTAAATGTTAACTGCCACAAATGTTCGAAAACTACCACGTATACATATGTTGTTATTTCATGATTGTTCGAAGATCTCATTCCATCCTGCAACATATTTCAAAATAATAAATATATATATATATATTTTTTATGCAGCAGCGTGAAATTGTCTAAACTCCCTTTAAAATTACAAAATAGCTGCCCACAATTTTTACCAAAAATAGTTCATTGATAATCCCTACATTCAAGTTTATAAACAAAGAGGACATTGGGTATACGTTAATGAGATAACAACCCTACAACACTAATACTCAAATGGCATCCAGATAGCAACATGCCATCCCGGGGTCGTTTATAGCTTACTATATAGAATGGTGTTTGCTCATTGCTGATAGTCGAACAGTGTCCTGTAATTGTTCAAATCTTTGTCTTTCAGTTAAAGTTGATAATTATCTCATTGACAATCATACCACATCTCCTTATTTTTAAATTGAACAGTTGACAGGAGTATGTACAATACATTGAGTATGTCAAGCTCTGAGTAGTCTTAAAGGGATGATAATGAATTAAATAAATCCACCATGTCAACACCATATTCTTCCAATATCAAAAGTATTAAATGAAAATAAAACTTAATAAATTTCGTTCTTTTCTTGATTTATCTTCATCAGAAACACTCAAACATAAACATTTGAAAGCCAGGGATTTAAAAATATGTAAATATACTAAGATATGATATAAGATAACCACTGACCAGGTTTTTACTTTGGACATGCACATACATATGTTGCGAGGTTTCACTAGTTTCACGAGTAATATTTTCTAAAACCCCTCCCCTTTAATCTGGTATGTAACGTTCGGATTGTTTTAACATGTTGTATGTATCTGACCGTTTAATACAGTAAAAAACCTTAAAAACTTTAACCACAGACTGAATCTAAATGTTGAAGCCGCCGACGACCACGGAAGCGCTAGGATCGTTATGTCTCGCTTTCCCTAAAATTTACAATATTTTATTACAGTTTCATTTGATTTACATCATTAATGACTTTCTACATTTACCTTAAGCTGATAGACCGACCTGTATTAGAGGTATGGTATAATTTTGATTATGACGAAATTGTCATTTTTACTTCGGTCTGTTTTTACCTGAATTTAATTCCTTAGATTATCAAAGGTTGTCATACCATTTATCTATCATTTTCTTACTTTAATTGTTTCTCTCTAATGATGATCGTTGTCAGAATTTCAAAGACAATAACGACGGCGAATTTATTAAAATGTTAATAAAATTGTTATGTAAATTATCTCATAAATGCATATGAATGCAGTGTATCCGTTGATATATGGTATACGTAATATATCCTGTTATTACTATGGTATATTGAAATGATTTTTTTGTGAAGAAGGACTTCGGTCCAAACTTATTTGAAAGATTTTTGTCGTTCATTTATACAAAGTCTATGCATTAAAATGATGGAAACGAATAGCAATAAAGAAAATACAATATGCAAGGGTCTTTTTTGTGCATAGATAACATTGAGGAGTGACAGGGTTTATAAAAAGACACCAGTTCCCAAATCAACACCAAATTCTCAAAATAACCAACAACAAAACAAAACAAAAAAGACATGACCAAGAAAAACCACTGACGATCCTGATTTTAGTTTTTTATTTTGTTTTTTTGTTTTTAAAAATATAACCCCATCTAGATCAGAAGACAAAGAATATGTAAAAAAATTAACGTTCATCAACAAGAATATGTATACAAAGGACACTGTGCCTCGTTCACACAATCACATTGCAATATCAAGTCGACCGCAAAATCTGGATCAAAACTATAATTTAATATTAATCTTATTTTAATGAATATGTGTTCTAAATTTCAAGTCATTTGATTACAACTCCATTAAAAACTCCATTAAATCAAATTCTTTTACCTAATATGGGATGGAAAAAACCGATTGATTCACGGTCTGAATAACATAACACCCCCTATCGTATGCGATGCATAACAATCAGTACAGTTAAAGTATTCAACATAAAAGATTACAAAACATCAGTAAAATAGAAAAAAAAACAATGAACGTCAACGTATCACAGAATGCTCAGTTACTGAAGGCAGGATAATTTTGGTATTCAACTTGTCATTCATTCCGTTCTACACTCTAATATTGGAATTTAGAATAGATTTCATATAGTAATGTCTGAGTACAAGAAAACTTGATCTTGTGTAGAACCGAGAACAACCCTAAACAGAATTACAATGCTTAAAACATAACAGGATAGTTAAGTCTTGCTTCAAATTATAAATTAGCAAATAAATCAAAAACAAGTAGCAATTATTGTCTCATTGGCAATCATAGCACATCTCCTTATTTTTATATTTATAGCAATTATTAAACAAGATTTGTATTATTCCTTTATCAAGTATAATTCTATTGACATCCCCCCCCCAAAAAAAAATTTTTTTTTTTTATAAAGTTGTAAAAGACCATATCTTTTAAGTGCTAAATACACGAAAAAGTAAGAAACAAGTGAAACAAACAAACGGTCTCCTTATATTACTTATACTACTTTGTCAACCGTATAATATTGGGGAATACTCTTTACATGCGAGACACAATTGTCATTTTAGCATGTGTTTATTTACATAAACAATAAACTTTAAATGGAAGAATAAAGAAATCAAAGAAAAGTAAATAAATTAAAAGTACAATCAGAACTTTTGGTGTGTGTTGTCCATCCTATGCACTAAAATGTTACTAGCCCTCTTCACGTTCATACGATAAGTTCATGGTTCGGGCATATGTTTTAAAGGCATTGCTACTATCGTCATATATTAGAATGCCACCCCTGAAGTCGAAGCTAGAAGCTGTATTTTGCTGCGAGGAACGAGCAAAATCTAATTAGCTAGTTGTCAAATGGAAAAACAGCCGCTTTTCCGTTCATACATATATATATACTGGTTCTTTCGTGGTTTTCCGAAGACATTTTTCTGTCCTGTATTCTCTTTTTTCATTTGAAAGCATTTGGTTTTCATGTTTAAATACTAAATTTATAAGATAAACAATTGATATTCACGTTATATTTTCAATAGTTTATTTCGTGCACAAGTACTTGATTAACTAGCATACACGGAAAAAATAAATGGTGCCAATTAAAGCAAGCGACAAGACGGTAAGACGTAATATTGATATTCTATACTAAATAAATATGTACAACATCGCGGATAGGAAAGCAGAATACCTAATTTGCTGAATTTAAACTCTTATAATTAACAAGTTTTTTCGAATTGCTTTGGGGGATATTTGATTGCTATTTTTTCAATGAAAGGTTTGTACAAAAATGCTTTTACGGTTTGTTATATTGTTCTACTGGGTTATGGAAAGGATTGAGCGCAAAGACATGGCCCTGTCCCAATCCAGGAGCGTGTAATCCATGAATTGTTTTTTGTTGGTTGCTGTCTACGTAATTGAGTTTTGGGTTTTTTTATTATTGTTTTTAGCAATAAACCAAGGCGTTTGTTTTTCACTTATCGTCTTCCCGGGGTCTTTTATAGCTTATCTTAAGGTATGGGGTTTGTTCATTGTTAAAGGTTGTATTGTGGTCAGAAGTGTTCGCGTTATTGTGCTTGTATAGTTGTCTCATCTGCAATCATACCCATCTCATTTTTTTTTATATTTATATAAACTTCTATTATGACTGTTTGTTGGCAACATAATGCATTTTAATTTAGTAGTCAAGAAATTCGTCCAATGATCTTAACAAATAAAATTATATTATGATATTTTAAAATGCAATAACCAAAGACAGTACGTTTTATTTTAAAATACTTAATGTTATAAAAAAGGTAAGTAAAATTGCATTTCATAATAAAATAAAATTAATTCATTATAGACCAAAGGAAAGTTTACTACAATTTAGAACTAGCTTTTTATGAAAAGCTAGAAATGAAATAAAAGAAAAAATAATATAATAATACTTGTATATACGACGTGTTATGTAAGATAATAGACAATTTGTCAATACAAAGAAAGCATACCAAAATGCCTACTCTCTGATTTGCTAATATTCAAAACAAGTCACTATGCATCTATCATTCAATTTTTAATTACTTTTTTCTTGAAATCTCTTTGATTGGTGCAAAACGCATATGTATGTATAATATATGTCTGTATAATCCTTAGTAGCTCGATTATTCTTCATATTAAGGAGATAGACTTATGCAGTAACAAATACAGTACAAGGTAAGCTTAGTATGGGTAAAGACATCACATGCGGAGCAGGGTTAGTGTTGGCAATAAACTCTTCATAGATACCGGGTTAAAATTTTGTAAATCAGATGCACAATTCGTCTACAAAAGACTCATCAGTGACGCTCAAATAAAAAAAGTAAAAAGGCCAAATAAAGTACGAAGGCAATGTTAGAGGGAATACAGTACACGTTAAGTAGTATATTATTTGCCGGTGTAAAGACGGAGTAGGGTTAGCCTTGGTAATGTAAAGCCAATACAGTACAAGGAAAGTTAAACTGTCTTTGTATGTGTAAATATATCTGGTATGGTGCAGTGTTAATTTTGAAAGGTAAAACGATTACAGCACAAAGTAAGTACGGTGCATGTTTCATTTTGGTACCATTACACGGATTTTTAATTTCTACAAGACTTTTTTTCAATATTTTATTATGATCTGTGTCATGAAATCATAAAATATAATTTCTGTATGTAAAATGAGATCAGCTGAACATAATGTTGGTCATATTTTTTTCATTAGAAAATCATATAAAGATTCCTTTTATTTCAAATCACACCGCCAAGAAAAAAAATCGAAAAGTGTGGTATTGTAATAGCATTTAGCCAAATATTTATCTTTGACTAGTAATAATAAATAAAGGAAAACTACATTTTTGTATTTTCGTTTTAATTCGTCTAGTTTTTTTCGTCAGACGTAAACAAATCGAACAAATCATTGAAACTGAATTATTCGATGTTCGGTAGAAGACTGGTAAAAATACACACGTTTCATTCCTATTACATATTATTTTCATATAGTTCATTTTCTCGGAATATAAACAAATTTCTCTAATTCTTTGACAATTTATACCTTTCTGCACTCATTATATAAAAAAAATTAATCAACGTGTGGTTGCCGGTGATCTCAGAAGATATTGGATGAATTTAAGGGTCATAACCTTTATCAGCTCAAAATATGCTAACAGGTATTAATGAAATTGACAACTTTGTGAAATGTGGAAGGCACTCGAAGGGGGTTTTGGTTTAACAAAAAATGAAAATGTATTTTTAATCATTAGAGAAACAGATTCTTACATAGTTACTCGTGAATTACCGGATTTATCCAATCTCGATAGTTAAATTATAAATTTTAAAGTCCTCGCCAAGGCTCAGACTTTAATATTGATAATTTAACTATCGAGATTGGAATATCGACAGTCAGGAATATAACAGATGTTTTGCAGTTGTTCCGTTGGTTGATATAGTCGAGCGTTTGGTTTTGTCACTTTTTATGGATCACCTTTTTTTTTAATTGTTTTTGCTATTGCATTTTGTATGCGGTTTTTATTTTGAAATCGCATTAGAACGCGACAAATATTAATGTATCCCCTGTAAAATTTATTTCATGTGTGTTTAGTTATGTTGTTCAATGACAAAAAATATTTTTGTTCAAACAAACAAAATAATTCTGTCCACTTTAATTTCATTCGAAGAGACGAATGTTACATTCATTCTATTATAGTTATTCTTTTTTTATTTTAGACAAATACAAGGGAAATGACTAAGATACTTGTAACACCTGTAGAATCTGTGATTGTCAAGGTACCTGTACTAGTTGCGGTTCTCATTTCAAATACCTTTGTGATAACTATATGGATGTCTCCAATGGTCAGATCACCCATAACAGTTATTTTGTCTACAATAGCATTTTGTGACCTGTTGACTTTTTGTTGTGGAACAATCTTCACAATTTCAGATTACATTGGAGGCAAAACACTGAGCCCATCGTGTTGCTATGTAGTAAAGATCACGATGGAGTTTGCTTACATATGGCATTCCATGTCTATATTTTCGACCACATTTTTAGCAGTGCAACGATGTGTTGTATGCGCATTTCCATTTGCCGGTCCACGATTGTGCCAAATGAAATCAACAAAATTCTTTGTATTCGCCTTTCTTATCATAGCCTTGCTTCAAGCACTCCCAGATTTGATGATCCGCAACATTGAACATTTTGAAATAACAACTTCAGAAAACATAACAGCCATAAAATGCAAACCAAATTATGTTCTAGGTCAAGATGTTATGTCGAAAATCTACACCGTTTATTATGAAAATCAATTATTTGTTCTCAGTTTGGCTCCTGCAATTATCATAACTTTTTGTATGGTTATAATCTTGTTAACATTCAACCGGCGTAAATTAGTAACAGGGCAGTCGTCAGACCAACGAAGTAAAACAAGAACAACAATTATGTTAGTGATGAGCATGTTCATTTTTGTAGTTGGTTCGTTTCCAGGTACTGTCTACTCGATATATGCAAGCCTTTTCCCAAACACGTTTACCTGTTTACGTACTACAACGGGGGTTTGGTTCCTTAACATGTTTATGGCCATTTCATACCTCGTTAATATTTGGGTTTATATTGCTATGTCAAAGCAATTAAGGAAAAGATTTTTCGAATTGCTTTGTCGCTTAAATGTTAAACAAAGAACAAATACTAACCAGACCTAGGCCACACCTCGGGTGTAGTTATTTTCCAGTAAATGTAATGTATGTTAGAAACATAATTGAGAAACAAAATACAATTTATTCATATATTGAATACAGAAGGTATAGTTTCCTGTTTTTTTAGAGTTGTTTGTTCGAGTGTTTTCTAGGGTTTTTTCGCGTGAATATGATGTGAAATGTAAACAGACTTCTTTTCTAGTAGAACATTATACCGAACTTTCAAATAAATATATACGACACGTTGATATTTGTGATACAAAATTGTTTTTAACCATAGCCTTAAATATATCCTTAACAAACAAAGGAAACGTGCGTCTGGCGTTCAAAATTTAAGCCTGGTATCTATGATGAGTTTATAATATAATGATATTTTAAAAATACAATAACCAAAGACAGCACATATCAGTTTAAAAAAAAAGGTAAGTAAAATTGTGTTTAATTATAAAATTGAACTAATCCATTATAAAACCTAGAGAAATTTACTACAATTTATAATAAAGTTTACTAAAATTTAGAGGTCGCCTTTCTTTAAGAAAACGAGAGATGAAATAAAAGAAAAAATGATATGATGATACTTGTATATAAGGCGTTTTATGTAAGATATATTTGACATTACATAGAAAGCATATCGAAATGCTTCAAAACTCTGATTTGCTAATATTCAAAATAAGTCATCATGCATCTATATTTTAAATTTATTCCGTCCTTGAAGAGCATTTTGTCAAACTAAAGCATACATATTTAAAAAAAAAGCAGATCTGGTATAATTGCAAATGAAGCAGCTATCCACAGGAATCCGATTTTCGTGGATGTAAGCAACTACGATAATATGTAACATTTTTTGTCACAGAGAATCCTTTAACATCGTCAAAATTGTTTTGCGAAATTGGTTTAGTGGAAGCATGTTATGATCCTTATGCTATATATATATTTACTTTACGTTTTTTTATTATTTTCTTTGTCGAGGAAAGTTTCTGCAGATATTTCAGGGTTTGTTTGAAACAAGTGCTCACCAGATGGGGTCCATTCGATGTTCCATGGATAAAACTTTTAGACAGTTTTTTTTTTTTTTGGAGGGTTTTCTCTGTTGCAATTAAAAGATCGGTAGTTTCTTTCCTACATCACTTATCATACGATCCAACTAGTGTTGTAAGAGATATTTGTTTTAGATATGGAGTTATTTTTTTGGTTAAGTCAAAGTGTATTTTGAACAGATATTTTTCTATTACAATTTAAAGAAAGAATGCTTGGTGCAATAATTAATGAAGTAACCGTGTTTTTTTGAGAATTCGAGTAAATGTCATTTTTATAGATATATTTATAGTACACTTGCTTTGCAATTTATTTAAATAAACCTTTAAATTATATATACAAACCATACATTTGTAAATATCGTTTATCAGTTCATAATTTAAGCATAGAACCTGGCAGATACTATAATGTTGATGAAAATAATAGATTATGTACAAACTGTAACATAAGCTCTATTGAAGATGTATACCACTTTGTACTTGAATGTCAAAAATATAGTTAATTCCGAGAAAAGTATATCAAAAGGTATTATTTGGGAAATTTATCTGCATACAAACTTATCCAGTTCTTATCTGTCAGTAATATCAAAGAATTAAATATTTTGGGTATATTTTGTAAAATCAGCAAAAAAAAAAAAAATTAATTGCATGTTTATAGTATATGTGTTACCACATATTGTTTTACTAAAGTATATCATTCTCCGCTCGTATTTTGTATGCTGTATTATATTGTATTTCATGTACACTTTTATATATTATACATTGTGTAATTCAAGAATATTTTAGAAAATTCTTATAATTGGTGCATATACAATTATTGTCATTATATGTATGAATCCTATAAGCTGTATTTGCTTTTGGAATAAAGTATTATTAATTAGGCTTTCCCCTACCAGGAATACAGCTTAGTGTACTGCGGTATCGGTTTGGATTTCAAGTTTGTCCCAACATTTTTCGGTTCTTTGGTATCGCATTTGTACCTTACATAACACTGCCTCGCGTTTCATAAGATTTAAAAAATAACATTAACGTGTTAACGTTAATATGTGGTTTTTTTGTTGTTTTTTAATGAATATGAGTTCTTGTCTTTTCACTAAATTACAGTAATGAATAACTCAAGTAAGTCTTAAAAAGTAAAATAACAAAAAATCCGAACTCCAAGGAAAATGCAAAATGGAAAGTCCCTGATCAAATGGCAAAATCAAAAGCCCAAACACATCATACGAATGAAAAACAACTGTCATATTCCTGACTTGGTACAGGCATTTACTTATGTAGAAAATGGTGGATTAAACCTGGTTTAAAGCCAATAGTGCATTCTTGTTCATATTGGATAAAAAAAAAATATAACAAAAATGCCAAAATCCAAGGCAAATTCAAAAACGGGAAGTTCATTAATCAACGAAATAAGTGAAAAACAACTGCCATATTCTTGACTTTGTACAGGCATTTTTCGATGAAAATGGTGGCATTGTATCTTTGCAAAGCCCGGCAAGTGTTGAAAAATCGAATGTTTTAACTATACTACTATCAGCATTGTTAATGTTATAATTAACATTGACGATGTAAAAAGCCAACTTTTAAGTGAAATAGAAGGAATTGTTGCTTCGTTTGATCTCAAAAATTGAATTTAATAAAAAATAATAAGTTGGATGATCAATAACAATGCTGATATACATACGAAATAAGAGTACGTTGATTTAATCCTATGTAATTTTACTCGAGAGAAAAAAACGGATTTATTCACGCGAAATACACGATCTTAACGGGACACTGTGCATACTGTGTTATCGTGGGCGCAATTTGTCCATACATGTATAAAGTTATGTAAAATTACTTGGCGTTTTTATTGATGTAGTATTTCTTACTTTAAATTAAGTGTATAGTGTCATGATAAGTTTAGCAATTGATCACTTGTACAGACAGTTTAATGTTTTCTTTTCAATATAAGTAATTTTCAATCTATATGACAAAATCACTGCTGTTTTATTTACATGTAGACTTTAAATCTAATCAACTGCTGTTAAATACATGTATGAGCGATATTGATAAGTTTCTGACTGCGTTTGAAAAGATGTTTAAAAGGTACGTGTACTTATTATAAATACTTGACATAAACGCCATGATAAACTTTGTGCAGCTAAACAGTTTCATAGCTTCCAGCTTTAATTATTACTCTTTTAAATTATTAAAACTGTCTAAATTATTTTTGTAGTATTCTAGTATACACCAGCTATACTAGTTCATACATGGAACAACATTTAACAGTATTATTTTTAATTTTAGTTTCTTGTGTACAATTTGGAGTTTAGTATGGCGTTCATTATCACTGAACTAGTATATATATTTGTTTAGGGGCCAGCTGAAGGACGCCTCCGGGTGCGGGAATTTCTCGCTGCATTGAAGACCTGTTGGTGACCTTCTGCTGTTGTCTGTTCTATGGTCGGGCTGTTGTCTCTTTGACACATTCCCCATTTCCATTCTCAATTTTATCTTTGTTGTGTTATCTGTAGTTTTGAACTTTCACACTACTACTTTCTCTGAACTGAAATTGGTGGTTCATTTACATCCTCTTCCAATAAGTTACTCAGTACCTCAAAAATCATGAAAGGTTCACGGTTACATCATTGTACATGTACTGACTTTCCGGCCGTTTATACGTCCGCACTTTCACCAATAACCACCCATCTCATCACAAAATAATAGATTATATCCAATAACAATGTGCATAGTTATCTATTTTTAAGTGCTCTACGCTTGTTTTGCTGTGCTTTAATGCCTATCTAGCTAGAAAAACAGTACGAAAACATTACTGTAGATGTAGTAATACGAAGATGTGGTATGATAACCAATGAGACCACTTTCCATAAGAGACCAAATGACGTATAACTTGTCAACTATAGGTCGCTGTTCGACCTTCAACAACGAACAAAACCCATGCCACACAGCAAGCTACCCGGTATAAAAGACCCCGACATCACAAATGTAAAACAATGCAAAAGGGAAAACTAACGGCCTGATGTATGTTAAAAAAAAACAAACAAATATGATATACAGCAACAAACGACAACAACTGATTATTAGGCTCGTAACATGGAAAAAGGCACATACAGAATGCATCTTGGTTAAACGTGTTTGCGGATTGTAGATTTGTTATTCATTGATTCGCTTTACAAAAAAATCAATGTGAACACACGGCATCCCTCCGTTCTCCAATGTTAGCTTTAAAATAATCAAAAGATCACGGAATCTCATCCATAACCGCTAAATAAACTCCAACATATCTTATCCTCAATTATAAGTGTAAAAAGTAAAATAACAAAAATACCGAACTCAAGGAAAATTCAAAACGGAGAGTCCCTTATCAAAGAGAGGCGAAAGATACCAAAGGGACATTCAAACTCATAAGTCGAATATAAACTGAAAACGCTCTGGCTAAAAAAGAAAAAGACAGACAAACAACAGTACACAAAACACAACATAGAAAACTAAAGACTAAGCAACACAAACCCCAACACAAACTGGAGGTGGCAAATGGCAAAATCAAAAGCTCGTACACATCAAACAAATGGAAAACAACTGTCATATTCCTGACTTGGTACAGGCATTTCCTTAAGGAGAAAATGGTAGATTAAACCTGGTTTTATAGCTAGCTAACTATCTCACTAGTATGTTTATGTAAAATCATATTTTTTTTTATTGAATCGACTCTATCCCATGGTAACGTACATTTTTCTATATAAAAATTAAATATTTCAAATTGTACGCCTTTCATATTGTGTAAAAGTTAACCAAAATTCAAAAAAATTGTAATTGGACTGCTTTAATTAAAAAAAAAAAAAGGAGGGAGATACATAGAGACTTTCCAAAACTCATAAGTCGAAGGGAAACTGGTAACGTCATGGCAAAATAAACGAAAGACCACGAAAGACAAACAGTCCACAAAACATTATATAGAAAACTAAAGATTGAGCATCACGGACTCCGCCATTAATTCATTAGAGCGATGATACAGGCAGTATTACCTACTTAGTTATGTAGGATTTGAAGATTTTATTTTATCATGAATAAAAAGAGATGTGGGGAACAAGTCAACGAGACAGCAACACAACAAAAATGTGTTTTTTGAACACAATATAACAAATTCACACTTCGTATAGTGGACATTTAAATAAAACATGCAGCTCATCTTCAATACTAATATTACAATAAAGACATGTTTTTCATGTATTTCCTTTCATATCTGGCCGTTTCTATTCTAAGGGAGCAACTCACAAAAAAAAAAATTTACATTTCAGGTAAGGTTATCTTTAATTTTGACCCCATTTTAAAGAAAAAAACCCTTTTACATCCAAAATAAAAATTTTACCAACATTTTTGTGTGATTTTAACTTCAAAATTAAGAAGAAAAAACACACTTTGCATTTATACCCCCATAAAAAAATAAAACATTTTTTGTAAAGAGCACACCAAAACCTTAATCCTGGGTTTTTATAAAACTCATTTTTCCCCTAAGGGAGTAGTATAGTACTTGAACGACTCCAGCGCCCCAAAAAAAAAAAATTTGACCCCAAAAATTACCCTCATTTCAAGTAAAGAGCCCTAAATTTTCATAAAAAAAAAAAAAAAAAAAAAAAAGCAAAACACCCAAAAACAGCAAAAAACTTTGCTCCCAAAAAAAAAAACAACAAAAAATTTCAAAAACAAAAATAAAAAAAGGTCGGGAGAACACACCGCGAAAAATTCTGTTGGATTTTGGAGAAAAAAAAAATCAATTTTACTTTAAAAATGAAACAACCTACAGCTCCTGATTTATCAATGGATATACCATTATATCCAGAATTACCTATAGAAGATGGACAAAATTATAGACTACAAAAATAACAGAAATAGAAAAACATTAATAAATGAGAGAGATAAACGAAAATCACTATACAAAAATATAAACGTGGAGTTAATGTTACTGATGGTGTTGATACAAGTTTAATTTCGACATCTGTTGTTTTAGCTGGTATAGGAATTGCTTTTCCTATCTTTCTTCCCATACAAATTGCAGCTGTTGTATGTGGAAGTTTAGGAGGTCTAGTTAAATTAATTAGAAGAAAGTTGACAACAAAATCAAAAAACATTATGAAATTAAAACAATGGCAGAATGCAAGTTAAACAGCATAAAAGATTTAATATCAAAATCTTTAACTGACGGACAGATAAGTGCAGATGAATTTAAACTTATTTTAGATGAATTAGAAAAATTTAATGAGATGAAAAAAAAAAAAAAAGTAATTTTAAAAAGTTTACCAGATGATGAAAGAAAAAACTAATTGAGGAAACAGAAAATAGAGTAAAAACGAATTAAAAAAAATGGAAAATCTTTGATTTTCTTTAATAAAATCGTTATACGAATTTTAGTTGATAACGGAAATCCACCAAACTATGAATCAATTTTAATTAAATAAATGGATGAAGAAACAAAAGAAAAATTAGTAAAAATGTAAAAATAATGTTAAATAAAAATTTAATTATTTTTATCTTAAGTTGTTTTAACAGGTTCTTTTATTGTTTATTATCTAATATTTTAGATGAATAAAATGGCTGAAGGAGGTTATGAGTTTGATAATCCTGAGTTTAAAAATAATGATTATGATGAAGAAGAAGAAGAAGAAACGTCTTTTCAAGATGATGAAGAGTTTCAAAATAATATAAATAAGGAATTTGAAAATCAAGAGATTTATCAGAAAATGACACTAAAATTCGCGAAAAGAAATTACCGAAAAATGATAAAAGATTTTATAACAAAATAATGAATTATATTCAAACAAAATTACAAAGATTTTTTACCAAAGAAGATTTTAATGGAAGAACAATGTTGTATGTAAAAGATGAATATGGTAGGAAATTGCATTAACATATTATCAAAAGGAGTATTAAAATTTTATAAATTTAGCACTCTTCAAAGAAAATACGGTGTTAATTTTATTAGATATGTTTTAGGTGTAGACGATTATAAAATATCTGATAGAATAATAGAAGGTAGAGCAGAGTTTCAGAGAATGTTAAATGAAGCACCAATTTGTGAACTCAATAATATAGAAATTCCATTACAAGAAATATCTACACAACAAGAAGTACAAGAATTATTAGAAACAGCAAGTAATTCAGAAACATATGTAAAAGAAATAGAAACTTCTTTTATAGAAGAAGGAGTAACTTACAAAGAAATGGAAACACAAACAGATATGACAAAAGAGAGATGGATGGTGTAATCAGTGCAATGACATCAGTAAAGAAGAGATTGCAAATGAATTAGCAAAACTGAATGAAACAAATAAAGACTTAACAAAAGAAAATACCAAATTAGAACAAGCTAAAGAAGATAATGATGAATTTCAAATAAATAGAATAAGTAGTCGAATAAGAGAGTTGGAATCTGAGAGAAGTGTGAGACTAGAAGTAATTAATATTAATAAAGAAAAACTACGTAGTCAAGTAAACAGAATTAAAGAGACAATACGTAAAGTATTAAAAGAAGACACAACATTAGGTGAAAGAATAAGAACATTATTCAGAGAACAAGGAATTACAATAGTTAGTATTTTAACTGCTTTTGGAATGATTATTGGTGTTATAGTAGAAACATTTACTGGTGGAACTACTTTTTCTCCTTCTCCTCCTCCTCCACCACCAAAAGGTGGTGTACAAGACTGGATAAAAAAACAATTAAAAAATCTTGGAAAACTATTATCTTTTCTTGCAGGAAAATTAGCAGCTGCATTACCAGGTATTATAGGTTCTATTGTATCTTGGTTATTGTCTGTAACAAAAGACGTAGTAAATTGGTTTGCAAACAACTTATGGGCTTTGCTTGTTTTGGTTGTTGGTTTATTGTATGCTGCTGCTAGAGATTATTTGAAAAATAAAGTGCTGTAAATCCTATTACAATACTTACAAATATTATTGCTTGTTTATTATCTTCATGATCTTCATGTTCAATTTTTTTTATTGGATCTATTTTTGGTTCTTTAGGCTTTTCAGGTTTTATAGGTTCTTGTGGTTTTACAGGTTCTTTTGGTTTAAAATCAACATGATCAAAATTTTTATTATTTAAATCATCATTTAACCCAAGTGTTTGATTTTCTGTTGCAATTATAATTTTATTATTATAACCAACAATGGTGTCAATTTGTAATACCATATCACTGGGAGACATATATAAACCAAGTCCATAAGCATAATCAACTTTACTTCTTGCGTATTTTAAAACATTTTGATAATTTTTATCTGAGTGGGTAAATCGATAGGACTATTAATAACATCTTGTACATTTGCTAAGAATTGTTTTGTGCATCAAATCCTGTTCCTACTTTTAATATTTCTACCCTTGTTTGAGATTGTGCCCTAATAATGCCCATACAAACATTCTAATACTTTCATTGATACGTTCAATACCTGCTTTTGTAAAACCCTCTGATTTATCTAAAATAAATGTTGTCCAAGCCATACTTATATCTTTTCATGATAAATTGTATCATGAATATTAAAGAAGGACCATCCCTGAATGATGATATCTGTATTCACCACTTGGTTTATAATATTCAGAAAAGTTCCTAATCCTTTAGATGATGATTCTACTTTTGTCTCCAATCTGTATTTGGAGAAACATCAAATTCATTGCATAATTTTTGATATGCAGCTTTGTCATATGGGTTTTTGTAATAACAGAAAGAAGAATCTGTTGGTAAAGGTGATTTAAGTTCTTTTAAAATTCTGGCAATGCAATAATATAAGTGAAATGTATAAAGTGATTTAGTAAGATTTGAAGTATTTTGTATATGATCATTATAGGAAACACCACATCCTGTACTTGCACACCAGACTGCAAAGTTTAACTGGCATTGCCACCAATCAAATGAAGAATGAATCCATGTATTCCATGGTTCGTTGGTGTGTAATGATGGGTTTTGATATTTTGAAATAAATCGGGAAAGCTGTTTTAAAGTTTTCTTTTGATTTACAAATATTATTTGATCGACAAGATTTATATCTTTTTAGAATACTTAACACTTGGATTATATGATACATTTGGATTATATTTAAATTCTTTTGTTATCATTTTTTATATTAAAATGTACCACACTATTTCAAATATTGATAAGACAATAAACTTACAACAATACATTGATAACAGAGATGTAAATAAACGTATTGGTTTAAAATCTATAAGATATAGTGTAGGTTGGTATAATGTTTATGATGGAGTTATAAGACAAACAGGAGAAAGACCTCATAGGATTAAAGATGGTTATTATAGTTTCCAACAAATAGCGGATGAATTTAAAAAAAGATATTGTATTATCCGTAAATGAAACAAATGGTATTGCGTCATTAAACACTCCTATTGAGTTAAGGATAAATGAAGATTTGAAAAATATGTTAGGATTTAATAATGAACGTAAATTCGAACCTAATGAATTACATTATGGAAAAAAATTTGTAGATTTTGCTATCCATAAATCATTATATATCCATTTGGAACAAGTTAGCACTTCTCATAATTATCTTGATGGTAAGCCAAGTACATTATTGGCTGTTATTCCAGTCGAGAATAAAGAGTTTGGTGAAGTTATAACAGCGAGATTTGAGCATCCGGAATATAAGTGTTTAGTAAATGATGTTATAACAGAATTGAAATTAGAAATAAGAGATGAAAATAATAACAAGATAATTAATCATTTACCAATTAATTGTGTTTTAGAAGTTATATAATTTATTTAATAAAATGAGCATACTTGGTGTCAAAAAAAAAAACGTAGATACATCGGAAATAAAAAAGGAAATATTAAATATGAAGAGTGAGCTTCAAACAATGGATACTAAGGATAAAATTTACATCGGAGTGTCGCTGCCCTAATCATCAGAGTTTTAAATGTTGAAAATATAGCTGGTAATATTAAAATAAACCAGACAGAAAAATAATAAGTATAAATGCTGGAATTGATGGTCCAATACATGGAAATAAAAGTTTAATTTTGGTGATGGTGGTGGTTATTATTTAATGAACTTTCCAGGACAAATATTGGGTATTAGTTTAGTAAGTTTAAGAACAAGCACAGATATTATAGCCATTAAGATGATTGTTAATGATAAGTCAACTAGTTACAAAATGAGTTTGGATAAGGGTGTCACACACGGTTTTAATAACTTTTATACACCTTTTGAAGTTAAGGCTGGAGATTTAATAAGTTTTATTAGTATGACTAATAATTATACATGTATCAATACTCTAGTATCAGTGGTAATTGAATTATTTTTATAACAAATTTAATCCTTAAAAATGTCGGCATACGGAAACAAATTAAATCCTTACAGAAAAATAAGAGAACCCCGTGGTGTGAAAGGTATTCGTCAAAGTGTATCAATAACAAATAATCCTTCAACTATTGATCAAAATCAACAGCTATTAGTGAGATTCCCCAATCTAAGCAATAATGATGTTATTGTTCCTGGAACAACCAGATTGGCATTTGAAATAGAACTCACATCTACAGACGACAATGCAACTATATATCAAAACATAGGAAGAACAATAGTTAAAAAAACAACAATTCGTATAAGTGGAAATGAAATTATGTCAATTGATGATAGTGATATTTATCATTGTTATGTTGATTTATGGAAATCTACATCTGAACGTTTAAATATGGCATACCAAGGAATTGGTGAAACAAACATGTTAAAACACAGAGTTGGTGCGGATGATAAAGCATCAGACATAGGTGATGAAGCAATTGCATTAGCATATAAAAACAGATTTTGTATCCCACTTGATTTTGAACTATTAGAAACTCATATGCCTTTTTATCAAGCAGGTCTTGGTGATAGACTTGAATATGAACTTACATTTAATAATTATAGCAATGTTATTAAATCAACAGATACATCTGCAAGTTATACAATCAAAAACATTTGTTTAGAATTTGATATGGTTACTGATGCAGAATTAGCAAGACAGATAAGACAACAAGTTAATGGTAAGATGGTTATTTTGTACGATAGAATACTAAGACATAGAAAAATAACCAAAAACAAATCTGATACATTGTGGAATATAAATTTAAATGTTCCAGCTAGAAGTATGAAAGGAATTCTAATGTTGTTCGAAGATCCTGAAAGAACAAGTACCGAAACTTATTATAATCCTAACATAACAAAAGTAGAAATGACAATAGAAGGTGTTCCAAATCAACTATACAGTCAAGGAATGAAAGCATATCAACAATGGGATGAAATAAATAAATTCTTTGCTTTAAATTCAAAAAGAAATAAAACAACAGAAGAAGTTTTAAAGGATTTAAATTTATCTCATACAACATTAGAAAAATATCTCACAACTAATTATGCATTATGGTTAGATTTACGTTCAACAGATGACAACTCATTACACGGTTCAGGTAGAAGAATTGAAAATGCTTCTGAAGGTATTACTATCCAAATAACTAAAACAGCAGGAGCAAATAAATCAATAAATGTTTATCTGTTTGTTATACAAGATGCACAAATTAATTTTGAAGATGGAAGATTTAAAGAAGTTAATTACTAGCGGTTCCCCTTAAAAAATGGAAACAAACGAGCGGAGCGAGATACACTCGATTCCTTTATGAATTACCAAAATATCCCCATTGTGCTATTATATGTGGACAAACAGGATGTGGAAAAACAGAGTTTGTTCTTGATTTATTAGAAGGAGAATATAGTGGAGTTTTCAAATATATAGTCATACTTTGTCCAACCATCCAATGGAACAAAGCATACAAAAATCGTGAATGGATTGGTGATGTTAGAAAACCAAAACAAAAAATCTAATAATTGTTAATCCTATTGTTGAAGTGAGAGAAGCGAACGGTTCCCTTTATGAAGAAGAGAAGCTACAAGAACTACTAAGAATGTTCTTTAAAAAATATGCTGGTCATCCAACATTATATATCATTGATGACTGCAGTGCAACAAAAGAACTAACAAAGAAAAAGATATGCTGTCTGAGCTTGCATTTTCAGGAAGACACGCGGAACAATCAGTGTGGGTCATTTCACAGAGATACAACTCTGTTTTAAAAGACTTAAGAGAACAAACAAAATGGTTATGCATGTTCTACACAAAAGATAGAGATAGTTTTGATAATTGCCTAAGAGAAAATGATGTTATTCCTACTTTGGAAGAAAGACAAAGAATAAAGGAAGAACTTAAAAAAAAGAAACATCGTAAATTAATATTAAAGACAGATCAACCTACTGATTATTGGTTACTTAATTGATTTTTTTAGCAATTCTCAAGTAATGCTTAAGTAATGCTTAAGTAATGCTTAAGTAATGCTTAAGTAATTCTTAAGTAATTTAACCAAAATAAGTAATTCTTAAGTAATTTAACCAAAATAAGCAAAATAATGCTTAAGTAATGCTTAAGTAATTCTTAAGTAATTTAACCAAAATAAGTAATTCTTAAGTAATTTAACCAAAATAAGCAATAAAAAAAAGCAATGCTGTTGGAAATACTAACAATTGCAACAAACACTGCAGTCTTATCATTGGTTGGATATGTTGTATTTAATTTTTAAAGTTAAAATAAATTATATCCGTTTTTTGAAACGTATAAAATGAATGCTGAAGAATTATTAAGCGAGCAAATTGTGGAAAACATAAATATTGATGATGAAGCGAGCGAAGTGAACGGTTCCCTTCAAGAAAAAAAACGCGAGAGATTATCATCTGTTGTTGCTGGTGGGAGTAGTAAACAATATCTGGGTAAAGAATTACAACTGTCAGATATTGATAAAATGACAACAGAGCAAATAAACAAACTATACTGTAAATATGAAGCAAGATTGGGAGCTAGTATGACCAAGACATTAGGAAACTCTTTTATAAATTTATATGTCATGGGTGTATCAAAGTTTTTCAAAGTTGTTAATCCACCAATTTTAATACAAGACTTAGAGGAAGATCCTTTTATCAATAATGCTTTAACTAATACATGTTGTGAACTGTACTATAGATATGGAATGTATCTTGCTCCTTTTACTGCAATATTAACAACAGCAAGACATATCGAACCACTCGCTTCGCTCGATTTCCGAAAAAAAGATGAAAATAATGACATAAAAATGATGAATGAAAATCCTGAACAAAAGAAAACAAAGAAGAAAAAAAAAGTATTTAAAAACCCAAACCAAAAGACCCAAAAGAGTAGCTGCTGGTAAGAAAGGTGCAGAAGTAAGAATAAGAAATGCAGAAATGAGAAAAAAGAAGTGGAAAAATTAAAAAGAAAATTCAAAATCAAACAAATAACAAAAGATTCTGATACAGAAACAGATTATGAATCAAACGAACATATCCCTTCTGTCAAGAAACACTCCAGTTCCTAGTTGATTACAAATTTGTACTTTTACCTATAAGTATTGTTGGATTGGGATTGTTTTTTTACAACCAAAGTAAGAAACCAGAAAGAATGATTAAAGAAATAACAAAACCAGAAAAACAAAAGAAAGAAATTGATCCTTTTGAATTTAATTAAATTTAGTACATTAAAATGACAACTCAAAAAGACGGAAAACAAATAGCAAATATGTTATATCATGCTGGAGTGGAAACATTGTTAACAGTTGGATATGCAGAAATAGGTAAAAAAGTATTTAGAAGGTCAGCACCAAAAGTAGATTTTAACATGAATGATATTTTTATGTTATCCATTGATATATTACTTGCAATGGCAACAAAAGATATGTTGATTAAGCAAGGTATTATACCTGCTGATATCATGAAGTAATAAAAGGGAACCGCTTCTTTTTTTATTTTATTTTGTTTTTTAGGGAATCGCTTGTCGCTCTAATAAAATGGCAAGTGCTTTAGCAATGATGCTTGGTGGGGCAATAACAAATGCTTTTGCATTTTCGGGGAGTAATTATTTATTTTCACATATGGGTAGTAATGCAAATGAAGAGAAAATAAGACATGATAAAGCTATAGAAAATTTAGAAAAGCACAACAAGAATGGAATAAAAGAAGAACACAAAGATTAGATTTCATCAATGAACAATTACAAAGGAACATCATGCCGAACATACTTTTGAAGATGTTGACCAAGCAATGAAACAATACTATTACATTACAAGTAAACAATTAACTCCATTATCACCCAAACCTAAACTAAGTGATTTTATACACCATCAGAAGATCAAAAAATAGAGAAATTGCATTTGTTGTTGGTGGAATGGTTTTAACAGGTTTTGTTGTTTGGAAGTTAAAATAAGCGAGCGAAGCGATGATTACCTTGAAGAAAATGATACATTTAAATCTAAAAATATTATTCCTTTGATTAAAGTTTTTAAAGAGGGTTATAAAGAAATAACAAAATAAATTAAATTTCAGGACATGGTTTTCAAAACATATTCATAAACTTTATCTGGTCTAATAAAAGCATCCCAACCAGGAGGAAACTTAGATAACTTTTACCTTTAAACTTTTCCATTACTTCCATTTGTTTTGGAGTCAAAGGACATTCTCCATCATCTCTTAAACAACATATCTGATAATCTGATAACATTATTCTTCCTAATATAACTTTAGCGTCAGGATCATCTTTCTCAGTATAAGCTTCAATCATTTTTAGTCTTTTATTTTTAAAATAAAATTTAAATTATATATTTTTAATATCCATAAGGAAAACTTCTAATTAAATTTTCATTTTACAATATACCATTCTTTTATCAAACATATAATCATAAGCTTTAACTTGTTTAACTGTTTTAAGTTGATGATCTTTTCCTATTTTATATTATTATATTTAACAGTTTCATATTTTTCATTTTCATCAGTAACTATTTTTATTTTTTATCTAATGTAATCTTTTTTTCTACTTCAGCATTTAATCTAAAACCTTTACAACAGCTAACTAGTTTTCTGTATCTAGTTTCATAGAATAATCTTTTGGACCAGCAGATATAAATTGTTTTATATGATTAGCGTTATGTTTTGAAACAATTTCATCTGTTAAATCTCTAATTTACTTCCCATCATATTTTCTACTTTTTACATGCTTCAGAACCATCATCATTGTAAATACAAGAATCTGTATCCATGTATAAAACTCTTTCTTGTAGAATATCTAATAATTCGTATAATTTTAATCTAGCATGTGCTGTTGTAAATAAAGCTATATAAACATTTACACTTGGATTAGGTTTAGAATATTCTTCTTTTCTTTATATTCAGTTAATACAATATTTTCATCTAATATCATGGTACTTATATCTTTATATTTTCATTAAATACTATTTTAGTTATATGTTCTAAAGTAAAACAATATTCTTTTGTGTAAAATTATCTCTCATACCAAAATGTCCCCATAAATTATTTAAACATATTTTAGCTATAAATCTTAATCCTGAATTGTACTTAACTTTGTCAATATCTAGATCATAAGCAGTATTATCTATAATGTATTGTATTTTGGTTTTACATTCTTTATCGTTCTCACAATCATTTTACAATATTTAGGATCACATTTACATCCTGAAGCTTCTTGTTTATATTTCATAAACGTATCTACATAAAGTTTAAATATATCTGTAGATGTTTTTCAAAATGTTCTAGTTCATATATTTTTGTAATTCATAACCTTTTCTATTGCTTTATCTATTTCTATTGTAGACCAAGTTCCTACTATAACTCTTTCCTCATTAGAATGTATACATTTTTCATTTTAATATTTTACATTCTTTACATCTTTTATTTCATGTATTTTATCATGTTTATTTAAAGTAGGATCATCTATGTGTTTACATTTAAAAGATATTTTATTCATACATGTTCTACATAATCCAAAAAGTAATTTATGTGTATTATCACTAGTTAATTGTTTATAAGGTAAAACAGGGTGATACAATCCTTTAGGTGGTAATATTTTACATTTCATTATTCCGAAATAATTATTTTTATATAATCATCTACAGAAATATCTGTATATGTAATAGGATGTCCTATAGGATATTTACAATATTTATTTACTGATGGATACAGAGAACAAAAATCTACATATCTACCTTTTAAATCAGAAAGATTATTGTATAATTGAATAGTTTCTGTTCTTCCTCCATAAAATGCATCTCTTTTATCAATAGGTTTTAAATGTGGATCAACTTCAGGATATTTTTGTTGATCAAACTCACATTCCCATATTGTATGAATTTTTACATTTGGTTTTAGATAATCTTCAATAGTTTTAAGTCTTTCTTTAGTTTGGTCATATAACTCTTTCATAGTTTTTTATTTCTATCTTTTTACATATTTCTTCAGGACTATAACATTTTGTACATCCATGCCAATAACATCCATAAAATTCATAAACATTACGCATTTTATTTTCTCTATCATAATAATAACCATCGACTTTATAACATTTATTATTAATGAATAATTTCTTTTCACCTCCTTTTTAGCATGTTGAATCATTATATTATATTCTAAAGAAATATACTCTAACCATTGTATTGATTTTTGTGAATGTACTTCTTTAATTGTCATCTTTTGTGAATTCCAATTGTTTCATTTGTCAACATTAATGTTTTAAATATTTTTGTACAACATTGAGCAATTGTAATATATTGAAATGGATCGATACAATTATTGGTTATATTTAAAATAATTTTCTATATAAGGTACAACCTTTGGCAAGAATTAAAACATCCAATAGACAATAATAAAATATTTCTTTATAGAATTTAAATTCTTTTCTTTAACTTTATTATACCATTCATCAAATAATTCTTTATTTTTAATTGTCATAGTATTATAACCAAAATATTCTTTATCAGGATAAATTCCTCATATTTTTGATTCTCTGTTGTATTAAAATAATGTGGAAAATAACCTTTGTTACCCACAAATCCAAATGTTTTGGGAAAGCAGCTAATCCACATAATGTAAAATTTATAGAATCTATGAATCTTAAATTTATTCCTTTAATAAATATAGCTGTTAATTTTAGTCCAGAAGAAATTATGTTATGTTCAATTTTATTTTTAACAATGTATCCTAAAATCGGTTGCATATCATAACCTTTTCCATAATGTGAAATAAAAGTGTAGTCTTTAAATTTATCTCTTATGAAATATTTACAAAAGTTGTCTATTACAGAATTTCCTATAGGGTTTCATATTTAATTTTTCTACATCACTAAAACAATCATCTATGTCTAATTCTAACAAGTTTAAATTATCAATATTGAAATCACATTTAAATACTTTTACATAGTTATTTTTAAAACAATAAATATTTTCTAAATCGTAAGCTATACAAAAATTCATTATATGTATTCCTGTTTCTTGATTTGCTTCAAAATCAAAATATATATATTTATTATTTTTACTTGTTTTGGTACTGATGGTTTCATATAACATAAGTGTTCTTCATTACTTTCCGTGTATTTTTCATAACATATTAAACATATTTTTCACCACATTTGTGATTTTTACCTGTATATGTTTTGTTACATTTATCACAAATATGTTGTTTTCTGATAGTTGTTACTGTATTATCTTTGCATGTATGTTGTTCAGTATAACCAATTAAACATACTTTACAAAACCTACGTTTAGCTAAAAATCCTGTTATATTTGTTATAGTGTCAAAGTGTTCATCATGATAATATAAATATATTTGTTCATTATATTCTTCATTACCATCATATACAATATATTCTGTACTATTTGATGTAAAACAATTATCCTAATATTAAGATAATTTTCAAAAGCTTTTAAATCTTCCAAATCATTTCCTTCTTCTTTTATTTCTACTCCTGATTGTTCATGCAAATCTTCAGCTAATCTTTTTGTAATGGTCTACTTTCATTGATATGTTTTAATTGAGAATCTGTAAAATCTTTTAATAACTTATTTGAAGCTAAAGAAGTTACAATTGCCCTTGATAAACATATTGTATCATCATTTTTATTTTGATAATACTTTTTTATTTATGACATCTAATATTTTAAAAGCTTTACCTTTTCCTCTTTTATTGGGTATAATAGTAACTTCAAAATAACTTCTTCTAAATTTAATTCTTCAGCACTATTTAATAATCTTTCCATTTGATCCATGAATAACTTTTAACTGTATTATATGTTCTTATAGGCCAGCTTTTATGTTTAGTAATTATGATTTCATGAATAGGTACTATTTTAATTCTTCCATTAGGGTAATCTTTTATGGAATAGTCTACCATGTGATCAAAAGCATTTGTAAATGTTTCTTGTTTTTCATCCTTTAGACTAATTTTATAATTAAATACATAAATACTTGCTTTATGTTTATATTCTTTTGTCAAAACAAGTTTATATGAATCTCCTCGCTTGGATAAAATTTTATCCTTTTTGCCTCCATTTTTAAAAAATATTTTAATTACTTAAAAATGTCTAAAACAAATCTAACAAATAAATTAGCAGATGAACTACATCATAGAGTTGTAAAATCTTTTCCTAAAAGACGTGTTTATGTTCATTCAATAGATCAAACATGGGCAGTTGATTTAATAGATATGCAACCATATTCAAAACAAAATAAACACTATAAATATTTATTAGCAGTTATAGATGTTTTTAGTAAATATGGTTGGTTAAGCCCTTTGAAAAATAAAACAGGAGTAGCAGTGAGTGAAGCATTTAAAACATTATTTAAAGAAAGAAAACCAATATATATTTGGTCAGATAAAGGATCCGAATTTTATAATCGACAAGTAAAAGAATTGTTAAAAGATAATAACATAAAGTTATATTCAACTGAGAATGAAGAAAAATCCAGTGTAGTGGAACGATGGATAGGAACAATGAAACAACATATGTATAAATACTTTACTGCTAATGAAACTTTAAAATATTATGATATATTAGATAAATTAGTTAAAATTATAATAATACAGTACATTCTTCAATTAAAATGACACCTGTTCAAGCAAGTAAATTAAAAATGAATTAACAGTGTATAAAAATTTATATCCAGAAAAGGAAGAGAAAATTAAAAAACCTAAATTCGAAGTCGGAGATAGAGTAAGAATAACAAAAAAAGGGTAAATTTGAAAAGGGTTATACTACTCGTTGGACTAAAGAAATATTTGTAATTGAAAAGTTTTAAATACAATTCCTTTTACTTATAAAATAATTGATTTAAAAGGCGAAGAAATAACAGGTTCTTTCTATGAACAAGAATTACAAATGACTAAGTTTTAAATCTTTATTTACAAAATAAACACTATAAAATATATTAATAATCTCAGATCAGTGTTGTTCTTTCGCGCTCTAGCTGGAGCGCGGGGTTGAAAGTCACTGAGAAGATTGTTTACGGAATATGAAGATGCTCTGAATAATCCAACAGGTTTTGATGCACTGCTTGTGATTCACTAATTTCCTGTTCTAATTCTAGTGCAGTAGGACTACCTAACAATTCTTCTTCTTGAGAGGAAGAAATACTGGCCGACATGAAAACCACAACACACTAAAAAGCACACACGTCTTCTCACCACTGAGTCTGCTATATGTTTACATGTGATGACAACGTCGTCTAGGCAACATGTAAACATACTCTTGAATATTTCAATGATCGATTTAGTCTATTTAAAAGTCATGTCCTATTAAATGGCACTTCACAAATGTAAAAGCAATTTAAGTTGTAGTCGTATTGATCCGTTTTATTACTAGACTATATTGATAAAATTAATTAAAAATCAAGGTTGGGGTGCACTGGGAAATTATTTTTCTCTTAAATCCCACAGAATTCTTTCTCTGTCAGTTCTCCCGGTTTTTTATTTATTTTTTTTGGAATTTTTGTTGTTTTTGGGTGTTTTAATAACGTTTTTATAAAAAGTAAAAAATTTTTTGGGAGCAAAGTTTTTTGCTGTTTTTGGGTGTTTTTGCTTTTTTTTTTAAAAATTAAGGGCTCTTTACTTGAAATGAGGGTAATTTTTGGGGTCAAATTTTTTTTTGGGGGGGGCTGGAGTCGTTCAAGTACTATACTACTCCCTTAGGGAAAAATGAGTTTTATAAAAACCCAGGATTAAGGTTTTGGTGTGCTCTTTACAAAAAAATGTTTTTATTTTTTTATGGGGGTATAAATGCAAAGTGTGTTTTTTCTTCTTAATTTTGAAGTTAAAATCACACAAAAATGTTGGTAAAATTTTATTTTGGATGTAAAAGGGTTTTTTTTTAAAATGGGGGTCAAAATTGAAGATAATTTTTTTTTTTTTTTGGAGGGGTATAGGTGTGTGATATTGTGTGTTCAGTACAATAATCATATTTAAATAACTCATATGTTCTTAATTTATTACTTTGAGCATACGTAAATACTCTATTACTCCAATCTATTTTATATTTATCAAACATTATTGTTTCAATTTGCACAATAATACACTAGTTTCAAAGTTACAATAGTCTTCAAAATTATGAGTTTTAAACATTTCCATAATTCTATGGTTCCAATTCTTGAGTGCACCTCTAGCTTTCTTCATCGACCATTTGAAACTTTAAAATTTATTTATATTTTTACATCTTGTCCAGTGCCTAATACGCTTCTCCATAGTTTTACAGATGGTGGTTTCCAACCCATATCTCCATGTATGGCATCATTTGGTGTATATTTACCGACACCCATAAAAAATCTTATGGCTCTATTTTGGACAGCATTAATACATGAGTAATCACGTGTACCCCAAATATATGACCCATAATCAATAACTGACCAGACCATAGTGTTGTATAATTTAGAAAAAATATCATGTTGGAAACCACCATGTGATTTACTTTTTTACACCCAATAAACCCAATGCTCTACTGGCTGATTTGGCTACTGCCTTAGCCATTTATTGATAGTCTAGTTATTATCAAACATCAGACACATACGTGTACAAGAGGACAATAGATATACAAATAAAGACATTTAATCAACACAATCATAATGATGATTGAATGGTAAAATATTGCTTAATGTAACTTTACACATTATCATAACATTTAACTAAAAAAGACTAAAGAAAATTAGACAAATAACTAATATCGAGTAAGTACTTTTTTATACATTGCAAAGTTTTGTAAATTCAACATGACAAAACATTAAAAGCCGTTTTAATTTTTATTCTCTTGGATTTGCAGTGTAATACTATCAGATTACTACATGGCATTTTCCATAGCAGATGTATAATCAGCTCAAGGTTCAATATCAGCCCAAGAGCCGAAGGAAAACAACAGTATAATATATTTTTATATTCATGATAAAAAAAAAAATCAACATAACAAAATGAACACTGTTTTGAAAAGTCAACATTTATAAAGTAACTTGCTAAATTATGCTGGAAACTTTGAAAATGCATTTATTGTATCATTTGTTTTGCATTTTACATAATATATTTTCCTGTTTCCTACTATTTGTTTTGTACCCTACTTTGTTATGTTTTTCACTGAAAACGTACCAATGAGATGTATTTTCCGGAATTTGCCGAGTAACGCCGGAATGCCATGCGATAACGTTACGGAAAGGCATGCGATAATAGCCGGAAGCAGTTGATTTTTTCATATCAGCTCGCTAAGCACCATTTCGGAAAATATGGAATTCACATAAGTTTAATGCTATTATCATATTGTAAAAATTAAAAGTTATTTACTCTAAGTATATGATAATGTAGTATATATTCATGTCTGAGGTTTGAAGTTGAATTAGAATATCTTGGTTGTATATTAAAAAAAAGTCATATCTAAATGAGAGGATCATTTACATGTAAGGCAAAGAAAAATATATAATGAATTTACTTATATATCAATATAAGAAGACGATATGATTGACTATAATTAAAGTTAAAGAAGAAAACCCTAAATCAACGTTCTAATGGCAATTTGTCTAAACATTGTGAAGACTAGTCTTAAATGCTAATATGTTCATTCCCCTCAAATCGACAATAAATATTTTTATTTCTTTTCATTTTTTATTCTCGGTTTACTGAGCCGCGCGGGCTTATTTGCCTATCTTTATGTAAATACGTTTGTTTGTTGGACCATAAGTTCTTCTGTACGTAGTTTGTATACTCGATGACCCCTAACCCACAGTTAAGATTAAAAAAAAATATGACTTTTAGTAGCTAATGGCATTATTTAATTCAAACTTTTTTTTATCGAAATGAGTATTTGGTTTTCCAATAGGAAAACATGTACTTTTCATATCTATGCAAATATGGAACGGATGCATTTATTTGTGAGCTTTGTTCACAGTAAACATGTTTGGTTGTATATGTGTGTTTGGCTACCTGAGTATTACAAATTCAAACATCTACCAAATTCATCGTAATATTGAAAATGGCTAATACCTTAATGTTGTAGTATAAATCAGGCCGTTGGGTTTCTAATTCTAATTGTTCTATATTTTGTCACATCCGCGCCTTGTATACTACAATGTAGCTTACTATACGTTATGGGTTTTGCACATTGTTAAAGGCGTTACAGTGACTCGAAATTGTGGATAGTTGTCTAATTGGCAATCATACCAAATCTTTTTTTTTTAATGTAGATGTGATGATTGCAAAATAGTATCCATACCCTAAAATAATGAACAAATAAATGTTCTACCACATTTCATTTCAACTCAGATAATTGAAAAAAAACGTGATGATTTGAAATAATGCAATGATCCACGCTGTAATCATTCAAGTAATAAAATAGCTGATAAGCAGGTTAATAAGATTTTGAAATCGGAAGACACTTAGGTGAGACGGAACGAAAAAAAAAACATGACCACAAATTGTATGTGAAGATTACATCATTTAATTAGGTAATGTTACAATTCTTCATAACCCATTGTGAGAATCAAGTGTAGGGAAGTTAGTTCTGTTCTACCATTTGGATTCCAACATTACTCGATATTTTTACAAAGGACATTTTTTTACTGCTTATTTATCGTAATGAAACAGGGAACACGTTATTTTAACTATTAATAATGATTTTAAGTTATGTACATGGGTTGCATCATTTATCAAAATGACCATGTATTCTAAATTTATATAATTATTTATTAAAGAGACGAGACACATGAAATAATTAGAAGTATTCTTTCTCATATTATTTACTGACCTGTACTGACTTCAGTGTACGTCGCCATTTTCCTACAGTTTACTTAAAGTATTTGTCAAAAAAATATTTTATTCGGTTGACGTATTTTTATTTTGATAACGGATGTGGGAAAATATGTATGGATTGATTTTTACATGAAGTACATACATGTATATTTTCATCTTTACAATAAAATGCATTGATTAATAAACATCGTACTGCATTTGCTTTACCATGCAGTAAAGACAAAAATACAAATACGTAAATACCTGGTATCAGGTAAGACAAATTTTCTGATGTTGTATTTAGTATTCTACAAATGTTAATTTAAAATCATGCTGCTTTTAATATGAAAATTAATAATTGTTGTACAAATGGACTTGATATAATAGCTCGAAAGAGAACATGTGTGTAAAACCTAGACGTCATCACGTGAAATAAGATCTAAGCTCTTTAGTAATCCTTATATCACGGAACATTAGTAACATATTTTTTTTTATTCAGAATAAAACGGTGCCTATTCAAAGGATATAGAGAGGTATAGCTAGCTGGATGTCTTTCTTCATGCAGTAAGACCGACAATTTTTTTTTTTTTGTAATTCTTTTTTTTTTTTCATGATGAAACATGTGAAATTACATACTACAGTATTTGATACACCTCATGAAAAATTAAGTAATACTTGAAAGATCATTCAAGTCATAAAGATATAATAAGATATAAATATAAATATTACAATTGATTTTGTTAATTAATTAAATAAAAGCTGCTTCTAACAAATGCCATTTCTGATCAATTTTTACTTTTTGTACAGGGGTTTAGAAACATACCGAGTATCTTTCTATATTAATCCAATATTTAAAATATTCTATCCCACCATATTTTGTGGAGTATATGTTCTTATATCTACATTTGTATATATAATATTTGAATAGCAACAAAATATTATTAACTGTTTTACTGTTGACAAAATCCTCAGACACACCTAAAATGACTTCTTTTGTACTGAAAGGCAGGATAATGCCATAATTTTTAATCCAATCTATAACGGATAGCCAGAAGTTTTGTGTTACATTACATTCCCAAAAAATGTGAAAAATATTTTCTTTAAATTCTGAACAAAATGTACATAATTCAGTTTCTTTTAATTTACATTTCAATAAAAATGAATTACATGGTAGAATCCTATGAACAATCTTAAATTGAAAGTTTTGTACAAAAGAATTTCTGGTTATAATGAAGGGCATGGAATAAATAGCATTCCAATTTTCAATCTGCATATTTAAATCTATTTCCCATTTATTACGGGAAGTTAAAGATACCACTTTATTATCCTCCAAAAAGTAATTTATAGAAAAATTTACAAGATTTTGGTTCCATTTTAACTTTATCTGTTAACTTATTTTCAATAATATCCAGTTTTGAACTACCTTCTATTATACTTTTCCATCTATTTGGAATCGCACTTAAAATACCATAAAACTTTACAAAATTAGTATTGATATCATACTTTTTTAAAATTCATCATATGAGAATAATGTGTTATTATCTGATATCAGATCATTAATAAAGAATATACAATTTTCAATATATTTGAACCTCAAAATCATCTTGCCATCCATTTTGATGTTTGGGTTCATCCATATGGACTGGGCCAGAATTTCAGTATTGTTTTCAGCGTTAAGCTTATTTTTTAACTTGGAAAAGTTTACCAGGATATCATGCCAAAAGAGATCGACTTTTTCAGCTAAATAAAGCAATCCTTCTTGAATTGAGTGTAAAATTTTGCCCCAATTTTGTATATAACTAAGTAGCAAGACTTTCCAAGGAGAGTAATTTTGGGGATCTAATAATTTATACAGCCAAGACAATTTTACACTATAGCAAAAAAAAATAAATATTAGGCATCTTAAGACCACCATCACGGTGTTCGGACATTATCACTGTCCTTTTCACTTTATCAGGTTTACCTTTCCATAAAAAATTGAAAAATATATTCTGAATCTCCTTTGAAACCCCTTCTGGGGAGTTAGGAAGGACAGTCAGAACTCGAACCAAAATGGGAAGTGCTAAAGTTTAAATAACTACAACCCTTCCAATATATGTTAGTTCTCTATAAGCCCAAGTATTGAACAATGACTTGATACTGTTTATCTTGGCTGTAAAATTACATAGAGTCTTATCCACTTTAGCAAGCTCAAACCATATACCTAATAGTTTAAACCTCCCGGAATGGTTCCAAACAAGATTTTTTTCTTGTAAAAGTTTTTCCATACTACCCTTTTTTGACCGAATCCATACGGCTTCGGTTTTGTCAACATTACACCTAAGTCCAGCACATTCTGAAAATTTATCAAACAAATATAAACACTGATTTAGGGACTTTTCCTCACCATTCAGGACTACGGAAGAATCGTCAGCGTATTGACTCAACAAAAATTAAGGGTCATTAATTGTTACACCAGCAACATCAGGGTCATTTTTAATAGCTACACTTAGTAATTCAAGCACTAAAATAAATAGATAAGGAGATAGAGGATCCCCTTGACGGACCCCCCTATTCAATGAAAAAAAATCTGAAATATACTGCACTAGAGGCATCACAGTAGCATGCTTTAATCCAACTTATAAATGTATATAATTTGAGTTTAGTATGACGTCCATTATCACTGAACTAGTATATATAATTGTTTAGGGGCCAGCTTAAGGACGCCTCCGGGTGCGGGAATTTCTCGCTGCATTGAAGACCTATTGGTGACCTTCTGTTGTTGTCTGTTCTGTGGTCGGGTTGTTGTCTCTTTGACACATTCCCCATTTCCATTCTCAATTTTATGGTCAAAGCCATAAAACTGCAAAGCCTCTAATATAAAAGACCACTCGACTGTGTCGAAAGCTTTTTCAAAATCGACTAAAAGTAAAAGTCCAGGAATGTCGTCTTCTTCCATCTTTTCCATCAGATCATAAATAAATCTAGTACATTCGCCTATATACCTACCTTTAAGAAAAACTTTTTGTGTTTGACTTATTATGTTTACCAAGACCTTTTTAAATCTATTTGCTAGACTTGCTGTAGCTATCTTATTGTCTACACACAGCAGTGTGATAGGTCGCCAGTTCTTTAGATAAAATTTTGACTTGCCTTCCTTTGGTATACATGTAATGAGTCCCTGTCTTTGAGTGATAGAGAACTTTCCATATTCTAAAGCCTCATTTAAACATCTTACCAGTGGTATTTTAATACCAGGAGTTGGGTGAACATTGTTGCATAAATCTACGTGACATTAATTGTAATTTTGTTTCATTGGTTTGTAGGTGACCTGTTGCAAGTCTAATGTTTTGTGTTTTGGTTTGACTGATTGATTGTTTTTGTCCCAGCAGTACAAGAGGGGATGATCTTGAAATGACTGAATTGAAATGAACACGAAGTGAACATTTATTTAAAAAAAAATATGGAAATGGAACATTAAAAGGAAAATATTATTTTATTGTTGAAATAAATATATAGAGCCGAAAGGGAAAATGAAAATTTTAGATTTATTGCAGCGGCAACATGCGCGTACATTTTTCCCGCATTATACAGAGGTCTTTATCGAGCATCAAGTACAGCAATTTTCAAATATATCACACATCAATGGTCTACGACCATGCTTTTATGTATTATAACCTGACTATTCACGAGACGAGGGCATTCCTTATCCACCACTTAAGACGCGCAGGTCTGCTATATTATAAAAAATACTGATCGACTCTAGTATTTTCCTTATATTTTTTCATCTGTCACTAACTTCATGGAAAACTTGGACAAAACATTACATCAAAGAATCATGGTTTGTTATGCCCTTTTCGCTACAGTAGGCAAGATTGAGATATTGCATTTCTAGTCACGATGGCAGCGTTTCCAATTTGCATAAGCTTGGTTTATTTGGTTGATAGTGTTGCTACCGTATTGACGTACATATTATATATCCTTTTATTTACATATATATATAGTTACAAAAGAAAAATAATAATAAAACCAAAACAGACATTTCAGACGTAGACCTCAAGTCCTCAGCAACAAGATCAATACCGTTGTCAATCTCTCCAGCAAACAACTTACTGAGGACGAAACTTCATTACTATCCAGAGGCCTAAACTTTTGTCCAGTCCCAGGTCCAGTGAATGATACTAAATTGTCTGATGAACTGGATAATTTTGCCAGGAGCCTCCGCATCAAGGAACATTTTGCATCGAAAGAGGACGATAGCACCACCTCAGATAGTGACTCTGACGACTCCAACGAATATAGATTTAGAAAGAAAAGTAACTGGGTCCCTAAACCAAGCAAAAATACCACCTTAGAATCATTTATAGACAATGTTAAAACGGATATACTTACAAATGTAAAAATAAATAATCAGACCTATGACAATTTAACACCTGGTGAACGTGTGGCTTTAACAAATTTGAGAGATAATGACGACATTGTTATTAAACCTGCAGACAAAGGGAGTGCAGTTGTCGTCATGGACAAATCTAACTATGTCCAAGAGGCCATTCGCCAATTAGATGATGACCGGTTTTACAAAAAACTTAATTCGGACCCCACCCTCCAATTCAGTGAGGAAATAACAGAATGTTTAAAGGAAATGTGTGACAATAACATCATTGATATAGATACTCTCAACTATTTAAAACCTGAAGATTCTAAACCTGGGCGATTCTACCTGCTCCCTAAAATTCATAAACCTGGTAACCCAGGAAGACCAATCGTCTCAGCTAATGGTCATCCCACCGAAAAATTATCCGAATTCGTTGATTACTATCTTCGACCACATGTAGAAAACTTGCCATCTTTTATAAAAGATTCTACAGATTACCTACTAAAAATGCAGGATTTAAACCCTCTACCTGCCAATACTATTCTTGTCACAATGGATGTCACCTCCCTCTATACGAATATTCCCCATGCGGATGGTATTGAAGCATGTAGAGAAGTTTGGGACTCTCGATCTCTTAAAATTCCACCTACTGAATGCTTAGTGGAAATGCTTACTATGGTCTTGAAAAAGAACAACTTCACATTCCAAGGAGAACACTATTTACAGACAAATGGCACTGCTATGGGTACAAAATGGCTCCATCTTATGCCAATATATTCATGGGTAAAGTTGAAAAGCAACTGCTGGAGTGCTCCATCGAAAAACCGCTTTCCTGGTATCGATTCATTGATGACGTTGACATGAAATGGGACAAGGGAGACCAAGAATTACAAACTTTTATAACAAATGCTAACAATCAACACCCCACCATCAAATTCACCCATGAAACATCTAATTCCACCATAAACTTCCTTGATACATCTAGCACCCTCTCTGCAGGTATAATAAACACAGATATATACTCTAAACCTACAGATACTCATCAATACTTGTCGCCTGAAAGTTGCCATCCTCCACACTGCACGAAGAGCATTCCATACAGCCAAGCTCTCAGAATAAGGCGAATCTGCTCCTCTGAAGACACTGCAAAACAACGTCTGGGGCAGCTCAAAGGACATTTGAAAAGAAGGGATATAAACACAAAACATCAAAAATAGTTTTCGAAAAGCGGAATCCATCCCCAGAAGCAGTCTGCTAACTTACAAAGAAAAACAGAAAAGTAAAGAATCCCATGTGTGCTCACTTACCATCCATGCCTGAGAAATAGTTTCAAGACCATTCGTGATCATTGGACAGCAATCGAGAAACACTCTAAGTTATCCAAAATCTTTCCTGAGCCTCCCATGATTGCCTTCAAACAACCTAACAGCCTGAGAAATATACTTGTCCGTGCTGACCTTTCCAAACCTAACCATACTGTAGGTAATTGCCAGCCTTGTGGGATAAGCGCTGCAAATGTTGCAACCAATTGCAGCATTCATCAACATTTCACAGTAAGACCACAGAAAGACATACAAGATCTTCTGCAATGTCAACTGCAAAAGCTCAAACGTGATTTACGTACTTGAGTGTCCTATATGTGGTCTCCAATATGTTGGTGAATCTATGCAGCCATTTCACAAACGCCTTAATGGCCACAGGAGTGACCTCACAAAAACCGTATATTCCTGTCAGCCAACACTTCAGGTTACCAGATCACGATCTGAAAGACTTTGATCACATGAAGATCCTTGTGATCGAACAGGACTGTACATGGCAAAATAGGCAAAGAGAGAATCGGGAGAAGTTTTGGATAAAAACACTGGGTGTCCTCCATCCAGATGGAATCAATAGAAAGAAATAATTAAATTGACAGTCTAATGTTTATATTATGATGTTCGGGATTTTGGATTAAAATCAATCGACCAAAACTCACCTGTATTATTACTGATCTATGTTTACACTTTATACATTATATATCAGTATTGTTAAAACTTTTAACACTGAGGAAGGCCATTTGTTGAGCCGAAATATTTGCAATTATTGTATAATTTATATCATCTGTTCAGTTTTTCCATCTTTGTGCGATGATATTCAACACTTTTAGTGTTTTGTTTTCCATCTATTTATCGGTATTGTTACACAATCTTTTAGACTCATATATATATATATATATATATATATATATATATATATATATTCTATCAAAGCATTCCCTACGTAAACAAATATTTCTATGTATTTTATATTCATGCTAATCGCTTGTATATGAAAGGATTTTTACACCATAACTCTGTGCCTTCACGCATATCTATGAGTGCATTTCTTTGGTTACTAATTTTCTTTATTTACATGACATTCTTCCATCTAACGTGCAACATTTCATACCGATATAACATGTTACTTTTATTATTCTTCCCTTAGTTTATTTATTTTTTATTTACATTGTATCATAGGTCAAATTTATTTGTTCAGTGTATGTTCACTGGTGTTAATATGTCCTTTGATTGGGTTAATCTATTTCAGTTGATATTTTATAGTGTGTCTATGTTGTGATGTTACACTATTGTTTCAGAAAAAGGGTGAAAGTTTGGTACCATTAAAACGTTTAAACCCGCTGCATTTGTTTGCACCTGTCCTAAGTCAGGAATCTGATGTTCAGTAGTTGTCGTTTGTTGATGTGGTTCCTAAGTGTTTCTCGTTTCTCGTTTTTATATAGATTAGACCGTTGGTTTTCCCGTTTGAATGGTTTTACACTAGTAATTTTTGGGGCCCTTTATAGCTTACTGTTCGGTGTGAGCGAAGGCTCCGTGTTGAAGACCGTACTTTGACCTATAATGGTTTACTTTTATAAATTTTGACTTGGATGGAGAGTTATCTCATTGACACTCATACTACATCTTCTTATATCTATGTTAAGCTTTTATCTTTATGACATTCTGAAATCTATCTGTTTTGTATATTTAAACAACTTTATTTTTCGTGTGTACGAAATCATTCAGTACTTTACATGACACAAATTACACGTAACCTTCAAATTCGTTTTACATGTAAATAACAATTCGTAATATCAAAATGAAGAATAACAAAAAGGCGCATGTAAATGTCTCAATTTGACGACAGATAGTAGAGCATTAAGTACAAATTATTGCTCTCTTCCCTATCTGTCTAATTGCCCCATGTCTACTTCTAAATTTCGAAATCGTATTGCTTTCCGATGCTAAAAAAAAAATCTTGGATCCGCAACTTTCTATGGTGTCTGTACATTCCGTTATCCACTTGAGCAAGGTAATAAGAGAGTATTCGCAGTACCTTTTTTTCTTTCTTAAATCTCTTTACATTTTTACGTGCTGGTCCACATGCAAGAACCTCGTCGGTGGTTGTAGTTGTTCCTCTAAGTCGATTTTTTGTTTGTTTGAGAATTGTATACTCAAGAAAATTTGGATACGGTGGATACATTTATTTTCGTGGGTACTAATTTTTGCAGATTAGATTAAGAAAAACAAAATGTATTTTCGTGGATATTTGATTTTGTGGATTTGCCAAAGTCTGAATCAAAGCCTATAGAAAATTTGTGCTTCATCGAACATTTAAATTCGTGGTTTGACTATACCAACGAAATCCACGAAAATTGGTATCCCACAAACTATAATGAATAAACTTATCATAGATACTAGGGCAGAATCAAAATTTTGTACGCCAGACGCGTGTTTCGTCTACAAAAGACCCATTAGTGACGCTCGAATAAAAAAAGTTAAAAAAGTAAAATGAAATACGAAGTTGAATAGCATTTAGGACCCAAAATTGCGAAAGGTTTTGCTAAATAAGCAAATTAATCTATTCCTAGGGTAGAAAATCATTAGTATTTCGAAAAAAAATCCAATTTTGTAAACAGTTATTTTATGATTATTAATAATCTTTATTTACCAAAGTCATAGCAACTATAGGCATACAACATATAAACTACACACAGTATACATAGATAACAGAAGGTAGTGGAAACAGATTACAACATATAAACTACACACAGTATACATAGAATAGCAGAAGGTAGTGGAAACATATGACATGTCAGTCCTTAATTTTGTGCACGAAATATAAATTTACCCAAATTACATAGTTCTCTAAGATTATTCATTAATTGTATATATTTATACATAAAATGTTTTCTCCAATAATAAGGTTTATAATAAAATAAGATCTAAGACCTTGATAAGTGGGACATTTTAAAATGTAATTTTACAAAACTACAGAGTCTATTACTTCTTAGAATTGCAGATTAACGTCCACATTCATTAGCTAAATCAACAGTACGAAGTCTTATTTTGGTAATACATATCTTAAAAATAACTGGTATTGGATTACATAAATAATATTTTAAAAAAATGTTGAACCATATATCTATAACTTAATATAACTGTTAAATTCCCTTTAAACTGTACAGTAATACAGGCATAAACATATCCTTGTATTTGATAAAATATTTGTTAAGAATTCCATCAACTTCGTGACTTTTATCCCGTTTCAGGTTACGAAAAGCTTACAAAATGTAATTTTCTGTAATTTCTCTATCAAGTTCCTCATAGACGCATTCACCATTAGTGTTTTTAAATAAGCTGTCGTCAAATACAGCATCTGTGTCTGATGAGCACAATGAATTAAAATGTTCATGGAACAACTGTAATGGTACAGCATGTTTAGAAGACGCCTTCCATTTAAATTTCTTGTGAAATAATTTTGGGTTTGTAAGTCTCATGTCTATCATGTTTCCTTCATTCAGTGCGCATGTATTCATGTTTTAATCGACGTTCTAATGTTTTATAATCCTTTTTCACTCGAATTAAATTACTTTGATTTATTTGCGATTTTGATCTATTAAATATGTTCAAACAGTTTATATAGCGGCGATAAAGGTCTTTACACTGGGCGTTAAACCAAGGTTTCTCATAACAAATGTCAGATCTACAAGATTTATAACAATTTGTCCTCTTTTTGAAAAATGGTGCCATAATGTCGTTTAACGTTTATGACCATATCAATGATAACTCCTGTCAACACTGATTTGCTGACTACAGGGCTGGTGATACCATCGGGATTTAAACCTCCACCATCCACAGTAGTCTTTATCAAATTCATTCACACCGTTGGTGAACCCAAGACGATTCTAAAATTTGACATATGGTTTTGACACTTGGCTACCATTGATGTCTGTTTTTTTTTTTTGTCCTTTCAATGTCTTTCGATTTTATTTTGTCGTTGATTTGCTGTTTGAAAAGCTTAGTCTGTACTTTTTATTTATATTATATCACTGATCAACTCAGTTGTTATCGTTTAACTGAAGCATGATTGAGAATCAGTATAAAAGTATAAATGACAGAACAAATGACGGAAACTAAAATTTACATTGACTTCAAACCATATTGAAAAAAAATAGTGAACGCAATAGAACCAAGAACCACGTAAATTTCATCGAAAATATACACGCTATCAGTGCAATTGTGCACAAAAATAGGAATAGCCTTTCAAAAGGTTATATATTGATCTTGCAAAAATAAATTCAGAAGATAGATATAGGAAGATGTGGTATGAGTGCCAATCAGACAACTCTCCATCCTAGTAACAATTTATAAAAGTAAACCATTATAGGCCAAGGTACGGCCTTCAACACGGAGCATTGGCTCACACCGAACAGCAAGCTATAAAGGGCCCCAAAATTACAAGTGTAAAACCATTCAAACGGGAAAACCAACGGTCTAATCTATATAAAACGAGAAACGAGAAACACGTATGAACTACATAAACAGACGACAACTACTGTACATCAGATTCCTGACTTAGGACAGGTGCAAACATATGCAGCGGGATGCATACTTTTAGTTTCTGATGGTACATGTTTGCAATATTTTATTATTCAACACTCATTTAAGTGTATTTGCTCAAAGCAAAACCTGTTGAATGATGGCAGTTTCCTGCGCCAAAAAATGAATATATGATGTCGGCATTTTTAAGAAATAAAATTAATTGTATTATAAAAAGTGTCAAGAAAAGTCGACAGCACTATTTGTGTTGTACGTCTCTGTCCTAATAATTGACTACATGCAGTAAACAATATTTAGGACAAAGGTTATCACCATACTGATTAACAGCTGTTTCAGTACAGTTTTGACGAAGAAGTGTCATTTATAGGCAATTCAAAAGTGAGTATAATGTATTCAATCTTCTTTACAGTTGCAAAAGTTATATATCACATATATGCAGAGACCAAATTTCTAATCATAAAAGAACAACGAAAACCATCTATGTCAACTATCTATCTCAGAGATTTAAAATCTAAGCAAAAAAGAAAAGAAAACATGTGTCAACTATTTTTCCTAAAATCTAACATAACATATATATAACTTTACAATAGTAGTAGTATCGAACGACTGAGAAGTATAAATAAGAATCGTTAAGGGTCCTAAACGGGGTATCTAAAAGTTAACTCACTGAAAGATATACCTAGTAGATGCATTAGCTAACCTATTGAAGAAATTCTAAATAGTACATTTGTAAATTTGCTAGTATTTCTAGTTAAGATATAAGAACAGAGAGTTCCATTGTCTCCCGCGTTGCACATATTCTATCTGTTCCAGGACGATAACCTAAAAAATTGATTAGGTTCTTTAATAACTTTTTTAATGTTTTAATCGACGTTCTAATGTTTTATAATCCTTTTCACTCGAATTAAATTACTTTGGTTTATTTGCGATTTTGATCTATTAAATATGTTCAAATAGTTTATATAGCGGCGATAAAGGTCTTTACACTGGGCGTTAAACCAAGGTTTCTCATAACAAATGTCAGATCTACAAGATTTATAACAATTTGTCCTCTTTTAAAAAATGGTGCCATAATGTCGTTTAACGTTTATGACCATATCAATGATAACTCCTGTCAACACTGACTTGCTGACTACAGGGCTGGTGATATCATCGGGATTTAAACCTCCACCATCCACAGTAGTCTTTATCAAATTCATTCACACCGTTGGTGAACCCAAGACGATTCTAAAATTTAACATATGGTTTTGACACTTGGCTACCATTGATGTCTGTTTTTTTTTTTTTTTGTCCTTTCAATGTCTTTCGATTTTATTTTGTCGTTGATTTGCTGTCTGAAAAGCTTAGTCTGTACTTTTTATTTATATTATATCACTGATCAACTCAGTTGTTATCGTTTAACTGAAGCATGATTGAGAATCAGTATAAAAGTATAAATGACAGAACAAATGACGGAAACTAAAATTTACATTGACTTCAAACCATATTGAAAAAAAAATAGTGAACGCAATAGAACCAAGAACCACGTAAATTTCATCGAAAATATACACGCTATCAGTACAATTGTGCAAAAGATTAACACAAAAATAGGAATAGCCTTTTCAAAAGGTTATATATTGATCTTGCAAAAATAAATTCAGAAGATAGATATAGGAAGATGTGGTATGAGTGCCAATGAGACAACTCTCCATCCTAGTAACAATTTATAAAAGTAAACCATTATAGGTCAAGGTACGGCCTTCAACACGGAGCATTGGCTCACACCGAACAGCAAGCTATAAACGGCCCCAAAAATTACTAGTGTAAAACCATTCAAACGGGAAAACCAACGGTCTAATCTATATAAAAACGAGAAACGAGAAACACGTATGAACTACATAAACAGACGACAACTACTGTACATCAGATTCCTGACTTAGGACAGGTGCAAACATATGCAGCGGGATGCATACTTTTAGTTTCTGATGGTACATGTTTGCAATATTTTATTATTCAACACTCATTTAAGTGTATTTGCTCTAAGCAAAACCCGTTGAATGATGGCAGTTTCCTGCGCCAAAAAATGAATATATGATTTCGGCACTTTTAAGAAATAAAAATTAATTGTATTATAAAAAAAGTGTCCAGAAAAGTCGACAGCACTATTTGTGTTGTACGTCTCTGTCCTAATAATTGACTACATGCAGTAAACAATATTTAGGACAAAGGTTATCACCATACTGATTAACAGCTGTTTCAGTACAGTTTTGACGAAGAAGTGTCATTTATAGGCAATTCAAAAGTGAGTATAATGTATTCAATCTTCTTTACAGTTGCAAAAGTTATATATCACATATATGCAGAGACCAAATTTCTAATCATAAAAGAACAACGAAAACCATCTATGTCAACTATCTCAGAGATTTAAAATCTAAGCAAAAAGAAAAGAAAAATTTGTTAACTATTTTTCCTAAAATCTAACATAACATATATATAACTTTACAATAGTAGTAGTATCGAACGACTGAGAAGTATAAATAAGAATCGTTAAGGGTCCTAAACGGGGTATCTAAAAGTTAACTCACTGAAAGATATACCTAGTAGATGCATTAGCTAACCTATTGAAGAAATTCTAAATAGTACATTTGTAAATTTGCTAGTATTTCTAGTTAAGATATAAGAACAGAGAGTTCCATTGTCTCCCGCGTTGCACATATTCTATCTGTTCCAGGACGATAACCTAAAAAATTGTTTAGGTTCTTTAAAAACTTTTTATAAATATCTTAAAGAAATGAAGGTTTACAAGCTCTAACAATGCAATTTTCCATACAATTAATAGTTCCATTGGACATAGTTCTTTTAAAAATTGTTGATGGGCACTGATTTTCAAATTGTCAGAGACATTGCTGATATAAACTTTTGATATAAATTTCATAACAATCTGGTAAGAATTGTACACATGAGAACACCAAGTCTTACAATGCAATTTTCCAAATAAGTAATATTCCCAAGGGGCATAATTCTTTTAAAATTAATTGATCGGCACCTATTTTCAGACTTGTCCGAGACATTGCTGATTTAAACCTATGGTATAAATTTTATAAAAATCTGACAAGAATTGTACACGTGAGAGCGCTAACATTATAATTTTCCATATAATTAATACTTTCAAGAGGCATAACTCTTTTTTAAAAATAATTCATCGGAACTGATTTTCGAACTTGTCGAATGATTACTGATATAAGTTTCATAAAAATTTTGCAAGAATTGTAAACGTGAGAGCGCTCATAAGACCGGTCTTTTTCTTTTTATCTATGGCGTTGTCAGTGTATTTTCGACTTGCGAATTTGAATGTCTCTTTGGTATCTTTCGCCTCTCATTTGGTTAATTTACTAAAATTGCTAGTAATTCCATGGGCAGTAAGTTTACTTATTTACCTAGTAAATTTTAGTAAGTATATCTTTGAGTGCTGCAATAAAAATACACAACTGAATCCATTTATCAGTAAAATACGGAAAAACGAAGGGCAATATATAGTCAAATTTTGCTCTGGATGCTGTTTTTTTTTTTTTTTTTTTTTTTTATTATTTTAAAGAAGCCTTTGTCCACCAAATTTTGTGAAACTCCACGAAGGTTTGACAAAGATATTGATGTTGAAAAATGTTTATTTGCAGACTTAGCCTAAATATTGACGACACTAACATTGACAGCGGAGTATAGGACAATAAAGTCAGCTAGACATTCTTATTAAGCTAGACTTATTCTAAAATAAACAATGTGTTAGGTATTTTAAAATTACAAATTCATTTCACTCGTCTTTTTAAAAGGTAAACTGCAAAAAAAAAAAATAAGTCAATTTATACGAAAAGATTTTTTAAACGTCAATAGCTTTATAAAACTTTTATAGAATTTAACATAACTTAGACATATTTTTTCTATCAAATTTAAAGACAGTACCCAGGGAAATATGGTATATCTTTTCATGTTAACATAAGTTTTCACATCCAATCAGTACCTTTTATATGATTGATTGTTGGTTGCTTAACGTCCAGTGGCAAATATTTCATGCATATTCAGGACGATGTACCTTTATAAGTTATGAACTTATGAAAGATATAAAATTGAGAATGGAAACGGGGAATACGTCAAAGAGACAACAACCCGACCAATGAGCAGAAAACTGCCCAAGGCTACAATTGGGTCTTCAACACAGCGAGAAAATCCCGCACCCTGAAGCGGGCTTCAGCTGGCCCCTAAACAATAATGTATACTAGTTCAGCGAAAATGGACGTCACACTAAACTCCGAAACATATAAATGAACCAAAATTTAAAAACATACAAGACTAACAAGGGCCAGAGGTTTCTGACTTGGGACAGGCGCAAAAATGCGACTGGGTTAGACATGTTTTGTGAGATATACAAGGAAAGACAACGTTACACCACATACAATAAAAACAAGTCCAAACAAAACAAATATAGACATTTAGCATCTACAGTACCTTTTAAGACAAGTATTATAAAATGTGTTTAATGTCTTACATATATCAACCAGTAAACTCATTCTTCGTTTGCAGATGTCCAAGCTTATACATCTATTCTCGGTTAAATTATCTTTCTTACGTAAGCATGTTACACATGTACATGATTTATAAAAAAAAAATAATGCTTGAACATTTTATATAATGCCAAAAAATACATAAACAGATGCGACTCCTGATTATATTTAACAGCTGGGAGAATTTGCATCCCGTCGCTGAGGTATCATGCCCAAAAAAGGTAAGGTATCCATATTTTTTTTCCACTGGGTACAGTTAAGATTGACATTAACACAAATATACAAGTTTACAAAAATCAGACAACTATTTATGGAACGAATCAAATGTCAGACTTTTTTTAGAAGTAATAATGGTATCATATGTTTGAAGTAATTCTAAAAACAATGCATTTGATATATATATAGCTTATGATACCTAAGATTAGGAATATATTTAATCTGTTTTTTTTTTTTAATTTTACATTGTAAACCTCTCAACTTCATTTTTTTTTTTTTTTTTTATTTCATTTGTCAAGGATACAATTTTGACAGCAATAAACCAATTTTATTCAGGTAAGAACGGCGGTATGCGTTGTTGTACCTACTTTGAGGATTTTTTACTGAGTGTGTATATCATAAATTACATGTACATGTATACATAAAAAGTTAAATCACAAAAATACTGAACTCCGAGGAAAATTCAAAACGGAAAGTCCCTAATCAAATGGCAAAATCAAAAGCACAAACACATCAAACGAATGGGCAACAACCACAGGCACTTGTCTCAGAACTTTTTTTCTATATACCCAGGAACATATATATTGACAGATATACCTTAATATAACACAAGGTACTTAACTCGCATTTTTGAAAAATGTCAGCGGGTCGCGAAATTCCATTATATGCCGATTTCTCGGTTGTAAACCCCACTAAAACTAGTTATGTCGTAAATCTAAATTGATTTATCTACACAATGGTTATAACACGCCTACTTGTGTTGTCGGAATCATCCGTAGCAATCCTAACCAAGTATGTCAATCGTAATCATTTCGTCTACCGACGCCAAATTGGAAACACAAATCTCGCAGTAAAAGGTATCTTCCCACTCTCTTTATATATCTCGGTTTCCGATTGGTCAAATTTTAAGGGAAGGTCTAAATGTTTCTCGACCGGCTGACATTTTTCAAAAATGCGAGTTAAGTACCTTGTGTTATATTAAGGTATATAGAAAAAAAAATTCTGAGACAAGTGCCTGTGACAACAACTGTCATATTCCTGAATTGGTACAGGCATTTTCTTATGTAGAAAATGGTGGATTGAACCTGGTTTTATAGCGCTAAACCTCTCACTTGTATGACAGTCGCATCAAATTCCATTATATTGACAACGATGCGTGAATAAAACAAACAGACATAATAGGTAAAAATGTCAAAATAGGGGTACAGCAGTCAACACCGTATCACAATCTCAATCACAACAAAAACAAACAAATATTTAACAAAGAAGCACAAAAAGCATATATCACATCTAACAACCTCGTTCATTGCTTACTTATTTTTGTATTTTATTTATGTATGCCAAATCAACCCATAAAGGATCGAGGGATTTTAAGCACTGGGACCGTAATTTTAACTTTAACTCTGGCGTAGAATGTTTAACGTCAAAATTTAAACGTCACACAAGTGTCAACTTCCGCTTCCGGTATGGCGGTTAACCAAATATTTTACTGAGAAACAAAATTACCTTTGGCTAAGAAGAACACATCTTAATGATATTATAATAAGTATAAGCAATGTCCAGTAAACTTTTTTATAGTGTTGCAAGGGGAGTGAGACCCGGTATTTATACGTTATGGAGCAAATGCGAACTCAATGTGCACAAGTTCCCCACGCTGTTTTCAAAGGATTTCACACTATAGACCAAGCAGTGGCATTCCTGATTGCCGGTAGTGCATTTCAGAATTGTCATGATATTCCCGTCTTTGACGATACAGAGATAACAAAATATCCTATAGATTATGAACACGAATGTAAAAACCCACCATGCTCTGTTGACACAATTGACGTCTCAATTATCAATGAGGACAATGATGAAAATAATAATGATACATGTAGTAGTAAAAAACCTACACCCCAAGACCAGGTAGAGAAAGATAATCTCACTGATCATGCTGATAGCATAATACACACACAAGATATATTACAATCAGAGGATACTGTCCCTAAAGAATTAAAATCACAAAGTGAATCCCTCGAAATCAACAAAATAGCATGCACACAGTTGTGCAATGACATTCAAAATGCTTTTATGATACAATGCTGTAAATGCCAGCTGTGGACTCACTACAAGTGTACTCGCCTACCAGTTTATCAAATCTATCTGTTAACAAGCACCTCAAGGCGGTATAATTGTGAAACATGTACAACTGTCCCACCATCTTTTTTAGAAAAGTGTAAAGGCTCATTCGTACAAATACAGGGCCAGGGAGATGATAAAGTAAAAACCAGGCATTCAGATACTACAGAAAATGATAGAACACTTGAAATACTAGACAGAATAGAAAACAGTGTGGTCGACGCTATTACAAAAACACATGAAAAGAATCAAGATGATATTATTATCCAACTTAAATTAGATTTACAAAATGAGAGAAATCACAAGGAACATATGAGTGAAATCTCCAAGAAATTTGAAGAAATAATAGGCACAATTTCCACCGCCTCAAGTGAAATAAAATCTGAAACTAAGAGCATAATGAAAGAGGGGTATGACAAGGTGTCAACAAAAACAATAAACCAGATAAGAGACTTTACAGAAAAACTCAACAAGAATGTAAATGAAAATATATCAAAAACTTTGCAGAATAAAATAGATCCCATTGCAGAAACTTTGCAAAAAATTAATGAAAACTCTATTACTGCTACAAAGGCCTTGGAAGTTGCAGGCACTAAATTATCTGACAACACACGCACAAACAGAGAAATAACAAAAACACTTGAGAACATAGCTAAAACCCTCAATTCGGATAAACAGTATCCAAGTGCAAATAGTGCAAACAATCCAGGGAAAAGGAAATCTACTCATTCTGAAGAAAGCATTCCAAATATCGCAGTTTCAAATAGATACTCGCCAATTGCAGATGTAGATGAAAGTGGACAAACAGGAAACTCTCAATCTCAATTAACATGAAAGTTCTCATGTACCCGAAACAAAGAAAGCACTCATTTTAGGCAATTCTCATGTTCGATATATATAAGATTAGACAATTTTCTACAAGGATGTACAGTTCATAAATATACAAGTTACTCTATGTCAGAAATGGAAGAAAATTACATGAATTGGACACAGATTATGATTGCATATTTTTCATGTGTATACAAATGATATTAGAGCCGAAACTCCAGATGTTTTCATTCAAAACTTGAATTAATTTGTCAAAACTTAAAGATCATTGTTCTTTTGCTAAATTAATTATCTCTTCCTTTTTGTCAGTGAAGGATTCGGACCTGAATCAAAAGATACTTCAGAGTAATATTTTAACACAATACAAATTTTTAAAGAGTTCTGAAGTAATTATTTGTGAAAATTCTGGTTTTTCTAGCAGAGATCAAGCAATCAGAAGATTTTTTATTTCTGATGGACTTCATTTGTCCAAACAGGGAACCAGTTTGTTTGTAACAAACATGAAATTCTGGCTCAGAAAAGCTTTGAATATTAAGAATGAAAAGAGTAAGCATGCTTACAGAAATTTGAATGTACAAAACCATTATGATAGTTCTCAAAATCACTATGTAGGGTCAAGGTCAAATGGTAGATATATGTATGACACACATGATAGATATAATAGAGAATTAACTAATGCAAGACATACTGGTAATCAATATTCAAGCTACATGTATAATGGGCCTTGGTAGAACAATCATGAATAGAACAAATAGAACATTTTCTATGTTTAATATACAAGGTATACTGTCATGACTATACACACTAAATAAGAATATACAGTGTTTAAAGAATCACATGTTGAATTTAAGTTTTATTCTTGATTAGTTGTTTTGCATATTTTGAGGTATTTAATGTCATGACTGTAATGATTGACTGTTATTTTTATAAAGGAGATTCACTCGACTGAAAACATAATTTTGCCAAAAATGTTAAAAATTAAGCATGTTTGGTAATAAAATGATAAATGTTATAACTCATAAGAAGTCAGTTAAAGTACAGTGATACATGTATAGACAATATCTAAAACATTTGATAAAAGCCTAATTATCAGATAGAAAGTCTATGAAAGTATGTAAATAAGTGAAAAGCTAAGATGTATAGTGTAAGAAGTTTTAAATTTTTCTTTGATAATTATCAGTACAGTCAGACAAGTCAATATATAAGATTACAAGAGTTATCTTTCTTATTACATGTAATATAATTGTAATTGTTCTTGTTAGCCATTGGTATATAATTTTCTTTGAACATAGTATAAAAACTTGGTGTTAAGTACAAAAATGTGTTTATTCACAAAGAAATCGAAATTACATATCAGTTGCTGGAATATAAATGGTTTTAAAAGTAAAGGGTACAATAAATATCAGGACTATAGATTTTAAGGAAATAGAAACAAAGGATATTATTTGTTTATTGAGACACATTGTACCCAGGAGGAATCATTAGTTATTAATGGGTTTAATTCAGTTCATTTATCAAGAGCAAAATCCAAAAGTCAAATAAAATATCGGAGGAATTTCAGTTTTGTAAAATCAAACTTGAAAGCTTGGGTAAAATTTTAGAACACAAAACTAATGATTACTTATGGTTAAAACTTTGTAGCACATTTTTCAGCACAACTGAGGATATATATCTTTGTTTCATTTATAATCCACCTCTAATTCTTCTTACACACAATCTCTAGATGAGGAAATTTTTGACCTTTTGGAAACAGATATTGAGAAATATTCAAAAAGTGGAAGTATAATTTTAGCAGGAGATTTGAATTCTAGAACAGGTACTAAACAACCAGATTTTATTGAGGGGATAATAGAAATGGTGTAAACCAGATTTTTAATAACTTTGATCCAGATATAAATGTACCTGTACGTTTTAGTATGGACGAAACTATCTCGTCTAGGGGTAAATATTTAAATGATATCTGTATTGAAACAGGTCTTAGAATTTTAAATGGACGAACTACTGGAGACTCTATTGGCCAATTAACATGCTATACTCCAAATGGATGTAGCGTTGTAGATTATTTTATTGTATCAGAAAATTTATTATCAAAGGTATGTTTTTTTAAAGTCCATAACTTATTGGGCGATCTCTGATCATTGTCAGATTTCTGTGTTATTGAACATACAGTGTAAAATAAAAGGAGATACATGTCACACTCAGATGTCTCTTAAAAGTTATAAATGGAATGAGAACTCTACTGAATTATTTCAGGAAGCATTATCTTCAGGCGGTATGCAACAAAAATTTTGAATTTTAATAAAACTGATTACCATTCTGATATTAATAATATGATTAAAGATGTTAATACTATATTCTATGAAGCTGCAAATTTATCACTAAAACAAAAGCCTACTAAAAATCAACAAACAAGTTAAAACAAAATGTACAGAAAAACCCAATTGGTTAGATGCTTCATTATCTAAATTAAAAATAACCTACATGATAAAGAAAAATTGTTACAAAAATATCCTTTTGATCCAGTAATAAGGTCATCTTTTTCAGTCTTTTAAAACATTACAGAAAAACAAGAAAGAAAAAATAAGGGATTTTCGACAAGATTTAATAGATAAATTAGATAATTTAAAAGACGATAATCCAAGTCAATATTGGGCACTGCTTCATGAGTTATCAGATACAAATAGGAGAATTCCACATCTGATGTGTCAACAGATGCTTGGTTTTCTTATTTTAAAATTTAAATGAAAAGAGACTAATGCGTCCTGTGATTATTTAAAAGATAAGCTAAAAGATATGGAAAGAGAAAAAATATTTACTGAACTTGATAATTTGATTTCAAAAACAGAAATAGAAAAGGCGATTAGTACACTAAAAAATAAAAAAGCCAGTGGTTTTGACTCAATTTTAAATGAAATGTTAAAGTCTAGTCAAATATATTTAGTTCCTTGTTTTCAAAAATTGTTTAATAGTATCTTAAACTCAGGAAATTTTCCTAAAATTTGGGCAAAAGGATATATAGTTCCTTTATTTAAAAGTGGTTCAAAAGATGACCCTTCAAATTATAGAGGAATTACCATTGGCAGTTGTTTAGGCAAGTTATTTGTGAAAATTTTAAATATTCGTTTAGAGAAGTTTTTGGCAAGTAGAAATATTATTAAACCGGAACAAATTGGTTTCTGTAAAGGCAAGCGCACCAGTGATCATCATTTAGTTTTGAGAACTCTTATAGAAAAGTATACTCAACAAGGCGATAAAAAATTCTTTACATGCTTTGTTGACCTACGAAGAGCCTTTGACACTGTTAGTCATGATGGACTTTTATAAACTGAGAAATATTGAGTCAGTGATTTATTTTATAACGCTCTAAAAGATATGTATAATAATATTGAACTTTGTGTAAAGGTAGACAAATATTCTATGACTGAAAACTTTACATCTACCATAGGAGTCAAACAAGGGATAATTTAAGTCCCACTTTATTTAAAATTTTATAAATGATATTCTTGACTCATTTAATGAGACCTGTAAACCTGCTATTTTAAATTCCTTACAGCTTAATTGCTTATTGTATGCAGATGACTTAGTATTGATGTCAGAAACAGCTGATGGTTTACAGAAGTGTATTGATAAACTATATAATTACTGTGATAAATGGGGTCTCCAAATAAATATAAAGAAAACTAAATCAGTAGTATTTAATAAAACAGGAAAATTGTATGAAAAATATTTAATGTTAATAATGTACCTATTGAAAGGGCTAGGGGTTATAAATATTTAGGAATTTATGTAAGTGCAAGTGGAAGCTTTACAGAGGCTAAAGAAGATTTATATAAAAGGGGATTGAAAGCTTTATTTAAATATAAAAAAAGTTTTAACTTGTATAAACCTAAAATTAATACACTTTCACATATATTTGATCATACTGTGAAACCTGTGTTGTTATATGGGAGTGAAATATGGGGAGCTTCAGTAATAAATAAACTAAATAAAATGAACATAATCTATTTAAATTATGCAAGGACATGAAACAAGAAAGTGTGCATGTCAAATTCTGTAAATTTTCAATGGGTTTAGGTAAAAATCTACAAATATAGCTGTATTGGGTGAAATAGGAAGATATCCCTTATTTCTTGAAGTAATTTTAAATATGCTTAGATATTATAAATATATATTAAAGTCTGATGATATCCTTCTCTGAAGCTCCGCATGTCTCTAAATCACTAAATAGTTTAAACAAAAATAGTTGGTATAGTTGTATTGTTATTCTTATGAAATATCTTGATATAGATCTTAAACTTGTTAAAAATTCAAACATGGATTTAAAATCACTAATTTACCGGAAATTAAAACAGAAATATTCTTGTATTTGGAAATCTGAACTTTACAATGATAGACAAAATAAACAGTATGGAAATAAACTAAGAACTTACAGATTATTTAAAGAAAATATTTGTATGGAAAAATACTTATTAATTTTAAATGAGGATGAAAGGCGACTGCTCACTAAGTTCAGAGTCAGTGCACATAAATTAGAAATTGAAAGAGGCAGATATGTGGGACTTCGAGTGGAGGATAGAATATGTAAATTATGCAACACTGAAGTTGAGGATGAAATTCATTTTCTTCTTCAGTGTCCTGTTTTAGAAAATAAAAGATCTGAATATATAAATTACTTAAATAAGGTTAACAAAACTTTAAAAGCCTCCCAAATAAATCAAAATTAATATGGTTAATGTCAACTGAGGATAATGTTATAATTAAAAAGTAAGTTTATTATTGTGTACTTTATTTAAAGAGAGAAACTTAATTCTAGATACAGTTTAGTCACCGGTAGTTTGTCCATCTATATTATATTGTAAAACTATATATATTATTCCTTTAGAAATTATTCTGCTGAAAAGACTTTTGTTTAATTGTTAAATAATCAATGTAATCAATATGTAATCACTTGTATGAAATTGAACTTAATTGTACTGCTCAAATTATTGGGCGTCATAATTGACAATAAAAAAACTTTGTACTTTGCACAGGTAGAGATATAAAATAATTTTGTCGTTCAAAGTATGCAAAAATTATAACAGAACAATAACACAATGGCGGGATGTTTTTTAAGTACAGAGCCACGTCAAATGTATATCACCAAAAAGAGACCAAACAGTAAAAGTAATATTAATAAAGACAAATAAAAGAACACTTGAACACGTTATTAAGATGATAAACAGCGTCAGTACGCAGAATCTATACTTCAAGACCATCATGTATTATTTATGAAGTTGATACGGAATATTTATCAACAAGGTCTTGGTACCTTCCGATAACTTTTTTTAAAAGGACGAGATGTTCTTTGACATACCCCTGGTTCATCAACTTTCTGCTCAGACACTGGTGACGTTTAACAAAGTCTGAGTAGGAGCTGCAAGCCCTCGCATACCGAATAAGTTGGGAAATGTATATCCCATATGCAGGTGAAGTTGGTATATTACTACTAAGGTGGGGAAATTGATAATTTTTAAAAATAAAATCGTCTCGTTTGTCTCGTTTGTCATATTCTGGTACTGAGATGACTGTGTATTTCAAATTCGAGGTATAAGTCTAAAACTGAGGCGGAGGAAACTGTGTCTGTTGTTTCTTTAATTTCTAGTTCTAGGGATATATTAATCGGCAAGGAGAGGCGCACAGTTCGTTCCTATAGGAATGCCGACAATTTGTTGAAAAAGTCTACCTCCAAATTCAACAAAAATGTTGTCGATAAGAAACTCCAGCATATTGATCACTTGTTCCTCTGTGTAGCATATTTTGGAGAGATCATATCTCTTCATTGCTCTTTTAACGACCTTTTGTTTTTGTTTTGTGATCGCCTTTTTTATCTTCGTTTATGGTTGCTAATTTAACTTTTCGAATTGAGAAAGACAAATTATTTAGCGTTGAACTTCACAACTTTTGATCTCGTATGTTTCTATGAGAAATTATTCCAGAGATGATATTCGCGCACTGAAACTGCTTTTATCATTCAAGACGGCGAAAATATAATTGTATCTGAGGGCTATTTGTTTGAATTTGAACGAAAAGGGTATTTACGTGCAGGATGTTTTGTTCCCGAAGTTGTATTGGAACATCCGGAACAAGTAAAAGCTGTACATGAGGAATATGTCCACGCAGGGAGTGATGTTGTGCTGGCATTAACAGTAGGATTTTTTTTTTTTTTATAATTAGAAAACCTTAAATATCATCCTTAATTGAATGTATGCTATCTTAGTTTCAACATGGGTTAAAAATTAAATTTCAAGAATTTTCTGTTATATTGGACTTGGCAGACTACTGTCGTAAAGTGCACAAGCACGTCTGCAGACTATCTTCGCTGTTAATCAGTATGTACTGTATTATTCATATTTATAAAATCCAAAATAAAACCAAACATGTGTTGTTTCTTTGTGGCAAGGAACATGCCACTCCGGATTCACGTTTATTTCTCATACATTACTCTAATATTTCAGAACGCCTCAGTTATTTCGTGTCTATATACTTTAGTACTATGGTCACAGAGAGAAGCTCAAATTGATTGGAAGGGAAAATGACCTCAAAGATTTGAATGTAAAAGCGCTACGACTTGCAAAAGATGTTGCAGATCGCACCAATACTCTTCTAGCAGGAAACATCAGCAACACAACTATTTTTAAGAGAGGTATCCCTGAAAGTGTGGAAAAAGCAAGAGCTATTTTCAAGGTAATATTCTTTCTTTTTCAAGAATAACCTGTAATATTGTTTCCGATACAAAAATAAGGAGAATGATGCAAATATATTTCTGTCAATAAAACAAAACAACAGAAAGTTTTTAATACCTAAAGGTCACCTTATGACCTTTAAAGTGGTCATACATTCGTATCGTGATCACGAAGGACTAAAGTTGTTGTTACGAAGATTTTTTTAAAATAAGAATAACTTTTCTTTTGGAGTAAAAAACAAATATTTATATAAACGTTTGCTTGCATACCCTGTAAAAGACAAGATATCTAATGTATAGGAAGCCGATCTATAATATTACAGATCATTTCGAATCCCGTATGAACTGAGAACATCTTAAAGTCAAACCAGAGATGATAACGAAAAATAATTCCTGTACAATTACAAGAATGTCAGATAATGAAAGGGTCCGCTGCAGGCGATGATTCCTCATAATTATTAATTTTATGTTGTTTCGACAAATTTTGATAGTCCAAGTCGTTATCTAAAGTTCCCTATCGAAGACTTTTTGCATTTATTTGGTTAATTAATTTGGTAAACGACTACTGTATCATACTTTTTATACATTTTCAATCGAAACGAAAAAGACATCTACTGCCACAGATCACCATGCGGTTTTATTATTTTTTTTTATTATTAAATACAAACATTTTTTATACGATATGTCAAAGTTTAATTACTAAGAGATTGGAAAATTGTACATTAAATTATTGTATACTACAAAAGCTTTTAAATTCAACCAATATTTTTGTTATCGACAACACCACCTAGAACTTACTTAAATAACAGATTTTCATCCCTTAAAAAAGACAAAAAATTCTCCCTTGTATCTCGATCTGTGGAATAACACATTTAAAAGATAAAGGAACGTACAATACGAATTTATAATCAAAAGAATCTGAATTTTATAATGTAAGTATTACAGATTACAGAACATATAAGTACAAGTAAACTACTACTAAGTAATACGGTATTAAAGAATGCTGACAGTTCATGAAAACAAGCTCAATATATCTAATCCGCCGAGGGAAGAGATCATACCTTGAGTTTGGTTTCGTATGTCGTGTGATACATGCAGAGCAGGAGATGCTTACCGGTCTACACCACGATCTCTCGTCTTCCTTTAGAGTCCATGCGATTCATCGAATTTCTTCTCTTTATTTGATCACTCATAATGGATTAACGAGTTAACGTCGGACAACTTCTGTTGTGTGTTATTTGTGGCATCAAATATCTTCTACCGAATAGATTTCACACTTTAACGTCATGCACAGTAAGTCTTATTTATATTGTAAAGCGCTTTTGCATCAGTGTTCAAGTTTAAAAACACATATTTAAGGAGCAAATAGAATGGGCTATATCTGAAGGAGTGGATTATATTGTGGCAGAAACCTTCAGTGAATATGGGGAAGCAGCTTTAGCACTAGAATGCATAAAAGAACATGGGAAAGGTATGTTTTGACTATTTACCGGATTTGTAATAATATAAGCAACACAACGGGTGCCACATGTGGAGCAGGATCTGCTTACCCTTCCGGAGCACCTGAGATCACCCCAGATTTTGGTGGGGTTCGTGTTGCTTAGTCTTTAGTTTACTATGTTGTGTCTTCTGTACTATTATTTGTCTGTTTGTCTTTTATTTTTAGCCATGGCGTTGTCAGTTTATTTTCAATCTATGAGTTTGACTGTCCCTCTGGTATCTTTCGTCCCTCTTTGTCAATCAGACGTTAATCGAATTGCAATGATTATTCTTGAGTATGACCTATAAATAATAAATTGCATAAAAAAGTGATTTACCCCATATGGATTGTCTTCATGTCAAATTCAGAACATTTGGGATTGATTACAAGACAAATGTCTGAAAAATAGCTCAAAACATAAAAAGGATAAACCTTGAATTTAACGTTTTGAACAAAATTTTAAATCTGCTGTGTAGGTTGTCAGCCACAAGTTAGGATATAAAACGGACATTTTTTAATTTTAATTTAACATGCGGTTTTTATGGCACTGTCAAGTTTCGTTCTATTCTAGTTCCTGCTGTTGTTACAATGATATCATCGGCTCTCGATAAGACTGTAGATGGATTAACGTTCGGTGATGCAATGAACAAGTTGTACGCTGCAGGCGCTGATATTGTAGGGCTAAACTGTGGAAGAGGACCTACTACCATGTTGTCTTTGATTCGGGACATTCGTAAAACATACAAGGTATATGCAAATAATACACATGTAGCTATGAATTCTTTAATACACAATTATCAGATTAATACTTTCTGGCTCAATTGATCAAATGAAAACATTTGCAATAAGAAAAACGGAAGTTATTTACATAATGCTGTTATATTTATATGTTTTGATATTGAATATAAAAATAAAGTTTTAATCAAATTTTAAAAAATATTTCGTCTACAAAGGTATTTAATGCCCAAAACTTAAGCTGTGAAGAAATTTCAATTAGCAAAATACGACGTATGTGATAACTTGTAAATTTAAAACGTTTTGGTGAAACATTTTTTTTGTTCCTTGCTTCTTTATTTAATCATTGTATGATCATACAAAAACGTTACTAATAAATAGTAAAAAGTAGACAATGTAAAAAAAAAAAACCATAATTAACAGCGCCTGGTGATGATTCATAGCCTTAACCTTAGCGGTCTCTCGCTGACCTTCTTCATTACTAATACTAATAACTAGTAGTTGCTTATTCATTATACAATAGGGGCCCCTGGCAGCACTTCCAGTGCCTTACAAAAACACACCTGATGAGCCGACATTTATTTCCATAACCAATCACGAGACAGGTAATTATATTTGATTCAAAATATAGATTGCAATACAGATTTTGTTTGTCTACTAAGTCTGAGCAGATAGATTTCCAAGGACTCTTAAAGAAAAATATCTGCGAAAATAACATACAGAGCCCTGATCGAGAAAAAGCATATACAGACGCAATCATATATTGGTGTTGCAATATTAAGAAAATTCATCACATTTCCCGTTATTTTACATATGTGATTAGATTCAAACAGTGTGGCAAGGAATTCATTATAGTCTTTCAAAACTGGGTTTTGATACACTCTTGACAACAATATAATACTTGTTTTGGCGCCTGTCAAATCAAGCCGTCTGATAAAGTAAGGCAAGATGAATTGGTAGTTTTAGTAGGAAGTCTAAGTAACTAAAGGCTTTCGGAGCCAGGTAATCACATTGTATGTGGTGTTTTAATGTTACTTCCCCTGACCGTCAGTGATTTAATGACATTCAAATAAAAGAAGCAATGTTCGAGATCTTCAAAATCACACAGCAATATCCACAATGTGAAAATATAATGTGTCCCTGAAGAGAGACAGTCTGCTGCTTCCTACGAGATTTGGGGAGTTGTAGTTGGGGAAGGGGGGTTACACTCAGTTTTAAGGGTTGCATATTATAATATAGTATTGAGTGTTGAGGCTAACCACAAGATATTCTTGTCTATTCCAGGAAAGGCAGCGTTTCCCGAAGATTTAACGGGCTTCAACTGCACTAGAACCCAAATTCGTAATTTTGCAAAGGAGGCAAAAGAATTGGATGTTCAGTATATTGGACTGTGCTGCGGAAATGCGTCTCACTTTATGAGAATTATTGCTGAAGTTTATGGTCGGAATCCGCCTGCCAGCAAGTACTCAACGAATATGTCCGAGCACTTTTTATTAGGAGAAAAACCTTTCGACAGCTATCATACGGAACATAGGCAGGCATATAAAAAATAAAAAGTTTATAAATTGCATTGAATTAATTGATTACACTGAAATCGGAAACGATAAAGGCGGATTGACATTTGTGCTTTACATGCTATGGTTTGAGATTTTTTTTAAATTAGATATCAAAAGTCATTAGATGTTTGTATTTAAATGCTTTTCTTAGTGATATTTGCATTTTACACAGCTCTTCGTAAGAACTCAACTGATAACGTTTTATTTTCAGAAAAAAAAGAGTCTATAAGATACCAAATACACAAAGTAGAAAAACTAAATGTTAGCTAGTATAATACTTGAAAATCACTCTGTTATTCAGCCATATTAGTGATCTTACATTCTTGAACGATTTCTACACATCTTTTGCAATTTCGATACCAAAGGCAACTCCTGAATGATAAATCAGCTAATCCAGATTCATAATGATCGTTGTCCTGAACGATTGACGATAAATGAACAATTGTGAACTATTCAAACATTCCGCCAATCTGATTACACCAGCTTATCTCATTCTTCTCTTTTATTGTGGCATTTATGTAGTGAGAGTTCTGATTTAGGTTGCATTTCTGTAAATATCAACAATGCAATTTCCCATAGGAACTCCTTTCACGGCTAAAACTGTACCACTTTTACTATGAAGTTTTGAAAAAATATATCCTAGAATGGAAAGTTTATATGCACTACTATTTTTTCAAAGGTCAAAATATAGGGCTGTGCGGCATATTTTCAACGTTTATATGCCCCGGACTTCTAAGAGTTAAAACTTACATTAAATTTCTATACTACCCCAACCTTGACTTAAGGATTTCCACAGACTTCAACTTGATCACTATGAATATGTATATTTACTGGTAACATTCCCAAGTTATGTCTCTATGAGATGAAACATAGAGATCATATCCGGGAACCAGTACGTAAACAAAATTAATTGTCTATGAATATTAAATATCTCCCAAAAGAGGCGTGGTTTGAAAACAGCTGTATTTACAAAGTGCAACCTATACTAACATTTATTCCAATAGAAATCTTTCTAAAAACACTTTTCTCACAACAATACTTATATCTCAGAATTATAGCCTGAAAGAAATCACTGCATATACTCAAAGTTTTCTTTTACAGTACATTTTATACCCCCACCCTGTATCAATTTTAACAGAATTTGAAAACAAGACTTTAATTACTACCAGCTTACCCTATGAGCATGTTTTCTGTCATGAAATGTCTAGAACCTGTTTGAAACTATTTTGATAACAAAGTTAAAGCATTTCAGAACACTATAAATGTAATGTTTAGCAGCTAATCATTCCAACATTAAAGATTATATAAAGTGTCCAATCCTGCCTCTGTCTCCAGTCCACATCTTACTGTATGCCTATTTGTCAATGAAAGTTCACAATTACTGCCTCAAATGGTCAGTTAAGAAATCTTGTCACAACAGTATCATCTCTTACCATATATCTAACATAATTTAGCTAATATATCAATTAGAAGTGGTTAAACAAAGCCATATTTGCAAAAGTTGTATGCATGAAGATACCAGTCTGGTGTATGAATTCACTAAAAGTTTTATAGAAATGACTGCTAACATCTGATTTTGCATAACTTCCAAGTACAGTTATTGGTTTCTATACAAAAGACCTTTAAAATAATAAAGTCATAGCATTTACAAGTTAAATTATTTGTTTCATGACCCAGGGGTAGGCATTTTCTCTGTTTTTGCCCTGGGTCCTCAAATTTCCTAAATTATTCTGCTGTTTCTAGCAATATGGAATATTTAGTGCATATTTAGGATAGAACACACTGTTGTAAGTTTTATTGAGGTATTTTGTATTTCTAGCTTGTATTTTTTATGCCGTGATCATAAAAAGCACATTTAGGTGATACGGCTTACTTTTGGGTTATCGACAGGATAAAACACCCCACTAATAATATTCAGGAAGGATCTATGAGTTTCAATGACTGCGAAGAGTAAATATAAGCACTTCTTAACAATTTAAATTACTAATATGCACATATAATGAATTTATTTTGCATTCAGGGCTTTAACTAAACTATGCATTCTGTAAACTGTGAATTTATGCTGAGTCATCATAGTTAATGCCCAGGATTTTCTCAATCTTCATGAAATATTTATAAAACTTCATATTTGAGTTAATTTCATTAAAATCCCTGAGATGAACCAGATTTGGTGAAATTCTGTATGTTCCCTTTTTTAACCCAATATAGGTTGCATTTCTGTAAATATCAACAATGCAATTTCCCATAGGAACTCCTTTCACGGCTAAAACTGTACCACTTTTACTATGAAGTTTTGAAAAAAAATATATCCTAGAATGGAAAGTTTATATGCACTACTATTTTTTTCAAAGGTCAAAATATAGGGCTGTGCGGCATATTTTCAACGTTTATATGCCCCGAACTTCTAAGAGTTAAAACTTACATTAAATTTCTATACTACCCCAACCTTGACTTAAGGATTTCCACAGACTTCAACTTGATCACTATGAATATGTATATTTACTGGTAACATTCCCAAGTTATGTCTCTATGAGATGAAACATAGAGATCATATCCGGGAACCAGTACGTAAACAAAATTAATTGTCTATGAATATTAAATATCTCCCAAAAGAGGCGTGGTTTGAAAAACAGCTGTATTTACAAAGTGCAACCTTTAATCAGATTGAATATTATTAAAGATACCTATAGAATAATGTCAAGTGCTACATTTAATGTTTCAAATCATACACATCAAGTTAAAAAATGTTTACAGACCCATGTACGATATGCACCTCACACATGGAATAGTTTTTTTTAATCTTACCTTGTAGAAGCTGCTTCTGTCCGCGCGACCATAAAATGGAAACTGCCAATAGTTTGCACGGTAACAACACATTTCAGGATAACAGGTACCTCTGCTGTGGAGTTGTATAGTATGAAATGTCGTGCTTATACAGTGGCTTGGTCATGTATGCAACACCATGCTCAAGACTATCATTCATGTGACAGTATGACTCCCACGGCGTAAAACTGGCATAGGTGTCCAAATTATTTGCTTAACTGTAACTGGAGAAACTAGTATTGGTGGTGTAGTCGGGGCTTGTTTTAATGTTTTAAAAGCTTTAAGGCACTTTTCTGTCTAGATGAATTTTGTTCCCTTTTAGCATTCCTTTAGTAAAGGTCTTGACGTATCGGCTAGTTCCTTCAAGAATTTCCGATAGTAGGAGTTAAGTCCTAACAAGCTCTTTATTTCCTTTGCATTCCATTTCTATGTAGCAACATTCCAACAGCGCCTGTATACGGAGTATATATCTCCCAGTTGTTACGATATTCCAGGGCTTGTAGTTCTTATCATAATTTCCTTGATAGAGGGTTGCTGCTCACAAGGAAGCTATTAAACCAAGAGTTCCAAGTGCTGAAGTAGAAATCATCCCTTTGTAAATTTTACGGACGTCATCACCAGTTGGTTGACCGTTATGAAATATCTGTTTCACAGATGACGACGGATATGTTCCCTGAAAGTGACCTACCGAATTAGATATATCACCAGGTTTGTACTTACATGAGCAACACGACGGGTGCCACATGTGGAGCAGCATCTGCTTACCCTTCCGGAGCACCTGAGATCACCCCCAGTTTTTGGTGGGGTTCGTGTTGCTCAGTCTTTGGTTTTCTATGTTTTGCTTTCTGTACTGTTGCTTGTCCGTTTGTCTTTTTTTCTTTTCTTAACCATGGCGTTGTCATTTTATTTTCGACTTGAGTTTGAATGTCCCTTTGGTATCATTCGCCTCTCTTTTATCATACCAATTCTTATTATTCTATAATTTGAAAACGGAGTATACTAATTTTATGAAATTACGTATATAATATTTATATGTCGCAAAACTTTATTGCCAAAACGTACATTAATATTGTCTAGGAGAAAATGTATGGCTGTAATCATCTCATCACACCTCCAGTAAGTATATCTAGCATATTTACCTTTCTCGTTTGAGAAAATGGCTACATGAATTGCAGCAAATAAATTTGCAAGTAGATTTATCGAACGCCCATTTAATTAAATAGGAAAACTTTTGTTTGATAAGATTGTGTTGAAGTGTAGTGTAAAGAGTGGAAAAGTCAAAACTGTCAACCGAATCAAAAGGACCATCAAAACCACGTAATTTATCTAAAACATTCAAAGTTTTACACTCCAAAATGGTTAATTCCACTATTTTTATATGTTTTATTACAAAAATTAATGATCAGTTCTTTGATAGTAGTTAAGAAACTATATGACTCTCTGTGGAGCGTACGGCCTTGAATGTAGTTAAATGTATAATTTCATTCTTAAGGACATCCGTGTAGTATTTACGTCATACCACCACCACATTGTTGGCTGCTTTGTCGGCCGGTACGAACACAAAACGCTTTTCGAGTACTTGAATTTTGTTTTAAATCCTAGAAATGGGCGTATTCATATCTTTTATTTATTTCTAAACTATTTTCGAAATGTGATATGCGAATATCAACAATATTTATACATTTATTCAAATAGGAATCAAGTGACTTTTTGTCAGATTTCTCCCGTTTACACCATTTTTTACAATAGGATGAAAGAGCATCTTTAATAACCTGACGACACTCTTCCCAATTTATTTTCGACGGTGGACGATATTTTGGTCCATTTTTCAGAAAGTTTATAACCTCTTGGTCTTGCACGATATTGAGGTCCCTGTAATTACATGGCCATAGGGATCATATCTAAACTTTGATGTTTCACAGTCTCATGTCGAAGGAGCATTATTTTCTATACTGACGTCTGATGTAACTGACGTATAATTGAAAATTAAACTTCTACTGGTTTTTTATACGAATAAGAAATTATAGGTGGCTCTATGTTATCAAAATATGGAGGTATAAAGTTTTGAACGGTAGAGTCATGAAAAATACTAGACAAATTAATAAAATCAACACCTCTATTAATGTATTTAATTCTTATGAAATACTTTTTATGATCGTCAGGTTTGTCAATTTGAGGGAACAGTCTATGGAGACAAAAGGCTGTAATAATTCGTGTACACTCATATTTTGGACTGAAAAACGATACTGTATCACACTCGTTATAAATATTATGTAATTTACTAATTGATATGTGATCAAGTTTACATTAATTGATGTCTACCATTGTTTTTAAATATAGATAAAAAAATCATTAAAGTGTAAGATTAGAACGATGTTTATTTCGATGTTTATTTCGTTCATTGCAGTTAATGCGTTTGCCATGAGACCTATGATTGCGTTGTCTTTTATCAACAATAGTCATGATATCAATAGAGGAAGTTTTAGATATGTTCCCTTGGCCCATGATATTGTCATTTAGACGCTGTCTGTAGTCGTTTAATCCAAGACAGTTCGCAAATTTTACGGGAATCTTCAAACTGTTTATGTGATTGTCCTGGTTGTTTCTGGACGGTTTGAAGTGGTTGGAATTTTATAAATTTAATATTGTGTTTGTGTTTTTCTAAATGTTGGTAAATTAAACTTTTGAATTTTTAGGTCTGCGGAAGCGGTATAGATGTTCTTGTGTTCGTTTGAAAATTCACGTCCAGTTTGCCCTACATATTGAATACTACATTTCGGTTTTGTTCATGTTACAAGATATATGATGCTTTGGGTTTTCAAGTAATGTCATATGAAAAGGAGAAAGAAAAGTTCTTCCGTTCACTGATGAACGAACAGTATTATCTGAAGATAATGTGGAGCAGGTTTGTCATTTTCTGGCATTGCATGGGAATATTTGTGGATATCCAGGTGTGTTTTGTTGAACAATCTAGCTGCAGATGCATTGCCTCCTTTAACACAATTGTGAAATGTGCTAAATGTTGAAGGTGAATTTCGATTAGCGACAGTGGAATTTATATTATGAACGCGGTTTCTTAAGCACGTGGATATTCAAAGTCTGGAGAGATTTTTGTTATTACATATATAAGGTTGTCAACGTGTTGGGATATCGTATCAATATATCTTTATTCGGTGTTATAATTGTCGAAAATACTGTTGGAAATTGTAAACATTGAACTGGTTCCACATCTGGTCTAATGAAACAAATTCTTGCTGAAGACCTGCCGGAGAGGGAATATTTGTAAAACATTGTTGGTTCGTAAAAGTCTTTGAATTAGGTTTTGGTTCAATATTCCGAAAGATTAATAATAGTTTTAAAAGAACTTGACTTGCTATAGTATATCTTAGGATAAATTAGCTTTGTAACTAAATGCATTCTGTACCTAACTAGACTTGTTGACTGATGGTTTGTTTATTTGAGTTGTTCTGTTCAGGCTGACAATAAGACACGATATGCGGAACTGCAAGTGCGATGCTGTACTAAAACTTGACGGTAATATCAATGAGCAACTCACAGAACTGAAAATCTACTATAAATTAGAAATGCTTGCGAAAACTCTGGCTCATAACACACAATGCAGTTTTAAATAAGAAAATCTGCGTTAAAATTTTCCAAAAGACATGTAACATGTAAATATTAATTATAAACAGTAAAATTCCACATATAGTCTTATCACCTTACACTTTTTATATAACGTCATATGAAAACAGAAAATGGTTCTCTAACGCCGCTTGACGAAAACGAAGTTACCGTAACTGTTTCATAGTCTTTAGTACCCGTAACATATAGAAGGAAGGCCAGCAAGCAATTTGATTACATCTCGCTTACTTTATCGAGAAAGTACCGTTAAGCGGAAGTGACTTCGTGTACGTAATAAACAAGTACTTGTCACATTGGAATTTAAGGAAATCACAGACGGATCGAATTAAGTTCAGAATGAATGAAAGGTAACCACAAACGTGTTTAACCCCTGAATGAGTGAAATTACTGTAGAGTCGGGAAAATCGTGATTATCTGCTTACTGACAGTTGAAGTTTACCGCTATCAGAACTTTATCAATAACTTTTAGATAATTTAACAAAGGTTCTCAATTTCATTCTATTTTTTGACCATGTTCCTCGGTGTTATTTATGGTCTTCACTTCTCCTTCTACAAGACGTCTACATATGCCTTCCTTGTGGAGTCCAATGTGATGCTGTTCTAGTGACGGAATTTTTATCTCTTCTAATCACATATCTTATCAATTTCCAACGCCTTCTGATTAATATTGTATTCATACGATTTTGATTGCACTGTCTTAGTAAGTCTTCATAAGATATTTTGTTTGATCAGGAAGTGCTCAGGATTCTTCTTTTGGTATGAAAAACTGACAGTTTGTTTAGGTCGTTTTCTGTCATCCTTCATCATTCTGATCAATATAACAGAGTAGATAGTACACAGCTCTGGTACAGTTTAAGTTTGGTTTGCTTACTGTACTGTGATGATTTTCATACATTGTTAAGTGATCTGAATATATTTCTGGCTTTGTTTTATCTGTTCATGATGTCATTTCCTGCACCTTCATCGTTTCTTACTGTACTTCCCAGGTATGTAAATGTTTCTGTAATGTGAAGATCTTTTCCCTCAACCTGTATGGGAGTTGGGTTAGTGATGTTAAGGGCCATTGTGGCACCGTTAAAGTCAACAATTCCTCTAAAGTCCACAATACCGCTAAAGTCCACAACGCCGCTAAAGTCCACAAACTTTCCGCTAAAGTCCACAAACTTTCCGCTAAAGTCCACAAAATGAACTCCGCTAAAGTCCACAAGAAAACGCCGTTAAAGTCCACAATATCAAGTTCCGCTAAAATCCACAAAAGCACCGTTAAAGTCCACACATTTTTATATTTTTAAAACATCAATTCGTGTTTTTTTTTTCATCCCGTTAGTACAATATAAAGCATGGACTTTTCTTCTCGGTAGTTATTTGTTTGTCAGTTTGATAAATGAAAAAGTGCAGTATTTTTAGATGATTTTGTTCCATTAATTTTGTTATGATATTGTAATTATTATATTTATTTATGTTGGCCTAATTTCTGTTGTGTGGCCTGATAGTTGTTTACAGAATAATCTTAGAACTGTGCAGTTTAGAAATTACTGGAACAATCATAGATACTGATGGAATGATTGGAACTTTCCACTTAACTTACATAATTATTCCAGAATGATCCTAATAAAAGATGCGTTATTCAGACTTCTACAAGTTTCTAGAATCTTCCGTTCTAGTTTTCCAGGACATTCCGTTTCCACAGTATTCTAGAAATTTCCGTGACAACTATATATAAACAGACACTAAAGTTAAACTTTCAGACTTAGACTTACACATTGATAGACATTAGTATTCACAGCATTTGGATTGACACTTTTATTCTACAAACAACATCATACTGGATTGTGACCTTAGTAGTGAACGTAATATTCAGATTGGTTTCGAAAGATTTTCGGATACAGATAAAGATAAAAGATTGGACTCATATTTTGACAGTTAAGTTGACAGTAATTTTGTGTAATACTTTTGTAAACTATTGTATAATAAATCTTGTTAAATTTTAAAATCGATTTGTGTCTTTTGTTGGCTACAATTTAAAGGCGATTTCTGGCCGTAACAAATTGGTCTTTGTATTATGATGATGATGGCCAATTTGGACATCATTTCTGAAAAGTTTGTAAACTCGTTAGTTATTAACTAATTACATTATTACTGCATTCTTCAAGTACTGTTTTTTTTCTTCTTATTCTTTGCAAATAATCATTTTTGACGTAACTGATGTACAAAGCAAACGTGCCTCCTAATCTAAATCATTTGAACGGCATTCATTCGGACAACAATCTTCATTATATCATTATACAAAAAAAACCTAAGTATATGAATCCCCAAAGATTTCCTGTCACAACTTTTAACCAACGTATTACGATATTAATTTCGGTGTTCGTTATAGAAAACAACGAAAATAATGTGTTTTGATTTTCAGAACGGAAATATGAAGCCAGTATGATAAGTTCTAAATAAAAAGAAAACATTCTATAGTGCTTTAAATTATATTTTTATCGATTAGTATCGGATATCGATGCGTTGAATGGGTGTCTCCCAAATTGTCACAATACAACCTGATTTGAGTACATTTCATTGAGACAGCAACTCAACAATAAACGTAATACATATCTACGCCACTCCTCCGGAAACCGAAGTGGAAATTTAAATATTACTTGCATCATACTAGTATAACATTAAGTTAATATTAGTTAATAGAATATTGTTTAGTTTTTACCTAAAATGAATTTACACAAACTTTCGCACAATAGTGTATGTGTTGAACTGTTTCATCACTGTTCCAGGTTAGGAAGGGTTTGGCGCCAGCAAAGTGTTTCACTTCGCCACATTCTGTATGAGCCTGTCCAAAATTAGTATCCTGTAACTCGTTGGCTGTTGTTTGTTGCTGTATATCATATCATTGTCCCGTTTATTGTTATGTAAATATATCAGGCCGTGACTTTTCTCGTTTGAATTGTTTAACCTTTTTATTTTTATTTCGGCATTTTAATCCTCATTAATTTATTGAGGGTCGTACAGTGATCTATAATAGTTGTTAAATTCGCCGGCATTACAGCGTATTTCCTCTTTATTTTTCCCTACTAGGAGCTGTGGATTGCGGAATGTCGTCCGCATATTTCCAAAATATTCACGTAAATTGATGACCCATCGTGTTAAAACAGTTATTAGCCAATCAAATCGATATGTATGGTTTAATCTGCACGGCTCGGGATGACCTTTAACCCGAACTCCTGTGTCGTTCTGGTTAATTAGGGTCACCCGAGACGTGCAGCAAAATCATTTATACCGACTTGCTTGTTCACTAACTATCACAACATAAAATATAGTATGTGTCCATAGTACACGGATAACCCATCCGCACTGACATTTTCTATGTTCAGTGGACCGTAAAATGGGGTAAAATCTCTAATTTGGCATTCAATTAGAAATATTATATCATAGGGAACAAGCGGGACAGACGGACGGACGAACGGATAGTATGTAATTCGTAAAGGTTTCAGCTCAAAACTTCATACTAGTCCTATTTAGCCTTTTCAGAATACTAAAAGTATCTTCAAAAGAGAATAAAGAAAGGAAATTAACTTCGAGAGCGATACCATGAACTTTGATGTGACGTACATTTTATCAAGCATTATGATTATAGGATAGTTCCACAATTGTTGGTTTTCGGGCTCAAAGCAAGATGAACATTCCTATTGCCTTTATCCTATATCCACACCCTCCAATGCTCATATACATATATTTTTATTTGTTCTGGATTTCTCAACACACAAATACATCTGCAAGTGAATGTGCAAAAGAATTACAAAACTACATTTGACGGCATTTACAGTTTGATTTTACAAACCATTTGTTGAAAGACGCAGCATTGTCTGAATATATTTGTTTATTTGGTCATAATTGTCTTCGGTTATTTTGCTTTTCTCCTGATGCAAATCATTTTTTTGATAAAATATAAACTTTGTGTTACATTATCAGAAATTGATAATTAACGCTTCAAAATAAATATATTACCAAATAAACAATTAAACCTACCAATTTTGATTAAAATCTTACATAAAATAGTCCCTAAATATTTTTCATGATACATATAACAACAAATTGTAGGTGACAAATCCTTCTGACCCTTAAATTTTACTGGCTTGACGGTTTTGAAGTAACGTTCTAATTGTTCTAAAACTTATCTTCCAAAATATACATGTAGTATATATACTTCCAATAACTTAAATTTCAATGAGCATTTGAACTCAATTCCAAACTTAATACAGGAGATTATCTCATAAAGTTACAATGTAGCGTCACTTTTGTATTTTGTTAAAGTTTTATAATTTATGCAATTCATCTTTCAGTCTGAAACACATACATTTTCCTTTTGAAAACAAAACAAACATGCAGTGATGGAAATCTGCTGAGCACCACAAAATACATTATTTTGATTTCAAACTAAAACATTATGGTTCAAAGTCTATTTTGAGATTTACGGACCGTTTTGGCTGCTCTGGAGCCTAACAGACACTGAATCGAAATCTTTCTTATGCCTTATAGATATTTGCGAAAAATTTAAATGTCAAATATAGGCTCCAAATTATGTCAGTGTCTCCAGCATATACATAAAGAGAATGTTATGCTGGAGTTTCTTGTGGATGAACAAATGTTTACTAAAGAATAAAAGAGCACCATAGCTAGATAATTTTTCAGAAACGTTGTCTGTTTGATTGATAGAAAATCTCAATACAAAGATCAAATTTATGGGGACCAACAGCAGATACTACATTGAATAATCTTTTCATTTATCAAAATATAATTCAAGCTGATAAGAAATACTTCCCAAGAACAAAAGTCCATGCTTTTTCTTAGATTTATACTATCGGGAGTAAAAAAAGAACGAATTGATCTTTTGATAACAAAAAAAATTGTTTGGACTTTAACGGTGCTTTTTGTGGACTCTAGCGGAACTTGTTATTGTGGACTTAAACGGCGTTTTCTTGTGGACTTTAGCGGAGGTGATTTTGTGAACTTTAGCGGAAAGTTTGTGGACTTTAGCGGCGTTGTGGACTTAAGCGGAAAATTGTTTTGGATTTTAGCGGTGTTGTGGACTTTAGAGGAATTGTGGACTTTAACGGTGCCACAGGCCATGACTTCTGTTTTTTTTTTTTTTTTTTCTGGCTGTTTTAAGTCCAAATTGGCTGGCAAAGTTATTAAGGCGGTTCGTCTTATCTTGTAAATGGTGATGGGTATGTAATAAAAGAGCCAGATTGTCAGCAAAATCTAAAGTTGATGAAATGTTCCATCTTAATACTCTTGGAGCATCTTCTGTTGTTTTTCTCATTACCCAGTCGATGACCAAAGAAGAGGAGTAGACATCACAAATCCATGTCTAACTCCTGTGCTAGTAAGTGACATTTTGTATATTTTCGTGCGTCCGAAGCACTTTCTGGAGTTACCTTTACCAAGAACATAATAGTATGACATTGGTACTGACAAGAGATCAGCAAGTTAAATTTAAATCCTAATAACAATATTCAAATAACAATATGAAGATTTTTTTATGTGTGACTATGTCTCTATGAACAAAATTTCAGAATATGATGAAATAATATGTCTTAATTAATTTTCAATACAATGTAAACATCCCATCTGAATGTAAGTTTGTTATATTGGAATTATTCGCAAAGAAAAAAAATGAGAATAGATTTAATGCCCTTTTCACAACTGTCTATCTTGTAAATTGTGTAAGTTGAGTGTTCATAATTTATCGTCTATTCTCATTATCATTTCTTATCTTTCTGACCTTGCCGTTATATATTACAAATATTATCTGACTGTCAATTTAAACGGTAATGACATTTAATCAATGAGTACTTCACACTATGTTGCACTAAAAAAAGTCGTAGAAGCAACACAATATGCTATTTTTGGCGCCAAAACTTCACGAAAAGTGGGGAGAATACTTGCAGCAATTATTGTTGCGGTAATGCACTGGGTTTCCAGTTGAATTGAACAAACAGTAACTACATGTTCTACTGGAACTGGAGAGAAATATTTATACTCACTTCGTGAATAATCATATTCGATTGTTTATTTATGCAACTTGAGCTATGGTTTAATTCAATAGTTGCAAAAAATCGTACACCTGTTTACGCACATTTAAGCACAATACTTAAAATGCGTGTCAATGCATCATACGAATTTTATCATCTTTTACCATGGTTGAACTAATTGTTTTCACTGATAAGTTATGTCAAGGTAAATCACGCTTTATTGTATTCATGACGTAAAGCAATCTAGCGTAGGCCACTTAAAGTAAGTAGATTTAATGAACAAAACATATCATAGACATAAAAAAGCTAAAATATTTAAATAATGTAAAAGTTCAACAACAAAAACAAACATATCTTTATAGGTAGTGCAGTTGAGAAAACATCATCTTACGTAATTGTAAAGATATATAGCAATGTTATTAACTTGTAGAAATGCTTTCATTCCGGTCATTTACTTTGTAGAATGAACATTGTTGAATATGTCCTGGTTTTGAATATGCATGAAATATTTGCCACTTCGCGTTAATCAAACAACGACCAGTAATCACTTTTTGATAGAAAAATAATGAATGACTATGATTTCTATAAACTGTATAAAGCCCTATCTATTAGAAACACCTAAATGATTGAATAAATAATTTATTGTCATATAAGAGAATATTGTTGTTTTAGATATTAGATATTTATTTTCTTAACTGTTTGACAGATTAATCCTCCTTGCAAAGTCAACCTCAATTTCATTTATTTTCACGTTAATGAGGCATTATTGTCGTCTGTGTCTGAAAGCACAGTTAATATTGCAATTGTTCTTGGCAGAAAATATCTATATGATGTAAAAACGAGATAATGCTAGGTAACTGATATCCATAATTTGTATAATTACTATTCGTTGATTCTTTTAAACAGATATAAGGAAAGAACCGTACAACCAGCATATAATTAAAGGACAATGCCGAAAAAGGGTAATGTTTTATACTTTCTAAACATGACACTGAATATATAAATATTTGAATATCCTGATATAACGTTGTATTTGAAAAGGGTTTTGTTATAATTATTAGTTTACCTGACCCTTTAGGGACATGTGAGCTATAGACATCACGTGGAGTCCGTCGTCGTCGTTCATTCTTGAGTTTTCGTTTATTATCTTCAAAACTATGACAGACAGAGAGAAATAGTAAACAATTGAAATTATCTACAAAAGTTCCAAATGGCTTAACCAGCAATTGACTCCTTATAGGATTATTGTCCCGTGAACAGCTAAAATGGTCAGCTTTTAAAAGATCCACAAATAGTACAAATTGTTAGAATCGTCAATCTTCTCCTAACCTCATGGGGAGTGGGTATAGACATATAGTTACTCTTGTTTTTTTCGATCGCAATAAAACCTTTACAAAAAGTGAGCGTCCGCATAGCAGTGCGGGATTATAAATACGCACCCACGTTTTGTCAGAATGGGTCCGACGCCTCGAGTAGAAAGAGTGACATGCACTCTGCACGAGAAGAACCTTTGCTACAACTCTTTGAGGGGTCCGTAGGTGGTCTAATGACAGGCTAAATTTCTGTCTCTATCCAATATATCCTCATTTTCGATTGGGTCCAAATTATCTCCTTTCATCCCAGTCGACAGACCCCTATTACATTACCTACCTATTGTATTTTTGTTTATTTGTTTTCGTCCTGAGCATGCATGAAATATTTGCTACTGGAAGTAAAGCAAACAACCTTCAATCTACTCCTTATAGGAGTTGTACCCTTAAATGATGATAATATAAAAAGAAGATGTGGTATGATTGCCAATGACACAACTGTCCACAAGAGACCAAAATGACACAGAAATTAACAACCATAGGTCACCGTACGGCGTTCAACAATGAGCAAAGCCCATACCACATAGTCAGCTATAAAAGGCCCTGAAATGACAATGTAAAACAATTCAAACGAGAAAACTAACGGCTTTATTTATGTACAAAAATGAACGAAAAACAAATATGTAACACATAAACAAACGACAACTACTGAACTACAGGCTCCTGACTTGGGACAGGCACATACATACATAATGTGGCGGGGTTAAACATGTTAGGGGATCCCAACTCTCCCCTAACCTTGGACAGTGATATAACAGTACAACGTAAGAACGAACTATAAAAATCAGTTGAAAAAGGCTTAACTCATCAGATGGACAAAAATACAAGTGGACGTGGCAGGGTACTTGTACATCCAAACAACAAAAGACACTAGGAACAGATCTGAGAGTACTCGCAGTTATCTGACAGCTAGTTCAAAGCCACTAACAACTAATACAAAAATCATGCATCTGAGACTAAATTATCAATCCGTACACATCCAACATCCAATGGATTTAGTGTAAAGACGTCATAAACAGTCAGAGAAAAACATGACCTTATGCCAAGATACAGGTATCGACAGATTGTAGATCCATGAATGTGTATATGTATAAAACATACTAGTAATATTTAGTTTGCTTTTAATTTACTGATAACAAAATCAATATTTATACCAATAAAACAATATTCAATGATCTTATTACAGTGTTGAATTGGTAACCTTTTAGAATAAGTTTATTTAAAGGAGCGATAAGTTTACAAGGATCATTTTAAATTTCCGGGCACGGTTAACAACATTTCCGTAAAATGCGGATGTGCTATCCCGTTTGAAATAAGTTTTCTACAGGTACAACCAAACTTCACAACCAAATCTTTATATCTATGGAAAAATTTAGTAAAGGTTTTAAGTAATTTATGGTAACGATATCCCTAGTTTAATAATTTACCAGTAATACATAGATTACGTTCGTTAAAATCAAAACGTCACAACAGACACGGGAATAGCGAACGAGCTGTGAAATATAAACACCGTAAGATGGTGCCAAAGGAACATCACCATCTAAAAATGGAAAATTAACAGTAGGGAACGAAAATCGTCCCTTTTGTCGTAAATTTTAGTGTGGAGTTTCCGTTTAAAACCGAAATATCTAAATCTAGGAAAGGACAGTTATTACCGTTTAAATTTTATTTATTTAAAGTAAGTTCCTTGGGATAAATTTCAGCAGTATATTGAGAAAATTCTTGATTATTTAACGAAAAATATCATCAAGATAACGGTAAGTGTTGTTGAATTTATCAATTAAATGCAATTTCGACGGGTCTTTACTGAGTTTAGTCATAAACTGTGATTCGTAACAGTACAAAACAAGTCTGCTATTAAAGGGCACAATTAGTGCCCATAGGGATACCTACAACCTGTCGATAAACTTTGTTGCCGAAACGTACATAAATATTATCAAGGACAAAATTAACAGCTTCAATCTTCTCATCACACCTCCAGTAAGTATATCTAGCATATTTACCTTTCTCGTTAGAGAAGAAGGCTTTAAATGAGTTGCAGCAAATATATTTGCATTCAGCTTTACCAAACGACCATTTAATTAAATAGGAAAACTTTTGTTTGATAAGATAGTGTGGGAGTGTAGTGTAAAGAGTAGAAAAATCAAAACTGTCAACAGAATCAAAAGGACCATCAAAAGCATGTAATTTATCTAAAACATCCAAAGAATTTTTTACACTCCAAAAATAGTTTATACCACTATGTTCATATATTTTATTACAATAGTTTATGATAAGCTCTTTAATAGTAGTTAATGAACTTGTTAAAAGCACTGAAAGATTAGTTGTAGAACACTTACTAGAGGCCGAGATGAAACGATATTTAAATGGTTTTTTGTGTAGTTTAGGTAGCCAATACATAGTAGGGACCTTCAAATGTTCAGAAGAAGCCTTAAGCTTTGATGTGGTTGTGATATGTTTGTTTATTATATGACTCTCTGTGGAGCGGATGGACTTGAATGTAGATGAATTTAAAATTTCATTCTTAAGAACGTCCGTGTAGTATTTACGGCATACCACCACCACATTGTTGGCTGCTTTGTCGGCCGGTACAAACACAAACCGCTTTGAAAGTTCTTGAAGTTTATTTCTTATTCTGGAAATAGGTGTGTTATGTACTCTATCATTTACTTCTAAATTATTTTCAAAATGTGATATTCTCTTATCTACCACATTCATACATTTATTTAAATAAGAATCAAGAGATTTTTATCAGATTTTCCCGTTTACACCACTTTTTACAAAACGAGGAAAGAGCATCTTTGGTGACTTGACGACACTCTTTCCAATCTATTTTAGTTGCAAGACGATATTTTGGTCCTTTTTCAAAAGTTTTAACCTCTCTGTCCTGGACGATATTGAGGTCCCCTGTAATAACCCATTTGGGCTTTTTACATTATTTGTTAAAGTAAAATAGATAGCTAGAAATTGATAAGAGTACACATGATTCACATTAATAAAGGTCTACAAATAGGACAACATGACCGAGATGTAATGGTGAATTGGCTAATAAATTTTGTCCTTGAAATGGGATTTTTTTCAAACTTAAACAGTAAACAGAAAATAAATAAAACTGGGTCTTAATATTGTCTACTGTCCCGGTTGAGCGGATGAGGCTCCACGGAGCATTCAGATTTATTTTTCGCGCTGTACCTTGTTCTTGGTTGGTTTTGTTGGCCTTGTTCCTGCCAAAAATTGTGGCAGAGACGTTCATTGACTATGTGTTTTTTCATATTTATTTAAGGGATAAAAGAGAGAATACAAGCTGGTGATAATATCGTAGTTGCAGAAGGATATGTTTTTGAATTCGAGAGAAGAGGATATTTACGGGCTGGGTGTTTTGTTCCAGAAGTTGTGTTGGAGCATCCAGAACAAGTAAAAGCTGTGCATGAAGAATACGTACATGCAGGGAGTGATGTAGTACTGGCATTTACAGTAGGAATAAATTTCAAAACTTACAACTGTGTCGCTACAATTTATAACCAAACCTAAATTCATTTTTAGATATTACCGCTTTCCGTTTGAAAGTTTTAATTGATTGATTGATGTTTGATTTATGCTGCATCAGCGCAAAAAGGCTACATCGCAATTTTTAATTCAAATGTTAAATGAAATAAAACTAGAACAGAATTAATACATATATAATATATATATAATATAAATACACACTTACAGTATGACATATTCATGCCCAAGCTTGCTTTTATTACTTTAAACAGGAAAACAATCCAGGTAGAAAAACAAATGTTGATATTGATCTACCTCTGCTGGATCATTTCCTTAACATAGTTCATAGAAATAAAATGTTCCTCAACCTAAGAATGCATTGAATATTTGCCACTGGACGTTAAGCCACCAACAATTAATCAATCATAACATAAGCAGTACTACCGGATGAGAAAATAGTTATTAATTCTTATAGTGGTTAAGATTGTAACACAATGTTGACTGCTCTAGTGTTTCAGTGTTTCTGTTGTCCGTTGTTTTCCTCTTATAGTTGATGTGTTTCCTCGATGAATCTATGCGACTGTCATCAAAGTGAGAGGTTTATACAACTAGGTTTAATCCACCATTTTCTACATAAGGAAACGCCTGTACCAAGTCAGGAATATGACAGTTGTATCCATCCGTTTGATGTGTTTGAGCTTTTGATTTTGTCATTTGATAAAGGACTTTCCGTTTTGAATTCTCCTTGGAGTTCGGTATTTTTGTTATTTTACTTTTTTCCAGATGACCATAAACCTTTAACCAAGTCAACCTTTGGAGTATTTATTTATGAATTGAGTAGCTAGTGTTTCGTGTTATTCTACCATAACATAAATTGGTAGGATTTACGAAATGTTGCTTTCTTTATTGTTTAAAAAGGCATAAGCGGAAATAGATATAATATTTCGCTATAAGCTGTCAAATTCGTTCAATTTCGCGAAAATCAGCTAAAAATATCGCTGATATATTATAGAATTGCAAGTCAATAATTCATTCTCATTTGAATCCGTATTCATGCAACCTTTAAATTGACCTTAGTGGAGATGGGTTGCGGAAGTGTTTAGCAGGTGGTTCATTCATTAAAAAAGAATCAATATTGAAAGGAAACAAGGAAGACACCAGGAATAACCATTTTGTTGACTGATTTGGCCCACAACAAATAAATATTGTACATGTAAACTATGATATACATATATTTTAATCCATAACATGAAACCAAACAGATATATACAAATCGCCATTATACGATTGCCTTATCTTTTAATATTTATGTTCATATCGGATTACATGAGCGCGGCAGTTACATGGCGTCTTGTCTTAAATACACACGAAATATTGGTACAATATAACGAGTCTGCATTGTTAATTCTTTATTTCGGACCTTTTTGTAATTGAATACTTAGTATACGTTTTAGTATGTTATAAATCAAATATGAAAATTTGGGGCAAATCTGTAAACACGAATTTGACAACTAATGTCCCTCGAACAAGAAATCTGGAGAGTGCAGGAATTCTCAACATTAACAAATCTTTTCACTTCACGGATGATTTTTGTAACCTACTAAATGATATTTAGTGACTAAAAAGTTGTACCGGGATACCCAATCCACTGAATCATATTATAAACGTCATGCCTTCGTAAATCTTTTGAAAGGTAGTCATCAATTTAGATGACATGATCAAGGGCTAAGTAAATAAATTATTGCGAAAGTAAAAGAAATACCGATCTCAAGAAGGCTTAAAGTACAATACAGTCATTTATAATTTCATTCTGATGCTAAATTGAAAATATCTTTTTTTCCTTTTAGGTCGTAAATCTTTGAACGATTCATTTGTGTAAAACTTTTTGATATCTCACATTTTAAGCTGTTCAGTGTGCTTTAGATTTAGATAAAATCGGGGTTTTTTTTTACAATCATTTATTTCTATGAATATGATGTGTAGATTTTCACGAATATTACGAAGTCATGAACTTAAAATGGATCCTTTGTTACGATAAGAATATTAAAATTTTACATTCGTCAATTAATGAATACGATACATAGCATTAAAATACATCGCAATACAAGGAATACCTCAGAATAAGCAAGGCTTTAATCGCAAGGGTCGACTTGGGTTTAGAAATATGGTCACATTGACTGCTCTTGTCCAGCAGTAAGACCGGTCATTCAGAGAAGGCATCCGTTTGGTTGTGAGGGTGAATATGTCAGTTCAGATAGTCGCTAAATGCGACACACATTAGTAGAAGAAAAACCCTTTCAATATTTTTGGGGGCTACAGATGACCTATCATACCGATATTACATGCTTTTCCTGTACTGATTTTATTCTCATGACAAGAACTTATCAGTGGTTTTCTTTTGTTATATCTTAATTATTTTGTCATTTAATGAATTCGGAATTCATGGACAAGCTCATATAGTTTCCTTTTAATTTTCTCAAAGCTTGTCTAGACTATTGACTATTTTGGGGCTTACCAAACTGTAAATCAATTATTGAAGACCATATGTTGACCTGTTAGCCGTAAGATGTCTGTTATGTTTCAGTCCTTGTATTGCAGTCAAATTAACGTATTTCTCACCTTTCCTTTTATTTATACCGCAAGTGCAATTTTCCAACATACCTTTCATTTATAACGAAAGCATGTATTTGTTTAAATCACTTTTGTTTTTATCATTTTAAAGTATTATGGTCACAGAGAGAAGCTTAAGCTCATCGGAAGAGAAGACGACCTAAAAAGTTTGAATCTAAAAGCGCTTCGGCTGGCAAAGGAAGTAGCAGATCGTACCAATACTCTTTTAGCGGGAAATATCTGCAATACTACTATATACAAGAGAGATTGTCCTGATACTGCAGAGAAATCTAGAGCTATATTTAAGGTAAAATATCAAATTTTTCTATCAGTTATTCATTAGAAAAACATAGTCCCCTCAACCCCCGGCCCCAAAAGAAATTTAAAAATTGACGAGCAAAATGCCTATACAATACTTGTTCAATAATACTCATTCCTGTGGTGGAAGTTGTCGGTAAGATTAATTGCAAGGTTTATAAAGTGACACTTTTCAGTGTGAACGCTATTGATTTCGTTTGGCTGTACATAAACTGACTGTTGTTTTTGTACATCAACCATTTGTTCTACTTATATTGTTGACAAGATTCGACTATTTTCCTCAAAAATAGTTTCCACAGACAACAAAAACCAATCGTACCTATTTTGTATCACATACTTTCAAGTTTTCGACCTTGCCTATGCCACGTTTGATAAGGGACGACATCAAAAGATCAATGTAGGATAAAAACTTAAATCAAATAGTTTGGGGTGGGGTTTTAAAATTGCTGCAAGTTTTGTTTATCCAAAATCGATTTTACATATATCCATATTGGTCAATCAATTTTTCCAAATTAAGTTAAGAGGGGTGGGGTCAGTGAAAAACTATGTGAATTAAGTTTTTATCCTACATTGAACTTTTGATGTCGTCCCTAACCGACCTAATGATGAACATTCTGGATGTTAATTTAAAAACACTAAATTCAGCCATCTTGTCTTGCTTTATTTAAGTATTAAGATGTTGAAACAAGCCAGCAGTTACCATTAACAACAGCAACAATTTTAATTTGTCAATCAAGACGCCCCGAGGAGCACAACAATTACAGTTTAAATCAAAAGTGTACAAATAATTGTGAATTTTTTTTATTGAAAAAATTACAGTAAAACTAAAACTATACAGGAAAAGGGAGACAACAAACGCAGTGTATTCCCAAAGATAATGAGTGAGTGAACACAATCAGTACCGTTGTATTATTGAAGGAAGAGCCGGAGGTCACTCATGTCTTATAACTTAATTTTGCTCTTCTGGTCTTTATTAAAATATCTAATAATGTTATCATTATATTATTAACTATTAGGGAAGAACAACCAGATACAGAGGTTGCACTATGAGTGTTCTTAGGAATTGCTGTTATGGAATTTTTCATTTTGAAAAAAATTGCAGAGACAAATGCTGTATAAGATAAATATTGTACTACTCTTGCAGACAAATTATCAAATATATCCTTTGCAGAATTGTATCTGTATTTAAAAAAAAGCCATTTTTGTTAACGGCTTTTACAGAATAAGAAAAGGCGGATAGTGAAATGCCGTAATATCCGCTTCCGTTGCAAAGTTGATGCAATGCCTCTAAACAGCAATTAGTTGTCGAATGGGTACTAAGTCTGATTAACCAAAACGTGACGTCCTTTTAAAAATTAGAAAATAGTGGTCTCAGAATCAACTATGCGAATGTTGTTTTAATCTAAGGAGAAGTGTTTTAATATGCATCAGGAGTTTGTTGACAATTTCATAGGAAATGCCACCGAGATGATTGGAAATATTTTCTCGAATATGTGTCCTTCTGACATGTGGTCTGACTTACTACTGAATAGGGCAAATTACAGTGTAGGAAATCTTTTCCAACTTAAACTACTGATATTACAGTCGGGTTTTTAAGACCTCGTGTCGCCTGAACTGTTGTGTTATAACTTCTTATGACAAATGAAAAGAAGGTAAGCTAGCATTATCTTTTAATTCTAAGTTCCGCAACAAAGATGATGTAATCTCACTTAATAATTTAGACTATGTTGAACTCGTGTATCCCATCAAACTTTGAAATAAAGGATACCACAGATACTGTAGAGTCTGTCTCATATTATGAAATTACATCTAGAAGTTGACCTCAGTTATTAGGTGCGGTTGATTACCTTTCTTGACTACCTGATATTATGTTTGGTTTTTAGTAGGGTTCGTGTTGTTCAGACTTGTTTTCTATGTTGTGTTTTTAGACGGTAACTGGGTTCTTTTCGTTTTTGCCATGGTTTTGACTGTCAGTCTCCAACATATGAGTTTGAATATCCATTTGTTATCTTCCGCCTCTTTTATATTACATAACTGTGTGCTTAATTGTTATTAAGTTTTTATCTTTTCGTGTTGCTTCCGAATTCGATCATTTCGTGTTATATCGATTTTGCCAAGTTATTACCGGTGACCTAAACATTGTCAATTACACTTCTCTGCGAAATGTGTTATCCAAAGGCCCGAAGTATCGTGAGCCTAAATCCATCAATTGGAAACACAACTTCAAAAACTGATGGATTCAGTCGAGGATAATGCCAGGCAATGGGTTAAACGCGAGAAACTTTTGTAATAAAGCTTATGAAAATAATGGTATTAATTATTTTGGAGTGTTAAAATTCTTTAGAGGTTTTAGATAAAATACATGCTTTTGATGGTCCTTATAATTCTGTTGACAGTTATGATTTTTCTACTCTGTACACTACACTTCCACACAATCTTATAAAGAAAAAGTTTTGTATTTGATAAAATGGTCTTTCGAAAAATCTCATTGTAATTTTATTTGCTGTAACTCGTTTAAAGCCTTTTCTGTAACGAAAAGGAAAGTATGCTAGATACACTTACTGGAAATGTGAGGATATGATTGAAGCTTTAAATTTTCTGCTAGATAACATTTATGTACGTTTCGGCGATAAAGTGTATCGTCAGGTAGTAGGTATTCCTATGGGCACTAACTGTGCCCCTTTAATAGCAGATTTATTTCTATATTGCTATGAATCTCAGTTTATGACCAAACTCAGTAAAGACCCATCATTGTTATATTTAGTTGATACATTCAACAATACCTACCGTTATCTGGATGATATTTTTTCGTTAAATAATCCAGAGTTCTCTAAATATACTTCCGAAATTTACCCAAAAGAACTTACTTTAACTAAATCTAACATAAACAGCAGCAGTTGCCCTTTTCTAGATTTAGACATTTCAATTTCTAACGGAAACTACATACTAAAATTTACGACAAAGAGACGATTTTTCATTTCCTATTGTTAATTTTCCATTTTAGACGGCGATGTGCCTTTGGCTCCATCATACGGTGTTTATATATCCCAACTCGTTCGGTATGCCCGTGTGTGTTCTGATGTCATAGATTTTAACGAACGTAATCAATGCATCACTGGGAAATTATTGTGTCAGGGATTTCGATACCATAAATTACTTAAAACTTTTACTAAATTCTTTCATAGATACAAAGATTTGATTAGTAAATTTGGCTGTACCTGTAGAAAACTTATTAAAAATGGTATTTCACATCCTAAATTTTACGGTAATATTGTACTTAAAGCGAGGAAATCACTATGTGATCCGTGTAAACTCATCGAACCTTTAAACAAACTTATAAGTAAGGGTTATCGTACCAATATTGTAATTAGATCTCTGAATATAGTTTACATTGGCACTAATATCGATTTTGTCATTAGCAAATTAAAACATAACTAAGTTGTATCTTCTTTTTGAGGCGGGATGTTTAGAGACACACACGTTAATTTTTATCTCTTAAGAAGTAGCTCCTCACTATCCTACTACCTGTCGATACATTTATTTTTGGCATTGCACAAGTCATGTCTTCTCTGACTGTTCATGACGTTAAAATACTAAATCCCTGGGATGTGTTTTAGTTGATTTTAGTCTCTGATGCATGATTTTTTATCATTAATTGTTTTTGGCTTTTAACTAGCTGTCAGTAACTGCGAGTACTCTCAAATCGTACTTTCTTGTTAATTCGACCTGTTGATACTATTTTTAATACTTTTTTGTTATTTTATATTAATATGGATCTTGTCTGTATACCAGCTTTGATTATTTGGAATATCTACTAATTTTCACTTCTTCGTACTACATTTGTATTAACATCAAGATTATTCTCCTTTAATCTGTACAGGAAGTTTTATTGTTGATATTTACCCTTATGTATCTAGTGTTAAATTAGGTATTTATATGACAGACCTTTCTTGGTATTCCTAATTATTGGAAGATTTTATATAGACAGAAAAGTATACCTAAAACGACAAAGTTATTTTTCATTTACCTGTATATATTATGAAAACCGGTTTTTCAAAAGTGATTATTTTCTAAGGGTTTAATATTTCGCGGTAGTGTTTTGCCATGGCTTTATTTGGACTTGTTTGTTTGTTTTTGGCCTTGAATGTTTGTCCCTAATATTTTATTAACTATGTATTTACTTTCAGGTATCACAGATCGAATTTATTCGTTCATAGTGTGTTAATTTACGTTTTTGATTGAGTTAAGCCTTCCAATTGATGTTTTATCGTGTGTTTTTCTATGTTGTGATGTTATACTATTGTTTTAGAAAAAGGGAGAAGGTTTGGTACCATTAAAACGTTTAATCCCGCTGCAAATGTTTGCACCTGTCCTAAGTCAGGAATCTGATGTACAATAGTTGTCGTTTGTTTATGTAATTTATACGTGTTTCTCGTTTCTCGTTTTTTATATATACTAGACCGTTGGTTTTACCGTTTGAATGGTTTTACACTAGTACTTTTGGGGCCCTTTATAGCTTGTTGTTCGGTGTGAGCCAAGGCTCCGTGTTGAAGGCCGTACATTGACCTATAATGGTTTACTTTTATAAATTGTTATTTGGATGGAGAGTTGTCTCATTGGCACTCACACCACATCTTCCTATATCTACCTAGATACACTTTCCGAATGGATTAAGGCTGTGAGGTCGTTGATACAAATCAGAATTAAGAAACTGAATGTGTCTGTAACATCAATCTTTAATGACCCAAATGTTTCAAAACACTTGTCCTACCTCCATGACAAATTTGTTGTTTTCCCGCAGATAAAGCCCCAAACAACATCGTATTTGTGGTGTGTAAATCACATTACATAAAAATTGAAAACAACACGTTTAATATTTCCATGCGTCCGAAGCGCTTTTCTGGATTTACCTTCATCAGGAACGCTCAATGCCAAACATTTGAAATCCGAGGATGTATAAGTACCGAAACAGTTGAAGAGCTATATGACAAAAATACCTAAAACAAACAGCCAAATTCATTTAAGGTCAACTTTGCCTGAGGAGTTGAAACCTTAGTTTCTTTATAATTTCAAAATTTATAAACGGACAATTTTAGAAAAGTTTGTTATAAATCATGTCAGTACCGAAGTACTGACTACTGAGCTGATGATACCCTCGGGGACTGATAGTCCACCAGCAGAGGTATCGAGCAAGTGATGTAAAAATTGAAAACAACACGTTTAATATTTCCATGCGTCCGAAGCGCTTTTCTGGATTTACCTTCATCAGGAACGCTCAATAAAATGCTTGATAAATGAATTAGGTATAGGCAATTCACTTGGAAACTCAACATATACCCCCACGACACTTACTAAAGAGGAAATCCTGGATAATCATAGGTCTGTTCTATGTTCCTTTGGAATTTCAACCAAATGGATCTTCCATCACTGTATTGGATACCTAAACTACCATTAGTGTCCTTACAAACAATGGTATATTGCTGGGTCATACAAGTGCTCTACGAAACCTCTTTCATTATTATTAACATCAATTTTATCAGCAATCAAAGCCGGGCTTCAAAGTTATTGTGAAACTACCTATTCTAGAGGTGGCGTGAATCAGATGTGGATACTAAAAATTCCAAAGATCTTTTAGAGTACATGCAATCTAAAACTCTTTCATCTTGCAATAGTATTAAAAACATTTGACTTTTCTACACTTTACACAAGTATTCCCCATTCCAAACTAAAAGAAATATTGAAAGAGTTGGTCCTCCTTTGTTTCATAACAAAGAATGGCCATCGTAGATACAAGTATCTTGTCTTAGTGAGGGATAAATCCTACTTTGTGAAAAAAACACTCTGATTCAAACAAAAAATTCTCTAAAACTGACATTATCAAAATGCTTGATTTCTTGATTGACAACATATTTGTTACGTTTGGAAAACGTGTTTTTCAACAAACAATCGGCATTCCCATGGGAACAAACTGTGCCCCTCTTCTAGCCGACTTGTTCCTTTATTCATATGAGGCTGACTTCATATAGGAACTGCTTAGGAAGAAAGAAAAGAAGTTAGCAGTATCCTTTAACTTTACTTTCCGCTATATAGATGATGTTCTCTCACTAATTATTCAAAATTTGGCGACTATGTTGAACGCATCTATCCCATCGAATTTGAGATAAAGGATACAACAGATACAGTTAAGTCTGCCACATATCTTGACTTAAATCTAGAAATTGACAATGAGGGTCGGTTGAAAACAAAACTTTACTACAAAAGAGATGATTTCAGGTTCCCAATTGTGAACTTTCCATTTCTATGTAGCAACATTCCAGCAGCGCCTGCATACGGAGTATATATCTCCCAGTTGATACGATATTCCAGAGCTTGTATTTACTATCATGATTTCCTTGATAGAGGGTTGCTGCTCACAAGGAAGCTATTAAACCAAGAGTTCAAAGTGTTGAAGTTGAAATCATCCCTTCGTAAGTTTTACGGACGCCATTCATTTCACGAGTTGGTTGACCGTTATGTAATATCCGTTTCACAGATGATAGCGGATATGTTCCTAATGTCATATCTACAATCCCGTCCCCCTTTTCCCGAATGTGACATACCAAATTAGACTTATTACCGGGTTTCTACTAACATGAGCAACACGACGGGTGCCACATGTGGAGCAGGATCTGCTTACCCTTCCGGAGCACCTGATATTTCCCCCAGTTTTTGGTGTGGTTCGTGTTGACCAGTCTTTAGTTTTATATGTAGTGTTTTGTGTACTATTGTTTGTCTGTTGGTCTTTTTTCTTTTTCAGCCATGGAGTTGTCAGTTTATTTTCGACTTATGAGTTTGAATGTCCCTCTGGTATCTTTCGCCTCTCTTTGTCATATATTCCGATTTGTCTTCCTCTTTTTTAGGAGCAAATAGAATGGGCTATATCTGAAGGTGTAGATTATATTGTGGCAGAAACATTTAGTGAATATGGGGAAGCAGCTTTAGCACTTGAATGCATAAAAGAATATGGGAAAGGTAACTGTTTGAACTTTCCTCAATGATTTGCCTTACTGACATCCAGTCACAACGTTTTAAGACAATCCTGAAATACGAAAAAGGGGCAGAAAAGATAACAAAATGTTCAATTAAAAACCATTAGTGAAAGACACAAATGCCCTCATGGACAAAAAGACTACCAAAAACCAACACGAAACCCACAAAAAGTGTTCCTAAAGGGTAAGCATTTTCTGTTCCACAAGTAGCACATCATTTTGTTGCTCAAGGCAAATAAAACTTGGTGATGTCACAAACACGGAAAACAGGACGGGATCGTAGCTCGAAATGTGGAACATAGTCATCTGTGACACATATAATCCTTAACAGTCAACCAAGTAAATGGCGTCCGTCATAACAAGTTTGTTCAATAGCTTCTTTGTAAACTGCTATCGCCTATCAAGAAATCAATAATAGAAATATTGCTACAAAATCTAAAGTTCACAATTGGAAAATAGAAGGCATCTTATGTTGTTAAGCTTGGTTCCCAGCAGATTCTCGTTGACGATTTCTAGATCTAAATCAAGACATAAAGCACACTTCATTTTGACTCTGTTGGATAGTTGTATATCTCATTGGTAATCGTACCACATTTCCTTTTTTATAGTACTGTAAACCGGGAAATTTTCACGCCGTCTTTATTTCGCAATTTACAAACTGAATCTTAATTCGCGCCGTCTTGAATTCGCGATTTGTGGGAATCATGTACAAGTTTTAGTAAATGATTTTAAAACAGTATACTTGTACATGTATCGTAAAGCACGTGTTGGAAACCGATCAAACAACCTTTTTGTCTTAACAATGTGAACAGTTTTTATCGGTTTTGAATGTCCCTGTAGATTTCAACTTATTTGACACATATCACGTATTATTAAACCACGATACATTTATGTTTGCATGTAAAAACACATACACAATTAACATAAAAGAATAGCTTTAGTAAGAGCAAATTAGAAGCTGTGAGGATTACGGCTAATTAATCAATCGTTTGATCATATTAATCAGTGTAGCAGATATAATGTGGTAATCATTTTATGATTTCCTTGATAGAGGATTGCTGCTCACAAGGAAGCTATTAAACCAAGAGTTCCAAATGGTGAAGTTGAAGTCATCCTTCGTAAACTTTACGGACGCCATCACGAGTTGGTTGACCGTTATGGAATAACCGTTTTACAGATGATATCGGATATGTTCCTTATGTCGTAACTACAATACCCTCCCTTTTCACGAATGTGACTTACCGAATTAGACTATTTACCGGATTTGTAATAACATAAGCAACACGATGGGTGCCACATGTGGAGCAGGATCTGCTTACACTTCCGGAGCACCTGAGATCACCCCTGGTTTTTGGTGGGGTTCGTGTTGCTTAGTCTTTGGTTTTCTATGTTGTGTCTTGTGTACTGTTGTTTGTCTGTTTGTCTTTTTCTTTTCTGGCCATGGCGTTGTCGGTTTGTTTTCGATCTATAGGTTTGAGTGTTCCTCTGGTATCATTCGCCCCTCTTTTAAAAATGATTGAATATGTCATTTACCAAACTGTCCCGAGTGTTGTTTATATAACAATATCAATAATTTCCGCTTGCTTAAAATAAATTTCATTTTAATTCGACTGTCATGAGTTAAACGTTTTGATCTTTAACACTGCCTTTCGTTAGAAATAAAATTTTAATTTTTATATCTGTTCTCTGAAAAAAACATTGCTATAAATTGGCCGTGTAATACTTCTATTAGTGTTCGTTAATGGATGGCTTCAATATTCTAATAAATTTTCCATGAAATATTCGCGGAAGTTTTATTTTCGCGTTTCTACTATTACCGCGAAAATAGCGAAAATAAAACTGCTGCGTTTACAGTATCTGTTTCTGTAATATCCTTAATGATAAGTTCAATTCGATGGAGTTGATCAACATAGTCACATAACTTTGAATTATTCGTTAAAAGATGTATAGAAAATGAAAGGATATGAAGTAAATGTACATGGGACAAAATCGCACACAATACATAGAAAACATAGAAAATTATCAATGAACAGGGCTTTTATTCCTGTTATCTATATAGCGGAACGTGAAATTAAATGATAATGCTCACATTTTTCATTTCTTTTGGGAATCTCCTGTTTGACCACTCTTCATATGAATAAACGAGCAAGAAAGACGAGAATCACAGTTGGTTTCTATGGGAATACCGACCTCTTTTGAAAAAAAGGCGTTCTTTAAACGTAAAATATGCTGTCAGTGAAAATAAATTATCATCTGCAGACCCTGCCTTTAACTGAGTTGAAATGATGAGCTGGTTTTTACGTAAATTACTCGCAAAGTTACTGTCTGCACGAAGACATATCATCCTACCCGCCTACATTATACTGACTCCGAGCCGACCATGCTTTGAATTTTAAGCGGAGAAGCAAAATATCAATTTTCAGTCTTATTTGTTATTTGCTATTTTGTTTTGAATACTTGTGTATAGGAAATGAATGTCGAATGTAAACAAATACACGACAACAGTGACTCACATTGTACGTAAAACAGATACATATATTTTGTTATAAGTATTCACAACTGATTACAATGTTACACTGTCCCTAGATTATGTAGTGTCACAGTAAATGTCTGTGAGCAAAGCGCAAAAGTTCACAAAATTGTAAGTTTTGCACCATTAACATTATGTTTTACTGCATATTAAGCCAGACTATCCAGATATTGAGAGTATGTTTTCTTTCATTTGTTTTTAGTTGTTTCTAAAAATAAACTGAATACTGTAGTGTTTGTACCATTTTATAAAAGTTTGTTCAATGTCCTTTGTGTATAATATGTCTTCTCTGTCCAATGTAGTTCCTGCTGTTGTAACAATGATAGCGCGTGTCAATGACAAAACAGTAGACGGATTAACGTTTGGTGATGCAATGAACAAGTTGTACGCTGCGGGCGCAGATGTTGTAGGGCTAAACTGTGGAAGAGGACCTACTACCATGTTGTCTTTGATTCGGGACATTCGAAAAACATACAAGGTATATTTACATACAAAAATGTTTATTCCAATACTTGTGGCTTTCATTGTTCACTTTTTTGTACAAAAACATTAAAAAACTAAAATCAAATATAAAATCTTATCGTTCAACATCTATTATAAATATGTAAAGTAACGAAAATAACATCTTATAAATTTCGTGCATCCGAAGCTATTTTCTGGATTTGTAAATAAAATTGTCGGATTCAGATCCAGATGTGTATTTGCAAAAGCGTTTTTGTTCTGGTGTGACTTTCTCAGAACCCGTACTAAATAAGTTGGTCCGTCTTCATTATATTTACATTTTGTGAGTACATTTTATAGTGAAGACAGTCGTAATTAAATGCAATAATTGGTCACCAAATGTTTCTGTTTTCATATTTTTCAACTTTGAAATATAGCTATACAGACAATCTTTGAATAATAAAACACATTTAGATATTTTCGAAAATTATCGCCCCTGCCTTGACAAACCTTCTTCAATTGCCGTCGTCATTTTTATGCCCCACAACTGAAAATTGGGGACATATTATTTACCCTGTCCGTCCGTCCGTCCGTCTGTCCCATTATAGTTATATAGCTATTCCAGATAACTCCTCCTACAGTTTATGCTAGGAAGTTTTCACTTTGCTGACTGTTTGTACATATAATGAAGGTATGCATGTGGTCAGGGTTTTGATTTTTATTAATGTTTGCTCTTTTGGGAGATAGTTGAACTTTGTCATTTTGGGGTATATACTTGCATAAGAGGTGCATAGCTATCCAGATAACTCCTCCTACAGTTTGAATGCTAGGAAGTTTTCACTTTGCTGGCTATTTGTACATATATTGAAGATATGCATGTGGTCAGGGTTTTAATTTTATTGATATTTTCTCTTTTGGAGATAGTTTTGGAGTATTTACTTACATAAGAGGTGCATAGAGTTTTCGGATAACTCCTCCTACAGTTTGAATGCTAGGAAGTTTTCACTTTGCTGGCTGTTTGTACATATATTGAAGGTGTGCATGTGGTCAGGGTTTTGATTTTTATTAATATTTGCTCTTTTGGGAGATAGTTGAACTTTGTCATTTTTTGGAGTATTTACTTGCATAAGAGGTGCATAGCGTTTCCGGATAACTCCTCCTACAGTGAACCATAGACCTATGTGCTCTTATGCTCATTTTTGGTATTTTAGAATAACACTTTGTCTCCCAGACACAATAATATCTCAAAGAAAGTCCTACATTGACTTTGTTATAATACAGTTACTTCACAGTGGAGTGTGGGGGCATCACTTTGTCTAGTTTTTATTTGCTATGACCGAACCAAAACATTGATAAGGTATCTGTCTTAGTAAAATTATAGTTCATTAGATATGGATATGTGTTAGCTTTACAGTTATTGGTAAATGAAATAATTATATTATATAACAGGGTCCCCTTGCGGCACTTCCTGTTCCTTATAGGACCACTCCAGATGAGCCTACATTTCAGTCCATAACTAATCCCGAGACAGGTAATTATTGAAGGTGCAATATAATACATACATGTACATTGTACTTCAGTGTTTTAAAATAACATCGGATTTGGGTGATGTCAGTAACTTTTTAATGCATATATCTTATACATAAACAAAACACGATAATACATATTAAGGATTATTTTACATAGAAAAATGTATGACATAAATGCGGATATCTATGTCTATTTTTCCACAAAAAAGTAGAACAAAAACCGTTTAATATTTGACTTCTTCAAATCGAATAAAGAACATTTTAAAAGAAACCTTGCTATCTTCCAATGATGATTTTTTTTGAGTGATATATACTTTCCAAAATTAAATAAAACACAATTATCAAATCAAAAGACAATATTTTTTAATCATATACTAGTAATCTGGACAATCAGTTCGTTTTTTCATTTCTTGGGGAGGATGGTTGATGTCTGATATTAATCCCATGCATGTTATCTTTTTCATTTCTTGGGGAGGACGGTTGATGTCTGATATTAATCCCATGCATGTTATCTTTTTCATTTCTTGGGGAGGATGATTGATGTCTGATATTAATCCCATGCATGTTATCTTTTTCATTTCTTGGGGAGGATGGTTGATGTCTGATATTACTCCCATGCATGTTATCTTTTTCATTTCTTGGGGAGGATGGTTGATGTCTTATATTAATCTCATGCATGTTATCTTTTTCATTTCTATATCTTACCTGTAATAATTGCTTCTTCCCTAAAAACACATCACGAAATGCATGTCACGTTACATGCGACCATCATACAGCCGGGCTTTTGTATTTTGTTGATAATGTTCGACGAATTTCATGTATTTAGTGACTTTGAGCATGAAATATAGCTGTTTGGCGATGTTGATGGGAAAATGGAAACCGTATCCTTGCATAGTTTACAAGTTTTGTGTTAAACTGTGTCAACCTTGAAAAAATTGAAACGTTTCATTGCGTGTGACGTGATAGTTGAGCGTTTGGTTTGGTCAGATTTTATGGGCTTCTCCTTTTTATCCCCCTATAGACACACTATAGAGTGGTGTACAATTGTGCTGATTAAATTTGCAATAACTTTCGTTGTAGGAAGACAAGCCTTTCCCGAAGATTTAACCGCTTTTTACAGCAGTAGGACCCAAATTCGGAAGTTTGCAGAGGAAGCGAAAGAACTGGGAGTACAGTATATTGGGCTTTGTTGCGGAAATGCATCCCATTTCATTAGAATAGTTGCGGAGGTATACGGTCGGAATCCACCTGCAAGCAAATATTCTCCGGATATGTCGCAGCATTTCATATGGGGCGATAAAAACTTTGACAGCTATCATATGGAATACAGAAAGACGTAAGCCCCCAAATTAAAGAGGATACAATTTGACACAAGCCTAAATGGAAAGAAGTCTTCTTTTGATGTCAACAAATAATTTAGCAGAATATCTAAAATGTAATTGAAAATAACAGTGTTTGATTAAAACAGATGTCAAAAAATGTTTTAAATTTACCAATTCCACACCAACAATGAGTTGAAAAGTGTGTAGATACCTTGAATTTTATAAATACCATTAATCAAAATGATACCCTGTTTTGTCCATGGCTTGGAAGTGATGTTTGTAACGAGTGAGCACTTTTTCGGGCCCGCAACACTCTTATTTTTGGTCAGTAAATACTTTGAAGTTTACTATATGTTGAATGAACTCAGCAGTTTTAGTCAAACATTTCTATAGCACTACTGACTAGAATGACTTTTTTGTTTGGTCTGCAGCTCAACAATGATGAGTGAGCGCTTTTTTGGATCTGGCCGACAACTTCTTATTTTTCGATACTTTAAATTACAGTTGGGATATGCTTAGCATGGCAATGCGTGCATTCTTGTTTAGTTTAGTTAACTGAATAAAATCAGCTAAGTAGCCAAGACCGCATTTTAAGATAACTTTATTAAGCACAAATTACACCCATTAGAGGGTCAAAGGCATAATAACAATTACATGTATAAACAAACAACAATATAATGATGACAATTTACATTTACATAAAAATAAAACAAAATATTAAAAACACAGCATAACAAATGACCTTAAGTGCCCCTGTCCATAGACTATTTAATACAGGAGCCCAAAGTAATCAATTACTCAAATTATTCAACAACAACAAATTGCACTTTCTGCTGTTAACAATGTACTTCACTAGTCCAGCATTCCTGTGAAGAGTCCCTGTTTGTTAATACCAAAAATCCAGGGTTGTTTTCTGGTAAGCATCATTATACAAAATTAACATTAGTTTTAATTTAACAGCTAATTTATAAAATTATCAGCAATGAAATAAACAAGTATATATCAATGAGACTTATTTGTTTAACAATTTACTATATATATATCATCTGGCGATAATTGATTTTTGAGTATTGTTTCCGGAAATTTTTCATATTTCCTCCGTAAACGTGTGAATTGTTTTTCTATTAAATATCTTCCTGGTTTTGAAGGGGCACGGTAGTATTTCCTGGCCCATAAAGGATAATGATAGCCTTTTTAGAATTTTCACCACTTTCTAACATTGCCAAAAATTCTACATAAACAGTTAACTGAAATACTTTCCTTATACTATTCAGAAATGAATATGAATATGTATCATGACCGTTTACTTTTTTTTGATATCTTCAAAAACCTAAGGCCACTAATGCTTTTAGGTCTTTTATCATGCAGTGAATACAAAATTTAAAAAAATTCTCAAAAATTCATTTTCACCTGTATGTAAAATTATTTCATATTTTTTTTATACCTGATTCATCCCTCAGTTTTGGAAAGTATGTTCAGTTGATACTGTATTTTTTGTCCAATCGCACTGTTCAGATACATTGACTTAAGTAGGGTACACAAAAGAGCAACCTAAGTTCTGGAATGCAAATACTACCGTGCTACCTTAACCAAGACCTTACAAACTTGAAATCAGTCATGACACCTATGATGCATAGACTGCTGACTAGGAAACAAATTACAATAAAGAATACTAGTCTGCACTTATTTCTTACCAAAAAAAAATTAAAAAGTATACCCCTACCCCAGCTGGCAGATTTTCACTTTTTTTTCATCTGAACATTTTTACTTAAGGAGTGAACAAAACCCAAATATATGTTGTTTCAAATCAACACAGAAGTAAACCATGGTGATTCAGGAGGAATTATTGGATTGCCAACTCTATTTATAGTTAATCTGACTGAAAGAAACAGTTTAAGCACCAAATCATGAAAAATGTTAGTAAAGTCCATTCCACATTTTACAGCATGCCTTACATTCCTTTAAGCATTTCCAGATTATGAAGGCAATATAACAAGACTCTTCAGATGGCAGTTAACTATTATTCAAAGATCTTTTTGACACTACATGTACTAGAATATAACTCTAAGTCGACTGTTTGTCTATTTCTCATGTATGCATCAAGTTAAATTATGTCCCATTACGTAATCAATTTAGCTTTATTGTGCTTTTCAGGGTCAGAAAATCAAATAAATTAATGACATTTCTATAGAAAATGAATAAACTATTTAATCTTGCTGATATACAATCATAATCACATACTTTGTTCCCAAAAAATGTCTTGTCAATGTAAAGAAACCCCTATTGCTATCTCTATTTCAGCTAAATATGAGGGCTAAATGAATAAGTAAGGACCCCCTAACCACTTACTGGTTCCAAAAATGCTCATACTGGTGTCATGTTACCACAGAACTACAAATCAAACCTAAAGAAAACTAGTATAGCTGCACTTGTGTGGAAAAAAATAAAAAATTATGCACTTTATTCATTTCGGTGAAAATAATAGGACATACAGGCAACTAAAATATGTCGTGTCTCAAATTCCAGCTGCTGCACATGTGTCAGACACTGCGAAAAGTTAAAGCGAACATTTATAATTAAAAATGTATCGCAAGTTACATAAAAATAATGAAGTTCTACTTTCTAGGTAAATTTTTACATTATTACCCACAGATCAGGCAAAATTTGCTGAATCAGCAATTTTCACTCCCAGGGGTGGAATTTAAGGTCTGTTTTTATTCTAGTTGCCCTTAATCAACTTTTTATTGACAAACTTACAAATTGAATAGGTAAAAAAAATACCTTTATTGATTTAGTGTAAACATATATATCCCAGTTAAGGGGGCACGGTAGTATTTCCTGGCCCATAAGGGATAATGATAGCCTATTTAGAATTTTCACCACTTTCTAACACTGCCAAAAATTCTACATAAACAGTTAACTGAAGTACTTTCCTTATACTATTCAGAAATGAATTTGAATATGTATCATGACCGTTTACTTTTTTTTGATATCTTTAAAACCTAAGGCCACTAGTGCTTTTAGGCCTTTTATCATGCAATGAATAAAAATTTAAAAATTTCTCAAAATTCATTTTCACCTGTATGTAAAATTATTTCATATTTTTCTACACCTGATTCATCCCTCAGTTTGGGAAAGTATGTTCAGTTGATACTGTATTTTTTGTCCAATCGCACTGTTCAGATACATTGACTTAAGTAGGGTACACAAAAGAGCAACCTAAATTCTGGAATGCAAATACTACCGTGCTACCTGAAACAAAATTGTCACACCGGCCATGACTTAAAAAAAAAAAAAAAAAAAAAACAGATGTGATATAGCATATTCACAGGTATGTCTGAATTAAAAATCATCTGTAGTATAAAGAAGATAAAGATTAAATAAATATTTCATTTTTTAATCTTCTTTTTGTAACGGTAAATATTCCCGTTATTAATCATCACATGTAGCGGTGAAAGGTAAAATTTATATTAGTTGATCAGTTTCAGATGTGTGATTTGTAAAATTTATCTCTTTTATTAATTTATTCATCCATTGATTTTTGCTAGATCATATACTTCTCCAACAAAGAAATTATTTTAACAATTTGGCGGTTTTATCTAGAATACATTTATATTTTGTATTCTTACATTTTGCCGGCAGTTTTTATATACATAAATTTTGCTTTAAAAGAGCCCAAAGATTACACTTGCTGAGTAGTAGTTGGATTAAGAATATATTTTTTATTCTATTATCAGAAAAATCTGTGTATTGGGTTTTCAAATTGTTAAAAAAGACATGTCTTAAATCATTATTTATTTTACATAATAATAAGAAATGAGATACATCATCATCATTTTAGCAATATACTAAAATTCTATGTTCATGTAAGATAGTCTACTGAATCATCGAACAAGTTTCAACAACGACTCATCCTAAGAGTTCAGTACATGGGTTGTAGAAATAGTATGGTCATCTAAATTTTTCTCATGCGGTAATAAGACCATTGCTAACTACTCGTCGTTGATGTTTGGTCATGGTAAATTTCCCGTCATATCTAACATACCCTCTTTTTGAAGTGGCAATCTTATTGTCCTTTCTCTATCCAGGTCGACTCATTTTACACAACCTACCGTTTGATTTTATTGATGATTTTTTTTTTCTCGTGCTGAATATGCATACATATTTGAAACTAAACTTAAAGCTGACAATATATTATATCACATGCTTTCAATTATGCATTGGCTTTTTTTTAATTTAGTACTCATGAAACGGAACACATTTAGATTCATATCTGAATCCACTAAATATTAAATTATTTATTTATTGCAACTATTAAAATGTTCTGACACAGATTGTGTATAAAGCAATATTGAGAATCCTGGAGCGTTAAAGAAATTTGAGATTTGGATAAGGCACGTTCACTCCGGTGTCAGTTTGTTTTCTTTGACATTTACTATTTTAATTCTGTTTACCACATAACAAAGGTGTATCAAAGAAACATTTTCCTCTTTGATCAATTATGTAATTATATCCTAGTTTATTTGTTTAAAGTTATTACGAGTCATACACTTATTGGACATCCAAAGAAATAAAGAAATGATTAGATTGTTTTTTTATTTTTGTTGAATATTTATGCTCGTTTTGGAGACAAAGTTTCCCGTCAAGTGACTAGTATTCGAATTAGAACTAATTGAGCCCCACATATCATAGATTGATAGCAGCACTTGATATTTAGTTTTATTAATATCTGCAGATTTTAGACGACACATGCCCTCCTAACAATCCTGATGTTTTCAAAACATACCAATGAAACTTATCCGCCTGAACTTCCTTGTACTCAATCAAAGATTTAAAAATTACCATTGTCCCTTATAGTTTGGTATTTCTCACGGCAGTCATTATATCAAAATCTGAGACAACCTGGACGACTTTTCCTATTTTAATAGTTTTATTTAACATGTTTAAGAGTGATGTTCTGCTGAGTACTTCTTTTTTCAATTGGCTCGATATGTGATTGTTTCCATTAACTAAGGTTTTATTTATTTTGCTTTCGAATTAAAGCATTTAAAAGGTGGGAAAAAATAAAGAAGCGGTGAATATGTCGAATGATTTTAAGTTGTTGAAATTTAATTTGTTTTGAAAGAAATCAAAATGAGTTGGCGGAAAAATTATTGTTAGGCAACAAAAATTGCGAAAAAGAATATTGACACAGGGGAAAATCCTGGATTCACATATCTTAACTTTTACTAAATTCATTTAAAGCCAGGTATTTATTGTGGAAGCATCATTCCACTTGCAAGATTTTGATAGAAGGGGTTGTTTTACACAAATTCTTATGGTTATATATATTTTTGTAAAACATTGAAAAAGATATCCATGGGGCAATCAAAACCATTAATCCAATTAAAACATAAAACAACATGGTCAAAGAAGAAAAACAGGTCCACTGTATAGAAATCTAATGATTAAGCAACTCGAACCCCACACAAAAACGAGGATGAACTCGGGAGCTCAGGGAGGACGTGCATAGTGCCATAACTTACTGAACCCTTGTATCTAGGTCTATATAAGCCGTCTGATCTAGATCGACCGTCAAAGTCGTTATTGATTCCTAAGGGTTCCTTTTGCTCGTTTCAAGACGAGAAATCCATCTGTTTTGTTGTCTTGTGTATCCAAATCGTAAACATAACCCTCGATTCAGAGTATCGTAATCCCGTTTATTCAGTGTTCCAAACTGATATAAAATGTCTTTTTGTGGCCCCTTCATGTTGCAGCTAGTTCTTAAGCTTCGCCTCTTCCCGTCAATCCCATAAATAAAGGCAACAGTAGTATACCGCTTTTCGAAATTCATAAATCGATTGAGAAAAAAAACAAATCCGGGTTACAAACTAAAACTGAGGGAAACACATACAATATAAGAGGAGAACAACGACACAACAGAAACACAACACTCAAATGCAACACACACAGAAACGAACTATAATATAACAATGGCCATTATCCTGACTTGGTACAGGACATTTTAAGAAAAAAATGGTGGGTTGAACCTGGTTTTGTGACTAGCCAAACCTCCCACTTTTATGGCAATGTTAAATATAACATTAAAATGACAACATTACATGACAGGACTACAATACAAATAAATGGGAGAACATACAGGACAGAGACACACACAAATAATAGCTATCAAAAGGTACCAGGCTTATGATTTTTAAATACGCCAGACGCGCGTTTCGTCTACATAAGACCCATCAGTGACGCTCAGATCATAAAAGTTCGAAAGACAAAACAAGTACAATGTTGAAGAGCATTGAGGACCAAAAGTGCCAAAAAGTTGTGCTAAATACGGCTAAGGTTATATGCCTGGGATAAGAATATCCTTAGTATTTAGAATAATTCATACTTATGCAAACAGTAAATTTATAAAATGACTATATAATAGATATAGATATAGGAAGATGTGGTATGAGTGCCAATGAGACAACTCTCCATTCAAATAACAATTTATAAAAGTAAACCATTATAGGTCAATGTACGGCCTTCAACACGGAGCCTTGGCTCACACCGAACAACAAGCTATAAAGGGCCCCAAAATTACTAGTGTAAAACCATTCAAACGGGAAAACCAACGGTCTAGTCTATATAAAAACGAGAAACGAGAAACACGTGTAAATTACATAAACAAACGACAACTACTGTACATCAGATTCCTGACTTAGGACAGGTGCAAACATTTGCAGCGGGATTAAACGTTTAAATGGTACCAAACCTTCTCCCTTTTTCTGAAACAATAGTATAACATCACAACATAGAAAAACACACGATAAAATATCAATTGGAAGGCTTAACTCAATCAAAAAACGTAAATTAACACACTATGAACGAATAAATTCGATCTGTGATACCTGAAAGTAAATACATAGTTAATAAAATATTAGGGACAAACATTCAAGGCCAAAAAGAAAACAAACAAGTCCAAACAAAGCCATGGCAAGACACCACCGCGAAATATTTAACCCTTAGAAAATAATCACTTTTGAAAATATATACATGTTAACACCGAAGTGGTGACTAACTACAAAATAAAAACGAATAAGTTCGGCGCACACCCAAAAATGTGAAATACATTCCTTTCAATTATCTCCCGCAGCATATGGTTCAGGTCTAATAGAGACTGTGTGTGAGTTGTTGATATCGAAATCCTTCAGTATATATCCATCTTTTTCCTCTTGGTCCAGCCATGCCATATTCACTTTATATATCTCCCTCCCCATGCGCATGTAATTGTGCTCAGAGTTCAACTGCATCTTCAAAATTTATGTTTCTCCCCTGTCTTGCTTCCTTTTCTCTATTCTCAGATCTCAATCGAATTCCCTGATCTGGCGACTAGGCCTTTTTGTGACTTAGATTGATTTGAACCTAAAACGTACAATTATTATTTAATAAAATTTAATTTCCACAACGTTTAGACCGTCTTTATCGTGGATGTTGACGTGTTGTATATTGCTATATTGTAAATACATGTATTTAAAAAAATACGTAAGGTCTGCTTCTAACACCAGTTAGTAACAGGCGGGAACGTAGATGTCGTGTGTACTGTTAATTCAGTGTTGATTATCGGTAGTGTTCCTTAAGATAGTCTTGTTTTATGTATTGTTGGTAGCATACTTATATATATATACATGAATCCAGCGTAAAATAATGACTTTTACTCTTTTCCCGTATGTATTTATCTCAATAAAAATTTCACTAGCAGCAATAACAGTGTCAGTATAAATTAAAAGAGTTTTAAAAATACTTGCCTTCCGAATCTCATGCATATGTAACTAAAAGATATTTATTATCACGTCGTCCAGCAGTAAAACCGTTGATAAGGTGGGGGATCTGTTTGGCTGATCTGGATGTACATGTATAAATACGCAGTCATGTCTGGAATGGGGACGTTAAAGGACTGCTGTTTTCTTGATTTATCTTAATTAGGAACACTTAAAAAAAACAAAAATGAAAGCCAAGGATGTACAAGTCCTGAAAACGTGAGGAGCTTTTTGATCAAAAGGGACCTAAAAAGAATAGCCAAATTCATCTAAAGCCATCTTTGCCCGAGGGAGGGGGAATTTTAGAAGAGCTGATGAAATCCTCCGGGACAAACAGTCCACCAGCCGGGGTATATACCCTGTACTAGTAACTTACCTACTTACTTACTGCCCGGTATGTCATTGGCATGTAGGGCAGCAACAAAGGTTTTCCATTTCGGTCTATCTGTGGCCATGTTCCCCGGGTGTTATTTATGGTCTTCACTTCTCCTTCTACAGTACGTATCTTCCATATGCCTTCCTTCTGGAGTCCAATGTAATGATGTTCTAGTGATGGAATTTCTATCTCTTCTAATCAATTTAGGTTTTTGTTAAGTGATCTGAAAATATTTCTGGCTTTGTTTAATCTGTTCATGAGGTCATTTCATGCGCTTCCATCGTTTCTCACTATACTTCCCAGGTATGTAAGTGTTTCTGCAATGGGAAGATCTTTTCCATTAACTTGCATAGGAGTTGGGTTAGTGATGGTAAGGGTCATGACTACTTTTTGGTTTGGCTGATTTTAAGTCCAACTTGACTGGCAAAGTTATTAAGACGGTTTGACCTATCTTGTAAATGGTGATGGGTATGTATCAAAATCAAGATCTTCTAATGTTGATGAAATGTTCCATCTTAATCCTCTTGGAGCATCTTCTGTTGTTTTCTCATTACCTAATCGATGACTAAATTGAAAGAGCAGACATCACACATCCATGTCTAGCTCCTGTGCTGGTAAGTTACATTTTGTATATTTTCGAAAGTCCAAAGCGCTTTCCTGGAGTTATCTTTATCAGGTAGGTAATAGTATGACATTGGTATTAACAAGAGATCAGCAATTTAAATCTAAATCCTAATAAAATATACTAATAACATTATGGAGCTTTTTTATGTGTGACTTTGTCTCGATGAACAAAATTTCAGAATATGATGAAATAATATGTCAACTAATTTTCAATTCAATGTAAACTTCCCATCTGAATGTACGTTTATTATATTGGAATTGTTCACACAAAAAAATGAGAATAGAGTTTTGCCCTTTTCACAACTGTTTATTTTGTAAATTGTGTAAGTTAAGTGCTCATAATTCATTGTTTATTCTCATTAACATCTCTTATCTTTCTAACCTTGCATTTAGATATTGTTGTGATTGGTTTTGGTAGGCGGCTTACTTATGTAGTAATTGCGCCTTAAATACATATAACATAAATATTATGTATATATACTTTCAGTCCTTAATTTATTTCTAGTATTACGTTTTGGCGAGTAATTATATGAAACTTTGACGAACATGGTTGACTGTGTTACAATAAAGTATTTATATGTAGAGAAAAAAAAACACATAAAGAAGGTGAGAGAAAAAAAAGCAAATGATAGTTCCAAATGAAATGTAAATTATTAATTGATAGGTATCATAAAATTGTTTAGAAATTTTATCTGGTTGTTCACCTTTGTGTCGTCTGTGATATACTTATAAAAAAAGTATATTTAGAAACATAAAACAAGACATGTGCTAGTTAAATGCTACCAATGTAAGGACGTCTCCACGATTGATGTAGCAAATAAAGAATCCTTAAGTAAGGATTGATTGTAGTTTTTCCTTTTCCATAACGGCAAGTTGCGTCAATTTTTCCAAATAAATTTCCAAAGACATACTGGTATTTAGTGATTCCTCCTTCCTGACGAGAAAAAAAAACACTTCTGTCATTGAATGAAAATCACCCTGCCTACAACCTTAATCGCCTATATATATATATATATATATATATATATTATCTCAATTTTAATATATAAATGGAGTAAAATTGAAAAATATGAAAAAATTAATACCAGTATATTATTAAAACAATGCAATTGTTTGAATTTGTTATAAGTACAGAGAATGTCAGCGAAACAGAAGTGCTGGGATGTGCATATATATATACAATAATCTGTGTGTGTTTGTCTGACATCCTCTAGAACAAATTTTAGAGTTTATCTTTTATTGTCATAGAAAAGGATTTAGCACTTGTTTCTGTTCTAAAAATATATGAGCTTAATGATTGTGTTTGTTTGTTTTCTTATTTTCTAATAGTATGACTATAATTGTCAGTTTGTGAAGATCTGAAAAGACATATTGTATTTTCCTTTGTTCTTACTTTTCCTTTAATCTTTTAACATATAACGTTAAATAATTAAGATAAATGTTAGTGGCACTTTCATAAAAAAAAAGCCTGTAGCAAATGTTTCTATTGTTAAATATATGAGCATAGTGTGTTGTGTTTGTTGTTTTATTTCTTAATTTCTAAAAATATGACTGTAACTGTCTATTGTGGAGAATCTTAAAGTGATGTTGTATTTTCCTTAATATATACTGTTAACTGTTATACTGTTAAGGTGATTGATTTACTGATGTATGACACAGGTAGAAAAAAGTCTGTTTGATTACGCTCAATGGACTGACACAAAGGTGAAGTGTGCATTGCACTTGTGACTTGCTTATCATTATTCTATGGATATTAAAAAAGGAAATGATTTCATATTCAGGTGAGTTTTCTTTTATTTTAATCTTGCTGGTTGTATAACTTGATGAAATACTTTAACTTGAGGAACATCTGAGAAATAATTCATATACACTGGTTCCAAATACATAATTATTTATTTTATAATATCTAAACTAAAGCTAAATGACACTTATAGTTGAGAGTCTTCCTATTTTCTTATAAGTATATTAGTTTCCGTAGATAGTTATGCACGGACTAAAAGTGTGTGTGTATCCGGATAGAAGGTGTTTCAATGAGAGATCTATGACTCCATTATTTTAAGCGTATCAAGCATCTGTTTTCGTTGCACATCATATTTTGAGCAGACTAATAGAAAGTGTACAACATCATCTGTGACTTTGCAGTTTTCACAAATTTCACTCAGGCTTTTCCTATTTTGTGAAGATATTTATTGACATAAATAGAGCCCGATCTTAATCTGAATATTATTCGTTCATTTCTCTATTCATTTGTGGAATAGTAATCTTAAAAGATACATTTTTTTGGAAGGAGTGTAGTAATCTTCCCTTTGGGTTGTCTGACCACTGTTTTGCCAAATTTGTTTTAAAATGTTTTTGTTAAACATTTGATGTCTTCCTTACATAGGGAATATGACAATCTATTGTACCTTTATTAAGAGCCACTTTGGCAGTCTGGTCTGCAATTTCATTTCCTAAAATTCCGACGTGGCTTGGGATCCACTCAAATGTTATGTTGTTACCTAGTTTGACTAACTGTTGTATAAAATATAATATCGTACAATAAATAATGTTTTACCTTAAATAAAATACTCTTTAAGGCTTGGAGAGCTGATAAAGAGTCGACAAACACAATCACATTATTTGGTTTAAATTCTTCTACCCATATAAGAGACAGAAATATTGCCATAAGCTCACAAGTGAAAATTGACATATTCTTAGGCAGTTTGAAACCTTTTTTTATTCCCATTTCAGGTATTGCAAATGCACATGAGGTTTTATTAGAATTTGGATCTTTAGATCCGTCCGTATATATTTTTAAAAACTGGCGATACTGCGTATCAATCATGAAGTTACTTTCACTTCGAATTAAGTGTGGATTGTCCTTTTTCGAGATGAGATTTGAGAGTTGTGTACATACATGGGGTTTAGTCAAATGCCAAGGGGGTGTTAGGAATTGTTTGTATTTATATATTTGGTTAATATCTATATCATGTTGATTAATCATATCTTTTGAAACAATAAAATATGGTTTTTATTCTGTTTTATTTCCCTGGAGTAGCAAAGAAATGTTGCCTTTTTTGCTAAACTTTCCTTAGTTGGATGGTTATCTTCATGACTAGATATGTTCAAGAAAGATTTTGTAATAAGACACTTCCTACGTTCTTCGTAGGGTGGGTCACCCATTTCTACTTGCAGTCCACTTGTGGCTACATTTTTATATGCACCGGTACAAATTCAAGTGCTTGACTTTGCACCCGGTCCAGTATTTTCTTTACGGAATGTGAGGCGGAATTATATACTTCACATCCGTAGTCTATTTTAGATCTTATAAGTGCAATATATATGTTTCTAAGAGAATAGCTGTTTGCTCCCACTTAGTACCTGTTAGAAGTTTCATGCAATTAAGACTTAACTGCATTTTGCCTCTATGTATTGTATATGTTTTAACCAAGTCAATTTACTATCAATAATTATTCCTAAAATTTCACCTCATTGACTACTTGTAATAAACTGTTACCTAACGTTAATAATAACTTCTCAGACTTTTCTTTCTACTAAACACAATAGCTACAGTTTTAGAGGGAAATGAGAAATCCCATTTATCACACCATGTTTTGATATTGTCAAGATCTTTCTGTATTCTCCTTTGAATATAACCAATATTTTACCACACAACCATATTGCACTATCGTCTGCAAATTGGGAAATAGAACAATTATTAATACATGAGGGGAGATCGTTTACCATAATATTGAATAATGTCGGGCTGATGCAACTTCCTTGAGGGGTACCATTTTGGATCGTGAGAGTATCAGAAAGAGTGTTATTTATTTTGACCTGTATTGTTCTGTTAGTGAGAAACAACCCAACCGAGCATGTTACCCTTTATCCCAATTTTAACCATTTTGTTTAGAAGTCCAAACTTCCATATCATATCAAATGCTTTCTCAAAGTCAATAAATACTCCAACTAAATATTCTTTTTTTTAAAAATGATTTTTGTATATCGTTATCAAGACTACTTATTTGTTCCATCGTACTTCTATTTTGACGAAATCCACTCTGATAAGGTGAGTAAATATGATTTTTCTCAAGGTACCACCTCAGTCTGTTATTAATCATCTTTTCCATAATTTTACAAAATTAGATATTAAAGCTATTGGTCTATATGCATGTGGGTCACTTGAATCTTTCCTCTTTTTAAAGCTTGGAATTATTATTGAATGTTTTCAAGCCAGAGGAAGATCTTGTGAGAACCAAATTCTGTTATATAATAAAAGAAGTACACCAAGTGATTTATCACTAAAGCTTTTAAACATACTATAGGTAACCTTATCTTTACCAGGAGATGTATCTGATGTATCAACAATAGCATCCAGTAATTCACTAACAGTAAATGGTTTGGGAGATTTCAGAAAATATTCTTTCAAGTTTTCAGCTTCTATAGACTCAATATGTTCTTTATGTGATATAAATGCTTCTGAATAGTTACTTGAACTGCTTACATTGGCAAATGCTTCAGCTAATATATTAGCCTTTTCTTTAGTAGATTCATATATTTTATTTTTGTAAATCAAAGTTGGCATAATTAGAGAATTAATTGTTTTACCCATCATTCTCTTAATTGTATTCCATACTTGCCCTATATTATTATTATTATTCAATCCACTGCAGAAGTTTTCCCAATATTGTTGCTGTGTTAATTTAATAGTATTTCTACATTCCTTTTCTTTTTCTTTGTATAATAAATAATCATGTCCACCCCCGTATGTCTGGCCTTGTTACGAGCTTTATTGCGTTCTTTTGTCATCCTTGTACAGTTTTAATTCCACCAGGGTACCTCTGGTTTATTATTTGTCCTCCTTTTCTTAGAAGGGATGTGCTCACCAGCAATTTTAATGATAGTGTTAGTGAGATGAGTACATGATTCATTAATATTGTCGGTAACCATGCTCTCACTAAGTTGTTTATGACATGAGCTGGCGAACCCATCCCAATTAGCTTTTTTATAGTTCCAAATCAACTCTTGTTCGCTGTTTGAACACGATGAGGTTTGATTCAATGATAATTGTATTACAAAATGGTCACTACCATATAAGGATTTATTATCTACTGTCCACGTTATTTGGTGTGCTAGCTGTACACTAGACATTGATATATCAATACATGACAATTGTAGATCGGAGGGGTTTTGTCTAGTACCTGATCCATCATTTAAAACTATAATATTATTGGTACTAATAGCAGTGTGCAATGAGTTACCTTTAGTATCAGTTTTATTACTACCCCATAGATAATGATGAGCATTAAAGTCACCACAGATAATAAATTTACCTTCAATTTGATTCAAGAGATTTATATAATCATCTTCTTTTGTGTCCGTTGATGCATCATATAGGCTAATAATGGTGACCATATCACTGTTTATTAATATTTGAGCAACAGAAGTTTCAAATTTTGAAGTTATTTCTTTATTAGAGTATGGGATGTCTACTTTGACATATATAGCTGTGCCACCGCCCTTTATACCATCTCTAACTGAGAAATCTGCAACTGTGTAACCGTTAATTTCAATTAGATCATTTCATTTTTAAACCAAGTTTCTTGTAGGCATATTACATCTGGATAAGTAGATGAATTTGATAAATTCCATATATATTCTGGACCATTGCTATGAAAGCTATGGCAATTCCACTGATGTATAACAAATGAACTAGTCATTATTGTAAATAATATAATTATAAAATACATGATGTTAGTAATGATGTTCTTCAAGTTAATACTTATTTAGTATATATATATATTTTGATTATTTTGAATTTTATAAACTGATGGACTGGCTTTTCTCAATATAATGATTCATTTGATCTGTGTCAACATTACACAAGTTTAGAGTTTTGGCCACTTCACTGATGTACTTTGCTACATTCTCAACTGTAATTCTCTCTTTTGGAGCATTAATGATATGAGTTATTGCAATAGTCATTATTGATACCATTTGGGAAACAGTAGTATTTACTTCACCCAATATAGATTTTTTGTGGGTTTTTGTTTTACTGATATGTTGCATATTTAATTCTTTCTCAGCAACAAAGGTCTTAGTGTTTTCACCTTTTACAATTTTGGTGGCTGATATTTTTAATTCCTTGCTCTTTTGAGAGCTTTTGTTTTCTACTCTTTTAGGACAATCTTTGGAGTTTGCCTGATGAGGACCTTTGCAGTTTACACATACTGCTGTATCAGTATTACACTGGCCTTCATGTCTTAAACTACACTTTACACATGCTTTATCCCTTTTACAATTTGTAGCAACATGGCCAAACTGTTGGCAATTATAGCAGTTAGATATTACAAATATGATCTGGCTGTCAATTTAAACGGTAATAACATTGAATCAATGAGTACCTAACGCTATGTTGCACTAAAAAAAGTCGTAGAAACAACGCAATATTCTATATTTTGCACCAAAACGACACGGAAAGTGGGAAGAATAATGACAGCAATTATTATTACGATAATGCACTAGGGGGGGGTTCCAGTTGTATTGGATCTACTGTAAATCCATGTTCATTTTTGGAGAGAAATATTTATACTCACTTAGTGAATAATAATATTCGATTGTTAATTTATGCAACTTGAGCTATAGTATAGTTCAATAGTTGCAAATCGTACAACTGTTTAAGCACAACACTTCAAAAGCGTGTCAATGCATACGAATTTTATCGTCTTTTACCATGGTTGACCTACCTGTTTTCACTGATAAGTTAAGTCAAGGTAAATCACGCCTTTTTGTGTTCATGCCGTAAACAATCTAGCGTAGGCCACCTAAAGTAAGTACATTTAAAGAACAAAATATATAATGTAAAAGTTCGACAACAAAAACAAACATATCCTTTTAGGTAGTGTAGTTAAGAAAACATCATATTACGTGATTGTACAAAAATATGTCAATGTTATTAACTTGTAGAAATGCTTTCATTCCGGTTATTTACTTTGAAGAAGGAACATTGTTGAATTTGTCCTCGTTTTAAATATGCATGAAATATTTGCCACTACACGTTTATCAAACAACGACCAGTAATCACTTTTTGATAGAAAAATAATGAATGGCTATGATTTCTATAAACTGTATTTGTGACGTAGAAAAAAACCTATTTAACAAATCAATCTTACTTACCTTTATCGTCAATATTTATTCAGTGACATGGATGAGGAAAACAGCCCTATCTCTAAGAAACACATAAACGATTGAATAAATAATTTATTGTTACATAAAAGAATATTGTTGTGTTAAATATTCAAAACTTTATTCTCTAAACTGTTTGTAAAGTCAGCCTCAATTTCGTTTATTTTCACAGTAATCCCTCGGTTGATTGACGTCTGTGTCTGAAAGCACTGTTAATATTGCAATTGTTCTTGCCAGACAATATCTACATGATGTAAACAGCGCGTTACGTTAGAGCGAATTTGTCCTCCGTTTGCGCGAAAAAAATCCAAGTTTGCTCGACAAAACGCATTACGTTTGGGCGAAATTTACCTGTTGAAAAATCACTATGTTTCAGCGGATTAATTAAAAAAATTATAAAAAGTAATCCTTGACTTTTTAAAAACAAATTTTGTTTACAAAATTAAACGAATTTATTTTAATTAAGAAAATAAACAGAAATTAATTTGAACTGTTTGATCGGCCATCTTACACATAAAGTAAAATAACAAAAATACCGAACTCCAAGGAAAATTCATATCGGAAAGTCCCTTATCAAATGGCAAAATCAAAAGCTCAAACACATTAAACGAATGGAAAACAACTGTTATATTACTGACTTGGTACAGGTATTTCCTCATGTAGAAATGGTGGATTAAACCTGGTTTTATAGCTAGCTAAACCTCTCACTTGTATGCTAATGATTGAGCTGTATTCACCAATTGTCCACCAATATACAAGTTGAAAGTACACAAAGAGGATGGACTATATCATCTCTGCGACAAATAAAGGAAAGAGGAAGTTGAGGACAGGTTTGCAGACGATATAATGTCAGATGCTCCTGAAAGTGAAAACTGCAACAAAATTACCGACTACTTAGCAGAAAATTATGTAACTAGCGATCCGATATTTCCACCAGCAATGTGGACGGTGTGTCTGATGAAGAAACAAAACGTTCCAACAATGGGCAAGAGTCTTTTCATATGCATTACAATGAACCGTTTTATTACTACTCATCCAGCCATCTACATCTTCATAGAGACTACCTATATTAAAATTCGAGCACAGACAAAGACAAAATTCAGTTTACCGTTCTACAATTTTGACATTTTCCCGCAAATGTTATCTGAAATCGCTAGGGTATAAGTATCAGGCAATAACTGATTCATAAATTGTTCCTGTAGATATCATATACATGTATACTGTGTTTTATTCATGACTGTATGTTTCGAATGTTCCTTTCCAGGATATTCACTATATTTGATTAAAAACAATTTTTTTTACATAAATGTAGTGATTTTAAATGTTTATATAAACGAATCAAGACTTCTCTAATATATATTTATCAATATAATAAATAAGAAGATGTGGTATGATTGCTAATTCATGTTCAAAACAATAAACGGAAAACAAATATGATAGACAACAACCAACGACTTAACTCATTTTTCTAAAAAGTTCAGGCAATTCTCAAGATTTAATCACAGGTAAAAACTGGTAAATTACAGGTAAATTCGCGGAAACGTTATGGCATTCCTTCGTGCAAATGTAATGCTTGTCATATTCAAATTCGCGCAAATGTAGGTCGCCCGATGTAAATACTAGATAATGCTAGGTAACTGATATCCATAATTTGTATTATTACTATACGTTGATTCTTTTAAACAGATATAAGGACAGAAACTTAGAATCAACATACAATCAAAGGACAATGCCGAAAAAGGGTAATGCTTTGTACTTTCCTTTTTTTGCAGAAAAGGTCTGGTCTTTTCAAACAAGATATAAACATGACAGTGACTATATAAATATTTGAATATACTGATATAACGTTGTATTTGAAGAATGTTTTATGTATTAGTTTAACTGATGACTTCGGGACGTTTGAGCGTTAGACTTCACTTGGCGTCCGTCGTCGTCGTTCATTCTTGAGTTTTCGTTTATTATCTTCAAAACTATGATTCCCTATCCAATATACCCTCATTTCCCAGGGCAGTCTAAATTTCTTCGACTTTAATCCCGGACGCCCTTTTTACAGAACCTACCTATTGTATTTATTGTTAATTTGTTCTCGTCCTGAATATGCATGAAATATTTGCCACTAGACGTTAAGCAACCAACAATCAATCAATCAATCAATCAAAACTATGACAGACAGACAGAAAAAGTAAACAATTGAAATATCTACAAAAATTCCAAAAGGCTTAACCAGCAATTGATTCCTTGTAGGAGTTATTGACCTGTGAACAGCTAAAATGGACAGCTTTTAAAAGATAAAAAAATAGCACGAATTGTTAGAATCGTCAATCTTCTCCTAACCTCATGGTGACAGGTGTATACACATATGGTTACTGTTGGTCTTTTCGATCAGCACTAAAACCTTTACAAAAAGTGGGCGTCCGTATAACATTTTCGGGATGTGTAAATACGCACGTCAGAATGGGTCCGATGCCTCGTGTAGAAAGAGTGCCATGCACTCTGCACGTAAGAACCTTTGCTAAAACTCTTTGAGTGGTCCGTGGGTGGTCTAATTGCCAGGCTAAATTTCTGTGTCTATCCAATATACCCTCATTTTCAATTGGGTCCAAATTATTTTCTTTTTTCCAAGTCGACGGACCCCTATTAGAGGACTTACCTATTGTATTTATTGTTTATTTGTTTTCGTCCTGAACATGCATGAAATATTTACTACTGGACGTTTACAAAACAACTATAAATCAATCAATCTACTCCTTATAGGATTTATACCATTAGATGATGATAATAACCCATTTGGGCGGTTTTTTTTTACTATTGTTTGATAAAGAAAAAATAGATAGCTAGAAATTGATAAGAGTACAAATGATTCACATTAATATAGCTCTACAAATAGGAAAACGTGACAGATATGTAATCATGAATGTGCTTTTAGTTTTTGTTCTTGAAATGTTATTTTTCAAACTGAAACTGTAAACAGAAAATAAATAAAACTGGATATTATATTGTATAGTGTCCCAGTTGATCAGATGAGGCTCCACGGAGCAATGAGATTTATTTTCCGCTGTACCTTATTCTTGGTTGGTTTTGTTGGCCTTGTTCTTTGCCAAAAATTGTGGCAGAAACTCTCGGTGAATGTGCGTTTTTTTTTTCATTTTTATTTAAGGGATAAAAGAGAGAATACAAGCTGGTGATAATATCATAGTTGCAGAAGGATATGTTTTTGAATTCGAGAGAAGAGGATATTTACGTGCTGGTTGTTTTGTTCCAGAAGTTGTGTTGGAGCATCCAGAACAAGTAAAAGCTGTGCATGAAGAATACGTACATGCAGGGAGTGATGTAGTATTGGCATTTACAGTAGGAATAAATTTCAAAACTTACAACTGTGTCGCTACAATTTATATCCAAACCTAAATTCATTTTTGAAAGATTGATGTTTGATTAATGCTGCATCATCGCAAAAAGGCTATATCGCAATTTTAATTCCAATGTTAAATGAAATAACACTAGAATAGAATTAATACATATGATATATACATATAATATATACACACTTGCAGTATGACATATTCATGCTCATACTTACTTTTTATTACTTTAGGCAGGAAAGTAAGCCAGGTAGAAAAACAAATGTTGATATTAATCTACCTCTGCTGGTAATAATATCATGTCCCTAATACAGTTCATAGGAAGAAAATGTTTTGCAATATTTGCCACTGGACGTTAAACGACCAAAAATGAATCAATCATAGCATGAGCTGTACTACCGGATGGGAAAATTCCAGATGACCATACACTTTACCCAAGTTAACCTTTGGAGTATTAAGTAGCTAGTGTTTCATGTTATTCTACCATTCTCAAGATTTAATCTAAATTAGTAGGATTTACGAAATAATACTTTCTTTATTGTTTGAAGTGGCTTTAGCTACGAATTAGATCCAAAAAAAATAAAATTTTATTTTGTGTTTATAAAAGCGGAAATAGAAATAATATTTTGCTATTGGCAGTCAGTTTGGTTCAATTTTGTCAAAATCAGCTAAAAATATCGCTGATATATTATAGGCTTGCAAGTCAATAAGTCACCCTCTTTTGAATCCGTATTCATGCAACCTTTAGTATGACCTTCGTGGAGTTGGGTTGCGGATGTTTTTAGCAGGTGGTTGATTCATTAAAAAAAAGAATGTCAACATTGAAAAGTGAAACAAGGGAGACACCAGGAATATCCATTTCGTTGACTGAATTGGTCCACAAAAAATAGTTTTCATACAGGTAAACGACGATATACATATATTTTAATCTTTTACATGAAATCAAACAGATCCATAAAAATCGTTATTATACGATTATACGTGCTTGCCTTTTTATATTTATGTTCATATCGGATTATATGACCGTCGGCAGTAAGATGGCGTCTAGTCAAATGCGCACGAAATACTGATACAATATAACGAGTCTATGCATTGTTATTTCGTTCTTTTTGGACCTTTTTGTAATGAAAATATACGTTTTAGTATGTTATTAATCAAAGAAGAGAATTTGGGTCACATCGGTGAACATGAATTTGACAGCTAATGCCCCTCGAAAAAGAAAACTGGAGATTGCAGGAATTCTCAACATAAACAAAACTTTTCACTTCGCGGATGATTTTTAAAATTTATAACTTAATAAACATAACTTTGTGACTAAATAGTTGTACTGTGGTACCCCAATCCACTGAATCATATATTAAACGTCATGCATTCGTAAAAACGTAGTCATAAATTTAGATGACATAAGCAGGGCTAAATAAATGAATAATTACAAAAGTCAAAGAAATACCAACGAGGCTTAAAATAAATTACGCAGTCATTTTCATTCTGTTGCAGAAATGAAAATTTTTTCTGTTTTCCATTTTAGGTCGTAAATCTTTGAACGATTCATTTGTGTAAAACTATTTTTATCTTACATTTTTAGCTGTTCGGGTGTGCTTTAGATTTAGATAAAATAGTTTTTTTGTAATTATTTAATCATTTATTTTTATAAATACGATGTGTATATTTTCACAAATATTACGAAGTCATGAACTTCAAAATAGATCCTTTGTTACGATAAGAAGATTGAAAATTTTACATTAAAGAATACGATACATAGACATTGCATTAGAATATATTGCAATACAATGAATACCTCAGAATGAGCTAGGCTTTAATCCCAAATGTTGACTTGGGTTTAGAAATATGGTCACATGGACTGCTCTCGTCTAGCAGTAAGACAGGCCATGATCCGAAAATATCCGTTTGGTTGTGAGGATGTAAAATATGCTGCTATGTCAGGTCAGATAATCGCTAAATGCGATACCTCTTATCGAAGAAAAACCCTTTCCATATTTGTGGGGGGGGTCTAAAGATGACCTATCATATCGATATTCAGTGCTTGTCCTGTACTGATTTTATTCTCATGACAGGAACCTCGTCAGTGGTTTTCTTTTTGTTATATCTAAATCATTTTGTCATTTAAGGAATTCGGAATTGATGAACGATCTCATGTAATTTCCGTTTAATATTGTTTAAACTTGTCTAGACAATTGACTATTTGGTGGCTTACCATACTGTAAAACAATTATTGAAGACCATAAAATTATGTTGACCTGTTAGCCGTAAGATGTCTGTTATGTTTCAGTCTTTGTGTTGCTGTCAAATTAACGTATTGTCCACTTTTCCTTTTAATAATACTACAAGGTGCAATTATACAACATACCTTTCGTTTATAGCGAAAGAATGCATGTGTTTAAATCACTTTTTAAATCATTTTTAAGTATTATGGTCACAGAGAGAAGCTTAAGCTCATCGGAAGAGAAGACGATCTAAAAAGTTTGAATCTAAAAGCGCTTCGGCTAGCAAAGGAAGTAGCGGATCGTACCACTACTCTTTTAGCGGGAAATATCTGCAATACTACTATATACAAGAGAGATTGTCCTGATACTGTAGAGAAATCTAGAGCTATATTTAAGGTAAAATATCCATTTTTTTCTATAGACTGGGATTTTTCGTGTTTCACATAGTTTTGTCTATCTTAGTTTTTAGATTATGTTGAACTCATTTATCCCATCATACATCGAAATTAAGGATACCACAGATACTGTTAAGTCTGCCTCATATTATGATTTGTATCTAGAAATTGACCTCATTAATTAGGTTTGGTTGAGAACAACACTTTACGACAAAAGAGATGATTTCAACTTCCCAATTTTAAAATTTCCATTTTTATATATCTGATTCCAGCAGCCTTGATATATATCTTCAAGTAAATATGATATTCAAGAGCTTGCGTCTCCTATCATGATTTCTTTGAAAAGGGGTTGCTGCTTACAAGGAAGTTCTTTAATCCAGGATTCCAAGAGGGAGAGTTGAAGTTATTCCTTGGAAAAAATGGGTGACCATGATTGAATATCTGTTTCACAGATGTCGACTGACATGTTCTAATTCTCGTAACAACAGTCCCGTCCTCTTTTGAGCATGATCTGATTACCATCTGATTGTCTGTCAGTCTTTAACTTATGAGTTTGAATATACCTTTGGTATCTTCCGCCCTTTCCATATTTCATAACTGTGTGCTTAATTATCATTAAATTTTATCTTTTCCTGTTGGTTCCGAATTCGATCATGTCGTGTCATATCGAATTTTGTCATATATTCCTATTTGTCTTCCTCTTTTTTAGGAGCAAATAGAATGGGCTATATCTGAAGGTGTAGATTATATTGTGGCAGAAACATTCAGTGAATATGGGGAAGCAGCTTTAGCACTAGAATGCATAAAAGAATATGGGAAAGGTAACTGTTTGAACTTTCCTCAATGATTTGCCTTACTGACATCCAGTCACAACGTTTTCAGACAATCCTGAAATACGAAAAAAGGGCCGAATAGATAACAAAGTGTTAAATCAAAAACAATTAGTCCAAGACACAAGACACAAATAACATCATGGCCAAAAAGACTACAAAAAAACAACACAAAACGTGTTCCTAAAGGGTAAGCATATTCTGTTCCACAAGTAGCGCATCGTTTTGTTGCTCAAGGCAAGTAAAACTCAGTGATGTCACAATCACGGAAAAGAGCACAGGATCGTAGCTACGAAATGTGGACCATAGTCATCTGTGACACATATAATCCTTAAGAGTCAACCAAGTAAATGGCGTCCGTTAAAACACGTGTGTTCGATAGCTTCTTTGTAAGCTGCCATCGCCTATCAAGAAAAGAATAATAGGAACGCAAGCTCTGGAATATTGCTACGAAAGCTTAAGTTCAAAATTGGAAAATAGAAGTCAACTTATGTTGTAAAACTTGGTTCTTAGCAGATTCTCCTTCTCTAAATATGTAGATCTAAATCAAGATATAAAGCATACTTCATTTGGACTCTGGTGAATAGTTTTTTGTCTCATTGGCAATCGTACCACATTTTCTTTTTCATATTATCTGTATCTCTAATATCCTTAATATTCAGTTCAATGCGATGTATTTGGTCAACATAGTCACACAACTTTGAATTAAAACATTAAAAAGATGTAATCTATATAGCGGATCATAATATTGAATGATAATGCTCACTTTTTTCATTTCTTTTGAGAATCTCCTGTTTGACCAATCTTCAAAGGTATAAATGAAAAAGAAGGAAGAGGATCACAGTTAGTTTCTGTGGGAATGCCGACCCTCTTTTGAAAAAAAAGACTTTCTCCAAACATAACAAATATGCTGTCATTGAAAAAAATAGTATCTGCAAAACCCTGCCTTTTACTGAGTTGAAATGATGAGCCGGATTTATACGTAATAACTAACAAAGTTACTGTTTGCAGGAAGACATATCATCATACGCGCCCATTATTCTGACTCCGAGCCGACCATGCTTTGAATTTTATGCGGAGAATCCAAGTTCCAATTTTTAGTCTTATTTTGGTTATTTTTGGGCTTTTTGTTTACAGTTTTGAATACTTGTGTAAAGGATATTGATGTCGAATGTAAACTATTACACGAAAAAGGTGATTTATATTATATGTACAAAAAAGATACATATATTTTGTTATAAATATCCACAACTGATTACAATGTTACATCGTCACTAGATTATGTAGTGTTACAGTAAATGTCAGTGAGCAAAGCGCGAAAGTTCACAAAATTGTAAGTTTGCTCCATTAACATTATTTTTACTGCATATTAAGCCAGACTATCCAGATTTTGAAAGTATGTTTTCTTTCATTTATTTTTTTAATTTCTAAACATAACCTGAATTCTGTAGTGTTTGTACCATTTTATAAAAGCTTGTTCAATGTCCTTTTTGTATAATTTTTCTTCTCTGTCCAATATAGTTCCTGCTGTTGTAACAATGATAGCGCATGCAAACGACAAAACAGTAGACGGATTAACGTTTGGTGATGCAATGAACAAGTTGTACGCTGCAGGCGCAGATGTTGTAGGGCTAAATTGTGGAAGAGGACCTACTACCATGTTGTCTTTGATTCGGGACATTCGAAAAACATACAAGGTATATTTACATACAAAAAACGTTTATTCCAATACTTGTGGCTTTCATTGTTCACTTTTTTGTACAAAAACATTAAAAACTAAAATTAAATGTAAAATCTTAACGTTCAACATCTATTATAAATATGTAAAGTAACGAAAATAACACTTTATAAATTTTGTGCAACCAAAGCTATTTTCTGGGTTCGTAAATGAAAATTGTCGGATTCAGATTCAGATATGTATTTGCAAATGCGTTTTGGTTCTGGTGTGACTTTATCAGAATCCGTACTAAATAGGTTGGTCCGTCTTTATACATGTTTACATTTTGTGAGTACATTTCATAGTGAAGATAGTCGTAATTAAATGCAATAATTGGTCACCAAATGTTTCTGTTTTCATATTTTTCAACATTGAAATATAACTATGCAGACAATCTTTAAATAATATGACACACATAAAGATATTTTCGAAAAATATCTCCTTTGACTTGACAAATCTTCTTCAATTGCCGTCGTCATTTTTTTTTTTTTTTTTTATTTGCTCTGACTGGACCAAAATGTATCTCTCTTAGTAAAATTATAGCTCATTAGATATGGAAATTTGTTAGCTTTATAGTTATTGGTAAATGAAATAATTATTATGCAACAGGGTCCCCTGGCGGCACTTCCTGTTCCTTATAGGACCACTCCAGATGAGCCTACATTTCAGTCTATAACCAATCCCGAGACAGGTAATTGTTGAAGGTACATTAAAACAGCAGATTTGGGTGATGTGAGTTACTTTATAATGCAATATATCTTTACAGAAACAAAACACGATAACACATATTAAAGAAAATTATTTTATATAAAAAATGTTTGACATAAATGCAGATATCCATGTCTACTTTTCCTTTAAAAAAAGTACTAGAACAAAAACAGTTAAATGTTTGACTCAAATCTTCAAATCGAACAAAACATTTTAAAAGAAACCTCGCTATTTTCGAATTAGGATTAATTTTGTGATATACATTTCTAAAAAAAATAATTGTTTCTCACATAATCTGGACAATTAGTTCGATTTTATCATTTATTGGGGAGGGTTGTTGATGTCTGATATTAGTCCCATGAATTTTTTTTTCATTTTCTGTATCTTACCTGTAATAAATAAATTGCTTTTTCCTTAAAACACAACACGAAGAGCATGTCACGTTACATGCGACCATTATACAGCCGGGCTTTTGTATTCTGTTGATAATGTTCTAAGAATTTCATGTATTCAGTGCCTTTATGTATGAAATATAGATATTTGTCGATGTTGACGAGAAAAATTGAAACCGTATCCTTGCAGTTTTCAAACTGTACAGAGTTGTTTACAAAGTTGACAGCCTTTTAGATTACTAAATAATGGCGAATAGTAAGTACAAGTTGAGAGGAGTACGGAGCTCTAGTCGGTTTTTCGGAGGAGTGAGAATAAGTTGTATAAAACTGTGTCAACTTTGAAAAAATGGCAACGTATCCTTTCTTGTGACGTGATAGTTGAGCGTTTGGTTTTGTCAGATTTTATGGACTTCCCCTTTTTTGTCCCCTAGCGCGGCGTTGCCATGGGCAAAGGTACCGGGTGTCTGTCCGGTCTTGTATGTGATATCATGTGTTTAATTCTTGCGAGATTTTTATGAAACTTATATCAAAGGTTTATACCAGCATTATCTCGAACAAAGTCAAAAATCAGTGCTAATCAACTATTTTTAAGAGTTATGCCCTTGAAATTATTAATTACACAGAAAATTGAATTGTAGGCGCTCTCACGTGTATGATTCTTGTCAGATTTTTATAAAATTTATATCAAAGGTTTATATCAGTAATGTTTCAAACAATTTTCGAAAATTAGTGTCGATCAACTTTTTTAAAAGAGTTATGCCCCTTGGCAATAACAATTATATGGAAAATTTCATTTTAAGCGCTCTCAAGCGTACATTTGTGAAGGATTGTTATCAAAATTTATATCGAAGGTTTATATTTGCAATATCTGGGACAAGATCAAATATCAGCACAGATCATTTATTTAATTTTGAGGAGTTCTGTCCCTTTGAAATATAAACTCTTTAGAAAATTGCATTGTAAGCACTCTCACTTGTACAATTCTTGCCAAATATTTATGAAATTCATATCAAAGGTTTATATCAGCAATGTCTACTACAATTGCAAAAATTAGTACAGAGCAACTGTTTTAAAAATTCTCTTTGAAAATTAGTTATATGGAAAATTTCGTTTTTCACGTCTCAAGCCTACATTTCTTAAAGATATTAATAAAAAGTGGGAAAAAAACAAACAAAATCTGAGTTATTGCCCCTGACCAGATAAAATACGTGCAACGCAGCGGACATTTAGAACTCTGTTCTTTTATCGAATTTACCTTGGAGTTCTGTGTGTTTGTTATTAATATTTTTTTTTTTACTTTTGTTGAATAGATTACCAAATTAAATACGTACTTCCCTTTCCCTTTATACATTTTTTTTCAAAATCCCGTTAATGATTCTATATGAGTTCGTCTTGCTTTATCCTAAGATATCTGTGTTCTTTGTCCCCTCAAACTTTCAAAAGAAATAAAAAAATATTTTTTTTAAAACTCAGTCATCTTTTTCAAATCTCTCAGATTATCCGGCCTCAACGACAAAAATACAGCATTACATCCACACATACATGTACTTGGTGTTATAGAGATATTGGTCAGTTTTGCCGGACGAAATTTATTTTTTCTTCATATAATCTTGATCTATGAGAGAATAATATTCCTGCCCCTAAGTTGTATTTGCAATGCTTGAAGCATTCTGTACGTCATAAATTCCTTGTCTTTAAGATTGTCAATATTCTTTTTATTTCAATCCTATCATTATTTACTTGATAGACAGTTGCTTCCTACAAGAGATTTATTGAACCAGGGGTTCCTAAAAATAAAACTGAAGTCATCCCTACGACAGTTGTACAGTAGCCATTATGATCAGCACACATTGGCTATGCAAAATTCTTAAGTTCTTTCAGGTTGCACTTTGTAAATTCAGCTGTTTTCAAAACACGCCTCTTTTGGGAGATATATAATATTCATAGACAATTAATTTTGTTTACGTACTGGTTCCCGGATATGATCTCTATGTTTCATCTCATAGAGACATAACTTGGGAATGTTACCAGTAAATATACAGATTCATAGTGATCAAGTTGAAGTCTGTGGAAATCCTTAAGTCAAGGTTGGGGTAGTATAGAAATTTAATGTAAGTTTAAACTCTTAGAAGTTCGGGGCATATAAACGTTGAAAATATGCCGCACAGCCCTATATTTTGACCTCTGAAAAAAATAGTAGTGCATATGAACTTTCCATTCTAGGATATATTTTTTTTCAAAACTTCATAGTAAAAGTGGTACAGTTTTAGCCGTGAAAGGAGTTCCTACGGGAAATTGCATTGTTGATATTTACAGAAATGCAACCTATTCATACATTAATAAAAAGTATACTGTACGAATTTCATTGTGTAATCACCTTAGGACATGTTTGTGTTCTTTCAAATATATCGATTTAGCCTATCATTCTGCAACCTTTTCAGCATGGCCATTTATCTGACTTCTAAATATTAATATTTAATATTCTTAAGTATTCCATTTTGTTCGTTGATCAATTTCAATATTTATTTGACGAGCATATCCTGTAAACCTAATGCAATTATTAATAACTGTTATATGTTCCTGTCAGATTCCAAATTGAACAGTTGAAATTTGCAGTTGAGGAAGAAAACCCTTTGCTATTAAATTCAGTAAAAATTGGCGCATAGGTTTTCCATATTTTATTAGTATGGCTGTATTCACCTAAAACAAAAAACCTAAATCAACATAAATTATACATGTTTCTAGTACAAGTAAGTATACGAGTCCCCAAATTTAAATGTACCTATTTTTGAACTGAATGAGTAAGATGTCAACGGGGATGCATTTCCTCAACATAGAATTGCTGAAAAATTTGTAACATGAATTTATCATGTAGATTCCTTTATTTCAAATTCAGTAGATTGACACGATGAAAATAGACACCAAACTTTTAACTTATTAGTGAGAGAACATCGTCAGTATTGTTATATTAGAGCGTGAAGTAAATGACCTATGATACTTTTGTTCATTCTTCTTTATAAACCCTTGATGGATTATAAACAAATCGACGAGAAGAGCACATATTATTAGAACAGGAATGTCCAAACATTCACCAGACGTCAATCGAAAACTCAGATCTTGATGATGTCAGTTTAAGATGATTATTTTTAAGATTATGTATTAATTAGATATAAGAAGATGTGGTATGAGTGCCAATGAGATAACTCTCCATCGAAGTCACAATTTGTAAAAGTAAACCAGTATAGGTCAAAGTACGGCCTTCAACACGGAGCCTTGGCTCACACCGAACAGCAAGCTATAAAGGGCCCCAAAAATGATAAATCTATATATTATTAGATCCTTCTTACCTACAAGAAGAACTGGTAGTAGAAGATATCTTTTCAAGAAATTGACAACAATTATAGATAACAGAATAGATCAACAAAAACAAAACTCATGTTTGATATACGACGTCTCATTTTACAAATTCACACAAAATATAAGCATTAACGTTCATTAGACTGGCTGAAATGCGAGAAGAAAAGTGTCGTTTTCAAGATATATCTTATCCCATTCCAAATTTGAAAAAGACAAACAGACAAACAACAATACACAAAACAACATAGAAAAGCAAAGACTGAGCAACACGAACCCCACCAAAAAACTGGGGGTGATCTCAGGTGCTCCGGAAGGGTAAACAGATCCTGTTTCATATGTGGCACCCGTCCTGTTGCTCATATACGTACAAACCCGGTGATATGTCCAATTCGGTAGGTCACATTCGGGGGGAGGGGACGAGATTGTAGTTACGACAATTGGGACATATTCGTCGTCATCTGTGAAACAGATATTCCATAACGGTCAACCAACTCGTGATGGCGTCCGTAAAAATTATAAAGGGATGATTTTAACTTCACCACTTGGAACTCTTGGTTTAATAGCTTCCTTGTGAGCAGTAACCCTATATCAAGGAAATCGTGATAGGAAACACAAGCCCCGGAATATAATTTAAAATACTGGAGACATAACAGCTATCCTCAAACAATAAATGAAAACATAACAAGATGAAAATTTATATTTCGTTTCTATTGTGTAAATCAGTGAATTAGCATTTTTTTTCTTTAAATGCAAGATATGAAGGTACAGCAAAAATAGCACAGGAACAATCTGTCTAAAATGTTATTAAAAGTAAGAGAAAATCATGTTTAATGTACATGTATATCAAAGACACGGGAATTGTCTTTAGATCAATTAACTTGACTGTGGCTTTTAAAATTGGTCTGCTACAAGTAACTGAATATTTAAATGTATGACACTAAAGAGTGTGTACAAATGTGCTAATTAGATTTGCAATAACTTTCATTCTAGGAAGACAAGCCTTTCCCGATGATTTAACCGCTTTTCACAGCAGTAGGACCCAAATTCAAAAGTTTGCAGAGGAGGCGAAAGAACTGGGAGTACAATATATTGGGCTTTGTTGCGGAAATGCATCCCATTTCATTAGAATAGTTGCGGAGGTATACGGTCGGAATCCACCTGCAAGCAAATATTCTCCGGATATGTCGCAGCATTTCATATGGGGCGATAAAAACTTTGACAGCTATCATATGGAATACAGAAAGACATTAGCCCCCAAATAAAAGAGGCTCGATACAAATTGACACTAGCCTAAACCGAAAGTAAGTCTTCTTCAGATGTCAACAAATATATAAACAGCAAAATGTAAAATGATATTGAAAATAACAGTGTTTGATTAAAATTAACAGATGCCAAAAAATGTTTTAAATTCACCAATTCCACACCAACAATGAGTTGAGAAGTGTGAGCACTTATCGGATCTATCAGATACCTACTTCATGTGTGTAGATACCTTGAATATTATAACTTGACTTGGCGTTTTTCGTTACACATTTATCAATGTGTTTTATAACTGGTCGGCACTTTTCGGGCCCGTAACACTAGAAGATTATATCTGGTCAGTAAATAATTTGAAGTTTACTATATGTTGAATGAACTTAGCATTTTAATCAAACATTTCTATAGTACTTCTGACTAGAATGACTTCTTCTTTTATCAGCAGCTCAACAATGATAAGTGAGCGCTTTTTCGGATCTGGCCGATATTTAATTCTTATTTTCCGATACTTTGAATTACAGTTGGGATATGCTTAGCATGATAATGTGTGCATTCTTGTTGAGTCAACTGAACAAAATCAGCAAAGTAGCCAAGACCGAATTATAACAATATACTAAAATTCTATGTTCATGTAAGATACGTCTACTGAATCATCGAACAAGTTTCAACAACGACTCATCCTAAGGGTTCAGTACATGTGATGTAGAAATAGCTTGGTCATCTGGATTTCTCCCAAGCGGTAGTAAGACCATTGCTTAATACTAGTCGTCGATGTTAGGTCAAGGAAAATTTCCCGTCATATCTATCATACCCTCAGTTTGTTTTCTTTGACAATTACAATTTTTAATTATTTTTACCACATACAAAGGTGTATCACAAAAACATTTTCCTCTTTAATAAATTATGTGATTATATCCGGTGTTTGATTTTTTAAAGTTATTAACTGCAGACACTCATTGGACATCAAAAGAAATAAAGAAATGATTAGATTTGTTTTTTGTTTTTGTTGAAAATTTGTGCTCGCTTTGGAGACCAAAGTTTCCCGTCAAGTGTCTAGTATTCGAATTGGAACTAATTGAGCCCTACTTATCGTAGATTGATAGCCGCACTTGATATTTAGTTTTATTGATACCTACAGATATTTAGACGACACATGTTCTCCAAATAATCCAGAATGATGTTTCAAAATATACCAATGAAATCCGCCTGAACTTCCTCGTACTCAATCCTAGATTTAACAACAGACTGTCAGGTTAACAGCAAACCGGATTTTCCTGCATGAAAATGATATTTGCAAATCTGGACCCCCAAACAGGATCAATTAAAAAAAACAAAAATAAATGAATTTTTGTAGGGTACAGAAGTGGAAAGACCAAAATCAATTTTGATCTATATTATCATAAGTGACATAATATTGGAATTTAAGAGAGTATATAAGTACAGACATATTTGTTCATCAGGGGTGGGTAGGCAGAAATCATGAAGTCAATAATGAATGAAATTATATTTATGAGATTACAACCTTATTTAATATGAAATCATAGAATCTTGTGGTCACTCAAATTACTTTCCAGAAACCCACTTTTAAACGGTTGTAGTCTTGTAATATATGCATGGTCAATGGAAAAAGGATCATGAAATTCAAACTTGACCATGCTTTAGTCACAGGAAACAACATATCTAAATTTTAAAAGATTTCGTCAAAGCGTTTTCAAGTTATTGCACGGACAACGCTCTAAGTATCACTTTTCGCTACTTAAAAGTCTACAACTCATTAACGATAAAAGCTAAAATCGAGAAATTCGAACTAGACCCTCATTTAGTCACGGGAAACAACATATCTAAATTTGAAAAGATTCGTCAAAGCGTTTTCAAGTAATGGCACGGACGCCGCTCTAAGTATCACTTTTCGCTACTTAAAGGTCTACAACTCAACAATGATAAAGGGATAAAATCGTGAAAATCGAACTTGACCTTCATTTAGTTACAGGAAACAACATATTGAAAAGATTTCGTCAAAGCGTTTTCAAGTTATATGCACGGGCAGTTTGGCAGTCACCCGCCGAACATCACCAAAGTAATAACCGATATTTTCCTTCTGAAATCCGGTTAAAAATTACCAATGTCCCTTAAAGCTTGATATAAGATTTCTCACGGTAGTCTTCATACCAAAATCTGTGACAATCGGGAAGACTTTTCCTTTCTTAATAGTTTTATTATAGAATGATGTTCTGCTGAGTCTTACTTTTTTCAATGGGCTAGATATGTGCGTGTTTCCATTAACTAAGATTTCATTTATATATATTTAACATCATGGATACATTTTACTTTCGATTTAAATGGAGCATTTAAAAGATGGGCACTAATGAGGAAGCGGTGAATATGTAGAATAATTTTAAGTTGTTCATGTTGAAATTCATTGTGTTTTGAAAAAAAATCAAAACAAGTTGGCCGAAGGAATATTGTTTTGGCAAAACAGGTTGCGAAAAACAATATTGACACAGGGGAAAATCCTGGATTTTTCAAATCTTGACTTTTACTGAATTTATTTAAAGTCAGGGATTTATTGTTGAAGTGTCATTCCACTTGCAAGAATTTGATAAAATGCGTTGTTTAACACAAATCATTATGGTTAAATTCTCCTTCATGAATTCGTCCGATTTTAAAACATTTCTAGTATATCTACATGGCTAAATAAGAGGCAAGTCAAAATGTAGGCTTGGTTTGCTCGCAGTGCGATGCTACATTTAATAAAGATAAAAAAAAACATTCCAAACACACATCTAGCTATTCTACATACACATAATATAATGTAAATAATATACTATGCAGAACGTGTTGTACTTAGAAGTTACTGTGAGCACCTTGAAACATACTATACAAGTATCGGACTTCTTTATGACTATAGAACCCTACCCGTAATACCGCCAATGAAATATTCGTGCAGTACTAACACAAAAACTTATAATTAAATACTAATGAAACTAGGTTCTACAAACTAGTTCCACAGTTTCTAAAGATTGAAATAGAAAAGGGAAAATCCAAATATACCGGAGTTGAAATAGATTTATATCATTGTAAGAAATTGGAAAAGATATCTATGCGGCAATCAAAACCATTAGTCCAAAAAAAAAAACATAAAACAACATTGTCAAAGAAGAAAAACAGGTCCACTATACAGAAATCTAGAGATTAAGCCCACACAAAAACGAAAATGAACTCGGGAGCTTAGGGAGGACTAGCAGTTCTTGCTTCACTAGTGACACACGTCGTGTAATTCATAGCAAGTTAAAATTTGGTGATGAGCACTTTCGGTAACTGTGACACAATTATGCCATATCGGTCATCCAATTCATGATGGCATCCGCAAAACTTTCGAAGGGATGACATCAACTTTCCCATTTTAAACCCTTTGTTCAATAACATACTTTCTTTATAAGCAACAAGGATGTAAATAAGTGAAAAAAGCAAAAAAAAAACTGAATTCTTTCATTTTGTCGTAATAGACTTACTGATGAAAATTGTGTTCATTACGTCAGATATTTTTGTGGATTTATTTCAATTTTCTTATGTACAATCGTAGTTTTAAACCACACTTTGGTGTATTATTTTGATTGGTTTTCTTCCATAGTGAAATTCTGCACTGTGTTGAATAGGAAACGAAATTTACTTTATAAGGCATTGGACAAGATCGTTATCCTGCACTGTTCGTGAGGATTCTGTTTACGAAATCTGCGACTCTTCTTACAAAACTTCTTACGATTAAAATTGACCGTAAGTTATTTAACACTGAAATACTCATGACTTAGTAGATTTTTTGTTATAAGTACTGATATAGGAAGATGTGGTGTGAGTGCCAATGAGACAACTCTCCATCCAAATAACAATTTATAAAAGTAAACCATTATAGGTCAATGTACGGCCTTCAACACGGAGCCTTGGCTAAAGTACAGCTTCCGATATTAGAGTGTAGGAAGGCAATGTTTCTTTATTAGAAAGATATGTACTTCGGGGTCAGCTTTTCAAATTTTTGATTATTATTTGGTATGGATTTGTTAAGTATTCTTAGTACACCGACCTCTGTTTTGGTAGTCTATAAGACTCGGGCTTTTTATTTGGTGCTATATATAATGTATAGACATTTGTATTATTATACTATATTGTTTAAAGTAGTATATTGACCTCTTAGATGGTTTTTGTCCATTTTCTTTTGAATTCAGTTGAGTTTTCTTGTTTGCTTAAATTTATAAAACATTATTTCATTGCGAAATTATTTAAATGCAAGCGGTCATCAATCTTTCAGTTGAAGGCTTAATATTGCAATCATCAGCGGACCCAGAATTTTTGAAAGGGGGCATAATTCTGGTAAACGTAAAAGATACTGAAATTTTTTGGACGATTGAATGCTTAAGAATCACATAAATCGTGAGAAACACGAGATTTTTTTTTTTGTGCGTTCAAAAGGGGGGGTGGCGTTTGCCCTCTACGCCTTATCCTAGACCCCACTTTCATTTAAAAGCGGTAATAATGTCCCTTATATGTTAACAGAAGTCATCCTTTCGCTATACGGAAATATCCAACTAAGCAAAGTCATAATCACAAATAGGAAATAAAGATTGCAACATCTAATCAGGCCTATATTTTGTTAATAACTGCGTCTTGAAAAAGTTTACTTTTCATTTTTTTTTAATTAGTGAAACGTTTTTTTTTTTCAAATACAATACGAAAATCAATACGGTAATTACAAACTAAATATAGATTGTGCTTCTTGTAAAAATATTTATTATGAAATATCCATTAATCCGTCTCAAATCTAATTGTATTAAAAAATGCATATCGGCGACATGTACTTCTAATTAGCAAATGTCGAATATTCATATTGCAAAAGTTCCTGCTGTAACATAACAAGATTAAAGAGATCAGGATAGGTTGATTAATTATATAAATATTTTTCTGATTGATGATAATCATATTAAAACTTTGACATGATTTTTCTGTATACGAAATAATCCATTCGGAAAAACACCTATGAATTCCTGAATACCCGTCTAATGGCGTACAATCCTTTCAACAATAAAATCGCCAAACATACTATCATCTGTCAAACGATTTAATGTGATTTAATCAGTCCCGTTAATATACTTATTCATTAAAATTTAATATCACAATTAATTAATAATTTTTCAGTAGTCGAAAGATTTATTCGTCTGATAAATGACTCATCCGCAAAGTTCCATTTTAAATAGCTGCCGATAACTTATTAAGTGGGCCCTATTTTAATATCTGTTTACATATCTAAATTTATAAACTAACGTATACCGAGTTCACCTCAGTAATAAAGCAACGACGATAGACGAAAGTTCTCTTCGGAACTTGACAAATATTACGTGACCAAGCGGTTGTAATTTAGCAATAGAATCTTGAACGAAAGCCTTTGGCCAATATAACTTTTAAAATGGAATGTGAAATGAATGATAAATATACAGCTGGAATAGAATTGTCTAACAAATGTAGAGAATTTTACCAGAAAAGAATGGAAACAGCAGAAAATGTGAAACAAAGACTTTCTCCAGTGCCAGGAAAAGAACGGAAAAGATCTTCAATTGACGAGGCGATGGAAAAACTGGGAAATGAAATGGTAAGCTTTAGTTTTATAAAAGTACTTTTAATTATTATATTTGTCAATTTGTGTATTGCCTTTATAACCCTTGATATAATACACTTATAACTTAACAGTTGATCTTTTGATAGACTGTGTTTATACTTTATGTTTCATTTCTTTCTTTCTTTCTTTTTTTTTTTTTTTTTATTTTGAAGAAGTAATATAAATAACATCAAATGAATAAAAAATCCAGACATAATGATATACCATGTATATACACTTTATATAAAGAGAAAAATATTACCAGCATATGTTTCTGATTAATATAAAAATAAGGAGAAACTTGTTTGTAATTGATCAGCAACATACATGTAAATTACTTACTTTTACCATCCCATATTTTAGTGCAGCTGAAATCTATTATGTTTATAACATGCATCATGCACTTTATTACACATGCAGCACAATCTGGCACCAAATTACCATCAAAATAAAGATATAATTTTCTCAAGGAAGTTCTGTTAATATATCAAACATACCAGAACACAAATTCCTCTACCAAATTTTCTTTTCACAGCAAAAATGAAACAGATATAATTAGGGAAGTGCATTATGTAGTCAGTGTTTCGGTATTCTGAAATGATTTATAACGTATCTTTCTTAAATTGTTCGTTTATAAATTTAGAATTTATTGGGATCTCTCAGGCAAAGTTAACTTAAGATGGATTTTTTTCTAATTTAGGCCCCGTTTTGATCATATGGCTCTTATATTTTGGTACTTGTAAATCCTTTGCTTTCAAATATTTGGTTTTGAGCGTAACTGGTGATGGGAAATCAAGAAAAGATCTTCGGACACAAAGAATTTATATGTGTGTTATTTTCATATTTTATATGAATCTAGTAATTTTCGCTATTGTTATAATCATTAGATACTATTCCATCAAATACTAGTACTATATGAACTGGTACAAATGGAATCTTGTTCCTACATGCGGTTCATTTTCATTAAGAAACGTAAAAAATTGACAAACTTTTTATTTTCGATACAACTTATGTTATTTTCTTTCTTATTTTGTAACTGTGACTTAAGGTAGTTCAGGGGTATAGAAAAAAAATGACAGAATTTTCTTATACTTTGCCAAAATGAAGATTTTACTACGCTTTTTTCAAAAAAATAATAAAATGTATCGGTCACCGCGCTATTTTTCAATGTACGAGTCGTTCAAAATTGTCAAAATTTGCTTAGATTGTTCATGAAAAAACACATTTTTGTGCATAAAAAGAAATGTATAAGACAGAATTTTGAAATAAAATATGAGAAGAAAGGTTTTATAATATATTTTAAGAAAATAGAAAGAAAAAATGGTGTCACCGAACTTGTTTTCTTGCTACAAGTAAAAAAAGAAAATTTCCGTATATGTCCAGTATAAATTTTGTACTGAAAGAGTTATTTCCCCTTAAATGGCTTATTTGAAAAATTGATTCTAAAAACACAAATATTTGGTATTTGTTAAAACATTTTCGATAATGCAATAAATCACTAAGTTTTCTTTATATAAATAAACAGTGTTACCAATAAATTGCAAATCTGTGTGTAAATTTGCAGATTTGGGCAAAGAACTAGACCGATTATGTACTGTGATTTTACAATCCAAGATGGCGGTATACCCCTCAACTACCTTAAAGAATTATGATACATTTTTTTTGGTTAAATATCAAAATTACATTTTGGGTTTAATAAGTCAAAGAAAGGAATTTACTTTTCAAAAACGATGTGGTTTTTAGCTCATCTGGCCAAAGAGACAAGTGTGCTTTTTCAAACAATTGAATCCGTTGTCTTGCGTCGTACTTTTTTCAAATTTCATTTACTTTGAAACTTCTAAACCAATTGAAACTGGACTAGATTGATTCATAGGTTTACATTAGCAATAAATCGGACACTTCGAAAATCTGATCGATTACTTTGGCGGACTTTTGTCCCTTGTAAATGTAGATTAAATGAAAATTCAACATTGAAAGCGCTCTTGCTACGTTTTTTTATCGACGTCAAGTGAAATGTACGTCAAAGTTACTTCAGCCAATATAGTTTATGAGCTTACAAATCAGGACCAATCGATCGTTTTTGGAGTTATGTCACTTGAAATGTAAATATATAAAGTTGAAATTGTAAGCGCTGTATTTCCAACATGTCTCGTCGAAAGAGAAGATTGTTCGTGTCAAAGGTTTACTTAAAGGTTTACATCAGCAATATATGGGACATATATTTCCATAGATACAAAAATCTGTTTTGGAAGTTAGGCTGTTCCTGTAGAATGTTTGTTAAAACGGGAAATCGCATCCTAATTTTTACGGTGGTGTTGTTTATAGAGCCGTAGATTTAGATACGACCCATGTAAACTCATTGATCATTTGAATAAACTTATTATTAAAAGTAACCCGCACTGAAGTCTTCAAATACTGTTTTAATCGGTACTAACCTATGACACTCTGTGTCATAAATTAGGCGTTAGTTTTTACATATTACTATGCGGTATGAATTTTGCTTATTGGGGGATAGTTTTTTCATTGGCATTCATACCACATCTCCTTATTTTATAAAAACTTGGTGTGCATTTTTTTTAGAAGAATTTTTAAATTGACAGAGAAGACATTTTTATTCAGGAACTTTCGAGTCTTATTTCTGCCATATAAAGCTATGAACCTTGTAGAAAATGAAATTTGTAATTTTTCCAAAATCTTTATTGGATTATTAAAATTGAGAATGGAAATGGGGAATGCATGTCTATGTGTGTCATCCTTCTGCTAATCTCCTTATCATATCCGTGTGTCATCCTTCTGCTAATCTCCTTGTCTTATCCGTGTGTCATCCTTCTGCTAATCTTATTATATCCGTGTGTCATCCTTCTGCTAATCTCCTTATCATATCCGTGTCATCCTTCTGCTAATCTCCTTATCATATCCCTATTAAATCTGAAAAGATTTTAGAGAGGGATGAAATTTGAAAAAAAGGCAGGACAGGAGTTTTGAGTAAAAAAAAAGGCAGGATGACAATTTATGTAAAAAAAAAAGTCAAGATTAACTAATAAAAAAAAGGCAGGACCGAATAGAGTGAAAAATAAAAAGGCAGGACAAAATTTTTCATCCTAGCCCCCATAAAAATCAAATGGTAGCTCCCTTACTTCTGTAGTGTCTACAAAGATAACATTAAATCACTGGTGTTATCTATATCTCCAAAGGAATTTCAGTTCAAGAAGATCACGTTTATAAAAAATTACATAAAGAAACGTTTATGGTTTAACATTTCGATTTTGCCCCGTCATGAATATCTGTTATTTTAAACGCCTATTTTAAAACCTCCTTACACTATCCAATACGTATTGTCTTTGAACAAAGAATAACATTGACGTGTCGTCATAGATTCAATATTTATCAAACAAAAATGACAAGGGCGTCATCTTTATTTATGATTGAAAAGGTTTTTTTTCTATTTTTGGTATATACAGTATTTAAACATTAGTCGTATAATTGATAAGATTATTGAATTTCACTTTTGATTCTTGTGGCAATAGTTCAATCACATCATTATAAATCCATTTGTACATATACATACTTTTGTGTATAGAATTTGCTATTGCGAACTTTTATCAATTACCGCTTTAAGGTTTATTTCCAGTTGTTCTTTTTACGGTGAATAGAAACTAAATTTAATATACCGTAGAATCTTCTTAAAATGCCGAAATCGAGTATTTTATATACACACGCATTCAATTTCAATAGGTCATCGTACTTATTTTCGAGAAATTTTGAACGTGGTTGCGTTTAGCGGGGCGTAAAATTTGGTCTAAAATTTTTGCTAAATGGGGAATATTGGCTATTTCACAAATCAAAGTAAAATGAGGTTAGTTTGCAGTAATATCAAGTTTATGTATATCCCCATGAATCCAACCCATCTTTGCAAAAGTTATTTCCCTATAAAGATTCTTTAATTTATTTATAAGACAGTTATTTTTCAAAAAAAGTTTAATAAGAGCAAGATGTTTATAAACAAGTCCATCTCCTATACCATTCCATATTGTACTCCCTGTTTGATCTTAACACTTGCTTATTGAAAATTAAACTTATACCAATGAAGAAGAAAGAAATCTCAGCCTAAAAGATGCACAAACAATCAAGTTCTTAGATAAACAGTGTTTATCTTCCAAAAACATCAGATCATATTACTATGAATGGAGACGAAAATAAGAATTTCAGTTTTCTAAAACCTTTTTACGCTTAGCAAGGTGATTTGGTATTATTCTACCAAATAATTAAGACAACAATTAGAGTACAGTTAATTACAAATGAGAGCGTGACAGACGGACGGGCGAAGAGTACAGTACCCCTAAACTACCTAACTAGCGTGCATACATAATGCTAGCGATTTTATCGAAGAAAAAAATTAAATTACATTTCTTGATAGACACCAGGGGGGCTTTTTATTGGTATGCTTTAGATAGAAAGGATTTATCTTATCGAACAATACATGATTTAAGAAATAAATTAGAAAAAAGACATTTACTTTGGGCTTAGAAACTTCATTATTTGGCTACTGATATTCTTGATAAATATTGTATTTTACAAAGGTTAACAATAACATAAAGTATGTAGGCCGGGAAATCAGTTTTGAATACATTTTGTACAATAAACCAAAGACGTGACGAATTATCTGTTGATATGTCTCAGTGTAAACCCACTAGAGCTGCCACTTAAAGTAAATTGTCCATACTTGTCATACATTCTTCTGATAAGCCACTGAACAAGATATACTTGTTTCCAATAACACTTACTGATAACCAACACGTAAAATATGGTCTTAAGATAGAAAGACCAGAGCAAATGACAGAGCGTAATGTGCAGTAACTGAGAGAAAGGTCGTTTCCAGGCAATTGAGGCCGATTAATTTATTTGAGAAACTAGTCCGAGTTTGCCCAAACCACAGTGATACAACTCAACGGGACTTCTTTGCATAAGGGTGATTAAGGTGTGAATAGATCGATTAAACATAATAGTTTTTCAAACCACAATGACTTCCTCTGTTTTATAAGGTGTTAGATGTTTATTTTATATAAAGGAAGTGCGTATCAGAAATATATTAAATTTCTAATTAGAATAAGACGTTTCCTTTCCTTCTTTACACCCATATCCTATATAAATACTTATGTTATATTGATGACCCAAGTTTACGTGCATGTTTCTGAATAACACAAACATTTATTCAGAGGACACTGTTAAGACATGGTGCATATTCTGTACAATGCTTAACTTATACATTTTAATAAGATAATTTGTTTTACCTTGATTCAAACTTAAAAGGATGAGTTTATTGTTTATTTAAATGACATATAGTATATTGAAAAAGTAATACTAGGTTTACATAAGTATTTCTAAGCACCACAAGGTCATATTGTTATTTGTTATTTGTTCCTTGAACACTATGGTCGAATATGTTTTTATTACGCAATTTTAAAGCATGTTTGTAATGTTAAGTAAATATACCAGGAAGCTTTATAAAGTCGATTGGTTACGATAAAGAAACCTTTTTTAAGGTACAGACTACATTCAAATTGTACTTATTCAAAGTGTATTTTGGCTTTGATATATGCAAGAGTTGAATGGGAAAATTAATGCTCATCCACTTACTAAAACACAAAACATTGTAATTATTGTATTATATAACCATTAGCCAAATGTTCATTTTTACACGGTACATATATATTTGAATTAAAAAATACTATAAATTTTGGTTTACACAACCGTTTCCGTTAAAAGTACTTGTACTGGTTAAGGGATGAAAGTTATGGACTATTAGTTTAGTTTGTAGCTCTGTTGTAATATTCTCTGTATGTCGTTGAAAAGTTTTAATTTTCTTAACTTTTGACATAATAACGTTGTGGGAACGGAATTAAATCAAAAGATATTACTTTACAGAAAAAAGCAAATGACTATACAGATTAAAACTTTCTACATGTAATATAATTCTTTTTAAAACATTGATATAATTACAAAAAATATAAAGAAAATGGATTTTAACAGGCGGAGACGTAAACTTAACAGATTCCTATCTTCATGTATGCTTCTGACGACTTATCTACATACATTATTATATGATTTATCATTTCAGTTTGGTTAGTTCATTTGCAATTAATGATATGATATTTAAAAATAAAACCAGAATCTGCAAAACAGTTTATTAAGCGAGTGTATGATTTAATTTTGTGTAATTTCATTCCCATATATAGGTTAAATTTTCTAAACTATTGAAAAATTACATACAATGTAACATAAAGGTGATAACTTCATAAGATATATTATTATGTCTTTTAAAGGCTTCTCTTATGGACCAAGACCTATCCTTAATGAAACAACTTTTAACTCTCAACGAAGCCGTAGAAGATTTGAAGTGGCGGAGCAGAAATAACAGCAGATCATTCTCTACAAGTTCGTGTGATCTTAGCGAGTCAGATATATCCTTATCAGACACAGATATGGTATTCCAATCTGAAGACGAGGAGGTGAAAACAAGTTCATCCGAAAACCACAAATGTGACTCAGTGGAAACAAAGTGTGACTCTGTAACATACCAGTTAGACAATTCAAAAGTTTTAAACAATCAAATAAATAACGACAAACTGAGGACGACGGGAAATCTACTGGAAGAAGTCAGTCAAAAATTGTTGGACCTTGATGGCTCGTGTGATTCTGGTATTAATATTGAATAACAAAACAATGTACAAACTCTATGTTTAGATAGTTATTTAAATTGCAACAGGAGATAGATCGAGATAGCTGGCGACTGAAACGCGTTGAATAGACTGCTCACAGATCCTAATAATTGTAAGACAATAGTTAAAACTGTTCTGATACTTATTGTCCTCATTGTGATTGATAAAAGATTTGCAATAGGTGCGATGAAAATTTACTATAATTAAGCTTTATGGATATTTCAGTGTAAAATGTCTCAAACATAACATAAATATTTAAACAATGAAGAAATTTAGAAAGATTCTGAAGGCCCAAAAATTCGTCAGCTATCTCTTTTGCTATAATTATGAATTTGTATTTCGACACACCTTTCATTAAGGGTAGTATTATAACGATTGGCTCTTTGTCATGAAATTTAACTAATCATAATACAAATTCATAATTATTCTATGAAACATTTATGCGAGGCCTAATTCAGATGGAACAATACTTATAAAAATGTAGAAAGTCACCATTTAACAAGGAACAGAAGATATCAATATAATAATGACTTGATATTCTGAAATTACATCTTGCAAATTATTAAGTTATTCTTTATAAATGTTAGATCTTAATATTTTTCTGCACATATAACAAAAGGAAAACTTACACAAACGTGCATATCCATTTGGGGTGGAGGGGTCACGAGAGAACTATGTCGAGTGAAGCATAGAATGCAGAAATTAAGGAAAACCTTTGAAACTTAAATATTTCGCATAGGGAGAAATAATTGTTTTGTTTGTTACCTAGGTAGCAATTTCGAATTTTTTAAAGGTAGCCCAATAAATGTAGTATAGTCTCCCTAATGTATAGTAGAAAACTACTATAATACTGCATAATTCTTGGGATTCATTTCCTAAATGTGATATTCTGACGTCATGAATAAACAGTCCAATTTGAAAATTCTTAAAAATTGTATGACAATGCATAAACATTCAAAATGTATTGAAATAGTTCTTGTTTATTTCATTATAAACGTGACAGGAAAATAAAGTTTTTTGTAGCTGATAAAAACTTATTTTGATGTTGATATTCAACGGCGCTATACTTTTCTAATTACACATGTATACCGTTTTTGTTGCATACGTACCAGATAACCTTATTGAACAGTACCAGATAACCTTATTGAACATTTCTTTTATAGTAGACAAAAAAAAATATCCTTGTAACAAATGAATTTTGTAAAACAAGATTTTTCAATAGTCTTAAAAGTTCATTATTTTTTCTCGATTTAAATTCTAAATAAGTAAAATGTAGAAAGCATGATAAAATATGTGTTTCTTAGATTGTATAGAGTTTGCTACCGTTATGACTGTTTCGTGTGTTTAACATGCTTTTAAAACGCACAGGGAAAGTGAAGATGTAAATAATTGTGTTTGGTCTACCAGTTCAAAATTATCTGTTTATTTTGTACTAGTGAAATTCAAACAAGTTTGGGTTAAGTTTATTCTGTTTTGATTTTAAATTGTTCTGTAAACAAACTTTTAAATTGAAATAATCCTTATGCAGAAATACAATAAGGTAAAATCTATACTGATGTTTAATTTCTCCATGTTAGAGATTGTTATGAGGACATGCGAATCAATAATAAATATCAAACTTGCGTCATGTTAATAGTTTTTTTTACTTTTTCCTACAATTTCTCACAGATGCTAAATAAATATGGGACAAATGAAAATAAGCATACTATTGTTGACATTTACCTACAGATCTTTGAAGTTTTATTTTCAAACCTTGCAAATTTGTAATTTGTATTTTCTTATATATCTTCTTTAGAATTAATATCATATATTTTGTACTTTCAAATAACGTTTGCTGACTAAAATGAAATATTTTTAACGATTCCTCTTTTCTTTCTCATTAACCAAACTTGTTTTGTCATTTATTAGTCTTATAGCTTCTAAATAGAAAATTAATTTCAAACTTTTGCATTGAACAAAAATGAATTAAGTTCAAATCCTACGAAAAAATGAATATGATCAATAAATTCTACTTGAAAGTACATTTTACGATGTGTTTCTAACGTGGAGAATTTTTAATTGTATCTTTAACAAAATAAATCTTTGGAAAACATGTCTTAGTTATTTCAATGCGGCATACATGTACAAGCAGTCTAGGGCTTTATTAAATGATAACATAAGAATGACTGTTCAAAAAACTCGCATTGATTTATACTCCACATCTCCTTACGTTCAAGAAAGACAAAATAATGTAACACATGTATGGAATTGTAATCGAAATGCACAAATGTATGTGTCATAAAACACTGACTTGTAGAACACTTGACAGAATGAAGTACTTAAAAAGGAGATTTCGAAACAAAAATTTTGATCAACGCTCAACAAAACTAACAAAAAAACTATCATTCACGTCAAAACAAAATCCATGACATTCACGCTATATCCAATAAACCATTAATCAAAAACAATTATAAGACTCAAAAACTAAATAAAAAATTACAAGTCGAATCAAAAAGGGCAGGTAACATCATGTTCAAAGAAATAGAAAGACAAACAAGTTCACAGAACACTACACAGAAAACTTAACTGAAGTTTGAACAGCGCGAATCTCACCAAGTCGGGTGCTCTCCATACTACAATAGTGACATCCGTGGCATTACAATGTTAAACACGATATGCTAGTATTCTTAGTCATATTTGATGATATAGCATCTTATCACATTGCTTGCGATGAAATACCGTAATTTTCCAGTCAAATAATAAAAAAATACCTAATCCAAGAATTCAACTGTCGAAAAATATTCCACGAGTGACCGAACAACGTAGCGCATGATCCAATTGTTCACTTTGTTTGGTCACCAGTCGTATGATTTTTATATTTGAATTCTTGCCGGAATAGTTATTATTTTTATTATATTGATTTTTACATGAAAAAAAATAAGGAGAAAATGCAATGAATTACATCTTCTTCTACGTGTTCTCTTTTTTGTTATACTGAATACGTCATGACAACATTGTAAATCGTGTGCATGAACATTATATAATCCAGTATGTTTGGAAATGGCGGGGGATATTATTCGACCTTGAGAACATACAATCAGTGTCCAGTAAAGACTGTAATAAAATGTTCCTATATTTTTTGGTATAATATTTACGTGATATCTGTTTTCTGAATCGACTATTCCGTCAGTACATACCCGTGCAGGATTTTCATACATTTATCTTAAGTTTTGAACATATGGTCTACATATTATATGAAGTATAATAGATCCAACAAGTTGAACTCATCCCTTCGAAAGTTTTATGGATGCCATTATTAGTTGGTTTATCGTTATTGAATATCTGTGTCACAGATGACCACGGGTATGTTTAATTTGTCGTAGCCATTCACTCTTCCTCTTTTCTCCAATTGTGACATCAACGAATGAGACCTAACACCGAATATACTTACCATGAGCAACACGACGGGTGCCACTTCCGAAGCTGGATACGCCTACCCTTCAGAAGTATCTGTTTTGGTTTTTGGTATGGTTCGTGTTGCACAGTATTAATTTAATTTTTAGTGTTGTTTTTTGTAGACTGTTGTTTGTCATTTTGTCATTTTTCGTTTTTTTTTTTTTGCCATGATTTTGTCTTTCATTTTTTCAACTTATGAGTTTTGATTCCCCTTTGGTGTCTGCATCCTCTATTTTAGTACAGGATAAAACATAATGTTTAATTGTGTAGGGAATATGGTTTTTACATTGTGTAGGGTATATGGTTTTTACATTGTGTAGGGAATATGGTTTTTACACCAAATATTACCAGCAGACATATTGCAATAAACATGGTATCGGTAGGAAATAGACATCTAATATATACTAGGATTACAATATAGAATGCCAGACGATCGTGTTGCCGACATAAAACTCATCGGTGGTGCTCGAATCATTCGGAAGAGAAAATCAATATGATTTTTTTTTTTTTTTTTTTTTTTTTTTTTTTTCAGGTGAATAATATCTTTTATTTTAAATCACCTGGAATACATAAACCCTAAGCAGTCCAGGGCAGCTGACAGAGGGGTCACTGCTTTTATTTTACATATCCCATTTGCAAGGGAAAAATACAAATGGGTGAAGAAAAAAAACTCCCTATATAATATATATTCAATTTTCAATTAGTTATTGTACTCTACACACTTTGCATTTTCATATTAATCTGTCCTTTTAAAATACAAAAAGTTCAAATCCGAGCTCGTGTAAATAAAATTATATGAAATTATATTCAGAAAGTTACAGTTGATCAATGCAAATATCTGGCTGGCCGGTGCTATCACAGTCTTGCTTCAGTCCATTAAACTGTAAAAAAATCTTCTCTTATCGTATTCATTACCATTCATCCGCATCCTCGTGTTATCCAGGTTGTAAATTATATCCGATGTCCCCCTAATCAAGGCCACCATTGTGACGGAAGTAAGAATTTTGAAATGAAATAAGCAATGTCACATGTAAATATCTACCTGAATTTTCTGTAATGTCAGATTTGTGCAACGTTGCGCTGATAAGTGATTTAAATAATGTAAATATGTAATTCCAAACTACTTTGACTTAGTTTCCTTTGCCAATTGTTGTTGACCTACTTCTTACCACGTTTTTTTTTTACTAGACTTCAATTCTTATCCTGTTTCAACCGTCTTTGAAGACATGGAACTGGTACGTTTACTATATGGTATGGGTTTAGCTAATTGTTGAAGACCGTAAGGTGACCTGTTACTCAGTAATTGCATGTTCTTTGGATTTTATGGATTGTTGTCTTATTGTCAACCGTACCATATCTCCTTTTCTTAATGGTAAATGGTATACATAACTAATGCGTTGTTACATATCCAATATGAATTTAGTAAGTTTATCCATGTTTATCAGCTATTTAAAAGGTTAGACTAGGTATAAGACATTTCTGTTATACTGCATCCAATGTGTCAATTTATACATTGAGCAGACGTCAAGTTTCGCTATGGAATATAAATTTCTAGATTTATCAGTACGCCAGCAAGACACTAAATGAGGGTTGTGCATGATATGTTCACTACATGAAGTTCTCCCAAACGACCTTTAGAAACGATTCTGAGGGGAATCCGTTTTCATTTTGGGGATGGGGATGTATAGATACACATCCACTTCATGTCGGAATTGTGATGTTAAATTCAATAACCCTTGTTATGATACTACAACACTTTCTTTACGCTAAACAACCCTTAAACAAGTCTTTGGGGTCCGTTGCTGGCCTGCTTCAAGCCTTAATCCAGGTCGAGCCACTTTGCAAATTATTCTAAATTATTCTCGGTCGAAAGGTGTTTGAAATATTTACCACTAGAAGATAAGCAAACAACAATAAGCCAATCAATCACACGTTGTCATCTAGAGTCGTTACTGGTTGAGTTCTAATATCTTTGTAGGCTTCTTTTCATTCGTCAACTCGAAAAGAAGGAATAGACACGGTCAATAATAATTTAGATAAACGATTAACACTAGAGTATTAGGTATTATAATTATATTCAGAACTTTTTATCAAAACTTAAAATTTTCCGTTAGAGAAACAATGGTGAATCTTATCTCTAACCTTTTATTTGTGTTGCCGTCATTATTACGTAGTATATTAAATTGTTCGACATTCACACCACCTATGTAAAAATATCTTTGTAAGTGCTATTTTGATCTTGCACCTATTTTTTCGTTCATTTTAATTTCTTAATTTATACTTATTAATTTAGTTTAATCTCAATACATCAAATAAAGTATTTTTTGACATGAGTTTAGGATCGCAGACCCAAGGTTTTTTTTTACTGAAAAAGAACTATAATCAGGTGTTCATCAAAGTAGAACCAACTAAACCGTTATCTTAACTATACAAATTAAAGCCTTAGTACATTGCCAGTTTACTTTAGGTTATTGAAATTGGTGATTGTTATTAAACATTTATTAAAATCAAATAATAAATATTGAACTTTTCAGACATATTGTTAAATACTAAACCACTAAGTAAATCTGAGACTATTTTTTAACGCGTTCTAATGTGATTGCACATGATTTCATTTAAATGTTTACCCTTTCGTTATTGAAATCGACTTTTCGTACGTTGACCAGGGATTGTGAAGTTGATATTTGGTGATTTTACGCAATTTACGTGTACCCAAAGTTTAACTATTAAAGTACTTCAACCTCAGTGGTTGTACTGTATCAGACAAATATGTAATATTTCATTTCATTTACAATAAAAAAAAGTCTGTACCAACAGGTCTATGTTCCGCTGCTGTTATCATGCTGAAACGTTTAGGTCACAATGACAATGGGGTTATCTCTGCCAGAAACCCACATAAAGGGTATCTTTTGCTATTATCGATACTGGATAAACGTATTTTAGGAGCATTCAGTACCTAAAATTTGGCCATTCAAAATAAAATAAATGCATGAGGATTGGGGATATTAGCGGAAGAGCCATAAAAAGACATGATAACCAAGGGCAAAAGCTTATTCAATTCAATTTGCACTAACCCGTGTCGTGCGTAATTTTTTTTTTTTTTTTTTGGTTTCATATATTTATTCAGTATGAAAAAACAAATGAGGCAAACTTTTCAAATCCTAAAAACATCTACAAGCTATAATGTTTCCCCTCAAACTGTTTTTTAACATAAAAGTGATGTAATTTCTACCTGATTGTATATTAAACACAATCGAGTACACCTTTGATTGAATTCATGAACATGATTCATAAGCCGGTTAAGAAGACAATTAGTTACCAAAAGCAAATCTTTGGTTGCAATATGTTATAAACCAAATCGTTAAGAAATCAAAATTACTATTTGTTTGTCCACATTACAATTAAGAGGATGAACATTTGATTTTCTGGAAGGGGGTGGGGCAGGAGGATTTTGAAAATGTATATCCTGGCAAGATAAGAGCTGAAAATAAATAACCGTACATTAGACAGAATGAATATGAATATTCTGCAAAACAAAATTCAGAAAACGATATTGTACAAAATAAAAATAAGCATGCGTAGCAACAGATGAAAATGTATCAATCCGCAAAAACAAATATTCCCTCTCCTCCCATTGAATATCAAATGGTCATCCCCTTATAGTAACGGTTACGGTCATGTTTGGTGGTAGTTTTGGTCTAGGTTTTCTGTGATGGAAACGCTAATTGTGTTTAGAAGTGTTTTTAAAATCTATATAAAAATGCTTTAAATGCACTTTATCCTGCAATCAGCCATCTATTGCACAAATAACAGGTACACAAATAAATTTTGCTTTATTTGTACTTGTACAAATAAAGTCTCCTGTTACCCTCTTCCATGTTGAGCAAGCGGTAATGTGGATATTTCTTTTGCGTACCAGTTCATTTTGGGGTCCTCTTCGCGGTCCGCGTTTAAACTATGTCGATTTCTTTGAAAATTAGAGACAATGATTTAGATTTTAACAACTAAAGTTTCAAGTGTTGGGTGTAAATTTCAGGATAAAAACAATATATGTACATTATCGGAACATATATATGTATTATATGAAATATAAAATTTATTTGTACTCACTACGAAACAGGAGAAAAGCTCGGCGAGCCTCACTTTTCTTCCTGTTTCTAAAGCTCATATAAATAAATTTTATATTTTCCGACAATGTACATATATTGTATATTTATTTCTAATGGAAATACACAATTTATTAATTCTTCGTTAAATTATTAAGTTAAAGGGAGGCGAAAGATACCAAAGTGATAAACTCACAAGTCGAAAACAAACGGAAAATGCCATGGCAAAAACCTAAAAACGAACAAAAGCTCAACATCACAACACATTATAAAAAACTATAGATTGAGCAACACGGACCCCACCAAAATCCAGGGGTGAACGCAGGTGCTCCGGAAGGGTAAGCAGATCGTGCTCCACATGAGGCACCCGTTGTGTTGTTCATATAAGTACAAACCCGGTGATAAGTCACATTCGAGCAAAAGAAGACGGGATTATGGTTACGACAATTGGAACATATCCGTTGTCATCTGTGAAACAGATATTCCATAACGGTCAACCAACTCGTGATGGTGTCCGTAAAATATAAGAAGGGATGATTTCAACTTCACCTATTGGAAATCTTGGTTTAACAGCTTCTTGGTGATCAGCAACCCTCTATAAAGGAAATTATGACAGCAAATACAAGCTCTGGAATATCGTATCAACTGGCAGATATATACTCCGTACGCAGGCGATGCTGGAATTTTGCTACATAGAAATGGAATTGGGAAGCTAATATGTAGTTTCAAAATAACTTTGAAGACGGCTTTTATTGCTGTTAAAATTGATGTTAATGATTTACAGAGAGAAGTTTCGTGTAGCACTTGGATGACCCAGCAATATAACGTTGTTATAAGGACACTTATGTAACTTGCGTCCGGCGTACAAAATTATAAGCCTAGTATCTTTGATGAGTGTAATATGTATCCAATACAGTGAAGAAAGATTCATTACGTCATCTTTGGTTTACATATCAAAGAAACATAGAACAGACCTATATGATTATTCAGGATGTCCTCCTTGGTGTCGTGAGGGTAAATGTCAATACCTTATTCCGTTATCAAGCAGGTAATGTAATGTGATTTACACACTACAAATATGTTGTTTGGGTATCTATCTTTGAGGACAACACCATATTTATCATTATATAATATTATATAATATTTAGGAATCACCAAGGTGCAATACACATGTGATTTATAGCTTTTCATTAAACCAAACTAAGCGAAATCTGCTTCATGGGAGAATACCATTTAATTTCTGTTAATTTATATGTATTATAATATTCAAAAGAATCATGATACACTACATGTCGCTTTTTATAGTTTATGAACTTGAAGATCCTGGGAATTTACCGATCATTTATTAGAGTAAAATAATAAATAACTATAGAAAATTCAAAAGTGTTAGCTTATTTGTAGTATTTTATGTTACAGTATTCATAAAATACCGAGGGTTTTGTGGTTGTCAGTATATGTGGATTTCTGTTCTGTTTTGAACATGGCATTATCTATAATTTGAATTATGTTTGGATTGTCTCATTGCTTTCTTGATTTTTCAGGTGACATTCGCGCAAACTCAGAAAAAACCGATGTACAGAAAAAACTTGAGAAAAGCAAACACGCTGGTAGAACTGATGTATAAAAGATCCCCCGATTAGATGAAAACATGATCTTTAACTCTCTGTGAAATTACTTGGCGAAATGGGAGTGGTACGAGAATAAATTTGTAATCAGTTATCCTTTCTTGGGCAATTAAAGGATAATTGCTTTAGGTAGATGATATAGGAACTGTTTGTTAGTGATCACTGTTTGTATACGACTGGTTTTATTTGTTTGTACACATGTCCAATTGCCTTTGATTTGTCTCATTACTATATTGTCTTGTAGGTTTCATATTTCTGATGCTTCCGTTTACCTCTTTTAACAGTTATTTAGAAAGATATGACATAAAAAAGAAGATGGGCATTTGAAGATAAACTGTGTTGTACTGCTTAAAAATTTGTTATTATGCTTTAAGATTCCCGAATTGCAACATCAAAAACTGTGCAAACCTAATCGGTTGACTGTGGTAAAGATATCTTATCACCTAGATTACCCCGCGGGGGACCGGCAACATGACCTGTGTTGAAGGGATGATTAAGTGGTTGTGTGGGATGAGTTGGGAAGTTAAATGAAGTCAAAATTTCTATCCGAACCTTTTTCCTATGACAGTTTAACTACTTCGCCCTTCTTCTAAACTAAACTAGTCAGTCGGCAGAACGTTTTTCATTACTTTATTTTTAATTTGTTTTAGTCCTGAGTAGGCTTAGACGATTTGTCATTGAATCTACATCCATACTGTTGATCTGGGGTGGAAATCCATAACGCACATACTGTTTTGCAAACGTCAACCTGGGTGCTAGACATTTACAAGTGCAAGTAAAATAGGATAAAACCAGTGTTTTCTGTTTAAAACTGTACTCTCCGTATCTCTTCTTTGGTGCAACCCTATGATGTAGTTTGAAAGGCTTCAGGAAGCTTCCTTTTCCAAGATGTCAGTGATGGTGCGTGGTATATAGCTGTACTTATAGGCATCTGTGGAAGTACTCATCTTGGTGAATTTCTTTGGATGATATTGTCTTGTTTAGGAGGATGGGTTTCTCACACATGATAGTATGTTGACTGCTGCCTCTTTATGCAATTGTAATACTTTGTAAAACATGACCAGTCTTGTGTTTCACAATCACTTCCAGTAAACATTTCTGTTGTGATGGAGTTCAGTGTTGCCAACAGCTATAAATACTTCACCTTCTCCTAGTTTTATGTCTTTTCGGTATGAATTCTTGAATGGTCTGGCAAGACTTCACTACTTGCTACTGTTTTGTCTATATGAGATTTAACTTTGCTAATCGGATCAATTGCTGCCAATTGACAATTGGGATAATTTTATACGTCGACAGAATTCCAATATTTTGGATAAAGAACAATCTAAGTTCCACAGGGCAAGTTAGAAAGGCTTTTCTTGTTGTGACTTTGTTCGTTCAAATCCTGCACCGTTCATAAATCATTGATTAGAAATTGTTTCCTTTCAATAAAAGGCCTTAATTAATAACCTAAAATATGAAAACAACACATTATAAATTTCGTGCGTCCGATGCGCTTCTCTGGATATACCTTCACCAGGAACGCTCAAAGCCGAATATTTGAAAGCCAAGGATGTATAAGAACCGAAACAGTTGAAAAGCTATATGACCAAACAATCGTTGATAAATCATTGATGACACATTTATATAACATCCAAGTTAACTAAATATGATTTGTTTTATATACTAAAAGTAACCCGCGATGACGCTTTAAATAGATGTTTCAAACAACCAGCGGTAGTGTTAATTAAAGACTTTTGGTTGAGATTATCTAACCACTCGTCTATAATATTTGTTAAACTCGGTAGATGCGAAGGAGACAACACTAATAACAATAGATGTTGGTATAACATTCGAAACAGATGTTCATTTTCCGAATTAACTACTTACCTTGAATAAATAATTATTAAGGGATAACAAACTACAGTTTGCATGCTACCTTCAGGACAGACAGCCATATTTATTAACTTGATCGTTAAGACAAAGAAGCGACACCCAAACACAGGCCTCCTTATTTAGTATTATAGATTAGTTTTAACTCATCATGATTTTGTTTATTTTCTTTATGTCTCTTAGTATTTCCTTATAGTGTTGGTTTAAGCATTTTGTTTCAGGTAGTCGTGCCTTTGCATTTGTTTCAGAAGTTAGCGTTGAATATAATAATTGTTTATACGAATGTGAGGGTCATCAGACTTGTTTCCACAACATTTTGAATTTATATAATTTAAGTTTTAATGTATACGTACGAAAGACGCTTTGACTGATTTAAGGAACATGTAGAAGACCTATGATGAACTTAGTCCATAAGATCAACATTCTATTTCTAAACTCTACAACGTTTTCTGTGGCCTTCCCTGCTTGAAGAAACTATGACTAATATATTTAGAGATTTGAATAAAAGGAAAACATCTACCGACCGAGCACAAAAGGTTATCTATCGACTAACTAATCATCTACTGTAAATTTTATACGAGAAGTTTGCAAGGCATTTGTAGTTGGTACAGATAATGAAAATGGAGCTGGGTTGAAATTTCAGATCATATTTAAGACGGAATAAGATACTTAGTTGTCCAATCAAATTCTTCAGTAAAAAGGATTTAACATTATATTCCATAATGCAAGTTCGATTTACTACCTCTGAAATCGAGAAAGTGTTAAAAGTAACATTACAGGAGTCGTAATGGTTTGTTTTACGCAAAGTTCTTGAAATTTGTAAATTTACAGGAACACCATACAGGATGCAGGGCACTTGGAATATTTAAGAATTTTATTACAACGCCGTTATGGAAACTTCAGGAGGAAAACTTCAACATACTTGATATGAATATACACTATCAAAATCTAGTATACTTGTGGAATAAGCAGCATCTGAAATTGAATTATGTAAAAAAAGTATTTGATATCATAAGAGGTTCCTTTCAACAGATTCCATTAAAAGATGATTTGTGGACGGAATTGGTGAGAGAAAATGAAAGCCATATCTAATTTGTGGAATTATTATGTGGATGAGTGCATCTGTTTCTACTTAAATCTCATAGAAAATGTGAAAGCTCATTTTCGGGTAGCATATATGCAGAGTATGACAAAAAACTTAAATCTGTTAAAGCACACAACTTCCTGAACTGATTTTGAATATCTGCATTGGATTTTACATCATATACAAAATGCAACACGTATAACAAATGAAGTTAAAACTAACACAACTTTGAAGTGGCTTGAAGAACTAGAGGCTCTAAAGAGCCTGTGTCGCTCACCTTGGTCTATGTGCATATTAAACAAAGGACACAGATGGATTCATGACAAAATTGTGTTTTGGTGATGGTGATGTGTTTGTATATCTTACTTTACTGAACATTCTTGCTGCTTACAATTATCTCTATCTATAATGAACTTGTCCCAGTAGTTACAGTGGAAAATATTTTGTAAAATTTACAAAATTTACAAAATTCATGAAAATTGTAAAAATGACTATAAAGGGCAATAACTCCTTAAGGGTCAATTGACAATTTTGGTCATGTTGACTAATTTGTAGATCTTACTTTGCTGTACATTATTGCTGTTTACAGTTTATCTCTATCTATAATAATATTCAAGATAATAACCAAAAGCTGCAATTTTTTTTAAAATTACCAATTCAGGGCAGCAACCCAACAACGTGTTGCCTGATTGGTCTGAAAATTTCAGGGCAGATAGATCTTGACCTAATGAACAATTTTATCATCATCAGATTTGCTCTAAATGCTTTGGTTTTAGAGATATAAGCCAAAACAGCATTTTACCCTATGTACTATTTTTAGCCATGTCGGCCATCTTGGTTCGCGGGCGGGGTCATTGGACACATTTTTAAACTAGATACCCTAATGATGATTGTGGACAACTTTGGTTAAATTTGTCTTAGTAGTTTCGGAGGAGACGATTTTGTAAAAGATTACAAAATTTACGAAAATGGTTAAAATTGACTATAAAGGGCAATAACTCCTTAAGGGGTCAACTGACCATTTTGGTCAAGTTGACTTATTTGTGGATCTTACTTTGCTGAACATTATTGCTGTTTACAGTTTATCTCTATCTATAATAATATTCAAAATAATAACCAAAAGCTGCAAAATTTTCTTAAAATTACCAATTCAGGGCAGCAACCCAAAAACATGTTGCGTGATTGGTCTGAAAATTTCAGGGCAGATAGATCTTGACCTTACAAACAATTTTATCATCATCAGATTTGCGTAAATGCTTTGGTTTTAGAGATATGAGCCAAAACTGCATTTTACCCTATGTACTATTTTTTAGCCATGTCGGCCATCTTGGTTCGCGGGCGGGGTCATCGGACACATTTTTTAAACTAGATACCCTAATGATGATTGTGGACAAGTTTGGTTACATTTGTCTCAGTAGTTTCAGAGGAGAAGATTTTGTAAAGATTACAAAATTTACGAAAGATGGTTAAAATTGACTCTAAAGGGCAGTAACTCCTTAAGGGGTCAACTGACCATTTTGGTCAAGTTGACTTATTTGTAGATCTTACTTTGCTGAACATTATTGCTGTTTACAGTTTATCTCTATCTATAATAATATTCAAGATAATAACCAAAATGGCAAAATTTCTTTAAAATTACCAATTCAGGGCAGCAACCCAACAACGGGTTGTCCAATTCATCTGAAAATTTCAGGGCAGATAGATCTTGTCCTGATAAACAATTCTACTCCATGTCAGATTTGCTCTAAATGCTTTGGTTTTAGAGATATAAGCCAAAATCTACATTTTACCCTATGTTCTATTTTTAGCCATGGCGGCCATCTTGGTTGGTTGGCTTGGTCACCGGACACAATTTTAAACTAGATACCCAATAATGATTGTGGCCAAGTTTGGTTAAATTTGGCCCAGTAGTTTCAGAGGAGAAGATTTTTGTAAAGTTAACGACGACGGACGACGAACGACGACGGACGACGGACGCCAAGTGATGAGAAAGCTCACTTGGCCCTTTGGGCCAGGTGAGCTAAAAAGACGAAAAGGAAATCGAAAAGCTGGTAGAATTGACAAACACGTATCTTAAACATATAAAAACACAGAAAGACCAAGACTTGAATTTGTCAAATCAGAACAAGAACAAACAAGAAGTAAAAGGAGAAAACCCCAAAGCATGTAAAGCAAAACAAGCAATTGAAAAGAAAAATTAGCAAGTTGTATTTATAACAGATTGTTAGAATCTGAACCGCGAGTTGACCAAAAGTTATTTAGAATAAAACGCAAATTTGACTGTATAAAGGCCCAAATTAAGTTTCGAAACATTGTTCTTCAACAAGATGTAGACGAAAAACATTATTCCATATATCAACAATCAATGGAAAATATGTCCCAACTTGAAACACTTATCTAAAACCTGAAAAGTATTGAGTAAAACTAATAAGTATGTATACATCATTTTATTTTTCTGAAATAGAGAAAGATGGATTTGAATAATGTCATGAATGAAAACAGAAAAAAAATACTAAACAATAGACTGTTCAAAAGAAACACAAACATAACATAAAGAAAAGGGAACAAAAATATAGAAAAAAACAAACAAACATACAAACATAAAAAGGTTTTTTTTTCTAGTTTCTAGTTTTAAGGGAAAATATTATTCAACTATCTAGAATTGCCTGTAGACTTTCATGTTAATTATAATTATACGTGTCTGGTATGTTAAATTATAAGCCTGGTACCTTTTGATAGTTATTGTTTGTGTGTGTCTCTGTCCTGTATGTTCTCCCATTTATTTGTATTGTAGTCCTGTCATGTAATCTTGTCATTTTAATGTTATATTTAACATTGCCATAAAAGCGGGAGGTTTGGCTAGCCACAAAACCAGGTTCAACCCACCATTTTTCTTAAAATGTCCTGTACCAAGTCAGGAAAATGGCCATTGTTATATTATAGTTCGTTTCTGTGTGTGTTGCATTTTAGTGTTGTGTTTCTGTTGTGTCGTTGTTCTCCTCTTATATTTGATGTGTTTCCCTCAGTTTTAGTTTGTAACCCGGATTTGTTTTTTCTCAATCGATTTATGAATTTCGAATAGCGGTATACTACTGTTGCCTTTATATATGGTTGGTGTTATTTCGTGGAATGATGATAAATTATTTGTATTGAGAGAATTACATTTTATTATTATGCTTATTTCATGTTTAGAATATAATTACAGTATTGTAAAATGATTGCTCGTTTCATATCCTAATACGACAAATTTTTGTTGTTGCAAGACTTTTTAGTGTAAACATATTCTACACTGATTTGTTTTTATTACAGTTTTGAACAGAAATAACAACACAGAAGAATAAGCAAAAAAGACTGGACCATTTGAACACTGGAAACTGTATAATTAATTAGTACAGAAACATACATCAAAATGACAATTTTATAGCTAATGAAACAAACAGGCTTAAAAAATATCTGCGCCAGACTCGAGTTTCGTCTACAAAAAACCTATAAAATAGCGAATTGGTGGTCATAACAAAAATTGTAGACATTGTTTGATAAGTCTATTTAGTCTTTTATTTAGTTTTTTGTGTCTAGTACTGATCTAATGAGTCAGTCCTATTCAACTATTTTTTTTCAATTATTGTTTTGTGCTTCTGTTATTGTTCATCTTTTAGATAATATTGAGTGGTATTCTAGTATACAGAGTACAGAAATCATAACTGTCAACAGAGACAAACTGATCTTCAAATGAAAGTATATTATTCGAGAGATTCAAAGAGTTTTTACAGCATCTTTCACAAATAAATGTATCTTATATGTGCTATTTCGAAAATCTGACTAAAACGAAGTTCGTGAAGGAATATCTGTTGATGAAACTATATTCATTTTTATTTTAACATAAAAATGTATTAAGCAATTGCATTTAATTCTGTAATGAGGAAATATTAGAATTGTAGCTATTGTTTTCAGAAAGTGTAATCTTGTTTTAATGTTCACTTTTTTCTTCTCATTTATCTCCCTTTGACCAAACCCTTGTTTGAAAATATATATTAAGTAGAGTAAAGGAACTGAATTATTTTAGCAATATGTGCTCAAAGATCATTTCAAAATATATTTCAGTTTGTATTTGAAAATTCACAATAGGCGATCATTTTAAATTGTGGACAAATAGCGATGAGGTGTATGGGGAGATGATGATGGATGATGGTTGGCTGCTTAACGTCCAGCGGCAAATTAATATGCATATTCAGGACGAGAACATGTTTATGTTATATGAATATTAACACTCTTTGTACTAGACCGACACACTGAGCCCGATTTTTAACGTGCTAGTGCACAAGGTAACAGTCCGCAGGAAGACATATCACCTTACCCGGACATATTATTCTGACTCCAAGTCAGGAATATGACAGTTGTTTTCCATTCGTTTGATGTGTATGAGCTTTTGATTTTGCCATTTGATAAGGGACTTTCCGTTTTGAATTTTCCTTGGAGTTCGGTATTTTTGTTATTTTAATTTTCGATGAATAATATTGCAAGACAAAATTGCTATCTCTTCTTAACACACCGTCAATACAGGAAGTCCAGATTTCCCTACCTTCATCCTGGTCTTCCAAATTTGCAGAATCTACTGATTGACATTTTATTTCATTTTGTTCTCGTTCTGAATGTGCATATTACATTGGCCATTTAGAACATTACAGTCAATTATATATACTAGGCAATGAATATCATTGAAGCATTGACAATTAGATTTCGAGAAAAAAAAACATGTGACCTTGACTCGACCTTTTGTTGTTTTCTTTTGTTTTCCATCTTGTTTTATAAATGAGCGATTACTCTATATATCTGACTTGCGTTTTCTTGACAAAATAAATACAGGTTAGGGGAGGGTTGGCGCCTTCAAACATGTTTCTGTATGTGCCTGTCCCACGTCAGGAGCCTGTAATTCAGTGGTTGTCGTTTGTTGCTGTATATCATATTTGTTTTTCGTTCATTGTTTTGTACATAAATGTGGCCGTTAGTTTTTCTCGTTTGGAATGTTTTACATTTGTCATTTCGGGGCCTTTTATAGATGAGTATGTTGTATGGGTTTTGTTCATCACTGACGGCCTATATTTGTTAACATCTTTGTCATTTGGTCTCTCTGGTCGAGAGTTGTCTTATTGGCAATCATACCACATCTTATTTTTATAAGACAACAATACACTTCTCAGTATATTTTTATTTTTATTGATACAGAAGGCATTTACTATTACGAATAATATCTGGAGTGTTCTTGGTCTAGAACACTCAGACTAGCTTTTTAAGAAAACTATTTCCAGTATCAATATAGTCTTTATTATTTGAATATGTCTTCGGCAGATATTTTTGCTACCACATAAATTTATACTTTTTGCTAAACAGTAGATGTAATTCTATTAACGTTTACTCTCACATTACTTTCAACTAATTCTGAACAACCATTATAATGGCCTACCTAACAAATTCAGTTATTCGAATTTATATATTTTTGAATATTTAGTATATGTACGAAATTCGCAACTGATATAAATTTCCACAGCCTCGCTTGATTGATCCAAATTCATAAATGATAGTCACGCTGATTTCACAATCACATACATAGCAGTATTAGTGCCAACTGCAATGTGTTTTCCCGTCTCAGTAACACTTAAGAGATCTTAAGAGCACTATCTACATTAACTGTTTACAAAACTTTGAATTTTTTGAAATACTAAGGATTTTCTACCCCAGGAAAAGATTACCTTATTTGTATTTTGCAAAGCCATTCGGAATGTTTGGTCCTCAACTTCGTACTTTATTTGGCCTTTTTTACCCATTTTGATTAGATCGTCACTGATGAGTCTTATGTAGACGAAACGCGCGTATTGTATACTGCTATTTGGTATTTCTGGTTACCGGAAATGTAGAACATAATTTAGCGTGTTTATGTTATTTTAGGGGACTGTATACTTTTCTTATAACAGTTAGTGTCGTCTGCCATACATGTGGTTTATTATTAATGACAGCAGAATAAATTTGAAATATATGAAATTGTGACTTCAATCTTATAGTACCCTCAACAAACAAAAGGATTGAGGCCCACGACATGGTGCAGGACTTCTAAAGGCTTTTTAAAGTGAATATTGATATTATTTGTGACATTGTTGGAGAAATATTGTAAACCTTGTTGTCGGCAATGAGTCAAATTTCAGCTACATAAGCATATTCATTGGTTGGAATCTTCACAAACAATTGTTTTTCTGTTTTCTGCTCTTTGGTCGGGTTGTTGTCTCTTTGACACATTCCCCGTTTCCATTCTCAATTTTATTTACTTTTGATTATACGCATGTAATTTTGAGTGACAGCAAAACCAGATATTCAGAAAACGAAGTTAGTTCAAGGACAGAAGGGAAAATTCAGTGGTGGTTTAAAAGTGGTGCATCCGCGAACGATCAATTGCAGTACAAGATAATTTGGAAGTTAAATTACATCAACATCCTAAAATATTACTTTATATTTGGTTAGGAACTTTTGATCTCGCGTCCAAAGATGATAAATTTATTTTTTTAACATCAACAGACAATTCAAATGTTAATCAATTGACAAAAATGTACAAAGATTCATGCTTTTATCTCAGATTTTCCGACGGCAAAACTTGCATTTCTAGAATTACCGTACTATTCAATTTTTCATTTTAATGCATATAAAAAGCATGCTACTCCTGGACCGTTCAAAAATTACGATTACTCCTTGATTAAACAAATTGATGCAGTAAACAGCTTTATCCGTGAAACCAACATATTAATTCGAAAATATTCACCAAAATTTAATTGCGACATCCAGAATTGTAGTAAAGGATCGGGGAGTGACCCCATATACACATACAAATTTCATAACCTTTTTATTGACGGAATTCATCCTTGTCCAGCTCTTGCCAGACTGTGGTTACTAAGAAGTTGTGAATTGGCACAAAGAGACTGCATTAAAGTATGAACAATTTGAGAGCCTCATAGAATATAAATAGGTGATAACTGTATCGCCAGTACTATATGTACATTGTTGTGTCTTTATTTGTTGACAATTTGTCATTGAATTTTATTAATTTGTCCTAAATAATTGGTGATAAAGTATTGCCGGTGTATTTCGACACCTCATATATCATACCATTCGTTTTCTTGTATTTATGAATGACAAATTATTCATTCATGGAAAGGGTGATAATGGTATCGTATCGCCAGTGTATTTTTAATTGCCTTTCAAATTAAAATGAAGATATACTAGTAGTAAATGTGGAAGAAACTGTTTGTTTTATTCATAGATTATGAGATTGCCATAGATGAATTTTGAGGAATCATTAAATTTGCTTGTTTTGGTGATCATTCATTTTGCATCCCTAAAAAGAAATTACACTACGTTTAAAATAGCAACAATTGGACTTCTAAAAAGGTAAATTTCGTGCTTTCTTTAAAGTGATGATTGCATCGCTTCACTTAATTACACTCCTTTAAACAATAGAAATATATATTCTGCTGGTTTGGTGATGATTGCATCGCTTAACTTACATAACATTCGATTGCGAGATATATGTGGTTGGATTTGTACACTGATTTTCAACTATGAACTATGCAGAAGAGCATAATCTTCTTGATTTGTGACGTTTTTAGTGATGATTGCATCGCCATGATTATATTGAAATTTGGTTTTGATAGTCAGTTGATAACAAAACTAAAGTAATTTTATTTACTATTATTTTCGTATGATATTACGATTGATTTTTGTAAATTTTTAATGGTTGTATCACCTGTAATACATTTCTAACATATGTGACATTCAAAAAGTATATATCACGTGCAACAGAATTCAAAAGTTTCTCAGTTGAATTTAAAACAGTGTACAGAGTAATAGTGTTTGCTAGAGTGAAAACCTGTAAATTTTCTATAACATTGTTTATTGAGACTGAGAGTGAATGTATATGTGTCTATTAAAATTAGTTCCAAGGAACTTTTGGCTAGTTGTATAAGTGTGTGTGATAGTGTTATACTAGATTGTGTTATTTAACATATTCGATTAATAATATTATAGTATACAGAAAGTACCAAAAAAAAAAAGAACTGAGTCCATGTACGGAGTAACTAATGCCAGAGTGAGAAAGGATTATATAAATTTGAAATGTATTTTTTTTTTTAATTGTATTATGTTATATTGAAGTCTGCATTTCCAGTGACCAGACCAAAATTTTCAAATTTCATATTTGGGCGGGGGATGTTGTATACCGCTATTTGTTATTTCTGGTTACCGGAAATATATAACATAGTTTATAGAAACAAGAAGATGTGGTATGAGTGCCAATGAGACAACTCTCCATCTAAGTCACAATGTGTAAAAAGTAAACAATTATAGGTAAAAGTACGGCCTTCAACACGGAGCCTTGGCTCACACCGAACAACAAGCTATAAAGGGCCCCAAAATGACTAGTGTAAAACAATTCAAACAGGAAAACCAACGGTCTAATCTATATAAAAAAAAAACGAGAAACGAGAAACACTTAAGAACCACATCAACAAACGACAACCACTGAAACAGGTTCCTGACTTAGGACAGGTGCAAACAAATGCAGCGGGTTTAAACGTTAAACGTGTTTAGCCTGTTTTATGTTATTTTACGGGACTGTATACTTTTCTTATGATTGTTGGCAGCAAACAGTTAGTGTCGTCTGCCATACATGTGGTTTGTCAATGGCAGCAGAATAAAATTGAAATGAATAAAAGCTTGACTTCAATTTTATAGTCCCCCCAGACAACAAAAGGATTGAGGCCCACGACACGCGTCTGGGGTATCCATTTTGTTATCCTGGTATCCATGATGAGTTTATTCACAACCACTGGATTAGATTCCACTGCTGTTGGAAGTTTCCTCCTCGGGGTATCACCAGCCCAGTAGACAAATCTGTCTTGACATGAATTATCCTTGACATGGTCATAATTATAAATTAAATGTATACAAATCTTGGAAATTTTCGAAATACTGAGGATTTTTCTACCCCAGGAATAGATTACCGTATCTGTATTTGGCAAAACCTTTCGGAATTTTATATTTTATATGTGATGTTTCGGAAATCTGAAACAGAATAAAACGATGTTCTTAAATAAATATCTGGGTGATAAATATACATTAAATCATATTTTGTACTACTAAGCAAATGAATTTATTTCTGAAATAAAAGAAATATTAAAATTATAGATAATATATATTTTCTATAAGTGGAGTCTGTTTTACGGGTTAAAATTTTTCTATTCATTTATCTCCCTTTGACCAAATCCTTGTTTGAAAATATATAATAAGTACAGCATTATTCCTCAACAACAGGCTTGTGTAGGCATGAAATTATTTTACTAAAAAAAGAAGTTGTGTTCAAAGATAATTTCAGAATATATTTCAGTTTGTATTTGTAGAATATTCACAATACGCGATAATTTTAAATTGCTACTTAGGATATATTTGGATTGTATTTATTTAGAACGATATTAAGCAATATAACTCAAATATATGTGTTATTTATAAAAGTTTAAGAGACAATCTAATTGTTTTCTTTTGGTATGTCAACCCGAGACTATTAAAATCCTAAAGTAAAGTGTTGGCGTTAATAAACAAACTGCCGTAGACATTTTATTCAGCAGATGAAGAACTTATTTTTTTCAAATGTCCGGCACTTCCTGGTCAAGGCAAAAAACTTTGTTCATGGGTATATTTAAAATTTAAAAAAAGTAGCTTTTTATATTTGTACATAAGTGATGTATAAAAAAATTGAAGAAGATATACCTATATAAATCTATTTATTTTAGAATCTTAACGTTTTTCTGGGGTGCCCTGGCTGCCAATTAGTTAGTTAACGATATAAAAGATGTCCCTGGACATCTACAATCTGCATATGTGTTTATTGTTAGAATCTTTGACATATAGATGTTAACTCTGACTGTTTACCTGCGTGTCCATAGACGAAAGCAGGTCTAGGAACCACTCGACTCCCTATGTCCATCCGTCCGTCCGAAAGACCTTATAGGCAGAAAAATTGTGTTACCTTATTATTGGTTTCTATGAAAGGGTATGATCTTATACTTGGTCTAAAGCTTAATAATGTTGAGTTGTAGGGGGTAAGCAATTTTTACATCTGCCGTGTAGCCACTGCCTGTTTTTGCGAATAGTTGTAAATTCTACGACACTCATTGTACAAGGATAATGGTCGTCAACTTTTCTTTGTGTCCATGGAAGGACATGATTTCATATTTGGTTTCCAGCTTAGTAATGATGAGATGTAGTCTGCAACCAATTTTAATATCTGCAGTGCAGCCACTTTATGTTTTTCAGTAATTTGAAATTTTTACAAAACTCTTATACAAGGAAAATTGTCCTCAAACTTTACTTGGCTCCTACGGAAGGGAGTGATTTTAAATTTGGTATGGAACTTTATAATGATGACTTGTAGCGTTTAAGCAATTTTTACATCTGTAGTACAGCCACTTCCTGTTTGCCTATAGTTTTATAACAAGTATTGTACAAAGAAAATTTTGAGGATTTTTTTCTCAAAACTTTTCTTTGCTTCAATGAAAGGGAATGATCAGCTATGATCTAGTGTACATGTTACACCAATCAATTGCATGCAGCGCCACAGGTCCAGACACTGTATTGGTCTTGATTACCCCAAGGGTTGAAGAGGATATTACTCCAGTGGTGGTTTTTTTTTTTTATTATTTCCATCACCTTTAAATTTAAATCTAATTTACGTGCATGAAATATTTGCCACTTGATGTTAGGCAAACAACAATATAAACTCCATTGTGTAATGATCGTGATAACGTGTTATAATTGTTGCAGCATAATACATGTACGATGTACGTCGCGTTTGTTTGGTGATCGTCATACAAGTCATTCATTTACATACATCATACATGTTTTCGTCCTTATATGGATTGCATATTACCCATTGATGCATATTTATATTATTTAATAACTAATGTTAGGCGGCACAAGATCTACTTTATGAGTGAATTTACAATCTCGAAAATGCATATGTAATTCAGGTAGTTAAAAATTTCAAAACAAACATATTAAACTCGTTAAATGACATACCACCGACGCAATAATACCTGTTGTGGTTTAATGATAGAATGAATCACAAGGCGTACATATTGATTACATTTACAGTTAATAAGTAGGTTTAATTGTTTTGGAATTTTTTTTTTTTTTTTTTTTGTGTGTGCATCATTCAAAAAACGTTTTACAACATTTTACATGTAAATAATAGATTTCAGGTGACATCATATACAGAATAAAATGTAAAGTGTTGTTACGTGAAATTTCAATAGTTTCTCGACAATTAGATAAAGTAACATTTTCGAAGATACAAGGTTTCCAGAAAGAGAATTTCTTCTTCCAATGAGATGATAATAAATGTCAATCGAAGAAGTCGCTTCAATTACCGTCAATACGCCGTGAGTCGTGTATGATATACTAAAAGGGGTATACAAACGTTTTGTTCGAGCTATCACGGGTTCAGAAGACCTGTGAACCTACATATGTTTAAAAACTAATATGACGCGTCTCTGTCTGTTTTTCTGAGAGACAATGTTATCATTAGTAATATCATCTAATTTGATTGCCAACATTTCATTAAAAAGTTTGATAGGGGGCCTCGGTGGCCGTGTAATCTAAGTATTTCATCTACTGTATCAATAGTCCTAAGCACTGAGGTTGTGAGTTCGAACACCGCGTGTGGCATGTGCGTTCGACTCCAATAATAATTGACTAACATTGCCGAAGGTCGGTGGTTCTCACCAAGCACTCCGGCTTCCTCCACAATAAAAACTGGCCGCTATGATATAGCTTATAGAGCTGAAAGTGGTGTTAAACAGCAATAATCAATCAATCAATCAATAAAAGTTTGATGACTTGCTCATTTATTTTTTAAAAATAGCGTTACTAAAATATTTGTAGTTCACCCAAGCATTGACTGGAGTATAGAAATCTTACTTACTTGACCTCTGTCATGTAATTACCCGTTTATAATTGGTCTTTTGTCTGATCTCAAATACTAGTAATGTTTTTAACGTGTGCTAACGCAGCTGTTTTAAGTGCAGGATGCATAAATTCACAGCAATTGCCGGTAATGATGGGCAGTTAAATCCGATGACCAGTACTTGGAAACTTCCATGCTCACAAAAATCAAGGTAAAAACTCTCTTGTATCCGTAGGTGACAAAATGCAAGGCAAAGTTCTACCATTGTCAGACCCTCCCGTATTCAGTACAAAACAGTCAACTATCGGTCGTATTCAGTACAAAACAGACAACTAACGGTCGTATTCAGTCCCAAACTAACGTTGCATTCAGACATCACTTATACTGGGTAAGCACAGCATTTTTTTTTATTCCCGTTTGTCAAGCCTACATTTGGTTTAATAAAAGTCAGTAGATAAAACAAATCACACAAAGAAACGGCGATATTAACGTTATCGGCTTTTCCGTTTTGAGAATGATTGCTTATTGACATTGATGGCTGTCTGAATGCTATTCTTGTCATTTCAATTTGTAATAAACTCGACTGTATTGTACTGTTGAAAGTAAATAAAGAACAAAGATCTTTTCACAATTCTTGACCCCCATGGATGACTGGGGAATAGAAATATGGTAACTTTGGTCTTTTTTCCGGCCGGCAGTGAATCTCTTGTCAAACTGGGGCGTCTGTTTTGCTGTGCGGGAAGTACAAGTACGCAGCCACGTCTGATCAGAATGGGGGATTTAAACCCGATGCATCATATAAAATGAGTGCCACGATCTCTGCACGTTAATGGCCCTTGCAACAACTCTGTGAGGGGTCCGTAGGTGACCTGTGCAAAACAAAATAATTGTCCCTATCCAATATATCCTCATTTTGCATTGGCGGTCCGAATTTCCACGACCTTCATCCCGGACGGCCTCTATTACAGGACCTACCTATTGTATTTATTGTTAATGTGTTTTCGTCCTGAACATGCATGATATATTTGTAACTGGACTTTTGTAGTATACTCTGCTTTATGTTGTATGTGATATCAATATACTAGTAGCATTCGCTTCATTTTGTCTGTGGTCTCGATGTGCAATAAGAATATCCCACGTGTCTGTATTATATTTGTTTATTTTGTATGAGGTTTCAATGTGCCAGTATACAATCAATCAATGTATCACAATTCTTGAGAATAAACTCGCATATTATATAAATTGTTCTTCTTTCAATCGTTCCATATAGCAGATGAACAATATTAGAAAGCTGTATCACATTTTTTTAATCACGTAAAAACTCATCAAGATACCAGGCCTATGATCAGTAATTGTACTTGTTACACTTATGTGATACCTCTCTATGTACACGTAATCAGACAATACTTGTATAGACTGAGAAATACCCAAGATGAAAGATTACAAGTTTGTATTCATCGTTAAGGTTTTACAAGTACAAAATATGTTCATTATTAGATCGGTTAACAACAAGGACGCCCTTAAAACGAAAAGTAAAAAACGTTTAATGTATTACGTACATTATCATTTATTTTGTTTGAATGATTAGTATTTTATATTTAGAGTCGGAAAAATGACGCTACATGTAAACATTGTTTTACCAGACTACCTAAATAGGCTAAAATTTCTCTTTCGAAAATGCTTTGGTTCATATTTTTCATGTCGGGGCCTTTAATAGCCGACTATACGATATGGGTTTTTCTCATTGTTGAAGGCCGTACGGTTGCCTATAATTACATCCACTTTATTTGAACTTTGGCGGATAGTTGTCTCATTGGCAATCATACCTCATCTCCTCATTTTTATTTTGGCGTTACTTTTCGGTAATTCTGAAATCTAAAAGGACCAGTAAAATTACAATTAAGAACTCTTCAGTCTTATTGAACTTGGAATGTCTATTAGTTTTTACGCGAAGGTTTGCTTGTGTGTCATGTGAACGCATTCGTGTTTTGTGAACATGATACAAAATCCGAACGTCGAGGATCTTTTTCATATATCCGAAAAGTTGAAAACCAATGTATAAACTTAACCTCCAATATGATATCAAATTGAAGGCATATCCTGACAAACCAGTTTTTAATCAATTTTTTTTTAGGGGGGGGGGGGGAATGTATACAAAATCCCTGCATTTGGTATTTGTATTACACCTCGTTTGCTGTTTTTAAAATTGGCTTTCTCCGGTTTTAGATTTCAAAATGACCTGCGTTGGAACAATTGTTAACGGATATTATACCTATTTGTTAACATAAACTAGAGGCTCCAAGGAGCCTGTGTCGCTCACCTGATATTTTTGTTTACAATTGATGTATGAAATAATGCAACCATTAGACTTTTGCTTTAGTTTCAGAGATATAAGCCAAAAACTGCATTTTACCCCTATGTTCTATTCTTAGCCATGTCGGCCATGTTGGTTGGCAGGCGGGGTCATCGGACACATTTTTTAAACTAGATACCCTAATGATAATTGTGGCCAAGTTTGGTTAAATTTGTCTCAGTAGTTTCAGAGGAGAAGATTTTTGTAAAAGATTACAAAAATTTACGAAAATTGTTAAAAGTTTAATCTAAAGGGCAATAACTCCTTAAGGGGTCAATTGACCATTTTGGTCATGTTGATTTATTTGTAGATCTTACTTGGCTGAACATTATTGCTGTTTACAGTTTATCTCTATCTATAATAATATTCAAGATAATAACCAAAAACTGCAAAATTTCCTTAAAATTAGTAATTCAGGGGCAGCAACCCAACAACACGTTGTCCGATTCGTCTGAAAATTTCAGAGCAGATAGATCTTAACCTGATGAACATTTTTACCTGTTGTCAGATTTACTCTAAATGCTTTAGTTTCAGAGATATAAGCCAAAAACTGTATTTTACCCCTATGTTCTATTTTTAGCCATGGCGGCCATGTTGGTTGGCAGGCGGGGTCGTCGGACGCATTTTTTAAACTAGATACCCCAATGATGATTGTGGACAAGTTTGGTAAAATTTTACCCTGTAGTTTCAGAGGAGAAGATTTTTGTAAAAGTTAACGGACGACGGACGACGGACGCCAAGTGATGAGAAAAGCTCACTTGGCCTATTGGGCCAGGTGAGCTAAACAAGCTAAATTAGTTATTCAGTAGAATTTTGCTGTTATTAAATACAAAAAAATAGAGTTATTGAAAGTCAATACTTTCAGATCTTAGGATTGAGTCAAACTGCTGCTATCTCTGGATAAAAAGCGTTTTATTTGCGTTTATCTCCTTCAGCTTCTATCGTCGAAATTTGAAGCTAGATTGGTAATACCTGCTGCATCAGACAAAAATTTTTAAAAAATGTACGTCCTCTTATCAGTAAATGGAAAATGCGAGTAAAAATAGGAAATACTTATCATTAAAATTCTTCTAATTTATTTATTCGTTTTACTGGTTCCAATGACTAAATGGAAACACGGTCAAATACCAGGAAGAAAAACGTTTTCTTATTGCATTATACTCAGTACTAAGACTGTTCACCTAGTATAAGACTTGCCCTTTGTTACGAAAGGTCGTTTGGACTTAAAACAAATGAAAACATCACTGTATAAACACCATGTGTCCGAAGCGTTTTCGTGATTTACCTTCATCGAGAACGCTCAATGCCGAATATTTGAAAGCCAAGGATGCATGTATAAGCTAGGTTCACACTGCCGATCAGATCAACTCGATGATCCCGATTGCCCAAATTTCCACGACCAAGCGTGACCAAATTCTTGATCGGGCCTGTTTACGACTTCTATCCGACCGCTACATTTGTATCAGACCGTACATGACTCCACCTCGACCATTTACGACTCCTTAACGACTTCTTTACGACTTCCACCCAACCACTAATTAAATATCTATTCGATGATCCCGATTTACGATCTCTACTGTATCTTTACTCGACTAGCTAGACTAAATCAACTATACTCGATCCCAACCTGATCTCGACCAGACCAGATCGACCTGATCTTATAGGGGTCGTAGAGATAGTCGGGAATTGGTCGGGTATGTATAATTCCAGTATAAAAACGTCTGATTTTTTTATCCCTACCACCTTAAGTATTATCCTTGTCCGTCCGAAATAGGTTTCCGTTCTCTAACTTTAGTTTGCCTCATTCAAATGTAATGAAACTTATACACAATATAAATAAGAAGATGTGGTATGAGTGCCAATGAGACAACTCTCCATCCAAGTCGCAATGTATAAAAAGTTAACAATTGTAGGTCAAAGTACTGTCTTCAACACGGAGCCTTGTCTCACACCGAATGCTTATTACCACAAAACACAAATAAAGGTGGCGTCACTTTTATTCGTTTGATGTGTTTGAGCTTTTGATTTTGCAATTTGATAAAAGACTTCCCGTTTTGAATTTTCCTTGGAGTTCGGTATTTTTGTTATTTTACTTTTTTACAGTTCTAGAGTTATGCCCCTTACGAAATGGAAAAATTGTTGAATTTTTCGTTTTCGTTCTCTTACTTACGTTTGCCTCAATCATATGTTCTGAAACTTATACACAATGCTTATTACCACAAAACATAAATCAAGGTGGCGTCACATTTATTCGTTTGATGTGTTTGAGCTTTTGATTTCGCCATTTGATATAGGACTTTCCGTTTTGAATTTTCCTTGGAGTTCGGTATTTTTTTTATTTTACTTTTTTATAGTTCTAGAGTTATGCCCTTACGAAATGGAAAAATTGCTGAATTTTTCGTTTTTTTACTTAAGTTTGCCTCAATCAAATGTTCTGAAACTTATACACAATGCTTATTACCACAAAACACAAATCAAGGTGTCGTCACATTTATTCATTTGATGTGTTTGAGCTTTTGATTTTGCCATTTGATAAAGGACTTTCCGTTTTGAATTTTCCTTGGAGTTCGGTATTTTTGTTATTTTACTTTTAACAGTTCTAGAGTTATGCTCCTTTAGAAACTGAAAAATTGCTGAATTTTTCGTTTTCGTTCTTTACTTAAGTTTGGCTCAATCAAATGTTCTGAAACTTATACACAATGCTTATTACCACAAAACTCAGATAAAATTGAATTTGGTGGCGTCACTTGTGCCGTCCTTGAGTTATGTCCCTTTATAACGTTATATGCAAGCGGGAGCATCATCTGTGTCCCATAGACACATTTCCGATTTATTTATGTTATCATTTAGTAGATCACAGAAACTCTGAGTAAAATCATACATTTAAAATATCTACATGGAGATAGAGCAGTTGCATTTGTGAGCAAGGTGGTTAGAGCTTCAGAGAGGCAGGCTCATAGTTGTGACAGAGCTTGAAGAGGATCGTAGAAAACGAACAAGAAGGTCTAGACAGCAAACGACGTTGAGAAATCTGGGTGAGACAGTGACTGACATGGCGACCTCTGTATGGGCAGTATGAGAGACTGTTGCAGGAGCTCAACAGATCGGACCCTATTGGTTATAAAATCTTCCTTAGAGCGGACGCTGATATGTTTTGGGAGCTTTTAAACCGTATTTCACACAGAATAGAAAGACAAAACACCAATATTAGGTAATTGTAAGTTGACCCCTAGAGCCTGGACTGAAAAAAGGCTGTCACCCTTCGCCATCTCGGAACTGGCGCTTCTTATGCAGAGCTCATGTATTCATTCAGAGTGGCTAAAATCACAATTTGCTTGTTCGTTCGGGAAGTTTTGGAGGCTGAAATACATGAGTACTCGGAAGAGGTGATGCAAGCCGTCGTCATACCCGTACAGTGGCAACAGATTGCCGATGACTTCCGAGCCAAGTGAAATTTCCTCATGCATGTGCAGCACTGGATGGCATGCACTTGCGGGTTAAGTGCCCAAAGGACTCTGGTTCACTGTATTACAGCTACAAAAAAGGATTTTCTCAATCATACTACTGACCCTCATCGACGCAGACTACAAGGTTATATAGGTCATTGTTGATGCTAATGAAAGTGCTTCCGATCTGAATTAAGGACTTTGATTGAGAGAAACAACCTCGATATTCCGCGCCGTAACCTGACCCACTGCCCGGCGATGCCGGACAAAAGCACCCAATATTTCTTGATTGGAGATGATACATTCCCACTGAGAACCAGGAAGATAAAGCCATACTCCAGACCTGCTTGGCTGCTTGAATCAGTCTAATGATACCATTGATTCCATCATTCTTGCATATATTACACAGCATAATCTTCACAGAAATTGGACTCCTTCTATTGTACCCCAGGCCATCGACCATGAGAATGAGCACAATCAACTACAGCCTAGTGAATGGCGTAAGGGAAGGCATATGGCAGATGGTGATCATACCTATAGAAGAAATGCTGTGGCATCCACTGGGGTCCGTCAAACAGACTATCTTAAGCACTATTTCAATTCACCAGCAGGTTCTGAATCAGTTGAGTGGCAAGAGAGTATTAATTTAGTTCAGCAGCGTAATCATACAGTAACGTACTTATGTGTTCTAAAATTGCAAAGATTGTTTTAAAAATAGAGTTTTGTTTGTCAACTTTAGCTTTGGTATTTGTTTTGCCCTTTTTCTGCGTTTAAAAAAAACAGTTTCTTGATTGTACGTTTACAAGGAGATCCTTGAGGAAATCCTTAAAATAATAATATTATTAATTTGAACTATTTGTATTTTCCTATCTATAAAATTTACTCTTCTTTTCTTGAAAATGACACAACCAAATAAGACTTGTCACCGGATTGGTATCTATGTTTAGCAATATGATAGGTGCAACGTGTGGTACAGGATCTGCTCATCCTTCCGGAGCAACTGAGATCACCCCAGCAGGTTATGAGAGTTGATCATATCTGCACACCCTTTTATGGAATCTTGTAGCAGTCATGTGTACTCGTGTATAACCGAGTAGAGATCGAAAAGTGGTCGAGTAGAGATCGGGTATTAGTCGCGTTGGTTTGGGATCAAAAACAATAGTAGTCGCAGTGATCGGGAAGCGATCGGGCATTGGTCGAGTTAATCTGAACCACAGATGAAACAGGATGGTGTTTGTCGGGAAGCGTCGGATATAAGTCGAGATGTCGAGTACTGATCTGTTAAATATTTGTATTCCGATCAAACTCGATCTCTACACGATCCTTTCCCGATCAATTCGACCGCCACTCGACGATTTCCCGATCTCTTCTCGAGTGATTGGCTTTTCGATCCCTACTCGAACTTTTTTGACATGTCAAAAATTGTCGGGTGGAACGTCAGAGCGATGAAGAGCAGGGTAGACCACCCCAAACATTCTTGTCGAATGAGTCAGATCAGTCTCCCGATCGCTTAATCTGTTTTAATCGGGCTTGATCGAGCTGATCTGATCGGCATTGTGAACCTAGCTAAGCTACATAACCAAAATATAAAAAGTGACATGAAATCCGACAGACGATTGGCTGTGTATATTGTTTCCATGTTCAGGTTTTAGAAAAATTAGCAACCGACTCGTAAAGTGTTTTCCTATTATGTAAGTAATAATATAAACAGTCAGTCACCGACCTTGGCTTCGAAGTTCAAGTTATTTTCATAAAATATTTTCTGTTTTTAGCAAAATTAACCTTTTCAACTGCGATCAAAACACGACAAGTTTTTTAATGTTGACATTTATTTCTTATTAAAATAGTCATTTAACACATAAATCTCAATAAACATCTGTGTAAGCAGTTCAATCGGCGTCCATTCGTTTTAACATTAATCTAATGTAACTCTAATGTCCATCAAAATTGATGCTTCAGGAATGTCCTTGATTATATATCCAAGTTTATTTCAATAATTTACCATCTACTAGTGATTTGATCTCCGGCCCGGTCAAACTTGAGAATAAGTATTTATTGCTTCTTTGCTAATCATGCGGCATTTAGGATTATGGTAGTATGTTTGCCTGTAGACCGTAACCCTGTGAACTAGCATGGTTGAAAATCCGGATCAACGTGTTGGTCTAGTACAATGCAGGATTCATAATCAAATTAACATGTTCTCGTCCTTTGTTGCATGCAAAATTTGCCACTGAACGTCAATTCATCCATCCATTAATTCAATATTTGGGATTGATGAATATGCAGGGAAGATCAGTATCAGTTTTTTTTTTTTTTTTTTTTAAATAATGTGAGGTTTGCATTGATGAAGTATGCTAATGCTTTATTATTTCGGATTCTCAATATAGCATGAAACCAGAAACTGACAAACTAAACACATAATATAAAAATAAGGAGATGTGGTATGATTGCCAATGAGATAACTATCCACCAAAGTTCAAATGAAGTGGATGTTAGCAATTATAGGCCGTTCTGAAAACTGAAGAAAGTGTTAGTCGTGCGACTTGAAACATAAATTTGCAATGTTTTCGACAAATTTTTTAGGTTCTCTATTTTTTAGCAGACATTATACATGTTAGGCAGATCTCTGGATGGTTACCGCCTAGCGGCAAAATTTGATACATATTTAGGATGAAGAGAGATAACAATTCATCAATTGGTATGATCATTGAAGTATTATTGATAATGAAGTTCTGGAAGAAATATAAATGGGGTTGATTTGTGCACGTTTCTTAAGACTTTTTGCCGAAAAGGAGGCGTTGGTCATCTTTTTGTTTACTAGAAAATTGCATATTTATTTAGATTTATTTAATTTATTTAATTGCAATTTTCCATAGTTTTGTGAATTGATGAAATATTAACAATTGTGCGTTTACAAATATCAAAAATAAAGCAATCTCCATCTATCTTATTAAGTGCCAGTCTTTGTAAGAATCAGGCAATTTAGAAAAATTTCAAAACATGGCCACAAAAAAAAAAACACCGACTACCATCCTATTTTGAAGTTACCCTCATCCTGAGTTAGAAATAGTAGATCTTTCGTTTCTGCTTGTCTGGTAATTCGAGAAATCTCTAGATAACTTTTGGTTAGAATGGCAAATTATGGAGTTAGCTCCCCTTGATTGTTAATTTCTAGTTCATTCATCCAAATGATATCTTGAATTACCAGAACAGGAAAAGGAAACGAATATTTATTCGTGCATCATTATACAATTTGAACATAACTTAATGTAAACTTGAGTGGGTTTTTGTTTGTCATGTTTCACCACTGCCTGATTCTTAGGCAAATAGGCACTTAAACATTTGTTTGTCGAAAATGATTGTTTTCACTATGCAATAGATCTTTCGAATGTGTAGTGATAGCGCATGATACGCCCGTCGCTTTTTCAACGAATAAAGTTCATTTACTCCTCAATGTCATATCAAAAATTTATAAATAAAAACTGAAGTGAGCTTATTTCAAGAGATATAAACCAGTCACCAAAGTTTCATGAAAACTGCTCGAAGCATTTTTGAGTTATTGTCCGAAAACTGGAAAATCCCCCCTTTTTATGAATAAAGTCCCAATACTCCCAAATGTAAAATCAGAAATTTTAAAAAATCGAAAGGGAACTTATGTTAATATATATAAACAATTCACCAAAGTTTCATGAAAATTGGTTGAAGCGTTTTTGAGTTATTGTTCCAAATGTTAACGACGGACGGACGGACAACTGTATACCATAATACGTCCCGTAAACGGGCGTATGAAAATTACACACACCTTTCAAACTGTCGGAAAGAAGATGCATGCTGAATGCATTCGTTTCGACTTACAAGGTATTGTCAGCTATACAAGACCTTTCTTGTGTTGAAAGGCAAAATTTCAATTATAATTAAGATTATAGCCGAAATCGCCATGCTTTGGCTTGTTCCTCCTACTTTTCAAACCATACCAAATGATTTAGTTAAATTATCCCGCCTTGAATGTGCATATGGTATTTGCCACTGGACGTTGAGAAACCAACAGTGAACCAACTATTATTCAGAGATTTCAAGACAAATAAGAGTCTAATGTAAAATTATAATATGCAAGAACAAAATAAATCATTGATAACTTTAAAATTATCATTGTAATCGATAGTAAGTTTGACCTGTTCATCATCTAGATTTCATTTGTTCACATTTACTTAGATACAAGGGTATTCAGCGAAACTGAATAACTGGCTTGTGAGTACTAGTGTAGTTCATTAATGTTATCGTATACAAAACATCCCAATGTTATTGTAAACAAACTATCAATTGTTGATAGAAATCGCTTCCACCATTCTCACGAACTTTATCAAATGGATTATTTAAATTTGTAACGTTGCATTTGGAATAATGATAATTTAAAAAAAAAATTCAACTGCAATGGAAGCATAACATTTTCAAATTGTACCGGGATAATGGATTAAAAAATGAAACTTTCAGATCGTACAATCACTTGGAGATAGCCAAATATACATTGCTCTAAATATTTTTACTAAAATGATATTCAGCTACACGTTACCATATCAAATGACCTCAAACGGACCATCTGTTTACGAAACAGTTAAGAGGATAATTGCGTGTTGTGGTATCCCAAATATATGAATACTGCTAATGAATATAAATAGTTGGTTTATTTGCATTCTTCGAATCCAGAATCTGTCGACACTATATGTTTCAGTGTTACTGTATCGTCGTTGAAATCAGCTGATTGGTGGCCGTCGACTAGGTTCTGGATATCTTCAAAAACAGTTTCGGTTTCTTGACACATATTCTCCATTTCACTCTGAGATGCAACAGTTGATAGGGGATCATGACCTTCACCTTCAGAAAGGTATCGTCCATGGAGATAAAACATACTAGTACTGCTTCCGAACGACTCTTTGCTATATCCATGAAATGTTCTAGATTTCATTTCCTCTATATTCTCGTTAAGTGTTAAAAGTTGTCGCATCAGTACCAAGTCTTGATCAAGTAATGATACCTGAATAAACGACGAAAATATGAAAAACTGTTAAATAGTATTGTCATTGTACTTATAATACATTAATCTTCAGGATCCTTTAAAAAGTATTCCAGTTGGGCAATAGTAAAAGAAAAAATATATTCAAGATAACACAAGAGGAAGTCCGTATCACATGCTATTTTGCGTTATTATGCATCAAGAGACACATATTGTATCTTGTTTGCTCCCTTATCTGTTTAACCCTTTTTTTTTTGGTGTGTTCGTGTTGCTCATCTTCCGTTCTCTATGGTGTGATTTGTAGTCGGTTGTTTGTCTTTTCGACATTTTTCGGTTTTTTTTTCCATGGCGTTGTCAGTTTGTCTTCGACTTATGAGTTTGAATATTCCTTTGGTATCTTCCGCCTCACTTTAAAAACATTTCACTAAACCAATATTAATTAATTAGTAGGGTGTGATAAGACTTAGATAGTTAGTTTGTCATTTTAACTGACATACAAATCCAGATATGGTACCAACAGAGTAATAGCTATTCAAACTACGAAAGTCGATACTTCAGTTTACAATCTTCATCGAAAATTGGAACTTTACCATTAACTCAGTACTTAATATATGCATGTACACATGGGGTTGAACAGTAATATTTAATTTGAATAACCTTTGTAATGCTGGCAAAAGAGTTCTATTCCGTAAACAATATTTTCGAATGACAAAAGACACCTGTATGACCAATAACTGAGTTGTATTCGAAATATGGAAATGGTTATACAAATAAATGCATATACTATTGTAAGATAACAAAGTGCCCACTTTGTTGCAATTGTGTGACTCAAAACTGATTGTGGTTTCGATTACCTATGCATCTCCTTGCAAACTTTGTCTTGTTCAGTTTTTGTTCTGTTTTTTGTATATTTTCTTGTATAAATTTTCTTTGCAACTTTATTTCACAGTAGTGATTTTTCGAGTAATTTCACAATTATTGAAAGAAAAAAAGAATTCCATTTAGTTAAACAAAATATTTCAGTTATGCAAATGGATTGATATACTCACTATTTCTTTTTGCAGGCGCTGCATAGAAGAAACAAGAGGTTTCTCTTTCTTGCTATTTCCTGTCGTCTCTTTAGTCGTGTCAACCCCAAATATTTGTTTATAATGTTCTGTCTTCTGAATTCGACTGTAGTAAAATGATCGACATTCGTTCATCAGGTCTAATTGTTGTTCATATTTATCTAAAGCTGTTGTCTCCTCCATTGCCAAAAATGTTCTGAGGAGCACATTCTATTGCAGAATATCTAATAAATAACAAGGACCAATGTCGTAATATATATTCCGATTTAAATGGGTCAGATGGTTATCTTCATTATCATTTATTATTGTATATTATGATTTAGATTATCGTCAAAAGATTCAAACATAATAAATTGAAAGAAAAAGCAATATGATACCCCTGAAATATAAACAATTAAAATTAAAGCACGTTTGTAAATGGATTATTTCAATTAAAGTGTCCTGCTTATATGATTATCATTTTGTAAATTAAGGATATCCAGAGAAAATAACTACGGTACTGTCCATCCAATATGAACGTATTATTTACTATATTAGTGCCAGAGTACACCACACGTGTTTCAAGAATTTTAATTTTCATCAAGTATGTCAGAGACTTACAGGTTAAAAAGCCAAATAAACAAAACGTTTGAGAGAATCAAAACATAAAGTTACTACATTATCTTACATTGTAGGTCGAGTTGCAGCCCACGTTTAAGAATTATGAACCAATGAAGAAATTCAAACCCAATGGTCGACCAGGGTTAAAGAAATACGGTCACCTGACCAAGATGTGTCCGTTTAGCTGTGAGGTATGTATAAATACTGGAATGTGATCTCAGTTGCTCCGGAAGGGTAATGTAGATATTCAAATTCGTCCCAAAGGTATATTGTCCCCATACTGAATATTGCTGATTTTCCTTATAAACTTGACTACAGTTATTGTTGGGACCATACAATTTTCACTTAATCACACAAAAGTGATGCAGAAAGAAACTGTAGAAGGTTTTGTAGACAAAAAAATATTTTGTCCAAAAATTTTGTTTTTTTCTTTTCTGCAAGCCAAATATTTTGAAAATTTTGTAAATTTGAAACTGTCGAATTCAATAGAAGTTTGTGATTTTCAAGGTTGATAAACAATATTTGTTTAGGCAATTTTTTGCAATAACTAAACTATAGTTTTAATTCGACCTGTTGATACTATTTTAATACTTTTTGTTATTTTATATTAATATGGATCTTGTCTGTATACCAGCTTTGATTATTTGGAATATCTACTAATTTTCACTTCTTCGTACTACATTTGTATTAACATCAAGATTATTCTCCTTTAATCTGTACAGGAAGTTTTATTGTTGATATTTACCCTTATGTATCTAGTGTTAAATTAGGTATTTATATGACAGACCTTTCTTGGTATTCCTAATTATTGGAAGATTTTATATAGACAGAAAAGTATACCTAAAACGACAAAGTTATTTTTCATTTACCTGTATATATTATGAAAACCGGTTTTTCAAAAGTGATTATTTTCTAAGGGTTTAATATTTCGCGGTAGTGTTTTGCCATGGCTTTATTTGGACTTGTTTGTTTGCTTTTGGCCTTGAATGTTTGTCCCTAATATTTTATTAACTATGTATTTACTTTCAGGTATCACAGATCGAATTTATTCGTTCATAGTGTGTTAATTTACGTTTTTGATTGAGTTAAGCCTTCAAATTGATGTTTTATCGTGTGTTTTCTATGTTGTGATGTTATACTATTGTTTCAGAAAAAGGAGAAGGTTTGGTACCATTAAAACGTTTAATCCCGCTGCAATGTTTGCACCTGTCCTAAGTCAGAATCTGATGTACAGTAGTTGTCGTTTGTTTATGTAATTTATACGTGTTTCTCGTTTCTCGTTTTTATATATACTAGACCGTTGGTTTTACCGTTTGAATGGTTTTACACTAGTACTTTTGGGGCCCTTTATAGCTTGTTGTTCGGTGTGAGCCAAGGCTCCGTGTTGAAGGCCGTACATTGACCTATAATGGTATACTTTTATAAATTGTTATTTGATGGAGAGTTGTCTCATTGGCACTCACACCACATCTTCCTATATCTATAGATATTTTTCTGGCAAAGTTTGAAAACTAAATATGTTATCTGGCCTGGCCTGCATTTTCGACTAATTCAATAGTTATAAACTATATATAAAAGAAGATGTGGTATGATTGCCAATGAGACAACTGTCCACAAGAGACCAAATGACACAGAAGTTAACAACTATAGGTCACCGTACGGCCTTCAACAATGAGCAAAGCCCATACCGCATAGTCAGCTATAAAGGCCCTGAAATGACAATGTAAAACAATTCAAACGAGAAAACTAACGGCCTTATTTATGTACAAAAATGAACGAAAACAAATATGTAACACATAAACAAACGACAACCACTGAACTACAGGCTCCTGACTTGGGACAGGCACATACATACATAATGTGGCGGGGTTAAACATGTTAGGGGATCCCAACCTCCCTAACCTGGGACAGTGATATAACAGTACAACATAAGAACGAACTATAAAAATCAGTTGAAAAAGGCTTAACTCATCAGATGGACAAAATACAAGTGGACGTGGACAATATGTATACACTCAGGCTACAAATATAACAATGACCTTTGAGATTTACTTTAAAGTGTGTTTCTACTATACACTTAAACAGTCATGGGTATTCCTAATGAGAACATGTGCAAAAGCACACACTAATATAGGCCTTCTAGTGTTTTCGACCGTTTTTTAGGTTACCCCAAAATTGGTCATCTTCAATATAATATAAAATGCAATGGTGAATTTCAATAATACTAGGCAGACGATGCATTGACCCCTTCCCTTTCAATGGTGTAAATATAAGAAAAATTAAACGAGTTGAAAATTTTGGATTTACCAAGGCTTACTCCCTTAAACAAATAGGGATAATTTATTGTAACATCAATAGTCACAGTGATGACGATATCATGGAAATATGAATATGATGTTTACTGTTCGGTCACCTATGAAAAGAAAAAACAGGATATAGAATATTGCAATTTATGAATATAGTGTGTTATTGTTTTTATCGTGTTTCCTGTTTTAATTTATGTTGATCATTGTCATTTTGCTTAGTTTATTCTTTTACTTATTCTAACATCGGACTCGGATTTCTTTAAAAACTGAGCGTATTGCTGTATGTTTGTTTGTTCCATATTGGCTAGAGGTATAGGGGAAGGGTTGTGATCTCACAAAACATGTTAAAACCCGCTGCATTTTTGCACCTGTCCGTGTATGTTTTATAATTTTGGTTCATTTATATGTTTTCGAGTTTAGTGTGACGTCCATTTTCGTTGAACTAGTATACATTATTGTTTAGGGGCTAGCTGAAGTCCGCCACGGACGCGGGATTTTTTCGCTGTGTTGAAGACACATTTCCTGTTTCCATTTTCAATTTTATTCTACTCATTTCGACGAAAAGGTGACAAATCCTGTTGCTTCATATCTTTTAGAACTTACAAACTTCAGCAACACACCATCTTCATATTCTATTATATGATCTTTTTTATAAGTCACACCTGCAAGTTGTCATTTGTCCCAAGTGACCTTTGGACTGTTTCCAGAATTCTTCGTTTACAAATGAACTCTCAGAGTCACTATGTAAATAAACATAACTTTTCTATAATACTGAGTTAATATTTTTATGTTGGCACATGTAAAGTACTTGGGGGACATTATACAAATCTGGTCAAACTAGTGTAATCAACTTACCATACGATTTAAAAGCATTTGAGACATGTCCAATTGGATATAATTGTACTTAATCTAGCCCCCTGTCGAGAAATATATCAGTAAAAGTGCTTGTCATATGGATAATACTTATATTTATTGCTTAAATACCGTATCCTTTATTTTTTTCTTTCATCTGCTCTGGGTACTTTTATAATTTGCGTAATAATAAAATACATGTATTTACTTGAGAATAGACAAAACTGCTCTTTGCATTAGGAAAAAGTAGGGTTTTACGAAAGAGATTACGTTCATCATTTTATTTTACTGCTTATATACTATTAATAGTACAAATCTGGTCGTCTTATTACGATACGGAGATTTTATTACCTTGTTAGTGAAAAAAAAACTATTAACAAATGACCAATGTATACAATTAAACGTCACTACAAAAACCTTCAACAATAAGCCAAAATAAGTAGTACATTTTAAACGTTCAAATCTGTTGTAAAACCGTTCTTAGGAAACTGTCTAAAACCTAATTGCAAGTTAATTAATAAGATGTTAGACTATTCCCTAAGAGAGGACAGATAAATCTAATCATGTGGAGCAGGATCTGCTTACCTTTCCGGAGCACCCGAGATCAACCCCGGTTTATGGTTGGGTTCGTGTTGCCCAGTCTTTAATTTTCTATCTTGTGTTTTGTATACTGTTGTTTATCTTTTAGGCCTTTTTTTTTTGTCATGGCGTTGTCAGTTTATTTTCGACTTATGAGTTTGAATGTCCCTTTGGCGTCTCTCGCCTCTCTTTTTTATTCATGTATATGTATTTTTCATTTGTGGTATATGGCTGCTGCAACTACAGGCCTTCAAAAATGGGCAAAACTCATACCGTAAAAGTAAGGTATACAATGCACCGGCTGGCAAAATGTTATACAATTTAAAAAACCTGCCTGATTTATGCTTAAAACAATATACGATACGTATTGTATGAATGTTCTCATCGAATATTTGTAGGCTGCCAAATATAGAAAGTACATAGATAATTATCTACTCTAAACTTTGTTTCAGAATTTATAATCATATATTTCAGAATTTATAATCATATATTTCAGAATTTATAATCATATATTTCAGAATTTATAATCATATATGTAGGATCTGTTGACCTCTAAGCTTCAAAGAATCCAGCTCTTGGGAGAACAAATATTTACATAAGCATTAGTTATTGACTTAGGATTGTGTACATTTTCTGTACACAATTTAAGCCATGCAGAAACAAATAAAAAATCATTGTAATGTCTTTGGTTTCAGATTGCAAGATGACAATTACAGAAATGAGAATCTTCATGTCACTATACTTACATTTTGTCGTTTAAAATATCGTTCACATTTCTCAAATAAAAAATTAGAGCATATAAAAAACAATTGGAATGAATTTCGGAAAAGAAAAAGAGCAGAATACTGGCGCCTAATAAATGTATTACTTTTCATTTTTGTACAAAATATTGTATTTATTTCATTATCTGCATAAAATTTTAAAATATAGATTACATAATACATTTTAACTACAATGTTATGTAGGTCTCGTGACACATTTAACTATATCTTCAAAATCTGAAGTAATACTGATATTCATGTGATATTGCATAAAGACATTTTGATTACATCTACTAACATTCGTTAGATGGGATCAATTTAACTTATTCCATGCGATGAGTGTTCTCTACGTCAGTGGTAACCCTTACTTGTTATACTAAATAAAGTTATCATTAACTTTAGAATTGATATCTATGTTTAACTCTGTTGGTGGTTGCCTTCTTGACCTTTAGTTTACATACGACTTCATGTGACGATTAAAATTAAATATATTCATAATACTATGTTATCGATTACATATACCTGTTCTGAAATAAGATGTAATGTATACGTTGTATTTGGTTTAAACATTGTATTTGAAAAAAACCAAATGTTATAAAGACAATGAAACGCATGCTAATGCAAAAGGAGAAAACCTTTAAAAAATATACCTTAAATAAGTAAGCTAAAATATCCGACACAAAACACAGATTTAAAGGACCAGATCATCAAAATCAAAACATTTTTAACTCGAACGTATATATCTAAATAACTTTATTTTGGTGTTCGGTACACAGTTTTCAATACTGCATTGTAAAACAATTTCCATTATAGTGCTGGAATCTCTTGCAGTGTTTCGGCTTGAATAAGTTTGCTAAATTAAAGGTTTTACCTAATCCTATTTTATAATAACTAAGTATCACCTCAGATAGACAACGTAGCGGGTTTGGCTGCTTTGTTTCATTTTTTTTTTTTTTTTTTTTTGTAGTTTCCATTCTCTTCATGTAGTTTGCGATAAAAATATATATATATATATCTGCCTAGAGTGTGATCGTAATGAATACTAGTAAATAAAAAATCAAGTTCATTTTTCAGGGTATAATTAGTTAGTTCTTTTCGAAAATGGTGCTGTGATTTTGCCCTCTGACCTAAAACGATGAAAGTATACTTGAAGTCAAACTTTGAAGAGTTTGATTTTACAGGTTATGGTTAATCCTGCATAATCTGTCTTCAAACATGTATTTATTCTATATCAATTTACGTCAGATATTAATCGAAATATTTTATTTCACGTTCTGTAAAGTTAAATCATTATTTACACTCTTTTGAAGTTAATGATAACATCTCTTCAAATCCTCATCTTGTAAATCTGTTAGTTTGTATATACCTTCCTACCAAAGATAATACACTGAAAACGTCATGAAACTCACGATAATGCTACTTTTCGTTCCCTCGATGCTTTATAATAAAAAGGAAAATGTTTTTTTTTTTCTAATTAATGTATGTATCATTGGCACTCATACCACATCTTCTTATATCTATCCATCCTTTTACGTATTTACGTGGATCGAAGAAGATGAAGAATTTTCTATAGAAAATGGAAGGATATGGAGTAAATGTACATGGGACAAAATCGCACACAATACATAGAAAACATAGAAAATTATCAATGAACAGGGCTTTTATTCCTGTTCTTCATCTTGACAGTTGATGTAGGGTCTTCAACAATGAACAAATCATTCATACCCTACAACAAGGTCAAGATGGCCCTAGCGTCGACTTAAGCGGTACTATTGATAAAAATAAAGTAATTTTGAAAGACATCGATCGCCACTAAAATATGCCTTGAAGTTACACATGTCGGGAGCGGTCAATGAATTACATAATTTATACTTACGGGCGAGGTTTTGAACATATATTTGTCATACATTGCCCAACAAAAGACCAATAATTTCGAAACAACAAATGATAGACAATACATATAAACTAAACAACAAATGATAGACAGCACGGGCACATCGAAATATTTGTAAGAAAACCTAGCAATTTAAAATAGTATGAAAGGGCAATATACAAAACAGATGATCAGACCAGCATTTTGAAGAAATTTAACCAAACATGAAATTTTGAAGGTGTATTAATATGAGAAATTCTCACATGAACAAGCACACCATAACTGTAAATATTATAAGAGCATACACCTCAAGCACGGGAAACGTTTTACTGCCTCCACACAGCACTAGAGACAAACTCTAGAATCAATAGAAAATGGAAGGATATGGAGTAAATGTACATGGGACAAAATCGCACACAATACATAGAAAACATAGAAAATTATCAATGAACAGGGCTTTTATTCCTGTTCTTCATCTTGACAGTTGATGTAGGGTCTTCAACAATGAACAAATCATTCATACCCTACAACAAGGTCAAGACGGCCCCTAGCGTCGACTAAAGCGGTACTATTGATAAAAATAAAGTAATTTTGAAAGACATCGATCTACATGAAATTTAGAACGAGCGTTTCGAATGCGTTTGTTAAAAGTTAAGGAACGAAATCCAAATTTCTATTTAATTTACCCCAATGACAACTAGTGTTTGAAAACTATAAATTATATTTGAACGGACGATTAACCCAACTGAACGTGTCCAAAAGGCCAAATAATTTCAGGTTAATCATTATGCGTGAGTGAAATTGAAGTAAAACTGCACATAAATAAAAATGTCTGATCTGATTTGACCATTTTTTTAAGGATTGGACAATTTTACGTCCTTCGTAAAAATAAGGATTCCACAGTTATATGAGTTAACATCATATTGTATTTAAAATATCTTGACAGTGCTGGCTACTATATATGTATCCTCGAAGATTTCCCTGAAATTGTTTAACCTTTACTACTTTGTTCATATCAAATTTCTTTGGTCCTTAATTTTGAATAAATGAAGAGTACTCAATTGCAGTAAGAAAAAGGTTGATGTGGGGGTGTTAGTGAAAAGTCTATTAAAACCATAAAACAAAAAAGATGTCTTAAGTGAGCCATCTTCAACAATATGTCAAACTCTAAATCAGACTTGTACGTCGCTCTCATTACGAAGCAAAACCTTAATGAGCCATAACACATAATGCACTCTTTGTTCACTTGTTTTTACCCTGTACTATTAGACCAGTTAAGACTAGTTAAGAAACAAAAGTTTGTTCATAATTTCGATGACTGTAATAGTTGCAAATCATAAAATCAAATACTTTCAAATATTTAAAACGATATCGTAAAATCTGCTTTCATGTATAAGTACTTGCAACTTTTTGAAATATTTTTAAATCTGAAAAAGATATAAGGGTTAGAAGGTATGTTTTTTTCCAAGAGGCGATCAAAGCCAATAGACAGGACTGTTTTAATCAATTAACTGATGAGTCAACTTAAACTTTTTGTAAATATACAATATTCATAAAGGGAAATGTTGGGTATACACCAATAAGAGAGCAAACAAGCGATGGAAAATCCATCTAGAGGTCAATATATAGTTTACAACAAAAGACGAATAGTCTAACAATATGTCGTTTTGAATCACTACATGTCTTATAAAATTACAGTAAATCAACATTAAAGAAACACACAAAACCATTTAGACATGACAAAGGACGATAATTTGCGATATTCTTGACTAGGACCGACACATGAGTATTCGGCGGTGTTATAGTAGTTTTTGAGACTTCAGCCCTTACATTTCAGTCTCTATCTTGGGACTATTAAGGTAAATAAAGGTAGAACCCAGTTGTTGTCGGTTGCCATCTGTCATAATTAGTTATTTTTAAAAGTTCAAAGCTTAAAAGCCGTCAGTTTTCTCTTTTGAATTGTTTCTATTCTTGACGGGGTCTTTTATAGCTTATTTTTCGGTATTAATTTTGCTTATTGTTGAAGGCAATGTCATTAACAGTACACATTAAACCATACAATACCCAGAACAAAACTGTAGAGAATTTCAGTGCAAAGACAAAAGGAAAAATTGTTTCTTTTTCTCTTGCTTAAATATTCCTTTGAATTTAAATATATATTAATACGGCTTGTGTCTTCATTTACTGTTTATGGTGTTGGTGTATAAAAAAGCTAAACATGAGGCATAGGTATTTTAATTCAGTCACGGACCCGCGACATGTCGCGGGTGTGTTCTAGTTCTTTATGAAGGAAACCCAGAAGAGCATTTCTTGTGTATCTAATTATTTATCAGTTGCTTTTATTGCCTTTATACATGTTTTAAAATGAATGTGAATGTAATTAAAGTAACAGTTACGTCAAAAGTACAACAGGAAATACTTGGGTCTACTACATAAAACGACAGGCTTCAGCAGTTGATAATACAACAGACAATTAAAACATTTAGCAAAGAAAGCTGGGCGACATGAAACACACCCAAAACCACAAAAGAAATAAAAGAACGTCTGAAAAAAATGAAAAATGCAACAAATAATGAAGTCATTCTTTTATTCTTTCGTGTATCCTTTTGAAGCAGTGTTTAAGCTGATGCTGTTACGTTTATTGTAAGACCTTCTTTACTAACGAACTAAGTTAATTGCTCTGAATTTTCCGTTTTCAAGCACAGAATAAAACCATTTTGTCTTCATTGGTCAAACAACCGAAACTTTCCTAGCCAATTTGGCTGTTTATAAAATGGTATGAAATGGCAGAATAAGAAAAAAATCCGCTAGAGCTACAGAATTATCACAGAAAACGAGCTACAAATATACCCATTTTAATTTTTTCCTTTCAAATCTACCAAATTGGATCTGGAACAATAGTAATTCGTTCATTTTTTTCCGTTCTTTCTTTTTTTTCTTTTTGGATTTTATTTTTTATGTTTTAATTTGGTAAAATCAAATTGTCCTGAGCAAGACTGGCATAATGAAATGAGTTTTATAGTGAGAAACAATGATGTTTTATTTTATATTATAAATCTATAAGTTGTACATAATAAGTGGTCAATGTAAATGTTTCAATAATCTATGTTTTTAACACATTGTTCTTTCATATCAGATATAGGAATTGTCACTATAGAATTGTCACTATAGATTATAAGCCTGTGTTTGTCTGTTGCTCGTTACTAGGTCTCTTCTGCAATCTGAAAATGTAAAAAAGAAAGTTTGAAATACAAATACTTACAATACAGAACTATGGATGCACTGATAAGTTGTGAGAGACAATGCAAAAGCACAAACTGAAAAGTTTCAAGAATGTGCTATTCTATATTAGAGAAAAAAACCTTATTATAATTTGAAATTTCTTGTAAACACTCCAAAGTACTTTCTGCAGATAAAGTTTAAATGTTGTATGTAATACAATACGAAATATCGGAATGGTTTTGCTTTTTCTACTTTATCATATGGCTTGTTTTGGATGTGGCTGCTTTATTGTCGTAATACTTCGTAATGCGCAGTTTCCACTAAATTGTAGATGTGACGCGTAATAATTAATAAAACAATTTAAATAAATTCAGATTTTTAACTTAGCATAGCTTTTATTTCTGATTTCTATTCTTTAACTGCATTTACGTACGGTGATATCTACTTCTGACAGAACTCACCTTCAAATAAACAGATGTTCTTGTTGTCAAAAAGGGATCGACACTAAGGTTGTCTCTTCTAGTTGTAACGAGTGGGCACCTGCCTTCATAGAATATGAATAGAATATTCAGATATACAGTTGTAATCGGCATTGCATCATTCCCCATAGCCAGAGTCTTCGGAATCTTGATCTGTTTTCTTCATGTCTGGGTCATCTTCGGATCCACTACATTCACAAGAATAGTCACTGCCTAGTGACATGGTCGACATACTTTTACTCAGCTGACACCTGCTGTCTTTGAGGTAGTTTGCACTGTCATCTAAAGAATCTTTACTAACACCATAAAGCCTCTTGTTTTTCAGCTCCTCAATAGTTTCATTCAGCGTCAGAAGCTGCCTCATTAAGGAAAGATCTTGGTCGACGAGTGAAGTCTGTAATATAAACAAAAATCGTAGAAAAAAATTTAAATTAGAAATATATATAGTTAAATGTCATTTTTTTTTTTTCTTTTTGTTTATTCAATATCAATTTAATGTTTATAATAAAAATTTCGATGAAAAAATGCGGCATTAACCTAGATGGTTTTGAGGCATAGTTTCACAGGTATCAATATATGTGTACATATTTGAAGGTATATTGAGTAATACATGTTGATAATGAAAGTAAGTTAAAACACTACCTACCATTTCAAGTCGTAATCTATCCATAGCCATAGACAATGAAGTCTTCTTTGGTTCACAGGCTCCGTTTTTATTCTCCAACTTTTGCTTCAGATTTTCAGTTGCTTTCACACGATTTAGGTAAAATGATCTGCAATCATTCTGAAGGTCCACCAGCTTTTCATATTTATCAACAGATGAAGTTGCCTGTATGTTTGTTGAATTCGCCTCCAAAACCATATTGAATATAGAAGTAAATGTATGTAACACTTTGGTAGCAATATTCTCACTGAAATTATTGTAGCTTTAAAGAACCTTTTATACCAAACGGGATCAGAGTAGTTGTGATTGGTTGAAACTGAATAGGTAAAAATAAAGGTATGATGTAGACTAAAAGTAGACACGCTTAGTAATGCTCTACGATTTAAAATTCAAATGAGTTTGATTATGAAACATTACTAATGTATTTTAAATAATTATGTTAATTAAGGCGTGAAATCTTATTTATAAATAAATATAAATATAGATCATTTACTCATAGTCTTGATAGAAATAAACCAAATAAAGGAAAGGTTTCAATTTCATTTCAATCGAATTACAGAGAAATTCAGTTTTTCAGTACAAGCACTTGCAATGGAAATACGAAAAACTCCCACTTCGCACTACGAACCAGAAGATGAAATATTCTCTCCGTCAATAACTAATGGTGATCAGTGGATACTTTTTATATACTACTACTTGTCGGTAGCGTTTCTGGTGGACTATTTTACCCGAGGTGTACAGAAGGTGCTTGCTTTCGGTACTGGAACTGTTCAATACATTCACTTAGATTCAAGTATCTTATTTTATTTCTCTAGTGATTGTATTAAAAATAAGGTTGAATCTTCCTCGAAGGTAGTTGATATCCAGGGTTGCATTCAATAATATGATACTTTAAGAATCTTCACAATCTTTCCATTTAAAAAGTTTTACAAACTCGGGTTTTATTTATATTAGGTTCTCTTCTCCTGGATAGGTAACAAGAATTGTCATACAAATGTTTACTTCTAAAAATGAATTAAGACAACAACCTTCTTTGACAGAATGATCTGTCATGATTTGACTAACCCGTGTTATGTTGCTTGCATAAAAATAATCTCATTTATGTAATAATGGTAATTTTGTCTTACTTTTTATTAGATGACTTGATGTATTATGGTGATATTTAAAGAACAATAAGTGAAAATGTCAAAATTAATGGTTTGTGAAAACTAAGTATAAAGTAAAAATTTGTCTTCCAAGATTTGTTTTCTTCAATCATTCAATTATATAAGAACTAGCAATCTATAAACTTGGTATATGTTTTGACATGAAGGACATTGGGTCCATAGCTTTATATCTGATTTTTTTGTGTGTGTGTTCTTTTCTGTTGAATCATTCTAAAGTAGGCGGAAGATGCCACAGTGAATGTCGGAACTCAGAAAACGAAGAGAGACCGACAAAATCTTGGCGAAAAGCGAAATACGTCAAAAAGACAAAACATTACGAAAACCCCTAAATACTAATCAACACGTACTTCATCCAAAACCGTGGTGGTTGCAGGTGCACCAGATGGGTAAGCAGATCCTTCTCCACATGTGGCATCCGTTTTGTTGCTCATGGTGAGTACGAATTCGGTGTAAAGTCTCATTCGGGAATGTCACAATCGAGAAAAAGAGGACGAAAGAATGATTTCGACAATTGGAACATATCCGTCGTTATCTGTGAAACAAATATTCCATTACGAATCGTTGCAAATCTTTATAGCTATACATTGTATTGGTTGTGTTAACAGGACTTACACATTGACATTAATTAAGGAAGTCTTTTAATTAGACAAATTAATACTGAAGTTATTGGTGATTCATACCAAATGTTTACATTCTGTCTGATTTACAGTTGAACATTAAATTTCAATATCATGTTATTAAATCCGGTTGGGATTCTTATTTTTCTAATTTAGTATAAAAGATATATATAGTATCTCTCGTATTTCATCTCTATTCATTCCTATACCCTCATTAAATTTCAATGTAATATCATTATCAAAATTGTTCAAATTTTTGAGAGTAGAATTTCTGACATCAATGCATCATTATTCGTTCAACTCACAGATGTAATACATTATGGGATTACTTATCCTCTCTTTTCATCCACACTTTGCTTTCCTTTCCATTTTGCCTGGCATTGATTATACTAGACATCACTGGATGGGCATGCTTTGTGATCAGTTTTGTTTGAACATGGACTTGAACCATCATAAAACAAAGTGCAAGTAGACAATGAGGCTTAATCTTTATGCAAAATAAAACTGGCATATATCATATGTGTTATAAGAAAAACTGCTATCAAATGACACAACTACATGTAAACAATAAACAAAATCTTTTGAAAAAGAAGTTTAAGTTTTATCATGATTCTTTTTATTTTCATTTCGTGTTCACGATTCCATTTGTATTTTTTTTTTTTCATTTTCATACAACTGGAAAACTGAAAACGAAAACAAATGATATTGTAAAACTGAAGTAATCTGACGCGTGTTACGATTTTAGGTATATTGTAATTGGTTTTTTTTGTTGTTTGACCAGAAGAATTCATTTGTACTTGTAAACATATTTTTACTTACTTGAACTTTGTAGTGTTACTGATTAGTTCAACTTCAATGCTCACTTGAAATTTGTATATACCTATACTACGTCAGCTAGGTCAACAATTTATTTCCTACGTATTTTCCTTAAATACATGCAACTTCTATTTTTGCTATAAAACCAAGTTTAATCCACCATTTTTTATTTAAGGAAATGTCTGTACCAAGTCAGGAATATGACAGTTGTTTTCCATTCGTTTGATGTGTTTGAGCTTTTGATTTTGCCATCTGATAAGGGACTTTCCGATTTGAATTTTCCTTGGAGTTCGGTATTTTTGTTGTTTAACTCTTTGATAGATGCATGAATGTAAATTAGTGTCCAGCCGAATAAATTGCATTCATATTCAGCACGAGAAGAGGTTTATTTACATGAATGTATTTCACTTTTTAGTTCAACTTCAATGCTCACCTGAAATTTGTATTATAAAATATGTTTTCCTGTATACTGTTTGTTATTGTACTATATTTTATTTTCCTGTCATTATTCACAGAAAGAGATTATAAAGGTTGAGATCTCAAACACAATTTTAATCCTGCCACGTCCCCCTTCCCCTGTCCAAAGGAATATCGCCAGTAGTTTTCTCGTGTCATATCTTAAGGTTTTTAGCTATGAGGATTGGGTGTTAATAGTAGATCTTTGATTGATTCTCAGTTAAATTTACTCGCAACTTTTATGCACTTGGGACAATATAGAACTTGACATATTGCATAGACATCTGGCTATTGCTGAATCCCTCTAGGTGTCTTTTGAGGTTTGTTGTTGTGTAGCTATCTCATTGATGTATACCCTAACATCTACTTTTATTCATATTAAAAAACCATAAAGATAATTTATACTGAAGTGTGGTCTAAAATATATCAAGCTTTAACTTACCCCGAGTTCAGAAAAGTAATAATTTAAACACAGAATGCAGTAGCATACACCTACGGCACGGGGATACATTCTGCAGCACTAAGAAATAAATTTCTTTATAAACTTGTAGCAGGATGAAAAAGTCAAATGACACATTTCTTGACTTTTAGAATTATAGTTTATAAAATGTATTGTATATTATCTTATAAATTTACAGAGTTACAACAACGCCGTTCATGCCAAAACATCAGTGTTTTGTTATATATGACTTGCCAGAAAATGAATGTGTACCTTTTCACCTTGTACCCAACTGAATAGTCCTTCTTCTGTTTTATTGAGCTATTGATAACTACTTCTTTCTCACTTGATTTCATAAACAAATAATATGTAATGAACAAATGTCCTCTATTCTTGACACGTGGATTTATATATATAATACAATTTTATTTTATTTTGAAAATAATATATATCATAAATTATTTCATTTGATATATTCACGAGGGTTAACGCCTTCTTATTATCAGTAAGATCCTTTGTTTAAGGTCATTCATATAATTCGCTAATATGATTTACTTGGATATTATTTAATGAGATTTGGTGCATCCCAAAGTTCGTACTATGTTATAGTTTTAAGAAATCTGTTACTGTAATTATACTGACACCTCCACAATATAACTAAGTTATTGTACTATATACTTTCAGTGATAGTACGGGTTTTTTAATTCCAAAACCCTTAAGGTGAATTCAGTACATACTGAAATAATATTTAATTGTAATGAAAAACAGGGTATATTAACTTTCTTGCATACTTGCATAGTGAATAAAATTGTAAATCTCCAATTCTTAAAGGCACTAGACTAAGAAGAAATATGCTAGTAAGTGTGAGGAACGAGGGAAAATACTAGTAGTATGTAAAAGTTGTGCCTCCTGAATTCTGATAAGTTTTAAAAAAACTACAATGTACTCTTTTTAACTCATGCCAAAGTCTTGAGAATTCGGTATAATACGACTTTTCTAGATACTAGAAAAGGTATATCTTTTCAAATGCATGCACAATTTTGCGTTGCACTTTATTTTTTACACATGTTTCCACATGAACACTGAAGCAATGTAAAACACGACATCCTTTTTCTGGCGAAATTAACTCTAATTTTGATCAATGGTCAAGTTTTTGTGTTTAGATTTATATCATATCTTAAAAGTAAATGAGCAAAGCAAAACATTTAAAAAGCTATCAAGATATCAAGGGGCGATACAAACAATAAGTTGAAGAAAATAAGACAACACCTTATCATAAAAAGATAAAAAAAAAAAAAGTCCACAAAACACTACACATTAAACTTACAACTAAGTAACGTGAACACTGAACTCGACCAAAAACCAGGGTTGAACTTGGGTGCTCTGGAAGGGGCTACAATTCCTTCTCCACTAGTGACTCCCGCCGTGATACTCTTGTTAAAATACGTTGAGGGGGCATCAGGTATTTACCCATTATTAAATAGCACTAAGGCATCACCAAATTCATTTACCATCGATATATATTAAACTGTAAACACCGTGGTTTATATGGACAAAAGAGACAATGTTGTCACCAATAAAGAATCAAAACAAACAGTCAGGAGCCTGTAATTCAGTGGTTGTTGTTTGTTGCTGTGTAACATATTTGTTTTTCGTTCATTATTTTGTACATAAAGTAGGCCGATAGTTTTCTCGTTTGAATTGTTTTACATTTGTCATTTTGGGGCCTTTTAATAGCTGACTATGTGGTATGGGCTTTGCTCATCGTTGAACGCCGTACGGTGACATATAGTTAGTAATTTCTGTGTCTTTTGGTCTCTTGTGGAGAGTTGTGTCATTGGCAATCATACCACATCTTCTTTTTATATTGAAAAATAATAGCACGTATAGAACAACATTGAAAGCAAAAGAAAAAGCAACACGAACCTCCTTTAACCTAAAACTAGGGTTTAAGTCAGGGTAAGCAGTGGCGGATCCAGAGGGGGGGTTCCGGGGGTTGGAACCCCCCTTTTTTTTGGACGATCAATGCATTTGAATGGGGACATATAGTTGGAACCCCCCCTTTATCCTGGGTTGAGAACCCCCCCTTTTTAAAATGGCTGGATCCGCCCCTGGTAAGCAAATATAAGAATTAATTTTCATTTTGCATTTATATATAAGGTCTGTTAAAAAAATCTAGTTTGATTATTGCACACTAAAAAATTAAATCAAATTTATAAAATCTATGAAGTCGATGTCCAGAAGTTTTTTTCCCTGGAAAATGCATCGTTTTAAAAAAAGACTTTACTACAAAATTATTAAATTTAAATTTACCTGCGTACGTTGTTTTATTTAACGCCATTTTGTCCGAGGTTATAGTTGTCTTTTTGACATTGTTTTACATCCCCCTTTTTTATATATATTAATTTTGTATTTATATTGTGTCATAGATCAAATTTATTCGTTCAGTGTATGTTTACTTGTTTTTGTTATTATGTCTTTTTGATCGAATTAAGCCATTTCAATTGATATTTTATAGTGTGTCTTTCTATGTTGTAATGTTACACTACTGTTTCAGGTTAGGGTGAAGGTTGGCGCCTGTTAAAACGTTTAAACCCGCTGCATTTGTTTGCACCTGTCCTAAGTCAGGAACCTGTTGTTCAGTGGTTGTCGTTTGTTGATGTGGTTCATAAGTGTTTCTCGGTTCTCGTTTTTTATATAGGTTAGACCGTTGGTTTTCCTGTTTGAATTGTTTTACACTAGTCATTTTGGGGCCCTTTATAGCTTGCTGTTCGGTGTGAGCCAAGGCTCCGTGTTGAAGGCCGTGCTTTGGCCTATAATTGTTTACTTTTTACACATTGTGACTTGGATGGAGAGTTGTCTCATCGGCACTCATACCACATCTTCTTATTTCTATTTAGACCTTAATTTTTTGTTTAGAAAATAATCACAATCAAACCTGACTTCAATATCCTGGAATCAATTTGATTACACCTTTTGTGGCGGGAAACGATTGATTGCTTTTTCCCGATGTCCAGTGTCATATAATTCATGCTCTGACAATTTGCTTCTTCGAACTATATTAATTGTTTAATGTTCAAAACCACACATTTAAGTTAAAATGACAGTTCATTCGCAGAAACTAATCAAAAAAATGAAAACGTGGTATATTCTTCACCGCAGCGTAATAACTTTCTAACCAAGAAGACGAAAACGACTTAACATATAGTTATGGGAAAGAAACATGAATACCGAATATGATTACAATATGATATATAAGTGATGAGTAACTAGTACATATTTTTTTTATTAATTAGGCAGTGACATTGACAGTAATAAGGAAGTATATTCAATTAAACAAACCAATACATTAGGTATAGGTGATTCATACCAATTGTTTACATTATGGCAACACTTTCAGTAGTACGAATTACTTCCTTGTTAAACTCCAACAGTGATTCTTTATTTTGGAGAAGTACAATTATTGTTGTAAAATGAAGCTGCATATTTACTCATCCTGTCTGTGTTTGTGAAATATTTAGGACTAGTAAAAAAATGCAAAGCATGTCATTATTTATTAAATCCATTGTTATTCCATTACATTTGAAAATGATATTCAGTCCTTAATATGAAAGACCCATGTTTTGTTCTCACTTCATTTAGGCTGTCTTTTATTTGATAAAGCAATGAAGTAATGATGTAATTTTATTGCACTGAGTTATAATTTGATTTGGCCTATTTATAAAGAACACCGGCTACTTCTAAAGAAAATAAAATCTATCCTAATTTGTATGATTTTTGTATAAAATTTATATATTTCAAAGTTTCAAATCTTTCATAATACGTTATACCTATTTCGTTGCACACAGCACGTATTCCAAAAGCAAAACCCATAAAACATTAATGTGCATCTAAACAGGAATGACAAAAGTAATACTACAAAATTATTCTGTAAACCACATTCTCACTTCCTACAGGAAGGCATATGTTGTCATGTCAGGAATTGTAACGTAGGAAGTCACAATTCTTTTACAATTATTACATAACTTCTACACTGAAAATAGGACTTTAAGTTTTTTGTGTTTATCATTCTACACATTTTGCAAAGTCACTTTTAGTAAGTTGATCCGAATTATTGTTGAAAGATTTCGCTGATAAACGTATACAAGACTCACTTTAGCATGTAATATGGTTAAAAGTATCTTACAAGAGGCTTCTAATTATACACAACCAGCAAAATATGATACATAACATATTTACGTGACATTGCAGAATACAATAATGCAAATTCGAAAGATCGAAAAAGTACATTGAATCTAAGTCTCTTTCCTCTTGCAATATAATAAGAACCTTTGACTACATTACCCTTTACACAAGTATTCCCCATTCCAAACTAAAAGACATATTGAAAGAATTGTTCCTGCTTTGTTTTATAAAGGAAAAAGGCCAACGAGATACAAGTATCTTGTATGAGCGAGGGATATATTGTACTATGTAAAAAATCATTCAAACAAAACAATTTCCGAAACTGATATTATCACGATACCTGAATTTTTGATTGACAACATATCTATTACATTTTAAAAGAGGACGTTTTTTTTTTCAACAAACAATCGACATTCCCATGGGAACCAATTGTGTTCCTCTTCTTGCCGACTTGTTCCCTTATTCATATGAGGCTGACTTCATACAAGAGCTGCTAAGGAAGAATAAAAAGAAGCTAGCATTATCCTTTAACTTCACGTTCCGCTATATAGTTGATGTCATCTCAATAAAAAATTCAAAGTTTGGTGACTATGTTGAACGTATCATTCCCATCGAACTTGAAATAAAGGATACAACAGATACAGTTAAGTCTGCCTCATATCTTGACTTATATTTAGAAACTGACAATGAGGGTCGGTTGTGAAAAAAACTTAACGACAAAAGAGATGATTATAGCTTCCCAATTGTGAACTCTTCATTTTAATGTAGCAACATTCCAGCAGCACCTGTATATGGAGCATATATATCTCGTAGTTGTGGGTATTCCAAAGCTTGGATTTCCTTGATTGAGGGTTGCTGCTTACAAGGAAGTTATTGAACCAAGAGTTCCATGTGGTGAAGTTGAAATCATCCCTTAGAAGAGTTGGTTGACCGTTATGGAATAAAATTGAGAATGGAAATGGGGAATATGTCAAAGAGATAACAACCCGACCAAAGAGCAGAAAACTGCCGAAGGCCACCAATGGTTTTTCAAAACAGCGAGAAAATCCCGCATCCGGAGGCGGGTTTCAGTTGGCCCCCAAATAAAAATGTGTACTAGTTCAGTGAAAATGGACGTCATACTAAACTCCAAAACATATAAATGAACTAAAATTAAAAAAACATACAAGACTAACAAAGGCCAGAGTCTCCTGACTTGGGACAAGTGCAAAAATGCGGCGGGGTTAAACATGTTTTTTTAGGTCGCAACCCTCCCCTTATACCTCTAGCCAATGTAGAATAAACAAACACACAGCAATACGCACAGTAAAACTCAGTTTAAAAGAAGTCCGAGTCCGATGTCAGAATAGGTAACACAAGAAACTGGAATATCTATTTCACAGATGACGACGGATATGTTCCAATTGTTGTAATCACAATCCCGTCCTCTTTTTCCTCGAATTTGACTTATTACCGGATTTGTACTTACACGAGCAACACGCCGTGGGCCCTATGTAGAGGAGGATCTGCTTATCCTTCCGGAGCACCTGAGATCAACCCCGGTCTTTGGTTGTGTTGTGTTAATCAGTCTCTAGTTTTCTATGTTGTATTTTGTTTTTTGTTGTTTGTCTTTTCGTCGTTTTTGCATTTTTTGCTATATGTCATTGTCAGTTTGTTTTTGATTTGAATATCCCTTTGACATCTTTCGCCTCTCTTTTACAGATATATCATAAAAATCTTAATAACGAACATGCACCTAATAAGACAAACACACATTTTAATTGTCAAATTAAACTGTTAGAGTATAGAATTTGCTGCATAGCTTTACATGTCTTATAATTTAATTGCAATGATTTAAAAAGGTAACACCAAAGCGGAATTCCCCAGAACATGCAATTAGCTACATGTGTAAAATAATAAACACAAGTCCTATTTTCAGGGCGAAAATTATGTAAAAATTGCAACAGATTTGTAACTTTCTACGATAGAAGTTTTTGACACGACAACGTATGTTCGTTTTATGCTTAGAAAGTGAAAATGTGGTTTTTATGATTATGTTTAATGTTGGGAAGACATTGTTTACTATCAAGGTTACCACAGATCATTGAATTTATTATTATTGTTGTTACATTCAAATGTGGTCTACATTCGAGCCACGTTCTGTTTGTTGGAACTCTGTTCAATAATAACCACTACATATTCTCACGAATATAAACAATTCTTTAGAATGACATATAAAATTATGGTTTTGTACAATGATATATTTTTGTTTGGATAACAGAGTTATAATCATACATTTTGCACGCTTCATTATTACAAGACATGCATTCAGGATAATTTGTTAAGACAGAGATTCAAAATGTAATTTATGTTTTATACTGTTGTGCTCTACTGTTTATTATAAGATGTTGGCATAAAAAAATCGTTTGATCCTATATAACATATAGTTTTTGTCATAAATTACTCCCTTATTTTTTAAAAGCTATTTGAATTTACTCTTCTCCATCTACAGAACTCCATTGGAAATGAGATGCTTACTTTCATGGGTCATCCTTGGGTTAAGGCATTAAATATACTTAATATCACATCCATTACAACATCTTAAGATTTTATCTAGCTATGTATCAAAATGTAATTTCCATTTGTATTTATTGCCTTTACCTGAATAAATATTAAAATAATTATTATAGAGCACTGAGTTAAGCATAAAATCAAATGGAGAAAAGGTTCCATCTTAGTGCAAGAAGCATTCTTCCTCCAATCATTGACTGAATGATTAATGTTCTATACCAAACGCCCTTGTCACATATTGATAATTTTACATGTACTTTATATAACAAGGAAATCTATTGACATAACATATCGGTACAGTTTAGATGCAAATGATATTAACAATACTCTACTGTTATGAAAAATTCAAAATATTTTACACTCTGTTTTCTGAAGATAATGTAAAGTACATGTAATGTGTAAGATTGGTTTGATAGTCATTGTTTTCATGGAATCATTAATTATGAATTATGACACGGAAAAGGATCAAGTTTCAAAACACGAATAATTTCTTTTAGTAAACCATTTTTTTAGCCTGCATATATTGAATATGAAAATAAGGTGATGTGGTATGATTGCCAATGAGACAACTATCCACTAGAGTCCAAAAGACAAGCATGTAAACAACTACAGGGCAATGTACTTCCTTCAACAACCAGCAAAACCAATATCGTATCAGTAGCTATAAAAAGTATGACAAAATGTGAACAATGCAAAAAAGAAACCCATTTGCTTGATTTATTGAACTCATAGGAACAAGAGCACCGATTTAAGGAACGATACGTACAATATGCAATAGAGAGGCGAAAGATACCGAAGGGATAATCAAACTCATAAGTGACAATGTCATGGCAACAAAAACCAAAAGACAAACAACAGTGTAAAAAACACAACATAGAAAACTAAAGACGGAGAAACACGAACAACACCAAAAATCGAGGGTGATCTCAGGTGCTCCGGAATGATAATCAGACACTGCTCTACGTGTGGCAACTAACGTGTTGCTCATCTAAGTACAAACCCGGTGATAAATCTAATTCGGTATGAAAGAAGACGGATCGTGGATACGATCATTGGAACATATGGGTCGTCATCTGTGAAACAAATATTCCATAACGGTCAACCAACTCGTGATGGCGTCCGTAAAATTTTCGAAGGGTGATTTCAACTTCACTTCTTGGAACTCTTGGTTTAAAAGCTTCCTTGTAACTGCAATGTTTATTCATGCTTAAACAATATTGGAGCTAACTTAATGATATATACATTTTGAGACACCAACTGAACAACACCAGGGGCTCTTGAGTGTGTTGCTTGTTTGGTCATACACTGCCTTTTTTTTTCTGTTATCAAAACGATTTTTAACAAGAAGCTTGAAACTTGAAGACGAAACCACGCGATCATTGCAACTTCATTTGATCCACAAAAGAGGATAAAGTACATTTACTCAAACCAAACACTGAGATTGAAACAATTAACTTGCAGATAACTGACATTTGTTACTATAGTTTATTTTAAGATTTTGACATTCTGTAAAAATCGTGGGTCTTCAATTGAGTCTTTGACCGCTGTTATTTCCATAGGTTAAACAGTTCAAAATCTGCAAAACCGAGGGAAGGAAATTCTAATCGTTAAACTATGTACTTCAAAAGAAAATTTAAAAATATTTTTAGTATTAAGTGTCTGTTTTGAATATGTTTATTCTACTTAATATTTAACATAAGAAAACTTTTAGGTTGATATAATCCCAGTGATGATTTAAAAGATATTCTAAACTTATTTTACATGTCAAAGCCCACACGAAAGTAAAGTTTACTGATACAAGTTCAAACTATTACAGAGGCTTTGTGATTGGTAAGAGCTTAGCCTAGTATTATATGTAAATCGTACCCAGTTCTCTAACTTATTTTGATATGACCTATTTACTTATTTTCTACATAAAGTACTACTTGGATTTCGAAACATTTTTTACCGGCAAATGTATGTTATTTCATGAACAAAAATTCAAAAGAATTTCATTTTCCCGGAATTTAAAAAGCGTTTTGATATTTAACCATCCTGCGCCAAATATTTCATAGTCAGGATGCTCGAAGTTTGAAAAAAATATATGTTGTATAAAAGTTTAAACAGATTAATGAACTTTAAATATATTTTGTCTCTAAGTTACCCAATGCAGCCATTCACGGGGACTGTCCTTATTCAAAGAAAATATATCTTTAACGTTTAGGGAGTACATCTCCAACTGACCTCACCCACCTTGACCACCTTTGAATTGATACGGTATCTTTACCCTGCATTTGTGTTTGGAATATAATTAGCATCGCAATAACTTGATTACAATTACAATAAGGTGAAAGATGTTAATTGAAGGCATGTTCATCTGTTTTAAATGTGTACCATATCGCCTGTATACGGTCATATATTGTTCTTTGCTTCCATAACTTTCATAATTGATTTACTTCATACGTTAAGGCTTGTTATTTCTTTAACTTCTGAGGTACATGTATAAGTAAACAAGTCCCCATTCTGATGGGTACGTGTTGCCAGCGTATTCAGCAGCTAAGTACAAGTGCTATTTTGTATTTTGTATTCTGAAAGCAATATGTATTATAATTAAATCATTTCACTTTAACACTTTTGAGTTAACGAAGGCCAACGCCTTCTGATTAAAAATAATACCCATTGTTTACTGGTTTTTTTGTGTCCTTTGTTCAAATATTTTTTGTAAATTATTTTAATATTTTTTGAACATCACAAATTTCAATTCACATTCAGTTTATATAAATGAAGTTTAACAAAGATAAACCCAATTGTTATGGCAGAGATGGTTTAACTTCACATCGCCAAATGAAAAAAAACCTATCATGATGTTTTTTTCTTATCACAAAAACAAGACAAGATGCATGTGTTTAATATTTAAAAGAAACACTTTACCTTTTGTACGTCTGGAGCGCTTGTCTGGATTTACATTTTGTACGTCTGGAGCGCTTGTCTGGATTTACATTTTGTACGTCTGGAGCGCTTGTCTGGATTTACATTTTGTACGTCTGGAGCGCTTGTCTGGATTTACATTCATGAGGAACGCTCAAACTGAAGTAGAACTGTGAGCCATTGCTCACTTTAAGTATTCGGTAAAAGGTAAGCTGACGAAAACTGAACCTGAAAACGCATTACAAGCTTATGCATGTATACATGAAGCCTAATAGCAAATTTCAATAAGCTCTTATTTGTACTTCCGTTGAAAATGCGACGAAAATTTCATATATGGCCTGTATGTGTTAGAATAATAAATAATTTCGATAAAAAGAAGTTGATGAGCGATGAATCTGAAACCGCGTCACACGATATAGCATGTTGACATGAAATCTGATAAGACATTTTAGGAAACTATTATTTGCAGGTTCCTAGAAAATGTGACGTAAATGTTATACACGGCCATTATGTCGAATATATAAGTATTCGTTAAACAGAAAATTGATTAGCGATTGTAGTTATTGAGAAAAATGCAATGGAAATTTAATGGGATAGTTTTGACCTATTTGTATTAAATTTTAATCCACGTTTGTGTACTGCTGGTCAGGTTTTTCTACTTCTTAAATACTGAAATTTTGGATGACCTTGATTCATCACTTGAGTTCCTATGCAGAAAGTATGTTTGTCTTTCGCACATGAACTTCTCTAATCATACAGTAACATCCATGCTTAGGAGGGCCGTTTGGATGTCGGGATGTATAAATACACAGTCACGTATATGATCAGAATGGAGACGTAAATCCGATGCTTTGTGTAGGAAATAAACCACGTTCTCTGCACGGTAAAGTCTCCTTGCAACAATTCTTTAAGGATTCTGTAAGTTGTTTGTTGCAAGGAAACTATATGCCCCTTGCCTTCATACCTGTTAGCCCACTGTTCTAACAGAAACTTTACCTTTTGGATTTATCGTTATTTTGTTCTTGTCCTTAATATGCATGAAATATATGCCACTGGACATTGAGCAAACAGCTATCAAGGCAAGAATTATTTAAGAATAAAACAAGATATGATACATAAACTTATGACACAAACTTGACAAAATAAAGCAAAGGGACGGAGCTTGTATTGCTGTTTAAGCTACATTGCTTATTTCAAACTCTAAGACTTATACTACTCCAAATTACTTAGAATATGATAATGATGTAACATAAAAGAATGATTGATACTATTGAACTTCATTTCATTAAGCTGTAGACGCATGTTTTTACACATTTGACACCTTTTTATGTTGTGTGTATAACAAATGAGTAATCGGTATACTAAACGCCCCTTGTTTTCATGTCCTGTTTATGTTAGTTTGCACTTTACTTAACAAGGAGTCTATTGAAATAAAACATCAGTACACATTAGATGTAGTGATCAAAATCAATCAAGTAAAGTATTGCAAAAAGGTGCTTTTATGTTTTCTATCGTATTGTAAAGTACAGGTTTTAGCCACAAGAGTTAATTATTTCTTTAAAGTACTTTCATTCTGTTAATAGCAATTGGAACAAAGAGTTGACTTAATTTGTAGAAGTTACATAAGAGTATTCGAACACTTATAGTACAGCACAATTCTTTGATGCCTTAACAGTTTTTTTTTATAAGATCAGATGTAGCAAGGATAGTATGTAGTATATCACTTATATGTGACCTACCGAATTATACTTATCACCGGGTTTGTACTTACATGAGCAATACTACGGGTGCCACATGTGAGGCAGGATTTGCGTACGCTTCCGGAGCACCTGTGATAAATCACCCCTAGTTTTGTTTTAAAGGGGTTCGTGTTGCTCTTGCTTTAGTTATAAGTGTTGTTCTTTGTGTTTTTATAATTTTTAAATGGTTTTGAAGTTTATGCCGGTAACAGTCTCGTCCATCCTTTGTCATGGAAAAACTGTTTCAGTTTTAAAATTTCACATTCGGTCAAGTGTCAGGATTAGAAAATTTTACCGATGGTTTAGAATTTGGTGATGTCTTAGGGTTATATAAGAGTCAATTACCAACCCGCTATTGCGTGATGTCAAATCATTTTATATAACTTATCAACGTATTTAATAGGAGTCACATGTGAAGCAGGATCTGCTTTCCTTTCCGAGGCACCTGAGATCACCCCCAGTTTTTGGTGGGATTCGTCTTGCTCAGTCTTTAGTTTTCTATATTATGTTTTGTGTTTGTCTGTTTCTTTTCTAGCCATGGCGTTGTCAATTTGTTTTTGACTTATGAGTTTCGATGTCCCTTTGGTATCTTTCGCCTCTCTTGAATAAATGTTTTAAGTTTAGTGGTAGATTTATTATTTATTTTACCCGCCGTGGCGCAAAATTTATAGCGTGGTGATTTTGAACAGGTAAAGTAATTTTGAGACATGTTTTGTGGAAGGAGTTATTTGTCATTTTTATGGTATTTTATAGATTTTCTAGGAAGCACAGTTTTGTTTGAAATTTCCTTGAATTAAACTGGTCATACAGCAACAGATTCTATGTTTTTTTGTCTTTTGTTCGTGATTTTTTTTGGCCATGGTGTCGACATTTTGTCTTCGACTAATGAGTTTGCATATCCCTTTTGTATGTTTCCACCTCTCTTTCAATAAAAGATTTGGGTTTTTTGTCCAATATTTTGTTCTTTTTAAACCAAAGGAATAAATGATAATCAGTTATTAAAACGAATGAGTGATTGTAATGAAACTTTATTTGAACTACACTACAGCAACAACTAAATCGTTAATGAAAACAGCAATATAATCTAGGATTGCACATAGAAACGGTTGGTATTTTGTCATTTGCTATTCATCCCCGAGTCCATCATATGTTCTTTCCGCATTCGGCATCAATTACTTCTGCATCAATTCTTGTATTGCAATTTTCTGAAAAAGAAATAATCATGTATCGTTTAATATACATGAAAGACGTATACTTATTTGTAAATTGTTTTAATTTAAAGTGGATTCAACACAAACAGTACACGCATTTAATTGCATACTTCGTTTAGTTATGTTGCGCTGGAGTAGTTAAATAAAGTATGTACATATTTATAATATATCAACCAATAAATCTATCTCCTAGTCAACAAAGATTATTTAAATGTTATTGATATCATGTAAAGTTTTTTCTTCACATTTATTAGCTTATTTTTCAAATATGTCTTATCATGATGTGCATTTCAATATGTCAAAAGCTGCATTTACTTTAGTTTACACATTGTTTTAGATTCAAATTATTGTACTTACTAGCAATGTAAAAAAAACATCGAACCAGACTGTTTGTTGCCTCTCATTTGACAAGGTTCTGTTAACTCCATTAGTTTTTTTTTTTCTTGCTACTCATCCAACTTGTATGCTGAGTACTTGCTTTAAACCCACACTGTTTATTTATTCCTCAATCGTACCACATAGCCAGAATGAGACATATGTGTTTTCATGAATCTAACTCTTTAATTTCTGTGTCGTCCTCCGACATAATTGAACTGCTACATTCACTAGAAGTTTGACTGCTGAGTGAAAGTGAAGACATACTTTTATCCAACTGGCGTGAGCTGTCTTTTAGATAATTTGTACTGTCATCTAAAGAATCTTTACTGACACCATAAAGTCTTTTGTTTTTCAGCTCCTCGATTGTTTCATTCAGTGTCAGTAGCTGTCTCATTAAGGAGAGATCTTGATCGACAAGGGAAGTCTGTAAAAATAAATAAACGATGCTTAGGGCGTTACATTTCTTGCATGTTTTTCACTATCAAAGCTACATGTCAGAACAAATCTGTTATGAACAATTTCCTTCTGAGTATAAAATATTTATATTTATGAAACTACATATGGATAGATGTTACTTGTCATACTTGTGCAAAAAGCAGTGTTATGTCAAGTTAAAACACTTACCATTTCTTGTCGTAATCTTTCCATTGCTGCTGACATAGAAGTCTGTTTTGGTTTTTCTCTATTCTGCTCTAATTTCCTCTTAAAACTTTCACTTGCTTCCACTCGATTTAGATAGTAAGATCTACAGTTATTTTGAAAATCAACTGACTCTTCATATTTATCTATTGACTGAACTGCTGTTTGATCACTAGTATTCCTCACGTCCCAAACCATTTTGAAAAAGGCAGTTGAATATTTTGTTACAAACTGTAATGTATAGTGTGAATAATAACACTCTTCATACCTTTATATACATGACGTCCCCGAGTCGCGTTATGATTGGCTACAACAATACAAGCTACGCTGGAGTAAATCTGCTTAATAATGGTATACATTTAAAATTCAAATGATTCTGATTATTCAGAAGATTATCTAATATTTTAATAAAATTTATTTGCATGAGGTCTTGTTTGTTAATAGATGTATTAAGATTCCACATTGTTCTGATATAGATAAAAGCCAAAGGAGGTATACTGTATAGAAATTCATAATTAATAACACGTTAGATCCTTTAACAAGACCAAAGTTAATCTCTGTATCAAAATAGATGCAAGTGATTCTTCCACATTTGGAACAAAAAGAGATGTGGGGTATACATTGATAAGTCAACAACTAAGACAAAACATGACATGTAGATATAGCACATATGTTCTAATTTTGTAGCTATCTTTTTACGCGTTTTTCTTATCTGTTATTTCTTTGTTGTTTGTGGTAGGAAGCCATTTAGTCATACGAATTAATTCATAACAAGTCTAAAAACCTCGGGGAATTTGTCAAAGCAGATGAAAATATACTGCTTGGGTAGGAAAACTTTTTACAAAGGAACTATAAATACAGGAACCGCTATCAGATGCAAATGTTGCAGTACGTTTATAAATAGGATGCTAAAGTCTCTACTAAATGTTTTCACAATCATACTTTGCTTTATCTTCGTATTCAAATGTAATCGTATATTATACTGTAAACTTTGATGAAATTTTATGTGGGGTATGAGACAGCAACCCAACAACATAAACACTAAAATACATCTAGAGCGCATCATAAAGTTTTCTGCAATTAGTGTCTAAACAATATGCCAATGTCTTAGTCGTCCAAAGTCTTATTAAAGTTGTAAATAAAGTAAATAGAAACAATCTGACATGATAAGTTTTCCTTAAATTTTCTAAGATTTTTTTTATTTCCACCAGCTTTGAATGTGTGTGCAATGGTGATCAAACGTAAGGAAAAATAAGGAAAACTTAGTAAAGTTTCAAGTCAAATTATTTTCATAGTGCATTAGTAAAACGTTAATGATATATGCCGCCAATATAAAACAACGTAGCTATAATAGAAAAACATAGTCTTGTGTATGTATAGGTACGGAAATGCACAAACGTAACGTGGCGGAAATGCACAAAAGTACGGAGATGCACAAACGTACGGAAATGCACAAAAGCACGGCGATGCACAAAATACATTTGATCGTAAGTTTTCTTCTCCGTTAATTCTAGCACAGTGATATATTATTAAGGTATATATAAGTGATCTTAATATGTAGTTATCAATGACACTCTCATAAATCATTGAGGCGACTGATAAATACAAAATTTAGCTTTATCATCAAAAAAAATATACCTTTAACGTTATAAATATTTCTAATGGGAACATTATATGATTGAGGATAATATTATATTCTTATAGTTTTATTCAATTTTATATAAATTCCATTTAAAATATGTGCATCAATCTTATTTAATAGAGCTTGTTATTTTTTTTTTTTTTTTTTTTGCGATCTGCTGGGTAGTGTCATAAAATTGTTTGTCAGTAAACCGTATTCAGTGTAATTTTTTCCAATATCATTCGATGCATTTATCTGGGAAGAAGGAGACGAGCCAATGCAGAATTTAACAGCCGCACTTTTTTTCATTGGCAGTTTCAGATCAAGTAACTGTACATATGTAACTGAAATGATAAATAAAGTAACAACAAACTCAACTTACAAAAATATTAAATTACCAACTGAAAGAAAATACTAGTTGTTTACATCCTTTTTTTTTTTTTTTTTTTTTATATATCTTTTTCTGCATAGTTGTCTCATTGGCAATCATAACACTTCTTATGTTTATTCTTTAAATGTAATTTCCCGAATAAAATACATTTATATTATATAAAGCTCTGGAAAAAAATATACGAAATAATGGAGTTAAAGAGGAAGTGAGCGGGGAAGTATATTTGGTATTCCAGTAAATATATATTTTGCTCTAGAAAAAAAAAAAAACAATAAATTAGAATTCAGAATTTACAAACATGAAATATAGGACAATATTAAATATCTGTACATCAAGAACGACTACATCACTGAAAAATATGTTGTCAAAAAGAACTTGTTACACAAAAGTTTGTCGTCTGTAGAGGAGACGCGATTCAACTCTTTTACAAACTATACTTTTGATGCACTTTGCACGGTAGCTGTCTGTGGTGGAAGGTGCAATTTGATAAGACACAAAAACAAATAACAGAAGTGAACAAAATGACTAGAAGGAAATTTAGATAATAAATGTTCGTTAAAATCTAATTCAATATGATAACCACATTACAAATATAAATGACTTTAAAGAGACGTGACACTAAATAGAAAAATAAAAAATCAATTAAAATGTCTCAGCAATTGAAAGTTTTGTATCATGTTAAATTTGTTTTGGCTGTATTGTTTACTTGTGTATTTCCTGAAACAAATAGTAATTGTGGTTAATTTTGTGCATGATATTACAAGAAAGGAGACTATATGCTTTGACGATTTACATGTAGTGTCAAGGAATTTTCCTTGTCCCAAGATGATACGTCTCGCTTTGTCGGAACATTAACTGCTGAGTTGGCGTTAATGATACATGTTGCGGTCGAATGTTCTGTCTTTGAACTGTTTGTTTCCTATATTGCTATTAAGTCAACGTTCGAATGGGAATAGACTTTTCATTTTGTTACATCAATGCATTTGAGTATCTGTGCATCCGTAGCACTTTTGTGTTTTATAACATAAATTTTCATCAAACATGTAACAGTGTTATAATACTCGAATATTTCCTCGCCCCTGCATTGTAAATCACTTGCAACTCCGAAATTGTACCATAAATATAACTCATAAATCACATCACGACCCGTATTTACTGATAACGATAACGTCACATAATGGCATGGTCTGGAGCTTCAGCTGGACATCAGACATGACAATGTACATGATCATCCTATTCAATATCAGTATGATGCTGCTACGATTTGCATTGTGACACCTAGTGTGTTTTGTTGTTTTTTTTTTTTTTTTTTTTTTGTATATCTTAGTGCAGTGCTACAAATTTATGAGATTGAACAGTATCTAAGTAGGTTCAAAGACAATATGTAAGACAAGTATTTGGTCATTAAAGAGTTTTTTTCATAAACCCTTCATCCAATGGCACGATATTGTTCACAGCCTGTGTAATTTGGTTTAATTAAAGTTTAAGATCTCGTTATGGTATAATGAAAAATTGCCATTCTTAATAGATGTCTGTTGTCACTTCCACCCAAAAGACCGCAATATTTAAGCAACCAGTGCAGAATTTGGTAACAGAAAATTACTATATGATATATACTATGTTGTTGTCTGTTCTGTGGTCGGGTTGTTGTCTCTTTGACAAATTCCCCATTTCCATTCTCAATTTTATTACAAAATTATATACTGTCATTGTTTAAACAAAGGTACGATGTAACTGACATATAAAGTTATTGGTATTGGTCTAAATCTTTGGTCATAAAAATAACTGAAGGACAAACATAAACTGCAACGTTAATATGACATAAAACCTACAATCGTAAGCCCTCCGTACTTTTCAATGACTTATCGCTTTACAGATGTGGTAAACGATGGTATGAATATCCAACTGATAACCTTTAAAGTCTTTTAATAGGTTTAGGATTGCTTAAAAGTGTTTCTCTGAATAGGTAAAATAAATATATGTGATTTCTTTTTGAATTCTCTTTTTGATCCGCGAATAAATATATATACATATCGCTGATTTTATCAGACCTCCTGCAAGTTTTATCAAAAGAATAAATATTTATATTGTATTTTAAAAACTTTTTATTTGTGATTTAGCACATTTTACTCCTTTATAGGTTAAATGTTCGCAATTTGTCTTATTGAATACAATAATAATTTACTTATGTGCTTGTATGGCTTTGAAAATTAGTAAGGTGTAAATAAATATAATTTGATAATGATACACTAGAAATAATTTGTTTAGAAAGAACTTGACTTTACTATTTTGATATTTATGCCCTTACGTTTTCTATACGACCCGTCTGGATTGATTTTCATAATTGATAGTTTCACATGTTTTCGATAAAACCCTCCATTAATCTACAACAGTAAAGGTACAGCTATTGAATAATAGTGAAAACTGTTATAAAAGTGCACAAAGACAAAGATACGTTTGGCTGTCACTTAATTAAACATTCGCGTGTAGATTTAAAAAAGAAAAGTGACCAAGAGACATTTACTAGTGTTATTATACTATACTAGAGATTTGTAGAACAAAAATACACACACATTATATAAAAAGCTAGACTTTTCTTCCAATATATTTTATATATATAAAAAAAAAACGAGAATATGAAACTGGGACTTATGGAAAACCTTAAAGAAAACATGTTCACCATATACGTATGTTTATCATTATTAAACGAACTATCAGATAACATAATTTCAAAGAATGAGACTAAACAATAACATAGATCAGAGTACGATGTAGGTCTATAAAGAAAGAAATCAAACAAAAAAAAAAACAGTTATTTGTCTTAAAATGGTATGTTTGATAAACTTTCAAAAATATAGACTTCTTTTTTTAATATCTGTTCAGTTTCCCGATATGATGAAAAAATATATTTGTTCCCTAGGTAGATAAACGAAAGTTCTTCATGTTTACTATTTTTAATCCGAAGTGCAAAATATTCTACATAATTATGGATATTAAGTAACAACAACCACTTCTACTTAGGCTGTCCTGTTTACAGTGTATTTCGAGTCAGTTGTTTATTTTATACTTTCGCAGAATAAATAACCACACACAGTACAGGTGTCTTTTATTTTACCTTAGTCATTATTTTCAAATTAAAATTCAGATCGCGTTGAAGAATCGCTGCGTCAACCTACCCGTCCTTTTAGCATATCATTAAGCTTCGTGGGGATGTTGACAGATAATAAAACTACCCATCCATATTATTAATAAAAATCATTATAAATAAGAGATATTCACATTTAAATAATTGAAAGGAAAAAAACTGACATAAACAACATGTTATTTGTGATTCCTTTAACTTACAAAGAACAACAGTATACCTTCCATTCAAATTAAGGATTGATAATATTTGTAAATTATGCAGAAGTACTTCGGTACATCAAACAATATAACAGAGAGAATTGCAAAAAAATATATACTACGATTACACAAGTAAAATTTCTTAGAAAACGTATTGATAAACTAAAATACTGTTATATCAGTAGACAAACATTATATATGAACTGCACATCAAAGTAAAGCATAACCTTTTCGTGTTTCTTCGGATTATCATATCTGGATTTTCCCTCATCAGGAACGCCAAAAGTCAAAAGTTTGGATAGCCAAAGTATAGCAAAATTTAACATAATGTTGGTTAAGTTTATAAAGCAACTAAACACGACAGTTTTTACCTTTTTAGTAACTCTCATACTGGACATATTTTTTTTTATGATTTTTCGTTATATTTTTTTCTAGTTGTTGTGCTGGAGTAATTTTTAAAGTTCTTGGTCATTAATTTTCCTTGTCTGTATTTCTATTCGATGTTTCCTTAGTTTAGATGGCCACAATTTGGACATTCGGAACTACAATGAATAAAACGTTGCAGAAATAAAACAATCGAAAAGCACAAAACAGAAAAGAAAAATCAAGGCTCAGGAAGCAGAACTAGGAATTGAGATACATATACACCGTAAATTATAAATATTTTGTATCCGTATTTCTTTTAACATCGAAATAGCCAGAGGCAAAGTACTGTTGTACCTGAATGGTGAAAAACTTAGTTCTAAGCGATCCCACTAAAGCGCTAATTTGAGCTATGTTATTTGCTAAATAACGACAACACTTCATCTGTGCACAGAAGAACACAGATTTGGGGTAACATCAACAAATTTAGAACTGAATTGGACAAAGAAAGCATACAAATATTGTTCTCAAATCGTACTTTCTTGTTTATTTGACCTGTTGATACTAATTGTAATGCTTTTTGTTATTTAATGTTATTCAGGGTTATATCTGGTCTATATACCATCTTTGATAAGTGTTTGGTACTAATATAAATTTCCACTTCGTACTATGAACATCAAAATTATTTATTTTGTTAAAATATTTCCTTTCTCTATTGTAACTGTATACGTATACCTAACAACAAAATTATTTTATTTACCTGTGTTTAAAGTTATTGCAAATGGCTGATATTTTGTTCGATCATATTGTTTTTCTTAAATTGTTTAACATTTCATACCGATATAACATGTTACTTTTATTATTCTTCCTTAGTTTATTTATTTTGAATTTACATTGTATCATAGGTCAAATTTATTTGTTCAGTGTATGTTCATTGGCGTTAATATGTCCTTTGATTGAGTTAAGCTATTTCAGTTGATATTTTATAGTGTGTCTTTCTATGTTGTGATGTTACACTATTGTTTCAGAAAAAGGTGAAGGTTTGGTACCATTAAAACGTTTAAACCCGCTGCATTTGTTTGCACCTGTCCTAAGTCAGGAATCTGATGTTCAGTAGTTGTCGTTTGTTGATGTGGTTCATAAGTGTTTCTCGTTTCTCGTTTTTATATAGATTAGACCGTTGGTTTTCCTGTTTGAATGGTTTTACACTAGTAATTTTGGGGTCCTTTATAGCTTACTGTTCGGTGTGAGCCTAGGCTCCGTGTTGAAGACCGTACTTTGACCTATAATGGTTTACATTTATAAATTTTGACTTGGATTGAGAGTTGTCTCATTGGCACTCATACCACATCTTCTTATATCTATTATAGCTTGCCCGACAATTTCATTAATTTCATAGAAACAATGCAAACATTTAGAAAACCATAGGGCACATAAAAAAATCTGTTAGATAACTGAATAAAATAATGTAAGAATATGGCAAATATTTTGGATGGACTGCATAATGATTTCTCGCTAATTAAAGACTCAAGGTGATTAGGCTATAGATATGTAATCATCATGCCGTCCTTCACTATTATATTTGTGTGTGTTTGTACGTTTGTTCTGTAAAAATTTTATTGTATAAAGTAGTTAACATAGTGTTAATTCAACAAGAAATGGAAAATGTTCTTGATTGAAGTAAAAGTGGGTCGTGCGTGTTAATAATCATGAATCTTTTCTTTAAAACACATAGGCTAATATATCTATAAATACAATAACCACGAGAATGCTAAATCAGCAGATTGTTTTTATTGATGTTTTTTTGTTTGCCCTGACAATGTAATTACAATTATTCACAATGACAAACTTATTTACAAGAGTGTAGCCATGCATTTTCATAAATGATTACTTAATAAAAAAAATGTGTTACATAACAAACATACACACACTCACGTAAGAGTGAAGGACAGCATACACATTTTGAAAATAGAAAAATTACCATTGCTATCGTTTATCTTACTATACAGATTGAAATGGCTATTTTTAAATTTGTACTCATTGTTCACATTTGTCTCGAGAGACTATTCTTATCTAAATTTCTCAACATTTCTTAACATTTCATCGATTGTCTTAACTTGCACATTCAATCCTCCTTAAAGTATTTCTATGGTTTGTAAGTCCACAAGTCAAGAAGCCAGCTGCAGGTTGAAATTTGACGGTTTTGGTCGTTTTGATATGCCTTTTATGACTCGAGATTTTTGTCAGCAGCGGTTTTCATTGTTTCTTAAATTTTGTCTTTATGGAATTAGTTTTGGTGATAGATCTATTTTTATTCTGTGGCATTTGTGGTGATACGGCTTGCGTACTTTTCACCAAAATACTAATCTCAGCTAAATCCTTTATACACATTCAAACAAAGACCGGCTTCATACTCTATGGAATCGACTACATTCGTTTTGGCGTCCGGTCGTGTTCATATATATTTTATTTTTATTCTTTCATTTCCAAATATTTTGATATGCACTGTTGTGTTTTAACTTGTGTCAAAAATTAAAACGTGCGTGAAACACATTGTGGTTATACGAACATTTTCATAATTATGTACATTTATTTGAAATAAATCAATCCTGATATAAGATAATTTATTAGGACAAAAACTGATTTGAAACTGTAAACTTGAACAAAATTGAATATAGAGAAATTGGTTGTAAGCGTGATACATGAGAAAAATAACTAAATGAATGAAACCCATGCACTTCATTTATGAACATATATTAAATATAAAATCAACAGTAGTATATTGTTTGAAATGTTTTCTTTAACGTTAATTGTGTTTACGAAGTTTAATGTAATGAATTTAATTAAACAGGGTGTCAACTCTTTTATAAATTTCAGCGGAGACACACAAACAATGATATGTGTTGTTGTTTTTGTAATGACAGTATCACTGAGCGTAAACCTTATTTTGTAATGGAGTAAATATTCTCCCAAAAGAATAAGTCCATTCAAAACGTACCGAAGCAACTTTGACATGAATATTAACAAATAAATTAGTTTAATCCAGAGGACATTACAATTGAAATACACCGATTTGGCATAACCAAGAGGAGCACTAAAGACAGATATATCTCCTATCTTTTCACTCCCTACGTAGGGGGTCTATGAAATCGTTATGGCTAATGAAAGTCCTCTGTTGTTATAACAGTAGTATATATGTAATACTGGCCCAGATTGTTTTGTGAGTGACAGTATTATAAAGGAAGTAACAATACACAGCTGGTTTTACAATAAAATGTCAATTATGATGAAATTAAATTTTACAAGTCAGAAAAGGTAAATTCACTATTAGAAATAGTTGTGTTTTTGTTAAAGTTACGCCTTGGATATGTCCTCTACATTTCCCTTGTAAAGATAAACCAGAACATCATCACCACGCTATCATTTCATTCTTTTATATTTTCACGAATTTTCCTTTCACAAACTTTCCCCATCAAATCAACCGATATAAAATTATCAGAATAACTTCACTTACTTGTAACCTCCATAATAATATGAGAAGGAGATAACATATAACCTATACGATATGTCCTTATATCTTTACTGAATAAGGCTTTCAAATGTCATCTTTGATAGTAGAAATGACTTCGTGGAATTTTCCATCGATGACAATTAAAAGAATAAGTCTTAGAGTTTATCCAGAGTACAAGAATTCATATCTGTTGCGTTATTTGATTTGTACTGATTCTGAAAACGGATTGGTTGTAACTTATTTTTATGAACATCTAAAACAAATTAATGTTAAAATTTTACGGAAAAGAGAGAAAAACTATTCTGCCACTACCTATTCAAAGGGGATCTTTTGCATGTATATAAGTTCCCTCATAAAAAAGTGTTATTTGAAATTATATTCGGTATTTTGCATTATTTTATAGCAAGTTCTTTTCAAAACATTTTTAACTATATGAATCAATTTAGTCTGTGCTGATGTCTGTTTGCAAGACTATCACGGTTATGTAAATTTTTCAGGCCTTGAAACAGTTGTACTATATAACATATAACATATTAGATAATGTTTTGGATTTAATATAATAGGTGACTCACTTCATTATACAAACCTATAAATTATTATTTCTTTCCTGAAAGATGTCAATTGTTCATTAAAGATGCCATGTTTAAATGATGTGAAGATTTGTGACATTTTCTATATTTATTTCACTTAGTATTTGTAATTCATATCAATCAAAATATAAGCAGCATCATTTAAAACAAATCACTAACTGAAACATAATAAACTGTTTCGAGAAATTTCAGATGATGTCCAAATAACATGTAGACTGTTTCAAGTTGAAACACTTTTAGTTTTCAAAATAAGACAAAACATGATTATGTTATTAATATAATTCAGAGTATGAATTTTAGTATATTAAGCATGAATAGTTTTCAAGAAATGAGAAGAAAATCACACTTTATAATTTAGGTGCGTTCGAAGCTTTTTTTTTTAGATTTATCTTGACCAGAAACACTCGAATCCAAAACTTTCAATCGATGAATATATGAGTCTGTAGGATATGTGATGATATCAAGTAAGGCAATTGTAAATTGAAGAAAAACAACAAGCATTTAAAAAGAAATAAGAAAGCCAGTAAATTATCTCCCCCCGACAATCACGGAGTGCAAAGATTGAGCAACATCAACTCTAAACAGGTGTTTGACTTTCTTATTATAAACATTCTATTCGATGTTGTCGCGTCAAAATGTCGCAAATATCAATCATGAAAAATTATGTCGGATAGTTTCGTTTCAACTATGTAATTTCCGGTTGCAGGGCAACTAAGTTTTGTTGTATCGTTTATTTCATGGTCAATGGGTTACAACCTTTAAAGTAGTCAGTATACTTTAAACTATTGAGTGAAAGTACTTTATCTATTAAATTGAAAACTGTAAGAGTAAATCATGGCGGTAGCTTTGTTTCTTGTCTAGAACGACTTTTAAACAAAGAAAGAAAGAACTACCAAGAGAACAATAAAAAAATAAAAAATAAAAGAGAAAAAGTCAGCAATATGTCTACGAAAACTAATAAAAAGCAAGACGAACCCCACCAAAAATGGTGTGGCCTCGAGTGCTTAATTAAGGCAACAGTAGTAAACCAATGTTCAAATCTCTTAAATCGATAAGACAAATCCAGGTAGCAAACAACAACTTAGGGAATCGGAATCGCATGAACTCCAAACGGTGCGTCGCCAGATTAAGCATGCATTACCCACCTAGCGAATCCACACTCAAAATGTCAAAATTGTAAATAGGACACAAAAGGTAAAATTACAGATCAGAGGACTATTCTGATCTCTAAAGATCCTTGATCGCAAATACATGTCTCTAGAGAGTTAAGACATAGACGTACCGTAACGGTCAATCAATTCGTAATGTATTTGTAATAAGAAGTTATTTAGTGTCGGTTTCAGTCGTAATTCCTCGTAACTCTGTTGGAGCAGTTTTTTGTGTACGCAGTACACCCCTGTTTATTAGGTCTGTGAAGTGTGAATATGTACTAGCGTAACGTGTTGATTGAGATATGCGACAGCCATATGGTTGGACAGAGGGTATGTTACTGATGAGAAATAGAAAGTTGAAATCATCACGTTTGTCATAGATTCTAGTTTGAAATCGTCAATCTGTGTTAATATCAAGGAAAAGATCGAAGTAAGACATTTCTTCTTTAAACAAAACATGTCATTTGTCGACTATTCTGTTTTAAGAGAAAAAGTGATTGTGATGTCTTAACAATAAATTGCTATCAGTATGATGAATACTTTTCGCCAAAAATGCACAAACAACGGTATATAGCTCGGTCTTGCATGTTTTCAACTGAACATTTTTCAAAACTCTTTACATTTAGCCAAACAGCAATTACAAAAGTACTTCTGATGGACGATGCAACTACAGGTCTACTACACTATTGTTATCTATTAGATGAAGATTCTTTCAAATTTCTAAAGATTCAATGGGAAATGTCAAATTTAAGCACATTCAATTGTTAAGTAGTATTCAAATCGTAACAATTGTAAACTTTACAATTGATTTCCTTTTCGATAAGTTGATTATTATATATCTTCATTGGGTTGCTCATTTGCATTGTGTTGTTGATTTGCAAGTTCAGAAAAGGTGTTATGGGGAGTTTGGCGGATCATTATAAAACCCAACAACTTTAACTTCCCTATAAGTTAAAATTGTAAATAATTTTTAAGGATTATATTATTCTATTGATCAAGCGTTTATCTTTTAACAAAATAAACTTGAAATGTTTTTAGAAAAGTCTTCCTTGTGTAAAACATTTATCACCTGTTAAATAGAAGTGAAAGATACCAAAGGGATTACCAAACTGTAAAACGTATTACGAAACTCCTTCCGCTTACAGTTAATGGAATGATCAGGACCACTTTATCCGCTTCCTGCTCTAAAGTGAAACAATATTTCACTATACGGTTGATTTCTTTATAATCTGGCGTACAAAATTGTCATTCTGGTATTTATGATGAGTTTATTTGCTCATATATAATCAATTCATAACATTTTTTTATCATAAAATATAAAGACAATATAAACAATAACAACATAATGAAATGAAAGAACAACGAGTCATGAGTTTTATATTTCTAAAAGTTCGGAAATCATCTGCTTGTGACTATTACCACAGTGACTTTGGATGCTCGTTTGTTTAACCACAGTGTAAAATGGTCATCTGAAATGTAAAGAATAAAATGTGTTTGATACACGACAAAAACGAAACATATAGTGATCTCTGTGGATTTTTATTTACAAATGTTTGTACCCTTGAGTAAATGAAAAAGGCTCATTAAGAAAAATGTTTTGTTATAGTAAAATGTATATATGTAATTACACTTCGTTACGATTATGTATTGATTCCCATTCAATAAATGTTTTATACGGTTTTAATACATCCTTGGTTTTGAAATATTCGGCTTTGAGCGTTCCTGATGAAGGTAAATCCAGAAAAGCGCTTCGGGCGCATGCAATTTATAAAGTGTTGTTTTCATTTTTTATCTTAGTTTTAAGTGACAGTAAACAAAGTTAACAGACACATTTTTCATTAACATTTTTGTTGTGATTCTAAGTAGTTATTGAAAACTTTACCTTACCCAGTTCAACTCTCACAATTAACAGATTTAGATCCTTTTCAAACGTTAATCATATACAAAATACGTATATATCTTATTCCATATTGCTATATACTTACAATAGACAATGATGTTGTATAAAATAAAATGTTCGATGTTCTGAGATCAATCTATATCATCTAAGACTAGAAACACGATTCTGCTCAGTAACCATAACCAGAATGAGAATCAGTAGAGGTATGTTTGACGGCTGTTTTTGGAAAACTCTGTCGGAATTCCTACGTCTTTGCTTTTACACCATTACTACTTTCACTTCAGTGGTCACTGTTTAATGATAGAGTGGATATACTTTGGGGCATATTTGTTTCTCTCCTGTCAACACCATCTATACTATCTGCTACAGAGTCTTTGCTCACGCCATACAGTCTCTTGGATTTTATTTCTTCTATTGTTTCATTCAAAGTCATTAGTTGCTTCATCAAAGATAAGTCTTGGTCCACAAGCGAAGCCTGAAATATACATTTCATAGTCTTTATTTAAAAGGTATGATAAAGCAAGAATCAGTTTACCCGATGACTCACAATCTTAAGAAATTATATACATGCAGTTCTTTAAATAGATGCATACATGACTAAGGTTTAAATTTGAGACATATTGATAACGAAAACACTTATGTGTTATAACGACCAGAATAAGATGACATTTAAAAAAAAATTGCTGTGTTTTCATTTATTTTTTAATGCAATTATAATTTTTCATCATAAAGTTATTTCACTTACATTAAATAAACAAAATTATACGTATCGGTGCTTGTATGCTAAAAAGTATGTAAAACAAGGTTTAAAAGGGATAACAATCGAAACCAATAACCATTGTTATCTTTAAACTTCAATCTTTTCTGTTATTGACTTTTTTTTCAATGTGAAACCAATAACAGCTGGTATACTTTATTAAAAATCTAAAGAATAAAAAGTTAGATTGTACATGATTAATACAAGGTAGAATCAAAGCATAAGTAAATAATTTGTATTAACTCACCATTTCTTCTCGCAACTTGTCCATAGCCGTAGAAAGTGATGTTCTTTTCCCTGTACCGACATTCTTTTCACTATGCTCATTTAGTGATTGCTTGAAATCTTCTGACGCCTTCTTACGATTCAAGTAAAATGATCTACAATTATTTTGTAGATCCACATTTTCTTCATATTTTTCCACAGTAATATTAGGAATATTCTGATTTGACATGCTTAATTCCAAAACCATATTTATCAGTATTCGTGTTTAGATCCTATTAGTTTAAATGTAAAATTAAATAATGTAAGCATTACTTTGCAAAGTCTTTTATACTCCAAAGCCTACTCACGATTGCTCTGATTGGTTAAAACTTACAGGTAAATATTATGGTCACGGTGGAGTAAGCAAACTTACTATATTCCACTTGATCTAGGACATTTTCATTTTGACTACAACAACTTCATTTTACTTCCTTGGTTTGTATCCAATAGATGTAAATGTAAATTTACCACATGATGGCAGATATAAAATTAGAAAAAAATATGTTTTTTTTTTTTCAAATAGTTTCACCGTCTGCTAAGCTGACGTTCATTTGAGAATTTTTGTCAATCAGCATAAATCGTTGGATATCTATTCTCCTTGAAATATGCTTCAATTTATTTGCATAGATGCATAAAAAGTGTACATGTACTCGTGGAAATAAGATAAAAAATAAATTTATTGAAACCTTTTATCCTGAACTGTAAAGGAAATAACATATACCGTAAAAGGTGATGCTTCGTTGAAGTTTACGGTTATAACCAGTTGTACAGAACCTTTACCTCTGCATTTTATTCGTGTTTCTGTTCTGTAAATTCAATTTTCTTGTCTTTTCCAAATTATTCTTTTGGACAAAAGTCTATTCCTGTTCGTACAGACTTAATTATTTTTTCTTTTATATAAGATTGTAAAACCTATTTATTCATAATTGCACTTTTCAGAAATGTTCAGCGGTAAAAACTCAAAGATACAATGCTTACAAGGTCACCTCTTCTCTGACTGTAAATGACGTCTGTACACTAAATCCATTGGATTTGGATGTGTACTGAATGATATTTTAGTCTTAGATACGTAAATTTTTAATTAGTTGTTATTTCTTTGGAACTATCTTTCAGTAACTGCGAGAACTCTCAGGTCTGTTCTTTGTGTCTTTGTTAGTTGTTTTTGTGCTGTGTATCAATATGATGTGTTAAGCCCTTTTCAACTGTTTTTATTGTTTGTTCTTATGGTGTGCTATTTCACAACAGTCCCAGGTTAGGGGATGGTTGGCGCGCCCTCAAATATATTTAACCCCGCCACATTTTGTATGTGCCTATCCCAAAACAGGATCATGTAATTCAGTGATGGTCGTTTGTTGCTATATATCGTATTTGTTTTTCGTTTATTGTTTTGTTAAATAAAATAAGGCCGTTAGTTTTCTCGTTTGAATTGTTTTACATTTGTCATTTCCCGGTCATTTATCGATTGCTATGCGGTATGGGTTTGCTCATTGTTGAAGGCCGTACGGTAACCGAAAGTTGCTAACATTTTACGTCATTTAATCTCTGGTGGAGAGTTGTCTCATTGGCAATCATACCACATCTTATTGTTTTTACATCATACTTAAATACGACAAACGCGCGTTTAGTCTACACAAGACTTCTCAGTGGCACCTAAATCAAAAAAGGTAATAAAGGACAACCATAACACAAGAGTATTGTTTATAAATATCCAAGTGTTCATTTGCCAGTCAAGATGAAAGTACAAATGAACACACATATAGCATTGTAAACATTTTAACAGAAATTATAAATCATTGTACAGGAAATTCATGTAGTAAATCGAAAGGATTGGTTGTTATCATGATATTATGAAAGCACATAGTTCAGACTACATAAAGAACACTTGTTTCAGCATTAGTAAGCTCAAGATATTTTCAATAATTCTGAAACCTGTTTGTTGATATATGAGAAATATAGTACAATAAAGTTATATTTTCATAATATCATTAAATTGTGTTTGCCTTTTTTGTAAATATGTTTGTTGTAACAAAGCATTATTTTTCTTTTAAAACGTTTTTCACCTTTATTTATTTTCGTTAATTATATTTAAAACCCTATTAACAGCATTATTTAAGTTGAGACATTTTCATTTAACTGTTTAAATTATGCCAGTATTGAATCAGTAGTCACAAGATAGATATTAATGCTATTAAAAGAACATGAGCTATGTGCATTTAAATCGATACCATACGTGTACAGTATCATGTTTAAAAACTAAGATTGTCCCTCTGTTAGGAAAACTCGATATCATCTATGACTATTTTATTCAAGTCCTGTTGGATTAATGCACTAGAAGTCGATTGATTAATAATGATTTTTTTTTCAAATAAAGTTTTAGGCTTCTTATATCATATTTTGAAAAGGAAAGCAACTTTCTTGATTGAGTGGTAGACCCTTTATTTAAAGGGAACACTATTTGTCTTAACTTTTTGTGCACACTTAGTACTGTCGAAACATCATATCATAAATTTTAAATGCTATGTGACATCAATTCACATCTCGGTAAGAAGCATCATTTAATCAATAAATTACCATTTTCGAACCTATAATTTTGACTTCTTTTGCTTCTTTGAAAAAAAAGAGGAAGTAATCAATGAGCGCTTTTGATATTCTAAAAAAAATGGAAAAGACCACACTACCGTCTTGATCCCATTCGTTGAGAAATTATAAGTCCTTCTTCACTATTAAACTAAACATGAAAGATTGCATGTTTTTACTAGATCTGAGAAGAGGACAACCGCCGGTGACACAGTCTCTGCTTAATTAATACCTACAAAAACAAACTACCTGTTTTTACAGATTTTCAGCAAGGCAAGTGGTATTGTTTATATTGAAAGTTCATGTTTTGAAGATGAAGTAAACAAAATTGAATGTTTTATAGATAAAAAAAAGATCTTTAAGTGTCTTATTATAAATCATATTTGTTGTTACAAATAATATAGCGTTTTAATATGACGTATCTATTTTCTTTTTTACTGTTATGTATGTTCATTGTTTACTTTCTAAAACTGTTAACAACATCTTTAATTGAAGCAGTGTTATTTATTTGCGCATTTAAGCGTTATTGGAAAGCATTGTTTGATCACTTTCAAATTGTATGAAAATCTACCGAATATCGAAAACTTTGTAGTAAATATAAGTTTCGTAATGATCGGTGATAATCTTTTGATGTCGCATTGAACCTACTGGGATAACATATTAATGTTTTTGTTAAAAATATTAAGTAACCCGAATATAAAACTGCAAGCCTATTACAATAAAAATACCTATAACATATTTAGTTTAATTTCAAGGTTCGTAGGATCTTGTAATCGCTACCCAGTAACTATATAGCTTTTGGGAATGCAAAACTACTACGTCAAGCTTATTATGCCTTCGTGCAGAGTTGACCTTGAAGGAAATCTAATAGTATAAAACTCGCTTATCAGACTTATTTCTTGTTAAATTCTTTGCGCACTTTTCATCTATCCTAACGATGGTTACCATTGTTCAATATGGATGTTGTTGAATAGAACAGGAAGTATTTACCTTCTGGGGCTTCTTATATCACTTCTGATAATAAGTTAGAGTTTTTATGTTTCCTAAACTTAAAGTGTCTTATGTATATGTTAGCTTTTCTGCTTGTCTTGACACTTGTTGTATTGATTTTGATTTGCTAAAATCGTGTGTTGTGCTCTGAATTCCGATTTCTATCTCCCCTTTCAGTTTTGTTGGTTTTTGCATCTTTGTGTGTTATAGAAGTAACAGTTCAGTTTATCCAATTTACATTTGTTTACTGGACTATAGCATTTAAGATCAAGACAAAAAAAGTTAAAGTGTCTTTCAATTCAATACAGCATAATACTTTCACTGTGAAATCTTTAAATGTAAAACCCGTGAGAAATACTGACTTAAAACATGGAACCCAAATGTACATAACAAGCTTGTGTCAAGGTTAGCTCTGACCTACACCTACATTATTTATGTTGTACATTGTAATTTACATTAATAAGGACACCCCTGACCATAGTCCAATATACAAATATTATTGAAAAAATATGTTTTTCTAATAGTCATCCAACTATTGTGATCTAAACTTTAATGTCATCGTATTTTGTGGTTCGAAATCGGGCAAACAAAAAGAGCTTTTACTTTTAAATTGACAACCATAATAGGCATAAAAAGATCCAAAACAAATTCAAAGTTTTCTTTGGCATAATCTATTGAGAAATGTACAAAAATTATATTGTATAAATACAATACTTCCATGTGCTGATCTTGTACGTATTGATTATTGTCTTGAAGTTGTGTCGGATAAATATTAAAACTATTACTAATTATTATCTGTCGTAGAAAAATACAATAACATAAATTTATCATAAAATAACTATTTGATTTCTTGTCGATGATATTTTTTTACTAAAGCTTGAATGCAATAAAGACACAAATCTGTAATCGGACTCGTTCTGGTCTTGCAAAAATGTCAGCAATTCGAAATCTTTTTGAAATACATTATTTCAATTTAATTTGAGATAATCTTAATCATTACTTGTTTTGTTTTGCCATTTACTTATGAAATATTTTTAAATTGAATATACTTTGGCTACATGCCTAGTATTTTATGTCTAGAAAAACGGGTGGTAAAATAAAAAAACAACTTCATAAAATATTTTATTATGTGACTTATAAACTAATTACCTTTAAAGCACCAAACTATTTCCCATTTTATTAATAAACAAAGGATTTTGTAGAAGAGTAGTTATTAAAAAACTACAAATATTTTTTTTTTATTGGCACTGCATAAGGAAAGTTTCTTTTTGGGATAGAAAAATTGGGTGAAGATATCAGTAAGACAAAAACTAAATCACGGCCAAACGAAAAAAGACGACCAAAGCAAACAATCCACAAATCATTACACAGAAAATTTCAGTGTGTACAATATGATTCCAGCCAAAATTCTGGGTTGAACTCACGGGATGGTGATTTTATACATTACAATTGATATTACTTAGGTCATCTCTGACTATTATCCATTGTAAAAATATTATTGTCATTCAAGTATTGTGATTGAACTGTTAATGGTATCGTATTTTGTAATTTGAAATCGGTCACAATATTCACGAAAGTATCAAATATTGTCAATACAATACTTCCATGCACTGTTCATACTGGAAAGTCATGCCCATTTCAATATAACAAACGACCACTTTCACTAGTAAGATGTTTTGTGAAAAGACCCACAGATATCTTTGAAGAGGTTTTTTACCTTAAGATGTTCTGGCTAAACTTTTTTAGTAACTCTAAAAATATCAAAGTTAGCCCTGATCTACATCAACATCAATGAATGTTTGTACATATTGATATTACTTAATTATGTCACCCTGACCATTATCCAATATACAAATATTATTGAAAATTATGTTTGTCTGATGGATGATTCAAGTGTTATGATTAAAATTTAATCGTCATCCTATTAAAGATTTTAAATCGGTTTCACTAATTGATACTTTTACTTCAAAAATTGACCAATTTGATCATCAAATTTAGTATGACCTCCTAGTATGCCTATAAAGACAAACATACTGTAAGCTTTCGTTGATGTTACCATTTGAATAATGTTTACAGAAATAATATAGGACAAATACAATGGGCCCATCTGTTGACCACGTACATATTGGTCTTAATAGTTTAGATAAAATAAATATATCTATCATTATCTGTCAAAGAAAACACATTTAATTTATTAACAAGCAATTATTTTATTTCCCGTCAATACAAGATTTTTTAACCACAGCTGGTACAATCTATAAATTGAACACCATCCGGTCTTTCAAAATGTCAGCAATTTGAAAATTTACCTGCAAGGCATTATTTCAAGTTATTTTGCATACTGATAAAGATCTTTTTGATTAATATTTAATTTGTTCATTTAATGATGAAATATTGTAGCTTTATAATTTTGTTTGGTACCAATTTTCATAGATCTAGGTAAAAAAGAGGCGAAAGAATCCAAAAGGACAGTCAAACTCACAAGTCGAATTTTGTATTTTAGTGGATATTGGATTTTATCGTTTTTCCAATGTCTAAAACAAGTCTATAGTATGAACATACATTTTGTTGAATACTTAAATTCGTGGTTCACCTATACCAAAAAATGTCCGGTGTCTTGAAATGCAACATGTAAACGATAAATAGTTTTCATAAAACTTCCGGATTTTGTGACTTAAGATAAAGTAGTTACTTTTATGTGCCAACAACACCTTTGGAAACTCTTTGGTAGACTTCAAGTTTAAAAGTGACAGCCCACTCAGGGGAGCCTCATGCTACGTGGTGAGATCTGGAATAAAACTAAGCACAGTGAATTGCTGGAAAATAATACATTTCACTTCAATTCAAAAGTCTGAAAAATCTGCGCAATGCACAATAACAGAAACTACCAGGAAAAACAGTCATAATTCTGACTTGGTACAGACTTTTTTTCTGAAAAAAATCCATAACCACGACGTTTATGATTAAGGTTAATAAGTTAATACTTTTGCAGTGCAACGTTTTTGTTTCGTGGCCGAAATTAAGTTAAGAAATGAATAGTTAACACATTTTTACAATGCGAATACAATCATAATAACCTTCGAACACATATATGAATCACCTTGTCGGGAGCTACTGTGTTCTGCCACTAGTCAAGAAAGCTTTAACATCTTTGCATGTTACATAAACCTTGCATCAACTCATTGTGTGTCGATAAGTTGCCTATTGTAACAAGACAAAATTTTTTCCCCTATCTTATATACTCCATTTCCTGTGTAAGTCCTTATTTGGCGCCATTTATTCAAGTCGATCCACTTAGCTGGAACTATTAAATAAATGCATTTTTAATTTATTTTGGTTTCCACCAGAATATGAATACATTTTCTTAAATACATTAAATAAACAAACAATTAACTACCATACAGCACTTTATCATAGTTTACTTTAATTTAATTCACGAAAAGACATTTTTCAACCAGAACCACGTCTACCATATTTCCTAATGTCAAAACTAAACAAAAAGAATATAAAAAAAGATCTAATCAAAAAAAAAAAAAAAATAAGAACATTTCAGGAAAAGCTTGTTTAAAAACTTTCATTTCAATCTAATTTCTTCTTCTACTTTTTCTTTGTGTAGATTGTACTAACATTTTAGATAACCCTAATGGAATTCGGACTATGTCTGTTGTCTGCGAAATTTTATATTCTTGGCAAAGACTGAATTTACAGAGCCTGCATTCTGTAATTAAACTCCATGTTGTCATGTACTTCACCGCTTTTATGACATGCCGCTGACAATGCTTAAATTTAATACCATCTCAATAATCGTATCCTTATTATTGGATACTTTTATAAATGAAATACATAAAATACTTTACCTTTGATTTGGTAATTCATCTATGCTGATATATATTATTTTTGGAGACAGTAATTAAAGACGGTGCTGTTATAGCTTATATTACTTTTGTAAAGAACAGACACTGAAGTTTTCATTATTAAACTGTACTAATTTTGCTGCACTAGACGCGAATTTCAACGAATAATGTCACTTCATTTATGAACTCCAAACCTTGTACAATTTTTAAAGAGCTGATAAAGACTAAATGTATAGCAAAACCCGAACAAGAAATGACCTCCCAATTTGTAATGCTGCAAATCGTAAACTGTCATACCGATTAAAAACTAAATTAATGTTTCAAAATTTGACAATATCGACTAGAAAGACTATTCTTTTTAATTTAGTAACCACTGTTGTATTCAAAAGAAGCGTAATCCCAAAGTCATTTGGTTGGTATACTAACCATATGGCTTACATTTGGCAAAATAACTTAAAGTTATAGGTTCGATAAGGCCCAAACACGGCTCCCATTTCTAGTTTATATGTCAAATTATGATGTAATGCCCATTAACACAATATATCCTAGTTGAGAAAGTGTATACATAGAAAATCGGATTATCAGAAAATTACGTCTCTTTGAAATTAAAAAAAAATGTATAATAAATAGTCCAAATTCCGTCGTTTTTGTTGTTTTTTTTTGGGGAGGGAGGGACCGGAAATATAAAGCATATGCGTTGACAAATAAGAACTGTTAAGATTATATTTGTAATAAAAATTAACTGGGATATTTATTTTGTCGCTTAATTTTATTGAAATTTAGACAATATTGACTACTTTCAGCAAATTATCTAGTCTTGGTGTAATTTGTGAGTTAATGTCAAAGCATTTTAAGAAAGGCTCGACGATAATCGTTTTTGTTCAACTTATAATATGTTTATACATCAACATAAAATAACGGACTACATCTTTGGTCAAACCGGTCCCTCGATGCAACTACTCCTTACATAAACTCATCATAGATGTGTACGCCAGCCGCGCGTTTCGTCTACAAAAGGGAAAGTTTCATGAAGGCAATTGTCGCATATTTTATTTTAATTATTGTCTTGATTTTTATTTCTGTTTTCTATAACCCATTGGTTATTTCAATTTTTTTTTTTTACTTGCTACTTGATATTGAGGAAATATAATACAGATACACGCTCGAAGAACTTGTGTATGTTACTGTGCAATAAGGTTTAAATATTTAGAATAGCTTTTATAAATTTTCAAATATATACATTTGCATTTAGTACTGATGTTATCGTCAAATTTACATATGCCAATTGTTTAGTTTATCAAAGTTTGAAAAAAAGTACTTAATGATCTGAGATTATTCCATGTGTCAATGTTATAAAAAGTCAATCTCTTAAAAATTCTACTATGTATTGATATAGTTGAAACTAGAGGCCTGCTTTCATATATTCTATAATAAAAAAAAGAGGAAACAACCAATACAAATTCGCTGTTCTTGAATTACCCAAAGTCAGTAAGACAGCTTTGCTCTAATCGGGTAATGAATTGCGAGCTTCTATGAACTATACTTTTCTATTTTACGTTTTTTAATAAACATTAGGCTTACCAAGAAAAAGGTTTTACTTTTTAACTGAGTTCTTCTTTTAAAACCAAGCAAATTTTAAGTTTATCGTTTAAAAAGATAATGCTTCTGTCAATCGACAATACAGCATAATCCATTCATGTTGGAATTTCTGTACGTAATATTCTTGCGATGTTCTGTTTTGAAGAATGGAACTCAGTATGCCTAATGACCAAAACAAGCTTGAGTCAAGGTTAGTTCTGACCAACACCAACATTGGATATTTTGTACATTATAATGGATATTACTTCGGTCACTCCTGTCCAATATCCGTTATACAAATGTTATTGAAAACTATGTTTTTCTAATACTCATTCAACTTTTATTATCTGAATTTTAATGTCATTGTATTTTTGTTTTGAAATCGGTCAAACTAATTAAGAGCATTTACTTAAATATTGACAGTTCTAGTTAGCATATCTAGGGTAAACTAAAATATACAAAACAACTTAAAAGTTTTCTCTGACGTAATCATTTGAGTAATGTACAAACATCAAATTGTGAAAATACAATACTTCATTTGAGTATTTGATTTCTTGCGTCGACAGAATTTTTTAAATAAAGCATGAAGACACCTTTCTGTAATCGGACTCGTATTGGTCTTGCAAAAATGTCAGCAGTTTGATAATCTATCCTAAATCATCATATCAATTTTGAGATAGCTACAATCATAACTAGATTTATCTGACCATTTAATAATGAAATATCTTTATTTCAATATATTTTGGCTCAATGCCGGTTAATTGTTTTATGTATGGAAATACAATAAAACGTTTCATTATGTGACTTACAAAGTACTTATCTTTAATGTGCCAAAACCTTTCACATTTTAGTAATTTGAAAAGAATGTTGAAGATGTGTAGTGGTTTAAAAACTGCAAATTTAATAAATACAGGCAAATAGTTCACAAAACACTACACAGAAAAACGAAATCAACCCTGCCAGAAACCTAGTTTGAACTCGGGTGCTATGAAAGGGTTAGCAATTCATGCTTAGTTTAGGAAAAACCAAAGCACAGTGAACAAAAGGAGCACAACACATTTCAGCAATCCAAAAATACTATGCAATTTGTATAACAAAGTACATTTTCGAATTGTAATACACAAAGTACGAGGATACAGTGGTATTTCTCACTTGGTTGCTTAATGTATTTTCCAGAGAGACAATCTAAAACTATAACTTGTATGACAATCGGTTGTTGTTCTTAAATAAATACAAAAATAGTGTATGTATAATGTGCGTATAACATTGGATTGCAGTAACACATCACTCACTACTGTAATTATAAATATACGATATATATAAAAGTAATTTCTCACGTTTCGGTCGTATAGGAAGAAATTTTGTATAAATGGTACTAGCGAATAGGCTTATAGTTACGTCATGAGGGATAATACACGTGACGAATTTTATAAAGAACATCGGAATATTTTGTTCTCTTAAATAAAGTAATATTTAATGAATAACATTTACTCTAATGGAGAAGAGACTGTCATGTTTCCAATCAAATATAAGACAATCACAACAGGACATTTCACAATCCAATGTACACAATCGAACATATACCTTTACTGAAATAACTCATTCAAGGGAAAAGACAACGAAAATATATATAAACATAATCCAAAAGTACAGTCGAAGCTGGATAAGCAGACGCTTTCTTAGAGGGACCGAATTTGAGCGTTGATTCAATACAAACAGCCAAATCCAAGATAGCAGAAGGTATGAAATTAGTGTAGGAAAGATAGAAGCTTATCAAAATGGTAGATTCCTCAGAACTGGGGTAGAAAGTTCTATACAAATACAAGGCAAGTTTAATTGCCGACGATTCGGAGGATGAAAAGAAAGTAATCTGGTTGCAAAACAGAGCAGAAACAATACAGAAAGCAGAACAAGACGAGGAAAACATCATACATGAGAGAAAACGAATATAATTCCTCTTATAAACCTAACAGGTGTTTTAAATATAACACTGGGCTGATGATTGTCTGGACAAGAAACAGATAACTATTTTTAACGTTTTACAATTTGCAAGCTTTTAGTATAAGTTCACAATAAGATGAAATCGATCAGAGTTCATTAGAAACTGATAATCACAAAATTGATTGATTGTTGGTTCTTAACGCCACTGTCATCAAAATTGGCTGCGAATCAAATATAAAAGCTTTCCCTTCCATAAAAAGCAATATACGTTTGACGAAAATGTTCCTTGTAAAAAGAGTGTTGTAAAATTTCAAACTATCGGCAAACAGGAAGTAGTTGCACGGCATATGTCAAAATTGCTTGCCCGCTACAACTAAATATTATGAAGATGCATACTAATCATAAATATCATTCCCTTTCATAGAAGCAAAGAAAAATGTGACGAAAGGTTTCTACCCAAGGTTTTTCAGACGGAAGGATGGACTGAGTCGAGCGGTTACTAGACCTGCTTACTTGCGAATAGGCTTATAAGTTTACGTCACAAAGTAAAAGAAGTAAGATAACAAAAATACCGAACTCCAAGGAAAATTAAAAACGGAAGGTCCTTTATCAAATGTCAAAATCAAAAGCTCAAACACATCAAACGAATGGAAAACAACTGTCATATTCCTGACTTGGTACAGGCATTTCCTTATGTAAAAAATGGTGGATTAACCCTGGTTTTATAAAACACGTGACGAATTTATATAACGGGAAATATTTTACCAGTGACTATCACTTTCTAGCCCGCCGCAGAAAGGTTATCATTCAAGTTTTATTTAAACATGTATACATATTTTATTCAAGACTGTGCACGTCTTGGTATATCTCCTGTGACGACTTTTCGCATTGGGTTCAGACACAGGTTTCCAGCTTACTCCAATATTGGAATTGTTTGGTTGTTCTTGATCGTCGAGATCGTCCGTGATTGAGTAATTCGGTTTACATGAATGTCTGCATATTTTATTTTTGACTGTATTAGGTTTACATTTTTCCAGCTAAGAATTATTTATAGTCATAATTTTGAAATTTGGATTATTTGTGATAATTATCTTTTGTTTAAATTTCGTTGTCCACTATGCATGTTGGGCTATCGCCAATACCTAAATATATTGTATTTTTCATGCTTTCTAATAGAATAATGGATATGAGCGTATAGAATATAGAGTATACATAATATTAACATCACTCATTAATTTCAACCACCTTGTTTGAAGCTACTGTGTTTGTCGCTGGTTCGCATTGAAACAAAACCTCCAAATAGATATAAGAAGATGTGGTATGAGTGCCAATGAGACAACTCTCCATCCAAGTCACAATTTGTAAAAGTAAACCATTATAGGTCAAAGTACGGCCTTCAACACGGAGCCTTGGCTCGCACCGAACAGCAAGCAATAAAGGGCCCCAAAAATGACTAGTGTAAAACCATTCAAACAGGAAAACCAACGGTATAATCTATATAACTATTTGTGTGAATAGGGAATTTAAAATTTGTCAAGTAATGAGTCCAGAGTTGTCGCTTGCTTTTTTTGGTGTTTAATTTGGAATTATTTTTTTTGTCTGTTTGGTCAAATATAGCTTCTCCAGTGTTCAAGTTTTTATACGTCTTTGACTTTCAAATTTTCTGCTTCTGGTGTTTCTGATCTAAATTAAATGGTGGTAAATCTAGAAAAAAAAGCACTTCGGACGCACCAAATTTTAAAAAGTATTAGTTTTATTTCAGTGAGGGCGATCAACAAACAACAATTCATCAATCATTTCATGGAAACCAAGCAAACAATTTATTAATGTAATGAGGTAACAATGGACAGTACAATCTCCCGCTATTGAACTGTGCTTATGTGTTTTTATACAATAATATGGTTAACGAAGAACACAGTTACGTAAGTTTTATATTGTAATTCCTTATTTATAATTTTTATATTATAAATTTATAACAAATAGTCAGCAGTCAGCAGCTTACTGATATCAAAAATGTCACCTTGCAACATAATCAAAATAAATCAGGTACATAGTAGACAGCAGAAACAAATGATGATTTTCTCTCCCCTATCATCCGTGCGTACTTTGTCAATCTATTTTCGCGCAATAAACTGGATGATAATAATGTAATTTATTACTTTGTTTTGAACAAAGAAAAAACAAGTCTTTCATATCTCGTAATGTCCTGTTAAACCGAAATTAAGATTTAACACAAGGTCGTGGAATAAATACAAAAAAAAATGTTCAAGTAGTTGAAACTATTGACCATAAGCTATCAATCATAAATGAAGATCATATATATTATATATATATATGTTTGATCGGACAAAATCAGTGAAAGTGATTAACATATAGCTTGCTCTCCTTTGTTAGAATTGTACTAACATTTTGAATCACTACAATGAAATTCGGATTTAGTATACGTGGCAAAGACTTATTAAACCTTTTCTTTATTTTATAATTAAACACTATTGAAATTTTGTGTTGATTACAGATCTTTGACATTCTCTTTTGAATTTATTTATTCAAGGCGGTATTTATTGTAAAAAAATTGTCTAATTGGATAGACACCGGTCTAATTTTGAAGACCGTATGTGTACCTCCAAAGGTTGTTTGTGGTTTGTACACGACGAACAATTATGTAAGTAAGTAAGTAAGTAAATTTTATTTAGAGTCGGCATATATATACATAATAACAGACAAAACATGAGCTCTGGTGAGCTCTTTAACCGACTATCACATAAAAAAATCATGCAGCATCATGCAAATACTAATAAATGAAATGAAAAAGCATGCATAATAATGAAAGCAAATTAATTTTGATTTATGAACCTCCAGAGTCGAAGCTCATGTGGCAAGCGCCTCTATGTGCATTGAACGGGGGAATCAGCAAATCACTTGAATATCATAAAATATTAACAAACTAAAATGCATAAAAACAATGAATAAATAAATTATTAAGCACAAGAATTTAATAGCAGATATATTTAATAAATGCATAAAAAGCAGAGCAAAAGGCAATTATAAAAAGAAAGAAAGAAATTTCAGCTTTGAGACAGCACTGGATGGAAACGGCATGAACTGCAGTTGCATTTTTGACCCCCACACCATGAATTTATATAATTCCTAAATTGGTCAAAAGAGGTCATGATTCTAGCCTCATTGGGAAGGGAGTTCTATACTTGTGCTGCCTCAAATCTAAAGGATCTTTTACCATAACTTGAGGTTCTAGGTCTAGGTACCTCAGCAGTGTTCACATACCTGAAATCATATGAATTGTTTTTTATTACAACTAGATCTTGAAGAAATAAAGGACATTTTTATTAATTATTTTAAAGGTCTCCAAGGCAATTGAGCGCATTCTATGAGTTTTAGTGATGGAAGGTTTGAAATCTGCAGGAGTGTTTCGTATGAGCTCTGATGGTCTTCATAAATAAAGCGAAGCGCTCGTTCTTGTATTTTTCTATTTTTCTGGTATTTTGTTCCCACAGAAATGCCAAGTCAAAGGGCAGTAACTAAAGTTTGACATAATAAAAGAGTAATAAATTGTAAGTTTACTCAGTTTGTTTAGGTGTTTCCCAATTCTTTTCAAAACATTTAATTGCCTTGCAGCCTTTTTACAAATATTTGAAATATGTAAATTGAAGTTTAATTTAAAATCAATTGTAACTCAAAGTAGTTTAACCTCATCCTCACATGATATAGAAATACCATTCAAATCAAACACAATCTTTTATCATGTGTTTTTGCCAAGAGAGATAGCTTGAAATTTCTCTGGGTTGGCCTGCATTTTATTTGAAGAAAACCACTGTATTAAATAATTGCTGTCTTCCTCAAGAGCAAAAAGGGACATCTTGAAAGGAATTTCCAGACTTTGACAAAGTATTGTCATCAGCATAATTATATAAAGAACAATTTTTTACAAAAAAGAACAAATCGTTTATAAAAATATTAAATAGGATGGGTCCAAGGATGGAACCTTGTGGTACCCCTTTAAATATGTGAAGCATACCACTTAAATTTTGGTTTACTTTCACACACTGTTTTCTTTTTGTTAAATAACTATATAACATATCAAGTGAGGATTTGAGAGACCATAAGCTTTTAGTTTCAGTAGCAGTAAGTCATGGGGAGACAGTCAAATGCTTTTGACAAGTCCATAAGGATAGCTGCAAGGTATTTATTTTGGTCTAAGGCTAATTTCCAATCTTCAATCACTCTTATTAAAGTTGACTGACATCCAAAACCTGATCTAAAAGCTGCCAAAATGGATTGAAGATTTTATCCAAGTACTGTACTAATTGTACTTCTATGGCATTTTCAAAATTTTAGAAATAGCCGGTAATACACTTACCGGTCTATAATTTCCTTTTCTAATACACTATTCTTTTGTGAATAGGTGCAACTTGAGCTGCCTTAAGACGGTCAGGGAAGGTTGATGATGATAATGATAAATTAACAATATCTGTAAAGGGTTTTACAATAGCAGGTTTAGCAAAATGCAGTAATTTAGGTGAGATACCGTCTATACCAGTGGCTTTTTTAACATTAATTTTACGTATACGTTTCTCAACAAAGTCTTGATCAATATGGGAAAAGGTAAAACTGTTTTGATCAAGATCTGGAAGATTATCTTTAATGGCCAAAATACTCGGGTGATCATCATCAACCTTTATTTGACTGCTTCCTATATTCTTTGCAACATTTACAAATGTCTCGAATATGCTCAATGGGGATCATATCTGGGTTCATAGCAGGCCATGGAATATTTGTAACGGCTGTCTGATGTAAATAGTTGATCACTGCACGTGCATGATGAGGTCTTGCGTTGTCATCCATACATTTTGGTCTTTTCTGCAGAGGATGTATGTCGAAATGAGGCACTACGGCCGTGTGAAGGATTTCTTCTTGGTACCTTTGGCCGTGATGGTTGCCTACTGCCGTTATAAGATTTAGCTTGCAGTGATATGACACGCACCCCGTACAATTACCGACCCTCCATCGAAAGGAACTGTCTCCAGAATGTTCTTTTCTGCATATGCAGTATGAGTAGACGACATATCCGAACTCGCCCATCTCTAAAATGCAACAGAAAGCGGCTCTCCTCAGACCAGTGTACTTTTCTCCATGACGCCAAGTTCCAGCGACGACGGGCTTGGCACCATGCCAAACGGTTGACCCTGTGTCTGTTATTAAGCAGCGGTCTCTTATTTTTCTTCTGGGTCGAAATCCAACTTCTTTTAGACGATTTCACAGCGTTCTGCTAGACAGTGGACGGCGGGGCAACCACTGACTTTTCAACAAAGTACTGCTTGAGAACGTGTTTCGTCTTACCAGTCATCTTAAAGCAGCATCTTCTCGAGCAAATGCTTTTCGGGATCTCCCAGCTCTTTGCTTTTCTTGAACAGCAGTCGTCAGTTGATGCATCTTACAAGACGACTGATGGTTGTGTGCTGATGTCCCATTTGTCTGGTAATCTGTCTCAGTGACATACAAGCATTTCTCATCCCAATAATTTGCCATCGTTTCTCATTTGAGAGTTGCGATGGACCCATGACTTTAATTTCTTAATTCAAATTGTAAAACTGTTATAGTTTTAACAAGTTATAACAAACGGCAAACGTGTTCTACTAGTTGTGAGTACAATAATGCACGTGCTAGTTATGATTTTTATGGTAAACAAAAATCGATGGGACATATTGATAAAGGTAAACATCATCCATATATGTTTTTTAAATGAAAAATAATTTCCCGGGTAACTGTTACTAGTCATTTGTAAAAGGTGGTGCGATACTTTTTTCCATGTGTATAGTATCCATTCAATCTTCTTTCATATTATTTCTTTTAGAAACAAACACCATAGCTATTGCTATAGGTCCGATTGGCTTCATGCTCTCGACAATGTACATTTGTGCGTGCCGAACTTTTGGTCTCTATTGTGCCTACTAAAAGTTATTCGAAAAACACGTATACGTTTTTGTGTTGTTGGTTTTTTTTGCAGGGAGAAGGGGTGTCTATTGTCAGTTTTTGTAAAAGTAGTGTCAGTGTAATATACAAATAAACATACATATAGAGATATTAGAGAAAAGATGTTCAATATTCAACTGAAAAGAGAATATTTTTTTAAAAGATCGCCTTATCAACGTTGATTTTGAAATGTAAAGAAATTCCATAGTACAGGAGAATTGAGCAACAATTTTGAGGTCAACGATTTATGTCAGGAAATCAAGTTTATCAACATTTGAAATAGAAGTTTGAACATGTCAGCCCTAAGCAAGAAGAACACAATGACCGTTGTGACAATATTAATATATCAGACCTTATAACAAGTAGTACGAAAAGGTTATTGTTAATTTATTTGAACTCCCTTAGACAAAATTGCTATGGATGCTTGAAATTGCAGAATTTGCTGTGACATAGAAATCAACACGGTCATGATTAAGTGGTTTTCTCCAATGATCACTTTCTAATAAAAGTGGTGGAGTAACTAGTTTAACGATGCACTTTTCATTTCACTGACCGGTATTTGATAGTGATTTCCAGTTAGAATTATTTGTGATCTTGGAGTTAACGTCAAAAATTGGACCTGACGTGACCTTGTATTTATACAGACCACACAGACCAAATGGAAACCGCTCATTGAGCATACAGAAGTGTAAATGTTGGGGCTTTGTTACCAACAAAGATCCTGGCATATACTAACATGTCTTCTGTTTATAAAATCTACAAAAAGACCGGATGGTGATTGTATATGTATATTTAATTATTCTTCACAAACCAAACGTGTCCACTTTGCCAGATCAGTACATGCAGAGAGCCTGGTGTATGTATTTTATCACACGTGCTCAAACAAACTGGACGCGATTGCGTATTTATACAACAGGCACTATCAAATGTGCACGCCTTAGTACCTAATATAGTATTACTTTCACACAGATATTGTATTTTCAAAAGTTCCGTTCAACCCGAAGGTGTTTGCGTATTCAAAAACCCAGCACATTTAACAGCACAATGGTATACTACATAATACAGAATGCAAACCATTGAATAAAAATAACCCATAACACGAGTAATCTCTGTCGTTCTCAAAGTTTTTGCATAATTCACGAATTGAAAATTTAATAAATACCATGCAGTTTCCCGATCATGTTAGGTTTTTCAAATATAATGTTTTCCTCGTCAGATTAAAAGTATATCAATTAAATGAAAGAAAATACAAATATTTTAAAAACAATCCCTAAACAAGTCAGCAAACACACAAGCAATATTTAATTTTTTCCAACCTGTTTCATTGTTTTTTTCTACAAAGCCTATGTATTAAGTTCAATTTTTAGTTCGTGTTAGTGGTATTTTGCAGCTTATATGAATTACCAATACACTCAGGCGTGAGAAACTTTCCAAATATGGTCATAAATATTAAAGGTTAAACAAGGATCTACTTAAAAACTGAATGAAATTCATATTAAATCAAATTTTTTGTTGGTTTGCCAGATTTATGGTCCTCCTACACAAACTATGGTTAGATGATTTGACCTATATTTAACGTAAAGGTGTGGACTTATTCATAAATTTGTTTCATTTAATGAAGTATGAATATCAGCTTGAAAAAATAAATCTTATTAAAAAATAAGCATAATCCACATAGTTTATATAATCCGAATGAAATCTTTTTTTATTTCATAATCATAAAGTTGGACAAATATGTTGATACCACTGGGCTTTATAAAATGCCTGTTCTGTTTTTGTCCAAATTCAAATCTGCTGGAAATATGTTTATTTATGGACATATATATATATGTGTGTATTTGAATTTAGAAAATTCCAAATAAATCGCTCAAGGCATACTTTGTGAACAATAGCTTTTTATTTTAACTCAAGAAACACATAAATGAAAATCGCAAACTGTATACAGAACCCCAGAAAATCATTCCTTATATCTCGGTAGAATTTGATATTAAAAAAAAACTTTTGTTACATGCAATAACTCCTATTATGAGTCGACTGATGATTTTGGTCATTTAATTTGTTAGTAGACCCTGTCGTGCTGTTCATTGTTTTCTATATGCAGTTTCTATCTATCTACTGTAATTTCACCAAATATACAAAAATGGGCAATTACTCCTACATGTATAGACGGTTGACTTAATGGTTTCGGTTTATCAACTTAAGTGATGATTTTGGAAGTATTTTAGTGTTTACCCAATATCTTGAAGACTGAAGCTAATTTGATCAGCAACACAAGATCTACAAACAAGTCAAATTATTGAAATCGTCTTTTGACTCCTTAAGGATTTATTGTCCCTAACTCACAAATGTAACGTTTTCTACTACCTTACAAAACAACAATGGATAGATCCAAATTTTTGTCCAGCTAAAATATCATCAAGACAAGGTATTGGACCACATAAACAGTTTCCGTTCAACGCAAATATTCTAGTTTCATTGTATCAGTTTTATGCAATAATGCCAGGTGAGCGATGTTGGCTACTTGGAGCCCCCAGTTTAGATCAGTTTATATATACTCGCTATTGATTCGTGTGCTATGGTAGATTACCACACTAAAACAATATATAACTCCGATTTGTCATTGGGTTGATAAACATGTACTTTGTGGTAATCTATCATAAGACCATCAACTTAATATGGCAATTTTTGTACAAAAACATATGAAAGAATATTACCGGCAAGAGTAAAATGTGTGTTTTCACTATTGCAGCATTCAACCTGTCGCAAAATTCGCATTATGATAGTTCTACAAATATCGCATTAATGTCTGAATTAACAGTATGCAGAATAATAAAACGTTTTCTTATGAAAATACCGCACGCTATAATCCGAGATAAATGAAAAATATCACGGATTATAAATGCCTTGAAGCCATACACACCACTATGTCTAGTAGAATATTCATTTTGCAGTAGCTATGAAGTTTCATTCAGACAAGGTGTGCATCTTATGTTATTTATGAGCAATTTTGTTGAAATTGACATATTTGTGGTTTTAAACTTATTCGTTGAAATATGTTAGCATACATGTTTGTATGTAGTGTGGTTAAATATTCTCCCCATGAAACGATATAAAGTTCTTAAATATAATACTTGTCGTTTTCTCTGGTATCGCGTTTCGAGATAGAACATTCTTGTATAGAATTCATAATAGAAAAGAAGTAAACCGAAGTTCTAATTATAACAAAAAGAGATGAAAGTGGTCCGAATACAAACGTTTGTCAAGGAACGTCTCATCCTTTTTCTAAAAAAAGTTCATCGGAATATGGCAAGACCTTGTTGACAAATATTCCGTATCAACTTCACAAATAATACATGATGGTCTTGAAGTATAGATTCTAGGTATTGACGTTGTTTATCATCTTAATCACGTGTTATAGTGTTCTTTTCTTTTGTCTTTGTATATTTTAACCTTTATTGTTTAGTCCATCTTTGGTATATACTGTTGGCTTGCTTAGGCATTTATACATCCCGCAATTGTGTTATTGTGCTATGGTCATTTTTGTATTCTTGTCTTTCATTTTTACTTATGTACTTTGTCTATAGAGTGTCTATGTGCCATTTTGTTTTTCTTTTTTTTTAATAGTTATTTGTTTTCACAGTTATTAAGATTATAACATAATGTTGACTGCTGTGCCCCAATTTTTGACATTTTTGCCTATTATGTCTATAGATATAGGAAGATGTGGTATGAGTGCCAATGAGACAACTCTCCATCCAAGTAACAATTTATAAAAGTAAACCATTATGGTCAAGGTACGGCCTTCAACACGGAGCATTGGCTCACACCGAACAGCAAGCTATAAAGGGCCCCAACAATTACTAGTGTAAAACCATTCAAACGGGAAAACCAACGGTCTAATCTATATAAAAACGAGAAACGAGAAACACGTATGAACTACATAAACAGACGACAACTACTGTACATCAGATTCCTGACTTAGGACAGGTGCAAACATTTGCAGCGGGATTAAACGTTTTAGTGGTACCAAACCTTCTCCCTTTTTCTGAAACAATAGTATAACATCACAACATAGAAAGACACACTATAAGATATCAATTGTTTGTTTTGCTCACACATTGTTGTCAATATAATGGAATGCTGTATGAATGTCATACAAGTGAGAGGTTTAGCTAGCTATAAAACCAGGTTTAATCCACCATTTTCTGCACAAGGAAATGCCTGTACTAAGTCAGGAATATGACAGTTGTTTTCCATTCGTTTGATGTGTTTGAGCTTTTGATTTTGCCATTTGATAAGGGACTTTCCGTTTTGAATTTTCCTTGGAGTTCGGTATTTTTGATATTTTACTTTTTGTTTGTCTGTGTTTTGAATGTCTTTGTTGTTGACTTTGTTTCTCTTGGATTTTTCATACATTGTTGCTGGTGGTAATAACAATGGCTTTTATTTTTGAGTGTTTTGTTATATTTTCGGCCAACCTTATTCAATCATAGATTTCCTGCTTAAGCATCTTCCTTCTTATTATAAAAAAAAACTATACATGTAAGATGAATACTGGCAGTATATTGTCACTTGCTTAGAAAGCGTAAAAAACAATGTTCAACGATAAACGTTAGAACTAGGTTTTGCACTTTAAATTATGAATATAAACTGCAATTGTTTTCTCGAAATGCCTGTGCAAAATATCTAACGGTCACACATGTTTATTTGGTGCTTATTTACTTCCTGATTGCATACCAGAAATTTGCACTTACTTACAGCTGGAACATAATCTTACAGACAAAACACCAGTATATATATCTTCAAGCTACATTGTGAATTAAGTCTAGCGATCATTATGTGACGCAAGTAAAATGTTTGGTTGGGAAAAAAATGTATGCATATAGTGTAATTGTTTATTGTAAATGTAGTTAAGGTCGAAATCATCGTGTTATTGAAGCATGCAAACATTATGTCATTATGTGTTAAAACAAATTATTTGATGCAATTTGTTTCTTATTCAGGAATATATTGCTAATGTAATCAGAGTATGTGTAAAGTCAAGTTTGGAAATCTCAGTGAATAAAACATTGTAGGAGAAAAAACAAAATGCTATTTAAAGATTTGAGAGCAATGAAAACAATTCACGATTTTTGAAAAAAATATTGTTTGCTATTGCTTCTCTTATTTTGGCTTGCATGTTCAGTACACAATAAATATGTACTTTTGTTTACTTAACCTTTTACACATTATATGGTCAACGTTAAGTGCACTTATGTTTACTTCGTTTAAGTTGTATAATAAAATGACTCAGGCTGTTGTCATCTATTACCGACAGGACATATTTCGTCACAACGCATATTTACCCAGGAAACCAAATTGATACTTCAAGCTATCTTATATGCATTTGTTATCTTAAAGTGATCTCTAGAGTAACTTGCACTCGGATATAAAACCAGGAGGGCTTGAACATAAAAGAAATTAAATTTCAAGGACTCCTACTGTATTGATGAATGATAAACTCACAAATACAAAAAAATGATTAATTGTCAAATAGTTAATCGCACTTTGGTATCAGGGTCATTAGAGGTTTGTTGGCTTGTTATTTGACAGGATGGGGTTTCAGCTCTGGAAGTGCTATTGCAACATTAATCCACATCCAACCGCTTCTCGAAGGGGTTCACCAGGATTCTTTTGTATTATACTATATGTTAAGATGTAAATGTAATTTATACGATGTCTAGATGTTATTTCGTACGACCCATACAAGACGAGACGGACTAAGGTGTAGTGCATGGAGATAACAAAAACACTTATCTTATCTTCCAAAGAAAATTCGCATTCATCTTTATCTAGGTTTTATTATAATAAAATTACGTCAACATTCTGTCTTGTAGGAACTGATATCCCAAATTTTCTGTAAAGATTTTATTATATATTAATAGTCTGTCCTGTAGGAACTAATGTAAGGAAATATTTGAGTTCATTATACATGTATTGTATAATCAAAATAAGTTTAAAATTTATTAAATAAGGGATGTTCAGGGTAGTAAAATTAAAGAATTGAATATTATATTGATTTCAGATTATTTTATCGCAGGTACAGATACACGAACCTCCGGAAGTATTCTTGAATGAATATCACAAAAGTTCTTCAATAATGATATTTTCACTATACATTTATACTAAAAAACATTTCTACATAAATGACCAATTTCAAACCCTTTCAACCGATTAATGTACGTGAAATACGATTTTCCGTAAAATAACCATAATCTGATGCTTGCATCTAAATTAAACTAACCGCAAGAACATTTTAAGATCACGCGTTCAATGCATTTTGTTTGAACAGTTCAGTCTATTTTCCACAACAAAGACAGCAAACAATCCCCCTTAGGTGTGTATTGTACATCATTTTACAAATATGCAGTAATTGAAGTATACCTTTTTCCAACCGAGTACATTAGAATACTATAGCCTTTCGTGCCATGAACCAATGAAATCAACTGACCATAAGTCACGTGTAAACAGGTAAGTAATATAGTCATTGTTATTGTACATTACCTTATTCTTTTATAGCTAAAAATCCAACAGGTGACACATAAGATATATATTATAGCAGGTGAAACATCTGATAATCTCTTTAAAAAAAGCTGCAGTTGCTGCATTAATTGGAAATGGAAATTTTAGATACTGTAGATAAACAATGTGAATCAATTGACTTTTCAAATTCATGTAGACAATTTTACATGACAAGACTTAAGGCAACAGAAGATTTTAAACGACAAGTTGCAGAATCAAATGCATCTTGTCAGCAAGATTCCAAAAGAAAAACTACAAAAATTGATAGTGCTATGGAAACACTTAGAAAAGAAATGGTAAGGTTTTTTTCTGTTTTTTTAACAAAATTGTGTACATTAATTGCACGTATATGTATTAGAAAAAAAAATGCAAGGAAGGATAAACTTTATTATAGATGACAATTTAAACCAAAGACATTTTTAATCTTTTACGTTTTTTTTTTTTTTTTGTCGCGCCTTCGATGAAATGAATTCAATTCATGTATCGATTTAAAAAAAAACTGGTATCTAGACTAAAGAGCATCAGTAGCATGTAACACTACATAGTATTGTAACATGGCAGATTTCCTAGGACAGATACGTCCAAAATATATAGTATTTCATTTCTACTTTCGTTGCGTTTTATTTCACAACATATATTTATATTGACATGTATTTGTTCACAGTTAAATTGTCTGTTATTGGAAATTCCAGACATTTTTTTGAGTTATCGAGCAATTTAAACATAATTGTCTATTAAATCCTTCAGATTTATTGTGTTAATGCAACATTGTAACAACTACTATGATATAGCAAATCTACATAAAGGATGGCTCACTGGGGGTGTAACTATTATGTAGGTATTCAAACTGGACGATCAAAGCAAACTTTAGATAACACATCAACAATATGTCACACCTGGACAGGTAGATGTCGCAGGTGAAGGGCCTTTAAAGCAATACACAATATCAATAGAGCCTAGGACGTATCACTGTCAATCTCATATTATAATTGGGTATATTATACCTAACTGTAAACTTCTGATCAAAGAGTCTGATAAGTTAAATGGAAAAAGAACTGTGGAATTCTAGTGATATGACATAGAAATTACCTTTTGACCTCTTTTTAAATTAGCTCTATCTTTAAATCTTGACATACCCCCTACTTTGAGAAGGCATGCTGATACATCAGAAGTAAGCTTTTGGCGACGAAAATCTACGCCATATATATGTAGAACCTTCGAACGATTCCAGAAATATTGACACGTTTTAAATTTCTTCCTGTATCCTTGGTGTTTGACAAATGAATGGTCCAAGTTAAAGACGTAAGCTACATAAAAAAAATACAAAATAATTACAGATAATGAGACTAAAAACAATATTTTAAGACTTGTTTGTGGAATGAGTGGTAGACTTTGTTTGAACACAGTGTTCTTTGTAATTTTAAAAGTAAATGCAAATTAAGGACGTAGCCGTGTGCGAATTTACCGTTTAAATTTTTATATATTTTATTTATATATTTTAGGCCTCCTTAATGGACCAAGATTTATCTCTTATGAAACAACTGCTGACGTTAAATGAAACAATAGAGGAAATAAAATTCAAAAGGCTCCATGGTTCGAATAGTAACTCCATGGGAACGAGCTCTTGTAACCTTGACAACAGTGATTGGTATGTAGGTGACAGTGAAATGCAAAAACAAAGCTGTGATACACAATGTGAAAGACTGGCAGTTCCTCATATTCCTTCCATCAAAATAACTTCAGAAAGTTGTACAAGTATAAAAAAATCTCAAAATCTGGACAATTATAAATTCGTAGAAAAAGAAATGGTTATAGATGGCACAAAAAGACATATTATTCACGGCAGAGGGAATTTTTCAATGGATTCTGGTTATGATGAGACAGAAGACTATCAAACAGATGTCGAACTGACCTTGTAGTGGTCAGTAAAAATACAGACATTATCTAATATTCAATCATGTTGACACATTAGTCTCACATAAATCAATCAATTCAACAGGCCATGGACAGTCAGTCCCAGATAATAATCTATAATTAATGTGCAGACCGCAGACAGACGGGGTAGAACAAGAAAAACAACCTGGCGGAAGAAGATTTATCCGGCAGGTAAATTCATACATTATCAGATAATAACTTAAAGTTATCACAAATTTAATCTAATTTTCAATCATTATTTGTGATTGTCCAATATAATCACAACCAGACTGTACAGAATTATATACTTGTTAATCTTTTCTTATATTAATTCTTTATAACAATAAAGCTTATGGTAATTCAGTTATGATAAATTGTTTACAAAGAACAAATATTTCATAAGTATTTCTGGTTTTATGGTATTATATTGAATAAGTAATCGAACAGGTTAAATGATAAAATATTAGTGAAACAAATTTTCAGATTTTTATTAATTTTGTATATTCATTTCTTCCTTTTATGTATAATTTAATATAATGTTTTACGTTATCTTTTCAGATCACTTGTGTAGAAGACCACTAGATGGGATACACGGCAATTTTAATTTATATAATTATAAACAATGTTCTAGTCAAAATATTCTTATTAAATTGATTATCTGTTATGAATTGTAATTTTATTAATTTAGACTGAGACTACTATAACACAGAGATTGGTCACTTCCCGTACTGACCAGTCAAATAGTAATTAATTCTAAGTCGTCGATCACGTGACTCGGCACGTGACCCGAAGTGTTTGACAAGAAGGACACGATCCGCCATCTTTGACAGTGGAAGAGGATTTAATAATTAGCAAATGTGGATGTATAAAGAGTTTTATGTTTCGGTAAGTGTGAATTAAAGATTTGAAATAATCATAAATGTTTGTTTATAAGCACTTTAAATAAAATAAGTGCAGTTATGGACTTGAATTTACTGTCCAAACCGGAAGGTAACCTCGAGTTTTACCAGTCCGTGGGATCGGGTCAATGAGCAACTCACCCATAACTTACATTCAGATGAACAATCTGTTTTCCGGATATTTCATTTGCAAGCCTTAATAATAAAACTGTGTAATGATGTAAAATTTGTAATTATATGAAATATCATTTTTCTGTATCAGTGTTACAATTCCGATGCAGAACTGAGAATCACACGTGACAAGGTGCATACACACAACATGAGGTCTGATACTGAGTGATAGGTCAATTTGTATTGTTAATTTAAGAAATTCAGACTTATATTTTGTTCCGTTGATAATATATATATTCAGTCTATACATGTGAGAATAATAAATGTATGCAATAAAGTTTGTAGCCATGTCTACATAAAGAGTTATAGACATATATATATATTTTTAAATACTAGACCCAAACATGATATTCTAAGTACATGCACCTTGGTCTGCTTTCTTTATCAGTTTAAATGTTTTGATAAATACTGACATGATTGTTCAATTACTGCTGAGCCTTATCTCAGATTACTGTCTTAACAAATACTGATTTGCCTATGCTATAAACTTGATAAAAGTTATTTTTTATTCATAATATATTCTTTATTGTAGGATTAAGAATGCCTCCCAGAAAGAAATCACGCATTGGAAGAATGGCGAAGTACCATTATAATAAAAGGAACAGAAGCATGAAATTTGATATAATAAAGGAATAGCCACTTGTAGCAATACTAATAAAATAAGGAGATTTTGATTTTAATAATGATCGCCAATCAGACAACTACTTAAGTTAAATTAAGTTCAATGATGTGGATGTAAGCTATTGAATCCACCGTACATGTAATTACCTTCAACAATGAGAAAACTTATACTGTGCTTCAAAATTCCCCGACATGAAAAATATAAAACAATTCAGTAGAAAACGAAGAGTCTACATTAACAAAGCAATTTACAAAAAATCAAATATGACCGACATCAACCAACGGCAACCACTGAAATACAGGCTCCTGACTTGAGACAGGCACATAAAAAAACACTAGCATGGGACATTGGTGTAACGACACAACCTAAGAACAAACTTTAAACAAAAGTTGTAAAGTGTTCATTTCGGTCTAATCAGACTGACTGTACATGAAATATTCGCCATTGACAAGCAGTTGTGAATCGAAGTTGAATTTACAGAAAGGGTGACATCATCATGTGCTATCATATTTAACATTCTTGTTTAGATCTGACATTGCTACGTATTTATTTACACATTCCGCAATTTTTGGCTTCTCAGAATTTTCACATGGAAAACTGTCAGCAGATACCCAAACGATAAATGTTATAGGAACCTATAAAGCATCATGCCAGCAACAAGCACATTTATATTTGCTGTGGTTAAAGCAGTTCTCAACTCTTCATCTAAGTGGCTCGATTATTTGGGTTACAAAAATATACGAAGAGCCTAGTGTTATAACTAAAACATACGACACTTTTAACAACAGACAATATTCAAATTTTCAAACCACTGGACGTTAAGCAACCAACAATCAATCAAATTTTAAAAAACTTTCTGGTTCTATATTGAAACACAAAATTCCTTGTTTGGGTTTACGAAAGAGGGTCAATATTTCTGGTGTTGAAAAAAATATTATCGTGATTTACACAAATGCTGTTCTATTTATGTGAACAAAGAGATAATTTGTTAGATATTTTGATTATTTAGTCATGCAATTTGGAAGCTTTCTTCATTTAGAATATCTTACGATTCGTCATTAAACCTGGAGCCACACTATATATTTAATTATATATAACAACATTTAGTACACCCAGAAATACACTTCACCAAAAAAGGAACTTCAATTGAGGCGTTGCTATATTTGGAAATTGGCAACTAATATTACAAATTAAATTGAGTTTTGAGATACTTAGTATAGCTTCAATCACTAGGATACAGAGAATAGTGTACGTCATAAATATTCTGTAAAACGCAATGAACCCCATTTCGAGAAATATTTGCCACTGACACTCTCATGTAGCTTAGAAATTGAAAACTTGACAATTCTTAACCACCAGTCTTCATTGATCAAATTGAAAAGGATTTTAATTTTAATTCAAAATTGTTGCTTTGGTTCTAGACAATAACTCCTGTTTAAGCATTTCGTGGTCAATGTTGTCGTTTAACACAAGATTTGGACACAACAATGTACTATCTTGACCATGTTAATATATTTATGTTTGCTTTATGTACCCATTGAAGTTATAACCTCTTTGCTGATCTGTTACGTAAGGAAATTACTCATTTACCTTTAATGATATATTTTCTCTTCTGTGATCGCCGCCAATTACATTGTTTGCAAAACTTAATCTAAATTGATTGAATAATTAAACCTTTTAGTTATCATGTATACTAAGAAAGGCATCCTGATTAAACTGATTCTTTAGAAAGGAATGTGATAAAAAAAAAAAACTAATTATCAGACTGAAATTTAATAAAAAGAGGAAAAAGGGGGTTGAAACCGAAAAAATGGTTTGAAAAATAAAATTTACGTTGGATAATCTGATGAGGGTCTGGATGGGGTTCTTTATTTCCTATAATTTCAATGCCATTTTCTCTATTCTTTAAATTTTATCACCTAAATATTTTCTCTTCTCTATTTATTTGTCGTCCATTTTCTCCATTCTATACTTTTTCCCCTTATTCTCTATTCTATAAAACCCCATCCACACCCTCCTGAATCCTACCACAAGTGCACCGACGATATTTGACAAGGTTTACTACAATAAACATGCATATTGGGCACTCAGCAGTGAAACATACCTTTACAAGTATAGAATAAAACTTTAAAGTTTACTGCAATAAACGGAGCCTCGTGTATCTTGGGCACCCAGCTGTGAAACAAAATTCATCTCCCATGCTTTTGAGACTACCTGTCTTTACAGGTAAAATATTTGTATATTAGATACAATTAACGGACGTGTAGCAAAACAATGTAACTGTAAGATTGATAAGATTAATCACATTCACAATTTCAAGAGTGGCCCAACATGAAACTATTAACAAATTATTAATGATTAAAAACAAAATTTAAGTATTAATAGAGATAACTACATTTAAAAGATAAAAACTATTTTCCTTTTTTGATTAATTCAATTTTGTTTTTAATTTATTTTAAAAGAAAATAATAATATCCGATACTTTTATAGCAGTCTCAGTGATTAGGTGATGATTTATGTCGTCTGCTACGGTCGAATACGAAACTACGGTTAAATACGAAACTACGTTAAAATAACGTAGCTAACTATACCGGAGACTCAGATAATCCAATAAATCGATAGTGACCAATCTCTGTGTTATAGTAGTCTCAGATTTAGATAACTTTTATTTAAACAATCTACTATTTTACAAAGAAGAGATAAACAAAGTAGAAACTGAATTTTAGTTGGAAGTTTTTTACGAGGTTTTGGATGTCGGTGCGTGTACACTTTTACGTGACTAAACATAACTTTATGGAAACTGCCTCTTAAAAAAATTATTATGCACATACATGTATACACAAATTATTGTTAATAGAAACATTATAATTATAACTTGCTATCCAAAAGTGAGAATCTGTCCTAAAAAGAAATCAGAAAAACTGAGGCATTGAGGTTGTTAATGTTAGCTTAAAACTTATTATACACATAAAACTAACAGTTCCAACAACCTTCAATTTAAACGTAAAGCCACTATTGGCGGCTAAGTCATACGAATTGTAACTGCTACTTTTGGTATAACAGCAGCCAAGGAAAACACGCTTCGTTTTTTTCTAAAAAGGTATGGTGGTTCACAATTGAAAAAATATTTTTGTAAAAAGTTGTGAAATATGTGCCGTGTCTATAAATGCTGGACAAAGTTGGTGGTGAGCTTGCTAAGTTTAGTAAATTCTGTCTTTTCATGAATCGGTCCGATACGTTACAATCGGTATAAGTCAGGACAATATCATAGTGGTCCTATCAACTCATAGACAATTTGAAATAGACCTCTGTTTGTCTATAATCATTTCTATATACACTATAAGTACATTGTCGGAAAATATAAAATCTATTTGTACGAGCTTTAGAAACAAGATGAAAAGCGAGGCTCGCCGGGCTTTTCTCTGGTTTCGTAGCGAGTACAAATTCATTTTTTTCGACAATGTACATACATTGTATATAGAAATGATTATAGACAAACCGTGGTCTGTTTCAATTTTTTCCATGAGTTGATAAGACCATATTGTCGTGACTTATACCGATCGTAACGTACGGCCTTCAACAATGATCAAAACTCATACTGTATAGTTAACTTTAGAAGGCCCCTATATGGCTAAATGTGAAAAAATGTGAAACATTCAAAAGAGAAAACCAACGGCCTGGTTTATGTAAAGCAATAAACGAGAACCACTATAAATTACAGGCTCCTGGCTTGAGACAGGCACATGAAGAATGCGATGGGGGTTACAAAATTGTTTGTGGGCGCCCAACACCCTCCCCCTGACCTGGGACAATAGTGTAAATAGCACAACATAACTTGTGAAATCGGTTGGAAATAACTAATCTAATCAGGTTGGCACGAATGAAAACAAGTTGCTTTCTTTAAAAAAAAGAAAAGCAACACGTGAACTCGAGCCCGCTGACTGGTCATCAAAAAATTGTTGTTGAATTTTATTTGCTTTTGATTTGAAATAATTGACTGTGAATAGAATAAGGTAATGATAATGTTAAAACCCCTTTATTTAAATATGTAATTGTGTGTAGATTCTTGCACAAGTTAATTGAAAGCATTGTTGGATTTAGTTGTGAATAGACAAAGTGTATATATACAGCTACTATTTGAATTTACCTTTTAAGGCTTGACTATTCTGTTCATTACTTGGGAGTGTACATCATTTTTTCTTAATCCTATTGAAAATTCCAGTTTCTGCAAACCGGATGTCTAATGCAAATTGCACAAACCAATCGCAATATAAATTCAAGCATTCAGTTCGCTTCATAATCTGGATGCATTTATTTTATCTATCATATCATCATATTTTGTTTTATGGATGCCTTCAGTTATTCTTATACTCATTATTGAAGCTGTCTGTACCCATGGTAGATGTTGTATAGATAAATTTAAAGTCCAATTTCCATGTGAAGTAAAACCCTATGGCATGCAATTTATGAGAAGGTTTCGTATATTTTTCTGGAGAGTAACTCACAAGCTTCATTGGGACCTCTTATATACCTACAATTATTTTGGTCTCATAAAACATCTCAAATTTTAAGGATTTCCTGAAGTTATATCAATCCAAATATTCTACAGAAAAATTTGGTTTTGAAGAATATCTTATTTTCAGAAGTTTTATGAATACCTGAACATACTCTCAAAAGAAATCAATTTATGTTAAAAAAAAATATGTAGATATATAAAGATACCAGGATCAAAATGTTGTACACCAGACGCGAGTTTAGTCTACAAAAGACTCATCAGTGACACTCGAATAAAAAAGTTAAAAAGACTAAATAAAGTACGAAGTTGAAAGGCATTGAGGACCCAAAATTTTGAAACAAAGGTTTTTTTTTCGAATACATCAAAGTTAATCTATTCCTGGGGTAGAAAATCCTTAGCATTTCGAAAATTTCAAAATTTATAAAAGGACAGTCACTCAAAAAACGAAAAGAAAAACAGCTAGAGGTCAAAATACCTTAAGTTATGATGACCATGCTTGAAAGTCACATGTCAAGCTCGTACTGCCGTGTACCGAATTTAGATAAGAAATCCGAAAATTCACATTCGCGAGTGAAATTAATATTTATGCATGCACGTGTTTTTTTTTTTTTTTTTTTTTTGCGCAAGAAGTAGTAAATAGAAAGCATACGCACTGATACTCTGGATAAGAATTTCATTTTCGTCATCACATATACTAATCTAGGCTCAAATATAATGTTTAATAGTTGAATTCGGATGTCAAACTACCTACCTCAAGTGTTTTGAGTCCGGACTCATTGCCCTTAAATCCGGAATTAGGGTGAACACAAACCGCTAGTGTGTCGTGTGAACAGGGTGATATATAAAATAAATGAATCAAGACGTGTGTAGGATAGCTGGTCAACAAATGAATACAATTTTCAAAATCTAACCATATTGCAAAGATTTAGATGCTATTAGGTTGAACTATTAAAACAAACAAAAAACAAAAAATAATTGAAATTTAATTAACATACACATTAAGAATATGATATAAAAAAGCACAAATTATTTACTGCTGGACATTTTATTTATCAAATCAATCTCTTCTTAAAGTCTTACTTTCCACTATATGAATATATTGCTATACAAAATATAAACAGAGACTTATAAAACCATACTAAAATAATATAAAATAATTAACATATAGTAATTAAATTCTTTTATGATTATTGTCAAATGTTAATTACGTTTAAATGTTTTTTTGTGAGATGCAAGGATTTAAAATCCTTGTGAATTGAAACCATGCAAGTATTTTTCAGTCACTACCTTTTAAAATTTAGATACTAACTTATGTGTTCGTATCCCTGCTCATTGGTGCTCATATGTTGCATATAATTTTCATAAATGTATTCACTGTTCAAACCTGTGGGAAATAATACACGTATAATATTTTTAATTATATTCTGTTAAGGATAAATCTAGTCTAAGGTTAATCTTAATAATTTTAATGAAATATTCTCTTGGTATTGTAGTATCTATTAAAATGAAATTGATTATTCTTTACAAAAAATACTTTTGTTTAATTATCTTTCTGCTTTCCGATTACTGTGTTTCCGACCTAATGTAAATATTTATAACAGAAATATCGTTTTGTTAATTTTCTTCATGCTTTCCGACATTTTCCCAGGCGATGATTGAAATATAAAATATCACGTGGTAAAAATTCAAGAATAATTAGTTTGTTCTGGGACATTATATATAATAAACTATTCCCAGGTTTATTGTCACAATGCACAATAGCACGCTGTATTAAATACTACACACACAACGCGTACAGGGACCGTCTCAAAACATGAATTATATAATTGCGTTATTATTATACTTGATATTTAATAAACATTGGCATTATTAAAAACACATATGTTTTGTCAAGGCAAATAGGTTCCAATATAAAAATGATTTTTGACTGCAACCTAGTGTTTATTTTTTAACTTTCCGATCTACAAATGCACTTTGATTGTTGAAATATACAATGTCACGTGGTAGCCTATCCATAGAGGGACCGTATCAAAGTCAAAGATAACTAATTGTATAAATATCGAAAATTTTCGAGAGGTTCCGAGAATTTTGTTTCCGAAGATTTCCGAATGTCCCATAGAAGCCACCAAAACTCACCAATATATTGAGGGGTTCACGCAAAAACCTTACATTAAGGCAAGAGGCACAAAGTATCGGTCTACGGGTACTCGCAGTTACTGAAAGCTATATTATAGTTCAAAGTAAATTACAACTGATACATAAATCATATTCTCACAGACTAAAGTATCAATCAGAACACACCCAACGGATTTAGTATAAAGGCGTCATAAACACTCTGAGAAAAGCATAACCTTGTGCAATGCTAAACTATAGTACTTAGTATCGACAGGTTGTAGGGCCATACGTTTTCAAATATTTAGCAAAATATACTAAGTTATGTTTTGATTTATCAATGTTAGGACCGATAAAACAATATCAAAAGACATTGATACGGTTTTGAATTGACATCCTTTAAGAATAAGTTTATTTAAAGGGCCAATGAGTTTGTATTGATCGTATATAAATTCACGGGCTCTATAAACAAAATCAGCGTAAAAATTAAGATTTGATATCCCGTTGTTAATAAGAATTTTACAGGTACAGCCAAACTTCAAAAATAAATCTTTGTATCTATAAAATAATTTAGAAAGAGTTTTAAGTAATTTGGGGTAACGAAATCCCTGACTTAATAATTTACCAGTTATACATACATTACGTTCATCGAAATCTAAAACGCGATTATGTCCATTTTTTAACAGCTGTATTGTATAGTAATGTAGCTGTTCACCAATCTTTGTGTCAATATGACCTACGTCTCATGCTTGGGTAATAATGGTTAACATTTCGATAAGTTTCATTTATCCGAAAATATGTGTTAAAAGAGAGGCGAAAGATATAAAGGGAACATTTAAACTCATAAGTCGAAAACAAACTGACAACGCCATGACAAGAAATGAAAATCGACAAAAAGACAAACAACAGGATACAAAACACAACACATATAAAACTAAAGACTGAGCGACACGTGTTAAGATAATAACGGCATTTCACATTGTAAAGTCGTCTGTTCTCGGAGAACAACACTATTTGAAGCAAAGTTGTCTCACTATTTCCTACGTTTTATGCTTGAGTGAATTTTTTATTGATTTTTGTGCTATGTCCATTTTTAGGAAATCTATCATTGTACAACAGTGAAATTTCTCAGCTTGTTCGGTTCTTATACATTCTTGGCTTTCTCGAGTAAATTTAGAAATGTCTTTGTAAAATTTTACAGAAATGTTTTACGAGAAGGAAATTATTTACATTCGATTGACGATATAAAATGTTTTATTTTGATAGCCTAGCCTTTGTCTAAGTTTTAAACGTTAAGCATTTTTTCAAATCTTTAAAACAAGGTATTTTATATTAAAACAAATATATATGTATTTCTGATTTAGAAGTCAACTGATAGTGTATTTTATATGATAGTATTTTTGAAAGCGATTTTTAAATTAAATTCATTAAATTTATTTATAATTTATTTATTATATGAAATATTTTACAAATTAACATGCAGTTTATTGAATATACACATGTATGTACGTTTATGTATGTTTTAAAGTGTCTCATAAGTCAACTGTTTGGCTGGGCATTGATTGCATTTTAAAGATATTACTTAAATTTATTTGTATATATGTACTGTATCAATCAATGTGTGACACTCAAATAAAATAGATTTATTATTATTATTATTATTATATTTTCAAATATTCGGCTTTGATCGTTCCTGATGAAGATCGATAAATCCAGAAAAGCGCTTTGGACGCATGAAATTTGTAGCGTGTTCTCATTTTTTACTATATCTTTTTTTAGGTTAAGTACTTAGTAAGTTCTACTTGTCTATACAGGTTTGGGAAATAAGATTTATGGCCAAAGTATCCAATTAGTATACCAAAACGACAGTTGGATGAATAATAAGTCGTTAACAATAGCAAAATAACTCGAACAGTCTATGTAGCTGCCGAAGCATCATATTTTTATTATCTGGTAAACAGTAATACTTCGTATATCGAGATAATACATCTGATTCATAAGCTAGTTCCTACACTGTTTTTTAAAAGAGAATAATCGCAAAACAACTCGGGAAAAAATCTACAGAAGCTGGTTAGTGTCAGGGTGAAGTTTTATTTTTAAGTCGTTATAACGATTAAGTAACTCGCTATAATGACTTAGCTAACTCGTGTAAAAATCATATTCGATTTTGTTGGTATTTTTTTTTTTTTTTTTTTATCTTATTGAAAATTTTATTTCTATACGAAGAAATGGCGTCTTTCTGTGCATACATCATTTACAGTAAATAGAAGAAAATAAAATTGAAATTTGTACGTTAGGAATTTGTTTGCATATCAACATTATAAAATTATTTACTCAAAACTTTAAACCTTTTGTTATTTACGTTTCTTGTAATTTGAGGCCAAGTATAGCATTATTCGATGACTCTGGTTTGTAAAGCAACCCTGTCCTTTTGAAGAACAAGCCAGTATTGAAGAGGTTCACTAAATTGCTAGATCAGAGATTGATCAGAGAAAATATTCCTTACATATTCGGAAAATAACCAATTATACTAGAAATTTAAGAGGCAAGATTTGGAAAAAGAAGACAAAAATGATAAAATGGACCAAAAAACTTGAATGCATCTGGAATATGAGGCTATGCTTACAATCAGAAATGTTTGCATTGCAACAGGGCACTTATGGACCCCGGCCGGAGTTATTGAAGATGAGCATGGCACTCTCCTTAAATCCGATTATATATCAACAGCATACAAAAGAATGCACTCCCCGATACATTGTACCTTAGAATTTCAATATACATGTATTAGTGTTTTTACATATAGGTCTTGAATAAAAAATATCAATTAGATAGACTTTTATTCTATGAAATGAATTTCTCATTTCGGTAACTTTAATTCAAGTTTCTAAGATGATGTACAAAATCGTGAATTTGAAAAATTCAACCTTTTTCTGATTTGTTTGTAAACATGGCTAGCCCAAGGTTAAGCATCGTCCGTTCACATACTACAATTAATCATAATTTACAAGATCTAACGACAATCATACATTATTGTCGCCATTTTGACATCGTTTGTAGTAAAATTGTCATTAAGTTATTTCGTTATCTCTGTTTATACTTGTCCCTTTAGGACCATTCTGGACACACGCAAGTTTAACAGTAAAAATAGATGCTGTTTATATTAGCTTTTATCCGTTAATAGGAGAATGACACTTGCTACAGAGAAATTTGCTGTACTTTTTTAAAAAACATGATCTGACATTTTTTTGTTCCAGAAAGAACAAAATCATATTTCTTATGCTGTATATTAAACAAATATGCCGGATAATGTAGATATTTGGTGAATACACGTTGCGAGCCGAAATAACATAATACCTTTGCATGCCTTCAGTGAAATCTCGATATACTTTTTCTTTTATATCATTATCATATTTTTTGCAAAATTAGAGTCAAGTCCTACAAAAAACTACCTTTTGAAGAGGTTGTGTTAACTTTTATGCTGTATTTGCTACGCTCACAAGGTAAAATTCCTTAAGGTGTTGAACCCTTGTGGAATTTAAATCTTTAAGACTATAGATGTAGACTCTATTTATTTAATATATCTCCATAAAATCAAAATGTATTCAGTATAAAAAAAAATAAGACAATGCTAATACAGTTAAATTAAAGCAAATTTTGTTTCTTTTTTTCTTTTCCTTTTTTTTTGCATCGAATTGCATCCAATATGAATTAGCAAGTATCAACAAAAAATACATACATACAAATGTAGCTTCATTTAAGACAGGATTATAGTTTTGGTTAGGAATGTTCTTTTTTGTGGAAAAATAATCGGAATTTTGGTCAAAATCCACCAAAGATGTGGTTTTGAGGCATCTTAAGACATTTAAAGTGTGGTAACTGTTTTCAAAAATACGTCGTAATGTTATGAATTCAAAGTGCACACATGATTCTGTGGTACTTACAATTTTAGAAAATAGTATGAAATAAATTCTATAGAAATTGTCATTACGAAATTATCACTACCTCTTACTAAATGAACACATTATGTGGAAAAGACAAATGAAATTAATATTGAATTATTAAACAATGTGCTTTTACAACATTTTACATAAAATATGCTCATTTTTTCTCTTGGTTTAATAACCTGTGCTGGGTATGTTTCTCAATAAAACAATCCAAAACGTCAAAATATGTCTTTCTTCCCAGCATGTGACTCATGTAAAATATCCAAGGTGCATCAGTAACAAAGGAACAAACAGGATTATACTTCCATATTTTGTTGTAGTACCTGTTCCACTGAAGCAGCTATCTTTACCTTCTGTAAATAGACAAAAAGGCCTTCGCTTCAATTAAATTTATATATTGTTTTTTTTTAGATTGAGAGAAAAAATGTACGGTCATTCAAACAACATGCCGACAATGCCTGTGTATATGCTTTTTTTAAACACACGAAACCGCGGCATGCGAATACGATTATTTTTAAAATTTTCAGTGCCCAGTAATAAAGTACAAAAAGTAAGTACCAAATGATGGAGGAATAATGTGAAATATTTTGTTACGTTCTATTGCTTCATTTCATTTGTCATTAAGACCAATTTCATTTTTCATTTAAAAAAATGTTTTGGTTCAATGTTTTTGAAAATGTTGGCTGGATTTTGTAAACAGTGACTAAAAAACCAAAAATTCATAATTTTATTATCATATAAGAACGTTGGGGTGCGATGATGTTTGAATTTTGGTTAGTTCTTTGCCAATCCAGTGGCGGATCCAGAAATTTTCATAAGTGGGGCCCACTGACTGCCTAAGAGGGGGCCCGCTCCAGTCATGCTTCAGTGATTCCCTATATAATCAACCAAATTTTTCCCACAAAAGGGGGGCCCGGGCCCCCCCCCTAAATCCGCCTCTGCAATCTTCTTTCGTTTAGGTACGTTGAGGTGCGTAGTTGTTTTTTATGTTGTTATTTTTTAAATAAAAGTGTTGACATAAATCTGAATCGGATTATACCGACCGTGCAAGACCCTCGTGTGTAATCAAGATCGTTAAACACCCCCTAGTAGTTGAATCCGATCACCGAAAGAACATTTGAAAATATTTTCTTCCCGAACTTTTCCAGAACTTGTCAAGAAGCGACACACAAACATCAAGTTTCAATATTGAGTTACATATTTTGGGGGAATTCAGGGATATACGTTGTTAAATTAGATTCATTATAAAATAAATGAAAGTACTTTATTTAAAAAAAACATGAGGCAAAGTATTGATAATTTACTGCTGATGACAGACAAATATACTATGCCCTTCAACTTTACAACAAACTTTGTTATGACTTCAAGTTGTGGTTTTCAAATATTCTTTTGTCCTTTTTCGTTCATTTAAAAAAGGAAATGATATATGATGTTTACCTTCGCATATATTTGAATTTTCACAGGTATCTTGAACATCTACGAGTCTACTGAAAGGAAGCTCAGCGCTGTACGGTCTATATAAAGGTGCATTCGGTACAAGCTCTCTTAAGAATAGTATGTACTTCTTATAAAACTCGAAGTCGTTTTCAAAACAAAGACCATCACTGTGAGTACCTGCCGAAAAATAATCATAAATGTTTATATGTCATTTTTAACATGCAATAGACTGATTCTGAAGACAAAGTTTTTTATAGTACGCCAAAAACAATAAAGGTTTTTTTTTTTTTCATTTATGACTTTTTTGCTTCTGACGACTTGCAAAAATGTTATGTGAATAATTTATGTGCTTTCTGTATAATATGTGATAAAAAAGAATCGTCTGTCATCTTGGTTCGTAAAATAGCAGAAAACAATCGGTTTAGATTTTTACTGAAATAACAAAATTTTCAGGTGAGAATGCAATTACGATTTTTCATTTACATGAAGCAAATTATGATTTCATTTTAATTGTTTCGACTGTTTTAAAAAAAACTAAACTTTGTTTTATAAGAGAAAATGACTCAGATATATACATTTTTAAAAGAATGTACAGTAATATTTTTCTATTTTGTATTACAGCAAGGAAAAAGAAAGGCGACTCATTTTTTTCTAAAAAAAAATCAAAAGAACTATCTTCTATTTTATTTTTAAATCAGTCATTGATTTTTCTTTCTGTTCACATAATAATGCTTTATTTCGTGTATAATCCTAAAAAGTGTGCCGATTTTTTCACAACATGTTGTTTGAAAACAAGTTTGGTGACCCATAACTTCTATCATACTTTTGAAAGTAGCACAATGTAAGCTACATTTTGTCAAAGTATGAACAGATTATAGCTTTAGTTTATATCCCCATCCTACCTTGATGACATAATGTTGATATTGAAATTATGTCATTTTAACATTTAAATTATAACAGCCGAGGCACAGTTATTTTCTTTAACTTTGATATGCTTACAGTTTTCACGCATCAACTGTCTTGGTTATCTACATTCTTGCCTTCTGGTCTCTGGTGGATACTCGTATCACTGGCAATCATACCACATCTCTTTATTTTTATATATATCTACGAATTTTAACCATGCACTGCATGCCGTTCATGCTTTCCATGTCTATTTGCTGTATATCACTACGACTTGGTTGCTTCAATAGCAGATGAACCATCCAATTCTTGACAAGTGGTCAAATTTGAATGATACATTTTTAATTGATCATTTTTAGTTTATTAATTTGTAATCGATTGCAACTTCCTCTGGAATTGTAAAATAAGGCTGTGTTTGGATTTCTGCAAAGACCGTTCTCATCTGTAGTACTCTAAAACATGTCATATATTTAACTTTATTCAAGAAATATCTGCTGTTTAAAATGGAAGACTTGTGTTTACTCTCCGAAAAGTACAACAATTGGTTCTTTCATTTTGTGATCACATGTACAACGGAGCATTAATTATTTTTGAGAGAGTGCGTTGTTTTCCTTACATGTAAAGAACCATAACCCAAATGTTTATATATGTAGACATGCAATATTGTCAATGTTATAACTACACATAAGACCATAGTACACACATATAGTCAATTAGCCAACGCCATATAGTAGTTCCTGAGGTCAATAAATATGAAAATAGGGAGATGTGGTATGATTACCAGCAGGACAACTAATGATAAAGACCAAAGGACAAAGATGTAAAAAATGACAGGTCACTGTGCGGTCTTCAATAATGAGCAAAACCCATAGCGTATAGTAAGCTATAAATGGGCCATGGTATGACCAAATGTAAAACTATTTAAGAGAAAAGCAATATTTGTAGTATACAACAGCGATCAAAACCAAATATGGTAGATCGTAAACAACGACAATATCGGGTTCCTAGCTTAAGAAAGGCACATAAAGAAGGGGAAGGGGTTTAACATGTTTGCGAGTGTTTAACATTCCCCATATCATGGGACAGCACAACATAAAAACAAAATGTAAAAATCAGTTGGAAGGGGCTTGAGCAATCAGATCTGTACTAAGTACAAAACAAATAGCATAAAAACAAAAGACACCAAGTACAGATCTAAGAGTACTCGTAGTTACTATATGATATTTTCAACGCCTATTTCAACCAACAAATAGATCATGTTCTCCCAAACTAAAATACGTACCAGGACACCTCCCACGAATTTTAAGTTTAAAAACATCATGAGCAATCTGACAAAAGCATGACCTGGTACAATGCCAAAATGTAAGTATCGACAGGATGTATGACAGTTTTAAGTGTTAACTCCGGGATAGCAATGTATGTTTAGTTTTGTACTACACTATTAAAAGTAAAATCAATGATAGAACCGGTGAGAAAATATCTTGCTACAATGTTGAATAGATAACCTTTCAGAAATAAATGTTTTCATAGGAACAATCAGTTTATATGGATCGGATCTTAATTTACAAGCCCAAAAATCAACATCACCCTTAAATTTAGGATATGACTTCCCATTTTTTTATAAGACTTCTAAAGGTACAGTTAGCAAAGAAAATATTTGTATCTATAAAAAAGAATAGTAAAGGTTTAAATTAATAAAGATCATATAAAACCAAATAAACCTCCAGATAAGAGCCAAAAGAGCTTTTCTTTCAATTTTGTATAAGGCATTTCAACCTAGGTAAAATTAAAAACCAAAACCGATTTGCAGAATATAATCATCAAAATCTGATTAAAAAATGCGTTAAAAGAGGTGGCAGATACCAAGGGTACATGCGAAACTCAAAATGCGAAGAGAAACTTAGAACGCATATAACAAACATATAGCAAACATATGGCAAACATCGAAAAACAGAACAAATCCAGAAAACACTGCATTAAAAACTAAAGACAGAGTAACACGAACCCAACCAAAAACGGGAGGTGCTCTCAAGTGATCAGTAAGTAGACCCTGCTCTATTAGTGGTTTTCTGATTAACTGACTTTCAAGCAAAATGTACCACATGCCATAATGGCTATTCTTCTCGATGACTACAAACGTTAAATGTAATCGATTTCTTAAACTTTTGGCTTCTGACGTATCTGACAAAGGTTTATAAGAAACAGAGGTGGTCTCGTCCGCTGTGAACGTTTTCATATTTCAACAGCTCGTATCACTGGGCAACAGTCTTGTAATCTAGATCTTTTAACAATCTATGTTATAAAGGCAAATCAGATGTAAAATTCTACATACTGTCTTTTGGAATAAGTACATAGCGTTCTTTTAATTTCTTGCTGTTCTTAATCACACATAACACATTTGCTTTATAAAAAGTATCATTTCCACCAATAATCGTTGCACCTATGACAAGATGAGAAGTTTTAAGATTGTCTTCAATAGAAACTGTGTTCTTCTGGCTGCATCCATGACATAAGGAAATGGTAAAATCACTGATAACAGTACCACCAAGAACATAGTTTACTTGGTTTACTTCTGACCTGAAAGTTAAAAATAAATGTATGCGTTTATGTTTTGACAATTACTATCAATGTTAAAAGGGGTATATATTACATTTTTGTACATGATTCAAGGTCAAATTATATATTGAAAGCAGCCAATCAAAACCCCGGAAAGTTTGGTCATTTGTTTTTAACTTCCATTGGCAAATTGTCAGCACAACAACAAAATAAAAATAATCTTTAGTTCAGCAAAGGTCTTCAAAAGGGGGAGAAGACAACCTTAGGCCTGTACTGACAAAAGAGTATACCATAGTTGCAATTGTTGCAAAACAATTAGTTTGCTAAAAGTTAATCTAGATCTGCAAAACCCATAAATAGTTTTTAACTGGCTTCTATAACTTAGGGTTCCAAGTGGTGAAATGGAATTCATCCCTTCGATACTTTTATAGACGCCATCACGGGTTGAGTTAGATGATAGTTATGGAATATCTGTTTCACAGATGACGACGGATATGTTCCAATTGTCATAACCACAATCTCGTCCCCTAGTCCTTGAATGTAATAACACCGAATTAAACTTATCACCGAATATGTACTTACACGAGCAATACGACGGGTGTCATATGTGGAACAGGGTCTGCTTACCCTTCCGGAGCACCTGATATCACCCCCTGATTTTGGTTAGGTTCGTGTTGCTCAGTCTTTAGTTTTCTATGTTGTGTTTTGTATACTGTTGTTTGTGTTTTGGTCGATTACCGTCTTTTGTCATTGCGTTGTCAGTTTGTCTTCAACTTATGAGTTGGAATATCCATTGTTACTCATTAACAAGGAGAGCGTAGTATTATCCTAACTTTGGGCACCGGGTTTAACGTCACCATGCATTATCATCAAACACAGATATACATCTAAAAACAATCACAACAAAACGGTTAGCACGAGAGAAGCCAAGATGTTGCCATTTTCTATACCCAAGTCACCCTTCCAGTTTCCTAAACTACACAAAAAAAAAACGTAACATATTGTTTCATCTCGGCCTCTAGTAAGTATTCTACTACCAAATTTTCGGTGCTTTTAACGAGTTCCCTAACTACTATCAAAGATTTTATCGTTAATTTTTGTAATAAAACATATGAAAACAGTGGAATAAACCATTTTTGGAGTGTAAAACATTCTTTGAATGTTTTAGATAAATTACGTGCTTTTGGTGGACCTTTTGATTCGGTTGACAGTTTTGAATTTTCCACTCTTAATACTCTTTACAATCTTATCAAACAAAAGTTTTCCTATTTAATTAAATGGTCGTTTGGTAAATCTGATTGCAAATTTATTTGTTGTAACTCATATAAAGCCATTTTCTCAAATGAAAAAGGTGATATGCTAGATATACTTACTGGAGGTGGGATGAGATGATTAAAGCCATAAACTCTACACAAAAATTACTTGAGTAAACGTATATTCTTTTTATTTTTTTGTTATCTTTAATATGCTTTCGCTGAACTGACAACAAAAGCTACACGTTTGATTATCATTCCTTGAAAAAAGAGATTTCCTCATTCCAAACAAACAGAAAAGAGTACAAAAATATAATATCCTGCCATGTGTCGGGTACGAACTCACAACCTCAGTTCTGACAGGATATTGATATAATATATGAACCTTTTTTTTAAACATAAAAATGTATTGCTATTTTTTAATGATTCTGTTGACTTTTGTCTTTTCTAGTCAAAACTGTTTTTGGTATATCCATTTTAGAATTTAACTTTGCACATAAATGGCACTATATTCTTTCAGTTCTTTATAATGTCTTTCATCCCTCTCTTTCTGAATACTTTTCGTTTCCATGGCGATTTAGCTCTACCAATAATAGCTTCAAAATAATACCCAACAAAACCCACCACAACTGGGAATGTCACATACACAGCATTTGTCCTAACAATGCCAACAATTAAGGGCCACATACTCCCAAGTATTAAGTTATCTTTATTTAAACAATACAAATATTCAAAATCTTTTGCAATGATACCATCAACTTCGAGTGTTTATATGAACTACTTAGACCACTTGGCTACAGATGCCCCTCAAAGAAGTAGGTATTCAAGGAATAAACCCATGCATCTAATATAATAGCACTATAATATAATATAATAGTGGCATCTGTCATTTGCAATCTTTTTCGGTGAAGACATAATGAAAATAAACCGGGGTCCTCATTTTGGATATAAACTCTGTGCATATAACCGATTAAAATCAGTTAAGACAATTTTAACTGATCGTATATTATTAAAAGTGTTGACGCAGGACGGACAGACAAACGGGGATTACTATAGGGCACCACCTACAAGTCGGCGTGGCTTTATTAAAGAAACAATTCCTCTAGCATTGAACTATCATGGCCTTGTTCCCAACGAAAACCGGAATAAGACATGCAATTACAGTATTTTGCTTTACCAAATATACCGATAAATTATCATATTATAATTACAAAATGGTTTGAACGCTTTCGGGGAATTTGAAAACAAAAACAAATAAGCAGTATCTGATCTTTCATGAATATCAAGCGAAATCCTTTTACGATAAAAAAATATCAAATTGATATAAAAATTCTATTTTTTCAAACTTTGTGATTACTAGTAAGCTACAACAAAATAATTCAAGGCATTTGAAACAGAAATATTGACCGACATTGTTCAGAAAATAGTAAGATAATTTTACTATCAAGATTTTCATGTTTGTTTGCATTATTCATGTTATTGAAATGCTGATGAGTCTTTAATAGTGTTGTAAAAACGGAGAACTTGTAAAGTCATATGATAGATATCTATTTCAAATTTAACAAAATATAATATGGTTTACTTGATTAGCTATGTTTTACTATAAAACACGTGTACATAGACCGTCTTTTAAAAGAAGATCCAAATTTTACCCAGATTTTGAATCTTCAAAAAATGTACTGCTTTTGTCTTTCCTTACTCTATTTCACCGACAGCTTTTCTGATCTCGTTAAAAATTCGACAACCACACCGCGCAAGTGCGATGGAAAAACTCGTAATGAAAGATGAGGCTTGTTCCTGTCGAAGGTTGGTGGTTGGCTCCGGCCACTCCAGCTTCCTCCGCCAATGAAAATTGACCGCCACGATATAGCCAATAGTGCTGAAAGTTGCGTTAAACACAAATCGATCAATTAATCTGTTTGCTTCTACCGAAACATCCTAAAGTTGTTTGTTATATGTGTTACTATTCGATTTGAGCAAAACTTCATTATTAATGTAATAACGAGACCATTTTTGAAGTCATTGATAAATGGATCTTTTTGTGTTCCATTCTTTATTTGTTATTGATTGATATCTATTGCAAAATTAAATATACTTACAGTATGAATACTGTAGGCTTATTTATCCCCCGATATTTTTACTGATTTGTTCTAAACCTTAAATTACAAATATTTATTTGTTGAATTTTATATACATGTATATACTATTTTAAGGTTGTTAAGAAACATCGTAAATAACTCAGAATAGACAGTTCTATAGAAAATCTTGTTGTGCAATTGTCGGTAATAATCTATAGAATAAAATTAATTGCGATAAGATTTTTATTAACTTGCCAAAATACATTCGGCGGTGATGTAATATGTGAAACTGAGTTAACCAGAGTTTCAGACCTTTGGCTTTTCCGTAATTAATTTCAGTTTAATTGATGGATGTGGAAAGTCCAGGTACGTGAATTTTCATCTTTAGGAAAAGCGATAGCAGTTATCTTTCCAAATTTCCAAATCTAGTAATATAAATGATTTGTAATATAAAATTTTATACCAGATGTTAGAAGCTACCGTCCATAGTTATATAAGCTTGTTATAGTTCAGAACAATACAGATTGAAGCGACACAAAAATGTTATTGACAAAATATATCTGTGAGGCAGATTGCAACTGCAAATTTTGTTTAAAAATATGAATGAGCAAGTAATAACTTCAGCTAACACAGAGAATAGACGCTTCGATCTTTACATACAATGACCACTGCTAACATACCAACAGCTAACAAAGAAACAGGAAGACGCTTCGAGCTTTACAAATAATAACCACTGCTAACATACCAACAGCTAACACAGAAACAGGAAGACGCTTCGACCTTCACAAATAATAACCACTGCTAACATACCAACAGCTAACACAGAAACAGGAAGACGCATCGACCTTTACAAATAGTAACCACTGCTAACATACCAACAGCCTAACAAAGAAACTAGAAGACGCTTCGACCATTACAAATAATAACCACTGCTAACATACCAACAGCTAACAAAGAAACAGGAAGACGCTTCGACCTTTACAAATAATAACCACTGCTAACATACCAACAGCTAACACAGAAACAGGAAGACGCTTCGAGCTTTACAAATAATAACCACTGCTAACATAACAACAGCTAGCACAGAAATAAGGAAGACGCTTCGAGCTTTACAAATAATAACCACTGCTAACATACTAACAGCTAACACAGAAACAGGAAGACGCTTCGACCTTTACAAATAATAACCACTGCTAACATACCAACAGCTAACACAGAAACAGGAAGACGCTTCGACCTTTACAAATAATAACCACTGCTTACATACCAACAGCTAACACAGAAACAGACAGATGCTTCGATTTTTACAAATAATAACCACTGCAAACATACCAACAGCTAACACAGAAACAGAAAGAAGCTTCGACCTTTACAAATAACAAAAGTGCACATGCTGAAATGTCTTGCCTGCTTTACTGACTATTGCTTTGTTTGTTTGTTGATGATCAAAGAAAATGAGGTCAAGGTCAGATAAACTAAGTCAGAAATACATGTACACCTTACAATCATTCCATACACCGAATGTAGTTGACTGATTGCTTATAGTATACAAGAAACAGACCAAACCATGAAAACTTTATATTGACCAATGAACCATGAAAATGAGGTCAAGGTCAGATGAACCTCCCAGACAGACATGTACACTTTTAAATGATTCCATGCATCAAATATAGTTGACACATTGATTATAGTATCTAAGAAATAAACTTAACCAGGAAAACTTAACATTGACCAATGAACCATGAAAAAGAGGTCAAGGTCAGATGATACCTGCCAGACAGACATATACTCCTTACTATCATTCCATACATCAAATGTAGTTGACCTATAGCTTATAGTTTAAGAAAAACAGACCAAAACACAAAAACTTAACATTGAGCAATGAACAGTGAAAAATGAGGTCAAGGTCAAATAAAACCTGCCAGACTGACATGTACATCGGAAAATATTTCCATACACCAAAATATTGTTGACCTATTGCATACAGTATTAGAAAAACAGACCAAAACATAAAAACTTAACTTGAACCACTGCACCATGGAAATGAAGTCAAGGTCAGATGACATCTGCCAATTGAACATGTACCACTGGTGTTAAACTGATCACCGTAACTGCAGTTACGGTGATCCCAACATGGCGGAGCCCAAAACAGGTAAAATCGTCTTTTTGTAATTTCGCCTTGTACACGTATTGTTTTAAAGAATTACTCAGCCGCTAGGTTGATATGTACGGTATTGTTGTATGTGTGTGTTCTTAATATCATATGTGATCTTGTTACCGAAATAATAGCCATTGAAAATTTACAGAAGATCATCGTAACTTCAAGAATTTTGTTTGTTATGATAGTGGTAACTTGATTATAAGATAGTCGTAGCTTGTACATGATCATAGTAACTTGTCAGTGATGATCGCAACTTTCTCTATATGCTGATGGGCGACTATATATAAATCGTGTTTGAATGTTTGATAACTAGTGAATAATTTACTAATTTACTTTTTGCTTTGTAGATATAGTCTTTATATTTTACAAGTCACAATTAACGGTAAATGTTCATCATGAACAAGAAGAGGCAAACATTTCCCATGTTCACACATTATTAATGGAAACTATAATGTTTAAATAACGTTCGTTTTCAAGTAAAGATATGCTTTAGGTCACGGTATCTTATTTTCCTGAAAATCTCGTTCCATTTTCAAACACTTTTTTTCGTAATCTGAATGTTGTATTAGTTCCTTTGGTGTGGGTAGGTAAGGTGTGCGCCAATACTGCGTCTGCACTAGACATATAAGAACACATATAGCGCATATAACCTACGAAAAAATGAAGTTACTAAGAGTGTTAAATAAAGATATTGTGGAGGAATCGTTTTTTTTTTTTTTATATTCAAAATTATGTGTAGGATGGCTTGTTTCTATTTCCAATTTATCAGTTTCATCGTTTTTATTTGCTTACATGTTCGTATCCAGGGTAAACTAAAAAGTGTAGTTGATTTTTATTGGTTAATCAGTAAGGACTCTCGGTGTTTTACATACGATAAATGATTAAAAACTTTTTTTTTCTTCTCGGTAGTAATCATTAGATATTAAGATTAAAGTATTTTCGAGTGCACCTATATATGCAAGTTTGTATCGAAGTACGCGGTTATTTAAAGTTGTTATATCTTTACCTGTAATTAGTATATAAATTAGAAATTTTATTATTTCGGACGCTTGATCGTATAATGCCGAGGTCTGTATAAGACATTATCAACATTTTGGTTTGAATAAAACCGCCGTGGTTTGTTTAAATTATTAAGGGCTTACGGGTTTATTATACCCCGATGTCTGAATAAGACACTGCTACTTGGTTTGAGTAGAACCGATATGCTTTATTTCTCAGGGTGATTCTTCGTTACTTTATTTTGTCCTATTTTATCTTAAGTCCCCCTCTAAATATAGTGTCTAATTCCACAGCGTGCTCTAGTAATCATTGAGTTAGAGAGTTTTTGTATTTCGGGGTTTTGAATTAAATATTTAATGAAATTACGATAAAGTTAAATAGTTTAGGGTGTTTACGGTAGAATTCCGATTGTTGATATTCATCTTACATTTTTTATAAGAACTTTTACATTATTTTACAATGCAATATTTTGATGGACTTATTTGAGTGCTCTGTTTTATGTGTACATTGTTGACTTTGGTACTTCTTATTGTTATTGCAATTTACATGTGTTGATATTTTGAGCGACCTTATTAAATTATAAAAATTCACTTATCTCGATCTCTTCAGCCATGAAGACTCAGGGCCCAGTGGTTCGAACCTTTATACGAGGTTAACAGGCGGTTTACAATTTAAAGTCAGAAATATCAAGTACATTTGTGTTTCGAAAATTAATTATTTCCGAGCCCTTAGATCAATTACGCTTGATTTGATATAATTGTCCGATTGCAGGTTTTTCAATTTACAGTTAACTTATAGGAAATTGAAGTCAAAGTCCGTGATCAGTATCAGCGTATACATGTACGTATTGTTAAGAGTAGATTGTATTTTTTACACACAATAAAAAGAGCTCAACAGTACAATGTAGAAAATACGTGTAGCTTTAGATGCTGAGTTAACATTACGGACTTTACCAAATAAAATACACAGATAATTTAAAATAGATATTTGACACATAGAAAATATACTAAGGTCGAACCGTCTCCTGTTATAAATATAATGGAATTTCAAACTATAATTAAGTATAGTTTTGACATTAGGATGCATTATATTCTTAATATCGTTGACACGTGGTTGTCCCGAATAGTATACCAATATTTGTATAAACTGAGACTACTATAACAAGGAATTTTGTGTTTCAATATAGAACCAGAAAGTTTTTAAAATTTGATTGATTGTTGGTTGCTTAACGTCCAGTGGTTTGAAAATTTGAATATTGTCTTTGTTAAAAGTGTCGTATGTTTTAGTTATAACACTAGGCTCTTCGTATATTTTTGTAACCCAAATAATCGAGCCACTTAGATGAAGAGTTGAGAACTGCTTTAACCACAGCAAATATAAATGTGCTTGTTGCCGGCATGATGCTTTATAGGTTCCTATAACATTTTCGTTTGGGTATCTGCTGACAGTTTTCCATGTGAAAATTCTGAGAAGCCAAAAATTGCGGAATGTGTAAATAAATACGTAGCAATGTCAGATCTAAACAAGAATGTTAAATATGATAGCACATGATGATGTCACCCTTTCTGTAAATTCAACTTCGATTCACAACTGCTTGTCAATGGCGAATATTTCATGTACAGTCAGTCTGATTAGACCGAAATGAACACTTTACAACTTTCTGTTTAAAGTTTGTTCTTATGTTGTGTCGTTACACCAATGTCCCATGCTAGTGTTTTTTATATGCCTGTCTCAAGTCAAGAGCCTGTATTTCAGTGGTTGCTGTTGGTTGATGTCGGTCATATTTGATTTTTGTAAATTGCTTTGTTAATGTAGACTTCGTTTTCTCTACTGAATTGTTTTATATTTTCATGTCGGGAATTTTGAAGCACAGTATAAGTTTTCTCATTGTTGAAGGTAATTACATGTACGGTGGATTCCAATAGCTTACATCCACATCATTGAACTTAATTTAACTTAAGTAGTTGTCTGATTGGCGATCATTATTAAAATCAAAATCTCCTTATTTTTATTAGTATTGCTACAAGTGGCTATTCCTTTATTATATCAAATTTCATGCTTCTGTTCCTTTTATTATAATGGTACTTCGCCATTCTTCCAATGCGTGATTTCTTTCTGGGAGGCATTCTTAATCCTACAATAAAGAATATATTATGAATAAAAAATAACTTTTATGAAGTTTATAGCATAGGCAAATCAGTATTTGTTAAGACAGTAATCTGAGATAAGGCTCAGCAGTAATTGAACAATCATGTCAGTATTTATCAAAACATTTAAACTGATAAAGAAAGCAGACCAAGGTGCATGTACTTAGAATATCATGTTTGGGTCTAGTATTTAAAAAATATATATATATGTCTATAACTCTTTATGTAGACATGGCTACAAACTTTCATTGCATACATTTATTATTCTCACATGTATAGACTGAATATATATATTATCAACGGAACAAAATATAAGTCTGAATTTCTTAAATTAACAATACAAACTGACCTATCACTCAGTATCAGACCTCATGTTGTGTGTATGCACCTTGTCACGTGTGATTCTCATTCTGCATCGGAATTGTAACACTGATACAGAAAAAATGATATTTCATATAATTACAAATTTTACATCATTACACAGGTTTATTATTAAGGCTTGCAAATGAAATATCCGGAAAACAGATTGTTCATCTGATTGTAAGTTATGGGCGAGTTGCTCATTGACCCGATCCCACGGACTGGTAAAAACTCGAGGTTACCTTCCGGTTTGGACAGTAAATTCAAGTCCATAACTGCACTTATTTTATTTAAAGTGCTTATAAACAAACATTTATGATTATTTCAAATCTTTAATTCACACTTACCGAAACATAAAACTCTTTATACATCCACATTTGCTAATTATTAAATCCTCTTCCACTGTCAAAGATGGCGGATCGTGTCCTTCTTGTCAAACACTTCGGGTCACGTGCCGAGTCACGTGATCGACGACTTAGAATTAATTACTATTTGACTGGTCAGTACGGGAAGTGACCAATCTCTGTGTTATAGTAGTCTCAGGTATAAATGATCATGAAAAATTGCAAACTTACCTTATGTTGAAAAAAATATTTCGATCACGAATGTTGTTTACGCATTAGTTGTTATCTTTACACAACATTTTTTAAATTTAATATTCCGTTAGCAGAGGTTTCTGACAAAATCAGTTACTATGATCATAGACATATTTTATTATACAGTTACGATTATCTTTCAAGTTATGTGTCCACAAGTTACGACTATCTTCTTTTGGAGTTACGATGATCTTCTGTAAATTTTCAATGGCTATTATTTCGGTAACAAGGTCACATATGATATTAAGAACACATACATATAACAATTCCGTACATATCAACCTAGTGGCTGAGTAATTCTTTAAAACAATACGTGTACACGGAGAAATTACAAAAAGACGATTTTACCTGTTTTGGGCTCCGCCATGTTGGGATCACCGTAACTGCAGCTACGATGATCAGTTTAACACCAGTGATGTACACCTTACAATCATTCCATATATCAAATATAGTAGACCTATTGCTTATAGTGTCTGAGATATGGACTTGGCCATGAAAACTTAACCTTGTTTACTGATCCATGAAATGAGGTCGAGGTCAGTGAAAACTGTCTGACAGGCATGAGGACCTTGCAAGGTACGCACATACCAAATATAGTTTTCCTTTTACTAATAATAAGAGAGAAATTAACATTACAAAAATCTTAACTTTTTTTTCAAGTTGTCACTGAACAATGAAAATGAGGTCAAGGACATTGGACATATTACAGACAGAAACTTCATAACATAAGGCATCTATATACAAAGTATGAAGCATCCAGGTCTTCTACCTTCTGAAATATTTTTAAGTAGTTAGTTAACGCCGCAGCCACCGGATCACTATCCCTATGTCTCGCTTTCTGGATATATACCAACCAGGGGCGGATCCGGGATTTTCGGTTGGGGGCGGAAACTTAAATTTTCGCCGAGCGGAGCGATAAATTATCGAAATCTTCTTTATTAAGCTGAGGACAACCCATGCTTTGCAAATTTTAGGGGGCGCACGCAGGAACACAAACAGGAACACGCTTCGGTCTTTACAAACAATAACCACTGCTAACTTATTCAAGTAGAATAATCATAATAAATTAATTGAATAGCAATCAATAAGGTTAAGACGTGTTGCCTGTCTAAAATTAACAGGGTTAAGACGGGTTACCTGTCTGAAATTAGTAAGGTTTAGACGGGTTACTGGTTGCCTCGGTGTCTGGAATTAGAGACATATATATACACATGTGTATATAATATATAGATATAAGAAGATGTGGTATGAGTGCCAATGAGACAACTCTCCATTCAAGTCAAAATTTATAAATGTAAACCATTATAGGTCAAAGTTCGGTCTTCAACACGGAGCCATGGCTCACACCGAACAGTAAGCTATAAAGGGCCCCAAAAAATTATTAATGTAAAACCATTCAAACGGGAAAACCAACGGTCTAATCTATATAAAAACGAGAAACGAGAAACACTTATGAACCACATCAACAAACGACAACTACTGAACATCAGATTCCTGACTTAGGACAGGTGCAAACAAATGCAGCGGGTTTAAACGTTTTAATGGTACCAAACCTTCACCCTTTTTCTGAAACAATAGTGTATGTCGGTTAAGACGGGTTGCCCGTCTGAAGTGCGATGCAAGTCAGGCCATATATGCAAGCCTCGTGGCAACATAATGGCAAAGCTGACTTTGTTGGCTAAATACGATTTGGGGAATGGTTTTTGCTAAAAAGTTATTAAGTTGTTTTCTGTTAAATGTATGAATTGATCTCGAGGAATTGATGTCTTTATTTACTTGTCATCAAATTGTTAATTGTTTCACTGCCTTTAGTATCATTTAAAGTGCCTTGGAATATGCCCCATACACTGTAGGCCAGAACCACTCCAATTACACATACATGTATATGATATACTTGGAAAAAGGGATCCATTCGTCAAGCACATGCGATAACGTTTTACGGATACTTGTGTATCCGACATTGATCTAAGTGTTATTTTTAAAGGTTCATTTTTTGGCACAGATTCAGATTGAAACTTGATATGATGTAAGTAAGCCGAAGAAGCTCGTCGTAAAAAAATGAATTTGCGTTGGATTAACAGCGTCAAGAAACTTTTATCTTTAAAGTTCGTTCAGCCAATGCTCCAGCAATCACAAATAAAGGCGTATCATTGGTACGAATTTATTAAATTGTCAGATAGTCTGATCGCAAGCTCTTGCAGTCTTGGTCTTGCATGGGGAGTTTGGTACAACAACAACAACAACAATAACAACAATTTCTATTTGTCAATCAAGACGCCCCGAGGAGCAGTACAATTACCGTTTAAATTAAATTGTACAAATAATTGTGGTGATTTTTTTTCATTGAACTATTTGAAATTACAATACATGACAATAAAATTAAAACTATGTAGGAGAAGGGAGACAACAAACACAGTATATTCCCAAAGATAATGAGTGAGTGAACACAATCAGTACCGTTGTATTATCAAAAGAAGAGCTGGGGGCTTCTTCTTCTTTCGTAATTCCCTCCTGTTTAGGAGCACTTGGATGAGACCGATAAATTATAACAGTATCTGTACATTAAAACACAATAAATCCTCTGTAAAATATGAATGAACAGTATCCTCCACCATAATAACCAGTGTATATACAACAAGTCGTGAGTTTATATATAAGCATTAATATAGGGACTTTAAAAGTAATGTAATTTTAAAAATGGCAAGAGACAGAAATAAATTACATGTTCGTAAGGCTTGGGAATCATAATTTTAAGTAAGTGTTTTTTAAATGCAATATTAACATCAGAAGCATGACTAATTTGGATGTTTAGTAATATTATTTAAATAGGCTTGTTAGTTTAAAATGCCAAGAGATAATATAATTAGCATGTTCGTGTAGCGTGGGAATCATAATTATCAAGGTAAATGTTCTCATAAGATGAAATTAATAAAATATGAAATCATGACTTTGATGTTTTAGTAGTATTATATTGATTGGTTTAATAATGTTCATATGGAGTACTACTTTTAAGATTTAAGATATGAGACTGACTTGACCATACACAGAGATATACCCCCTAATTCCACACACTAGCTATACATTGTAATGTTCATTCTTTTCATGTGGATAAGTTGGCAGTAGTCCCTTGATTTCATTTCTATTGTTCTTAGTATCATTTTGTCATTTGGGAGAATGTTCCTTTCAACAAAGCTTTGACAGTCTATCAATAGTTCCGTGATAGCCATTTTGCTATTAAAATTGATTGTCCATACACTATTTCCAATTTTGCTAACAACATATTCTTTTATCTGTTGAAAGTGAGATTTTCGAATGTGTCTATACGCTGGGCAGCTTGTTAGAAGGTGTTGAAGATCTTCAGCTTCAAGCTTACATATTGGGCAGGTAGGATCTATCTCAGCTTGATTGAATTTTACTTTTAAGGTTTGAAGCATGTATGTTCCAGTTAACATGCGTACTTTTGTTGCTGCTTTTCTGACATCTTTGACGGAGCTCGATATTGTATCCCATACGTTGTGAGTTTGCCCAATATTTAGGCTTCTTTTTGATAGTAATAACTAATTTGAGTGTTGATTTTTCTTCACAATCTGCTTTGAGTTTAACTGTCCAGTGAGATGAAATAGCTGTTCGTACGATGTTTTTCCAGTCTAGTTTGTTGTATGTAATATTGATTCATTATTTCGTTGAATGATGGGAGCTGATACATGTCCAGTATGTCATTTATTCTTTTGAAGAAGCTATTTGGTCGACCCGCTGTACATGTACATGTATGTTGCCTCCATGCAATTTCATGTATTGAGTTATTGTGACTCATTGCTATTGAGTGTAACAGACTCAGCTGTCTTTTGTGGAGCTCAGCAGTTATTGGCAGTGCTCCCAGAAGCAAGTAGACTGCTGATGTAGCTGTTCTAGTTGGAAGTGATTGAATATGCTTCAGAGTGCTAAGATGAAAACTGCATAGTGCTACGTACTGTGTCTTTGTTTTGGAGATTTAAGGTTTCTAGGCCATATAGAAGACATGGAATGACGTATCCTTGGTAAATCTTGCATGAAGTTCTTGGGTTGAGTCCATTTGTACCATGAATGCCAATCTTGATCAGAGAGTATAGTGTTCTTCGTGCTAGTGATATCCTGTCATTGATATTAATTTTAGTTTCCTCAGATGTTTTTCTTTTAAGACCTAGATGTGTTGTTTCTGATTTAAATTCCATAATGTTATCGCCTAAAGTAAAATTTTCTGTTGTTTGCTGTATTCTTTCACTAGTTCTTTTGTTGACACTTTTAACTATTGTATTGCTTTTTACTGGATGGATTAAGAATCTATGGTCGCTTCAGTAATCATACACCGTGTTGAGCATTTCTTGCATTTCGTTTTGGTCATTTGAAAGTAGTACAATATCATCTGCACAGCTAGGACACCCTGCATATGTATTCCCTATAGATATTCCCATGTTATGAGCTTCTAGTTCAGAGAGTAACTCATTGATGTATTGTTTGTATAGATGTAAAGATAAGATGCCACCCTGTCTTACTCCCTGATCAATACTAAACGAGAGGCTTGTGTCTCCTTGCCATTTCACAGTTGATGTGACACCATTGTACATATCCTCAATAACATCCTAATATTCAATATCTACTCCTAGATAGTAGAGTTTGTCTAGCAAGATTTGATGATTGACTACATCAAATGCTTTTTGACTGTCTAGTGTTGTTATAAATAATAAATCTTTTCCATTGATTTCTGAGTATACTTCTGATAATATCAGCGCCGCCATAGTAGGTGAGAGTCCTTCAGTAAATCCGAATTGTAGGTTTGATTGATTGATATTCTTTAAACCTGCCTTTTCAATCAGCACATACTCATATTTTTTCTCATGAGCAGATGTAACTGTTATGCCTCTGTAATTTGTAGCTTGGGTTAGATCTTTCCCCTTTTTAGGAACTGGCGTTATTACACCCGTTTTAAAGCTGGTTGCCACTTTTCCTCCCTCAAATATCTGGTTGAAAATGTTTTGGTATATATGGGTTATTTCATTCCCTGCATATTTGATATGTTCAGCTGTGATACCATATTCATCTGGTGACTTTCCATTTTTTAGTTTTTGAATAGCATTTAATATTTCTTGTTGGGTTACTAGTATTTTCTTTTTGGTAATATTTTTGGAGACCTCTTTAATTAAATTGCAACTATTTGTGCTGCTAGTAAGTAATTCGTCCTTGAAATTTGGATTTTCTTGTGGAGTAGCTAGATTTTTGAAGTAAGTCTGCAAAAGTTTCTCTTTGACGTTTTTGCTGTTTTAACGCCATCTATCAGAATTTCAGGAGCATTGCTCTTTACACTGGATTGATTTCGCTTGATCAGTTGGAAAAAAGCCTTGTCATTTGGGTCCTTTTCTAATCGTTGCAGAAATTGTTCTCTTTCTATTGCTGCTTCTTTCCGTTGTTGACGACGCAGAGCCCTTTTTGCTGATTTTTTTTCCACAAAAAGTATATGGTTGTTTCTTGGTCGCCCGGCATTGTCCCATTCTCTGTGCTTCTGTTTGCTGGCTTGTATCAGCTGTCTAACTTTTGGCGAGGCTTTGTTTTTGAACCCAGTTAGCTTAATGAGTTTTTTAGGTACTACTTTGTCTGCTGTTTTGTGAAGGATGGAGGCAAGTTGGTTTACTTTTTCGTTCACATCAGAGTTGTTCCAGTTACAAGTTGCTATCATCGGTTGAGTACGTTTCTGTATTCTTTCTTGTCAGTTTTTTCCCATAAAAGTTTGTAAGTTGTGTGGCTTTTCTTTCCTTTTTTCACTTCTGTCTTTAATCTTTTTGTTAAATTGGCTATGACCGGCAGATGTGACGATGAGTTAATAGGATCTTGTTGCATTACCATGGCAGTATAAATAACATCGTTGTTTGAAAATATGTAGTCTATTTGTGAAGTTGATTTGCCGTCATTATGATAGAAGGTTGGCGTTGAATTTGTGATCATCTCCTGATGTACGTTCAATTTGTTGGCTTTGATAAATTTAGCAAGTTTCATATCGTGACTGTTGTTTCTTTCCTTTATTAAAGTGCCGTTCATATCACCACAGAACACGATCGTATGCATATCTTCATATTTATCCATAATAGCCTGTAAAATGTCTAAATGAGCTTGATAGTCTACGTCAGAGTTGGATTTTTTCGTTGGCATGTACACATTCACTAGACAGGTAGTTTTATTCATAGTAGTTTTACTGTGCGTATTGCTATGTGTTTCTTTATTCTACATTGGCTAGAGGTATAGGGGGCAGATTGAGATCTCACAAAACATGTTTAACCCCGCCGCATTTTAGCGCCTGTCCCAAGTCAGGAGCCTCTGGCCCTTGTTAGTCTAGTATGTTTTTTAATTTTAGTTCATTTATATGTTTTGGAGTTTTATTGTGACGTCGATTTTCACTGAACTAGCACACAATTTTAGTTAGGGGCCAGCTGAGGACCACCTCGGGGTGCGGGATTTTCTCGCTGCATTGAAGGCCCATTGGTGGCCTTCGGCTGTTGTCTGCTCTTTGGTCGGGTTGTTGTCTCTTTGACATATTCCCCATTTCCATTCTCAATTTTATTTGAATTTCTATAGCTATTATTCTTTCATTTCCGTCTTCTAGTTTTTTCACATGAGAGTCTAAAGATGATGGCCAAAGAATTGCAACACCCCCCCTTCCTCTTGGTATTTGAAAGTTTGATATTGGATCGTTAACATCATGACATCGACTATGATTCATCATGCCTGGTATATGTGTATCAATATAGTCCTTTTCAAAAGTCCAAAGCCAATGTTCCTGGAGACAGATAAATGCATGTTTCTGAGATAACTGTTCTAGAAATTTCATATTTGCCTTTACACCCTCAATGTTACATGTTATGACATCTATATCCTGGTAATATTGTTTTCCATTTGTATTGGATCTAGAATTGGTGGAATTTTCTTGAGGCTTGGAATTTCTAAAAAATGATGATTCGGTTGGCGATATTGGTCTACTGATTGTTCTTCTATGTGCTTGATGGCCTCTCTTAAATCTAGTTCTTTTGGTTGCTTTCTTTCCTTTGTCTCTTTGCTGTGGAGTTTTTTTATTTTCTTTGGTCTTGCTCCGTTGTTAGCTTCTGTCGGTTCTTTCTTGTGAGTGTCCAGGTCATTTTCTTGTGGCATATTTATATTAGCTCTGGTCTGTTCTTCATGGTTATCTTTTTCTGGCTGAGATGAGTCCATAGAATATTGGGGAGGTACAGATGTTTCTTTGTTCTAAGCTTGGTCTGAATGTATATTTGGAGGATTTATATTGAAGCCACTTTGCAAATATGTTGGTGGTGGTATTCCTGGACCACTCAGATGGTTATTATTCTGATATTGAGATCTTTGGTTTGGAGGTTGGATGAAGGATGGTACATGTATCTGATGATGAAATGGCGGGGGTTGTTGCAATACTGTTGGTGTGGGTTGCCCTATTTGTTGGTTCATAAACTGGTGTGGTCTGAAAGTAGGCATTGGCGGTGGTATATGAAATGAAGTGGGAATATATGTCCCTGTTGATGGATTCACTGTATACAGTCCATGATTGTATGGCTGGTATTGTGCAGGCAGTGGCATTGTAGGTGGGCATGTTGCCTGTTTTAGGAGTATACTTTGCTGTAGTTGCATTGCCATTTGTGTGGTCAGTGCTGTATTCGTACACATATGTTGAGTAAGCTGGAACTCAAGCATTTTTACATTGTTCATAATTTGTTGAATTTGGCAGCTATTGTTGATTGAGTTACATCCATTGTTTGCATGGCAGGTGTTTGTATAGTTCTGTTCTTGGTTGTTCATGGATGATGTTTGTTCTCTTCGTTCTAGCTGAGATAGTCTCTTTTCCATAATTTCTATTGTTCTATCTCGATCTTTTAATTTCCTTTCTAGATCTATTATATAACTTCTTTGAGATGAATCCATGGCTTTTGATTGTTGCCTTTGATTAAGACCAGTATTCTTGGTAGCTTTTCCTTTTTTGGCAGTAACTTTTTGTTGCTCATTTGGGATAAAGTTGGATGCGTTGGTTATCTGTACTAACTGCTCATTTTGCTGTTCTGTAGATGTTGTCATGTCAGTATAGCTCAGATAAACCCGTGCTGACTGATTGGAGACCTGTTTATTGCATTCTTCTTCTGTTTGAGGCGTAATTTCAGATACCGCTTTAGTTATTGTATGGATATCAGTAATATCATTTGTCGAACCAGTGCATTTCGGAAAAGCCTGTGCCAGTTGTGACGTGGTAGTTTTACTTGGCGTAATACCAGTTATTGATTTAACTATTGAGGGAAGGTTTGTGCTGTCATTATCAGTTCCAGTGTAGCTTGGAAAAACAGGTGCTGACTGGGGTGTGGAGTCTTGATTCGGTTCTTGTTCGATGCTCTGTTGTTGCGTAGATACATCCATAGTATTATCCATGTCTTTTGGAAGTTGATACAATTGGTTCTCTATGCATTGTTTGCATATATATGGTATGCTATGATCTATTTTCTGGACTTGGGTTTTTGTAAGTCCTACACATTCAAAATGTAGCCAATCATTACATTCTTCGCATTCAATGGTGTCACCTTCAGCCTGTTTCTGACATACTGGACAGATATCTATATTTTCCACTTCTGTTTGTATGCTATCATTTGTATTAGCTTCTATTTGGTAAGATTGTTCACATTCTTTGGTTTCAGTAGCTGGTTTTGGAATTTTAGCAGCAATTTGTTGGTGCTCCATTTGACCCTGCTTTATGTTTCAAACAATTGAATTTTCAATTCTGTAGTTAAGCTCATTAAGGTTGCTACAATTTGCGTTTATTGCTTCTTTTATTTTGGGCAAGATGTTTTCAATGAATAAATTCAGCTTTGATCCATTAACAAGTAGGGAAGTGCTTGTATGGTAGCAGTTAATTGTGAATTTTAGTTTATTTCCTGGCTTTCCAGTTTTGAGTTGGTTAAGAACACAAAATCTAGTGTCTACTTCAGCAATAGTCAGGTCAAGCCCTCTGTGTATAGAAATAGCAAGACATTCGTTGTCCATGTAGGTCTTAAGGATAACGGGAAGCTTTGCTTTTGTTAATTCATATGCTGCTGTGCTCATGTACATCCTGAAATTATCATTTTGTTTCATCACAGTTTGCAGATGTTCTGTATTGCAATTTGTGCGTTTCTTATCTAGTGCTTTATCAACATTGAGCTTGTATGGTTTAGATGTTTCATTTACTAGGTATGGAGTTTTTTGTGGACTTAAGCTTGATCTGGTAAGGTTGGTTCTTGAATTACGTTGGCTTTTACGCAAAGTTTTCCCCCCACTGTCTTCAGATGTTGTTATCTCCATATTAGTGCTATTTTCTTTTTCTCAGATATAAGGTGTTTTATCAGTGTAGCTCAGAAAACCCGTGCTGACTGATGTGTAGAAGTTCAGTATAGCTCGGAAAATACCCGTGCTGACTGATGCGAGGATATTCAGTATAGTTCGGAAAAACCCGTGCTGACTGACGTGTAGAAGTTCAATATATTCGTGTTATAAAAATATCTAGTGTTTATTGTTTCAAATTCTAGATAGTTATATGAGGTATTTTAACAGTATAGCTCGGAAAATACCCGTGCTGACTGTTATGAAGATGTTTAGTATAGCTCGGAAAAAACCCGTGCTGACTAACGTGCAGATGTTCAGTCTATTCACGCAGACAAATAGCTAGTGTTTATTGATTCAATTTTCTAGATAAGAATTTGAGGTTGTTTATCAGTATAGCTTGGAAAATACCTATGTTGACTGATGTGAAGATGTTCAGTATATTCAGTATATTCAAGGAAGACGAATAGCTAGTGGTTATTTTTCAATTTCTATATAGTAATATGAGGTTTATCAGTATAGCTCGGAAAATACCCGTGCTGACTGATTTGAAGTCGAGATGTTCAGTACAATCACGGAAGACAAATAGCTAGTGTTTATTGTTTTAATTTCTAAATAGTGAATATAAGGATGATTAACAGTATAGCTCGGAAAATACCCGTGCTGACTGATGTGAAGATGTTCAGTACATGTATATTCACGTTAGGCTGATAGCTATTGTTTTTGTATATCTAATTTCTATTATAAGGTTGTTAATTTATTTCCAACAGTCTCTACTCATTTGGTTACTAATTTTCCATAACCAATATCTAGCTAATGTATGACCAGGATGTAGTCCGTCACTGTATAGTTCAAAATTGTAATAATTGTGGTTTTCAGGATGTTTATGAGCTTTAACTTTTCTGTGATTTTGAATGTCGGTAGAAAATTGTAGACTGTATACTCCTAGTGCTTTGTTGATGTTTCTTATGTAGCTATTTAGAGTATGGACTTGTTCCTCTAGTTGTTTGTCTTGACTTTCAAATTGTTCCGGGGATGAGTGTCTTAATGATTTGTTGTACTTAGATATAGAATATATTGGAATTTCAAGGATTGTGATTTTGCAGCTTGGAAGTTCTTTTATCAGGTTGATTATTTTCTGTATATATTCTACACACTTTTCTACAGTAGAGTTGTTAGTGGATCTTAGGGATATATAACGGCCGTCTTTTTGTGTGAGGTTACAAGTACCTAGCCAAACATATAACCAAATATTGCCTGTTGTTGTTAGCTTGCTGCTTAAGTTTGCTTTCAGCTAGTCGTAACGGTTTTGAAAAGTTTCACCACCTTTGCACCACCAATGGATGTGTTGAGTAACAGGATGGTCCGAAAATACTTTATTTTTTAATTTAATTCCTTTACTATCAGATAAAAGCACTGGAGTATAAGCTCTTGTATTTGTTGGAGATATTTCTGGCTTGCTAAGCTGTTTGTGAAGTTTATTCAGTGACCTATGTGAGGCAGAAGTTAGCGATTCTGGATTTGTTCAATGTTAGAAATATATATATGTCAAGCACTATATTGATATAATTATGGCACTATACTACACTTTATGCAAGCTAAATATTGTATATAAGCACTGGAAGCAGACTATAATTCTGTTGTTAATTTGGGGCAATCTCTGTGAAAAGGGGTCAGCCTTAAATACAATTTAGAAATTTTATATCTCTTGGTACCGGGTATATTACAAAATTTTATTTGCAATTACGTATATACATGTAAGTAAATGAAAAAAGTTAAAGAAAACCTTTTGTTAAAGAAGACTGTTTTAATTTCGCGCCTCCGTGAAAAAAATGGTGTCAAAATTTCCTGACAGGTATCGTCAGCGGTTTTTCACTAAAACCCTATTTAATTGTGGGCTTTTTAATTTTAAACATTAATGCAAGGATATAACGACTTTGTATGTACAAAAATAACACAACGTAACACAATGTAACTCAAGATAAACACAAAAATCTTTCAAATATTCGCTCCAAGTCAGATTCACGTCTTCACTCTTCAATCACACAACAATCAAGCCACTCATGTTTTATCACTTAATTTTGCTCTTGTAGTCTTTATCAAACTATCTATTAACTTATCATTATGTTATTAACAAATGGATCTTCATTTGACATCAACCATACAAATTTTGATTGGTACAGAATAAAAATGGATGTTTTTTTTTTTTTTTCATTGTTTGCAACAGAGACAAATTACTGTCAGTTACCAGTTGCCACCACCTAGCGTTTTATGCAGAAACGGACATGTTGTGTAAATATGGCAAACTGCTATTATCTTCATCAAAATACTCGTATTTTATTATCGTATACCCATAGGAACAAAGTTCTGTGGGGTATAATGTTTTTGACCTGTCTGTCCGTCCGTTTGTCAGTCCTGTTCTGGTCATCACAGCTTCACTGAAGCCGCACAAGAGAATTTCATGAAACTTTGTAGATAATAAGGACATATTATGAAGACGTGCATATCAACAGAAAACTATGATTCAACTTATTTTCTAGGAGTTATGCCATTTGAACATAGCATTTTGGCCTAAATAAACTACTGGTACTCCAACAGATTGTCATCACAACTCCTCTAAAACCACACAACAGAATTTCATGAAACTTTGTAGATGATAAGGACATACTATGTAGATGTGCATATCGACACGAAAATATGATTCAATTTTATTTCTAGGAGTTGAGCCCTTTTGAACTCAGAATTTTGGCCTAAGTATACTACTGCAACAGTTTGTCATCACAACTTCTCTTAAACAACACAACAGAATCTCATGAAACTTTGTATATGATTAGGACATACTATGTAGATGTGTATATCCACAAGAAATTTTTGTCAGTTGATTATTGTAGGAGTTATGAGTCTTTTAACATAGAAATCTGGTGAGATTTTGTTTGCCAAGTGACAATGTGGGGGCGTGGGGTATGTGAGCATGCTTACAAAGGTTCTTTAATTTTAAAAACTTGGTTTTGTTTGATCCATCAAGTCTACAATCTTGATTTTTTTTCTTTTACCACGTTGTGGGAAGATACGGGTCTATTGAGTATACATGTATATGTAGATAGTATAATCATTACTACTGTAAATTACTACAAATGTTTATAATTTCTGTCAACAAATTTTGAAACAACATCACTGCGACTGATCAATGATATAAGTTAAATCTGCATACCATGTGCAGTTGTCCCTCCTGACCTCTGGATACAGACAGTCCAGTTTAATTATGCTTTTTAATACATATAACAAACAATAATTGATTGATGATGAAATGGAGAGAGTCAGTCCAAATGGTATACAATGCTCAAAGAAGGATAACTTCTGGTCCACATCAAATATGTCTCTGGTAACATTGTTCCTTAACTATATTACTAAAGATCTCACAAATAACTGTATTATTGCAGATACAACATAAACAATCTTTATGAACATGTTGTACACGTTGCTTGTCAAACACATGCTTCTTTGAAGTTTATTTTTGTAAAATTATTTGATAATGTATGAGGGTCTGGGGATCCTTAATTTATGTATTCTTTAAATTTTTACGGCATTTTTCCTTATCTCTAAAAAATAATGCTTATTAGTCCCCTACTGACGAAGTCAAAGAGGACTTAAGGTTTGCACTCTGTCCGTATGTCATCCGTCAGTCCGGCAAATCAGTTTTCCAGACTTTTTTTCTTCATGCTTGAAGATATTGATTTGATATTTGGTGTATTGTTTTATCATGACAAGTTACAGGTCAAGTTCGATTTTCACGATTTTAGCTTTTCTCCTTGTTCAGTTAAAGCCCTTTCCCTAGAATTAAATTTTTGATGAAATACTTATTAATTACTAGATTTCTGTTCAAAGGGAAATAACTCATTTTTTAACTTTCCCTAGAATTAAATTTTTGATGAAATACTTATTAATTACTAGATTTCTGTTCAAAGGGAAATAACTCATTTTTTAAAAGACATTGTATTAAGATAAATGACAATTTGGATTTTTTTCCTTTACTTTAGTAAATTGTTTGAAGAATTTAGTGGTAGGTTTGTTTGTTATTTTATGTAGTTTACACCATGACAAATTATAGATCAAGTTAGAATTTCATTCCATTACAATGAATTTTTAAGCGGTAGGGGACTATGTATTGCCATGCAATACTCACAGAATGCTTGTTAGATGTAAAATTCTCTTGTAAATGATTTTACTATTACATTTTTCTGTAATTAGATGATTTCTTTATTTGGTACATCATTCATTTCTGTTATCAGTATTATATTACCTAATTATTTTATTTTCCACAAATATTCTTTAAACTTTTGCACCCCATTCTCTATTATTTTTTTTTGCTCAATTTTCTCTATTCATTTGTTTTTACGGCTATTATTTTGTATTCTATAAACCCATCCAGACCCTCATGTATCCCTCTTTGTGAGGATTGGCCTTTGCACCATTAAATTAAATGAAGTAAATGTATGCCATTTGATTTAATCAGCATTTTTCAACATGAAACAACAATTTAGATTAAAACACACTGTTAAGGGAATACACAGCGGGACATTGTAAACCACAATCTCTTTTGTGAATGCTGGGATTATGTTACTTTGTTACACATATGATGTAGACAGCATAATATAATTGTTACTGATTAGTTGCCAATCTATGGTACTATGTCATGTATGTATGCCTCTGTTTGCACTGAATATTCAATTTTCTATTTGTATACTACATACTCAACATACTTAACACTACTACGTATGTCTGTCTTACCTTGCTTGGGGTTAATATATTTTAGTATGGCTATTGAAATAAGGGAATGTATCAAGAGTTGGTAACATCAACCAAAACAAGAGACATTTGTTTTACAAGTATAATAGTATACACCTAGATCAAATAGATGTAAACACCTGTAACACAAGCTTTATTTTACTAATTCCCCAAAAGGATTACTTTTTTATTTGCAGGATGCCTATGCATATGCACTCCTAAAAAGTTACTTTTAAGTTCACTGGCCAAATACCAGTGTTGGTTTTTCTCATCAACTTATAATTTGTCTAACAGTTTCTGTATTTTTCAAAAACCCAATTATTACCTGAAGAAGAAATGATGATGATGTTTGATGCCCTTTATTTGATGTGTAATATTATAAAAAAAATGTTAAACATGAAACTTATATTTATAACTATATTTATAACATTTTTTTTTTTATTCAGGCAGGAAAATACAGAAAATCAGAAAACTTCAGATGCTTCTAACAAATTCACTGTATTAGATGCAGATGGATGGAATGAAAGATGGAAAAACAGGAATATTGGTTTTCACAAGGACCATATTAATGTGTAAGGTTTTTTTTAAAAACAAGTGATACAAAAGCTTTTAAAATCACTTAAGTAAAATGAGCTACCTCAAGCTCTTTTCAACTAGTTTAGCACTATTTGTTTATTTATAATGCATGAAAAGCTTTCTGAAAATCTATAAAAGGACAAAAAGAAAGAAACTTTGAACTCAATGGCTACTCACAACAATGAAAGAAATAATACTTGGCAAAAAATACATGTCAAACGAACCGCGCACCGTGACAAAGTAACTGAGAATAGTCAAAAAATCACTTGCTTACCACAGCTCTATCAAAAAATCCTGGGGAGAACACTGCTGGAGATTACTGGAGAAAACCATGATCATATAACAGTTAGTTATAGTCAACAGTTCATAGGCTTGTATCATATGTACATGTATGTATCAGGGATCACCACAGAATTTATTTTAAGGGTGGTGCTCACGAAAAAAAATCATATTGAAATTACAATCACACAAGATCTTTATTGTAGATCATAATCTGTTAATTAGGAAAAAGATAAACAAATTAAAGCCACTGTAAAAAAAATGTAATTAAGGAATGAATTTATACTTTTGAAGTAAAAATTGTCAAAAATTTTACCTTTTCATCACATTTTTCAAAAATTTAAGGGTGGTGCTGAGAAATTCAAGTGTGGTGCTGGGGATTTAAGGGTGGAGCTGAAAATGTAAGGGTGGAGGAGCTCCACCCTTAAATAGCCTGTGGTGATCCCTGTGTATGTGTAAGTTGAAGTTGCTCTTACATTTCTTGTATTTACTTTTAACTTCCTTTTCAAGTTGTTCCTTGGTTAAAATTGGATGTGACTCAATCGTCACAAAATACTGAATTATTTTGGAAAAGTTCTGTAGAAATAGCTTCACAACAATTCCTTGAAAATTTCTTGACATAACAATGATTACAATATTAATCTAATAAACAATGCAATGACATATTGAACATAAACAAAGTAAGTTTAGACCTTGGACAGTTTACTTTATATTTAAACAACACTAAATTTTTCAGGTCATTATACATAAAAAAGGGCTAACACAAGTCACCCAACCCACTGCACAGTACAACAAACCACATCAACCACCAACACAGGGCTCCATTGGAAAAAAACAGACATACAAACAACAGTGAACAACACATGGTTAAGATAGCCTGACTTGATACAGGCACACACTGTGGTAGGGTACAAAAAGTTTCAAATGGGCACAAACCTTCCCCTATGCCAACTAGACCATGTCAAATTATTCTGATCCTGTTCCTTGAAGTAAGAGAAATATAGGGAAATTTCAACATGTCCTAAAAGTTCAGCAACCTTGTTATAAAAGTAACAAGCTTAAAGTACCTGAGGGTTCAAGGTAAAATGGTGTCACGGAAAGAATTCCCTTAATGCAAATGTAACATACACATCAAACTTTTTCTTGTTATTGAAAATGTCAGCAAAGATTATAATAATAGTTTTGATAATAAGTAGCATTTATTCTACCGAAGAATTATAGCTTTAAAGTTTTTAGACCAAAATACAGTATCAACATCACATACTTTATTTCAATTGTAGGATGCTTGAAAAACATGTAAACAGACTGATGAACAACAGAGAAAATTTAAAGATTTTTATCCCATTGTGTGGCAAATCAGTGGATATGAAATGGTAAACTGTGTTGACTAATTACTGGAATCTATTTGTTTAATCATCTTTGAAAATGGCATTCTTGATGATTTTTTAAAACTTATTAGATAATATTCAATAAAATTTTAATCATCATCTGCCTATCTTGTGACACCATTAATTTCTTGCAAAGTAAATTAATTTTAATGACAAGGCAGCAGGTTTCTAATGCATTGTATTCCAGGTTGGTACAATTCTTTAATGATCTAAGCAAATATTTACTTAATAATAATTTTGACATTTAACAGAAAAATAGTTTTATAAAGGTTATAACATGTATATTCATGAATTTAAGGAACATTTAGATATGAGAGATAATCACCCAATCTTATTTATTAGTCCCCTACCGACGAAGTCGAAGAGGACTTTAAGTTTGCACTCTGTCTGTCAGTCCGCAAATCAGCTTTCCACACTTTTTTTTTCGTTCTTGAAGATATTGATTTGATATTTGGTATATAGTTTTATCATGACAAGTTATAGATCAAGTTCAAATTTTGTTCCGGTCTGTTGATTTAATCCAGAGTTATGGACCATAACTCTGGACCATATCTAATGTTAGGGTACTATGTTAAACCATATTTCTGTACAAAGGAGATAACTAATTTTTAAAAGACATTCTTTGTTCAATTATTTGAAGAATTTTTGGCAGGTTTGTTAGTTATTTAGTTTAAACTAATTTTCTGAATGCTATATATATATATAAAAAAATTATGAAGAGAAATCCTTTAATTAGATAATAATCTATTTTTATTATGTATATATTTCAATACATTACATTGCGTAGATACAAGTTGTTGACATTTTATAGATAAGTTACAAATCTATATTAGTTTGTGACAAATGAAAGAAAAATATTTGGAACTATTAATTATATTTGATTATAATTTGAAAATAGATATACACTGTATTACATCATATCTAATTTTGAGAACTATTAATCATATCTAATAAAATTGAGAATGGAAATGGGGAATATGTCAAAGAGACAACAACCCGACCAAAGAGCAGACAACACTAATGTTTTTTTTCATCATGCTTATACAATATTGATTGATAATTGGTATATAGTTTTATCATGACAAATTACAGATCAAGTTCAAATTTTGTTTCAGTCTAATAATTTTGTGCAGAGTTATGGTCCTTGGACTTGAAAAATTCACTCATATAATCAGTTTTCCACACTGTTTTTAGTCATGCTTGAAGATATTGACATGATATTTACTTTTGTTTACACCATGCAGTGGCGGATCCAGAGGGGCGTGAGGGCGACGCCCCTTTGCTTGCACTTTTTTTTTTTAGTAAAATAATTAATCAGACTAGACTTCGTGAACTTTGCCATTTCCGTGTATTTATTTTTATGCGACAATTCTTTACATATAAAGATATTTTTCGCTCGATTTACTGTAATATATTATTGATTATGTCAAAGTCATGTGATTCTCTACGGTGGAGTTGACCAGTTCGTCGAAAAACGTCACTCAGTCATTTTGAAATTCAGATTACAGTAACACATTGCTTAGGCTGAGGATGACAAGCATGACGCCTTCAAAGCGACAAAGTATTGAGCAAGAACGTATTGACTTCTATTTCACAGTTCCACCCAACAGAAAGTAATACTCTATTACACTCTCATGAAAAAAAGTTCCACAGCAGTATTATTTACCTCCGAAAACATGTTTAACCCCACACGCCCAGCCCATTAATAACATTGCTGAACTATTGATCCCCAGTCAGTAAGTTCTAGATATAGATTTAAAGTCTAAGGTACGGACCATTTGATCTGAGGGGCAGTCTGAGATATTTTAGAGAAAAATTCTGACCTGATTTTTGCCTTAAACAAAATTTCTGGCCTTATCTGGATTGAAAACAATAATCTTGTCCACTTTTTGCTATTCAAAAAATATTTTCAACAGAATTATTTAGCATTAAATGAACATGATGAATAAAAACGGGCGTGATTTTTTTGGAGGAGTTGCATGTGAATCCCATATCTGACCGGAATGTCTGTTTCGCCAAACTGATATACTGAATACTTTTTCAAGGCCCGACTGCAACCTGCCTGCTGTGTGTGGCCTATATGTCTCCATGTGTCGACCGTCATTCACAACTTCATTGTCATTTCCGACTAATTGTAGCCTTTGGTTGATTTGGAACCCCTCACTTCCCTTGTTTGGGTGAAACATTTCAACCAAACATTTGGATGAAAATTGCTTGTTTGTCTTTCTTCGTGTCGGTCGTATTGTAAATTTCATTGAATAGCCGTATATCTTGTTTACAACAAGAAATCTGTGAGGTTATGCTAACTAACCATACAACAATTTAAACGAGAATTTTCCATGTTCATTTTTACTGACAAACCCCACATCAAATATATTAATTAGTACATAGCTTTGGATCCATCCAATCCTTTCATAATAGACAATTGATGGCGAGAATACGGCACCAAAATGTCCAACCCTACACTTTAACTATAAAAGTGCATTTTACACTTATTTTATGTTTTTAGCCAAAAAGGTCCAAAATATTTTCGCTCGCTCCGCCGCGACCTTTAATACTACGCCCCTTTCCGAAATCCTGGATCCGCCTGCCATGGCAAGTTATATAACAAGTTAGCATTTTGTTCCAGTATAATGAATTTTACCGGTAGGGGACTATGTATTGCCATGCAATACTCTCAGAATGCTTGTTTATTTTATAACAAAAACCCTCCTTATTTAAGTGTGACTAACCTGGTTCTTTCATACAGTAGATGTATGTGCACTGAATCTTAGTAAGGGATATTTTGTAACTTATGTGCTTAATTTTCATTGTTACAGGTTAGCAGATCAAGGCAATACAATTGTTGGAGTTGATTGCTCAGAAATGGCCTTTCAAGAATTCTTTGAGGAACATTCCCTTGAACACACAGTTGAACCAGTTGAGAACCTTTCAGGAAAAGTGTACACTGTAGGCCATTATTAATTTTAAGTTTTAATGTGGGTTTAATATACATGCTACTAACATATCAGTCATACAGTCAATATCTTCAAGTCATTCAAAAACAGGATTATACTGCATACTTGATCTGCCTATTATGCAACCCCACATAAAATATAATTAACAAACATCAACATAGTGAGATAACTGGTGACTTGAAAACAGTAGAAAGTAACACTTCTTGTGGTAGTGTTGTTCCGATGATCGGAATAAGTCGGAAATCAGTTGGTTGGGCTTGGCGATGTCGATAATCGATTGGAATTTTGTTCAATCGATTGTCGTTATAGTTTCGGACTTTTAGCATATCAACTTCTGGTCCGTTTCGGTTTGCATTTTACATGCGCAGTCAAACAAATTGTAAAGAAAATATCAGTAGATGACAATAACAATGTCAAACATCCTATAATCAAACACATAAGCAATTTCTTTCTGTACAAACGTAGTAAAAGCATTGACTTTGCAGATTGGTAATATGTTATTTAAAATAAATAACTTTTTACTTTCCTTCACTTCGGTACTTGTTACTCAAGCGAACTTCAAATCATTCTGATTTTCGATAAAATAAATTTGTTGCTACATTAGAACGTGGTGCAAATTGCCTTTTATTAATGTTTCATTCATTTGTTGCGTTAAAACGTCATATTCCTTTTCAAATTGCTTGTCAAACATCATGATCGTTAATTTTGTAAATTTTCCGGTTTGTCCGCCATTGAAACATATACGAATCACGGATCAAATACGGACCAACTATGAAAGAATTCTGTATTCTTACAATTATAAGTATGGACGCACGAATGACACAGCTGACATAAGAATAAAGATCACAAAAGTGAAAAATACGCAGTCCACATGAATTAACAGACATTGGTTGGATCCCTTAGTTAAATGTATATATTTCAATGCAAATGCATGGTTTTATTTATTGATTAATTTTAAATTGCTCAAAGTTAAATACTTTACATATATATATCTTTTTTAATGAGAAGCATTCAAATTTTGATGAAGCTATGTATTTGAAATTATAATGTGAGTGATACCATTGAGATTTAGAAATTTTAGTGTCATTGTTGGTAATAAAATTGGAATCATCAGACAAAATATGTTTAATCTGAATCTATATTCTAATTGATTCACTGTTTTAATTGCTTGATAAAATATGAAAAGGAAACTAAAGATCAAACATGAACATTTAAGACTCTGCAATGATATGGAATATACGATTAGACTTGCACAAAAATTTTGCGGTCATATATTGGTATGATGTTGGCGTCGTCATCGTCCGAAGACACATTGGTTTTTCACACTCTAACTTTAGTTTAAGTGAATGGATCTCTATGAAATTTTACCATAAGGTTCAATACCACAAAAGGAAGGTTTGGATTGATTTTGGGGTTATGGTACCAACAGTTAAGGAATTAGGGGCCAAAATAAGCATTTTGTAACTTCCAGACATAACTTGTGTGTTAGTGTATGGATCTCTCTGACATTGTGCCACAAGGTTCCATATCTCAAAGGGAATGCTGGGATTGATTTTGGGGTAATTGCCTCCAGATTTTAGGAATTAGGGGCCAAAAGGGGCAAAAACAAGCATTTTCTAGTTTCATGACAATAACTTGTGTGTAAGTGTATGGATCTTTCTGAAATTGTACTACAGGGTTCCATATCACAAAGGAAAGCTGGAATTGAGTTTGGGGTAATTGCCCAAAACGTTTAGGAATAAGGGGCCAAAAATAAGCATTTTTCTAGTTTCCAGACAATAACTTGTGTTCAAGTGAATGGATCTCTCTGAAATTGTACTGCAAGGTACCATACCACAAAGGGAAGGCTGGGATTGATTTTGGGGGTAATTGCCACAAAATGTTTGGAATTAGGGGCCAAAATGGGCAAAAACAAGCATTTTTCTAGTTTCAGGACAATAACTTGTGTGTAAGTGTATGGATCTTTATGAAATTGTACTACAAGGTTCCATATCACAAAGGAAAAGCTGGGTTTGAGTTTGGGGGTAATTGCCCTAAACGTTTAGGAATTTGGGGCCAAAAACAAGCATTTTTCTAGTTTCCAGACAATAACTTGTGTTCAAGTGTATGGATCTCTGAAATTGTACTGCAAGGTACCATACCACAAAGGGAAGGCTGGGATTGAGTTTGGGGGTGATGAATCATAAGGGGTTCAAAAATTTGAGGGGGATTTTTTTCATTTTTTTCTTTAAAATTTTCCATTTTAAATTGGTTATTTCTGATTTATATATAAAAGCAAATAATAATGATATGGTTTGAATTGGTAAATTAAACACTTTTAAGTTCTTAGACCACATTCATTCTGTGTCAGACACTATGCTGTGTCAAATATTTAATCACAATCCAAATTCAGTGCTGTATCAAGCTTGAATGTTGTGTCCATACTTGCCCCAACTGTTCAGGGTTCGACCTCTGTGGTCGTATCAAGCTGCGCCCAGCAGAGCATTTTATTAAGAATAGTAAATCTTTACTGGACGTTGATTTAAAAAAAAATACAGTAAAACATTGTATGTAAAGGGAAACTTAAGGCTTAAAATGCTATAAATTCAATATTATTTGCTGAGTATTAATTTTCATGGATTTCATTGGCCTAATTTTTAAAGTGTTACATGACATGAATCAAAAATCTCTGAAGGCTGCTACATATGTATGCAGAATTTGTCAAAACTACATAAAGTATCCAGGTGCATTATACATACACATCTTCCATAACCCCCAAAATATTGGCATTCAGAAAAATAAATGAATCAACAGTATAGATTTTATGATGTTCCTGATAGTCCTAATCATAATATATTTTATGATTTTTGTTTGTTCATTTTTTTCCCTTTTTATGCCCCGCCGTAGCGGAGGGGCATTAAGTTTTACCTTGTCCGCCTGTGCGTCTGTCCGTCGTCCGTCCGTACATCCCAAAGTTGGTTTCCGTTCTCTAACTTTAGTTTGCCTCAACCAAATGTTATGAAACTTATACACAATGCTTATTACCACAAAACACAGACCGAGTTTGAATTTTGGTGGCGTCACGATAACCGTTCTAGAGTTATGCTGACAAATGGAAAATTGCTGAATTTTTCGCGTCCGTTTTAACTTTAGTTTGGCTCAACTAAATGTTATGAAATGTATACACAATGCTTATTACCCCATAAAACAGATCAACTTTGAAATTGGGTGGGGTCACTTTTACAATTCTTGAGCTATGCCCTTTATAAACATAAAACTGCTGAATTTTTCATTTCTGTTCTCTCACTTTAGTTTGCCTCGACCAAATGTTATGAAACTTATACACAATGCTTATTACCACATAATACAGATCAAGTATGAAATTGGGTGGCATCACTTGTACCTTTCTTAAGTAATGCCCTTTATAAACATAAAATTGATGAATTTTTCATTTCTGTTCTCTAACTTTGGTTAGCATCAACCAAATGTTATGAAACTTATACACAATGCTAATTACCACAAAATACAGATCAAGTTTGAATTTTGGTGGTGTCACTTTACCGTTCTAGAGTTATGCCTGTTTACAAATGGAAAAATTGCTGAATTTTTCGTTTCTGTTCTCTAACTTAAGTTAGCCTCAACCAAATGTTATGAGACTTATACACAATACTTATTACCACAAAACTCAGATCAAGTACAAATTTGGGTAGCGTCATTTTACTGTTCTTCAGTTATGTCCCTTTATAACTTTATATATGATATGCAAGCGGGCATCATCTGTGTCCCATGGACACATTCCCATTTATTTTAAGTTTACACTTTAAATTGTCATAACTTTTTAGCTTACCTGGCCTAAAGGGCCAAGTGAGCTTTTCTCATCACTTGGCGTCCATCATCATCTGTTAACTTTTACAAAAATCTTCTCCTCTGAAACTGCTAGGCCAAATTTAACCAAACTTGGCCAAAATCATCATTTGGGTATCTAGTTTTAAAAATGTGTCTGATGATCCGGTCTGCAAACCAAAATGGCTGACATGGCTAAAAATAGAACATGAGGGTAAAATGCAAGTTTAGTCTATTATTTTGAAAACCGTTACAAATAGAGAAAATCTGATAATGGACAAAAATGTTCAGAATGTTGAGCTCTACCAATTGTTCATATATGTCAAAACTGTCAGACGACTTCTTATAGGAGTTATTGCCCTTAAATGACAAATTTTATCATTTTTTTTCATTTTGCCTATTATCTTGAAAACTATAATAGATAGGGAGAAACTTTAAATTGCAAAAATGATCAGCAAAACAAGTTCTACAAATAAGTATGGGCATGGTCAAAACTGTTAGTCTACTCCTTATTAGAGTTATTGTCCTTTGATAACGATTTTTACCAAATTTTTGCGTATTTGCCTTATATCTTAAAAATTATAATAGATAGATACAAACTTAAATAAGCAAAAATGATCAGCAAAACAAGTTCTACAATTTAGGCAATATGTAGGAAATTGTCTGACGACTCCTTATTGGAGTTATTGCCCTTTAATGACGATTTTTACCATTTATTTTGCCTTTTGCCTTATATGATAAAAATTATAATAGATAAATAGACACTTTAAATCACAAAAATAATCAGCAAGGAAAGATCTACTAACAAGTCAAATTTTGCCGATATAGTTAGTAGACTGTCTGTCACTCTTTATAGGAGTGAGTGCCCTTAAATGAGGATTTTTTTACCCTATTTTTTGTTTTGAGCTAAAACTTAAGAAGATAGAGAGAAGCTAAACAGACTTAACTATCAGCAATACAAGATCAACAAAACAGAGATTTTTGTCATGAATTATGTTCTTGTTTACAATGTCAGAGAGTGTCCTTTGTTGAATATGTACATAGACCAAGGTGAGCGACACAGGCTTTTTACAGCCTCTAGTTTAGTTTCAGTGAAGGTCTTCTAGATTGTTGCATATAATGTGTGATGTTTTCTTGATTTCTTCTCATTAAAAGAGTGTTTGCATTTCAATGTTTAAAATCATACATGGTTATTCATTGAAAATATTTTAAATATTTTCAGAGCAAGGACAAAAAGATTATGTTATACTGTTGTGATTTTTACAAGTTCAATAGGTAAGTTTCTTCTTGTAAAATGTGATTTTTAAGCTAACACTTTATTTTTCTGTTTAATTAGATACCAATGTCCTTATAATTAAATATAACCTCCTTGGTGGTCTCCTGGTAGCATGTTTGCCTTGAGTGCAGAAGGTCGTGGGTTCGAACCCTGGCCGGGTCAAACCAAAGACTTTAAAATTGGTATTTTCTCCTTCACTGCTAAGCACGCAGCATTTAGGAGTAAGAGCAAAGACTGGTCTGCTGGGAGTCAGAATAATGTGTCTGAGAAAGGTGACATGTCTTCCTGCGGACTGTTACCTTGTGAACTAGCACGTTAAAAATCCGGCTCAGCGTGTCGATCTAGAACAAAGCAGGGTAAATATTCATATTACATTAACATGTTCTTGTCCTGAATATGCATATTAATTTGCCACTGCACGTTAAGCAGCCATCCATTATCATCATCATCTTACAGTTAAATATATATACATGTGAATAAGATTATCACTTATGTAAAAAACATTATAACATAGGTTTGATATAACTGAAAACTGATCATATTTATGAAGGTATGGTTCATTCTTATTTATATTGAAATTCATGTGGTTCACAAGATTAGATTGGATTTCAAATAGGCCATTCTCAAAAAATTATTTTTAAAACATAAGATAAGATAAGATTTATTTTATTAAAGTGTCACCATCCATTACAGTATCTATATATATACACATAAAGTCATAAGAACCTAACATTTAGTAAAAGGATGCCAGCTGAAAACGACTTATGAGACACTATCATTAAAACAAACATCTAATACATACATCATTGTGTACATAAAAGGACAACTTTGTTACATTTAAAAAGTATTTCGTAAATAAAAAAAAAAATAGAAAACATATATAATTTCTAGATGACATGTTTACGTCGGTAAAACATATAATAAAGGGAACTAGCTAAAGAGGAATCATATTACATTGTTCATAATTTTATGCAAGGTTTTTTTTGTTGTTAAACTTTTGGATAAATTATAAACATGATATATTCTTATATATTTTTTACGAATTGCTATAAATAGATGTAGAACTTTAGTTAACATCTCTTATATCAGTTTGAATATAACATTGCCAAACGGAGGAGAGACGAAAGCCCAGGTGCTGTGTGCAAAAACTTTTCAGGTCACGTGGATCGATTACAGCTTCCGTTTGGCAATTTTAAATATTGTAAAAGATTGATTTGTTCATGTTGTAATTTTCAAATATATTCTAATGCAATCATGCATGGAAAATATAGCAAGTTTTAACATGGAAAGATTAATTGATGATCGAAAATCACTTTTACATAAAAATTTTAATGTATTTTTTACTTCTTTTGGGTAAATTGTATCTATAAAGATTTATGTTCCAAATTTTATTCGAGTCTCCACCCTGTTGCTGCATAGTAAGACGCTAAAAAATTATGATTTTCGAATAAAATGTCCAAATATAGTTGTCAAATCCGTGAGTAAAAACAAAGTAAAATCACAAAAATACCGAACTCCGAGGAAAATTCAAAAAGGAAAGTCCCTAATCAAATGGCTAAATCAAAAGCTCAAACACATCAAATGAATGGATAAAAACTCATATTCCTGACTTGGTACAGGCATTTTCTTGTGTAGAAAATGGTGGATTAAACCTGGTTTTAAAGCTAGCTAAACCTCTCACTTGTATGACAGTCGCATCAAATTCCATTATATTGACAACAATGTGTGAACAAAACAAACAGATACAATAGGTAAACATGTCACAAATAGGGTACAACAGCAAAACGAACCCCACTAAAAATTGGGGTGATCTCAGGTGCTCTGGAAGGGTAAGCAGAACCTGTTTCACATGTGGCACCTGTCGTGTTGCTCATGTTAATACAAAGCCGGTAAATAATCTAATTCGGTAGGTCACATTCGTGAAAAGGGAACGGGATTGTAGTTACGACATAAGGAACATGAAGTGATGATTTCAACTTCACCATCTGGAACTCTTACGTAAACCTTAGCCACAAAAACCATTTATTGTGCATTTTAAATATATTCAAAATAAAATGAAAATGTTTACTGAAAAAAATGTAAAATAGCTTTTTATTTTATATCGACCGCAAAAAAATTTTGCGGTCGATATTGGTATGACGTTACGTCGTTGTCGTCCGAAGACACATTGGTTTTGCACTTTAACTTTAGTTTAAGTGAATGGATCTCTATGAAATTTTACCATAAGGTTCAATACCACAAAAGGAAGGTTGGGATTGATTTTGGGGTTATGGTACCAACAGTTAAGGAATTAGGGCCAAAATAAGCATTTTGTAACTTCCAGACATAACTGGTGTGTTAGTGTATGGATCTCTCTGACATTGTACCACAAGGTTCCATATCACAAAGGGATACTGGAATCGATTTTGGGGTAATTGCCTCCAAATTTTAGGAATTAGGGGCCAAAAGGGGCAAAAACAAGCATTTTCTAGTTTCATGACAATAACTTGTGTGTAAGTGTATGGATCTTTCTGAAATTGTACTACAAGGTTCCATATCACAAAGGAAAGCTGGAATTGAGTTTGGGGTAATTGCCCAAAACGTTTAGGAAAAAGGGCCAAAATAAGCATTTTTCTAGTTTCCAGACAATAACTTGTGTTCAAGTGTATGGATCTCTCTGAAATTGTACTGCAAGGTACCATACCACAAAGGGAAGGCTGGGATTGATTTTGGGGTAATTGCCTCAACATTTTAGGAATAAGGGGCCAAAAGGGCAAAAAACAAGCATTGTTCTAGTTTCAGGACAATAACTTGTGTGTAAGTGTATGGATCTTTATGAAATTGTACTACAAGGTTCCATATCACAAAGGAAAGCTGGGTTTGAGTTAGGGGTAATTGCCCTAAACGTTTAGGAATTTGGGGCAAAAAAAGCATTTTTCTAGTTTCATGACAATAACTTGTGTTCAAGTGTACGGATCTCTGAAATTGTACTGCAAGGTACCATACCACAAAGGGAAGGCTGGGATTGATTTTGGGGTGATGAATCATAAGGGGTTCAAAAATTTGAGGGGATTTTTTTCATTTTTTTCTTTAAAATTTTCCCTTTTTATTTGGTTATTTCTGATTTATATATAAAAGCAAATAATAATGATATGGTTTGAATAGGTAAATTAAAATTTTTAAGTTCTTAGACCACATTCATTCTGTGTCAGAAACCTATGCTGTGTCAAATATTTAATCACAATCCAAATTCAGTGCTGTATCAAGCTTGAATGTTGTGTCCATACTTGCCCCAACTGTTCAGGGTTCGACCTCTGTGGTCGTATCAAGCTGCACCCAGCGGTGCATTTTATTTAATTTTGTTTTTGTGTATTGGTCGGCTTCGTTCTCTATTGTGTTTCCTACCACAAGTAGTTAAGTACCAAAGAATTTGAGATGACATATTTGAGAAATTTTATTTGATCTTGGTTCATTTTAAATGAAAATATATCTCAAAATTATCCTGTTTAAGGATAGCATTTTAAAATATCTTTATATGACTTCAAAATAAGTAAAAAATGAAAATCGAAGACCATTTTGAATGGATGAAAGTGTCAAGTTAATATTGATATCCATACAAATTCACCAGTATTTGCAAATATTTACTGAGTGAAAAAGTTTAGCAACACATTTTAGCTCACTTGGCGTCTGTCTGTCGTCGTGCTGTCGTTGTTAGCTTTTACAAAATCTTCTCCTCTGAAACCACTGGGCAAAATTTAACCAAACTTGGCCACAATCATCATTAGGGTATCTAGTTTAAAAATGTGTCCGACGACCCCGCCAACCAACCAAGATGGCCACCATGGCTAGAAATAGAACATAGGGGTAAAATGTAGATTTTGGCTTATATCTCTGAAACCAAATCATTTAGAGTAAATCTGACAAGGCTAAAATTGATTATCAGGTCAAGATCTATCTGCCCTGAAATTTTCAGACAAATCTGACAACCCGTTGTAGGGTTGCTGCCCTGAATTGGTAATTTTAAGGAATTTTGCAGTTTTGGTTATTATCTTGAATATTATTATAGATAGAGATAAACTGTAAACAGCAATAATGTTCAGCAAAGTAAGATCTACAAATAAGTTGTCATGACCAAAATTGTCAGTCGACCCCTTTAGGAGTTATTGCCCTTTATAGTAAATTTTAACAATTTTTCGTAAATTTTGTAATCTTTACAAAATCTTCTTCTCTGAAACTACGGGCCAAATTAAACCATACTTGGCCTTAATCATTATTAGGTATCTAGTTTAAAAATTTGTCCGATGACCCGCCTTCCAACCATCATGGCGGACATGGTTAAAAATAGAACATGGGGTAAAATGCAGTTTTGGTTTATATCTCTGAAACTAAAGCATTTAGAGCAAATCTGACAGGAGGCAAAATGTTCATCAGATTTAGATTTATCTGCCCTGAAATTTTCAGATGAATCCGACAACCCGTTGTTGGGTTGCTGCCCTGAGTTAGTAATTTTACAGACATTTTGCAGATTTTTGTTATTATCTTAGATATCATTATAATATCTAATATCCAATACTATTAATTATGATTTTGACCTTATTTTACATGATTTCCAAAGTATCAGTAAATACAGGTGAGCAACACAGGCTCTTGAGAGCCTCTAGTTTTTGTTTTATGTTTAATATTTCAAAATAAACTATATTTCTATGCATATCAATAAATAAATGATTCAACACAAAGAACATAAACCATAAGATGCAATTTTACTCCACAAAAATTATAAAGATTTTAACTTTAGAAACTTTAAATTTAAAGTTTTTAATTAAAATTATTTTGCTAAATAATTTCACTCAGATATACTCCAAAACAAATTGCATGGATAGATATATTTTGTATTTACAGAGAGACAGCAGGACAATTCAGTGGGATTTGGGACCGTGCAGCTTTAGTGGCCATTAATAGACAAGATAGACAAAAGTAAGTAGTACTAGTTCAATAACTAAACAATTCTGGGATGCATAAAAAATAGACACTAGTACACTGATAAAACTGCACTAACAACTCAGGAATGGATTTAATTTTAATTTTCATAACAGGTAAAATGATGTGAAATGCTTCATCTTTCAAAGAGTATGATGACTGTTGTTAAGATGTCCATATTTTCAATACTATTGCATCACACAAGGTGCTGAATATATATAGTTAATATTTAAGAAATGACTAATATTTTTCTGTCTATGAAGAAAAATAACATCAAAATGTGGTGCACACTGAATAACCCCATTTCAAGCAGCGTTTTAAGCGGTTATTTTAAAGTGTGCACCTCATTTTGGTTCCATGTTATTTCGAATAGACAGATAAAATATTACAGTCATTTCTTATAATTTAATTCTAAATTACATTTTAAACCGGAGTAAACCATGAAAAACATTGATGAGGTCACGGTCACATGACAAAATTATGTCTATGAGCTGATAAACAAAACAAGGTCAGCCAATCAGAAGACGTGTTGCATCCAAAATTAAATTATTTCTGTATAAGATCTACATGAAAGTACCGTGGACGATAGTAGTTTGTTGTCATATACCACCATCTCTACTTTTTTTCTCTATATAATTTCAGATAATTAATCATAGCTGCCACCTTCCTTGTTTTAGATTGTGTCTCACATCTATTTTAACTTTTACAGATATTCTACATTGATGAAATCATTGATGGCACCAGATTGTCAATATTTGTTGGATACTTTAGATTATAATGAAGCATTATGGCCAGGTAAGATATCCCACTTTATCAGAAATACCAATAGGTTAAGTAAAGAAAGGGAATAAACTTATGAAAATAATTTGAAACTTTAATATTTGATAGATTTTGTAATCAGAGGAGATAACTGTTAACATGAAAAAGAACATTCACTGTAGTTTTGTTTATGTTACTTTATTTATACTTAAAGTGAAATCAATATAAGAGTGAGCAGATTTGATGAATAATTTTTTTTTTCAGGACCACCACACTATGTATCTGTAGAACAGATTCATTCTCTATATGGTATGTGTTATTATAGTCTATTTGAGGTTAAAGAAAACAATGTACTTTGTCATTCAAGACATAACCATCACATTAGTAGGGACAAAATTTTCATGTTTAATAAAATCTTTTAAAATTGATTGATTGGTGTTTAACGCCACTTTCAGATCTATTGTGCTATTTTGTGGCAGTCAGTTTTTATTGGTGGAGGAAACTGGAGTGCCCGGAGAGAACCATTGACCTTCGGTAGGAAAACTGACAATCCTAGTCAATAAAGATTGGAGTCATGCACCTGCCATGTGTGGGGTGAGAACTCACAACCTCAGTGTTGACAGGCTAGTGATTCAGTAGTGGGACTACTTAGACCACTCGGCCACAGAGACGCCCTTTGAAATTGAAGAAATAGCATTTTTTATAAATTGGAAATTCACTACTAAAACAAAGTCTTTTATATACTGTAAAAGTACTTTTTTTAGTGTGGTACCAATTTTTTGTGGTTTTCTTCGATGGCTTTTACCATGAATTTAAGAGTATAGCGAAGTGGAAATTAAGACATGGAGAGATCCCCATGTAGGTTTGATTACATGAATACAGGCATATAGTCTTAATGATACATCCAATATCAGCAAACGCACTATCAACTATATATACAAATTCAGACAGGATTTTACCCATTTAATTTTTAAAAAACCTTAACTGTATGACTTAAAACCTTTTAATTCTCATGAAAAATCAGTTTTGATTGATGAAAGTCAGACTTCTGGTGATACTGAAGTGTTCATTTAATCTCCTCATAATTCTCATACGAAAATAAAAAAAAAAATCATATTAGGCTTGCTTTTTTTCTACAATTCAAAGTACATTTGTAGCGTTTTTTTTGTAACCGTTTTCTCTAAGTGACATGTTTATGGCCCAATTAACACCTTTGATGATCGTTAATCTGTTGATTATTTGATCTCGGGTTAATAAGTGTCATCACTTCTGATTACATGTGTGCAACAATTAAAATGTTTACTTTGCAATATCCTTTAATCATGTAAATCAAGACAATTTGTAACCATAGATGAATCAGCTTATTTCCAAAAGCAATTATTTTATTAAAAACTTGATGAATGTTGTCAGTAATGTTAGTGAAAATGAACACTTATTTTTCAATGTCCCACAATCATTATAAAATAACATATGATTATTTTCAAGAATCTTCGTTTCTGATGGCTTCAAATTCTTCACTTGATTTTTTTTCAGAAAACTAAAATACACGAATTAACAACCCACAAACATGTAACTTTTGCTCAAACCACCAAAATTCATACCAATGAATAAAAGTACTTTCACAGTAGATTGATTTATAAATAAGAATTACACAGAATTGCAATGAAATATTTTGACATGTAATTAAAACTGCATGTGAAAATTTTATATTCAGTGACAAGCAGTTTTTCTTGTACCTCACTTAAGGTTGAGCTGATATAATTCACCACTATCTTATGATCAGTTGCTTATTAGTGCCTCCAAAAAAAATGATATGCCAGATATATTGTTTAACAGAAAAACTCAATTGATATTTAAAATGGCACTACTGAAAATGAAATTATTTGAGCCTTTATTTAAGCAGTTTTCTAGAATTATCATTTTCTTCAGTTTTTATATAGTTTCCTTTCATTGTCCATATAAAATAAATGCTTAAAAATCAATTTTTACCCTGCTTATTTTAAAGAAACTAAATATGTTCGTTTAAAAGTGGTTTCTCAATGGTCATCTCATTATTTACTGGAAACTTAGTTTAACAATTACCCCTCCTATCAACCCTACTTGCAGTGCTAATATAGCAAGCCAAGACAAACCTTGCCAAATGAACCTCTATGAAGAGCACCTGTCATAAGGGATCTTAATATAAAAGTTTAACTGTATATGGCTCATTATAGTTTTAGTAGTTAAACAAATTTATATCACACACATGTTTTTTAAGTTTTGTTTTTCAATATTCCATTCCTTACAACATCATGTGAATTAGAACCATGTCATCAGAATCATGATGTTTATTTTAAGTCAGGAATAAAGAAAATCTGATTTAAGGAAGATTAACTATATATATATCACCATCTTGGATTGTAAAATAGCAGTACACAATTGGTCTACTTGTAGCTTCACATTTAGCACTGTGTCCCATACACTTTTTATTATATCCTTGAAAAAAGCAACATATAAAAAAAAATTATCTGAGAAAATATATAGTGATGATCCACCTTAAGGAAAATGTTGTGTTATATTAAATATCAGTTTCCACATTAAAATACTTGACTATTTGTAGGTGATGCTTGTGATATAGAGGATGTAGATACTATGGACGCTATGGAAGAGAAACACAAAAAATGGGGTTTGGATTACATCAATGAACGTTTGCATGTCATTACGCTGAAGAAACAATAATATCAAGGATGTTTGTTTATTTACTCAGATTGGTTTGCATTATCCAGATCAAGATAATGATATTCTATCTCAAATTACAATACGATCCTAATTATTAATGTGAGCTTTTATTTCCTCCCAACAGAAAATAGGAGATATCATGTATATATAAAAACTTGCAGACACAGTAGAGGTCAAGGTACCTGATAAAATTATTAAAAAAACAGCTATTCAAGTTATGTGGAATTGTAAGGAAAAGCTTTTTTGCATTTATATTGTTCAGAATAATATCTTATTTTCATGTACTAATATTCTTTCAAAACTACTGGTAGTTCCTAAAAAATGGGACCAAACATGGTGCTTACATATTTGTTATGAAGTTTATTTCAATAAAATTTGAAACATTCATCTCTTTTCTGATTATTCAACATATTGAAAAATTCAGAGCATCAGTAAACAGGAAGTAGATATTGACAGATCCAAAAAGTGCTCACACACCACAACTTATCACTATCAAGCTGCTGACCAAACATGAAGTCATTCTCTTTAGTAGTTTAGAATAGAGTGACAAAAATATTTGTTGGATGGACAGACAGACCAGTTGACTGCCATATAGCCCCCACTCTCAGATAGGGGTATAATAAACAGTTTATAATTGATACATGTACTTGTGGTATACAGGCAATAAAAAAAAACATTGTAATGTGAGGATATGATTGAAGCTTTAAATTTCTCCTAGATGACATATATGTACGTTTCGGTGATAAAGTGTATTGTCAGGTAGTAGGTATTCCTATGGGCACTAACTGCGCCCCTTTAATAGCTGATTTATTCCTGTATTGCTATGAATCTCAGTTTATGACCAAACTTAGTAAAGACACATCATTGTTACATTTGGTTGATACATTCAACAATACCTACCGTTATCTGGATGATATTTTTTCGTTAAATAATCCAGAGTTCTCTAAATATACTACCGAAATTTACCCAAAAGAACTTACTTTAACTAAATCTAATATAAACAGCAGCAGTTGTCCTTTTCTAGATTTAGACATTTCAATTTCTAAAGGAAACTCCATACCAAAATTTACAACAAAAGAGACGATTTTTCATTCCCTATTGTTAATTTTCATTTTTTAGACGGCGATGTGCCTTTGGCTCCATCATACGGTGTTTATATATCCCAACTCGTTCGGTATGCCCGTGTGTGTAGTGATGTTATAGATTTTAACAAACGTAATCAATGATCACTGGTAAATTATTAAGTCAGGGATTTCATTACCATAAATTACTTAAAACTTTTACTAAATTCTTTCATAAATACAAAGATTTAATTAGTAAATTTGGCTGTACCTGTAGAAAAATGGTATTTCACATCCTAAATTTTACGGTAATATTGTACTTAAAGCGCGGAAATCACTATGTGATCCGTGTAAACTCATCGAACCTTTAAACAAACTTATTAGTAAAGGTTATCGTACCAATGTTGTAATTAGATCTCTGAATATAGTTTACATTGGCACTAATATTGATTTTGTCATTAACAAATTAAAACATAACTAAATTTGTATTTTCTTTTCAAACGGGATGTATAGAGACACACACGTTCATTTTATCTATAAAGAAGTCACTTCTAACTATCCTACTACCTGTCGATACATTTATTTTGGCATTGCACAAGTCATATCTTCTTTGACTGTTCATGACGTTAAAATACTAAATCCCTGGGATGTGTTTTAGTTGATTTCAGTCTCTGATGCATGATTTTTATTATTAATTGTTTTGGCTTTTAACTAGCTGTCAGTAACTGCAGTACTCTCAAATCGTACTTTAATTTGACCTGTTGATACTTGTTATAATGCTTTTTGTTATTTAATGTTAACATGGATCTTGTCTATATACCAGCTTTGATTATTTGGAATTACTACAAATTTTCACTTCTTCGTACTATGAACATCAAAATTATTTCATTTCTCCTTAAATAATGTTCTTGCACCTGTACAGGAAGTTTTATCTAGCACTAATTGTATAGTTTTATTGTTGATATTCACCCCATATGTATCAAGTGTTAGATTAGTTTTATTGATATTAAAGAAATTTCTTGGTATTCCTAAACGGAAGATTTTATACACACAGAAGAAGAAGTATACTTAACAACAAAATTATTTTCATTTACCTGTGTATAATATGACGCAGGTTTTTTCAAAAATGATGATTTTCTAATTAGTCCCCTACCGCCGAAGTCGAAGGGGACTTTAGGTTTGCACTCTGTCCGTCTGTCCATCCGTCAGTCCGGCAACTCAGTTTTCCACACTTTTTTTCTTCGTTCTTGAAGATATTGATTTGATATTTGGTATATAGTTTTATCATGACAAGTTATAGATCAAGTTCGAATTTTGTTCCGGTCTGATGATTTAGTCCAGAGTTATGGTCCATAAAAAAACTCCATAACTAATGTTAGAGTACTATGTTAAACCATATATTTGTACAAAGGAGATAACTCATTTTTAAAAGACATTCTTTGGTAAATTGTTTGAGGAATTTTGTGGCAGGTTTATATGTTATTTTGTATAAACTAATTTTCTGAATGCTACATGTATATATATATATATATATATATATATATTTTATCAAGTGAAATCCTTTAATTAGATAATAATCTATTTTTATTAAGGTATATATTTCATTACATTACATTACATTGTGTAGATAAAATTGTTGACATTTTATAGATTAGTTACAAATCTATATTAGTTTGTGACAAATGAAAGAAAAATATTTGGAACTATTAATAATATTTGATTGTAATTTGAAAATAGATATACCTTGTATTACATCATATCTAATTTTAGAGAACTATTAATCATATCTAATGTTAGAGTGTTATAGGTTTTCCACACTTTTTTTCATCATGCTTGAAGATATTGATTGACAATTGGTATATAGTTTTATCATGACAAGTTACAGATCAAGTTCAAATTTTTGTTTCAGTCTGATAATTTTGTGCAGAGTTATGGTCCTTGGACTTGAAAAAATTCACTCATATATTCAGTTTTCCAAACTGTTTTTAGTCATGCTTGAAGATATTGACTTGATATTTTCTTTTTGTTTACACCATGACAAGTTATAGAACAAGTTAGCATTTTGTTCCAGTATAATGATTTTTTACCCGGTAGGGGACTATGTATTGCCATGCTATACTCTCAGAATTCTTGTTTTTATTAACTATGTGTTTGCATTCAGGTATCACAGATCAAATTTATTCGTTCATTGTGTGTTAATTTACGTTTTTTGATTGAGTTAAGCCTTCCAATTGATTTTTTATAGTGTGTCTTTCTATGTTGTGATGTTATACTATTGTTTCAGAAAAAGGGAGAAGGTTTGGTACCATTAAAACGTTTAATCCCGCTGCAAATGTTTGCACCGTCCTAAGTCAGGAATCTGATGTACAGTAGTTGTCGTCTGTTTATGTAGTTCATACATGTTTCTCGTTTGAATGGTTTTACACTAGTAATTTTTGGGGCCCTTTATAGCTTGCTGTTCGGTGTGAGCCAATGCTCCGTGTTGAAGGCCGTACCTTGACCTATAATGGTTTACTTTTATAAATTGTTACTTGGATGGAGAGTTGTCTCATACCACATCTTCCTATATCTATTGAATGTTAATCCTATGAATAGAGATTATAGAAGGATCGTTTTACATTTCACAACTATTTCCAGGTATAGAAAAAACTGGGTTTTTTTTGCCCTTAATTGATTGTCTGATAGTCTTACCTGTTTTAATTGTAAACACATATTAAAATTTGGCTCCATTAAAATCTATCAAATACAGACAACAAAAAGCAACAAAATGTACATTATAGAATCTTAATCAGATTATAAACTTCCAATGGTGTATTTATTCTGCAGATATTTATAATACTACACTGAATATTGTGCATTATACTGAAATGCTCAATGCTCCATATATTCATTAATAGGTTTTCCATGCTCTTATATCACCATGCTCCACTTTGTAAAAAACGTCTTTGACAGTCAAATTGATTTACCTGACTTCTATAATTTCGACAAGAACTTATCAAAGTCTTCTTTCGTAGTAGTTTGTAAGTGAAAAAACCCAATTGTTTTGATCCTTATACCACACAAATACAATTTATTGATTATTAGCTTTGTCTTATACAAATATTGCAAAAAATCAATATGGAGAAAACCTGTTATTTCATTGGTTGCAATGAGATACCATAATTTCCCAATTGAAAGAAAAACCAATAATTTCACATGTGAATGACGTTGCTTCAAAACGAATTTTAAATGCATAGAAAAAGATATAGATATAGATTTGCTCATTGTTGAAGGCTTGTACAGTGACCTATACTTGCATAAATCAACGTCATTTGGACTCTTGATAGATAGCTGTCTTATTGGTAATCATACCACACCTCCTTAATGAAGTGGGGGATTTAGTGATAGGAGTGTCCATATGTCTGGACCAATTTCTTCCAAACCAAAGAATGATTTTCAACTAAACTTGCAGATAATCTTAATTACGTAATGTACTTGTGCATCTTCTATTTTACTTTTTGTTCAGAAAGATTTCTGGGGTTTGCCATACCAAAACATGGACTTTTCAATTCCAAATTATAGGGTGAATATACCTAATCTGCAATTCCTCCTACACAACGTTATGTTGGTATTTGGCCTCTGATTTTTCACTGTGACTTATTTGCTTCATCGCAAGCACAATATTTCATATTTTCATTACACATATTTTATTTACAAGCCGTGCAATATCCAGACAGACTATATTGTTAAGACAAACAAAATAAAAACATGCATCTTTTTTTTTACACAAGAGTGCACTCGCTGAAATGTCTTGCCTGTTTTACTTATCCTTGAATTTATGTTGAAAGTCTGTAACATGAAGGTTTTACTACAAGTATCACATTATGACATAAACTTAACATTTTCAATGTTCTATGATAATGAGGTCATGGTCAGATGAACCAGGCCAGAGAGACATGTGCACCTAACAATCATTCCATACACCAAATATAGTTGACCTGTTGCTTATACATGTATTATCTGGTAAACTGACAAAATTACGAAAAACTTATCATTGACCAATGAACCATGAAAATGAGATCAAGGTCAGATAATACCTGCCAGACAGACATGTACACCTTACAATTGTTCCATACACCAAACATAGCTGACCTATTGCTTATATATGTATTTGGAAAACCGACCAGAACACAAAACCTAACATTGACCATTGAACCAAGAAAAGGAGGTAAAGGTCAGATGATACCGACTAGACCGACATGTACACCTTACATTCATTCCGTACACCAAATATAGTTGACCTATTGCTTATAGTACTTAAATAGACCAAAACACATTAACATTGATCAATGAACCATGAAAATGAGGTCAAGGTCAGATGAAACCTGCCAGACTGACATGTACCCCTTACAATGATTCCATACACCACATATAGTTGACCTACTGCTTATAGTATCTGAGAAACAGACCTAATGGCGCATTAGCTACGAGATATAAAAAAAATAAATTTTGTTTTGTTCAATCATTAATGAAAGTAAAAAAGTGAAATAATATTTCGCTTTTAGCACCCAATTTGATTAAATTTTGCCAAAATAAGCTAAGAAACTTCGCTGATGAAATATTCACTTACAGAATCCATATTCATGTGACCTTTAATTTAACCCCTTAACTGGACATGGGTTACGCATGTATTCAGCTATTAAAAGGAAAAGAATGTCAACATTGAAAGTGAAACAAGGATGAACCATTTGGTTGACTGAATTGATCCACAAAAAATTATTCTTATACAGGTAAAAACGATGAAAAACATACTTTTTAACCTACAAAATGAAATCAAACAGACCTAGAAAAATCCAATTGCACGTGGTGGCTATCTATTTATGTTTATATCGGGCTATATGACCGTCTAGACCAAAATACACACGAAATGTTGATATATATTATCAAGTCCATGCATTGTTAATTGTTTATTTTAGACTTTTTATAATTTGGATATATGTTTTAATATGTTATAAATCAAATCAAATATGAGAAATTTAGTCAAATCGGTGAACATGAATTTGACAGCTAATGCCCCTTTAACCTTGATCACTGATCCATGAAATGAGGTGGAGGTCAGGTGAACCCTGTCTGACAGACATATAGGCGTTGCAAGGAACCCATATACCAAATATAGTTATCCTACTACTCATAATAAGCGAGAAATTCACATGACAAAAAAACTTTTTTTTTCAAGCAGTCGCTGAACCATGAAAATGAGGTCCAGGACAATAGACTTATGACAGACTGAAACTTCGTAACATAAGGTATCTGCATACAAGGTATGAAGCATCCAGGTCTTCTACCTTCTGAAATATACAGCCTTATACAAATAATTTACGCTGCCTCCGCCGCCAAATAGTTATACCTATGTCTCACATACTGCGACTTTTGTCGGAGGCAAGACAAAAAATCTGTCTAAATGAAGATCTCCTATTTTTATGTACTTCTTAGGTAGAATAAATCATCAATTAAAAATGAGTATTTTGCTTGATTTATTTGGCATTTTATAATTATAAGTTTTACTTCATCTAAATGAGAGGTCCAACCAACCCTTTCAAGAAAGTTCAGTATTTACTATATCCTTAAAAAATACACATTTAAGACTTCATTTAAATCGAGACAAATTTTATAGTTGGGATCTGCCTACCCTTCCGGGGCACCCGTTTTTGGTGGGGTTTGTGTTGCTCAGTCTAGTTTTCTATGTTGTGTTTTGTATACTGTTGTTTGTCTTATGGTCTTTTCCTTTTTTTGCCATGGCGTTGTCAGTTTGTTCGACTTATGAGTTTGAATGTCCCTTAGGTATCTTTCTCTTCTCTTTAGGAAAAGCAAAAAGATTGAATAAGGCACATACTGTTTCTCTATAAAACCTAAATTATGCCAGGTGTTGACCATTCAGGAACATCAAACAATAAGCTGTATAAAATGCATAGAAAACAAGCATTTGGTTATATTTTAGTATGAGTTGTTGTCTCTTTCAGTTACGCTATATCTGTTCTTGCTAATTCTTGTTGTGAGATAACCATGTGTAGAAATGAAAAATTGTTGTGTAAAAGTGTGAGCATTAGATTTCAGAACAAGGCCTTTTTGAATGCACAATATAATTCCTATCCTTTTTGAAAGCTGATACTTTGAAAACACCAGCTAACGTTAAAAGAATGATTTATTAGTTACCATCATTCTGTAACTTTTTGTGGTTTTCAAAGTTTGGAGAAAAAAATAGGAAGCAGAAGTATAATGGCATTAAAATGAAATGCATTGCATTGGTCGAAATCTTCAAAATAAGCCATCACTTTGGTTTTTTCAAAAGGGAGAGAACATTTAAGTTTTTTCAAATTTTAATAAAGATGTTATCATCATTATTTTATTTACCAAAATTCATACTAGTCTGATGCCAATTTTGTCATTATTTCACACCACAGTCATTATATATGACCTGCTTATAAAGTCAATTTCTCAAAAATTTTGCATGCCAATTTGCTATGACAAGAATAAAGTCAAAGTACATGAATAGGCATAACTCTTTGAAAAGTAGGCAAATTGTTGAAAGGGGAATTAAATTGTGACCTTTTCTGACTTAGTCAATGCATTAAATAAAACCCTTCTTAAAACAAAATTGACATGTAGGTTCAGTACAATTTATTTCTTTCACATGTACAAAATTCATATAAAATTAAAGTGTTGACAATAAATTACAGTTTTCTATTTCCTTGTAATGGATTTTAATGATAAATGCTTTCAACCGCTAGCAAGTGAACTTGAATACTTTAATCATAAAAATCCATGGAAATAACGATGGTATCATGATGGTGAATTAAAATTGAGTTAAAAAAATGTAGATAAATATTTGTCTTTTTTCCTGTAATCTTCTAATAATAATCATAATAGCTCAGATCTCTTTTATCACTATATATTGTCCTCTGAAATTGCACACACGTCTGTCATGTAATGATGAATAATGTGATGAGAAAATGGCCTCCACAGAATACACAACCAACATTCACATGTCCATTTTAGTAACAGTGTCTTCTTTAGGTGCTGATTCAGGAGTTTCTGATTTGGCTGGTGGAGATTTTTCTGAAAATAAAAAACAATACAATTTATGAGCAAAACTGACAACTATTTATCTTTGTGGCTAATATATAGTAAACACTTGCCTGAATTCAGCTTTCTTTTTACGAAACACATCTTTTCAAAACGGATGGTTCTACATACTTAAGAATATTTTATAGGCAAACATTAATTACATCTTAGTTCAAAATTTGTGTAGATCCTTAAAAGGAAAACAACCTTCAGAATAGCTTGTAGTTGTGCAGTGTTGTCTATAACAAAGTTTTCATTTGTGCCATTTTGATTTGAACAAGTAAGATTCATTTTAGATAATTACTGTAAATTAGGTTTATCTTGAGGTAGCAGGTATTAAAGCAGTGTTCACTGAGTATTCACCTTATATGTACATGAAAAGATTTACAGAGAAAGTAGAAAATCATCTTCAGCCAAATGATTCTAAAGAATGCTTGGTTAGCTGTTTACAGGGAGAAATGTAAAGATACCCCAATTTTTCCCAATACTAGAGAGGACCTACCAACAGCCATCAGCTTCATGACCATCAAGACAAATAAGTCAAAACAGTTCTTGCTGGTAAATGATTAAGCTGAATAATTATTTCTTCAAAGTTAATTTGGAATGTTTGTGCATTGATATAACAGAAATATTCAGTGATGGAATTTTTAAAGTTGTTTTTTTATCAAATGTACCCCATACATTGATGCAAACATGTTAACAACAAAAACATCATATTTCTTCTTAAATCATGAGGTCATTGTTATACAAAATAAGATAATATTGTATTTAATTAATTTTGCTTACCTTTTTTGTCCACCTGTTCTGTTTTTTCTTCCCTGAAATACAATTTTTCATTAGCATTAAATTTGACAATTTAATAACTATGAAACTGTTGATGCAAGAAAATTGTGAATATCCCCATAATACTTTTCTACAATGAGGCAGAAAGGATCCAGCAATTTAAAGGTATGATGTGAAGATGCATTTAGGGCTAATTACACATAAAAGATAACTAAAGTTGAAAAAAACTGTCTCAAATATACTAAATATTCTAAGTTTCTATAGTCCAGTTAAATGGAAAAATTCCTTAATGTCGCAAGATTAGCCACAACTCTATTTTTTAACTATGATGTAACTTAAATATGTATGCAAATATTGCAATAAGGTTCAAAGATCTGGGCTGAAAGCATCTACTTGTCAAGTAAGGCCAGAGACCTATTTATTCATAATATTATGTCTCATACACCTTCCAATAAAATGTAAAATAAATAAAGTTATCAATTACGTTTTTTCTTGTGTTGCTTTTGTCTCTTCTTTTGTCTCTGTTGTTTCCTTTTTAACTTCCTTCTTTTCTTCCTGTGTCTCTGCTGGAGAATTAACAGATAATATCATAGTAGTGCAGTTAAGCAATGTGAGCAAGAAAGGGACAGTGATATTCAATTATTTTCAATGGAAAGCAAGGCACGTATATTTTGGTCAATGTTGACCTAATTAAAAAAAGCAAAATTCAGGAGCACCAAGCCCTTTCAAATCAGTCCCTGCCAAGATATAGTATATGGGGGCCCGGGCCCCCCTTTTCTGGGAAAAATTTGGTTGATTATATAGAGAATCACTGAAACATGACCGGAGCAGTCCCCCTTAAGCAGTCAGTGGGCCCCCACTTATGAAAATTTCTGGATCCGCCACTGGTATACACAAGCAATTCGGGTCATACCAATGTAGACCAGTAGTATAATTTAAATGGTTAATCTTGTAATTTTAAATGATATAATCTTTATGTTATTCAAGTTAGTAAATATCCATTAACTTAATCAATGCTCTACTTCATTAAAGTTTTTACAATGCTTTCAATTTTATATCATACATTCTGTGATATTAATGAACCCTTCAGTACTTTATAGTTCACTTTTCACAGATATAAGTACGAGTCAAATTATTTTAATGAAGCCTTTTCATATTTTTTTTTTTGATTGTCAGTTCTCTTATGTTTAGGTTTAAAGCAGAATTTCTCAAATGAGATAACAAAAGATTAAAAAAAATATTTTTTGAAGTTAACACAAAATATTACTGAATTTCAATTTAAAGTTGTGTCTAGAATTTTTTTACTACTATTTTGAATTTGACAAATGCACATTAATCTGCATACACAGGAAATTTCCAAATGATGCACATTTTTTAAATTTTAAACAGTTTGAGGCATCTGATGGACTAAGATTATCCTTGGAACTAACTGCTTACAGACATTAACTCTGGAGTCACCTCTCCAGCTGCTGTAAGACAACAAGAGTCAAACTATAGGAATATTGGCTGTTGTCATCTGATTGAATATCTCCAGTAATTTACCGTCTTTAGGTGTGTATAGTACGCGGGTTTTTACCCTGGAATGACTTCTGAAAAGGGGGGTGCGTATTATGTATGGCTACACTGTTCTTTAAACATTTTAAAGATTTTTTCAGGCCAAATTACGACCAAGAAACCAGGAAAATATTTTTGTAGCATAAACATGATTGTTGTTATGTTTGTACCTTCTTGTATCTGATTTGTAATGTTATATGCAAATAAAAATCTTTAAAATGCTTTAGTAGTTGTTTTTTGCCTTTTCTTGTGTTCTCCATTGCCGCCAGAAAGTTGCATTTGATCATGTCTAAATTATAGAAGAAGGATTCTGTCAATGGCCAAATAGGTGTAGGTGTTTTCCCAAGTTTATTCCTTACCGCTACTTTGTATATGTGTTCTAACAAGGAAAACAGAAGGTAAATGTATGAAAAGAATATATTTGTAATGATTCCGTATTCAGTACAAGATTCACTGACTGCAATTTGCATTTAAACAACTTCCTGTTGTTCTCAATTAACACATCCGTGGAAACAATAAAGAATCAAACATCTTTTGCTAAATTATTTATTCCACCAGGACTGGGGTTCAATCTGTCTCCGAAAAAGAAATCACTTTTCAATGGACGGATTTTACTGAGTTTCAAGTTGGGATTTTTCCAGAAAGTCACTACGTGTTAAGCATAAGAAAACTTTGTTCTCAAGTTTCAAGGGCGAAAAAGGTGCGTACTATGCATGAGTGAGTTTTATACACACCAAAAGAGGGTAATTATTTATGAAGATCTTTTCTGTATTAACTATTTTTTTTTTTTTATGTATGGAGACTTTAAAATTCAAATTTTCCAATTTCTTATTTGGAAATAAAATTCTGGTTCTTTTATGGTTGATTTGGTTGAACGTTATTCTGGAACTTTAACCATTTTGACATTTCCAAAATCACATAGATATCTCGAATGAGATACCTTTATCACTATCAGTTTTGATAATGTAAGTTCATAAGTCTGTCGGCCTTATCTTTCTACGATGAAATACCTTCACCGTCATCAATCCTTGAATGTTTACACTTGTTTGTTATTCGGTAAACTTTAACTTTCTCAGATGAACCATTTTCATTGCTTAAGTGGTGAGATATTTATATTTGTATATTTTAGCATGTCTTACCTTTCTCGGACGAGTTATTTTTATCATCATCAGTCCTGGGACGTTTAGATTTAGGTTTATAATTTTGTTTGTCTTTTCTGCTACCTTCACCTTCATCTTCACTGTCAGAGAAATCTTCATCACAAGCTATCCTTTTGTCACTGGCTCGGACTGAAAAGATACATAAATAATTATGAAAGAGAAATCTTAATTACAAGCTATTTCTTGTCAATGGTTTGGACTGAAAAAATTTAAAACAATATGATAGAGAAATCCTCATTACTTTTACAACTTCTAAAACCTCAAAAAAATATTTATATTCATAATCATCATTAATGAAACATTCATTGATCCAACTACTGTAAACCAAATTATTTCTGTGAAAACTATATTTTTTTCGTTTAACCCTTGAAAGCCCAATTCACAACAATTTATTTTCGCCATTTTACAATCTTCTTTAATAATAGAAAAGATTTCATTTTGACTTCATTTTGACATATTCACGACAATTTATTATCATGTTATTTTCTACTCACAAAAATTATTGGTTTACAGTGTATGGACTTTTGTAAGCCCATTTCATATTATTTTCTTGAAATCCTTCAATGATTGTGAAATTTATAAATCTGATATAAATTGGACTATTTTGTGAACATACTTGAAATTCTTTCATCAGTGTTATCTTTGTCTTCATCTTCGTTACTTTCATCATTTAGAGCATCTTCAGGAATTGCTACAATATAACAGTACTGCTGAATCAAGCTAATATCTTGCACAACTCTTGTAAAAACAAGAATGTGTCCCCAGTACACGAATGCCCCATCACACTATCATTTTCTATGTTCAGTGGACCGTGAAAATGGGGGAAAATCTCTAATTTGGCATTAAAATTAGAAAGATCATATCATAGGGAACATGTATTCTAAGTTTCAAGTTGACTGGACTTCAACTTCATCAAAAATTACCTCAACTAATAACTTTAACCTGAAGTGGGACGAACGGACGAATGGATGGACGAACAGACGAACAAACGAACGGACGCACAGACCAGAAAACATAATGCCCATAAATGGGGCATAATAATGGTCACGTTACCTTCAGTTTACTTTCTTTAAATTTTCCTGATTTCGAAAACACTTTTAAAATATAAACAAGATTTGGAACCTTTTCATTGTTTTCTTATGTGCAGCTTCTTAACTGTCCTGAAAATATGCACGAAATACTTAGCAATGGACATGAGTCAATCAATCAATAAATCAAATCCACCAATCATGCACAACACTCACAGACCACATCTACAAGCCTAAACTGTTAAATAATATTTTTCAAATGCTGTATTTGATTCTTAACTGGAGACTTTATAAAGCTTGCAATGTTCACCTTCCAACTTTCACCAAAAAATTACTTTAATAAAGAATGAAATTCAAGAGTTTAGATCACAAGAATTGTGTCTAATTAGTGTCAGAGAAGAACTTTTTAAAAGTGTATTTTCCAATAAAATAAGGTATTTGTTAGAAGTATTTCCATCAGTATCAGCCATCATTGGTACTTTACATACTAATAAATCCAATATAATTTATATAGTGACCTTACCTTGCATCTGTACACCTGGTGCATGAGGTAACATCCTAAGGTTTTCAAACAATCTTGTCCTAAAATTAAGATTAACAGTTATACATCATGTTGTTTGTTTACTGTATTTTTGTTGTTGGTAGTTCAACATTTTTCAGAATATTGTTGCCTACCTCTTTATGTACTAACCCACCTATCTCAGTATTTGAGATCTTTTCAGCATACAAATGTGACAAATATAGACAAATATTTTTAAATGTACACGTCTATTGCAGACATTCATCTAATCTCCAATTGGGTCATCTAAATTCGTTTCGTTTTTATGTCAGTTGAAATATGTTCAACACACTAAAGTTCCACTGGGACGATCTACAAAGGTGTTAATTACTGGTCACCATAAACATGTAATTTTAATTGTTATACAAACAAGTATGTTTACACAGCTTTAATGTCTTTTGGAAATGATTAGGTAACATAAGAAATACATCTGATTTAAATTTATTATTAAGTCTGCATCTTTCGAACTAAGAGACATTGGGGTCAATTTACATCATTTTAACATCAGCAGGACTATAAAATTTACTCGACTTAACCGAGTATTCGAATCAACCTAGTTCAACTTATCAGAGGTAATTATGCGTTGATCAAACAGAATTTTTACAGGGACCAAAACATTACTTCAACTCATCCGAGTTCAACACGAGGTTCGACTGTATACAGAAAAAACTTGTGCTTAAATTTTTAAGACAATAAAAGTAACAACTATAATAAAGCCACTTTAAAACTTACTTGATTTTGTCTAAATATTCTCCAGTGTTCTGGTTAGCCATGTTTGAAGGACTGAGATTTAATTTGAAGTCTGGTCCATAATATTCAAAGTAATCATTATATGGCAACTCTGAAATTGTTAAAAATCATGTAATTTATAATAGAGAAACATTAGACCACAATTCAATAATAGGTACTAACTATATAATAAAGATTTTGACATGTTTAAATTCAGAATTGCATATTTTCATGCTGTTCATCAAAATTTTAGTTTCGAAAGTTATCTTTCCATTGAAGATGTTCTTCACTAGAATCAACACTTTCATTTCAACATGCAGTTCAACAAATGCATTTCTGCAATACAAATCAAACATCACACATGTCAACATTTTTTTCTTTCTTTTCATTAAATAAACTTACACATGCCACTTCTATGAAACTATTATAGTTTCTTGATAAATAAATCCAACCCTTTTACGATAACTATGACCAAAATATTTTCATTGTTAATTAACTTATAGATATTGTTGGTGTTGCACATTTTTTTTAATTTACCATTTGCTACATCTGCACCAAGTGCTAAAGATGTCTCATATGTCCAACATCTGGCTACGTTTCTGATAGTATATCCTCCACCTCCCAAGAGTAACAAGGGCAGGTTCCATTTCTTCATAAACTCTACACACTTTCCATGTCCTGCAATATATAAGTCAATCAAAATACATTGAATCAATCCATGGCTACTTTTTAAAAACTGCCACATAAATATTTAACATCTTCTATTTTTACATTTTACAGTCAACTAGAGGATGAAGGCTCAATGCCTGTTAATTTTTCAAGTCTTAAACTTTCTTATTATTGTAAATTGGGAAATTTTCGCCGTCTTTTATTCAGGAATAGCCAACTGAATTCAAATTAATGCTAAATTTGCTACTTCTAGGTAGCATTTATGTGAAAGGTCTTAATCTTATGAATCAAGTCCTTCAACTATGGTGAGGCATGCATACAATGTGAGTAACTCAAAATCACCACAAATTTAAACAAGTAGTGACTTAATGTATTGTATCTACATGAACATCATTTTGAAGATTTAACGTTTATTAAGGTCAAGTATCATTATTAAGATATCAAAAAAATATCTGAACATTTGCCAGCCTGACACATCTGGTATAATCATTTTTTTCCCAAACATGACCTGTTAGTGTCTTACCTTTCAGTGTAAGGTTAAAACATCCCAGTCTATCACCAGACAGGGAATCAGCTCCACACTGTAGTACAATTGCACTAGGTTGATACATCTCCATTACTTTTGTCATCACCTGTAATTAATGGTTATATTAGTTAAAGGTAAAACCAAATTGGTTATCCAAATTTCTTTCATATTTATATTTTAAGGACAAAAATAAGATTTAAGAACACAAGTTGCATATCTAAGCTCAATGCATTGCAATTTGATTTTTTTATCATATAAATTATCATCATTATTTCATCATTTTAGCAGGTTTAGTTGACACTATCATCTTTTTATGGGTGTACCTGCTTACAGTAATGAAGGTAAGCTAAGCAAATAAAGCAAAAGTTATCCTGAAAAGAATGACTCCATTACATAAAGTATCAAAATAGTTCAAAATAGACTGATTCTTCTAAGAATGCTTACTGGTTTAAATATGGATTCGTATGAATCATCATCTATACCATCTCTCAGTGGGAAGTTTACAGCATAATATTTCCCTTTGCCTGCACCTATATCCTACAAAGATAGTTACAACAGTAATCAAATATACATAAAAAAAGAGAACATGGATTAACAAAAATATTTGACAACACAAAAAACCAGACAAAACATCAATACAATACATGTATATCTACTTTGATAAATAATCTTATCCTCCTTTTTTAAATCATAGAAGTTGTCCTTTTTACTGTATTTATGAAGTGCACAAATATTACAATAGATCAAATCCAAATTCACAATATAACCTTCTTGTTGGTCTTGTGGAACTATGCTCGCCTCAAGTAACAGTTGTTTGATCCTTAGCTTGGGCCAAACTACATTTTATAACTGGTATTTGTTGCTCTCTACATTACATTTGGGAGTATGAAAAAAGTCTTTGGAAGCAGGCTAATGTGTCCAATGGGGTGGAAAGTAATACATTGTGAGCTAGCAAGCTAAAAATTCAGCTTAGTATGTCCGTTAAGTCCAACCAGGAAAATATTTTCTGTACTTACCCTGAGGTCCCCAGTACCAGGGAAATATTACCCGTATTTATGGAATGAGACAGTCAGAACTCTATCTGTACTTACCCTGAGGTCACCAGTACCAGGGAAATATTCCCCGTATTTATGGAATGAGACAGTCATAACTCTATCTGTACTTACCCTGAGGTCACCAGTACCAGGAAAGTACCACGGAATTTCCCGTGATTTATGGAATGAGAGAGTCATAACTCTATCTGTACTTACCCTGAGGTCACCAGTACCAGGAAATATTCCCGTATTTATGGAATGAGAGAGTCATAACTCTATCTGTACTTACCCTGAGGTCACCAGTACCAGGAAATATTCCCGTATTTATGGAATGAGAGAGTCATAACTCTATCTGTACTTACCCTGAGGTCACCAGTACCAGGAAATATTCCCCATATTTATGGAATGAGAGAGTCATAACTCTATCTGTACTTACCCTGAGGTCACCAGTACCAGGAAATATTCCCTGTATTTATGGAATGAGAGTCATAACTCTATCTGAACTTACCCTGAGGTCACCAGTACCAGGAAATATTCACCGTATTTATAGAATGAGACAGTCATAACTCTATCTGTACTTACCCTGAGGTCACCAGTACCAGGAAATATTCCCGTATTTATGGAATGAGAGAGTCATAACTCTATCTGTACTTACCCTGAGGTCACCAGTACCAGGGAAAGTACCACGGAAATATTCCCGTATTTATGGAATGAGAGTCATAACTCTTTCTGAACTTACCCTGAGGTCACCAGTACCAGGAAATATTCACCGTATTTATGGAATGAGAGAGCCATAACTCTATCTGTACTTACCCTGAGGTCACCAGTACCAGGAAATATTCCCGTATTTATGGAATGAGAGTCATAACTCTATCTGAAATTACCCTGAGGTCACCAGTACCAGGAAATATTCACCGTATTTATGGAATGAGACAGTCATAACTCTATCTGTACTTACCCTGAGGTCACCAGTACCAGGAAATATTCCCGTATTTATGGAATGAGAGAGTCATAACTCTATCTGTACTTACCCTGAGGTCACCAGTACCAGGAAAGTACCACGGAAATATTCCCGTATTTATGGAATGAGAGAGTCATAACTCTATCTGTACTTACCCTGAGGTCACCAGTACCAGGAAATATTCCCGTATTTATGGAATGAGAGAGTCATAACTCTATCTGTACTTACCCTGAGGTCACCAGTACCAGGAAATATTACCCGTATTTATGGAATGAGAGAGTCATAACTCTATCTGTACTTACCCTGAGGTCACCAGTACCAGGAAATATTCCCGTATTTATGGAATGAGAGAGTCATAACTCTATCTGAACTTACCCTGAGGTCACCAGTACCAGGAAATATTCACCGTATTTATGGAATGAGACAGTCATAACTCTATCTGTACTTACCCTGAGGTCACCAGTACCAGGAAATATTCCCGTATTTATGGAATGAGAGAGTCATAACTCTATCTGTACTTACCCTGAGGTCACCAGTACCAGGAAATATTACCCGTATTTATGGAATGAGAGAGTCATAACTCTATCTGTACTTACCCTGAGGTCACCAGTACCAGGAAATATTCCCGTATTTATGGAATGAGAGAGTCATAACTCTATCTGTACTTACCCTGAGGTCACCAGTACCAGGAAATATCTGTACTTACCCTGAGGTCACCAGTATTTATGGAATTTATGGAATGAGAGAGTCATAACTCTATCTGTACTTACCCTGAGGTCACCAGTACCAGGAAATATTCCCCATATTTATGGAATGAGACAGCCATAACTCTATCTGTACTTACCCTGAGGTCACCAGTACCAGGAAATATTCACCGTATTTATGGAATGAGACAGTCATAACTCTATCTGTACTTACCCTGAGGTCACCAGTACCAGGGAAATATTCCCCGTATTTATGGAATGAGACAGTCATAACTCTATCTGTAGTATAAAATGCTTCTTCTACACCATCACCATGATGTATATCAATATCTACATATAGAACACGCTGGTGATATCTGTAAGGATGTAAACATGACAGATAAATGATCCATATTGAAATAAAAGTTACTGTTAGTATAATGTTAATCTCAATGAGTTCCAATCTGCTCTGTTTGTTTTCAATTGTACAATCAGAATTTCTAATAATTTCTTTTGTAAATATTATATTTTCCACCAAAAAATACAGACTTATGGTTGCCATTTTGAACAAATTGTTTAATTATGACTGTAAGGTTTATATTTGGTACAATGTAGGTTGTTTTTGCATCAAATTCACAAAACAAAATGAAAACATTATTGCTTCATTATTTTTATCAATTATTTTCCAAATCCACTTAGCTATAACATTGAAACTCTGTAACCTGTATCATATGTGGAAATGATAAACAAAGTATAATATCTAGTTGTAATATTTGACAGAACTTACTTAAGTAATTCTAAGATAGCCAGTACGATATCATTGACATAACAGAAGCCTGAAGCTTCAGATTTCTTGGCATGATGAAGTCCACCAGCCCAGTTAATAGCAATATCTGCTGCTTGCTTGTTTAATTTTACTGCACCAGCTGTAATCGGAAAAATAACAAAAACATCTGTGAGTGACACTGACATAGGTATTAGCATTTGCAAGAAATTTGTGTAGTGTACATTTAATAACTCCATATGTGAAATTTGTATGTATTGTATTATTGGCTTAATGTGAATTTAAATAAACAGTTTGATTGTGGAAATCCATATTAAGCAATGACCTTATCACTATTAGGGGACTTTAATTCAATTTCTTAAAATTTATAATCATGAATACTTTAATCTTAATCTTATTAAGAAATAAATGTGGATAGTGTCCACATGTGGACCAACCAAATTTGAACTTGATCTGAGTTTTGTGGTAATAAGCATTGTGTGTAAGTCTCATAACATTTGGTTGAGGCTAACTAAAGTAGAGAACAGAAACTAAAAATTCAGCAATTTTTCTATTTGTAAACATGCATAACTCTAGAACAGTTGTGTATAAGTTTTATAACATTTGGTTGAGACAAGCTAAAAAAATTCAGCAATTTTTATGTTTATAAAGGGACATAACTCAAGAATGGTAAAAGTGACGCCACCAAATTTCGTACTTAACCTGTATTATGTAGTAACAAGCATTGTGTATAAGTTTCATAACATTTGGTCGAGGCAAACTAAAGTTAGAAAACTGAAACAAAAAATTTGTACTTGATCTTATTTTTGTGGTAATGAATATTTTGTATAGGTTTCATAATGTTTGGTTGGGGCAAACTTAAGTTACAGAATGGAACTAAAAATTTTGCAATCTTTCGATTTATAAAGGGGCATAACTCAATAATGGTTAAAGTGACACTACCCAAATTCAACTTGATCTGTGTTTTATCAGTGGAAGTCAAAATTAAACATTGCATTGTATAAAGCATTGATTGTAGTTGCTTCAACTATAATCATGGACAAAGGAAGATAACTCCAATTTTAATAAAATGCTCCGCAGGGCGCAGCTTGATACGACCGCAGAGGTCGAACCCTGAACAGTTGGGGCAAGTATGGACACAACATTCAAGCTTGATACAGCTCTGAATTTGGATTCTGATTAAATATTTGACACAGCATAGGTTTCTGACACAGAATGAATGTGGTCTAAGAACTTAAAAATTTTAAACTGGACATTTACCTATTATGGTCCAATATCCAAAATCTAAATACATGGTGAGATTCAGCAAATCAAAGAACCCCAAGAATTCAATTTTTGTGAAAATCAAACTAAGTTTAATTTTGGACCCTTTGGACCTTAATGTAGACCAATTTGAAAACGGGACAATACTGTGCAATTGAATATTTCTTGCTATTGCGCAATACTGTGCAATTAAAAATTTCTTGCTATTGCGCAATACTGTGCAATTGGATATTTTTCTTGCTATTGCGCAATACTGTGCAATTGAAGATTTCTTGCTATTGCGCAATACTGTGCAATTGAAGATTTCTTGCTATTGCGCAATACTGTGCAATTGAAAATTTCTTGCTATTGCACAATACTTAATACAATAATTTTCAAATCCTGTTTGGTGTGTATCTCCTGCCATATCATTATTATTTGCTTTTAAATATAAATCAGAAATTACCAACTTAAAATGGAAAATTTTAAAGAAAAAAAAAGGAAAAAAGGAAAAAATAAAAATAACCCCCCAATTTTTTGAACCCCCTTATGATTCATCACCCCCAAACTCAATCCCAGCCTTCCCTTTATTGTATGGTACCTTGCAGTACAATTTCAGAGAGATCCATACACTTGAACACAAGCTATTGTCTGGAAACTAGAAAAATGCTTGTTTTTTGGCCCCTTTTTGGCCCCAAATTCCTGAACTTTTAAGGCAATTACCCCCAAACTCAAACCCAGCTTTCCCTTTGTGATATGGAATCTTGTAGTACAATTTGATAAAGATCCATACACTTACACACAAGTTATTGTCCTGAAACAAGAAAAATGCTTGTTTTTTTGCCCCTTTTTGGCCCCTAATTCCTAAAATTCTGAGGCAATTACCTCCAAAATCAATCCCAGCCTTCCCTTTGTGGTATGGCACCTTGCAGTACAATTTCAGAGAGAGATCCATACACTTGAACATCAGTTATTGTCTGGAAACTAGAAAAATGCTTATTTTTGGCCCCTTATTCCTAAACGTTTTGGGCAATTACCCCCAAACTCAATTCCAGCTTTCCCTTTGTGCTATGGAACCTTGTAGTACAATTTCAGAAAGATCCATACACTTTCACAGAAGTTATTGTCATGAAACTAGAAAAATGCTTGTTTTTTGCCCCTAATTCCTAAAATTTGGAAGTAATTACCCCCAAAATCAATCCCAGCATTCCCTTTGTGATATGGAACCTTGTAGTACAATGTCAGAGAGATCCATACACTAACACACAAGTTATGTCTGGAAGTTACAAAAATGCTTTTTTTTTTGCCCCTTTTTGGCCCCTAATTCCTTAACTGTTGGTACCATAACCCCCAAAATCAATCCCAACCTTCCTTGTGGTATTGAACCTTATGGTAAAATTTCATAGAGATCCATTCACTTAAACTAAAGTTAGAGTGTGAAAACCAATGTGTCTTCGGACGACGACGACGCTGCCAACGTCATACCAATATACGACCACAAAATTTTTTTGCGGTCGTATAAAAATATCGGCATTCACCTCAAAAGCTAAACCTTTAAACAGTATTCGGAAAGGATATAGTTACGATACTGTTGTCAGGTCATTAAGGATTGCATATTTTGGTATTAATATTGATTCACTCACAGAGTCTTTGCATCGGAAATAAACACTATTATTCTAAAACCAGTTGTTGGCATGATATGGGTTATGTTCTCCTCATATATTTTATGATTGTATGATACCAAACCCTTAACGGGAGGGATTGTACTTGATTTTCATATGATGAAGACATAATCTTTCAATCAGTTTAATTGAGGTCTGGAGCTGGCATGTCAGTAACTGCTAGTAGTCCTTTGTTAATTGATGTATCATTGTCATTTTGCTTAGTTTCTTTTGTTAACTATTCTGGCATCGGACTCGGACTTCTTTTGAACTGAGTTTTACTGTGCGTATTGCTATGTGTTTCTTTATTCTACATTGGCTAGAGGTATAGGGGAGGGTTGAGATCTCACAAAACATGTTTAACCCCGCCGCATTTTTGCCTTTGTTAGTCTTGTATGTGTTTTAATTTTAGTTCATTTATATGTTTTGGAATTTAGTGTGCCGTCCATTTTCACTGAACTAGTACACAATTTTATTTAGGGGCCAGCTGAGGACCACCTCCGGGTGCGGGATTTTCTCGCTACGTTGAAGACCCATTGGTGGCCTGCTGTTAAGAAGTCTCCCAAACAAAGATCCCATAATAAGTCATTCCCACGGTTGCCTGACATTGGGCAAACTTTGTTTGGGAGACTTAATAGCAAGTAGTATAATTACGAATTTTGTTATAGTCCAATTTTCTGATGCTGATTATGTAATAGGCTGAGTTCATTATAGTCCGAGTTTGTTGTGGGCCGAGATGAGATACCAGGATACTTTCGATACACTCGGGCTTTTACGTCTTTAATAAACATTTGTAAAAATTGTAGTAAGCGTCGAAAAATGTTCATTCATGAAATATTTTAAACACGGTATTAATTTTTTCTTCAATCGGAGGACGGGAGGAAACCTCTGAAACCGGGATTATAGTACTCCCGTTTGGAGGCACACATATATAGATCTCACACATGTCTGGAGAATACCGATAAAAGCATAACGTAGAAACTGCTGTCTCATGTGTGTATTGATTTTACTTTCCGCGCGGGGCAGGTCCGCGAAGTAGTGTTTGTGATGGCCATTTTCAAAAGAATTATTTGAATTATCGATGAACATTCAGTACATTTTAATTCAAGCTGTAAGCTAATCAAAATATAAGTAACTCAAAATTTCAAAAGCATATTCCTAGATATAGTTTTCAAACACCAGTACTACATTATCTAGGAGTAGAACACACATCTAAAGTAAGATAGTCTGTCACTTCCGGTTTGAGGCCGATGCCTTAGGAAAGTTTATTGCTATAGCAAGCTATAGCAAACTTTCCAAAAACCAACAAAAAAATTAAATAAATATATACGATTTTGTTATTAGCAAATTAAAACATAACTAAATTTGTATTTTCTTTTCAAACGGGATGTATAGACACACACACATTCATTTTTATCTATAAAAAAGTCACTCCTAACTATCCTACTTCCTGTGGATACATTTATTTTTGGCATTGCACAAGTCATGTCTTCTTGGACTGTCCATGACGTTAAAATACTAAATCCCTGGGATGTGTTTTAGTTGATTTCAGTCTCTGATGCATGATTTTTTATTATTGTTTTGGCTTTTAACTAGCTGTCAGTAACTGTGAGTACTCTCAAATCGTACTTTCTTGTTAATTTGACCTGTTGATACTAGTTGTAATGCTTTTTTGTTATTTAATGTTAACATGGATTTTGTCTATATACCAGCTTTGATTATTTGGAATTACTACAAATTTTCACTTCTTCATACTATGAACATCAAAATTATTTCATTTCTCCTTAAATAATGTTCTTGCACCTGTACAGGAAGTTTTATCCAGCACTAATTGTATACTTTTATTGTTGATATTCACCCCATATGTACCAAGTGTTAGATTAGTTTTAATGATATTAAAGAAATTTCTTGGTATTCCTAAACAGAAGATTTTATACACATAGCAGAAGAAGTATACTTAACAACAAAATTATTTTCATTTACCTGTGTATAATATGACGAGGTTTTTTTTCAAAAGTGATGATTTTCTAAATATTGTTTAACATTTCACAGTGTTATCATACTTTAACTTTGTTTCAACCTGTTTATTTACTTTTGACCTTAATTATTTATCCCTTATAATTTTTATTAACTATGTATTTGCATTCAGGTATCACAGATCAAATATTTTCCTTCATTGTGTGTTAATTTACGTTTTTTGATTGAGTTAAGACTTCCAATTGATATTTTATTGTGTCTTTCTATGTTGTGATGTTATACTATTGTTTCAGAAAAAGGGAGAAGGTTTGGTACCATTAAAACGTTTAATCCCGCTGCAAATGTTTGCACCTGTCCTAAGTCAGGAATCTGATGTACAGTAGTTGTCATCTGTTTATGTAGTTCATACGTGTTTCTCGTTTTTATATAGATAAGGCTGTTGGTTTTCCTGTTTGAATGGTTTTACACTAGTAATTTTTGGGGCTCTTTATAGCTTGCTGTTCGGTGTGAGTCAATGCTCTGTGTTGAAGGCCGTACCTTGACCTATAATGGTTTACTTTTATAAATTGTTACTTGGATGGAGAGTTGTCTCATTGGCACTCATACCACATCTTCCTATATCTATATAACAGGAGACTAGCATTTTTTTATGTTCATGAAATACAACTTTTTTATTTTGTATTGTATTACATACCTTTATCTTTTTATTAACAATTAGCTCTGATGTCTGCAAGCATTTTCTGGGACTTAGTTGGGCCATGGGATGTTAGAGCACAGTACTTATAAAAAATTTGGAAATGTATACAAAGAATTGAGTTGGTAACTTTCTGTCTTGAGATTCTAGGGAGACAATTTCCATGTCTTATAAATATTTACTGTGCTATGACATTCATAGAGAGTCCTAAAAAGGCCATCATATGACAGAGTAATCTAAGAATAAATTTGATGAACATGTTCACAATACTACATTTCGAGATAATAAATATTGTACTTAAAACTCCTTAAATTCCATCTTCAAAAATGGAAAAACAATAAAGTTGTTCTAGTCAGAGTATTAAATACTAACCTACTGAGCCACCAGTTGACAGCTGACAGAATTCATACATTCCATCAAATACAGGACAATCTTCTCCAACATTAACTGAAAAGATTTATAGTTTTGAAAATTTGCATTTATTTCAATTCTTATTGTTACTTTAAAACATGTTATTAGTTATTATGAAAGTATTCATAAATACTTATGGTAAACTTGTTTGCTATGGTCTTCAATAATCTTCAGCCTTGAATTTACTTTGAACAAGAAATATGCATTGAAATAGCAGCAACTATTCTCTACGCACTTATTTCAGCCAATTAATTTTATTTAATAACTTTCCAATTCACACATGTACAGTTTAATTTCAAATTTTTTTTTTAATCTTTGACATTTCCAAATTTAATGCATTAAAAGTCAAACTTTTACAAGTATGAAAAAGATTAACAAAAATGGAACAAAAGAAGATGACAAGATAATGTACATGTTCCAGTAAATACATGTGAGTTTTCATATGCAACAACATTTCAAACAATTTAATGTCTTATCTGCAGCATTTTTTGAATTATTTCAATGCATGGTCGATGGATTCTGATACTAAGATTTGCAAAAATGAAGACTTAGGACAGCTCTCCAATATTTGTCCTCTATTTATGAAAATTAACCATTACCAATTTCTATACCATTATTTTAAGCATTAATATCTGTTGCTTTAAAAAGATTAAACTTGAAAACATTATATATTATTACATCGCTGCATCTGTTTGTTGTAGTCTGACATGTTATCTGGTCTTATACTTCGTAAAAACTTGATGTAGTCATCACTGTGGAATTTTGTCATTTCTTCTTGTGTGGCTTTGTGTGGTCTCTGTCAAAAGAAAAAATTAATTTATAAAAAACTTTTTCTATATGGGTCTCTTTTTTTTGCTATGAACACGAAAAACTACATATTGTCCTCAAGGTAACAATGCTCTACTATAAAAACAAGCATTTTGAGAGTATTGCATGGCAATACATAGTCCCCTACCGGGTCAATTATACTGGAACAAAATGCTAACTTTTTTTAACTTGTCATGGTGTAAACAAAAAGAAAATATCAAGTCAATATCTTCAAGAATGACTAAAAACAGTGTGGAAAACCGATTATATGAGTGAATCTTTCAAGCCCATGTACCAAAACTTTGCACAAAATTATCAGACCAAAACAAAAATTTAAACTTCATCTGTAACTTGTCATGATAAAACTATATACCAATTATCAATCAATATCTTCAAGCATGATGAAAAAAAGTGTGGAAAACACTCTAACATTAGATATGATTAATATTTCTCTAAAATTAGATATGATGTAATACAACATATATCTATTTTCAAATTATAATCAAATATAATTATTAGTTCCAAATATTTTTCTTTTATTTGTCACAAACTAATATAGATTTGTAACTTATCTATAAAATGTCAACAACTTTTATCTATACACAATGTAATGTAATGAAATATATACCTTAATAAAAATAGATTATTATATATCTAATTAAAGAATTTCACTTCATAAACAAATTTTACATATATAGCTTTCAGAAAATTAGTTTATACAAAATATCAAACAAACAATTTACCAAAGAATGTCTTTTAAAAATTGAGTTATCTCCTCTGTACAGAAATATGGTTTAACATACAAAACGTAGTATTCTAACATTAGATATGGACCATGATAACACTGGACTAAATCATCAGACCGGAACCAAATTCGAACTTGATATAAAACTTGTCATGATAAAACACAGATCAAGTTTGAATTTTGCTTTTGTGCAATACACTATGCTGTTGTGAATTGACCTCCCCCCCGACAATTTTTTCTTGACCTCCCCCCTTTTTCCAAAAATAAATTCTTTCCCACAAGACATGGTCATAATCTCAATTCAAATTTCCAATGGAGTTTGCAACCATAGTAACCATAATAACCCATTTAAATACATCATAAAAGTCTTAAAATACAAAATGACATACATAATCATAGCTAAAATTAATTTACCTTAATCAGCATTTTTAAAATTATTAAAATAGTAACTTCTAAAAATGAATTGACAGCTAATCACCTCAAGACAATACAACATTTCTTTATACATAATTTAAAAGCATTGTAAGGGAGGTCATTCAAAGTTGTGTTTGAATTACCTCCCTTACACTGTAATTTGTACTTAAGTTATTGTCCATTAACCAGGACACCCTGTCTTTTCTCACTTTTTTGCCCCTTATTCCTAAATGGTTTGAGCCATAACCCCCCCAAAGCCAATCCTAACCATCCCTTTGTGGTATGGAAAGTTGTGGAATAATTTCAGAGAGATCCATACACTGTTCCACAAGTTATTGTCATGAAACTAGAAAAATGCTTATTTGGGCCCCTTTTTGGCCCCTAATTCCTAAACTGTTGGGACCATTACCCCCAAAATCAATCCCAACCTTCCTTTTGTGGTTATAAACCTGATGTTTAAATTTCATAGATTTCTATTTACTAATACTAAAGTTATTGTCCGGAAACCAAATGTCTTTGGATAACGCTGACGATGACGCAATACCAATATACGACCGCAAAAAAATAGATAACCATGAAAACAAGTTACATATTTTTTCTCTCTCTCAATACAGATACATACATGTAAGTCATAAAAGTTTTCTTTGGAATTCTTAAAATAAGAAGTCTTGATTTTCAAACGGTAAAATAGGTTTGTGTCTTTTGTCCTTTTTTTTGTTAGTTGAATTGTGTTCTCTGTACCATGATGAGGAGTCAAACCCTTTTCAACTAATTTTTGCAGCTTCAATATTATGTTGTGTTGTTTCTCAACAATCCAAGATAAGGGGTTGAGCACTTTAACCCTGACTCATTCTATAAGTATCTGTCTTAAGTCACTTCACAATACAGAAAGTCTAATTTATAAACAGGAAACAAAGGTCACATAACTGAGTGTCAGGACGTCATGGGACACATATTACAGACATGACAAAGGGCCACACATTTGAGTGCCATGACATCACGGGACATAGATTTGAGGGCGGACATATATTACAAATTTAAGAGTGAATTATATTAAACTGATACATATTGAACTTATGATCAAATTAATAAATACATGTACAACAGATGAACCATTAGTCAGTTATAATCCAATAAATTTACATCTATTTAACTGCCACTGGTGTCTTATCAGATTGTCACATATGTTACTTGACAATAAAATATGTTTAAAATACATCACCATCCTCATTTCACATTTTTCCTGTATCATACATGCAATTCATTTCACACCTAATACAAATTTGAGTAATTTGTGTTACTTCATATCTCTCCAATTTTTTGGTGTCAATCTTGATTTTTATACCATATTTGATCGATTGATGGTGTTTGACACAATTTTCAGCACTCTTTGACTACATTGTGGCAGAGTATTTATTTGTGGAGGATGCCCAAGTGGGCTGAGAGAACCACACCCTTTGGCAGGAAAACAGTAAATCCAAGTCAATAAAAGAACAGAGTTCCAATGTCCCCTGTATTGCACATATCTTATATACCCAAGGTACAACAGCAATAACTAAAAAATGCACTTTTATTTTGTTCTTTAAAACTTTTTATTAATATCTTAGAGAAATGAAAGCTTCAGAGCAAATGTGATTCCCGTTATAATTAATATTTCCAAGGGGTATAACTTGTTAGAAATATTTGATCAGCACTTATTTTTCAAAAGTGTCAAGGACATTGCTGATATAAACCTATGATATAAGTTTCATAAAATTCTGGCAATAATTGTACACATTAGAGCATATACAATTGTATATACAAAGAATTAGCAAAATAAATTGTGACCCTTAATTTTTCTTTGGAAAATTGATAATTTCTTAAAATCATGAGGGACAAAAAATTGACACCCCTCCCCCCTTATCCAAAAAAAAATGATATTTGTAGAAATTTTCTTTTTTAATTTCTTAAATCTTGAGAAAAAATTGCCCCCCCCCCCAATAAAACGCTTGTTTTAGACCCTTTTTGGCCCTAATTCCTAAACTGTTGGGACCGACACCCCAAAAAACAATCCCAACCTTTCTTTTGTGGTATTGAACCTTTTGGTTAAATTTCATAGAGATCAATACACTTAAACTAAAGTTATTGTCTGGAAACCAAATGTCTTCGGTAACGACGACGACAACGTGATAGCAATATACGACCCCAAAATTTGTTTGCGATTGTATAATAAACTGTTAACACAGAGATATGTCTCGCCTATTCGTTATTTTGATAATGCAAATGTTGAAATTAACGGTTCCCCTTAAACAAAAAAGATCAGAGTCCAATACACCAGCAGCATGCAGGGTTCGACATCACAATCTCAGTGTTGAAAGGCTAATGATTGTTGTAGATGAACTACATTTTACATAGACTACACTGCCACCAAGGCCCCCTGACCATATTTGATATACATGTAAGCAATGTTTAACTTAAGTGAAGATCCCTTCAGGTTGCATTTCTGTAAATATTGACAATGCAATTTCCCATAGGAACTCCTTTTACGACTAAAACTGTACCACTTTTACTATGAAGTTTTGAAAAAAATCATATCCTAGAATGGAAAGTTCATATGCACTACAATTTTTTTCAAAGGTTAAAATATAGGGCTATGCGGCATATTTTCAACGTTTATATGCCCCGAACTTCTAAGAGTTTAAACTAACACTAAATTTCTTAACTATCCCTACCTTGACTGTAGGATTACCACAGATTTCGATATAGACAATATGCATATGTATATTTACTGGTAACATTCCCAAGTTATGTCTGTATGAGATGAAACCTAGAGATCATAACTGGGAACCAGTATGTAAAAAAAATTAATTATCTATGAATATTTTATATCTCCCCAAAAGAGGCGTGGTTTGAGAAACAGCTGTATTTACAAAGTGCAACCTATACAAACATTTATTCCAATAGAAAACTCTCTAAAAACACTATTTCTCACATTTATACTTATTTATCAGAACTATAGCCTTAAAGAAATCACTGCATAAACTCTAAGTTTTCTTTAACTGTTCATTTGATACCCCTCCCTGTTTCAATTTTTAAAGAATTTGAAAACAAGACTTTAATTATTGCCAGCCTACCCTATTTGCATGTTTTCTGATATGAAATGCCTAGAACCTTAAAACTGTTCTGATAACATATTGAAAGCATTTCAGAATACTGTAAATGTTATGTTTAGCAGTCAATCATTCCAACATTCAAGATTATATAAAGTATCAAATCCTGCCTGTGTCTCCAGTCCACATTTTACTGTATGCCTATTTGTCAATGAAAGTTCACAATTTCTGCCTCAAATGGTCAGTTTAGAATTCTTGTCACAACAGTATCATCTCTAACCATATATCTAACATAATTCAGCTAATATATGAGCTAGAAGTGTTAAAACAAAGCCATATTTGCAATAGTTGTATGTATGCAGATACCAGTCTGATGTATAAATTCACTTAAAATTTTATAGAAATGACTGATAACATCTAATTTTGCATAACTTCCAAGCACAGTTATTGTTTTCTATATAAAGACCTTTAAAATCATAAAATCATAGCATTTACAAGTTAAATTATTTGTTTTATGACCCAGGGGTAGGCAATTTTCTCTGTTTTTGCCCTGGGGCCTCAAATTTCTAAATTATTCTGCTGTTTCTAGTAATGTGGAATATTTAGTACATATTCAGGAAAGAACACACTATTGTAAGTTTTGTTGAGATATTTTTGTATTTCTAGCTTGTATTTTTTATGCCGCAGTGACAAAAAAGCAGATTTAGGCGTTACGGCTTACTTTTGGGTTATCGACAGGACAAAAACACCCCACCAATAATATTCAGGAAGGATCTATGAGTTTCAATGACTGCGAAGAGTAAATATAAGCACTTCTAAACAATTTAACTTACAAATATGCATATATTATGAATTTATTTTGCATTCAGGGCTTTAAGTAAACTGTGCATACTGTAAACTGTGAATTTATGCTGAGTCATCATAGTTAAAGCCCAGGATTTTCTCAATCTTCATGAAATATTTATAAAACTTCATATTTGAGTTAATTGCTTTAAAATCTGTGAGATAAACCAAATTTCGTTAATTTCTGTATGTTCTCTTTTTTCACCCAATATAGGTTGCATTTCTGTAAATATTGACAATGCAATTTCCCATAGGAACTCCTTTTACGGCTAAAACTGTACCACTTTTACTATGAAGTTTTGAAAAAAATCATATCCTAGAATGGAAAGTTCATATGCACTACAATTTTTTTCAAAGGTTAAAATATAGGGCTATGCGGCATATTTTCAATGTTTATATGCCCCAAACTTCTAAGAGTTTAAACTAACACTAAATTTCTTAACTATCCCTACCTTGATTGTAAGATTACCACAGATTTCTATATAGACAATATGCATATGTATATTTACTGGTAACATTCCCAAGTTATGTCTGTATGAGATGAAACCTAGAGATCATAACTGGGAACCAGTATGTAAACAAAATTAATTATCTATGAATATTCTATATCTCCCCAAAAGAGGTGTGGTTTGAGAAACAGCTGTATTTACAAAGTGCAACCTATATACCATGTTTATACAATGATGTACATGTATGTTATCCATACAAAACAAAACCTTTAATGATGTACATGTACATGTAGTCAATACAAAACAAAACCTTTAATGGTGTACATGATGTATGTGTAGTCAATACAAAATAAAACCTTTAATGATGTACATTGATGATTGTACATCAGAATATGGCTTCAGTTTATTGTTTTAACATCTACATTTGTACTTACATAAATTTCCATCTTCCTATACAGTCCATAGTTAAGTATAAGGTTGTGTGTCATACGTATTCTGTGTGGCTTCATAGGATGACCTTGGCCATAGTAGTAATTTCCAATGTCTCCTATTTAATGGAAACATTCAAATATAATGATATCACTTAAGAAACTGAATTGGGAAAAATGGATGAGACAACGTTAGCTGTGTGACCTAGCTGTATATATTGAAAACTGATTATGTCATCACGTTTATTTTTCAAACATTTATCAAGTTGCATTGAAGATTATTATCATACTTGTCTTTTATACTAATGTATGCAATGTATATGTTTGCATTTTGTTTAATTTTTATGATGACTGGAAGATTAGTTATATAGCTAACTGTAACCCTCTTAAAATAAAGTATTGTTGTTGTTGTTGTTGTTGTTGTTGTGACAGAATATTAGATTGGTCATTCAAAATTCATCACAATAAAAAAAAAAAAAATAAACTGTTAACACAGAGATATGTCTCGCCTTTTTGTACTTTTGATAATGCACAAATGTTGAAATTAAAATAGCAATACTTTATGTAAGTTATGCAAATATTCAAAGTCAATGAACCATGACTGAAGGTACATTTACATGGCAAAACAATATCCATGGAAATGAGATGTGCCAAAGCTAATACAACTGCATACCAAATACCATAGATTTATCATAAGTCGTTCCCTTTCAACAAACCTAAACACAAACATTGACTTGTAAACTATGTAAAAGTTTCAAAGTCAATGAACCATGTTGAGGGGGTGGGGCTACTGATCTAATCACAAACTAATACATGTAAATTAAGCAAAAGTTTCAAAGTCAATAGACTATAACTTAGGGGGCGGGACCAAATAGTCTCCATGGAAATGAGATATGCTAATGCTTATACAACTGCATACCAAATATCATTAACTTATCACTAGTGGTTCCCCATAAACTGACCTAATCACAAACTAATACATGTAAACTAAGCAAAAGTTTCAAAGTCAATAGACCATGACTGAGGGGGCAGGGCCAAATAATCTCCATGGAAATGAGATGTGCCATTGCTTATACAACTGCATACCAAATATCATTGACCAACCACTAGTGGTTCACCTTAAACTAGGTCGGCTTTCAAAAGAAGGTGGTCGGCACACCCAGCTTAAGTGCCGAATGGATAACACTGAAATCAATATCTACTTAATCAAAACCTTGATTACTCATCATGCTCATCATTTTAGTCTGATTGTCTAACCCAAATATTAAAACAATTAAATCGGATCTAAATTATAAATTCATTTTTTCTAGATTTATACAGTTAGTGAGTTTAGTTTAAAACAGATTATATATATGGCGACTGTGACACTCCAAAACTTAAACAACACATAAATAAGTTGGCTAGTTTGAGCTCAATAAAAGAATGTAAGTAATTTTCGTCAGTTACTTGGAGTATGCAACTTTTTTTGTGTGCTACTACGAAGCAGGATATAGTGTCAAGTAGTTGTGTGTATACAGTGAATTCAGTGTTGTTTTTTTTTTTTGTGTTTTTCTGGTAATTCTTTATTTGTGTCTTTCCATTTAATTTTGTCTGACATTTTGTTTTTAATTCAATATTGGCCCTCTTTAGTCTATAGTATGGGTGATCACTGCCGCAGTGACTGGCATTATTCTGTACATAACTTTGTAGAGTGCTTTGAAACTTTGAAAAGATTGTGTACCATGAAACTCAAACAAAAATTTTTAAGGTCAAAATCAGACGCTTTGGAAGGGTTACTTTGTCTTTAAATACTAATCTTGTGCTGACGTACTTTGTTTAATCCTGTTTTGTTTCTGTGTAATCATGTCCTCTGGTTTACTAATCTTTAATACTCAAACATTGATGAACACAATTATCTTCGAAGTAATCCAAAGACTTAAAACCATAGAACAAACAATGCAAATATATCCAAGTAATACTAATATAAAAACTAGAGGCTCTCAAGAGCCTGTGTCGCTCACCTGTATTAACTGATGCTTTGGAAATCATGTAAAATAAGGTTAAAATCATAATTAATAGTATTAGATATTACATGTAGATATTATAATGATATCTAAGATAATTACAAACAAGAATGTGTCCATAGTACACGGATGCCACACTCGCACTATCATTTTCTATGTTCAGTGGACCGTGAAAATGGGGAAAATCTCTAATTTGGCATTAAAATTAGAAAGATCATATCATAGGAACATGTATTCTAAGTTTCAAGTTGATTGGACTTCAACTTCATCAAAAACTACCTCGACCAAAAACTTTAACCTGAAGCGGGACGAACGGATGGACGAACGGACAGACGCACAGACCAGAAAACATAATGCCCCTCTACTATCGTAGGTGGGGCATAAAAACTGCCAAATTTCTGTAAAATTACTAACTCAGGGGCAGTAACCCAACAACGGGTTGTCGGATTCGTCTGAAAATTTCAGGGTAGATAAATCTAAATCTGATGAACATTTTTGCCACCTGTCAGATTTGCTCTAAATGCTTTAGTTTCAGAGATATAAACCAAAAACTGCATTTTACCCTGCATGTTCTATTTTTAACCATGTCGGCCATGATGGTTGGAAGGCAGGGTCATTGGACAAATTTTTTAAACTAGATACCCTAATAATGATTATGGCCAAGCATGGTTAAATTTGTCTCTGTAGTTTCAGAGAAAAAGATTTTTGTAAAAGATTACAAAAATTTACGAAAAATAGTTAAAAATTTACTATACAGGGCAATAACTCCTAAAGGGGTCGACTGACAATTTTGGTCATGACAACTTATTTGTAGATCTTACTTTGCTGAACATTATTGCTGTTTACAGTTTATCTCTATCTATAATAATATTCAAGATAATAACCAATAAAATGCTCCATGGGCGCAGCTTGATACGACCGCAGAGGTCGAACCCTGAATAGTTGGGGCAAGTATGGACACAACATTCAAGCTTGATACATCTCTGAATTTGGATTGTGATTAAATATTTGACACAGCATAGGTTTCTGACACAGAATAAATGTGGTCTAAGAACTTAAAATTTTAAATTGGACATTCACCTATTATGGTCCAATATCCAAAATCTAAATACATGGTTAGATTCAACATATCAAAGAACCCCAAGAGTTCAATTTTGATGAAATCAAACAAAGTTTAATTTTGGACACTTTTGACCTCAATGTGGACAAAGTTGATAACGGGCCCAAAAATAAAAATCTAAATACATGGTTAGATTCAGCATGTCAAAGAACCCCATATATTCAATTTTGTTGAAATCAAACAAAGTTTAATTTTGGACCCCGATTTGGACCAATTTGAAAACTGGGCCCATAATCAAAAATCTTAATACATGTTTAGATTCAGCATATCAAAGAACCCTAATAATTCAATTTTGTTAAAATCAAACTAAGTTTAATTTTGGACCCTTTGGACCTTAATGTAGACCAATTTGAAAACGGGACCAAAATTAAGAATCTAAATACACGGTTAGATTCGCATATCAAAGAACCCCAACAATTCAATTTTGATGAAATCAAACAAAGTTTAATTTTGGACCCTTTTGACCTCAATGTGGACAAAGTTGATAACAGGGCCCAAAAATCAAAATCTAAATACATGGTTAGATTCAGCATATCAAAGAACCCCATATATTCAATTTTGTTGAAATCAAATAAAGTTTAATTTTGGACCCGATTTGGACCAACTTGAAAACTGGGCCCATAATCAAAAATCTAAATACATGTTTAGATTCAGCATATCAAAGAACCCTAAGAATTCAATTTTTGTTAAAATCAAACTAAGTTTAGTTTTGGACCCTTTGGACCTTAATGTAAACCAATTTGAAAACGGGATTAAAAATTAAGAATCTAAATACACGGTTAGATTTGGCATATCAAAGAACCCCAATAATTCAATTTTTGATGAAATCAAACAAAGTTTAATTTTGGACCCTTTTGACGTCAATGTGGACAAAGTTGATAACAGGGCCCAAAATCAAAATACATGGTTAGATTCAGCATATCAAAGAACCCCATATATTCAATTTTGTTGAAATCAAACAAAATTTAATTTTGGACCCTGATTTGGACCAACTTGAAAACTGGGCCCATAATCAAAAATCTAAATACATGTTTAGATTCAGCATATCAAAGAACCCTAAGAATTCAATTTTGTTAAAATTAAACTAAGTTTAATTTTGGACCCTTTGGACCTTAATGTAGACCAATTTGAAAACGGGACCAAAATTAAGAATCTAAATACACGGTTAGATTCGGCATATCAAAGAACCCCAATAATTCAATTTTTGATGAAATCAAACAAAGTTTAATTTTGGACCCTTTGGACCTCAATTTGGACCAATTTAAAAACGGGGCCCTAAATCCAAAAACTTAATACAAGGTTAGATTCAGCATATTAAAGAACCTCAAGAGTTCAAGAATAAAACCCCATTGAAATTAGTCAAGAAATAAGCATTTTATACAAAGTATCTTCTTTTGCACAATACTGTGCAATTGAATATTTCTTGCTATTGCGCAATACTGTACAATTGACAATTTCTTGCTATTGCGCAATATTGTGCTATTGGATATTTCCTGCTATTGCGCAATACTGTGCAATTGAAGATTTCTTGCTAATGCGCAATACTGTGCAATTGAAAATTTCTTGCTATTGCACAATACTTATTATATAATAATTTACACATCCTGTTTGGTGTGTATCTCCTGCCATATCATTATTATTTGCTTTTAAATATAAATCAGAAATAACCAACTTAAAATGGAAAATTTTAAAGAAAAAAGGAAAACCCCCTAAATTTTTGAACCCCCTTATGATTCATCACCACCAAACTCAATCCCAGCCTTCCCTTTGAGGTATGGTACCTTGCAGTACAATTTCAGAGAGATCCATACACTTGAACACAAGTTATTGTCTGGAAACTAGAAAATGCTTATTTTGGCCCCTTTTGGTCCCTCATTCCTAAACATTTCAGGCAATTACCCCAAACTCAATTCCAGCTGTCCCTTTGTGATATGGAACCTTGTAGTACAATTTCAGAAAGATCCATACACTTACACACAAGTTATTGTCATGAAACTAGAAAAATGCTTGTTTTTGCCCTTTTGGGCCCCTAATTCCTAAAATTTTGAGGCAATTACCCCCAAAAATCAATCCCAGCATTCCCTTTGTGATATGGAACCTTGTGGTACAAAGTCAGAGAGATCCATACACTAACACACAAGTTATGTCTGGAAGTTACAAAAATGCTTATTTTTGGCCCCTTTTTGGCCCTAATTCCTTAACTGTTGGTACTATAACCCCCAAAATCAATCCCAGCCTTCCTTTTGTGATATTGAACCTTATGGTAAAATTTCACAGAGATCCATTCACTTAATGTAAACTAAAGTTAGAGTGCGAAAACCAATGCGTCTTCGGACGACGACGACGACAACGACGATGACGTCAACGTCATACCAATATACGACCGCAAAATTTTTTTGCGGTCGTATAAAAACTGCAAAATTTCCTTAAAATTACCAATTCAGGGGCAGCAACCCAACAACGGGTTGTCATAGTTGTCTGAAAATTTCAGGGCAGATAGATCTTGACCTGATAATCAGTTTTACCCTTGTCAGATTTACTCTAAATGCTTTGGTTTCAGAGATATAAGCCAAAATCTACATTTTACCCCTATGTTTTATTTTTAGCCATGGCGGCCATCTTGGTTGGCTGGTGGGGTCATCGGACAAATTTTTTAAACTAGATACCCTAATGATCATTGTGGCCAAGTTTGGTTAAATTTGGCTCAGTGGTTTCAGAGAAGATTTTGTAAAAGCTAATAACGACGGACGACGATGACGGACAACAGATGCCAAGTGATGAGAAAAGCTCACTTGGCCCTTCGGGCCAGGTGAGCTAAAAAAAAAACATAAATTATTTAACAAATTAACCCAGGGACAAAAGGAACAATCACAAACACAACACAGAACACTAAAAAGCATGGACCAGAAGAACTCCTACAAGAAAACAGGAGTAAACCCAGTCCCAGGTTCTCCAGAAGAGTAAGCAGTTTCTGCTTTGCATAAAAACCCATGAACATTTTTTTTGTTTGTCTTCAAACAAGAGTCCCAATAGATGAAAATCCCAAACGTAAATGCATGAAAATCCCATATCTCGATGAAGCTAAATCACGAAATCCAGATGATAATATAGCTCAATCCTGAAACCCCAAACTTAAAAATGGGCAATCCCGCACAGTGTTCTCCCCAGAAATTTTTTAAGGCGCAAAATTTCAAGGGCGCATAACTCTATTTTAGAGTGAACTATTGTGACCTGAAGCAATCGGTCATAAGTCATTATATGCAATAATGCACAGTATTAATATACATGATAAAGAATAAGAATATATATACATGTATATGAAATAAATTCATTTTAAACACAAAAAGCATTTATACCACAGTCAATTAAATAAGTCAAAATGTATGTATAGTTCAAGAAAAATCCTCATGTTCTTTTGGACCTTCCAATGCTGAACAGCTTCAGAAATGTTTATTTCTGTACTCTGTTCCTTCTAGAGATATTATAAGTAACAAGACAGTTTGTAATTTTGTTAGACAGCCTGTTCCTCAGTCTTTATCCTCTTTAGGGTTGAAAACATCATCTGCCTTTCGCTTAACCAATTTCTTCTTTGCAAAGAACATGTTGATTCAGCATTAAAATTGATTATGTTTAAGATGTTTGGTATACCAGCTGAACAGTGTCCGTATGTCAAAACGTTTCTTTAGCAGGTAGATATAAACGAAACTTGACAAATTCGTCAAAGTTAAGACCAGTGAAATTCTAGTGAAATTATACAAATGCTGCAGTGATTCCGTACATATATTTCCCGATGGACGAATTAACGATCTTTGTTAAAAAATTATTTTATTTCTAAAACGTGACAGTTGACAGACGAATATTACTTGCAAGCAACAATTTTTCACTTTCTAATAAAATAAATCACTCCTCATTCTTAAAAGTTTTTTTTTACTTTTATGACGTACAAAAACTCTCATTCATAAATTTCATCATAAATTTCTTTCGTAATGTGTATTCAAATTTATCACGTGTATACATCATGTTCATTGGTCGTGTTTAAATAGATTCTTCTTCTCGACCAATGAAAAATTTGTTACTTAAATGGCCAAGTGATCGCACACAGACGATGCGTAAATACAATGTATTTGCGATCTATTTCTTCAATTTTTGCACTGAAGTTTTTAAAAACTTTTATTTTCTACTAAAAATATCTATCTTCTTGATGATCATTTACGCTATAACCTGATTTCATGGTTTGATAAGGCTGGAACAGGTAAATCAGAGACTTTTGCTAGTTATCAGTTATAGCACAACATTGACCGATCTCTCAGCGGTGATCAGCAACTTGACAATTTTAACCAACATTAAAATTAGAATGTGAAAATTAACACGCTCAAGGGATCAATGAAAATATTTTGAAGGCGCTGCGGGACCGCAGCATCATATCGGCCTGGGGAGAACACTGCCGCAGTCCCGATAAAAGTCTGACACCCCCTCAGAAATGCACATTTCTTCCAAATATTGCCCACATTCAACATGATGAATATTCTGGCACCCCACCCCTCTTGCCACATAAAAAGTCATATACAGGTATATTTGAGGAGACAATAATATTATATTAATTATCTTAGTTTCATGTCCCTTTGTCTATTGGTCCCAACTATAGCATAATTCAAAACAGAAAAATGGTCTTCCATAGATTGAATATAATGCTACAACAGCAACTTCAAAAATATAGATTATAAAAGAAGTAAAATGCTTGATTCATATTTATAGTAGTGAAAAAAAGTTCCTTTCCTTGATTAATGCAGACAAGAGCGATTTTAAACTGAAATAAAAGTGTTTTAAAAAAATTGTCACTTTCGTACGCCAAACGTGGGAAAATGGGCTTCCATAGTTTTTCAAAGGAAACAAGCGCTTTGCTATATAATCAATGTTTTTTTTGCAATAAATAAACTACGAATAATTCTAAAATAAATATAATTTGTCTTTTCTAATAAATTTACACCAAAATTAATTCATTAATACAACATTTCAAATATTTACATCCAAACGTGCGCGTTTTTTGGGGGCCTGCATATGGGGAATGACCACTTCAAACCAAATTATTTCGCATTCAGTGAGTTTGGTCACTTTTTCAGTCCTTTAAGAAAACCAATCAATGTTTTCGAGATGTTAGAAACTAAAACAAATATTGAACATACCATCGTAATAATAACAGACTCTTTTCTTGCTGTGAGTTTGTGAGGCCATTGTTCGAGTCAAGCGATGTTAAAAAGTACAGCAGCGACACCTATCGATAAAGAACGATAACCGGTAATAGTTATTGTAAACACATACCCGGAAAAAATAATTAGAATTTTGACGTATCAAAACTTGATTAAGTCAATCAGTAATTACGAGAACAAATTAATTGATTGGTTTTATGAAAGACCAATAATTGAATTCAAAAGTAGAGGGAGAAGAAGAATTTTCAAGATTAGTTTTAAAATCCACACAATATTGAAAAAGAGGGGCGAAAGATACCAGGGGGACAGTCAAACTCATAGATCGAAAATAAACTAACAACGCCATGGCTAAAAAATAAAAAGACAAACAGACAAATAATAGTAGACAAGACAAAACATAGAAAACTAAAGACTAAGCAACACGAACCCCACCAAAAACTGGGGGTGATCTCAGGTACTCCGGAAGGGTAAGCAGATCCTGCTCCACATGTGGCACCCGTCGTGTTGCTCACATGTGTATGACACTAAATAACCTGGGAAATAATGTTTTATCTTATGTCCTAGTAAATAACAAAATAAACAAAACAAGCATGCAACAGTGTATTTTTTAGATGCGTGCCAACGAGATAGACTTCCACCCAGCGGCCCATATGATTGTATGACCAGTTTAACTTGATAAGATAAAAACAAAAGAGAATATGTGACATATGTTCCAACGAAAGACAAGAAACAAATTCGAAAAGGAAATACTAGAGACATCTGGAAATACTAATTTTCCTATTGATAAAAATATAAAGGATAAAATTAAGAGGCAAACATATTTTTCAACAAAGATCATAGACAATAATAATAGCGCCCATGATTGTTGAGAACTCACAAACATGTTTAACCCCGCCACATTCTTTATGTGCCTGTCCTCCAAAGCAAGGAGCCTGTGTTCATTGGTTGTCGTTGGTTCATGACTGTTATTTTTTTTGTTATAGATTACTGGGTCGTTGTTTTTCTCGTTTGAATTGTTTCCCGTTTTTTTCATGTCGGGGCTTTTTATAGCCGATTATACGGTGTGGGTTTTTCTCATTTTTGAATGCCGCACGGTTGTATATAATAGCTTACATCCACTTCATTTGAACTCTGGTGGATAGTTTATGCCGGGGCTTTCTATAGCCGATTATACGGTATGGGTTTTTCTCATATTTGAATGCCGTAAGGTTGTATATAATAGCTTACATCCACTTCATTTGAACTCTGGTGGATAGTTAATTGTCTCAATGGCAATTTTACCACATCTTATTTTTATATTAATGTCAAAACCAATAATTAGGGAGGGAACAGTCAGTCTTATATATTTAGATAAATCACCAGGTATGGACAAGCTACACCTATGATTATTAAAAGAAATAGCCGATTCTATATAGCAAAGACTCTGTAACATATTGTTAACCAATCAATTAAAAGTCAATAGGTCCCAACAGAATTTGGAAGAATACAATGAAAAGTGCAATCTTTAAGCAGGGAAATAAGTCGATCTCAAGTTAAGAATTATAAACTAGTCAGCTTGACATCAGTTGTATGTAACATAATGGAAAATTAGTACTGGAATATATGATAGAACACATGAAAGTAAACAATTTGTTTTCTAAAAAGCAATATTGCTTTATTGTGGGAGGGTCAGCTGGACTTCAACTACTTGAGGTTAATTTTTATTGATAAGTGGACAGAAGCATTAGATCAGGGCCTACACATAGACTGCATTTATACCGATTTTATGAAAGAATTTGATAGTTCCTAAAAAAAGATTGATTATCAAAATAAAGAACTTTTGAATTGACGACCACACATTTGGAATTGATCACAAGCTTTCTAGATGGTAGACAACAAAAGGTAATGGCAAATGGTAAATAATAAGACCGGGCAAATGTAAAATTAGGGATTATTCAATGATCAGTGTTGGGCCCTCTGCTTTTTATATTTTATATAAACAATTTTCCTGACCAAGTAGATTAAGATGCTTATTATTCGCAGATGTTTAGGATTACAAAGGATATTAACGATAGGAACATTTTACAAGATGACATAAACAAGTTGGAAGCATGGAGCTATAGATGGCTTTTAAAATTTCATCCCGAAAAATGTAAGCAAATCAGTGAAAATATGCAAGAAAGCCAATAGCAGCGACCAATCACCCTGTTACATTTTACTACATAAACCATTCACAAAGATTAAAGAGGAAAAAAATATATGCGTCTTAATTAATTGACTCATAAATCACATTCGTAAACCATATACTAGGAAGTGAAAAAGTCAATAAGGCCAACTCAGCCTCTGCAGTTCTCATGAGAACTTTAAAATATTTTGGTAAAGAGATATTCTTACCATTATATAAAACTATTGTAAGAACTCAGCTGGATTACGCAAGTTCAGTCTGGTCACCATACAAGAAAAAAAATATTGACAAGATAGAAGGATTTTAAAGAAGGGTTACCAAGCCTCAAAGATTTAACTTATCAAGAGAGATTGAAAAAAAAAACGTTGTGGTTCATAAGTGTTTCTCGTTTCTCGTTTTTTATATAGATCAGCCCGTTGGTTTCCCCATTTGAATGGTTTTATAGCTTGCTGTTCGGTGTGAGCTAAGGCTCCATGTTGAAGACCGTACTTTGACCTATAATGGCTTACTTTTATAAATTTTGACTTGGATTGAGAGTTGTCTCATTGGCACTCATACCACATCTTCTTATCTCTATATGCTTACCTACACTATCATATAGGAAAATAAGAGGAATATGATCGATAATTTTAAAATAGTAAATGGCTACTATGATAAGGAAACAAGCTCCTTTTTTTAGATTGACAGGGGACTTACAAAGAGTTAGCAGATCAAATAGTAATAAGGTGGTTCACCAAAGGTTTCAATCAATGAAACTTTTCTGGAAATAAATTCTTATCAGTTTGATTGAGGTCTGGAGATGGCATGTCAGTAACTGCTAGTAGTTCTTTGTTAATTTATGTTGATTATTTATTTTGCTTAGTTTCTTCTGTCACCTATTCTAACATCGGACTCGGTTTTCTTTTGAACTGAGTTTTACTGTGCGTTTTGATATGTGTTTGGTTATTCTACATTGGCTAGAGATATTGGGGAGTGATGAGATCTCACAAAACATTTTTAACCCCGCCGCAGTTTAATGTGGCGTCTATTTCGATTAACTAGTATACGTTATTGTTCAGGGGCCAGCTGAAGCCGACCTCTCCTAGAAGTTTCTGGCTGCGTTGAAGACCCATTGGTGGCCTTGGTCTGTTTCAGCGTTTTGGTCTGGTTGTTGTCTCTTTGACACATTCCCCGTTTCCATTCTCCATTCTATACCATATGCAAATTGCTTGCATCCAACATTCATTTTCCGTTGGAAACCGGTAGATGGCCGGCTAATATTCCTAGGCATGTCTATATTTGCCGACACTGCCCAAGTACGATTGGAGATGAAATGGATTTTCTATTACTTTGTAACCAAACTGATACAGCTCGACATCATAATAAATTTATTCCAATTTTCTACACCACTAACCTATCATTACATATCACCATACATTAATTGTATGCAGAATTCATATAACGCTTTACATTGTACATACATGTATATCGCCACTTCATTTTATTCCAACTGTAAAATTATTATTCATGTTATCATATGCTGGTAATTATTTTGTATTATTCTATTGTATGGCTGTTTTGTATGACTGTATATGTATTGTATGAATGTTGTATGAATGTATATGTATTGAATGACTGTATATGTATTGTATCTGTATTGTATGAATGTATATGTATTGTATGGCTGTATTGTATTATTGTATATGTATATGTATATGTATTGTATTAATGTATATGTATTGTATGGCTATATCGTATTACTGTAGATGTAGTGTAACTGTATTGTTTGAATGTATATGTATTGCATGGCTGTATTGTATTATTGTATATGTATATGTAAATGTATCTGTATTGTATTAATGTATATGTATTGTATGGCTGTATTGTATGGCTATATTGTATTACTGTACATGTAGTGTAACTGTATTGTATGAATGTATATGTATTGTATGGCCATATTGTATTACTGTACATGTATTGTATTAATGTATATGTATTGTATGGCTATATCGTATTATTACTGTATATGTAGTGTAACTGTATTGTTTGAATGTATATGTATTGCATGGCTGTATTGTATTATTGTATATGTATATGTAAATGTATCTGTGTTGTATTAATGTATATGTATTGTATGGCTGTATTGTATTACTTTATATGTAGTGTATGGCTATATTGTATTACTGTATATGTAGTGTAACTGTATTGTATGAATGTATATGTATTGTATGAATGTATATGTATTATCTGTATTGTATCCTTATATCATATTGTAATTATGTATTTATACATATGCATGTTTGGCACTTAATGCGACTGTGAGTTTTTAAAATCAAATTTCAAATTTTATTATTAAACTGAGTAAATAGAATTTGAAGCTTATCTCACTCTCGACAATACCAGGTATTAGATGATTTGAACGAGACAAAAAATATAAATGACGATTAGCTATTAAATTTTCAATCAGGTTAGTCACACTCCAATCAATTTAGGCCAGGAGAATCTAATATGAAATTGAATAAAGAACGGAGATAATTGATGGGTGTCACATGTGGGCAGGGTCTGCTAACCCTCCAGCCAGGAGCATATGAGAACCCCCACCCCAAGTCCAAGTTTGGTGGGGTTCGTGTTGGTTAGTCTTTCGGTTTCTATGTTGTGTTTTGTATACTGTTGTTTGTATTTTGGTCCTTTTCTATTTTTTTGCCATGTCGTTGTCAATTTATTTTCGACTTGTGAGTGTGAATGTCCCTTTGTCATCTTTCGCCTCTCTTTTTTGATGACTCCGAATAAGAATTAGTAACTACATCGGTAAAATGGGAAACAAAGTAAATAACTGTGAAGGAATCTGTAACATTTATGATAACGGTAAACAATAAGATGAGAATACACATCGACCATGGACACAATCCAGATAAAAGCATAAGGATTAAAAAGAAAGAAGAAATACTACAGATAGTTGGGACCTGTAACACCCAGATTAGCCAATATCAAACAAGAGGCCAATTGAAGCCCGGATCACTCACCATGCAAACATATGCCGTATTGATATCTATTTTCAGATCTTTGCTTTTCTCTCTCAAATATACAGTTTTTAGATAGCAGTCAATAGAAGCAAGACCAATACATTATTATTCTCTTCAGTTCAAGGATTACAGTAACATTATTTACAAATCTAGTTAATCCTTTTGGCTGTCTAAATGAAGGATTACAATAACATTATTTACAAATCTAGTTAATCCTTTTAGCTGTCTAAATGAAGGGAAAGCTTATGACTAGAAAAAAATACTGACTTTCTTTGCGGTTAAGGTACTGAAAAGGTGATAGATTAATACAATGTGATAAGAAGGAATTCAATGATGTAAAATGTGTTCATATATAGTAAACTCTCGGTTGTAGTTTTATGTGTAGTGTTTAAAGGTGGTCTGTCTCTAATCTTTTTTTTTTTTTTTGTTATTGTGCTATCTGTTTTATTCGACTGGTTTGTTATTACACCATACCGTATATCTTAAATTATACAATTCCGTTCTTTGAAGATTGTCATGAGAAGGATGATGTCTTCGTTTATCATGATTTAAAGACTATGCAACATGAACCCAACAAAAAGCGGAGGGATATAAGATGCCCCTGAAGGGAAGGCATATCATGCTCCACTTATGGCACCCGTCGTTTATGGTAATTATAAATTCGGTGTACAGTCTTATTTGGTAACATTCGAGGAAAAAGGACAAGAGGATAGCTACGACAAGTTGAAACATATTAGTGTACATATATGGCACAGATATTTCATAACAGTCAACCAAATCATGATGGCACCCGTTAAACCTTCTGAAGAGATAACTTCAATTTTACTTTTTGGAATTATTGGTTCAATAGTTACCCTGTAAGAAGAAATCATGGCTTCTAAACTTGCTTCATCACATGCCTTTAGTGTAGTTGTTTTTGTTCAAAACAAACCATATATATGTAAACACTGCTCGTGAAATTCATAAGGGGGAACCCCGGGGTCTGAGAATAATTTCCAGAGGTATATTATGTAATATGTTAATCTAATTGTATAGTACAATGCTTATAATTTATCAGAAAGTAACAAATTGAAAACACTGTAAACGAGAAGAATGTAACGCATGCATATTGGTCACTCGTTAGTCATAGTAATTAACCTATTTTACTTCGATTTCTGTAAAGTTACATATCAAAGCAATGCACATTTACATCATCGATAATTAAATTCAGTTAAAACATCGTTTTATGAAACTACAAACTGTGTTGCCTTTTCTTATTTGCAGTTCTCCGTAGGTACAGACAGAGTATAACAATCGTTTTGAAGACGGATATATTGTAACCCACTAATTGTTTTTTTTGACAAAAAAATAAAGAACATATCAAGTATTAACCATATAAATTTGGGAATCCTCATACGTTGAGAATTTAAGTTAATGGTTCGGTTCTTTGTTAACTCCCTCGAAATTATGACAATAATCATAAAATAATGATAGTTCTTGCGGTCACAAAATATGACACGCTTAAGGATGTTAGCTCCTCTGTTTCAAAATAACAAAACTTTTTAAGACTGTTATAAATTGATTGTATGTAAATGACGGAACTTATAAAGCCTAAAAATTTGGCGGGAAATAATTCTTTCTAGATTTTTCATACATTTAACAATGTCATCTTTTTTCTTTCAAAAACTATGAAAAATAACAAGAATTTTATAAGATTTTTAAAACTGGTTTTTCAAACCATGTTCAATAAAATTATGAATAGAAAAGTAGAGATTAGAGGGCAAAATTTTTATTGGCACTACATGGATAAAACTAGAGGATTCCGAATATCTGACAAAAAGTAAAAAACAAGAGTAGCGAACATCCTTAAATTATAGTTTGACGGCTTGTTGGTTGCTTAACGCCCAGTAGCAAATATTACATGAATGTTCAGGACGATAAACTATATTTGATGTTAGTGATAGTGTTCTGTCTCTATGTAAACGTTTTAATTGTATAAAACATAATATATATTAAAATAAAGATAAGAAATTATATAACAATTAAATACTTTAACAAGTGCCTGATAAGTAAATAACATTCTAATTAGCAGATATTATCCCTGTAACTTCTATTTGCTCCTGAGTTCTCTGTGACATTGTCTTTCTTGTTTGATCGCTCGTTTGTAATTCTCATTTTCTTTGAAAAATGTGGTTTAAGATGAATTGAACGTTTAGTTTTGACCTTTTCAGACTCTGAATGTTCATTTTCACACTTCTCTTCTGGTATTTCTTCGCCTTGTAGCAATTTTTTTGTCTCTCTTTCTGCTGCTAGCCTTGTCATTTTCTCATTTTCTAAGACTTGGAGTCTTGATACAACTTGTTGCACTTTTTCATATTTTGAACTCCATACCTGATCCTGACGTGCAGCAATGTACTGATCATAAATTCTATCTTGTTCGATTTCTCTCTTCTCTCTTTTTAAATAAGAGACAATTCCAATGATGATGCCAAGAGAATAAAACAAGAGAGTTACTACAATGTATAACAGTGCCTCGATTTCAGATTCTGCAACCACTTTTGGTGTTGTGTGCGTTAAATTAAATGGGTCGGTCGTTGTATTTGAATGATGCGTTGCATTCAGTTTGGCCAGTAAATGAAGGCAGTTAGATAGCTTCGTAGGAGCCATTATTCAGCAGTTTATTTCTACCACCTGAAAAAGTACAACGAAACAGTAATTAGAATACGAAGCCTTACGGTACAAATGTACCTTGAACATGCTTGTGGTTTTTTGTTGTTGTCTGTAAATTTGTAAGAGAAAAACGAAAAGAAAGAAAAATGCGCAAAACGAAAAATCGGTGGAAACCCCGAAATGCAAAATTGATCGCATCCGCCTTACATTAAACACCATTAAGAAAATTCATGTTGTTTCAAGAAACAGCAGAGGTAAAGCAGTGTTTGACTAAAATATAACTTTACGCTACACCAGCTTCATATATGTTTCTTTTTCGCTCTGTAATTTTTGATAAATAGATATAGGAAGATGTGGTGTGAGTGCCAATGAGACAACTCTCCATCCAAATAACAATTTATAAAAGTAAACCATTATAGGTCAATGTACGGCCTTCAACACGGAGCCTTGGATCACACCGAACAACAAGCCATAAAGGGCCCCAAAATTACTAGTGTAAAACCATTCAAACGGAAAAACCAACGGTCTAGTCTATATAAAAAACGAGAAACGAGAAACACGTATAAATTACATAAACAAACGACAACTACCGTACATCAGATTCCTGACTTAGGACAGGTGCAAACATTTGCAGCGGGATTAAACGTTTTAATGGCACCAAACCTTCTCCCTTTTTCTGAAACAATAGTATAACATCACAACATAGAAAAACACACGATAAAATATCAATTGGAAGGCTTAACTCAATCAAAAAACGTAAATTAACACACTATGAACGAATAAATTCGATCTGTGATACCTGAAAGTAAATACATAGTTAATAAAATATTAGGGACAAACATTAAAGGCCAAAAGCAAACAAACAAGTCCAAACAAAGCCATGGCAAAACAACACCGCGAAATATTTAACCCTTAGAAAATAATCACTTTTGAAAAAACCGGTTTTCATAATATATACAGGTAAATGAAAAATAACTTTGTCGTTTTAGGTATACTACTTCTGTCTATATTGTTTCCCTGCTCCATGAAGAAAAATGTACTTAAATCCTGTATATTTAGTTTGTAAAATGAAAATGACCAAGCACTCGAATCACGAAGCAACGCTATGAACATTTTCATCGTTTCCTTTATCTGTGTTTTTTGTTCTCTCTAATGCATGAACGCAGACACATACACACCATCTCACACACATGCATACACACAGAACTACTTTATCAGCCCACGGTTCGGTTATTATACCTCTAAAAGAAATATCTTTGAATTATTCCTAACATGTTTTCAAGAGAAATAATAACGACTTAAGGTTGTTATCATTCCCATATTGCTATAATTAATGAGGAATGATTCTATGCATGGAGGGTAATGCAAAAACTATAAACACAGATATCTTATAAATGATTTCTCTTGTTACTATTCCATTTGGAAAATGGTAGTCTATTTTCATTTCGATCGGGAGTTGTAAAAGTTGTCATGTTGAGATAGAAAGATGCTATCAACTAACATCCCGTGTCCATTAACTACCACATCCATTACCGGAATTAATAAAAAAAGAATATGTTGGAGTTCAGTTTGTTCTTGTAGATGTGAAATCAATTCTTTAGTTTTATATCCTATTGAAATAATGAGAGATTTTATGGATTGTCTTCATTGTCATCTCATGTGAATGTCCCATATACACGCCTTTGATATATACTATGGCTCATTTCAACAAATGCTTTTATAATCTAATTTTATTTTAGAAGTGCTGTTCTATATATAAGCCTGCATGTTGATATCATAGACGGCTTATATACACCTTTGGTTGGGAGGAGAAGAAGGCAATACACGTGATAAGATTTGGATTGCATGGATGAGAAGTCAGCGATGATCTTATTACTTCAAGTTAGCTCAGCCAATAGTTTTTTTGTAATGAAGTAAGGCGACTTGGCGTGATTGCCAATGAGACAACTAGCCATCTTTCTCCAAAGGACAAGGATGTAAACAACTATATATAGGTTTAACATACGGCCTTCAACAATGAGCAAAACTCATACCGTATATAAGACTATAAAAGGCCCCGTAATGAACGACAAAACGTGAAATTTCAAAGAGAAAATCAATGCCCGATTTATTCTCAAAAGATAAACGAAAAAACAAATATAGTAGACAGCATCCAACGAAAACCAATGGATAACAGGCTCCTGACTAATGACAGACACACGAAGCATGTGATGGGGTTAATATAACTACTGGATAACAGGCTCCTGACTAATGACAGACACACGAAGCATGTGGTGGGTTAATATAACTACTGGATAACAGGCTCCTGACTAATGACAGACACACGAAGAATGTGATGGGGTTAATATAACCACTGGATAACAGGCTCTTGACTAATGACAGACACACAAAGAATGTGATGGGGTTAATATAACTACTGGATAACAGGCTCCTGACTAATGACAGACACACGAAGAATGTGATGGGGTTAATATAACTACTGGATAACAGGCTCCTGACTAATGACAGACACACGAAGAATGTGATGGGGTTAATATAACTACTGGATAACAGGCTCCTGACTAATGACAGACCGTGGCACACGAAGAATGTGATGGGGTTAATATAACTACTGGATAACAGGCTCCTGACTAATGACAGACTCACGAAGAATGTGATGGGGTTAATATAACTACTGGATAACAGGCTCCTGACTAATGACAGACACACGAAGAATGTGATGGGGTTAATATAACAACTGGATAACAGGCTCCTGACTAATGACAGACTCACGAAGAATGTGATGGGGTTAATATAACCACTGGATATGTGTTCATGTACGCCCAGAAATCCTACATAACATGCATAAGTGACATTGATATGGTAAAATGAATGTATTTTTTTAATAAAAACGTGCAACTCTGCAAATGCCGAAATTAATTTCTGCTCTAGTTATAAACATCGCCGACAGTTAATATACACATGAACAATATTTGTTGATGCCAAAATACAGGCAAAAATAAATTCCCCTTGTCAGCCCCTTTCTTCGGATGTATTTTGTCAAATGTCAGTTATTTTGTATCATACTTTTCTTTGCTGGAGCTGTTTGACGCCATTTTGAAACTCTACTAAACCTGCTCCAACCCAGGGTTGATGTCGAGTTAACTCGGGTAGGTTCAAAAGGTCAAACTCGGGGGTTTCGATTGTCAGTCGAATAAACTCGACAGATTCTACTAATCCGAGTTGGACGAATCGAAGTAGGCCCTTGGAGATGCGGTGTAATTGCCAATACCAGAGTCCAAACGTTAAACATGTTTGTGAGCGGCCAACCCGCCCCTATCCTGGGACAGTGGTGTATCAGCACAACATAAGAACAAACTGTAAAAATTAGTTGGATAGGGCTGGACTGTTTACCTAAATTTTGGTTTATCTGTATTTACTTTGTTTCATAACAGTATCCCGGTTAACAAAAATAAATTTATTCTGTTAACCAGTCAATGCAAATTCCGGACACACATAACTTACACAACAGAACATAGCATGAATATTTATAGAAAAGTTGACATCGCGAACTACATAAAAGATTTGTAGATGTTTAATGCCCATTTGCAAAAATTATAAGCACAATCAGTATGAGAACAGATTTCTAAATGTAATATGAATATTAAAGTTGCTTTGTACCAAACAAATACGGACATAAATTGTAAGTTTACAGGAAAACATTTAACTCGCACAACCGGACACATTATTCCGACTTTAAACCGACATATTACAAAATAAGCAGAAAGACATTTGGAAAAAATATCTCCTCGAATAAAAGAACAGATTATATCAAAAAAAAAATCCAGACCATTTTTATTACACGTATACACCATTTCGCTTGTGTTTGGTCAATTATAGCCAATCTGCAACACCTCGTTTTCCTGAATGATTAGTTAAATAATTAAAATCATCTATTCTCTAGTGTAAACAGAAGTTTGTAAATTAGATTTTCATCAAACAGTTTCTACTCTCTTTGTCAAACAGAATGCGAACATAAAGAGAAAGTATTGCCTGCCTCGTGATCTATATACTTCTATATTATTTGAACTTGGTCGTTTCATTGCTTATCATATTTTCCATTGAATAAACTTTTTTTCCACAAAGCTCTTTAAATGCTTATAACTATATTGCATTGTTTTAAATGCCATATCGTTGTACTAGTACACATGTGCTTTGTGAACAACGATTACAACGTTTTTTTTTTCTGATACTTTGCAATGTATAATTTAGTTTGTGAGATGCCTCGACAGCAAACAGAATCGTTAAATTCTTTAGAAAGGATATACGAAGATCCTTTGTTTTATGATTTTTTTTTTTTTTTACTGGAAGTTCGATAGAATTAAACGTGGACGAGCAAGAATAAGAACAGAATTGTAATAAATTAATAAAAAACCAAAACAAAACAGATAGTGAACACCTATTCATTGGGATATTATATCTCAGCGTCTCTTTGTCAAGAGAATAATAACTCAAGTATTAATATCAAAATAATACAATATCTTTCGAATAAGCAGTGCATAACGGGCCAGTAATGTTCTAGAGGACTTGTGGTCCAACAAGCAATACCTTACGGGCTTGTAATGCCATAGAGACATTGTGGTCTAACAGCAGTGGAATTACCAATATTGGCAGTGATATAAAAGTCAAAATGTACTTTACAGGCGGATCCAGGCGTCCGAAAGGGGAATGACCGAAAAATTTGAGTACATTTATTTGATTTTTTACTGTGAATTTTGATGCACCATATGGGCATTTCAAATATTTTTTTCAAGCGAAGGTGCACTCGAAACCAACAGAGTTATGTTTTTGACGTTTACAATTTCCTTTATGTAATGTGTAATGACTATATTCTGTGTTAAGTCGAGGTTTGGTTTTCGGCTCAAAGTCTAATCTTTTGAAATTCATATGTTTTATTGTCAACCCTTATGTTCTCTTTATTTAAGTAAGACCTTCCTTTGGATGATTAATAATTGCTTTTTTGGCTTTTAGATGCATGTTATCACATGTTGTAAACCTTTGCTCAGTCAGTTGGGCTTCATTTGTCTTTATGTCTAATTATCAAACAAATTCTCAATTACAACGCACCACATTACTTGCACATTCAATTGGTAAAACTCGGTTCTTACAATTACGAAATGTTCTCAAGTAAGTGGTCGATATAAATTTATAGGTCCATTATTTATTATAGATTTAACTAAAACATGGTCATGGTTGGACAATTAAAAAAATTAACACAACTAGTTGTTTTAGAAGCAAGTATATTACCCATCACTCGGTGTTTCTATTTACACTCAATGTTTATTTTTTCGACGCAGTGTTTGTAATTAGCGTCAGTACACATTCCTAACGGGACTTTGTAATTAAGTTTATGCTTGCCAGCCGTTTAAGTTCTTTTACATTACCGTTGTTAGTGATGATTATTTCAAAACCACACACTGTATCTTCGGACTTCAAACAGTTGAATGAACGCTTCCATATGTTAACTGGTATGCCGGTCCAAAGTCCGTGGTTGTTTTTTACTTGTGTATTTGTCCTTTCAACAGTTTTGCGATGATGTCAGATCTTTAATTTTGGTAGTCTCATTTTTGTTTTATAATTTGTCCAGCTCGGAGTGTGATCGAGATGCTTTTACGCCATGCAGTTATAGATTGTGAAATACCATACGTTGGCCTCAAATTGTCAGAAAGACAACAGCCCAGCACTGAATACTACATAATATAGACAGGTCTCTGCAGGACACCATATTAAACTATAAAAACACTAAATATTACCGATCGATTGTTTAATTCTAAAAAAACAAAACACACAATTCCAGTATAAAAAGACAAAGATGTTAAAACATGAAGTGCCGCAGTTGTTTTTTAATTTCAATTATATTTTAAGTATGATTCCATTTTTGCAAAAACCAACACATACGCATGCAAGCTTGTGACTTGATAAAAAAAGACTAAATACTTTATACGTTGAATATTTGCAAAAACCGACACATACGCATGAAAGTTTGTGACTTGATAAAAAAAGATACTTTATAAGTTAAGTATTGTGTACATGTTCTTACCTCAAACAGAAAAATACCTTAATTCCACTACGTCATTCTCCTGATAATCCAAAACACTCTATGTTCAAAGTAAACTTTATCTCTTGGTTTTTTCTCGTTTAATTTATATAATCATGTAGTGGAGTTAATTAAGAATACTAAAAATGCCATTCTTTGCAATTACTTTTAGTTGTTGGCGCACGTTTAAGTGAAAATTAGAGGAATAATTAAGTTATTATTGCTATAAGTATATCGTCATCGACTTAGTAAACTGAGCTTGTAAATAATGTATGTAGTTCGCAGCACTAAGGATATTATAAAAGTTACTGGATAGCCTAATCAATACCAGAGAGACATCAAATATGAAAATTTATTTTGATTGGTCCTATATATTCCCAAGTTACTCTACCAAAATCAATTCTTATTCACTATACAAATATAATGAATATATGATATTAATGATTACATATAATTATCCTTTGTATCTTTTATATCTTCGAGGTCTATGGATTATTTTATCATTTACTTTTTCAACCATTTTAAAAATCAATTAATGTGATGTTTGTGAAATGTTTTCCTGGTAAAATAAACTGTGAAATGTTTTCCTGGTAAAATAAACTTTGTAACATCAAAGGCATTTCATAAAAAAATCTAGATGCCAATAAAGGAAGTTTTTTTTGAAGATCTGTACTTTTTCAATATATTTCTGAAAAATGTTTTTTTTTAAATAAATGTGTGGGTTTTATGGTGTAACTGGTTTGTCTCATTGTCACGTTGACATCCCCATCTACATTTAGATTTTACAGCCGGCCTTCAGAGTATACTAAAACATCACAATTCACTTTGGTGACGTGATCATTTGATAAAATAGTCCATACCTGGTAGTCCAGGTCTCATAAATCATGTCACACGTTCGAAATGTCTGAGGGAAACACCCTGATGGGAAATCTTGTCTTACATCAGCGTTATAGTGAGACGCGACATCATGCGCAAAATTACATTCAAAAGCCATACCATACTCCAATAAGGTCTTGTCACGATACTCAATGATAAGAATTATTTCAATTTTATTGCTAATCTATTATTTTATCTCACATGGGATAGGTGTGTTCTCCATACTGATTATCAATTTTCATCATTTGTCATCATATTGGATTATCCTGATTATTATACAATAATTGAAAAACATTAACAACAACGCATATATGAATTTATTGAAAGGAAATAAGCCTTTAATTATCTTTTTATTTTATTACAGTTTCTATTCGTTTTATTTAGTCAATAAATAAAATACAAAACATGACTAAATTGCATGCTAATGGGCTTCTGTACTAAAGAGAACACCGAGTTTGGTCATTAAAAAAATACAGGCCAGAGTGGAAATGTGAAAGGGATTGGGGGCTTAGGTTCAAATGTCAATTAGGCAGATACCAACCAACATCAGTTGAAATAGACATCTAGTGTTTTGGTTGACAATATTTTATTTGATGTGATTGTGGTACAAGATCCCTTATAAGGCTTAACAATTAATGATGTTAGATTAATGCACATGCAAGCTCAGCAAAGATGAAAAGCCGTTGCATCGTTTAGGGAACCTCTTCTCTTACTTACATGGCATAGGTAGACATTCAATTATCAAAGTTTTAGTTTCATATTAGTTATCAATCTTATTCGGACCAGGTAATATAGAGTCAAAATTCATACAGATGTTTATATAGATATATACATCAAAGCTTTTACAAAAGTAGTCCGAGATTGCTCTGACATTCGTTAGAATTGAAGTGGAGGCCACGGCCGCAATCAGTCCCCAGCATAGGTTAGCGGACGTTAAATTTATTAATATAAGACAAAAGTACAATAGATGTCCAATCCTGCCCCGAAAACAGGCCATAGCAAGCCAGAGTAATTTTGGACGAGTCAGTTCAATAGATGCTTTAGTTATCCAATAGGCGAAATGGGATTGGTATGTCGAACATTTAGATGGAGAGAATTTATCAACTGAGATTCAAGTTTTCTTAACGAGTAAAGGACAGAAAAATAAGAACTTTTACGATTGCCAGTTCTTTATTTTGTACAAAACTAATGAACAGGCCGACAATGCATGGTAACCATTGCACAATACGCTGCTTATTTTGGGCAGTTACATAAAACACGTGATTTAAAGTGTCAAATACTTAAAAAAAAAAAAAAGACCAAATAATTAGAAAAATATTATTTTTAAAACTAGTAATTCCTTTTATCGTAAACGTTAGATTGCAATAGTTGTTATTTGTCAGTCTTGTGTTTGTGAAAGGTGGTTTAGTCTTCCCTATGTAATAAAAAGAACAATATCCCATTTCCTTTGATTATCTATCATCTGTTGGTAATGGCAATTGTATCCCTGTTCAGTTCAAAGAAATAAAGCTTTGGCTTACAGATGTACTTGTTGTATCTATCATAAGCCATAATTTCTATCCATATTTTGGTCATTATATATTCATATTTGACGTGTTTTTATTGATACGGGTGTATAGGTAATGATATTTATTGGTCATTATATATTCCTATTTGACGTGTTTTTATTGGTACGGGTGTATTGGTGATGATATTTTTGAGGTACAGGATATTTCACCTTTTGCTAGTGTCATTTATATTTTTTGCGAGAAAATTCATTTTCACTTTTGTACACTTTTATATCCTGCATGTTGTTTGGTAAGCTACACAGTTTCATTCTTTTTATTTTTTTTTAGCAATGTTATTCATTTTCAGCTTTCAGTATGCTAAGATATTCACCCCCAAATCGAATATCAAATGGTCTTCCCGTAAGTGATTAGCCCCGTCACATTCCTGCATGGCGAATGAGTAAAAGGCCATTCGATGTATACTTCAATGTAACAGCAACCCCCTTTGAAAAACACACAGTCTATAGTTACGTCTTCATAACCACATGTTCACTTTAATGTGTTTTTTTTTGGTCTTTGGTAAAACGTTATATCTCATTGACAGTCAAACCTCATCACAATTTCTTATATATAAATTGTAAACTTGTTGTCATTGCATACCTGAATTTAAGCAACATTTAAGATCGTGATTTCAAGGCAGACTCGCTATGACGTTTTCTTGACAACCCTCGCAATAGCAGCTTCTCATTGTATTCCCCATTTTCGACTTTACCATTCTACTCAACTCAATGGAAAACATCTTAGTGAATGTCCTATATAAAACACCCTTTCCTATTGTCAAAGAACAACGCTTTATATCTATATGACATTCACCAGTAACACGAGGCTAAATACAACCATACCTGCATTTGTATGTTAGTTATAAATTAGCAAAAATTGATATGGGGATACACTCGTCTATAGTATAGCCACATTTATCACATCATGTGATTAAATAACGGACAGTATATTTTATTTTTTTTATATTTTTTTCATTTGACCATATTAATGTCTCTGGATAAGTATAATAAAACTGAAAATCAGACCGGTTTCCATGCCAATGACAAGAAATATCTAATGTTCCAAGAATAGTTGATCATAGTTATCTCACATTAACTTTTCGAATGACTTCTTTTTTGCAAAAAAGAGTTGTCGCTCTTTTATAATTGACCATGAGCGGAACACAAAAAGGATTGCAGTTTATAAAACAAGTAGTAGAAACAAGCGTAACAACAAGATGTTTTGAAAGTGTGTTAAACAAGGTAAGTCGCAGTTGCAAGCTAAAGATTGGTAACTGTAACGAGAACGCGATCTTTGACAGCCACACACACTCAGAGTAAACTGACTTTTCTATGGGAGACAACTCCGACGTTTCTATATATTAAATTTTAATCAACCTTAACGAAAAGAAACGCGTTGCTAAACATACTAATAATAACTAATCTCTATATGAAAATGATTTAACCAAATTCCTACTTGCAGTTGGAGGTATTTTGAGCAAGTACTATTATAGGGAAAAAACATAGATGTCCATGTACAAATGAACAATGATTCAAGTTGAACTCTTTAAAAAGTATCAACTTGACTTGACTTGAAAGAGTACTAGAGTAATGTGCGACGTTGAAAAATAAGTTATTCTTATGATTTATTATAAAACTGTTTGTCCTGGTTACAATATTGTCAATGTTTTATTGAGAAACACAAGAACTCGTTGACTGGATTGACCTTCCTTTTAAATCTTTTTCCCGTTAATTTTATTGTTGCAAGCTAAAATTGGTAACTGCAACGAGAACGCGATCTTTGACAGCCACACACACTCAGAGTAAACTGACTTTTCTATGGGAGACAACTCCGACGTTTCTATATATTAAATTTTAATCAACCTTAAAGAAAAGAAACGCTTTGCTAAACATACTAATAATAACTAATCTCTATATGAAAATGATTTAACCAAATTCCTACTTGCAGTTGGAGGTATTTTGAGCAAGTACTATTATAGGGAAAAAACATAGATGTCCATGTACAAATGAACAATGATTCAAGTTGAACTCTTTAAAAAGTATCAACTTGACTTGACTTGAAAGAGTACTAGAGTAATGTGCGACGTTGAAAAATAAGTTATTCTTATGATTTATTATAAAACTGTTTGTCCTGGTTACAATATTGTCAATGTTTTATTGAGAAACACAAGAACTCGTTGACTGGATTGACCTTCCCTTTTAAATCTTTTTCCCCGTTAATTTTATTATATGGTTTGCAAATAAGAAACGTTCACTGCCTATTAATGGTTTCAGTAAAATCTAGTGGATGTTGATAAATAAACCGAATAAAACCAAGAACTGAAACAAAAACGAGGGACCCGTGATCACGGGTGACGTTGGTAACACGTAGCTATGATGCATGATTTCCAAACGGGGAAACATTTAGAGCTTGACATATGGAATAGCCAGAAAATTGGCCTTTAGATGTACGCCTTTTTTTTTAATTGTATTTGAATAAGTTTAAAAGAAAGAGGCTAAGGGGCCAGCAGTTTTTTAAAGGGGGCGTAATTCCATAAAACGGATTATACAAAAACATTTGGACGATTTTATGCTAAAATATCATATAAATCGTGAAAACATGATATAATAATTTGTTTTGCTCTCTACGCCCCCTTGATCCGCCACTGGAGGCGGAAGAAAAGGAACATCCAAACTCATAAGTCGAAAGCCAACTGCCGTGACAACACAATCTAATTGAATTATAGATTCCTGATATCGTTATTTTCATGTGAGTTGTATACACGAGCACGCGAGTTAAGACAGATCTGAATTTTAATCAGATTGACTGGTAACACGAAAAACGAAAAGACAAACAACAGTTTATAAAAACAAAACATAGAAAACCAAAGACTGAGCAACACGAACCTCACTAAAAACTTTGGGGTCTCAGTGGTCCGAAAGAGTAAGCAGATCCTGCTCCACAATTGGCAAGTACCAGATCTAGATCGTGACACCACCGAAAGAGACAACACAGAATTTGTAATTACCATTAGCAACACAACGGGTGCCACATGTGGAGCAGGATTTGCTTACCCTTCCGGATAAGTCTCGGTTGCTCTCGCAAAAACGTCATGATACTCAACGTAATTTTTTATACATAGATCTACTGAGAAAAAAGAAATGTGTTCTTCAAGTTCACGCTAAAATTTAATTTGGGAAATGTCTTTTAAGTTGAAAATGTAAAAATATCACCAACACAAGCGAAATTAGTCAATTTCTTGTCAACGTCAACATTTTCAGGCACATTTTATTACCTTGTTGACCTTTGATGGCGATTTATTTTTTAATTTCATGCAATGGCGACCGTGATGTGCGCTTTCGAAACCTTATCATTATTTTTTTTAATTTTCTTTATTTTATATTTATTTCTTTTTAAAGGAAAATGCCAGTGATCACACAAAAACATGCGATTAATTATGGTGAATGCTTCGTAAGATACTATACAGTGTATTTAATCTGTTAAATTTCTTCCGGATGTATTTACGTCATTTAATTTCCAGTTTGTTGGTATTGTGTTATCAGGTTAAAGTTGTAACAGGTGGAAGTGGACAATGCTTATGTGAAATGATCGTCACTGAAGATGATCAGAATCGAGGTGGCACGTTGCATGGAGGTATGACTGCGACATTAGTGGACGCTGTATCTACATGGGCGCTTCTTACATCAGAAAAGCAAGTAGCTGGAGTGAGCGTTGATATGGGAATATCGTAAGTAACTGTAAATTGATTATTCACTATTGCTTCTCTGTTGCTATCTTTTAATACGGGTCATGTCATTTATTCCGAAATCTTAATTCGCGTATAGAAATATGGTCATCCCAGGACTTCTCTCGATCGGCAATAAAATCATTGCTAAATGGGGCGTTCGTTTGTCTGTGCGGAATGTATAATTTACACGTAGCCAAGTCTGATCGTAATGGTGACTTTAAAGCCGACTATACGGTATGTGTTTTTCTCATTGTTGAAGGCCGTACGGTTGCCTATTATTGCTTACATCCACTTTATTTTAACTTTGGTGGATAGTTGTCTCATTGGCAATCATACCTCATCTCCTTATTTTTATAAGTAGTCGAACTACTATATCACTAGCCTGTCAACACTGAGATTGTGAGTTCAAATCCCGCACGTGGCAGGTGCACTCGACTCCAATCTTAATTGACTTGGATTGTCAGTTTTCTTACCGAAGGTCGTTGGTTCCCTCTGGTTTCCTCTACCAATAAAAGCTGACCGCCACGAAATAGCACAATAGTGTTGAAAGTGGCGTTAAACACCAATCAATCAATTAATTAGTCTGAAGCATCGTGTATGTTGAATGCCATGTTCTCTGCACATTGAAGAACCCTTGAAACAACTCTCTGAGGAGTTCATTTTCTCCCCCTATATTCAACATGCCCTTATTTTTCAGTGGCAATCTTTAATTCCAGCCCTTCTTTCCGCTCTGCATACATTGCAGAACCTACATATTGTATCAATTGTTAAGTTGTTCTCGTCCTAATGGGGATGAAGTATCTGCCACTGGACTTTAGCTAACAACAAACAATCTGTCAGATATTCTGATGATCTCATGGGATATAGTTTTCTATTTGGTGTTTATACGATGGACTTTCAAACCTTAAAACCAATCGATTCCCCAATGCTATTTTCTGTTCAGTAGCCAAGATAAATAGTGTTACACATGTCCGTTATTCCAACTGAGTTACGAAGGTAACGCACAAAAAAGAGATCACTGTTAGTGGGCTGTTTGGCTTTAAGGTATCATCAATCATGTAAGCATTGTTTTTGGCACATAGACGATTTTTTACATGTATAAAAATTCCTTCCAAATATTTTTTGTATATTTTTTAGCAAGTAAGGTTCAATCCCCATCCTTTAAATGAAAAGCGTACTTTAGTGAATATTGAGCGTTCTGAAGACTGTTTATATGACTGAATAGGATAATTTAATCTTAAGATCACCCATTATTTATGAATGGTTAACACGACATAACGCTTGCAACGCAGCAAATTCGATATTTGCATTTCGTATAAAAGCAACACTATGATTTGGTATATATATTTTTTTTAAATGTCAGCTTTCTAATCCATTGCCTACCTATCAGATACTTAATAGATGTTTTCTTCGTGATTTAGTAATGAGCAGTTCACTTGAGTTCAACTAATCACCCGAGTTTTTGTCGAGTTGATATAAGAATAAGATGTGTTTGATCTAATAGAAAAGAGAGGACATGGTGTCTCAGTTCATGCACAGAATCGCGACAAAAGCAAAGAACAGCGCTTTTATTGGTGAACTCCAACGAGGCATTGCACTATCCATCAAAAGACCAAAGTGCCATATTTTATCCTAATACCGATTTTGATTGAAATGCATTGCAGACTTTGCATAACTTTATATTACATTACTTGTACATTTGATTTAATCATATCATAGGAGGATTCCCTCAAAACACCCCCGTATGTGTTGCGCCCCTGTTGGTATTGTTTTTCTATACAAAATGTTTAGCTTATATATTGTGTTATTGATCTCAAGTTAATGTAAATAACATCACAGTGCGTGAACTACATTTTTATTTGATTGTTTTAATGTTAATACATATATCTTTTCATCAAAATTACTTTAATACATCAGCTTATGTTTCTTTACTTAACACACTAGTATTGTTGATTATTCCAACGCAATCATACATTAGCAGTATCTCAAACATGACGGCCTCTAATTTCCACGTGAAATATTATTGACCACTGTTATAAAATCAAGTAGATAAAGCGGTTAGAGACTTCAAGTTCAAACTTGACAATGTACTGATGACTGCTTCCTTTTTCAGATATATGAAAGCTGCCAAAGTTGGCGAGGAGATACTGATAGATGCCAAAACGTTAAGAGTTGGGAACAGACTAGCATTTTTGACCGTTGATATAACTAGAAAATCTGACGGAACATTACTAGCTCAGGGAAAACATACTAAGTTTATAGGATCATGACCTATATTAATTTGTGTAAATCTAAATGTACGTCTTAAACAAAACTATTAGAAATAAAAGACTTTGAATGTGAATTGAGTCTATAATTTAACCTAACCGATGATACTTACCATTCCAAAGCATATTATACCAATTTCATTGTTTTGTTAATTTCAAAGTTATATGTTCCTTGTTTGCCTTCATTTGCGACCATTTTCTGTAGTAAACGTATCACATGACTTTTTAAGATTACATTAAGTTAATTAAATGCATAGAATGGATAATGGTATTATAAAAGAAAATTCTATTTCAAAAAACAACGGTAGACACTATCTATTAACCAAGCTCTGTTCTTTGCCTGTTAATAAATTACATCAAATTTTGGAGGAATGCAACTCAATTATTATTTGAACGATTTCATACTTAGGACTAAGTATGAAATCGTTCAAATAATAATTGCATATTGTTATTCTAAATTGTTTCCCAAAATTGATCGCCCTGAAGATCACAAAAAACATTTTATTAAAATTAAATATGTCAATAAAGGTTTTGATTTTGTAAATATTGCCGGTATTTTTAATGATCATTCTGTTAAAGAACAAATTCCTGGCTATTTTGATAATACTGAACTCCCTCTTATTTGTTATGTTTACAAAAAATCTACCCAGAAATATGTGTTTAATTACAGCGAAGTGTGTAAAGATGTTAATATCAGTGACAATACACCTACCTCATGAAATTGCAGTAATTCCGAATACATTTATGGCCCCAGTTCCCATGTTATAACAGGAGACCTTAACATCGTTCGTGACTGAGAGTTGAAATCATTCCTCAGTAAAGGACCTAAATATCGTCCCCCGTCAATTATTAATTGGAATGAGTGTCGTAACATCATCCACGACTCACTCCGTACTTACTGCTCTAAATGGATAAAACGAGAAAAAGCTGACAAGAAATCATTAGATTCTTTTTTTAATTCGGTAATGAACATAGTTGATATACGTATTCAACATTTTAAAGATCATTTTACTCCTAATAACAACCATAATAGCCCAGTTTCTCGTATCAAACAAAGCTAAAAGAACTCGCCAAGGAATTTGTTTTTGTCCCGGCTGATAAAGCTGCTAAAATATCATTATTGTTTGACGTAAATTTTACATTGAGGTTCTACAAAAGGAAATCACGAATTCACCAACATTCCAACTGACTCCATTTTCGGAAAATGAAATCTGTAACAAACATAAACTTTTAGCTACCTCTTTACAAGCAGAACCAAATACAATGAAAGTTCCAACTATGTACTGGCTTCCGAAGCTGCACAAAACTCCTTACAAATATAGATTTATTTCGTCTTCAAGCCATTGTTCCACTACTAAACTATCTATTCTACTTACTAGTACACTTGGTACAATCAAAAACCTGGTAATAAATTGTTCAAATAAGGCTTTTGAAAATAGTGGAATTAATTACTTTTGGAGTGTCAAAAATTCGTTGGAAGTACTTGATAAATTGCATGCTTATATTGGTGATTTCGAATCTGTTCAAAGTTTTGATTTTTCTACCCTATATACCACTTTGCCTCATAATCTTATTAAGAAAAAATTCACACACCTGATCAAATGAGCATTTAAAAAGTCGGAATGCGAATATATATGTTCAAACTCTTTTAGATCATTTTTTAGTAACAACAAACAAAAGAACTATGTCAATTGGACCTGCTTTGATACTATAACTGCCCTTGAATTTTTACTAGATAACATTTTTTTTCGCAATGGAGATTCCGTATAATCGTCAGGTTATCGGAATTCCCATGGGGACTAACTGTGCACCACTTATTGCGGACCTGTTTCTGTATTGTTATGAGTTACAGTTTATGACTAAAATCAGCAAAGACCCATCGAAACAACATCGGATTCAAAAATTTAATAACACTTTTAGATATTTAGATGATATATTGGCTCTCAATAATGACGACTTCAGTATCTACACTAAAGAGATTTATCCTGGCGAACTGACTTTAAATAAAGCTAATGCTAACAATGAACACTGCCCTTTCCTGGATCTTGATATCTATATCTTTAACGGGAAGCTTAATACAAAAATTTAAGATAAAAGAGATGATTTTTCATTCCCTATTGTTAATTATCCATTTTTAGATGGTGACGTTCCCTTGTCACCATCTTATATGGTGTTTATATATGTCAACTTGTTCGATTCGCTCGTGTTTGTAACAACGTATTTGATTTCAACGAAAGAAATCTCTGTATTACTGAAAAACTATTACACCAGGGTTTTCGATATCACAAACTAGTCAAAACATTTGCTAAATTTTATCATCGGTACAAGGACATCATTCGTAAATATAAATCAACATGTAGACATCTTATACGTTCAGGTGTTTCACATCCAATATTTTATGGTAATATTCTTTACAAAGCACAAAAATGTCGGCATTCACCTCAAAAGCTAACCAAACCTTTAAACAGACTTATTCGGAAAGGATATAGTTACGATACTGTTGTCAGGTCATTAAGGATTGCATATTTTGGTATTAATATTGATTCACTCATAGGGTCTTTGCATCGAAAATAAACACTATTATTCTAAAACCAGTTGTTGGCATGATACGGGTTATGTTCTTCTCATATATTTTATAATTGTATGATACTAAACCGCTAACGGGAGGGATTGTACTTGATTTTCATATGATGAAGACATAATCTTTCAATCAGTTTAATTGAGGTCTGGAGCTGGCATGTCAGTAACTGCTAGTAGTCCTTTGTTAATGTATGTATCATTGTCATTTTGCTTAGTTTCTTTTGATACCTATTCTGACATCGGACTCGGACTTCTTTTAAACTGAGTTTTACTGTGCGTATTGATATGTGTTTCTTTTTCTACATTGGCTAGAGGTATAGGGGGAGGGTTGAGATCACACAAAACATGATTAACCCCGCCGCATTTTTGCGCCTGTCCCAAGTCAGGAGCCTCTGGCCTTTGTTAATCTTGTATGTTTTTTAATTTTAGTTCATTTATATGTTTTGGAGTTTAGTGTCACGTCCATTTTCACTGAACTAGTACACAATTTTATTTAGGGGCCAGCTGAGGACCACCTCCGGGTGCGGGATTTTCTCGCTGCATTGGAGACCCATAGGTGGCCTTCGGTTGTTGTCTCTTTGACATATTCCCCATTTCCATTCTCAATTTTACAGTATAACAGACCATACCAACTACCAGTAACCGACTCCCCTTCGAGAGATTATATTCTATCACATTTCATCATTATTTTGTTGCTTCACATATGTAAATGATTTAAAAATGTTAACCCCAAGGGTTGACTTTGTTGTAAAATATGGTCATCTCTTGGACTTTTCCGGTCCTGAAGTAAACCCTTGCTAAAATCAGGCCTCCGTTTGGCTGTTCGGAATGCATAAATACGTAACCACATCCGATCGCAATGGGGACATTAATTCCAATGCTTCGCGTAGAGAGAGTGTCTCGCTCTCTTATACGTTACGGAATCCTCGCTGAAACTCTTTGATTGGTCCGTAGGTGTCCTGTGACAGGACAAAATTCCTGTTCAACATACGATCATTTTCCAGTGACAGTCGAAATTCTAGTCCGTAATATCGGTTGTACCGCTTAGCAGAACCTACCTTTTGCATTAACTGTTAATTTGTTCTCGTCCCGAATATTATGCTAAACAACAATTATTAAATTATTTTAGATAAGATGGAAATTTCGAGCCGTAGAGGCGGCAAGTTCGAGTCCCGAAGATGTAAAATATCTAATGTCATGCAGATAAATTATGCACAATTCGTTTCCTTATTCATTTATTTTCTGCTTTACTTAAAGTTTCATATATAACTTACCTGTCTAAATGCTGTTTGAATAAGCTAAACGGGTAATACGTCAATAGCTAAAAATCCATGAATTTTAGTAATTTGACTAAATAATAGCCATCTATTGTGTAAAAACTTTACCCATGAATACTAACATTGATTTGAAAAATGAATGAATGGACTAAGATAATTATACATTTAAGTTGCATAACTAACAAAGAGAAAATCAAAAGATATGATGTTCATATACGAGAGCTCTTTTTGTTGTACAACATTTTAAGTAGGGGATTCAAAGTTATGCTTTCTTGTTCTTATTCTTTTTATCATTATTTGTATCATATTATTATTATTATTAAAGGAAATAAAAAACACAACAATTCATTTATAAGACTTGATATCTGCTGTCCCATCAATCTTCCGGAGTCATGACAATAAGGGTCACTACAAGTCTTTTATTTGTCAATCAACTGAGAAATTACAAATTGATATTTTATATTCATTTTCAGACGACCGAATATACCAGTTATTGATCAATGGATAGTTAAGATGTACATTGTATAATTTGAGACGTCTTCCGACCAAATACAGCAAATTTTTATATAGATAATTCATAGGACCATTTGTTAAACATGTATAAGACATTAACCCAACAACTTAAGTGTTGTTACTAATAAATAGACATCTAAGTCCAAGTTTATGATAAGTCAATTTTAGGTGGTGACTTGGGATAGACAAGGAGTTAATTCTTTCTTATTATCTGGATCAGTGGATTATCAGTGATAATCAAACAAGAGAACACTTATTCAATCATTTATTTTAAAAAATAGCTATAAAAACTATGCTATTCTAGACAAACCAAGTGGCAGGAACAATAATTATGTTCAAAACTAGTATGGTAAGCAAATGAATATGCACTCCCGGAATACAAGACGTAAAGAGTAATCATAACGTATATTATAAAACAATAATTTTTGTCAAGTTTATTTTAGCAATTCAGCTATATAAAAAATACAATTCTTTAATTTATTTACTATAGTTAAGTTGAATTTGGTGATTCTGTTAAGGTTTTTTTTGGTCACATAGCTTCTGACAATACAGCGTATTTAGACATCTATGGCTTTCCAATGTGTAGGGTCGAGCGTTCCTGGTTTAGGTAAATCCAGAAAAGCGCTTCGAATACACGAAATTAAGAAGTGTTTATTTCATTTAAGACATTATAATTAAAAATCACTTAATGCGGAATCATGCATTCCGGGGATAAATTGATTAATTAAAAGGTTAAAAAATTCAGATATGAAAAGACGTCAACAAGACAGCAACCGCATTACACAAAACAAACAGCAGACAAACTAAGGTAAAATTAGGTTTTCAACAATATACATGTGTCTTTACAAATTACAAAGCTATAAATCCCCCTTCCACATAGAAAAAACGAATTCGTATTTAACCGCAATTAACTCCATATCATTACGATATGTTAATAATAAGAAAGTATAGATCGTTCGGTTTGTCATTAATTTTAATATGAAGAATACTAATGAAAATAATAACAGTGTTTAAAAGAGAGGCGAAAGATACCAAAGGGACATTCAAACTCATCAGTCGAAAATAAACTGACAATGCCATGACTAAAAAAGAAAAAGACCAACAGACAAACAATAGTACACAAAACACAACGTAGAAAACTAAAGGCTGAGCAACATGAACCCTACCAAAAACTGGGACAGCGAACATTTCAAAATTGGATTATGTATAAGAGTATAAAGATCAAGTGGATAAATTTCAGTAAAAGATTTTGAAAATCCTTGATACCGGTAGCTAACAGAAAATTTCGTCTAAATACATACCAATACTACAGGCGTTGTTTGCAACAATACATTGTCAATTGGTGGGACTTCTCTGTACTCAGTTTTTGTTTGTTACCTTCATTTATATCCTTTTAGTCGATTTATGAGATTGGAACACCGGTAAAAAGTAAAATAACAAAATTCCGAACTCCAAGGAAAATTCAAAACATAGAAGTCCTTTATCAAATGGCAAAATTAAAAGTTCAAACACATCAAACGTATGGAAAACAAGTCATATTCCTGACTTGGTACAGACATTTCCTGATGTAGGAAATGGTGAATTAAACCTGGTTTTATAGCTAGCTAAACCTCTCACTTGTATGACAGTTCAAGTGCATATAATACCATTATTTTGACAAAAATGTGTGAGCAAAACAAACAATGTTGTCTTAATTTTATTAGATAATAGTTATGATTTGCATACTAGCTAGTATAAGAAAATGTGGTACGTCGTATGGATTAGAACAACAAAAACGGACCTTGTGATTTGTTAAGTTTTTGAGTAGATTACTGAGTCTTGAATAATATCACGAGAAAGATGATGACCTGTTACCAGGACAAGACAATGACACATTACATAGTTTCGTGTTTTCTATGATATTTTCCAGACATTCAATATAAAATTAGTATTTTCTGTAATTCTTATCGGAAGCTTATATCTTATACCACAGCAGGGGAATACTAATTATAAAATTTATGGATTTCAGCTTAACATTCATAAGAAACAATCACCGTCATAAATTTTGAAGTCCGGCATATAAGAAATCATGAAATTAAAAAAAACATAGGAATAAGAAAATAACTATCCATGTTCCCTAATGGCATATGGTTCGGAGAACAATAAGAACATTTCTGGTTTCAAGAATTAGCTCTTATTGTTTACGGATGCAATGACAAAAATGATGGTGTAGGTTTTTTGTGAAGTTCAACATGAAGTAATATCAAAATAGTAGAACTATTTAACACCTTTATGCCGTATTAAGAGTCACTGCCATCACAAATATACACCATTTATGGTTCATATCGCGTCTTTAGATAGCCTTCTATCATCTGTTCAAAGCTGTTTGGAAATCTTAGCTTGTCTACTTGCAGCCTTGCTTAAGGAAAATCTCATTTGACTGGTCATGCGCATTTTACTCCAAGAATCTAACATTGTACTAAGTTACATTTACGTTATCAACTAATGACCATTCCAAAGTCAGATATCTGATGAGTCAAAGTTTTCATGTCCAAAGGGAAATATGAATGGAAAAAAATCAATAAACACATGCATGTACATTTGTCAATTAGAACTTGCTTTGAATCAAGTTCCACATAGATTGGTATCACAATGTTGGTTGTGCATGGGGTCAAATTTTTAATTTCAAAGGGTCAAAACTCAGGAGAATGCAAACAATTCATATGGGAATAAATATACCATACATATTGACTAACATTCTATCCACATACCATTTATCAAGATTCATTAATGTAACAAGTTTCATAACGACATTGTAGAGCATGCTCAAGGACTTGCATTGACATGACATGGTACTTTATTAATAGATTGGGTAAAATGTCATATTCTAAAAATACTGGATGCACCCCTTAGAGGTCAATAATATACAAAGTTTCATAAGATGAAATAAACATATAAGAGTTGCAATGATAGGTGAGAATTTGTGGGTTCAAACGTTTTGTCTCAAGTATACCCAATGAAGGATATGTCAGAAAGATTTGCCATGTGTTTTTATTCTGGACTGGCTTTAAATTTTAGGCTTCACAGGGGCATTATTTAAAATCTAAACAGAACCATACAATAAGACTAAGCATTCATCATGATCAGTTATTCTATCGAATTTGAACCAAATTGGACAAAGGATAAAGAAGAAGAGAGGTTAATATCGGTACACCCCTTGAACTTTGTTTGCAGGAGAAATAAGCACAAAATCCTTATACAAAGATGTCTAATTTTGTCAAAAATTCTATCAAGATCCTTAAAGCTGTTTTGAAACAGGATATCTATGACAAGAATGTATGTCCAATAGGACACATTGCACTGCTCTCACTATAACATTTCAATGTTCAGTGAACCATACTATTTGGTTCATAACGGTAATACTTAGTAACATATATATTTTAAAAACTTCGCATCATAATGAACATGTGAACTAAATTTCAAGTTGATATGACCACAACTTCATTGTGAAATACATTAAACCAAAAAACTTTAAAGTGATCAGTGAATTGCAAAATAAGGGTCACAACCTTAATTTTGACTTATTTTGAAAGTTCAAATCGTAATGAACATGTTTACTAAGTTTCTAGTTCATGTGACCACAACTTCCTGGTAATCTAACTTAAGCAAAACTTTAACCTGATTTAAGATAGACTAATATAGGATGCATTGACCAGGAAACATAAGGCCCCTACTATTATAGACAAGGTATACAAAGAAAATAGAGGATGTATTTTCAGACTTGTCCAGCAGATGTCAAATCAAGCATGCAAAAGACAGGCGAAACATACCTAAGGGACAACTCCAAGTTGAATATCAACGCCATGGCAAACAAACAAAAAGACCAAAAGACAAACAACAGTATACAAAACACAACATAGAAAACTATAGACTGAGCAACATGAACTGCACCAAAAATGGGGTGGGGGATCGGGTATGATCTTGAGTGCTACTGAAGGGTAAGCAGATCCTGCTCCACATGTGGCACCTGTCTTGCTGCTCGTGTAAATACAAACCCTGTGATAAATCTAATTCTGTATCACATTCTGGGAAAAGGAGGACAGGATTGTGGTTATAACGATTGGAACATATCCGTTGTCATCTGTGAAACAGATATTCCATAACAGTCAACCAACAAGTGATGGCGTGCATAAAATTCGCAAAGGACAAATTTTAAAAAGTATGGAAGGACAGGTGAGTAAAAAATGAAGGATATTACAATCATGACTAAAAAGAATTTAGGATTTCATAAACTAAATATAGCTAAAAAATATACAACCAATATTTTAAGATTTTAATAATTAGATAAAAAATATAAAAATTTCAGATAGATCATATGAGTGTATAAAATTGAATACATAACATCATTTACATATAGCACCCATTCTGTTTCACTACATTGTAATCTTTGATTCATTTAAAATATACATTAATACACATATACAACATAAAAGTTTTACAAAATAATTACACAATAAATTACTGTACATGTATAAATACAATTAACAATTACTACAATGCTTGTGATAAAAATATCAGATATTTTTCACAACTGAATAAAAACTTAGTACCAATTGATATCAAGTTTAAGACATGTTGACAGAATTACTTGTAAATATTGTAAAATATAGCTACCTACTGTAGGTTAAAACAATCTAAGAACAGAATGTTTGTAGAAGCAACACTCCTGAAGAATATATATTGTAGAATATTTTTACTTTTTACAAAATATTTTTCTATCTTTGATTCAAATCTCAAAATATTTTTATCCAGTTCTGCATAGATATTTCTGGGGATTAAATAAGTATAATGAATATATCTGTCCCAAATTTTTAATGATCTTCAGAATTTTTTTACTTGGTTAAAAAATATTTTTTTCTGGATTAACTGGGATTACTTGTGTAGAATAAACAACACATATGAAGCTGACTTATTCACACATGCTCAAAAATTTATGGAAAGTCTGTAAAATATTGCTAATGAAATAATTTAAACATGTCAAACAACTTCTACTGCAAATGGAGTACTTTTGTATGCCAAATCAGGTACTTCATATCTGAGAAACAGTCAATATATGCCTTCCTTTTTAGATTCATACATTTTTGTATCATTCAAAATTATCAGTAAAAAGGTGTTCTACCAGGATGACCAGTCCTTCACCTTTCAATTGATATCTTAATTATATATTCTCCATAGTTTGATATTTACACCTATCTGTATGAACTATTTTGTTTTAAATATGTATTACTTTCCCGTATGTTCTTTTTGACTGGGCCCAATTTGGTGGTGTTACATCTTACAAAGTTTATCCGAATTATTTTGAAAAGAATTCCTCTTAAACTGGTGCTAGGGCCATCTTAAACTTGCAGTGAGGTGAGTTTTTTTGCTCAGTGTTGAAGGTCTCACTGTGACTGAGATGAAGAACACCAATAACAGCACTGTTCTTTTGTTTTTTGTAGGTTTTTTGCTGTGCATGTACTGATTTTGTGTTATGAATGGATACTCCAGATCCTTTTTCTATTCACCAGTATTTGTTTTTAACTTGTAATAAAACACCCAACTTTAATTAAATTAATAAAATTTAATTTCTAATATGGTGACTGCTATTCACCCTATGACAATGCTGGTTAAGAAACATATAAAAATCTATGTTACAGTTATTTGCATCCAATTGAACGCTGAAATGTTGTGAATCCCTTTTAAGAGTCCACTTCAACCTTCAGAGTCACATACTTATATGTTGATTTCAGCAAATAAATAAAACAAACAATATATTTTAAAGTAAAACATAATCCTGGTAAATAGGTTGGATAATATTTGTTTACAGGGAAACTTGAATTTTTGATGTTCAAGCAGAATACATTCAATAGGATCTAGTTTTGCTTAATTTTGGATAAGAACATCCAATGAAATTAAAAAAAAAATCATGTTGTATTGGATAGAAAATTGTGTTAACAGAAAAATTGAAATGCATGTATACTGTAAAGTCCAAAATTTATTTATTATGAGGATAGGAGTACTTGATAAAGTTTTAAAAATTACAGTTTAATTTTGCCATATAATCAACATCCTAGGGCCTATTAAAACATAGACTGACTTACCAATTTTTTAAAGCAAAAACATGAAAACATTACCAATTGTAAAACTTCTATAATATGACTGACAATACTTTTATCACAAAATCTTCATATTTGTTGAATAATGTAGGAAACATTGGAAAATATAAAAATAAATTCAACGCTAGATAGTTTTGTTTCAGGAATTAAACATAATAGTGCATAATTATGATTTGTATTCCATTTACACCATGCACAATTGTTCATGTATATATTTATGAAACAAAGGACGGATGAAAAAAGGCACCAAACCATAATAAAATATGCATTCAACAGAATATTTAAACATAACTTTTTAAAGTAAGCAAATGCCTTTATTTTTTCCAATGAGGTTCAATTTACACAAAGATAGGAGTTTAAGAAAACTCAATGACTGCAACATCAATAGCTAACCACAATACAATGTGTCTTAAAATCTCTACTTTCTATACTACTACTGGAAGCTTTCTGTTTATAGACAGGAGTATATATAGCTTTGAAAGACATGAGGAAATATGTCTGATTGTCATTAGCAAATCACAATGACCGTTCTGATTAACATCAAAGGTTATAAAAGTTCAAGTTAATCATACCCTTCAACCTGAACATGGACAGGTTAAAAAAAGAAATCAAACCTCAATAACTGATACTTTTTCATTAATCGTTTTGTCTACAATAAAGATGAATTGCAATCATTTAATGTCACCATATACATAATGCCATTTAAAGTCAATTTTCCTTTTATACATAAGAATATTTCAGATTTGGTTTACCACAATCTAAGTTTGTTATGTTAAAGTAATATATTTGCTGATTTGCCCTGAGAAATTGTTGGTATATGGATTTCACAAAATCAAAATCCATTAATTTATTGCACTGTGTAGAAAGACTTTGTTATACTGGACAATCTGTTTTATGGATGTCATATGATTGTACTAGATTGAAAAAGTCCACTGGAGCGGAATTAATATTAAAATTCCTCAGACATCCTTCAAATCCTTGTGTTGTCAATGCAGCTTCTTGTTTCATAGCTGGATCTACAATTGGCAGAAAAATAAAAAAACTTTAAAAATGCAAAAATTATTTAGATATGGATTATTAATACTTTCCTCATTCTGTTTTTCATTCTGTTATATAGTGTGTTGGTTGAATTTTTCAATTTGATTATTAAAGTATCTGTGATAATAATGAACATCTGTCTCGTAGATGTACACCACAAATCTCCTTTTATTGAGGGGCGGTAGGAGGGGGTGTCATCCCGAATTCCCGAAATAATAAATCATTAATTCCTGAGTCTCGATAAGAGTAAAACCCAATTCTCGAGAAAATAAAGACCCAATCCTGAATTCCTGCAAACATAAGGCCTAATCTCGTCGGCCAAAATAGGTCCTTCAGCTCCTCTTTATTGATAACTACGATCATTTTGGTGGCAAATACAGCAAAATACAAGTAAACAAATTTCAATTTCAGTTGAATGCTGACTTAACTCAACAACAAATATTCAAGTTTAAGGTAAACTGACTGCATTTAAAATTCAAAGAATTTGGTTGCCATAGCTTTAATTGGTCTCAAAGTAAAAATTATGTGTCAAGTAGGCACATGTGCTTGCCCTGAGCATGCTTGATGTACAATTCCATTTCATTACAGAATTATAATATGTGAAAAGGAATTTGGTGGTCAAAATTCAATGATAAAGCAAAAGAAAAATTCCTACAAATTCTTAAACAAGAGTGCACATGCTAAAATGTCTCGCCTGCTTTACTGAACATTGCTTTTATGTTGATAGTCCTAAATATAAAGCTTTACTACAAGTATCACATAAACTTAACATGATCCGAGAAAATGAGGTCAAGGTCAGATAAACAAAACCAGATATACATGTACACCTTACAATCATTCCATTCACCAAATATAGTTGACCTATTGCTTTTAGTTTCTAAAAAAACAAACTTAACCGGGAAAACTTAACATTGACCAATGAACCATGAAAATGAGGTCAATGTCAGATGAACCATGCCAGACAGACATGTACACCTTACAATCAATCTATGCATTAAATATAGTTGACCTATTTCTTATAGTATCTAAGAAAAAAACTCAACCATGAAAACTTAACATTGACCAATTGCAATGAACCATGAAAATGAAGTCAAGGTCAGATGATACCTGCTAGGCAGACATATACACCTTACAATCATTGCATACACCAAATGTAGTTGACCTATTGCTTATAATTTAAGAAAAACAGACCAAAACACAAAAACTGAACACTGAGCAATGAACCATGAAATTGAGGTCAAGGTCATATAAAACCTGCCTGACTGACATGTACATCATAAAATATTTCCATACACCAAATATAATTGACCTATTGCATATAGTATTAGAAAAAATGAGGTTCATGAGAACCTGATATTGCTCACCTGTAATTTCAGTTTCAGGAATTTGACTTATTTGTAGATCTTACTTTGCTGAACAATTTTGTCATTTACACTTTCTCTCTTTCTATAATAATATTGAAGATAACACATAACCCAAAACTGTAAAATTTCCTAAAAATTAACTATTTCTGGACAGTAACCCAACAATAAGTTGTCCTATTGGTCAGAAGATTACTTGACAGATAGATTAAAACCTGTTTAACACTTTCACCTTTTTCAGTTTTGCTCTTACTGCTTTAGTTTTTGAGATGAAAGCCAAAAACTTCATTTGACCCCTATGTTCTATTTTTAGAAACTGCCACCATGTTTTTGAATGGATCAAATCCCTGAATACAATCTATAAACTAGATACCCTAAGGAACATTCAATTAAAGTTTTTAAGTATTTGGCCAAGTAGTTTCAGAGAAGAAGATTTTTGTAAAAGATTACAAAAATTTACGAAAAATGGTTAAAATTTGACTATAAAGGGCAATAACTCCTTAAGGGGTCAACTGACCATTTTGGTCAAGTTGACTTATTTGTAGATCTTACTTTGCTGAACATTATTGCTGTTTACAGTTTATCTCTATCTATAATAATATTCAAGATAATAACCAAAAGCTTCAAAATTTTCTTAAAATTACCAATTTAGTGGCAGCAACCTAACAACAGGTTCTCCGATTCATCTGCAAATTTCAGGGCAGATAGAAATTGACCTGATAAACAATTTTACCCTCTATCAGATTGCTCTAAATGCTTTGGTTTCAGAGATATAAGCCAAAATCTACATTTTACCCCTATGTTCTATTTTTAGCCATGGCGGCCATCTTGGTTGGTTGGCCGGGTCACCAGACATATTTTTTAAACTAGATACCCCAATGATGATTGTGGACAAGTTTGGTTAAATAAAGGCAATAACTCCTTAAGATGTCAACTGACCATGTTTGTTAATGGATCAAATCTTTGGATACAATTTATAAACCAGTTACCCCAAGGAACATTCAGTTAAAGTTTAGAATTATTAGGCCTAGTAGTTTTAGTAAAGAAGATTTTTAAATGTTAGCAAACATGATGAACAAATTGTGTAAAATTGTCTTTTAAGGGCAATAACTCCTTAAGGGGTCAATTGACAATTTTGGTCAAATTGACTTTTTTGTAGATCTTACTTTGCTGAACATTTTTGCTGTTTACAGTTTATCTTTATCTTCAATAATATTCAAGATAATAACCAATTAAATGCTTCGCTGAGCGCAGCTGGATATGACCGCAGAGGTCCAACCCTGAACAGTTGGGGCAAAAATGGACACAATATTCGCGCTTGATACAGGTCTGAATTTGGATTGTAATTAAATATTTGACACATAATAGGTTTCTGACACAGAATAACTGTAGTCAAAGAACTTAGATTTGGTTATATGATTTGAATTTATATTCAATTTTTTGCTTTTGTGCAATACACCATGCTGTTGCATATTGACCCCCCAACCCCCTTTATTTTGCAAAAAAAAAAAATATCTGAAGAAATTTTCTTTTTAATAAATTGCCCTCCCCCCCCCAATTTTTTTCTCACCTCCCCTTTTCAAAAAAAAAATTCTTTCCCTCAAGATATGGTCATAATCTCAATTCAAATTTCCAATGGAGTTTGCAACCATAATTACCAATTTAAATACATCAAAAAGTCTTGAAATTACCAATTTAGTGGCAGCAACCAAACAATGGGTTATTTGATTCCTCTGAAAATTTCAGGGCTGATAGATTTTGACCTATTGAACATTTTGCCCCAGTTAGATTTGCTCTAAATGCTTTAGTTTTTGAGATAAAAGCCAAAAACTGCATTTGACCCCTATGTTCTATTTTTAGACATGGCAGCCATGTTTGTTGATAAAATGTTCTATTTTTAGCTATGGCAGCCATCTTGGTTGGTTGGCGGGTCACGGACATATTTTTAAACTAGATATCCCAATGATGATTGTGGCCAAGTTTGGTTACATTTGACCCAGTAGTTTCAGAGGAGAAGATTTTTGTAAAAGTTAACGGACGACGGACGCAAAGTGATGAGAAAAGCTCACCTGGCCCTGTGGGCCAGGTGAGCTAAAAACAGTAAAATTTCATAAAAATAAACTATTTCGGAAAGTAACCCTACAATAGGTGGTCCAATTGGTCTGAAAATTTCATAGCAGATAGATCTTGACTTATTCATCACTTTAACTCCATGTCACTTTTGCTCTAACGGGTATAGTTTTTGAGATAAAAGCTAAAAACTGCATTTGACCCCTATGTTCTATTTTTAGCCATGGCGGCCATGTTTGTTAATGGATCAAATCTTTGGATACAATTTATAAACCAGTTACCCCAAGGAACATTCAGTTAAAGTTTAGAATTATTAGGCCTAGTAGTTTTAGTGAAGAAGATTTTTAAATGTTAGCAAACATGATGAACAAATTGTGTAAAATTGTCTTTTAAGGGCAATAACTCCTTAAGGGTCAATTGACAATTTTGGTCATATTGACTTTTTGTAGATCTTACTTTGCTGAACATTTTGCTGTTTACAGTTTATCTTTATCTTCAATAATATTCAAGATAATAACCAATTAAATGCTTCGCTGAGCGCAGCTGGATACGACCGCAGAGGTCCAACCCTGAACAGTTGGGGCAAAATGGACACAATATTCGCGCTTGATACAGGTCTGAATTTGGATTGTAATTAAATATTTGACACATAATAGGTTTCTGACACAGAATAACTGTAGTCAAAGAACTTAGATTTGGTTATATGATTTGAATTTATATTCAATTTTTGCTTTTGTGCAATACACCATGCTGTTGCATATTGACCCCAACCCCTTTATTTTGCAAAAAAAATATCTGAAGAAATTTTCTTTTAATAAATTGCCCCCAATTTTTTTCTCACCTCCCCTTTTCAAAAAAAAAAAATTCTTTCCCTCAAGATATGGTCATAATCTCAATTCAAATTTCCAATGGAGTTTGCAACCATAATTACCAATTTAAATACATCAAAAAAGTCTTGAAATTACCAATTTAGTGGCAGCAACCAAACAATGGGTTATTTGATTCCTCTGAAAATTTCAGGGCTGATAGATTTTGACCTATTGAACATTTTTGCCCCAGTTAGATTTGCTCTAAATGCTTTAGTTTTTGAGATAAAAGCCAAAAACTGCATTTGACCCCTATGTTCTATTTTTAGACATGGCAGCCATGTTTGTTGATAAATCAAAACTTCAGATACAATTTATAAACTAGTATACCCTAAGGAACATTCAGTTAAAGTTTGAAGGTATTTGGCCCAGTAGTTTCAGAGGAGAAGATTCTTGAAATAGTTTATGACAGACGACGACGGACGACGGAGGACACAAGGGCCATGTGAGCTAAAAAGACCAAAACACAAAAACTTAACTTTAACCACTGAACCATGAAAATGAGGTCAAGGTCAGATGACACCTGCCAGTTGGACATGTACACCTTATAATCATTCTATACATCATTGTATTTCTGTGTGTTGGTTTATTCTACATTGGCTAGAGGTGTAGGGGGAGGGTTGAGATCTTACAAAACATGTTTAACCCCACCGCATGTTTGCACCTGTCCCAAGTCAGGAGCCTCTGGCCTTTGTTAGTCTTGAATGTTTTTTAATTTTAGTTCATTTATATGTTTTGGAGTTTAGTGTGACGTCCATTTTCTTTGAACTAGTACACATTTTTGTTTAGGGGCCAGCTGAAGCCCGCCTCCGGGTGCGGGATTTTCTCGCTGTGTTGAAGACCCATTGGTGGCCTTGGGCTGTTTTCTGCTCTTTGGTCGAGTTGTTGTCTCTTTGACACATTCCCCATTTCCATTCTCAATTTTATACACCAAATATATTAGACCTATTGCTTATAGTATCTGATAAATGGACTTGACCACGAAATCTTAACCTTGTTCACTGATCCATGAAATGAGATCTAGGTCAGATGAAAACTGTCTGACAGGCATGAGGACTTTGCAAGGTACACACATACTAAATATAGCTATCCTATTACTCTTAATAAGAGAGAAGTTAACATTACAAAAAATCTTAATTTTTTTTTCAAGTAGTCATTGAACCATGAAAATGAGGTCAAGGACAATGGACATATGACAGACGGAAACTTCATAACATAAGGCATCTATAAACAAAGTATGAAGCATCCAGGTCTTTCACCTTCTAAAATATAAAGTTTTTAAGAAGTTAGTTAAAGCCGCCGCCGCTGGATCACTATCCCTTTGTAGAGCTTTCTGCAACTTCTGCGACAGAAGTCGCAGGCTAGACAAAAATAGTAATAAGATGGCAAAACCACCACAAAAGCTACTTACTTAAATCATGCATAAATACACACCCTCTGTGTCTTAATACCTCAAAGGAGATATCTAAAAGTTTGAACATACATAACTAACCTAAAAGGCCTCCAATAAATAAAGGTGCTGAGGTATCTATATCTGTATCTTTGAAAGAACTAACACCATACAATGGACTGTTCCCATCAACTATTAATTCTATAACATCTCCAGCAACTTCAGCATTTACAGAGTGCCATGATTTATCACACAATTCAAACTCAGAATTTTCTGACACAACTGAGTACCTGTCTCTATTATATACAGAAAACTGGATCTGGAAACAAAAACAAAAAGTTGAAAAACAGAACCCAACATTGTTTGTTTTAAAACTTCTTTTATTAATCTATTTCATTTTCTTATCTATATTATGTGTGTTCTTTAAATCAATTATTTTCAGATCAACTACAACCTTCTCTCTCTATTAGATGATTTTTGTACAGAATATACCATATCCTGGGGAGATATTTCATGCCAGAAGAATACTTTATATGGTGTTTTCATGAATTATTATGAATTAAGTAAAAATAATTGATTTTTATAACTTTTTTGTTTATGTGATTGTAAATGAACTAATACTGTCTATTCAGTCAAGCAGAGATATGTACTTCAATAAAACATTCTATAAAAAATGTTACTTACAATGTTTAACCTGATTATTATTTGATTCTATTGATATTTGTAAATTTTTGTGTAACACGGAACATACAGTTTAAATTAAAGTTCTAAAACCAATAAGCAAGATGTTTTGCCCACAGGCTTTCTGTCCTTTTTTCTTGGACAATATGGTAGCAGAAGAAGAAACAACTATGAAGTTGTAAAATCCAAAAGAATTCTTACAGCTTTTAAAAACTGCTTCAATAATGTGTGAAACCAGATGCAAGTGGAACAAGTAAAAAGTCTGCATTAACCATAGATATAGCCCCATAAGTGAGGCCCTGGCCCCGCCCCTAAACCTGCCTCTGAAAACAACCACATGTCCTGTTTCTTTCAAGAACTTATCAATAACATACATTCTACAGAACACTCAAGTCTTACCCTGCCATTATACAGTTCTACTGTCAGTGCAGGTCCCGATTCACCATTACTTAGAGATAATATCAATCCTTCAGATCTGTGTGTACGAAATTCAAAACTTATCGTCATTCGATCACCTACTCTGTAGTTTGTATCTGAAAACATAGGAAAGTATCATATATAGACATAAAGAAAGCATTTATTATAAATAAATATATTGAATTCTTGTAAGAGGATGTAAAAGGTAGGGTATTCATGAACTGTAGAATATATATATTTCATCATTACATACAACAAATTTGGCAATGGTATTCAACGTAGTAAATAATTGCTTTAAAAGTAATAATAGGGTAAAAATGTTTGATGAATGTAACACATTACCATTGTCTTGGTATCATTTGTTCATGTCTTCAGATATAGATACATTGATTTAAACTGAAAACAGCCTTATACTGTTAATCAGCCTTATGGATATTGGTTGGTAGATGTTAGGGTTAAGTGATAAAAACAATATATGAATAAAGATAATATGTTTGAGATATTTCTATTTTTTATACTTGATGCTTGCAGCTTATCCCCCCCTCCAAATGTTCTGGAAATTTACCCTTTTTGCCCAAAGTTTACAGTTCACCCTTATGATACCACTTTAATGAGGTAACAGTCAAATGATTCACATAAGTTTATATCTTTAATTTTCTGAAAGCCCTTATTCTGATAATAAAAAAATTGTAAATAATAATGGTTTCTTACAATTTCTTATTTTCAGTGAATTTACAGGACATTATAATAAAAAAAGGTACCTCCTTTTTCACCTACCTATTATACCATACCCTGATCCTGTGAAGAACACTCCAGGTTCTACATTCACGTAACATTTAGTAACACCTTTAACAATTTTTGCATCCTTGATTAAAATCATCTGATCATTGATGTAATAATTCTTTAAACATCCTCGTAAGCTGTGTTGAACTAGTTCTGGGTGTTGCTTTAATTCCTCGGAAACTCCACCAACAAATACAGGAGCATCAATGTTAAGTTTCCTTTTTATTTTAATCCTTTTTGTCTTCTTGTCTACTTGCAACTTGACATGTTTTGTTCCCTTTAAAACCTGGACAGAATGCCAATCTCCATCAGCTGTTTTGATGGTAGAGTTTACACTATTGAGACTACCATTGTTGTATTTAAATATCACCATTACATAGCCTTTATAAATCTGGGCAGCTACATATTCTCCATTTATATTCGAAGGATTACCAATAAAGAAAAACACACCTTCTCGATGGAATGTTCTGAATTCAAAACTAATGTTGAACCTGAAAATGAACGAAAATATTATTAACTAACATGAATGAATGACTTTTTAATTGAAGGCATTACAGGAATTTCATTGTCCACTTTCCAGTTAATACTTAAAGACAATAAATTTTGCATTGTTGTAGTCGTCAAATAGTTTTTTAATACATATACATACATGTTAATCTTTCCATGTTTTGAAAAAATACAGAAATGCTATGTTTGATTATAATAACATAGCTGTAAGATGGAATTGGAAAAGAAGCAAAAGTTTACAAATGAAAGCAATCCAATGTAGTTTGTGTTTATCTATGTCATTAAGGGGAGTTGATACAGTTTCCATTCTACTGCCATTTTTATGATTTTGAGACATGTTGTAGATTGAGTTGAGATCCTTGAAAATCATAAAATAAAACACATGTTGAAATGCTTGTTTTTGAAAAAAATTAAGTTTCAAACTTGGAAATTTTGGTTATTTAGATGAAATTTTCTATAAACAACAATAAACTTTTCAAAAAGTGATATTTCTAGCTACAAAATAATCAAAATGGGTTTATTTAAAGCTCTGATCAATGTGCATTTGTGAAAAAAAAATGCATTTCATTTTTATTTCATTATATTCATTAAACATGATCCAAATACAATCCAAAAATAAGTAAAATATGTTGACCTATATGGAGCAGTTTTTTACAAAGTTCTTAATTTGATATTTACCTATTATTTTTAAATAAGTTTATTTTCCTTATGTATTTTGAAATACATGAAAAGTATATTCCCTCAATTGTTGCCAAATATGTTGCAGAAAAATCACTTTTCAATGGTTGGAAAAGTTTAACATTGTTCAAATGCAAGCAGAAAATAGCCAACAATTTAAACAAAATCAAATATTTCTGTTGTAACTCATTTGATTGATAATTTTGCAAATTAAATATATTCAGATTTTAAGTCGTGTAAATAGATTAGATTCTGTTATTATGACCCAATCATAAACAAGGCGGACAGTGAATGTTTGTTGTCACTCTAAAAGTGTTCTCCCCTGAAACTGTATCCACTCACCATAAATAAGCTGTGCAATTCAATTTGGATCCCTTTTGTATATCTCCAACAATAAGAATCATTCTTTTTCATTTCAAATATACCCAACTGTTTAAATTAAAAATAAATAAATGGGACACAGATGATGCCCCCGCTTGCATATAACGTTATAAAGGGACATAACTCAAGAACGGTAAAAGTGACGCCACCCAAATTTGTACATGATCTGAGTTTTGTGTTAATAAGCATTGTGTATAGGTTTCATAAGATTTGGTGGAGGCAAACTAAAGTTAGAGAACGGAAACGAAAAATTCAGCAATTTTTCTATTTGTAAAGGGGCATAATTCAAAAACGGTAAAAGTGAGGCCACCAAAATTCAAATTTAATCTTTGTTTTGTGGTAATAAGAAGATTCATAACATTTGGTTGAGGCAAATTTAAGTAAGAGAACGGAAACGAAAATTCAGCAATTTTTCCATTTGTAAAGGGGCATAACTCTAAAAAGGTAAAAGTGACGCCACCCAAATTCAAACTTGATCTGTGTTTTGTGGTAATAAGCATTGTGTATAAGTTTCTTAACATTTGAATAAGGCAAACTAAAGTTAGAGAACGGAAACCAATACCAGGCATACGGACATACAGACGTACAGACGGACAAGGGTAAAACTTAATGCCCCCTCTGCAAAGGCGGGGGGATAAAAAATCTCCCACCAATATTTATTATTCTTTGCTTTTGAAACCTTCTATTTTTCAACTAAACATTTCAACTTATCAAAGGTCTATAACTTTTCTTTTATTGTTTAAACTTAATAGTCTTCCATAAATGTTATAAAAATACTCCACAATTTCATATGGTATCATAAACAAATAAATACTAACTTACAAATAAAAACACAAAACTGCACACACCATGCAATATATTTCCTTAATGCAGCTCAAATCAAATGATGAAAATAAGATTCAAAGGGAAAGGTGAATTCTAATTTTGATTGTCTTAACTTTTTTGAAGAGTTTATTTGTTTTCTAGAAATGGAGGAACAATAAATTTGAATCTGAAATGTGCTGAGAAACACAGTTTTTTTATTATTATTATTTTAAGGTTATCAAATCACTTACTTTCTTATTTCTTTTCATATTGACTTAAAAGAAAAAAGAAAAAAAAAATCTCTGCTACTGTCATTACAATAGTTTGAGGTTATATGTTTTCTTGACTAACTCCCCCCTCTCCCACCAGTACACATAAATACTGATCAGAATATAGGTGTTCACTACAGGATATTGCAACATGGCAGAAGTTTGGGTATAAAAAGAAGGTGAAAATACCCTAATAGGTAAGGAAAGAGAAAAAAAGAAGAAAGGGTATATGCCTACTTCTTGTTTGAATATTTATTCTAAAGCAATATTTATGGGAAATCAGGTCTTTTGACTGGCTACTAAGATACAGCCAATGTGTGCTGATGCTGCATTTAACTACTACAAATCAATCTCTTTTTTATTGATTTCTGGCAATTTCTAGTTTTTTATTTTTGCATTGCCTGTAGAACTGTAAAGCATGTTTCCAAGTTTTTGCAGGTACTTCTGATTTGAAGTTAACTTTAGACAATTATCTGACATAATAGAACAAAATTTTAAAATTATTATCATATATCAAAATTTATGTATTAATTGTTATATTAAAATTCAATATTATAAATTATGAGTATCTTTTTTTTTTTAAAGTTCAGTGGACAAATTAATTGTCTGATACTATTTCTGCTTCCAAACAGAAAATGACTGTGAATCATAAAAGCTCTTCTAATATAATTCTGATGATGCTTAAAAACACAAACTACAGGTACATATCTAGTTGAAAAAAGTTTTGAATAATTTGTCCACCGAGTATATAATTGTAAATTGAATACATCAGATACACACTATACAGGTATATATATCATATTATCTTGGTTTACATGTTAAAACCTACCAGATGGTATCATCACTGAAAATAAAGTCACATGATTATAGTGTCAAAGCAGTTCTACTTCACAAATACATACTCATATAATACTTCAATTTTGTTTTAAGACTGAAGTGATTTACATCAATATCTAAGTTATAATAATCTTTTACACAATGGTCTTCAAATGTTTCTACAATGATACCAAGTTATCTGCCTTGGATTTTTTTTGGTTTGCCATTATCATTAATAAAAACTTTGATTTGTTCCATGTTTTTCAGTAGAATATACAAATGCAGATAAGTATAATGGTAACACTGCAGACAATATTACACAAATGACATAAGCATATGTTCCATTCTTATTTCTAGTAAACTATCTCATTTTTCTTACTATCAATATATTCTGGTTGTCATTTCTCAGAGGTAAATATTTGCTTTTTCTAACTATCAATATATTCTGGTTGTCATTACTTTGAGGTGAAATAGTAAACTGACCAAGTTTGACTTTTCAGAAAAAAAAAATACAATTTGTAGAGAAGTGTTCAGTTTATCAAACATAGAAAAAAATATTCAAGTTTTTCTTAGTTCATTTTCAGACTCTTTTTTCATTTGCACGTAGTTTTTACAGACTGACTTAAGATCTTTATTTTGTAACTTTTATATATGAATCATTGAGTTACACTACACACCTGTGCATGCTCACATATTTGTGTGTACATAAAAAATGTCGATCACTCAAAATTTTTAAAATTCAGATCATATTTAATATCTATTTTCAGAGGATCGTATTTGGCTAAAACTATATTAGCTGCAAATTTATAGTTAAACATGAGTATAGATAGAATGAAGTTGGTAATAGTTCATTATGAAGTAAAGAGGTAAACCTTTGCTGTTTATACAATTAACCATTTACTTTGATGACAGGGTATCTTAAGTAAGACTTATTCTACGTTATAACTTCTTATGTCATTGTTATGAATAGAAACTGTGGCTCTTTTAGGGATAACAAGTTCAGAGAAAAAGTTCATCTCAATCATATGAAAATACTGTAAAGTCTGATCTTTAAAATTTTAGACATACATTTAAATAAAATATCGTACAAGGGCATTCCAATATAACAATTAAAAAGCAATTTTCTTACCTAACATCAATATGATTCTTGGCTATATAAATATAACTTTTTTGTCCTTACCTAACGTTGATATGATTCTTTGCTATATTACTTATTTCACCATAACTATCTCCCTCCTCATTACCAAAGGTCAACATAAATGGATCAAGAGCCAGAACAGATTGTACTGCACATCCAGGTGTACTACTACTGGTAGTCGGTATAGCCTCAGCTGATTTAGTAACAGGTTTCCGAGTAACGGCAGCAGTGACTAATGACGATGGTGTGGTACGCCGATCCAAATTTTGGCTGTTATCTTCAGGAGGTTCTGGGATAGAACATCTTCCAACATCAGCATTCTCAAACACATCTGTATTTAAATTTAATATTCTGAAGAAAAAGAAAAGAACGTGTGTATACAAACAGTTGAATACAATTCAAATTTACCACCAGCTTTTTGGTTTGCAATTTTTTAAGGAAGGACAATTTTAAAGAATTTTATTGAAAACTTTACAGTTTATTATTTTTCTATTTACAGGTAATAATGTGTTTCACCGCCATATTTTTTATAGGAATTTTTTCAAATCGAATAACTTTCAGTATTCAGTATATTCAGAATATTGAATTTTTATACCCCACGCAACGAGTTGCGGAGGGTATAATGTTTCTGACCCGTCCGTCCGTCCGTCAGTCCGTCCTTCAGTCCTGTTTCTTGTCATCGCAACTCCTCTAAAACCACACAACAGAATTTCACGAAACCTTTTAGATAATAAGGACATACTATGTAGTTGTGCATATCGACAGGAAATTACGATTCAATTCTTTTCTAGGAGTTACGCCCTTTGAACTTATTTACTTTAATGTACTACTGCAACAGTTTGTCATCGCAACTCCTCTCAAACCACACAACAGAATTTCATGAAACCTTTTCAGATAATAAGGACATACTACGTAGATGTGCATATCGACAGGAAATTACGATTCAATTTTTTTCCAGGAGTTACGCCCTTTGAACTTATTTGCCCAATATACTACTGCAACCTTTTGTCATCGCAACTCCTCTCAAACCACACAACAGAATTTCATGAAACCTTTTCAGATAATAAGGACATACTACGTAGATGTGCATATCGACAGGAAATTACCATTCAATTTTTTCCAGGAGTTACGCCTTTGAACTTATTTGCCCAATATACTACTGCAACCTATTGTCATCGCAACTCCTCTCAAACCACACAACAGAATTTCATGAAACCTTTTCAGATAATAAGGACATACTACGTAGATGTGCATATCGACAGGAAATTACGATTCAATTTTTTCTAGGAGTTAAGCCCTTTGAACTTATTTGCCCAATATACTACTGCAACCTTTTGTCATCATAACTCCTCTCAAACCACACAACAGAATTTCATGAAACCTTTTCAGATAATAAGGACATACTACGTAGATATGCATATCGACAGGAAATTACGATTCAATTTTTTTCCAGGAGTTCGCCTTTGAACTTATTTGCCCAATATACTACTGCAACCTTTTGTCATCGCAACTCCTCTCAAACCACACAACAGAATTTCATGAAACCTTTTCAGATAATAAGGACATACTACGTAGATGTGCATATCGACAGGAAATTACCATTCAATTTTTTTCCAGGAGTTCGCCTTTGAACTTATTTGCCCAATATACTACTGCAACCTATTGTCATCGCAACTCCTCTCAAACCACACAACAGAATTTCATGAAACCTTTTCAGATAATAAGGACATACTACGTAGATGTGCATATCGACAGGAAATTACGATTCAATTTTTTCTAGGAGTTAAGCCCTTTGAACTTATTTGCCCAATATACTACTGCAACCTTTTGTCATCGCAACTCCTCTCAAACCACACAACAGAATTTCATGAAACCTTTTCAGATAATAAGGACATACTACGTAGATATGCATATCGACAGGAAATTACGATTCAATTTTTTTCCAGGAGTTACGCCTTTGAACTTATTTGCCCAATATACTACTGCAACCTTTTGTCATCGCAACTCCTCTCAAACCACACAACAGAATTTCATGAAACCTTTTCAGATAATAAGGACATACTACGTAGATGTGCATATCGACAGGAAATTACCATTCAATTTTTTTTCCAGGAGTTACGCCCCTTTGAACTTATTTGCCCAATATACTACTGCAACCTATTGTCATCGCAACTCCTCTCAAACCACACAACAGAATTTCATGAAACCTTTTCAGATAATAAGGACATACTACGAGATGTGCATATCGACAGGAAATTACGATTCAATTTTTTTCTAGGAGTTAAGCCCTTTGAACTTATTTGCCCAATATACTACTGCAACCTTTTGTCATCGCAACTCCTCTCAAACCACACAACAGAATTTCATGAAACCTTTTCAGATAATAAGGACATACTACGTGATATGCATATCGACAGGAAATTACGATTCAATTTTTTTCCAGGAGTTACGCCTTTGAACTTATTTGCCCAATATACTACTGCAACCTTTTGTCATCGCAACTCCTCTCAAACCACACAACAGAATTTCATGAAACCTTTTCAGATAATAAGGACATTCTACGTAGATGTGCATATCGACAGGAAATTATGATTCAATTTTTTCCAGGAGTTAAGCCCTTTGAACTTATTTGCCCAATATACTACTGCAACCTTTTGTCATCGCAACTCCTCTCAAACCACACAACAGAATTTCATGAAACCTTTTCAGATAATAAGGACATATTACGTAGATGTGCATATCGACAGGAAATTACGATTCAATTTTTTTCCCAGGAGTTACGCCTTTGAACTTATTTGCTTCAATGTACTTCTGCAACAGTTTGTCATCGCAACTCTCTGAAACCACACAACAGAATTTCATGAAACTGTGTAGATAATAAGGACATACTATGTAGATGTGCATATTGACAGGAAATTATGATTCAATTTTTTTCTGATACAATTTTTTTTTACACTTATTTTATTTCTCCAATGACAATGTGGGACGTGCGGTATGTGAGCGCTCACTAAGGTTCTTTCATTTTCAAATCGAATAACTTTTTAGTATTCAGTATATTCAGAATACTGAATATTTTCAGAAAGTTTGAAATTACAGAACTTACTCTCCATTGATAACAACATCATTCATACACCCGTACAATCCTTCAAAGTTTGGTGCTAAATCTTGGCTGGTAGGCAATCCTATGCCACCAAGGTATAGCTGTGTAACTTCTATAATGGTTACACCAACAGGTAATGTTTTCTCCCCAATGAATACATCATCAACATACACTGTTATCCTGTCAAAAGAGAAACAACATGATGAGTGTTGGTAATACCCACCAAAATATGAAAGTTCACCTTTACATTTTTGTAACAAAAAAACCTGACAAATTCTAATATATATTATTCGAATGAAGAAAAAAACAAAATGTTATTATATACCTGTATATGTTTCTCATCTACGTGGTCTACCATTCCAGAGACAGAGAAATTGAATTCACTAAGCTTTATTATATAGTCTAGCAATCATGTGTTAAAATGAGAAATCTATTCGGATTCTTTGAATAGTTTTTTTTCGTAATTCTTCCCATTTGAAATTTAAATCAATAGGGTAGAACATTTAGAATCTTGTATAATGAGTGTTGTTAAGTTTCAAACTATAAGCAAACAGAAAGTGGCTGCACAGCAGATGTAAAAATTGGTTACTCGCTTCTACTCAACAATTTATCAAATTGCAGACAAATATTTAATCATTCCATTTCAAAGAAGCCAAGAAAAATTTGACGGAAGTTTACTATCCAAGGTCTTTCAGACCGATAGACAGAGAAAGTCGAGCGGTTACTAGACTTTTGCCTTTGGTGATTCAGGTAAAAACAAATTTCATGAAGATGGAATAGCTGAAAAAAATATGAAATACCTAATATTAGCAATGAGATGGTTGGTCATGCACTGTAATGGCTAGTCCAATATAAAATCTGATGTAACTGCATAAACACTTGTATACTTACATTCGATTTTTCTTAAGAACTCCAACAGTATGTGTTCTGCCATCATTGTACGTTCCTTGTGATGTAATGATTTGTGGTATAGAATTACCACTAAATCTTCCTTCTATCTTACCATCTGTTAAAGCTAAGGTGTAATAGTTCTGAAACAAAGATATAAGACATACATACTTTAAACAAATTATCTGCATTAAAACCTGATTAACCTGGATAACTGGATTCAAAACACTTTACCTGATTAACCTGGATAACTGGATTCAAAACACTTTACCGGACTAACCTGGATAACTTGATTCAAAAAACTTTACCTGATTAACCTGGATAACTAGATTCAAAACACTTCACCTGATTAACCTGGATAACTGGATTCAAAACACTTTACCTGATTAACCTTGATAACTTGATTCAAAACACTTTACCTGATTAACCCGGATAACTGGATTCAAAACACTTTACCTGATTAACCTGGATAATTGGATTCAAAACACTTTACCTGAATAACCTTGATAACACCAGGAAAGCTCAGAACCAAAACAGATATATTATTTAAGATTCAACAACAAATACATTTTCCCATTCTACTCATAAAGATGTGGATGGATAGACAGTTTGGTTATTCATGTCCAGTTGCATATATAAAATGCATATCAAGAAGAAAAAATGTTAATGTGATATGAATATGAACACTGCTTTGTAGTGGACTGACACGATGAGCTGGGTTTTAAATGTGCTAGTCCACTAGGTAAAAGTACACAGGAAGAATTGTCTTCATAAATGGACACATTATTCTGAACCAAAATCAACTGTTTTTGCTTTTACTCCTAAATGTTGTGTGTTTGGCAGAGAAGCAGCAAATAACAATTTTCATTTCTTTGGTTTTAAATCCGACAACCTCCCACACTCGAGGCAACCACATTACAATGTACCATGAGACCACTGAGGCAGTTACTTATAAAGAGTTTCAAATTCATAATTCATATTGAATTCTGTTTTCTTCAATGGTTTAACAATTTCCTCTCATTTATTGATTATTATAATGAGACATCCAGTGCAATCTATTTTGCTTAAATGGTTTGTGGTCTTGTAAATGACATTATAGACTACCATTTACGATATTTATATTTAAAAAACTTGTATCGATATTCCTACTTTTTTTCCTTGATTACTGATTTTTTTATTCATTATCTTTTATTATACTAACCCTGTCATCAACATCTCTGGCTAATAGCAATAAAGCATTTGGTTTCAAGGTTCTGAAAGACAGAGTTATTCCCCCTTGACTTTCTGGAAGTGACTGAGCTTTGTAGTAAGCATAACCTTTCCCATAGAAACCAATAATTCTGTAACCCTGAAATAAATAAATTGAATTAATTGGATATGATCATGGTTTTTACTATATATCAATAAACATTTTCATAATCTCAAGTTTCTCTAAAAAATAAAGTCATTACTTATTTACCTAAATCTTAACATATTCTTGGTTTGTTTAATTCCCCATTAAATGTTTCTTTTTTCTTCATATGAATGATATTATTACAGTATTTACCATAATCTCAAAATCTAAGGGAGATCCAATACCGGTAATTAGGATGCAAGGATCCCACCACCAACCCAAACATAATAGATGATGTCATCCCACCACCGACCCAAACATAATAGATCATGCCATCCCACCACCGACCCAAACATAATTAATAGATCATGTCATCCCACCACCGATCCAAACATAATAGATCATGCCATCCCACCACCGATCCAAACATAATCGTTGATGTCATCCCACCACCAACCAAAACATAATAGATCATGTCATCCCATCACTGATCCAAACATAATCGTTGATGTCATCCCACCACCAACCCAAACATAATAGTTGATGTCATCCCACTACCAAGCAAGGCTTCCAAAACGGTCATATTTGCCGGACAACTTTAAATTTATCAGACATTGTCCGACTGGGCCAAGCATGAAACGGACATCCTACGGAGGTTTGCCATTTCAACGTTCATGTGATTTAGAAAAATCAACCATTTTGACTTGACCTTGTGCCATAAACAGCCATACTTTTCTGGTCATTAAAGTGACAGTACTCTATAAAGAAGCCCTACTATAATCCCCTCTCATTACAATAAAGGTTAATTAAGTGTCTAACAGGTGAGATTTACCTGTGATCAGCTGTGTCAGGTAAACTATTTGTGCCGGACTTCAATTGATCTTTTGGGAAGTTATATTTTTATTTAAATTAATAACATTCCTGGCCTAAATCTTACTACTTTTTCAGCAAAACAGATTGAGACTACCAAAAAAACGTATTTAAAATGATAAGATCATAATTTACACGCAACAGGTAAACTATTTTGTAACGGACATTGATCGGTCTATTTATTTAAAAATTATTTTTATAAATGATAGCGGTTTGCATCTAATCAATTTAGTCAAAACGATTAAGATTATCAGAAATATGTATATGAACATGATTTGATGAAAAAAATAAAAAGGTTGTATGCGAAAAATCCTCAGAACCATTTTGTTTGAACTAGTACACGTCTGTGATGTGCACAGGTTAAATTATACATCCGATTTTTTCAAAAATGCTAAAATTATCATTGATACCTTTATCTATAAACGTTCATTTCGAGTATTTTCTTGAAGAAATAACGTGGAAAGAACTACTTAAACTCAAGCATGCTTTGTAAATGCACACGGAGTTTACGTGACCGTCTCTGGTCCATGTTTTACCATTGTCAGGTCAGTATCCAGTATTAGAAAAATGTGTTTTTTTAAATTGAAAGCGCAGTTTTTGACAGCGTAATTTTCCACAAATAAAGAGTCTAAGGCAGATATCAGTACGCTGATGTTGCACACTTCAAATGATGCACCGTCAATTGAACAGTTTACGTCAGAACATCGAATTTATATCAAAAGTCAAGTTCAAAATCGTTTTTGTGTCAATCATTGTTCATATGATGTTCAACTGATTAAAATGCTTGCCTTTTGCTACTAAGTCTTAAGGGACTGAAATCGATTAAGACAAAAAATGTCCGGCTGGCTCAAATATTTTTTGGAACCCTGCCAAACATAATAGTTGGTCATCCCACCACCAACCCAAACATAATAGATGATGTCATCCCTGATTGACCCATTCAGTATTGAAGATGTCATCCTTCAACTACTCAATCATAATAGATGATGTTATCCCTGATTGACCTATTGAAAAAAGAAGATGTCATCCTTCAACTACTCAATCATAATAGATGATGTTATCCCTGATTGACCCATTGAAAATAGAAGATGTCATCCTTCCACTACTCAAATATAATAGATGATGTTATCCCTGATTAATAAAATTGAGAATGGAAATGGGAATATGTCAAAGAGACAACAACCCGACCTAAGAGCAGATAACAGCCAAGGCCACCAATGGGTCTTCAATGCAGCGAGAAAATCCCGCACCCGGAGGTGGTCCTCAGCTAGCCCATTACTAAAATTGTGTGCTAGTTCAGTGAAAATAGACGTCACACTAAACTCCAAAACATATAAATGAACTAAAATTAAAAAAAAAACATACTAGACTAACAAAGGCCAGAGGCTCCTGACTTGGGACAGGCGCTAAAATGCGGCGGGGTTAAACATGTTTTGTGAGATCTCAACCCTCCCTATACCTCTAGCCAATGAAGAATAAAGAAACACATAGCAATACGCACATTAACCCATTGAAAATAGAAGATGTCATCCTTCAACTACTCAAACATAATAGATGATGTTATCCCTGATTGACCCATTCAGAATAGAAGATGTCATCCTTCAACTACTCAAACATAATAGATGATGTTATCCCTGATTGACCCATTCAGAATAGAAGATGTCATCCTTCAACTACTCAAACATAATAGATGATGTTATCCCTGATTGACCTATTGAAAATAGAAGATGTCATCCTTCAACTACTCAATCATAATAGATGATGTTATCCCTGATTGACCTATTGAAAATAGAAGATGTCATCCTTCAACTACTCAATCATAATAGATGATGTTATCCCTGATTGACCTATTGAAAATAGAAGATGTCATCCTTCATCTACTCAATCATGATAGATAAAGTCATCCCTGATTGACCAATTCAGAACAGAAGATGTCATCCTTCCACTACTCAATCATAATAGATGATGTCGCCCCAACCACTGATCCAATCATAAAAGTTAATGCCACCCCAATGAACCAATCATAACAGTTGATGTCATCCAACCATAGACCCAATTGCAATAGATGATGAACCCCACTGACTCAATCATAATAGTTAGTCACTCTTCTATCGACCCAATAAAAAAGATGCTGTAACCCCTACTGTCGATCCAATCATAACAGTTTATGTAACCCCCACCTACCCAATCATAAACACTGATGTCACCCAACCACAGACCCAATCACTATAGATGATGAACCCCTTCCGAACCAATCATTATAGATGATGGCATAGTACTTGCAAGGGTTATAATCTAGCATTAAACATTTTATCAGAATGAGTATCTGTACAGAAAACGTCTTTTGTTATTATGTAGATCTCGCACACAGTCTTTTTGCCATTTCGGGGTCCTTTATAGCTGACTATGCAGTATGGGCTTTGCTCATTGTTGAAGGCCATACAGTTAATTTCTGTGTCATTTGGTCTTATTTTTATTTTTATTTACACAAAAATATTTTAAATCCACCTCAAAAAAGTAATTTAAGTGATTTTTTTGAAAATGTGATGTCGGACTATATTAAAATTAATTAGATCAATCTTAATTTTCAAAAAAAAATTGTAATAGAAGTTTGTACATATGTATACTAAGCAAATAAATATTTGATTTCCACTTATTTGATATTACTGGTTTTATATTATAGGATAAATCTTATCATGAAAAGCACCAGTAGAGGCAAAACGTGAATTCAAAATTCAACATCCTACAACAGTAATGATGTCAGACTACTTGATAGACTCAAAATATATTTCTTTATTTGGCTACCTCATCTGGACATCCTGCTTGTACCCCAACAATCTCCTCTTGTAGCAGGTCTACTCTATTTCTTGATCCTTGGTACTGAATATCCTTCAAACAGCCTAAAAATTTGGTGTTGACAAAGGTTCCCCTGTAAAAAAAATCACAAATATCTATTTTACAAGGCACAACAGATATTAATTCCTACCTGAATTTCTGCAAAACTAGAGGCTCTAAAGAGCCTCCTGTGTCGTTTACCTGCATCTTCAACAATAGCCATTTTTTGGTAAAAATCATTATGAAAGGGCAATAACTCTATAAAGAGTTAACTGACAATTTCAGTCATGTTGACTTATTTGTAGATCTTGTCTTGCTATCATTTTTCCTAAGAAAAATTTCACTGTATCTATTATAGTTTTAAAAAAATAGACAAAATTGAAAAAAATTGATAAAATTTTACATTTAAAGGCAATAACTCCTTCAAGAAGTCATCTGACAGTTTTGACGTAAATGAACATTCTCAACATTTCTGCCCCTGTCAGCTTTTCTCTATTCATAGAAGTTTCAAGATAATACACAAAATTTGCATTTCAGAGAACATTTTTATTACTGAAGGACAACAACGACGGATGCCAAGTGGAACTAAAAACACTCCCAGTTTTCTCAAATATATCTATTGAAACATACTAAATCAGCTAAGGGTCAAATCAACTCTCTACATGACACTTCATTTAGAAAATCTCAGAACCAACAATTTTGGAAAACCAAGGATGTATAACTAATGACATGATAAGAAGCAATATAATAAAGATTGATTAGTTAATCAATGTTGCCAGTCACATAAGGTTTAGTTCTGAAAAAAATTACCAAATTTATCAATAATAAACTCATCGTAAATTTAAGTAAACTGTTAACACAGAGATATGTCTCGCCTTTTTTTAATTTTGATAATGCAAATGTTGAAATTAAAATAGCAATACTTTAACATGTAAGTTATGCAAATATTCAAAGTCTATGAACCATGACTGAAGGTAAATGGTTAAACAATCTCCATGGAAATAAGTTGTGCCAATGCTAATACAACTGCATACCAAATACCATTGGCTTATCATAAGTTGTTCCCTTTAAATAAACCTAAACACAAACATTAACTTGTAAACTATGTAAAAGTTTCAAAGTCAATGAACCATGATGAGGGGGTGGGGCTATATAATCTCCATGGAAACAAAACTTGCAAATGCCAATAAATTTGCATACCAAATATCATGACTTAACATTAGCGGTTCATCTTTAACTGATCTAATCACAAACTAATACATGTAAACTAAGCAAAAGTTTCAAAGTCAATAGACCATGACTGAGGTGGTGGGGCCAAATATTCTCCATAGAAATGAGATGTGCTAATGCTTATACAACTGCATACCAATTAAAATTGGCCTACCACTAATGGTTCCCCTTGAACTGACCTAATCACAAACTAATACATGGAACAAAAGTTTCAAAGTCAATAGACCATGACTGAGGGGGCGGAGCCAAATAATCTCCTTGGAAATGAGATATGCCAATGCTTATACAACTGCATACCAAATATCATTGTCCTACCACTAGTGGTTCACCATAAACTAGACCTAATCACAAACTAATACATGTAAACTAAGCAAAAGTTTCAAAGTCAATAGACCATGACTGAGGGGGTAGGGCCAAATAATCTCCATGGAAATGAGATGTGCAAATGCTCATACAACTGCATACCAAATATCAATGACCTACCACTAGTGGTTCACCATAAACTACACCTAATCACAAACTAATACATTGTTGACGGCGACGCCGCTGCCGCCGGAAACAGCATACCTATGTCTCGCTTTTTGACTCCGTCAAGGCGAGACAAAAACGATCACAGTTCAATTTAAACAAGAAATTAGTCTACTCTTAAATCAAAGTATTGTTCATAGGGGAGTAGGTGTCTGACAGATCTAAAAGCGCACACATGTTACAATTCTTGACTGTCATGCTTGCTGACCAAATATTTAGTCATTGTGTTTAGTGATACTCGAGAAATGTGATGAAAAATTTTCTTTCAACATATTAAGAATTTCAAACCATGTGCACACTTGTAGTTATTCTGATAAGCATTTCCTGAGAATTAGATATGTCGGAATGACACCAATGGCACCGCTGGCAAAAAAAGCTTGAAGCCATTTTTAGGAGTGGAAATTTGAGGATGAAAGTCCATATAACTGTTATTTTCATGAAGTTTTCAAAGTGCAAAGCCCTTAATATTGGAACAAATCAGCGGAGAAGAACCAAATGTAACTCATCATAGTAGACACACATACTAAAAACCAGCTAAATATGTGAAGGCTTTCAGGAAAAAAAAATCTGCATAACTGTTATTTTCACGAAAATTTCAAAGTTCAAAGCCCGTAATTTTAGCAAAAATCAATGCAGCAGAACCAAAAATATTCTCTATCTGTAACTCATCATAGTAGCCTCACATTCTAAAAATCAGCTCAATATGTGAAGGCATTTAGAAAAAAAAGTCTGTATAAATGTTTTCACATAATTTTCAAAGTCAAAGCCTGTAATTTCTGCAAAAATCAGCAGAGCGGAACCAAATGTAAATTCAATCTGTAACTCATCAAAATAGACTGACATACGGAAAATAAGCTCAAAACGTGAAGGCGTTTAGAAAAAAAGCCACTTTGTGGCCGGGCCATAAAAATGTAACAAAAATATTTGTTGAAAGGACAATGGGATGAGAGATGGTGATTCCCATAGAGTCCCAATTCCTTCTACATACTGCATTCACAAGCTGTCATTGTTACAATATTAAAATAAAATAGTCAAAGTCTCATAACTCCCATTAAAATTATCAAATCAAACTGTCTACATATCATGGTCAAAAGAGCATGACGACAAAAAATCCTACCAAGTATAAAAGCTTTATTTGAAATGGTCACTCCTTATAGATGGGTTTCAGATGATTGATGGACGGAGACAATTACCATATCTTGGCACAAAACTTGCAGAGAGATTTTCAAATATCAAAGATAAGCAATTGCCAGATTGAATCTAAAAAGCTTTAATTTAATACCTACCTCTTTTTGAATTCTGTAGTGTCAACACTATCTGGATAACCACCAAAATAAAACTTGCTCCCAAGTATATCTAGACCATTGTTTGTACCAGGGGCCTCACATTCTGTCCTCTCCCCGCCAACTTGTAACAAAGCTATTATCAAAATATAATGTATAAGTTTTAGAAAAGTAAATAAAGTAGACATTTATGCTTCTGAAACAATAATCCATAAGCTTTTTAAAATAAAATCAGATTTCAAATGTCAATGTCAAACTGGATGGAGGGAAACCCAAACAGGTAACTGGTTTAATATCTTATAAAATAATACATTTCGCTTAATATATATTTTTGATATTTCAAATTAATTACATACATGATTTTGTTGTTTAACAACTGTTTTCTACAGCTTACAATTTATTCACATATCTTATAAAGTCACAAATAAAACAAAAATAATAAATTTATGAATAATTTAGCATTCTACATTGGCAGAGTTGAAAAGTATTTTCAAAGAGATGACAGAGTGATATATCAATTTCAAGTTGATGCAAAAGACAAGTTTGTAGAAAGAATGATGTTATGTTTTAGATTCATGCATGCTTGTCATATGTATAAGCCTAAAAGAAAAAAATGTATTTTCCTCTATTTTTGAACCTTAGAATGCAAAAAATTTTATACACTAATCTAAAGATTAAAACCTATTTTGAAACAAACTAAAAGTAACTTGATTAAAAAAAAATCATTAACCAAGAATATATGGTCATAAATTTTAATCAAAATAATAAGAAGGTAGATCTTTGATGAATCATAGCTATAATCTGAGAGATGACATTGAAAGGAGACAATCTACAAAAAAGACATTAAATCACTTCTAAATCTGATTATATCTCTGTACAAAACCTCTTTACAATTCTTTTTAAATATATTATAAAGTATATATTTGTTATGTTTAAATAATCTCAAGCAGATAAATAGTAAGCAGTATATACAATATGCACACATGGTTAATACCCCTTTTGTCTACACGATCAGCAAGTACATAAACCCATGAATTATTAGTATATGTTCCGTTTGTCTCTGCACGTGCATAAGTGGCACCACCCAAGTAAAACTGCAGGACCAGTTTCCCATTAACAGTCTCTAAAGATATGAAATCTCCCTGAAATTAACATGCATAGCAGGATAGAATATGAATTGTTATTTGTTAACTATTTACAGGAATCACTAGAGGATTCAAAGAGTCTGTTGTTATTTGTTAACTATTTACAGGAATCACTAGAGGATCCAAAGAGTCTGTTATTTGTTAACTATTTACAGGAATCCAAAGAGTCTGTAATGGTCATCTTGCTTATTATACATTACAAAGGATCTATTGCTTACATGCCACCTTGCCATCATCATTGTTTTAGATGAGGATATGAATGAAAGGAGATGTGAAGCATGTGCCTATATGACAGCAACCCATAAACACAATAAAAAAACATCAAGAGCTAATTTCCCAAATTTAACTGACTATAAAAGAGCTGCCAACAAAAGTCCTGACAAGACAACAAACATTGAGATATCAACAAAGATATACATTGATAACTTTGGACAAATCTAACAAGTAATTGGGTTAAACAAGATGTGTGTGTACTTTATCCCTATATTGTCATCTCAATCAGTGGAAAACTTAAATGTATGTATACAAAACGATGAAAATGAAAATCAGAAAAACCTTTTATCTAATGTTATTGACAGTTTTCAAATAATGATCTACAAGTAAAACAAAACTACAAACTTACTGGTAGCTCAAAGTATGAAACCATTTTAAACCTCCCAGCTCCCAACTTCAAACTTCATGAATTCATTGATAAAATGTTTTATCTGTTCATTAGTGAATAATGCAAATAAAATTAAAGAAAGAAAGAAACAGTTTAGATTGTTTTAAGTATTTTTTTCAAAAAGAAATATGGACTGAGTCAATGAAGTAAGAGTCTACACTTGTCTTTCATACAGCCATTTTCCCAACAAGTTAAATAAATTCCAATGGGTCATATACACAACTTTGGTTTGTTTTATTATAATGTCAATTTTGTTTCAGATTCAACAAGTATTGAAGAAGACTATTTAAGAAATGTTTACCAGGAATGCAGTTTAAGACAAGATCTGTTATTAAACAATATATGTTACCCCTGTTGTCAAGGTTAAATGCTTAATTGAAATTATATTATATTATATTACTTAAATCATTAAAAAAGTGCAATTGACGATGACAGACACAAAGTGATGACAATTACTCATGTGGATCTAAGGATTAGGAAAAAACAAACAATCATTAGTTAATATATACCTCTGAAATACCACACTAATCCAAATATATTTGCATAAAATCAGATTTAGAAATGATTTTTTTCATCTAGCATTGTAGAACATCCCAAAAGCAAGGATTCTAAGCTTATTTCTAGATCTACAAATATGACTAAAAGAAAATATATTCTAAGCTGCCAAATATATTTGGATTTGCAAGCAATGTGCTTTGAAAAGTATTGACATTATTTCTAAGATTCAGAAATTAAGGTTTTCCTTTCAAGATTTCCTTGGAAACATAATATAAGTGAAATAGTTTATGTCTTTGTCTTTCATTCAAAATAAAAAAATTAATTAAAATTTTAATCTATTTTACAATGTATCCAAAAGTTAAAAAAAGTGAATTGTTTGAAGTATTGAAGAAATGCATAAATCTAATTTCTTTTAGTAAATTTTTTTTTTTTGAAAATTTGTCAATACTTTCCCCTATTGTTTTAGGACACTATAAAAACAAACGTGTAAATGTTAGTCACAATGGTCATAATTTGGTGATGTAAAACATGAGATATACCCTGTCGATCAATCCTGTCTGCTACCACAAAATGCCATTTATTATTGTTATATTCAAGGTTTTCTGATAAGGACAGCCTACAAAATGTCACACCACCAGTATAAATCTGTAATACCAACTTTCCGTTCTCTAAACCTAAGTAATAAAAGTCTCCCTGAAAAGTAAATACACTAGATGGTTTTACTAGTGATCAAATCTGGACAACCTCATTATTATCCAAACTGTTTCCATCTTCATTTCTTCATTTTCTTAAAGGTTTTAAACAGGTGATGGAGTTGGGACAGTTTTTAGTTTTAACAGTCAAAAATAGGGATTTTGCATTGGTTCATATAAGTACTAATTCATCATGTAGTCCCTTTCAACTACACAACAATGCAACAACACTGCACCAGATGAACCCATGAACACAACATTTATACCAGTGCATATTACTAAAGTAACATAGACAGAAAATTTATCTCTTGACACTGATTTTCAAATTTGTCCCAGATATTGTTGGTGTGAGAGTCTGACTCCATTGAGAAGTGTAGGACTCACTACACATGATATGGTCTGTTGTGCTGTCCAGTATTGTTGGTGTGAGACTCCATTGAGAAGTGACTACACATGATATGGTCTGTTGTGCTGTCCAGTATTGTTGGTGTGAGAGTCCATTAAGTGACTACACATGATATGGTCTGTTGTGCTGTCCAGTATTGTTGGTGTGAGACTCCATTGAGAAGTGACTACACATGATATGGTCTGTTGTGCTGTCCAGTATTGTTGGTGTGAGACTCCATTGAGAAGTGACTACACATGATATGGTCTGTTGTGCTGTCCAGTATTGTTGGTGTGAGAGTCCATTGATGACTACACATGATATGGTCTGTTGTGCTGTCCAGTATTGTTGGTGTGAGAGTCCATTGAGAAGTGACTACACATGATATGGTCTGTTGTGCTGTCCAGTATTGTTGGTGTGAGACTCCATTGAGAAGTGACTACACATGATATGGTCTGTTGTGCTGTCCAGTATTTTTGGTGATTCCTGTTATCTTTTGCAAGTATTTCATTTATAGTTGTTTTTATTTACATTACAAAGGGTTGATACTCCCAAAAATTGATCAAGCACCTTTAATTTTTGAACTTGTCAAAAATATTGCTGAAAATATTGCTGCTATAAATGTTTAACATATATTTCATTATACTCTGATGAGGAATGTTGGCCCTGGGATTAATACAATGTCAATTTTCCATTATATTTTCATTTCCGATGCCATAACTCAAATACATTATAGATTGGCACTGATTCTAAAATTATTATGAATAGTTATTGCTAATGTAAACCTTAGAAATGAATTTTATTAAAACCCTTTATGATTAGGCTTGAGGGCGCTTACAATGTTTGATGGATAGACATCAGAATGTCTGTATCCCCTGCTATGCATTACACAAATGTCCTCATAAACATTGCCTTTAGAACATGTTAGAAAATGCAAGAAAGGGTGATTTTTAAACACTAAATACAGTTCATTCTGATTTTTACAGGGCCTAATTGTCTGAGTGGTCTTTACAGCAGTTCATCTACAGTGACCACTAGTCTGTCAATTATGAGGTTGTGAACCCTGCTTGTGGCAGGATGTGTTTGACTTCAATCTTAATTGACAAGGATTGTCAGTTTTTCGGGTGAAGGTCGTGGTTCCTCTCTGGCTTCCTCCATCAATAAAAAATGGCTGCCTTGATATATTCTAGGTTGCTGAAAATAGTGTTCAACACCAACATACAAGCAAACAAACTGATTTTTACTGCACATAAACTAATGTGATAATAATTGATAATAAAAAATCAATCTAACCAGTATCTATTGAAGATTGAAAATTTAGTCTTATCAGGAGGATATTGAATTAAAGGATGTTCATTCCTGTCAATTTAGTTTGGATAGAACTAGGGGTTTAACTTAAAGATAAAAAATACTAACACTAAAAAGGGGGTGCAGAGGATAACTGGATCAAAAGATAATAAAATTTAGCATGATAAAACATAGATCCAGTGTTATGTAATACTATAATGTGACAATGGGGATAAATACTTTCTAGACATAATACAGTACTTTAATATTTGTTCTTATGTCAGTAACATACAGTACACCTACCAGTTGTTCATTTCCTGCAAACAACAGTGTAGAGTTAGCCCAGAATGTTTTGAAATGGAAACTTATCTGGAATTCTCTACTATTATACTTGGGTATTTTGGAGATAGAAGCATATCCTGATCCCAGGAAATGGAATGTTGATGCAGATGCTGCAGCAGTAGGTCTGAAATAAAATACATTTTGTTAGTTGAAGGCACTTCAAAAAAAAATTGGGAAAAGTAATTCTTTTTCTTCTTATATGTCAAGTCTGTTTATATAAAAAGATGTATGGCTAAACAATGTTTTTCATAAAACTTCCAAAAATGTGTATCTAATGTACATCCATAGGTTTTAGTAAGCTGTAAGGAATAGCTGTTGAAGAAGTTGAAATTTGCATAAAAACTTATCTCTAAACAATGCAATCACTTGTAAGTATGTATTATTCCCTTTTTACACAACTGTGATGGGGAAAAACTAAAAGAAAGAAATTGATGTCAATGTTCAGGGGAGATAATTAAAAAAAAACCTTTTTTGTGTAATGTCAAGAAAGCAAGAGAGAAAACAGCATTTTTCTTTTATTTCAGGAATATAATTGTCCATAGCTATTTTACCTGTGTAGTTATTAGAAAGAATGTAAAGTATAAGTTTTCTCACTAAAGGCCAAAATTTCTAAATTTATGAAATGTTACATAGTATACTTACGCCTCCCTACAGCCACCACATAATGGTGATGATGTCTTGAATTCATGTAGACCTATACGACCCTCATCAAAATAAAGTTCACTTATGCAACCAGAAAAGTTTCCATTGGTAACAGTAGGGGGTCTCTGGAAAAAAGGCAAATGATTACCTTGAGATATTACCATACTGGGGCATTATATATGATAGTGCACCAGAGGATCATACCTTTTAACCTTTTAAAACAAAAACAAAGATCGTGGCCTACACCGAGTAAATTTTACCTCAGATGATGATGTTTTTTTGAAAGTCAAAATCTGCTCTATCATTTTCCCTGCCATGTGTATTTCTGTAACCTCTCATCATTGAATATCATTTGTAAACATCAATTGGTTAAATGAACCTGTATATCAATATCTTTTAGAGATTTTTCTTATGTAAAACAGCTATCAATTTAACCTCAAATCTATAAGAATTTAATGCATGTCTTTATGGGAATATTAGATCTTGGATCTTGTGTTTTCTCTCGCTTAAACTATTCAATGGTCTGCAGATTCAAACAGGTGTGTACTCATAACATGATTGATATGGGTACTAGATACAAACAGATGTGTACTCATAGCATGGTTGATATGGGTAAAAGATACAAACAGATGTGTACTCACACCATGATTAATATGGGTACAAGTTTCAAACTGAGATGTGTACTCACAACATGATGGTACCAGATACAAACAGATGTGTACTCACACCATGATTGATATAGGTACCAATTATAAACAGATGTGTACTCACAACATGATTGATATGGATACCAGATACAAACAGAAATGTGTACTCACAATATGATTGATATGAGTACCAGATACAAACAGCTGTGTAGTATCATCCAGTTTTAGTGTAGATTTAATTCCTGGAGATGCTTCCCTGCTTTCTTCAACATTCAACATATCCTTAACAGGTGCAACTTTCAATATTCCAATATTTTGAATTCTAAAAAAAAAATTGTTGAAACATTAAAAACCAATGAGCCAATACCATGAACAGGAACCCATCAATGAAAGCATTTGCAAAGGCTTAATTATTATAGCATCCACTTTTATTAGATTGAAGTGCCAAAGATAACAAGAGGCTCTCAAGAGCCTGAATCGCTCACCTGTATTTCAGAGAAGATTTTTAAATGTTAGCAAACTTGATGAACAAATTGTGTAAAATTGTCTTTAAAGGGCAATAACTCCTTAAGGGTCAATTGACAATTATGGTCATATTAACTTTTTGTAGATCTTACTTTGCTGAACATTATTGCTGCTTACAGTTTATATATATCTATAATAATATTTAAAATAATAACAAAAACTGCAAAATTTTGTTTAAACTACCAATTGGTGGCAGCAACCCAACAATGGGTTGTTCGATTCGTCTGATAATTTCAGGGCCGATAGATCTTGACCAATTAAACAATTTTACCCCATGTCACATTTGCTCTAAAGATTTAGTTTTGAGATATAAGCCAAAACTGCATTTGACCCTCATGTTCTTTTTTCAGCCATGGCGGCCATGTTTGTCGATGGATACAAACTTTGGATAAACTTTATAAACAAAATACCCTAAGGAATATTTAGTTAAAGTTTGAAGGTAATTGGCCCAGTAGTTTCAGAGGAGAAGATTTTTAAATGTTAGCAAACTTGACGAACAAATTGTGTAAAATTGTCTTTAAAGGGCAATAACTCCTTAAGGGGTCAATTGACAATTATGGTCATATAAACTTTTTTGTAGATCTTACTTTGCTGAACATTACTGCTGCTTACAGTTTATATATATCTATCATAATATTCAAAATAATAACAAAAAACTGCAAAATTTTGTTAAAACTACCAATTCGGTGGCAGCAACCCAACAATGGGTTGTTCGATTAAATCTGAAAATTTCAGATCTGATAGATCTTGACCAATTGAACAATTTTACCCAATGTCACATTTGCTCTAAAAGCTTTAGTTTTTGAAATATAAGCCAAAAACTGCATTTGATCCCTATGTTCTATTTTTAGCCATGGCGGCCATGTTTGTCTATGGATCAAAACTTCGGATACAATTTATAAACTAGATACCCTAAGGAACATTTAGTTTAAGTTTGAAGGTATTTGGCCCAGTAGTTTCAGAGGAGAAGATTTTTGAAATAGTTTACGACGACAGACGACGACGACGATAGACAACGACGACAGATGACGGACGACGACAGACGCCAAGTGATGGCATAAGCTCACATGGGGCCCTTTGGGCCCCGGTGAGCTAAAAATATATTGCATACAGATAAATCTAGCGCACATTTTTTATTTTTCTGAAGATGTCTATGATCTGTTTATGTAGATTTATAAGCCACTCAGACTTGGCCCAGTAGCTAGTGAAGGAAAAGATTGCCCTGCACAATTTACTTATTGCCTTCCAACTTGTAAAGAATGTCAAAAGGTTTAAACAAACAACATGAATTTTAACAATTCCAAACAACCAATATTACTTGGAGACAAAGTTCATGTATTTTTGTTCCCAATAATTACTGATACATTTACCTGAGTGCCTCAACTTTATACCACTTATCTACTTCGTTAACAGCATCATCTTGGTGGATAATTTTCTTGAGACTATCCACAGTAGATGGTCCATCCCCTACATCCCAACCAAACCTCAAATAACCTTTTATCAGTTCTACAGACAGATATTCCTGTAGGAATTTACAAAATATTATAGTTGGAATATTTTTTTATATAAATGCTGTTGAATGATTGTTAACTAGTTTCAATACGACTTGTTGCAAGGTGATAAATCTATGGGAAACACATATTTTAACTTCTTTTATCATACCAAAACTTTATAGCAGTCACTTTTTATATCATTTGTAAACATCAATTGGTTAAATGAACCTGTATATCAATATCTTTTAGAGATTTTTCTTATGTAAAACAGCTATCAATTTAACCTCAAATCTATAAGAATTTAATGCATGTCTTTATGGGAATATTAGATCTTGGATCTTGTGTTTTCTCTCGCTTAAACTATTCAATGGTCTGCAGATTCAAACAGGTGTGTACTCATAACATGATTGATATGGGTACTAGATACAAACAGATGTGTACTCATAGCATGGTTGATATGGGTAAAAGATACAAACAGATGTGTACTCACACCATGATTAATATGGGTACAAGTTTCAAACTGAGATGTGTACTCACAACATGATGGTACCAGATACAAACAGATGTGTACTCACACCATGATTGATATAGATACCAATTATAAACAGATGTGTACTCACAACATGATTGATATGGATACCAGATACAAACAGAAATGTGTACTCACAATATGATTGATATGAGTACCAGATACAAACAGCTGTGTAGTATCATCCAGTTTTAGTGTAGATTTAATTCCTGGAGATGCTTCCCTGCTTTCTTCAACATTCAACATATCCTTAACAGGTGCAACTTTCAATATTCCAATATTTTGAATTCTAAAAAAAAAATTGTTGAAACATTAAAAACCAATGAGCCAATTATTATAGCATCCACTTTTATTAGATTGAAGTGCCAAAGATAACAAGAGGCTCTCAAGAGCCTGAATCGCTCACCTGTATTTCAGAGAAGATTTTTAAATGTTAGCAAACTTGATGAACAAATTGTGTAAAATTGTCTTTAAAGGGCAATAACTCCTTAAGGGGTCAATTGACAATTATGGTCATATTAACTTTTTTGTAGATCTTACTTTGCTGAACATTATTACTGCTTACAGTTTATATATATCTATAATAATATTTAAAATAATAACAAAAAACTGCAAAATTTTGTTTAAACTACCAATTCGGTGGCAGCAACCCAACAATGGGTTGTTCGATTCGTCTGATAATTTCAGGGCCGATAGATCTTGACCAATTAAACAATTTACCCCATGTCACATTTGCTCTAAAAGATTTAGTTTTTGAGATATAAGCCAAAAACTGCATTTGACCCTCATGTTCTTTTTTCAGCCATGGCGGCCATGTTTGTCGAATTTGGATAAACTTTATAAACAAGATACCCTAAGGAATATTTAGTTAAAGTTTGAAGGTAATTGGCCCAGTAGTTTCAGAGGAGAAGATTTTTAAATGTTAGCAAACTTGACGAACAAATTGTGTAAAATTGTCTTTAAAGGGCAATAACTCCTTAAGGGGTCAATTGACAATTATGGTCATATTAACTTTTTTGTAGATCTTACTTTGCTGAACATTACTGCTGCTTACAGTTTATATATATCTATCATAATATTCAAAATAATAACAAAAAACTGCAAAATTTTGTTAAAACTACCAATTCGGTGGCAGCAACCCAACAATGGGTTGTTCGATTCGTCTGAAAATTTCAGATCTGATAGATCTTGACCAATTGAACAATTTTACCCAATGTCACATTTGCTCTAAAAGCTTTAGTTTTGAAATATAAGCCAAAACTGCATTTGATCCCTATGTTCTATTTTTAGCCATGGCGCCATGTTTGTCTATGGATCAAAACTTGGATACAATTTATAAACTAGATACCCTAAGGAACATTTAGTTTAAGTTTGAAGGTATTTGGCCCAGTAGTTTCAGAGGAGAAGATTTTTGAAATAGTTTACGATACAGACGGCGACGATGATGACAGCGACAGATGACGGATACGACAGCCTAAGTGATGGCATAAGCTACATGGGGCCCTTTGGGCCCCGTGAGCTAAAAATATATTGCATACAGATAAATCTAGCGACATTTTTATTTTTCTGAAGATGTCTATGATCTGTTTATGTAGATTTATAAGCCACTCAGACTTGGCCCAGTAGCTAGTGAAGGAAAAGATTGCCCTGCACAATTTACTTATTGCCTTCCAACTTGTAAAGAATGTCAAAAGGTTTAAACAAACAACATGAATTTTAACAATTCCAAACAACCAATATTACTTGGAGACAAAGTTCATGTATTTTTGTTCCCAATAATTACTGATACATTTACCTGAGTGCCTCAACTTTATACCACTTATCTACTTCGTTAACAGCATCATCTTGGTGGATAATTTTCTTGAGACTATCCACAGTAGATGGTCCATCCCCTACATCCCAACCAAACCTCAAATAACCTTTTATCAGTTCTACAGACAGATATTCCTGTAGGAATTTACAAAATATTATAGTTGGAATATTTTTTTATATAAATGCTGTTGAATGATTGTTAACTAGTTTCAATACGACTTGTTGCAAGGTGATAAATCTATGGGAAACACATATTTTTAACTTCTTTTTATCATACCAAAACTTTATAGCAGTCACTTTTTCATGTCAATTTGGTTTTTAACAATGTGGTTTAAATTTTGTGTATATGTTGATCTGTCCATCAATACTATTATTATAGTCCAAATCAGTTAATAGTTACTTGCTGTATAGATAGAATATAAAGCTAAAATGATGTGATACTAATGCAACTTTATATCAAATATTAGTGGTGGGAGAAGAAATGCTTTTTATTCAAATACCTAATTTAAAAAAAAGCCATCTGAATACTATGACAATAATGATGAAATGGCATTTAATGTACAGTTGTATATATTGCATGCATATCAGAAATAGAGCATGTAAAAGTTATATGAATATAATTACTTATATCCACTTCATTTGAACTTTGGTGGATAGCTGTCTCATTGGCAATCATACCACATCTCCTTATTTTTATATGAATCCCGCTATGTACTAGTCCAAAACCCTTGGTTAGATTATTACACAAGGAAACAGTTTGTTAGCAGACATGTCATCCTACACTTTGTTCAGAAAGCTCTGAGAAGACCCATCTTTGCTCTTAATCCTTAATGCCACATGATCAGTGGAGAAGCAGTAAATACTAATTTTGCTAGTCTTTGATTTGACTTAGTAGGAGATTGAACCCAGGACCTCCAGCACTTGAGGTGAGAACACTACCACCAAATCACTGAGGACAGATTTGAAAATTATGAAAATTCTGCAAGCTACTGAAGCATTAAAAAGTGAGTGAATACTTATTTTCTTTAAACTATTCAATGGTCTGCAGATTCAAACAGGTGTGTACTCATAACATGATTGATATGGGTACTAGATACAAACAGATGTGTACTCATAGCATGGTTGATATGGGTAAAAGATACAAACAGATGTGTACTCACACCATGATTAATATGGGTACAAGTTTCAAACTGAGATGTGTACTCACAACATGATGGTACCAGATACAAACAGATGTGTACTCACACCATGATTGATATAGGTACCAATTATAAACAGATGTGTACTCACAACATGATTGATATGGATACCAGATACAAACAGAAATGTGTACTCACAATATGATTGATATGAGTACCAGATACAAACAGCTGTGTAGTATCATCCAGTTTTAGTGTAGATTTAATTCCTGGAGATGCTTCCCTGCTTTCTTCAACATTCAACATATCCTTAACAGGTGCAACTTTCAATATTCCAATATTTTGAATTCTAAAAAAAAAATTGTTGAAACATTAAAACCAATGAGCCAATACCATGAACAGGAACCCATCAATGAAAGCATTTGCAAAGGCTTAATTATTATAGCATCCACTTTTATTAGATTGAAGTGCCAAAGATAACAAGAGGCTCTCAAGAGCCTGAATCGCTCACCTGTATTTCAGAGGAGAAGATTTTTAAATGTTAGCAAACTTGATGAACAAATTGTGTAAAATTGTCTTTAAAGGGCAATAACTCCTTAAGGGTCAATTGACAATTATGGTCATATTAACTTTTTGTAGATCTTACTTTGCTGAACATTATTGCTGCTTACAGTTTATATATATCTATAATAATATTTAAAATAATAACAAAAACTGCAAAATTTTGTTTAAACTACCAATTCGGTGGCAGCAACCCAACAATGGGTTGTTCGATTCGTCTGATAATTTCAGGGCCGATAGATCTTGACCAATTAAACAATTTTACCCCATGTCACATTTGCTCTAAAAGATTTAGTTTTTGAGATATAAGCCAAAAACTGCATTTGACCCTCATGTTCTTTTTTCAGCCATGGCGGCCATGTTTGTCGATGGATACAAACTTTGGATAAACTTTATAAACAAGATACCCTAAGGAATATTTAGTTAAAGTTTGAAGGTAATTGGCCCAGTAGTTTCAGAGGAGAAGATTTTTAAATGTTAGCAAACTTGACGAACAAATTGTGTAAAATTGTCTTTAAAGGGCAATAACTCCTTAAGGGGTCAATTGACAATTATGGTCATATTAACTTTTTTGTAGATCTTACTTTGCTGAACATTACTGCTGCTTACAGTTTATATATATCTATCATAATATTCAAAATAATAACAAAAAACTGCAAAATTTTGTTAAAACTACCAATTCGGTGGCAGCAACCCAACAATGGGTTGTTCGATTCGTCTGAAAATTTCAGATCTGATAGATCTTGACCAATTGAACAATTTTACCCAATGTCACATTTGCTCTAAAAGCTTTAGTTTTTGAAATATAAGCCAAAAACTGCATTTGATCCCTATGTTCTATTTTTAGCCATGGCGGCCATGTTTGTCTATGGATCAAAACTTCGGATACAATTTATAAACTAGATACCCTAAGGAACATTTAGTTTAAGTTTGAAGGTATTTGGCCCAGTAGTTTCAGAGGAGAAGATTTTTGAAATAGTTTACGAGACAGACGCAGATGATGACACGCACAGATGACGGATCGACAGCAAGTGATGGCATAGCTCACATGGTTGGCCGTGATAAAAATATATTGCATACAGATAAATCTAGCGCACATTTTTATTTTTCTGAAGATGTCTATGATCTGTTTATGTAGATTTATAAGCCACCCAGACTTGGCCCAGTAGCTAGTGAAGGAAAAGATTGCCCTGCACAATTTACTTATTGCCTTCCAACTTGTAAAGAATGTCAAAGGTTTAAACAAACAACATGAATTTTAACAATTCCAAACAACCAATATTACTTGGAGACAAAGTTCATGTATTTTGTTCCCAATAATTACTGATACATTTACCTGAGTGCCTCAACTTTATACCACTTATCTACTTCGTTAACAGCATCATCTTGGTGGATAATTTTCTTGAGACTATCCACAGTAGATGGTCCATCCCCTACATCCCAACCAAACCTCAAATAACCTTTTATCAGTTCTACAGACAGATATTCCTGTAGGAATTTACAAAATATTATAGTTGGAATATTTTTTTATATAAATGCTGTTGAATGATTGTTAACTAGTTTCAATACGACTTGTTGCAAGGTGATAAATCTATGGGAAACACATATTTTTAACTTCTTTTTATCATACCAAAACTTTATAGCAGTCACTTTTTCATGTCAATTTGGTTTTTAACAATGTGGTTTAAATTTGTGTATATGTTGATCTGTCCATCAATACTATTATTATAGTCCAAATCAGTTAATAGTTACTTGCTGTATAGATAGAATATAAAGCTAAAATGATGGGATACTAATGCAACTTTATATCAAATATTAGTGGTGGAGAAGAAATGCTTTTATTCAAATACCTAATTTAAAAAAGCCATCTGAATACTATGACAATAATGATGAAATGGCATTTAATGTACAGTTGTATATATTGCATGCATATCAGAAATAGAGCATGTAAAAGTTATATGAATATAATTACTTATATCCACTTCATTTGAACTTTGGTGGATAGCTGTCTCATTGGCAATCATACCACATCTCCTTATTTTTATATGAATCCCGCTATGTACTAGTCCAAAACCCTTGGTTAGATTATTACACAAGGAAACAGTTTGTTAGCAGACATGTCATCCTACACTTTGTTCAGAAAGCTCTGAGAAGACCCATCTTTGCTCTTAATCCTTAATGCCACATGATCAGTGGAGAAGCAGTAAATACTAATTTTGCTAGTCTTTGATTTGACTTAGTAGGAGATTGAACCCAGGACCTCCAGCACTTGAGGTGAGAACACTACCACCAAATCACTGAGGACAGATTTGAACATTATGAAAATTCTGCAAGCTACTGAAGCATTAAAAAGTGAGTGAATACTTATTTTCTTTAAAATATTGATGCAGACCTTCAAACTTCTTTATAGGCACAACTTATTTTAAAACCATGGTTAGAACAATAGGTCCTTGCTTCATAACATATGTCACAGGAGAGACAACAATATCTAAAATTTGTGTTTGCATATTTAAATTGCATTAACAAATAATTTTTACCTGAGTAGATTTTTGGACTAAGACGAGCAGCATGTCTTGGGATGTCTGATTAGTTTTAAAGATAAAGTTGATACTGTTAGTTGCTGCTTGTTTATACTTTGCTCTGTAAGATCTGGCACATTTACCACCTGACAACAATGACACTTTAACCTGTACATCATAGACACAAGTATTAATACAAATAACAATTTATTACTCAAAAACACATGGATTTATAGTATAACAACTGTAGTATATTTCACTCACAAACAAAACTGTCTATACTTGTACACTGGAAAATTAATTTGATCCAAAGTATACAAAACTGTAGCATAGTTCCTAATCACTAACCATACCATATATATGTTGTTTATGATTGTATAATAAATAAATTTTCATCATAAAGATATAGAATAATAATTAAAACATAGTACAACATACATTCCTCTTTGATACAAAAAGAGACATAAATATGGATATAAATCTATCTGGTAGTGGGGTATATTATATTGCAATATAATATTCTCTTTTTAAATTCATTTACATCATTTTTATTTTACAGTTCCAATGTTATACTATTTTTTACATATACTTCTATTCATATCACCAGTTTTTAGATGTGGTATACATTAAATGATAAATTTGGCCAAACCTAAAGAATAACCTATAAAATCCAAACATCTACTTAAATTTTAAACAAGTAACTTAATCATTTGTATATAGGCCTTTTAGCCAGCACTATATTGTCTCTCTCTAATCTAAGACAAGCATACTGTAGGTTCTACAATAATCTTTTGGAATCTGAGACAAATCTATTACCTGAGCAACCTGTACTCTAGCCTGAGCTATGTTATCTTTCAGTAGTTTAAGTTTACCAATCATATAAGACATATTACCTTAGCAGCCTATGCTCTAGCCTAGGCTATGTTGTTTTCAGCAGTTTAAGTTTACGGTACCAATCATATAAGACATATTACCTTAGCAGCCTGTGTTCTAGCTTAGGCTATGTTGTTTTCAGCAGTTTAAGTTTACCAATCATATAAGACATATTTCCTTAGCAGCCTGTGTTCTAGCCTAGGCTATGTTGTTTTCAGCAGTTTAAGTTTACCAATCATATTAGACATATTACCTTAGCAGCCTATGCACTAGCCTAGGCTATGTTGTTTTCAGCAGTTTAAGTTTACCAATCATATTAGACATATTACCTTAGCAGCCTGTGCTCTAGCTTGGTCTATGTTGTTTTCAGCAGTTTAAGTTTACCAATCATATTATACATATTACCTTAGCAGCCTGTGTTCTAGCTTAGTCTATGTTGTTTTCAGCAGTTTAAGTTTACCAATCATATAAGACATATTACCTTAGCAGCCTGTGCTCTAGCTTGGTCTATGTTGTTTTCAGCAGTTTAAGTTTACCAATCATATAAGACATATTACCTTAGCAGCCTATGCACTAGCTTAGGCTATGTTGTTTTCAGCAGTTTAAGTTTACCAATCATATTAGACATATTACCTTAGCAGCCTGTGTTCTAGCTTAGGCTATGTTGTTTTCAGCAGTTTAAGTTTACCAATCATATAAGACATATTACCTTAGCAGCCTATGCACTAGCCTAGGCTATGTTGTTTTCAGCAGTTTAAGTTTACCAATCATATTAGACATATTACCTTAGCAGCCTGTGTTCTAGCTTAGGCTATGTTGTTTTCAGCAGTTTAAGTTTACCAATCATATAAGACATATTACCTTAGCAGCCTGTGTTCTAGCTTAGGCTATGTTGTTTTCAGCAGTTTAAGTTTACCAATCATATTAGACATATTACCTTAGCAGCCTATGCTCTAGCTTAGGCTATGTTGTTTTCAGCAGTTTAAGTTTACCAATCATATTAGACATATTACCTTAGCAGCCTGTGCTCTAGCTTAGGCTATGTTGTTTTCAGTAGTTTAAGTTTACCAATCATATAAGACATATTACCTTAGCAGCCTGTGCTCTAGCTTAGGCTATGTTGTTTTCAGCAGTTTAAGTTTACCAATCATATAAGACATATTACCTTAGCAGCCTATGCTCTAGCTTAGGCTATGTTGTTTTCAGCAGTTTAAGTTTACCAATCATATTAGACATATTACCTTAGCAGCCTATGCTCTAGCTTAGGCTATGTTGTTTTCAGCAGTTTAAGTTTACCAATCATATTAGACATATTACCTTAGCAGCCTGTGCTCTAGCTTAGGCTATGTTGTTTCAGCAGTTTAAGTTTACCAATCATATTAGACATATTACCTTAGCAGCCTATGCTCTAGCTTAGGCTATGTTGTTTTCAGCAGTTTAAGTTTACCAATCATATTAGACATATTACCTTAGCAGCCTATGCTCTAGCTTAGGCTATGTTGTTTCATCAGTTTAAGTTTAGCAATCATATTAGACATATTACCTTAGCAGCCTATGCACTAGCCTAGGCTATGTTGTTTTCAGCAGTTTAAGTTTACCAATCATATTAGACATATTACCTTAGCAGCCTATGCTCTAGCTTAGGCTATGTTGTTTTCAGCAGTTTAAGTTTACCAATCATATTAGACATATTACCTTAGCAGCCTATGCACTAGCCTAGGCTATGTTGTTTTCAGCAGTTTAAGTTTACCAATCATATAAGACATATTACCTTAGCAGCCTGTGCTCTAGCTTAGGCTATGTTGTTTTCAGCAGTTAAGTTTACCAATCATATTAGACATATTACCTTAGCAGCCTATGCTCTAGCTTAGGCTATGTTGTTTTCAGCAGTTAAGTTTACCAATCATATTAGACATATTACCTTAGCAGCCTATGCACTAGCCTAGGCTATGTTGTTTCAGCAGTTTAAGTTTACCAATCATATTAGACATATTACCTTAGCAGCCTGTGCTCTGGCCTGGGCTATGTTGTCTTTCAGCAGTTTCAGTTTACCAATCATATTAGACTCTGCATCTTTTGTCCTGTTTTGAGCTGCCTCTACGTCATCTATAATGTCTTCCATCCCAACTATGTTTCTTCTTGCAATATCAACTGAACAAGATAATTTAAAAATGTTAAGGTTAGTATCACACTCATTAACGAAGTAAACAATTCATTTATCTAGTTCTAATTATTTTCCTCTACATGACAAACCAAAGACATTACTTGAGTTAATGGGTTCTGAAATTCTTGGTTTGAGAATTTGCATAGTGTTTTCTACTGGTAACAATAATATAGTTCTACTGAATTATAAAAAAATGGTACACCAGGAATAACAAGCATTACAACAAAGACTAATTACTTGAATTTCTTGTATCAGTGATATATCCATCCACAGAAAAGTCTCTTATTTCTCTATATTTAGGCCATAACTGGTTGTCAATTTTATCTTTAACAGCATCCACCCTAGCGTGGGTACTAAGAACTTTATTATCTATCAAGGCTACATCATCTGTAACTGTTCTGGCTCTATTAGAGATACCTGTATTACAAACAAAAATATTCAGTATCATTAAGGAAAACTAAGATATCTGTAAATTATTGCATATCACTTGCAAACTCCACTTGTCACAAATAAGTTCCTGGAAACATTTGTGATGGTAACATGAACAATCTAAAGTATTGTGTAATTCTTTCATTTCTTCATATAAGTATTAGGGCCAGCTGAAGCCCGTCTCCAGATGCGGGATTTTCTTGCTGTGTTGAAGACCCATTAGTGGCCTTCGGCTGTTTTCTGCTCTTTGGTCGGGTTGTCTCTTTGACACATTCCCCATTTCCATTCTCAATTTTATTATGCTTTAATCAGTAAACCCATTCCCCGAAAATAAATTGATGTTATTCAATCAACATCATTGTTATAAACTTGAAAGCATTAACACTTTAACAAGCTTTTTATTCAAACTCATAAAAGAATGGCAAATATTCTTACTTCATAGATGTACCCAATTATGAAAAATAATCTTCCAGATTATTAACCAAATTTCAGATTTCTAATTTTACATGTCAATGTTTTTTGTCATAATGAGTTAATATTTTGACTTTTCACAAATGATTATCACTATTTCTGACATTTACCTTTAGGCAAGGTATCTATTCCATTTCTAAGATCCTGAAGACCATTACATATTACCTTAGCAGCCTATGCTCTAGCTTAGGCTATGTTGTTTTCAGCAGTTTAAGTTTACCAATCATATTAGACATATTACCTTAGCAGCCTGTGCTCTAGCTTAGGCTATGTTGTTTTCAGCAGTTTAAGTTTACCAATCATATTAGACATATTACCTTAGCAGCCTATGCTCTAGCTTAGGCTATGTTGTTTTCAGCAGTTTAAGTTTACCAATCATATTAGACATATTACCTTAGCAGCCTATGCTCTAGCTTAGGCTATGTTGTTTCAGCAGTTTAAGTTTACCAATCATATTAGACATATTACCTTAGCAGCCTATGCACCAGCCTAGGCTATGTTGTTTTCAGCAGTTTAAGTTTACCAATCATATTAGACATATTACCTTAGCAGCCTATGCTCTAGCTTAGGCTATGTTGTTTTCAGCAGTTTAAGTTTACCAATCATATTAGACATATTACCTTAGCAGCCTATGCACTAGCCTAGGCTATGTTGTTTTCAGCAGTTTAAGTTTACCAATCATATTAGACATATTACCTTAGCAGCCTGTGCTCTAGCTTAGGCTATGTTGTTTTCAGCAGTTAAGTTTACCAATCATATTAGACATATTACCTTAGCAGCCTATGCTCTAGCTTAGGCTATGTTGTTTTCAGCAGTTAAGTTTACCAATCATATTAGACATATTATCTTAGCAGCCTATGCACTAGCCTAGGCTATGTTGTTTTCAGCAGTTTAAGTTTACCAATCATATTATACATATTACCTTAGCAGCCTGTGCTCTGGCCTGGGCTATGTTGTCTTTCAGCAGTTTCAGTTTACCAATCATATTAGACTCTGCATCTTTTGTCCTGTTTTGAGCTGCCTCTACGTCATCTATAATGTCTTCCATCCCAACTATGTTTCTTCTTGCAATATCAACTGAACAAGATAATTTAAAATGTTAAGGTTAGTATCACACTCATTAACGAAGTAAACAATTCATTTATCTATTTCTAATTATTTTCCTCTAAATGACAAACCAAAGACATTACTTGAGTTAATGGGTTCTGAAATTCTTGGTTTGAGAATTTGCATAGTGTTTTCTACTGGTAACAATAATATAGTTCTACTGAATTATAAAAAAATGGTACACCAGGAATAACAAGCATTACAACAAAGACTAATTACTTGAATTTCTTGTATCAGTGATATATCCATCCACAGAAAAGTCTCTTATTTCTCTATATTTAGGCCATAACTGGTTGTCAATTTTATCTTTAACAGCATCCACCCTAGCGTGGGTACTAAGAACTTTATTATCTATCAAGGCTACATCATCTGTAACTGTTCTGGCTCTATTAGAGATACCTGTATTACAAACAAAAATATTCAGTATCATTAAGGAAAACTAAGATATCTGTAAATTATTGCATATCACTTGCAAACTCCACTTGTCACAAATAAGTTCCTGGAAACATTTGTGATGGTAACATGAACAATCTAAAGTATTGTGTAATTCTTTCATTTCTTCATATAAGTATTAGGGGCCAGCTGAAGCCCGTCTCCAGATGCGGGATTTTCTTGCTGTGTTGAAGACCCATTAGTGGCCTTCGGCTGTTTTCTGCTCTTTGGTCGGGTTGTTGTCTCTTTGACACATTCCCCATATCCATTCTCAATTTTATTATGCTTTAATCAGTAAACCCATTCCCCGAAAATAAATTGATGTTATTCAATCAACATCATTGTTATAAACTTGAAAGCATTAACACTTTAACAAGCTTTTTATTCAAACTCATAAAAGAATGGCAAATATTCTTACTTCATAGATGTACCCAATTATGAAAAATAATCTTCCAGATTATTAACCAAATTTCAGATTTCTAATTTTACATGTCAATGTTTTTTGTCATAATGAGTTAATATTTTGACTTTTCACAAATGATTATCACTATTTCTGACATTTACCTTTAGGCAAGGTATCTATTCCATTTCTAAGATCCTGAAGACCATTCCTTATACCTTCCTGGGTATTGTCTACTTTGTTCACATCTCCTTTTAATGTATTTAAATGGCTGCCTAAACCTGCAAGAAATGGTGGGTCATAAAAATATCTTACATTTAAATATACAATAAAGAATATAAATTAATTACTAATATACATCTTTAATTACATGAAACATCTAAGGAGTATGAATGGCAAGGGCCCTCAAATATCAAGTCAGTTATTTCAAGTTGATGCATGTGAGAAAGTAAAAAAGAACAATTTTTGTTGGATTTTTCTTTAAAATATGTGGACTTTTACATCCAAAACATGCGAAACAATAGAGATGTTGGCCTAAGTTGTTACAATCTTCTGGATTTCAATCACATATAGGCCTAGTAAACAAGGAGCTCAGGATAAGACAAACACGATTTTGAAGTTCGAAACTTTATTTGTTATAATAAACATAATATAATTAAAAAAAATCTTTTTTGTTGACATGTGATCTGTGTTTCTGGTCCTTAATTCTGTGAGAAAATGAAATGTATGCTAATTTTGACAACATAAAAAGAAGACTAAGACATAAATCTTCATACAATGAATTTGATATGGAAGGATGTGTACAGGAAGATAGACATCCTACTAAAAAACAAGTTGGTTCATATAAAGCCATCTGAAGCAAAAACTATCAAAATTTAGAACAGGAATGAATATGTTTTCTCTTATGGTTGTGGCCTGTTATCTATTTCTTGCATGAAGAGATATATTTCGTATCACACTGCACGTAGTGTGATATGAAAAAGTGATATGAAAACTGCTTGAATTTGATTGGCTTATTCAGGATCATGAGACGATATTATGACATTTCCATTGGCTATTAGTTAGGTCATTGATAACTTTCAAAGGTTAAGACGATGTACATTTCATCCATGTCAACTGACATACGTGATTTCTTCAATAATGTACAAAACACTCACACTTTTTCACCTGGAAATCTTCTTTTTGTCAAATTTTATTACATTCTGAAGCATACAAAAAGTTTTAAAATGTATGATGTTAAAGTTTGACTACAGAAAAGGACATATAACATCATACTGTTATGTGCAAAAGACTAGATCAACGATTCACTGTATTTTTAATTTAACACAACAAGAGTGTTGACCATAAGAGACATAGGTTGAGAATTTGATATTGCTTGACATCAACTCTCTTTATTTAATTTTAAATAGAAATAATAAACTCGCTGAAGGCTCGTTTATTATTATATTGAAATTAAATAGTTGATAAGTGATATCCAGTTATCACTCATCATGAAACCTATAATTCCATCATCTAAGTGCACAATTATGATATTGTCATCGAAAAAATATGCTTAAACTTGTTGAGGCCTTTTTTAGTCAGGTATTTTTATTATTTTTCATCTAATGATTGTAAAAATTATGAAACTTAAATTTCATAGAAATAAAGAGCCAACATTGACCCTCAATGAACCTAATCCTTTAAGTCTGATAATTACTTGATGTTCTGTTCTTCAGTTCAGTAGCCCTATCCAATAATCTTCTACTGTCTCTCAATGACTTCTCCACTTCATTTTTTATATCATCTACACCAGCCTGTAATACACATGTATGTATTCTCATACTAGTCAATTTTAAAGAAAATATTTATGCATTAAATACTGTATAGAAAATATCTGCTTAATATATCCAGTATAATAGAAGTCCATAATTTACTTAAAGAAACTAACTAACAAATGGATGGGAAGATGGATGCCCCATTTCTATATACCCCACACTTCAGTAAATGGGAGTATAAAAAAGTATAACAAGAGTGCACACACTGAAATGTCTGGTCTGCTTTACTGACCATTGATTTTAAGTTGAAAGTCTTAATGTTAAAGATTTTACTATAAGTATCATATAAACTTTACATTTTTAAATATCCATGGCAATGAGTTCAAGGTCAGATAAATCCTGTCAGACAAATTACAACTATTCAATATACCAAATATAGTTGACCTATTGCTTATGGTAAATGAAAAACAGACCAAAACATGGTAAATGAAAAACAGACCAAAACACAAAAACTTAACATTGACCAATGAACCTTGAAATTGAGGTCAAGGTCAAGGTTAGATGATACCTGACAGACAGACATGTACACCTTACAATCTTTCCATACACCAAATATACTTGAACTATTGCTTATGGTAAATGAAAAACAGACCAAAACACAAAAATTTAACATTGACCAATGAACCATGAACATGAGGTCAAGGTCAGATGGAACCTGCCAGACTGACATGTGTCCCTTACAATCATTCCGTGCACCACATATAGTTGACGTACTGCCTATAGTATCTGAGAAACGGACCTAATCATGTAACTTTAACCTTGATCACTGATCCATTATATGAGGTTGAGGTCAGGTGAGCTCTGTCTGATGGACATATAGACATTGCAAGGAACCCATATACCAAATATAGTTATCCTATTACTCATAATAAGTGAGAAATTCACATGACAAAAAAAATATAATTTTTTGTCACGCAGTTACTGAACCATGAAAATGAGGTCAAAGACAATGGACATATGACAGATGGAAATTTTGTAACATAAAGTATCTGCATACAAGGTATGAAGCATCCAGGTCATCTACCTTCTGAAATATAAAGCTTTATACAAATAGTTTACACTGCCACCGCTGACATAGGTAATAACCCGTCTCCCATAATGTGATTTTCATTGCAGGCAAGACAAAAACCAACTCCATCTATGCAAAGTATGAAAATATTCTATAAAATGTAAATAAACTGTTAACACAGAGATATGTCTCGCATTTTTGTTTTTTGTTATTTTGATAATGCAAATGTTGAAATTAAAATAGCAATACTTTAACATGTTAAATTATGCAAATATTAAAAGTCAATGAACCATAACTGAAGGTATACCAAATATCATTGATTTAACATTAGTGGTTCATCTTAAACTGATCTAATCACAAACTAATACATATAAACTAAGCAAAAGTTTCAAAGTCAATAGACCATGACTGAGGGGTAAGGACCAAATATTTATTCTCCATGGAAATGAGATGTACTAATGCTTATACAACGGCATACCAATTATCATTGACCTACCACTAATGGTTCCCCTTAAAATGACCTAATCACAAACTAATACATGTAAACTAAGCAAATGTTTCAAAGTCAATAGAACATGACTGAGGAGGCGGGGCCAAATAATCTCCATGGAAATGAGATATGCCATTGCTTATACTTCTGCATACCAAATATCATTGACCTACCACTTGCGGTTCTCCATAAACTGACCTAAAAAGTTTCAAAGTCAATAGACCACGACTGAGGGGCGGGGCCAAATAATCTCCATGGAAATGAGATGTGCCAATACTAATACAACTGCATACCAAATATCATTGACCTACCACTAGTGGTTCACCATAAACTAGACCTAATCACAAACTAATACATTGTTGACGCTGATGCCACCGCCAGAAACAGCATACCTATGTCTCGCTTTTTGATTCTGTCAAGGCGAGACAAAAACTAAAAGTCTAGAGCCCGGAAACCAAGTTGATCTACTGAAATTGCAACAGAAACTTGATAAAATACTAGTCTGGTTCTTTATAAATTTGTTAATGGTGTTAATCTACCTACGATTTGTATAGTATCTTCAGCAGCTTTGAGGGCCTCTTTTGCTGCCTTTTCTGCCTCCTCAACAGCTTTGACAATAGTACTATACACTCTAGCTGCCTTCAAAGGAATTTCTGCATCAGCCTTTGTTTTCTCAAATGTCCTGAAGTTATATGTAAGCTTAACAAAAAGGTCATAAAAACTGCATCACCAAAAAATCAAACTATTTAATAGTACAGTTTTAAAAAATCAAAATACTTGCTAATCTTTAACAACATTAAAGCTATCTAATAAAATGTTATGTGATTAAAAGACCTCAATTTAATTTGAAGAACTGTAAGCAAGTTCTGCAATTTAGAATTATCATTTTATGAATAGCTTGTTCAGTAACATTAATGAACACTTTTCTAAGAATGATGTCTTGATCTGTAAGCTTTCAGCATAGTGCATTGTTTTGTATGCAAAATGAAGACATAACTTACTAAGAATTCTGCATAGACCAAATAATTAGATAAAATTCCATCTTACTTTTCTAAGTATTCTGCTTGATCCAATAACATTTCCGCATGCTTAATGGCCAGAGCAGTGTAATTTTCAATTTTAGGCAATTTTTCCCTATAATCTTCTATCCTCTGTTTTAATCTAGGAATGGCAATGTCTAATCTACTTGCTTCTCTTTCCAAGTTCTGAAAAAAAAAGACAATAGCTTAACTCTTACCATGCTGAATTATTTTCAGAAAATGTCTAATTTTCGTTTATTTGCAAACATATACAAATTACATGCAAATGAGCTTTACCCTGCTGCTGATGCATATTGATTCCTTTAAATCTAAGATAGGGGATCACAGGATGGGTGGTCAGGGTAAGGAGGCAGGGGTTGGTGGGTGGGAATTTGCCCCAAAGTTGGTCATCAGGTGCAAAAAGCATCAATTTTGACGATTTTTCATCCTTTTTCTTGATCAGGAAGACCAAGGGAAGCTGATATATCTTACTGTAGTCTGCATGTATAGTGGACCCCAGTTAACACATTCATCACAACAAAGCTTAGGTCGGAGTCAAACTGGTTTTGGTACAGCAGTCTAAAGAAGGTCATTTGCACCAAAAATCTGGAATTTCTAGATTTTTCCCGATTTTTGGCTTCAACTGGACCTGCAACCAGAAGTAGTCGTTCACTAAGTGGATTTCAATAATAAACACGATCAGTAGTTATATTCTCGACAGGTTTACACTATTTTTGAAAGTTTTCAGCCTCTAAACTGCGTGTGTCTGACACCGAAGGGAAGCCCACCCCTCCATAAAAAAACAGTTTTATCCGATTTCAATTTTTAAGTTCGTATTTGAGCTCAAAATGCACCTTAAACATGAGAAACTTGATAATAAATAGCCTCAAGTTGAGGAAACATGCATCAACTTCGAAATTTACGACATAAAGTTGAATTCTGAATCAATATTTTTCCTTCAATAAATGAGATACATTTAATATGAATCTAAATATGCCTGATAATAAATAGTTTCAATAAAAAAACCATGCATACTGAAACATCTTTTTATCCAGTTACCAATTTCGATTTTATTAAAGAACTGCCCTGCTGACCTTGGTTCATTCATGGAAAATGGGTCATAGGACATTGTGATGTGACAACATTTGCATTGTAATGTAAAAACAATTTCGGGATAAAGCACCAATTGGAAGACCATGTATATTAAAACATGTTCATTTTTTCTTCCAATCTTTTTTTTTTAAATCTGTATGACTAAGACTTACTTTAATGTTGTTTCTGGTGTGATTTAGAGCTGCCCATGACATTATATTCAGTGAATGACCTTTACCTAAAGCTACAGTAGTCCTATCTCCATGGATTTCTATATCATATATAGTGTCCTGAAATTACATTTTAATCAATTTGTACTAATTAAAAAGTCATTTGATAAACATATTTTTTCATGTAAAATATGATTTTTATGAGTATATTTACAAAAAATACCCATAGTATTGTACATTTGTTTATGGTCATTTAAAAAAACTTAATGTTAGTTCAAATTTTTTCATCCTGCAATGAACCTTTTTACTATACAAATAAATATATATAGATAACTTCTGTTGTCATGCATTCTTTTCAAGTATATTCTTCTAGTTCCCTTTTAGTATCACAAACTAAATCTACAGAATAGTGGGTTGTCTCTTCGCAAAGCAGATGAGAGAGGTAGACCTTTTTATCTTTATTGGCAGAAATAAAATGCTCCGCAGGGCGCAGCTTGATACGACCGCAGAGGTCGAACCCTGAATAGTTGGGGCAAGTATGGACACAACATTCAAGCTTGATACAGCTCTGAATTTGGATTGTGATTAAATATTTGACACAGCATAGGTTTCTGACACAGAATGAATGTGGTCTAAGAACTTAAAAATTTTAAATTGACATTCACCTCTTATGGTCCAATATCCAAAATCTAAATACATGGTTAGATTCAGCATATCAAAGAACCCCAAGAGTTCAATTTTGATGAAATCAAACAAAGTTTAATTTTGGACCCTTTTGACCTCAATGTGGACAAAGTTGATAATGGGGCCCAAAATCAAAAATCTAAATACATGGTTAGATTCAGCATATCAAAGAACCCCATATATTCAATTTTGTTGAAATCAAACAAAGTTTAATTTTGGACCCGATTTGGACCAACTTGAAAACTGGGCCCATAATCAAAAATCTAAATACATGTTTAGATTTAGCATATCAAAGAACCCTAAGAATTCAATTTTGTTAAAATCAAACTAAGTTTAATTTTGGACCCGTTGGACCTTAATGTAGACCAATTTGAAAACGGGACCAAAAATTAAGAATCTAAATACACGGTTAGATTCGCATATCAAAGAACCCCAATAATTCAATTTTGATGAAATCAAACAAAGTTTAATTTTGGACCCTTTGACCTCAATGTGGACAAAGTTGATAACGGGCCCAAAATCAAAAATCTAAATACATGGTTAGATTCAGCATATCAAAGCACCCCATATATTCAATTTTGTTGAAATCAAACAAAGTTTAATTTTGGACCCGATTTGGACCAACTTGAAAACTGGGCCCATTATCAAAAATCTAAATACATGTTTAGATTCAGCATATCAAAGAACCCTAAGAATTCAATTTTGTTAAAATCAAACTAAGTTTAATTTTGGACCCTTTGGACCTTAATGTAGACCAATTTGAAAACGGGACCAAAATTAAGAATCTAAATACACAGTTAGATTTAGCATATCAAAGAACCCCAATAATTCAATTTTGATGAAATCAAACAAAGTTTAATTTTGGACCCTTTGGACCTCAATGTGGACCAATTTAAAACGGGGCCCAAAATCCAAAAACTTAATACACGGTTAGATTCAGCATATTAAAGAACCCCAAGAGGTCAAGAATAAAACCCCATTGAAATTGGTCAAGAAATAAGCAATTTATACAAAGTATCTTCTTTTGCACAATACTGTAATTGAATATTTCTTGGAATTGGGCAATACTGTGCAATTGAATATTTCTTGCTATTGCGCAATACTGTACAATTGACAATTTCTTGCTATTGCGCAATATTGTGCTATTGGATATTTCTTGCTATTGCGCAATACTGTGCAATTGAAGATTTCTTGCTATTGCGCAATACTGTGCAATTGAAAATTTCTTGCTATTGCACAATACTTATTATATAATAATTTACACATCCTGTTTGGTGTGTATCTCCTGCCATATCATTATTATTTGCTTTTAAATATAAATCAGAAATAACCAACTTAAAATGGAAAATTTTAAAGAAAAAAGAAAAATCCCCCACCAAATTTTTGAACCCCTTATGATTCATCACCCCAAACTCAATCCCAGCCTTCCCTTTGAGGTATGGTACCTTGCAGTACAATTTCAGAGAGATCCATACACTTGAACACAAGTTATTGTCTGAAACTAGAAAATGCTTATTTTGGCCCCTAATTCCTAAACGTTTCAGGCAATTACCCCAAACTCAATTCCAGCTTTCCTTTGTGATATGGAACCTTGTAGTACAATTTCAGAAAGATCCATACACTTACACACAAGTTATTGTCATGAAACTAGAAAATGCTTGTTTTTGCCCTTTTTGGCCCCTAATTCCTAAAATTTTGAGGCAATTACCCCAAAAATCAATCCCAGCATTCCTTTGTGATATGGAACCTTGTGGTACAAAGTCAGAGAGATCCATACACTAACACACAAGTTATGTGGAAGTTACAAAATGCTTATTTTGGCCCTTTTGGCCCCTAATTCCTTAACTGTTGGTACCATAACCCCAAAATCAATCCCAACCTTCCTTTTGTGATATTGAACCTTATGGTAAAATTTCATAGAGATCCATTTACTTAAACTAAAGTTAGAGTGCGAAACCAATGCGTCTTCGGACGACGACGACGACGACGACGCCAACGTCATACCAATATACGACCACAAAATTTTTTTGCCGTCGTATAAAAATGGATGCAGAAGGCATTTGTTCCCAAAATTCAACAATCCATAATGTAATTAAGTACCTTTCTATAGTTGTCAGTGGCAGCATTTTTTTGCTCAGAGTCAAATACTAAATGAAACTATTGACATCCAGCTCTTTCTTAATTTCACTTTAATTGTTTTTGTCTAAATCAATTGCTTGTATGAAATCTTTGTAAGATTGATTATTTCAATTTTCTAAGCAACCAAAATTGATTTAAAACCTTTTAAATGTATGGACACAAGTTTCTCAAATTGCATAAAAATTCTGTATGCAAAACAATTATTTGACAAAATATGAAACCACATTTCCATTTTATTCTATAATTGAAAATATGATGAAATCAACAATAATGACACCTAAAAAAGGATGCAGACTTTTTTGATTTCATCTAGCCCTATCATTAAACATTTCAATACCTTTTTGCAGGAGCTGCATATCAAGTAATTAATTTTAAGTGACAAGGCTTAAAATTTAGGCTTTATATAAATTTCCCAAGAAATCAATAAATAATTTGAGATTTTGTGACATCTAACCCCAAAATATTTTATTGATACTTCTAAACCGTCAAAAATCTCCCTTTGTGAAAGTAAAACTATTAAAAAGTCTGTGATATCCTGTAAATAGGTTCACAGCAAGGTATCAATTGTGGAATGACAAACTACCTGTAACTGTTTCAAGTCATAAGCAAGATTATAGTTAATGGTGTCAGCTTCTAGAGCTTTGTCTTTAGACTTCTGAGACTGGTCCTGAAGGTCAAGCAGACGACTTATGATGTCATCAAGTTTCTTTTTCACTTCTACTGTTCCATTTATCAGTTTATATTTCATTTTCAGTATCTCTTCTGATAATTTTTCTGCTAACCTTAAAAAAGAATTCAGAAATTTTGTTAATAAAATAACAAAAACTAATATTGAAAATAACTACATTGTTAGTGCTTAAAATATGAAATCATAATCTTATTGCTCTTAGTTACAGAAATATGTTGTAACACAGTACAAATTTTATACTGCAACTAGTTGTGTTTATTTCCTAAATATAGTAACACAGCTATATTTTGTGCAATGTCAATTTCATCATGGATCACTTTTTCCACAATCAGGGGTTCATTAAGGGATGAAAATAAGTTTGAAATTTGTGTTAAATAGCTATCAATATATTAATTTAAGTTGCAGTATAAAAACAATATTAGGTCAATGTCAAAAAAATATAAACTTTTTTGTATTTTGCACATAACTCTCCCTTCCCCAGTTTCTCAGCCTCATACAAAAAAGTTTATATTTTACCTACATCATAAGAAATAAAATATGATACCAACGGGCAATCAAAAGTCGCAATTCAAAGAAGGAAGCCACTGTAATGACAAAAAAAATTAAAAGACAAACAATGGTTCACAATACATCACACAGAAAACTAAACTGATAAACAAAACATCCTGTACACAGTGAGGTTGTGGATGTTTGATTCAAGACATTTTCAATCTCACACATCACATATAACCCTAGCAAGCATTATAAAAATAATGAGAAGTGGTATGATTGCCAATGATACAAGTATCCACCAAAGTTAAAATAAAGTGGATGTAAGCAGTTATAGGCAACCGTACGGCCTTCAACAATTAGAAAAACCCATACCGTATAGTTGGCTATAAAAGGCCCCGACTTGAAAAATATGAAACAATTCAAATGAGAAAACTAACAGCCTAGTTTATGATGAACAAATATGACAGACATGAACCTATGACAAACATTTATCTCTGCACTTAAATTTCCTCTCAAGTTTTTCTACTTAAAAATTGAATAAGCACATCTTCGTTAACACTAAATTGGCTTTCCACAAGCATAAAATTGTCATAAATGTCTGTCTTCCCACCATTGCAATGACAAAATTCAATGCTTTTTATTAAATTCCTAGTTGTATTTTGTCTTGATATAGTAAACAAGCTGTCACACATACATAATTCAGAATAATGAATCATATATCACTTTAAAAGTCTTAACTATCGTGACAATAGTTTTGTGTTGAATGATAAAACAATGAAGAAGTCAGTACACAATACTTGCTGATATTGTTTTGTCTTAACACATAGATAGCAGAAAATAAACCTACATGCTTTCATTGAATGCTTCAGATATTTTCATCGAAAAGTTTCTTTGTTCTATCTCCTTCATAATTTCCTTGGCTTCCTCTAAAGCAGCAGTGATGTTAAGCCCACTTTCATTGTGGTATAAGTTCTTTACTATATCTTCTAACTTTCCTAATTCATCTAAAAATATAAAAACACAATATACATTGAAACCTGTCTATACCAAATCTTGTGCTAACTGGAAGTTTTTCAAAAACTTAACTGTTGTATCAGGATATGTAAGTAATATTCTTACGTAATTTGACCTGTGAAAGTTGAACATTTGTTAAACCTGAGCAAACCTTAAAAATCAATTCAGAACAGATTACGCAAGTTTTGTTGTATAATTTCATGAATTACAGAATTACTTCTGAGTGCAAGCTTTTCAAAATAACTGATCTGATCTTTTTAGAATTTTGGTTTTTCAATTATTAATTGCTCATACTTCATATACTATACAAGATTTAGTGTTTTTATCTATTTGTAATGACTGTTAGTCTCATGCTGGTTTAATGCATTACAATATTTGAGATTAAGCAGTTTCATTTGATTTAACTTGAAAGAAATCCATACCACTTTACTATTTTTATAGAGTCTTAAAGTATAACACAGCATTTTAAAATCTTGCACATATGAAACAAAATACCTTTCAAATCCTGTAACATGTTCTCTATGCTGTCAGCCAATGCTGTACCATTCTTCTTCAGAATATTGGCATCTGTTTCTATATTCTCTGCTTTGGTTAGGGCTCTCATTGACTGCAATATAAATTCATTTTTATACAATAAATAGACATTATTACAACTGTAAATAGTATGATTAATAATGGATAGATGCTACTAGAATGTGTAAGTTTTTTGAATGACAGAAAGTTTTGTTACTGCAAACTACGGTGAATGCAAACTATTAGCAACAACTGTACTTACTATCAAGTAATAGAACACTTTTTCAGAAATAATTTGGAAACCCCACCCCAAAATAAAGAATTTTAATGTTGAAAAAACATCCCACTGAAAGTATAATAATGTTTTTAAAACAAAGATCACTTACCAAAAACTATTGTGTGATACTATCTCTAACAACTTCTTAATATTACCTCTACATCTTTTGTATCAATTTGTTACTTAATATTAAAATTGTCATAATTAATTGTCTTAATAAATCTTATTGTAAATAAATCTTTTCAATAAAAGTTCATATCACTACCAGCTATTAAAACTTCCTACACCACTTCTAATATTAGACTTACTCTAGCCATGAGTTGGTCAGCTATTAAAACTTCCTACACCACTTCTAATATTAGACTTACTCTAGCCATGAGTTTGTCAGCTATTAAAACTTCCTACACCACTTCTAATATTAGACTTACTCTAGCCATGAGTTTGTCAGCTATTAAAACTTTCTACACCACTTCTAATATTAGACTTACTCTAGCCATGAGTTTGTCAGCCATTAAAACTTCCTACACCACTTCTAATATTAGACTTACTCTAGCCATGAGTTTGTCAGCTATTAAAACTTCCTACACCACTTCTAATATTAGACTTACTCTAGCCATGAGTTTGTCAGCTATTAAAACTTCCTACACCACTTCTAATATTAGACTTACTCTAGCCATGAGTTTGTCAGCCATTTCTTGAACTTCTTTGGTCCGATTCTCTATAAGTAATATTTCAGAAAACTCCATTTTATCAAGCATTTCCCGAAGTTCTTTGGTTTCATTGTGAATTCTCAGTAATCTATTCCATGGAGCAGGAATTATACCCGTAATATTGACAGTGGATATATTTCTCTCTAATCTGTCTAGTTCTGCCATTAAATCTCTGGTACATCCCTCATCACACGCTGAAAAACAAAGTTTTATCCTGAACAACACAAAATATTGTTTCATACATTATTTTTTAATATTTTTATATTTGTTTATACATAGCAGAACAATTTAATCATCCAAATAGACAATGAAAAGATACAGAAATACAACATTAGTTTGACTTATGTTTTTGCAAAATTTAGTATAACAAAAACTAACCATTTTTCCATCACATTATTTTGATTTTGTGTACTATAATTAGAATCTGATTCTAACAAAAATTAAACTTGAATGTTTGACTTTAAAGAAATGATAAAAAACAGCTAAAAACTTTATCATTTAGTGTGATTATAACAAAATAATGCAATATAAATATAAATGGACACTTACAAATGCAAACACCATTTTCTACTGCATATCTTGGCTGGCACTGATTACATTTGTGACCAGAAATTCCTGGCAGACAAACACATATTCCCCTACTGTCACAGCGAGAGGATACAGATCCCGCTAGGTTACAGCTACAAGGCTTACAACTTCCATCTAATCTCCTGGGGTTACCATAATATCCGTCTGCACAACTGAAAGTATTTGAAAGTACAAAGTATTTAATAAAATTATATAAATAACATATCAAATACTTCTAAAAAAGGGTATTTTACTCTAACATATGGTTGGTCTCTCCAGAAATATATATCAGATACTTCCAAAAAGACCAATTAACCCTAGCAGAAGGCTGGTCATTTTAGAATATGTTTAGGTATTGGTGAACAATTTTGTTAAAATAAAACACATTGAGGCAACTTTCCTTTTTAATTGAGTCCCAACTTAGCAATTTTTGACACATCTGACTTTTTCAACCCTTGATAAAATAAAATCTATTAACCATATGAAAGGAAAACTGGTTAACAAATGTGTGCTAATGCTGTCAGTTTTAACATACCTTTCACATCTCCTTCCAACATATCCCTCAGAACAATTTGTACACACTAGCTGTCCACTAGTCACTTCACAGGAGGGACTGAAACTACACAAAATCAAGGACTATTGAGTATAGGAATACAATTATTACAAATACTACAATCTATTAGAGCTATTTATGTGCAATGTTGTCTTTCATTGCCTTAGCAATGTGGATAATTAGAATGTAAATATAATGTCTTTCATTCAAATGAATGAATATAAAGAGTCTTCATAAGTTTAAAAACAACAGTTATCTTATATCTGTTCACATTTAATGTAATTCTACATGTATGTAATTCAGAAAAGGTTAACATATTACAAATTTATTGTTTTTCATACATGCTACAAATCATCTGTTTTTTGTCACAAACACCCATATTAAAGTGGTAGGTTCAATAAGGCCCTAAAATAGCCTCAATCCTAGCTTAAATTTGAAATTAGGATTTACTGACCAATTTCACAAGGAATCATAACTAATACATTGACTAGATAGGAAATAATTCTTTTTGTTGAAAATTTATGTTCTTGCGTACTATTCATGATGTCACAAATAGCACTCATTTTGATTTTCCATGAAACTTTGATGAAAACTTTCATTGATTTTTTGGATAGGAAACATAGAGCACATGTGTGAGGGTGGTAATGGGGGTACCATCATGACAAATAACGGTAAAAATTCTTGCCAAATGACGTTAACGGTAATTTTTGGTGCATGACGATAAAATACACACTTTCTTTTAGACGATAAAAAATTGACTGATTTTGACGAATTTTTTTCCAGAAATAACGGTAACGATAATTATTTGAGACCTCTGACGAATCAAGATAAGAATATTTTGAATATTCACGGTAAAATTTAAACCAATTTGACGCTAACGGTAGCCGAAAATGACCGTTTGACGCCTGACGGTAAAGGGCATTCCTACCCTCATGCGTGGACAAAAAAGATCTTTTGACATAATGTTCGTTATGACATTTTACATATCTGACTTGCATATTTAGTTTGTTGTCGCCTGTGCTCTATGTTTCCTAGTCCTTAATTTGGTTGAAATCCAGACGATTTTGTCTAATTTTGCAAAAATTTGTTTTTAACACAATTTGAGATGTAAAAATCAATGCTTTAAAATAAAACTTGGACAAAAATAGTTCTATTTAACTTTCTCACATGTCTTTTCATCAACTTAAAACATTTTTTATCTTGAAACATTGAACTTAATAATCTGGGCCAAATATAGCCCTTACTGAACTTACTCCTTTACTTGTGAACCCAAGTCCTAAGTTGATGAACTGACTGAATAAAAAAAAGACCATGCTAAAAGGTGAATTGTTTAATTTATCTATAAATGAAGCCTGACTTAATACGACTAATAGAACATATCTGTAATTAATTGTAACTATCTTAATGAAGATCTATTTTTTTTCCTTGGCACCAAAGGGGTATAAGTTTATAGTTCTATATTTTCAACATGGTAATAAATACTTTGTACATCTTACTTGTTATTTATATGAGGACAAGCACATGGTTGACAGTCTGATGATGTTCCTCTTGTGGCATCACCATAGTAACCAGGGGCACAAAATTCACAGAACCTACCAACAGTACCATGTTCACAATTCTGAAAAATAATTATGTGTAACAAACTGTTTTTATTAAAATTTACTATTTTTTAAATTATGAAGCAAATCTATATGAAAAGATTATGTAAAATGTACAAATCTGGTGTCCAATTTCAATCAAACTTACTTTTAAATGGCTTAATTATACATATGCATAAATTATCAACTACTACACAGTCTATATTTTCATTTTAACTCTTTAAAATTTCTATAAGTGTACAAGAATTTGATCATAAAAGGGTTTAATACTACAGTCAAACCTATATATTATGGTCACTCTCTGGACCAGAGAATGATGACCTTTTATGAGATTTGTCTTTGGGAATTAAGGTTCAAAATGCATAGGTATTACTACAGCAGGACAAGAAGAGGGAACTCTGCCAAGACAGGTTTTAGCTTAATAGAGGTGACATATTCTAGCAGGTATGACTGTATTACCATGGATGTCAAAAGGTTATTAGGATATGACACTATAGCATACCTGACACTGTCCTGTTTCCTTATCACATGTTAAGGCGTGCCCATGACAGTCACATGGTTCTACTCCACCAATAACTACAAGAGGATCTGAAATCTCTCCAGTGGTATTAAATCGTATCCTATAGTACCCTTCAGATGGATCTTGACAAGACAATCCAGAGTATTTCGATGGACACTGGCAGGATTCTATACCATGGGCTGTTTTCCCTGAGGAAATACCTGTGGCTGAAACTGCTACATCTAGTTTCACAGATGAAAGTCTATCAATAAATAAGACAAATGGTTAAAATTACACTAAAAGATAGATCTGGAATCTCATCAATTGTTGACGCTTTACTTTTTCATTGCATATTGACAATTTTGGTGTTTATTGATATCATTCCCAACTTCTGAAGACTGGAGTTGATTAACAGCTTGTCATAAAGTCTGTTAACTTGTAAAAGCCTGTATGGTGACCTGTACATGTGTATTGGGAGTATTAGCTTGTTAAAGCCTGTATGGTGACCTGTACATGTGTTTTTGGAGTATTAGCTTGTTAAAGTATGTATGGTGACCTGTACATGTGTATTGGGAGTATTAGCTTGTTAAAGCCTGTATGGTGACCTGTACATGTGTATTGAGAGTATTAGCTTGTTAAAGCCTGTATGGTGACCTGTACATGTGTATTGGGAGTATTAGCTTGTAAAAGCCTGTATGGTGACCTGTACATGTGTATTGGGAGTATTAGCTTGTAAAAGCCTGTATGGTGACCTGTACATGTGTATTGGGAGTATAAGCTTGTAAGAGCTTGTATGGTGACCTGTACATGTGTATTGAGAGTATTAGCTTGTTAAAGCCTGTATGGTGACCTGTACATGTGTATTGGGAATATTAGCTTGTTAAAGCCTGTATGGGACCTGTACATGTGTATTGGGAATATTAGCTTGTTAAAGCCTGCATGTATGGTGACCTGTACATGTGTATTGGGAGTATTAGCTTGTTAAAGCCTGTATGGTGACCTGTACATGTGTATTGGGATTATTAGCTTGTAAAAGCCTGTATGGTGACCTGTACATGTGTATTATTAGCTTGTTAGCCTGTATGGTGACCTATTAGCTTATTAGTTAAAGCCTGTATGGTGACCTGTACATGTGTATTGAGAGTATTAGCTTGTTAAAATCTGTATGGTGACCTGTACATGTGTATTGGGAGTATTAGTTTGTTAAAGCCTGTATGGTGACCTGTACATGTGTATTGGGAGTATTAGCTTGTTAAAGCCTGTATGGCGACCTGTACATGTGTATTGGGAGTATTAGCTTGTTAAAGCCTGTATGGTGAACTGTACATGTGTATTGGGATTATTAGCTTGTAAAAGCCTGTATGGTGACCTGTACATGTGTATTGGGAGTATTAGCTTGTTAAAGCCTGTATGGTGACCTGTACATGTGTATTGAGAGTATTAGCTTGTAATAGCCTGTATGGTGACCTGTTCATGTGTATTGGGAGTATTAGCTTGTTAAAGCCTGTATGGCGACCTGTACATGTGTATTGGGAGTATTAGCTTGTTAAAGCCTGTATGGTGACCTGTACATGTGTATTGGGAGTACTAGCTTGTTAAAGCCTGGATGTTTTTGGTTAACTTTTGTTCTGCGCCTACTATCTTGTTGATGTTTATCCTTCCTCTCTTTTTATTCATCATCCTGAATATGCATGAAATACTTCCAACTGGACGTTATAAATCAAACAAAATTCAATTTACCATTTTTATCTTTTTATCAATAAGAATAAGTTGCACATTTTCAATCTATATACAAATATTAAGGCTCTATGAGAAGTTGATAACACAGAACAAGTACTCTCTTTCCTTACACCTGTAAGTCCCCTAATCCGCAAACATACATTAAACATACTATCAGCAGAAGGATTTGTACTTTATGCAATTTATGCAATCCTACCAATAGCAATTTCTATGTTAGAAAATACTTACGATAATGACTGAATATTTCTATTATGACTTGCAAGAAGTAAAATGTCTGTCACATTTTGTAAAACAACCATAACTAATTTCCTTGTAGCTGTACCTTCAAAACCCAATACCTTCCAATAACTCTAAAAAAAACAAGAAGATGAACAGTAATAAAGTATTTTGTACATTTTAAAATTCTTTTGTAAAATTTTTCAAGAATATTTCACACATTTTAAGTTTAAGCATTGCAGATACATTAATCGAGCACTTCCTTCTTTTTCTGTGATTTATTTATTAAAAAATTAAGACCATAAAATAATCAACTGGTAGCCTATAAATAAGACATTACCTCATGTAGTTTTACTCTATGTGTTTGTCCAGTAGTACCAGTGTGTATTAACTGGAACCCATTACCAACTATAACAATTTGTGGACTGATGGTAGATACTGTCTGTTGTGTACTGGAAACAGTGTAACTCAAATAGCCATTGTATGATAAAGTCTGTAAAATATGTTTAATAAAACATTTAAGATAGATTGGGTGTCTTTTTCTGAGTATCCCTTCTGGTCATGTTGCAAAAATACTATTTTGGTTTAAAAATATTTCAGGGGCTGCTCTGGCTCCCAAAAAGTTGGAGCCAGAAAAATCACCAGCTCCTATATTTTGTCGCCAGTTTTGAAAACTTTAGAACCAGCTAGAGTCTTTATTTAGTCTACCAAAATTTAAACAATGTTCAATTTAAATTTCTTATGCACTCAGCCTGCAATTTACATAATTTAATATGTAATACTAAGTAAGTTATTGCATAGGGTTTATATACATACAACAAAACAACATGTGTATTTTATCATGTTTATTTTCTTATGTCAGTATTTCATATGTAGAAGAATATAAATTAGCTTATGGTCTGTATATTCTACAAAATAGAGAAAATGTCTTTAAATTAAATTATAAAGTATAGAAAAAATGGGTGATTGAATGAAGAAAATAAAATAAGAGGTGTTTAAATTTACAGAATAGTGAAAATTTGTATTAAAAAAAGAATGCAGAAAAAGATGACAAAAGGCATCCTACCCATACTGCTACTAAGACCCTCTTTAACTCTTCCCATAACTCAAATGACCTAAACATGTAAATTCTAAAGCAAGAACTATGTAGAAATATCTTAGACATGTCTAAAGTAGGTATCTCAATGATTAGAAAAAGTAAAATTGAGTTATCTTTCTTTATTCGGGTGTGCTCCTTCTTTGGAGGATTATAAACAGTACGTAGAACAAGTCACAAGGTGAACAATGGCGGTCGGTTTTGTTATTTTCGTATCATAACTGAGGGCTGGGACTATTATACTAATACTAGTATAATAGTCCCAGCTGAGGGCAGTCAAAGACAAATTTCGTCTGAATTTGCTATTTTTTCAACGGGAAATAAGTAAAACGATATTTTTAACAAGTTGATTATGGTTTTTGATTTCCTGTCAGTTACGCTTTCTTCATACAACTACAGTAAACATTGCAAATTGTGGAGTCGTACGGTATGACCATTTCTTCAAAGACAAAATGCCGACTGACCAATTCTATTTGAATTAATTAATGTTGATGATCATTAATGACCCATCCGATAAATGGATTACCTGTAACAACAGATAATGACACCTGTTGTAACTGTTGATTAGCTTGGGGTCATAAACAAAGTCATAAACTTGTCGCCAGGTAAAAATTTTTACAACTTATTTTTTTTTAACTTTTACCAATTAAAATGAAGATCGATATTGTCAAGAAATGAAAATTTTACATAGGAAAATGTTGGCGCCAGAAATATCGCCAGCAGCCGTATTTTGTCGCCAGATGAAATAAAAAATCGCAAATTGCGACATTGGCGACGCACAGCGCGGTTCCTGTATTTTACCAAGTATCATTCAATATACAACAAAATCATCTAAAACTTGAAATTTAAAGATTAAACTACCAAAAAATTAAGTGTCCTTTAGTGTATTCAAATTTCAGAAAAAAATCCTTTTAAAATGAAGGGCAGATAATTATACTGAATTTGATAAGACAATATGTGTTTTGGGGATTTTTCAAGAAAATAAGGCTGTGACCCCCTATTTCTTATTTGATATTTAGGAAGTATTTACGAAAAGCAATTCTCAAGTTGAATTTAAACCAATTCTTTTGTTTAATGTTTCCTCAATAAGGAAAAATTCAATTTCCCTATATAACCCATATAAAATTAGTGTGATTTCGTTAATTGCAATGTATTTTAACGAAAAAACCAGGTCTATGACCCCCAGTTTATATATTGAAATTTGAAAGAACATTGACCCAAAAGTCTTTTACAGAAGTTTAAGAAAATTCTATCGTCAAACATATAGAATTTAGTGAAGAAAAAATGTCAGTCATAATACACCAATCTTGAGTTGTTTTTTATGAATGAGTTACACCAGTTGACCCAAGCAACAGGTGTTAATGATGTCATTGAACAATCAGTTCTTACTGTGACAAAATAACAGAAGCATTGTGACATCCGAAATATATGAAAAAGTGAATGAATTCGAAAGTTGTCTATACTGTGCAATTGCATATGTATAATATGCTAAGAATGAAATAAGAATTGTAATAATTTTATTTGTTTCCAGGGTAAGTGGCCAAAGGTCAAATACTCAACTTTAAGAAAGAGCATAAAGCTGTTTGGTAGAGTCCTTGTAATCTACAAATTTCCCATTTTCATATGGGGGTCATTGGTTCTTTTTGTAGTTAATTTAAACTAGAAAATGATGAACATAGTTATAAATTTAATTCATAATATTCAGAAACCCAATCCAAAATAAATGGAGAATGTGTCCAATGGACACAGATGATGCCCCTGCTTGCATATAACGTTATAAAGAGGCATAACTCAAGAACAGTAAAAGTGACACCACCCAAATTCGAACTTGGTCTGAGTTTTGTGGTAATAAGCATTGTGTATAAGTTTAATAACATTTGGTTGAGGCAATCGTAAGTTTGAGAACGGAAACGAAAAATTCAATAATTTTTCCAAATTTGAACTTGATCTGTGTTTTGTGGTAATAACCTTTGTGAACAAGTTTCATAACATTTGGTTGAGGCAGACTAAAGTTAGAGAACGGAAACCAATTTTGGGATGTTCAGACGGACAAACAGATGGACAAGGGTAGCACTTTATGCCCCCTCCTTTGACGACGGGGGCATAAAAATGGAGTTGTTAGATTATATTTACAACTCACCTTATCCCCAAGTGGTTCCTTTGCCAAACTCCAGTACAAAGCATCATCAGGCAATCTAGCAGGAAGTGAATTACCAGGAGGGATGACATTGTATACTTTATACTTCCTGGATATAACAGTTGATACTCTGTTATCCACAAATACAGATCTGTCTGGAAAGGTCATCTGTAATAATATAGTCTCTTATTAAATGCATACTCAGAAATTTCAAAACATGAATATATCTATGATCTTTTCAAGTAGTCGAGATGGCACTGTTTTCACATTTGTTTTCCTGCATTTTTTTAATCTCAGAACTAGTAGATGGTTAAAAATCAGTGCCGACTTAAAAAATTCAATACCTGTTAATTCATTTCATTTACTTTCTACTTGTAAGTACATAGCTACAGTAAGATATTTTTCATCTGAAAGACCCCTAAAAAAATTGAATCAAATTGGAGGATCTAATTTTTATCCCCATCATGAAATGTCATAATAGTTTAGTCTAGAATGCAGCCTAAAATTGTACAGAAACTACACTTCTATACATGGTTTACATTAAAAAAAAACAAAGCCAAATTGCCAAACAGCCTATTAACAGAAATACATAACATGTCTTACACTGTACAAATAGAAGTCAGGAAAAATGAAACATCGACAAACAAAATACATCAATATACAGCAAGAAAATATTGTTACTGTGCAAATAAGCCAAGCAAATATTTTTAAATACCTTTATGTTTTTACTTAAATATTTGTATTTACAAAATATATAACTCTAAATGTAGAAATTTATAAATAATACTTCACTTCACTCACCTGTGACCAAATATAATTAGACTGTCGACACTGTGAAGATCTACCAAAACAGAAACAGTCTGTACAGCCATAAGGATTCTCTGCATCAAAACTAAAGGTATTAGGTTTACACCGGGAACAATCTTTTCCTTCTACATTTTTCTGTAAAATAAAAAAAACCATGTAGATCACAATAGAGCCTTCTTACATAAAAACATATGTATTTTTTATTGTTGATGAATATGACTTGTCAAGCCAGTGCTAGCTCTATGACAAATAAAAAATACTATAGATTGAAAAACATTAAAAGGATTATAATATTAATAATAATAATAATAATAAATTCTTTATTTAAAGAGGGTAAACACAGTTAGTTACAAGTACTAATCTTCCCTGAGGCCCTCATATACAATACATGTAAAAATAATAATAAGAGAAAAAGCAAACATACAACATATTAACACAATCGATAGTCATGATAGTTCAATGTACATGTACCATAATTAGAACATATAAAACAGTTACAGATTGCATGTAGTAAATAGATATTATATATAAATCAAAATCAAACATTCAAAAAAAAGAGTAATAGTTGCAATCATTTCAAGACTGAATATTGGGACTGTCTAAAGTATTGTTTTATAATTTGTTTAAAAGAAAAAGTGTTTTGCACTTTACGCATTTCATATAGTAGTCCGTTCCATAAAACTGATCCAGAATAAGCAAAAGATTTTTTAAACAGTTCAGTTTTTGGCTTAGGAACTATCAAATTACCTTGAGTGACACCCCTTAAAGCATAAGGATTATTAACAGATATAAGTTGAAACTTTTGAAGTAGGTACTGTGGTGCTTCTTTCCGCAAACATTTATATAGCAGTAAATATTTGTGGTATTTGATTCTGTTTTCTACTGTCATCCATCCAAGTTCTTTAAATAAGGGGCTGATGGGGATAAAGGCTCTGCATCAAGAATTAATCTTGCTGCTCTTTTTTGATTAACTTGGATTCCATGAGTAGATAAAACACAATAAACACAATTTTTATGTTACATTCTTCTTACACCTTCACTGCCCTGTGATTATATGTACACTAACCAACTGTATTCCAGCTTTTTAAGTTTTGTCATAATCACAGTATTCATCAAACACTAATTTTCCAATGACATAGCCATGTCATTTCATGGACACTGACGGGTGGTCAAGTATTTTCATGACAAGAGTAAACATTTCATGGACACTGACGGGTGGTCAAGTATTTTCATGACAAGAGTAAACATTTCATGGACACTGACGGGTGGTCAAGAGTAAACATTTAACACTCACTTTACACTGACACTGTCCTGTCCTTTCATCACAATTACACTGACCCTCGGTGTTACAACTGGACAAGTCAGTTCCATCAGCACTACATAAACATAATAAACATTGTGGATATCGGTAGAAACCATATAAACAACTGTCACACTTGTTCCCTGTGAAATCTGGCAGGCAGCGACATTTACCAGTGTTCAGGTTACACTGCTGACTAACTGATGATCCACTCATACAGCCACATGGCTGAAAATTAAAAAAAAATATTTTGATGTATAAAGAATTATTCAACAAATGAAAATATTTTTTGTCACTTTTTGAATTGCATTGGCTGAATATCAATTTCAATGAATAGTTCATTGGCAATATTTGATAAGTAAGTTCACCTTGTTATATATGGGCTCTATAAACTAATAGCTATTAGATTTTAATCTGTAAAGCATGAAAATGTAGGTCATTGTGACATACTATTTGTGCAAGACCATTATATACTCCCACAGCAGCATTCCTATACCAAGTCATATGATTATTGGGTAACTTGTCATATGAGAAGTGCACTCAAACTTGGACAGATAACTGATCACAACTACTATTTTTCAGCAGCCCTATATTTCTTGGTCTGATTTTTGTTTTCATCTAAACTGATAAATGTGTTTCAAGACTGTACATGCTAAGAAGTTTGCATATCATGTAAAAATATTTCTCTTCAAAGGATCATATTCCAAGTTGTTATACAATGGGTACAGGAGCCTCACCTTACACCCCTTAACAGGATCATAATCCCAGCTATTAGAAGCACATCTTTCACATTGCACACCTGTTGTGTATGGTGGACATACACATTCCCCAGTCAATGGATCACAGATATAACCTGGTTTGGTGCATGGTTGACATCCTAAAAGTAAATTTTAGTGAAATGTCATGTATAAAACAACTAAAACCAGACATATATATTTACTTATCAAGAATCAGAATGTCTGTTATTCTATTTTTTGAGTAGAATAACAGGTAACAAAAGTACTGGTCTACTGTAGTTGTAACATGTCACCTGTTTAATCAAAATGTAGACATTTTACAGAAGTATAATATTTTTTTAAATTTTTATATCAGTGAATAATCCTCATGATCATTCTCTTGTATGCTATTGCACAAATTATTTTAGCCTAGAGAGAAAACACAGTGTATAATGTGCTATTTGTTTTTAAAAAGTCAATTAATATTTACTTCTGCATCCATACTGAGAGTATCCAAAATATCCAGGTAGACATCTGTCACATTTCTGACCTCCAATACCAGGTCTACAAGGACATTTACCTGTCCTCCTGTCACACTGTCTATACCTAGAACCAACAGGGCTACAGTCACATGGCTTACATCCACCACCTAGTGGTAAACCCCAATGATTGTCCTAAAATTAAAAACAAGCACATTTCATTAAACAATATGAAATTTAAATAAATACCACAATAAATGATAAGAACTTTTCAGATCAAGAAATTGAACTCTGGTGGAAAGATGTCTCATTGGCAATCATACTACATTTCACGCAATAATTTTAAAGCTACATGTACATCCAATTATATAAATATATTAACTTCTGAAAACCGCAAAATTGCAGTATAATCTTATAATTTAAAAGTATTGGACCATGTTTTAAATCTGTATAACTGATTACCAAAAGCATTTTTATATCAATGATTTTCTTAAAAAATAAATTAAAGAAAGCAGATAAGAAGTAAGCATGCAATAAAGAAGGCTGATGGGACTATTACATCAAAGAAAGTCAAGATTAGAAAATGGTTTTTATCATTTCCCAAGAGCTAAAGACAATGCTAAGTTTTTAGACATTATCCAATCTCTTTAAAGTGTAAGTTAAAGAATGAGAATATGTCGTACCAGATCTTGTATTACTTGCAAGTTCTGTAAAAGTTTTGAAAAACTTACAACACTAAGGATGGCAAGATAACATATGAAAATAAGCTGAGAAAAATGTCAAAAAGTAAATCAGATGTTTATGCATATAGATATAAAATGCATATATTTTTGTAACTACATGTATAAATTTCCTAGCCACTAAGTAATATTTTTCCTGAAATTCATGCACTACATTATAAGGGTGAAGTCTGGTATATTTAGAACTAAAGAAACAAAGTGTTTAGAATGATATACAACCAAATATATTGGTAATCATTGAGAACACAGATCGTGATCAAAGTGAACCAATCAAATTAAAGAACAGATAAGTAACAAACTGACTTCATTTAGGAAACCAAGAACAGATAAAACTTCATCCAATGTTTTTATTATCAACAACAATCAACAAATGAAGAACATGAAATTATAGACAGCATCAGAAAACATATAAGTTAACCTGGGACTAATTCATCTATTATGGTCCCAGAGTAAACTAACCATAAATAACCTACCGTCCTAAATATATCATACACAATTTTTTGTTCAAAAAAAACATTTATTTTTTAACCATAACATTTTTGAATGAACAAAAAAACCCGAAAAATTCATATAACAAATGTATTTGAATAATATAAATGGCATCTTCTTTATAGATATACCTCAGTACAGAATTAAGCATAAGGAACAAGATTTTTCTGGAGAATCAAATGTCTGAACCTCTCAAGAATACCAAGCAAATTCATGAAGTGAAACATCAGAATTAAAGGTGAAAACTAGAACGTAGCTTTAACCAGAACCTTATTTCTCTTCAAACTATCAATTATCATCATATAAATTACAATGGACTCTATAAAATTCGCATTTCTTTTTCTTGTATCAATATCGAAAATGATAAGAACAGAAATCCATATTTCTGAAATGGTTTTGCAACAAGACTTTACATGGCTAATTATAATGTGTGGTGACTGATAACAACCCACCAAATCTGACAATAATACTTGTCAAAAAAAGAAAAAAAGAGAATCTATCTCTGGCAGTTCAAGAAGAAAAGAACTACTAGCAGAAAGGTTAATATTTGGGACAAGCATTGTACCTGACAACTGTCACATTTAGAACCAATAACATTGGGTAAACAGTTACAATAACCTGTGTTCATACTACACTGATATGTCTGGTTAGTTCCATCAGGGTCACACTTACAATCTGATGTAAAACATACAAGTTTAAATTGGCATCCAATGTCATCAATGTTTAAAATAAAGTAATTTAGAATCAAAAGTTTCACTTAAAAATTATCTGAAAATTTTGTGTTAAAAACAACCAAAATTCACATATTAAACATTACTAAAAATCTAGAGATGTTTTTCCTTAAAACTAATTTCCTGATTTAAACTTTTTCTCATCAAAACTTAATAGATTTTAAAGATATTGTATAAATTAATTCTGAAAATATATTTTGATGGAAAGACATACCAATACACCCTCTATAAGAAAATCCATAAAACCCTTCCTTGCATTTTTTACACTGAAGTCCTGTTACACCTATCTTACAAACACACTGCCCAGTATAGGGATCACACTGGTCCCCTGCTGAACCCTGATCATCACAATCACAGGGAGACAACCCTCTTCCATCTGACCAAATCCTTTCTGTAAATTTAATGAATTATCTAACACTCTTAATTACTTTACTTTATCTGTTAGATTGTTATCAATTAACTTGCATGTAAGAATCAATCAAATTAGATGCAAAATGCTTGTGAAATAAGATTACAAATAATAATGATGTTAAAGTTAGTTCAAACTGCTGTTATATATGTTAAGGGGTTAGTTACCAATGTTAGTTGTTATATTGTAAACATGTCTTTACTATGTTTATTGAACCTTGGTGTCTTTAACTTGAATTAGTGAAATAAACCTGGGTTTTCTGTGCTATATGTATTCTTGTGTTTAGAATAGCAAAAGTATATGTTTCCAAACAAAAGATTTAAAAGAACACTCCTCAGTAGTACTTATCCCCCTTCTCTCTTAAATAAACCTCTTGTCTGCTTAAATTGAATAAACTTTTAGATGTTCATAAGTGACTAATACCCAATTTCACACATCTTCTTTTTACATATTGGATCCCATTTTTTTTCTAACTAGTTCAAGCTAATGCTCTTCTTCAAAAACTAAATACAAACACCATAACCCATATCATTAATTGAAAGGTAATCTTAATAAGACTAATTATAGTATATATTTAAGATGTCATAGTTACCTGACATAGATCACACTTTCTTCCTCCAAAGTTTTCTTTACACTGACATTGACCTGTATAACGGTCACAAGACAAACCAGTGGACCCGTAATTGTCACAATCACATGCTGAAACGTAACAATATGTGTAATATGAAAATAAGAAATATTCCATAGTCTCTTAAAACTCTATCACAATTACACTTCTAAACAACTAACTAAGGATCTAAAAATTAAAATTCAGAAAGGGAACAATGTAATAATTTCAATGTTTTAATTATATATTGTCAACCCAAAACAAAAATGCAATATTTCAATGTTTTTTTAACACTACATTTAAACAATTTCATCATTATTTCAGTATTTGCAAATAAACACTTCTTTTACGAATGCCCCTGCTCAAGCTTTGCAATTTTCAAAGTTAAAAAGGGGCATAAATTCAGAACAGTAAATGACTGACTGCCCAAATTCAAACTCTGTCTGCATGTTGTTTTTCTTAGCATTGTGTTTGTGTTTCATAAAATTTGGATGAGAAAAACTTAAGTTAGAGTGCGGAAACTAAAAAATTTGCAATTTTCCAAGTTATAAAGGGGCATAACTCTAGAACGTTAAATGACTCACTGCCCTCTGTCTGCATGTTGTTGTTCTTAGCATTGTGTTTGAGTTTCATAAAATTTGCAAGAGGCAAACTAAAGTTAGAGTGCGGAAACGAAAATTGGATGGATGGAAAGACGGACAGATGAGAGGACGGAAAGACAGATGGAGGGAAGGTCAAGGGTAACACTTAATGCCTTCATTGCCTACAGCAGGGGCATAAAAAAAAAGAGTAAGCCATATAAACAGTCTCTTTCATGCCATAAGTTTCCTAGTGTATTGCTGAAATAAATTTAATGAACTGCATATCACAAATCAAATCTTTAGTCGTCATTTTAAGTTGACACAGAAACAAACTTTATATATGCCAAATGAGTGATATTTGGCATTGTTAAAAAGCCATCTTTAAGTCCTATCTAATTATTTCTGTGATGTGTAATTAGGTGTGAAAAATACATCAAATTCAGACACTGTAAACCAACTTATATCACAACATCATAAATAGAAAAATAATGTGAATATCTTCCCTTACATAAGTACATAAAGTAAATAAGAAAACTGCAAAAATAAATTGCTGCATATTCAACTAGAAATGGCTAATCATGAAATAAAGTATTTTTTTCAAAACTTATGCTGTATCAAGAATTTAACAATACCTGAGCAGTCCCCATTTACAGCTGTGCCGTAGAACCCAGCTTTACAGACACCACATCGGTCACCATCAGCATTATTCAAACATTTCAAACATCTTCCTGACATAGAATCACAACTGAAAGGGTCTCTCAAGTCAATGTTTCCATTACATTCACATGGTCGGCAATATCCTCCTGGTATCAACGGGTCACCATAGTAACCTGGACCACAACTATAATATTCATCAAATTTTCAAATATTAATTTAATTTTCAATAATCTTCAAATGTTACTTTCGATAACACAATATGTGCATCTATCTCATGTCTAAGAATACACAGAAAGTGCATGCATCAATTATAATCTGTATGAATTATACAAAATTCATCTCTTTAATTAAATTTCAGTTTCAAAAATATGCTCTTACTCTGAAAAATCTTGATTTAAATTTCAAAAAAGAACTTTCCTGACTGAAAAGCAATAAAGATTACTATAACCAAGGAGGTTATATGAGAAGGAGAGAGGACGAAGACGCTAATTACACATAAAATGTTACCGCCTTTTTGTAAGTGGGTGTTAATTTATTAAGATCGATTCGGTCGCAGAGGAGACTTTGTCCTAATTATGCACCCGATTAAGAACGGAGACACCAAGTTTTATAAACCAACTGAGATTTTACAAAGTAAGCCTGAGATCATGGCTCAGTTCTCGACAGTATATATATAGCCTTGCTTACGAAGTGAAGGTTTGGCCAGGATCCCAGCTATTTAAAATACACACCAAATGTTTTCTGTTGACGTATTTCAGTCATCATTTGATCATTGTCGATGATTTATCTATAAGCAATGCCTAAGTGTTGGAGCTCGAAAAAATTTGATCTAGAAATATTCTGTATCTGCAAGACGAACGACTTAACCGACCTGAATTGCTTCGTAAACGATGTATATATATGGAATTAAAATTTTGAATTTAAAACATAAAATATTTATAAAATGTGCAGGAAAATATCCGTTAATTAAAGAATAGACACGTTTTCCTGTCGCGGTAACTTTATTAACAAATGGACGATTTCCATTTTTTATAAATATTACAACCGTGCATGAGATTAAGAAGAAATCTACACATACCATGTGTGTTGTCGGAAAAACACATAGAGAAAAGTACCAATCTACATGCCTTGCAATCTTAGTATTAATGTACAAAATGCATGTGCTAATTTTCTGACATTTTACCGTCTTATAAAGCCAATGAAGTACTGGTTTTAACAAAATCTTAATTAAATTCAGTGTATAACAAGGTAATGATTGGCGTGGTCACATTGAGGATTTTCAAAAATAAAATTGATATCATATAACTTTATTTTTCTTATATTTTTGTTCCTTTGCTTTCAGTGAGAGCCCGTCAATTTAAAGGAACCAAAATTTAAATATTGGAAAATAAGATAAGCCGATACAAAACAATGAATTTTCCACAGAAACAATTTTAATGATAGAACAAAATTGCCATGTCCTGATGTCTACAGCATTGCACCGGAGAAAGACTGAATCTTTTGATGGTTCTCGGATAAATTCCTCTGTTTCAATAAAATTAAATCGCTCGGTCACCTTAACAAAGGTACCTCACATATTCCTTTCGAGGATATAACCTACCATTTTCCATTTCCAGGAGCCAACATGGGAAATGAAAATCTAAGCGCCTATATATCTACAGCCTAACGCAACGAGAAACAAAATTTTCGCTGGCTCTCGATAAATTTCTCTTCGTTTCAATTACAAATATTCGCTCGGTCGCAACGGTCACCATAACGAAAGTACCTCACATATTCCTCTATTTTCTATGATATTACCTACCAATTATCATGGGCAGAGCCATACAGGTGAAGCGAAAATCTGTGTTTAAAGCAAGGTGGGGTGCAATAGAAATTGCATTCTTAAATTTCTTTACACCCTCATAACTTTGTCATTTCTTAGTCAATTTTCAACGTAGTTAGACGATATACTTTCAAATTTCGCATCAAATGATATTGCACATTAAAAACACATTAAAACTGATTAGTAACGATAAGTACACCTGTATTATGACCCACTCACCGATAACAATCACGTGACATTAGCGATTCTCCTAATCACACGGACTGTTAGCGGCAACAGCCTGGTACATCAGAGGACCATATCAATTAGGTGATAAACATGTCAGTTTCTTTATATTTTCATCATTTTCCTCTGATCGAATTGCTATCCTGGGATGCTAATTTTACATCAAGCAGAGTGTTCACTCTCCTTCTCATATAACCTCCTTGCTATAACAAAATGAAAACTTACAGTTCACAGTGTACTCCTACATGTCCTCTTCTACAGTCCAAACAATGAAAATTATCTTCATTTAAAATAACAGGGTGCCATTCACATTTGGTGGCAAAATTATTTCTGGGGTCAATTGATGGACAGGCACATGCTTTGCAATCCATAGGAGTTCCCTTCATAGGATCACCATAGTAACCAGGTAAACATTGATCACATCTGTCCCCTGTAGTGTGATCCTTACAGTCCTGAAAAAAATTTTATTCTGAATGCTGATTCATGGTCAAGACTTTACAAAAACTTAGAATTCTAAGAAGCACAAAAATTGTGGCTCATTTTTTTTTTCTCTTTTCTAATGAAACATGTACAAGCAACCTGACATTAATCTCCCCAGTATTTTTATATAGCACCAAGGGATTTGAAATCGTACTGTTTTCCTGAAAATAAATCACCACATATATTAAACATTCTACCATAAAATCAATTAAGACAGCACAATGGTAAAAAATATATATGGCACCATGGTGCTATAAGGCCCAGGGAAGAAACTTAACCACAAACAAACATGACCATACATTGTATGTTGATGATATTTCTACAAAAAAGTAACACCTATCTCTTGACTTAAACAGCATTCATAAAGTAAGCTGATATCAGAACAGATATTCGAGCATCAGACATTAAAATACATTTATAATTAAAATTATAATTGATAATTAACAAAAAAAATATTATTCAATTACATGCATAAGCTTTATCATAATAGTTTTCTCTGTGACAGTAAAGACCAATATTGGAATCATCAGATAAACCTTCTATACATTTTCAAGGTCAACTTACTGTACATTTTCCAGTGTTAGGATCACACTTGTCAGCATGCTGATGACATTGACATGGTTGACATCTTCCTCCATAGACAATATCATCTACCCTTCTATAGCCTGGCTCACAACTCTGTTAACAATATAAACAATATCACAACTGGGGTGAAAGTTAAGCTTGGTGAATGAACACTAAAATCATTTTTTTTAAAGTGTAAAAATATTCATTTCCTTTCTTCTTCATTTGACTAAAATGACTCAAAACCAGAACTGTCCATCATTTATTTTGATACATTGTTAAAACAAAACTTTCAATCCATCTATAATAGAAATATATGGTTTTAAGAATATGAAATGATTTCATTTTTTTTTTTTTTTTTTTTTATAATTTCCTTAGATCATCAATTTTATGCAGTAAAACTATTTCTCTAATTTATTGACAATTAACTTATAAAGTTGTCCTATTACTGTAAATTCAGAAATTATTGCGATGTTTTTATTATTGCGAAAATTGCGACAGGGTTATAATCGCAATAATTTAAACTAGCGTTTTGAAATTTTTTATATGAATTAAATAGGATTTTTCTCAATATTGCAAAAATTAAAATCGCATTTTAGTCTAAAATGACAAAATCGCAATAATAAATGCACACAATAATTTCTGAATTTACAGTATATATTGATAGATGTTTTAAGGAAACAATTGAAGGAAACAGTATCTTACATACCTCACAAGATAATCCATGATAACCTCGAGGACAGTTACATTTCTCTACAGTAGGTAGTGTTAGGTTGCTTGGAGAAGAGGCACTCACTGTATCTAAGGTAACACTCTTTAAACTAAAATTGATGGTAATATGAATCAAAATTATTAAAAAAAAAAAGGTCACTATATATTACAACTACAAAAATATTATACAATACTGATTTCTAGATGTTTTATTTAATGATATTAATGAGTTGCTGTTGTGAATTAAGTGTTATACACTTTGTAGATACATACCATGTCCTCAATGATATGTTAACAGTTTCCATTGTTTAGAAAATGTTAGGATATACTGAACACTATGGGTGATATAATTTGCACATTTTTTTGTTATGTAATATGTAACACTGGTCTGTTCTACGTATTGATTAATTCAAGTAATAAGCAAGAAGTCTATACTTGGCAAGGTATATATCATATCGTTTTCTGTTTTAAATGATATGTGCCTCTGACAAAACATTGCTCTTATTCTTTAATCATGTCCTGTGAAGTGACAAGGTAATTTACAGAGTGAGGGGGGAGTGTTTTCTACAAATCCTTATACATACTATATGGTTTTCTGTCCTGTGTGGTAGGTAGCTCTGATCATTAGTCTTTCCACATTATATAGAACTGTCATGAAGTCTTGTTTACTGACAGGTTGTAAGTCTACATATCTCCCTCCATCTGTCATTCTGTACCAGTTACTCTCTGTCAAGGTAAGCCTCTCAGTATGATCATAGTTCTCTCGAACATAACCTTTACCACTGGCTAATGTTATATTGCTTCCCTAAAAGCAAGGAAAACATCTATGATCATTTTACTTGAAGCTATTTAGAAATGGAAGGAATTTTATTTTTAACGCTACGTAACTTCAGATACTTTTTTCTTTTGAATGCTAGTTAGTTGCGTACAATTTACTAAGTAATCTACCACTGTATGTTAAAACAAACTACAATTAATTAATCAGCTCTTTATAATCTCATGAAACACAGAATTAGAAAACCATTGGTATATTTGTACATTACTGCATATTACCAGTACTACATAGGAATTAATTTTTTTACTACTGTTTGAATACTACATGCTACCACATAATCTACTTTTAAGTAAAAAACATGTAAAAAGAAAATTTACAGAAACACCAACCTGAATAATCACATTAACATCAAAGATATGTCTCTGGAATGGTACTGTTGTATCTAAATCATATTGTAGTATATACTCTAATGTTCCTCCATATGATGTTAACTGAAAGTAAGGAAAAATAAACATCAACTCATTATCATTTTAAAGGATACTCTTGTTTCACATTAGAGACTGAAATATCATCAAAATGAAATAGATAAAACTGCCATATATCCTCTTTTACAGAAATGCACCCTTTTTTATCTATGTAAAAAATGAAATTCTCTACTCAATTATTGATCATTACTGAATATTGACTAATTACAGCCATTTTCAATCAGTTACAACTGTGTTTCTATTTTAATATACACATTTCAAGTCTTATCTCTGTAATTTCGAAAATAGTTTCTGCCTTATTATTATTCATCTTCCTCTAAATGCAATCCAAAATAATGTAACAATAAATATACCATACAACAACTTGACTAGCTTTTTATGTAATAATATCTATTTTGATATAAGGCAGTACTTACCCTGTTGCCTAGATATTTGATTGTAGCTTGCCAGTAGTATATAACATCAGAACCTGTCTGGTCTAAGGAATTCTGACTAGAAGCTGGATAAGACAAGTACTCCAGCCATCCCTGATTGTTAGGTTGGACAAACAATGTAAAACCATCAGTGGTCAGTGTGGTTACTGTCCATCCACCCATTCCACCCAATAAGTGTGATATCTGTCATGAAAAAAACAGATATGATAAAATCTGAATTTCTTAGTGTTTTCACACATTTTATTTCTGCCAAGTCAAAACAATTAATTGGTTCAAGTTCCATTTACAACCATAACCTCAAATGTTTTTTTTTGTTTTTGTTTTTTGTTTTGCCATACAATTAAGTCTTTTTTATCTAAATAATTCTCATTTTTTTGTTTTTGTTTTTGTTTTTTGTCTTTTTATCTAAATAATTCTCATTTTTGTTTTTTGTTTTATGTTTTGCCATACAATTAAGTCTTTTTCTAAATAATTCTCATTTTTTTTTTTGTTTTTTTTTGCCATACAATTAAGTCTTTTTTATCTAAATACTTCTCATTTCTTTTGTTTTTGTTTTTTGTTTTGCCATACAATTAAGTCTTTTTTATCTAAATACTTCTCATTTTTTTGTTTTTGTTTTTTGTTTTGCCATACAATTAAGTCTTTTTTATCTAAATACTTCTCATTTCTTTTGTTTTTGTTTTTTGCTTTGCCATACAGTTAAGTCTTTTTTATCTAAATACTTCTCATTTTTTTGTTTTGCCATACAATTAAGTCTTTTTTTATCTAAATACTTCTCATTTTTTTTGCTTTGCCATACAATTAAGTCTTTTTTATCTAAATACTTCTCATTTTTTTTGCTTTGCCATACAATTAAGTCTTTTTTATCTAAATACTTCTCATTTTTTTGTTTTTGTTTTTTGTTTTGCCATACAATTAAGTCTTTTTTACCTAAATACTTCTCATTTCTTTTGTTTTTGTTTTTTGTTTTGCCATACAATTAAGTCTTTTTTATCTAAATACTTCTCATTTCTTTTGTTTTTGTTTTTTTGTTTTGCCATACAATTAAGTCTTTTTTATCTAAATACTTTTCATTTTTTTTGCTTTGCCATACAATTAAGTCTTTTTTATCTAAATACTTTTCATTTTTTTTGCTTGCCATACAATTAAGTCTTTTTTATCTAAATACTTCTCATTTTTTTTGTTTTGCCATACAATTAAGTCTTTTTTATCTAAATACTTCTCATTTCTTTTGTTTTTGTTTTTTGTTTTGCCATACAATTAAGTCTTTTTTATCTAAATACTTCTCATTTCTTTTGTTTTTGGTTTTTTGTTTTGCCATACAATTAAGTCTTTTTTATCTAAATACTTCTCACTTTTTTTGTTTTTGTTTTTTGTTTTGCCATACAATTAAGTCTTTTTTATCTAAATACTTCTCATTTCTTTTGTTTTGTTTTTGCTTTGCCATACAGTTAAGTCTTTTTATCTAAATACTTCTCATTTTTTTGTTTTGCCATACAATTAAGTCTTTTTTTATCTAAATACTTCTCATTTTTTTTTGCTTTGCCATACAATTAAGTCTTTTTTATCTAAATACTTCTCATTTTTTTTGCTTTGCCATACAATTAAGTCTTTTTTATCTAAATACTTCTCATTTCATTTGTTTTTGTTTTTGTTTTGCCATACAATTAAGTCTTTTTACCTAAATACTTCTCATTTCTTTTGTTTTGTTTTTGTTTTGCCATACAATTAAGTCTTTTTATCTAAATACTTCTCATTTCTTTTGTTTTGTTTTTGTTTTGCCATACAATTAAGTCTTTTTATCTAAATACTTTTCATTTTTTGCTTTGCCATACAATTAAGTCTTTTTTATCTAAATACTTTTCATTTTTTTGCTTTGCCATACAATTAAGTCTTTTTATCTAAATACTTCTCATTTTTTTTGTTTTGCCATACAATTAAGTCTTTTTTATCTAAATAATTCTCATTTTTTTTGTTTTTGTTTTTTGTTTTGCCATACAATTAAGTCTTTTTTATCTAAATAATTCTCATTTTTTTGTTTTGTTTTTTGTTTTGCCATACAATTAAGTCTTTTTTATCTAAATACTTCTCATTTCTTTTGTTTTGGTTTTGTTTTGCCATACAATTAAGTCTTTTTATCTAATTACTTCTCACTTTTTTTGTTTTGTTTTTGTTTTGCCATACAATTAAGTCTTTTTATCTAAATACTTCTCATTTCTTTTGTTTTGTTTTTGTTTTGCCATACAATTAAGTCTTTTTATCTAAATACTTCTCATTTTTTTGTTTTTGTTTTTTGTTTTGCCATACAATTAAGTCCTTTTTATCTAAATAGTTCTCATTTTTTTTTTTTTTTTTTTTTGCCATACAATTAAGTCTTTTTATCTAAATAATTCTCATTTTTTGTTTTAAAATATTTGGTTTGAACATTACATATTAAAAACTCTAACTTTACTTTTCCATATAAAAAAAATTCCTACCTTCATCAATCTTAGATCAGAGCTCTGGCATATTGTTGATATACCAAAACAGAAACATTTCCTACAACCATCTGGATGGTTTCTATCTAGATTATAATATCCCTGTTTGCACTGGTCACATGTTAGTCCTTCCACATTTGGCTACAATTTGAGAAACATAAACATAAATGGATACATTTAGTTTTAATATAAAAGCATATAACTATGATTTACACCTTTATTTTTTTTTTGAGTTGACTTATCTTCAATGCTCAACTTACTTCCTGATAAAAATGAACTGCATAAGGCCACATAAGGTAAATTTTAACCGTATCTCAGGTTCAGTCTATTTAGTGAAAAATAGCCACTGGCTTGTTTATACAACCAAACAATATATTTTTTAAGAATACCAATTGATTTCAACATGAACATTATATGCAAATTTAAATAACTTCTTCCTTCATAGTGAATTTTTTATAAAGTCAATGTCTAAAAACCAGAAAATTAGTAAGCAGTAGACTAAATATTAAAAAAAGAAATGCTCCTGCAGCACATTGAACATATGGAACAGGTTTTTTTCCCTAAAGATTTACCATGGCTAGATTCCAAGACTAAAATATTTACAATATCTACATTCTTCTGCACTGCAGACCGATTATCACCTTTTTTTATTCTAAACACGAGTGTAATTTAAGATTTGATTAAATATTTACTTATCAATCTATTGATTTTGTTATCAGTAAAATAAAATGTACCTAAATATTATTTTTATATACATATGCACATTCATGGATCTACAATCTGTCGATACTTGTATCTTGGCATTGCACAAGGTTATGTTTTTCTCTGACTGTTAATTACGTCTTTACACTAAATCCATTGGATATTGGATGTGTACTGATTGATATTTTAGTCTCAGATGCATGATTTTTTAATTAGTTGTTATTGGCTTTGAACTTGCTGTCAGTAACTGCAAATACTCTCAGATCTGTAATTAGTGCCTTTTTTGTTGTGGGGATGTATATATACTCTGCCACATCTGGTCTGTGTTTTTGTTTGATGTTTTTCTGCTTTGTATCGATCTGATGAGTTGAGCCCTTTTCAACTGATTTTTATAGTTTGTTCTTATGTTGTACTGTTACACCACTGTCCCAGGTTAGGGGGAGGGTTTGGCACCAACAAACTAGTTTAACTATGCCATATTCTGTATGTGCCTGTCCCAAGTCAGGAGCCTGTAATTCAGTGGTTGTCGTTTGTTGCTGTATATCATATTTGTTTTTTTTGTTCATTGTTCTGTACATAAATCAGGGGGCTAGTTTTCTCATTTGAATTGTTTTACATTTGGCATTTCAAGGCCTTTAATAGTTGACTATGCAGTATGGGTTTTGCTCATTGTTGATGGCCAAAAGGGTGAACTATAGTTGTAAACTTCTATGTCATTTGGTCTCTGGTGGAGAGTTTTCTCATTGGCAATCATACCACATCTTCTTATTTTTATACTAGCTGACAGTCAACAATAAACAGAAGATTTCCATGCATCACTGTAGGAGATCCTTTGCTCAAATTCAATTTTTAAAATGAATAATATTTATTAGAACTTCATTATCATGAAAACTTCTAGACTGTGAGTGAAGAGTTTTAAGTATAAATCTGTCAGTTGACGGTTAGAAAAAAATCTACCTAACTGGCTTCCTAATATGCTTCCAGTAAATCAGTGAAGTCAAATTCATAACTGACACCTAGAGCTCTTCAAAGCCATACAGTTATTTCTTATGTAATAACCAACAGTGATTCCTACCTTACATATACAGTTACCGTCACATCTGGAAGGATCAACTGATCCAGCAGGATTACATGGACAGGGTTTACAGTAAGGATATCCATAATAACCATAGGCACAACCATTACACTGACGTCCACCAAATCCTGGCCTACAAATACAGTCTCCAGGTTGCTGAAATATATCAAAACTGAAAATCACAATTTCTGTAGACTAAAAACTTATAAAAATATTTTTACAGAGTTGTTTGTTTTTTAGGACATTATGTGCTGAATTTATCAGTTTATAATTATCATATCACAAGTTTTTACTTTAAAAAAATGCAACTTAAAAATTTCTTAAAGTTTCATTCTAAGCCAAGTCCTATAATTTCATGATGCATGGCTGTTTAATGTTCAGTGGCAAATTTAATGCATATTCAGGACAAGAACATGTTAATGTGATATCAATAATAATGCTGCATTCTACTAGACTGACACACTTAATTTTCAACGCTCGTTCACAAGGTAACAGTCCACAGGAAGATATGTTTCCCTACCTGGACACATTATTATGACTCTTTGAGTGGCCCATTCTTTGCTTTACTCCTTTATGCTGCCTGCTAAGCGGCTAAGCAGTAAATACCAAATAAAGTATTTAGGTTGACCCAGCCAGGATATGAATCCATACAACCTTCCGCACTGGAGGCCAACACGCTACCACGAGACCACCGAGCTGGTTCCCTATGATTTAAAAGTCAAGACTAAGTTTATGGTAAACAACTTACAAATCCATCTTGAACATGACTATCATCTGTATAACATCTATCAGTAGACCCTAATGTTTCTCTACATCTGCACTGCCTACATGGATACTGTGAGGTGTGGGGTACACCAGAGGGACGATAATATCCATCTACACACTGTTCACAATTAATACCAGTAGTATAGTCCTAAAATAAAATAAACCTCTGTTAACAATCTTCAATTCAAAGATTTTATTGTTTAAATACATTATATTAAAACAAAGGGATTGGATAAAGGCTCAGTCTATATAAGTCCATTCCATCACAAGATGGATAGAAAAATAATTGTTTTTTTACATATAACATTAATTCATACACCATTTTGTCTCACAGTGAGTCAGGCGAGGCAACCCTCCCTCATCTAACAATTGATTAGATTATACTTCAAAAACAGTTATAGTTTAGTGGAAACGCAGTCGTTACCTTAGTGAATAGAATGCTCTCAGTGAGATCATAACAATCTTATGGTTATTGGTTTGGATCTTTTGTGGGATCTTTGTGTGTTGTCTTTGTCAGTACTGGCGTCGGTTTTTTTTTAAGACAAATTGAAGCATGGCTAAATATGTATTGTTGTACAGTTGGGGATGCTTATGGTCCTATATTCAGTCAATGCCTGTGTTTTCGCATTTCAAAAGGTCATGCCCTTCTCAGATTGTTGATGATGTCTTTTATTACACTTAATCCATTGGATGTGAAATGATTAATATTTCTGTCTGGAAAAACATGGTTTATCTGTTAGATGAAATTAACTTTGAACTAACCTTCAGTAACTGCAAGTACTCTTATATTGGTACTTTGTGTTTTTGTCTTTTTGTTGCACTTCTTGCCAACCGACAAGTCATGCCCTTTCCAACTGTTTTTACAATTTGTTATATTATGTTATGCAGTTTTACCACTATCCAAGGTTAGGGGGAAGGTTAAGTGCTCACAGACATGTTTGACTCTGTCAAACTTCTGATTGCTGTCTGCTTTATATGTATTTCTGTTATTGTTTCTAGCATAAATTAAGCTGTTTTAAATTGTTTCAGTTATATCATAGCTTACTATACAGAATGGGTTTTGCCTTTATAGCTTACTATACAGAATGGGTTTTGCCTTTATAGCTTACTATACAGAATGGGTTTTGCCTTTATAGCTTACTATACAGAATGGGTTTTGCCTTTATAGCTTACTATACAGAATGGGTTTTGCCTTTATAGCTTACTATACAGAATGGGTTTTGCCTTTATAGCTTACTATACAGAATGGGTTTTGCTCATTGAGCCTTACAGTGACATATAATTGTTGATATTCTTGTCATTATGTCTCAGGTGGATAGATATCTCATTGGAATCACACCATGTCTCCTTATTTCTATATTAAAAAGATACAAGGACAGACAGCAATCATCAAGTTTCATGTCCTTAAGGACAAAATTTTTTTATTTTTATTATTAGAAATATGGATGTCCTATTGTTTCCAAAACAGAAAATTTAGTTAAAAAGATGTTTATAGTATTTCAAATAATATTGAGTGCTCTTTCTTTGTTCATTTTTGTTTTGTTTTATTTTTTCGGGGGGAAGGGGGGGGGGTATTGTGCTAGTTTTGACTTTTACTAGATGAAAATTGGAGTAACAGCTTATATTCTTTTGGTTTTGGTTAAGTTGAAGGATAGGTGAGAAAAGTTCTTTGACATAAATTCTTACCCTACAGTTCAGACATACACCACCTCCATTATATTCTCCTTTGAAATCTAAACTTAAACCTCTGGCATCAACTGTAGCATTGTAAACACAGTCATCTGCATGATTGTGACAGTTACACTCTGTCAAAATAAACAGTTCAAACATCTAAGATATAATATATACAGTGACCAAATTGGTCAAAACAATTAGACTCTGTTAAAAATAGAAATTAAACTTAAAAAGTTGTACTGTACAAATTTGGCGATGAATTAATACTGCGCAAACACCTGCATTAGTGGCATTGTAAACATTGCCATGTAACAGTTACACTCTGCCAAAATAAACAGTGACAACATACAGTAATTTTATACATAATTTCATAATTTTGTCTACTTTCCAAGTTTTTTTTTATTGTTTACTTGTACAACATATAGTCCAGATAGAATAAGTAAGGCTAGGGGTTATTGTGTATGTGAAACTGGTTTTAACCCCACCACATTGTGTGCCTGTGCTAAGTCAGGCTTTCAGGACCATTTGTTGCTCCTTGTTGTTTGTACATCATTTTTTCTCCAGAGAAGCCCTGTGTTGGTGGTTGGTGTGGTGTGTTGTATTGCCTAATATTTCTGGTAATTCCTGTTACTAGTATGCCTTATAAACTATCACTTTTATATAACATATAATCTTGAATGATGAATTTGTAAGGTGCAACATTTCTAAATTGTCCTATACTATGAGTTGTTAACGGTTATTCAATTGCATAGAATGTAGAAATATGGTCACCTGGACTTCTCACAACCAGCAGTAAAACCCATGCAAAAGAGGGGCATCTGTTTGGCTACATAAACATGCAGCATGTGAAGTCTAAATGGGAATGTTAAATCTGATGCCTTGTGTAGGGAGAGTGCCACTATTAATGCAGGGTTGATTGAATTTGCAGTATATCTTTCAATTTATATATCATAATTACTTACTTTCACATCCTTCCCCAAGATGACCTGGTTGCCACTGCTCCTGATGATATCCTGGACAACATTTCTCACAGTTATTACCACAAGTGTTGTGGATACAGGAACATGATAATCTCTACCAAGAGAAAATTACTTTAAATCAAGGAATTAATTAAATCTGGAATAATTTTGAATTCTGGAAAATTGATAAGAAATGAAAACTAACCAAACTAAAGAGGTTAGCCATGAATGCATGGCTAAAGTTAATTTTTCTTTCACTGATATTTCAGTATGAACTAGCTTACTCCCCTTAGCCATTTGTTAGTTCTCATCATACATTTCTTATAAATTTTCCAGAATTCAAAATTATTCCAGATTAAAATAATTCCTTGTTTAAATCATCTAATTAACCATTAAACTTTGTAAACTATTTATATGCACAGTCAAAGCATCCTCTTAAAAGAAACCTGGAGTAAATTAAAACATCCAAAATGTGTCATAATCTCAACAAAACTTTCAAGTTATTTTTCCAATTTCCTATTTCAATTAAAACCTGCTGCAAGAAGAGTTATAAGTTATCCATTTAATAAAAATCAAATCATTATAGAAAGAAAATGTTTTCTCACATTTTTGTAACAAGATATTGTAATTTGAAGCAGCTTTACAAGTTTCCAATAAAATGCTCCGCAGGGCGCAGCTTGATATGACCGCAGAGGTCGAACCCTGAACAGTTGGGGCTAGTATGGACACAACATTCAAGCTTGATACAGCTCTGAATTTGGATTGTGATTAAATATTTGACACAGCATAGGTTTCTGACACAGAATGAATGTGGTCTAAGAACTTAAAAATTTTAAATTGGACATTCACCTATTATGGTCCAATATCCAAAATCTAAATACATGGTTAGATTCAGCATATCAAAGAACCCCAAGAGTTCAATTTTGATGAAATCAAACAAAGTTTAATTTTGGACCCTTTTGACCTCAATGTGGACAAAGTTGATAACGGGCCCAAAAATCAAAAATCTAAATACATGGTTAGATTCAGCATATCAAAGAACCCCATATATTCAATTTTGTTGAAATCAAACAAAGTTTAATTTTGGACCCCAATTTGGACCAACTTGAAAACTGGGCCCTTAATCAAAATCTAAATACATGTTTAGATTCAGCATATCAAAGAACCCTAAGAATTCAATTTTGTTAAAATCAAACTAAGTTTAATTTTGGACCCTTTGGACCTTAATGTAGACCAATTTGAAAACGGGACCAAAAATTAAGAATCTAAATACACGGTTAGATTCGGCATATCAAAGAACCCCAATAATTCAATTTTTGATGAAATCAAACAAAGTATAATTTTGGACCCTTTGGACCTCAATGTGGACCAATTTAAAAACGGGGCCCAAAATCCAAAAACTTAATACACGGTTAGATTCAGCATATTAAAGAACCCCAAGAATTCAAGAATAAAACCCCATTGAAATTGGTCAAGAAATAAGCAATTTACACAAAGTATCTTCTTTTGCACAATACTGTGCAATTGAATATTTCTTGCAATTGCGCAATACTGTGCAATTTAATATTTCTTGATATTGCGCAATACTGTACAATTGACAATTTCTTGCTATTGCGCAATATTGTGCTATTGGATATTTCTTGCTATTGCGCAATACTGTGCAAATGAAGATTTCTTGCTATTAGCAATACTGTGCAATTGAAAATTTCTTGCTATTGCACAATACTTATTATATAATAATTTACACATCCTGTTTGGTGTGTATCTCCTGCCATATCATTATTATTTGCTTTTAAATATAAATCAGTAATAACCAACTTAAAATGGAAAATTTTTAAAGAAAAAAAAAAGGAAAAAAGGAAAAAAGGAAAAAAATCCCCCTAAATTTTTGAACTCCCTTATGATTCATCACCCCAAACTCAATCCCAGCCTTCCTTTGAGGTATGGTACCTTGCAGTACAATTTCAGAGAGATCCATACACTTGAATACAAGTTATTGTCTGAAACTAGAAAATGCTTATTTTGGCCCCTTTTGGCCCCTAATTCCTAAACGTTTCTGGCAATTACCCCAAACTCAATTCCAGCTTTCCCTTTGTGATATGGAACCTTGTAGTACAATTTCAGAAAGATCCATACACTTACACACAAGTTATTGTCCTGAAACTAGAAAAATGCTTATTTTTTGCCCCTTTTTTGGCCCCTAATTCCTAAAATTTTGAGGCAATTACCCCAAAAATCAATCCCAGCCTTCCCTTTGTGATATGGAACCTTGTGGTACAATGTCAGAGAGATCCATACACTTACACACAAGTTATTGTCTGGAAGTTACAAAAATGCTTATTTTTGGCCCCTTTTTGGCCCCTAATTCCTTTACTGTTGGTACCATAACCCCCAAAATCAATCCCAACCTTCCTTTTGTGGTATTGAACCTTATGATAAAATTTCATAGAGATCCATTCACTTAAACTAAAGTTAGAGTGCGAAAACCAATGTGTCTTCGGACGAGGACGACGACGACGCCAACGTCATACCAATATACGACTGCAAAATTTTTTGCGGTCGTATAACAAAAACTGGCAAAATCAGATGCGGATCCAGGATTTTGAAAAAGGGGGGCATGTGGGCCCCCAAACTAGACAAAGTTTGGAGTGGAACCGGTACAAAGTCTGGATTCACCATAAATTTAACTCCATAATAGGGGGCCGGGCACCATGCCCTCCCCCCTAAATCCACCTCTGAAAATGGACATTACATAGTGCTTACAAGTGTGTCTTGTCAAAAGGTTTAAAATGCATAGCATAAATCTGAACAGCACTGATTTTCTATCTGCAATAAATGTATCAGTTTTACCCATATCGTGGAAGGCAATCAGGGGCTTAAAAAATATGGGTATGATCCATATAAAATTTGTAATCATATCTTATTTTCATTCTAAACTTCAACTAGTCTCAAATTAATCAAGGAAAACTATAATGTCATATAATAATAAACCTGATGTAAAAATTACATTTAAACAAACACAAATCATTCCAATATACCATTCTAGATTGATGCAGTTGTCTTAAGCCCAAAACTTATAACTTTCCCACCTGTTATTCAAAACTCTATAATTTTTGTGTGTATCTACTTACATCAGTGTTTTTAACAGGTTGACAGTTCCCAGCATGACCATAACAAATACACTGCCCACCGATGGATATGTCTTTAATTGAATAGAAATACTGAAAATATAAGATGGGTAACAGTAAAAGGCAGTATCATATTTAAAAGTTTTTTATACACTGTGCTAATCATCATACACTGTAAAAGTGTACATGCAATAATTAGTTTTCATGCATCGAATCCAATCTTTTTTACAAAAATTCAAGTATTCCAGAAATTTGAACTCTTGTAGTTCTAAGGTAAAATAGCCAGCAGCAAGATGTTATCCTGAACAATACTGTTACAAACAGCTTTTTGTGGTTATAATTTTGCATATTTTCTCTGTACATAAATACTGCTATTTTTACAAAAGGATTGAACTTGCATGTTTTATTTAGAATATTGAATGTTTATCATGTTTATGTAGTAATTAGTCAACTCTGTGAAATGTTGCTTTATGTTGCATTGTACAGTTAATATTTAAATGTACTCTCAAATATCATACACTGTTGCAAAATACCATAATTTGAAATAATTTTCACTTAGTACACAGTGCATCAAAAATACCCAGAATAAACCTAAAACAACCCATTGAGAGACTGTAGCATTAAGGAAAGGATTGCAGAAAGTTTAAGCTCCCCATTAAAGTTGGTCCTTTTTGGTTTGACTATTAGTTAAGTTATAATTTGTAAAGAAGACAAACTGATGAAAAAAAAAAATGAAAGGGGTTCAGCAGAACCCTGTTACCTGTGTTTCACCTGCCATTGCTGCTGTCAGTGTAAAAGTGTAATGTTGACTTAAAAAGTGAGTCCATTTATCAGTAAAATACAAAATTTTTAAAAATCAAACTTTTTTTAAGATGCTATTTTTTGGTATTGAAGATTAACTTCTGTCCAAGTTATATAACAATTCATAAAGATTCACAAATTTATCATATAAAAAGTTTAATTCCAGACTGTCTGTAAATGTAAACTGTAAAAAGCTAAGTCCATCTATCAGAAAAATACTAAAAATGCAAAAAATATATTTTCAAAAGTTTGCTTCCGACATTATCTCTTAATCATTAAAAAGCCTCTGCCAAAATTTTGTAAAATTCTAAGAAGGTTTGACAAAGTAATTGATGTGTATCAAACTTTAACCCCAGAATGTATCAACTTGTAAAATTTAAAAAAAAACTAAGTCCATTTATCAGTAAAATATGGGAAAATGAAAATAAATATTTTAAAAATTTTGCTATGAATACCGGTACTGTATTTTGGTCATTACTAAGCTTCTGTCCAAATGTCATAAAATTCCATGAAGGTTTGACAAAGTTATTGATGACTGAAAAAATTTAACCTCAGACTAAATCTGAAGGTTAACTGTAAAAAAAACTAAGTCCATTTATCAGTAAAATACGGAAAAGTCAAAATAAATATTTTAAAAATTTTGCTCTGGATACTGTATTTTCGTCATAAACAAGCTTCTGTCCAAATTTCCTAAAATTCCATGAAAGTTTGACAAAGTTATTGATGTCTAAAAAAACTTAAGCCACAGACTGAACCTAAATGTTGCTGCCGCCGACAGAATCTAGGATCGCTATGTCTCGCTTTCGCGTCATAAATGTTGCAGGCTCGACAAAAACACTACTGCTTGGGTATGGATAGAAAAGATAAGCAATTTTTTATATAAAGGGACAGCAGCATTTCATAATTTTCCAATATGTAGCTAGAAAGGGTTTTTTGGACTACGTTACATATTTTTTGTGAACTGACTAAGCAAATACCAAGATAAAAACAAAAATGACTAATCAAATTCAATCATGTTCTGCTATTTTGACATAATAAGATTCTTTTCCGACATTAAAAAACCTTTCCGTTTATAGTTCTAAATGGTGCATAAATGTGCAATTAAAGAATGGATATGTTACACGATATTTCTACCTGCCGTGTGATATGTGGTTTCAGACTGTTTAATAAAAAAGAAACACTGACCTATGCTAGTATACCTTTTTGGTCAGATTCATTTACTACTAAATAAGGAATAGTGACAGTTTAACATACTTAAATACAACAGAGGTATTAAATCCTACTTCTTTCCTGAGGGAAATAATAAGTCATAAATATTTTAACATGATTCTATAAGTATAAACATTTATTTTACACAATAATGCTATCATACAATTTGTTTTCTCTCATAATTTGTTCTTAATGATCTATTTCAGTAATAAATCATGTACCTTTTATATATTAATTTTCATAACCTAAAAATAATTACAGTATACTTGAGAAAAATATGATATTATGAATGAGTTCCATCATAAATGTCATCAGCGGTATATATATTATAACATCACCTAATAATACCATAGTAATACAGTATGACATTTCATAATAGGAAAACAGCAGGAGAGTGTCACATTACTTTTTGTAAGTAATAAATAATAGATGAAATATTCTTTCATTTAGAGAGTGACTACAATTTGAGACAATGTCCATTAAAAAAGATCCACAAAAAGACTGTGGCTTAAAACGGTGGTTTATTTTTAAGAGGCTTTAATATTTCTGATTAGAATTGCAAAAATTTATAGAAAGATTTTACACAAAATTCAATATAAATTGTTCATGGCCAATGGAAATAGCCATTTTGTCTATTTGTACAATCCTCACCCTTTTTAAAGTTAAAAAAAAAAATTTAAGGACTGTTTGATGTCCAATCAATAAAACATTCAAACTGCTTAATGTCTTCTAGCCTCTGGAAGAAGGTTGCCTTAGCTTTATTGTGTTGATGATAAATTTTACTGTACAAAAGTTCTAGTTTATCTTTTACAGATTTCAAACTGATATGTAAAAAAACATCATTTAGGGACAATAACTCCTAAAGGGAGTTGAATAACTATTTTGATCATTTGACTTATTAGTAGATCTTATTTTGCTGTTTACTCACAGTTTCTCTCTCTATCTACTATAGTTTCTGCCAAAAACACAAAAAAATGTGAAAAGGGGATTGTCATTTAAGGGCAATAACTCCTAGAAGGAGTTGACTAGCTTACAGATTTTGTCATTCGAATCATTTTTGAAGTTTGAAGTTCCAATAAAGAGACCAATGACCTTTCACTAGGCTGACTAAATTTTTTATCTCTTTTCTTGTTGATCATTTTAAAAGAATGTATCCCAATTTTTCTTATGTTATGAATAACTCTAAAAAATAAATAAAAGGGTTATGGCAGTTAAAAAAAAAGTGTCCAAAACACAGCTATATTTACTTCATACATTTAAATGGCAGGACTTTTTCAATAATGTATATAAATTTGTAAAATCTGGGACAAGATAACCCAAATGACAGACTTTTTTCCCGCTTCAATTACTCTAAACAAAAATGCACTTTAAAGAACCTGAAAATAATGAAGTTATGTAAGAAATGATAAATATCTATCCTTATACTTTGACATGTCATCACAAAACATAACAACATGTTTTCTGTCATAATACACAAAGTAGGTCTATTCTTGACCCCAGAATAAATTTCTCCACCCTCTTTTCACTTGGTTTTAAATGATGTATTGAAAATATACACAAAGACTTCTTTAGAACAGATAAACTTTCAAACACAGGGATGCATGTCAGTTTTATGGCACATATAGAATTACAAAAAGTGGGGCACATACTAGAAAATGTTTACAATCAGAGAGTTGACAATTTTGGGTATCTCAAAGGAGCAAAGTCCCTGTATACTCTAAATCTGCTGTTTCCATGAAAAGGTAATTGTATGTTTATCAAAACAATGGTGCCCTTTACCTAACATTGGAATGATTTCAAGATGAAGAACAACAATTGGATTATTCTCTATCAGTAAAATTATATTCTATTACTTTATAATTTCTCTGTATTTGTTGTTGCTTGTATGTTGCAGTAGTGTTTTTTTTTTGGCACCTTTTCCAATTCTAAAATCATAATTGAAAGTAGAGACAAAAGGGGACCAACATGTCAAACACTTTCCCTAAAAAGATGTAAAAAATTAAAAAGTTAATGCATCACTTTTACTTGAAAGTAGAAACTAGAAGGTCCTTAAATAAAATACCAACCCTTTCTGTAACTGATGGGTCTATATATTTCGTGCTGAAGTAACTTCTAAGAGTCATCAAATCAGCATTCAATGTACGAATCTTCTCAAATCTTAATCTAACATATCTGGCTGAGGTAAATTGCTAAAATTATGAAATGTTTTTTTTTATTAATCTTTGAGCACATTTGTTTCTAACCTAAACAATGTAAACGATTACGCGCATAGTCGTTTACTCCATTTGTTTCTGTCATTTTTTGGTCAACGTTGACATCGTTCACATAAACGATGTACGCGCAAAATAGTGGCGTAGTCGTTGATTGTTTATCGTTGAAACATATAAATGATACATTTGTTTCTGCATTTGTCGTTTAAATAATAACGAGCACGTGTTGTTTTCGCAAAGTCCTGATCATTCATTTCCCGCACTTTTACCTGTTTGTTTACAGTGCGTGTATGTATTCTATTTCTGTCTTACTACGCAGGGTCGATAAAGTTCATTAAACGATGTATTTGTTTCTAGCAGCTTAACATTTACTAAACGATAGTCATCGATGAAAAAATTTAGGTTAGAAACAAATGCACTCTTTATCTGTAGTTTCAACATAAGCATGTTAGTTCTATGCATTGTAATACATGGCAGAATATTCTCCCAATCCATAGCACATGTTATCAGGGCACACCTCTACTGTTACTCTTACAGTCATTTACTTGTTCTCTGTGTATAGTTTTATCTACTTTAATTTTTCTACTTATATGACAATAAATGATTTAAGAAGAAAGAAACCAAACATGAAATGTGCATTTAATGTAAACAATGGTTTGTATTAAATAGTGTAATCTTATTTTTTTAAAGTTGTCCTGCCATTTTGTGAGTTGCAACATTTCATTGACATTCTCAAAATTAAAGTGCACAACAGGTTTACTATTCTGTAACACATCTGCTATTCAAGTTTTGCAATTTGCATTATCCAGGTTAGGAATAAGCATAGATAATCATCTTCATTTGGACGGACAAATTTTGCATGTCTGCAACAAGCCAATTCTTCAGTTGTCATTTGCTGGGAAGTTCCACAGCTGTACCATCCATGATTTGATCAACTGAAGACTGTAATGCAGTGACCGAATTATGATTGTTTATTTTTTCTGCAGACATTTTTATGTTCAAAGTTAAAAGCAACTACTAGTAAATAAGCTGCCATGTCGATGGGAAATTTAAAATGAATTATTTTAATAAACCCAATTACGGTTATAACTTTTTGGCATTTTTTTAAACACAGAAGGATGTTTTATTACTTTTTAAAAGGTATTAAATACTGTATACCATAAAAATGATTTGGTTTCCTTTTCCTTTTTGGGTTTGAAGCAACTCCAAGTTGAAAAGTAAATAGTTGCCTTCTGTAGGTCTTAATCTCAAAAATTTAAAACTAATTATCAAGTACTGTCTAAAGATCGTCCTTATTTGAAAGATGTGTTTCTAGGCATAGTATCCTAGTTTAACAAAACTTACCAATAATTTAGAACTTGGTTTATTTATACCAGGCCTTCCATTGACTAGGGAAACAAAAATCTGAAATGTAAATGAATAATCAGATTGTTTCTTAATTTTCCATAACCCAAGAGCCATTTTTATCAAATTTTTAAAAAACTATGTCACTGTGAAGAATTATCAACTCAGACATTTTTCTTACCAGTCAACGAAATCACAAAACTATTTTAATAAGTAATTTTACTGAAAATCAGTTGCATTCCCATTCAAGCATAGCTGACCTTAAAACTGATATGTCTGTTTATTAAAATTCTATTATAAACACATATATATATATATAAACCTTGCCAAGACATATGTAATTTACTGTTAATTCCCAAATACATTCCTTTAAGACATTTGCAGCCTTTTTCATAACCTGAATAATTCAGGCCCTCCCTGTGATCGATCTCTCCCACTCACGTTAGGGCCTGAACTCTCAATATGATAAAACGGGTTATGATCCTAGATTTTGATTAGCGCTCTCTGGATGAGAAAGCCAATCAGCTTGAAGTTTTATGTTAATGAGAAAGGTAATTTCAGGTCTTATTCTAAATGATTAATTGACAAATTTTCATTGACTACATCTATACCTTCAGGCGTTAATGTAGCTATGTAGACCAGTGGAATACATGTATAATGATTGAATTATTTTGGTTTATACACTATTACTAATGATGAAGAACACAAAATCTTGCTGTAAAGTGTGATTTTTCAGCTCCTTGATCTTGTTACCTGCATTTAGAAGGAAGCAGCTCTTTATGATAACAACTGGAAAAGTTAACAGACTGAATAAAGATGTAACAAAATGTGCCCATTCATTCACATGAATGGTTTTTCTGGAAGAAGTTTTATCTTAAAACTAGCTATAGAGTGGGTGGGACCAAATAATCTCCATGGAAATGAGATGTGCCAATGCTAAAACAACTGTGTACCAGATATCATTGACCTTCCACTAGTGGTTCCCTATTAACTGACCTAATCACAAACTCATACATTGTTGATGCTGCTGCTGACAATTCCACCAGATACAGCACAACTTGTCTTGCTTTTTAAACATCTTTTAGGAGAGCTATCCCATACCGTAATATTTGTGATTTCACAATAATCTAACCACTATATTTGTGATTTCACAATAATCTAACCACTATCAATAAGAACTCCTTGTATATAGTATCTGCTAATTAAAATCTTCTTACCTCACCATTTTCTAATGGATTTATTTTTGAGTATCTAGTTGTACATATGACTTGGTCATCTGTGAGGTAGTTAGGTATACCATAAGTATCTGGTAGTCCATATTCCCTGAGACAGTCTAAGCGTGTTATCCCAAAATACTGCCATGGCGTAAAATTTTCACCATTTACAGATTTTTCAAGAATCCAGTTGCCTGGACGAGGGGCATTAGCTGCTTTTACTATTACATATGCTACTTGATAGACCTGAAAAACACATAATAAAACATGGAACATCAGATCAAGAAAGATGTACGGCATATACAGAAACAGCTTTTAGTTGGAAATAGATGAAAATCAACATTCCTGTTGGAGTTTCTCGCTTATAATGAAATTCAATAAAATCTTTAAAAAGTAAGTTTCTATGTATTTGTACACTTAATATTATTAGACAAAAGTTTGTTTTAGAACATTTTAACTTAATTAAATTATAATGAATGTCTGTGGAATATGTGCTTATGGGTCCTCTTCAAATGCAAGAAAGTTCTGATTTTTCCTATTGGAATTAAAACCATGGTTTATTTTAGATTTTCACACAGTAAATGCATTAATTGCAAAAATTTTATGCAAACTATGCCATGTTTAAATCACCAATATACCATGGCCACCAAATCAATTTGACTGCCACTTGAAAATGAGGTTATCAAATGATTTTTTGATAGTTTGTTCTCATGTTGTACTATCAAAGGTTAGGGAGAGGGTTTGGTGCCTGCAAACTAGTTTAACCCAACAACATTCTGTATGTGCCTGTCCCAAGTCAAGAGTCTGAAATTCAGTGGTCTTTATGATGGGTTCTACTGCCTGTTTGGAGAAGTCCAGGAATATGAACATAATTATATACTCCAGTCAATGCTTAGTGGGTCCTTAATTTAGATCCATGTGCTAAATACCAGATAAATTTCTCACACCTCCATTTACTTACCAGCTCAAATGCAGAATGATATCCATTAAAAGGGGGTCAAGATAAAAGATTTAATTTTAAACAATTTTACTAATATCTCACAAATATCCATTTTGAAAAGGAAATTAACCATTTCGCTACCTGTATGAATCAGATCTAAAACCAATATTCATCGTTAAACATAATTTCTTTTCATCTGCCATATTAAAAGTGACTGCTCTTACAACATCAATTTAAGTCAACTGTTGAAAACAAGAGGCTAAATGGAATTTGTCCATGTGGCAACAAGACTTAGTATAAGCTAAAAGAATAAAATTGAGAATGGAAATGGGGAATATGTCAAAGAGAAAACAACCCGACCAAAGAGCAGACAACAGCCGAAGGCCACCAATGGGTCTTCAACGCAGAGAGAAAATCCTGCACCCAGAGGTGTTCCTCAGCTGGCCCCTAAATATAATTGTGTACTAGTTCAGTGAAAATGGACGTCACACTAAACTCCAAAATATATAAATGAACTAAAATTAAAAAACATACAAGACTAACAAAGGCCAGAGGCTCCTGACTTGGGACAGGCGCAAAAATGCGGCGGGTTAAAGTCTATTCCATACTAAACACTGTCAATTTTCTAATACCAAGTACATATCAAACCAGTGAAATTAACAAGGATATGATTAATATGTCCAGGAAATAAAAATATAATTCTCTCTTAAATTACATAAGTTTTCATTCATTTAAATAATTCATAAAAACCATAAAATGGAAATTATTTGTAAATCATTTTATTAAAAATGGAAATTTCTGTGAATTATAATTTAGCACTAAAAGACTTGAGCTTTTATGACACTAAAGATCATGGTTGATTTTAACTTGTCAAATTTAAATTCTATTTGTCAAATAAATAAAATCAAAAAGAAATAAATCAAAATTAAATGCATAATTATTATTGTCATTTCCCACCCAAACTGCTTTAATGTCTTTGTTTCTGAAGTTAAATATATATAGAAATATTCTCTAACTTAATGGCATGATATTTAAATGGCAAAATAAGATTTCATGAATTTATTTTGCTTTTAAACTAAGTTTTCTCAAGCAAAAGTTAAAATGAAAACACATAAAAATAAGAAAAGCTATTAAAAGATTTAATGAAGAAAAATCCCCCAATCTTTAATATACACATTAAGATGCACACCTGTTTTATAACTTAAGAAGTATTTTAATTATATAATAGATTAAGTACTCTGAATATAGTTATTCCAGATTTTAAGTTTTACTTTTATAAACAGGAGGTATGGATATTAACAGTCATACCTGAATTTGTGGTTACCTTTAACAAACTTATAGTCTATTTCTTAAATCATTTACCTGCAACCCTGTCAGTCATTCATAGATGTGTGCTTACTATTGACAAAACATTTGAGGTTAAAATCCTCAATGAAACCATTATAGAAAGATAAATCAGCATTTGTGGGTGTCAAAACTCAATCCAAGTGCCGTTTTTTTTTTACAAAGGAGTGAATTCCTGTATTTTATTATTCAACTTTAAATTAGATGTCAATTTTGTGGCATTCTGTTAGACACAAAGGTAAAATTACTTTCAGTTAAGTTCTGGTATGCTATTTTGTGTCAAAATGTTAAATACCATTTAAAGTCAATTTTAGCTTTATCATGCTAAAATATGATTGATGCCCACAAGGAATCAATCTTCACTTTTTTGCACTAGCAAAGGAAAACACTTACAATGTTATGAAATATATTAATATATTCTATCAAAATATGTCATTAGACAGGGTTGAGGTTCAAAAATTGGTAGGACTGTCCTGAAATATTTTTATCAGTTTTAGAGATTTAATACAAGTAATAATATTGCAAGCCCTAAATGTATTTTCATATAATTTGATGAACTATTAAATCAAATATTTCAATTTTGCAAGATGTAAATATTCTTTGGATATTCACCATCAAAATGATTTTTTAAGAATCAAAATGAAAAAGCAAAGACATTAGTCAGAAAAGAAAAAAATGTTCATTACCTTTTATAATTTTTGTACAATAAATATATAACATTTAATGTAAATGCTAAAAGTTGTAATTTTCATTTCATGTGTTTAAATAAATGCATATATAAGTAAGTTTTTATATCAGCTGTTCTAAAAGGATTTCACTAAATGGTGTATATAAAGGCAGTTGTATTATAAGAGCAGCCATTTTTGATATGACTTTTGCTAAATAGTTTTGTCTATGTAACAGTAAATGTATGCCAATTATATATATAGCCTTTGCAATTTAATGTCTAAGCAAGAATAAAATTTGCAATTACATTACTAACTTGTCATGGCAAACTACCTTTTTCTTGGGGTATCCTATAAGATAGGTAAAACTCTTTTTCTTTTAATTTAAAGTGGTGACAAGTAAATTTTACACAAAAATGAGACCTACCCATGTAAAAAATCTTTCCTAACTAAATAATAAATTATTATCATTGGAATGTTGTACAGAAATCTAGATTAAATCCCCTGACTTTATAAGTGGGGGTTCAAGTTGGAAAATCTTTGTATGGGGGCTATTTACTACACAATAATGACTGACAAAACATCAGCTATCAGCAGTTAAATATTAACAAAGGATCAACTGATAGTAGTATCATCAGTATTTTATTACTCTTCAGTCTACTATCAGTCACAATGATAATCTTAATAGTGTGTAAACATTGTAAATATTCTTATAACTTTTACCCAGTCATTAAACATACTTCTTGATTCTTGATTTTTATATAGGGTAGTTAGATTTCAAGTGTCTCCTGATCTGAAGCTACCAATTCAGTATTTTTTAATTTTATAGGACTGAGAGGTCTCTTTAGACTGTATTTAGCAGTTTACATAACTTGTGGCACATTATTCAGTCTTCTTCTTTGAAACTACTGGACCGTTTTGAACTTGGAAAAAGTAATGTATGGAAGGCCCCTTATAAATAGATTGTGTGTTGCCATATACTATAAAATTATTTTTCCAAAAGCACTTCTTTTTATGGATTTCATTGGTATAGCCTTAAACATTTATTAATAAGTGTTTACTGAAGTACCTATTGGCTTGTATGCAGAATTTGCCAAAACTACAAAATTAAGTTTTTTTTCGAAAATATAGTTTTCTTCAATCCATAATTTGTACCCACAAAAATAAATGTATCCACAATAGATGACTTTTGGTTATTTGTGTCATTATGGGTTGCTGCCTACATGTAGCCTACATCTTTTTTTATTCACCTTTTTAAGAAAATTATCAATTTGATAAGACAATATAAAATAAATGGTCTACAGAAGAAATTCTTTACTTTAATTTGGTCCCCTAAAATTAAATCCCATAGGAATTTGGTGTTTTTCCCTAATAACTTAAAGGTTAAATAATAGATATAAACATGCAAAAATTTTTCATGGAATTTTCTTACAATCAAATTTTAACTTATTCAATTCATTCTAATGGAGATAAAAATGACAAAAAAATACTAACTACTGATGTATGTTCAGACTTTTTCATCTTAAACAGTTTGCATTTAATAAGGACATCAAATCAGACCAATAGCTGTCCTTTGTTTCCTATTTTCTCATCCTAAATAGCTGTAATCATATGTGCATCTCTCATTGTTAAAGACATTCTTGTCCTTTGCTCCTTGAAAGATTGCTGTCTCACTGGCAATCAGACATCTCCTTATTTTTTTATCAGCATTCCTGTTAACCCGAATAATTCAGTCGTTAAATTCCACTGCTCTCGCTGGCTACATTAACCTTGCGAGTGGGAGAGTCGATCACGGGGAGGGACTGAATTATTCGGGTTACATTCCTGTTAAAACTTAATCCATACAGAAATGGAAAATGTCAACATTTTATGTGGTCAATATACAAGAAAATGTTTGACCTATTCAACAGCAATAATGTTCTACTGTGCACCCTTGCTGTGATCATGAAAAGATCAAAGTCCTCTTCCATTTAATATGTGACACTCTTTGAAGTAGGTTCAAACATTTTATATAAAATAGAGTGATAAATCATATGCTGAATATGGCTTTCAGATAAGTTGTTAAAGGGTGAAACGGGTGGTTTCAGAATTCTACAATAATCTGTGACAAAAGAGGAAGTATGGATATGTCATGCACCTTTTTATGCAAATAGTGAACCATGCACTGAATTAAAGAAAAAGTTCCAGATTTATTATGCAATTAAATAACATGTAATCATGTAAAATTTAATAGTAAACTGTATTATAGGTGTCTCTTTCATCTTTTTTAATTATATTTAATTTAAATTTCTAGTGGCAGAAAGGTTTAATTATCATGCCATGGTTAGATCTTAACAAGCAGTGTGGTCTGTAAATTAAGCAATTATCTATGTACAGAATGTAGTTTGATTTCAAACTGTTAAAGACATGCACATAGCAATTCAGATATCCAATATGACCTCTAAATTTAAGCCAGGCATGGAAATATTCCTAAATGCCATAGCCCAAATAAAACATTTCATAAGTTTTTGAAGACGATTTTGGTTAATCTGTATTTTTGCATTTTGGCCCACTGAGGAATAGACCTAAGGCAGTATGAATTTAAGTATCAATAGCTTTGACTAAAAGAAAATATAGAATTTCAGGATAATGGCAATGATTCTGAAAGAAGGTGATATTACAAGGAAGGATGTCCCACAAACAGTACAGTAAAAGAAGCAAATCTATAGGGAATTCTTTTGCAATCTGACAGACAAATTTTTCTCTACTTATTTTAAAAAGAAAGTAAAAAATGCATACAAAGCAAACTAGCTTCTGACAAAATTTAGATAACATTAAACAAACAGAAGAAACATGACATGGATGTTCATTAGATAGAAGCAATAATACATTCAAAAGACAACTTTTAAATATGTATATATACTGTAACAGATATAATGAATACCATTAATAAAATACACTGCTGTCAAATTTAATTGAAGGTATAAAGACATTCTAAAAGTCATAATGTCAAAATTAAAGCATGTTGATAACATTAACTGACAAATTCAGGTCATTTTTTATTTCTATTTCTGCCCAGACTATTTGTGGCCAACAAATTTAACTGTTTTAGATATAATCCAATTCAAAGTTTAAATATTTGATGACTAAATATAACATACTGGCATATTTAAATCAAATATTAAAATCATTTAGCATTTAAATATATATGTATATTTATGACTAAAAATACCTGGAAAAATTTTCCTGTGATTTGTTTAAAAGATAAAAAATATTTTTTAAATAAAACATCAATTTTCCTCTAATTTCAATTCACATTAAATAAAATATTTTCCTGCTGGCTTTTCAGATATGATCAAATGTTCTGTTCACTACATTTATTTAATTTTGCATTAATTGTTTCTTTTAAGTTTATCATATATCAGAAAAACTACTTTTTTATTGAAAATTACAATGAAATCAATTCAAAAACCACAAAAGCAAGGATTAACAAATCAGATCAAAATAATGTCTAGACAGTCCTTAGATGTTACTGGTACAAATATGTTTATGTATTTCTAACTAGCTTTTAGTGGTAACAAAATACCCTCTCCCTTTCCCACATAGACCATATGCTGAATAATAAATGTGTAAAATCTACTACTGACTGCTAATTAGTAAGAGTATTATGTAAGCATTTACAATACAGAGTTTTACCAATTGTTTGCAAACAATGGACTAATCAATTCTTGCTGGTGTGCATCATCCTGAACTTCCTCAAATGTCTCCATTTATAAGAAATATTATGATTTAGGGAACAAACATCTTTTCATGCTCCAAGAAAAAAATCTAGAGCATATAAATCACTTTGTCTGTCCCTCGTACCCTACCTTCCTACTGTCCAAAACTGAAGCTTTCTAGTTGTTAAAATGGAACTTATATCAATGGAAAATATAGGGAAGGAAAAGAAGCCTATTGATTTGTGAGTCAATAGGTCAAAGTTAAAAGTCACTGTTACAAAATATATGATTTTTTTTTTAACAAATGCTTTTGCTATGAAATCAAAGCTGGCCGTCTTGTGCAAAAAACATCCATTTTTGATGATTTTCAGTCCTATTTCTTGACCTGCTTGCTGCAGCTTGCATAGACATTAGGCTTCAGTGAACACATGAACCAGAAAAGTGCTAAGCTCAGAGGAAAGTTGTTGTAGGTATGGCAGTCTACAGAAGGACCAATCAACCCAAATTCCCAACTTTTCCCATTTTTTTTCGATTTTTCAGATTATGGCCCTTCCAGGATCTGGTAGCAGGAGTAGTTGTTCCCAAAAAAGCTCATTCATATTATTGACACATTGAGTAGTTCTATTCTTGCAAAATAATGTCGGTTTTTGGATGTTCTGAACCCTGTGTACTGCTTTGGACATACAGAGATTGGAAGCCCCCTCCAAAAAGGTCATTTGTCTCTGATGTTTGAATTTGGGTTCAAACTGCAGCTTAAATCTGGATAATATAACAAAGAATTTCCTTAAGTGGAGTGAACATGCCTGAATATTGAAATTATTATCTAACAGCTAACCTCTTTAAGTATAGAAAGTAAAATCACAAAAATACTGAACTCCGAGGAAAATTCAAAAAGGAAAGTCCCCAATCAAATGGCAAAATCAAAAGTTTAAACACATCAAACGAATGGATAACAACAGTCATACTCCTGACTTGGTACAGGCATTTTCTGAAGTAGAAAATGGTGGATTGAACCTGGTTTTATAGCTAGCTAAACCTCTCACTTATATGACAGTCGCATCAAATTCCATTATATTGACAACGATGTGTGTCCAAAAAAAGATTTGGGGAAGTCCACAACATTATGGCTCTCACATGGTTAGGATTTAATTCATATTTTTTTTAATCAAACAACAAATGTAATTTTAATTTTACATCAAAAGATTCAGACTTTCATAAGAGGCAAAACATAGCTTAGTTTTTAAAAGTTAAAATGTAGATTCCTTACAAACAGATCCAGGAAATCTCTTGTGTCATCATTCTACCAATATTTATCAATAACTACTACATAATCAATGTATAGTATACAGAAAAGTTATCACTGACATAACTACTGTAGTCTAAGGCATCAAATCTCACAACTACCAGACTATAGTAAGATCCACAACCACATGGCCTTAAGATAAAGGTGTAACTTCTTTCAGGAAAACTATGATAATAAGCTTCATTAAGGAAGTAATAACAAGATATTGTATCTTGGTCCTGAAATAATATTCCCATGATATAAGTATTATCAATTTATAAACATTCCTATTACTGATGTGTAAGTCAACATAATGGTATGTGTCAAAACATCTGTCTAATGGTAGACTTTCAAAGTCCATCAATAAAAAATTGTATGTACTACAGGTAGATACAGCTTATAGTGCAATACAGATAATTTAATTACGTTAAAAAAAGTTCTGTAATACAACTACAGTTAAAACAAGTAACTAGCGGCACCTCACGCTGTATGTTTGGGATTTTCTTCTATAAAAATCAAATAACCTTAAGTAAGACTGAGTTCAATGTGTCTGTCTGAGTAAATATAGTGTTCATTTACCACTTTCTTGGTCCAAAAGAATTGACTGAGTAAAGTGTTTTAAAACAATTTCTCAGCAATCATAATAATAAATCTTCATGAGATTTTCTAACATGCAATATTTCCTTATGGACAAATAATAAAAAAATGATTAGATATGGTGTTTCGGTAGTCCAGACATATCAAATTCTAATAGTATGTAAGACAGCCTCTTAGGATGGCTGGTCTGAAAGACTATTTGCTTGACTGACTTATCATTATTTGCAGTTTTATCTGTAGAAAAATATACTAATAGGAATTAAGCCCAAACTCAATTTGTAACTAACAAAAAAAAGGTAAATATTTGTTCATATGACAAAATGTTGAATCGACTGTTGTATTTCTGAAAGTCACAAGAATTGAAGGACAAGGATAAAATAGTACACAAGCCACTTTATGGTGGAAGCTTATGTATATGCATATAAGCCTATGGAATGGCTAAAATTCACAGCCAAAAAACACTTTTCTAAATGGTGTCATATTAGAAAAAAATCAACAATGCAAACTGAAAGAGACATAATATTTTAAGGACTCTTAGATTTGTTCCAAGCTTAACCTCGGTATGTAGTACTAAGGATACACTGTAGACTGACAAAGTATGTGGGAAATTTACAAACTTAACATAATGTATAAAGTGCTTCTTAATGGGCGGATTATTTTCAAATTATAAACCAAAATTATAAGTTTAACCCAAGGTTTGTGAAATTTAATGACAGGTTTTCAGGTACATTTCTTATTTCATGGCACTTAATTATAAGCAAAAGATGTTAATTTCCAAATGTACATAGTTTTGTTTTTTATTATATATCATTATTATATGTTGACTTTAAATTTATCTGAATCAGAATATGGATATGTAACACAAACGAACCTAAAGAATAAATGTCACCAAGTCTGTCCCCTGATGGTAAGATGTTATTCCTGGGTTTCGTTTCAGTAATTCATTACATTTTATCCTATTCCATAGATACATTTTATGAGTTTTTATACGACCGCGAAAATTAAAAATTTTAAGGTCGTATATTGGTATCACGTTGTCGCCGCCGTCGTTGTCGTCGTCAGCGTCGTCCGAAGACAGATGGTTTCCGGATAATAACTTTAGTATAGGTAAATAGAAATCAATAAAAAAATTTTCACAAGGTTTATAACCACTAAAGGAAGTTTGGGATTGATTTTGGGGGTTATGGTCCCGACTGTTTAGGAAAAAGGGGCAAAAAAAGGGGCCCAAATAAGCATTTTTCTAGTTTCCAGACAATAACTTGTGTGTTAGTGTATGGATCTTTCTGAAATTGTACCATAAGGTTCCAAACCAAAAAAAGGAAGGTTGGGATAGATTTTGGGGGTCATGGTCCTCACTGTTTAGGAATTAGGGGCCAAAAAGGAGCCAAAAACAATACTTTTCTATATTGCTGATTTCTTGACCAATTTCAATGGGGTTTTATTCTTGAATTCTTAGGATTCTTTTCTATGCTGAATCTAACAGTGTATTAAGTTTTTGGATTTTGGGCACCGTTTTTAAATTGGTCCACACTGAGGTCCAAAGGGTCCAAAATTAAACTTTGTTTGATTTCATCAAAAATTGAATTCTTGGGGTTCTTTGATATGCCGAATCTAACCGTGTATTTAGATTTTTAATTTTTGGTCCCGTTTTCAAATTGGTCTACATTACGGTCCAAAGGGTCTAAAATTAAACTTAGTTTGATTTTAACAAAAATTAAATTCTTGGGGTTCTTCGATATGCTGAATCTAAACATGTATTTAGATTTTTGATTATGGGCCAAGTTTTCAAGTTGGTCCAAATCGGGGTCCAAAACTAAACTTTGTTTGATTTCAACAAAAATTGAATATATGAGGTTCTTTGATATGCTGAATCTAACCAATTAATAAGTTTTTGGATTTTGGACTCTGTTTTTAAATTGGTCCACATTGAGATCCAAAGGGTCCAAAATTAAATTTATTTGATTTCATCAAAAATTGAATTATAGGGGTTCTTTGATATGCTGAATCTTAACATGTATTTAGATTTTTGATTATGGGCCCAGTTTTCAAGTTGGTCCAAATCAGGGTCCAAACTGACTGGAAACTAGAAAAATGCTTATTTGGGCCAAAATTAAACTTTGTTTGATTTCAACAAAAATTGAATGTATGGGGTTCTTTGATATGCTGATTCTAACCATGTATTTAGATTTTTGATTTTTGGGCCCGTTATCAAATTGACCACATTGAGGTCAAAAGGGTCCAAAACTAAACTTTTGTTTGATTTCATCAAAAATTGAATTCTTGGGGTTCTTTGAAATGCTGAATCTAACTTGTATTTAGATTTAGGATATTTGACCATAATAGGTAAATGTCCAATTTAAAAAAATTTTAAGTTCTCAGATAACATTCATTCTGTCTCAGTAACCTATGCTGTGTCAAATATTTAATCACAATCCAAATTCAGAGCTGTATCAAGCTTGAATGTTGTGTCCATACTTGCCCAAACTGTTCAGGGTTCAACCTCTGCGGTCGTATCAAGCTGCGCCCTGAGCATTTTATTACATGTAAAAGACAAATATATAGCTGAAATCTGAAATTTGTAAAGAACATAATAGAAATGCATTTATAAAAATTAGGCAATTTTTACAAAACTTTCTCCATTGCAACTGAAAATCTAAATTTAAAATTTTACAAATTGAGCATTAATTGATAACTATCAGAATAGATTTTCTTTTAAAAAGCTTTTCTGTGAATGGTTCTTTTTTTATCATATTAATTCATGACTTTTATATATGCTTGAAGTGTCTGGAGTAAAATCTTTTTGCTTACAAGGGAAACACTTGTGTCTGAGAATTTACCTTATAAATGTGTTTATATATAATGAAATTCTTTTCAATATTCATGTAGTTGATTTAATCTCAAAGTGATATATTTCCTCAATAAACACAACAGCTAATTTATTTCAGATACAGATCAAAACCAAAAGCTTTGATAAATAGATTTAAATGAAAAAAGAATATTAATGAAATTTGGATTTACCTATCACTTAGTTAACTTTACAAGTGGTGTAAAATAAAAACTTTAGACACATAGTGATTTGTACCGAATCTTATCAAAGAACTTCTTTTTCATTCAACAATAATTTCAGAATGAGATAACAGAAACTCAAACAATGACAAAAGTACACATTAATAAAACATACATCACCTTCCCTCAAATAATACATAAATACAGATCCAGAACTTTTGTATTTGGTTTTCTTGATCCAGAGGCTAACTTGAACCTTAAGTCTAAGGGAGCTTAGTAGCTGGCATTCCTTTGTGCCCTAATGAAGTTTTATTGTTTATTATCATTTAGTTTTTGCATTGTGATAAGGAAGGGTGTGGAGAGAGTACCCTCTCCAATGGGGATAGATTAATACGATCAAAGTTATCAAAGTTTTCTGTAACGGAAATTTTATTGTTGAATGTTTGCATATACATTAATCTGTGAACACTTCAAAAAGCTCTTCAAATAACATTGTAACCTATATTTGTAATCTGGCTTGCAGAAACCGATTCATTGAATGGTCATAGTAAAAATATACTAATAAAATTTATGTCCTACGGTAATTATGAAGAAAGTGTTTTTGATACAATTATATTTTACAAAAGAAAAGACCTGAAGTTAGTTTTACCCAGAGATCTTAGGATAAGAGGATTACAAATTAACAATTATTTCTACTTCAATTGCTTTTTAAAATTTTTAAATGAATGCAAACAGAGATAAGCGAAATATAAATATGTTTTATGTCCTTAATGGCCTTACATTGTAATAAAAAGTTTTATACATATTACATTTAAATGCATTTTCTAAGGAAAAAAGTTTTAACAAAAAAAAGTTTTAACAAGAGTGCACACACTGAAATGTCTCGCCTTCTATATTGACCATTGATTTTATGTTGGTAGTCCTAAATATAAAGTTTTATTACAAGTATCACATTAACATTTATGATCCAAGAAAATGAGGTCAAGGTCAGATAAACCAAGCCTGAAATACATGTACACCTTTAATACAATCATTCCACACACTGAATATAGATGACCTATTGCTTATACTATAAAAGAAACAGACCAAATCATGGAATTTCATAATGACCAATGAACCATGAAAATGAGGTCAAGGTCAGATGAACCCTGCCAGACAGACATGTACACTTTAAAATCATTCCATGCATTAAATATAGTTAACCTATTGCTTATAGTCTCTAAGAAACAAAGTTAACCAGGAAAACTGAACATTGACCAATGAACCATGAAAATGAGGTGAAGGTCAAATGATACCTGGCAGACAGACATATACGCCTTACAATCATTCCATACACCAAATATAGTTGACCTAGTGCTTAAAGTTTAAGAAAAACAGACCAAAACACAAAAACTTTACATTGACCAATGAACCATGAAAATGAGGTCAAGGTCAAATAAAATCTGCCAGGCTGACATGTACATCATAAAATATTTCCGTACACCAAATATAGTTGACCTAATGCATACAGTATTAGAAAAGCAGACCTAACACAAAGACTTAACATTCAGCAATGAACCATAAAAATGAGGTCAAGGTCAAATAAAACCTGCCAGACTGACATGTACATCGTAAAATATTTCCATACACCAAATATAGTTTACCCATTGCATACAGCATTAGAAAAACAGACCAAAACACAAAAACTTAACATTGAGCAATGAATCATGAAAATGAGGTCAAGGTCAAATAAAACCTACCAGACTGACATGTACATCGTAAAATATTTCCATACACCAAATATAGTTGATGTATTGAATACAGCATTAGAAAAACAGACCAAAACACAAAAACTTAACATTGAGCAATGAACCATGAAAATAAGGTCAAGATCAAATAAAACCTGCCAGACTGAATGTACATCGTAAAATAATTCCATACAACAAATATAGTTGACCTATTGAGTACTGAGTATTAGAAAAACAGACCAAAACACAAAAACTTAACTTTTACCACTGAACCATGAAATTGAGGTCAAGGTCAGATGACACCTGCCAGTTGGACATGTACACCTTACAATCATTACATACACCAAATATAGTAGACCTATTGCCTATAGTATCTGAGATATGGATGACCATGAAAACTTAACCTTGTTCACTGATCCATGAAATGAGGTCGAGGTCAAGTGAAAACTATCTGACAGGCATGAGGACCTTGCAAGGTACACACATACCAAATATAGTTCTCCTATTACTCATAATAAGAGAGAAATTAACATTACAAAAAACCTTAACTTTTTTTTTTCAAGTAGTCACTGAACCATGAAAATGACGTCATGGACAATGGACATATGAAAGACAGAAACTTCATATCATAATGCATCTATATACAAAGTATGAAGCATCCAGGTCTTCTACCTTCTGAAATATTAAGCTTTTAAGAACATCGCCACCGGATCACTAACCCTAAGACGGGCTTTCTGCGACAAAAAATCAAGACCATACGTAAAGTTTTTGCTTTAATCCAGGATTTCTCACTCGGAGAATATGGCACAACCAACCAGGGGAGTGAACTTGAAAAAGATAATCTTTATGGCTTGTCCCAAAGCCAATTACTAAGAGGTTGTTGTTGCTGTTTGTGTTTATTGTATTATCACAAATCAGGCTGTTAGTTTTCTCTTTTGAATTGTTTCAAATTTTGTCATGTCAGACCACATCTCCTTATTTATATAGTTAAATTCTACTTTTTTTATTCTCAATTTTTTCACAATAGCTGTCATTAGTTAACAATTCAAAAGTCAGCCTTAAAAAATGTAAAACTATATAATGATGGGCTGATACAAAATTTTGAAATGCAAACATTATCCAGTAAATGCAAATATAAATAAATTATTTCTCCAGCAGGTCTGTAATGTTTTGGTAAGCGAAATCTGATAATGCTCCCTAGATGTTGACTACAATGATACAAGTCAGTAATTTTGTCAAGATGACACACAGTGATAAGAAGAAAAGAAAGTGTTTTCACCTATACCATGCAGAACTCCCTTAAATATAAACTTATGCTCCTAAATTTTGATTCTCAAATGACAATATTTGTTAGAAATTTACAAAATAGACATAACAAGAATAGACCATTCACAAAATATGAAGATAAACACCTGTGTTGTAATGATTAATCTGATCATAATTGATTTTATTTTAATTTATTTAATGAAGAGTGAAACACTTATTTCATTACATCATAGGAAAGTCAGTTTATTATATAAGATGTTTCTATAACATATTACAGTAAGTTAATAGAATAACCGACTTCATCCCATTCTAAGGTTGACCTGGAAAACTAATAGCAAGGTCAATTTTTTTTATGAAATAAGGCCTCTGTGTTAATTCAGTCTATCAACAATAAAGTTAATTTTTAACAAAAGTCAGATTGTAACCTATTTCAAAATTTAAGAAAAATCATAAATATCAATTTGGACATGCTACTATACATATGCCTTTAACCCTACTAGTCCTTTTATTTAGGTTATTTATGGCCCTGAAAATCAATGACAATTTGATCTTGGAATTATACCACTATAGAACTTGTTTTATACTTTTTTTTATTTATACTGACTCATTATGGCATCTTACCTACATGTATGTGCTCTAACTTAAATTTTAACATATTTTGGACTAAATTTTGTGCAATTGCTAAATGTTTTTTTTTTTTATTTGATAACATTGGCGGTATATTCTGCCTAAAGAAACCATATTTGTGAGAATGTGTATCTTATTTTTCAGTTTACATATTATTTTGGAACCACAAATTCTCTATGGTCACATTTTATGAAAGGATATATCTTATGTAAACACATGAGAAAAAGATATTTCAATAAAATCTGGAATATCAAGTTTCAAAGACAGCTTGATCTATATATTGAACTTTGGAATCAGTATGTACATATTGGAACATGCAGCTTCCTATTTACTCCACTGTATTATACTTTGATTCTATGGCCTAATTAAGGCATTCATGAACATGTACCTTTCAAAAATAAATCATTACTATATGTATTAAACTGAAAATCATACAAGCATTTAGTAATACGCAAATGAACAAATGCACCATGAGAGCTTAATACAACTGTTCCCAACAAATTGTAACATTATCCCTTCTGTTCAAGTCAGGAGCTTATAATTCAGTGGCTGTCATTTGTTGTTGTTTATCATATTTGTTTTCTTTTTTCTTTATTATTTTGTACATATATCAGGCTGATAGTTTTCCTGTTTGAAGTGTTTTATATTTGTCATTTCGGGGCCTTAAATAGCTTGCTATGCGGTATGTGTTTTGCTCATTGTTAAAGGCCGTAAGGTGGCCTATAGTTGTGATTTCTACATCATTTAATCTCTTGTAGAGATTACTGTCTCACTGGCAATCATACCATGTCTTCTTATTTTTATATTTTATCATTGAATATTTGATATATCACATTTTATCCTTTTTGAAATGGAGGGAGAAAAAGCTACATACTCAAATATTAGTGCCTCTCATATAAAAATGAGCACTGGAACTAATAAACTGTTAACACAGAGATATGTCTCGCCTTTTTGTAATTTCGATAATGCAAATGTTGAAATTAAAATAGCAATACTTTAACATGTAAGTTTTGTAAATATTAGACATCAATGAACCATGACTGAAGGTACATGGCTAAACAATCTCCATGGAAATGAGATGTGCCAATGCTAATACAACTGCATACCAAATACCATTGACTTATCATAAGTACTTCCCTTTAAACAAACCTAAACACAAACTAATACATGTAAACTAAATAAAACTTCAAAGTCAATACACCATAACTGAGGGGGTGGTTCAAATAATCTCCATGGTAATGAGATATGCCAATGTTAATACAAATGCATACCAAATATCATTGACCTACCACTAGTGGTTCCCTATAAACTGACCTAATCACAAACTAATACATGAAACTAAGCAAAAGTTTCAAAGTCAATAGACCATGACTGAGGGGGCCGGGCCATATAATCTCCATGGAAATGAGATATGCCAACACTCATACAATAGCATACCAATCATCATCAACTTACCACTAGTGGTTCCCCATAAACTGACCTAATCACAAACTAATACATGAAAACTAAGCAAAAGTTTCAAAGTCAATAGACCATAACTGAGGGGTGGGGTCAAATAATCTCCATGGTAATGAGATATGCCAATGCTAATACAAATGCATACCAAATATCATTGACCTACCACTAGTGGTTCCCCATAAACTGACCTAATCACAAACTAATACATTTAAACTAAGCAAAATTTCAAAGTCAATAGACCATAACTGAGAGGGAGGGGCCAAATAATCTCCATGGCAATGAGATGTGCCAATGCTTATACAACTGCATACCAAATATCATTGACCTACCACTAGTGGTTCACCATAAACTAGACCTAATCACAAACTAATACATTGTTGACACCGCTGCTGCCGCTGCCGGAAACAGCATACCTATGTCTCGCTTTTTGACTCCGTCAAGGCGAGACAAAAATGTCTTTGCAAATGTGCATGTATATGTCATATGTATGTCAATTCATGAAAAATTAGAATTTGTTAGACATTGTCTATAACTTTGATCCTTACCATCCTTTAACATTAACACCTTACTAGAAGTAATTACATTAACATTTTGTTTTAGAATGAAGTAAAAATTTCTATCTCTTTTCAAGGCCTTTCTACAAATTGAATAATGATCAATATTTAGGACACATACATGTAGCGTTGTCTAGTTTTAGAGTGTTCTTGTTTGTACGACACTTATTTTTTAACACACATATTTTATGACTCAAGTGAACAGGTAAGGGATGGTTGTCTTTTTGCTGATTCACAAAATGTAAATTCAATACTGATTAATAGTTAACAGTTCAAAGCTCAAAATCTACATTTTTATTCAATCTAAGAATGAATATAAAAAAGACAATACAATAAATTATTACCATTCTGAAATAGGAACGATTTAAATTGGTGAAGTCCCATGATGATGTAGTGTTTAAAAATCATTGAGTTCAACATTGATTTACAGCTATTTCTGTTCTGTTGTCATAATATTATCACCTCAATATAGCCATTTTGTGCTGATAGGGCAAAAACATCAACAATCAATCAATCTTTATAATATCTGATTTTAAGATATATAGCAACAGATATTCCAGTTCTTATATCTTTTTTCATTATATATATTATTCTGTTCAATCTATTCTGGATTCCTGGTACCTTTAAACAGGTTCTTGGAATTTCAAAATAATACTACATGTACTACAACCTTATTCTAAAATTTCAATGACTTTGTTCACTATTTATTTCTAACATTGCTTCCTTTGGTAATTCTAGTTTAGTTTTGTCAGCTAAAACTGCATATGTCGAATAAAGTATAAATATTGACTTACATGAAATTGTACTCAAGTGGTAAGAGTTTCATTTAAATACCAGATGCTTATTAAATCATTATCATGATTATAAAATGCAACAGTTGCACACATTGATGGGCTAAGCATACACCCATTCTTAATTTAAAGTATCCAAAAACAGGAAATAGGTGATGCCTGATCTGAAAATTCTCACATTTTACAACCAATCACTGCTAAAGAGAGGCGAAAGATACCAAGGGATATTGAAACTCATAAGTCGAAAACAAACCGACAATGCTATGGCAAAAAAATAAATCAAAAGACAGCATACAAAACACAACATAGAAAAACAAAAGACTGGGCAAAACGAACCCCACCAAAAACCAGGGGTGATCTCAGGTCCTCTGGAAGGGTAAGCAGATCCTGCTCCACAGTGCCAAGACGCTGACCAAATATGAAATCATTCTGTTCAGTAGTACTGGAGAAATGTGCGATGGAAAATTCTAATTTCATTCAACATATTGAAAAATTCAAAGTATCGGCAAATACTGATGGCTGATGGATGGTCAGAAGGACTGACAAGGTGAATGCAATAATAATATCTGTGTATGATTTCTTGGTTTCATAAACACCTTACACAAAGGGCTTTCAAAATGGACATTATATTTTGGATTAGAAAAAGGCATTTACAGTTAAATCTTTTCTTAAGATTGAAATCTTAGTTCATGTTGCATTATATGATTTACCCATTATATCCAAAACTGCTTTGATTTTTTTCTTCAAAAGACTTATCTTTATTTCTGTCAGATATATTTAATTGTTCCTACCTGTTTTAAATCAAGTGTAATTGTGACATAGTTATATTTGTCGCCATTGGTCAATGATGGACTTTGCCACCATCTGTTACTTCCATCGATGGCATTCCAGATAGGATGCTGCTGACGTCTATCTTGGCTTCTAGCATCACATACATCACAATGCCGATTTTCCCCAGGAAAAATTTTGACATGTTCCACTAATTTACAGAATTTTTCTTTTCCCTGAAGTCCACATGTGGCATTTGTTGTTATATTAGAACGGGTGGCCAAGTTCAGGATATCAGGAAACAAAGCCTTAGCATCTGAAATTACAAAAATATATCAATTGAAAAGTCTCACTATGCTGGCTCTAAATATCAAACAATTTATTTGGTCCATCACCACTATTTGATTGCATCAAACCAAGTCAGTACAATATATAAGTAGCAATCTGTTTGACATCTTCACCACTATTTCATTGTATCAAACTCAAGTCAATAGAATCACTTTCTTGTCAATCTGTTTGACTTCCTCTCTACTATTCCACTGTTACCAAAATACAGTACTTCATATGATATTTCATGAATTTCTATGGTTTGTGAAAATAGTCACAATGTTGTGGGTTTTGGATTTCGTGTTTTCATACTTTGCACACAAAAAACCATAAGAAAAATTGCCTCAGATGTTATGGTTTGATGAACCACAAAACTATGTTCCCCATTAACTATTGTTACTGGATCAATGAATATAAAATGCTTCGCCGAGTGCAGCCTGATACGACCGCAGAGGTCGAACCCCGAACAGTTGGTGCAAGTTTGGACACAATATTCAAGCTTGATACTGTCTGAATTTGGATTGTGACATAATATAGGTTTCTGACACAAAATAAATGTGGTGAAAGATCTTAAAAATTTGAAATGGGTTGAAATATTTGTATTAGTTTGCAATTGAAGATTTCTTGCTATTGCACGATACTGTGCAATTGGATATTTCTTGCCATTGCGCAATACTATGCAATTGAAGATTTCTGGCTATTGTGCACTATTGTGCTATTGCGAAATACTGTGCAATTGGATATTTCTTGCTATTGCTCAATACTGTGAAATTGATGATTTCTTGCTATTGCGCAATACTGTGTGCAATTGAAGATTTCTTGCTATTGCGCAATACTGTGCAATTGAAGATTTCTTGCTATTGTGCAATACTGTGCAATTGAAGATTTCTTGCTATTGTGCAATATTATGCTATTGCGCAATACTGTGCAATTGAAGATTTCTTGCTATTGCGCAATACTATGCAATTGAAGATTTCCTGCTATTGCACAATACTTCATATAATAATTTGCAGGTCATGTTTGGTGTGTATCTCCTGCCATATCAGTATTTTTTGCTTTTATATATAAATCAGAAATAATCAATGCAAAAATGGAAAATTTTAAGAAAAACCCAAAAATTATAAAAAAAAAATCCCCCCAATTTTTTTTTAAACCCCCCTTTTAGTAATTACCCCCAAACTCAATCCCAGCTTTCCCTTTGTGGTATGGTACCTTGCAGTACATTTTCAGAGAGATCCATACACTTAAACACAAGTTATTGTCTGGAAACTAGAAAAATGCTTGTTTTTGACCCCTTTTTGGCCCCTAATTCCTGAACGTTTGGAGCAATTACCCCCAAACTCAATCCCAGCCTTCCATTTGTGGTATGGTACCTTGCAGTACAATTTCAGAGAGATCCATACACTTAAACACAAGTTATTGTCTGGAAACTAGAAAAATGCTTCTTTTGGCCCCTAATTCCTGAACATTTAAGGCAATTACCCCCAAACTCAATCCCAGCCTTCCTTTTGAGATATGGAACCTTGTGGTACAAATTCAGAAAGATCCATACGCTTACACACAAGTTATTGTCTGGAAACAACAAAAATGCTTGTTTTTGGCCCTTAATTTCTAAACTGTTGATATCATAACCCCAAAATCAATCCCAACCTTCCTTTTGTGGTATTGAACCTTCTGGTAAAATTTCATAGAGATCCATTCACTTAAACTTAAGTTATTGTCTGGAAACCAAATGTGTCTTCAGATGACGCCAACGACGACATCATACCAATATACGACGCAAAAAATTTTGTTTGCGGTCGTATAAAAAAGTTCAAATAAAATATAAATTACTAGAAGAAATGTCAACCTAGTAAATATAAGATAGAATAACCATTCTGTCTGTTTTTCCTGACCATTAGCTATGAATGTACTTTTATTGGAATTTATTTTTGACCTGAATTAAAATGAATGGCTCATCTTGAAAATGCATTAAATATTTGCCACTTGACATCATAAAACATCAAAGCTCATTATTAATGTAACTTTCTTGTGTAGAAATTCAAATAAAAAAGTGACTTGTGGTGTAGGTTAGAAGAATAATAAAGAAATTGAAAAAGGCAGAGAATGGCTGACACCTCTTAAAAATGGTTTCACTACTTCAATTATATAACTACGGTTTTTAGTTATATCCATTTTCAGTAAGTTCTTGAAACATAAAATTGGATAGCCTTTTACCTGTTTCACTTTGAAGAGAGAACATTTTAATTTATGAGATAAGCTTCCTTTACTATTAATGGTTGTATTCCCAAACAACTGACGATAAAAACTTAAACCAAATAAACATAGAACTGCAATAACCGGCAGTAGTACTACATTAAACAGGCATTCTGCCAGGAGTACAGCTGCACTTCTATAACACAATTTATGATTTGCAAGTTGTCAAAACTAATATACCTACTCTGAGAACTAAAATAACATATATCTAAACATAGATCAATAAACTGATTATAATGCAACTTTTTCATTAGTATACTTCACCAACGTTTAATAAGAACTGTCCACTGGTCTTGGTAGGGGTATGTTTAATTGAATGCAAACTTATCTGTACATTGTAGTAAGTTCAATAATTCACAAATCAAATGTCATTTTATGTCAGTTATGACTGTCTTTTGAACAAAATTCAGTTTAAAATTATTAGCAAATATGAGATGCCCTACAAAACTTAAAAGTCTCAACCCAATATTACAGAAGTGTTCTTTCAGGAACTTAAAGGATTCCTTTGCATCAAGACTGAAACTAAAGCAGTTGTTTCTTGTGCACCACTTTAAACCTGGCAAGCTCATACTCCTTTCAGATCTATTACAAAAGCTTATGTCCTTAACATGAGTTTCTAAAACTACTCTGTCAAAACTAGTTGAAAGTTTTCTCAAAACATAAAAGTACCATCAATTTAATTAATCACTTTGTTTTAATTACTAATACACCCAATAGGTTTTCATTGCTGAAAATTTATTATGTGCTGTAGGAATGTTGAAGTAGGTGTTTCAAATTTTGCAACCATGCACAATTCTTTCAGTTCTTGTTTAATTAATCAATTACTGTTTTCTACCACCTTAAAATGTTAACTGTCTGGAAATTAATCAAGAGAACTCTACAGACTGGTGAGGAAATAGAATTAAACTTCATTATGTAAAGGTCATCCAAACTAATCCAATATTCCACAACATTCAATGAAATTATGATGCATCTTGAGAAAGGCACAACATGGAGGAGAAAGTGATAAATATGTATAAATATTGTCCAAATTAAAATTGCATATTGTTATATTGTTATTCTAAACTGTTTCCCAAAATTGATCACCTGAATCATAAAAAACATTTCATTAAAATCAAATATGTCAATAAAGGTTTTGATTTTGTAAATATTGCCGGTATTCTTAATGATCATTCCTTTAAAGAACAAATTCCTGGTTAGGGAGCTACCATTTGATTTTTATGGGGGGGCTAGGATGAAATTTGAAAAAAATAGGCAGGACAGGAGTTTTGAGTAAAAAAAAAGGCAGGATGAGATTATTTGCAAAAAAAAGGCAGGATGACAATTTATTTTAAAAAAAAGTCAGGATAAACTAAAAACAAAAAGGCAGGACCGAATAGAGTGCAAAATAAAAAGGCAGGACCGAATAGAGGGATAAATAAAAGGCAGGACAAAATTTTTCATCCTAGCCCCCCCCATAAAAATCAAATGGTAGCTCCCTTATTCTGATAATACTGAACTCCCTCTTATTTGTTATGTTTACAAAAAATCTACCTGGAAATATGTGTTTAATTATAGCAATGTGTGTATAAAAGATGTTAATATCAGTGACAATACACCTATGTTATAAAATTGCAGTAATTCCAAATACATTTATGGCCCCAGTTCCCATGTTATAACAGGAGACCTTAACATCATCCATGACTGAGAGTTGAAATCATTCCTTAGTAAAGGACAAAAATATCGTCCCCTGTCAATTATTAATTGGAATGAGTATCATAACATCATACACAACTAACTCTGTACATACTGTACGAAATGGATAATATGAGAAAAAGCTGACAAAAAATCCTTAGATTCTTTTTAAATTCAGTAATGAACATAGTTGATATTCGTATTAAACATTTTAAAGAACATTTTAATCCTAACAACAACCATAATAGCCCTGTTTCTCGTATCAAACATAAACCAAAAGAACTTCCCAAGGAATTTGTTTTTGTCCCGGCTGATAAGGCTGCCAATAATATTATTATTGTTTGACGTAAATTTTACATTGAGGTTCTGCAAAATGAAATCACGAATTCACCAACATTCCAACTGACTCCATTGTAGGAAAATGACATCATTAACAAACATAAACTTTTAGTTACTTCTCTACAAGTAGAACCAAGTAACATGAAAGTTCCAACTATGTACTGGGTTCCAAAGCTGCACAAAACACCTTACAAATATAGATTTATTTCGTCTTCAAGCCATTGTTCCACTACTAAACTGTCTATTCTTCTTACTGGTACACTTGGTACAATCAAAAACCTGGTAATGTCATAAATTCGTTGGAAGTACTTGATAAATTGCATGCTCATATTGGTGATTTCAAATTTGTTCAAAGTTTTGATTTTCCTACCCTATATACCACTTTGCCTCATAATCTCATTAAAAAAAATTAACATACCTAATCAAATGGGCATTTTAAAAGTCATAATGCGAATATATATGTTCAAACTCTTTTAGGTCATTTTTTTAGTAACAACAAACTAAAGAACTATGTCTATTGGATTTGCTTTGATACGATAACTGCACTTGAATTTTTACTAGAAAACATTTTTGTTCGCTATGGAGATTCCGTATATCAACAAGTTATTGGAATTCCATAGGGGACTAACTGTGCACCACTTACCTGTTTCTGTATTGTTAAGAGTTACAATTTAAGACTAAAATCAGCAAAGACCCATCTAAACAACATCTGATACAAAAATTTAATAACACTTTTAGATATTTGGATGACATATTGGCTCTCATTAATTATCATTCAATTTTAAATGGAGCTGGCATGTCAATAACTGCTAGTAGTCCTTTACTAATTTATATGTTCATTGTCATTTTGCTTTGTTTCTTCTGTTACCTATTCTAACATCGGAATCAGACTTCTTTAAACTGAGTTTTACTGTGTGTATTGCTGTGTGTTTGTTTATTCTACATTGGCTAGAGGTATAAGAAACACATAGCAATACGCACAGTAAAACTCAGTTTGAAAGAAGTCCGAGTCCGATTTTCAGATAACCTGATTCATTTTTACGCCTGTCCAAAATCATGAACCTCTGGCCTTTGTTAGTCTTGTGTTTTTTTAATTTTGGTTCATTTATATGTTTCAGAGTTTAGTATGACATCCATTTTCTCTGAACTAGTGCACATTTTTGTTTAGGGCCAGCTAAAGCCCACCTCCGGGTGTGGGAGTTTCTCGCTGTGTTGAAGACCCATTGGTGGCCTTAGGCTGTTTTCTGCTCTATGGTGGGGTTGTTGTCTCTCTGACACATTCCCTGTTCCCTTTTTCCATTTCATTATAATAAAAATGCTTAGTCTAGTCAATATCAATATTTCTTCTAGAATCAAAATCTCAAATTTTATATGCAATGTGAATCTATTGAAAATTCTCAATTGAGTTTTTAAAATTTGTTCATTTTTATATATGTCATTAAGCAATATTCTGATTTTTTACAATACACTGAAATGATCTGTAATATGACGGTTTTACTACAAGTATCACATAAACTTAACTCTATCAGTGATCTATAAAAATGACTCACAGACAGATGAACCATGCCAGTCAGACATCTACACCTTACAATCACTCCATACACCAAATATAGTGGCCATATTGCTTATAGTAACTGATAAACTGACATAACCACAAAAAGCTATAAGCTATTAACCAATGAACCATGAAAATTAGGTCACGGTCATATGAAACCTGCCACCCAGATATGTACACCTTACAATTATTCTATACACCAAATATACTTGGCCTATCGCTTATAGTATCTAAGAAATAGACCAAATCACAAAAACTAAACAATGCCCATGAAAATGACGTCAAGGTCAGATGAAAGCTTCCAGTCAGACATGTACACCTTACAATCATTCCATACACTAAATATAGTGGCCCTATTGCTCATAGTATCTGAGATACGGATTTGACCATGTAACCTTGATCACAGATCCTTGAAATGAGATTGAGATCAGGTGAACCCTACATGACGAGATGTAGACCTTGCAAGGAACCCATATACCAAATATAGAACTTAATCTTTTTATAATAAAAGAGTATTTCACTTTTAAAAAAAAAAACAGTAATATTTTGAACCATGAAAATGAGGTCATGGACAATGGACATATGACAGACGGACACATAAGGTATCTGCATTCAAGGTATGAAGCATCCATGTCTTCTAGCTTCTGATATATAAAGCTTTATACAAGTACATGTAGTGTACACTGCCGCCACCAGATTGTTATCCCTATGTCTCATTCTGTGACTATTGTCGCAGCTGAGACAAAAACCCAACTAACAACAATGTGTTTTGGTAGGGTGACATGTCTAGATGTAAACTTTTACATAATGAGTAAGAATTCTATTTATTTCACTCAGCATTTGTCTAGTATCAAGCTCATGTTATATTCATATGCATGTAATATTTGCTGCTGCAAATAAAACATCCATTAAAGGAGACGTGACACGATTTTAAAAATTTTTTTTTTAATAAATTAATAAATATTAGTCTTAAAACATGTTTTTACAATTTTGCTGGTCGAAACCTGATCAACTGGCATTTTTAGGTCAAAGAATCCAGCGCTTGTCATAATGAATGATTTTTAATTAGGTAACGATCACGTGATCGTGCTTACGCCAGTGGTTACAAGCTGGGAAAATGTCTCTAACTGGACGATGTTGATACACGGTATTGACAGCACTTTTCCGACTACTGACAAACTACAAAGACAATTGACCTCATCAATTTGAGCCATTGTGTGTGGAAAGTAACTAAGAAAAGGATATTAATTCTTCATGCGAAAAGTCCAACAACGACGATTTTTCAGACAATACCGATCAATTGTTACCATACATATGGGTTTGTCTGATGAATAAATTTAATAAACCGCTTTCCTCATTTCTTTTATTTAAATAAAACTACTTTCAATCATGATTGAAAATATAAATTTTATAATTATTGATGATCAAATTGTTCTTTTTTTCTCTCTGTTACGGTAATGTTATAATTATGTGTGCGCCAGAAGCAGAAAGAAAAAAAAAAAAAACGATTGTAAAAGTCAAATAAGGCGTTCACAAAGGATACATTTTTTTTATTTTGTTTTGTTTACGAGAGACTTTAAATAGGTATAAACTATCACCAAAATTTATGCTTATAATTTTTTTGTTGGAAACCATACATCACGCTAAGGATTTCTATAGTGACAAATCCTTTATCACACTTTTTCTGCATTAGGATATTCAATTAACAATTTTATTACTTTCCCCCTTTTATATAAACAATTCAATTCAATATTTTATTTACGTCCCACCTTATGTATAAAATTAAACAATACAAAACATTTATTGGAGGCTGTTAGTAATTAAATTTTGACACCTATAGCATACTTGACCAGGTGAAAGGTAAGAAGGCACCTGTATTGTGATTAAGTCACGAATTATGTTATTTACCTTTTAAAACCACACATTTTAAAGAAAAAAATACTATAGTCTTATGTTGAAATAATTAATATAGTTATATTACTCTTCTAAAGTATGCAATTCCATCCAAACCCTTATAAATCTAACTTCAAATTTAAGGAATTACACAAAGTAAATTCAAATTCACATATAGGTCCTTTCCGTGTTTTAGGGACCGCTCTTCCAAATATCTATTAGCAATCAATTTGTTTATTGCGTCCAGGAAAATATTCACAACACGTAATGTTAAATTTTCAATCGGACTGAGCATGAAAATGTCTACATGTAACATACTTCAGTCTTCGAGAACATGAGTTATGTATTAGTTGTATTTGTGCGTTATCTCTATTGTTTTTACGTTTGTGGTTTCTGTACTTCACCGATCTTTTGAACTAGACTGTTTTTATAGTTATGTACTGCTGTAAGACCACAGACCACTATTTTTTTTTTGGGGCGCACATACATATACCCCCCGACACATTTTGAATGTGACTGTCTTAAATCAGGAGCATGTAGATCAGTGGTTGTCTGTCAAATGTTTTCTGCGGTAATTATTTTGTTATAAATAAGTTAGTTTTCTCGTTAAAATAGTTTCACATTTTCATGTTGAGAACTTTTATAGCTGAATATACGATATAGGGTTTTCTCATTGTTGGAGGCTTTACGGTTATACCAAATAATTGGTTCAAACGTCACTTTCTTCATTTATTATTAAGTTTCCATTTTAAAAAGACATGTTTTTCATCATCTGAATCTTTACCAACTAGATAATTGTCAATAACTATGTTCGATGTTCAAAATAAGAATGTATAAGACTTATAGGATTCACATTCTCGTATCAATTCCTTGTTTGCTTTTTATGCTATTGCCTAATAATTTCTTATGAAGTTATAGTCTTGCAAGCATACAGGAATATTACTTTTCCATCTCAAGAAGTCAATTAAAAAAGGGCATCTGTTATAAACCTTTTTATATCTGCATATTCTTAAAAGCAATAAAAATTAGATCTATATACAGGTTGTCTATAATTAGTTATTAACACTGGTTTGGGTATTTAATATTGGTGGTGCATAGGGTATTGTATGGTCATACTACAGGTATTCATTAAACATCAGGTAGTTGTACCTGTAATACTGTAACAATAATATATTCCAATCTCACCTGTGCCCTCGGCAAAACCAAGATCCAGGGTGTTCAGAAAAGAGCTTATGAAGTAATATTGCGTAATAACTATCAATCCCCCATGTGGCGTGACACCTGAAGCTTGCAACTTCAAACGAGACCTGAAATTGCGATACTCAATCACCTGTAACGTACACCTGTGACCTATGATGAACTCATGGCATGGCACCCGAGACCCCAAATCTGGGTATTTTTGGGAAAGTTAAGTATAAATAAACATTTTGAAACACAAATTGAAAATCGTGTCATGTCTCCTTTAATCAATCAATCTAAATGTCTCCCCTATTATATATTCATATCTATAACTTATGATTAGTTGTTTTTTATTTTATTTTAGTACTTTTTTATACTTCAGCCTTTGTACAACAATGCCTCTTTGGGTACCCAAATTGGCAATGAACAAATTGTTTGTTTTATTTGTCAAAACTGCAACCCAGAATATACCCTGCCACCAGCAAGGGATTGACTTACCAACAATCTGACTATAATCATATTCAAAAAGAGAATGACAAGCTTATTATATCAATAGAACTGTAGGTGTTGACATCTCCACCTAAGGTGGCCTATCAATACTCTGCAAGGCACTTTACTAAATAATCCATTTTTACCTGGTTACTTGACCTTAATTTATCTACCTGTAATTTATAAATCTGATTTCTAAATATGACATTTAAGATGACCGCGATAATGTTTTCACCTCATACAAAACATTTACCATATGAATATACAATTAAAGTTCACAATAATACCATCTTGGCACACCATTTATTTAACTAGACTGAAATTTAAGCAGGATTTTAACAGTTTCTTTTCATAAAAATATGCATAAGTGCATTATAGTAATATTTGTAAAAATTACATTACATGCAATAGGTGCATTTTAGCATTTATTCATATCAATATTTTGTGTTATCTTTGACCTTTACACAGAAAAGTTTAAACATTTTTGTATTAGAATAGATTCATGTTGTCTAACATTTTGAGTCTAATAATCTTAAGTACTCATGCAAGAAATAAACTTGGACTGAAATTAATGCTTATAACTCCAGTGTAATAACAAAGCCAGTCTATCTTTATGTTGTAGAGATCTGAGAGCCCAGATATTCAAGTTTTGGAGACCTGAAGTCGAGAATAATAATGTTATGAAAGGACCTTCCAGGTTATTGAATTAGTGGCCTGGCTATGAACATTATGCCAACCCTCATAATTTATCCAACTCACTTTTGTATAATAAAGAAGAAAATGCTGTATCTTCAGTTAAGCATGCTAAATTACTCTATAGCTATATGAAATTAATTCCGGAGAAAGATAAGTAAGTTTCTGTAATACAAATTAGAATTTGGTTCTTCTGTTATGCTGAAGAAACTGACTTTATTTACAATGTGAGTATTAATTCAGTATTTATTTTTAGAACAAATGAACAAGCAACTAAAGAACAGCAATAAAAATAGATTTTTTTTGACATAAGGTCATTACCCTTTACATCAAAAGTTTATGTCTCATACTACACCCACCCCATCTCTTTTACAATTCTTGAATTTCCTGTATACCATGACTGGGTTTTTCTCTTTATTTGTATTTAAAATTTTGCAAGTGAACTGTTAAACACTTATTCATTTCTTCAATATAATAAAACAGTAAACATTTGTAAGCATATCAAACTGTCAACAAAGAGATTATATGTAACAATGATACCCTTTTAGAGAGGCTTTTACAAATTGGTACATTAGTGTGGGTATAACTAAATTCCTTTTCAAATTTTGTTAGCATGAATTTGAAAACAGTCTGAAATCTGAGATGAATAATTACAACTATACTTATCCAACCAAACTCAACTTGCTTATTAATTTGAAATAGAACACATTTAATACAAATTCCTACTTTATACACTCAAATCTAAACCTCCATTTATAGATAATGATTGTGGTACAGTGTTGTGACATATATTTAGTGTAGAGAGCACCTGTCTCTATAGGGGTACTAAATAATTGACCAATTTGTCACAGTCACCCCTAGAAGTCATACATCACCTAATATAATCATCTGATCAAATTTCAAATCTTTCCACATGTTTTAAATTTCATTATATGGACATGTCTTTCTCTGTAGTGTCTTGTCCAGCTCTATTATTTCCTTGATGTTAACCCCTCACTTTTAAAAGGGATGCCCATTTGCTACATTTGATAATATAGTTTCAGAATCTATCATTTAAACAATAAAGACAATTTGACGGACAACTGGTGAAGTTCAGTTTATCAAACTGCATAGAATACCAATTACTAGTACATGAAAAAGCTGCCCCTCTCCTAACAACTCAGACACATTTCTAGGGCCTTATTCAAGAGGCTGACTTTTAAACAATGATCTTTAGGTTATCATGTCTTAATAGAGATGTATCATTGTACAATTACTCTACACTTGACCTCCACTAATTCTTTGATCTCTATCTTTGTAATCAAAAGTGATTGTCTTCTTCCTCCTATGTATGGGTACTGTTTGATGATGATGGAATGTAAGATCTGTATGTCCCACTCTGCTACAAAAAGTCACAGGCTCGCCAGAAATGGTTTAGGCCAAGTCTGATTTTGATATGCCAAGTCTACGGTTTACAGGTGGCTAGTGACAAAAGCTTACACTAGTCCTACTTAAAAATGACTTTCTGATTCTTACAGTAATAACTGAACCAGTACTTCAAAAAACATTCTGAAGATCTATAAGTAGATTTATTTTACAAGTTATGATCGACAGAGCCTTCAGGAAAATAACATAGACATGACAAAGGTGACCTGTCAACTGTTTCTGACAACAGAAATTTTATATCTCAAGTAACTAGTCAGCACTGGCCATTATATCTACTTACTTTAATCCCACTATAAAGATTTCAATGTGATAATCATTTCCCCATCTGCTTTGAGGCAAAGTTAATGGACAATAAAAAGTATCTGATTATTAAAGCATACCTTAAATATATCAAATTAGCTGGGGAAATTAGTTGAGAATGTATCTTAAATTTCTTCAGAGGATTATAAGGGTGATTGAAGAATTTTTTTTTGGAACCAGAGTAAACTTAATTTTGTAAAAACAGAGTCTCTTTAAACTGTGGTTATATTATCTCTTTCAACTGTGGTTATATACTGGAAATAGGCACAAAAAAATCTCCCCATCATCAAATATTGGGTCATAACATCTGCCCTTAACAATCTTCCTGATAAAATATGATGAGTTTGTAATTGATAGTAGACCCTTGTTAATATTATAATAATTATTTTATGATAGCCTAACCAATTTTATGAGCAGAAATAAAATCTATATGAATTCATGCAGTGGTCTGTATAAACAATTATCAAATTCTTATGAATCTGTAGTAATTGATGGGTTATGTTGCTGTACTGATCAGAACTATTTCTACCTTTCTTTTCATTCTTTGATCAAAGAAACATAAAGGAATATGAAAGAAAACATCATTTTTTGCAGATATTTCAGAACTCAAAATAGAATCAAACAGGTAAATATCACAGATGTTTAAGTAGACAACTATTTTCCCAAAATGATCTCTATTTCTTTCTCTGTTCTTCAATTATTATCAATTAAAACTGGTTTAAACATTTCTTCTATATTATCATTTCAGTATTAAGCTCTTCGGAAATAAAATAATAAAATTGGACATTAAAATTGCAAATTACACTAAAAGTGCTAATTTTCTTGCAAATTATTTTATCTATTGTAGAAAAATAATCTCTTTACAAGTTTTAAAAGCCAAAGGTAAAACTATCATTTCAATATATATAAATCTATTTTATGATTAAGATAAATATTAGTTTTGACATTTATAATAACATTTTTACACCTCCTGGTGGGAGTAATTGTAATGACAATCTAATGTTGTTATTGGGTAACCAATAATTGCCCTCTCTTAAATACATTTCTTTATTAAGGTATTTTATGTGGACATGTAAATTGCCAGGTTAATTCAATTATCACACAAAGAAAGTAATGAAAATGACAAAACCATTGGACTAAGTTCAATGACCATCTGCATGAAGGCCACCTATACACATACAATGAACACATACTTACTGGGTCAATACCTCTGCTAGTGGACTGTTAGTCACAAGACTCCCAGAGCTTCCAAAAAATATTTGAGTCAGCCGGACATTTTTTGTCTTATCCTGATTTTATTCCCTTAAGACTTAATAGTACCAAAAGGCAATCATGGTAATCATATGAGCATCATATAAACAATGATTGACAGAAAACGATATAAAACTTGACTTTTGATATAAATTTGATGATTTGACGTAAACTGTTAAATTGACAGTGCATCATTCACAATGTGCAACATCAGCTCAACTTAGTCACCAGGTATCATTAAGCCCAGTAGCCAGTACTTCAGTATTAGCATGTGGCATGAAAATACGGATATTACTTTATTTTATATTATTTTTGCTGTTATAAAATTTCAAAATCATTTCAGTAATGGAATGTATCTCCCTCATGCAAAGCTCTGATTCCATACCAGGTTTGGCTTTACTTTTGGTCATTTTGGTTCTGAATTCCTGATTTGTCTGGTTATTTAAGAGTTCATTAACATTCTTATCTGCAGTATTAAAAAAGCTTCTCCCCATTTTTTATTTTTTTCTAATATTCAAAATCATTCCAAGATAAAGAGAAAATTGTGTAATATTTGTTTAGGTTCCCTCCTAAAACACTTTTCCATTTTAAGATTTTTCTCATAATGGAACTAATCAAAGATTTGATAAGAGTAAAACTTCACTTAAATTCAACTGGACTCTTCCAAGAAATGAAGGCACTCTTCGTAATAAATAAGCTGGGACCAAAATGTAATTCATTTATTAGTTCTGCAAAATTAAGGCAGATGGAGAGATACCAAGCTGGATGGACCAGTCAAAACAATTTTCTTTGCAAATTCCTAACATGTGCCATAAATATGTTGTATAAAATATAACATAATTATATAGAAAGTAAAAAATAAACTTTGATCTCAAAAAATGATATAGAGAGTAAAAAATAAACATTAATCAGAAAAAAGCAATCTGTTCACTCAATTAACAATTATAACATGCCAAGACATTGAACCTCAGAGTGTCAATAACTTTAATATACAGCTTTTTTTTTAATAATCAAAATTTTTTAATGACCAGAACACCTGCAAATTTCAATGTCAGGTGAAAAACTTAATCAAAGTTTAAGAATTTAGTAAGAATTTTCCTATTGATATAGTATAAAATCTGTAAATCGCCACAAATTACAGGCATCATCATACAATACAGATAATTATCATACATAGCCTATCCTTACAATCTTAACAACATATGGCTAATCTTAGATTAAGTTTGAATCAAATTAAATCAAATGAAGTAATTGAAGTTTTCAAATATTACCTCATTACAGATTATAAAATTCATTTCTAATTCCCGTGATCACCTTACATTAATGGTTATTAATAGAAATCAGGTCAGGTATGGTCACTTTAAGTGGGACATATTTGCTAAAATTAAAAAAAACATGTCAGGCTAGGCAATATTATATGAAGGAATAGGTATTGGAGCTTGGTCTCTGACCTGCCTTCTACATGTCATATTTTTATCATTGGGTTGCTGTTTCAATGAAGTATACCTCAAATCTCCTTTTATTCATATGCATGTATCTTAATGTGTCAAATAGCTTCTTGTGTATATTGCAATAATGGCATGTCCTCTTAGCATCAGACTCAACCTATAAGAAACAACTTAAGTCACAACCTTGCATAGATATTTTTCATAAAGTCTGGTCTCTATCTTTCTGTGAAATGCAAATCGTGGACAAATGGTAGACTTGTAATAGTAAAAATAATATCTAATAGCAGCACACATTGGTCAGCCAAACCAACGAGAAAAAAAAGTTTTGTCTGATATATTTAAGACTAAATTCTGTAAAATATTAAGGAAAAAAATACCTTAACAGGTTTTGGCTGTTTATGTAAGCCAATTGGCTATAAAGCTCCAATATACATTGAATGGATTCAACTTTCATTACCGGTACTACATTTATGGCTCTGTAATACTTACTGGTAAAGGTTATTTCAGAATCATGCATAATAACACAGCTAAATCTATATTTCATTCTGATTTTTCCCTTGACTTTCTAATAAAAAATTAAAAACTTATTAATTTCACTTAATAATTTTATGTTTTAAAAATTTTTTAAATCATACTGAGGTAACACTCCTTGCTTGGAGAGTGCAATGTGCCAAAAGTTGACCTGGTCCAGGACAAAATATCTATCCTGATAAATCTTGCTTTCCAGTAGTATTCATTGTTTTATCTTTCATGATTTCCTGTTCTATCCAAGTTATAAAACATATTAGTTTTTTATTACCATCTTTCTTCAACTTACTCTAAAAGATAAAAATAGCTCAACACCAATGAGTTACAGGCCTTTATTGTATAGAGATTTTAAACTCTGAGAAGAATAACTTCAGTTGAGATACATCTATGATCTTATCAATGTGAGATTATGAACTGATAAAAACTTGTCTATTGACCTAATTTCACCCGATGCTTCTAAAGATGGACTCAAATTTATAAATTAAAAATTAAAGTCTTTTGTTTGTTTTATATATGAAGATAATTCCAGGTGTTGTAAGTTAAACCTGAGGTGAGAGATGGGTATTTAACCTTTGGTACTTTGATCTGTCAGTCCGACACAAGTATTAATTATTCACGCTGCCCAAAGCTTTGATTCTTTTTTATCGACAACCATAGTATATTTTATGCTCAAATAAATACCTGTCATACCCTTTATTGACAAAACAGATCAAATCTTACCTCCCATCTTACAGATTAAAAGGACCAAGTACTCCTACAAAGATTTTGAAGTAGAAAATTTAAGATTTAACCTCTGTCAAAGGAAACTAATATGAAAGGAGCAGTTTTACACTTAGATTCAACATTTGTTTTTATATCCAATGAAACTATTTTTATATGCATTTTCATCTATATGTAGAATTAAATAGGCAATTGCCCAAGTATAAAACTTGACAGTTAACAACCTTGTTTAATCTTAAGTCTTTTGTTATGAAATTTTTATTATACAGAAAAGTATGCATATCATTTTTTTGGCAGGATAAAAATAAGGAGATTGTGTATATATAATTGCCAATGAGACAGCTATCCATACAGACCAAAGGACATAGATCTGTGGTATAATTGCCAATGAGACAGCTATCCATACAGACCAAAGGACATAGATGTGTGGTATGATTACCAATGAGACAGCTATCCATACAGACCAAAGGACAAAAATGTGTGGTATGATTGCCAATGAGACAGTTATCCATACAGACCAAAGGACATGGATGTGTGGTATGATTGCCAATGAGACAGCTATCCATACAGACCAAAGGACAAAGATGTGTGGTATGATTGCCAATGAGACAGCTATCCATACAGACCAAAGGACATGGATGTGTGGTATGATTGCCAATGAGACAGTTATCCATACAGACCAAAGACCACATGGATGTGTGGTATGATTGCCAATGAGACAGCTATCCATACAGACCAAAGGACAAAGATGTGTGGTATGATTGCCAATGAGACAGCTATCCATACAGACCAAAGGACATGGATGTGTGGTATGATTGCCAATGAGACAGCTATCCATACAGACCAAAGGACAAAGATGTGTGGAGAAATTAAAGTTCACAGTACCACCTTGAACAAGAACAAACCCATACTATATAGTAAGCTTTAAAAGGCATTGGTATGACAAAATGGGAAACAAATCAAAAGAGAACACCAACAGCCTGATTGATACTAAAAACAATAAAAAAAAAAATAAACATGGCAGACAGCAACCAACAACAACCATTTTAATACATGCTCCTGACTTGGGAAAGTGGCAGGGTTAGCAAATTTACATTGTACTAGAACACCTCCGCGACATCGCGGGTCCGTGACTGAATTAAAGTACCTATTCCTTATTTTTAGCCTGTATTTTTAGTATTCGTATTGTCATCTGATAAAGTCATGCTGATTGTAAGGTGCACAGTTTTCTCTAATTTCAAAATCTTCTGTTTTACTCCTTCCTGGTTTTCTTACTACAATAAACTTACTCAAGGATTTGTATACTATACAAATCATTAACTTACTATAAACTAAATTTTATTTTTTAACTAATTAACCAAAATTAATAGTGGTATTGAGGTGGAAGAAAACAGACTTGTTAAATAGTGTACTATAGTGTAACATAGATATAAAACAACTACTTGAAGAATTTCAGGATCTACTGACATGACTGATAGAGGAAGGATTTACAGAAGGTAACAGGTTACTACAACTGGAAACTACCTGTGACATATACTATTGGTATTGGTACCGGATTCGACCTGGAACTTGTTAATTATTGGAAATATTAATTATGTGGAAAACAAAAGGACCTGGAATGGTGTAATTTTAAACAACACTATTGTCCTATATTAGTTATATATAAAGTTGAATTCTTTGATTCATCGTTTTTAAGTCATGCTTGCTAACAAATTGGACCTCGTTATTTAAATAGTATAGATACTAGAAAAAACTAATCTCCAAAGGAAGAGAAAATAAAGGACACATTTGAACTGGTCCTGGTGACTATGTTCCTTGTTTACATCACTACTTACACTGCTTTAATGAAGAGTGATACAATCCTTGCTTTATTATAGTTTACATATGTGTGGATGTTCAACAATCATCCTATAAAACCACTGAATGTATTAGATTATCCATGCTACAATCATCCTATAAAAACCACTGAATGTATTAGATTATCCATGCTACAATCATTTTATTGATTTTCCTATCAGTTTTAAAAATTTCATGAAAAAGGGACACTGGTCAATCATAGTTCTCAATAAATTAGTGTTATTCCTCTATTAAGTAACAACATTTAATGACTGTTTACTTCTTTTAAACTTTTGTTTTCTTTTACATGATGATAGATTACACTTTAAGTGTATCATGTCTAAAGATGGACTTAAATAATACTGCTTAGTCAGCAAAATTAAAATTTTACATGTATAGTTTATATTTGACATTTTAACTTCAAATTCCTATTTATGTACTTAAGTCAAACATGAGAGTTTTAAACAAAGAAATGTGTATTGATTTGACTGTCCAGTGTTTGTTTAGAATGTTTGATAATAGGCAGACAACATTACTGTCCATTTAAGTATTGTTAGCTAGAGAAGTTCAAGTGTCTTAAAATTTTATAATAAATCATTCTATTCATGTAAGCTTTCTATCAAAAATACAAACAGTAACTGGATGCTCTGTATAACAGATACTGGTATAGCTGTCATATGATGGCTGGATTATGGACAGAAACAGATTAATCCCTAATTTCTGAGTAAAAAAATGACAAGAACAATCCTTCATATGAGTTACACTTTAAAAATACAATAATTTATAGCTGGAAAACTTCAAAACCTTTACAATGGTTAATCAAGGGGTATACATCTTTTAATTTCTAACTTAGCTGATCATACTACTTAGTACTATCTGCAATGAACTAAAGAATTAAACCCTGGTTCTCCAGTTAGCAAAAATGAACACCTAACCACATGAAAGTCATTAAAAAAACAGAAAATTTCTGACTCATTTAATGACTTTTAAGCATGGAAAGATTTTTCGTAAGAAGAATTTGTGGTTAATACAACTTTTCTATATAAGGATATGAAAGCGGTGTTAATCCACCTACGATACCCCATATAGTGAGAAATTATATCACTAAACAAATAACATGTAGTTTACCTACAAATCATTCAAAAACATATACAGCTTAAGTTGATCACTGATATAGAGGTATAACAATATTATCTACATGATCTTAGTTTTTACCCAAAGGTCAAGATGTCCTTAACTGATAACCTAAGTCCATCTGAAGAGGAGATTATCGATATCTTCATATTTCAAGTACAATTTCACAAAAGTGACCAGAATAAACTACATGTGTTTACCTCTTATGTGATTTACCTTTTCAACAATGCCATTAATAGATATTCTGACCAGTTGTGTTGATTGGTCAATGTCTCATTGACATATATGCCATATATATCCTTATATTCACAACTTTGTTGTTGTTTTTTTTTTCCTTCAAAACTACTATAATTTTGCATAAAATGTACTGACCAACAATTGTGTAAAGGTTTTAAAAATTGACTTCAAGTTTTCTTTGTTGGGATACAATATGTTACAGTATAACAGAAAGAAAGGATTTCAAAATAACTGCCTTGAAGTGAGGATTTTCATCTTCAATTATATATATATATTAACAGAACTCAGTGTAACTTGCCAATTTTTTTTCAAACTTGACAGTTTATCCCTAACCTTGAAGCTTGTCTAATTAACACCAAATAGGATGAAAATTCTTACAACACTAATCTACCTCAAGTTATGTTGGTGCCTAAGACAGCCAATAAAATCTGTTTCTTTTGTGGTTAATCTTCAGTTGGCAATCATAATCCAGCTGACTTTGACTCTCACATAGGTGGTCTTGGTTTACAGATAAGAAGAATTTAAGAGTATCAAAAATTTCTATCACCTGGAAATTTTGACCACAATATATTATACTCTGGTCATTATCCTAGTTTTAATTTCAATTTATGAGGATCAAATTCATTTGTTGCTCCTGTGAAATTATGAGATTTGAATAGGCTGATTTAATCTTCAATGGCTTACTAACTTGTGAAGGGTTTTATCCTTTATAACAGCAGTAGACCACATAAGCACACCTCTTGATATGATGGTCATAAAAACTTTAATAATGTTCCTTTAACATTAATCCTGAGAAAATTATTTCAAACAAATATCAATGAATTTTTTCTCTGGCCAAATACCTTCATTGTGTATTTTTCTCATTACCTTATTCAATCATCATAAAATTAGTTGACAAAACAACAGATTTAATATTGAAAAACAGAATTAAGAATTAATAAATATTATTATTGAATTGACAGTACAACTTGTATGACAGATTTCAACTCCCCACTACAACCAATGGATGGCATACTGGAATGGTGAAGTTTTTACATTTTTTTAAAATTCATGAAAAAGTTATTTGACACCAATAAGAGGCAACCTCTTACAAATTCAATTCTCATACTTCACTCACTGGGGACTGGAGACCACAGCACTCAAATGACTTGATCATGTTGATGTCACTACAAGATGAGAACAGACAACTTCCACATAAACAACTTTTGTAACAGATGATAACATTTATGACTTTAGACTCAAAGTAATGGCTGACTTGACAATAATGTGTGACCACAGACTTTATATAAAAATAAAAAGTTGTGGTATGATTGCCAATGAGACAACTATCCATGAAGACAAAAGGATATTATTGTTTACTTCACATGAAAAAGGCAGACGTCATTTCACAGATGACTGTTTGGTACTCACAAAAGCTGGCTAGTTTGGCCTCTCTTACACATTGTTATAATGTCTACTTTTAATAACAAATGATGACTGAATTCAACACCACCAACTTGTTAAACTTAATATACACCTGTTTATGTTAAGACAGGATGAAGTATACAACAAACAATAAAAAACAACCAATAAAATAATACACCATTTTCATATGAAGGCTAGATTATTTATACTGTGGGTGTTCAAATAAGTGGAGGTCCGGAGGGGACCTTTCATTTTCAAATTTAAATAGTCCAGGCTTAGTCATAAAACTTTACTCAGTACTCAAGAGTACAAAATTTGTGTCCGAAACATCAAATTGGTTGATTTCAGAGTCTGAGTACAAAAATAGTACTCCAAAATTTATGACTGTAAGGATAATCCTTCCATCCCTAAGAATAATTCTTAACATATGACCAGCAATTTTTAAAAGGTGCACCTTCAATTTTAAAGTTCCAAAAGTCCTGGACCATTAACCTTTGAAATTAGATTTGAACCCCTGATACAGCCATTAGATCAACAGTACAAATGTAAATACAAAACAAGAAACTGCAAACAAAAATATTTTTGAATCATGATAAACTTATTTGTCATACAACAGATTAGTTAATTTGTCATTTTAAAAGTGAGTTAATAGGTCAACCTTATCAGCAAATTCATGTTCAATGTTATCATTCATCAATGTATTTTCTGGTCATTACCTTCAAACAAGCAACTGTCAATCAAATGATTTAAAACAGCTGTCAAAATTCATTGCAAGGTAAGGTGTTCATCAGAGAAACCTAGACATACAACAAAAGGTCTATACAATAATGATGGTAAAAAAATCTACAAAACACCACTAATTGATCTTTTCCCTGCAACTGTTTGCTAAAATACACATGAAGAAAGTAGCATCTTAAATCTCATAATTGATGTTCAATCATTATATTTTTCTAGAGTGTTATTAGCGGAATCAAACAAATCATTCTAATTCTACTGCACTGTTTTTGGACTTGCTTTAAACATAAATCTTGTAAAAGGCTTAGGAAAACCAATAATTTAAAAAGTGCTAGGATTTAATAAACTGGGAAGGAGTTTAAAGAAATTTCAAAGTGTTATATTCTTATTTATAGGTTCAAACAGTTTTACATAGAATCTTCCACTTTATAAAGAGAACCAAATAACTCACATAATAGATACAAAATACATATTTTATTCTTCTATTTGTCTTATAATCTACCTGTTATCATGTTGCTAGTGATTTTAAAGTTTTTTTATTATTCATTAGTATACACCAATATTTGGTCTATATACATTGTAAGTGAAGAAGCAACCTTTACTGCACTACAAGAAGCTTCAGTTTTATCGTATCTTAAGGGGGTCTCTGTGGCTGAGTGGTCTAAGTAACTACTGTATCAATAGCCTATCAACATTGAGGTTGCGAGTTCAAATCCCACACATGGCAAGTGCGCTGGACTCCAAACTTAATTGACTAGGACTCTCAGTTTTACTACCATAGCAGGGGCGGATCCATCCACTTTTAAAAGGGGGGTTCCCAACCCAGGATAAAGGGGGGTTCCAACTATATGTCCCCATTCAAATGCATTGATCATCAAAAAAAAAGGGGGGGTTCCAACCCTCGAAACCCCCCTGGATTCGCCACTGCATAGCTTGTGGTTCTTTATTTTAATTACTGCTAGTGTATAAAAGTTTCAAATTAATAAATTTTACGTAAAAAAAGACAAGGATTATGATTGAGACTGTTCTTTTGCTAGGCTTTCATTTCTTGAATAAATAACAGATGATTAGGAGTATACATGTACTTCAATCAGACAGCAACCTAACAACAACAAAAATCAAAAGACCTCATTTGTTTTGAATGTTTTACCATATAGTTTGTTCAAATACCCTGCTTTTTTGTCAATAGTCCAGTCATGTAAATGGTCTGCCTACTTTAGCAAAAGTCCAGTTATTATTGGCTCTCTAAAGTGTCTACAGGCTGTAAGGAGACTGTATCTCTTACACAGTGGCTATCGTATACAAAATATTTCTTAATGTTGGCTATATACATGTAGACTTCTTTTTTCTATATAGAATTGTTTAATTTATTTTTTCAGTATATAGTCAGAGGTCAAAAATAATTCTACATTTGATTGTTTTTTTCCTGGATCAAACCTGCGACCTAAAAAAAAATATGGTATGGTTCAATAGTACTATACTTTCAGAATGATGTTTTAAATATTGTATTCTGTTTCACATAATAAAATCTGCTACTGAAAAAAGGTGTGTATCTGCATGTATAGAACGTTACTAAAAAGTATCATCTTGTGTGATCATTAAATTGAAGTTCAGACAGCTTAACTGATAAATTTGTACCAATTTAAATGCAATTATTACATTAAATAAAACTGTGTCAAGAACAACTGAATGACCAACTTAATAACATTCAATACAAAAATAACTTTCTGACATCTAATTGTATAATAGACTTCCAAATTTCCATAAGACATGAGGCTTCTGTATTTTAAAGGATATGAATAAAAACAAGCATTCTGTGAGTATTGCATGGCAATACATTGTCCCCTACGGGTTAAAAATTCATTGAATTGGAACAAAATTCTAACTTGATCTATAACTTGTCATGGTGTAAACTATATAACAAATATCAAGTCAATATCTTCAAGCATGACGAAAAAAAGTGTTGAAAACTGATTATTTAAGTGAATTTTCTATGTCCCAGGACCATAACTCTGCACAAAATAATCAGACCGGAACAAAATTCTAACTTGATCTGTAACTTGTCATGATAAAACTATATACCAATCTTCAAATCAATATCTTCAAGCATGACGAAAAAAAGTGCGGAAAACTGATTATTCTCAAGTGAATTTTCTAAGTCCAAGGACCATAACTCTGCACAAAATCATAAGACCAGAACTAAATTCAAACTGTAACTTGTCATGATAAAAACTATATACCAATTATCAAATCAATATCTTCAAAAGAATGACAAAAAAGTGTGGAAAACTGATTATTTTACTGAATTTTCTAAGTCAAAGGACCATAACTCTGCACAAAATCATCAGACCAGAATAAAATTTGAACTTGATCTGTAACTTGTCATGATAAAACAATACACCAAATATCAAATCAATATCTTCAAGCATGAAGAAAAAAAGTGTGGAAAACTGATTTGCTGGACTGACGGATGGACAAGACAGACAGACAGACAGACAGAGTGCAAACCTAAAGTCCCTTTGACTTCGTCGGTAGGGGACTAATAAATAGAATAGTAATGGCATATATATGTAGATGAAACAGAAACTAAACAACTGTCAACACAACAAATAAAGACATCAAAAGGTCAACATTCAGCAAAAATCAATGAAAAATCTCTGAATCATCCAAAGTTCTACTGAGACTGATAAACAGTGCCATCATTTGTAAAGCACATTCTCAGAAAATAGCATCCCCAATGTAGTGCCCTTATGAAGATAAATGCCATAAGTGTGAAAAGATTTGCTTAATTATTAATATTTTTTTGGAATCATGGCTATAAAAGAATACAAATCAAATAAGAATTTCCTGGCATGTGCTTACAGTTTCATATACTTATACAACAGACAATAAAGACATTCTAAGAATGTGAATACATCAAATATTGCTTCAATATGAAAATTATGCTGGGTGTAACTTGCACCTAAAATCTATGATGTCTGGTTACTCTCATCAAAAACACCTCCAATGCTTTACTTTCACAGAAGATTAAAAATAGTTAACACATAGTTCATTCAAGGCTGGTGGGCATATCTGTCTGTACAACATATTTTGAGTTTTTTTAAACTCAATTTCTTAAAGACAATGAAACAATGAAGCAAATTTAATCCTAAAAGAAAATATGATATTCAAATATAACACGATTATAAGAGTCTGGGATGACTTGTGTATTTTATTTCTTTACAAATTTCAAAAATATGTGCAAGCTTTAGGCATAAAGTCTCCAGGATGCTGTAAAAATAAAAAAATTATCAAAATTTTAAACAACAAAAAATGGTGCAGGCAAATGACTTGATATATCAAACCTTAGATTCTTAAATTAATATTTTTCAATCAACTTTTTTTCTGACCACTGACACCAGTAAAATTTTACTTTATTAATTTTATTAATAACATGTCTGTGACTAGAATTGTTTTGGTTTTTTTTGTCGCTTCAATTGCTTTAGTCTCTTTATTTGAGGGAAAAAAACAATGTGAAATGTAAAAGCATTCATAAAGATCAACCAAACAAACAAATTAACACCTTGTTGTGAGGGGATAAAATATATTTCAGTACAGAAATCCTTGTAATACATACATGTATAAAATAAAGATAAGTAGAGAATAACTGAAGTGCAAACTTAGTAGATTATATTGGTTTGTAACAATGCATTTAACAGGTGGTTTAACCCATCTGAAAGAAAATCCAATAACTAGTTAAGTATTAAAGAAATGACCATTGTTGTTAAAATGTCATTAAAACTTAATAATGAAATTTTAACCAAAAAATCAATCAATTGGTTTAAATATCAAAAATGTACTGGAAGGCCACAATTTCAAATTATATATTTTAAACTGGTTTTAATGATCTGGAAAAAAAACATTTACAAGGAATCAACTTAATTTTTGTGATTGCTAGCCTTTTTTTGCTTAAATTCTTACATTTCTTTGTTAATAACATAAGCAATAAAACCACTAGTCAGTTCATAGAAACATACAAAGTACTATTTTTGTCAAAATAGGAAATTGGCTTCTAAGTTTTAACTTTTTAAGTACAAACATCAATTTTGGGAGTCACTGATACATTGACAACTAACATAAATTGCAAATCATGAGTCAACAACAACCTACCATTCAACTTTCTAATGAACTGCATAGGAAATATAGATATCATCCTGTGGTATGATTGCCAATAAGACCACTGTCCAACCAAATTCATATGATGAAACCGATTTAAGCAACTATAGGTCATCATACAGCCTTCAACTATGAGCAAATCCCATACCATATAGTCAGCTATAAAAGGTGCTGACAAAATATAAAAACAATTCAAATGAGAAATTTCTGTAACAGTACTAACTTAAAAAATGTAACAAATTTTCAATATCATGATGTCTTTTTTCACTTTCATTGTTCATTAAATAGATATAAGAACATGTGGTATGAGTGCCAATGAGACAACTCTCCATCCAAGTCAAAATTTGTAAAAGTAAACCATTATAGGTCAAAGTACGGCCTTCAACACGGAGCCTTGGCTCACACCAAACAGCAAGCTATAAAGGGCCCCAAAAATGACCAGTATAAAACCATTCAAACAGGAAAACCAACGGTCTAATCTATATAAAAAACGAGAAATGAGAAACACTTATGAACCAAATCAACAAACAACAACCACTGAACATCAGGTTCCTGACTTAGGACAGGTGCAAACAAATGCAGTGGGTTTAAACGTTTTAATAGGCGCCAACCATCACCTTACCTGAAATAATAGTGTAACATCACAACATTAAACCTTTTAACCATACCTGTGAAAATTTTAAAAATAATGAAAAAAGAAGAAAAGAGAAGAAAAACATGTACAATGTATTTCTGTATGTGATATTAAAAGTAGTATTAAAAATAATGAGAGCTGTATGCTATTTCAATAGATCATATGGCTATTTAATCTGGGACTATTATACATGCACTATGTTAGTATAATAGTCCCAAATTATCAATTATGCAGCTGGTCCTTTCTTTATATTTCAGGGCGTAACAATCCCAGCCGCATGTCTGTACATAAACCCATGTTGAGACCCTTCACCACTCCCCACCCAGCTGTGGGTGTGGCCATGGTATATGTATGATTGCAAATTAACAGGGGCTCAGGAATTTTATTTCAGAGTGTAATGTACTCTTCATCCAATGAAACCAATAGGAAAATACAATGTTTTTTCTTGTGTTTTCATTGCCATTGGGTATGGGAGCACATTCATGTACGTTCTAAAATAAGATTCCCATGCCCCTGTGCTATGATTTGTACTCTCATTTGAGGGGTTAACGCCATCGCCTCTTTTATAATTTGAGACGGAGTCTCCCCACTCTAAAAGTCTTATTCATTCTTTACCAAAGGCTCAATCGACTTGAAAAATGATGAAACCGGAAAGTTATATTCTAAACGACAGACCAATATCGTCATCTTTTCCGGGAAAGAATGTTTTCACTTGAGTTGTAAACTAATCCACGTGAACTAATCATTGAAGGCGAATATAATCTGGTATAACCATTTCACGATCTTTCCGATAGTAAAGCCACATTAAATCTTTTATCATGAAGTATTTTGATTATTTTCCGTTCTTGTTTTTATTTCTACTTTGAATATATACATGATACAGATTTGACAAATACATGATCTATTGGTCCCAGGTATAAATTACTTGCCATTTGACAGCCTTCGATCTAGAGGTTGGATTAACTGTTCCTGTTTTAACACCAATACTAGCATGACATAATATAACTAATTATATTAAGAACGTTTACGGTCATTAAAATCGAGGCCATGGCCATTAACAGGTTCAATCAAAATTTGTGACCTCTATGGGTTAAAATGGGGACAATTAAACATACGAACATATGTGGCATAACTTATCGTTCGCTACACAATTGCCTTGTTAACTGTATATTCACAAGGAACTTTTAGAAATAAAACACAAAAGGAGACGGTGGCACGTGTAGGCTGCGAACTGGCATTTGAAAATTAACTTTTTTAATCACGAAATATATTATATAAAGATATCAAGGTTAATTTTCTGTAGATTTACCGTTGCTAGTTAAATGTTGGATTATTCGAAACACTTATTGTCATATATTGTCGTAGTCGTATTTGTACGTACGTGCGTACTTGGCACAGCGTTTTGGAATTTTCTGTTTTAATACTATTCAACTTCGTGATATATGTTTTGTGAAAGCGCCACTGACGAGCTTACGTAGACCATAGATGTATAAACCCATAGCTATGGGTTTATACATCTATGCGTAGACATACGGCGTTCCAAATTATAACCCTGGGATCTTTTATGAGTTTTTACGTGAAGAATTATTTATTGCGCTCATATACTTACAATACTTTAAGATAAAAATAAAAAAACGGACCTTAGCTTAATTTACTTACAATTTTATTTTTCAGATGAGAAATAGATTCGGCCGGAGTACTGGGAAGGGGGGGAGCTTTTATTCATTCATATTTTTTATTTACTAAGCATAAGTCAATGGATTCATTTTACTTTACTGACATTTTGTTACAGTGTTTTTTTTTTTTTGTATTTTTCAGACATTGCTTCCTATTGTAAAACGGCAAATAAAATCTTTCTGAAAATACAGCCATTTCGAAAAATAGCTGTTATTGCAGACATTTATTTCCTAGTTAAATCAAATTTATCTAATGCATTTAAATTCAAGTAGATATAACATTCTGACAAAATTTGGTTTTGAGAATGTTTGTCGCATACATGTCTCATGGCTGAATATAAGGTGCTGTTACACCACTGTCCCAGGTTAGGGGAGGGTTGAGCGCTCACAAACATGTTTAACCCCGCCATATTTTTTATGTGCCTGTCCCAAGTCAGGAGCCTGTAGTTCAGTGGTTGTCGTTGGTTCATGTCTGTCATATTTGTTTTTCGTAAATTGTTTTTATAAATTAGGACGTTAGTTTTCTCAATTGATTTCATGTCGGGGCCTTTTATAGCCGACTATACGGTATGGGTTTTTCTCATTGTTGAAGGCCTTACGGTTGCCTATAATTGCTTAATCCACTTCATTTGAACTTGGGTGGATAGTTGTCTCATTTGCAATCATACCACATCTCCTTATCTTTATATAAGTACAAAGATTAATAATGTGCATATATTTACTAAGCGGAAAATTTATAACATGGGTGTTTTGGTATAGGATCATAGTTCGGTAGCAATGCATGTGGCAGTTACCCAAACACTGGAGGACGACCGGAACATAACCCTGTGAAGATTTATATTTCAGACATAGACCTTACCAACAAAATGCCCAGTCACACGAAGATTAGACCACACATATGAGGTACCTGGTATTTTTTTTTTTCAATCCAAAACACAATCTAATTATATAGTTCTCTGATTTCGTTATACTCATACGAGTACGAGCACGCGAGTTAATATAGGTCTGAATTTTATTCAGATTGTCCAAAACAAAGGACTTCAGTCAACGTACTTCAACTTTTTTTCGTCTCCATTGAGTCTTGAGTTGAACAACTTGTATAATCATTATGCTATAATATTGACATATCATATATATTTTAAGCAGTGTGATATTGACTCTCCAGTGGGTTTACTTTACATGATGTCTTTACTACTATACCTTCGATGATCTTTATGATAATAACACCTAATTTATGTAAATGGCATGTTAATGATGTGTGTCGTTCGTTGAGCCTATACTAATTATAATCCAAAAGAAGTCAAGATGACATTTTTCAGATATTCTAGAATAGCATTATCAAAAAATTAAACTGCTTAGATCTTCCCTACAGACAAAAAGCCAGGGCACATTTTGATAAGAGAAATGGATTGAGAGGGGGTATAAAACGATACCAGTATGATTCCCATGAGATAAAGGAATATGACATATACATCAGGAATGGAATTAGCAAGTCCAGTAGCGGCTATGCAATATTCACGGCCTGTAAAATTTACCATTGAATAAGTATTGAAGTGCTCTGTCGATATCGCATCTGGTGGACTGCTAGTCCACGACGGTATGATGATCAGCTCAGCAGTCCGTGCTTCAACATTGGCGTTATCTATAACATACAAATCTTTAAATTTATGAATTATTAAGAAATCAAAGAGAGGATAAAGATACCAAAAATTGTCCATAAAAAATCTCAAATCAGAACCTTTTCATCAGATGCCAACAAGACGATATAGCAACAATTATAATGAGAAGACGCTGGAGGTGGATTGGAGAATGAGGAAATCATTAAGAAAGCACCCCACTGGACCCGAGAAGGTAAAAGAAAGAGGAAGACCCAAAATGACATGGAGGAGAACTGTAGAGGCAGAGGCTAGTCAACATCAACAGGGCACACTACAGAAAACTGCCAACGACCGACAAAAGTGGAAAATCTTCGTTACTGCCCTACACGCCAATGGTGTACAGGGCAGTAAATATATAAGTAAAGTAAGAAAAATACCAAAAAGACAAACAACAGTGCACAAACACAACTTTGTTTATAAAGATCAGCAACACAAACCCCACCAAAACCGGGAAAATCGCATGTGCCCTGGGAGGGTTAGCACTCGCCGTGTTACTCATATAAAAAACTTTAATAAGTTATATTAAGTAATTAGGCGACACGAAGTAGCAGATTGATTATTGACCATTACATAACCTCTTATATAAAAAAAGGCAACAGTAGTATACCGCTGTTCAATAGTCCTATAACTCAAAGACATCACCAATTTCGTAAACCAAATTTTTAACGATGAAACTTGACCGAATGAGGGAATTTTTAAATTGAAACACATTTTTTATGACTAAGGATTGTTATGGGTATAAACAACACATATTGAAAAAAATGAAAATCACATAAACTATATTATAAGGTTCTCACTCCCTCAGGCAAACGTGACCTGAGATGGATTTGACTATATATATATATATATATATAAGATCCCTTTTGATCCGGCATATAGCTCCTCTAGTATTTACATCATTGGCTTTCAAAATTTGGGCTCGAGCATTTCTGGAGATGCAGATAAATTCAGACAAGCGTACATTTAGAGCCGTATTGCTGGAACTCGTAGTTGAAAAAAGTGAATTACAGGAAGAAGACTGAATCCAGACATTTCGTCTTGAGAGTTCAGATTGGTTTAATTGTTTGTCCATATCACACAATATGTATTAATAAGTGTGTAGGCCTGGAAATTCACCAGCTAAATATTCAGCGTAAATGTACTAAGTATACTCTGACAAAACATAAATTATACAAAACAGAATTTTAGTCTGGAGAAAAACTATGCGGATTCCATTAATATATCCTTTAATTCTTGCGTAAGTTATTTCTTGTGGTTTATCTATATCAAACGATTTCTTTATGACCAACATAGTTTATCACAGTAGAATTACATAAAGGTTGGTAAACTTTAATAATTCAAGTGTAAAAGGTAGCTAAAATTAAAACTATTACATGCCGAGACATCTAAATATAGTGACATGCTAGATCAAAACACAAATATACATGGTCATATATTGTTTATTTTAAAAAAATCGTGCAAAAAATATAAAGTTATTTTTTCTGAAACTGAAAATGTCCTCTTCTATAAAAAGTCAAAATCACACAATATTTATATTTTGATAAAAAGTGTTTATATGTTCGTTCATATATATATATGAAATTGAAAAATAACACTTTCACTCACCCTTCGTTAGATAAATACTGTTCTTAGCAAATGCTGACAAAAAGAAAACGAATTCAAAATATCAACAGATTAAACAATTACTTTTTCGTTCGTAAAGCTTGGGCTATAAGAGATCAAGGCAGATACTTCAATGCGTATACCAATACGATGCAAAATCAACATTTACACGTATTTCAGTCGCACATGTAGGGAAAGAAAAATATTTTAAAAATGCAGTCCATTTTACATCTGATATAACAAATTTCGCCTATGAAATAATAATTGTATTCTTGCACATATAATCTGATTTACCTGGTAAAATGATAAGAAACTCACCTTGTCCTAACGAGAATTTAAATTCCAAACTAAAAAATAACACAACGTAGCAAAATCGTCTGATGAAAATCATTTTTGTTAATTATGCCTTAATAAATGCTTGATTCAGCAACATTCTTAGACATTTCTTCACTTTCCTATTATGCTAAACACCTATGTGAGCAGACGCCTTCATTGAAGTGCAGAATTTAAAGGTAAGACAACTATAGCCTGTTTCAGTTAAGTAAAATATGAATTTAAAAAAATATCGGAAGTGAAACTTTAGGATTAGAAAGTCAACATTATCAAAATTATAGCAGAGTTGTTCGTCCATTTTATGGTAGGTATATAATACGTAACATGAAATATGCGAATAAAATGTATTAGATATATATATATATATATTGAAGCTATTTCATCAGTTCACAACTTAGAACGTACATAAGTATGTTATCAGAGTACAATTTATTTACGTTAACTCAGATCTAATAAGACCCAAATCCTTGGGAACATACAGTCATTTTAGTCCTCTAAATACGGAACTTGGTGAGAAAATTCTTAATTGTAAAAAATAAATTACAAACAAAAGTCAGTGGTTATGCACTACTTTTAAATTTGTGTAATCGTAATTTCTAAGTAATTCATAAATAAAAAGTAACCTTAGATAATGATAAAATGTATGTCATAGTATCTAGAATTTCAGGTATCTTGTTATAGTTTGATCGCAATGTCGATTTCCGTCCTATTGGCGTTTACACAATTACATATGTTTTTTTTTTAATTATGATATTACATATTGCGTATTATATGGAAAGATGTGTCATGCGCTTTTATTTGATTTAGACTACGATTTGAACTAAGAGAAATTAACTGTTATATAAAAGAAATTTCATATCAAAATCAACAAAAACCACGGTAATTTTAGTTCCTGAACATTTGAGTTGCCTTTTTAAAGCTATAATCTTATTTTACCACTGAAGAGTGTATATCCTGCAGTGCCGTCTTCTTTCACAACTTCGTATATACATAGAAGGTATGACTTATGACGTCTTTTACTAAATACGTTGGAAGTAAAATGATCGATATTTTAGTATGAGAAAAACGGTATACTAGTATTTACTTAGCTGAAATTGCATTGCTTTGAACTCTGAGATTTCAGTAACTGTATTGTGTTTATATTAGTAGTATTTTTGTGATAAGTACGGATCGGATGAGTCAAGCCCTTTCTGACTGCTTTAAACAGGTTTTTTTTTATATATTTTTGCTGTAACACTACTATCCTAAGTTAGGAGAGAATTGAGCATTCACAAACATGTTAAACCCGCCACATTCGTTATGTGGATGTCCCATGACAAAAGCCTCCAATCCAGTGGGTATAGTGCGTTGCGTTGTCATTAAAGGCTTCGATGAATGTTATTATCTTAAATCAGCCAGTTAGTTAGTCTCCTTTTTTGTTCTGATGTAATTTCGCTAAAGGGCATTTATATTTACAAAACTGATTGACACCTTATACAAGTATGCATTGGTTTGGCTACAACGCTAACACGAATGAAACTCCAGAAGTTGAACGAATGGATTTAAGCTACTAGTAAATATGTTACCAAACAAGCTTCATTCCAATTTAATAAAAATAGGTGAATTTATTTCACCTGCGCAATTTAAAAAAGTCTCTCAATCTTTGCTAAAATTCACAGTATCGTATGTAAAGTTAGAATTAATATGTAGGTTTATTTCTAAGCAGATAACCAGAATATAAACCGCTAAGTTACGATACCCCAAAACAGCAACTTTGACAAATTTTAGCAAATTTTGAGTATATGTCCCAAACATGTTCAAAACGAATATCATCAAGCAAACCTAAACTATGTTGAAAATAAAGATACTTTTTGTTGTTCGGTTAAACTTTAATATATGTTGGTTGGAGATGTCCTTCGATTCAAATCTTACAAAAACATGTACAATTTACTAATCTATATCAAAATGCCTTCGACAGCAACATGTAGCGCTTAATTTTCACGGAAACATGTAAAACTCTTGAAAGCTGTTCTGTTTAACCATGTGAGTGAAACAAATATAGGGAACATTAACCTATCAAAATAAGAAGATACAATGAGACAACTCTCTATCATAGACCAAATGACGTAGAAGTTAGCAACCTGTTTAAGTTTCCTGCTCATCACCTATGTCCTACGGGGGATAACTCAAATCCGTTTACTTTTGTACTTTTTTTAAATTTTAGTTTTGTATGTGTTATATAAAGAAAACTGAATACTTTTTAAAGGTTTTTTTTCTTGTAAAAAGCTGCTTCTTTTTCAATGCAATATTAGTTAACGTTAAGGCTTTCAATTTTCAACAATAGAAAATACCCTTAGCATAACAAATTTATACTCCACACCTGAATTGAATATGGACTCACGGATAGACGACACATGTAACAGATCTATGGCTCTTGATCATCGGGTTGGTTTAATAAGAATATAATGTTTCTGGTCATTACAAAACGTCTCTAAATGTAGATATCAAATCCGTGCATAGAAAGCAGAAAAGTGAGAGAAAATAAAAAAAGAGAACCACACGATATAAAATTAAAATTTTGTGTTGTAATCAACCAATTTAGGCAAAACATTTCCTAATAAAAAGCCTCGCCTTACGCCTCACTTGTACTGCATAGTTTGACGTTTTTAACGTTGAAAAAAGTTACCGATCTCCAAATGAAGTTTTGATAATAACTATGCATTAATTTTCTTATTTTCTGTCAAAAGTTTAAAGACTATCGCATTCTTTTTCGTTTTCTCTAACAATAGTTTGTTTTGATAACGGGCACAATTGAACTGTTCTCGTTTCACGTATTCCGTGTAATAAAAATCTAAAGACACTTCCTCTTCCTCTCGGCGAACATACTTAACCATCAACAGCACCATGCTAAGACCATAGAAACACAACACTACAATAATGTACAAGAATCTTCCGTCATATGCGCCTGCATCAACACTGTATGCTGCTGTAGTGTTTTCACATACGTGTAAGCCTGTATCATTCACAGTCAAATTGTACTGCAGAAAGACACATCCGTTGTTGATTTGTGTAGTGTTAACTGAAAAGATACAAAGAGTAGCTTATTCATAATACTTGTTTTATATGTGTTAGATTAATGCATGCTTCTATGATATTTTATATTTCAATGAATGTTATCTGTGTAACTGAGAGAAAAATATGTCAGTGGTTTCGTTACCACACATTACTGAACACGTTCTTAATTCTTTGATATATATATATATATAGAGAGAGAGAGAGAGAGAGAGAGAGAGAGAGAGAGAGAGAGATGGACACTGTTAGATCGATACTGTGTGGGTTTTGTTTGGATGTGTTTGTGCTATATGTACCGATCTGTTAATAACGAGTTAAGCTATTCCCAACTGATTGGTATAGTTTTTTCTTATGTTATATGTTGTTACATCACTTTCCCGAATTTTTGTGTACCTTTCCCAAACTAGGAAATCGGTAATCCAAAGTTCTAGTAAAAATAGGATGATGTTTTCTTTATTTTTTTTAATTGTTTCACATCTTGTAATACCGGGGCCTTTTTAAAGCTTGCTATACGGTATGCACTTTGCTCATTGTTGAAAGTAGTACCGGTTGTTCACATCCATATCCTTGAGTTTCATTATCATTTAACCTCACATTCCGCTATATAGGAAATGTCCTTTTACTAAATAATTAAAAATTTTATGACTTTGTTGAACGCATCTATTCCACAGAACTTGAAATAAAGGATACCACAGATTCAGTTAAGTATACCTAAAATCTTTACTTACATCTAAAAATTGACAATGAGGGTCGATTGCGAACAAAACATTACGACAAAATCTAAAAATTGACAATGAGGGTCGATTGCGAACAAAACATTACGACAAAAGAGACTATTTTAATTGTGAACTTTCCATTTCTATGTAGCAACATTCCAGCAGCGCCTGCATATGGAGTATATGTCTCCCAGTTAATACGATATTCCAGAACTTGCATTTGCTATCATGATTTCCTTAATGGCGAGTTGCTGAATACAAGGAAGCTATTAAACCAAGGGTTCCAAGTGGTGAATTTTACGGTCGCCATCCGCCTCTCTTCGACTTAGAATCTATGAAAAATTTACCAAATTCTACAGAAAGGTGAAGGTGAGGAACGATTGATCACTTCACACGTTCTTTGGTCATCATCATGGAGTAATAATCAGTTATAATGTCTCATTTTCTGAACTCGCTTTAAAATTGTCACAGGTTCCAAGTCAGAGAGAGGCGGATGATACTAAAGGGATATTAAAAATCATAAGTCGAAAACAAACTGACAACGCCATGGCACATTACGAAAAACAAACAAAAGTTTCTACAAAACAAAACATAGAAAACCAGACTGCGCAACACGAAACCAATGTTTCGGAAAAACCGGGGGATCTCAGGTGCTCCAGGAGCATAGGCAGACCGTGTTCTACATGGGTCATGATCAGTCACCCTTAGTGTTGCTCATGTAAATAAAAATCGGCGATAAGTCTAATTCGGCGATGTCACGTTTGAGATTGTGTTTACTTAAACCATGAACGGTGCTGTGGTCTTCCTTTAAGGCAAACAATAGAGAAAGCTGGAAAATGCCGTAATGCTTAGATGCTCTGAAAACATTTTCTTCCTTTTCTTTTTCTCATTTAGTCCGTTGTTTATTAGACTGTAAGGAGTTCTACAGAGTTTGTTTTGATATATTAGCACACACACTTCCGCATTTAAATCTGATGTTACTACTTTGCAGATCGCTTTGCTCTTGGCAGATTAACCATTTCTTAAGTTTTGATCCTTCAACAAAAATTAGAATCCTAAAAAACACAGTTTTTGTTAACCCCAATCTCTCAGTGATGAAGTTGAAATCATCCCTTCGAAAATTTTACGGACGCCATCACGAGTTGGTTGACCGTTATTGAATATCTGTTTCACAGATGATGACGAATATATTCCAATTGTCGTAACCACAATCCCGACGTCTTATCCTCGAATGTGACCTACCGAATTAGTCTTATCACCGGGTTTGTACTTACATAAGCAGCACAAAGGATGCCACATGTGGAGTAGAATGTGTTTACCCTCCCGGAGCACCTGAAATAACCTCCGGCTTTTGGTGCAGTTCGTGTTGCTCGGTCTTTAGTTTTCTGTGTTGTGTTTTGTGTACTGTTGTTTGTCTTTTCGTCGTTTTTCGTTTTTTTTTTTGCCATGGCATTGTCAGTTTGTTTTAGACTTGAGTTTGAATATCCCTTTTGGTATATTTCGCCTTTTTAAATGGCATTACTGAAGGAACCGATTTGAATCCTACTCTACAACCTATGTTAAAAAGAAACAAGGAGGTTTCTGACAAGCAAGTCTATAAGATTGTATTTTTAATGTCAATGTCATTTTTATAACATTTAAACCCATATTTCAATGAGTTTAACTATTAAATGCAAACAAAAAATAAAATAAGTATTTCATGGGACCTCAGATTTAGTGTTGCGTTACTTGTATAAGTAATAAATTTAACCTTACCATTGGTTTGGTTTAAAAGATCCATTCATCAAACAGCATTAATTGCATATCAACATTTGTTTAAACTTTTAACAGGATAAAACGACCAAAAAAAAATATCCTTCTCCTCTCTAAGGATTATATTTGTAATACATTGTCAAATGTACATTCTCTATAGAAATAAAACAGTCAATTGTCGGAAAACAATTACACCATTGGGTAAACAAGTCGATAGAGAGATAATGTTTGATGTTCCCAACAGAGGGTTCATTAAAAATTGATGGATCCCATTCATTTTGAAGCGGGAAAAATGATAGTTGATGCTAAAATTGCTAGAATCAATATTACGCGATTACTTGGATCAACCTAATAGATAATTAGTTGTGTTGGGCAATATCTGCTAATTATCTAATTGTATACGGTTTTACTCTTTAAATTTGCATACTTATATCCGGTAATTAAAATTCATCATGGACATGAAAAATCGAACATTTATTAATTATTTCGAAGATACCTTTTAAGATTGTTTTGAATGTGTGGCGGCTACGGTAATAATAATCTAGAGTTTTATTGAAGTAATGCCTTATAAATGTCGAATTGCTCCGAGCTTTTAGTCATTGACTGAAGGGATCTGCATGGCGTTGATAGCAGATCATTGGATAGTATCTGTACATATTCTATTCCTGTTTTATTCACGTTTATTCTAAAATCGACATGATTTGTAGCTTGATATATTGTTTAAAAACTTGTCTATTTTTTAAGACCATATGCTAATTTTCTAGATTTTTGTTTTGCTTTTCTGGGACTAATAGATAAATGTATTAGTCCCAGAAATACATGACTTCCTCATCTCCATTTATTCATACCGGCGAATATAAGATAAGATAGATTTTATTTCCAATAGAGGACCCATTATAGGCATAATCAGTACATTGATTTTTTTAACACACAATTGCAATAGACAATACACAAGAAAATAAAAAATAGAAATACAACTGACAAAAACATGAAATATAAATTGAGTTAATAATACATGTAGTCACATAAACCAGTATGTTTAGTGTTTATTGACCATGCACCAGAAGCTGCATCACATCCATTATAAAAAAAACTTTTAAGTTAAGTCCTTCCTCGTGGCTGATGCATATGAACAAATAGTATTGTTGTTCATATGCAGGAGTCACCAAGGGCAGGTGCTTAAAGGACACTCAAGCCAATACACAGAAATATGAAAACTTAAACACTTTACAACACAAGCATAAACTAATACTTAAAAAGAATTACTATATTATAGTCCTCCTTGTGGCTAATGCACATAAATAAGATTAATATGTAGTTATCCAAATGCAGGAGCCACCAAGGGCAGGTGCTTAAAGGACATAGTAATATATTGTGTAAAATTTCTGTATAAAAATATTTGGATTTGGACGCAGCCTCTAGCACAACTTGTCCCAATGCTCTGAGAGAACAAAAGAAAATACACAAAAAACACAAACAATGGTATGAATTATGAGTATTTTTCATTCTGTTTTATGAAAGCACACATTTCATACAAGATATCCTTGTTTTCATTACTCATTAACCAAATAAACTGATCTTTAATTGTCAACATATCAAAATTAGCACAATATTTCCTAGCACAAAGTATTAATTTACTTCTCTCATTATTTAATGAGGTACAATTAAGAAGAAAATGTAACTCATCCTCAACTTCAGAACTTGGGCATCTGGGACAAATTCTATCGTGTCGAGGAATACCCTGATACCTTCCCTTTTCAATCTTTAGGGAGTGTGCTGAAACACGCAGCCTAGTCAGATTTTTTCTAATATCAACATGCCTCTGGCCTTTGTTAGTCTTGTATTATTTTTACTTTTAGTTTCTTGTGTATAATTTGGAGTTTAGTATGACGTCAATTATCATTGAACTAGTATATATATTTGTTTAGGGGCCAGCTTAAGGACGCCTCCGGGTGCGGGAATTTCTCGCTGCATTGAAGACCTATTGGTGACCTTCTGTTGTTGTCTGTTCTGTGGTCGGGTTGTTGTCTCTTTGACACATTCCCCATTTCCATTCTCAATTTTATTGTGGATTACAGATAAATATTTTTCACAGACAAAATTATCTTTATAAAGTACATAAGAGCATAGTTTACTACCAGCATGTATTTGTAATGTCTGCTCCCATTCTTGTAAAAAACAGTTCTTAATAAACTTACTATATACATTTATTAAGTTTTGATTGTTCATTGTGTTAGCAGACTTAATAATTTTTAATATCACATTTAAACTGCCATACCATAAAGGTTTTTTTTGTATCAGATAAAAATATTGATTCATGAAAAGCACTATCTAGCAGTGGAGATATGAACTGATTTCTTATTAACCTGTTATAGTATTTAACCATAGCTTTTACAATATTGTAGTATAAAGGAAGTCTGCCCAATTCAGATAAAACAGCTATATTTGTTGCTTTTGAGTGGACACCAAGAATATATTTACAGAATTTTAAATGCAGTTTTTCTGCATAACATTTATCATAAATTTGATGATGTTAACAAGCCATTCCTAAATTTAGATGTGAACGGATTAAGCATTCCCCACACATGCACACTAGTTTTAACAGAAGGATTCAGTGACAATAAATCTTTTGATAATTTGAAGTATGCTTTTAAGGCTTTTTTTTTATAAAAGTGGTAATACCCTTATATACCTTAAACTCTGTTAGTTACCCAATATGGTAAACATATCTAGGCGAATAATCTTCAGTTACTTATGAAGGATCGCTAGAAACTGAAAGAAGAATATCATAGCAACCATGAACAAACAGACTATCATTGGACATTCACAAAACGTAGCTCTTAGGAAAAATTACCAAAGAACTTTAGTATAGTTGAATTGGCAATGAAGACGGATGGACTGCACACATGAGCTGTTATACTAGGTAGTCTTGCAATATTTCTCGCTAGGAGTTAGGTAAAATTTATTGCGTTGAATAACATGGTAATTTTTATAACATGGTAATTTTGTTAACTTTTGAATGTAATGCATATCGCTGGTTGCTGAATAAAGCAATAGCAAAACGAACCCTTTTAAAACAAAACTAGTGGTGATCTCAGATGCTACGAAAGGGTACGCAGATCCTGCTCCACATGTGGCAACCGTCGTGTTGCTCATGCAAGTACAAACCCGGTGATAAGTCTAATTCGGTAGGTCACATTCTGGGAAATGTAGGGCGGGATTTTGGTTCCGACGATTGGAAAATATTCATCGTCATCTGTGAAACAGATATTCCGTGACGGTCAACCAACTCGTGATGGCATCCGTAAATTTTTCGAAGAGATGATTTCAACTTCACCAATTGAATCGTTGTTTAATAGCTTCCTTTTGAGCAGCAACCTTCTACCAAGGAAATCATATTAGGAAACGCAAGCCCTGGAATATCGTATCAACTGGGAGATATATACTCCTTATGCAGGCGCTGCTGGAATGTTACTACATAGAAATGGAAAGTTTAAAATTGGGATGTTGAAATCATCTCTTTTGTCGTAAAGTTTTGTTTTCAACCGACCCTCATTGTCAGTCTCTAGATGTAAACTAATATATAAGGTAGACCAATCTGTAGTATCCTTTATTTCAAGTACGATGGGATAGATGCGTTCAACATAGTCACCAAACTTTGAATTATTTATTGAGAGGACATCATCTATATAGCGGAAAGTGAAGTTAAAGGATAATGCTAGCCTTTTTTCATTCTTTCTAAGAAGCTCCTGTATGAAGTCAGCCTCATATGAATAAAGTAACAAGTCGACAAGAAAAGGAGCACAGTTGGTTCCCATGTGAATGCCGATTGTTTGTTGAAAAAAAACGTCCTCAAAACGTAACAAATATGTTGCCAAGAAATCAAGCATCTTGATAAAGTCAGAATTTTTTGTTTGAATCAGAGTGATTTTTTTACAAAGTACGATTTGTCCCTCCCTAAGACAAGATATTTGTATCTACGTTGGCTATTCTTTTATTTTTAAACAAAGCAGGACCAACTTTTTCAATTTGTCTTTTAGTTTGGAATGGGGAATACTTGTGTAAAATGTAGAAAAGTCAAATGTTTTAATACTATTGCAAGATGAAAAAGTCATATAACATTCTGTATTTATCTATATACAGAAAGACAGGTTTGACATGATTTCTTTACTCCACTGTCGTATTTTATTTTTGTGAAGATGACAAGTCTCTTCGGTATCGCGTTAAGTGATATTGACTTTGTGTTTCTATAGACTAGTTGTTTTAAAAGTACATGTTAAAGAACGAATAACGAGATGTAATCAAACACAAAACACATTAAGATCTGTTTTGTTTTTGGAGCAGAATTAAGTATAATAAATTAGGTAGTTGGTACGACATAGGGTGAAATAATTGCATATTTTTTTGTGATGCTAGTAGAAGAGGAGAGGCGAAAGATACCAAAGGGACATTTAAACTCATAAGTCGACAATAAACTGACAACGCCATGGCTAAAAAAGAAAAATACAAACAGACAAACAACAGTACACAAAAAAACAACATAGAAAACTAAAGACTGAGCAACACGAACCCCACCAAAAACTAGGGGTGATCTCAGGTGCTCCGGAAGGGTAAGAAGATCCTGCTCCATATGTGGCACCGTCGTGTTGCTCATGTTAGTACGAACCCAGTAATACGTCCAATTCGGTAGGTCACATTCGAGGAGACGGGGACGGGATTGTAGTTATGACAATTGGATCATATCCGCTATCATCTGCACGAAACGGATATTCCATAACGGTCAACCAACTCGTGATAGCGTCCGTAAAATTTACGAAGGGATAGTAGATGTACGTCTCATTATTAGAAATTAAAACTTCATCAATAAAACAGAAAATATTCTCTATAATATAAAATGTTCTTTCAATAAATCTGAATGTTACTTTGTTGCGTCATTCCATTCCCCTTCAGAACTAAAAAATATTCCAATCTGAAGTACAATAAAATCAAAGTCGCATCTTTGTTGCTTTATTATTTGGAGATAAAGTATATAATCAAGCAAGCCTTTCTTTTTCTGGTTATAAATTTCATTACGTGTCTAAACTTCATTAAAGATCAAACAAAACACCACTTAGACATTTTGATCTGTACCGCTGATAATTAGACGACGTCTTCTCTCATCAATCAAATGTTCTTCTGCTAAAAATACCAATGAAATATATCAACCTGAACTTGCTCTTGCAAAATTCAAAGTTAAAATGTTATTTTTGACCTATTTTGACTATTATAATGAGGTTTTCTCGGTAATCTTCATATATAAAATTATGACAACCGGAACGACTTTTTCTTTCCTATCGTTAAATTCCATTACCTGTATGCGATGTTCGGTTCTAGTTGGCTCAAAATACCCGTGTTTGCAATGATACTAAAGATTTCAATGAACGTAATACATGTACTGTCATTGCAAAAGCTTTTACAACAAGGATAAATATATAGTATGAATTTGCCAAAAAATTTGACTGAATTATATAAATGGGGTCTAATTGTGGAAATACACATGGTCCAATTTGCAGGAATTAATTAAAAAGCTAAATTCAAATCGAGACTTTTATTTTTTATTTTACCCAGTGGCAATGATAATGATATCAAATGTGAGATCCTAATTTCCCATAATCTAGCAGAGATACTAGTGTGCTGTACTTATGGTGCAGATAATCTTTTGTGTAGTGTTTGGTGTGAAATAATTGCAATGGCTAGTGTGATATTCTAATGTGAGATAATGTAAGTGGTGTAAAGGCGAGTGTGCTATTCTAATGTGAAGATGATGTTGGTGGTGTAATGGCCAGTGTGCTTTCCTATCCTAATGTGAAGATGATGTTGGTGGTGTAATGGCCAGTGTGCTTTCCTATCCTAATGTGAAGATGATGTTGGAGGTATAACAGCTAATGCTATTATAATGTGAGGATGATATTGGAGGTGTAATGGCGAATGTTATATCCTAATGAGAGGATAATATCACAGGCACTTGTCCTTGAAAAAAATTACCTATATGCTTTAATATTAAGGTATATAGGACATTTTTTTCAGAGACAAGTGCATGTGGATAATATTGGTGGTATAAAGGCTAGTATGTTAATATACTGTGAGGATGATATTAGTGGTGTAATGGCTAGTGTGCTTTCCTGATGTGAAGATGGAATTGGTGGTGTAATGGCTAGTGTGCTTTCCTAATGTGAAGATGGAATTGGTGGTGTAATGGCTAGTGTGCTTTCCATAGAATATATGTGAAGATGATATTGGTGGTGTAATGGCTAGTGTGCTATCATAATGTGAAGATGATGTTGGTGGTCTAATGGCTAGTGTGCTTTCCTAATGTGAAGATGATATTGGTGGTGTAATGGCTAAGCGTGCAATTATAATGTGAAGATGATATTGGTGATGTAATGGCTAGTGTGCTTTCCTAATGTGGAGATGATGTTGGTGGTGTAATGGCTAGTGTGCTTTCCTAATGTGGAATTGATGTTGGTGGTGTAATGGCTAGTGTGTTTTCCTAATGTGAAGATAATATTGGTAGTGCAATGGCTAAACGTGCAATTATAATGTGAAGATGATATTGGTGTTATAGTGGCTAGTGTGCTTTCCTAATGTGGAGATGATGTTGTGGTGTAAAGGCCAGTGTGCTATTATAATGTGAAGATGATGTTGTGGTGTAATGGCTAGTGTGCTTTCCTAATGTGAAGATGATATTGGTGGTGTAATGGCTAATGCTATGATAATGTAAGGATGATATTGGAGGCGTAATGGCGAATCTAATAGCCTAATAAGAGGATAATATTTGGTGGTATAAAGGCTAGTATGTTATTATAATGTGAGGATGATATTAGTAGTGTAATGGCTAGTGTGCTTTCCTAACGTGAAGATGGAATAGGTGGTGTAATGGCTAGTGTGCTATTATAATGTGAAGATGATGTTGGTGGTGTAATGGCTAGTGTGCTTTCCTTATTTGAAGATGATATTGGTGGTGTAATGGCTAGTGTGCTTTCCTAATGTGAAGATGATGTTGTAGGTGTAATGGCTAGTGTGCTTTCCTAATGTGAAGATGGTATTGGTGGATTAATGGCTAATGTGCTTTCCATACAATATATGTGAAGATGATATTGGTGCTGCAATGACTAGTGTGCTATAATAATGTGAAGATGATATTGGTGGTGTAATGGCTAGTGTGCTTTCCTAATGTGAAGATGATGTTGTAGGTGTAATGGCTAGTGTGCTTTCCTAATGTGAAGATGGTATTGGTGGTGTAATGGCTAATGTGCTTTCCATACAATATATGTGAAGATGATATTGGTGCTGCAATGACTAGTGTGCTATAATAATGTGAAGATGATATTGATGGTGTAATGGCTAGTGTGCTTTCCTAATGTAAAGATGATGTTGTAGGTGTAATGGCTAGTGTGCTTTCCTAATGTGAAGATGGTATTGGTGGTGTAATTGATAGCATGCTATTACAATGTGAAGATGGTATTGGTGGTGTAATGGCTATTGTGCTTTCCATAAAATATATGTGAAGATGATATTGGCGGTGCAATGGATAGCATGCTATTACAATGTAAAGATGATATTGGTGGTGTAATGGCTAGTGTGCTATCCATAGAATTTATGTGAAGATGATATTGGTACTGAATTACTGTACAGTTCCACTGTTTGTAAATATTGACATTGACGTGACATTTACCAAAACATTTTATTTGCCTCTGAACATCATGTTTAAGTTATGTGATGTTTAAGCTTTATCATTATTGTGTTTAAGCTTTTTTTAGGCATATAATTATAACAGAAAAAAATGGCTTACAATGAGAAAATAATTATTTGATGTACTGTTTATGCAATGTAATTACAAGAGTGCACACACAGAAATTTCTCGCCTGCTTTACATTTCATTGATCGATTTTATGTTGAAAGTCTGTAATATGAGGTTTTACTACAAGTACATGTATCACATAAACTTAACATTATCATTGATCCATGTAAACAAACATGTAAATCTTACAATCATACTATGCATCAATCATAGTTAGCCTTTTGCTTATAGTATCTGAGAATCAGACATAACCATGAAACTTAACATTGACTAATGAACCATGAAAATGAGTTCAAGGACAGAGGAACCCTGCCAGAGAGACATATAGACCTTACAATCATTCCATACATCAAACATAGTTGCCCTATTGCTTAAAGTATCTGATAAAAGAATGAAAAACCCACAAAAACTAAAGGCTGACCAATGAACCATTAAAATGCTGTGAAACTTTTAGCAGGGATTAGCATGCTTACCTTGTGAGATTTGGCAATGTGATTGTTTTTCATTTATCTGATCCTTTTGGTGACCAAGATAGTATAAGGGTTGGTATGGTAACCTTGTTTGCAATGAATCTTACAGGTTTTAGTTTCAGATTGTGCTAAGTTTTGGCTAGCCTATTATTTCAGCATATTAAGGCAAGGAATTGTATATTTAAATTTAAATATACAATTCCTTGATTAAGGCTACTAAAAATCAAAATGACACTGCATATTAAGTCATTATTTTGAAAACTTTCAAATAAATCTGTTACTTAAGAAATATTTTCATTAAATTGATAGAAATATAAAAGTTTTAGTTATTTATGAACAGTATCTGAAAGCTGCTCAGCTTTAGACAGACCTCTCATCTACATAACAAGGAATTATTTGAATCTGGAATAATTTTGAATTTTAATGTATGATGAAAACTAACCCAATTAAGGAGGGTTAGCCATGGCTAAGGTGGTTAGGTTAGTTAGTTCATACTGAAATATCAGTGAAAGACCCACTAAAGTTGGGTTAGTTTTCATCATACATTTCCTATAAATTTTCCAGAATTCAAAATTATTCCTGATTCAAATAATTCCTAATTTATGAAAGCCTAGTTGAATACAATTAATAAAGTTAAAGTAATCACCAAAAGAATAAATTTATCTGCTGGATTTTGAAAAAGCTTTGTACTGGTCGAGAACCATTTCTGTCAGAAATTCACAGTTTTTTGTCAAATAAGTTTTAAAAGGAACTCTTTGGGGAAATGTTCTTTTAACATAACAAAAGTAAGTTTAGCACTATAGACTCGGACTTTAATTCCTCTTATAAACAACAAATAGAGGATTACTGGTATTGCAAAAATTTTATAGATAAGATGACCAGTTAACGTCACTTTTGAATCTCTTCATTAAATGATGGAATTTACATTTAATCTGGACATTAATGTTATATTTTGCATTTGTGTAGCAAGAAAAGAAGAAGGTACATCAATTGGACCAAAATACATCGCCATCATAACCATTAATCTAAAAGGTCTCCTTCCTGCTCTGAATATGAACTTTATGTCACTTGAAATCAACCTCTTACACTGTATTGAAGAGACCTATAGATTTTAATTTTGTAATTTATAAATCTTTTTAATTCTTTGAAAAAAATTGCATATTCTAAAGATTAGATATGCTTTGTCAAAAAGTTGTCCAAAAATCAATGATGTCATGTCCACACAAGTGTATCTTCCCATGACGCGTTTTTTTACGGAAAATTGAGCATTTCCCAATCTTAATCAAATCAAACAAAACAAAACTTTTATAAATGAAGTTAAAATATTTGTCTGAAGATATCGACAGTATTTCGTTTTTACCCAACACTTCCTTTTATTGAATAAAATTGCAGGTGACAGTAACTGGTAACTGATGGTAACTGTCCTTGACCAGTATAGATAGATTTTGTATCAGCATTGATGCATTCAATAGCACACTTTTTCTTTATAATTGAAGATGCCATGGAGTGAGAACCTTTACACATCAAAATTATAAGACTAATGGCCAAAATAAAGTATCAAACAAACCCATGATTTTCATATATGATCTATATAATATGTTTTGTATATATTATATTTTTGCCTTTTAACTTTTCTTTTACATTTATTAGATATTTTAAGTACGGTAATATTGGTTGATGCAAAAAAAGAGAACCATTTAATGTGAAAAATGAGACTTGGAGACTTGTAAAATATTTATTTCCAGACATTCACTTATAAGGAGAAATAATGTTCTGGGACTCTTTTCACAAAAAATCTTACGACTAAAATTGATCGTAAGTTATACTGAAATGTTCATGACTTACAAGTGTTTTTAGTCGTAAGATTTTTTGTGAAAAGAGTCGCAGCTCACAACAAAACCATTCTTATTTTGTTTTAGGCTTCATCTGAAAAATTGATTTGCATCAAAATCTTGAAAACTGTACCAACATCAGGTAACATATGATAAATGGATGTTTCATTAAAGCTGTTTTTATATTAAACTCTATAAATCATTTTCTTCTGAAAAAAAAAAAAAAAACCCAAACCAAATAGCATATAATAACTAACCTTTATCTCATGTATTTTAATTAATACTTAAGAATGAACAATAAAAGTAAACATAATATATTAATTAATATTTCCAAAAATAAAAACAAAATTTAATAGTTATTTTAAGTAGCAGATCACTGAACATTGACTGATATTCTCTGCATCCCCATACTGCTGAAATACAGTTACATCAGACATTGCAAATTGTAAGATCATGTTAGATTATGATTTTGTCGATAAAAATAATAACTGTAATTTTGGAGGTGTTGGCAGAAATCATCATAGGTATTACAGGGGGTTCCTATTGGTCTCGTAATACCTGTATTAATTTCTATGTCAACCTTCAAAGGACCTTCATTTTGTACATACAAGGCATCTGTTAATGATCTAGTACATTTTGTATTTGTAGAATTAAATCTTGGAAAAGGAAAAGAATAAAGCTAACAGATATGCCTATTGACTGACTTTTACTGTATTGCATTTTTCTTTGTACCTGTTGTTATTCCACCAATCAAGGTCAAGGTAACATCAACACTAACTTAACCCCAAGAGTTATCTATGTGCAGTCTATATATCGGGAATCTCAACAGTGGTTGTCAATGTCAAATACTGACTCAACTCATGTTTTGACGAGCAATTCATAGTATGTTGGCACTTGTCCCTAATTGAGTGGTAACCTCTAGCTTAGATATTAAGTTTTTATCAACTTTGGTGGTGTCTCACTAAAATTTACATCACCTTTTATTCATACCAAACTAACTTACATAAATAAGATCAAAGAAGGCTTTAGATGATGTTATAAATGATTACTTATCCACATTACAATTATTAAATTTATATAAAACTGAAGAAATCATGAATTAATACATACTAACAACAAGAGTGAGCACACAGAGATGTCTTGCCTGTGTATAAGTGTGATGTTCTGACTAAAACTAGTTTTTGGGTAAAAATCAAAGGACAGCTTATCAATAGCACAACAAAACACTTCCTAATAGACATTTAAAAGGCCACCACACAGTCCAAAGCAACAGACAAGAGTCTATTTCATTCGCAAAGCAGTCTTAAACTTCATATCTAGGCAAGTTTAAGCAAATGCAACAAAGACAACCACAAATCTCCTGAATATATACCTAAATGCATAAAAAATATTTTTATAAAAAGACAACCACTGATCAGGTTTCTAACTAAATGTACAGAAAAGAATGCACAACTAATATCAGTTCAGCAATAGACTGTTAACAAGTATATTTGAGTTCAATCTTCAAAAGAGATAAAAAAAAATCCAGAAGAATTAATGATGCATAAGAAGAGTTACAACAATAGCATAAAAAATAATCTGTTTTAAAAAGAGAGACATCTAATGTAATATTTGCCTAGGCAGCAGCAGTGATCCTGTTAGACCACCACTTATACAAATACACCAAAGATCGGGTTATTTAATTTTTGTCATGCACAATCTGTCTTAAATACAAAGATGAAAATCAAAGAAGTCATTAAAGTTTAAACAAATAGCAGATAGATAAAACAATAGAATTAATAATATATTTACATTCCATATTGAGTCTCAACCAGTTTTAGAAAAGTATTGCACAATTTATTATAGGAAAATATGCATGTTTTATTCACTGTTGCAGTGGTGGATCAGGGGGGGGGGGTTCCGGGATTGGAATCCCCCCTTTTTTTTGACGATCATTGCTTTTGAATGGGGACATATGGTTGGAACTCCCCTTTTATCCTGGGTTGGAACCCCCCTTTTAAAAATGGCTGGATCTGCCCCTGTGTTGTGAAATTTCATTAGAGCTAATCATGATTTCAACCAACATATAAAATGAAAAGGAAAAACAACAGCAGACCACCTAGATCGGTGGTAAAAACGTGGTGTAAAATTTCACCTTCAACCGAGGGTTATGGCAGGGCAGCATAATACAACTGCAGCATGTTGACAATGGAGAGTAAACAAGTGTATATCAAATTTTAATATGCAGATTGGTATTTAATATATATGCTGGACACAATACTTTGCTAGAAACTATTAGTTGCTGGACCCACTCTTTTATAGGTATGGGACATTCAAAAGTGATATTTCCATGCATTTTAGCCCATTTTTATTGGAAACTATACAAGTTATGCAAAATCTGTTATTAACTAGATACAAAATAAAAACTTTTACATATCATACGAAGGTATGGCATTCTGTAAAATAAGTTTAACAGTACCACAGTCAAAAAAAATAACCTTGGAAAATCAGACATTTCACTGTACTAAATGTCACTAAAACACACTGGAAAAGTCTGTCTTTTGTATGATTTGCCTTAACAAAACAATCCTGGTTAAATTAAACAACTAAGTTAGAGTCCATTAACCAGCTAAATACTTATCCCATCTTTAAACAATATGATGTAATGAGACAAAAGCAAATAAATATGAGATCTAAACCATAGAGCCAGGAAAATCTTCTTAAAAAACTTGGTATATAAATTGATAAGATCAGCAACTAATTTCACAAAAAATCTTACGAGAAAAAATACTAGTAAGTCATGAACATTTCAGTATAACTTATGTTCAATTTTTGTCGTAAGATTTTTTGTGAAAGGAGCCCCAGACCCAGAAAAATTTCCATTGTATGGTAATCGAACACCAAATAGCTTAACAAGAAAGGAAAATATTCCGAGCAAAGTTACTTATCAGCAAAACATTACAAGAATGAAGAATTACAAATGCAGCAACTTTCCACACTATGCTGGGATTCTCTGACACAAAAAATAGTTTACAACAGGATTTTATGTAAACATCCTACATTTAAATGGCTCTTGATTGAACTTCTTTCATTACACCAGTCAATTGATACTGTTTCACTTAAGCTAATAATTACATGATTGAAAGTTCAAAAGTTTGTAATTAGTAAATGTTACTTATTAGTTTCTTATTTTCAGCAAATAAAATCAAAAATGTACCTCCTCAATTAAAAATTTCATAGGCATAAAACATCATATTAAACATTTCCAAACATAGAACAACGTTAGTACATGACAATAAATTGTACATGAAACATAAGTGTCTTTGCTTGGCATATAAGAAGAATTTTCCAGAAACCAAAATGTTGACACTGGATGCGAGACTTAAAACTGTCATCTTTTATTTGAAATTATAATTGATTAATTGGTTGATTGATGTTTGGTAAATGTCCTAAAATTTTTGTTATATGCCAACTGCGAAACTATAATGAATATCAAGATGTAACCTTTGAAATTGTGTATATGACTGGTCAAATAGCATTAAGGACATCATCCTTACTGGTATTTTTCTTCTAATAAGTTTTTGATAAAACTAGAGTTACATCATCTCACTTCAATCACTTACTACTGAGTAAACAAATGCACATAAAATAACTACCAGTACTTTTTTAAGTATTTTTAACAGCATGTTTTTTCTAGTATTCTAAATCAGTTTTCATTAAATGATTACAGTTTAACATATCAAAACAATCTGTTGTTTATGTTTAACATTTATAAGTCAATATTACATTTTTAAATTCTAGAATCAAAATTCAAACACTAAATCATTAAAAGTATCAAATTCTACACATGATTTTCATTTTTAATACCTATTTATTACACCTAATCAATGTTATTGAGTATAACAGGAATATAAAATTCCAAGAGAGACTAGATTCCTGTGGACGCTATACTATAATAAATAACAAAAAAACATGTTATAATATGTTTAAAAATTACATATCTTATTAAATAATAAAAATATAAGTGGTAGGATAACAGGGGTATACCTGACTTAGACACCAACAAAAAAAATAAAACCAGACATGACATCTAAAGGTCAACATATTGTCTCAACAATAAGCAACTATCAAAACAATATATCAAATCATCAACAGTCTAGATTATAATAAATAAATTAAACAAAGATCACTAAAGTTCTTTAAAGGACAAAAACATAATACACATAATGGGGATGTGGGAATGAGTTGAGTTTCATATAAATTCATCAAATGAAAATTTCTAGTGGTTGAATTTAGTGATATCAATTACATTGAAAAGGATAAATTATATGAAACAAGATGGACAAATGAATAAATAGGCAAATTGCATGAATATGATGTCCATCATACAAGAGCACAGTTGCATAGTAGTATTTCAAAAGGATGGAGAATGTTACATAGAAATTGGAATGATCAACAGAATTTCTTTGATGACTAGTGTATCAGCTATATCCCCAAAATGATGTTGGTTTTTCCTTTACTAGTCGATCTCTGGTTACAGATGCAGTAAAAGATGACACACAGTTTCCTATAAAATGATCAGATTTCTGTAATATTCCAATGTCTATAATAGGAAGGTGTGGATCTAAATGGACAATGTTGATCTGAAAAACAAACCAAACAAACTAAAACAATGATAATTGCTGATTCATTAGAACATGTAGAAGGGATGATAATTACTGATTCATTAGAACATGTAGAAGGGATGATAATTGCTGATTCATTAGAACATGTAGAAGGGATGATAATTACTGATTCATTAGAACATGTAGAAGGGATGATAATTACTGATTCATTAGAACATGTAGAAGGGATGATAATTGCTGATTCATTAGAACATGTAGAAGGGATGATAATTACTGATTCATTAGAACATGTAGAAGGGATGATAATTACTGATTCATTAGAACATGTAGAAGGGATGATAATTACTGATTCATTAGAACATGTAGAAGGGATGATAATTACTGATTCATTAGAACATGTAGAAAGGATGATAATTACTGATTCATTAGAACATGTAGAAGGGATCATAATTACTGATTCATTAGAACATGTAGAAGGAATGATAATTACTGATTCATTAGAACATGTAGAAGGGATGATAATTACTGATTCATTAGAACATGTAGAAGGGATGATAATTGCTGATTCATTAGAACATGTAGAAGGGATGATAATTGCTGATTCATTAGAACATGTAGAAGACCAATTCTAATATTTTTTTTTTGTTGTGGGGGAGGGGGATTTGAAGAAAGCATTCAATGAATATTTTCAATCATCTTTACAGAAGCAGTGAAATCCACAAGATTATGCATCCTCAAACCATGAAAATTGGAAAACATGTAGGTGACTATGCTGTTTAATTTTAAATGAACACTGTGAGTATCCCCAATATTCATAATTTTGCACCAGTAAAGAGTGGGCTAATTTGGTATCAAGATATAAGCACAATAGATGCTGAATATCAAGAAAGTACTTCTTGAAACTAAAAGTAGCTATCATGGAACAAATATTAGGCATGTACTGCACAACTCTGTTACTGCAATCTAACTAAAATACAGATCCCATCCACACTTCACACGACAAGGATCTGACGATGCTTTGACATACTTTCTATCATGAAGACCTTTTTTAGATCCTTGGATTGATTCCTAATCATACATCATACGTACCTTCAAAAGTTTGGATGCAGAAACTTAAACAGTTGACAAAGATTGATAAATGAAATATTTTTAAATTTTGAGATAACGATTCCACAAAAGCTATTCAAGAATAATTGCAGAGTTTAACTAATAAGACTTTTCACATCAAATGAAAAATTTCTAGTGGTTGAATTTAGTGATATCAATTACATTGAAAAGGATAAATTATATGAATCAAGATGGACAAATGAATAAATAGGCAAATTGCATGAATATGATGTCCATCATACAAGAGCACAGTTGCATAGTAGTATTTCAAAAGGATGGAGAATGTTACATAGAAATTGGAATGATCAACAGAATTTCTTTGATGACTAGTGTATCAGCTATATCCCCAAAATGATGTTGGTTTTCCTTTACTAGTCGATCTCTGGTTACAGATGCAGTAAAAGATGACACACAGTTTCCTATAAAATGATCAGATTTCTGTAATATTCCAATGTCTATAATAGGAAGGTGTGGATCTAAATGGACAATGTTGATCTGAAAAACAAACCTTACAAACTAAAACAATGATAATTGCTGATTCATTAGAACATGTAGAAGGGATGATAATTACTGATTCATTAGAACATGTAGAAGGGATGATAATTGCTGATTCATTAGAACATGTAGAAGGGATGATAATTACTGATTCATTAGAACATGTAGAAGGGATGATAATTGCTGATTCATTAGAACATGTAGAAGGGATGATAATTACTGATTCATTAGAACATGTAGAAGGGATGAAAATTACTGATTCATTAGAACATGTAGAAGGGATGATAATTACTGATTCATTAGAACATGTAGAAGGGATGATAATTACCGATTCATTAGAACATGTAGAAAGGATGATAATTACTGATTCATTAGAACATGTAGAAGGGATCATAATTACTGATTCATTAGAACATGTAGAAGGAATGATAATTACTGATTCATTAGAACATGTAGAAGGGATGATAATTACTGATTCATTAGAACATGTAGAAGGATGATAATTGCTGATTCATTAGAACATGTAGAAGGGATGATAATTGCTGATTCATTAGAACATGTAGAAGACCAATTCTAATATTTTTTTGTTGTTGTGGGGATTTGAAGAAAGCATTCAATGAATATTTTATTCATCCTTACAGAAGCAGTGAAATCCACAAGATTATGCATCCTCAAACCATGAAAATTGGAAAACATGTAGGTGACTATGCTGTGTTCAAAACAAAATTTTAAATGAACACTGTGAGTATCCCCAATATTCATAATTTTGCACCCGTAAAGAGTGGGCTAATTTGGTATCAAGATATAAGCACAATAGATGCTGAATATCAAGAAAGTACTTCTTGAAACTAAAAGTAGCTATCATGGAACAAATATTAGGCATGTACTGCACGACTCTGTTACTGCAATCTAACTAAAATACAGATCCCATCCACACTTCTCACGACAAGGACCTGACGATGCTTTGACATACTTTCTATCACGAAGACTTTTTTAGATCCTTAGGTTGAGTCCTAATCATACATCATACGTACCTTCAAAAGTTTGGATGCAGAAACTTAAATAGTTGACAAAGTTTGATAAATGAAATATTTTTAAATCCTGAGATAACGATTCCACAAAGAGCTATTCAAGAATAATTGCAGAGTTTAACTAATAAGACTTTTCAGATGAAGTTACTGCCCTTTTAGTCCAGTAAACAACCTCTTCCCACCACAAGTCGTTTTTTCCCAACTGATCAGGTTTCTTGGCTTGGGAATGACCCATTAAGAATGGCAGGGTTAGGTTTCATTTTATTATCTTCAAACTATTCTAATAAAATTTTCTGGAATACCAAAAAATACAAAAAATTAGTAGTAATTGTTAATATTGTAAAGAATTGATTGTTGGTTGATAAATGTCCAGAGACAAAAGAAACATAAAGATAAATAACTTACTTCAGAACCTAAAACTCCTCTTAATTCATTCTTTAAATTCCTCTGGTCTGTTGCAATGAATAAATGTTTGACTTTAGTTTCTTCAACAACTTTTTTGGTAAGTCTGAAAATCAGATAAAATGAGAATACATATTGATACAAGAGTGCACAAGCTGAAATGTCTCGCCTGTTTTACTGACCATTGATTTTATGTTGAAAGTCTTAAAGATAAAGGTTTTACTACAAGTATCACATTAACTTAATATTTTTAAAGATCCATGACAATGAGGTCAAGGTCAGATAAAAACTATCAAACAGACATGTACACCTTACAATTATTCCATACACCAAATATAGTTGACCTATTGATTACAATACTTGAAAAACAGACCAAAACACAAAAAATTAACAATGACCAATGAACCATGAAAATGAGGTCAAGGTCAGATGAAACCTGCCAGTCTGACATGTACCCCTTACAATCATTCCATACACCACATATAGTTGACCTGCAGCTTGTAGTATCTGAGAAACGGACCTAATCACGTAACTTTAACCTTGATCACTGATCGAGGTCAGGTTAACCCTGTCTGACAAACATGTAAACGTTGCAAGGAATCCATATACCAAATATAGTTATCATATTACTCATAATAAGTGAGAAATTCACATGACAAAAAAACTAATTTTTTTTCAAGCAGTCATGAAAATTAGGTCAATGACAATGGGCATATGACAGAGGGAAACTTCGTAACATAAGGTATCTGCATACAAGGTATGAAGCATCCAGGTCTTCTACCTTCTGAAATCTAAAACTTTATACAAATAGTTTACGCTGACGCCGCCAGATAGAAATACCTATGTCTTTCGTCGCAGGCGAGACAATAAAAATAAGGAGATGTGGTATGATTGCCAAGTTTTGATTATTCTAAAAGATGTCTAAAAGGATATCTATTAGCCTTATGGCTAATCAAACATCATTGGGCAGTATTTCTGGTTTTTTTTTAACATAAGAAGTTTAATAATAACAAATTGTTTCACATAAAATTTGGTTTTCTTGAAATTCTGTCGAAAGAATTTTTTTTAAAGTTGAAAAAAATATAGCTGTGAACATTTCTGTATTAATGAAATGAAAAATTACAGGGTCCACTTGTTGGATTTGTAGTCTATATCATTTAAGTTAGAGTGATGTATGAAATAAATGAAAAGTACCATTTTGCAACATGAAAACTGATTTTATGTTTTTCTGGTGTGTGTGTACATCCTTCCATCTGTAAGTCTGTTTGTCCCATGTCAGGTTAAAGTTATGGTTAAAGCAGGTTAACATTTTTAATTTAGGTGGATTATACTCAATCTACATAAAAAGACTAGTAATTAATCTTACTAAAAAAATAGGAATATGGTGACCACATATATTTTTGATTATTTTGAAATAAATGTTCATAGCATATCACTTTTAAATGAAACCTGTAGAACAGGATGTATTTGTTTGCCATTCCTTATGTGCATTTTATACATTTATAGATACACTGTACAAATTTTCAATTGATTATAGCTCTGAAAGAATAAATGCAACATATATCATATTGTCAATATATGTATTTCAATGAGTTCAAATGCATATAAAATTTCCTAAAAACTGAAATATATCTAAATTACATATACTTTCCCTTAATCCCTTTCCTACTGATATTTAGTAGGTTGTTTATTGTTCTCTGTATTGGGAAGGAATTTCTATATCTTTTTTAAAAGGCATCACAAGATCGTGATTGGATGGGGGAAAATGATAGAAAAATAAGATACAAGAAACATTAAGTGCACTCAAGTTTCAAATATCAAATGACATGGATGTATTTATGACCAGGGGAGACTCCGAGAGAATGACAATCAATACCTTTATGGTATGTTACCTTAAAACTTCTGTTGTGGATGGATAGCACAGATTTGCTGGTAGTTTTTCATAATTTTTATATCCAAGACATTGTGGTGATGCCATGTATCTTATCTGATCTTTGGCATGTTCACATGCTCTTTCCTATAAAATAAAAACAACAGTTCATGAATTACAAGTTGGGTCAAATGTCTCTACATGGGGTGTATTATTTCGATCAGGGTTATCTGACAACAGTCTGTCTGACATAATCTCCTCAAACAGCTATACATGCTCTATATTGCTTTTTTCATCTATTCTAAACAAAATATGATTTTTTTTTAAAGAATCTTCCATACATTATTCTGATCTTGATTGGTTCCAATTGGCCACATACTTTTAGAGAAGAGAATAGAAATGTGATTTCCCATTGGGTTTAAGTAAAACCTAGGTGGCATCATTGCCTTTAGGTATCTGATCAACAAGAAACCTTAGCAGAAAGTCCCTAAATCATTGTTCTTGTAATATTTTCAACCAATTTAGCTCTATTGTTTCACAAGTGAAAAAAATGGAATAATAACTTCAAAAATGCTCGTCACAGGCAAGTTTTTGATAGAAAAAGACAAAACGAAGAGTTTACATACTGGGACCATCAAACAATATTCATTCTTAGGTTGATTAAAATTGGTCTGTTTAGTTCAGAGAAAATAATAATAAAAATTGACAAGATAACAAAAGGACAAACGTATGACAAATACCATGTTAAGTGAGGTAAAAATTGACTTCTTGAGCAGTTCTTGCTGATTTGGAAGTTGAAAACAGTCATTATATTTTTCTTAAATATCTATTTGAGATTGTAATGGCATGAAGAGATTGTATTATTTACCAATATCTATCTTGTCATTGCCATACTTGGTAATTTCTTACTACTGTGGATTAATTTATTTTCGTGGATTAAGGAAACTTACATGTTCCTGAATATTCAATAACGTGGTTTTGCCCAAGTCTGCAAATCAAGCCTATAGAAAGTTTGTCATTTGTTGAACACTTAATTTCGTGGTTCACCTGTACCCACAAAATCCATGAAAATAGGTATCCAATGAATAATAATGAATCTAAAGTAACAGATTTTGTTGATCTGTATAATACAATCATATTTTACCCAATCTGCTCCATTGCGTAGATGTATACCAACATACAGATCATTGTTGAAAAGTTTTTGAATATGATGATCTATCTCATCCTGTATCTTATCTGACCACTGTATATATTTTTGTAGTGGAACATCTTTTTCTGCCACAGGGAAAACTGCTGGGGCACCTCTCATAGCAAGCACTGGATACTTCTCAGGTGGATACCTTAACCAAAGATAATAAAAGTCAAGATCTATACAGATTCTACCACTGCATCAAGTATCATACGATATTTCTTCTCTCGAGGTTTTTTATATGTTGAAAATTTAACTGTCCAGAGTGGAGAAATATTGTATTACACAAGATTCAGTGGTGGAATCTGATTCTCTTATGATTTTTAGACAATATGTAGACAAATATGAGTGATCTGCAAAAACATGTTTTTTTTATATCTGAGGTCATCAGGCATGGTCACTTTTTTGTGACTCAGAAGAGGAAATTCAGAAGATAGCAAGAAAATTTGACGTCATAATTGAGTTTTGACCAATGAAGAACTGAGATCAAATAAACCACAGGTTTATTATAAACAAGAGTGCACATACTGAAATGTCTAGCCTGCTTATTTTTAAATCATAATTGAATAATAATGATGAGGTCAAGGCAGACATGTACACCTTACAATCATTCCATACACCAAATATAGTTGACCTTTTGCTTATTGTACCCGATTAATTAACAAAACCATGAATAAAATGCTTCGCCGCACGCAGCATGATACTACTGCAGAGGTCGAACCCTGAACAGTTTGGGCACGTTTGGACACAATATTCAAGCTTGATACTGTCTGAATTTTGATTGTGATCAAATTTTTGACATAATATAGGTTCTGACACATAATAAATGTGGTCAAAGATCTTAAAAATTTGAAATGGGACATTTAATTTACCTAGTATGGTCTGATATCCAAAATCTAACAACATGGTTAGATTCAGCACATAAAAAAACACCAAAAATTTAATTTTAGTTGAAATCAAACAAAGTTTAGTTTTTGACCCTTCAAACCTTAATATGGACTACTCTGAAAACAGGGCCCAAAATAAAAAAATCTAAATGTACAATAAGATTCAGCATATCATAGAGCTGCAATAATTCAGTTTTTGATGAAATCAAACAAAGTTTAATTTTGGACCCCTATGACCTCAATGTAGACCAATTTAAAAATGGGGCCCAATATCTAAAATAGTAATATAATGTTAGAACCCCCAAAAATTAAAGACTTTAAATTTATTCCATTGAAATTGGTTAAAAGACTTGTATTTATTTTCAATTGAAGATTTCCTGCTATTGCGCAATACTGTGCTGTTGCACAATACTTAGTTAATCTGTTATATATGTAGGACTCTAAAGTGCAATGGGGACGCTAAAGTACAATGGTCACGCTAGAGTGCGATGGTCTGCCCTAAAGTGTGATGCCTCCATACGCTAAAGTCTGATGGTCCGCGAAAGTATAGACGTAAGAAACATTATGACGTAAACAGTCGTTTATACAAACCAAAAATGAACATGCCGGAAGATAAATTAAGAATATTTGATTAACAACTTTTAAAGCTAATGTCCATGACTTAATTTCAAACCTAACTGTGCTTTGTCGGCTGAATCAAATGTTTTTTTTTCGGATACCAGAAGAAGGACGTGTGTCCTGCAGTGGACCATTTTACTATATAAATACAAAATAGTATACACATAGGTATCCTGTATCCTGCTTCTATTGGAAGCGAACGAAAACATTTAAATCATTGTTTACGTTGCAGTTTACTTTGCGGTCCCCGTTAAAATATTGTCTATTTTATTGAAAAGTAACGTCCGTAAAATAAAGGTACATGTTTTCAGCGTAAATTATAAATGTCTGCTAAAACATTAGTTTGTACATTGTAGGAAAATGTAACATGCATGTGTACTCGCTACGAAAAAGGAAAGAGCTCGGTGAACATCGCCTTTCTTTCGCATTTAAATTATAAAGCTTATACAAATACATGTTACTTATTCCGAAAATGAACGAATTTTGTATTTGTAATTTACAATGACGACTATAAGGGGAAGTGTTCACATCAGTGAAAGACTGATAGAACGGCAAGCTACACCAATTATCCAAATATTTAATACGCCCGAATTGTTAAAAATTCATTTACAGGAAATATAGTATTTTGTGACACCTAAATTACCTTTTTAGCAATTATTACGTGGTCGGTCTTCTAAATTTAGAAACAATCACTTAAGCCTACCAGTAAATTATAAAGCCTATCACATATATTATACCTTAGCATACTAGCTTTTGCAAAAAGACTATTTTTTAAACATCAATATACTTTAACGTTTTAAGCCCTTGAACCTTACCCTATTGGTTCATCGCACTATAGCGTGATATACCATTGTACTTGAGCAAACAAAAAAAAAGTCGCACTTTAGCGTGAGACACCATCGTACTTTAGCGTAGACCATCGCACTTAAGCGTGACCATCGCACTTTAGAGTCCTACATATATAATAATTTAGGTCGATGCCACTCCTGGTGGAGTTTTTATTCCCCGAGGGTATCACTAGCCCAGCAGTCAGCACTTCTGTGTTGACATGAATTATCATTGGTATGGTCATAACTATAAATTAACTGTTTACAAAACTTTGAATTTTTGAAATACTAAGGCTTTTCCACCTCAGGAATAGATAACCTAAGCTGTATTTTGCAAAAATTTTTGGAATTTTTGGTCCTCAATGTTCTTCAACTTAGTACTTTGTAACTTTTTTTGATTCGAGCGTCAATGATGAGTCTTTTGTAGACGAAACACGCGTCTGGCGCATGTACAAAATTTCAATCCTGGTATCTATGATGTGTTTATTTACACATCCTGTTTGGTGTGTATCTCCTGCCATATCAGTATTTGTTGTTTTTATATATAAATCAGAATAATCAATGTAAAAATAGAAAATTTTTTGGAAAAAAACCCCAAAAAATTATGAAAAAAAAATCCCCCCCTCCCAAGATTTTTTTGAAAAAATTGGGAAATTTTGAAAAATCTTAAAGAAAAAATATGAACCCCCCAAAAAAATTGAAAAAAATATCCCCCCCAAATTTTTTTCCAAAAAAATTTAGAGAAAACAATTTTGAACCCCCCAAAAAATTTAAGCCCCCCCCCAAAAAAAAATTTTTGGGGGAAATTTTGAAGATTTTTTTTCTTTTCAGGAAAAATGTACAATTTCAGAAAGTTCTATAAACTTTAACACAAGTTATTGTCTGGAAACTAGAAAAATGCTTGTTTTAGCCCCTTTTTTGCCCTTATTTCTAAATGTTTGGGGCAATTACCCCTAAACTCAATCCCAGCCTTCCCTTTGTGGTATGGAACCTTGTTGTACAATTTCAGAGAGATCCATACACTTAAACACAAGTTATCGTCTGGAAACTAAAAAATGCTTGTTTTTGACCCCTTTTTTGCCCCTAAATCCTGAACGTTTGAGGCAATTACCCCCAAACTCAATCCCAGCCTTCCCTTTGTGATATGGAACCTTGTGTTACAATTTCAGAGAGATCCATACACTCACACACAAGTTATTGTCCCGAAACTACAAAAATGCTTGTTTTTGGCCCCTTTTTGACCTTTAATTCCTAAACTGTTGGTACCATAAACCCCAAAATCAATCCCAACCTTCCTTTTGTGGTATCGAACCTTCTGGTAAAATTTCATAGAGATCCATTCACTTAAACTAAAGTTATTGTCTGGAAACCAAATGTGTCTTCAGACGACGTCAATTTTTTGCGGTCGTATAAAAATTAACATTGGCCATGAAAAATGAGGCTGTTTCTCAGGAATTTTAAGCAAAAGTGTCACTATATTTGGTGTATGGAATGATTGTAAGGTGTACATGCCTGTCTTGAAGCTCATATGAAACCTGCCAGACTGGCATGTACACCTTACAATCATTCCATACACCAAATATAATGACCCTTTGTCTGAACCACAAAAAATAAACATTAATCAATGAACCATAAAATAAAGGTGCACTTGCTGAAATGTCTAGCCTGCTTATTTTTAAATCATAATTGAATACCGGTAATAATGATGAGGTCAAGGTCAAATGAACCATGCCAGACAGACATGTACACTTTATAATCATTCCATACAAGAAATATAGTTGACCTTTTGCTAATTGTACCTGATAAACTGACAAAACCATGAAAAATTAACATTGGCCAATATACCATGAAAATGAGGCTATTTCTCAGGAATTTTAAGCAAAAGGGTCACTATATTTGGTGTATGGAATGATTGTAAGGTGTACATGCCTGTCTGGAAGGTCAAATGAAACCTGTCAGATAGGCATGTACACCTTACAATCATTCCATACACCAAATACAGTGACCCTTTTGCTTAAAATTCCTGAGAAATAGCCTGAACCACAAAAAATAAACATTAATCAATGAACCATAAAATAAAGGTCAGGGTCAGATGAAACCTGCCAGTCTGACATATACACCTTACAATCATTCTATACACCAAACATAATCACTGAACCATGAAAATGAGGTCAAGGACAATGGACATATGACAGATGGAAACTTTGTAACATAAGGTATCTGATATACAAGGTATGAAGCATAGAAGTCTTCTTCCTTCTGAAGAATGAAGCTTTTAATAAATAGTTTACGCCATGGCCGCCAGATTGTAGTCCCTATGTCTCACATTCTGTGACTTTCATAGAAGGCAAGGCAAAAAATAATCAAATGATTGGGAAAAGTATAATTCAGATAAGAATTAGAGAAATAAATGTTTATATAAAATCTTTATGCATGTGATTACTCTGAAAACAAGCTAACTTTATCTCTGAAACATTTCCTATCAAAAGTTCCTCATTACCATGGCAAGCTTAAATGCTTAACTTTTATAAAATGTTTAAAACTATGATTGTAATTATTCTGCTCATTCTTGGTGCAATCATTGTCAATAAAATATTTGTTTGTCAGTCTCATTCTTTCGTAAATTGTTTTGCAAACTTACACATCCATAAAATTCTGTGTGTCAGCATAGTATGCTTGTAGTGGGTGAATCTCATCAAAATCAACACCATATTCATCCCAGAAGTTGGTGAAAGGATTACCTACAAAATATACAACTTAGTATTAAAACATCTAATTACTGTAAACTCAGAAATTAATGCCTGCATTTTTTATTGCATATCCTTGACCTCTGGCAAAAATATGCAGTGGCGGATCCAGAGGGGGGGTTCCGGGGGTTGGAACCCCCCTTTTTTTTTGGACAATCAATGCATTTGAATGGGGACATATAGTTGGAACCCCCTTTATCCTGGGTTGGGAACCCCCTTTGAAAATGGCTGGATCCCCCCCTGATATGAAATCTAATTGATATGATTTCAAAATTTTATGAAGGAAAATAACAACTGAAATTATGAATGCAAGTTTTTATTATTTTAAACCTGATGCTTTCACATTTTAAGCACTAATAAAAACATCTCAATGATTGCTGAATTTACAGTATACTGTTATAAACTATGCTAAAAGAATGCCAATTTTTATTGTTTACAGATGTTTAGCCTGTAAAGATAAGATCCTGTCTCCTGACCCATCACAAGATAAATCAAATAAATATCCACCATAATACAAGATCCTGTCTCCTGACCCATCACAAGATAAATCAAATACATATCCACCATAATACAAGATCCTGTCTCCTGACCCATCACAAGATAAATCAAATAAATATCCACCATAATACAAGATCCTGTCTCCTGACCCATCACAAGATAAATCAAATAAATATCCACCATTTTACAAGATCCTGTCTCCTGACTCTCACAAGATAAATCAAATAAATATCCACAATAATACAAGATCCTGTCTCCTGACCCATCAAAAGATAAATCAAATAAATATCCACCATAATACAAAGATCCTGTCTCCTGACCCATCAAAAGATAAATCAAATAAATATCCACCATAATACAAAGATCCTGTCTCCTGACCCATCAAAAGATAAATCAAATAAATATCCACAATAATACAAGATCCTGTCTCCTGACCCATCACAAGATAAATCAAATAAATATCCACCATAATACAAGATCCTGTCTCCTGACCCATCACAAGATAAATCAAATAAATATCCACCATAATACAAAGATCCTGTCTCCTGACCCATCAAAAGATAAATCAAATAAATATCCACCATAATACAAGATCCTGTCTCCTGACCCATCACAAGATAAATCAAATAAATATCCACAATAATACAAGATCCTGTCTCCTGACCCATCAAAAGATAAATCAAATAAATATCCACCATAATACAAGATCCTGTCTCCTGACCCATCACAAGATAAATCAAATAAATATCCACCATAATACAAGATCCTGTCTCCTGACCCATCACAAGATAAATCAAATAAATATCCACCATAATACAAAGATCCTGTCTCCTGACCCATCAAAAGATAAATCAAATAAATATCCACCATAATACAAGATCCTGTCTCCTGACCCATCACAAGATAAATCAAATAAATATCCACCATAATACAAGATCCTGTCTCCTGACCCATCAAAAGATAAATCAAATAAATATCCACCATAATACAAGATCCTGTCTCCTGACCCATCACAAGATAAATCAAATAAATATCCACCATAATACAAAGAACAAGGTTGTATATACATTCAGACTGTTTTGCCTTCATATCAATTATTATGATCATGGAAAGTATAGAACAAAAATAAAATTTTCCACAGATAAAATGGAATTCAATGTTTATTTCATTTGTAAAAATGACCTTCCTAAAGTACGGTATAAAATATCCATTCACTTTCATATATGTTTCACTTGGCCTTAGTGTCAGGAAGTTCTTTTGTTAAATGTTCCAATTTTTGTAATAGAAAACCATATCCCCTTTCACTTATTTACCTGTGATGTAGGTCACACTTATTAAGAGTGAAAAATTTTTTGTTTAAATTTCATCATTTTTAAACTACTTTGTCATCATGTATATTGGATGAGTACAATTTTGTGGAACAATCATTTGTTTGTAGGTTTTTTAAATTGTTTTTTCAAACTTTCACTGTAATAAATTGATGTTTATTTTTCATGAACCATGTCATCTAAAAAATGAGTACAGTGTGGTTTAACAACAAGACTTTCAATTTAGAAGTACAAACTGTACTAATTGAAAAATCAATTATCGTACAATGAAACCATCTCAAGGACTAAAAAATTTGTTAAGAATATACAGCTTCAAAATACATAATATATCATAATCTTAATATACAAATGAAAATATTGATGACTGTATAAAGGGACTTTGGAGCCAGTCTGGTTTAGACAGGTTTCTGGTTAAGTCAGGATAGGGTTTAGACAAGTTTCACTGTACAACAATTTAATAGTCACTGAGGAATGTTACCAATAGTAAATATTCCATGGTATGACATTAATGTAATGTGGCTTTTTAACAAAGACATTTACAGTAATTAAACAGAGTATTGTTGTCATTTTAAAAGATTTGCCATACAATTGAAGGTTATAGCAGAAATATTGGTGATTATATCACTCATTTAATATTCCCAAATATTTAATTTAGCGCAATAACCATGTAATATACAGTCAATATGTTGATAATTCATTCTTAATCATGTAGTTTTAAATACCATTCTTCATTTCACAAGTTCCACCCCTTGGGGCATAACAAAATCCAGTTCTTTTCCCTACAGGCCAGTGTTCAGAGGCAAGTTCTGCCATAAAGTCTTCTGCTAATATAACTCTGTGATATTCTTCTAATGGTTCCACTTTAAACCATTCATTAAACGGTATGTTTTTCTGGATAAAAGAAGAAATTCTATACATTTAGTTTTCATATGGAAAGAGAGGTAACTACAATACAAACTATAAAAATAAAGAACAATATCTATTGCATGATCATATGAACAGAGTATGTCAATGACTTGTTTATCTTGAATTTAGTTATTGAAGTTAATGATATGTCTGTTATTAATGTTATGTCTTATCATAGCAGTCTATAAAATAATTACAATGAAATATGATGTTTCAATATGACAATAAAAACAAAAACAAAACACAGCTTATTACAGGCAAACCAGTTGAAATTAAAGAAAAGAAATGGAACTCTTTGTTAAGGAGCTACCATTTGATTTTTATGGGGGCTAGGAAGAAATTTGAAAAAAAAGGCAGGACAGGAGTTTTGAGTAATAAAAAAAGCAGGACAAAATTTTTCATCCTAGCCCCCCATAAAAATCAAATGGTAGCTCCCTTAGAAAAGGTAAAAAAGGCCAAGTTGGTAAATTTGAATTGTTTACATCTGTTTCTATGGGCTTTAAAAGTTTAATGAATGTGCCTAATTTAGGATTTTATGCATCTTATGTATGTGTTTTTACTTAAACTATGGTAAGGAGCTTCAAGATATTTGTAAACTTTTAAATTATAGACAAATTTTTACAAAAATTTGATTGTGGTAGGTGCAAATACATGGGGATCTTTTTTGTGCATAAGCATAAATTCCGCTGAAAAAAAATCCAAAGAAAGATAATAGATTGATCTTTTTAAATTGCATCTCTGCCCCCGGCGACAATTTTTTGGGAAAAAATCCCCAAAATGGCCACTAATTTCCATGAAAAGAAAAAGTCAAGTACACCTTTTTATGTTCTGGCGTGTTTGAGATGACTATTCTGTTTTGAAAATGCATAAAAGAAAAATATTTGATACATCATCTCACTTCAGATTCTATTATTTTTAAATATTTAGGCTCTAGGTTGATATAATAACATTAAAAAATTTACAGTACTACAAAATGAAATATATGGGTCAAGTGAAATCCCTTTCTAATGAGTCATAACATAGATGTGTTAGAATAACAATTTTTTAATAAAAGTACTTGACGACAGACTTTTCAAGTGGGTCTTAAAAATGCATAACTTCAAAAAAACTTTATTTTTTGTGTGTGTTATCCAGGGTAATACTCTTCAACATCTGATCATTTTTAGTCTGCCCTTCCACGAAATATTCAATTAGAATTTTTTTAAATATTTTTGAACTTTTGAAAATTCCCCCTGACTACCGATCAGACAATAGTTTTAAGTTGACCAAAGCATAAAAGTATGTTAGATGATGCTCAATAGCTAGTAGATACATATGTCTTTTAAAATACAACTGGCATATAAGGATCGTAATGATGCTATGTGGATAAATTTATCGGTTTTAAAGAGCTAAATTGACAGCGCGTCATCACTAAAATGGCTTCCATTTTTATAAAAATTAGGTGGCGTAATGGGGAGATAATTTTGACAAAGTAGAATCCTGACTGGTTAGAAATCTGGGGTTCTTTCAATTGTAAGCATTGCTTAACAATCTATAAAACAAACAATATTTAAATCCATATGTAGGCCTAATGCTTCCTTATATCTAATAAATATGTCACTTGAATATTCCCATTGATAAGCAAGTTTTCAATAACATGTTATTTCAAACAATGATTTTATCACAAAAACTTTCTTTCATTTACACTTAAATAGGTAAAATAATTGGTATCACATCAGTGTTAAAGATTTTTATCAAACAGCTAATCAATACTGGCCTTACATATGTTCTAAATGCTGGTAAAACAAGAGTACGATTGACTGCCTTAGTAAATGATAATCCTCCAAGAAAATGGTCTGCCTGATTACCAAATCTTCCTGTGTATATAACAAATAATGTTAATCATACTCATTGTCCCAACAATACAAATTAAATCAATCATTCATATAAAAAATAACCAAATAAGTACTCTTTGCTAAACATGTATCCGATAGATAAATATTGTCAATACAATTATTCTTCTTCTTTTAAATAATGTAATTCTATTATTTTTCTTCAAGCCAAATAATGAAATCATAAATTGGAAAATAAAGAAACAATTAAAATCATAATTAACATTCTCTTCCTTCATAATATTTTAAGTCAAGATTATAAAACAATATGTCAAATAAAAGACAGTCTGAGACCACCCTCAAACAACAACAAGCAACTTTAAACTAGTATACCACCTACAAATCCTCTTTGGTTCTACTGTAAGTATTTAGCTAGTTATAAAAGGAATATGACATAAATATGAATAACAGTGACAAAAATTAAGTTTAACACTGCAAAAATTCCTAGTACACTTTTATGTCAGAATCACACTTTTATGTCAGAATCGCACTTTTATGTCAGAATCACCAATTTGTTAGTTTAGTTAATTTTATTATGCTTGCACTTTTATTTTACTATTTTTATTAAACCAGTATAGACTTAAAAGTTTTTCCTGTACTGATTTTATTATTTCTTATTCAGTACATTTATTATTCAATTATTCCATTTGTCTAAATCAAAAGGGGGAGGGTTGAGATAAAAACAATCAACACTCTCTTGATGCCGTGACCCAGCCCACGACTCAGTCATAAAAAAAATCCAGCATATCAGTACATGGTAACTATTACAGTAAATCATTTCTTAATCAAATTTCTTCAAAGCAGTTTTTAGAAGTTCTCTTTTCAAGTATTGTAAAGTATCTACATGCATCTTGGTTAAAAATTTCTAGCTATTGTAGATCTTATTGTAGCAGAATTTTGTCATTTAAAAGACCCATGATCAAAATTGAAATATAAAGCTTGTGAATGTCAACTGATCCAATTTTTTTTTACTGAGATTTAATTATCTCCCTTTTGTACAATTTATATTTAAAAAAAGTGTGTGAAATCATCTTTGATACCAGTACAAAGCTTGCACTGAATTATATTCAATTACCGAAAATACTACCTTAATGTCTTATCCACTGTTTAAAAATTATATCTTACCTTTTTTTACTTCAAATAGTACAGGCCAACAATTTATAAATTTTCCTAGATTTTAGGACTTAGGATATATACAAGTGTATTTGATTAAAATAGTATTCTAATATGACGTTTTACAAAATCTTTGAGTACACATTCTTGGTAAAATACAAAACTACTGTATGCCAGCTGATCTGCAACGTCAGGATTTGTTTGGGCTGTTCAAATCATACTTCCACATCTTTTGCTGTTTATGAATGAGTTACCCGAGGTCAATCTGTATAAATGACGTCACTGAACAATTGACTCTATCTGTGATGTCAGAATATAAGCCTTCTACCCAAAAAAGCATGAATGTAAAAGTCCTCAGAACATTGAAACATTAACCATCAATGTGATAAGAATTAGTTGAAAGCCCATTTTCTTAAATAAAAGTAAGATTTATAAAATTTGTTCAGAAATCAAGTAATTATATAAATGAAACCAATATAGGTATAAAATATTTTTTGTGGTTTGAACAGACAAATACTTTTTTGGAAGGAATACACATCCAACCTTCTTCATTGGACAGTGTAACAAAGATTAATTCCTTCTTTTCCGACAGAAACACATACAATAATTCATTTTCATGGTCATTAAACTTTATCAAAATTTGTCTAAGTATGTTATTGTAAATTGTTTAAGCTTGTCATTAAATTCAGTTTTCTTCCTCTTTAATGTCTTTTTTATTGATGTAAAAGATGTAAAAGACGAAGAAAACTGAATTTAATAGTGTGTTCAATTACAGGAACAGCAAATACTTGCCTCTAGTGGCTGCCCTCCTCTTTAAGCGCTTCAATTCAAAAGAATTGCTGTCTTTGTCCTATTAGAAATGCATACAATTAACAGGGGCTTGAATTTATTTTGATTTAACCCGGGGTTGGCCTTTTATACCGATATTTTACCCTTCAATATCTCTAGTGGTAAAATATTAAGCATAAAGGGCCGTCAATATAAATTTATGCCCCATTAATTATCTCCCAATCAATCTGTTTTACTTAAAATCTATTTTATTGTTACATCAAAGGGTGATTTACCTGACAAAAAGTAGGTTATAGATGATGGTGTTTTATACTTTGTGCATATCTACAGCTCTGGCTGATTTAGAGCTTGACACATTGTTAAAACAGTTGTCTATTGTTGAAGGTTGTACTTTAAGATAAATGCTGACTGCAATGGCTGAACCATTAATATGTGGTCAACAACTACTGACAGAAACTTATCATATGCCAATTAAAAAATATGGTGTACCAAGCTCTTCTGACTTCTGAATTATCAAGACTTAAATAATTTCTTGTCATTCTATGTCATTAAAACTCAACAAAACTTTGACCTCCTTATTGAAAATTGCACATCAGTCATCCTAAAAGCCTTTTGTAATCCTTTGATAATCTAAAATTTACAGAAGAGTACGACTATATAGAATGTAAACAATATAATATCTTTTAAGTCATCAGACTTACCTGTACTGTTAACTAAAGCCCATCAGTATAGAAGAGTCTACTAAAGCAGTAGTCTCAGCTGAGTATAGAAACATACAAATTAGTGATTCATTGTAAGACAACTTACCCATACAAAGACAGAAAAATACATAGCCATTTTCATAGTAAACAAACTTACCCATACACTAACAGAAAATATACATAACCAAGTAAACAAACTTAATTACCCATAAACAGACAGAAAAATACATAACCATTTTCATAGTAAACAAACTTGCCCAAACACAGACAGAAAAATACATAACCATTTTCATGGTAAACAAACTTACCCAAACACAGACAGAAAAATACATAACCATTTTCATAGTAAACAAACTTACCCAAACACAGACAGAAAAATACATAACCATTTTCATGGTACACAAACTTACCCAAACACAGACAGAAAAATACGTAACCATTTTCATAGTAAACAAACTTACCCAAACACAGACAGAAAAATACATAACCATTTTCATAGTAAACAAACTTACCCATACACAGACAGAAAAATGCATGGCCATTCATAGTAAACAAACTTACCCATACACAGACAGAAAAATACATAACCAAGTAAACAAACTTACCCATACACAGACAGAAAAATACATAACCAAGTAAACAAACTTACCCATACACAGACAGAAAAATACATGGCCATTCATAGTAAACAAACTTACCCATACACAGACAGAAAAACACATGGCCATTTTCATAGTAAACAAACTTACCCATACACAGACAGAAAAATACATAACCAAGTAAACAAACTTTCCCATACACAGACAGAAAAATACATAACAATTGTCATAGTGAACAAACTTACCCATACACAGACAGAAAAATACATAACCATTTTCATAGTAAACAAACTTACCCATACAAAGACAGAAAAATACATAGCCATTTTCATCCCAGTGATGAGTGGCTATAATACCAGTAACAAACAGTAGTGTGACTATCCATACCCATAAAGCCATGTTTAATATATTGATCTGTAAAAGAATTCACTCATTTTATATATAATAGAACATGTAAGTCAAAATGTAGGTAATTAACCATATCTGTCATAAAATTTGAATCACATTAGAAGAGTAGTTACAAAGGAAATATCTAAAATGATTTCAATATTAACAACAGCTGTCACACTTAAATATCTCTGCATTATTTTCATGGGAAATGATTGATTGATTTGATTGTTGGATGCTTAACATCCAGTGGCAATCATGGGAATTGAAATTTCAAACTTAGGTCTTAATGTGCACAGGGTACATGTAAATGCAATGAATTCACAATAAATATGAAATAGTTACATCAGTCGTGTATAAGTTCATAGATACAGACCTAAACCAAAAACTTAAGACAAAGAATACCAGTCAGAGATATAACTCTATAGGGTTATTACAGAAAATAACTTGCGTGTGCTATTACAGATACTTTCATGAGTTGTCTACTCTTTATTCCTTAAATTTTTTAAATCTGTAATAACATATGTTTGTTATTTGTAATATTATCTTATTTATAGTGGCCTCTAGGGATCTCTTGAGACTTTGCACAGAAACTAAATGCATAGCCTTGATAACTAATTTTTTAATTAAATTAATACATTTTTGATTAACCATGGTAAATCAATGAGACAAGGCTATTAAGGGATAAACTTAGCTGTGATAACAAGGCTCAGTTATTAAAGGAATTTAACTTATTATATAAGACACTTGGGAATTACTGAGAAACTTGCGCAGAACCTCATTACATGCTCTGGTCATTATTTCTTACAATAAATTAAAATACATTGTAATTAAGCATGATGTATGTCTGAGCAAATGCTTTGAAGTGATATAGAGAAGCTGTGATAACACCCTTTAGTTATTACAGGCATATTTTTTCTGTAATAACATATAGGTGAACTATGCAAAATTGGCAAACTATGAACTGATATATCTTTCAATAGTAAAGTATACATATAGACAAAAGTAATATCAATAGAACTTTTATACATTTTAACTAAACTAATGATGTATATTGTCCCTTTGAAACATGTAACATACATAAGTTATCACAGTTCTTTGATTTTTTAGTCCACAATAACAAATGTATGTTATTTTTCTGTAATAACCCTATAGAGTTATATCCCTGACTGAATACATATAATTTAGTCATAATTTCAGATTTTTATAAAAGTTTGTATACATTTAGAACTGCATTGAAATATAAAAAAAAATATGTATAGCTTTTGAAATTCCAGAGATAAAATTAATAAAAAATTTGTGAACTAGATCAGTCATCACCGACATGTATATCAACATGTGATTTACTAGGGATGGGATGCAAAATTCCAGTAACAGCTGATAATATGGGTCATCTGATAATTTTTTTTCAGTCAGACCGATATATACATTGTACATGTATATATATCATCTTGTGTGATAATATGGGTCAAGTGATTTACAAGGGGTGTGATACAGAATTCAGTCAAGGGTTATATTGATATCTTTATGTGTGATAATTATAGGTTTATTAGATATCGCTAGATATCAATTTGAGTTTTTTCATTTCAATATAAAAATTATAAATAAATGAGCCTTTGACATGTTCATTATCATCATTGAAATATAATGACAAGAGTTCATTCTCAAAAACCTTTATACCTATTTGTCTTATGATTAAAAAGTTTGCTTGATTGGAGAGTTCTGGACTACATGTATTGGAATCCACAAAATCCAATGGAAGTTCAATAAATCAAACAGAACTGCTTTGACTTTCCAATGCACTAAAAGAAAAGGTGGTGTAGACAAAATTCAAAATGGCAGAGAAGGGAATAGAACAGTTTGCGATACAATTATCTTTAGTGAAAATGCAAATAAAGTCAACTTCTTAGAAGCAAGACAAAAATCTTGTCAAGTTTCATAAAATTCCATGAAGGATTGTCGAAAGTTATTTACATCTAAAAACTGTAACCACAGAATGAACCTTATCCAAAGAAATTTAAAGGTACCATCACAAATAATTAAGGAAGTCACTTAAAAAACATTAATATTAAAGACCTTAATAAAAATTTTGCTGCACTGTTTAGGACCCTCACACAAATTTAAACATAAGATCATTAGATCAAGCAGCACAGTGCCATGCAGTAACAAAGACACTCAGACAGTTTTAAATATTCTTGCTTTTCTAAAGCCATTTTTATTTAAAGACTGGAATTAAATAGCTACAGAAATTACCAAAAATGCTTCTTCAGAAAATTTCAAGAATGCCCTCACTCATGAGGTGCTCCTCAATATTTACACACCTGCAATAAACAGACATGAGGTGCTCCTCAATACTTACACACCTGCAATAAACAGACATGAGGTGCTCCTCAATACTTACACACCTGCAATAAACAGATTACCTGCTATTATCTTAATAAACAAAATTGAAAACCATACATGTAATTCTAAAAACAAAAGAAAATAGTAAAAAAAATCATGTTAATCCTATAACACGTATAAATAAAATTAACAAAAAAATCATTAAACAAAACATTCTAAAAGTTTATATGTTTTGTTTTCTAAATTATATATTTGGTAGCTTTATACCAGGCATGTGCTGGAAAGTAAGCATCAGTATGTTGATGGTTTTCTGTGATTGATTGATTGATTGATTGTTGGTTACTTAACGTCTAGTGGTTCTGAGATTGAAGAAGAAAAGAAGAGCTTCTAGAAATAAGAAGATATGGTATGAGTGCCAATGAGACAACTCTCCATCCAAGTCACAATGTGTTAAAAGTAAACAATTGTAGGTCAAAGTACGGCCTTCAACACGGAGCCTTGGCCCACACCGAACAGCAAGCTACATGTATAAAGGGCCCCAAAATGACTAGTGTAAAACAATTCAAGCAGGAAAACCAACGGTCTAATCTACATGTATATAAAAAACGAGACACGAGAAACACTTAAGAACCACATCAACTAACGACAACCACTGAAACAGGTTCCTGACTTAGGACAGGTGCAAACAAATGCAGCAGTTTAAACGTTTTAACAGGCGCCAACCTTCACCCTAACCTGAAATAGAAGTGTAACATTACAACATAGAAAGACACACTATAAAATATCAATTGAAATGGCTTAACTCAACCAAAAAGACATATTAACAAAAACAAGTAAACATACACTGAATGAATAAATTTGATCTATGACACAATGTCAAAAAGACAACGTTAACCTTGTCTGTTTTACAAGAAGAAAGAAAAAATAGTGGTCTTCAGATTATGTTTCTCAGGACATGTAGTTATGTGTTAAAATTTGAATGACAGGAAATGTGTGATAAAGGGGCAATACTTTAGTGGCAATCATATTTTAGTGATTTAACTTAGATGTTTAATTTTTTTACAGTTTCCACTGAGATACCATAACACAGGTACAAGACGAGATTTTTTAATATATGTATATTTACTGATTGTATTCATTATATATATATATACATATTAAAAAATTGTCGTCTTGTACCTGTGTACTATGACACATGTTATAGAAGTCTCAGCTTCAGTTCAGGCTTCATCTATCATTTCCGCATTTGATTTTTTAGATTATGGCACTTATCAACTTGTAAGATAAAAAATCTGATGACAAAAATAACTAATCGATGAGAAACTATACATTCTAACCCTGTCAAATGTTGCCTATGTGGTACAGTGCAAGAATAAACTTGATTTGCACTAGCGGTTTCCAAGATAATTGATGTTTTGATGGAACTCGTGGGGACAGGGGATGGAAACTGGTATCGTTACTGTTTCTTGTAGCTGCTTCTTCTCTGTATAAATTTCCTTTCAAAGGAACACCAAGGATTAGTGCAGGTATATCAATTTTATATACGTTATTGTTTATAAATTATTATTGTTCCATAAAGTAATACCTGAATAATGAAATGTTTTCTTCATTAAATCAGATTTTGGTCAACGGAATGTTTTCTTCATTAAATAAGATTTTGGTCAATGTACAAACATATTTACATCGGCAGTAGTCATGATTTCACCAAAGAAAATACATTTGATGAAATCCGGGACATATATAATTATCATTTATGGACTTTTGATAACTTTATGTAATATTATAATATATGTCTCTGATGAAACGATTTAGAATGGCTCATAAATATTCGAATCTGGAGCATGATTGTTAATACATATATAACGTGAGGGTACCCAAATTGCACCTATTTTGACAGTTTTTTCACCTACGTTTTTTTATGATCAAGACAAAAATTTCCATTCTGTGTTTATTTTGTAGCCGTATCCTTCTTTATTATATAGGTACACCAATTTGATTTTTAATCCATATTGAGTCATAGAAAAATGGGTTTGAATCGACCTCCAAACTATCCATGCTTCCGTTATGAGGAGTACCCAAATTGCATCCATGCTTAAATTCACATCATTAAAAATCGAATAACATATGTTTTGTTTTATTTTTTCAAATATTTAAAGCAATTTGACATTAGTACATGCTCACTATTCATTTTTTAAGAAATGGATGCTTGTAACATATTTTTTTTGTTCATTTTTAAAAGATGACTTTTGGAGAACGTCGCATGGCGGCGTTTTCGTACATTTTTCTTTTCCAGTGAAAGTTTCATCTGTTGATTTATACTGTGAACGTTTAGTGTATATTTGAATATATTTACCTATTTTGTAAGACGTGTATAATGTCAAATAATCAAAATACAAATTGTTTAGTCTCAAAGAAAACTTTTAAGATTTTCTCAGCTGTTTATGTTGAATAGGTGCAATTTGGGTACCGTAACGTTACACATCTACACTCACATATTTAATTATACGATTCTTCATAGTAAGCTAACCAAATTATTTAAACACTCAAAACGGGAAACTTTAATAATTGCAGCCTCTTTAAGTTTTAAAGGTGGCAAAAGCTTGATATTGTAAATCATTCAATTTTATTATCAAAATTAGAAATGTATAAATTTGATACTCTTTCTTTTAGATGGTTCAAATCATATTTATCAATCTGCTCTCAAAAAGTAAAAATAAACAACAACATATCTTCAGGTAAAGAAGTAAAATTTGGTGTACCGCGGGGTAGTATTCTATGCCCTTTATTATTTCTTTTATACATTAATAATCTCCCACTTCAACTAAATCATACAAAGCCTGATTTGTATGCGGATGACACAACACTTAAATACTCCTCAAATTCCGTTAATGACATACGTGATAAACTTAATGACGAGATAGCAACTTTTAAAATATGGTGTGAAAATAATAATATGATTTTAAATATTAAAAAATCCGAATCTATGTTAGTTGGGTCACATAGGAAGCTTCAAAGCATACAAGAAACATTAAAGATAGAATACAGTGGAATTATTTTACAAAATATAAACAGTGAAAAATTACTTGGCATTTTAATTGATGAATGTCTTTCATGGAATCAACAAATAAACAGAGTATAATCTGTAATTTAAACTAGACTAGGTTTACTAAATCGATTGAAGCATTATATTCCACAAAAAGGTTTATGTTTATTTTATAATGGATATGTATTTCCTTTCTTTGAATATTGCTGTACAATATGGACAGAAACAAGTAATTCAAGTATCGAAAAAATGTTAAAATTACAAAAAAGGGCAGCTAGGATCATTCTTAACAAAGCATATGATATACCGTCAAAAACGTGTATCAAACAATTAGGATGGTTAAATTTTCAAAAAAGAATCATATATCACAAAGGAGTATTAATGTATAAGTGTGTAAATAGTATTGCACCTGATTATCTGTGTCAATTATTTAACAATAACCAAAATGTCAATGCAAGATATTCTTTGCGTTCATCAGACAATAGTTGTCTTTTCATACCACGTCCGCGAACAAATTTTATGAAAAAGACATTTCAATATTCCGGTACTGTTCTTTGAAACAGTATTCTGTAGAAATAAAAAAGATTAGAAAAAAGATAGAACAGTTCAAACAAAGGTATCATAATTTCATGCTTTTAGAACAAAAAAGCTAATTATCAAATATACACATGTAAAACCAACGAAATAATGAATACCACAGAAATTGATCTATAGTCTAAAATCCATATATTTGTCTGGTACATCATTAAGGAAATATATGTTCATGAAACGTAACACTAAGTCTTATAACCTGTATGTTTTTCACTATTTGTTCTGCATAGTAAGTTGTATTTATATAAATGATCTAAATGTAGTACAGGGTGAATTTCATTTTTTTTTTATTATTTCTGTTTTTTGTTAACCTATCATGACAACTTGTAAATTGTATGTTTATGCATACTGTACTGATGAACTGTATTGTTCAAAGTAATAAAGAATTGAAAAATGTATATGTATATATTATATTATTATGTTTTGAGTTAATCAGATGGCATCAGGGAGATTTATATTGTACTAACTGATTTTACCCTTTAAAAAGCATTTATTATTATTATTATTATTATTATTATTATTATTATTATTATTATTATTATTATTATTATTATTATTATAAACTATATGTATAATAACAAAGTAATAGACTCTCATATCGAAAAAAATTCTCAATTGACAAATTAAACCCATTCTAGACGATTTTGTTTTTAACCATAGCATTTATTTACCAAGACCACGAAAGGAGGTTATCAATATTTATTCCAAACTAGTAGCTTTTCAGACATGCCCGACATAATATAACTCTACATCTTTATACAATAGAATGGATGTGAAGTTAGCAGCCGGTTCGTTATTCGATATTCGATATTCAATATCCAACCGGCTGCTAGCAGTCGGTTCGATATTCAAATTTAGTTAAAAATCATAAAAAATATAATATTTGATAACATTAAAAGCATGATTTTTATAGTTGAAAGGAGTGAAAGATACGTAGGAAATCGTTTTATGACCCCTTCAAGTTGTCTTAAACTCTCGTTAAACCCTTATCAATGCTTATGTAATTTGCATATTTGTCTTTATGTAATATAGATTTTTATCAATAAAACGACATCAAAACTGTAATTTTATATCTAATATTTCTTAAAACAAAAACAAAAACCGATCACTCTAGAAAAAATTTAGAAATATAAATAGAAATATATATGGAAAGCCCCCAAAAAAGAAATACATAGTGAAAACTACCTGAGACCGCTTAAATGACGGTGAGACCCCCTGGTCTTTCAATATCCATAAAATTCATAGACTCTGTATAAATAAAGATTGTATCAAAAGGATTTCTCAGAATAATGTCATCTTCGATATCTACGGAGGGCTTAGATTGTCACTTTTCAGCTAAAAATTGTCCAAATTTCAGGACAAAGGGCACATGGCAATGGTGAGAGCTCCCTGATCTCTCAATCTTTCTAATATTATGTAGACATTTAGTCAACTTCACATACATTACAATAGATCAATTTCGACTGTAATTAGTCAACACGAGCAGGGCCGTAAATTGCCTGTCTTGTAAGGGGAGGCAGTTGAGTTTCGCCTAGCGGAGCGAGGCGAAAATTTTTTTTTACCCATTTTAAGCAGAAAATTATATTTTTTCGGGCCTTTTCCCTGTATGTAATGTACCTCCTCAGAATTCACCACTTGTTAAATTTTTGTTATATTTCAATAATTAAACGCCTGGAATATATTGAAAATAGTTATAAACCAGAGTTAGATTACGTGTGCCGGTAAAGTAAGATTTTTTACGCTTCATCCTGCTTTATGACTCTTCACAAGCTATTTTTACTTAGTTTTAGGGAAACAATTTGCGAACTTAAAATGAAAGGCCCCTAAAATTGAGCCTTTTTTGTGGTTTATCATGCTTTTTTGGCTGTCCCAATCGAGCTATTTTGACTTCGTTTCAGAGACACAATTTTCAAACCTTAAAATGAAAATGCATTCTTAATAACTCATAACTTTTAATTATCAAATTCAAATTATTATAACGTAACACTTTTTGTTTACACTGACAATTTTATTCGGTTAGGCTTTGTCAATTGCTAAGGGGATTTTTATGTGCCTGGACGATTTCCATCTCTTTAGCACTTCTATGCATTCAATATTGCCAACATTGTCACTTCTCTGTGTAGCATAGCCAGACCACGTAATCTGCTTTCCGTCATTGTTGACCTGTTCCATGTTTTAAGATAACGTAGCGCAGAAAACGATCTCTCACAACTGCAGGACCCAACTGGCAAGGCTAACAGAAGCAAAAGTATTTGTTTTATATTTGGGTAGAAGTGCGTGTGTTTGATTGCTTGCTCTATTGTACATTTTCACCCAATCTCATTAATAGACTTAAAAGTAACAACCAGTGCTATTAAAATAATGCTTGATTTTAACAATTTTTTCTTTTCAGTATTTTTTTCTTCATTTTTTCTCTTTTACTGCCTACATGCCTCCATGTAATTTACGGCCCTGACGAGTTAAGATTTGTAAATATTTGAAGAGACATCAGTTGACGAAATCATGATCTGGTGCAATAACAGTGGTACTGTTTATATCATTTCTTACCTTTGTGAACGGACTGATCTAACATTCAAGTAAAAGTAACGTTTTCCGGATACCTTTTTACTTAATGCTAGCGCAGCCACGAAATAACCAAATTAACCCAGGTTCTATGTACTTTACATAAACTACGAAGACCAGTTCTGCCCTGGACACCTTGTCACACTAGGGGACAAGTGTCTACAACAACTGACATAACGGACAATTCTCTGGGAGGACAAAGCTAATACTTGACCGGACAATAATTTGGACCAGTATAAGCCAGCATTCTGGGAAGGGAAGTCTTAAAGAAATAATACCTAAATTATTAATTATATACTGAACTCACATTTAATACATTGTCCAGAATTCATACTTTCCTCGAAGGTAACTATCAGTATTCATTACAGCCATGCTGTTTATTATTACTGCTTCTCTTAAATGTTATGACATTATTTAGGGTTCAAAAGTTAGGACTTGGGTATAAAATGGTTTAAATGATACAGTTTAAAAGCCCCTACTTAAAGTAAGACTTTTCCCCCACTTTATTTAACTTTTGTATTGTTGTACAACTTACTGTCATAATATTAGAATATTTATTGTGTATTTTGGTATGAAATAAATATGATAATTTAGGTATTATTTCTTTAAGACTTCCCTTCCCAGAATGCTGGCTTATACTGGTCCAAATTATTGTCCGGTCAAGTATTAGCTTTGTCCTCCCAGAGAATTGTCCGTTATGTCAGTTGTTGTAGACACTTGTCCCCTAGTGTAACAAGGTGTCAAGGGCAGAACTGGTCTTCGTAGTTTATGTAAAGTACATAGAACCTGGGTTAATTTGGTTATTTCGTGGCTGCGCTAGCATTAAGTAAAAAGGTATCCGGAAAACGTTACCGGTTATTTGTGCACAGTGTATGCATATTGATCATATCTGAATTTAATTTACTTTTACATCAGACACAACAGGCGATGAATGATGTACCGTAGTGTCATCTGCCGCGATATAAATCTAAATCACTGTGTCCAAATTATCATTTGAAGGGTAAATCATTAATGTGTAAAAGAAATATCATAGGTAGAAGTGATGAACACCAAAAACGAATATCGTTTGTTCATGCAGGAGCTTCTCAGGAAGACCGAAAAAAAGCTATCATAATAGGTTGCCACTTTCCACCATATAGATGCACTCTCACCATATAATTCAAAGTTTAGTGACCAAGGTTAACACCTTTCACATCGAAATTGAAATACAAGATGCAACAGGTTGAGTTCAATCTGATTCATTTACATCCAGAAATTTGCGATGAAGGTAGTTTGATAACTAAACTTTACTTAAAGACAAAAGAGTTGATTTCTGCTTCAAAAACTGTGAACTTTTCATTTCTATATAGCATCATTGCAGCAGCGCCTGTGTATGAAGTATATATATCTCCCAGTTGATACGACATTTCAGGGTTTGGGTTTCCTCTCACGATTTCCTTAGTAAAAAGTACAATTTCTCTGCTAAAAAGAAGCTAATGAACCAATAATTCCAAATGGTTTTAAAGTTGAAGTTATCCCTTCAAAATATTGATGAATGTCATCGTGATTTGGTTGACCGCTTTGGAATATCTGTGTCACCGACGACCACGGATATGCTCCAATTGCAGAAGCCACAATGACGTCCTCTTTTGGTTTCAATAGTGACATCAACGAATGCAGCCTTCGACGTACCTGATTAATGAAGACATGATAGCATATATATATCGCCTTTTCAAGACAGATAGAAGGTTAAAATGCTGATATATGAAGTTTACTAGTTTATAGTTATAATTCAAACAAGCAGTTAGTCTCTTTACTTCAAATATTCATTGATCACCCATTGCTCCATCGCCTTTCCGGTGTTTAATAGACACTATTGATCATTTGATCTCATCGTCAGGTCAGGAATAATTCAAATGAATCTCTCTTAGCATTTTATATGTTTGTTTTTTTTTAAATTCGGATATCATTTTCCACAAGTGATTTAATATAAAAAGAGAGAAAAGATACCAAAGGGCAGTCAAAAATCATAAATACAGAAAACAAACGACTAAAGAGGAAACAAATGAATTAAAAACAACAATAACAAAACACTACCCTTAAAACAAATGATGTTCATGAAGGATAAGCAGCTCCTGCGCCACTAGCAGCATCCGTCGTGTTACTTATTGCAAGTACAATACGATGCTAAGTTGTATAATAAATGGCGGAAAGTGTTGAAATTTATGGAAAGTATACTATTAGTCAGACTATGGAAGCAAGTCAGGCTACATATAAATTCCGAATCCCCACAAATCTGATCATTGTATTTCATGATGGATTTCGATACAGAATTATGAATTTATATATTGTACAACAGTTTATGTTTTGTTTCTCTTAGTTCCATTATTTATGAACAAAATTTCGGCGTCTGGATTCTTATAACTGTCTTTGGGCATCAATGATTACCATAGAACTTAAAAGTAGAATGAACAGGGGATACTTGATATACTCTTTATATTCAAAATTGGACAAATATTAAAGATTTACTTTTGATAATTGGACTTGTTTGCCAGTTCCTACGTCAGATGATGGAAACAGAGTTTTAATATGTTGGAGTTACTTATAAATATTCTGTATATAATATCGTTTCGAACTTTAGTGAATTGATCTCAGTGTCAAAGTGTAGTGACCATGCCATCAGAGAAAGGTCTTCAATTCGTTGGAATATTTTGCTATACAACATGGACTTAACAGTTAAACACTATAAAGAATTACTTCAAGAAGTTTACCACACTCATCTTTTCATAATATTAACTTTTGGGGATGGTCAGATTTCTAAAACAAAAAGGGATAATGCTTTTGTCATTTGTAAGGGCTTAAAAAATCCAATTAGAACCATTTGAGACCCAATTCTTTAAAATTTGTTCAGGAAAAATTTCTTTCATCCCGTCACAGAATTGAAGGAATATATATTATGTCAAATGCAACCAAAAAAATACATGCTAAACCAAATTAAGTAAAAACATGGACAACAGGTTCTCATTATAAGATTATGAATCAATCATTAGCTCAATATCATTAAACACCGTTGACAATGGAAGTACAACTTATTTTCATGGCTAATTTCACCTAAATATTATCGCAATACATATACATTTTGTATATATTATTTTTAAAAATGTTTATACTCGGTAGATTTAGAGTTTTTCATACAGTTTATAGAGGTGAAGTTGAAATCATCCCTTCGTAAATTTTACGGACGCCATCAAGAGTTGGTTGACCGTTACGGAATATCCGTTTCACAGATGATAGCGGGTATGTTCTTAATGTCGTAACTACAATCCCGTCCCTTTTTCCCGAATGTGAACTACGGAATTAGACTTATTACCGGGTGTGTACTAACATGAGCAACACGACAGGTGCCACATGTGGAGCAGGATCTGCTTAACCTTCCGGAGCACCTGAGATCACCCCCAGTTTTTGGTGGGGTTCGTGTTGCTCAGTCTTTAGTTGTCTATGTTGTGTTTTGTGTACTATTGTTTGTCTGTTTGTCTTTTTTTTTCTTAGCCATGGCGTTGTCAGTTTATTTTCGACTTATGAGTTTGAATGTCCCTTTGGTATTTCGCCCCTCTTTTATAGATCCTGTTTTATGTGTGTGTCGGGGGCTAGTTTCTTATTGACATATATCCAATCAGTTGCAGTCATTTAATTCATTTTTAATCCTCAAAAGAACCTCACATCTCCATGTTTGAGGTTTTACAATGGAATGGCTTTCAATTTTTACATGTTAGGGGATGGTAAATATTATATTCCCTAGTCATTTCCATTTTATACAGATTATTCATATACGTTTAAAAAGAAAATATCAAATCGGATCACTAAGGACTCATCAGTAAATTGATCATTTACTTTGTAATCCCTTGATCATTTGTTTTACCCCGCAAACGTTCTGATTTTAATATCCTCATTTTTCAGTTACCTTTAAAGCTTGTTCTTAACGCAATAAAGTCAGCTAAACAAGTACGACTTTCGAGATTTGTAATATATTCTATCTATTTGATTCGATTTTTAACCTCAATAGATTGTTCATTAAATTAGACTTGGACTGATGATTTATGGCAAAATCGACGAGAATGCGGTCACAATTTCCACACATTGATCGTTTGATCCCCCTAGGATTCGGATGACAGAAAATGAAAAATAGCATTCACAAAATTGCCTGTAATTACCCTTTAGTGAGGGAAATCCTACAGAAAAGGTATATCTGTTTAAGATAAACACGGATATGTCGTTTGAAATATTTAAAATCAAAACAAAACGGACCGAAAGTCAGTCAAATAAAATTGAATTATATAATATGCATACATCATAACGATATTAAAACTGACACGAATATTAAATACTTCGTGGATCTGTTTAGCGTCGTTTGACTAGATATGGAGTTATAGCCATGGAAAAGGAAAAAGGTTTTTTGGTTTTACTATACTTAAAGTCCTTCCACTAGTGAAACTGGTCAGCATGAATGTACGAAAGTATACCGATTGTATTCTAGAGAGTGATGTTTGGAGTTGTCTTACTCGTTGTTCATTTACGTAATACAAAAAATGACATGTTTATATTAATATAAACTTGTGTAAATGGAATGCATGAATTAAAGGGGATGTGGGGTATACGTCAGTAGCAACCTAACAACACAAATAGATAAATGAATACAAAAGGTCAATATTAACCGATCTGTAACAATAGACAAGTATAGATACAATATTACAAACTGCAAAACGCACGTTATAACAATAAAAAGATTTATGATTTCCAATGAGACAACTATCCAACAGCTCAAACAACGCTGATACAAGCAATTATAGGTCAACGTACGGCCTTCGACAATGAGAAAACCCATACCGTATAGTCATCTATTAAAGGCATGAATAGTTGTATCATTGTCAATCATACTACATCTCCTTGTTTTCATATATTTATACGAGTTACACGGAACATCATAATCACGTAATTTATCCAAAATATCCAAAAAGTTTTTGACACTCCAAAAAAATTAATTCCATTATTTTCATATGCTTTATTACAAAAAATAATAAACATGTTCTTTGATAGAGTAAGGGAACTACTTTTAAACAGCACAGAATGATGAGTTGTAGAATATTTACTAGAAACCGAGATGAAACGAAATGTGTAGTTCAGGTATGGCCAATACATAATAGAGGGTGGTAAAAAAAGGGGGGGGGGTGTAAACACGGAAACACGTGAAATAAAAATCGCAAAAACGTTGCACGGAAAATAAAAATCGGGAAAAACGAAGTACGAGAAATAAAATCGTAAATATTAAGGAAAAGAGTACCAAAAGTTATTACTCAGCCGTTCTTGGAGATCATGGAGTCATTATTAATGGACATGGAGACCCTGTGGTCCCCTTTTAGCGTCCGCTAGTTGCATCCGATTTGAAAAAAATATTCATAGTAATAGGCTATTAATGAAGAGAGCAATTAATATCTTGGGAACGGTTCCAGTTAATTAATTCATAATTTAAAACAATATCCGGGCTGACTTTGAATTAGTCCCGGTTTACTTTTAATAAAAATCGGGACAAGCACGAGAAATTAAGAGTACCGACACGAAACACTAAAGAAGGGGAAACACGAAGCACGCACATCGAACCAAACACGAGAAAACGTCTAAATAAAAAAACATGTGAAATAAAAAGGACGAAAACGTTGCACGAAAATAACCCTTTACCACCCTCTTAATAGGGACCTACACATATTTAGAAGAAGCCTTAAGCTGAGATGTGGTAGTCAGGATTCTGCTTCGTCAAAATTATCTCCCCATTACGCCAGTCAATTTTTACAATCGTAAAAATGGAAGCCATTGTACGGATGACGCGCTTGAAAACCGATAAATTTATCCACATAGCACCATTACGATCCTGTTATACCAGTTGTATTTTAAAAGAATAATGTATCTACTAGCTATTGAGCATCATTTAATGTACTTTTCTGCATTCAGTCAACTTAAAACTATTGTCTGATCGGTTGTCAGGTGGAATTTTCGAAAGTACAAAAACATTTTAAAATAAAAAAATTATAATTAAATATTTCATGGAAGGGCAGACTAAAAAATTCCAGAGGTTGAAGACAAATAACCCTAGATAACACACAGTCACAAAAAATGAAGTTTTCTGAAGTTATGCATTTTTAAGATCCAGTTGTAAAATCTGTCGTCAAGTACTTTTATTTAAAATTTGTTATTCGAACGCACTTAGTCGGTTGTTATGATTCATTAGAAAGGTATTTCACTTGACCCATATATTTCATTTTTTAGTACTGTGGATTTTTAATGTTATTAAATCAACATGTAGCCTAAATATATAAAAATAATAGAATCTGAAGCGAGACGATGTATCAAATATTTTTGCTTTAAACGTTTTTAAGACAGAAGAGTCAACCCAAATACGCCGGAACATAGAAAGGTGCACTCGACTTCTCTTTTCGATTCAATTATTGCCCATTTTTGGGATTGTTTCCCAAAAACTATCGCCGGGGGCATAGATGCAAATTAATGCTTTAGAAAGATCAATCTATTATCTTTCTGTGAATTTTTTTTTCGGCGGAATTTATGCTTATGCACAAAAAAGATCCACTTAAATTTGAACCTGCCACAATCGACTGTTTTATGAAAATTTGTCTTAAATTTAAAAGTTTACAAATATCTCGAGGCTCCGTACTATAATTCGAGTAGTAACACGTATATAAAATGCAAAAAATCCTAAATTATGCACCTTTATTAAACTTTTAAATCCCATAGAAACAGATGTAAACAATTCAAATATACCAATTTTGCTTTTTGTCGAGCCTTCGACTTTTGTCGAAAAAGCGAGACATAGCGATCCTACATTCCGTCGGCGTCGTCGTCGTCGTTGTCGTCGGCGGCGTCCACAAATATTCACTCTGTGGTTAAAGTTTTTGAAATTTTAATAACTTTCTTAAACTATCCTGGATTTCTACCAAACTTGAACAGAAGCTTGTTTATGATCATGAGATAATATTCAAAAGTAAATTTTGTAAAAAAAAAATTCCATTTTTCCGTATTTTACTTATAAATGGACTTAGTTTTTCTGCCAAGAAACATTACATTCACTCTGTGGTTAAAGTTTTTGAAATTTTAATAACTTTCTTAAACTATCCTGGATTTCTACCAAACTTGGAAAGAAGCTTCTTTATGATCATAAGATAGTATTGAGAAGTAAATTTTGTAAAAAAAATTCCATTTTTTCCGTATTTTACTTATAAATGGACTTAGTTTTTCTGCCAGTTAATATTACATTCACTCTATGGTTAAAGTTTTTAAAATTTTAACAACTTTCTTAAACCATCCTGGATTTGTACCAGACTTGGACAGAAGCTTGTTAATGATTAAAAGCTTGTATCTAGAAGGAAATTTTGTTAAAATTTTGTTCCATTTTTTCCGTATTTTACTTATAAATGGACTTAGTTTTTCTTCCAGTTAACATTACATACAGTCTGCAGTTTAAGTTTTTAAAACATTTATTAGATTCATAAACTATCCTGGATTTTACCAAACTTGGACAGAAGCTACTTACAATCAAAAGATAGTATAGAGAGGAATATTTTTATCAATTTTTTCCTCATTTTTGTTGAGCCTGCGATTAACAGCAAAAGTAGGCGAGACACTGGGTTCCGCGGAACCCTTACAAATTTTTTACCTTCAGTGGCGGATCCAGAGCTTTTCATAAAGGGGCGCTGACTGACCTAAGGAGAACCCTTACAAATTTTGTACCTTCAGTGGCGGATCCAGAACTTTTCATAAAGGGGGGCTCCGTCATGCTTCAGTGATTCCCTATATAATCAACCAAATTTGCCCCACCAAAGGGGCCTGGCCCCCAGCCCCTCCCCGGATCCGCCTATGACCTTCTCTAACAAAGAGTTCCATTTCTTTTGTTTAATTTCAACTGGGTGTCCGCCTGCTGAAGGACCAAACATGTAAGATATGCGAATAACGCCCAATATCGAGTTTGTCGACATTGGACAGACATGAATATGTGGTGGGGTTGAATTCGTCTTTTGAGGTCTCAAGCATCATTTTAAAACACACAATTGCCGGAGAAACAAATAGTATAGAAGACCATGTAACAGGAATCGGGTTTAAAAAGGGCACTTAACTTTGTAATTAGATATAGGAAGATGTGGTGTGAGTTCCAATGAGACAACTCTCCATCCAAATAACAATTTATAAAAGTAAACCATTATAGGTCAATGTACGGCCTTCAACATAGAGCCTTGGCTCACACCGAACAACAAGCTATAAAGGGCCCCAAAAGTACTAGTGTAAAACCATTCAAACGGTAAAACCAACGGTCTAGTCTATATAAAAAACGAGAAACGAGAAACACGTATAAATTACATAAACAAACGACAACTACTGTACATCAGATTCCTGACTTAGGACAGGTGCAAACATTTGCAGCGGGATTAAACGTTTTAATGGTACCAAACCTTCTCCCTTTTTCTGAAACAATAGTATACTATCACAACATAGAAAACACACGATAAAACATCAATTGGAAGGCTTAACTCAATCAAAACGTAAATTAACACACTATGAACGAATAAATTCGATCTGTGATACCTGAAAGTAAATACATAGTTAATAAAATATTAGGGACAAACATTCAAGGCCAAAAGCAAACAAACAAGTCCAAATAAAGCCATGGCAAGACACCATCGCGAAATATTTAACCCTTAGAAAATAATAACTTTTGAAAAACCGGTTTTCATAATATATACAGGTAAATGAAAAATAACTTTGTCGTTTTAGGTATACTTTTTCTGTCTATATAAAATCTTCCAATAATTAGGAATACCATTAAAGACAACAAGTACACATGCAAAAAAATCTTAAACACAAGTATATGACATCGTATGCTCGTATTTAGGGAGCTACCATTTGATTTTTAGGGGGCTAGGATGAAAAATTTTGTCCTGCATTTTTTTTTTTTAGTTGTAATCTCTGTCCTGCCTTTTTATTTTTTCACTCTATTTGGTCCTGCCTTTTTTTAAAAAGTTTATCCTGATTTTATTTACCTAAGTTGTCATCCTGACTTTTTTTTTTTGCAAGTGTCTCATCCTGCCTTTTTTAACTCAAAACTCCTGTCCTGCCTATTTTTTTCAAATTTCATCATTTAACATGAGACAAAAAAGAACTATTAAAGCAACAAGACCCAAACAAATCCCAATGTTAATCATCATATAAAGTATTTAAATTAGTTTTAATTTATTCTATATTCGTTCATACGTGTGCTCTGATATTTTTTCCTTGTTTTAAATCATTGAGTAATGAAAAACCAATTTTATATTTTTTGTTGAAGAATGTGACATGTGAGATGTATAATGATAGGGGGAAAAAAACCAATAAAAGTTGTGGATGAACTGTATATTTTACATGTTTTTTGTAATATATATGTTAATAATAGGTCATTTTTTTCTTTTCATTAACTTAAGAACTGAATAAATATGACAAGTTTAAGATAATAATATCAATAAGCTTCATTTAGAGTCGGCATGGTTTACAAAACACAAAGACATAACATATTCTTTACTGAGCTTTTTTATCAACATACAAGGCAGCAGAATTTATAAGCACGATAAGCAAACTTTAGATATTTCGTAAAAAAGCAAAAGCAAATAAAAACGTAAACTAAGGATAATGAGAAACCTGGTAAAGAAGCTTAGCATAAACAATTCAAGATGGGTATGATCTAGATTGAAAAAAATATATATATCATTAACTTTTCACTTACATTCATTTCCATGCTATGACTTTAAAATATTTCTAAACTTTCTGAAATTAGCATTTTTCTAACATCGTCAGGAAGATCATTCCATAAAACAGAAGCTTTATATTTAAGTTCTTACCATAAGATATGCTCGAACCAATCTGAATAACGTATACAAATCATATCATGTCCATATCATAATCAGACTGTTGTAAGTAAAGCTTTGACAAAGGATCTGTATTATAATCAGACTGTTGTAAGTAAAGCTTTGACAAAGAATCTGTATTATAATCAGACTGTTGTAAGTAAAGCGTTGACAAAAGATCTGTATTATAATCAGACTGTTGTATAGTAAGTAAAGCTTTGACAAAGGATCTGTATTATAATCAGACTGTTGTAAGTAAAGCATTGACCAAGGATCGATATTATAATCAGACCGTTGTAAGTAAAGCGTTGACAAAGAATCTGTATTATAATCAGACTGTTGTATAGCAAGTAAAGCATTGACAAAGCATCTGTATCATAATCAGACTGTTGTAAGTAAAGCGTTGACAAAGGATCTGTATTATAATCAGACTGTTGTTAGTAAAACTTTGACGTGGGATCTGTATTATACTCAGACTGTTGTAAGTAAAGCTTTGACCAAGGATCGGTATTATAATCAGACTGTTGTAAGTAAAGCGTTGACAAAGAATGTCCATCTTATTTACAATGCTTGAGCAAACATTTATACAAACAAAGCAAGCAAGCCAACCAAACCTATAATCTACAAGCATTAGGAAAAAAGCTCTAACAATCTTAGAATATAACTATAAGTCATGGAGACAGAGTGGTGACAATCTATTTATAATTTAAAAACATTCAATAGCCATTTAACGAATACTTTTGTTTTAAGTGATGGAACTCTCACTAGTACAAATACGTACTGGCAAAGTCTTCTCATACAAATCGTAAAACACTTTCCTGAAATTTTTATCTTATTTAGTAGTATTATTTTTTATGCAATTGCCAAGCCAAAGGACAAAAAATGAATTTAGATAAAACACATGTACAGTAAACAATAGTCAATTTATTTAATTCTGTAGATAGCAACCGATGAGATTTAGAATATTAGTTGTTGAAATCTCTACGACCAATATGTTTAATGTGGTAATTAACATTAAATTGATAATCTAGTTCAATACCTAAAAAATTTGGCAATCTCATCACGATATTTTGGTTGACTGTGTTTAAACCCTAACCCGAATAATTCAGTCGTTATAATCCGCTGATCTACGATTCGCAAGTAGGAGAGATCAATTACGGGGAGAGACTGAATTATTCGGGTTAATTAAACCTTCTCTTAAATGTTTTGTACACGTATTTCCAACTGCAAAGGATTGGAATTTATCAAGATTTTCCTGTATGCAAATTGAAATTAAAAAAAATGCATTAAAACTGATTTTTTCAAGTATACATTAAAAAGGTATATTTGTTGAATACTCCATCAAACTTGATTTTTTACAACCTTTAAGATAATTTGAAGTAATTTCACTGATTTTGAAGAAAACCCATAGCAGAAGTTTTACTTAAAATGCTAAAAATGGTAGACACTCGAAAGCTTTCGAAAGATCCTTAAGTATTGCTGAAACATAATGTTTTATTCGGTGTCATCCTGGTTTGCCCACTTTTAATTGCAGGTTTATAAATACATAGGGTGTTTTGTTGTTTTAACAATTATAGTTTATTTCTGAATTATAGTCATATTTTTGACTAAATTCTGGGAACTCCAACATAAAATTTTACTATTTTACCTATAAAATTCAAAATGTAGGAATAGCCAGAATAAACCCTTTATTCTACCTGTAAAATTTTATAAAAGATACTTAATTCTGCTATTAAATCAAAGAAAAGTGCAAAAATATTTTATATTTTATATTTTTAGCAGGAAAATGTATTGAAATTGTCAAATATAAAAAATATAGACAAAAATCCATACAAAAATGTTTCTTATTTTGACAATTTATCAATAAATTGTTTTAATTGTTGGTACATTCTGAAAAAAAATATGTAAAAAGTAAAATAATGAAATTTAAGTTTAAAATAAGTGTCATTTAAATTTCTTTTTATTTATTCACCTTATTTAATTTTTTTTTAAATTTTAATAAATACACTGTTCTGAAATTTAATGTAAAAAATATCCAATTAATTCTAACAAATAAAATATAAATGCAACTGTTTAGTAGCCAAGCTTTACCTATTACTCCTGCAAGACATCACTCTACCACCAAAGGTCACTCAACAGACCCTTCCTACCCAAGACAACTATCGACATCGACCTGCATCGACCTGCAGGATAAATGGTGCCTTACAACTACAAGAAAACAGCTCCTTTTACCGTCGGACAACATCTACCTACCCATGCTGATCTTCTCAACAACAAACAACTTGACACACCTTGCTGCTGCCAACACGATCTTCTGCGACGGCACATTCTACTCATGTCGAATTCTCTTCCATCATCTGTACACAGTTCATGCAATGGTAGATGGTTCTATGTTCCCATTAGTGTATGCTCTACAACCAGGAAAAGACGAGGTCATCTATTCACGCTTCTTCAGCCACATACGTTGAATCGCACACCTACATCAGTTACAACTTCAACCAGAAACAGTATTTATTGATTACGAGACAGCAACCAACAACACAGCACGGACAGTGTTCCCAGAGGTAACCGTGAAAGGCTGCTTCTTCCATTTTACCCAGTGTATTTGGCGAAAGGCACAGAAATGTGCTTACAACTTTAGAAGGCATTGGTGAAGCTGACAATATACCCGCTACAACATCATTTACAGATTACGTGACAGAGTTTTGGGTTAAAGGAAACCGCTTACTATGGAACCACTACTACATAGAAGGACCCCGAAGGATGGCACAACAAAATTAAGAACAGACTCCAACATGACCACCCTAAACATGTACGAGATCATTGAGTTACTGAAGAAGACCCAGACACTAACAGAATGTACCATTGTCCAGTATGCAGCAGGAGGAGCCCGCCCACCAAAAAGAGGACGATACAGAGTAAACGACACCAGACTCCAACTACTGAAAGACTGATACCAACAAGGACTCATCAACGTGATAGACTACTCTGACGCAGCATCCCATCTTCTCCATTTGAACTGAATGCCTTAGTGAAAGATTGTAATTTGTGACTTTGTAAATATAATGTTTTGTGACTTTAGAAATGTATATAAAAGATTGTAAAACCATATTCCATCATTATACATATAGTGCCCCATAATACTTATTTTACCATAGTGCTTTATTTATTTCCTTATGCAATGCATGTATAAATTTGATTCATATATTATATAAATTATGTTTGCAATAAAAGAAGACTTGTATTGGTGTATTTATATCATGAAAATCATTCAGAAACTTTATTATTAAGACACTTTTATAAATGAATGTCATTGTTTTGTCATTAGATGTACATGTATGTTAAATGGATCGATTGAATTGATATTAAATTGTTGAGAGAAAAATATTTGATTTATTTATTATTTATCTATACAAATGAAAATGGAACTACACAATGAAAAATACCTGAATATATAGAAAACACTGATAAACTATATACCTAAATTGGAACAGACTATACAATTGTATGCTCATTAAACCTTTTGTCTTTTTTGTTTTCTTTACTGATAGCTAATTGGTATAACTAAAAGTGGGCAAACCAGGAGTAAACCGTTTTTATTCAAAGCTGTTTTCCAATCTTCAGCATGTTCAAGGAGTCTCGGAAGAGTTGTCGGACATTTCATAAATGCCCCTACAAGAAAATGAAATATATTTTCAAAACATTTAGTTAACTACTCAGACCAATCTGATTTAAATTCAGATCTATCTTAACTCGTTAACATTTTTTATGCATGTAGTTGTTAATTTCTGTGTCATTTGGTCTCTTGTGGAGAGTTGTCTCATTGGCAATCATACCACATCTTCTTATTTTTATATATAATAAATTTTCAAAATCATTATCTGCCAGTGGCGGATCCAGAACTTTTTATAAGGGGTCCCACTGACTGCCATAAGAGGGGGCCTGCTACAGTCATGCTTCAGTGATTTCCTATATAATCAACCAAATTTTTCCCACGAAAGACATAGTATTTTCGTCAGCGTAGTTATATAGAGTTCCATGTTCAATAAAATGAAATACGTCATTTAAAATAAAATGTAATAAGAAAGATCCTAGTATTGAACTTTGTGGTACACCTATCAGGATGTAAGCCCAACTGCTGAGTACTTCAATATAAAAAAGAAGATGTGGTATGATTGCCAATGAGACAACTGTCCACAAGAGACCAAAATGACACAGAAATTAACAACTATAGGTCACCGTACGGCCTTCAACAATGAGCAAAGCCCATACCGCATAGTCAGCTATAAAAGGCCCCGAAATGACAATGTAAAACAATTCAAACGAGAAAACTAACGGCCTCATTTATGTACAAAAATGAACGAAAAACAAATATGTAACACATAAACAAACGACAACCACTGAATTACAGGTTTACCTTTAAGCTAATTTTGAAGTAATTTCACTGATTTTGAAGAAAACCCATAGCAGAAGTTTTACTTAAAAATGTTAAGTGGTAGACACTTGAAAGAGCCTTAAGTATTGCTGACACATAATGTTTTATTCAAATTCAAGGAGTCTCAGAAGAGTTATCGGACTTCCTGGACATTTCATAGACGCACATACAAGAAAATGAAATATATTTTCAATCAAAACATTCAGTTAACTACTCAGATCAATCTGATTTAATTCAGATCTATCGTAACTCGTAACTATTTCATAAAACTTTTGAAATTATAGGTTTAATTCTCACGGGCCTGCAAGTCTTTTTATCAAGTGGGTCGTTCTTTCATGTAATGGTACACCATACCCTTCTTTAGATCTGTTTAGAAATTCACTTGATTCTATTGTGTTATTTGTATACGTTATATGTTGTAAGTGTTGTACTAAATGTTAAGTACTGGTACACCATCTCGTAATAGCTTAAATGATATTTTATCTATTCTCCTGCAAAAGGTTAGATCGATATTTTTCACCAGTATGTCTACAGTGTCAACATGTTTAGGTTTAAAATCAATAATATTAAGTGTATCGTGTTGTGTATTAGCTTAAATTTTCAAAATACTAAGGTGACTATTTTCTTTAAAAAGGTACCGTTGTCTATGTCACTGACAACATTTACTAAAAATGTGTTAAAGTAAAGTTGTCACGAACATCTAAACCAAATAAAATTGAGAATGGAAATGGGGAATGTGTCAAAGAGACAACAATCCGACCAAAGAGCAGAAAACAGCCCAAGGGCACCAATGGGTCTTCAACACAGCGAGAAAATCCCGCACCCGAATGCTGGCTTCAGCTGGCCCCTAAACAAAAATGTGTTCTTGTTCAGTGAAAATGGACGTCACACTAAACTCCGAAACATATAAATGAACTAAAATAAAAAAAAACATACAAGACTAACAAATGCCAGAGGCTCCTGAGTTGGGACAGGCGCAAAATTGCGGCGGGATTAAACATGTTTTGTGAGATCTCAACCCTCCCCCTATACCTCTAGCAAATGTAGAAATTAACAAAGGACTACTAGCAGTTATACTGACATGCCTGCTCCAGACCTCAATTAAACTGATTGAAAGGTTATGTCTTCATCATATGAAAATCAAGCACAATCCCTCCCGTTACGGGGGTTTAGTATCATACCATCATAAAATATATGAGAAGAACTCACAAGTCTGTAAAATGTGTAGTTGCTGCTTCTCCGCTAAGCACGCAGCCTTAAGGAGTAAGAGCAAAATCTGGTCGGCTTGGAGTCAGAATAAGGTGTCCGGGTATGGTGACATGTCTTCCTGCGGACTGTTACCATATGAACTAGCATGTTAAAAACCAGCATCAGCGTGGCAGTCTAGTAGGGTTCATATTCATATTGCACTAACATGTTCTCGTCCTGAATATGCATTTAACTTGCCACTGGACGTTAAACAACAATCCATGATGATCCATCCATCTTTAGTTTTGTTTAAAGTTTCATATTCTTCCACTATAGTACATATTTCAGTTGGATGCTAGTACAATGTAGACTACTTTTTTATATAGGGAAATGGTTCGACTGTACAAGCAAAATGTTTAGATTTCTGTCCTCCTATACATCCTTCTTGAAAAAAAAAAAAAATTTAGACTTTCTTTTTAATTATGATACATGTATAAGCATTTGTTTGTGAAAAAAGCTTTTCTCAGTTATTTATTCATTATGGCATTGAATTTTGACATGCTGGATATCTGTACTTCGGTGTATGCCCATTTTAGGCAGCATGCATTTCCTTCTTTATTTCTGTTGATAATATATCAATTTAAAAAAAAAATAGAAAATTTATGCTAATTTGGGAGGAGGCATGTTTTTAAACATTAACAACAACATTTTTTGGCAATGTCACATGCTTAAATTATGTATTTTTTGTTATTTAGTAACAATTCTATTGATTTGACTTGTACATTAAAATCGTATAGGAAACAAGTTTCATGTAATTATAATGTTATGGAAATTACTGAACCAATGCATGCACTGGATCGTGACATTGATAAGCAATTAACACATATTTATGGAGCACGTCAAATATAAGTGAGTTCATATAGACAGAAACATATATACACATGTGTGTATATATGTCTCTGATATAGAGCGATGTCAATTTTCTAAAAAAAATTCCATGCGTTTCCATTTGTCAATAAAACTTTGCCATAACACATGTTATAGTAGTCTCAGCCGCATGTGGCAAAAGCTATCAGCGAATTAGACTACGGGAAGACAATAATTCTATACTATAGTATAGCAGTAAATTTCTAAGGATTTGGATGAGATAAATTTTACTAGAAAGTCCATGCAGCTATTTTATAGCTAAGACTACTATTTCACAGTCAAACTAAGCCGTCAAGTATATAAAACACATTACATTTTTTTTTTAATTTGACGTTTCATATATGACTTTAACAGTTTAATAAACGTAATTTCATCACGTGATGTCTTGGCTGGTTAAGTCCGGACGTCTCTGAAAACACCCACAAGCTTGTCCGTGTAAAAAAAAACTCTAATTGAAAGAAGAAGGCATTACAAATGATTCTCTACAATAAAAAAGTCACGTGACATGAAATGTTTGTTAGAAAACCTCTCATTGGTTAGATGCGTCAACATTTCTTTCGTTTTGTGTATTGGAAAGAGAAATCAACTCAGAGAATTTGTGTAAACATTCCAGTTTTCCGGGTTAATTTTACTTTATGAAGGAGACGAGGCCTCAATATCTAAATATATGATTTATTTACGGGTAAGTAAAAGGTCAAACATCTTGTATATCTGACAACATTCGACATAATTTATGTGTGATGAGGTTGACATCTTGCAAAATATTTGCGACACAATTCACATGTTTCATCTCCACGGTAAACTGATTACCTCCATTAAAAGCGAAAACCCCAAAATATAAAATTAAGTGCAATAGAAGAGATAATCGGACGAATACAGAGCACGTCACTATTTAGTTGATTACTATGGAAGTCAATTCTGATTACCTTTGAAGAGGAAGAAGTTAATTAAATTTACACCTGAAATTAATCATATTGATAAACCACATGTGTCAAGTCAATACCCTGTTTAAAGTTTAAAGTAGTCACTGACAAACATAGCTAGACTTGAAAAGATGGGTAGATATATTTCATTGAGACAACAACAATAACATTAATGATGAAATGATTTGATATAAAACATATTGTTAGTTGATGAGAGTTCAAAAACCACTATATTACATCAGAGACATATATACACATGTGTATATATGTCTCTGATTACATGTAAATGACAAAATATATTTTGGTTTATACCATGTGAATGCCATATGGAACTGTCCACTTTTGCATTCAGGTGACAGAAAATCTCATCATCCCTATTTTTACTATTTTCCATTTCCACACTCGTTGCATGTTATGTACACTGAAACTCTCATCATGACAGTGATCAGTGTGTGATTTTTTTTTTCGGAGTAGCCGGACGAATAGTGCTAGGACTATTTGTCCAGCCATTGCAATGTGCATGTCACTTTATGTACGTGCGAAAGTGAGTGTAATATTATCTTCACTGTACCAGGGGGTCGTGTGTAATCCGATCACTGATTTTTGATTTTGAGATAATGGGGATATGGAATATAGGGGTCAACAAATGTGGAATCTGGGGAAAGAAAGAAAAGAGGGATTTGGGAAAAGGAACACCCCGTGTCACCCGACCCCCTCGTGTAGTGCATTTCTTTATAACAATAAATGCAAAAAGAATAAAATCCCCCCTCTGATTTCTTAATAAGATTTTTACAGTGTTGTTAATTTTTTGGGGGATGGGGGACATTATAGAAAAATCTCCCACCTCTCACATGTCTCACTCAAAATATGGATAACTTTATGTTAAGGGGGTCTATAATTCTGTTTGACAGCTTCAGGCATTATAATTTTCACGGTACCTTTTTCAACTAGACCAAATCCTTACGTTAAGTTAAAATGCATGAGTCAATCACGACCCATGTTTGTTTTACAAGTAATTTCTTCCCTCTTTTTACAATGTGAAGCCATAGATAAAGAAATACAAATGGAATATATATGATTTTATTTTTAATTATACGTTGTCCACATTGGACTGTATATGAAGAAAACAACAATTTCAATTACCAGTAACAAGATTGGGGCCTAACAATTTAAGATTGCAAAACATTGCTTTTTAAATGTCCATATATATAATTTGTGACCCCCTGGTTCTGCTGAAGATAATAATATTACATGCACACGCAAATAGTGACATGCGCATTGTATTGGCGGACAAATTGTCCTCTGGTTCTATTCGTCGCTAGCAACTGCCTTTTTTTTTTGGAGGAGTTGCTCACATATTTTGAAGTTTTTTTTACATTGAAGAGCCTGTATACCTTTTGAATCATTTAGCATGCTCAGAAATTTAAACTAAAAACGCAATAATCTTTTTTGCACTTTTTTCCCCATCTGACGTGGTGATCAAAACTTCCTGTTTTTTATGGAATTGTAACTTAACTAAAAAATATGATAAAATTGATTATATTTTATATTAAATAAAATTACTAATAAACAGTTTTTTGATTAAGATTTGGATGATTTGATTTATCAACTTAATCACCAGTGGGTTGTAAGGCCAGGAAATATATCTTCTCAGATATTGAAAAATCTTTTAAGTCTATTTAGGATCTTCCAGGCTGTTCATTTTCCCATCCAGGTCGAAGTTTTGACATCCAATGTTCATTTTCTATTTTTTCTATTTTTTTCTGTCACTTATTTCATCTTATGTGTGTTGTACATTTGATTAAATATGTTTTCCTTTATATGTAGCACTGCAGCAGAACTAAAGAATAAGTAAAAAAAAAAAGAAAAGAAAAGATAATAGCAATTATGAATTAAAATTCAATGTGGAAACCTTCGTTTTCCTATATACATGTATATTCATTGCTTGTTTTTAAAGAATATTTAAATTTGACCAGAGCTACAATGTGTATTAAAATGTATTTAACAAATCAAAGTAAGGTAAATTTGATTAAATCAAAGAATCAAAGTTTATGAAACAATGCATTTTTACATTAATAGCTTACCAGTACTGGTATTTACTGGTTACTATATGGAACTCTAATGAACATTCTAGTATATGTTTTGAATGCATATTTTTCACTTTTGGATTCATTCTTCTGTCAGATGAGTCCCTTATGTAGTATTCATTGTACGAATGGTCCGTCCACTTCGCATTTGATTTTAGTATAAGGTAATGGTGTTAAACAAAATTGGGTTACCTTGGTGAATGTGCAGGTTAATCTCCTGATTAAGATTGATGATTTATTGTTGGTGTTCATCACCACTTCCAGTACTATTGGCTATATTGTGGAAGTCAGTTTTTATACGCCCATTTATGGGACATATTATGGTATACTGTTGTCTCTCCGTTCATTGTCAACATGTCGACAATAACTCTAAAATGCTGTAACCAATTTGCATGAAACTTTGGAGAATTGTTTATATCTATTGACGTGAGCTCCCTTTTGATTTTTATAAATTTTAGATTTTACGTTTCCAAGTTACGGGGTTTTATTCATTAAAAAAGGGTGATTTTCAAGTTTTCAGACAATAACTCAAAAATGCTTTGAGCAGTTTTTCGTGAAACTTTGGTGAATTGTTTATATCTATTGAAATAGCTCCCTCTCAATTTTTAAAAATTTTAGATTTTATGTTTCCTTGTTATGGGATTTTATTCATAAAAAGTGTGGATTTTTCCAGTTTTCGGACAATAACTCAAAAGTGCTTTGAGCAGTTTTCATGAAACTTTGGTGACTGGTTTATATCTATTAAGATAACCTCCTTTAATTTTTTATAAAGTTCTAATTTGACGTTGTGGAGTTATTAAACTTTATTCATTGAAAAAGCGATGGGAGTATCATGTGCTCATGGCGCAGCTCTTTATTATTATTGAAGGAAGCTGGAGTGCCCAGAGAGAATCACTGACCTCTGGCAGGAAAATCATGATTGAAGGGAAAAGGTTGTTTAAACTACTTAAAACATGTCAAACATAAATAAACGGTTATTTTACTCATGGTTTAAATAACAAGTTCTTGTTACAAAAAAGAGGATCTCTGATTTTCATGTATGCCTGTGTAACAATGGTCAGGATATTTCATTTGTCCCTTGAAACAAGGGAAGTATTTCTTTGTACAAACAAACTTTTCTCTAAAACCATACAAGCATTACGATCAATTCGAATTGTGGTGGTAAAGTGGCATTACTTGACTAACTTGAATTTAAACTTAAACTGTATATTGCATCTACATTGTACAAGATCTACAGCCATGTAAGCTAATGTGACACATCTGCCTGTGTCATTACCTAAACTATTTTTATCAACTAGTCTAAGGTTTAACAAGATTTCATTTCAGGCTAAGGTGACAATTACGGACCCTAAAAATTCTTTCAAAAGAGAAGTTTTGGTTTTAGTCTTATGTTTAATTAATTACACCAGTTTTGAATGCACACAAAATCCCTTTGACCATGTTGACTATATATTTTATACTTGCATTTAACAACAAATTAACAGAAAGTGATTGTTGGAGTGTAATCCCTCTGAACCTTCTTTTAATGAAATCCTTTAACTGTACACAATGATGTTGTATAAGGATGCATTATTACAGACCCAATAAGGATTTGGACCTGGTTGAGGGAATGATAGCCCTTGTTTAAATGTTATTTGTTGTGTTGTAGGTTTTTTTCTTTTCTGCTTCTATCATTCATTTTCATAGCAAGCTTTGCAATTTTTTAAACAGCTTATTTACAAACAGTATTTTGCAGGTTCTTTATGAATTTTTTTACAGTATTGTGCAAAATGTACAAAATTTCACCGATAAAGAACTGGTGTTTATTAAATTTACAGGTAGGTTGGTTAAATGGCATAACTTTTTTTGCTTTCAAAGGGTAAATTCATTGGTGGGAAATTGAGATAGAATATCATAAAGCAACTAATTTTCGCGAGTGATTGATTTTCATGACCTTCGTGAGTAGAAAAATTACGGCTTATGCTAATATGTAAAAGTTGGATCTTTACTGATTCAACCACAAGTAAATTTGAAAATCACAGTGTAGTGGGCTAGAAAGGACTAAACGCAAAATAAAGTATCTGCTGAAATAATTTGGTTTACAGTAGTTAACTATGCATTGTATTTCACTTGAAAATGATGGAAATGGATACAAAAATAGAAAATGTTCTTTTACAAAGAATGACCAATATATTTAATTTGCTTAAATATGATAATATGTGCCACACCTCTCTCATTAAAAGGTTATGACCCTGAGTGACTGAGTCCATCCTCCCCCCCCCAAAAAAAAAATCAAATACACGATTTTGCAGAGAGCACACTGTATGTGGTTTTCTTCATTCATGCTTCTTACTTCAGTAACACTAACCACCATGAATTTTTCCATTTGATAAACATCCAGAAAAAACAAACAAATAAACATATTGTGTAATGCATGCCTTCTCCAGCAGGTTTTAATTAAACACTATGGCTGAATCAAAAACAACTAGAAACATGTATGTATCTAACTTGGCATTAAAGCAAGAAACTATTGGAATAGAAACTACTATTTTAAGCCAGCTTTATTATGTGTTAAACAAGAATTGAAGCACACTATGATCAGAGTTAAAATTTGAGATTAATGGTTGGCAGTGACCATACTATAAATACAGAATTAGCTCTTAAAGATTTGATCCAAGATCAGAAGGTTATTCACACTAAGGCTAATATTTGAACAATCTTTAAGTCTGAATGAAAAGTTGTGGAGTATGGTAATGTTGTTTGGCATTTATTATTTAAACACAATAAGTATGGATTTATTTGGATATAGAAAATGTAGAATTGTAGGTATAAACACACTATTAATATAGTACATATATTTTATTTTGTTCTTTACAATCACAGCATGTTTCAAAGGAACTTTAAATACACAAGCCTTTCAAAGTAACCAGATGGAATTTTTTAGATTCATCAAGCATTCATTTGCATGAAAATGTACATATTCATCAATTATATGAATTATTTGAATATGTACCTGGCATTATATTTTACCTATAGCAATGTGGAGTAAAGATAACTAGGTGTTATATGATTGTGTGTAATTCTTCTTGTCATACATATAAACTGTCACTAAAACATGCACAATGACAAATTAATGGGGTTCGTTTGATTTTACATCAATACATCTGCATATAAATGTCAGTTGAACGTAGAAACAAGAAACTTTCATTTATTTTGTCATTGAAAAATACTGTTTGATTTTTTTTTACCATAAGCTGTTTTTATAGTAGATATTTGTATAAAAACTGGTTGATCTTATCTACTCATAATATTATTCAATGGAATTACCTAAAATATGTACATTTATTCTGTTGAGAATTCTCTTATAAGGCATAAGTTCATTATTTCCCCATACATATACATACATTTGAGAATTCTCTTATGTTAAAGCATATATAAGCTTATGTAAATTCATTATTTCATGTTCAATTATAAGAGACAAACATAAAATTGGGAACGAAAATGGGGAATGTGTCAAAGAGACAACAACCCGACCAAAGAGCAGAAAACAGCCCAAGGCCACCAATGGGTCTTCAACACAGCGAGAAAATCACGCACCCGGAGGCGGCTTCAGCTGGCCCCTATTTAAAACAAAAATGTACATTAATACAATCGAAAATTCTATTATAAGGCATATGTTCATTATTTTCCCCATACATGTTCATTTGTACAATTGAAAAGTCTTTTATATTAAAGCATATATTAGCTTATAAATGTAAAATTCATTATTTCATATTCAAAGACATACATATAAAAAGAAGATGTGGTATGATTGCTAATGAGAGAACTCTCCACAAGAGACCAAATGACACAGAAATTAACAACTATAGGTCACTGTACAGCCTTCAACAATGAGCAAAGCCCATACCGCATAGTCGGCTATAAAAGGCCCTGAAATGACAAATGTAAAACAATTCAAAGGAGAAAACTAACGGCCTATTTTATGTACAAAATAATGGAACAAAAAACAAATATGTTACACAGCAACAAACAACAACCACTGAATTACAGGATCCTGTATTTATAATACAATTGATAATTCTCTTATATGGCATACGTTCGTTATTTCCCCTATACATGTACATATTCTCTTACAAGGCAAAAGTTCATTCTTTCCCCCATATATGTACATTTATGCAATTGAAAGTTCTCTTATAAGGCAAATAAACTGATGTAAATTCATTATTTCATGTCCAAATATAAAAGTCTATGTATTTTGCCTACTTATATAATGTAAACAAATTCTATGTATTCATGGTATTGAAGATCTAGATAACAATGGTATAATGTTCATGCTTCTGATCTTCTTTTCTCATTCAGTAGATACACTAGATTTATAACCTAATTTAATCTAGGCTTAAGTTGTATCTTTAAATTGTAAGTAAATACAAAAGACTACTAAAACTATAAATGTCAAAAATCTGTTATGTCCTTCTGAGTCTAAATGTTATTCTTGTGTCCTTTTAACATTCAAAAATGATTAGAAACGTGTATAATCTTTGTAGAAGCATACAATAACCTTTCTCACAATCGTCATTGCAGAAAAGTAAAGTTTTCCTTTTTATCTTCAACATTTAAATCCATGGTTGAAAGTCAGTCTCATGTGACATTAATTTATAATGCTGCATTCTGGTTATTCGTAATCCATTCCAAGGCAGGAAGTAAGAATATCATGTTAAGTTGTCGTTATGTCAAACTAATTTAATTAAAATCTTTCTTTGATTAAGACTTGATGATATCCAAAGGAACTTCTGTTGGTAGATCTTACATGGGTTAGGATGTAATTTGTTTATTTTAGCCAATAATGCTTACAATATCTGTGTAAATGAGCACTGGAACTTTATAATGTTGACTTCAAGCTTGACTTTACAGTTTGTACTTTGAAATTTTTATGCCTTGTCTACAATAGTCTTGTCCTGAACATGCCTAAAATATTTGCCACTGGACATTTATCAACATCAAACAATCAATCGATACAAATACATGTAGTAGGAGGCATTAGGATTTCCGGACTGTGTGTTTTGTCTGCAGCATACATGGTTTAAGTTTTGATTTCAGAAAGTTTTTCTTTAAGTTGTACATGTAGTCACATCATCTTTAAACTAAATACACATGTTCATTCCCTTCATTGTGACCTTTTAAAAATATATGCCAAATTAGGATTTTGACATAGATTTCAAACTTCACTAAAGGTCACTTTTGACATAGCCTATTTTACTACCTTTTCTAAATCTCCAAAAGAATTAGCCAGTAAAAATGTGTGTTCTATTTTTACAAGGTACATGTAGATAACTTACTCATGAGATAAAATTTTGCATGTATCTTGATAAAATGAATGTCTGAATAGGGTTATAAAATCTGTGAGTTGACATTAATTCTTTTACATTTATTGATTAATGAATTCATGTAGACTTGCTGTTTTAATGATCTAGTCACCAATTATCATGATTACAAAAATTGTATACAGGAAAATGGATATCAACAAAGAAAAGAAACAATGCATTGTACTAGGGCCTTGCGTACATGTACTGCAAGATGGTAGTTCTGCTTAAGTGAGCTGTCTTATTGTTAGCAGTCTAGCCCTATTGAATATCATTGACTTAAATAAATCTTCAATAAATCTTATTATTTGTTGAAAAAATAGTTTTAATAAAATTACAGTTCTATGTTAACATGCAGAAATTTATAAAAATGTCCAAGCTGTACATATTATATGCTATATAAATGCATGTATAGCACTTTTAGATTTTTATAGTTCACTACAGATTTTCTGTGTGTTATTCACATGAATCATATTTCCTTTCATCTATATCTTCTCAGATTTGATAATCCTGTATTTCAGCTTTGTGATGTGGAAATATTTTTCCTTGCAATATTAAGTTAGTAGCCATGTCATAATATGTGACTCCATGTTATCCAACTGATCTTAAAAATGAAAATGTGTATGAGCAAGAAAGAAAAACACTAATATCAATACCATAAAATGTTTAAAATTGTTCAGAATTCACAATAAGTCATGGTGTAATATAAAACAGGTTGAACCCTTTCTGCCTAATTCACAGAACTCGAGAAAGTGTTGGTACAAATGTATTTTGACCAATGGCTGCTATTTTCTTTATCTCAATGGAGAAAACCTTATTATCTTTATTTTGTTTCTCCTGTGATATTCTTTGCTGAAGCAAGACATAGTCACTGTAAGGGATCTTACATTTAGATGGAACAGCAACATTGACATTTTGGATGAGTCTATGGTAAAAGTTTTCTCAGACAAAAAATTTGCCAAACTTTCTTCATGATCAAAACACAATATCCAGAGCAAAAATGGACTTTGTTTTTTGTAGTTAATTTTAGATACAGTCTTTGGGTTTTAGTCTTTTTAGACATCAATTACTTTGTCTCAATCATTCATGGAATTTTATGAAACATGGATTGAATCTTCTTCATGATCAAAAGACAGTCATAACAGTATCTAGAGCAAAATTTTGAAAATATTATTTTTCCTTTTTCCATATTATAATGATGGATGGAATTTATTTTTTTGCAGTAAACATTTACATTCAGTCTGGGTTCAATTTTTTAGACGTCAATAACTTTTTTGGTCAAACTTTCATGGAATTGTTATGAAACTTGGAGTCTTCACTCTTGGACAGAAAGTTCCCTTTCACAAAAAATCTACATCTGAACTCTGAAGTAATAGTTTGAAATAAAGTTTCTATTTTACTGATAAATTGCCTTAGTTTTTGCCTATCAACACTCCACTTTTACCGTAGCAATCACAGGCACTATTTTTTTTATCTATTCATACATTAAAAATGCAAAGTTTTAGTTAATTACAAAAATATAGTTCCATTGATAAGTTTTTCCATTGTAATAGTACATGTATGTCATTAGCAAAATATGATATAAATTAAACAGTCAAACCATGTAGATTTTATTATGTTCTGTTTTAGTATGCACAATTTTGTTTACCAAATAGGTAAGACCAATTTCTAACGAATTTATTTTACACCATGGCTTTTATCTAAAAGGCTTTCAGTCTTTCTTAAGATTCACAGCATCTCACTTCATGTGTATTCTTTTAAGTTCTAATAACTCCTGTCATAATTTTGAATATGTTTACTTGCACATTTAAATGCTTAAGATAGCTTAAAATTGCTGCTTTCATAGATTTTTGTGTTTTTGTCGAGTCTGTGACATTCATGTCGCAGTAGCGAAATTTAAACAGAAGCTTGTATGACCAAAATACAGTATCCAGAGCAAAATTTTGAAAATATTTATTTTCAATTTTTCGTATTTTACTGATAAATGGACTTAGTTTTTTTTTACAGTTAACATTCAGATTCAGTCTGAGGTTAAAGTTTTTCAGTCATCAATAACTTGGTTAAACCTTCATGGAATTTTATGAAATTTGGACAGAAGCTTGTTTATGACCAAAAGACAGTATCCAGATCAAAATTTTCAAAATATGCATTTTCATTTTTAAGTAATTAACTGATAAATGGACTTTTTTTACAGTTAACAAGTAGATACAGGTTTAAGTTTGTTACACATCAATTACTTTGTCAAACCTTCATAGAAGTTTATGGAACTTTGGCAGAAGCTTTTTTATGATATAAAGAGATAATGTCTGAAGCAAATTTTTGAAAATATATTTTTTTCATTTTCAGTATTTTTCTGTTATATGGACTTTTTTTTTACAGTTAAGATTTACAGATAGTCGGGATTAAATATTTTTGACATGATAAATTTGTAAACCTTCATGCATTGTTCTGAAACTTGGACAGAAGCTTATTTACAAGGCCATGAAATAGCATCTAAAGAAAAAGTTTTTAATTCTGAATTTTGCTGATAAATGGACTCACTTTTTAAGTCAACATTACACTTTTACACTGACAGCAGCAATTGCAGGCGAGACACACAGTTCCGCAGAACCCTTACAAAGATTTTTAATTTTTACCAAATAGTGAACAATGAATTTAAATGACATTCCTTTCCCAAAAATATTTTTCAGAAGATAAGCTATGTTTTTTCGCTCTGTTACAAACTAGTTCACTTTGTACTGGATGCCCTTTGAGGCAAAATTTTATAAAACATACTTTAAATTTGCAATGATATATCAAAACTGTTTTCAACAGCACTGTGTTACTATGTAACATTTTGATTTTTATATGGATGAGTTTTCTAGCATGGCTTTTGGATCTTTAATTTCTTTGAACTTTACACTTGGCTTCGTCAAGTTTTTCAGTTTGACTATTTCGTGAAACTAATACGGAGATAAATAACTATGTAAATATAAGGAGATGTGGTATGATTACCAATGAGACAACTATCCACCAGAGTCCAAATGACGTAGATGTAAGCAGCAGTAGGTCACGATATACCTTTTTTTGTGAAAACATACATTTTACAAGTCATTAATAACAATAAATATAACATGGATTTTTGGTTAACCAATGCAGAAAGAGTTTTCAAGTTGAGGTTAATTTTAACAGGACTGAAGTATAATGTTAATCATGTTAATTATTTATAGTTTTTTACCTGAATAGAATATATTTACCTAGAAATACAATTGTATTAATAACCATCTATTGATGATGATTGTGTTGTAATGTTGAAAAAAAATTTGCTAAATCATATGCTGTAAGCCCAACTGAATTTAAATTGGGTATTTGTAATACAATCTATGATTACCATTGATTTTTAAAACAAACTAGATAAAATTCATGTAAATTATTTCCATGTTCCCTGAGGGTATAGAATTGTTGTTTTCATACTACAAGAATAAAGGATGTTGAAAACGCAGGTTAGCAATTATTTATTTAACATTTTGAGAAGCTTGAGTTGGCCCACAATTGCTACATGTGCTATAACTGATGAGCATGCAACAAAGTTAATACATTCTATGAATGCTTCTCTAAATCTCAGCAGTTTGATTGGCAGGTTTGCAATCTTGTGGCTTAATTGTGTCACTCTTACTTTGCTTTTTGTGTATTTTGCTGTTTTGTGTACCTATTTTGTGTCATTGGTGAATACCCCATATCCTTTCTTTTCTATTAATGAATTCTTCAGGAACAAATGATGCTCAATATCTGGGACAGCACATACTTCTAATACCGAATTTTGATGCCACATCAAGAGTGCATAAATTTTCAAACAATATTAATGAAGAACATGTGTTCAATTTTCAAAATTATTTTCCATGATTAGAATGACATGATGTAATTAATTGGTTTTATTACATTTTTATGTTGTTTCTGAGGTTTGCAAAAGCATCTAACAAACTATTTTTTTCAGAAGGAAGCACTTTAAAATGTTTAAATATGCCAAAGAAACTGCTACAAAAACATTTTTATTATATGATCTACACCAATTAAAGAGGGATGTATGATTGTACAAATGTATACTGTTATATATAATCATGCATGTCTTTCTATAACTCAAGTAAGTGATCCACATTTTTACAAGATGGTCATTTCTTTTTTTTTGCGTTCTTATTCAAATGATTTACAGACTTTCAGACAAGTCTTAATAGAGAAATGGGACATTCATCTTAAAAAAATATGCAATTTGTCACATGTCTAGTGATAAATCATGTTTGCTTAGACAGATCACATGAACATTTTTGACAATGTCAAAATTAATAAAGAAAACTCCCTTTTAATTTTAAAGATTTTTGGAATACTAGAGTTATGGGACTTTAATTGTAAAATAACAGTTTTCATTTGTATCATAATTACTCGAGTATGCTTTATGAATATTCATCATTGGAAGTTTTAACAAAAATAAAGGTTTCAGTAAGACAAGACTATTTTTCAAGTTTGATGGTTTTTGTCGAGCCTGCGACTTTTGTCGCAAAAGCAAGACATAGCGATCCTACATTCCTTCGTCGTTGGCGGCGTCCACAAATATTCACTCTGTGGTTAAAGTTTTTCAAATTTTAATAACTTTCTTAAACTATCCTGCATTTCAACCAAACTTGGACAGAAGCTTGTTTATGATCATAAGATAGTATCCAGAAGTAAATTTTATAAAAAAAAAAATCCTGTTTATCCGTATTTTACTCATAAATGGACTTAGTTTTTCTGCCAGTTAATATTACATTCACTCTGTGGTTAAAGTTTTTATACGACCGCAAAAAAATTTTTGGGATCATATAATGGTATGATGTCGTCGTCGGCCGAGGACACATTGGTTTCCGGACAATAACTTTAGTTTAAGTGAATGGATCTCTATGAAATTTTTAAAGAAGGTTCAATACCTCAAAAGGAAGGTTGGGAATGATTTTAGGGATGATGGTCCCAACCGTTTAGGAATTAGGGGCCCAAAAAGGGGCCCAAAACAAGCATTTTTCTAGTTTCAGGATAATAACTTGTGTATAAGTATTTCGATTGCTCTGAAATTGTACCACAATGTTTAATACCACAAGTAGAAGGTTGGGATTCATTTTAGGGGTTAAGGGGTCAACAGTTTAGGAATTTGGGGCCAAAAAGGGGCCAAAAAGAAGCATTTTTCTAGTTTCCAGACAATAACTTGTGTGTAAGTGTATGGATCTCTCTGAAATTGTACTACAAGGTTCCATACTACAAAGGAAAGGCTGGGATTGAGTTTTGGGGTTATTGCTCCAAGGGAGGTTTCAAAAAGTTGGGGGGGATTTTTTCCCAATTTTTTTAAGGGATTCATATTTTTTTTTCAAAATTTTTAAAATTTCTAATTTTTGAAAATTTTCAAGTAGAAATCTTCAGTTGCACAGTATTGCGCAATGGATTTATAAGATCTTTGACCACATTTATTTTGTGTCAGAAACCTATATTATGTCAAAAATTTGATCACAATCCAAATTCAGACAGTATCAAGCTTGAATATTGTGTCCAAATTTGCCCCAACTGTTCAGGGTTCGACCTCTGCGGTCGTATCAGGCTGCGCTCAGCGAAGCATTTTATTCAAATTTTAATAACTTTCTTAAACTATCCTAGATTTGTACCAAACTGGGACAGAAGCTTGTTTATAATCATAAGATGGTATCAAGAAGAAAATTTTCTAAAAAAAAATCCTGTTTATCCGTATTTTACTCATATATGGACTTAGTTTTTCTGCCAGTTAACATAACATTCACTCTGTGGTTGAAGTTTTTCAATTTCTTAAACTATCCTGGATTTGTACCAAACTTGGACAGAAGCTTGTTTATGATCAAAAGCTAGTATCTACAGGGAAATTTGGTAAAAATTTATTTCCTGTTTTTCCATATATTAATTATAAATGGACTTAGTTTTATTCCAGTTAACATTACGTACAGTCTGCAGTTAAAGTTTTTAAAACATTTATTAGATTCATAAACCTTCTTGGATTTCTACCAAACTTGAACAGAACTTCTTACAATCAAAAGATAGTATCTAGAGGAAAATTTTAAATAATTTTTTCCCCATTTTTGTTGAGCCTGCGACTAACAGCAAAAGTTGGCGAGACACTGGGTTCCGCGGAACCCTAACAAATTTTTAGATTGGTCTTTACAGAGTTGTAGAACTTTAATCACCAAATAGGAGTCAATATTTCTAATGTCTATATTTATCTCATTTTGATGGTCACATTTAATTATTTCAATTTAGAACTATTGTAAATTAAGAAATTATTGTGAGGTTTTTGTTAATGCAAATAATGTGACAACTTGAGTATCGCATTAATAAAAACTCACATACTGATATCAAATATTTGTATGTAGCCTTTCATAAAATCGCAATAACAAATGCATGCAATAGTTTCTGAATTTATAGAAATGAAAGTAAATGCCCTTTATTAAGTCTCCCATTCAACAAAGGGATACATTATGTTTGAGAAGTGTTTCATATAAATTGGTTCTTCTGCTCCTTGAACAACCTTTTCCGTGCTATTACTTTTTTTTATCTTTTGACACTGGCTTGTGATATTTGGCATGAAGGTGTTAAGTCTTGAATGAAAATATGAAGAGTTATGTAAAACAATGCACACATCTACTGATGGGACTACAGGAATGTTTTTAAAAGTTTACATAGACATGACAATGAATGGAATCAAAAGTTTTTATTTTTTGTTTTTTTAGGTCACAAATGTAGAGGTTTATAGAGATTCTCACATTCTATTATTACGTACATTAAATTTGGACTGGTCATTTTTCTGATCCAGACATGACAATTCAGACCAACCCAAACATCATCGGACCGCAGGTCATGACCTGTAAAAATCTTGAAGGTCCGCCACCATCCTTTGAACTACAGGACCTCCTGCCCTGTACGTTTTTTGCAGCATGCAGTATCTCCCAAGATCAATGAAAAACAATTGTCCTTATATTAATTAGGATCGCAGAAATACCCTAGTGATATTTATAGATACAGTGTATATATGGGCAACACAAAATTTAACCCAATCAGAATGCAATAATATAAAAAGCAGCCAATGAAATCACGCTTCCATTGACACGCGGAAAGATTTTCTTGTCAACTATTTTATGCATTCCCTAAAAAATGGCATTTCTAATGTGACTTCTTTTTTTAAAAACATATAAGACGATTTTAAGGCTCACTGGCTTGTCCCCTACTGTCTGAACCCTTTCAATTTGAAGATTTTGTATCTCGATTGTCATGTCCATTGCGTCAGTTTCCAGTATTTCTTTTTTCCCCCAGTTCATTAGGCATGCGCCGGAAACACATGTTGTAAACAATAACATGAGTTTCTTCTGATTTTATGATGGGGCCGTGCCTGGTCAAAAACGGAAGGCCGATGATCAAAGTACAGCACGCCGAAAAAAAAGTTGAGACATGGAAAGCATACTAAGAAAAGCGTGGTGTCAGGAAATTTTGTGACAAATGGAGAGAAGGTAGAGACTGGTTGACCTTCAACAACAAAAGTGAAACTGGCATGACTTGCTCATATTGCATTTAAATAAACTCTTAAAAAATAAAGTTTTATTCATTGTGAATAAACATGCAAAAGTGTAGTACGAGATAGTAGTTTTTGGTTACTTCATTTATCATAGTCAAAGCACTCAGAATGCAGGATTTTGCATCTAATTTTTATAAATGTTTCTTGGGGGGCATGCCCCCAAACCCCCCTAGCAAGTTCACAGGGCTTTGCGCTGCTCACCGGTGATAATAAGTAGGTCCTGTAACAGCAGTGAAGGTCCAATAAAAAATATTTGTTACTGGACCTCCTGACCTGTTAAAACAATTAAAGTTTGGCTGGGTCTGCTGAATTTGCAATGATTTTGAAAATAATATATTTCAATTTTCCCTGTTTTGATAGATATTTGGATATTGTAGCCACTTTTAAAAACTTTTATTTAGTATGATTTAAAGCTTTGCATAACTTCATCTGATTTTATATGATTTTTTAAAACAATTATATTTTATTCAATGTATAACTTGACCAGTATTTTTTTTACCTGAATTTGGGTTTACACTGATATTAAACTTAATATTTTCATCACATCTTAATAAATCTTAAATAACATAAACAAGATAGTCTATTTATGACCAGGATGGTTCCTGAACAATTTCTTTTAGTTTAGTTGACTGATCATCCTGAAATTTATACACAGTGACCTTTGTCATAATAGGAATGTTTGAGTATCAGTTTGGGAATATAATCTGATTCCTTTAAACACAAAAGAACCATGGGCTAAAGATGATGTTTGCACTTATTTTGATAGGGAATTCTTACATTTTAACATGATTTTATTATTCCTTAATAATTAAACTTTTATTTATACTTTATCTATGGATTTGAGATGGCTTTTTATACTTTGTTGGTAAAACTGAATAATCTTTTAAGTAGCCAAATCCAGAAGTTTTAATATCTTTGAATTTGTAGTGTGATTGTTCTTAAGATACTTATTAAAACTTTCTGCTGTATGCTTCATCATGCTCATAGTAAACCTAAACAGCATGCATTCTCATAAACAAAAGAGGTAACATAGGGTATGACTGAGACCAGTTTACACAACAGAATTTTTTTCAGCTTATTACCAAAGGCAGATTTAGGGGGCCAGGGATGGAGCTTCATATACGATAAATGCTTAGTATCACTCCAAATGTTGGCTTGCCAGGGGCCCCGCTTTTTTAAAATCTTGGATCTGCACCTGATTACTGTTTCCAACATGGCTTTGTCTAGCATTAAACTGTAATCTAACTTGCATTCAGTATTCTTGTTGTCAACACAGGTTCATGACAGTCCTTTAGTATTTATTTTAAGTAATGATAATAAGGGACCTAGTATCTAGACACTATTGAGGGACCTAGTATCTCTAGACACTATAGAGGGACCTATAGTATCTAGACTATTGAAGGACCTAGTATCTCTAGACACTATTGAGGGACCTATCTCTAGACACTATAGAAGGACCTATAGTATCTAGAAACTATTGAGGGAATTAGTATCTCTAGACACTATAGAGGGACCTATAGTATCTAGACACTATTGAAGAACCTAGTATCTCTAGACACTATTGAGGGGCCTAGTATTTAAATGCTATTGAGGGACCTAGTATCTCTAAACACTATTGAGGGACCTAGTATCTCTAAACACTATTGAGGGACCTAGTATCTCTAAACACTATTGAAGGACTAGCATTGAAGGACCTAGTCAGTCAGAGTTATGTAGAGATTGATTGTCTAGACAGCAGTATTTCAGCCTGAGCAAGATTTAATAGTCAATTAAAATGATTAGGTGAGACACTATTGAGGGGCCCAGTATTTAAACACTATTGAGGGACCTAGTATCTGTAAACACTATTAAGGGACCTAGTATCTCTAAACACTATTAAGGGACCTAGTATCTGTAAACACTATTAAGGGACCTAGTATCTGTAAACACTATTAAGGGACCTAGTATCTCTAAACACTATTTAGGGACCTAGTACAATGTATCTGTAAACACTATTGAGGGACCTAGTATCTGTAAACACTATTAAGGGACCTAATATCTCTAAACACTATTAAGGGACCTAGTATCTCTAAACACTATTAAGGGACCTAGTATCTAGACACTATTGAGGGACCTAGTATCTCTAAACACTATTAAGGGACCTAGTATCTAGACACTATTAAGGGACCTAGTATCTCTAAACACTATTAAGGGACCTAGTATCTCTAAACACTATTAAGGGACCTAGTATCTAAACACTATTGAAGGACCTAGTATCTCTAAACACTATTAAGGGACCTAGTATCTCTAAACACTATTAAGGGACCTAGTATCTAGACACTGTAGTCAGTCAGAGTTATGTAGAGATTGATTGTCTTAAGCAGGAAGTAGCAGTATTTCAGCCTCCTGCAGCAAGATTTAATAGTCAATTAAAATGATTAGGTGAGATTAAGTATTTGTCAAGCAAACATTGTAGTACAATATTGACAATCAGATCTGGGCTTCCTGTTTTACTATGTTTATCAAATTAACTACTTTGACTTATTGAAATCCAATAGACCTACACATATTTTTGTTAAGAATTAGATATTTATTTGGAGTAAATATTCTTTTACAGAAATATTTTGTTAATCAAGTAGCCTAATTAAATGTCAATAATTATACTAACTGTACGTGTGCCCTAGCAACAGCATTGTACAATTTAGATTCCAATGATATTGAATATTTTATAAGAGTTGGATTGAAGTAATATATATTGATTTTACATGGGAGAAAATACTTTCATGGGTAAAACAGTTTCACTTAATGCGAAAAAAATGTGTTTTTATTGATATCATAGGCACTAGTTAAGAGAGAAGTTGATCAAGCAGTCCAGCTTTGTTGTATAGATCAGTGAATTCTAATATAGCTTGATACCATCTTCTGATTAGTGATGGTGTCGTAGATTCCTTTGACATTTGTTGATGGATATTGGTAAAATCTGTTAAAAAATCCATTTAACAAATTCATGGTTTTTTCAGAACTCTCATTTAAATTTGATACATTGTTTGAAATATATATCTTACAATCTTCATATAGATTAATTAAAGATTATATGCATTCAGGTATTTTAAAAGATTATACAATCATGTTATTCAGAAGCCAATGTCCTGGAATTTAAAGTTCAAATTATTTGTATAGTGATAGTTTATTAGTCCCCTACCGACGGAGAATGGGACTTTCGGTTTGCACTCCGTCTGTCGATCTATCCATCCGTCACTCAGTCGGGCAAATCAGTTTTCAACACTTTTTTTCTTCGTGCTTGAAGATATTGATTTGATCTTTGGTGTATTGTTTTATCATGACAAGTTACAGATCAAGTTCAAATTTTGTTCCAGTCTGACGATTTTGTGCAGAGTTGTGGTCCTTGAACTTAGAAAATTCACTCAAATAATCTGTTTTCCTCACTTCTTTTCGTCATGCTTGTAGATATTGATTTTATAACTGGTATATAGTTTTATCATGACAAGTTACAGATTAAGTTTCCATTTTTGTTCCTGTCTGATGATTTTGTGCAAAGTTATGGTCCGTGGACTTAGAAAATTCACTCAAATAATCAATTTTCCACATTTTTTTTGTCATGCTTGAAGATGTTGACTTGATATTTGTTATATTGTTTACACCATGACAAGTTATAGATCAAGTTAGCATTTTGTTCCAGTACAGTGAATTTTTAACCGGTAGGGGACTATGTATTGCCATGCAATACTCACAGAATGCTTGTTGAAACAATATTTAATTGAATAGTTATCCCCTACAACCAAAAACAACCCCTTCTCAAAAAACAACAACTAACAAACAAATAAACAAACTTACCCCTCCTTTCCAAAAAAAAAAAAAAAAAAGATAGATTCCAAAAATTCATTTAATAAAAACATTTTATCCGGATGAATCCTGTTTGTAACCAACAGAAATTGAAAGATTTTACTCAATTGTATTTGTGGAGATGATTTTTAAACTATTTTATATCACACATATCTACCTTAAAAAGTGCATAAATAGTTCAAACATTGATGGCTGTCAGAAGGATAGTCAGTTTTCATACTGTACACGATAGCAGTAAGGAACATGGTAAAGTTATCATTATAGTGACAAATAAAAGCCATCACCAATAGGGAAATATAGACTCGACAAAGTGTGAAAAATTAATTTAAAAAGTGTACAATATTGTTAGTGATGTTTTGTTTCTTATACATACTGGAGTTGAAGGAAGTACGATTGTTCACAGATTAATTATTTTCAATATAAATACCGTAGCAACTGTGCACTAAGTTTACCCTTCCAAACTTCTGTTTGTAGTTCCCTAATGAATTTTACAGAATGGCTTCCCAGGAAAATTATAAAGAATATATATATATATTCCAATCTTGTGTAAGATGTCACAGCATTATTAAACAATTGTCCTACATGTTTGTCCTAGGTGGTAGTGTTCATGATGCACACACATGTTTATGTGATGCTAAAGACAAAAAAAAAAGGGTAAAAAAATCCTTAATTTACATTAGTTCTTTTGTGTTTCCCTTCAGACTATCAGCACTGTCTTGGAAGAGTTTGATAAAAAGTGCTGATCAACATTTTTATACGACCGCAAAAAAATTTTGCGGTCGTATATTGGTATGACGTTGGCGTCGTCGTCGTCACATTGGTTTTCGCACTCTAACTTTAGTTTAAGTGAATGGATCTCTATGAAATTTTACCATAAGGTTCAATACCACAAAAGGAAGGTTGGGATTGATTTTGGGGGTTATGGTACCAACAGTTAAGGAATTAGGGGCCAAAAAGGGGCCAATAATAAGCATTTTTGTAACTTCCAGACATAACTTGTCTGTTAGTGTATGGATCTCTCTGATATTGTACTACAAGAATCCATATCACAAAGGGAATGCTGGGATTGATTTTGGGGGTAATTACTTCCAAATTTTAGGAATTAGGGGCCAAAAAGGGGCAAAAAACAAGCATTTTTCTAGTTTCAGGACAATAACTTGTGTGAAAGTGTATGGATCTTTCTGAAATTGTACTACAAGGTTCCATATCACAACGGGAAAGCTGGAATTGAGTTTGGGGGTAATTGCCCAAAACGTTTAGGAATAAGGGGCCAAAAATAAGCATTTTCTAGTTTCCAGACAATAACTTGTGTTCAAGTGTATGGATCTCTGAAATTGTACTGCAAGGTACCATACCACAAAGGAAGGCTGGGATCGATGATGGGGTAATTGTCTCAATATTTTAGGAATTAGGGGCCAAAAGGGCAAAAACAAGCATTTTTCTAGTTTCAGGACAATAACTTGTGTGTAAGTGTATAGATCTTTCTGAAATTGTACTACAAGTTTCCATATCACAAAGGAAAGCTGGGTTTGAGTTTGGGGTAATTGCCCTAAACGTTTAGGAATTTGGGGCCAAAAAAAACATATTTTTCTAGTTTCCAGACAATAACTTGTGTTCAAGTGTATGGATCTCTCTGAAATTGTACTGCAAGGTACCATACCACAAAGGGAAGGCTGGGATTGAGTTTGGGAGTGATGTATCATAAGGGGTTCAAAAATTGGGGGATTTTTTTCTTTTAAAATTTTCCATTTTAAGTTGGTTATTTCTGATTTATATTTTAAAGCAAATAATAATGATATGGTAGGAGATACACACCAAACAGGATGTGTAAATTATTATATAATAAGTATTGTGCAATAGCAAGAAATTGTCAATTGCACAGTATTGCACAATAGCAAGAAATCTTCAATTGCACAGTATTGCGGAATAGCAAGAAATATCCAATAGCACAATATTGCGCAATAGCAAGAAATTGTCAATTGTACAGTATTGCGCAATAGCTAGAAATATTCAATTGCACAGTATTGTGCAAAAGAAGATACTTCGTATAAATTGCTTATTTCTTGACCAATTTCAATGGGGTTTTATTCTTGAATTCTTGGGGTTCTTTAATATGCTGAATCTAACCGTGTATTAAGTTTTTAAATTGGTCCACATTGAGGTCCATAGGGTCCAAAATTAAACTTTGTTTGATTTCAGCAAAAATTGAATTATTGGGGTTCTTTGATATGCCGAATCTAACCGTGTATTTAGATTCTTAATTTTTGGTTCCATTTTCAAATTGGTCTACATTAAGGTCCAAAGGGTCCAAAATTAAACTTAGTTTGATTTTAACAAAAATTGAATTCTTAGGGATCTTTGATAAGCTGAATCTAAACATGTCTTTAGATTTTTGATTATGGGCCCAGTTTTCAAGTTGGTCCAAATCAGGGTCCAAAATTAAACTTTGTTTGATTTCAACAAAAATTGAATATATGGGGTTCTTTGATATGCTGAATCTAACCATGTATTTAGATTTTTGATTTTTGGGCCCCGTTATCAACTTTGTCCACATTGAGGTCAAAAGGGTCCAAAATTAAACTTTGTTTGATTTTATCAAAAATTGAATTCTTGGGGTTCTTTGATATGCTGAATCTAACATTGTATTTAGATTTTGGATATTGGACCATAATAGGTGAGTGTCCAATTTAAAATTTTTAAGTTCTTAGACCACATTCATTCTGTGTCAGAAACCTATGCTGTGTCAAATATTTAATCACAATCCAAATTCAGAGCTGTATCAAGCTTGAATGTTGTGTCCATACTAGCCCCAACTGTTCAGGGTTCGACCTCTGCGGTCGTATCAAGCTGCGCCCTGCGGAGCATTTTATTTACAGGAGTTATGCTAAATGAAATATAAATTATATGGAAAATTACATTGTATTAAAGCAATATCAAGTAGACATTTTTTGTAGGATATTTATAAAAATTTTTAAACAAACAAAAATGATGGAGTTATTGCCATTGGTCAGGTAAAATATTTGCATCAGTGGGGGACATTGGAAAGTTTGTCTTTTTTTTATCTCGCCTTGAGTCAAAAAGCGAGACATAGGTATGCTGTTTTCGGCGGCATACCGCATCAACAACAATGTATTAGTTTATGATTAGGTCTAGTTTATGGTGAACCACTAGTGGTAGGTCAATGATATTTGGTATGCAGTTGTATTAGCATTAGCACATCTCATTTCCATGGAGAATATTTGGCCCAGCCCCCCTCAGTCATGGTCTGTTGACTTTGAAACTTTTGCTTAGTTTACAATTAATCAGTTTAAGATGAACCGCTAATGTTAAGTAAATGATATTTGGTATGCAAATTTATTGGCATTTGCAAGTCTCATTTCCATGGAGATTATATAGCCCTCAACCCCTCATCATGGTTTATCGACTTTGAAACTTTTACATAGTTTACAAGTTAAGTAGATATAGGAAGATGTGGTATGAGTGCCAATGAGACAACTCTCCATCCAAGTAACAATTAATAAAAGTAAACCATTTTAGGTCAAGGTACGGCCTTCAACACGGAGCATTGGCTCAAGGGAACGACTTATGATAAGTCAATGGTATTTGGTATGCTGTTGTATTAACATTGGCACATTTCATTTCCATGGAGAATGTTTAGCCATAAACCTTCAGTCATAGTTCATTGACTTTGAATATTTGCATAACTTACATGTTAAAGTATTGCTATTTTAATTTCAACATTTGCATTATCAAAATTACAAAAAGGCGAGACATATCACTTTGTTAACAGTTTATATTATCTTAACTTAAAGCTTGACATAGAATAGACTGATGTTAATTGTTGAAGACTGTATATATATTGTCCTCTTAGGTGTCTTTTGGTTTTCTGTGTCTATTGTTTGCTGTTTTTTCGTGTATACACTAGCTAAGTTATTGGAAGTAATAGCTTTCTAGCTCTCATTACTTGAGCCATAAAGCTGGATCTGAATAATCTATCACAGGAATCTAGAGATAGTTTCTGGAAACAAGAAATTACCATGTCTGTTGTCATTCTAAAAGCATTTTACTTTACAGTAAGTGTTATTTCACTTTTATTGTTATGTCAAAGCTGTTTAGTATTGGTGTCAATATCAACAATTGTGTAATGTCACACTGACCTGAAATAGCCTGCAATAATGTGACCTTTATAAACAATCATCAATCATGTGACCTTAAACAATCATCAATCATGTACTGTCATATTTTTTCTCCTTTTCATTTTCCTCATCAGACATGTTTTAAGACTGAAAAAGAAATCTTAACAAAGAATTATTTAAATCTGGAATAATTTTGAATTCTGAAAAATTGGTTAAAAATGTATGATGAAAACTAAGCCAATTTAGTTAGTTAGTTCATACTGAAATATCAGTAAAAGTAAAATTAGCCTTAGCCATGTGCAAATGGCTAACCTTCTTTAGATTGGTTAGCTTTTATCATACATTTCTTATCAAATTTCCAGAATTCAAAATTATTCCAGATTCAAATAATTCCTTGTTTCTTTGTTGTGATATGTAGAGTTTGCAATTTCTAAGTCATTAAAATCATTGAGTAAATCATGATATATGTTGATTAATAATTAGGTAAATGTAATCAAGTTAAAAGAGTTAATTTCATAAAGAAAGTATAGATTAGGTTTTAATGAGTCTGGGATTTAGAGTATACTCTTTTGAAAATAAATAGGATTCACTAGTATATAGATACAAATATATACAATATATGTAAATGTATGCCTGGTGTATATTTTGTGGCATTGGCAAGGGGTTTATAGGTTGAGTAAGAATATTAATAGAGTTTTATGATCTCTTATACTGTGTTAATGGAATTGGATTGTGTGCTTTTAGCAGATTGATATGTACTTAGTGTTAGAATACAGGAATTCCTATACAGAATGGACATGACATTAAATTCCAGGTTTGACATGAGGTTAAAAGATGTCTTTTTTGGGCATTTTGTTATGGAGTGGAAATCAAATTTTATGTAAATTCTGCATGCCTCCATTTATTTTTCAAATACAAGGACTTTTCCTGATTACAGCTAGTGTTTATAGAGTGATATGAACAGGGCTTCTCATGATCCACACAAGGGCAACATTTGGAGTGGGACTTGTAAAATGTCTATGTAGACAGCAGTAACCATATATGTAGCTCCATAAGGGCCCCCTCTCCCTAGATCTGCCTCTGTGTTACATGTTACAGCCATGTGTTGTCTGTATGTCTATTTTCACCTGATATTTTTGTGAATTCCCGTTATCCCATTATATTGTCTCGCCTTGAAGGAGTCAAAAAGCGAGACATAGGTATGCTGTTTCCATTTCCATGGAGATTATCTTGTCCAGAGACTGAAACTTTTACATGTATTAGTTTGTGATTAGGTCAGTTTATGGGGAACCACTAGTGGTAGGTCAATAATATTTGGTATGCAGTTGTATTAGCATTGGCACATCTTATTTCCATGGAGATTGTTTGATCCCATACATTCAGTCATGGTTCATTCACTGAATATTTTGCATAACTTACATGGTAAAGTATTGCTATTTTAATTTCAACATTTGCATTTTACTATCAAAATAACAAAAAGGCGAGGCATATCTTATGTGTATATATATACAGTAAGTGGATATCAGTTATAAACTGTGAAAATAAAATGTGTTTATATTTCAATTGTCTTACACTGTAACTGTGAATAAAGTATTATACACATATCATATTTAATCAATTGTTGACAAACAATGGTGTCATTCAAGTCAACATGACAATATTGTTAATACATTGTAAGCTTAAATTATGTTTCATGTTTTCTATTTTGACTTGTTTACATTTTGCTTAATCTGGGCGTTGTATGGACCACTATACAATTTCGGATTTTTTTAATGTAAAAGACCTGACCTGTAGTCGTTGACATTTTTGTCCATAGATCTTTGGTCAATTGGTGAATAGTTATCTCATTTGCAATCATACCACATCTCCTTATTTTTATCACTGCTAACTTACATGAAAGAAATTGTTTGAATGGAAAAAGTACACTGGCTCTTAGCTTTATATAGAGATAATATAGCACAGAGGTCTAACTGATGCAGCGAGTGTCACCCTCTGTAGACAATTATCGTCACACTGTTCCCTATTAAAGCACTCAATCAGGATTTATCTTTGAGAAACAACTTGAACAATTTCAACACAATTTAGTTTTGGAGAAATTAAAGGCAAATTGATGTGGCTTAATGATGGAAAGGCATAAAGCACGATCAATATACTTATAACATGTGATATTAGTCGTGGTTACAGTTACAGTACGGATTTATTGGTATAAACATCTGATCTAAGTCTATTCTTTCAACAAAAGATTTAAATTGTAGAATATTTTCCTTTTTTTCAGTGTGTATAAAAATATTTAATCTGATTGATTGATCATTACAAAGCTTGCAGGATTCAAATGGATGCCTGCTAGCTTGTATTGTATTTAATCCCTCTTTTTCAACAGAATGAAAGGTCAATAAGCACTTGTATAGCTTTAGTTTATAACCTCTGATATATTAGATTGGAAAACTATGTCCTAGAACATTAAAGCACTAAATTGTGATCTAAATGAGTTACATTAATGATAAATGAAATCTATAGTTTCTCCTGTCCTAATACTTGAACATCTTTTTCTTGGATACTCAGTCTCTTAGCAAGTTTGTTTGTATGGTAATTGTACATTGAGGTCTTTTCAGTCATGATAGTAATTTTACTGACTTCAAAGAATACTGTACATTGAGCATCCAGTTGTTTTTTTTTTTAATTTTATTGTATATATTATGTTTCGAAATGATTATTTACATTTGCTCTCAGATATATATGAATTACCTGATTTCTTTATTTTAATACCAAAGATTTATTTCTCCAATAATATGGAAGTTTGTCATGTAAACATTCATAGTTTTCCATTTGATTTGTCAGTTTCTTAGCTTGCCAAATACCTTCATAGTTTCAGTGGATGTTCACCCTTAAGATCTTTCAAGACTAAAATATAGTTTTTATTGATAAGTTATGAGGATAAGAATTAAATTTTAAGCAATTTTGATTGAATGATTGATGTTTGCTTAACTTTCAGTGGCAAATATTTTGATGTTTGCTTAACTTCCAGTGGCAAATATTTCATGCATGTTCAGGACAAGAACAAATTAACAATAAAAACAATTGGTAAGTCCTGTAATAGAGGCCATCTGGGATGAGGGTCAGGGAAATTTGAAGTGACACAGTGCCACTGGAAAATGAAGGTATATTAGATAGGAACAGAAATGTTGACTTGCAATAGGCCACCCACGGACCCCTCAAAGAATTGTTGCAAAGGTTCTTAATGTGCAGAGACCATGGAACTCTCTCTACAAGAAGATTTGAATTTAGCGTCCCCTTTCTGACTGCATGTGGCTGCATACTCATTCATCCAAAACATCAAAACAGATGACCCACTTTAGCATGGGGTTATACTGCCAGTCGGAAGAAGACCAGAGTGTCCATATTTTTATTCCCCTAGTCACCCTTGGGGTTCAAGCAATTTTGATACACATACATATATATGTTAATTGAAAAAGACACAAGAAGATCAATGTTTCAAAGTCAATATTTCTCCTGACAAAATTGGTGGCAAAAATTATCTTGAGAGCATTTCTTACACTCATACCATCAATAATTGATTAATTCCAACATCAAATCTGTAGGCTGACCATTTTTTGATGATCAGTTTGACCATTGATTTATATCCAAAACAAGAAATTTAAAGATTTCAAACAACAAGGTAAATTGATTTAATCTTATATAATTTAAATTATGGGTGATCTTGTGTAATCTTCAATGAGTCAAAAAAAAAAACCAAGGTACCAGTATTAAAAGGTCAGCAGTTGTTCACTGTTACCCAATTGTATGGTTGCTTTTAATTTTTTTTTAGCATAACCTTTTGATATGTAAAATAAGATGTAATTGCTTTTCTGATTTGCTCGTCAACTAAAAATGTACCTTTTTATATTGCCGCCTTAAGGGGATACAGAACACATAAGGGAGTTAATTCTTTAAAATCAGCTGAACATTTTAATCAAACACTATATATCCAATGAAATTATTCCTCTAAATTATAGGGTTCAGATCTCTTTGAAATTTTTATATTTTTGTCAACAGGTCAAAGTGAATATTTTGTCAAAATTTTATGAAAATTAAACAAGCCAAACCTATTTTTGTCAAAGTGTACCCCCTTAATTGAATTGCATGTGTACAGTGCTGATCTTTGGATTAAAGAAGTGCTTGTTATCATACTTTAAAAAGTTTCATTTTAATGTAAGAGTCATTGTTTAATCTGTTGGCTAGTACTAAAGTTATATCCAGCTGAGTAGTGTGTTTTTTGCATGTATGAACTACATGTACATACAAATGGTTTAGAAAAAAGTTGCTTACAGTAAACATAATTTGTATGTGGAGTTGTAATAAACTACCATAATTTACTACTTTCATTGGGTTTTTCCTGATTTTTCAAATGTAATGATACCTTTATACAAAGTTTGATTGAAGTGTTAACTTATATTCTGTTATTATATTGCTTGACTGAAGTATTTCTGATAGGAAGTGTATGTTAGATCAGAAGGACTATAATGGTAGTCTCATCTTGGTAGAATTGCCTGAAAATTACTTTTAAGTATCAGGCTAATTTCCTTTGTAATTAAATCATTGCAAGTTTATTGAAAATTATTCTGTAATACTGTTCAGCCTAGTGTAAATCCAGGGCAATAACTGGAAATAAACTGATCCGAATCAATATTTGATTATATGCTTCTTCATGAATGTTTTCCTACCTCACGACATTGTAACACATGACACTACTAAAGTATATCAAAGGGAGATTGGAGAATAATTACTGTTGCACAAAACTGCATAAAAAGGATTTTCTGTGGTGACACTCAGAATCTATATCAAGCTAACATGTGAATGCCAGTTTAATCAGATTACAACCTTGTTTAATTTAGTTGTCATTTCTAATAGATCTCTTGTGATGTTTTAAGGAATTTAATAATCGTGTGGTCTTTTTCCAGGCAATTAGCTGATAGAAATGGGAAAACAGAGCAGCAAGCTCAAACCAGAAGTACTTCAAGATTTGAAACAAAATACAGAATTTTGTGAAGAAGAACTACAAGAATGGTACAAAGGATTTCTCAAGGACTGTCCAAATGGTCATTTATCTGTTGAGGAATTCAAGAAAATCTATGGCAATTTTTTTCCATATGGTGATGCATCCAAATTTGCGGAACATGTGTTTCGAACTTTTGATACAAACGGTGATGGTACAATAGACTTCCGAGAATTTATCTGTGCTTTAAGTGTAACATCTCGGGGAAAACTTGAACAAAAGTTGAAATGGGCCTTTAGCATGTATGATTTAGATGGAAATGGATATATATCACGCCAAGAAATGCTAGAAATAGTAACTGTAAGTACATTCATCAGTTAGTTGATGGAGTTTTTACACTGACCTTCAACTATATTGTATATACATTTTACCAGAAGAGTCCATTTCTTTAAACATTTACACCCAACATTAAACTATAAACCATACATTATACCAGTGTAATCAATGACTGCAGTCATTTACACTGACCTTAAAAGATATTATATATATATTTATACTGGCATAACCAGTAGAATGCATTGGTTTTATCATTCATACTGACAGAAACCTATATAAACAATGTACATTGTACCAGCATGACCAGTAAATTACATTGGTTCAGACATTCACACTGACGCAAAGTCGCAAACCTACATACATGGTACCAGCATGAACAGTGAATTACATCGGTTCAGACATTCACACTGACTCAAACCTACATACATGGTACCAGCATGATCAGTAAGTTACATCGGTTCAGACATTCACACTGATGCAAACCTACATACAGGGTACCAGCATGATCAGTAAATTACATCGGTTCATACATTCACTCTGATGCAAACCTACATACATGGTACCAACATGATTAGTAAATAACATTGGTTCAATTATCACACTGACAGAAATCTACATGCACAATATACATTGTACCACCATGACCATTAAATTACATTGGTTCAGACATTCACACTGACAGAATCTTATTTACAAAGTGTACATTGTACCAGCATGACCAGTAAATTACATTGGTTCAGACATTCACACTGACAGAATCTTATTTACAAAGTGTACATTGTACCAGCATGACCAGTAAATTACATTGGTTCAGACATTCACACTGACAGAATCTTATTTACAAAGTGTACATTGTACCAGCATGACCAGTAAATTACATTGGTTCAGACATTCACACTGACAGAATCTTATTTACACAATGTACATTGTACCAGCATGAACAGTAAATTACATTGGTTCAGACATTCACACTGACAGAATCTTATTTACACAATGTACATTGTACCAGCATGAACAGTAAATTACATTGGCTCACTTTTTAAACTGACTAAAAACAAGAAAAATAACATGGGTTAAATTATGTTACACTGACTTTTTGATTCACAGTCTGAGAAGTCCTAAATAAAAACAAACGTGTAACATTTGTTGTTGTTTTTCATCATCATCATGACATTTGTTGCAAGGTTTTCACTCTTTTTAGATGTAACACATACATGTTAATCTACATTATAGAAATCTTATTTTACCCAATGGTTATTTATCTTTCAAGTTTATGTCAATTGAATTACAAGGAGGTTCACAAATGATTTTATTATCTACATCATATAATGGTTTACCTACATGTTATAAACTATTATTGATTATTATTTTATGATCAGATATATAGGTGATATTATGATATATGTTATAGACCATCTGGTTACATAGTAATAATATATAGATATGTATTATTAATCAATGCATAATCACAGTAATACTATGACATGAATGATATTAAGTTTAGGAAACTATGGTTAGGATGTACGGAGAAACACATTGGAAAACAATGTTGAAACTTCTTGATTGTGTATGCAGAATTTTCCTGTATGAGTTAATATATTCAAAACTTTGCAAATTAGAATGGCATCTTTCTTCTATTGGTCTCATACAATAGTTAAATAAAAGAAAAACCAAGCAGTAAAAATGAAATAAAATTCTGGTCTATAGAAGCAGATAAAAATATGGATTTAGCCAGAAGAGGTTACATAGACATATTTATACTTTTAATATTTAAATTTTTTAAAAATATTTAAATTTGTCCACCATTTATGATTACTTAGAGTCAACAAGTTCCTGTAAAATTTTTTGTCGCAATTTAAAACATTTGAAGTCATAATTAAAAAGGATTGTTTTATGATGCCAGAAGGTTATTCAGAGATAGATCTAGGGTCATTAGGAGCAAATTCAGCTAAATACCCAAAAGTATAAATACATCTATTCTCCAGAGATAGATGTTATTCACATATCTATAGTTTTATTTGATTTCATACCAAATATGAGGAGTCCTTCAGCTTGCCTGACTGCTCATTGTTGATGTTAAGTTTAGGTATTGTTTGAGATGAAGCTTCAATCGCACTGAAAAAAGCAATGTATTATTAATGACTGGTTGTACTATTAGCTTTATTATCTATTATTTGCTTCTATTCAAATGTCGGATATTAAATATTCATGCATATAATATAAAAAATTTCCAATTATAGTCAGTGAATTATTGATAGTTAACATTTAGTTAAAGTATAATGTTTTTCTGCAAAAACCATAAATGTGTCAGAATATTGATTACATTTAGACACAAAATCCCAAAAAAAACTTGAAAACAAAAATATGTTATTTTAGTATGTATGTCCTAAAAATCATTAAAGCAGATATCAAAATTGGTACAAATTGTGACAAACGTCATTAGGTCCTTTGATTGAAATACTGCAGATCTATGCAGGAATATAAGGACATTTGTCATTGATGTTTTCCATTATGGTAGTCCTATTGGTAGACTGTCATTGTTGTTTTCCATTATGGTAGTCCTATTGGTAGACTGTCATCCATTATGGTAGTCCTATTGGTAGACTGTCATCCATTATGGTAATCCTATTGGTAGACTGTCATTGTTGTTTTCCGTTATGGTAGTCCTATTGGTAGACTGTCATTGATGTTTTCCATTATGGTAATCCTATTGGTAGACTGTCATTGATGTTTTCCATTATGGTAGTCCTATTGGTAGACTGTCATCCATTATGGTAGTCCTATTGGTAGACTGTCATCCATTATGGTAATCCTATTGGTAGACTGTCATTGATGTTTTCCATTATGGTAGTCCTATTGGTCGACTGTCATTGTTGTTTTCCATTATGGTAGTCCTATTGGTAGACTGTCATTGTTGTTTTCCATTATGGTAGTCCTATTGGTAGACTGTCATTGTTGTTTTCCATTATGGTAGTCCTATTGGTAGACTGTCATCCATTATGGTAATCCTATTGGTAGACTGTCATTGTTGTTTTCCATTATGGTAGTCCTATTGGTAGACTGTCATTGTTGTTTTCCATTATGGTAGTCCTATTGGTAGACTGTCATCCATTATGGTAATCCTATTGGTAGACTGTCATTGATGTTTTCCATTATGGTAGTCCTATTGGTAGACTGTCATCCATTATGGTAGTCCTATTGGTAGACTGTCATCCATTATGGTAATCCTATTGGTAGACTGTCATTGATGTTTTCCATTATGGTAATCCTATTGGTAGACTGTCATTGATGTTTTCCATTATGGTAGTCCTATTGGTAGACTGTCATTGATGTTTTCCATTATGGTAGTCCTATTGGTAGACTGTCATCCATTATGGTAATCCTATTGGTAGACTGTCATTGATGTTTTCCATTATGGTAGTCCTATTGGTAGACTGTCATCCATTATGGTAGTCCTATTGGTAGACTGTCATCCATTATGGTAATCCTATTGGTAGACTGTCATTGATGTTTTCCATTATGGTAGTCCTATTGGTAGACTGTCATCCATTATGGTAGTCCTATTGGTAGACTGTCATCCATTATGGTAATCCTATTGGTAGACTGTCATTGATGTTTTCCATTATGGTAGTCCTATTGGTAGACTGTCATTGATGTTTTCCATTATGGTAGTCCTATTGGTAGACTGTCATTGTTGTTTTCCATTATGGTAGTCCTATTGGTAGACTGTCATTGTTGTTTTCCATTATGGTAGTCCTATTGGTAGACTGTCATTGATGTTTTCCATTATGGTAATCCTATTGGTAGACTGTCATTGATGTTTTCCATTATGGTAGTCCTATTGGTAGACTGTATTCTTTCACAATTACTTTAAGTATAGTTTAAAGTTCACTGATCCTTTGACATTTTAACACATTGCTGGTCAAACAATTATTGGCTCACACCTTTTCTGGAAAAAAGGACAAGAAAAGACTTAGAGCGACATTTTTTATGCGGTGTTTTGCTCTGAATTCCTTTGAAAAATGCCTGCCTGTATTTTATATTCAGAACTGTGTTAATATCCCTAATGGGCCCCAAAGTGAAGAACACAACAAATTATCTCTCCACCATGATATTGGAGGTGTTGCTATTTTGATGAATGGACCTTGACTGATTCTGTCTCAATTTTCGCATTAAAAAGAACATAGTAAAACTTTCTGAATTTACAGTATAATCTTCCAGAGACCAAAGGACAACTAAAGAAGACTGTACAGTCCTATTATTCTCTATTCATATACTTTCAAAACAGAAATTCAAGATAGATAAAATATTTTTGCTAGAGATTTGTCATGTAAATCTGTTATCAAAAATGTAATTTGGATTTGTGCTCTTCAAAGGACACCTAGAAAATAAAATACTAGCACCTATATATTGTTTACCTGTAATCAATTTCTAGTACAAAACAATTCTGATTAGACCATATCTGCTTTACAAACATATACAGTGAAAACTTGGATTTTGTTATTGATTAGATCTATTGATTTATAATCAGTTCTGCTGGAAATGGCCTCATTCAAAAGTTTTGTGGTCACTCACATGGTCCAAGTGATTAAACTTCAGCTATCTTTTATGTCTTTTACAGTTTAGAATATAGCAAAGTGCTCTCGACCAATGAAATTGTAGGATTTGGTGTTTCTTAATTATGAAGGATGAATGAAATCATGTTCTTAATAAGGGATTATCCTATTGTTTAGGCCTACTTACAGTTCAAAACAAAGAGTTTCTATGAATGAGTTACAACTACCCTGAAGCACATTTATCAGCTTGAAAGACTTTGTGATTGATATTGACTAAAAGTTGAATTTTGAAACAAACAAAAAAAAATCAAAATAAGAAAGATGAAGTTTACTGGTGCAATAACCTTGGTACCATTAACGTTATTATGAGAATACTATTAACTTCAAATTACCCAAAAGATAAACAATATCAAAGCAATGCAAAAAAAGAAAAGAAAAAAAGTTTTAAAATTAAATATTACCTAAATCTTTAGCTTATACTCTTTCAAAAACTCAGATTACTGGATCCACGGTGGTGAGAATAGTAATTTCCAATATTCTGATAAAATTAAAAAAAAAAAAAAAAAGGAATTTAGTTTAACTTTTGAATATATTTAAAACTTTTATAGGCATTGCATTTGTACATTTCCTGATATAATGAAGTCATATTTGATGTAAAGGGCTGGACTAAAATATTGGCTCTAGAATAAAATTTAGTTGTAACTCAAATTTTGATTTATTGATTTGAACTGTGAATAAACAAAAAATAATTACTCGATAAAATATTACATGATTAACATTCATACTCACAATCAAGAAACATTTCTTACCATTTTATATTACTGTGTCATCTAATGTCTAAAATACAATTTATTATATTTTCCAAAATTATAAGAAAGTCCTTACATCACGAAAATTAATCCATAAATGAAATTCCTAAAAAGGAAGTCATGCATTAATTACAAACATTGCACTGACAATGAAACTAATTCTTGAATACAACCAATCAAGAGATCATTTAAGCCTTGAGCACTTTACAATATTCTAAGTTTGTAAGAGAATGATAATCCCTTTCTTCATGATAAGTACTCGCTAACGCTCGTACGAAGAAAGGGATTATCATTCTCTTACATATACAAATTATTCATGGAGGAAATTTGAGTCTATATATGTATATGCATTGTACTTGTTCTGGTTCAAATGTGATATATTTTTGTACATGTAAGTCATGTATGATACAGTATGTTGAGATCCATTTAAATAAGACAAACTGGCTTTGTAACATGATATTTGTCAATGTAGATTGAACAAATCAAAGTTATGACAGGATTGCATGATCAACAAAAAAATCAATTCCAGCTATCTCAGAACAAAGAATTTATAAACAATTAACATATCCCAAAGGAAAAAAATTAAAGAGAATATTTATGTCTGAGGCCAAATATCATTCTAGGAGGCTGGTAAAAAAACAATATTTGCTGTATTTGAAAAATGTGGATGTTTATGTTTAGACACAACCAAGTTTAGCTGATGCTTAACCACATTATATTTGTCATTGCATATGTAGACCGGACAAATTAACTTTAAAAAATCTCATTCACCTGTCTCCAAAAAATAATTATGTGATGGGAAGATGCTATTTTTACTAGTATTTTATTTTTCAGAACGTGGTAAAAAGTATAATTTATTCTTTGTTTTTATCATGATTGACTTTCCACTTAATACAGAAGGACTTCCTAGTTATTTTGCACTGCCCTTTATGGACTATAACCATATGAAAACTGGGGTCAAAATGATTAAGGATGAATTGTAGATCCTTTGCAATGTCTTCATGTCTGACAGACGGTTCACCTGACCTCAACCTCATTTCATGGATCAGGTTTAGTTTTCGTGATGTTTATCTCAGATACTTTAAGCAGTGGGTCAACTTTATGGTGTATGGAATGATAGAAAGGTGCACATATCCATCTAGCAGGTTCAATCTGACCTTGACCTCATTTTTATACGACCGCAAAAAAATTTTGTGGTCGTATATTGGTATGACGTTGGCATCGTCGTCGTCGTCGTCCGAAGACGCATTGGTTTTCGCACTCTAACTTTAGTTTAAGTGAATGGATCTCTATGAAATTTTACCATAAGGTTCAATTTCACAAAAGGAAGGTTGGGATTGATTTTGGGGTTATGGTACCAACAGTTAAGGAATTAGGGGCCAAAATAAGCATTTTGTAACTTCCAGACATAACTTGTGTGTTAGTGTATGGATCTCTCTGACTTTGTACCACAAGGTTCCATATCACAAAGGGAATGCTGGGATTGATTTTTGGGGGTAATTGCCTCAAAATTTTAGGAATTAGGGGCCAAAAGGGCAAAAACAAGCATTTTCTAGTTTCATGACAATAACTTGTGTGTAAATGTATGGATCTTTCTGAAATTGTACTACAAGGTTCCATATCACAAAGGGAATGCTGGGATTGATTTTGGGGTAATTGCCTGAAACGTTTAGGAATTAGGGGCCAAAATAAGCATTTTCTAGTTTCAGACAATAACTTGTGTTCAAGTGTATGGATCTCTGAAATTCTACTGCAAGGTACCATACCTCAAAGGAAGGCTGGGATTGAGTTTGGGGTGATGAATCATAAGGGGTCAAAAATTTGGGGGATTTTTTTTTCCTTTTTTCTTTAAAATTTTCCATTTTAAGTTGATTATTTCTGATTTATATTTAAAAGCAAATAATAATGATATGGCAGGAGATACACACCAAACAGGATGTGTAAATTATTATATAATAAGTATTGTGCAATAGCAAGAAATTTTCAATTGCACAGTATTGCGCAATAGCAAGAAATCTTCAATTGCACAGTATTGCGCAATAGCAAGAAATATCCAATAGCACAATATTGCGCAATAGCAAGAAATTGTCAATTGTACAGTATTGCACAATAGCAAGAAATATTCAATTGCACAGTATTGCACAATTGCAAGAAATATTCAATTGCACAGTATTGTGCAAAAGAAGATACTTTGTATAAATTGCTTATTTCTTGACCAATTTCAATGGAGTTTTATTCTTGAACTCTTGGGGTTTTTAATATGCTGAATCTAACTGTGTATTAAGTTTTTGGATTTTGGGCCCGTTTTTAAATTGGTCCACATTGAGGTCCAAAGGGTCCAAAATTAAACTTTGTTTGATTTCATCAAAATTGAATTATTGGGGTTCTTTGATATGCGAATCTAACTGTGTATTTAGATTCTTAATTTTGGTCCCGTTTTCAAATTGATCTACATTAAGGTCCAAAGGGTCCAAAATTAAACTTAGTTTGATTTTAACAAAATTGAATTCTTAGGGTTCTTTGATATGATGAATCTAAACATGTATTTAGATTTTTGATTATGGGCCCAGTTTTCAAGTTGGTCCAAATTGGGGTCCAAAATTAAACTTTGTTTGATTTCATCAAAATTGAATTATTGGGGTTCTTTGATATGCCGAATCTAACCATGTATTTAGATTTTTGATTTTGGGCCCGTTATCAACTTTGTCCACATTGAGGTCAAAAGGGTCCAAAATTAAACTTTGTTTGATTTCATCAAAATTGAATTATTGGGGTTCTTTGATATGCCGAATCTAACTGTGTATTTTGATTCTTAATTTTGGTTCCGTTTTCAAATTGGTCTACATTAAGGTCCAAAGGGTCCAAAATTAAACTTAGTTTGATTTTAACAAAATTGAATTCTTAGGGTTCTTTGATATGCTGAATCTAAACATGTATTTAGATTTTTGATAATGGGCCCAGTTTTCAAGTTGGTCCAAATCGGGGTCCAAAATTAAACTTTGTTTGATTTCAACAAAATTGAATATATGGGGTTCTTTGATATGCTGAATCTAACCATGTATTTAGATTTTGGGCCCTGTTATCAACTTTGTCCACATTGAGGTCAAAAGGGTCCAAAATTAAACTTTGTTTGATTTCATCAAAATTGAACTCTTGGGGTTCTTTGATATGCTGAATCTAACCATGTATTTAGATTTTGGATATTGGACCATAATAGGTGAATGTTCAATTTAAAATTTTTAAGTTCTTAGACCACATTCATTCTATGTCAGAAACCTATGCTGTGTCAAATATTTAATCACAATCCAAATTCAGAGCTGTATCAAGCTTGAATGTTGTGTCCATACTTGCCCCAACTATTCAGGGTTCGACCTCTGCGGTCGTATCAAGCTGCGCCCTGCGGAGCATTTTATTATGGTTTATTGGTCAATGTTAAGTTTTTGTGTTTTAGTCTGTTTATCAGTTATTATTACAATAGGTCAAGCATATTTGGTTATGGAATGATTGTTTGGTGTACAGGTTTTACAAAATACTTCTAAACCCACATACATGTATGATTGAATGAAATATCGTCAAACAAAAAGTAATTTATGTTGACGCATAGAAGGGCAGATGATCCACACAGGCACCTTGAAACCTCTATTTACTTTCATACTAACTTTTTTAACACGTCAATATGGATGATGTAAACTTGAAATCTACACTTTTTGTCATGGTTTTCATGTTATAGAAAACATTCTTCTTTAAATAGATTTGTACTAGAAACTTAATGGACAGTGTCGATTTTGAACATTGTTATCTCATAACTTGGTTTGTAATCTGTTTATTGTAAGTAATAGGCATGGTAGTGACTTAAAAAGAAACCCCATGTAGGACCTCCCATGTAGGACCTCCCAAGTTATGGGAATGACCTTTAAAGAAACCCATGTAGGACATCCCAAGATATGATAATGACCTTTAAAGAAACCCCATGTAGGACCTCCCAAGATATGGTAATGACCGTTACAGAAACCCTATGTAGGACCTCTCAAGATATGGTAATGACCTTTTAAGAAACCCCATGTAGGACCTCTCAAGATTTAGGATAAAAAAACAATCCACTTTGCATCCATGTTAAGTTTTAGGTGCTAATTTAATTGGTCAGCACATTTTCCTCCAACTAAATCCATTTACATTGTTTCCCCTAAATGGTAAATATGAGAATAAGCTTTATTTGAGTAGCATATATCGGGAACATCTGTATAACAGGACATTAGGTATCTTCTGTCTGTTAAGGAAAGCATTTACAATAATGGAAAATAATGGACAATATATAGTCAACAATTTCTATTGTGTAGGAGGTGTTAATTGTCTATATGTAGGTTTTGGTACTGAATTAAGATATATGTACAGCAAACCATATAACTTAGTTATATTAAAGTATTTTGTAGAGTAATTGATTTTCCTGCATCTTTTTCAGGCAATTTACAAGATGGTTGGGACTGTGATGAAAATGCCAGAAGACGAATCTACACCTGAAAAACGAACAGACAAAATATTCCGTCAAATGGATAAAAATGCAGATGGACAATTATCCTTGGCAGAATTTATTGAAGGGGCAAAAAGTGATCCTTCAATTGTGCGACTTTTGCAGTGCGATCCTAATTCCCAAGGTTGACTTTGACAACATTTTTTTTGATTTTTTACACTTATTTTTTTTATCAGAAAAATAGGACGACAATGAGAACTATTTAAATCTTTATATGTTGAACAAATTTATTCATTGAGAGATTGTGATGTACATTTTCCTTTCTTATTGTTAAATTAATTCCTTCAACAGTCATGTGAATAACAGGATTGTCAAATCTATTAATCTTTTTATATTTGTGTTTTCTTCTAATTGTTATACTTCTGCTCAGATTTGTGACAGCATAGGTCAATTCTGGGGTCATAGTGCCCCAGCTGGATTGGGCTCTGCATTTTACAGCAAAATGTGGAAAACAGATAATTTTGGTTCATCAATAATGCATCATACACCACTTTATGGATTTTTATTAAGCTGTCAAAATATCTTCAGTGCCCAATGGCATTACCATTTTCTGTTTTATTATTTGATTCATATGTTCTATGGGGTTTCTTATAGCCAAATATGGACCTTGCCATATCTATACATACAGGGAGAGAGGTAGGGGATGCTGTAAAATTGTAAACTCTTAGTTTTTATTGCAGTGGAAATTTCAACAATGTAATTTTTTAGGATACTCTTTCAAGATCGAAAGTAATTCGCACATATTCAAATTCACTAGTTTATGGCTATTGGTCTTAAAAAACTTTCATCTGTTATATCCTCACTAATTTGTGCATAGGTTGGTTAATAGCATTGAGAGGAAATTTATTAAATTGTAAGACTAACATTACATTTTGATCACCATGGAAACAGGTGTAAACATTCAAAAATACCCTATTTCAATATACATGTTTGTAGTAAGCTATAAAAGGCCTTAGCATGCCAAAATGTGAAATAATTCAAAAAAGAAATACAATGGTCTATTTTACTGGTATGCTCAAAGCAATAATTGAAATCTGTTATGGCAGACAACCACTATTCAGGCTCCTGACTTGGGACAAGCACATAATGAATGTGGCTGGGTAAATTTTACATGGTTGTATAGCACTCAACCCTCCATCTAACCTGGGACAGTTGTGTTACAGTATAACAATAGAACAAACTGTAAAAATGAAAAGGGACTAGAATAATCAGATCTGTATTAAATACACAAAAAAGAAGTACTGACCTTAGAGTATGTATAGTTACTAAAAGCTAGTTCAAAGCCTAATTTCAACAACAAAAATTGACCAGGTTATTCTTTGATATTTTTTTTCGGATGTCATCTTAGGTTTTGGGGCAATAATAAAATATTAACAATTCCAGGCTTGCAGAAGATATTTAAGAAATGTGTTTTTTATCTTTATAAAAATTTTACACAATGATTGGCTCTAAAAAGACAATCTCTGTTTTGATTTTCAAGATTTTAAGGTTTTTCATTCTGATACTTTAAAATTCAACAATTACAGAAGCCATTTTAACTCCAGTTTGCTTATAATTGTAAAAGTATTTGTCTGTCTGTTAGTGAGTAAGTCTGTTGTAATACTTTGTGAACACTGCTTTTCTGAGAGGGTTTGCCTAAAAGCTTTATACTTGAAAGGATTGTTTATCATCTTAAGTTGTTGACTATTCCCTATGACATGTTTTTAATTTGACAATTTTTGCACAAGTTATAAGGCTTTGACCATTATTGACCCTTTATTCTGTAATGATACCTTGTGAACACTACTTCCCTGAGACCACATGTATAAAAGCTGTCATTCATTGTAAGATACTTCATTATGTGTAGTTGACCATACTATATGGTCATTCTGATTTATCAATTTTTGTGAGAGAAATGGAACTTTGACCAATTTATGGCCTATTGTAACTTAATAATGACACCCATGAATACTGAGTGTGTTTGTCTGAAAAATTTCATCCAAGGTTAAATTGTTTTTCCTGATGTGTAGATGGTTACAATATCACACTTATTTGTTTACATTTTATTGGCACTTTTTGACACCAAGATGGTACCATGGATAAAATAGTGTGGGAATCCTGATAGGATGACACAGTGTTGGAATAATTTTTATTTGAAAACTTATCCATTTAAAAATATTCTGGATAATTAAATTCATAGTTTACAAATGAAGAAAACATATTGATTATATTAGATAAGGAGTCATTAAAAATTTGTCTTTTCCATTAAGTGCAAAAATTGGAAGCTTCCATTACAACTTCATTTCAGGATAACTTTTGTCACATGACCAAATACTTTTTTTTGCTGTATAAAATGCTGACATTTCTAGGAGCAGGAACTGCTACCCAATATTTTCTATTCTTCAAGAAATAAATTTTGGACACCATTGGTACCATATGGAAAATGTATTGCAAATAGTTGTGCTCTAGTAACTGCCATTTGAGTTCGATAAAATTTTATGAGTTATGGAACTTTGAATATTACTCCTCTGAGACTATTTCCCTGAAAGACTACATAGTAAATGAGATTGTTTGTCATCATGTGAAGTTGACGTCAATTTGCCAACATTTTGATTTGAAAATATGAGGGAGTTATTTGACTTTGCTCTTTTTTTAGACTAATATAGGATAGTGAGACATTCTGAGACAATTTAGTTACCACTCAGTTTAACTTAACAAGAAAATATAGTATAATCAATGCCAAAATTTGAACAACAGTTCCTAAATTATCAGGTCAATGACCACATTTCCAGGGAGTTGTAACAATAAGGGGATAATTACAAAATGTACATTGTGTGAATCTGTTGGTTTGCTGTCTACTCTTTAAAATATTATAATGTATTATAAGCTGCAGGCAACATTTCACTATGGAATAGCAATCTTGTTTTTAAAAAAATTGTACATATGTAGGCAAACTGTCCATTTGATTTATAAGATTTTTGAATTTGTCATTCCAGAGATATGAAACTTCATTCATTAAAAGTTTTATAATTATTAGCATGTCTGTTCAAATCTGCAAAGTGTAACAACTCATTCTGAGGGAAACTTTATTAGGCAATATTTGTATTCGAATCTATTTCACATTGTTATCATAGTATTTTGTCATATTTTGCTGTTGAATTTAAATGCTTTAATAATTACAATCAGTACTCAATCAGTTAGATTAACATATCCTTTGGCTCAGACACTCTATATTGTGTAAATACACAATGTTTTAATAATAAATGGTAATTTTTACATGGAAAATAACTACTTATAATGAAATAATAGTGAATGAGGTAGAAATTGGAAGGTTCTTCAAAGTGTGAGATTGAAATTCCCTGTTTGAAGACTGGTATTAAGAGGAGGAACAAACATTTTGGGAGGTTCTCATCAATATTGAGGGAGTTTTACAGCTATAGTCATGATTGATCAAGTGTTCTTATGTAAACCATCATGTAATTTAAACATAATGCCATTAATGGTAATGATAATGAATTTCACCGTTTGATCTGACGTTAGTTGGTGTAAATGACAACATTGAACAATCAACTCTTACTTCCATGTAATAACATTCATTGTGACATCAGAAATGTACAGGAAAATGCACAAATATCAGTCATCATTACTTTAAGATTATAACACAGTCATATGACAGTTGTCACTAGTGGAAAAGAAACAGCTAATTCTTCCATAGCATAAGTTTTTAGTAAGGTGAAATGCTGATTGCTGCTTGTTTTTATACAACCGCAAAAAATTTTTGCATTCGTATAATGCTATCATGTCGGCGTCGTCCGAAGATACATTTGGTTTCCGGACAATAACTTTAGTTTAAGTGAATGGATCTCTATGAAATTTTACCATTAGGTTCAATACCACAAAAGGAAGGTTTGGATTGATTTTGGGGTTATGGTACCAACAGTTTAGGAATTAGGGGCCAAAAAAATATTTTCCATTTTTACATTATTTCTGATTTATATATAAAAGCAACAAATACTGATATGGCAGGAGATACACACCAAACAGGGTGTGTAAATTATTATATATAACAGATTAACTAAGTATTGTGCAACAGCACAGTATTGCGCAATAGCACAGTATTGCTTAATAGCACAGAATTGCGCAATAGCAAGAAACCTTCAACTGCACAGTATTGGGCAATAGCATGAAATCTTCAATTGCACAGTATTGCTCAATAGCAAGAAATCTTCAATTGCACAGTATTGTGCAATAGCACATTATTGCGCAAAAGCAAGAAATCTTCAATTGAAAATAAATACAAATCTTTTAAAGGGGCACTAGCTGTTAAATTCATGTTCACAGATTTGACTCAAATTCTGATATTTGATTTATAACAATGTAAAACATTTATCCAAATTATAAAAAGTCTAAAATAAACAATTTACAGGGCTTGGGCTCGAGAATATGTAGCTTTGTTTCGTGTGTATTTTAGTCTAGACGCCATCTAATTAACTATTGAGTTGACCTCTGAATACCTCCGATGCCATATAAGTGATATAAACATAAATAAAGATACAAATAGATAAAGCGAACTCGTGCAGTTGGATTTCTCTAGGTCTCTTTAATTTCATATTACAGATTAAAAAATTTTTGTTAATCGTTGTTCTTACCTGTTTAAGAATGATTTTTTTGTGGATCGAATTAGTCAATTAAATGATTTACCTTTGTTTCACTTTCAATGTTGACATTCCTTTCCTTTAAATAACTATACACACATAATCCATGTGCTATCCATCTCTAACTAAAGGGTTAAATTGAAGTTCACATGAATACGGATTAAATGAGGTCCAATTATTCACTTGCAAGTGAATAATACATTATCAATGTTTCTTCGCCTATTTTGACAAAATTGAACCATACTGGCTACTAAAAGCGAATAATTATTTCACTATTTCACTTTCATTAATGATTGAACAAAAAAAATCATATTTTGTATTTTTCATATATCTCGTAGCTAGTGCCACTTTAACCAATTTCAATGGGATTGATTTAAAGTCTTTAATTTTTGGGTGTTCTAACCTTGTATTACTATTTTGGATATTGGGCCCCATTTTTAAATTGGTCTACATTGAGGTCCAAAGGGTCTAAAATTAAACTTTGTTTGATTTCATCGAAAACTGAATTATTGCGGCTCTATGATATGCTGAATCTTATTGTGCATTTAGATTTTTTATTTTGGGCCCTGTTTCCCAAATTAGTCCATATTAAGGTTAGAAGGGTCCAAAATTAAACTTTGTTTGAATTCAAGTAAAATTAAATTTGTTGTTTTTTTATATGCTGAATCTAACCATGTTGTTAGATTTTGGATATCAGACCATACTAGGTAAATTAAATGTCCCATTTCAAATTTTTAAAATCTTTGACCACAGTTATTTTGTGTCTGAAACTTATATTATATCAAAATTTGATCACAATCCAAATTCAGACAGTATCAAGCTTGATTATTGTGTCCAAACTTGCCCCAACCGTTCAGGGTTTGACCTCTGCGGTCGTATCAGGCTGCGCTCAGCGAAGCATTTTATTTTTTCTAATTTCTCTCCGTCTGTCTTTGACTTACAGTTTACATTGATTTTGGGGACTGTTGTTTACATTTTGGCATCTTATTTTTACAGAATATAGGGAATTTTTCCGGTTTTCACAAACTCTAGTTTTTATATTTCCGCAAAAATTTTTGCGGTCGTATATTAGTATGACGTTGGCATCGTCGTTGTCAATGTCGTTTCCGAAGGCACATTGGTTTTTCGCACAATAACTTTAGTTTAAGTGAATAGATCTCTATGAAATTTGACCATAAGGTTCAATACCACAAAAGGTAGGTTGGGATTGATTTTGGGGGTTATGGTACCAACAGTTAAGGAATTAGGGGCCAAAATAAACATTTTTCTAGTTTCCAGACAATAACTTGTGGAACGGTGTATGAATCTCTCTGAAATCATACCACAAGTTTCCATACCACAAAGGGATGGTTAGGATTGTCTTTGGGGGTTATGGCTCAAACCCTTAAGAATTGGGGGCAAAAAAGGGGAAAAAACCAGGGTTTCCTGGTTAATGAACAAATTTAAAAGCAGTGTAAGAGAGGTAATCCAAATACATTTAAAGTATTAAAAAAAAAAATTTGAATTACCTCCCTTACATTGCTTTTAAATTATGTATAAAGATGTTGTATTGTCTTGAGGTGATTAGCTGTCAATAAATTTTTATATGATCGAAAAAAATTTTTGCGGTCATATATTGGTATGACGTTGGCGTCGTCGTCGTCTGAAGACACATTGGTTTTCGCACAATAACTTAAGTTTAAGTGAATGGATCTCTATGAAATTTTACCATAAGGTTTAATACCACAAAAGGAAGGTTGGGATTGATTTTGGGGGTTATGGTACCAACAGTTAAGGAATTAGGAGCCAAAAATAAGCATTTTTGTAACTTTCAGACAGTAACTTGTGTGTTAGTGTATGGATCTCTCTGACATTGTACCACAAGGTTCCATATCACAATGGGAATGCTAGGATTGATTTTGGGGGTAATTGCCTCAAAATTTTAGGAATTAGGGGCCAAAAAAGGGGCAAAAAACAAGCATTTTTCTAGTTTCATGACAATAACTTGTAAGTGTATGGATCTTTCTGAAATTGTACTACAAGGTTCCATACCACAAAGGGAAAGCTGGAATTGAGTTTGGGGGTAATTGCCCAAAACGTTTAGGAATAAGGGGCCAAAAATAAGCATTTTTCTAGTTTCCAGACAATAACTTGTGTTCAAGTATATGGATCTCTGTGAAATTGTTCTGCAAGGTACCATACCACAAAGGGAAGGCTGGGATTGATTTTGGGGGTAATTGCCTCAAAATTTTAGGAATGAGGGGACAAAAAACAAGCATTTTTCTAGTTTCAGGACAATAACTTGTGTGTAAGTGTATGGATCTTAATGAAATTGTACTACAAGGTTCCATATCACAAAGGGAAAGCTGGGTTTGAGTTTGGGGGTATTTGCCCTAAACGTTTAGGAATTTTGGGCAAAAAAGGGGCCAAAAAACAAGCATTTTTTCTAGTTTCCAGACAATAACTTGTGTTCAAGTGTATGGATCTCTGAAATTGAATTGTACTGCAAGGTACCATACCACAAAGGGAAGGCTGGGATTGAGTTTGGGGGTGATGAATCATAAGGGGGTTCAAAAAATTTGGGGTTTTTTTTTTTCCCTTTTTTATGCCCCTGCCGTAGCGGAGGGGGCATTCAGTTTTACCTTTGTCCGTCTGTCCGTCCGTCGTCCCAAAGTTGGTTTCCGTTCTCTAACTTTAGTTTGCCTCAACCAAATGTTATGAAACTTATACACAATGCTTATTACCACTAAATACAGATCAAGTTTGAATTTTGGTGGCGTCACTTTTACCGTTCTAGAGTTATGCCCCTTTACAAATGGAAAAATTGCTAAATTTTTCGTTTCCGTTCTCTAACTTAAGTTTGCCTCAACCAAATGTTATGAAACTTATACACAAGCCTTATTACCACAATATACAGATCAAGTTTGAATTTTGGTGCCGTCACTTTTACTGTTCTAGAGTTATGTCCTTTACAAATGGAAAAATTGCTAAATTTTTCATTTTTTTTCTAAAAAATATCAATCCAAGTAATTTTTAAAATTGGAGTTATCTTCCTTTGTCCATGATTATATTTGAATCAACTACAATCAATGCTTTATACAATGCAATGTTTAATTTTGCCTTCCACTGATAAATTAAAGCAATTTTACCCTTCATATCTAAAAATATTTTAAAGTCTTTTTTGCAAATTGGAGTTATCTTTCTTTGTCCAGAATGGTAGTTGAATCAACTACAACCAATGCTTTATACAATGCAATATTATTTTACTTCCTACTGATAAATTAAAGCAATCTTTACCATTCAGTGCTTACAATCACTTTGATTACCGTTCTAGGGTTATGCCCCTTTACAAATGAAAAAATTGCTGAATTTTTTCTTTCCATTCTCTAACTTGAGTTTGTCTCAACTAAATGTAATGAAATGTATATATAATGCTTTTTACCACAAAACTCAGTTTAAGTTCAATTTTTGGAAGCGTCACTTTTACAGTTCTTGAGTTATGTCCCTTTATAGCGTTATATGCTAGCGGGGGCATCATCTGTGTCCCTATAGACACACTCCCCATTTATTTCCTTTTTTTTTCTTTAAAATTTTCCATTTTAAGTTGGTTATTTCTGATTTATATATAAAAGCAAATAATAATGATATGGTTTGATTTCATCAAAAATTGAAATATTGGGGTTCTTTGATATGCTGAATCTAACCGTGTATTTAGATTCTTAATTTTTGGTCCCGTTTTCAAATTGGTCTACATTAAGGTCCAAAGGGTCCAAAATTAAACTTAGTTTGATTTTAACAAAAATTGGGTCCAAAATTAAACTTTTTGTTTGATTTCATCAAAAATTGAATTCTTTGGATTCTTTGATATGCTGAATCTAACCATGTATTTAGATTTTGGATATTGGACCATAATAGGTAAATTAAAATTTTTTAAGTTCTTAGACCACATGCATTCTTTGTCAGAAACCTATGCTGTGTCAAATATTTAATCACAATCCAAATTCAGAGCTGTATCAAGCTTGAATGTTGTGTCCATACTTGCCCCAACTGTTCAGGGTTCGACCTCTGCGGTTGTATCAAGCTGCGCCCAGCAGAGCATTTTATTAGAAGTTACTATTAAAGAAATATTAATTTTAGCCATGATTATGTATGTCATTTTCTATTTTAAGACTTTTATGATGTATTTAAATTGGTAATTATGGTTGCAAACTCCTTTGGAAATTTGAATTGAGATTATGACCATATCTTGAGGGAAAGAATTTTTTTTGGAAAAGGGGGAGGAGGAGAAGAAATTGTGGGAGGGCAATTTTTTCTCATTTCAGATTTCAGAAATAAAAAAGAAAATTCAAATTTTTTTTTTTTTGGCAAAATAAAGGGGGGGGGGGGGTCAATACGCAACAGCATGGTGTATTGCTCAAAAGCAAAAAATTGGAATATAAATTCAAATCATATAACCAATTCTAAGTTCTTTGATTACAGTTTACTGTGTCAGAAACCTATTATGTGTCAAATATTTAATTACAATCCAAATTCAGACCTGTATCAAGCGCGAATATTGTGTCCATTTTTGCCCCAACTGTTCAGGGTTGGACCTCTGTGGTCGTATCCAGCTACGCTTAGCGAAGCATTTTATTTCTTGCATATATTACAATGCATGAAACTGCATATCTTACAACTAATACAAGTTATCTCCCTTTGAAATTTTACTCTTAAATTTGAAATAACAATTTGAAAAGATTACAAAATATAAGATTTTAGATTTAGTTTTTCTATAGGGATATTAGTGGTCAAATCAAGGTCAATGGAAATTTCATACTCTTCCTACCTTTGACTCCGACCTTCAAAATTGGTATGCAGTTAAGTAACATTTGCCCATCTCATTCCCATGGAGATCATTTGACCTTAATCTATCGGTCATGGTCTATTGACTTTGAAACACTTGCTTAGTTTAATGATAATGTCAGATTGATGGGAACCACTGTTGGAAAGACAATAATATTTGTGATGCAGTTGTATCAGCATTAGCACACCTCATACTAAAGGAAATTATTTGGTGCTGTCACCTATGCCATGGTCTGTGGGCTTTGAAACTTTTACTTACTTTTATGTTTGTTTGTGGTTAGGTTAATTTGAGGGGAACCACTAATGGTAAGTCAAATGAAAATTGTATTTGGTATGCAGTTGTGTCAGCATAAGCACATCTCATAACCATGGAGATTATTTAATCCTGCCACCTTAGTCATGGATCATTGACTGAAACATTTGCATATAGATATAAGAAGATGTATGAGTACCAATGAGACAACTCTCCATCCAAGTCAAAATTTATAAAAGTAAACCATTATGGTCAAAGTACGGTCTTCAACACGGAGCCTTGGCTCACACCGAACAGCAAGCTATAAAGGGCCCCAAAAATTACTAGTGTAAAACCATTCAAACGGGAAAACCAACGGTCTAATCTATATAAAAAACGAGAAACGAGAAACACTTATGAACCACATCAACAAACAACAACTACTGAACATCAGATTCCTGACTTAAGGACAGGTGCAAACAATTGTAGTGGGTTAAAACGTTTTAATGGTACCAAACCTTCACCCTTATCTGAAACAATAGTGTAACATCACAACATAGAAAGACACACTATAAAATATCAATTGAAATGGCTTAACTCAATCAAAAGACATATTAACACCAGTGAACATACACTGAACAAATAAATTTGATCTATGATACAATGTAAATACAAAATAAATAAACTAAGGGAAGAATAATTAAATTAACATGTTATACCGCTGTGAAATGTTAAACAATCTAGGAAAAACAATATGCTTGAACAAAAATATCAGCCATTTGCAATTACTTTAAACACAGGTAAATGAAAATAATTTTGTTGTTAGGTATACGTGTACAGTTCAAATGGAGAAAGGAAATATTTTTACAAAATAAATAATTTTGATGTTTATAGTACGAAGAAGTGAAAATTTATAGTAATACCAAACACTTATCAAAGCTGGTATATAGACCAGATTTAACCCTGAATAAGTAAACATTAAATAAAAAAAAAAACATTACAATTAGTATCAACAGGTCAAATAAACAAGAAAGTACGATTTGAGAGTACTCGCAGTTACTGACAGCTAGTTAAAAGCCAAAAACAATTGATAATAAAAAAATCATGCATCAGAGACTAAAATCAACTAAAACACATCCCATGTGCAATGCCAAAAATAAATGTATCGACAGGCAGTAGGATAGTTAGGAGTTAACCTGTTTATAGATCAAAATGAACGTGGGTGTGTCTTTATACATCCCGTTTGAAAAGAATACAAATTTAGTTATGTTTTAGTTTGCTGATGACAAAATCGATATTAGTACCAATTTAAACTAAATTCAAAGATCTAATTACAACATTGGTAAGATAACCTTTACTAATAAGTTTGTTTAAAGGTTCGATGAGTTTACACGGATCACATAGTGATTTCCGCGCTTTAAGTACAATATTACCGTAAAATTTAGGATGTGAAATACCGTTTTTAATCAGTTTTCTACAGGTACAGCCAAATTTACTAATCAAATCTTTGTATCTATGAAAGAATTTAGTAAAAGTTTTACGTAACTTATGGTAACGAATTCCCTGACTTAATAATTTACCAATGATGCATTGATTACGTTCGTTAAATATATGTTATCACTACACACACGGGCATAACGAACGAGTTGGGATATATAAACACCGTATGATGGAGCCAAAGGAACATCGCCGTCTAAAAAAGGAAAATTAACAATAGGGAATGAAAAGTCGTCTCTTTTGTCGTAAATTTTAGTATGGAGTTTTCCTTTAGAGATTGAAATGTCCAAATCTAGAAAAGGACAACTACTGCTGTTTATGTTAGATTTAGTTAAAGTAATTTCTTTTGGGTAAATTTCGGTAGTATATTTAGAGAACTCTGGATTATTTAACGAAAACATATCCAGATGACGGAAGGTATTGTTGAATGTATCAACCAAATGTAACAATGACGTGTCTTTACTGAGTTTGGTCATAAACTGAGATTCATAGCAATACAGGAATGAATCTGCTATTAAAGGGGCGCAGTTAGTGCCCATAGGAATACCTACTACTTGTCGATATACTTTATCGCTGAAACGTACATATATGTTGTCCAGAAGAAAATTTAAAGCTTCAATCATATCTTCACATTTCCAGTAAGTGTATCTAGCATACTTTCCTTTTTCGTTGCAGAAAAAGGTTTTAAACGAGTTGCAGCAAATAAATTTGCAATGAGATTTTTCAAAAGACCATTTAATTAAATATGAAAACTTTTTCTTGATAGGACTGTGTGGAAGTGTAGTATAGAGAGTAGAAAAATCATAACTGTCAACAGAGTTAAAAGGACCATCAAAAGCATGTATTTTATCTAAAACCTCTAAAGAACTTTTAACACTCCAAAAATAATTAATACCATTATTTTCATAAGCTTTATTACAAAAGTTAATAACAAGTTCTTTGATAGTAGTAAGGTAAGAGGTAGTTAGAAGTACTGATAGATTGGTAGTAGAACACTTACTAAATGCGGAGATGAAACGGATTTTAAATGGCATAGTTTACATGTTAATTTTGATATAGGTTGAGTTTGAGGGTAACCACTAATGGTAAGTTAATGATATTTGTTATGCAGATGTATTAGTATAACACATCTCATTTCCATGAAGAGTGTTGGCTCCACCCCTTAGTCATTGAACATTGACTGGAATTTTCCCCTAATTTACATGTCAAAGTTTGTTATTAGGTCAGTTTAAGGGGTACCACTAACTGTAAGTCGATAACATTTTGTATACAGATGTATTATCATTGGAATATCTCATTTCCATGGAGATTGTTTGGCGCTGAACCTCCAGTCATGGTTCTTTCAGTTTGGATAATTTGCACAGTTAACTTGTTAAAGACTTGCTTTCAACATCATCTTGGACAAAACCGAAATATGTATCCTTTCAAATTAAAAGATCGACGAAGAGGACAAACGCATTATGATTCAAGGAAATGAACCCAAATATAGCTAGACACTAAAGCTTACAGATTAGCAAAGCTAGGACAGAAAACTGCTGCAATTATACTATAGTATAGTAATATCAGTCATGGAATACTGTAATACAAATCCATGGAGATTATTTGTTCCTGCCACCTTAGTCATGGATCATTGACTCAAACATTTGCATAGTTTACATGTTAATGTTTGATATAGGTTGAGTTTAAGGGAAACCACTAATGGTAAGTTAATGATATTTGTTATGCAGTTGTATTAGTATAACACATCTCATTTCCATGAAGAGTGTTGACTCCACCCCTTAGTCATGGATCATTGACTGGAATTTTTCCCTAATTAACATGTTAAAAGTTTGTTATTAGGTCAGTTTAAGGGGTACCACTAATTTTAAGTCGATAATATTTTGTATAAAGATGTATTATCATTGGAATATCTCATTTCCATGGAGATTGTTTGGCGCTGAACCTTCAGTCATGGTTCTTACAGTTTGGATAATTTACAGAGTTAACTTGTTAAAGACTTGCCATCAACATCATCCTGGACAAAACCGAAATATGTATCCTTTCAAAAAAAAAAAGATCGACGAAGAGGACAAACGCATTATGATTCAAGGAAATGAACTCAAATATAGCTCGACACTAAAGCTTCCTGGAATCCTTATGGACGAGAAAATGACTTTTAGCAAGCACATCGATACCATTGAAAAGAGAACAAGCAGGAAATTAACAATATTGAGAGAGACAGATTAGCAAAGCTAGGATAGAAAACTGCTGCAATTATACTATAGTATAGTTAGATCAGTCATGGAATACTGTAGCCCTTCATGGCCAATAGCAGAACCAAAGGACCTACTAAAACTTGACGGAGTGCAGCGAAAAGCATTGATTCAATGCATGGTTATGCCTACAACATCTGGCAGAGAAGTATTAGAAGTTGAAAGCAGGAGCAATGCCGATAGACCTAAGGTTGGAACAAATAGCCATAAAAGAGACAGAAAGGTTAAGTTCAAATTTGTACACAAGAATCCATCAAACAACTTTTGATGTATGAAGAGCAGGACATCTACCCCAAGTGTCAAGCCTTAATCCAAGCAGCAGACATGAACAAACAGACAAGAGATTAACATCAACCTCATTGAGCCTGAGTTGGGTGAAACTCAAATGACACAAACAAAGACCATTATACTGGAGTCGATTAGGCATCTCAAAATCAAGGACAACAGAGCAAGAAAAACTTTGCCTGGAAACTATTAAATAACTCATAGGAGATTGCACACAAGAACAAGCAATATCGTTCACACATTGATCATGCTGAGGGAACCCAGGACCTTGTGGAACAGGAGCAATTATCTATGTCGAGCACATTACACCTGCGGTATGACTACATAGACCTGTGGCACAAATAGGTAATATCAATTATCGTTGTCCTTGAGTACTGTATTGCTAAAAACCTGTACAACGCCATACAGATTATCCAAGTTTTCTCAGACAGTCAAAGCGCTCTAGGACTTCTAATACTGAACTGGGCCCTAAACAGTTGCATCGCCGTAATAAGAGGAATAAAAGAAAACATAGAACATCTTAAGCATAAAGGTCTGAAAGTAATAGGTTTATGGAAACCAGGACATGCCAATATAACAGGTAATGAAGAAGCTGACATTCTTGCAAAATGACGCAAAAGAACTACCACTGGAGAAATTAAGTCTTAACACTATAGGACGTCAAACAAGAAGCGTATAATAGTACAGCAAGAAAATGGAAGAGAAGGTGGCGAAATATCTTAGAGTGGCAGGGACTTATACGAAAAGATACCAACTACGAAACACTCAATTCTGTATAATTTCCCAACTAAGAAATTCAGCATATTCGCCCAACTAAGAACTGGCTACGCAGAACTAACTTACTACAAGAAACGAGTAGGCCAAACCAACGCCATAGAGTCATGCAACTGTAGAGAACCCGAAACACCTCCTCACCACTTTCGCTTGGAGTGTCCTTGCTATGAGAACGAACGAGAAAATATCCAAAGAGGTCGGGATCCGAACCTGAATTTAGCAACCAAATTAACCAAACTATAGCTTGAAGGTGAGAACATCGAAGAGACGTAAGTCAAACTACTAACAGTGGCAAATTATATCGACAGAACTGGCTGATTTGATACTGCAGTTCCTCAATCCCAATCGTAACCAGCGCATACCCTTTAAAAAGCACACAGAGATAATAAAGTGAGCATAAAGCACAAAGGAGTAAACCTGCACATTATAGACAATTTGTGTCAACAGGCCTTAAGATTGGGGACTGAGAATTGGCATTTTAATATACATTTGCATTATCTATATCAAAACTACATGCAGACAATACCAGACAATACATATCTCTTTGTCAGTGTATGGCTAATTCTCTTCTAATGTAGTACGGTAACGCCTTAAACGTCTATTTGGCAATCTTGTAAAAACTTATTCGGAGAACTTCATTCCTAAAAAGTATTATTTTGTTGTTTGCCAGCATTTGTCTTATTGCAGCAGATTGAAAACTTGCTTATTTCTTATTTACTGGACATTTTTATCAGCCATGAAAAATTGTCTCGTGCCAGTAAGACAGCACCTCAACTCAAAGAACCGTGCAACCGACATCTAGAGGTCAAATTAAAACGCCTCGGTGGTAACTTGCTTGCCTCCCATGCGGGAGATAATTGGTTCTCCGACCGGGTCAAACCAAAGACTAGAAAATGGCTATTTAAGAGAAAGAGCAAAGAATGATTGGACCAGAATTAGAATGATGTGTCTGAGTTGGATGAGACTGACCTATCTTTTCGTAGACATACCTTATGATCTAGTACATAAAAAAGACGGTCTAGTACAAAGCAGCCGAGGGTTCATATTCATCTCTTAACATATTCTCTTTTTGATATGCATGTGGTATTTGCCACTGGGCATTCAAAACCAATACATCTAGAGGTCCAGATACATTTGTAACAATAGATCGGTGAATAAATAATGTCAAGCTCTTATACTAAATCGGCCCAAAAATAAACTCATCGTGAATAAATTAGAAAAGAAACTATCAACACCAGTTCTCCAAATTTTGATGATCATGTGACTCGATGGTAGACCATAGTGTTTTTGAAATGGGAAATGGGAATTTAATGTCAACATATGTCTCGAAAAAGCTTAAAAAGACAAATACCAGTAATAGTAGTAGTAATGATTTCTCGACTGTTCCTAGTGGACGAAAACAAACGAAAAAGAGAAGTTAGATAAATATGATTCAACCATTGTAACCCTAACTACAGCCGATAGTTTCAAATGAAATTGTAAACAAATCGGACAGTACATTACACAGTGGCTATCTTTATGATCGTGTGAAATCATTTATAAATCAATGAATCCTTCACAATACTCTCATGAGGACACCCCCTTTTTTCAATACTTTTAATTGAGAACCAGTAGATCTGTTCCAGACCGAATTCCGATATGATGATACAGCAACATACGCTACATATCAATGCAGCAACTTCGAGTTCTTGTAAAATGAATTATTTAAAATATTGAAAACTTTAAACTAAACTTAACGATGTTGATAAAATTTACTCTTTTGTAACTCAATTTAAATATTTATTTATAACAATAGAGAAGATACGACAAAATCTTTATACTTATATTTGATTGATTGGTTATAGCAATTGTAGATATACTTCATCTGGAACCGCCTCGACTATTCCGTGGAAGCATGTTCGCCTCGAGTGCGGGTTGTCGTAGGTTCGAACACCAGCCTTGTCAATCCGAAGGCTTTAACATTGGCATTTGCTGCTTCTACGTTACGCACGCGGCAATAAGGTGTCGGACCAAAGACTGGTCGGCTCGGGTAGGGTGATATGTCTACCTGCGAGCTGTTACCCTGCGAACGTAAAAATCCGGCTCAGCAGGTCGGTCTAGTACAAATAAAATTGAGAATGGAATGGGGAATGTGTCAAAGAAACAAAAACCCGACCAAAGAGTAGAAAACAGCCCAAGTCCACCAATGGGTCTAGTACAAAGCAGGGTTCACATTCATTTTCATGTTATCGTCCTGAATATACATTAATTTTCCACTGGACGTTAATCAGACACCCGTCATCATCTACTCCATCAGCAGCGAATTCGATACACAAAAAACGAATTGGACGGTTTTTAAATCCGAGATTGATAAAAAAAAATCATCACAAAACAAGTGTTGATTGGAATCGCTCGAGGAAAAGAAAATTGTTTGATTGTTGCTTGCTTAACATACAGTTGGAGAAAAGAAAACAGAAAGGGTGAATTAAAGGGCTAGCTAACCGATACACAGAATTATTCCAGGACTCCCCCCTTCTGACCTGATTTGGCAACTTGGTCATTTTTAAGTAAAATTTTCCTAAGACAACAAATGATTAATCCATTCTGCAGTTATCAACCTAGATAATTGAAACGTCATACAAAGTTTGCATGCACCTCCCATTATGGAGTTGTCTGAGGATTTTTCTCCCTTTTTGTAAATTTTTTATTTCCAAATATCTAAATGTACTATAAACCTTTCTCCTTTGTCTTTTTTTTGTATTTTAATACCAATAAGATATTTCTTTATTATATTTCATTGCTTGTTACAATAAATATAACATTTTATTTCTAAGTGAAAGTTGATTAAATGAAAGCAATTTGATAAATGTAAATGGTTTTGTAAACTATTCTGGTTTACTCTTTTTGTTTACATAAAGGTGTTAACATATAGGTATGAAAAATGCAGCTGGTATCGTATTTGTAAACATTTTTTTATATGATGGTATATATGACATATATTGAAAATCATTAAAATTATGCTATTTTTCCTTGAATATTGAGTGACATTTTCATGTTGTGAAAAATCAAATTATAACTACACATTGTATGTGTAAAATATGAATAGTCGTTTTGATGAAACAAATTAATTGATTTAGATTTGAATGCCAATAGTGTAGCACGACGAAGACCCAATTTATACTCCGATTAGAGTATCTATTGACAAGATAATTTTGAATTTTGATTGGCATACGTCTTTATCTGTTTTTAAGACTACATAGATGAAATGGCATATATATGGATGTGGCAGAAGACTCTATACCTACAGTGGAAAATTGTAACTATTCGATCATATCAGATGAACCGTGGTTTAATTCACAGCTACGTAATAGACTTTATAAAACAATGACTACATCTACAACTTTGCTGAGTATTCATTGATTTAAAATCAAACGTAATGAGGGTAAATAGCATGATTATGTATGCAAATGAACATTTTTCTAAACCCTAATGGTCTTTTAGAGGAAAAGTCGATCACGAATCCGAAAAAAATCGGGTTTCTTGTTAAAACTAAAAGTCATTAGTCATTATCTTTTAACGTCGATTCCTCCCTCTTCTCTTCGGGCTCTTCGGCTTCCTTCACCAATAAAACTAACCGCCACGATATAGACAACAGTGCTGCCGAACGTGGAGTTAAACATAGGGACTTTACTACATGTCATATATAGCCCGTTACTCGTCTACATGCATTTAAAAAAAAAGTATGTCCCTACTATCCAATACCCACCGTCTTTTTAAGACGATTAACGGGCTATATATCTGACATGCAGTCAGGTCCGTTAGAGATAAACACACAACAATAATATATCGATCTCTTTTCTACAAAGTAGTTATTCCTGTTTGAATTGTTTTACACTAGTCATTTTGGAGCCCTTTATAACTTGCTGTTCGGTGTGAGCCAAGGCTCCGTGTTACAGGCCGTACTTTGACCTATAGTTGTTTACTTTTTACACATTGTGACTTGGATGGAGAGTTCACTCATACCACATCTTCTTATTTCTAAATACCTCTGAAAGACGGTTTTTGGCATTTTTGTGTTTCTTGCAGAAACTATAGCAGATAGAGAAAAAATGAAAAGCAGGACAAGATCTACAAAGGAGATAACCTGGCCGAAATTATAATAGTTATTGCTCTCGAAACAACGATTTTAAACCATCTTATAGTATTTTTTGCAGAAACTGTAGTAGATAAAGAGAACTATTTTTCACAACAAAATTGATCATCAAAACAAGAACTACTAACAAGTCAACATCGCTTAATCTTAAGGAGTTATTGCCTTTGAATTAAATTTGTTTTGCCATATTTTTCTCAACTGCGACGGAAGGCGAGACATAGGGATTGCTCTTCCGGCGACGACGGCTCCGGCTCCGGCGTCAACAATTGTCAAGTTTGTTTGATAGGAACTACTTGTGATAGATCATTGATATTTGCTATGAAGTTGCATAACTATAAGTACATATCAGTTTGACGACTATTTTGAGACCCTGCCCCTAGGACATGGTCCAGTGATTTTGAAACAATAAGCAATTTTCAATGTTAAGTTTTCTGCTTAAGTTAGTTTGATAGGTTCACTGGTGATAGATCAATGCTATTTTGTATGAAGTCGCATTACTATTAGAACATATCAATTTGACGACTATTTTGAGGCCCTGCCCCCTAGGACATGGTCCAGTGACTTTGAATTAATTAGCATTTTTCAATGTTAAGTTTTTCTGCTTAAGTTAGTTTGATAGGATCTTATGGTGCTAGAGCAATGATATTTTGTATGAAGTCGCATTACTATCAGTACATATCAGTTTGACGACTGTTTCGAGGTCCTGCCCCTTTGTCATGGTCAAGTGACTGAATTAATTAGGAATTTTCAATCGTTAATCGTTAAGTTTTTCTGCTTAAGTTATATTGATAGGAACTATTTACAATTAACAACGATATTTTCTATTAAGTTACAGTACTTCTGTACATCTCAGTTTATCAACCATTTTCAGGCCCTGCCCACTAGATCATGGTCCAGTGACTGAATTAATAACCAATGTTGCTGTCCATCATATTGTCTTTTTCTGAAGTTTATGCCGATAGGCGAGACATATCTCTGTGTCAACAGTTTATTACCAGAAACTATCAGAAATACTCTTGTTGTATTCTACAAATTTTATGCAAAAGTTGCAGGTGAGCGATACAGGCTCCTTGGAGCCTCAAGTGTGAATACAGTTCTAATGAAATAAATGTAAGTCCACTATACATAAATTCAAGGAATCTGTTGATTTTTCCATTGAACATTTTTTTCTATTTTGGGTACAGAACATAACACCATTCTTTAAAAAATGTAAATAGTTATATACATCATACAAAACGATTCGATTGATGTTTTGTATCTTCAAATGTACTCACACCTATGGTTTTTGTTTATCAATAATTCATTACTTATATATTTTTCTTTATTGTATTTGACTTTGGAAATATTATCTATTTGCTGTCATCTTGAATTTGTGTTTAAGCGAAAATATTTTATTTCAGCTGATATAACTTGTATTCGATCCTATTGTTTATTAAGACATTAAAATATGCTTAAATTATGGACAGTTCACTTTTACTATTGATGATCAAAATGGAAACTTAACGTTCTGTACTACAAGAGCTAGATTTGAAAATGACTATTTATTACTTTCGGCGACCAGTTATTGTTTAATGAATGTTAAGATCAAGTGCCCATATTTGTTTTCGAACAATTTGGTTCATTTCTTTATAAAGTGAAACAGAGATAAAACAATAATTATAAGTATAGTAAAATGTAACGTTGTCTTTTCTCGTTTGAAAATGAAAATTCATCTGTTGGCGATATGAACTCCACACATCGGAAGCTAACAGATAAATCTAAATGATAGTGCTTTTGAAGTTTTCGGTCGAACTGTTTTATTCAAAGACAAAATAAATTCCGATATGTCAAACAATTAAACTTGATAATTTAGACAAAGATATTTTAAATTCTGGAATCACAGAGGATAATATTTTGAAAGCGACTGAAATTGAAATGTTGAAAAAGTGAAGAAATCATTCCTCGATTGTGACATCACCGAATTTGTTCTTACCATGAACACGACGGGTGTCACTAGTTAAGCAGGATCTGCTCACCATTCCTGTACACCTGAGTTCACCTCTAGTTTTTGATACGTGTTGCTCAGTCTTCAGTTTTCTAAATAGTGTTTTGATTGAAATATATGTTATTTTATAATAATTTAACACAAGAAAAGCGTTTGCGTACATCACATTAAAAAGTTGTCCACAGCTTTTCTACAAATAAAAATGAATCATCTTCTGCCTATCAATCATTTCATATTATTATTCAGAACGTGCAATTGTTGTAAAACGTTCTAAAAGGGGCTATTATTGCACGTAATGAAAAATCAGTGGCCTGATTAAGTTAAGTGGTGTCATGGTTTAGTTCACTATCGTCACTTTGATTCTGAGGATAATAAATTTTATTGCGATTTCTCGAAAAAAAGCAAGTCATGGTTTTCTTGTGAAGTCGTGAGACTGTCATTAGAAATGTTCATAACAAGTTGTTCACATTAACAACAATGGTAATATTTCCACACATAATATCCATTTTTGTATTAGCTTTTAAAATGCATTCAAATATCTTCTCCAAGAACTTAGAGGTAAACATTTTGAAGAAGAAAAAACCGGATTGGTAGACGTGCAATGATCTTTTTCTTTGTGTTGATCAGCCAGCATTTTGACAATAAGAGTACATCTAATTCGGTTCTGACATCACGTATAAATGTTACATATTAATAGATTCTACCACTACATCGAGTGTAATACGATATTTATCCACTCTCTCGACAGTTAGATATTTAAAATTTAACTGTCGAGAGTGGATAAATATCGTATTGCACGATATTTGGAGGTGGAATCTGTTTTTCTAATGATTTTTACACAATATGCAGACAACCTTAAACCTTCTTTTCGATTGTGTTCCTTCTATGTGACTTCATTAGGCATGATCGCCTTATTTCATGACGTCACAATAGAAATATCAGAGAAAGCAAGAAAATTTGACGTCATAATTAAATAAAAATAATCAACATGTCAGGAAAAGGATAAATCGGGTAAGAATTGTAGAAATATAAGTACCGATTATCAGGTTGTCTGCATATTGATATCGTAAAATATCAGCTGCGAGTCACAAGATGAAGTTTTTGTCGAGTGAGCACAGCGAACGAGATCAAAAAGGCTTCATATTGTGTTGAGCAGCTGATATTTTACAATATGAATATGCATACAACCAGATAATCGATTTATCGGGTTGTATTTGCGTTTTTTGCATGATAGAAACACGTGTTTTCTTTGTTTCACCGGACAACAAACCGGAAGATGACGTGATAAGTTCGGGTCAAACTTATCAACGTCGGTTAATACATTATGAAATCGGTAATATGTCCGGGTCAAAGTTATCATCCCCCGTAAGGCCGGGTCAACGTATTTGACGTCACAAATATGCAATTTTATTAAGAGCTGAGCAGAGGGAAACAGACAGAGGGACGACCGATAAATAAACTCATCACAGATACCAGGGCTGATATGCATAAAACCACTTAAGTTAAGATCTCCAATCGTAGTACTAATTTATCGTAGGACATGTAGAAAATCCGTCCGTTCGGAACAAATCTTAACTTAAATAGTTTTATGCATATCAGCCAAGGATTAAAAAAAAGTTAGCCAGACGCGCGTTTCGTCTACAAAAGACTCATCAGTGACGCTCGAATCAAAAAGTCAAAAAGGCTAAATAAAGTACGAAGTAAAATATATTCAAAACCACTTGGCAGGTGCACTCGACTCCAGTCTTAATTGACTTGGATTGTCAGTCTTCCTACCGAAGGTCGATGGTACTGTCCGGCTTCGTCAACCAATAAAAACTGACCGCCACGAAATAGCACGAAAGTGTTGAAAGTGGCGTTAAAACACCAATCAATCAATAAAAAAAGGATTAAAAAAGTGCAGTCAAAGCTAAATCTTTTAAGGGAAAATACGTGAGCGCCCCCTTAAAATCGAAAACAAAATCATTATTCGGCAATTATACCACATCTGCAGTATGTATTATTTTCCTAATTCTGATAGAGAGATGAGTGCATTTTTATGAAACCTTAGGATTAATGTAAGACTGTGGCTATCTAATTAGATGTAGTCGGGACAATATTTTGACCGACCTGCGTTCCATATTATGTGCTGTCTTTTTATTTCCTTGTTTAAGTCAGCTAACTGGACTGAGCAGGTTTTCACAAGACGTACAGCAAACAGATATTAATAATACTTGAACCATACTCAGTGAAGACATGAAATATTCAACTTTGTACCCCCCCCCCAAAAAAAAAAACAAACCCCAAAAACTAAAAACTGAAAAACAAACAATTTGCCTACCTATAGTTACCTGCCTCCTACATAGGCAAATTTTGCCTACGTGAATTTCACATGAATCTCACGTGAAATTCACCTTAAACGAGCTTATACATGAAACTCACATGAAAATGTTCATGTGAATTTAGGTGAATTTCACGTGAATTGAGATTCACATGAATCTCACGTGAATTTCATGTGAATTTTACAAAAAATAATGTATTTTTCATGATTTTGATTAAATTTTAAAATTTAAATGTTATTTGAATAATTTATTTTTTGCGTGAACCCTAGGGGTTCATGCTTATAGATTGGTGAGTTTTGGAAGTGTCTATGGGCCATTCGATATCCTCGGAATCAAGATTCTCGGACCGTCTAGAACATTTTCGATCATTTATACAGGTAGTTATTTATGTCTTTGATACGGTCCCTCTATGGATATTCTATCACGTGACATTGTATATTTCAACAATCAAAGTTCATTTGTAGATTGGAAAGTAAAACAATAAAGACTAGGTTCCAGTCAAAAAATCATTTATATGTTAGAGCCTATTTGCCTTTTGACAAAACATATGTGTTTTAATAATTTGAATGTTTATCAAATATCAAGTATAATGATAACGCAATTATATAATTCATGCTTTGAGACGGTCCCTGTACGCGTACGTAGTGTATGTAGTATTTTATACAGCGTGCATTGTGACAATAAACCTGAAATAGTTTATTGATATATAATGTCCTAGAATAAACTGATTATTTCTGAACGTTTGTCATTTGATATTTTGTATTTCAATCATAGCATGGGAAAAATATCGGAAAGCTTGAAGACAATTAAGAAAATGATATTTATGTTAAAATATTTATCTTAGGTCGGAAACACAGTGGTCGGAAAGCAGAAAGATAATCAAACAAAAGGATTTTTCTGTCAAAAATATCTAATTTCATTAAAAGATACTACCAGATTAAGAGAATATTCATTATTAAGTTAAAACGGAGACTGAATTTATTCTTAATAGAATATAATTAAAATTGTCATATATACGTGAATTTTGTCTCAGAGGTTTGAAAAGTCATTACATTTATTAAAATTATATGCAACGTATGATCACCAATGCGCAGGGATGCGTACCCAAAGTTAGCTAAATATCTAAATTTTAAACGATCGTCAATGAAAAAATACTTGCATGGTTTCAATTCACAAGGATTTTAAATCATTGCATATCACAAAAAGATAATTTATATTTTACAATAAGCATAACAAAATTTAATTACAATCATAATGTTAATCATTTTATATTTTTATACGCCCGTTTACGGGACGTATTATGGTATACCGTTGTCCGTCCGTCCGTCGTCAACATTTCGGACAATAACTCAAAAACAATTTCACCAATTTGCATGAAACTTTTGTGAATTGTTTATATCTATTGACGTGAGCTCCCTTTTGATTTTTATAAACTTTCGATTTTACATTTCCGAGTTATAAGATTTTATTTGTTTATAGTCTGACAACAGATTTACTAAGTATTGGCAACAGCACAGTGTATTGCACAACAGCAAGAAATCTTTAATTGAATATAAATTCAATTTATATAACCAATTTCAAGTTCTTTGACTACATTTATTCAGAAACCTATAATATGTCAAATATTTAATTACAATCCAAATTCAGACCTATATCAAGCTTGAATTTTGTGTCCATTTTTGCCCCAACTGTTCAGGGTTGGACCTCTGCGGGCGTATCCAGCTGCGCTCAGCGAAGTAGTTTATTTTAGTATGGATTTATAGGTTCTGCTTATATTTTGTATAGCAAATTTATATTCATATAGTGGAATGTTAGACTTTAAAAAGAGATTGATTTGATAAATAAAATATCCATCTGTAAATACTTGACGTTTGTGTTTATTGATATCAGGGGCGTTACGCCCTCACCTGGACCCGCCCCTGGATATTATGTTTTAAATTTTCGGAAAAATTTCACTAACAGCAAGGTATGTTTATTATAAAATGTCAATTCTTTTTTTTATTTGTTTGTTTTAATAGTTCAACCTTATAATATCTTAATACTTGTACTAAGGACGATTTTGAAAATTGTATTCATTCTGTTGACCAGCTATCGTACACGTCTTGATTCATTCACATATACATCACCCTGTTCACACGCACACTATCAGTTTGCGTTCACAAAAATTCCGGTTAAAATGTGAATGAATCCGGAGTCATCTGTCAAAGCACTTGAGGTAGGTAGTTTGACATCCGAATTCAACTATTAGATTATTAATATATGTGATGACGCAAATGCATATTCTTATCCAGAGTATCAGTGCGTATGTTTTCTGTTCTTATCTAAATTCAGGACACGGCAGTAAGAGCTTGACATGTGACTTTCAAGCACGGTCATCATAACGTACTGTATGCTGACCTCTAGCTGTTTCTCTTTTGTTTTCTTTTTGAGTCACTGTTCTATTATAAACTTTGACATTTTCGAAATGCTAAGGATTTTCTACCCAAGGAATGGATTACGTAACTTCGTACTTTATGTGTCCTTTTTAACTTTTTTTTATCTGAGCGTCACTGATGATTCTTTGTAGACTTAACTCGCGTCTGGCGTACAACATTTTAATCCTGGTATGTTTTTATATCTACATATCTTTTTATATAAATTGGTTCTTTTGAGAGTATGTTCAGGTATTCATAAAACTTCTGAAAATAAGATATTCTTCAAAACCAAGTTTTCCTTTATAATATATGGATTGATTTAAGTAAAATCAGGAAATCCTTAAAATTTGAGATGTTTTATGAGACCAAAATTAGTCTCTATAAAAGAGGTCCCAGTGAAGCTGATACGTGTGTTAATCTGAAGAAAAATATACGAAACCTTATACGCCACAGGGTTTCACTTCGCATGGAAATTTGACTTTAAAATTTATCTATACAACATCTATCATGAGTACAGACAGCTTCAATAACGAGTTGAGAATAATTGAAGGCATCCATGCAGGAAACACAATATGAAGATGCATGTATGATAGATAAAATAAATGTATCCAGATTATAAAGCAAACTGAGTGCTTAAATTTATATTGCGATTGGTTTGTGCAATTTGCATTAGGCCAAACAAAAAAGTATGTGTGTTTACTGTACCCCTACCTACCCTAATTTTTACCCTATACCCTAAAGTTTTTTTTACCATTTTTGATTAAGCACTGTTAAAGTCACCATGTTGCTCCCATAGACTCAATGTAAAAAAAATATTACAAAATATAAAAATTCACTACCTACCTACCCTATTTTTTCAGCATGTCACAGTAAACACACATACTTTTTGTTTGGCCTTAGACATCCGGTTTGTAGAAACGGGGATTTGCAAAAGGGTTATGAAAAAATGACGTACATTCCCAAGTAATGAATAAAATAGTCGAGCTTTAAAATGTATATTCAAATAGCAGCTGACTGCTGTATATATACACTTTTCTGTTCACAACTATCCAACATTGCTTTCAACTGACTTGTGCAAGAATCTACACACAATTACACATGTTTGATAAAGGTGTTTTAACATCATCATTATCTTATTCTATTCACAGTCAATTATTTCAGTTCAAAAGCAAACAAAAATTCAGCAACAATTTTTTGGTGACCAGTCAGCGGTCATGGGTTCACGTGAGTTTCACATGATATTCACGTGAAACTCACATGGATTGATTTCACGTGAGTTTCATGTATAAGCTCATTTGAGGTGAAATTCACATGAATTTGAATTTGAATTCACGTGAAATTCATGTGAGTGAAATTTCCCTGTGTATAATTCTTTGGCAAGTCGAAACCATTAGAATACATATTTTATTTTTGCCCCCAATAAAAATGAATTCAGAAATAAACACCTAGTGATTAATTGATTATGAACACGTCTACTATGTATATGTTATGCTATTAATTCACATAAACACGCAAGAACTTACTAATCCAGTAGCTAAAATATTTCTATAATCATAGGCAAAGCGAAAATGCTGTGAAGTGAAATGATTTATTGACTCTTAAAAGTATACAACAATGTACATAATTATTTAATTATAACAAAATTAGATAGTCCACTAAAAAACGTACATTTATTGTCATATAATATCCAATGGCATATATGTTAGACTCAGATCGACGTCCGGTCTCTAATCGACGTCCGTTCCTCAAATCGACGTCCAAATCTGACGTCACATTCTCAAATTGACGTCCAATATTTTGATACTCTAATAGACGTCCAATGTGACGTCATGTATTGCCAAAACGACATCCGACTGATTGTAGTCTTCTCTAATAGATGTCCAATATTGATAAATAATAAATTACTGGACTAGCACTTATACATATACATGTTTTGTAGGGTTCTTATGACAATTATATTTTCAAACATTTAAACATACTTTCCATATAGAGTGAGCGACCCATATTCGCCGCATAATTCGTTCATTTCCACTTACATCCGACCTACATTCGAATATTTGGAACTTTTAATGTAGGTTTCAGAAATTTAACTATATGAAAAAAATGTTTGATAAAGGAATTATCTTCAAAACATTGGTTAATTGTTGTAAAAACGAACGCAAACACAAGAGGAAATCAAGTTGATCGTGTACCATGGGGGACACATTTTCGCCGCAATGTATGATATGACCATCCTCCTTATCCTGGTATATTATAAAAACGAATGTTTGCAATTACATGAATTAGCTTGAGCGATCATTCCTATTCGATTTTTCTCACAAATATTTACTTTAAGACTGCGCATGATTGCCATATAAATCTTACATAATTGCCAAAATCGTTTAAAAACACCTGCGTATTTCTTTATATGTGCGAATAACCTTGGAAATGGGGTAAAGAGGAATATCAACAGTTCGAACATTACAAACAGCCTTTCCATCTATTTAGGCAAGTATTGGGTAAAGGCACACAAATTTTACAGAAAAAATAGCAAAACGGCGAAAATGTGTCCAAGACGAATATGAGCCACCCACTCTAGATTTTTTCAACCCGAAATAGGTAACATGCATATTAATATTTATCTTGATAAAAAGTTAAACCAATCGATATATATTGTAGTTTGTCATTCCTATTCATATTAATTGATGACATGCATGTAAGTGACAGTTAATGAGAAAACAAACCAACGAAAATGAAAACCAAACCGGCGACATCTAGGGGCATTATTCAGTCTTCAACAATAGACAAAATAAAGAAGTACAGCCAGTTGTGTTGAGAGTATTATAATTCGGACTCTGTAAGATATTTTTCAACAAATTTCTGAGTTTTAGACCAGGAGTGAAACATCAATGTTCCAGGTTAGGGGAGGGTTAAGTGCTCACACACATGTTTAACCCCGCCACATTCTTTATGTGCATGTAGTCCAGTGGTTTTCGTTGGTTTTTGTCTGTCATATTTGTTTTTCGGAATTGTTTTGTTATAAATAAGACCGTTAGTTTTCTAATTTGAATTGTTTACATTATTCATGTCGTGGCCTTTTATAGCCTTTGCGGTAAGGGTTTTTATCATTGTTGAAAGCCGTACGGTTGCCTATAATTGCTCACATTCACTTTATTTGAACTCTGGTGGATAGTTGCCCAATTTGAATTCATATTACATCTCCTTATTTTTATGTAATCTCTAAAATTTAAAAATTGATATCATAACCTGTTTACATACTAGTAGGTAATAAATAAAAAAAAATAAAACTTTTTTTTTAAATTTTTTATTTGTCACACATAATATGTTTAAAAGACTAGTCTTAAGGTTTCAGCTGATATCGGTTCAGTTCAATTTTGTATTTTGTGTCCAAAACGGACGTCGATTAGAGAAGCTAAAAATTGGACGTCGATTAGAGAAGCCAAAAATTGGACGTCGATTGAAAGGATTAAAATTGGCCGTCGATTTGAGGATATGTTATTGTAACGTCAGATATGGACGTCGATTTGAGGAACAGACGTCGATTAGAGACCGGACGTCGATCTGAGTATTACATATATGTACTGCATTTAGGTGTTCTGAAGTTGATACAAAAAACATATAATGCTACAAATTTATTTCGCAGTAGCATTAAATGGGTAAATTCATGTACCATTTAAAAAATACTGTAAACAAGTTTGTTCTATAAAGACTTTTTTCGGTTAAGATTAATTTGACTCGAACAATCAATGGCTGAGGTTATTCATTACAGTAAATTCAGAAATTATTGCGAGGTTTTTATTATTGCGAATAATGCGACTGGTTGAGTAACGCAATAATAAGAACTCGCATTCCGAAATCTTATACACATATCTTTATGCAGATGATTCTGAATTCGCAATAATTAATCTCGCATTTTTGTCTCTTCCTCTAAAATCGCAATAATAAATGCACGCAATAATTTCTGAATTTACAATATTAAGATTGCAGTCAGTGTGATTACCAAGTGCGTGGTTTAAACTAATTGAAACCTCTTGCTAACAGCAATGGCTTTTGTGTGATTTCAGGAAGACTAGTTTCCATAACTTTCATTCAAGTGAACAGAATTATTAGTTAGTAGTACAAGGAATTTTACTATAAGACCTACAAAGCTTGTTTTAACAATGCAAATGCGATCTAATATTTCCTTTAAAGAGTACAAAACTAATTGGGGCTATACTCAATTCTATGTGGCAACTATTGTTATCAGTTACTATGTTTTCGTCATAAGGCAAGCCTCAGGAGAGTTGACACAGTCTGAATGCAGCACTTGTTTTGTTATACTCATCGCTCTGTGCAGCAAAACGAAAATATTTTCTTGCTTTATCTCTATCACCTAACATCTGACAAGCTATTCCAACTGAAATAAGTCCGATATCTTGTATTTCTCCATTTAATAGATAGTGCTCAAGAATTGTCTTAAATAGCTGAGTTATACAATAATAACATGATTTCAAGTCCTGGAGACGGTACCAACACAGAAAACGAAGGAAATGTGCACATGGTATGGATTTAAAGAAAATAGCATTTTTCCTGACATCAAACTTTAGTTCCAATGGGATGACTGATGATTGTGGTTTAAATGTGACAAATGGAATTGTTAACGACTTCACCACCTGTGATATAAGCTTCAGGTTCCGTGTCTGTTTCAATGTAATATTCGGAACTGATCATTCATCTGTACATTTTGACAACGTGCAATTTATTATATCTATTGATGTTAAATAATTTTTGTGAACATAGAAGAAAGAGGCCAATTTCAGCCAACCTGATACTGCATCTGAATGTAATCCAACCAACAACTGACTAAGATCATGTTTGTAGCTTTTGTATTGTTGTTTATTGTTTGGGTTATCTATATGTGGTAGTTCAAGAGGTATTCTTTGATATGCACTTGTAATTGACAGTGCTAATAAACATCTAGATAATTCTGTTTTACAATGTTGCAGCAAAGTGTTGAGCATGCCTACGATGTTTATAATAGGTGGCTCATATCCGTGAAACTCTAATATTGTTTTAACTAATGTAGTATTTTCATACACGGATCTTGTAATTTCACATGGAAACCTTCTGTAATCATGCAAAGTCTCCGATGATGAAAACATCTGAATTCCTGTTTGATAAGAATTTTTGAGGATGTTGATTAATATGTTCCTGTTTTTTCTGTTAAATCTTAAAAATAGCAAATTATTTTCAGGAATGAAATAATGTAACAATGTTGAATATTCTATACAGTATAACAACCTCTGAAGGCAGGCCATAAAACATGGTATGATATTGTCTGGTCTCCATAATGATGTTTCAATTTCCTCCGAAATCAAAAACATAAGGGTCTTTAAAAAGTATGAACACAATAAACCTTTTAAATCATGGTCTCTATCTACTATTTCTTTCAATAAAATTTTCAGCAAAGCATAGCATAGTAACTGGTAATGACTGAAGGAATGTATCAGTATTTTTTCTGCTACAGAAAATGATATGCGCCACTGAAGATTCTCATTTATAGACCCTTTGTAGCCAGTTGGAACAAACAGAACCCCTCATGATTTTTTTTCAGAAATAAGTTCAGGTGAAGGCCATATTGAATGCGGTCTATAGATCCAAGGTTGTCGAACTTACCATCACAGTCTGATATGCAAGGACCATGAATTTTATTTAGATTTGGATCAATAAAACCTTTAAATAGTTTTAATATGTGTGACTTGTAAAGCTCATTTGAAAGAAGGTTATATCATCTGTGTCGTTGTAGAAATTGATTTATACAATGACATATATGACAATGACATAAACATTTATGACAATGACATAAACATTTATGACAATGACATACCAGACTCAAGCTAGCGAACAATAAGCCAGCGAACAATAAGAAAACGCGCCAACATGATCATGCCTAAAAACCGAAGACTTGCAATAACACAAAACGTCATTTTAAATCTAATGACAATAATTTCCAGTAGGAAGACGAAATGCAATTCCATTTTAACACAGACAAAGTTAATTAGTTATTCGTGTATCTAATACGATTTTTTTTTTACCTGGACATCTAAAACTCCTATTAGGTAATCCTTTCTCTTTTTAGTGCTCTCTGATTAGAGATGGGTTTGTTGTTTTTATAATGATGAAACAATTAATAACAATAGTTCACACTAAACTAGTGTAACGATACAATTAAATCTTCTAGCTTATATATGCGTTTGAAAAGAAAAGAAAAATAAATCGACTGATTTTGGAACGTCAAGTATTTTTTGTTAGATTTTCTTTAGAAATAAAAGCGGATAACCATTATACGCAGTTTTCTTCTTTTGTCAAAGAACTAGTTCATTTTTCTAATTATTCAAAAGTATGTCGTCACTCTGGTAATGTATTTACTATATTTCGATAGGAAGAGTGATAAGTGTAAGAGTGGCACCCAAATAGAACGAGAAACAAATTGACATAAAGATTTTGGTTAATCTAAACGACAATTTTTTTGAATCCGAGTCTATGTAAAATCTGGACCCTACCACCACCCAATTTTAATTCATAAAAAAGTCCCTACGGCAAAGCTTTTGTCCACACTAGGTACAAATGATAGGCAATTGCCTAAGGTTGCCTGGACCCAAAGACCCAGGTGGGTAAAGTTACGGAACTTTTTTAATCGAGGTCCAAAGTTGGGGTAGGGTGACCCTACCACCACCCAATTTTAATTCATAAAAAAGTCCCTACGGCAAAGCTTTTGTCCACACTAGGTACAAATGATAGGCAATTGCCTAAGGTTGCCTGGACCCAAAGACCCAGGTGGGTAACGTTACGGAACTTTTTTAATCGAGGTCCAAAGTTGGGAGTATGTCACTTTTCTACTTTAATTCATAAAAAAAGTTGCGCACCATACATTGATACATAATATAGTTCTCAATCCTTTAACAAAAAGAAAAACGAAATCCGCTTTTTCAAGGAGAAATCAATTGACCCAAACACTTTTGTCTGGAAAGGTAATCATTTACATAGTTTATACATTGTCTATACGTTTATTCCAGAAAAAATGTTATTTTAGGAACTATTTGACAGGATGCCGAAAGTACGGAAAGCCATTTCACACAACACATAATTTCTAGTTGAAAAGTTGATAAAATAACAGGTTTACTTTAGATTATTTAACAAAATATAGAAATTTATCTGCAAAAACCAGCAAGTATAAACAGTCAACTGACGTCAATAACTAATAAGTAAATCATAATGAGCGGATCATTTTTGAGGAAAATCTTTTGTAAAAGTAAACGGATGATGACGGCGGACGGCTACAGACTACAAACGACAGACGCCAAATATTGTACAAAGCTCACACTGAACCTTTAGGCCAGGTTAACTAGAACTTTCCATTAAGCTGGACTAATAACCCCGCATCTTGGATTGACTGAGTATTCTAGTTACTGATAATAATAATTTGGTCTTTTTTTCTAGTATGGTACTGTAGATTCATCTGATAAATTTTTTTCTTTGATTTCGTGGGAAAAGGTGAACCACGAAAATAAAGTGTAACCGGAGAGCATGATTTTCATTGCAAAATCGCCTGTCTCTACCGGGACTCGAACCCGGGACCTTTGTGTTACAAGGGGCATCGATGCCCGGTTTTGGCCAAACAAAAATAAAATGTTTAATAAACTTTTCCAAATTGGCACATAATGTTTGGCAATGCATAGAGCTGAGTCAAGAAATATAAAGAAAAACATAAGAGTAGTAGTAGTATTGTCTGTGATTTTTTTAACCCCCGCCACAACCCGTGGTGCTGTGGTTGTCCCAAATATGGGCATGCCCCGCCCCTTAATGCCAAATATGGGCATGTCCCGCCCCTTATATTATATTATATATGGGCATATACGCCCCACTTCCCCCCCTCGACCTAATGACGTCACCGGAAGTAAGGAAGATGAATCACGACGTATGCATGTTGACCATATTTGGATATGAATATAACAGTATGACTCACGTAGAACCATGCCAATTCCATGAGTCATACCGAATGCACGCCCGCCATATTTGGTCATGATGCGATCCGACCATTTCGATACCACGAGTCATCAGGATGCAAGATCAGGGCATGACGCACCAGCTGCACGTTGTGTAGCTCTGACGAGTCAGACATCCGTATGAGTAACAAAGTCGACATTGTTGGTACTTTCATTATACAAGGGTATGTCTCCCTTATTGGAAAATTTAAATTATAGAAAATTTAAAAATTCAAAAATTCAAAAATCCAAAAATTCAAAATTTTATAAAAAATTGTTAAAAAATTTTGAAATGGAAAAAATTCAAAAATTTCAAATTCAAAATTTGAAAAATTGAAAAAAAAAACTTGTAACTAAACGATGGATGAATTTTACCTATCCGTATCGAGCGAGGATTCTCTTTCGCTTTTTGAAAATAATATTGGACGGAGAATGGGAATGTGCACTGCTAGAGTTATCGTTCGTACCGACCTTTCCAATACCAACGAGACGGGTCTTCTTTTGCTCGGACTTTGTGATCGACACGTACGCCCGGGAAATGACTCTGCCGATACTTCAATCGGCAGGGGTTTTGAACAAAGATATCGCGGACATCGAATATGAATAAACCAATATACCTCAGAGTCACCAGAAACGAATTGCACCGAATCGAATTCGTCTTTAGGGATGATAATCTCAATGTATGTCACCCGAAGGATGACCACCTGTTTTGCTTGCTGCATTTTCGCAAGAAACCTACAAGAGGAGATTGTATACACATGCAGAAAAGGTGAAGATGTTCCAGTGCAACTTATATCGAAGCGTGTATGCTGCTTGGCCACATGATCTTCGAAGACATATGAAAAACAAACATGCACAGCAGCAGCAGCAACAGCAACATGACCTTCCCCTGTATCTATACAACAGACCTACATACGTGTAATTCAACAAGGCAGTCAATATATGTTCGAATATCATGACCTGTATATTTTTTTTTACTTCAATACTACATACTTTGAGATTATCATCCCTCAAGACGAATTCGATTCGGTGCAATTCGTTTCTGGTGACTTTGAGGTAAATTGGTGTTTTCATATACGATGTTCGCAATATCTTCGTTCAAAACCCTTGCCGATTGAAGTATCGGCAGAGACATTTCCCGGGCGTACGTGTCGACCACAAAGTCCGAGCAAAAGAAGACCCGTCTCGTTGGTATTGGAAAAGTTGGCACGAACGATAACTCTAGCAGTGTATATTCCCATTCTCCGTCAAATATGTAGGTTTTGTGAAGTTGAATCGTAAATGCGTCACCGTTATTATATATTTTCAAAAAGCGAAAGAGAATTCATCCATCGTTTTGCTTCGGGCATTCTTATAGACGTTTGATAGGTTGATCCATGTATGCAGTGATTTTTTTTTTCGATTTTCAAAATATTTTGAATTTTTTTATTTTATTTTATTTTTATTTATTCTAAAAAATTTATAACTTTTTTTTATTTTAATTTTTTTTTCTTCTATTTTCAAATTTTGAATTTGAATTTTTTGAATTTTTTGCATTTCAAAATTTTTTAACAATTTTTATAAAATTTTGAATTTTGTGGATTTTAAATTTTAAATTTTATATAATTTAGATTTTCGAATAAGGGAGACATGCCCTTGTATAATGAACGTACCAACAATGTCGACTTTGTTACTCATACGGATGTCTGACTCGTCAGAGCTACACAACGTACATATGGTGTGACTCATGGTATTGTTATGTGGTGTGTCATGCCCTGATCTTGCATCCTGGTGACTCGTGGTATCGAAATGGTCGGATCACATCATGACCAAAAATGGCGGGGGTGCATTCGATATGACTCATGGAATTGGCATGGTTCTACTTGAGTCATATCCAAATATGGTCAACATGCATCTATCGTGAATCATCTTCCTTACCTCTGTTCAACTCCATAATAAAATGATATATATATACTTACTTCCGGTGACGTCATTAGGTCGGGGAAAGGGGGGCGGTATATGCCCATATATAATATAGGGGTGGGACATGCCCATATTTGGCATTAAGGGTCGGGGCATGCCCATATATGGGACAACCACAGCAACACCGGTTTTGGTGGGGGTTAACAAACCACAGACAATACTACTCATAAGATTATTCATCTGATGACCTGGGCCATCTGGTCTGGGCAAAAGACAAAAGCTTTGCCATAGGAATCTGTTAAGGGTTAAAATTGGGAGGGGAGGGATCTCCATACCCTAATTTTGAATCTCATTTGAAGAAATTCGGTGAATTTACCCACCTCCACTATCTGATCCGGGCAACTTCAAGGCCTTACCTATCGTTTGTTCATAGTATGGAAAAAAATTTCTTTGTCGTAGGAAATTTTATAACAATTAAAGTTTGGACGGAAGGATCTCCTTATCCCAACTTTGAACCTCAGTTACAGTAGTTCCGTGAATTAACTCACCAGGGTCATCTAATCCGGGCAACTTTATGCCATTGAATTTCATCTGTACCTTGTGTGTTCAAAGCTTTGCCGCGTAGAGAATTGTTTTGACGAATTAAAGTTTTGAGGGGAAAAGGTCTCCATATCCCAAATTTGGACCTCAGTTGCAAACGTTCCGAGAATTTATCCACCCGGCCCATCTGTTCCAGGTAACACGTAGGGAATTGCCTATCATTTGTACCTAGTTTAGAAAAACGCTTAGCCGGAATGATTTGTTGATAAAATTAAACTTGGGATGTGATAGGGTGTGCAAACCCCAAATGTGAAATCAGTTGTAGAAGTTCCTGAACTTTACCCACCTGCAGGTTCTTTGAATCCAGGCATCCTTAGGCAATCAATATCATTTGTTACTAGAGTGGACAAATGATTTGCCGTGAGACATTTTTTAAGAATTAAAGAAGGGAGATGCAGTCTACAAACTTTGTACCTAAGTTGTAGGAGTTCCGTAACTTTACCCACCTTGGACTTTGGGTCCAGGCAACGTTCATTGCCTATCATTTGTACCTAATGTGGACAAAAGCTTTGCCTTAGAGAATGTTTACACAAATTAAAATGTGTGTGTGTGTGGGGGGGTCGCCATATGCAAACTATGCGAATTAAAGTTGGTCGGGGTAGGGTCTCAATACCCAAACTTTGGACATCAGTTGTAGACGTTCCGTAACTTTACACATCTAGGTTTTTAAGTTCAGGCAACCTTAGGCAATTACCTATCGTTTATATTTAGTGTGGACAAAAGTTTTGCCGTAGGTACTTTTTTATGAATTAAAATTGGGTGGTGGTAGGGTCACCCTACCCCAACTTTGGACCTCGATTAAAAAAGTTCCGTAACTTAACCCACCTGGGCCTTTGGGTCCAGGCAACCTTACGCAATTGCCTATCATTTATACCTAGTGTGGACAAAAACTTTGCCGTAGAGACTTTTTTGTGAATTAAAGAAGGGGTGGGGTTGGGTCACCATACCCCAACTTTGGACCTCAATTAAAAAAAGTGGGTCCAGGCAACCTTAGGTAATTGCCTATCATTTATACCTAGTGTGGACAAAAACATTGCCGTAGAGACTTTTTTGTGAATTAAAGAAGGGAGGGGGTTGGGTCACCATACCCCAACTTTGGACCTCAATTTAAAAAAGTTTCCTAACTTTACCCACCTGGGTCTTTGGGTCCAGGCAACCTTAGGCACTTGCCTATCATTTGTACCTAGTGTGGACAAAAGCTTTCCCGTAGGGACTTTTTTATAAAATAAAGAAGGAAGGGGGTTGGGTCACCATACCCCAACTTTGGACCTCAATTAAAAAAGTTCTGTAACTTAACCCACCTGGGCCTTTCGGTCCAGGCAACCTTAGGCACTTGCCTATCATTTATACCTAGTGTGGACAAAAGCTTTGCCGTTGGGACTTTTTGTGAATTAAAGAAGGGAGGGGGTAGGGTCACCATACCCCAACTTTGGACCTCAATTCAAAAAGTCCGTAACTTTACCCACCTGGATCTTTGGATCCAGGCAACATTAGGCAATTGCCTATCATTTATACCTAGTGTGGATAAAAGCTTTGCCGTAGGGACTTTTTTATGATTTAAAGGAGGGAGGGGGTTGGGTCATCATACCCCAACTTTGGACCTCAATTTAAAAAAAGTTTCCTAACTTTACCCACCTGGGTCTTTGGGTCCAGGCAACCTTAGGCAATTGCCTATCATTTGTACCTAGTGTGGACAAAAGCTTTGCCGTAGGGACATTTCATGAATTAAGATTGGGTGGTGGTAGGGTCACCGTACCCCAACTTTGGACCTCAATTAAAAAAGTTCCGTAAATTTACCCACCTGGGTCTTTGGGTCCAGGCAACCTTAGGCAATTGCCTATTATTTGTACCTAGTGTGGACAAAAGCTTTGCCGTAGGGACTTTTTTATGAATTAAAGTAGGGAGGGGGTAGGGTCACCATACCCCAACTTTGGACCTCAATTCAAAAGTTCCGAAACTTTACCCACCTGGATCTTTGGATCCATGCAACCTTAGGCAATTGCCTATCATTTGTACCTAGTGTGGACAAAAGCTTTGCCGTAGGGACTTTTTATAAAATAAAGAAGGAAGGGGTTGGGTCACCATACCCCAACTTTGGACCTCAATTAAAAAGTTCCGTAACTTAACCCACCTGGGCCTTTGGGTCCAGGCAACCTTAGGCAATTGCCTATCATTTATACCTAGTATGGACAAAAGATTTGCCGTAGAGACTTTTTGTGAATTAAAGAAGGGAGGGGTTGGGTCACCATACCTAACTTTGGACCTCCATTAAAAATTTTCCGTAACTTTACCCACCTGGGTCTCTGGGTCCAGGTAACATAAGGCAATTTCCGTAACATTACCCACCTGGATCCTTGGGTCCAGGTAACATTAAACAATTGCCTATCATTTATACCTAGTGTGGACAAAAGCTTTGCCGTAGAGACTTTTTATGAATTAAAAGGGAGGGTTGGGTCACCATACCCCAACTTTGGACCTCAATTAAAAAGTTCCTTAACTTTACCCACCTGGGTCTTTGGGTCCAGGCAACCTTAGGCAATTGCCTATCATTTATACCTAGTGTGGACAAAAGCTTTGCCGTAGGGACTTTTTGATGATTTAAAGGAGGGAGGGGGTTGGGTCATCATACCCCAACTTTGGACCTCAATTTAAAAAAAGTTTCCTAACTTTACCCACCTCGGTCTTTGGGTCCAGGCAACCTTAGGCAATTACCTATCATTTATACCTATTGTGGACAAAAGCTTTGCCGTAGGGAATTTTTTGTGAATTAAAGAAGGGAGGGGGTTAGGTCACCATACCCCAACTTTGGACCTCAATTCAAAAAGTTCCGTAACTTTACCCACCTGGGTCTTTGGGTCCAGGCATCCTTAGGTAATTGCTTATCATTTATATTTAGTGTAGTCAAAAGCTTTGCCGTAAGGACTTTCTTATGAATTAAAGAAGGAGGGTTTGGGTCACCATACCCCAACTCTGGACATCAATTCAAAAGTTCCGTAACTTTACCCACCTGGGTCTTTGGGTCCAGGCAACCTTAGGCAATTGCCTATCATTTATATTTAGTGTGGACAAAAGCTTTGCCGTAGGGACCTTTTATGAATTAAAATTGGGTGGTGGTAGGGTCACCCTACCCCAACTTTGGACCTCAATTTAAAAGTTCCGTAACTTTATCCACCTGGGTCTTTGGGTCCAGGCAACCTTAGGCAATTGCCTATCATTTGTACCTAGTGTGGACAAAAGCTTTGCCGTAGGGACTTTTTATGAATTAAATAAGGGAGGGGGTTGGGTCACCATACCCCAACTTTGGACCTCAATTTAAAAAGTTCCGTAACTTTACCCACCTGGGTCTTTGGGTCCAGGCAACCTTAGGCAATTGCCTATCATTTATACCTAGTGTGGACAAAAGCTTTGCCGTAGGGACTTTTTGTGAATTAAAGAAGGGAGGTGCTAGGGTCACCATACCCCAACTTTGGACCTCAATTTAAAAGTTCCGTAACTTTACCCACCTGGGTCTTTGGGTCCAGGCAACCTTAGGCAATTGCCTATCATTTGTATCTAGTGTGGACAAAAGCTTTGCCGTAGGGACTTTTTTATGAATTAAAGAAGGGAGGGGTTGGGTCACCATACCCCAACTTTGGACCTCAATTTAAAAAGTTCCGTAACTTTACCCACTTGGGTCTTTGGGTCCAGACAACATTACGCAAATGTCTATCATTTGTATTTAGTGTGGACAAAAGTTTTGCCGTAGAGAATTTTTTATAAATTAAAGAAGGGATGGTAGGGTCATCCTACCCCAACTTTGGACCTCAATTAAAAAGTTCCGTAACTTTACCCACCTGGGTCTTTGGGTCCAGGCAACCTTAGGCAATTGCCTATCATTTATACCTAGTGTGGACAAAAGCTTTGCCGTAGGGACTTTTTTATGAATTAAAGAAGGGAGGGGTTGGGTCACCATACCCCAACTTTGGACCTCAATTAAAAAGTTCCGTAACTTTACCCACCTGGGTCTTTGGGTCCAGGCAACCTTAGGCAATTGCCTATCATTTATACCTAGTGTGGACAAAAGCTTTGCCGTAGGGACTTTTTTATGAATTAAAGTAGGGAGGTGGTAGGGTCACCCGACCACAACTTTAGACCTCAATTGTAGACGATCCATAACTTTACTCACATGGGTCTTTTGGCCCAGGCAACCTTAGGCAATTGCATATCATTTGTGCCTAGTGTGAACAAAAGCGTAGCCGTAGGGACTTTTTTATGAATTAAAGTAAGGAGGTGGTAGTGTCACCTGACCCAACTTTGAACTTCAATTGTAGACAATCCGTAACTTTACCCACCTGGGTCTTTTGGCCAAGGCATCCTTAGGCAATTGCCTATCATTTATACCTAGTGTAGACAAAAGCTTTGCCGTAGGGACTTTTTTATGAATTAAAGTAGGGATGTGGTAGGGTCACCGACACCAACTTTGGACCTCAATTGTAGACGATCCGTAACTTTACCCACCTGGGTCTTTTGACCCAGGCAACCTTAGGCAATTGCCTATCATTTGTGCCTAGTGTGGACAAAAGCTTTGCCGTAGGGACTTTTAAATGAATTAAAGTAGGGAGGTGGTAGGGTCACCCGACCCCAAACTTTGGACCTCAATTGTAGATCAGCCGTAACTTTACCCACCTGGGTCTTTTGGCCCAGGCAACCTTAGATAATTGCCTATCATTTATGCCTAGTGTGGACAAAATCTTTGCCGTAGGAACTTTTTTATGAATTAAAGTAGGAAAGTGGTAGGGTCACCCGACCCCAACTTTGGACCTCAATTGTAGAAGATCTGTAACTTTACCCACCTGGGTCTTTTGGCCCAGGCAACCTTATGCAATTGCCTATCATTTGTACTTAGTGTGGACAAAAGCTTTGCCGTAGGGACTTTTTTATGAATTAAAGTAGGGACGTGGTAGGGTCACCCGTCCCCAACTTTGGACCTCAATTGTAAACGATCCGTAACTTTACCCACCTGGGTCTTTTGGCCCAGGCAACCATAAGCAATTGCCAATCATGTGTACCTAGTGTTAGACAAAAGCTTTGCCGTAGGGACTTTTTATGAATTAAAGAAGGAGGGGTTGGGTCACCATACCCCAACTTTGGACCTCAATTCAAAAGTTCCGTAACTTTACCCACCTGGGTCTTTGGGTCCAGGCAACCTAAGGCAATTGCCTATCATTTATACCTAGTGTGGACAAAAGCTTTGCCGTAGGGACTTTTTATGAATTAAAGAAGGAGGGGTTGGGTCACGATACCCCAACTTTGGACCTCAATTCAAAAAGTTCCGTAACTTTACCCACCTGGGTCTTTGGATCCAGGTAACATTAGGCAATTGCCTATCATTTATACCTAGTGTGGATAAAAGCTTTGTCGTAGGGACTTTTTAATGAATTAAAGAAGGGAGGGGATTGTCACCATACCCTAACTTTGGACCTCAATTCAAAAAGTTCCGTAAATTTACCCACCTGGGTCTTTGGGTCAAGGCATCCTTAGGTAATTGCCTATCATTTATATTTAGTGTGGACAAAAGCTTTGCCGTAAGGACTTTCTTATGAATTAAAGAAGGGAGGGGTTTGGGTCACCATACCCCAACTCTGGACATCAATTCAAAAAGTTCCGTAACTTTACCCACCTGGGTCTTTGGGTCCAGGCAACCTTAGGCAATTGCCTATCATTTATATTTAGTGTGGACAAAAGCTTTGCCGTAGGGACCTTTTATGAATTAAAATTGGGTGGTGGTAGGGTCACCCTACCCCAACTTTGGACCTCAATTTAAAAGTTCCGTAACTTTATCCACCTGGGTCTTTGGGTCCAGGCAACCTTAGGCAATTGCCTATCATTAATACCTTGTGTGGACAAAAGCTTTGCCGTAGGGACTTTTTATGAATTAAAAAGGGAGGGGTTGGGTCAGCATACCTAACTTTGGACCTCAATTAAAAAGTTCCGTAACTTTACCCACCTGGGTCTTTGGGTCCAGGCAACCTTAGGCAATTGCCTATCATTTATACCTAGTGTGGACAAAAGCTTTGCCGTAGGGACTTTTTTGTGAATTAAAGAAGGGAGGGGTAGGGTCACCATACCCCAACTTTGGACCTCAATTTTAAAAGTTCCGTAACTTTACCCACCTGGGTCTTTGGGTCCAGGCAACCTTAGGCAATTACCTATCGTTTATATTTAGTGTGGACAAAAGTTTTGCCGTAGGGACTTTTTTATGAATTAAAATTGGGTGGTGGTAGGGTCACCCTACCCCAACTTTGGACCTCAATTTAAAAAGTTCCGTAACTTTACCCACCTGGGTCTTTGGGTCCAGGCAACCTTAGGCAATTGCCTATCATTTATACTTAGTGTGGATAAAAGCCTTGCCGTAGGGGCTTTTTTATGAATTAAAGAAGGGAGGGGGTTGGGTCACCATACCCTAACTTTGGACCTCAATTCAAAAAGTTCCGTAACTTTACCCACCTGGGTTTTTGGGTCCAGGCAACCTAAGGCAATTGCCTATCATTTTTACCTAGTGTGGACAAAAGCTTTGCTAAAGGGACTTTTTTATGAATTAAAGAAGGGAGGGGGTTGGGTCACCATACCCCAACTTTCGACCTCAATTAAAAAAGGTTTCGTAACTTTACCCATCTGGGTCTTGGGTCCAGGCAACCTTAGGCAATTGCCTATCATTTATACCTAGTGTGGAGAAAAGCTTTGCCGTAGGGACTTTTTTATGAATTAAAATTGGGTGGTTGTAGGGTCACCCTACCCCAAATTTGGACCTTGATTAAAAATGTTCCGTAACTTTAACCACCTGGGTCTTTAGGTCCAGGCAACTTTAGGCAATTGCCTATCATTTATACTTAGTGTGGACAAAAGCTTTGCCGTAGGAACTTTTTTGTGAATTAAAGAAGGGAGGGGGTTGGGTCACCATACCCCAACTTTGGACCTCAATTCAAAAAGTTCTGTAACTTTACCCACCTGGGTCTTTGGATCCAGGCAACCTTAGGCAATTGCCTATCATTTATTCCGAATGTGGACAAAAGCTTTGCCGTAGGGACTTTTTTATGAATTAAAGAAGGGAAGGGGTTGGGTCACCATACCCCAACTTTGGACCTCAATTCAAAACATTCCGTAACTTTACCCACCTGGGTCTTTGGATCCAGGCAACCTAAGGCAATTGCCTATCATTTGTACGTAGTGTGGACAAAAGCCTTGCCATAGGGACTTTTTTATAAATTAAAGAAGGGAGAGGGTTGCGTCACCCTATTCCAACTTTGGACCTCAATTAAAAAAGTTCCGTAACTTTACCCACCTGGCTATTTGGGTCCAGGCAACCTTAGGCAATTGTCTATTATTTGTACCTAGTGTAGACAAAAGCTTTATTGTCTATCATTTGTACTTGGTGTGGACAAAAGCTTTGCCGTAGGGACTTTTTTATGAATTAAAGAAGGGAGGGGGTTGGGTCACCATACCCCAAATTTGGACCTCAATTCAAAAAGTTCTGTAATTTTACCCACCTGGGGCTTTGGGTCCAGGCAACCTTATGCAATTGCCTATCATTGATACCTAGTGTGGACAAAAGCTTTGCTGTAGGGACTTTTTTATGAATTAAAGAAGGGAGGGGGTTGGGTCACCATACCCCAAATTTGGACCTCAATTTAAAAAAGTTCCGTTACTTTACCCACCTGGGTCTTTGGGTCCAGGCAACCTTAGGCAATTGACTATCATTTATACCTAGTGTGGACAAAAGCTTTGTCGTAGGGACTTTTATGAATTAAAGAAGGGATGGGGTTGGGTCACCATACCCCAACTTTGGACCTCAATTCAAAAAGTTCCGTAACTTTACCCACCTGGATCTTTGGATCCAGGCAACATTAGGCAATTGCCTATCATTTGTACCTAGTGTGGACAAAAGCTTGCCGTAGGGACTTTTTTATGAATTAAAATTGGGTGGTGGTAGGGTCACCCTACCCCAAATTTGGACCTTAATTAAAAATGTTCCGTATCTTTACCCACCTGGGTCTTTGGGTCCAGGCAACCTTAGGCAATTGCCTATCATTTATACCTAGTATGGACAAAAGCTTTGCCGTAGGAACTTTTTTGTGAATTAAAGAAGGGAGGGGGTTGGGTCACCATACCCCAACTTTGGACCTCAATTCAAAAAGTTCCGTAACTTTACCCACCTGGGTCTTTGGATCCAGGCAACCTAAGGCAATTGCCTATCATTTATACCGAATGTGGACAAAAGCTTTGCCGTAGGGACTTTTTTATGAATTAAAGAAGGGAGGGGGTTGGGTCACGATACCCCAACTTTGGACCTCAATTCAAAACGTTCCGTAACTTTACCCACCTGGGTCTTTGGATCCAGGCAACCTAAGGCAATTGCCTATCATTTGTACCTAGTGTGGACAAAAGCCTTGCCGTAGGGACTTTTTTTATTAATTAAAGAAGGGAGGGGGTTGGGTCACAATACCCCAACTTTGGACCTCAATTAAAAAAGTTTCGTAACTTTACCCACCTAGGTATTTGGGTCTAGGCAACCTTAGGCAATTGCCTATTATTTATATTTAGTGTGGACAAAAGCTTTGCCGTAGGGACCTTTTTATGAATTAAAATTGGGTGGTGGTAGGGTCACCCTATCCCAACATTGGACCTCAATTAAAAAAGTTCCGTACCTTTACCCACCTTGGTCTTTGGCTCCAGTCAACTTTATACAATTGCCTATCATTTATGCCTATTGTGGACAAAAGCTTTGCCGTAGGGACTTTTTTATGAATTAAAGAAGGGAGGGGGTTGTGTCACAATACCCCAACTTTGGACCTCAATTAAAAAAGCCGTAACTTTACCCACCTGGGTATTTGGGTCCAGGCAACCTTAGGCAATTGCCTATTATTTGTACCTAGTGTAGAGAAAAGCTTTCCCGTAGGGACTTTTTAATGAATTGAAGAAGGGAGGGGGTCGGATGACCATACCCTAACTTTGGACCTCAATTAAAAAAGTTCCGTAACTTTACCCACCTGGCTATTTGGGTCCAGGTAACCTTAGGCAATTGCCTATTATTTGTACCTAGTGTAGACAAAAGCTTTATTGTCTATCATTTGTACTTAGTGTAGACAAAAGCTTTGCCGTAGGGACTTTTTTATGAATTAAAGAAGGGAGGGGGTTGAGTCACCATACCCCAACTTTTGACCTCAATTCAAAAAGTTCCGTAACTTTACCCACCTGGGTCTTTGGGTCCAGGCAACCTTAGGCAATTGCCTATCATTTATATTTAGTGTGGACAAAAGCTTTGCCGTAGGGACCTTTTTATGAATTAAAATTGGGTGGTGGTAGGGTCACCATACCCCAACTTTGGACCTCAATTAAAAAAGTTCCGTAACTTAACCCACCTCGGTCTTTGGGTCCAGGCAACCTTAGGCAATTGCCTATAATTTAAACCTAGTGTGGACAAAAGCTTTGCCGTAGGGACTTTTTTATGAATTAAAGAAGGGAGGGGGTGGTTCACCATACCACAACTTTGGACCTCAATTTAAAAAGTTCCGTAACTTTACCCACCTGGGTCTTTAGGTCCAGGCAACCTTAAGCAATTGCCTATCATTTGTACCTAGTGTAGACAAAAGCTTTGCCGTAGGGACTTTTTTTATGAATTCAAGTAGGAGGGGGGTATGGTCACCATATCCGAACTTTGGACCGTTTTCCCGATTATAATTCCAATGCAATGTTAAAATGAAATAGTTCGTATTGTTGTGATTGCATCCTTTTCTTGTTATTTTAAATCAGTGTAAAGAAATTGTTCTTCTGATTTCGGTTTTTCCGTCTGTTCCCCGAGTATTTTTAAATATGCCTCCTTGAAAAGCTTTGATTTGGAAATTTTGTCTGTTAAAGTAGCAAAAATCTTTATATCCATTCATATATCGTGTCACGTGTGTCATTGTCACATAAAACACATTTCCTATTGAAATGTAATAAATAAATAAATCGCCAGTTTTCAATCATTCCTAACGAAAACTGTGGATATTTATTAGCTTTTATTTCAACTTATAATTCTGACTGCAGAATTCTGTACTTTACGTTCCAAAATCGGTATATTGTTTTCTTTTAAAAAGCATATAAGCATGTGGATTTAATTTTTTCTTTACACTAGTTAAGAATGGTCTAATTTTATTATTTATTCACTATTATCATGATTATAAAGACAAACCGTTTCTACTCAAAGGTAATCAAAAAGGAGAGGAGAATCTAATAGGTATTTTGAAAATCCTATAAGAGATGCCCTGTGGTCAAGAACAATTATGTTGTCTTGAATATATAAATAAATAAATAAATAAATAAATAAACAGTTTTCAATAAATATTCTTGGTGAAAATGTATTGCATTTCGTCTTCCTACTGGAAATGATTGTCATCAGATTTCAAAGAACGTTTCATGTTAATGCAAGTCTTCGGTTTTTAGGCATGATCAGTTTGGCGCGTATTTCTTATTGTTCGCTGGCTTATTGTTCGCTAGCTTGATACACCTTATTGTTCGCTAGCTTGAGTCTGGTCAATGACATAAACATTTATAATTGGCAATTAGCCGTAGATGTGTAAAACACGGCGGTGTGTCTTTAGTATCCATGACTAACACCGCCCTCCTATCATCCCGGACAGCATCTTTTTCTGATTTATAAACTACAAAGGCAGGATTAACGTACATCACATCAAGATCACTAACTTTAAGATTTGGTCCTTCTCCCTTACTTCCACTGGTTATTTGAGGAGATAATTTGTTAGTTCTCAAGTCTCTACATAAATACAGCAGTCGTCTAGCTCTTATAACATCCTCTGACTCAATCTTCAGACATAAATATTTATAAAAATGCAAGGATTCTGTTTTACTGTGACACATTGTCTTAATTTTTGTAGGGATGTTAAATGGTGCAGTGGTGCTGTCCGATATTCTATCTTTTTCCTTGTATTTTGTTTCTGGTTTCTGGTTTCTGGTTTCTGTATTATGTCTAGATAGTCTTTTATCCTAGTAATGGTTTCTGTATGGTACTGTATTATTGTCTAGATTGTCTTTTATCCTTTTAATTGTTTCAGGATGGTACTGTATTATTGTCTATGTAGTCTTTTATCCATGTAATGGTTTCTGGGTGTTACTGTATTACTGTCTAGATAGTCTTTTATCCTTGTAATTGTTTCTGGATGGTACTGTATTACTGTTTAGATAGTCTTTTATCCTTGTAATTGTTTCTGGATGGTACTGTATTACTGTCTAGAAAGTGTTTTATCCTTGTAATGTTTTCTGGATGGTTCTGCATTATTGTCTAGATAGTCTTTTTCCTTGTAATGGTTAGTGATGATATTCTCTTGATTTTCTTCTAAAAAATGAAAACAATAACCATATAAAACAAGAGGCTCATGAGAGCCTGATATCGCTCACCTGTAATTTCAGTTTCAGGCATTTGACTTATTTGTAGATCTTACTTTGCAGAACAATTTTGTCATTTACACTTTCTCTCTTTCTATAATAATATTAAAGATAATACATAACCCAAAACTGTAAAATTTCCTAAAAATTAACTATTTCTGGACAGTATCCCTACAATAAGTTGTCCTATTGGTCTGAAGATTACTTGACAGGTAGATCTAAACCTGTTTAACACTTTCACCTATATCAGTTTTGCTCTTACTGCTTTAGTTTTTGAGATGAAAGCCAAAAACTTCATTTGACCCCTATGTTCTATTTTTAGAAACTGCCGCCATGTTTTTGAATGGATCACATCCCCGAGTATAATCTACAAACTAGATACCCTAAGGAATATTCTATTAAAATTTTAAAGTATTTGGCCAAGTAGTTTCAGAGAAGAAGATTTTTGAAAAAGTAATTATACTCTCACAAAAAATGTTAAAAAAAAACGTTTTAAGGACAATAACTCCTTAAGGGGTCAATTGACTATTTTGATCATGTTAACCTATTTGTAGATCTTACTTAGCTGAACATTCATTGCCAACTTTCTCTCTATATATTATAATATTAAAGAAAATAACCAAAACAGTAAAATTTAATAAATATAAACTATTTCCAACAGTAACCCTTCAATGGGTAATCCAATTGGTCTGAAAATTTGATTTCATAGCAGATAGATCTTGACTTATTCATCACTTTAACTCCATGTCACTTTTGCTCTTACTGCTATAGTTTTGAGATAAAAGCCAAAAACTGCATTTAACCCTTATGTTCTATTTTTAGCCATGGCGGCCATGTTTGTTAATGGATCAAAACTTCGGATACAATTTATAAACCAGTTACCCTAAGGAGCATTCAGTTAAAGTTTAGAAGTATTAGGCCCAGTAGTTTCAGAGGAGAAGATTTTTAAATGTTAGCAAACAGGATGAACAAATTGTGTAAAATTGTCTTTAAAGGGCAATAACTCCTAAAGGGGTCAATTGACAATTTTTGTCTTTTAACTTTTTTGTAGATCTTACTTTGCTGTTTACAGTTTATCTTTATCTTCAATAATATTCAAGATAATAACCAAAAACTGCAAAATTTCCTTAAAATTACCAATTTCGTGGAAGTAACCCAACAATGGGTTGTTCGGTTCGTCTGAAAATTTCAGGGCTGATAGATCTTGACCTATTGAAAATTTTTACACCGTCTCAGATTTGCTCTTAATGCTTTAGTTTTTGAGATATAAGCCAAAAACTGCATTTGACCCCTATGTTCTATTTTTAGCCATGGCGGCCATGTTTGTTGATAGATCAAAACTTCGGATACAATTTATAAACTAGATACCCTAAGGAACATTCAGTTAAAGTTTGAAGGTATTTTGCCCATTAGTTTCAGAGGAGAATATTTGAAATAGTTTATGACGACGACAGACGACGACGAACGCCAAGTGATGGCAAAGCTCACATTGGGCCCTTCGGGCCCGGTGAGCTAAAAATTGATTGATTGTTGGAATATAAGAGTAAATTTGTTCAGGAAGACAATACCTCAATAGCAGTGCATTTCTGCAGATTTTGATAAAATAAAAGTTTTTCTTTTAAAAGAAAGTCCATGCACACATTTTTATAATACAACTTAGCTTTTCAAGTATATTAAATATATTCATCTTTTTGTTAGATTTGAAGGATTATATAACTTTAAATGCTGGCCAGTGTTTTTATTATGATTAGCATATCTTTTTGGAAGGTTTCCACTTTTTTTAAATTGTATTATCAACTTATCGTGGGGTTGACAGCTTTTTTTTTTTTTTTATCATAACCATATTTATTGGAGTTTGTTTGGCAAATCTTTTTAATTTTTAATATATCTACTGGATCTGATAAGAGTTCTTAGTGTAAGTTTGTACCTGATTGTAGAATAATTATAAACAACCCTTCCTTGTTACATATTTGAATATGTTTTGTATATGTGACTTTATCATAGAATAATGTATTTAGAATTATTTGTAATGATGAAATTTTCAAGAAATTTGTACTTCAGTTGTAGTGAAGGAGGTTCTGCTTACATGGATTTTCCAAACTTTATCATTTAATATAGTGAAAAAAGTTCCTCGTACAGAACTACGAACTTGGGAAGGTTTCTCGTTACTGAAAAAGAAACAACACATTTTTTTGTTTCATTAACACATTTTGACTAGCCGGTGTTTCTGTAATGATATGATTTATGACAGTCGGTGTTTCTGTAATGACACGATTTATGACAGTCGGTGTTTTTGTAATGACATGATTTATGACAGTCGGTGTTTCTGTAATGACACGATTTATGATAGTCGGTGTTTCTGTAATGACACGATTTATGATAGTCGGTGTCTTTGTAATGATTATGACAGTCGGTGTTTCTGTAATGACATGATTTATGATAGTCGGTGTTTCTGTAATGAAATGATTTATGATAGGCGGTGTGTCTGTAATGACATGATTTATGACACTGGAACTGCTGACTCCTACGGAGCACTGCTTGTTTTTAATTATTAATTTTTTTGCCACAACGTTCACAGTTTGTCTTTGGTTTTTTTTCTCACTTTTTTAATTCATAATCTCTGTCAATAAATAAACTTCAACTAATGTTTAGAAATTGGACTGAGAAATAACTATATACAGTATGATCGAAGCCCACAAAAGAGTTATGGTCTAACAAGTATTGCAATATATCTCAAATTTCTGCTGAATATTTTTGGCAATGTGTATTCCTCATTTAAATGTTAAAAACTGTAAAAATCACACAATGCATGAATGAATGCGTGTTACTTTATTGAAAAAAAAAGTAATTGTATAGCATTTTGCTTGGTAACCGTTAAAGCTTAGCCACTGTTATAGTGAGTAGCAAGGTACTGGACATTTGATAGATGTGCTTAAGAGCGTTTCTGCGTACTTGCCATCTATGTTCACAGTTATGCAATAAGAATTCATTTATCTATAGGAATCTCAGGGGTCAATTTAGTACCTTCCACTTAATTACATGCAATTTCAATGTCACCACTAAAATTGATTATTTGACAATGTTGACACTTTAAATAGGTACCGTATTGTGAATACGGCAGCATTATTCTTTATATTTTCATAATTCGCTAACATTTTTTGCACCCAGATAAAGACTGCAGGTCACATCACGTAACTTTTTCACCGTGATATTATCATTTATCATTAGAAACAGACATGCGTACATTATTAATGATGTGGAGGATTCCATGCAGTGATTAAATCTATATACAATAACACTTATTTGTTGATTTTGATGCAGCAGATTTTCTTTGTTCTGTGCAGTTTTTGTGTATTGTTGTTGGTCCTTTTTTCAGCTCCGATACTGTCTGTCGGCCTCTGACTTATTGCCCCCTTAATAAAGCTTTAAAATGTTTTCTTAAGTTATGTTTTTCTTTGAACTTAATTTAATTCGTCCTTTGTCTAATGGCAGGACTTTTTTTTTATTTAAGAAATATTTACATTATATTGAAACAAACCTAGTTAGGTCAAATTTTATCACTCTACCCGCACCAATGCAGCCTTAAATTTGTTTTCTTTAAGCTCTAACGGTAAATTCATTTGTTGTCTTTACCCATAACATGTTTACTTTTACCTACCTCTTAATTAAACTGCAATCATTTACTTATTTTTCTTTTGTACATAAACTACAGGATTTTCCCAAGTCTCACATAGAACATGCTTCTTATTATACAATTTCAAGTTTCAGGGATAGTTTTAGATTGATAAAAAGATAATAAAAAACACCCACTGATATTGATGAAAGATAATATCAAAACCCACTGGAACTGAAAATAAGTTCCTGTTTCCTTCTACATTTCTTGTGTAAATTCAGTTATTACACTTTATAGATATATCTCCTTAATTTATAATAAAATAATGTATTTCGTAATTGTAGACGAACGCCTATTTCAAAAATACGCCTACATTCGAAACAATCATGCGAATTCCAACATTACAGAGTTTTCATCACAAAAGGCACACAGAAGACAAGAATGCTTTACAATAACATCAGTATTAGAAGGAAGTAAATAAATTTGGCCATAAAGACAAAAAAACTCTCAGAAAGAAAGTCATTGGCAACACATTTTATCAGGCAAACGATTTGTCATGCAGCTAAAGCGTGTATGAAGAATGGACAGCGATTTTCAACATTACAACGATATTTTGTTTAAGCCTATACTTGATAGTCTTAAAGAAAACAGACAAGTTCTGCTCAAAAAGGTGAGAATAGGGATTGATGATAACTGGTCATGATCTGTACTTAATGGAACGGCTTTAAAAATGAGTGTTTCTAAAATATACCTATCATTTATTACTTTACAGGCGTTTTGTATCTGCCACTGAACTCGATACCAACTTTTGAATAAAATGACACAGAACCTACACCTTTTCGAAATTTTTCTTTATTTCTAGACCATACCAATATTCAATATCAACATTTTTACAAGATGCTTTCGGGAAGAGAGCGTGGCATTCTTTCTGAACGAGGCGTCGAATTTTAGCGTCCTCATTCTGACCAAGTCGTGACTGCGTATTTATATACACTCTGCATACTTAAACGGACGCTCCCTTAGCATAGACGTATAGGAGAAGCTCAGCTTTCCATATTTCTACACTCTGATAAATATTAAGGGGTTAAAATCTCTTTATGGAAAGCAGAGTAATTATGTTAAGAATGGATTTTTAAAAATACTATATCATGAGGAAACGGACTTCGACTGTATGAACATGTAGATCTTTGAAATTTTTCAAAATTCACATCTGATTTTCAGGTTCCGCCATTTACTTACTGGATAACATTGTTATATCGCTGTGTATACTCATTTCTCCACGATTTTTTTATGAATTGCTAGCATATCAGCGATTAGTGTGCGTTAATTCAAACTACTAGTACCTACCCGCGGTTTATATTGCCGAGAGGGAATATAAATTTAGGCAACAGTAGTTCACCTATGTTAGATCATAAATCGATTAAGAGATATAAATCAAGGTAACAAACAAATATTGAGAGAATCGCATGAACTACAAAAGGAGCAAGACCGGGTTCGTCGATAGGGTACGCGTCTCCTGCTATGCATACATCACCCGCCATACGAATCCACACTCAGTTAAAATGTCACAATCGGGAATAGAATACAAAAATTAGTAATATTACAGATCAGACGACTATTCTGGTTTCTTAAGATATAAGACCGCGAAAATATGTCGCCAGTGAGTTTAGATACATCGTCTCGGTTAATCAATTCGTGATGATGACCGTAAAACTTATGTTGTGTCGATTTCAGTTGTTCTCCTCATAAGTCTGTTGGAGCAGAGTTTTGTGTTAGACGCACGCTCCTGTTAGTAAAGTGCGTATATTGTGTACTGAACGGGCGTGACGTTTTGATAGCAAAATGTAAACACCATACGATGGTAGAAGGCTTTTTATTACCAAGAAAGGGAAAGTAAAATAGAAACACAAGTTTTGTGTCATGAACACACCGGAACATTTATACGTCTTCGATTCGAACATTCTTTTTTAAAGAAAACATTCGAAAATAGCTCTGGGAATTGGCAAATTAAAGTACCTTTAATAATAATACAAAACGCTTCTAACAAGTTTTTGAGAATTAAATAATTAGGACATTTAAATACATTGTGACTTTCGTTTCAATGGGATCACAAATAAGTGGTCTGTATACTCTGAAGCAAATACTGTTGACTATCGCACTAACAATGCGTTTCGGAATTGAATACTTTCGCTTATTTCAGTACAGTCACAGATGTCAGGCTTTGCATTATAAAACATTAGTTAATGGAGTAATGTCACAGTGTTTTTCGAAGTTCAAATAAGTCACTCATACCTTCATTCAAATACTGATTGAAGAATAAATTATATAGTAGGTGACACCACCACGACAAAACTTAAAATTGAAAAATCCCTCAACATAAATACTTAATAGTGCAAAAACACCGCTCACATGTGTACGGTGAAGCATATTGCACTAACCGTATACATTGAATTTACAACAAAAGACAGATTTAAAACTAGTAGCTCTAACGACATCTCATACAAGTTAATCGACACATATCATCCACATATTCGTCAATGCCACAATATTTCGCCCACTGTTTGCATCGCTGATCGAAGTCTGTACATAGTCCGAATCCAGGAACGCCGTGTGCACCTTGTGCAGGTACATGAGTTGGTGCTTGTTGCTGGTTAAACCCTGTTGTTTGTGGATAATATGCTGCTGTTGTTGTAGGATAGTTATTGTGCATTGGTGGTGGTGGAGTTTTTCTCGGTGGATGTCTCATTGGATTTCTATGATGATCAGTTCTAGCTGTGATTGGTGATGGTGGATTAGAAGGAACTATAGACGGTCGAGGAGTTGTCGTTGGAGTGGCAGTTGTGTGAAGCACTTTTTCTGGCACTGAAAGAACAGGAGGTTGCATTAAATCGTCGAGTGTTTTATAAACCAATAGATAATATATTTTTTTCAAAATCAATATATGTATATACTAATACAAGACACATTTATTGTTTAAGTAGTCAGGTAAAGTACTATAACAGAACTAAATGTACATTTATATTACATTATATATAGTGTATATCCTTCTCAGCAATAAAAAAAAATCCCTTTTTCAAATTTGACCCGATCTTATGGTAATAGACTTGAAAAACTGTTTTTTTGGAAAGAAAAAAAACTAGTCAATACGATAAAAAAAAGCCAGATTATCATATTACTAGTATGTTCATCACATGGAAAGTGATAACTAAGCATGATCTGTCAACCCTTCCGGAGCACCCCGGTTATTGTTGGTGCTTGTGTTACTAAGTCTTTGGTCTTCTGTGTATTATTTTGTAGACTTGTTTGTTTTTTATTCGTGTTTCTTTTTTTTTGCAAGGTTTTTCTGTTTTTCTTCGACTTATGGACAGGAGTTTTGATTGCCCTTGTTAACTGTTGCATCTTTTTTTAATGAAATCTGATTGGTAACGGTAGTTTTAGACCCACTTCCGATAGTCTTGAAATAATATAAGCTTGATCGACAATCACTGATTTTATAAGCCAAGTATTAGCTTATTTTTATATTTTATGTTTCAGACAAGTCTATCATCTTTGAGAAAATACAACAGTTATGAAACAACTTCATTTTATTTGGAACATTTGCTATTTACATGTAATTTCATTTGATTACTAATACATTCTGGTCTTACAAGCAATCACCCAAACACGTTTATATGACTATATTACCTATAGGTGGCTTTGGTATAGTGCAGGTACTGCATGTCATGCGACAATTATCGTGAACATATGGATTACTTGTGCAATAAACTCCCCAATGTTTACAATTTTTGTCTTGATCATAACATGTAGGCGGTGGAGGCGGGGGAGTTGTGGTTGTTGGTGGGGGCGCCGGTGCAGGTGGTACGTATATTGGACGAGGATCTACAATGAAACAAGAATTAAATGGCAATGATTATGCATGACAAAGATTAATGAAAGTCTTTCTTTTTCAGCTAGTTCAGAAAACTGAAATGAGTACAAAGTGTTCTATCACCTTGTTTTAAACAAATACAAAATACATCGGAATAGATATACATTACAATACTAAACTGCTATTTTGTTATAGATTCGATGAAGAGTCGGCTCATTAGTGAAAGGCAGTGATAAGCAATATTTTAGTACATCGAAATTAAATACAACTAATATTTATATGATTGTCATTTTTTTTTTTTTTTTTTGCAACATGTATGATTCTTCTTGTTTGCACTTAATTTAAAATTTGATAATTCCATTTTTGTATGTTAAACCTTATTCTATTGATCATCATTAAAAAAGTATAAACGCGTTTCATGAATATGATTTCCTTTACAGGAAAACTATTGTAAGTGTTGGCGAAATATTTGATTTGAACATAATTTTAGTGCATATTGTGGGATTTATAAACAATAACGGTTGTTTTTGCAAACAATAACATATAGTACTACAATATAGATATTTGAGGACTTGAGATCGACCTCAAAATGTCTTTTGGTTATTTTGAGTAGTTGAAATATTATCACATTACCGCCCTATACGACCCTACATCACCTTTTATTGATATTTGTAGTTAAATTTGGAAAAGAAGTGATTGGTTTATTTTATGCTGTAATAACATATAATGTTTGATGAAGAAATCTGCGTCAAATTCCCCCGAGAAAATATATGTATGTTTGTATGATGAAATTATATTACTATCCTTCCTATTAGTAAGCCCATTTCCAAATCCCATGTAAAACTAATTAGACACGAAAGACTCCCTTTTCCTTACTAGCTGATGGAGGAGGGAGCCAACTGCCCAAACGTACCATTGAAAAGCTGTGTTATGTAACATTTCAATATAATCTAGGCTTCCTGTATGCATGGATGATATCATTTATAGGTCACTATCAGACGAACATAATTATATAATTTGTATCTTGCTACTCAGAAAGGTATGGAAAGCCAACGGGGTCAAAATTCTTATTTCGTAACTTGTCAATTTGTAACTTGTATCTTTGTAATGTCAAAATTCTTACTTGTCAATTTGTAACTTGTATCTTTGTAATTTCAAAATTTGTGATTCGTAAATTGTTAATTTGTAACTTGTAACTGTGTGATTTCAAAATTCTTTATTGGTAAATTGTCAGTTTGTATATTGATGTTTTGTAACTTATCAAGGACCTAAAATGGACTACCCATATTTTCATCGTAGCCAAGAATGCAAACTCAACCGTGACTAGGATTCCTGATAAGGAATTTGAGATATTGCCTACCAGCCGAATGCAAGAAAACCGCATATACTTCACTGGTCAATATTGGAGTATGAAGCAATAGTATATGGGACCCTACACATCTACGAACATCAACAAGCTTGAAAGAATACAGCGACAAGCTGCGAGGTTTATAACGAGGAGGCTACAAATCCAGAGAAGATGGTTGCGTCTCAAACACGCTCTTCAAAGACAAACACTTAAGCCATAAGCGAATATTTCTGTACGAGGTGGTTGAGGGGCTGGTTCTTGCTATAGAACCTGACAAATTAAAAAAAAAAAGAAGCTCGTCCAAAAAGCACAATTGCTGCCTAGGGATTTGACAATTATCAGTCAATAACTATTGTGGAAAAACAGATCAAGAACTACACAAAGTGTTTTGAGATTTTAACGATCAAAATCCCACATTCCAACTCCTTTTTCGTAAAAACGTTAATCGAGTGGTACTTCCTTGAAAACACTGTAGTGCGCACACCGAGCGTTGACAGCTTCAGATACTGCTCTCGGCACCGTCGATAGCTTCTTAGCTTCTTGACCAGAAAAGTTTAGTAGGCATGTACACATGAATGTTAATATATATATATATAACATTAAACACGTCTTAATTGAAAACAACGTTCAAACCTATGATTGCGTTGGATAAAAACCGCAATTTTATACGTGTGCAAGTAAAACACATTTCGTTTTAGAGGGGTCTAAATAGAGCACAAACAACATTATATAAAATTATATATATATGTCACCCCTTCCCCCCTGAGACCTCAGTCAGAATCAAAATAGTCCGATAATAGCATTTTAGGATTAATAGAAACCGTTTATTACCTGGGTTTTCACGTACTGGTGTAGCCTTTTATAGCCGACTATATGGATTGGGTTTTTCTCATTGTTGCCTATAATTGCTTACATCGACTTTATTTGAACTTTGTTGGATAATTGTCTCATTGACAATCATACTGTTTATTACTACATCTTCTTATATCTATTTACCCGAATAATTCAGTCGCTATGTTCCGCTAATCTACGACTACTTCATTAACCTCGCAAGTAGGAGAGATCGATTACGTGGAGGGAATGAACTATTTGGGTTGTATTTTTCATACAGTTTCCGTTCTCGAACGATACGCCACCTGTCGTCTTCAGAAAACAAAATAAAACCGGGTTTCTGTATACATGCCATATAAAAATAAAAATGTTATTATTCTATTTGTGTTCTTTTAGATGCATTTGCTGTACATAATTGATTTAAATAACTTGGGTATATATTCCATATGGAGGTGCTCCTACTTACAGAAGGCTGATTCACCGAAGAAGAAACCGAGTGCCATCTGTCGTCATAATGATCGTTAGCATAATACAACAATGACAATTTACAAATCGACATTTAACGAATCGACAAGTTACAAAACATCAATATACAAATTGACAATTTACAAATCGACATTTAACGAATCGACAAGTTACAAAACATCAATATACAAATTGACAATTTACAAATCGACATTTAACGAATCGATAAGTTACAAAACATAGATATACAAATTGACAATTTACCAATAAACAATTTTGAAATCACACAGTTACAAGTTACAAATTGACAAGTTACGAAGTAAGAATTTTGACCCCGTTGGCTTTCCATAGAAAGGTGGCACAAAGTAAATCAATATCAGTTGAATGTTTAAAATATTGGGATACAAAACTACAAGATACCAAACCCAAGCTGATGTACCAGAATATCCATGTTTCGAAAATACATTTCTTGATTGACATGATGAAACCAATATTGATATCCGCAAGTATAAAACGTTAAAGACTTTAATACAATTAAAAATATTAACAAAAAAGGTAACAACTGATAATTTATTAGGTTTCAATATCAAAGTAATATCATGTCTGTATTAAGGACCTGCCATAGGGCTTTTGATGTCCAGAGGGACTTGTGGCCAACACAATACCAAAGAAATATCTTGCCTACAGTAAGGACTTGTCATGAGGCTTGTGATGTCCAAAGGGACTTGTAGTACACCACAATATCAAAGTCATATCATGCCTTTAGGAAGGACTAGCCATTATGGCTTGTGATGTCAAGAGAGACTTGTAGTACAACACAATATCAAATTAATATCTTGCCTATAGCAAGGACTTGCAATAGGGCTTGTGATTTCAGAGGGACTTGTAGTACACCACAATATCAAAGTAATATCTTGCCTATAGGAAGGACTTGCCATTATGGCTTGTGATGTCCAGAGAGATTTGTAGTCTACCACAATATCAAAGTAATATCATGCCTATAGTAAGGACTTGCCACATGGCTTTTGATATCCAGAGAGACTTGTAGTCCATCACAATATCAAAGTAATATCGTGCTTATAGGAAGAACTGCTATTATGGCTTGTGATGTCCAGAGACTTGTCGTCCACCACAACATCAAAGTAATATCGTGCCTATAGTAAGGACTTGCCACATGGCTTTTGATATCCAGAGAGACTTGAAGTCCACCACAATATCAAAGTAATATCCTACTTATAGGAAGAACTTGCTATTATGGCTTGTGATGTCAAAAGAGACTTGTAGTCCACCACAATATCAAAGTAATATCATGCCTATAGTAAGGACTTGCCACATGGCTTTTGATATCCAGTGAGACTTGTAGTCCACCACAATATCAAAGTAATATCATGCTTATAGGAGAACTTGCTATTATGGCTTGTGATGTCAAAAGAGACCTGTAGTCCACCACAATATCAAAGTAATATCATGCCTATAGTAAGGACTTGCCACATGGCTTTTGATATCCAGTGAGACTTGTAGTCCACCACAATATCAAAGTAATATCATGCTTATAGGGAGAACTTGCTATTATGGCTTGTGATGTCCAGAGAGACTTGTAGTCTACCACAATATCAAAGTAATATCTTGGCTATAGTAAGGACTTGCCACATGGCTTTTGATATCCAGAGAGACTTGTAGTCTACCACAATATCAAAATAATATAATGCTTGTAGGAAGGACTTGCCATTATGGCTTGTGATGCCCAGAGAGACTTGTAGTCCACCACAATATCAAAGTAATATCATGCCTATAGTAAGGACTTGCCACATGGCTTTTGATATCCAGAGAGACTTGAAGTCCACCACAATATCAAAGTAATATCATGCCTATAGTAAGGACTTGCCACATGGCTTTTGATATCCAGAGAGACTTGAAGTCCACCACAATATCAAAGTAATATCATGCTTATAGGAAGAACTTGCTGTTATGGCTTGTGATGTCCAGAGAGACTTGTAGTCCACCACAATATCAAAGTAATATCATGCATATAGGAAGGACTTGCCATTATGGCTTGTGATGTCCAGAGAGACTTGTAGTACAACACAATATCAAAGTAATATCTTGCCTTTAGTAAGGACTTGCAATAGGGCTTGTGATTTCCATAGGGACTTGTAGCACACCACAATATCAAAGTGATATCTTGCCTATAGAAAGGACTTGCCATTATGGCTTGTGATGTCCAGAGAGACCTGTAGTCCACCACAATATCAAAGTAATATCATGCCTATAGTAAGGAATTACCACATGGCTTTTGATATCCAGATATACTGGTAGTCCATCACAATATAAAAATGATAACATGCTTATAGGAAGGACTTGCGACAGGGCTTGTGATGTCCAGAGAGACTTGTAGTTCACCACAATATCAAAGTAAAGTCATGCCTATAGTAAGGACTTGCCACAGGGCTTTTGATATCCAGAGGGATTTGAAGCCCACCACAATATCAAAGTAAATTCTTTCCTACAGTAAGGACTTGTCATGAGGCTTGTGATGTCCAGAGGGACTTGTAGTACACCACAATATCAAAGTAATATCTTGCATATAGGAAGGACTTGCCATTATGGCTTGTGATGTCCAGAGAGACTTGTAGTACAACACAATATCAAAGTTATATCTTGCCTATAGTAAGGACTTGCAATAGGGCAGGGCTTGTGATTTCCAGAGAGACTTGTAGTACACCACAATATCAAAGTAATATCTTGCCTATAGGAAGGACTTGCCATTATGGCTTGTGATGTCCAGAGAGACTTGTAGTCCACCACAATATCAAAGTAATATCATGCCTGTAGTAAGGAATTACCACATGGCTTTTGATATCCAGATAGACTTGTAGTCCATCACAATATCAAAATAATATCACGCTTATAGGAAGGACTTACCATTATGGCTTGTGATTTCCAGTGAGACTTGTAGTCCACCACAATATCAGAGTAATATCATGCTTATAGGAAGAACTTGCTATTATGGCTTGTGATGTCCAGAGAGACTTGTAGTCCACCACAATATCAAAGTAATATCATGCCTATAGTAAGGACTTGCCACATGGCTTTTGATATCCAGAGAGACCTTTAGTCCACCACAATATCAAAGTACTATCATGCTTATAGGAAGAACTTGCTTTTATGGCTTGTGATGTCCAGAGAGACTTGCAGTCCACCACAATATCAAAATAATATAATGCCTATAGTAAGGACTTGCCACACGGCTTTTGATATACAGAGAGACTTGTAGTCCACCACAATATCATAGTAATATCATGCTTATAGCAAGAACTTGCTATTATGGCTTGTGATGTCAAGAGAGACTTGTAGTCCACCACAATACCAAAGTAATATCATGCTTATAGTAAGAACTTGCTTTAATGGCATTTTGCTAATTTTCTTTTGTTACCTATTCTGACATCGGACTCGGACTTCTTTTAAGGGCATACGATACAGTTACAGGTGAGGTAATGACGTTGCTAACGTAAAATGTTATTTTCGCGACGTCAAACTGTGACATATCGGTAAAAGATGCATTTTTCGATCGATTTTTATCTTTCAAACTAGTTTAACTTGAAAACGAGTTCATGGACCCCTCTGTTTTAAAATGACATTTGGTTTGATTACGTATGAAGATTATTTGTACCAATTTTCAAGAAAAAGTCAACAATGCAATTTTTTTAAATTTGATAAATATACAGCAAAAAATTACGTTTTTTTCTACATTCATGAACATTTGATAAATATGAGTTATTTGTAAAAACGAAATGCATAAATTTATACGACATTAATATAAAACAGAAGTTACAAATAATTTGACAAAAAAAAAACCAGCTTGTGTTTATCTTTTAAAACAAAAAAGTTTTGTATTTCTGTCGAAACGAAAAATACGTCAACAAATCCGAAATTTGAGCAAATATCTGAAATTTCGACCTCATTTTACTCAAAAAGTAGCACATGAAGGTATATTTTTTATTACATATTTGATTTTATCAGGTAAAAAATAGCCTATATGCAAATTTTCATCAAAATTTCATTATGGGATCAAAACTGCATCGTATGCCCTTAAACTGAGTTTTACTGTGCGTATTGCTATGTGTTTCTTTATTCTACATTGGCTAGAGGTATAGGGGAGGTTGAGATCTCACAAAACATGTTTAACCCCGCCGCATTTTTGCGCCTGTCCCAAGTCAGGAGCCTCTGGCCTTTGTGAGTCTTGTATGTTTTTTAATTTTAGTTCATTTATATATTTTGGAGTTCAGTGTGACGTCCATTTTCACTGAACTAGTACACAATTTTATTTAGGGGCCAGCTGAGGACCACCTCCGGGTGCGGGATTTTCTCGCTGCGTTGAAGACCCATTGGTTGCCTTCGGCTGTTGTCTGCTCTTTGGTCGGGTTGTTGTCTCTTTGACGTATTCCCCATTTCCATTCTCAATTTTATTTGATAACCAGAGAGACTTGTAGTCCACCACAATATCAAAGTAATATCTTGCTTATTGCTTAAATTGTATCAAAAGTGGAAAAGACAGATAGAATCTTTTATCACACGATATAAAATCGAAATGAATAATAAGTGAAAATAATTTTTGATATAAACAGAAGGATATTTTTAGCCATAAATGTATTTACCAACAAAGACATGTGCAGGTTGTGGACGTCTTTGTTCTTGATACTGAGGATACGCTGGTGCTGGAGCCTGTGGAGACCTCTGTCCTTGATATTGATGGTACGGTTGGCCTGTGATATGAAATTAGAAAAATTTAATAGTAATAATTTTAAAATATTTTTATCTGACGAACAAATATTAAACTCAGTGCTATTTCTTACTTTGTATTTGGATTTTACAGCATGACACAAAATTATATAGACTTAAATGATCTTAAATGTTTTTGTCAGACATATTTTCAACATCATAAAAGACTGAAAAATATAGTCACTATACATATAGTGTACATAAACTTACACAACTCTGGCAATTTTTCTATTTATAGCGTAATATGTATATATTTTGGCACTTAATTTAGAAGTGTGACCTTCTTTTGCTAAGTGCGTGCTATTGTAAAATCGTAAACGTAGTCAATGTCAGGATGGGCACAGATGTCCTACGAAAGAATATTTTGTGGTGATGATTTGGTCCTGATCTGTGCTTGTGATCGTTGAAAATATGTAAACAAAGAGGAAAATTATGTTTTTGACGTTTTTTTTTAAATAATAAATGAAAATAAATAGTGTGATTTAATTTTGTATCTTATTTGTGTAAAGACAAGCAACTAAAATATTGACCTGCCTGCTGCTTCAGTATGTGTAATACAAAAGTGCCAATTTTTAAAACGTCTGGAACAGACAAAAATAAACAAAATGTACAAGGAGTCCGCTTTTTATATAGGTCGCTATATTGAAAATGATTGCAAACTTACATCTATTTTCTTCCTTATTCAATTTTTCATAAAAAAAAAAGTGGAAACCCATCATCAAATGAGTTTCCCAAGTAAATGTATGCGACTTTACAAAAGATGTATTTTTTTTTCAAATAATAAGAACAACGACCGTCAAAACTATACAAAATGTACAGCAAAATATGAAAAATATGTATTTGTTAATATAACTATCTATTATACCTCAATGAAAGTCGAAAATTGAGTTTTGGGCATAGATGTTGAATTCGGTACATGCATAACTGCCAACAAAAATTCTTTCAAAACAGACTTATATTTGAGTTTTAACAGTATCATGACGTTTTGTTTGAAGTAAAATGTATAAATAGGAACATAAATCTTTATAAAATAAATTAACATCTTTAAGAAGACATTTTTGATTAATAGAACCGCCTTTTATCTGTTTAAAAATTAAGAAAGTTTCTGTTGTTCAATCCCAAACTAAGTGACACAAGATAAGAAATTTTTTTCTATGCAGGATAATTTAACATTGCAATAAACATATATTACTTTAATAAGTAACAACTTTAAAAAGCCATTTTTGATGAATAGAACCGCCTTTTATCCGTTTAAAAATTAAGAAAGTTTCTGTTGTTCAATCCCAAACTAAGTGACACAAGATAAGAAATTTTTTTCTATGCAGGATAATTTAACATTGCAATAAACATATATTACTTTAATAAGTAACAACTTTAAAAAGCCATTTTGATGAATAGAACCGCCTTTTATCCGTTTAAAAATTAAGAAAGTTTCTGTTGTTCAATCCCAAACTAAGTGACACAAGATAAGACATTTTCATCTATGCAGGTTAATTTAACATCGCACTAAACATACGTTACTTTAATAAGTAATTCAGACCTCAAATGACTTTTGTATTGCGGGAACGTTGTAACAAGGTTCTGACACTTGGCTGGAATATATATGTTCGTACATGCAAGGCTAAGCAACGAAATCTCGAATATCAACATTGGTCCAAAGTTTCACTATCGTGGTTAACGAACACGACACATTTCTTAAACCACAAGTCCTAATAATATTGCGAATATGAATGTTTAGCTCCGGACATTTGACTTGTTGTGCAATGGAATAGAGTGCTGGTCGAATGTTTGTGTACAACATGTAGCATGCTTTTATATCCAGCATCATAGGACATTTCAAGACATTTCGTCATTGCAGAACTCACTTTGGCCATATCAATCTAAAATTGGGGCACATAAAACAATTGTTACATCGGGTTCTTCTGCGACAAATGTCAAATGAACCCTATCCAGAGAAGAATAGTATGTCTGCTGCTTGCAACTATAAATATCCCTCAACAAAAGTCAAGAAAAAAGCCATCTTTAGTCGACAGCATACACTTGCCATGATCACATGATTTTAGTTTCAGGAAAGTGTCCGATTGTCATGATTGTTTTGCCCTACGGTCTGGTCTGTATAAATTTATTCGATATCTGAACTAGGGTTAGCATTGATATCGCACTGCTAATGGTAAAAAATAGTTTCTGTGAATTTATCTTTGTGATTAATGAATAAAGTTTGAACTTCGTAAAGGTTAACAGTGGTTGAACGGCAAGCTAGCCTTTACCTAAATCTATTTTTTAGAGTATGTCATCCCTTGTTTTGCTTGTAGTTTTTTTATTACAATATGAAAAATAATAAATCGAGTTAAATTTTGATACCCATTGCTTCGATTTCTGAACGATTTATCTGTATGTCTCTACGAAAAATCAAAGGCAACAGTAGTTTACCGATGGTCAATTTTTCAAACAAAAACTGAGGGAATCCCCTGATCTACAAATAGAGTTCAGATCGGTTGCGTCAACAGCATGCAACACACGCCATGCGAATAAAAATCGTCAAAATGTTACAAACAGGAATGGGACACCAATGGTAAATTTTCAGATCTGATCTGGTACTTAGTATTTAGATATCTTAAACCACGAAAAGATGTTGCTAGTGAGTTGAGACACGATAAAGCCTAAAAGTAACACCATTCGTGATGGTGACCTTAAAACTTATTTTGTGTCTATTTCAGTCGCCGGTTCTTCCTCATAACTCAGTACTTATCACAATATCTGTATTTACACGTTCGACACACAGATGTCACATGTGGAGCAGAATCTGCTACACCTTCCGGAGCACGCGATATAAACCCCGAAATTTAGTTAGGTTCGTGTTGATCTTTAGTTTTCTATGTAGTGTTTTTTTTTTTGTGTCTGTTTGTCTTTTTTCTTTTTTAGCCATGGAGTTACCAGTTTATTTTCGACTTATGAGTTTGAAAGTCCCTTTGGTATCTTTCACCCCTCTTTGACGACCAATCTTAGATTCAAGTAAAATCATTTTTCTAGGACTGTGCAAATTTTTAGCCGTGTAATATAAAGTGAAATTAACCTCTTTTAATATTCGACTTTTTCCTATTCCGTCACCGCACTAATAGACGACCAATCTTAGATTCAAGTAAAATCATTTTTCTAGGACTGTGCAAATTTTTAGCCGTGTAATATAAAGTGAAATTAACCTCTTTTAATATTCAACTTTTTCCTATTCAGTCACCGCACTAATACCTAGTCCGAATGAAATAATCATTGTATGAAAAACCATAGTAATTTCTTAAAATTTTGAATTTTTATAGTTAAGAGATGTCCTGATTCTCTGCTAGTGGTTTATGGCCATGTCTTGGTGGGTCCTGATACGGTGTTGGTGATGTTTGACGAGACTTTATTCTAATTCCGAATCAAACGTTGCAAAATCAATAGATTTGGATAAAGATTTGCTTTCATTGGATATGCGACACTTATAATTATAGTTTTCAGGTAATCGTTACATTTTACTACTTCAAAGGATATACCTCACAAAATCTTATTTGGAATACATGAATATTTAAAATCTATTTCTTCAAGCCACGTTTTTAGCTCTACTCCTGTTCTATGGGGCCATATGAGCTATTGGTATTCATTGTTCGTATACTTTCACAATTCCATCTTATTCTTTGAAATATATTGCCCAATTAATATCTGACAATATTTCCTAGTAATGTTTAGAGCCAATGCATTGGAAATTTTCAGCTAAAAAGTTAAGCGTTTATTTCAAATGTTATGGAATTCACACTCAGTTAGTCTTCATATATTCTCTAACCAAGAATATAATAGAAGTTCGAAGGAGCCTGTATCATTCAACTGGCATGTTTTGTATTTAAATGATTCAAAATAACAACACAACATTGCTGTTGAAACTGCATGGAAACTGTGGACAAACATCTTATATTGCTGATCGGTTTTGCTGAGTCAAGTTTCTGTATATTCGTAATAGATTGAAAAATATTTAGTAAAAATAGAAAAAAATGGATTAAAATTGAGATTCAAGGGCAACAACTCCATTAAGGAGTCGATTGATAATTTCGTATTGGCTTATTTGTAGATCTTGTGTTGGTAATCAGTCTTATTATTCTGGTTTCAGTCTATCTAAAACTCCTTTTTTCCTCGAAAAATCTGTAATTATCGGTATAGTGTTACAAACAAATCCGATTTCAGCTGACAAAGACACGTGTATGCTTACGTGCAGAACCAAGACGTTGAATTGTTTTGGTTGAAAAAAAAGAAAAAGATTGAGAGTACTCCACGATTTTAACCTTTCTGTCTAGAAAAACAAGATTCATTATATACTAAAGCCGCATCTAATGCACTGCCGAAAGTTTTATATATAGGATAATTCTTTTTTTTTTATCGTACTACACGAGCTTGTACGACTTTTGTAGTAAAAATCGTTGCAGTATACCTTGTGAGCTACGTATAACGCATTGGTGAAAACGTAATCAATAGAATTGTAACTTTATTGCCGTTCTGTTACAATGTTAAAAAACCCACCAGCACAGAATCAGGACGAAATCACCAGCACAGAACATTCCCTCGCAGGACAACCGTACCCATCGTGAATGTGACCCAATTAAAAGCAATATTAAGAGAGTTTTGTTTATACAGAGCATGAGAGACGTCATGTTGCAAAATGGCGAAGAAAACAAAACGCGCGCTTACATTTAGAACATATATCACATTTCAGATAATGATTCATGATTATTAAGAGTTTCGAAATGATACGTATGTTTTATTACTTTTCGGTAATTCTACCAAAACGTGTTTTTAGTGAAAGTGGCAATTTTAATTATTTTCATTTACCTTGAGCCTGATAACCATGCTGTGGCTGCACAGATCCGCGTTGATCATTTGGGATCTGATTGGAGGTATTTACGGAATAAGGATTTTGATATTGTTGAGGAGCATAAGCAGTTGGTCTTTGATTAGTGTTAGGTTGCGGTCTGTATTGTTGCTGGACTCCTTGGGGATACTGTTGTGTTTGTCTAAATGGTTGTGGCGCTGACTGGACTGCTTGCTGAGGTTGTGGAACCGGTACGTGCTGTGATTGTTGCGGCTGTCTATATGGTTGTGGTGCTGACTGGACTATTTGATGAGGCTGTTGTACTGGTACGTGTTGTGATTGTTGTGGCAGTCTATATGGTTGAGGTGCTGGCTGAGCTACTTGCTGCTGAGGCTGTTGTTGCTGTTCATATTGCTTAGGGGCTTGGTGTGCCGGGAATTGTTGCGTGTTAACAGGAACAGAGGGGCGTAATTGTGGTTGTTGGTATTTAAAATGTGTTAGCTGATGAGGTGAAGGTTTTGGTTGATGTTGAATTTGCGGCTGCTGTTGTATTGGCTGTTGAACAGAATATTGTTGTTGGTGTTGGACAGGTGATGGTTGAGGATATTGAACTCCATTACTCTGAGATGAGGGAGCCGAACGCCCACCTGAATATGGATTTTGCTCTTGTCGTGGTTTTGTTGGTATAGGTTTAACACTTTTGATTATTGTATTTCCAGACAAAACTAAAAACATAAAAAAATGTTAGAAGCAATTATATTGATAAAGCAGAAAAAAATATAAAATACGCTTTGTGAAGTTGCAGGAATACAGAACCGTACATGTTAAATAATAAATTGTGTATATAAATTAAGACAGAACCTGCTTACCCTTCAGGAGCACCCGATATCCCCCACTTTTTTGGTGGGGTTCGTGTTGCTCAGTCTTTAGTTTTCCTTGTTGTGTTTTGTGTACTATTGTATATAGATATAAGAAGATGTGGTATGAATGCCAATGAGACAACTCTCCATCCAAGTCAAAATTTATAAAAGTAAACCATTATAGGTCAAAGTACGGTCTTCAACATGGAGCCTTGGCTCACACCGAACAGTAAACTATAAAGGGCCCCAAAAAGTACTAGTGTAAAACCATTCAAACGGGAAAACCAACGGTCTAATCTATATAAAAACGAGAAACGAGAAACACTTATGAACCACATCAACAAACGACAACTACTAAACATCAGATTCCTGACTTAGGACAGGTGCAAACAAATGCAGCGGGTTTAAACGTTTTAATGGTACCAAACCTTCACCCTTTTTCTGAAACAATAGTGTAACATCACAACATAGAAAGACACACTATAAAATATCAACTGAAATAGCTTAACTCAATCAAAGGACATATTAACACCATTGAACATACACTGAACAAATAAATTTGACCTATATGATACAATGCAAATACAAAATAAATAAACTAAGGGAATATGTCTGTTTATCTTTTTTCCTTTTTAGCCATGGTGTTGTCAGCTTAATATTTTGAACTTATGAGTTTGAATGTCCCTGAGGTATCGTTCGCCTTTCTTCTATTGTAAATATATACTATGTCTAGAAACTGAAAAGCACTTGATAGTCAAAGCAGATTTATTCTTGGTCATTTCTTATTTCCCTTGTGGCTTAGCAGATATGAAAATTTGCGTTCCCCCAACAAAATTCATATTTACAGAGGGTATCAGCCGAGGTAAGTAAAATGAATGTCTTATTCCAATAGTTTCTTTTATCTTCCGGAAAAGAGTATATTCAGGTATATACACTTTCTCACACTCTCCTGAATTTATAATAACATGAAATAAATGGTATATCTATAATTAATTCTTTTTAAAAGGTTCAAAAGGGTTTAGCAAAATCCTGTTAATAAATAGCAGACTGCATCAAAAATTCATAATGACTATTCAAAATGTATCGATCGTTCTGTTCCTTTACAAAGATTTTGAATATTATAAATGGCATCCAAATTATAATTTTTGTATTGGTTACCTGTAACAAAGAGAATAGCAACCACCGTACTAAAACACATACAGTTTTTATCAATATAGATCTGAGTTATGTCGCTTTGTCCCACTAATATCACTTTAAACAACTAAAACTGACGAAAAATGGAAAATTACACAATTTTAAGATTTCGTCACCTCAACCTGCCTTAACATATCTTCACATAACTTTTACGACTGTTAGAATATGGATCAATATTTATCTTGAACGCTGCTTCTCTTTGCATAGGTAATTTCTCAAAATTTAAACCAAACACACGCAAATCGGTAAAAAGTTAGATATTTCATTTTGGGATGCCTATTTTATGACATTGTTTTATCTTGCTTTAGTTATACGCCTAAAATAAGCTAAAGGTAGAACGGGAGCATAAACGAAACACGGAAAAAATTTTCATATTCTGCCAAAATGTAGCATAGATTTTGATATGTTCAAAAGTTATATTAAAATGACACAATGTGCATGAATCATACAGAAAAAAACAACATCATATTATGAATAGAAGGTATTAAAGGTAAACTAAATGATAGAATTTTGAAATAAAATATGAGAAGATAGCTCTTACAAAACGCTTTTATAATATTAAACGAAAAAGTGGGATCACTATTCGTTTTTTCCTGCTGTAACATTAAGTAGAAACATTTCCTGTGGATTCCTTTATAAATAATATAATACAGAGCTACCTCCCCTTTAGATGTCAATTAAAAAAAAAATAAATTATAACAAGCAAAAATGATATATCTTTGAAAAATATTTATCAATTATGAACTTTTGACGAGGTCGATACGTTATATATGGACCTGTTCAGATTATATTGACTGAGGACGAAGTCCGAGTGTCAATACAATCTAACAGGTCCATATATAACGTATTGACTGAGTGAAAGTCCTTAATTTATACATATGGAAATAATGTATTAGAATATTGGAATTCAATCAGTGTTCTTCTTTGTATTTTTAAATTTTGTTTTGCAAGTTTAACATACTATTGAAAATATTAATAAATAAGATTAACTTGTTTTATTGTAAACAAAAACACAATATTTTTTGTTTGTTTAGAACAAATAAGAATTCAAATGGAACTCATTTCAGTCTACTTGCAAATTTTCTTTTCGTACTCTGCGGCGCTTCCGCCATGATTGTTTTGTGTGACGTCACAGATTTTTAATATTGACCGTCAATATACTATAAGTTATATGGTTCGCTACTGACCCCCTACGGATCCATAGAGGATTTTATTCACCCTCTATGGTCTGTAGGGGGTCAGTAGTGACACCGTATAACGAATTTATCGCACGCGATACTTTTTCTGCAGCGTTTTGTAGAAAAATAAACAATGAAATACAAAAACATCATAGATGACGTCACCATTAACAGTAGCTAATTTTAGTCATGAACCCACTGAAATTTACTAACCACCTACGGATCCATAGGGGGTCACCACGTGACGGCGTTAAACCAATCACAACGTAATAATTTACCCGCGGTGCGATAAGTATTAATAGAAACATAGCGTCAATATACTTAAAAATAGAAACAAGGCTTCAGATACATGAAATATTATTTGAAACACGTGATCGTAATATCCAATGAAAACAGGAGAATGCTACACCATATGTAATATTAGTTATTATAAGAAACAGTTACATATGTTTGTTCATTTAAATGAACATTTGTTTTAGTAAATTGCATTCCTGCATCGAAATTTGCTGACTTTATTAAAAATCTAGATCGATTGTATTTTGCTATTTTACAATCCAAGATGGCGGAAGACTCCCATACTACATTAACACGATATTGACATTGATTTTGCTTTGTTAAAAGCTTTGAAACATTTATGAAATGCGTAAAACTGAGACACAATTTTCAGACAAGAGTACAATGTTTTGTTCAATGTCTTGTGGGATAGTCTAAACCAATCAAATCTATATTTGTCTATCGTATTTAAACTCAGTGGAAACTAGTCATTCTTTCTAATAACCCACCACAGATAAGATTTTATTGTGTTTTTTTTTTCTTCTTCTTATGTCGGTGTCAAACACTGCCAAATATTAAGGAATGAGTAAAAACAATCAAGTAATAAAGATAAAGAAGACAATCTCAAAAATTTACCTTTCAAGAATTATAAGTTAGAATCCAGAAGCTGATGAGAAGTGTTTATGAGTATTAAAACAAAATATAAAAGTCAACTTTATAAGTCGCCCATTAGAGATAGAGTAAATAATTGTAATAATTAGCAGTTCAAAACTATTTTTAGAAATATAATTATCCATACCAGGAGTTGATAGTGAAGGAAAGCTTGTTTGATTGTTGTGTGATATTGGTTGAGATCTTGGTGGTGTCTTTACTGGCATCCAACCTATAAAGGTATATTATGTATGTTAACCCACGTCATGTATGAAGAAACAAGAAAAATTATTGGAAAACAATCAGTATAATGATAGTTATTTATTTTTGATGATCTTGTGTTGTTGAATGGATGTAATATTTATGTTTTGTCCAATCTTATAACATTTTTTCCACATTTTTACAGTTTCTATTTCATAAGAGAAACAACTGACTCGTTGAAAAGGTTTATTATATATAGCGGGGATGACAGTTTGTAAAATATATCAAGTATTTTTCAGTGTGTTTATCTAGGTTTTTCACAAACAGTTGTCCTGATCAATACAAAGAGTGATATTGAATTAAGAATTTGGCTATACAAAAAGTTTTTAGTTGTACATAAAGACTTCAATTATAAATGTACTTAACCAGTTAGGACTTTCCCCGATATATATTGAACTTGAGCGGTTGCTTGTGGTTGTGGCTGAGGCGGGTTTGCTCGTTTTTGGCCTAATAAGAAAAAACAAAATACCTATTATTAAACAACATTAATTAGGAAACATAACATTATGTGCTTTCATTTCACTTCTTTTAATAGAGAAATGTGAAATGGCAGTTGTTTGTGAACTAGAAACAAATTTATAAATTTCTTAAACATGTAAATAATTTCACCTTTTTTAATTCTGAATGGTTAAAACTACTTATAGAATGAAATTAACTTAACACATTTCGATACTCTTGTAATGTTGATAAATTAATAAATCTGAAAGACTAACAAAACAAAGATGACTACAGTCCATTGTTGTCAGTAGCTTTACTGATTGCTTGTTGTTTGCTTAACGTTCAGTGGCAAATATTTCATCCGTGTTCATGATGAGCACATATTAACAATAAATCCAATAGGTAGGTTCTTATTTCTATACCCCAGCCAATTTTCGGGATTTGAAGCTTTATTGCTATATCAGTTTTCTAGAATTTTAATAGAAAAAAAGTAGTTACTGACTTTTCTACTTATTTTTTTTTTTAAGAAATATACAAAATTCTTTGGAAGTACATTAAAGGATTACACTAAATATATATTTTTAGTTAAAATGTTAAAATGTCCAAGATATTTGCATATGTCCCTAAATATAATTGTTAGTAACTTCATGGTGTTAGATGCTAGTAAGTAATTAATGGTGCAACATAACCTATCTTACACACCGGAAGTCCCCATTTTAGCGTACCTTTCAGTATATACATAGTTGACAAGATTTCAATCTTGAAATGATTGTGAACGGTGTATTTCTGATATCATCTTACCATCTGCCTTTATTAAGTTCGGACTACGATGGTTATTACATTATTGTTTAGCTGATGATTTGAATTTTTTATAAAATTACAAATACGAGTGTCAGAGGTTTACATCGCATACCATACAACTGCATTCTATTAAACGATTTACGGGTAGTTTGTTTGAATAAAAAAAAAAGATTCGTATGTCAAACTTAGCTTTCCAGTGTCAGTGTTGTGGAACTTTGGATTTGTACCAACATTAACACTCATGATGAACTACTATCTTTCTGCACAATGTGGGTATAACTACTTGCTAAATAGTGAAGACCATGTTTTTATCATAATGATTATTTACTCTATCGCCTTCGTATTGCATGCAGATGTTATTTGTTCTGTTTTAAAATTAGTACTGTCCTTTATAACCAAGAAATATTCATGTCCGTTTTAACAGGTTCGTGAACGTGGAATTCCCTACAGTTCCAATAGAAAATGAAAGGATATGGAGTAAATGTAATTCCAAGAATTGGAAAAGAAAGCAAACGTCACAATTATTTTTCATAATTTTACATTTTGTAACCAAAAGAGGGTTATTTGTAAACGACCTTCCATATACTTTCCCTGTTAAGTTTGATTTACGCTGGCCCTGAGTCTAAGAGAAGATGAAAACCTGATTTTCAAAAGGAACTTTATGGTAACATTATAGCGACATGTAAATTAAAAGAGGTTCCTCAAGTTATAATTCCTGTAAAGTTTCAAACATTTTAACCTGTAATTTCACAGAAGTTGTGTTTTATAATTGCCCAATCAGATTGCCTCTGGCAACCTCGTTTTTCATTCTATCAACGAAAATGAGAATCATTTGTAGACGACCCTCCATGCATCATGCCCATAAAGTTTTGTAAATATTTGTGAAGTAATTTCAGAGAAGAAGATAGAATATGATTTTCCATAGGTTTCAATGGGAACTATGCGCTATTTATGCAGTCATGTTCGTCACCCAACCAATATAATTGAGGATCGTTTGTAGAGAGTCCTCTAATCATCAATTCCCTAAAGTTTCAATCATTTCGCCTGGTTGTTTCGGGTTGGAAGAGTTTTGAAAATAAGCCAATAAGAATCGACGATTGCGTCTGGTGGTCATGACTGTTTTCATTCGATCGAAACCAAATGAACTCACTTCCTATCAAATTTAGTAAATTTTAGCTGGGTGGTTTCAGGTAAGAATATGTATATGCAAAACGCTTAGACAACGAACGACAGCTTAGCTAGCCATTTTGGTCAGGTGAGCTAATAGTCTGAATAGGAGAGAAAAAAGTGCTGTAGGATATTATAAAGATTATATTATACATGCACTAGATATATTATAGTGCGGTGAATTACTTGGATATGATTGTTGCATTGGTTGTGCCTGATATTGACGAACAGGTGCTCTTGTATTATGAGGAGCTGGTTGTCTTGCAGGATGCAGTTGTTGCCGTGGAGGATGAGCTGGTTGTCGGGGAGGATGAGCTGCTGGTCTTGGTGGTTGATAAGCCGCTGTTCTTGGTGGTTGATTTGCCGCTGGTTGGTATCTGTACGCAGGAGGTGGTGGAGCGTTTGGACCTGATTTATGTCTGTTTGCTTGAGGGCGAGCTGAATGAGAGGTGTGTTGTCTGAGTTGTGTTGGATGTGGTGGTGCCCCTTGTTTGTGGTAAAATATTGTACGATATTAATAAAAAAGCTCACATGGAAGTTGTTGGGGTTACAGCGTTTACGTTTGCAATCTTTATTACTTTTATTTAACTATTATATACAATATGTCTTATTCCGCTTTGACTTATTCAGTTACAATTAAAAAAATATTGTGATAACGATGAAACCATTACAGCAGTAGATGCTTAACCTGTTGATTTATTGGATCATGTACTTATTTCAGTCTTTAGAAGAAAAGAGAGTGACTTATATATGTAGGTTATATCAATACTGTTAGTCGTTGCATCAATTAATGCATTACCTATTGACATAAAACTTTTTAGATATTGATATGCGCATTAACTATTATCAATACGTTACAATTATTGATATGTGCATTATGTCTATTATTAACAAAATAATCGCCCTGTTTGACATGTGCATTATCTATTTTTGCCTTGCACATCATCGAATTGACATTTGCATTATCTAGTTTTGCCTGGCATATCATCGAATTGACATGTGCATTACCCAATGTGCATTGCGCAAAAAATCATGTGCATTGCCCAATATCAACATGTGTATTACCAAATATTAACATGTGCATTTCGTCTTTCCTTCACCTTGACTAAATAGTAATACACATCTATACTTACGGTTAACTCTAGGTGTTGGTTTTGGTCGAGGATTATTATGAGGCATATACCGTCCTACCACTGCTCCTTCTATAAATAAAAACAAGATACGTTAACATTAATATTTCAATGCATTTTAATTCCTAGCTAACATGGCTTAGAAATTTCAGCTACATTTTGTGTAGGTATTGCTTAAACGTAGAAATTGTTTGGAATTCCAATGTAAACTCGCCTTATATTCAAAGATGTAAAAATCGATATCTTATGTTAGTAATCCATTAAAACGTCAAAAATGAAGCATTTTCACGTTCTGATTTCGTGAGCAGATAAAAAACAAACAAATACGATGGTGTTCATAAGACAGATATTTTTAAAAGGGACAGGAAATACGCACATAAGTAGTTTTCCAAAACTTTTGTTTACTTTTTAGTTACTTATATGTTTCTGTATGTGCTCGTTTTTGTTTTGTTTGCCTATGTGTTTGCATTTATGTAAAAATAAATGATGACTTATCAGGGAAAATCCTAGTTATAAGATTTCAAACCCTTTTATTTATTCACAAACCGTCTTTTAACGAGCTCGCAGACGAATCTAAAAAAACCCATTTAAACCATTAACTGTATAACTAGTAGAAGTGTCGTAACTAAGTATGTTCAAGCTATTTTATCAATGTGCAATATAAAATATATATGTAAAATGTCATTTAAGGGTCTATTTTGAATAGAATACATTATATTAAAGACATAAATGCGGCAGCTTGAACATATTAACTTTCTAAAAAAAATGGTAAATAACATGTCACTAAAATTGTCAATTTCTTCATCAGCCTTAATATTTCATAGACGCCGGATCTTTTCGAATCTACAACAAGCTCGTTTATTTCAGTGGTAGTATAGTTTTCTTTACGTCCGACTTAGAGGTTAAAGTTCCGGTGCTGGACGTTAAACACCCCCTTTAAATATACAGATTGTTATCTTGTATGAACCGACTTCTTAACACAGTATAATATGTTGTAGAGTTGTTTATGATCCTTGAAATATCTACAATCTACACCGGGCTATACTAAATATGACTTTTTTAACACATGTATGATAGTTTACACAATCTACACCGGGCTATACTAAATATGACTTTTTTAACACATGTATGATAGTTTACACAATCTACACCGGGCTATACTAAATATGACTTTTTTAACACATGTATGATAGTTTACACAAACTACACCGGGCTATACTAAATATGACTTTTTTAACACATGTATGATAGTTTACACAATCTACATTCTCAATAAACAAGGAATAACAAGACTGTAGTATTTTGAATTCTGTCGTTCATTATTACACTTGATAAAAACTAGATCCTTTAGAATCTCCTCTATCTCGTTCAGAACTATGATTCTGTTTAATTTTAATTTCTACAATTTGTTGTATATTGCAATTAAAAGATCAAAGTGGTGCGTTTTAACTCGAGACTGAGTTTGTTCTTCCTTACTTCTCCTCCAAATGCCATCTTGCTAACTGCAAATGTTTTAGTCACTTAACGTTCCAAGGAGGCATTAGACTATTATACATAGAAATATACAATGCATGACAATTATCAGAAAACTTGAGAGCTTCAATGCAAGAGATTTTGATTTAAAAAAACGTAAAACTATATTTGTATTTATTTGATATGTTATTTGGCAAAAATATTAAAATTCAACACAAAAAATATACATACTGCCACAAAGTTTTCGGCTACATGTATATCCCTGTTTACAAGTACTACATGGTTTACCATGAGTATATGGCATCTGTCCTATTATATTTCCTCTGTAAAATAAAACAATAGATTCACATTTAGACAAACAACTAAATCTGTATAAAATGATATTTCCTGCTTCAATTGCTTTCTGTTTCTTTATTTCATTTGAAGAACTAACGCCGATTGCTATAACAATTTTATTTGTATCCGAAACTGAGGTTCGAAGTTTAACAATTTCCACGAATTGTTAAGATGTTGGTGAAAACTGACATCATATATGTTTTTGTTTTGTTCCATAATATAGCTTTAGTGAATTTATTTAGTATATGTAATAATACATATAAGAAAATATCAGATTCTGCTCCATTTGAGTATTGTCCGTTCTTCGATGTTTGTATTAGGTTTAGGACTTTCAAATATTTTAGCCTCGAGCACCACAGAAGACACATTTATTGTCAAAATGCGCTTCTGGTACATAAAAATTTGAACCGTGAATGTTATTACTAAAATTCCTCTTGTATGTCAATAATTTTGTAACTAGGGACAAGCAGGCAAGGGTCTGTAAATAAACATCCCGTGACTGTGTATTTATACATCCAACATCTGTAGTTTGTACTACACAATGCAAATTATCCCTCCTCATTGATTCCATCTCGTGCCTATGCATTTAACTTCCTAATCCAAAATCCATCCCGTTAGCATGTCTCTTTCCTTGGATCGTGTTGGGGTAAAAGACAGTGATGCTAGTTTTAATTTAGCTCACGTTTCCCTGAATGTAATCAGGAAATCTCAAATAGATTAGAGAGTCTGACTTACAATCAATAGTCAATGCCAATGCCATTTATAAGTTTGTTAAATGACTGTTCTGACTCACCAATGTACTGCATACCACATTTACAATGTAAAAGATGCCCAGTGTTTGTGGTTTTGCAAGTTACATTGAAGAATATGGTGCAAGTTTTAAACTTTTTTTATTCGAGCGTTACTGGTGAGTCTTTTGTAGACGAAACGCGCGTCTGGCGTACACAATTTAAATCCATGTATATATGATGAGTTTATTTCCAAAGAGAGAAACTGTGGAACTAAGTGTGGGTGTGCATGTTTGACATCATTTGTTCGCAACATCCTTCCAAGAGCCTGCTGACGTTTAGTCTTAAATTAAAAAAAAAGCTTTTTGTTTACTCTTTTCGGTTTATATTATATTTCATCACGACTAATGATGTTTATATATACGATAATAATATTTGTGTTTATATGAACTAATATTTTAATTCCTATTGAAACCAACTGTGCTCCTCTTCTCTCTGACTTGTTCTTTTGTCACACAAGGGCTCAAGAAGAATGAAAATAAAATATCATTATCCTTTAACTTCAAGTGCTGCTATATAAACTATGTCCTTTCACTGAATAATGTAAAGTTTATTAATCGAATCTATCCAATTGAACTTGAAAAAAAAAGGATACTACAGATACAATTAGGTCTTCTTCATATATTATTGACTTACATCTAGAAATTGATAGTGAGAATCGGGTCAGAGCTATACTTTACAACAAGAGATTATTTAGATTGTCCAATTGTGATCTTTTCACTTATATGCAGCATTATTCCAGTCCTTCTTGCATATTAATGATATACGATTTGTCTTGGATGGCTTTTCCTATAATGATTTCCTTGATAGATAGTTCTACTTACAAGGAATCTATTGAACCAAAGTAGCTCAAGGTAGGATGAAGATAACAAAGTAAATCTCCATCTAATCGTAGTCCGTTCTTGTTTCACTCTTTTATGTGACAGCATTGAATGCGACTTAACACTGGATTTTACCTGCAATCAGCAACACGACTGGTGGCACTAGTGGAGCGGGAACTCCTTACTCATTCAGAAGCTCCTGAGTTTGCACTCGGTTTTTGTTAGGGTTATGTTGCTCACTATATGGTTTTTGTTTACTACATGGTGATCAGTTCGTCTATTTTTCTATTTTTTTTTCCTTACCTATGGTTTTTTCTGAGTTTTTGTTTTTATTACCACCTTCATATCTTTTCCTCTTTTTACTAGTCGTTATTAAACTATTCTTCCACATGCAATGTTTGGTCATTAACGGTTATTTTATGGCATGTGTCATTTTTTTAATTTTTATACATACTGTGGATTGTAATAACAAACCAACATCCAACCATTTGGTATAAATTCTTCCGTCAAAAATAAAGTTGTACAACGTTTGAAGGCGCATCCTATTTCTTCCGATTCTGCCCAAACAACCTAATGAAAATAAAGCAATAACGTATGATATGGAATTTTCAAAATTCATTAGTGTACGATGGATTTACTTTCCGTATCGAAAGAACACTTAAGTCAGGGGATATTTCAGGGCTATGCACCGTAAATAATTGCAAAGGTATTTCACCAGATTCCCCTTTTCCTCCAAGTCTTTGAGCATCACTACCGTCAGTAGAATCCAGGCGTACTACAAACAGCCCGGAATCTTTCCATGCTCACTACAATGAGCAATTTTATTCAGCACATCCATGTATTTTTGTGTTTTGTGTTTTCTTTAAGCAATGGGCTTCAAATATTCAGCACATTACGAAATGTAAAATCAGGTGTCGATTTCAAGAAAAAAAAACTTGCGACAAATCTTTGTCTTGTCGTAATTCATGAACAATTCAGTATACTTACGATCAATCTTTGTCTTGCCGTAAGTCATGAACAATTCAGTATACTTACGACAAATCTTTGTCTTGTCGTAAGTCATGAACAATTCAGTATACTTACGATCAATCTTTGTCTTGTCGTAAGTCATGAACAATTCAGAATACTTACGATCAATCTTTGTCTTGTCGTAAGTCATGAACAATTCAGTATACGTACATCAATCTTTGTCTTGTCGTAAGTCATGAACAATTCAGTATACTTACGATCAATCTTTGTCTTGTCGTAAGTCATGAACAATTCAGTATACTTACGATCAATCTTTGTCTTATCGTAAGAAATGAACAATTCAGTATACTTACGGTCAATCTTAGTCTTGTCGTAAGTCATGAACAATTCAGTATACTTACGATCAATCTTTGTCTTGTCGTAAGTCATGAACAATTCAGTATACTTTCGATCAATCTTTGTCTTGTCGTTAGTCATGAACAATTCAGTATACTTACGATCAATCTAAGTTTACGTTTTTTTGTGAAACTGACTCCAGTACTTTTAATCTTTATATTTGCTATATTTTTACATTTTTATCTGTATATATTTCCAGGACTAAGTGCTTGTGCATAGTAAAACGGACTTATCCTGCTCTAAAATAACAGTTAACTAAATAAATAAATAAATAAGTATAATCTATCTGTATTTACCTGAGTTTACCTGTAAAAGAATGCGCGCAAATGTAATCAAAAGCTGCGCGCAAGCGTAATGATTTTTGCGCGCAAATGTAATGGTAATGCGGGCAAATGTAATGCACCGGAATAACATGGGATTTATCAAATACCAAGTTTCTTAACGTGTTGTTTTCTTTTTTTTAAATTTCCTGACTGTAAAGATTTTTGCAATTTGAATTTAAAAAACATGGGATTTTTATTTATAACTCAAAATCCCATGGATTTTTTTTCAGTCCCATGGAATTTTTGCAGTCCCATCGGATTTATTTTATCCCATGGGATTATAAAATCCCAAATTCAATTTGAAAAAATTATAGTCTAGAGCTTTTTGAATAAATCCTATGGGATTTTTTCAGTCCCCTGGGATTCTTGTAGTCCCTTGGGATTTATTTTATCCTATGGGACATAAAACATCCCATGGGACAAATAGCATTATATGTTATGTTTATAGTATGTTTTGTCTATAACAGTTGTGTAACAATGTTTTATATTGCCGTTCAAAAAGTCACATGGTATACACTATTTCAGCCTGTTTCTCGTTATCCCATGTACTTGTCTAATTGTAAACATTAATGAAATGTTGTTTTTAATCATGTAGATCTTCAATAATCTTGTTAAAATCAAATACTTAGTATGAAAAAATTTAATATCATAACCTTCAATAACGTAGATAAGAACAATTGTGAACAATCAACATACATGTAACTAATTAAAAATTAATGTACGTGAAAACAAAAAATAAAAAGAGGAAAATTGTCAGGTAATCAAATATCATATCTCACCACAAAACATACAATTGTTGTCGTTTAGTTGTTTCTTATTGGACTAGAAAGTTAGGAATGAGAATATTTTTTTCAGACTTAAAATTAAGTATAATTATATAAGTTTGTGACACAATACTAAATTAATTATAATGCTGATACAGTTTTATTATTTTCGTAATTTCTCAAAATGTGGACGTATTAGACAGACCTGATTCATTCTTATTAACATACAAGATAATCAATTATTTCTTTGTTTTATGTAAATCGAAATTAACAAATTCGTCAGATTTTATTGTTTTGCATTTGTACTATATTAATGATAAATAAAAATAAATGATCAGAGAAATAAAGCAATTCGATCATTATAATTTAGCGGAAATTTCCACAAATATTCGACTTTTTATTACATTATTGAATATTTGTGAAACAATTTGTGACTAAGCTCATTAAAAAGAGATATTTAAATCAAATTCATATTGTCGAGGATTTTAGATTTGATTTGATATAATGGATCATTATGAACTTGTATGAATGATACAGTTAAGAGTTGATACAGACATTAAATTGACAACATTGTCATAATTATTATATCGCATTATTACTTGGTCGATAAAATGTTGACAGGTCAACAAAACTTGCACTAAACTAAACTAATTCGTAAGGAAAAAAGACATACCTGCGTGTAATGACAAGCCTCAGAACAATCAGGTGTAAATTTCCAGCTCATCTTCTCAAAATACCATTCATTGACAGCCCGTTCTATCAGAACATCATCCGGCAAAAAAGATTCAGCTTTAAACACGTTCTCTCCCCATTTACCATATGCATGTGCATACCTACATTTACCTGCCCAGGCTTGTGCGTCATTCTGCAATTTTCGACTCCATCTCTATTTAAGGAAATGCAAACTTACTATACAGATGCATACATGTATCGCTGATTATCGCTATACACGGGAGGTTATAAATTTTTGTAAACCTGCATATTATCCTTTAAATATGATAAGCATGTAATTTGATGGTGTGTTGTATGGTATATTTTATGCTTTCCTTCTGTTTTGAAATTCGTAATTAAACGAACCATTTTATCAATCTCATTGTTTCTTTAACTGAAGGTTTTGCCTTTCTTTGAATCACCAATTCAGATTCTCAATTGTCTTCTACTGCTATGTCATGTAAAATATGATAGATAGATTTTGCATTATTTTAATATTTATCAGTATTATGATTTGCTTATGGGGTTTACTTTAAAAGATATCCATCTAGGATATGATAAAAAAATGAATAATGGAAAAAGTTTAGAGGACGTGTTTTTCAACAGAAAATTGATTCATATGGGAACCAACTGTTCTTCTCTTCTTGCCGCCTTGTTCCTTTCTTCTTTAGAAGCACACTTTCGACAGGATTTTCTCAAGAACTAGAGGCTCTGAAGAGCTTGTGTCGCTCACCTGCATCTTCAACAATTGCCACTTTTTTTTTAATCATCATGATGAATAGCAGGTAGATCTTAACAATATGTCCCGTCAGATTTTCTCTATTTTAGCGGTTTTCAAGATCTTAGACAAAACTTGCATTTTACCCCTATGTTCTCTTTTTAGCCATGTCGCCCATGTTTGTTTGCAGACGGGGTCATTGAACATATTTCTAAAATTATATACCATAATAATGATTATAGTCAAGTTTGGTTAGATTTGGCCGAGTAGTTTCAGACGAGAAGATTTTTTAAAGATATTAAACAAAAACGCAAAAAATGGTAAAAATCGTCCAATAAGGAGTCTTCTGATAATTTCGGCCATGTTTGACTTATTTGTAGACCTTGTCTGTTTGATCATTTTTTCTTATTAAAGTTTCTCTCTATCTATTATAGTTTTCAAAATAATAGGCAAAATGAAAAAAAAATCGGTGAAATTTAACATTTAAGGGCAATAACTACTGTAAGAAGTCCTTTGACAGTGTTGATATAAATTGACAGTAGGTAGATCTTAACATTCTGAACATTTTACCCTAATGATGATTATTGCCAAGTTTTTTTTAAATTTAGCGGAGTAGTTTCAGAAGATAAGATTTTTATAAAAGTTAACGACAACGACCGACGACGACGGACAACGGACGCCAAGTCATGAGAAAAGCTCACTTGGCCTTTCGGCCAGGTGAGCTAAGAATGAAAAGAACCTGGCATTAGTCTACTTTCTAGCTCCGCTACATAGATGATTTCCACTTCTTGAATTTACCTTGGAGTTCGGTATTTTCGTTAATTTTTTTTTCCCTATCACTTACTAGTTAAGTTTGGTGACTATTTTTATAGCATCTATCCCATTGAGAATGAATTAAAGATTACCCCAAATACAGTTACGCCAGTTTCATAACTTGGCGTACATCTAAAAATTCACAATGGGGCAAGGTTGAGGGCCACACATAACGACAAACGAGATGATTTTAATGTTCTCATTATGAACTCTCCATTTCTGTTTAACAACAATTCAGCGGCACCTCTTCAAATAGATATAAATAAGAAAACGTGGTATGAGTGCCAATGAGACAACTATCCATCCAAGTCACAATGTGTAAAAAGTAAATAATAATAGGTCAAAGTATATATCTCCCAGTTGATACGCTTTTTAGGATATGTGTGTCCTATCATGATTTTCTTGATAGACGGTTGCTGCTTACAAGGAAGCTATTGAACCATGGGTTCCAGATAGTAAAGTTGAAGTCATTTGGAATATTTGCCACAGTTGACTGTGAATATGTTACACTTGTCGTTGCCACATTTCTGTCATCTCCCATCGATTGTTACGTCACCGAATGCGACTTATCAGAGAATTTTACTTGCCATGAGTATTGCGATAGATGCCACTGGTGGAGCAGTAACTGCTTATTTCACCCCGATGTTTTGTACGGTTCGTGTTCCTCAATCTTTCGTTATCTATTAAGTGATTTGTGGGCTCTTGTTTGTATTTTCGCCCTTTTTGACTTCTAACACGGTGTTGTTTGTTTTAAATCGACACCAGGTTTTTGATTGCCCTTTGGTATTTTCTTCCTGTTTTTTTTTTTTTTTTTTAGGTAACTGGAATTTCACATGAATGCATGAACTGAGAATATTCAGTGCCTCATATTACTGTTGGCAATTTGGAAACATTATCGCAAATTGTACATGTTTTTTTCTTGAATTTGGCAATAGAGAATATATTAACCAACATATAGCTGTTTATATCATACTATTTTCAAAAATATGATATAGAGTTTGGTTCACAGAGGTTTTTTATGCTACAGATTGTAGAGATGTTGCAAAGATTATACATGGAAAACCCACCGTTGTGTGGATAAAAAAACATCTATGCGATAGATTGCTCTTATAATATGCTTTCATAAAATAGAAAGATATTTTTGTTATACTGTAAAATCCTTTTTAAAATGGAATTTTCTGAGTTGTTTCCCCTTATGTTCAAAAAGAAGCAAATATCATTCCACATGTAATTCTAGAACAGTTGGAATAATATTAAGATAAATCACATTATACATACATTTAAATTAAAAGTCTTCAAAAATAAATTGCATACCTGTCTTAAAAGATGTAGACCGATTGTTTTTATTTTACCAGACTAAAATAGCGGAAAACATACATGTACAAAATTAGGACGAATTTACATTTAGACACACTAAATACTACAGAACCTAAACAAAATACTTTCCCATATAAATATAAAAATAAAGTCCGATTATGTAGTAAATTAAAGCGACAGCAGTTTACCGTTGTTAAAATCTCGTAAATCGATTAGAAAGAGACAAATCAAGGTAACAAACAAAAACCGAGGGAATCACATGAACTCCAAAAGGAGTGAGACGCATCGACAGGGTAAGCATCCATGACCCGCCATGCGATTTCTCATTCAGTCAAATGTCACAATCGGATTGCCAATGAGGCAATTTTCCGACAAATAATGGGTCGGAAATGTTCATCTACAGGTCTAACTAGGGATTTGTACAATAAGTCTTACTGTTGGGATATAAAATAAATACACGAAAAACAAATCTAACAACGAGACGACAACCACATGTAAAGGTGTTCATTTGGAATTACTGTATGAAGCCAACGAAAATGAGCTGGCTTTTTGTTAATCGATTTTCTCTTGGTACTTTGTTTGTTAGATTCTTACTGAAAGCAGAAGCAGAGAACATTTGAACCCTAAAAGTCTAAGAAAAAATGTATGAATGATTTTGTATACAATACTTGCCAGTTGTTTCATATTGGATGCTCCTTCACTTCTCCGGTAGTCATTATGTAACTTTAGAATTGTGTTTATAAATTTTGGTGTCATTTTTCCTCCCGGCCGTATCTGGGCATCGGTAGTATGGAAGCTTAAACTTCCAACAACAGTTAATAACGCACTCCATTTATTTATAATATACATTACATACAGCGTTGCTTATAAGTGCTACTTCCGGAGTGATGAACGAGACACAAGTCTATTTTGTATGCAGCTCATGAAATAGATGTCACGCTTTGAACTGTTAACTGGACCTCTGATTGTTTAGCTGTTTATTCTAAGTATTTATCTCAAAAAGTGCAGGTCTGACGAGAGAAAAAAATTGATGACGTAATAAAAGTAGCCATATAAATTTTTATTTATTGACTAAACTTTGACATTATTGTGTTATCGTCTAACCACAAGGGGAAAATTAATATGCACTGAATTAATTAAATAATTATTTAATTAACGACGTGCCATGAAATATGTCTTAACATTTATTCTACAAATGATATGTTGTAGTCTATATATATTTACACATATATTTATAAACGCATGATGAATGGTTTATCTTATGAAAATTTGTAGACAGTACAAAGAAACCAAGCGAGTATGGCCATCAATCGAAGATGGGCAGACAACACAATGACTAAAATAAAATGAGGATGGTTGACAGATTGTGAAACATTACACAGAAAACTACAATTTCGACACCACGATTTGTATAGAAAGTCAAGATCGCGCTCAAGGCGCTCGTTAAAAATATTCATTTCCTGCTCCAGTATTTGAACTAGTGTTTAGAGTAGAGCATTTTATATATTTAAACGTTTTACATAATAAGACTATAACATGTATATATTTCTTTCTCAGATATTACATAATTGATTGTTTAAAGATACTTGGAGGGTAATTACAATTTTAGATGACATTTTACTAAAAACAAAAACACAAAGAAAAGAAAAGACGATTCTCAAACCTATACCAGAAAAACGATCTTATCCATTATAAGATAAAATCTTGTACAGCATGGGAGAAAGATCGACGCACTAAATTATTAATTGTTATGCAAGGTTCTAATTGATAGCAATGAAAACTGAAAAAGTAAATTGTACTATACTAATAAGAGCCGTAATATGTATACTTCTATATAGTATAAGGATATCACATTGATTGATTGGTGGTGATTTTTTTTATTAATGTCGTCGCTATGATTTATATTAACACATATGTGAAACAATAGAGAGGCGAAAAATACCAAAGGGATATTCAAAATCACAAGTCGAAAACAAACTGACAACGCCATGGCAAGAAACGAAAACGACAAAAGACAAACAAAACAGTACACAAAACACTAATCGAAGAATGAGCAATATGAACCCCACCAAAAACCGAAATGACCTCATGTGCTCTGGAAGGGTAAGCAGATCCTGCTTCACGTGTGGCACTCCTCGTGTGGCTGATGGAAGTACAAACCTGGTGATAAGTCTAATTCGGTAGATCACATTCGAGGAAAAGAGGATGGGATTGTGGTTACGACAATTGGAACATATCCGTCGTCATCTTTGAAACAGATATTCCATAACAACTCGTTATTTCGTCCGTAAAATTTTCAAAGTGATGATTTCAACTTAACCAATTAAAAGTCATGATTTAATAGCTTCTTTTTTGAACAGCAACCCTATATGAAGGAAATCATGATAGAAAATGCAAGCTCTGGATATTGCATCAACTGGGAGATATATACCCACACTCAGGTGCTGCTGGAATGCTGCTACACAGAAACGGAAGGTTCATAATTGGGAAGCTAAAACATCTCTTTTGTCATAATTTTTTTTCTCAACCGACCCTCATTGTCAATTTCTAGATGTAAGTCAAGATATGGGGCAGACTGTTTCAAGCTCGATGGGGTAGATGCGTTCAAGATAGTCACAAGAATTTGAATTATTTAGTGGTTCCCATGGGAATACCGACTGTTTGTTGAAAATCGTGTCCTCCAAACATAACAAATATGTTGTCAATTAAGAAATCAAGCATCTTGGTAATCTCATTTTCAGGAAAAAATTGTTTTAATCAGAGTGATTTTTTTTTAAAGTACGATTTATCCCTCACTAAGACGAGGTACTTTTATCTATATGGCTAATCTAGATCTGTTTTATGAAACAAAGCAGGACCAATTCTTTTAGTTTAGAATGGGGAACACTTGTGTACAGGGTAGAACAATCACATGTTTTAATACCACTGCAAGAGAAAAGAGACTTGGATTGTATTTATTCTATCAGATCTTTGGAATTTTTTAGTATCCACAACTGATTCGCGCCACTCCTAGAGTAGGTAGTTTCACAATAACTCTGATGCCCAGCTTTGATTGCTGATAAAATTTATTTTGATAGTTTTGAAAGAAGTTTCGTGGCGCACTTGGAAGACACAGCAAAATTGTTTGTAGGGACACTATATAATTTAAGTATCCAATACAGTGAAGAAAGATCCAGTTCTTCATCTTTGGTTAAAGTTCCAAAGGAACACAGAAAGACGGCTTATGATTATTCCGGATTTCCTCCTTGGTAAGTGTTGTGAGATATATGTTGAGTTTCCAAGTGAATTGTAAATACCTAGTTCCTTATCAAGCAGTTTAAGTAAAATGATTTTCACACAAAAAAGATGTTGTTTGTGGCTTTATCTGCGGGAACAACATATTTGCCCAAAGTGATGGCATAGAGTGCTTTGTTGACAAAGGAAAGTTTTAGAAAGGATCTTTTCTCCTATTCATCTTTTCTAATGCGAACTGGTCTGAAAAGTCTGTAGATAACATGTCTTGCTATTGGAAACCCTTAAATCAATTGGATTAAAATGATAGTGTATGTCTTGGTATAGAAAACGGTACAAATATCAAGATTTAAAAAAGATCTTTTTTATTTGAAATTATTTCAACGAATCTGTAAAATTTTCACAAAAATCCAGTACATAGTTTAGAAGAATAGATATTATACAGAGTAACTTTGATTCTGTCGGAGACATAACAAATATAAGGTGTAATGCGGTGTTATATACCTTTCTGTTGAAAATAAAAATCATTTCAAGAGTCTCAACGACAGTTATTGATAAAAATAAAAAGTAGTTATACGAGTAATTGGAGATGCCCGACGCAGTGCTTTGAGAAAGCAACAGAAATGAATTAGTCTAATAAAAATCTAATAGGAGGTATGCACTGGTTAATTTAATTTCAGTGAAATCCATTCAACCAGTAGTGGAGTTGCATGTAAACAAAATCAGTTCCACTGCAATGATTGTAAACGCAATGTTTTCTTCTTGAACGCAAAAACATTTGAATAAAAACACAATAATATACAAATCGGAGAAAGTTAAAATCTATTAACTGGTTTATCAACGGAACCTTGTATTTGGTACAGTTACATAATTCAATAAGCCATTTGATAAAAATTCATTCACCTTGATGGGAATAGTTTCGCATTAAACATAAATGCGGCATTATAAGACAGAAAGAGAAACTGTAAACAGCAAAATTATCAGCAATAAAAGATCTAGAAAAGGTAAACAAAGCCGAAATTGTAAGTCCAATTTAAAAAATAAATATTACCCTTGAAAGGCGATTTTTACCCATATCTTGTGTCGTAAATTTGCTAAAATGTTTTGCTGTGGAACCACGGGCTTCGTGATACTTACATCAATTAAACTTTTGATAAATAATACCCCTTATTATTATTATATCAATCACTCAGGGTACCGTCCGAACAGTAGACAATTCTTCGATACTGCTATGGTTCAATTGATACATTGTGTCAGTTAATTTTCAGTTTCATTAACTGTGTAATTGTGTCGGTTGTTTTTCTGAAAAGGCGCTTTTGATTTTTGCTCCAACTTTTTTTTACCTTCCAAACTTTTGTCTCCAGCGTAACGAAAGAAGGTTATTCAAGAAACATGTGTTGTGCCAAAAAAAATCCTATCATACTTTTTTAATTGTTGTGTTAGTTCAACTTTGATGATCCTTTGTTGTCAAAGGTTAATACAACTCATGCCATTAATAAAGATATAGATTTTTTTTGCATGTGAGAGGGTAGTCCTAACTTGCATTGTCTTTTGGTGAAGAATTGTCTCATTGGCAATCGTACCATATTTTTTTTGCCTGATTTGGCGATTGACGGTTAATCATATCTCAAGCTTTTTGAGGCTCTTGTTAGGTAGCTTTATTGCGGAATCGAAAAATATAGTGTCTTAATTTTATTTTCATGCACAACAAAGCAAAAATTAAAATCTTTGTGAGATCGATATTGGGCAATGCTTTTAAAACTAAATAATACAATGTAAAACACTTAAGTACTTTTCATTATGGCGAGACAATAGCGAGATGTCAATGCAATCCTACAAAGTCATAAAGCTACTGTAATGGGACCTATCATCTAAATCAAAATTCTTGTGAAGGTAGTTTAAAATATTTACTTATTTACGTATACAAAATGAATATTGAAATTGATGTGATTAAAGTTTGAAAAGGTAATCACTAGACTAGAAACTTTAAGTTAAAAAGTTTACACAGCAATTAAGTAAATACACGTTTAAACGTGTGTTTATATGTAGTAGGAGGATGTATCCACAACAGTTAACATATCTTTTATAAATATTTTGATAATATTGTTTGTATAAAATTAGTTTTACTCATTACGTTTAATGTACATTACTCATTTTTTTAATGAAGTATTATTTTCTTTATGGTGATTTATAATTATTTAATTCGAGGTAATATATAAATTATAAAATATAAAGTAAGAATAACTATTCACAAATTGAAGGAAAAACTTACTAATCAAACCAAAGAAAATATTGTTTGATTTTTAAAATTAAGACATGTATGACTTATGTTAAACAGAATTGGGAAGATCTACATTAATTTGAATAATCGTAATATCAGGTATCAATTTCCATTGACTAAATTTTAATTTTACATATAACAATTTTGGTGTATGTCGCACATGATGATGTAAAAGGCAACAACTAAATGTATGTCTGAAATAGTGTATGGATTAAAAGTTAATAGACTTAAAAAGAAATTGTTGGAGACCATTAACGATTTATTCAGTTCTCATATTAAATGGGGGAAAATGTTGCCATGTATATGAATATATGCGCCATGACAGTCATCATCAAGGAATAAAACCTAATTTCTATCAGTGTAAATCGATCCCTGATTTTGTGTATTATAACCATTTATGTGTTAAAGTTGTTTATATCTTGAACTGAAAGGGTTGACTAGGGTGTACAAATATGGTCAAACTGTAATTCTCACGAGCGCGGCAAGTAAAAAAACTCTGAAACAACCCCCTCCGACATGCCCTCATACCATCTTTGTTCCATGGCTGTCCAAATTTCCTTCCTTTCATCCCAGTCGACCCATTTTGCACAACCTTTACATATAACTTAAATTGATTGTAGAAATTGGGAAGGAATAAAACTTGGGATCAATATTTCAAATTTCTCTTCCTCACGTTTCTATGTATTTATACATCCTTGGCTTTCGAATGTTTAAGTCTGAGTGTTCCCGATGATGCTATTTCCAGAAAAGCGCTTCGGAAGCGCGAAATTTATGAAGTGTTATTTCGTTTTCTAAAAATAGAAATAGTTTTCTGGATGATGAATTTCTTTGTTGGTTTAAAATGAAACTAATATATTCGGAAGAAATATGAAGGGGGAGAACACTATCGAACCTTTGGTCAAAGATCACGGTCACATCGGCTAAAAAAAGACGGAAAATAGAGAAACATGAGATGCAATTTGTTGTTTGTGGGTGATTCCTTAGGTGAACTCCTTTCGATTTTTTTAAAGGGCTGATTCAAAACTTTTTTTTTCTGTACATAAATGCTCTGAAAAAATATTTAAGCAATACATTGATTTTTGATAACTATGCTGATTTTTTAAAATCCGATGCCTCGTGTAGAGAGAGTGCTACGCTCTCTGTGCGTAACGCCCCTTGCAACAACTCGTTGAGGGGTCCGTAGGTAGCCTGTTGCAAGGCAAAATTTCTGTCCCTTTCCAATATACCCTCATTTGCCAGTGGCAGTCCAAATTTCCCAGACCTTCATCCCGGACGGCCTCTACTACAGGACTTACCTATTGTATTTCTTATTAATTTGTTCCCGTCCTGAACATGCATGCAATATTTGCCACTGGACGTTAAGCAACCAACAATTAACCAATCAAACCTTTTTTTTTGTTTTCATCAATACTACTTGTTAATATGTCATCGTCGAGATTATAACGCTGTACACAAACTAAGTTTAAACATACTTTATTTGCAAGAACAGCAAAAATGATTAGACACATATTATATCAACGGCAGAGACGTTTTCTCCTAATACAAATACAAACGCCAAAATTTGAATTATGACGAAACATGAAAGAGATGTATGTTCTACAAAACAAAACAAAAACAAGGAAAAAGTACAACATGTGTATGAACTATAAGATAAAAGAAGACTGGCGTGGAGTAGAGTGAGTGAGAATTCAAGTGTTCTTACTAAATTGTTCTGAATCTTTGTGTTTTTATGATAAATAAAAGCACATAATACAACATTTCCTTATTTTGCCCAAACATAATGTTTCCACCAACAACCAAGAGCAGCTCAATTGATATAACATATATTTCTAATTTTAAAAACAATATATCTCTTGCTTCATTGTGGGAGGGGCTCTCGAAAAAATAGTGAATGCAATCTTCAACTGGATGACCAAAGCTGCTTGATTTCTCAATCGTGTATGAATAATATTTAATTTCCTACTACTTCAACTGAAATAGGGGAGTAGCTGTATTAGTTTGGTTTTTTATCTTCCGTTTCAACATATTTTTATTTCGCGAAGTCTTTATGTTTGGGGTACGCAAACAAAATCAATCAATTATTCATATAAAATGGTTAAATACATTATCTTAGTTTGTTCAATTCTTCTGTTTATTTCCATAATCATTACGTAACAATTATTTTGATATATGATTTACCATCCTCACTCCGATGGTTTTTTTTCGACAATGTTAAATATATTAAACAACAAAGATTTGAAGCAGTCTCATTAACTTGATAAGCGAAAAGAAAATAAAGAGCTGCGCCATAAGCGCATGATACGTCCGTCGCTTTTTCAACGAATAAAGTTCCATAACTCCTCAATGTCATATCAGAAATTTATAAAAAAAACTTAAGGGAGCTTATTTTGATAAAAAGAACCAGTCACCAAAGTTTCATTAAAACAGCTCAAAGCATTTGTGAGTTATTGTCCGAAAACTTGAAAATCCCCCATTTCAAGAATAAAGTCCCAATACTCCAAAATGTAAAATCAGATATTTAAAAAAAAATCGAAAGGGTTTTATGTCAATATATATAGACAATTCACCAAAGTTTCATGAAAATTGTTCAAAGCATTTTTGAGTTATAGTCAGAAAACTGGAAAATCACCCATTTTTTATGAATAAAATCCCATAACTCGGAAACGTAAAATCTAAAATTTATAAAATTTGAAATGGAGCTTACGTCAATAGATACAAACAATTCACCAAAGTTTCATGAAAATTGGATGAAGCGTTTTTGAGTAATTTGTCCGACATGTTGACGACGGACGAACAGACGAATCAATAAAAGATAACAAATTTATTATTATTTAAGCGCAAAAAAGTAATCTTTGAATAAACCTGAAATTTACAAATAAGCTTTAATCTACCAAACATATCCCAAGTATAATAGTACTAAATGACCCGTTTCAGTAAAATAAGTTATTGTCTCTTTTTCTTCGACGTATGGATTTTAATTGCACCCTTTGTATATTATCTCATTTTATGTCTCGCAAGCAATGTTTTTTTTTCGAAATCGAGATATGATAACTCAGTTGGACATAAAAAAGGGAGGCGGAAGATACCGATGAAACTTTCAGAAACTGACAATTCCATGGCAATGCACCTGTAAACTAGTTTCAATATTATAAGTGCTTATTATACTGCATCACTTCACATTTCATCTATAATAAAAATTTTCAACGCTAAGCAAACAAAAATCAATCAAACATTTAAGGCCGACCTCAATAAAAAAAGTTTGTCATACAGTACACTTCTCGTTTCGGTCTATGCTTTTATTTTATTATCTTTTTTCAAACATAATAAAAATACAAACATGATTTTGCTTTTGACATTCTATTTTTTTTTTTTTTTACATTAAAACATTATTTTCAACACATAAACAAAAGTTTACGTAGGAACAACTGTTCTGGGTATAAAAATAGCAAAACCTTTACCAACATAACTAAGACGTCATAATAAAAACGGTTCAAATTTTACTGCACCGGTACGCATTTAGACAATTAATGTCTTATCAGTTATGTTCGAGGCCAAAATATTTGAAAATCCAAGACCTCCTAATACAAACGTTGAAAATCTGATCAAACCAAATGGATAAGGACATGACATATAGTGCAGCCAAATCCTGACAAGGAATCAGAGCTTTGCAGTAGAGATATATCCAAAGTGCAGCCAAATCCTGACAAGGAATCAGAGCTTTGCGGTAGGGAGATATATCCCTTAATTTAAAATTATTTCCAAAATTTTTTAACAGTACATCTCAATCCGACAGCATCCGTATTTTCACGCCAGTTCTGAAGTACTGGTTACTGGACTGGTGACACCCTCGGGGACCAGTGGTAGTAATGACAATAATGGTAACAGTCAAATAGTTATTGATGTACACATCTTCTTTTTGTATATTATTGTGTTATGCACAACTGACTGTTGTGTAAATACTACTTTATTTTTCAAAATTAAAAAAAAAGTTAAGTAATCAAAACCTATTATTATTTATGTCCAGACTAACCATTACGTAAAGATAAACTTTTATACCGACTTAAGAAAAATTCTATAATATGTGTATTGACAGAGACATAATATGGGTCATATATATGCTGGTATTGGATTAGGTCAGAAGTTGTCATTATAACATAAACGCGATTAATTACTACTAGAAATATATTATCTTTATTGTCCAGTAAGTCAAATAAATGCAATATAACATTTAAATGTCCGGATCGATAAAGTATGGGTAATTTGTACCGGATTATTTTACCCAATATTCACACAGGTAGAACAACTGGGCCGTGTACATTCTACTTAGCATGTCATTAAAAGGTACACATGTAGTGTATAACAGTTCCTATTCATTGCAAAAGACAGGAAGGTACTATGAAGTTTTCAGGAGGCAAAAGTTATGCTGAAATCATCAACAGATCTATGGAGGACAGATAAACAATTTCAAACGGCGTCACTGTAACTAAGGTCAGTAAAATGGCGGACCGGTTCAGGACTGTCGATGATGTGTATGCGACAGTAAGAAAGTCACCGCCTCAGATTGCTGACATTACATGGGATGACAAACCAAGACATCTTAAAGACTTAATAGTACTGTGTCGAGACCGTATGCCATTTGTGGCTAAAATTCAAAAAGGTACAATTTCAAGTTACATCCCCGGATGGAGAAGTGACAGCTCAGACTCTCGTTCAGATTCGGAAGATGAAATGGAAAATTTGTTACACGTTCTGGAAGTTCGTTGCCGTAAAATTATCATCATACGTCGAATGCAGTGGAATCGACAGCAAGCAGAATATTTACCGTCACGAAATGAAATTCAGATCCCAATAACATACAAAGGTAAAATTTATGTCATGTGGTATGTTTTTTTTATAACTTTTTATTAACAAACTAATTGATTTATTTTAGCATACATGTTTAAATGTGTCTTTAGAAAGTGGTAATGTTTCCTGTAGATTTACAAAATTTCTCACCTTTTTTGGAACAACTTAATGGGTAGCCTAAGGGACTTATTTCATATAAATCAACCATACCAGCAATCAATTTTAAAACTGTAAAATACAAATTGTAGCTTCTGGACGAAAATTATGTGTTATGGCAAGAAAAACTAAAAACAAATTTTAAGATGATTATTTTATTTTGACAGCTTGTCACTTTAAAATGTCGGGTAAATAAAATATGACTCAATAAATAAGAAGATGTCCCGGTTGGACTAGCTGATCAGGCGTTTTAAAATTAATGTAAATTTAATTGTTTGCCAACGTACAAAGTATTTGATTATATCAAATATTCCTAAATGTTTGAAACGGTTTGAACAAGACGAACAAATATCCCCAAATGATTTAATTTACTTATCAGTTATCAAATATGCACGAATTACGACAGTACCTCAAATGACTACCCATTATATACATTAAATAGTAGAAATGACATACAAAAGACTTATTGAACTACACTGTAAATGTGAATGACAAAAGGAAAATCATGTTAAAGGAGAGGAATGTACATAAATAAGTACTAATTGATATCCCATTTATGAATTTAGTTCATTCAGAAACAACATATACACACATGCTCATGCGAAACCTTCACAAAATAATACGTACACCAGCAGCCGTTTAGGGGTTTCACACGAACCCCTTTAAAAACCATTAACACTATTAAAGTCGACTTTTTTTCAATTGCCAGAATGCAGGATATTGCACCGATTACCCTAGAGCTTCTTGGAGCATTTAGATGCCCCCACAACACAGTCTAATGACAGGCAATTTCCCCCTTTCCGAAATTCCTGACAATGGATCTGATAAGACATTTAATATAACAGAATAATCTATGACTTTCAAAAATATAAAGGTAAAACTCAGCACATTTTGATGAATTGACGTTTGCTGCTATAAAGGTATGTGACACGAAAAATTGTACAGTAAAAAAACTTGCTCTCTTCGTACAGATACTTCCCTATTTCAGCTGGTCTATATGGCTTACGAGACTCAAAACAAAAGATTATGCTATAAGAATGTGACATTTGATTTTGTGAGTGTTGAAATGATTGGCATACAAGAAGGTTCATCATGTTCACCATGTTCAACCTATACCATTTTCATTCTCAACGTAGGTGTACCAATCCAAAATTCTGACAGTCAGTCGCCTTTTTTTTGCGTTGACAAAACATTTAAAAAAAAATGTTTCCCCTAAATTACCTAGTGTACATTGTACATTGAAATGCATTTTTTAATTCCCATTGTAAGTACATATTCTTAATTATTAAAGATATCTACAGTGTATTTTTGTCTTTAACTAAATGTATACGGTTTATAGTTAATAACGGGTTTTGGTATCCCTGAATATCTGCCATGTAATTAAATGATAATTCAAAAATAGGAATAAAGGAGACGAGGTATACCTCAATGGGACAGCGACACAGCGATAAAAATAACTATACAGACATTTAGTGAAACTGTTACCAGTCAAACAATCTAATTCGTATGATGAGCTATACTATTGTTTCTTTCTTGACAAGTTGGTTGATTGTGCAGTTCAGTATATGTAATCCAAAGTTTCTGGTAATATAGATAGTATTGTCACTGTCGTGTCCCTTCTCTATTGGGATCATAGGAACTTGTTTACATATTTGGAAATAAGGTAGTAAATACTAAGTAAGTATTATGAAAGCAGTGCTTTCGTTTCTCACTTATCATTATCATTTTATACATGTATCACGAGTTAAAGCATGTGTCAAGTGTTAACCACAGGACTGTTACCTACATGTATGTATGCGTAGTAAAGCATAACACTAACAAGTTCAATAAATTATACAAAACTGTATTTAAACATATAATTAACCAAGTAATTAACTTCAGTTTGTCACTACCATTTTAAAGAAATAATTAGTTTATTTTTACTCCATTGAAAAATGAAGTCTATTAGTATAAATGAAGACAATTGTAAGGTATAATGAAAACAAGTTTAGCGTCCTTATAAAAACTTGAGTACGCCATCAAGTATTACCATAGAATAGGTGATTTTTAACAGAGTTGAAAGAACAAATTTACATGTAAAAGATTAGCACAATGTATATGTAATTGCATTCTTCGTTTTTAGCTCATTTTAGGCCATATCAGCTTTTGTCATCACTTGGCGTTCGTCGTCGCCGCCGTAAACTTTTTCAAACATTTTCTCTGAACCAAACATATCCGGATTGATCCTTAGGGTATCTAGAATTAAGTTTTTTTTTTTTTTATTCCGGTCAGTCAACAAAATTTCATCCATGGCTTAAAATAGAATATAAGGGTAAAATTAATTAATTGGCTTAGTATATCTTGCAAACCATAATAGATAGAGAAAATCTGACAGGGCAAAACAGATCAGAATGTCAAAGTCCTGCTTTATATTTAATTCTTTCCCCAAATAGATCACTACTGAAGTATTAAAGATTATGTTTTAGAGTTTCATGCAGCAAAATGTGGGATCAATATGTATATGGGAGTTGAAATTGTCAAAATGTTTTTCTTCTTATAAATATGTAGTAGGGTGCCCAGTCAACAAATTTGATCGATTTGGGTTAACGGAATAACACACGGCTATATTTTATATCCTTGGAAAGAGGAGAACAAGCCTCGTCGAAATATTGATGTCGTCGTTGTCTACAGTGGTCACGATTTTCTTAAATTTGGGTCAAAGGTTAAATCTAAAATTTCAAGGAAAACGTAGAGTCACGTATAGACAGCTGGCCACCCTACATATTTGCGTTTATAGCAAAATAAATTCGAATAATTCAAAGGATTATAACTATAGTTTCTATATTTAGGACTAATTTGATAATTTTATTGCCAAATATGGTTCGAGATTGACATTTGTACTTATAGGGTGCACATTTACAATTTTCATTCAGCTGTTAAATAACAGTGACCTTGACCCTTTAAAAGTTCAAAATCGGAATTTTTACATAAGTTTTGATACAAGTGATCTTTAGAGATGTTTTTTAGATATTAACATTTATAAGTTGCCCTCCCAAAATGTTATTTTTTCCGTCTTTTGATAGAAGGTGTTCGTCATGATTTTCTGGGTAAATATCCAATTTTCTTTTGGTGAACGTGGAAACACATCAAATAGTACTTAGTTCCAAAACTGATGAATATGAAGGCAGAATTGATTGAATTAGTAGGTCTGAGTATATATTTGCTTTACAGAAGTAAAAAAACAAACTGCAAACGGTGAAAAAGGGGGAGGGTTTCTGTTACAAGTTATGAAAACAAAATGAGAATTTGAAACAGCAGGCTAATCACTCCATCTTACACACTTATATCAAGTGTAATGTACATGACTTATCGAACATAAATTGGCCTACAATTGACATGGAGTTAAAGATTATCTACAAAAAGAAAGTTTTGTACAGCATCAATGTATTTTACAAACACTTGTAAACAACATCAATCTAATTAAAATATGGATCTCTGATTTTATTATCCTTATTTGAGCTAATATATAAGATAAGATAAATTTTATTTTCCAAATTAGGTCCCCAGGGGGCATATACACATAACATATATAATTGATACAACATACAGTATTTTACATAACATTATAAAATAGACTATTGAAATAAAGTCATACAGGTATTATTTGTTAAATGAAAAAGTATTTAAGAGTTGCTACTCCAGAGATGTGGCAAACGTATTATTATTATTATTATTTTTTTTTTTTTTTTCACTTGATTTTATAATATTTTGCTGGAAATGTATAAATATAAATGATTGTTTAGCTGCAACAGACACCAAGGGACGATGCTCTAGGATTGTGAGCTTGAAAGCTCTAACAATCCTCCTCGTATCTGATGCAGAAAAACAAACACAAATGTAAAAAAAATCATGTGTATTCACAGCAAATAAAATATACTGCAGTAATAGGTATTGAGAATAGTGTAGGTTTCCTACTGCAACAGACACCAAGGGCGGTACTCAAGGAGCTGTGGTATTTACACAGTCCTCCTCGTGTCTGAAGCAGACAAGAAAGCCACATAATTAAGAATTTTTCGAAATAAATTTACATGCAGCAGTGAGAATAGACTTATCTTCTGTGTTCATAAGCCATATCAGTTTATCTCTTACGTTAAGAGTTAAAAAGTTGGGGCAACTTTTAGTTATCTCTTGAAATAGATGAATGCGGTCATCATCAAATTTAACACATTGAATAGAAAATGATATTCATCCTCCACATCTCCGGAGTTACAACGAGTACAAGTTCTGTCATTTAGGAGAGTACCCTGATACCTTCCGGACTCAATTCTTAAGTGGTGTGATGAAATTCTAAGCTTTGTTAAGCTTCGTCTCTGTTCAAAATTCCCTATAATGGAAAGATATCTTTCTCTTCCAAAAACTGATTTAAATGTAACATAAGTTCTAAGTTTACCATCTGAATGCTTTACCAATTCAGTGTTCCACAAGTCTATAAAATATGATTTTAATTTTTTTTTCATATTAGCTTTGAAGCTATTAATTTTTGGTAATGGTAAAGATAGATGATTGATGTCTGGGATCATTTCAAGAATTGACTTCATAGAGCCATACCAAGATGGTTTTTTTGAATGAGAAAGATTCTGTGATGTTACATAAGCATCTTTAAGAAGAGAAAATTTGGAATCAAGATTTTCCAAGCGATACCAGTAATTTAACATGGATTTAATCATATCATAATATAATGGGAATCGCCCTAGCTCGGATAAAATTCCAAAATTCATGGATTTTTTATGAACACCTAAAACAAGTTTACAAAATTTGATATGTAGTCGCTCACATTTTAAACTGGAATAGATTTTTTCAAATGGTAAAGTTCCATTTCTGAATCTTGCTGAGAATGGGTTAAAAGTTCCCCATATTTCAGACCCATATAGGAGTATTGGTTTTATGGTATGATCAAATACATGTAAGCTGGTACTTATGCTTGGATTAAGTGATAATAAATTCTTGTACAATTTATAATAAGCCTTCAAGGACTTTTTATACAGTTCATTCTGAGCATATGAAAATGACCCTGATGCACTAAAGTGCAAACCAAGATATTTATAGTTATTAACACTATCAATCAACATATTTTCATAAGTAAATTTTTCACAAATGTGTCTGCCTGCTTTGTTGAATATCAGAACCTTTGTTTTGGTGTGATTTACACTTAAACACCAATCTTTACAATATTTTTCTAGGATGTTTAGTCTTGTTTGCAATCCTTTAGCAGATGTTGATAAAAGGACCAAATCATCTGCATATAATAAGCAATTAACTGGTTTCTCATTAAGTATAACAGGGTCTTCACTTTCTTTTAAATACTCTGGCAAGTCATTTATAAATAACTTGAATAGATTGGGACTTAAATTGTCCCTTGTTTAACTCAAGTTTTATCTGGAAAAATCTGTTACTCTGGATTGAATTTTAACACAAGATTTACTTGATTCATACATGTGTTTAATAACATTATAAAATGAAGTACCCACGCCCGCAGATAGTAATTTCAACTTAATACCAGTATGAATGACTGTGTCGAAAGCTTTCTGAAAATCCACAAAGCAGGCATAAACCCTTCCATCCTTTGAATTACAATATTTATCAAAAACACATTTAATAATAAACATGTGATCTGAAGTTCTAGCTTTTTTTGTAAAACCTAATTGACATTCATGAATTAAGTTATGTTTCAATAAAAAATCATCAAACCTACTATTTAGTACACTATTAAACACTTTTCCAATGGCACTGGTCACTGTGATTCCTCTATAATTGTTAGGATTTGTAATGTCACTAGATTTGTGAATTGTTGAGATATAACCATCACTCCAACACTTGGGATAAATTCCAGAAGAAAGACATGTGTTAAAAATTTTTTTAAGAATAGGTAATAGAATTGATTGACCGTGTTTTAACATATTGTTTGAGATGTTATCCATCCCTGGACTTTTGTTAGGTTTTAGTTTAGCTAAAGCTTTTGATATTTCAGTGTCTTTTATGGACATATCAAGCTCATTAAAACATTTTACTGTCTCTAATTTATCTAGCTGTTTTGTAATTCTTCCAGGCGTGCCTTGAATTTGTCCTGTAAAGTATTCAGATTTTGAAAATGTGAAAACCATGTAGATGAATCAATTGCAGAATAATTTTCATCATGTTTTTTGGTGTCCTTGAAGTCATTTATAAGGTTCCAGTATAGTTTTGGATTGTCTGCGTGTAAATTTTCTAATTGATTAAGCAAGGATTGTTTGTATTGTCTGTATGTTTGTTTCCTTGTTTTATTGTACTGACGATAAAGTTTGTAAAATGATTTTAACAAGTGGGTCTTTTGGATACTTTGAGTATATTTTCCCATAATTTAAAAGATGCATTCTCATATTTTTAGGTCCTTGTTAAACCACTTTTGTGTTTTTGTGTTTTTCTGTTTATTTTTGTCTTTTAAAGATTTGCATGCAGCTAAGTGTATAATATTACTAAGCTCTTGACATGTGTCATCAACTGAGATTTGTGAGTTGTGTGTTGTCTTATTGTTTAAATTGTGTAATTGGGTTTGAATGTCAGCAGAGCCCAGTGCCATTAGAAAGTTATTAGCGAGTCATCATCCCATTTAAAATTAGGTGACAAGGGATGTGTATTATTGTCTTGAGATAGATTTTCTCGCTTATATGTAGCAAGTATTTCCCATTCTAGTTTACAATGAGTATCTGACAAAGTTGGTATAAAATCTGAGACCTTAAAATACAAGATTTGGTCCAGGATACTCTCCGACAGAATAACATAATCAACAGTACTAGAGCCGTTTGGTGTATGACATGTATATGTACCAAACATATCACCCAGCACTCTTCCATTTAAAAATCTTAGTTGATTACTTATACATAAATCTAATAGGTCTTTTCCCCTGGTATCTAAAACTTTATCTTGATTTTTTCTGGTGAGAAGTTCTTTATCTATTATATAATCAGTATTTACTGGGATAAATTTACTACTGTCATTAGCAATAAAGTCAGGCTCTGATGAAACTCTAGCATTAAAATCTCCACAGAGTAAAATTTGACCATGTTTTTGAAATTTGGAGATATCATTTTCAATACAATCTAGAATGTCTTGGTCGAGTCGCTGGGTGTATGCTGAACAACTAGGTGGAAAATATACTAAACATATATACAGATCTTCTGTAAAACCAAAATAATTCTTTTGCAAAAGTACCCATTGATAATCTGGGTTTGTATTATTTAAGATTTTAATATATGGTTTTAATTTGTCTTTAATCAAAACTGCTAAGCCTCCAAAATATCTATTATTATGCTTAGATTGTTTTCTGTAAATTGCATGATAGTGAAAAGATCCCATTCTGTTCATGTTTATGTTAGGACCTGTATGTGTTTCTGCTAAAAAGACCATGTCGTATTTTTCAATATTTTGTATGAAAAGAGGATCATGTGTTTTATCATTATATTTTGAAATTAAGCCCCCGACATTCCAGAAACACATTTTAATGGAGGGTTGGTTTGAAAATCTTGACATTATACTTTAACAGTAATTTTGATAAAATAAAAAATTTCTTGAAAGAAAGATATGACTAAAAAAAATCAAAATAATCTATAAACTAACAAATCCTCTTTCTTGGAGCTTGCTTATAATTAACAAAATATAGCTTTTAAGGTAATTTGTTAATATGATCTTAGATATAATGTATACTTATATAAGTATCTCTGATATTAATGATCAAGCAATAAAAATACAATTTCAATGAAAAATAGCTATATATAGTACAATATCAGATCAACTTCTTGTTGAGAGTTCTGATGATGATCACAAGCAATGAAAATCATTCATAATCACGCCCACGTCCACGTCCTCGTCCTCGTCCACGGTTTGGTCTCTGTCTGGATTTACTTCGGGACCTTGCAGGTGGTAGAGGAATGTGCAACCAGTATGTATTGCTCTTTTGATGTTGCTTGCAAGTATTGATATTCCTTGTCATTTAAGTGAATTTTATCCTCGCAGAGCAGATTGTCATTAGGATTTCCATTTACCAGCATATTAGTATGGTCGGCAAAAAAAATATTGTCGATACCACTGAACTTTTGTTTCAGTAAAGCATTTATTATTTGCGCATTTGTGAAATTTGTTATACTATCCCTCCTTGGAGTGGTGAATGAGATGACGCACTTAAGTAGTGGCCATTTAGATGATGCCTCAGATACTATATCAAACAGTCTATCAATGCACTGGGTTGGTTGCTTTGTTTTAAGATCATTTGTTAATGAGTGAAGAACCAGCATATCTGGAGTATCGGTAAATGTTGATAAAAATTCTGAAGTATCATCTAGAGTGTACTGAATTACCTTCTTGACATCTGCAGCTTGGGTTAATTTTTCCACATGTATACCTTGAATGTAAGATGTGCCCACAAAAAGTAATTTAGGCTTAGCTGGGGGAACTTCTCGAACTACTTCCTTTTGAATAGAGCGTGGTGTTGCTTCATCAAGGGATGCCGATATATTTGATATATAAGAATTTTAATAAGAGCGAAACAACATAGAAAAATTGCCGAAGCTAGTAGTAGTAGCTATTACGTTTCATTGTCTACTGTTAAGTTGAAAGCCCACCGACTAGGTTTAGGTAAGAGAGCTAATTTCAGTTGTTCTTTTTTAAATCGCACTAGACGCAAGTAGCAGAATGCGAGGCATACAGAATACGATCTGATGGTGGTGGCGGTAACACCGTAAACTATTTGTATAGCTTTATATTTTAGAGGGCAGAGGAACTGGATGATTCATACATTGTATATAGATCCATTGTGTTACGAAGTTTCCGTCATATAATCATTATCCTTGACTTCATATTCATGGTTAAGTGACTGCTAAAAAACTGTATAGCTTTTTTCGTCATGTGAATGTCTCAATTATCATGAGTTCTAGGATATAACTATATTTGGTTTATAATATATGGTATCCTTGCAAGGTCTACATGACAGTCAGACATGATTCACCTGACCTCGACCTAATTTCACGGATCAGTGATCAAGGTTAAGTTTCAGTGGTCAAGTCCGTACAGTCTCAGATAGTAGTGGGTTAAATATATTTGGTGTATGGAATGGTAACAATGTGTACATGATTTTGTGGCAGAGTTCATCTGGCCTTACCTCATTTACGTGGAACATTGATAGTGTTAATTTTATGTAATACTTGTTGTATAAAATAAAAATTAGAAGATGTGGAAGCAAGCAATTATAGGCAACCGTACGGCCTTCGACAATGTGAAAAACTCATACCGTATGGTCGGCTATAAAAGGCTACTAGTAGTTATGAAAAAAATGAAAGAATTCATTTGAAAAAAAAAAAAAAAACTAACGGCCTGATTTATAACAAAAGCTAGCTTTTATGGTAATGATGTTTATGATCATACTTTTCTCAGACTATTGATGACATCCTTTCATTAGTTTTCAGTAAGGGAACAACCATTTGATTTCGAAAATGAATTACTTGGCCTGGTATGAACTGAAATAATTGACTTTGCACAAGACAGGATGAGAATGAACACTCTTCAACATGAAATGCAGGATAGTTGAGGATATGAATGTGTACAAAAGTGAAAATAAATTTTCGCGCCGCCAGCCCCATCCCTTTCTTCAGAATATAAAATGTTTTACCCTAACGGCGAGTACTATTATATCGGTACTTTGTGTTTTTTGTCTTCATGTTAGTTGTTTTTGTGCTTCCTGCCGATTTGATAAGTCAAGCCATTTTAAACAGCAGATTTTTTCTTATGCTGTGTTGTTATACCATTGTCCAGGTCAGGGGAGGGTTGAAGTATCACAATCATGTTAAACCCCTCAAAATTCTGTACATGTCTGTCCAAAATCAGGAGCCTGCAATTAAGTGGTTGTCGTTGGTTGCTGTCTGTTGTATCTGTTTTTTTTTGTTGCACGAACGGTGGTATATTTTTGTTGTCGTTCCCACCGAGAGGATTAAGGTCGAAAACACCATACAAGACTTTTGATGTGCCATATTCAGGATGTGAAACAAAACCGACCGATTTGATTCTTATACTAAAATTATAACAAAATATTTATTCAATAAAAAGTTTAAAGTTTTCAAAAACAGATTTCTCCGAACAAAGTGACAATCTACAAAGTTAGCTGGCTATTCACAACAAATAAATCAACCACACAACAAGCAAAAAAGAGAAATGTTTTGTGTGACCTCTGTCCTTGTTAATGACCTAATAGTGTAAGCAACAAAATGATTAATGGCACGAGATAATCCGTGTTTAATCAATACCAAAATGTTGACTTAATTTGTGTTTTTAATTGCTAATTTCTTCAAAACGATTTTTATTTCACGCATGCAATTTGGCACATACATGCACTGTGTCTTATTGCTTAAATCAGAGTAAAAAATATTGTGATGATACACGTAATAATTTTGCTTTCGATGAAAATAGGGTAAATTTCGGGTTAAATTTTACTCTTACTAAAATGCTCAAATACTTATATCAAAATCACTTAAATACTTTCCGATTTCGTTATATGATATATTCAATATATAAACTATATTATAGGTACTGTTTTAACTACTAACAAAGAACGCAATAATTTTATTTTTCATGTTAAAGATTCCCCGTACAATACAGTATCTGGTGGTACCCTGTAAAAACACGAAATTTAGAAAATCGTGACCACGGGAACTTACGACGACAATCATGATTGTAAAATATAATGATTTTCCTATAATGTGCAAAAAAATCAGCCGTGTGTTATCCGTTAACTTAAACTCGTTAACTAGAGGACTTTTTGGAAATTGGGCACCCTACTAATGAGATCAAATTAATTCTGGGCTACTTTGAAATACGACGGAGATACGATTTTGTGACCAAAACAATTTAAAATAATCGCCATTTTTACAAATGTATCTGTAACATATTCACTGTACAGTAAGACTATTTTACTGAAAAAGAAGCTACTGGAAATAACTATATTTGGGTTGCTGCCTCCTTAATGTAGTTCCCACATCTCGTTATTTGATTGATTGATTGGTTGGTGTTTAACGCCACTTTCAACACTATTGTGCTATTTCGTGGCGGTCAGTTTTTATAGGTGGAGGAAGCCAGAGTGCTCGGAGAGAACCACCGACCTTCGGTAGGAAAACTAACAATCCTAGTCAATTAAGATTGGAGTCGAGTGCACCTGCCCCGTGCGGGATTCGAACTCACAACCTCAGTGTTGACTAGCCAGTGATACAGTAGTTCGACTACTTTTCTCTTGACTACTTAGACCACTCGGCCACCGAGGCCCCCACACCTCGTTAAAGATATCTTCAAAGTATAATGTACCGAACAAACTCTGTTCGTATAAATAATGACTGATACATTCATTCATACTGAAATTCAGAAAAATAAGCATGACATCCACGTTTTTTAACGACCAGATATATACCCCATCAAAATGACTGTCACGGCGGAGTACTGTGCTTTGTTTTTTCAATATTTTAAGTATTCATCATGCTCATTCTAGCTCGGGGTATCAAACAAACAAACAAATGTCCGTTTCATGACGTTATACCTACATTTATTGTGTCGTTATGGTTCCTTAAATATATGATTCTAATTTTGTATTATCTCGATTTTAAAGCGGATAAATTTTTGATTGTAATCTAAATTTAAATTGCAAATTTAAGCAAAAGATTTTGACGAATGATTCCCTGATCGCATCCTGTCAAAGCCAAAGCTATTAAGAATCTAAATATAAATATGATTGTCTATGTTGTTTACTTGTAGGCTGGTTTGAAGTGCTACCAGACGACGGAAGGGCTGTTGAATATTTCGATTCCATACAATCAATAGCAAACGTAAAACCAAAAAGGTTTTTGGTACGGACATCCATTGTTGGATATCACCTAGCTAATGAAAATGGTTCAAGTAGCTGGCAGCCTTTGGAAGTGAAACCAGGAGATGTTTTAACGACTGGCATTGTCTACATGGACCAAAAGAAAGGAAAATCTTCCATGCGAACGTTTTTTAAACGAATTCTTAAATCTAGTAAAAATCACAAAAAAGACCAAGAACTAAAATATCTGCAATGTTTTGATGACCAGGGTAAGGAAATTATGATTCCATTAATAATGACAGGTCTTTTTAGTCCAGTTGGTGATGTATCATCATGTAACTATGACGCTGTCTACGAACTTCACGATCTAGTCATGGCATTTAGATTACCAGTTAAAGCACAACTTGTACAGGATATTGAACAAGAAAATCAGACTATTGTACCAAATGGTATGATTATTCTTGAGGGAGTTCAAGATGAAGAAGTGGTTGGTGTGGCTAAATTTTCTACAACGGGCGACAGAAATGCAATGTATGAAATCCAAGCTGATGCTGATATTCGGCTAGTAAAGGGTATGACTAAGAGTAGGAAATCACAGCGACAACGCCAAAATTTTGAACAGGATGATGTAGGATCGCCGAACACGGAAATGATACCAGATCCATTATATATGAATGAGACTTCAGATCCTATGTTACCAATGAGAGTAAAAGTCAACAAAAAATCAAAAGGTAGTGGTATATTAGATAAACTGAGTGTCAGATCAAAAAGTAAAAAAGAACGTGCTAGTTTAAAAGCTTTACAGACTGCGGGTGTATTTTCCTCTAGATTAAGTAAAAGTGATATGAATTTAGAAGATTTTTTTCAAGTAGGAGATGAAGATGAAAACAACGGTGGAACAACTGCAAAAACTGATACTTCAGCAAATAGCCCTAAATTTATTTCTGAATTTGATTCCTTAGATCAGTCTTCAAATAGTTTTCAAGACAACTCAAAATCAGCGTCATACGGCATGATGCGGCAATATCCGTTGCAAAATCGTGATCTTCCGCCCGTTCCAAATAGCACGTCTTCACCTAGAACAGGTATTTACAGCGATGTTGTTTACGAAGAACTACCCCCAGCACCTCAACCACCGTCATCACAACATCATAATAAATTATATGGTTCCCACGGAGATGAAGAAGATGGTTATATGTGTCCAGCTCAGGTAAAACAAAAATTGCGTTCAGAAAATCCATACGGGACTAGTGGTGTTGTAAGAACAAAACCGCCAGTAGCTCCTAAAGAAAACGCCAAACAAATTCGTGCCCGTAAAGTACGTAGTGCAATTCCCGGTAACATACCAGATTATGAAGAATTCGATAATAATGTAAGTAATTATTCAAATCATTCAAATAGAAATCAAATATATTCGTCACCATATAGAGCTACGGCACTCGCAGAAACAAAAAGGAAGAGTTCATTGGACGAAAGAATATTTAACGATGACCAAAATTTAGAAACACGATCAACGTCTGATTGGAACCGAACGAAATCAAGATCTCAGAAAAATTTAAATTTCCCAGCTAATGCAACTGTTCGAAGCCACAACTCGCGTCGTATTCGTAATGTGATGGATGTATTTAATTATCATGACTCGATCAATGATCTAAGACAAAGTAAGGAAGCACTCAACTCGGTATTTCCGAACAATGTTGATGACTACACTGAAAATGAAGGACTTCGAGAATCTCGTTCTTTCCCAACAGAATACGTGAGGTCTGCTTCATATGTGTTGTCAGGTGATCAGGATAGTCGTCGGTATCCACGATCGGCGTCAAATTCTGGTTTCAGTGATATCTATAGAGGAAACGACTCGGCAATATCTGGGGACTACGGATTTCACGGAGATAGCGAGTTCAGCTATAGTGAGTACTCGGAATACATAGATGATGGATGGTTACCTCCGAATGATCTAGTTGGCTTAACTGTCAACGAAGTATCTAAATCAATGAGGTATATCGGAATGAAGGACCGTGTTGTCATAAGACTCGCAAACGAACAAATAGACGGAAATTTACTCTGCTCATTGGACAAAAAGTTATTAAGGGAAGGGTTTCCTGAACTGAATGCTTTAGAAATCAAGAAAATAGTAGATTTTATCAACGGATGGCGACCGAAGAAAAAGTAAATACCTAAATTCCTTAAGCATTTTATTATTCAAATCATATCTTAAATCTATTCCCCGGATCCAATATTTTAGTTATCAGGGTGCAAACGGAAAACAAAAATCTTCGCAGAGTAGAGTGCCGCACACTTAAGTTTTTTTATAACTAATATAGACAACGTTTCGGTTTAAGACATTTTCGGGCAATTTTAGTGTTGAGAGCACTGTATTCAAACTGACGGAAAAATATAGCCTTCACTTTAAACATATGATTTATTTATAAAGGCAGCACAAATACAGGCAGCCGTCAATAAATTTGACGTACGAAATTGCAAATTTACACAGGAGAGTGCGAGTCTATATTAAAGGGTACATGTATCATCATTAATTTATTGTCGTTATTAACTTTAATAGGTTCAAGGGTTAAGTAAGTAATGTATTATGGAAACATTATAAACTAGATAATTTTTAATGTAATTTTGTAAGACTAACTTTTTAAGTTCAGATACATGTTGCACATATAACGCAATAACACCAATTTTATAATAGGAAAAAAAATTATATCAAATGATAGTTCTAGTCAGCTTTGTAACATATGTAGATTTTAAAATCTTCTAAGTCATAAGGCCAGTATGACATATTGCCACCATTTTTCGTCCGTCTAAGTGTTTGTTCATCCTTTAAGGGATCACGCTTTGCTTGATCTATCATGGTGATTATTTTGAAAAATTCTACTAATAAGCCAACATAACTGCTGTTAATAATTCAAAGAAGAAAAGAGGAATTTACTGATTATAAAATCTTTTTCGGTTTAACCTTCACCTGGAATTAACCTTCAGAGTCAACATTCAACAAATTCGCAGATGTATTGCCCTAAAACACGGGGACACATGTAAAAAAAGCGCGTTAAAGAATAGCCAGAAACATTTCAGAACAACTATGCCTGAAGAGCAAATATCTCTAATATTCTATAACTTACCAATTGAAAATCCTTCCTCGTGTACGTGATAAATATTGACAATGGCCAAGGTACTGTGCGAATGAAACATATTGGGACTAATAGTCCACCAACAGTGGCATTGGCGCTGTGGTAGAAAATGAAAACGAACCTTGCAGAATTTGCTTATTTTAAAATTTAACAAGACCAATTCGCCAATTGTTCTCTTAGGTTTCTGAATATGAAACATAGCTGTATAAATCTAGTAAATGTTATTCATGATAAATGGTGTAAGCGATACAGCTTTCTTCGAGTTCCGGTTTTTATCGTAAAATGAAAACCACGAACGATAAGAAAAACACACAACTTACCGATTAATTTTAAAGTTAACTTCATTGAAAACTTTGATTTCGATCAACAAAAATTTCGAAAAAAGTATTTTCAAAGTTTACAATGATTTTTAATCAGAAACCGCATTTCTCCAACTATTTTAGCATTTTTTTATATTTTGCATTTTGTAGTTTAAAAATCATGACCCATGTTAGAATCTTTTTTGCCATGAACGCGGGCATTCGTGTTATACTGATAAATTTTGGTCTACTGTTAGTTCTATTGAATTTATATTTTATACTATTATGAATATGTCTTTTCACTTGTTAGACCATGCATATTGTTATATTTTTTTATCATTGTTTATGTAACAAACCATGACATTCTTATGTTTATATTAACATTGATTTTTTTTAAAATATGAAATTAGTTGATTAAATTCTGACGTTATCTTGTTTTGCGACATTTTCTATATATCATATCCCATTATTCATAAACCAGAGACACTCGGGTAGATTTCGAGTCTGCTCTTACTCGTATATTCCGCTTGTTTTTGAAAGATGCGGAAACTACCAGTCTTTTGTTCGACCTTGCCAGGAATTCATCTAAATACGTATGCACTTCATGACCCTATCCCGCAATGCAAATGACAAAACGCCTCTGTAATTTTACAAAGTCATGGACGGATTATCATTTATCAATTCGGTATAGATATGTCTGCAAGGCAAAGATATATATAGCTAACTATAGGCGGCGAAACAGTTATTGCAAAGATGCGAAGGGAAACTGGTATCAGTTCCTTCCCCTACTCATTCAACCAAATTATACCCCACTCATAGGGGCTTTAATGCATTCACTGTGTTCGTCTTTCTGTTGGTCCAGTTATTTTCGCAATATTTCTCACGTACTACAAAACGAATGACTTCATATTTTGGCAGTGGCTTGATAGTGATGGGATGTAACATTTGATCACTTTTGGATCCGTCAAATAACTACTGTTACACGATACTTTAAATAACAAGTGTGAGCATAACCAGCACGACAACGCTAGAATATTACTAACATCAAATATTTTCTTGTCCCCCTCAAATACTTGAGCAAAACGACCAAAAGATTGCTCATTTGCATGTTTCTCGAAATCCAGAATATAAAAATCAAACATGTTTTATCATAATATTGATAGATCAATCATTTTTTTCCTGCAAAATGTTACAGTAGTTCAACATCATGTGAAAAATTCCCTGTGTTTTTTTTCAAATATACTAAATACGGTATGGGTTTTTCTCATTGTTGAAGGCCGTACGGTGACATGAAATTGCTTATATTCACGTCATTTGAAATCTGGTGGTTGTTGTCTCATTGGCACTCTTACCACATGTCTTTTTTTTTTAAGGCAGATTGCTTGACGGCATTCTCGGCGGAATGCAAAATCTAAAAAAAAATTGACTTATTTTTCATAACGTAAATAATCATATACTTTTTTTTTCTTTAGCATGAATGTCAATATTCTTAACTTCACAAAGGTCAGGGACAATGTTTTGATAAACTGTGTTTACCAAATTTTGTAAAATTGACATTTTGATCCGGTTCCGCTTTTTCATGTCCGTGAAAATGCATGTGTGGTGGCTTCTCTAAGCAAACGAACAAGTTTGCAAAAATTGTGACCAACTTCGTTTGAAACATACACTTCTTTCGTTAAAGGATAAAAATAAACAATAAGACTCATTCCCCTTCGATATTTTGTCTCGCATTTGCCTTTCCAGAATGCGAGACATAGGGACTACAATCTGGCGGCGGCAGCAGCGGCGTAAACTATTTGTATAATTCAAAAGTTTAATTTCTGTCCTTTCTTTTCTATTGTATTTCAGAGGGTGGAAGACCTGGAAGCTTTTTACCTTGTATAAATATGACCATTGTCCTTGACCTCATTTTCATGGTTGTTTTGTATAGTTTTTTGTTATGTGGATTTCTTACAGGATATATTTAGTATATTGGTTCCTTGCAATGTCTACAATGTGCGTATTGCTGTGTGTTTGTTTATTCTACATTGACTAGAGGTATAGGGGAGGGTTGAAATCTCACAAAACATGTTTACCCCCGCCGCATTTTGCGCCTGTCCCAAGTCAGGAGTCTCTGGCCTTTGTTAGTCTTGTATGTTTTTTAATTTAGTTCATTTATATGTTTTGGAGTTTAGTATGACGTCCATTTTCACTGAACTAGTACACATTTTTATTTAGGGGCCAGATGAAGCCCGCCTCCGGGTGCGGGATTTTATCGCTGTGTTGAAGACCCATTGGTGGCCTTCGGCTGTTTTCTGCTCTTTGGTCTGAATGTTGTCTCTTTGACATAAACCAATTTCCATTCTCAATTTTATGTCCATCGGATTGGGTTCACCTAACCTCGACATCCTGTCATGGAGCAGTCACCAAGGTTAATGGAACGTGAGTAGGTCCGTTTTTCGGATAACATAAGCACAGTAGGTATAGTGTCCGGTTGGGATCGTGTTTTTTTCGAGTGATTTGATTGTTTTTTTTCGAGTGTGACCGCGTTTTTTCTAGTGAATATGATCAAAAATGTAAACAGACTTTTTTTTTGTAAGAGGTGAAATAGATGCTTAAACTTAATATACAAGACCATACAAGTTAAGTTAGTATTGGCGATAAAAAGAAATCATTACACCAACATTATTTTGTGTTTAATTTAGCTTTACAGTGCTTTTATTCCAAAATATAGAATAAAGCTATTTTTATACAAGTACCAATGCAAATGTCATAGGAAAAGTATATTTAGAATCTATACATCCTTAGATATACAGACACTTTATAAAAATTTCTTGTTATTGCATTGAGAAAGACATTTTTAGAATAAATTCATTTTCATATGTCCGTGTTTTTTCGAGAGCAGTCGGGGTTTTTTTGAGTGCGGTCCAGGTTTTGATCGAGTGATTAAACAGAATTTCAATGGCTTAAAAATATATATGTCAGTGCGATTACGTTTAAAAAAACAACAAAAAGGTTCAAATAAAATACTTTTCAATACACGAAACCAATGCATTTAACCAGTTTGATAATACTGTAGCGCTTACATTCGTAAAAAGCATCGTATATTTGTATATATTATTGTTTGCCACATCTTATAAATTGCATGGACATGGCATTGGTATATTTAGATCGACCAGACATGTACACGCCCATGTAAATATGATGGAACTATCCAACAAGTCAACGCCCAGGTACAGATGTTGTATTGATCCAAACATACGTATATCGATGTCGATTCAACCAAATATGGATATCATACAGTAAATATTCGTGTTGTAAAAAATATCAATGTGAGCACAGACATAAATATAAAGAAAAGGAAATGTGGTATGAATGCCAATGAGACAACTATCCACAAGAGTTCAAATGACGAAGATAAAAGTAGATATAGGTCACCGTATGGCCTTAAACAATGAGAAAATCCTATACCTTATAGTCGGCTCTAACAGACCCCAACATGAAAAAATTGAAAAAATTTAAACTAGAAAACTAACGACCTAAGTTATACAATACAAAGTACGAAAAAAACAAATGTGACGGACATGAACCAACTACAACCACTGGATTACATGCTCTTGTCTTGGGACAGACATATAAAGATTGTGGCGGGGTTAAACATGTTTGTATGCGCTCAACCCTCCTCTAACTTTGGATAGTGGTGTTACAGCACAAAATAAGAACAACTGTAAAAATCAATTACAAGTGGCTTTACTCAATAGATCGGTACGAAGTACAGACAAACCAACTAACATAAAAACAATAGATACAAAGTATCGACATAAGAGTACTCACGGTTACTGAAAACTAGTTCAAAGCCAGTTACAACTAATAAATAAATCATGTTTTCCAAGACTAAAGTATCATGCAGTAAAATGTTGGATTGAGACGTACATGTACGTACATTGTGTGTGTTAAGCGGGTATTTGTATTTTTTGTTGAAGACCCATTGATGGCCTTGGGCTGTTTTCTACTCTTTGGTCGGGTTGTTGTCTCTTTGACACACACCCCATTTCCATTCTCAATTTTATCCTAGATGTTTTATTTACTATTTGTCTTCATGATAATTTGTTTTATCGTTCTATGAATGGAGTATGGAGTATGATCAAGCGTATGTTATACTTGGTCACACAGCAAGAAAACACCATGACAGCTTCCTTTCCATTAGTTAGCAGCGCTTTAAAAAATAAAAAAAAACTGAATTCTATCTAGACATTACAATTACCAATGTATATCTACGGAACTCTGCGAAAGACATGAATCAAATACACGAGGTGTACGATATTGTATACACATTTTCTTATTATTTCAAAAGGATCATATTAAAGCTTATAGATTTTTTATTTTATTGTTTATTATATATTCCATTCAATTCCAAATGTTTTGTCAATAAGAAATAGTACAGGGGCGGATTAAGTGGGATTTTTGGGGTGGGGGTTTGGCTGGTCCCAAGCCTCTCTTAAAAGAATATTTTTGGTATATTCCATTACTGAATATAAAACTTCTGTCCCTTTGTTTTCTAAATCTAATTTTAAACTCCAGGTTTCGCCACTGTAATATATATAAATCATAAACTATTATTTACTGTAAAAAAATATTATAGCATGAAATGATATTGAACAGATTATGAGTTCCCTGTTCTCGGTTCTAAATTAAAGACAGTTTTACAAAGAATCCAGTCAATTATGATATATCTTAATACTGCAAGGTTATGGTAAAATGATTTAAGAACAGAAAATTATCATTAAATTGAAAAGGGTTAAATTTGATCAACATAGATACATGTTTTGTTACTTATTAGGAATATATAATATTGCCCTTCGCTAAATTACAGTTACAAACTAGAAAAGTTATTTTTAAGCCCAAGAATGCCTTCTTTCTTATTCACATTTTCTTTGAAAAACCCGGACCATTTGTTTAAAAACCCGGACGTTTTAAATGTTGATCTCGAAAAAAACACGGACAATGTAAAATACTGAATTGTTAGTGAGTTACAAGGATATTGTGCGTCGTTTGTGGTCAAAACATGTTTAGTATTCAGAATAAGATGAACAGTCATGAATAAAACTATTATATACGCGAAGTATCAGTAAATTGATCTGATCGCATGTAATATCACTCGAAAAAAAGTGGACCGATTCACTCGAAAAAACACGATTTCCACCGGACATTATACCTACCGTGGTAAGCAGTAGGTCTACTATATGTGGTATATAGAGTGATTGAAAGGTGTACATGTCAGTCTGGAAGGCTTCATCTGACCGTAACCCCATTTTCACGGTCCATTGGTCTCTATGATGTTCTGTGTTTTTGACTATTTTTAAAATGCTATAAGCAATATGTCAACTTTATCTGTTGCATGGAATGAATGTAAGGTGTACATGTCTGTCTGGCAGGTATCATCTGTTCTTGACTTCATTTTCATTGTTCGTTGTTCAATGTTAAGTGGCAATAGGTCAACTATATTTCGTATATGTCATGATTGTAAGGTGTACGCGTCTGGCTTGCAGGGTTTATCTCATTTTCATGGTTCATCGGCCAATGTTAACTTATCCTGGTTGTCTGTTTCTTAGATACTAAAAGCGACAGGCCAACTAAATTTGGCGCAAGGAATGATTTAAAGGTGTACATATCTGTCTGGTATGTATCATATGACATTGATCTCATTTTCATGGTTCGTGGGTCAATTATATATTAAGTTTTGATAGTTTGGTCAGTTTCTTTGATACTATGTGTAAAACGTCAACACTATTTGGTGTATAGAATGATTGTAAGGTGTATATGTCTGTCTGGTAAGGTTTATCTGACATTGACCTCATTGTCATGGATCATTGATAATCTTAAATTCATGTGATACTTGTAGTGAAAATTTATCCCTAAGACTTTCAACATAAAATCAATCATGGTCAGAATGCTGTTGAAAACGATTCTATTCTGTTCACCTGTATTTTCGTTATCCCATTTTAGCGAAAACTTACCTGGTTGGATAATACTCACAGTAATAGATAGTAATAGAACGTTGTTCTCAGTGTTGTAATCCTGTTGGAAGCTGCGCTGTGCTTTTATTTTCCATGTATTGTTTAAAGCCAAATATAGTCAAGACAGACAAAAAAAAGTTGGAAGGTTAAATGTTAAAATAGAGAATGGAAATGGGGAATGTTTCACAGAGACAACAACCCGACCAAAGAGTAAACAAAACAGCCGAAGGCCACCAATCGATCTTCAACACAGCGAGAAAATTCCGCAGCCGCACTTCAGCTGGCCCCTAAACAAAAATGTGTAATAGTTCAGTGAAAATGGACGTCATACTAAACTCCTAAACAAATAAATGAACTAAAATTGAAAAAACATACAACTTGAAGACTAACAAAGGCCAAAGGCTCCTGACTTGGGACAGGAGCAAAAAATGCGGCGGGGTTAAACATGTTTAGTGAGATCTCAACCCTCCCCCTATACATCTAGCCAATGTAGATTAAACAAACACACAGCAATACACCGCTACATATTGTGCCAAAGTCGGGTTGGGGGTGGTTCATTTTATACTGATTTAACCCACTGGATTGTGTGCCTGCACCAAGTCTGGCCAGGGAGGGATTGCATGTTAAACTGGATTAGCCCCACTAAATTTTGAGCCAAACGTCCGGCTTTCCGGGTTTGTGTTGTTCATTGTTGATTAAACGTCTCTTTTTACTATTTATGGACAGGACTCGATGATCTTTGTTGTTCTCTATTAATTTTCCTACCTTTTATCTTTTTATGTATTATTGTCGTATAACAGATCTAAAGCCGTTTGATTACGAAACTATCTGCAATATATTTAGAATCATGTGCATAACAGTGTAGACGAGACCATTGATTGGCGCGCTAAATAATTTTAAAATGGAAAAATATCTTCTACTAAACCTTAACAAAAATGTTATTTCTAAAATGGTAAAGATTGGAATTAGTATTGAAGATGAATTCCATTTCATCATTAAATGAAAAGCGTTAGAACTTGATGGAAATATACTCTTTTGTAATTTAAATAATATAGTTCCATTTGTGAACATTCATTTAAAGCAAACATAATGTTGTTTAGAACTTATAAGTGTAAAAGCTTATTGTACTATCTTGTTAATAAAAAATCAGGTTAAGAAAAAAAGTTTAATTCTAGAAATGTTTGGCACCTCAGAGGTGTATATCCTTAATGACGTCTTTAAATCTATTGAATGTTGGATGTGTACTGATTGATCTATTAGTCTTAGACACATCATTTTTGTACAAGTTGTTTTAGCTTTGAACTAGCTTTCAGTAACTGCGAGTACTCTCAGAACTGAACTTTGTGTCTTTCGTGTTTTTGTTAGTTGTTGTTGTGCTTTGTATTGATCTGATGAGCTAAGCCCTTTTCAACTGATTTGTATAGTTTGTTCTGAAGTTGTGCTGTTACACTACTGTCCCAGGATAGGGGAGGGTTGGGCGCCTGCTAACATGTTTAACCCCACCACGTTCTGTATGTGCCTGTCACAAGACAGGAGCCTGTAATTCAGTGGTTGTTGTTCTTTTCTGTATATCTTATTTATTTTTCGTTTATTGTTTTGTAAATAAATCAGGCCGTTACTTTTCTCGTTTGAATTGTTTTACATTTGTCATTTCGGGCCATTTATAGCTCGCTATGCGGCCCTCGTTGCCGAAGGGCGTACACTGACCTATAGTTGTTAACTTCTGTGTTATTTTGTCTCTGGTATATAGTTGTCTCATTGGCAATACCACATTTCCTTCTTATTGTTATATGCATTCCACTTTATGTGCCGTGTTTCTTTCAAACAAAGATATGAACGGACGATGACCTTTCCCCAGCTGATTTAAGATTTAATTCTTTACAAAATTTCAACTGCTGCTTTAAACAAACTTTCAGACTATAGACTATGTTGGGGAGGAGTGACCTCAAGGTTGACACGCCTGATTTATCAGATAAAGTAGACTATCAAAGCACTGCGATTAAACAATTTGCAGACATCAATAAATAAGTCAAGATTAAGAGATAAAGTAACAAATGGCAGCTGCAAGGAAATAAACACTTACATAAACTTTAATTAATGAACATTAATACACATCTACGAAGGAGCCAGAATACACCATTACAAACAATTTTTGTTTGTTGATTTGAGCTGTGTATGACCTACTCGTGATTTAGATGTTTTCTGTGAATGCGTTTATTTATTTGGTGTCACACATTTAATTGTAATAGGATTCCGACTTTATGGAGCCTTAACGAAATACAGTCTAGAAATCTCCGTGTTATATTACGAAAAAAAGTAATTAACTAGACAGCACAAATCTATGTAAAGATTATATCATATAATTGAAATGTTAAAAATGCAGTCCTTCTCCTCTCAGTACAAACCTCTACTTTTTCATTGGGGTTGCGATGCCAAATTGATCACGGTGCTTATGCACCTGAAAGTGCCTTAAAATGGCGAACACCTCTTTTGGAACTTCATTACGAGTATAACAAGTTTGATCAAATTTCCCCATAAACAGTCTAACATTGTTCGATTGAGAACATTCATCAATAAAACTGTAAAAAAAACTTTTGAGCCCCATTTTATTTAGAAATCAATGCAGAAACAAAACATGAGGAAATTATTTTTTAAAATTTAAAATCAAAGGTTGTCTCTGGAGGTCATGTTTTCCATTCGATCGGAACAAAATGAGGATCATAGAGAACCTTTAATATATCGTTCCTGCCAAGTTTAGTTCATCTTCGCTAGCCAAGGGTTACGATCCAGTCCCTCCTCTCTAAATTGAGAAAACATTATTGATGAAGATATTGACAAAGTGATACGTCATAAACCGAACAAGCCACCTATCCCCATGATTGCCATCCGATTAGCATTAAATAAGGGCAGTTTGTAGGGGTCATCCCAATAACCAATCCCTTCAAGTTTAAATACATTTAGCCCTGTATTTTCAGAGAAAATATTTTTGAAAATTGGCCAAACTGAATCAAAGAGTTTCTCTGGAGGTTATGTTTTCAATCACACCACAAAACAGTATGAATTATAGAAAATCTTCCATTCATTAACTTGGCAAAATTTGGTTAAAAGTGACTATGAAGAATCTGATTAAAAAAAAATAAACATGTTATTTTCGATGATATTGAAAATGACATGTTTCATTCTTTTTTTCAAAAGCAACAAAACGAACCTACATAATATTCAATATTTTGAAAAAAATTAGGATAGAAATAAAGAAAAATTCAATGTTATAAGACGTTTAGTTTTTCACCACATTCAATTTTTAAAATGAAACCAAGCGTGGTGTTGTATATTTTTAATTCGGACTTTTCATGTTTATCAACTCCCTTTCCCTTTTAACTTCAGTACTGTACTATAATATATTTACCACAGCAATTGCCAAAATATCCATCATGACACTTGCATTTGCCGAATCTAAAAACCCATTAACACATCTTGGGGCAGCACAAGGTTCTCTTATTATTAAATCTTCGTCGGTTATGTTGCAAACTTTATAGCATTCCGCTTTATGCATATTACCGCAGCATCTTAAGGTGTACCTCTTTCTGGAACTATCACAGTCGTGCTCAAAACATTTTGTCCACGGCATTTTTATTGTAGTCTCGCATAAATTAATACCGCTACAACATTCATTTACACAGCAATAAAATGGAAACCAAAGCACAATCAAATACAGGTACTTGATATTCATTGTTTAATCCCTATGCCAGAATGATTGCGTTTACCTTTGCACTTTGCATACAAAGAGATATAAATGAACATATATGAAAATATAAGAAAATCAGGTCAACAATTATTTTTCAATCATTTATGGTAGTAAGAGCCAAGATTGATACGTGCAATATAAGTATTTGCCAGTATACTGGAGGAATTCGTTAAGTTATTCAAACCTTAACCAATTTTTATCAGGTTAAAACAGGAATAAAAACATCAATACAAAATAAAATGACATTATATCAAATGATTCGAAATTTTGCTTGTTCTTGCATTTTTCTCCAAACTCTTTTGACCGATCCACATATATTTACACAAAGTTCTTAATACAACTCTGCTGGAAGAAGTATATATATTTGTACGACCTATTATTAAATTACATGCAATTGCAAGCAAGATAAAAGAAAGAAAAAAAAAAACGAAATTGCTGATCCGTGTAGATTCTTCTTATTTTCTTTAAATACACTGTATCGATACTCTTATGGTTCGCAGACTTGTTGTTTGTCTTTTGGTCGTTTTTCTTTTTTTCCATGGCGTTGTCAGTTTGTCTGAGTTTGAATATCCCTTTGGTATATTCCGCCTCTCTTTTACTGATACTACTATTTAATCTTTCTATTCTTTGAAGTACCTATAAAACATGTTTCTAGAAAATATATTTGAAGAAGGCTAAGCCTTTATAAAAAAAAAACCCGTTTGATTTAATAAATAACAAGTATGAGACATCGAGCTAACTATACATGTAAAAGTGAGAGAAAAAAAAAAAACACTACCTGGACAAATAATAGCAGAGAAATCGGCCTTCTGGCGAGCTGTAAAAAACTCTATGGAACGTTTGCAATATTGTTATAGCATTCAATACCGAACTCAAGTTGAAGATGGAAAATTTTGATATATGCATTCTCGAAAAGACTTGTATGCTACTCCTCCCAATCGTAATATTTTGTGTGCAAATAATATGTTTTCAACAGTCACAATTATTAAAACTGGTTGGTCGGTGTTTTAAAAATTGTTTTATACTTTCTTGTGTTCAGTGTATATAATTTGTAATTTATACTCAACGTCATAATTAAAGATAGACCTACTTTTAGAAATAACAAGTTAAGCCAAATGTCAATAACTTAATCTTATCTTCATGTCAAATTGAGTTCCATAAATAAAAATAGTTCATGTTTTTGTGGATTTTTTGTTTTATAACAAAACATTACCTACTCATTGTTAACATAGTATTAACAGATTAGTGTGAAAGTCTAACAGTAGACGTTAAAATGATATATGGGTACGATAAGGTCATTTAAGGGTAAAATTTATATATTTCAGGTCAATCAGGAAGTTACAAGATGTAATTTATTGAGATTAAGCAGATGTATGTTCCAAGACATTTCAAAATTCTCATTTTATAGAAATGCATACCACCGTATGATGAAATCTGCGTCTTAAACATGCATTAATTTTATATTCTGAATTAAAAATTATTGAAATACTTGCGTTTGTCAGCGCCAATATAAAACGATCTACCTTTGCAAAGTAGAGGCTTGTATTTGGGTATATTGGGATACGGGATATTTGCCATTTTAATTTTAGGGATATGGGATATTTGTCCTATAAATAAATGGGATATGGGATATTGATGCATTTTTAGGGATATTGAATTTTGAACATGAAAAAAAAAATTGAAATGAATGATCCCATTAAAACTCCAGCAGCAGTAGCCTTTGACTCAAACGATTTGATGTGTGTTTCGGATATCTCAACATCTACAGTCAGGGGCGCAGCTGCCGTTAGGCACTTTAGGCACGTGCCTACACATAATTTTTTCACAAATATTTTTTTTTATTGAAAAAAATAATAACGTTATCTGTAGATGCACGCCAGTGAAGTCGTCAAAACTTTTTAATTATCGAATGTCATGTGTACACTAGTCTATCATCCTTAGTGAATGGAGTATTGGATAGAATTGTAGGTCATTATATTCCCCCTTATATAGAAACTATAAACTAGAACTTTGGTTCAGATCATTTCACCTCTATCAACAAATACTTGAATGAACCTCAACTAAGACACATGATTTTTTTTTAATTAGTTGTTGTTGGCTTTCAACTAACTTTCCAATTGGTCTTCATCCGACCAACAATAAAACCCTTGCCAAAGTTGGGCGTCCGTTTGGCTGTGCAGGATGTATAAATACGCAGTCACGTCTGGTCAGAATGGGAACGTTAAATCCGATGCCTAGTGAAAAGAGGATGCCACGCTCTCTGCACGTTAAGAAACTTGCAACAACTCTTTGAGGGGTTCGTGGGTGGTCTGCTGAAAGGCAAAATTTCTGTTCCTATCCAATAAACCCTTATTTTCCAATGCATGGCGTTTCCAAATTTCTAGACGACCCCTATTACATGCAGGATCTAGCTACCTGTTGTATTTATTGTAGATTTGTTTTTTGTCCTGAACATGCATGAACTATTTGCCACTGGACGTTTAGCAATCAATCAATAAACTAGCTTTCAGTAACTTCTAGTACTCTCAGATCCACGTGTAATGACCATAATTAGTTAAATTCCTAAGCAGGTAGGGATTTTACAGTACAGGATATAAGGAAATATGAATTTCTTGAATTTTGTTCGATAGTATCAACAGAACAGAACTTCTGCATGAGGCATCGACAGTGTGTGTATGTGTTTGTGTAGCCAGTGGACGGGGAAGGTTTCTTTTAAATGTCGGATCGCCAATTTGTACTATCGATTGACGTATATATCAATTATCCTCAATCAGAAAGGAATAGATATGAAAATACTAAACAGGTTGTGCTGCTTAATAAAGGGCTACGCTGATCCACGCTGGGCAATGCATATTGTAAATATTTTTTTATATATATTTCCGAGTGTACTGCCGGTTAAATCATCAGTCAGATGTAATTGTAAAATTATGTATATTATAATTTCTTCGAAATTTTTTTCATGTATATTATCATGATAAAATGACCAGTTTTCATGTATTTTTGTACACAAAATTTTGCAACTAAAATGCTGAAACCTGTTTTCCGTCGGGGGGCTTCGCCTCTCTGAACCCCATACCAGTGCAAAGGCCCTGGACCTGTTGGGGCCTTGAGCGGCCCCCAGACCCCCTGCCGCAATTTGTGCCTACAGTTTTTTGGATACCTAGCTACGCCCCTGACAGTTACTCTATTTTCTTTACAACATAATTCCAGACAAATGAAAGCAACGGCAGTAAGAGTTATTGGTGTACAACCCCTAGTTTATAGCATATCTGTGCATGACCACATTATATACACTGCATCAGCAGACATTGAAAAAGGGGAATTTTTGAATACCACCGGAAATTGATGATACATTCATTAACGATGAGATTCTTAGAAATGGTACAATTGATTGTAAGAAAGTTCATGGCATATCTCCAGTAACAACAACGGATGAACATGGAATACCCTCTTTTAGGATATATTTCTCTGATGTTGATGACAAAACAGTAAAGGAGCTCAATGTAGAGACCAAAGTTGTCAAACGATTGGCAGGTACAGGAAGAGCTGGAAGTGAAGATGGATGTCAAACGATTGGCAGGTACAGGAAGAGCTGGAAGTGAAGATGGATGTCAAACGATTGGCAGGTACAGGAATAGCTGGAGGTGAAGATGGATGTCAAACGATTGGCAGGTACAGGAAGAGCTGGAAGTGAAGATGGATGTCAAACGATTGGCAGGTACAGGAAGAGCTGGAAGTGAAGATGGATGTCAAACGATTGGCAGGTACAGGAAGAGCTGGGAGTGAAGATGGATGTCAAACGATTGGCAGGTACAGGAATAGCTGGAAGTGAAGATGGATGTCAAACGATTGGCAGGTACAGGAAGAGCTGAAAGTGAAGATGGATGTCAAACGATTGCCAGGTACAGGAAGAGCTGGAAGTGAAGATGGATGTCAAACGATTGGCAGGTACAGGAAGAGCTGGAAGTGAAGATGGATGTCAAACGATTGGCAGGTACAGGAAGAGCTGGAAGTGAAGATGGATGTCAAACGATTGGCAGGTACAGGAAGAGCTGAAAGTGAAGATGGATGTCAAACGATTGGCAGGTACAGGAAGAGCTGGAAGTGAAGATGGATGTCAAACGATTGGCAGGTACAGGAAGAGCTGGAAGTGAAGATGGATGTCAAACGATTGGCAGGTACAGGAAGAGCTGAAAGTGAAGATGGATGTCAAACGATTGGCAGGTACAGGAAGAGCTGGAAGTGAAGATGGATGTCAAACGATTGGCAGGTACAGGAAGAGCTGGAAGTGAAGATGGATGTCAAACGATTGGCAGGTACAGGAAGAGCTGGAAGTGAAGATGGATGTCAAACGATTGGCAGGTACAGGAATAGCTGGAGGTGAAGATGGATGTCAAACGATTGGCAGGTACAGGAAGAGCTGGAGGTGAAGATGGATGTCAAACGATTGGCAGGTACAGGAAGAGCTGGAAGTGAAGATGGATGTCAAACGATTGGCAGGTACAGGAAGAGCTGGGAGTGAAGATGGATGTCAAACGATTGGCAGGTACAGGAATAGCTGGAAGTGAAGATGGATGTCAAACGATTGGCAGGTACAGGAAGAGCTGGAAGTGAAGATGGATGTCAAACGATTGGCAGGTACAGGAAGAGCTGGAAGTGAAGATGGATGTCAAACGATTGGCAGGTACAGGAAGAGCTGGAAGTGAAGATGGATGTCAAACGATTGGCAGGTACAGGAAGAGCTGAAAGTGAAGATGGATGTCAAACGATTGGCAGGTACAGGAAGAGCTGGAAGTGAAGATGGATGTCAAACGATTGGCAGGTACAGGAAGAGCTGGAAGTGAAGATGGATGTCAAACGATTGGCAGGTACAGGAAGAGCTGGAAGTGAAGATGGATGTCAAACGATTGGCAGGTACAGGAAGAGCTGGGAGTGAAGATGGATGTCAAACGACTGGCAGGTACAGGAAGAGCTGGAAGTGAAGATGGATGTCAAACGACTGGCAGGTACAGGAAGAGCTGGAAGTGAAGATGGATGTCAAACGATTGGCAGGTACAGGAAGAGCTGGAAGTGAAGATGGATGTCAAACGAATGCTCAATTTCAGCAACCTACTTCTGTGTGTTCAGAGAAAAAAACGTTTTGTATGTGATACTCCTGTTGGTCAAGTGAAAATGATAACCCCTAGCAGCAGTTTACTTAAGTATTTAGAAATTTTACACAAGCTCTTGTCAACATTTGGGTTTACTTTAAAGACAAACAGAACTTTTCAATAGATGATGCTATTTCAAGACTAGCTGACATTGATGACTTTCATTGTCTTTGTGACATTGAGATTAAAACAATGACATCAGAAAAACATCCTCTTCAAGGTCCAAATGGTGCAAATTCAATGCAGACGAAACATGACATTTCACAGTTAATTACTGCTTTGAAAAGTCTTAGGGATGATGTGAATGAAACAGAACCTTTATTCAAGGCAAAATTCTTGCTGAAAAGTACATCCACAACCATTGTTGAAAATATTTTCTCCGAGATGAGAGCAATCAAAGACACACCACTAATGGTACAATTCGCTCGCAGATTTTCAAATTTTGTACGAGAACTATTTAAAAGAATCACACAGATGTGTTTCTTGTATTATACTAGTGAGTATTCACAATAAGAAAAATTTTCAAGTTATTGCTTGAATTATCATTCTCTGGAGGAAATGTCTCAGCCCAAAGAAGTAAAACTTTCAGACACAAAAATAAACGCAATGAGAGAATGGAAAGTAGAAAATGGACAGTGTGTTCGCCAGTTAACGGTAAGAAACATGAGCACCAAAGACCACCCAGGAACTCTTCCTTTGAATTGTCATTTAAGGAAACCTCCAGATGTTCACGAGCTAGATTTTTCAAAATTAAAAATGGATGTACATTTTCTCTGTGAAAAAGCCCACATCCTTACTACAACACATACAACATGTATTTACGAATGTTGTATACAAAAATTGGTTTGGGAATGAATTATACACAAATTGGTTTGGGAATGAATTAATGATTTTTTGGGATATTTTAAAGCAGTTTAAGGGATACGGGATATTTGTAAAAAATATTTATTGGGATATTAGGGGTAAACATTATAGGGATATGGGATATTGGGACAAAAACTTAATGGGGATATGGGATATTGATACCCCCGCTAAACAAGCCTCAAAGTAATACGTTTCCAGTAGTATAATATCAAAGTTCTCTGGTTATAGTAGTTAACGTTCTGTATTTGGCTACGAAAATAAGTCCGATTGTCAACTTAATTTCTTCAACTGTCCACTTTAATATTTCTGATTCGTGTAAGGACTATTTTTTTTTATTGTTTTATAAATTTCTTAAGCCTTATTACTATACTATACCATTTAGGTCACAGAAATTCCAAAAATGGCATCAGTAAGGAGAGTTGTACAAATGATGTGAATACACAGAACCCGGATCCAAATTATCTTTTACTAAAAGTATTCATCATTTTCTGTTTTGTATGTACTAACAACATTTCATTTTCTACAATTTCGATTAAAATATTATAAAACCTGCAGTTCAATAGGTCACATGCCCCAAATAAACATTCCCCGATTGGTCGAACTACTGTGGCCTCGGTGTAAAGCAACGCAAGCCTCGATGTAAAGATCACGCTTCCAAAAATAGAGGTATGTCCCAACTTAACATTCCCCGATTGGTCGAATTGTTGCTCGATGTAAAGCAACGGAAGCCTTGATGCAATGAAGAAAAGGGGTTGACAGGATAAACGTAATCGTTATAAATTTTAACTTCATGGTTCTTATGCAAGCAAATTTAATAAACAATGATTTTATACAGTTGTGTTATTGTTTTTTCCTTACAAAGGGCTTTATTTCTGATCTTATTTCTGTGTACACAATTCTGAATCTATATATTATTAGGTAATCCGTTTGGACGATTCCATATGCTATTATGTTTTAGGGTTTTTTAGCTTCAGTGTCGAGTTGGTGTATAGTATTGAGGGCTGTCTGCGAGAAATAAATCCTTTTTTCTGATAGATTAACTAAATTCAAAACCAATATAAAAATAGTTAACACATATATTTTATTTAACTGAGTAAATTGATCGGAATGTGAATGATACATAAACCTAAAATTCGTTTTGGTCTATCCCAGAGATGACATTTGCGCGGGAATTTAGTCCATTGACATCGCAATATAATTTACTTTGGATTATAATTATCTTTAGATGTAATGTTACAGGATTTAATGTGAAATTATTTGTCTCTTCTTCTACAGTACACGAGTTTGACGTCAGGTTTGTACACATGATGTCTCTAGTCTAAAAAAGCCAGTGACAGAACGATAAACAGAAAAGCAACTGTCTAGGGCCAAGTAAGGGAGGTGAAAAAGCCAGTATTACGCAGAACGATAAACAGTTACATAGACGGATCCAGGGGGTGGGGAAAATTTGGTTGATTTTATAGGGAAGCAGGGGCGGATCCAGCCATATTATAAAAGGGGGGTTCCCAACTCGGGACAAAGGGTGGGTGGGGGTTCCAACTGTGTCCTCATTCAAATGCATTGATCGTCCCAAAAAAGGGGGGGTTCTAACTATGTGTCCCCATTCAAATGCATTGATCGTCCAAAAAAAGGGGGTTCCAACCCCATGAACCCTCCCCCCGGATCCGCCACTGGGGAAGCATGACGGGAGTGGGCGACCCTTAGGTCAGTCAGCGGCCACCCCCCTTTTATGAAAAGTTGTGGATCCGCCACTGAGATTTATATAAGCAGGTTTTCTTTGTATAGATACCTTAAAATACCACCAACTGTGACTGAGTACACAATTTGATTCATTTCAGCTCATTTGCTGGGCTCACTCGCTAAAAAGGTTCATTGCGGACCTGCTCACTGGCTAACATTTTACGATATTCATGACTCGTGTAGAAAAGCCAATAATCTATACATGTGTGTGAGGAGTAGTTATCAAGCTTGCTTTCGTCTGTAAAAACTGTCTTGGGCCAAGTTAGGGAGGTGAAAAAGCCAGTAATAGAACGATAAACAAATGATCAGGTTTTCTTCATATAGATCCCTTAAAATATCCCTCACTGAGGACACAATTTGATTCATTTTAGCCCATAAGCTGCGCTCACTCGCCATTATAGGTTCATTGCGGCTTACTGGCTAATATGTGTAGAAAAGCTGATAACCTATACATACATGTACATGTATATGGTCAGATCATATGTTTTCGTATGTCATATGAATTTGTACTATGCATGCCTTTTCAATGGAAATTGAGACGACAGTATGCATTCTTAATAGCACGAAAAACGGATGAGAAAAGGATACATATGTCAACCAAAATTTTTCAGCAACGTCAAAATATGTGAGGACACCCTATCAAGATCTATCAAGCTTGCGTTCATGTTGCGTTTAAACTGTTTTAGGAAGGTGAAAAATACCAACAATATAACAATAAATAGATAATCGATATTGTAAAATATCAATGTGTTGAAAAGCCAATGTTCTACATATATACTTAAATATGCCATGTGTTGAAAAGCCAATGATCTACATATATACTTAAATATGTCAACCATAAAATAAAACTGATTTAATTTACACCACGACTGTTGGAAAAACCTTTATGTTTATATAACTTATCTCATTCTAGTCCATTCAACTGACAGAATGGGTGTACATTTCATGAACTCTTTAATAACAAGAATCATCATGGACTATTCTTTATAGCAATATCTGTTAGCCATTTAGGGTCTTTTGCATTCAGAGTTTAGTTTTAGTGGGTTTACTTTGCGAAAAGAACTCGATTTCAGATCATAGTTAACATTTTCTATATATTTTGCTGTGTCAAAATGACCTAATAAATATGAAGGACAGTATATAGACCCAAAATGGTATATCACATTCTACACATGACATTTTAGCAGGAAAGACTGCCATTGGAGTATATAACCACTGAGACTTTGTAACTTTATCTCATCCACTAAAGTCATGCAAGTAGAATATTTGATGTAGGTTTGTCCACATTTTGAATATATTATATATGTATAGAATTAATGTTGAGTCTGTTCCCAGATGCCTGAGATAGACTTCAATATTTATTATTTATTGAAAATAAGTGGAATCATCTTTCAGAAAAGTTTTTTCTATGGTAATGAATCCTATTATAAGTTAAAAGGCTATATTTCCCCTCCCTCTATTTTTTATTTGAGGGGAGAGTTCCCAACCTGTTTATTAGTGGAATAGTGAATCAGGCATTAAGTCTTCTCAATTGTATTGATGCATACTTTTCATTTCAGGACAGTTTTCCTCATTTTTGAAGGCTGTATGGTTGCCTTTTACAGTGTTTTCCATAAGAACCAGCCGTCGGCCAAATTGACCGTTTCAAGCAGTTTTTTGGCCGGTTCATTCGTCATTAGCCAAAAAAATTTGGGTGCATATTCTACTTATACAATTACTTTATACGTCGTAACTTTTATTATTATCTAGGTTTTATTTACGTCTGAGGGTTCCGGTTTGTATTTCTATCGGAACACGCGGCCTTATCCATCGAAAGAGACTTATTTGGAAAATCCCGAGAGATATCGAGTATATGCAAAAGTCTTACCATGTCAAGGTCGTTAAAAACTTCCATTTGTTGTTGAAGATGAAACGTTCCATCACAGATTGTTTCCCCACTAAGCGACACAAAGGTGTGCATTTTTGGGTAAAGATTGCATGAAATGCAATCAAAACCCTATGGTACTGACTTGATATCTAAATCTTCCAAGGTTTATCACTACTTTTGAGATACACAAAATATAGTGCATTAATCATAACATTCTATACATCCTATCCATGAACATTTCCATAAATTTATCAATGAAATATATGCTCAGATATTCAAGTTACAAAATGATGTTATACTGGTCAAGACAATTACATAACTTGTGCAAGGTGCAGGAATCTAATATCTGTTCTAATCCGGTAAATAACAATGATGTCATTGTTAAAGTAATCTTTAAAATTGAAGTTATCTTCCTTTGTCCAGAATTGTAGTTGAATCAACTACAACCAATGCTTATACAATGCAATGTTTAATTTTACTTCCCACTGATAACTTAAAGCAATCTTTACCCTTCTGTGCTTACAAGCACTTTGATTTTTATGATGATACATTTATAAAGTTTGCATGCATTGTTTTTCAATTTGTTCTGTTGTGTTTAGTTTAAATCGCGAATGAATCGATGAATGATAATTGTCATTGGTTTGCACTACGCCGGATCGAAGGTACGATATGACCCAGGCCTGAAAACTTCAAACAAATACGGAAAATTTCCTACGTTGAAGGAATATTACACAAATCAAATCTGTGAACAATAATTTGCTGACAAAATAAAAAAAAAAAAAATATTACTAACTCAGTCAAATTATTGGGGGTGGACAGGGGGTACCTAATCTTCACTTCCCAACCCCTTTGCCATCTCAAACCCTCATCATTAGACACTTTCCATTATATATAAATGGGAGGGTGGGGCGGGATTTGAAAAAAAAAATTAATGATTTGGTAAAAAAATTAAATTATAGATACTGAAGATAGCTTTATATAATATAGAAGTAATTGAAAGTCTGAATTTTACCCATCATGTTGTGTTGTCTTAAGTCTATTTGGTTATTCCAAACCTGTTGTTTATAAGTTGTAAATCAGGCCATTACTTTTCTTAATTTAATTGTTGCATACTTAACATGTCTGGACTGTTTTTTCTCATTTTTTAAGGCTGTATGGCTGCCTTTAATTACTTTGTTATTTAAACCTCTGTGGAAAGTTGTCTCATTGGCAATTATACTACATACATGTATATACAGATTTTTTTATGGATTGCAGACCTGAAAAAGATGTTCAAAGTTGAATATGCTGCAAACTTCAAACAAGCTACTACTTATTTACCATGTTTACCATGAAACTGTTGATCAGAACTATATATAAGTGATTTCACCCAGTCCTCATACATGTATATATACCACTATCAATCAACAGAACAAATGCAAATACTTTTTTTTATTTACATGCATATGGTTGCCTATAATTTCTTACATCTATTTTATTTGAATTTAAGGAAATAGTTGTTATTTATATAAACAAATCTCATGTCGATATATAACATGTACAACAATCAAACATCAACCCAAACCAAACTGGATGTATTTGAAAGACATCTAGAGGTCAATATACAGTCTCGAACAAAAGACAAAAAAAAAGGAAAAATATAGTGAACTTTGGAGAATTTATATTATTACATATACATGCATTTGAATTATTTGGAATATATTGTTTCAGATTTTTTAGTCTAAGGTTCCACCTACCATTTTAGAAAACTGGGATTTCAATGCTAGTCTATTAGAGTGGTATTTCATTGGTTGTAGATATGGAGGTATGTTCTTATTTCGAGAGGGGCAATCAACCTATATCAATTTGTACATGAAGAGATTGATAGTTGCTAGATACTGAATGATTTCACCACAAATTTGTGAAAGTTTTAACCTGTGTATATGTAATTAAAATACGATAATAAAATTCATGTCTTTTTCAGGACTTCTGATCCAACCATGTAGTATGGCATGTTTGCGAGATATGGTTTTGGTGGATAGGATGTTCATGAAGGACCTGTAGTACAAAGTATATCACTGGATTGAGCTCTTTGTTTAAGTGTATTATTAAAGTGCTTTGCTTTGAGCTCAGTTCATTGTTATGCAATTCATTCTTTGTGAAATAAAGATTTGACAGACAACTCTCATGTACAAGGAATTGTCAGAGTAGTATCCATTCTATGTACAATGTAAGTAATAGGAGATAAAAGCATTTTATTTAGATTTGAACCAAACATTTTTTGTCCATTAACCAAATTTTAAAAAAAGAACAAATTTACCAGACAATGCTACACTCGCTACTAGCAATATGATGCTAGGTTGTTTTAATACATCTGTACTGCCTACTGATGACTTGGTCCTGAGTGTAAATGGTCATTCAGTATGTTAAAAAAAAAGACCAAAATTTATAAGGCCTATCTGGCCTAATTGATTTCTAAAACTATATTTCATTGTACATATTCAACATTTTTCATTCATTTGTTTATTTCTTAATTTGTGTGAATTAAATTGTTACAGTAAATGTTAATTACTACACTTTCATACCACAACAAATACTGTATTGGTATCACTTACATTTGTACATGTATCCATATAACAAAAAAATTGAAAAGAGAATAATTTTGCAATACCTTTTTCATATTGAATACTATAACTTTTTTAATATTAAGACATATTAAGTAGATTTTCATAATACCCACTTGACATGCTTGAAATTCTATCAGATTACTTTTGGAGCAGTTATGAGTCTTTGAAGCATGCTCACAAAGGTTTTTTTGTTGATATCATTTCCATATTGGTCAAAACTTTTTTTTGCTTCGGCCAGCTTTGGAGGAGATGTTATCCAAGAATTGATAAAAAAAACAACACAGAAGTTTACTTTCTAGCTCATCTAGCCCCAAGCATCATGTCAGGCATTGTCATTACTAAAAACCAATTAATGTCTTCTAATCTGAGAAACAATTTCGACATTTTAACAAAATATTTTACTAATGATACTGACAATCCACCACAAAGTAATATAAATAGAACCATACAAATAGTGAGCAAATACATGTAAAAAAGATGTGGTATGATTGCCAATCAGAAAATTCTCCACAACAGACCAAAATGACACAGAAATTAACAACTACGGGTCACCGAACAGCCTTCAACAATGAGCAAAGCTCATAACGCATAGTCATTTATGTACACAAAATAAACGAAAAAAAAAAAATATATTTTTGAACATAAAATCTAAATATTAAATAAACAACACTCCTAATGCTCAGGTTGGTTGTCATCGTGCAACACAGTTAATAACACCATATAGGAAAAACATGGAACTCCTTTTGTCATATAAAACACTGTCAAACATCCAAACATACTATCCACATTCATCTGTGTCCACACTTGTAATATATATATAATATTATATGTTAATATCATAAAATTTTTACCTTAAATTCTTTTATAATAAAATGTCATATTACTTTGTTTTGTTTATATCATTATTAAAATGATAAACACATTACGGGAAATAATGAAAGCTTAATATACACCATCATGTTACAAAAAATATATACATGTATATCCAAACCGTGAAATGATTATTACGGTATTTTCCTTGTAAAATTGAGGACATGGACATCTATAACTAGAAGAATAAATCTATGAACCTTTTTTTACTAACAGTCGGACTCAAACTAGTAAACAAGACCAATACTGGGTCTGGACCTGCATCGGTGCATGCAACTGATTGAGGCAACATATACCGGAGCATAACTGATCATTCCCAGACCAAATATTAAAATCATTCACTTCAATAGGAGCAAAGAAAATTTTCCTTGTACAATGAGTGTTGTGATATTTCAAACTATCGGCAAACAGGAAGTGGCGACACGGCAGTTGTAACAATTGCCTTCTAGCAGCAGCTCGACATTATCAAGCTGCAGGCCAAATATTAAATCACTCCTTTCACAGAAGCCAAGGATAAAATTCGAATATCACGGCCCAGGCCATGTGTGAATTTCCAACAAATCTTTGGCTTCCATGAATTATTCTTAATTGTACGACTTTACCCCAGCAGAGATATAGAAAACAGTACATTAACGGGTGTTACACGGACACTTTTAGATGATACACGGACACTTTTTAGTTGTTACACGGACACTTTTTATGAATAGAATCACTCGTGCATGATCAGAGAGTTCATGGGCACTTTAAATTTCAATTAGATTTGAACTTTTTGTTTCACCGACATATTTCCTGTCTTAAATATTTACGTTAGCATCAATAACTATATTTCAAACAATTCCAGTAAATTACTATTCATATCAGTACACTAAGGGATTGACCATTTAACTTTAAAAAAGGGGTATGTCCTTTTCTAAAAATATTTTGATACCCAATTTTATGAGAAAAATATATTGTGGTCAAGCAGATGACAAAATAATGTTCTGATTCCGATTTTCCGTATACCGTATATAATCGTCTAATTTCGAAAAAAATGAAAATAGTTGGGTGATAGCGTTGAAAAATAAATAATGTTCTTACTCAGAAAAGAAGATACCCCTTTGAAGCTAAATGGTAGGTCCGTAAGTATTTTTTTTTTTTTTTCCTTCAACATATGGACATGAATAGTATTCTGGACAATGCTGAAAGTAAAGAAATGCTGGTACCAACGTTTATATTTCAATAAAAATAGACAGGAAATATATATAAAAATCAAATCTAATCAAAAGATAAAATCCTATCAACTCACCAATGCACGATTGGTCCTATAAATAAAAGTGTCCATGTAATACATGTTCAAATATGCAGCAAATCGTGAAGAAAATCATTCAATTAATGTCATCAATTTTGAACGGTAAGCTGCGATTGGATCATATAGTGGCACGTGTTAAATCCTGATCAACATTATCAGAGACATATAAAAAAAATCTATATGTAAGAACTATCAAAAAAATCCAAGTTGCATTCTAAAAGTCTCAAATGTAAACAACATTCATCTTTTCCTTGAAATGGTTCTTTTTTATAAAGTTATTAAATTCTTGAATTTTTTAGAAAAAAATTCTCGGCTTAAGAGAAGTGAAAAAAATGTGTTTAAACTGTAACTTACATTAACTGGCCATTGAAGTTTCTAATATGTTTAGTTTTGCTACCTCTTCTAAATGCAAAATGGTACTACTTCCTTCCTGAAACGTCGTATAAGTCAGATACAAAACAAAGGTAACAAAAATAGGCCGGAAACAACCTGCCGTATAGTTTGTCTGCACTTGTAGTCAGGTCAAGGTCCTCGGCCAGCGCCTCGGACCTTGACCTGACTACTCGTGCAGAAAACTATCCGGCAACGGTTGTTACCGGCCTGTTTCTTTGTTACCTATGTATTGTATCTAATACTTATTCACGCCATAAGATTTACTACTAGAGACTTTCATCATACAAATAGTATAACATACTCGTAACATTAATTTCAATGACAGATACTAATAAGTGAGAACATCTCCATACTGACGTTAATCCTATTGTTTGAAACCCTCAGGCAAAGTTAACCATTGATATTTTGGCAATTCTTTTGGTTATATAGCTCGTCAAGTATTCATACGTCCCTGAATTTCAAATTTTAGGATTTGAGAGTTTCTGATAAAGGCAAGTCTAGTACCACCCTTACTACTATCAAAGAACTTGTTATTTAACTTTTGTAATAAAGCTTATGAAAATAATCGTATTAATTATTTTTGGAGTGTTAAAAATTCTTTAGAGGTTTTAGATAACATACGTGCTTTTGATGGTCCTTTAAATTCTTTTGACAGTTATGATTTTTCTACTCTCTACACTACACTTCCACACAATCTTATCAAGAAAAAGTATTCAAATTTAATTATTAAAATGATCTTTTGAAAAATCTCATTGCAAATTTATTTGCTGTTACTCGTTTAAAGCCTTTTTTCTGTAACGATAAAGGAAAGTATGCTAGATACACTTACTGGAAATGTGAAGATATGATTGAAGCTTTAAATTTTCTCCTGGACAACATATATGTACGTTTCGGCGATAAAGTGTATCGACAGGTAATAGGTATTCCTATGGGCACTAACTGCGCCCCTTTAATAGCAGATTTATTCCTGTATTGCTATGAATCTCAGTTTATGACCAAACTCAGTAAAGACACGTCATTGTTACATTTGGTTGATACATTCAACAATACCTACCGTTATCTTGATGATATTTTTTCGTTAAATAATCCAGAGATTTCTAAATATATTACTATGTGATCCGTGTAAACTCATCGAACCTTTAAACAAACTTATTAGTGAAGGTTATCTTACCAATGGTGTAATTAGATCTTTGAATATAGTTTACATTGGCACAACTATCGATTTTGTCATCAGCAAATTAAAACATAACTAAATTTGTTTTCTTTTCAAACGGTTTTGGGATGTATAAATACTCATCCACGTTCATTTTCTATATAGAGATTACTTTATCTATATATTTGGCTTTTAACTAGATTTCAGTAATTGCGAGTACTCTCAAATCGTACTTTCGTGTTAATTTGACCTGTTGATACAATTTGTAATGCATTTTTGTTATTTAATGTTTACTCATTTAGTGGTATATCTCGTCTCACTATTTTCGATATATACCACCTTTGATAAGTGTTTGGTATGACGATAAATTTTCACTTCTGTTCTCGTACTATGAACAACAAAATTATTTATTTTGTAAAAAATATTTCCGTACTCCATGTATACCTTGCAACAAAATTATTTTTATTTACCTGTGTACGTTATTTTATTTGGCGGCATTTTGTTCAAGGTTATGGTTGTCTTTCTGATATTGTTTTATATCTCCCCCTCTTTTAATTAATTTTGTATTTACATTATGTCATAGATCAATTTAATTCGTTCAGTGCATGTTAACTTGTTTTTGTTAATGTCTTTTGATTGAGTTAAGCCATTTCAATTGATATTTTATAGTGTGTATTTCTATGTTGTGATGTTACACTATTGTTTCAGGTTAGGGTGAAGGTTAGCGCCTGTTTAAACGTTTAAACCCGCTGCATTTGTTTGCACCTGTCCTAAAGTCAGGAACTTGTTGTTCAGTGGTTGTCGTTTGTTGATGTGGTTCATAAGTGTATCTCGTTTTCTTTTTTATATAGATTAGACCGTTGGTTTTCCTGTTTGAATGATTTTACACTATTCATTATTGGGGCCCTTTATAGCTTGCTGTTCGGTGTGCGCCAAGGCTCCGTGTTGAAGGCCGTACTTTGACCTATAATGGTTTACTTTTACAAATTGTGACTCGGATGGAGAGTTGTCTCATTGGCACTCATACCACATCTTCTGATATCTAAGACAAGAAAAGCGCCCCGGACGCACCAAATCTTATTTTTATTTTCTGGGTCGATACCGCAGCTATTTGACTGTTAGTTCCCAAGGTTATTAACAGCCCAGTAGTCAATGCTTCGTCAATGACAAGATTTAGAACATTGATTTATTATTTTCTATTAATAAATTAGGAGAAACAAATCAAGGTTCCAACTTCTCAGGCACAAAACGAAGTATCTGCTTAAGTAATAGCGGCAAAATTCCGTTTATGTTCATTTGCCGATTGAACATATTAATTCGCCTACAATTTCTCCTCCTACCTATGAGAAATCGGCGCTTAATCAATGAGCCCATATTTCACTTTGTGTCGTGTTCCACAGGCTGACGAGTCAGCAAGTGGACATGTCAACGAACCAGTAATTCGACAGGTAAACAAGTTGACAGGCGAACAAGTCAACGAGCCCATATTTCATTTGTACGGGTGATGAGTTAGCGAGTCGACAGGCAAAATTAGTTGGTAAATCGACAGACCAACAAGCCAATGAGTTCAGGTAACGTGTGTCAAGTTCTAAAGGTAGATGAGTCTGCAAGTTGAAATATCAGTTCTTTTCATGATCTACTAGTCAGCGGGTCAACAAATCATTGGGTCGACAAGTCAACTATGGTATCTGGTAGTTTTGTGTTGTGTGGAAAAGTTGTTATTGGGAGTATATAACGATTGGTAGGCCTTACGTTATGTACAAGGCCAAAAGTAATATTGTAACAATAACAGACTGACACTGAAATTTTAAATAAAAAAAGATAAACTTAAATGTTTATATTATTTTATATTTCCTTAAGTCTTCAACATTTAACCGTTGCTCTAAAATCTATCGCACTATATAGATTACAAGAACAATTGTGCCAGGTATTAATATCAATGTACAAATAAATGAAATAGAACAAATATTATCCTATTGTATTACATTTGTTAAACCGGTTGCTCAGTTACAGGTGGATTCATTGACACTGCCTCTTCATATGACGGGCTGTGTTGTTACGGCGTTATTTTGTTCGCTTTCATCATTTCTTCCCTTCTGATTGGTTTCAGTCTGGCTCGTACTAGCGTAACGACATTGCTTATTCGTTGTTGCATTGTAAGAGACTGAACGAGCATTATTGCAACAGTCCCAACCGGAAGTAACGCAGCAAAAATATGCCGGATAGCAACCTCCACATCCGTTACTGTCTCCATCACAACAATCACATGCACAGCCATTACACGTGAAGATTTTGCAGCAAACACCACAACAGTCACATTTACAGTCACCACAATCGCAATTACAGTCACCACAGTCGCAATCGCCACAATCACAACCACCACAGTAGCAACCACCACAATCTATATCTCCCATTCTCTGGAATGTATATCATTTAGCCATTACATTTTCTGTTAAGCCAAATGATCATCCCTTGTTGATTTCGCTCCTTTATTTATATAATAAATTATTAAATTTTCAAATTGAAAGTATGAAGTTTTGAATGGTTATCTTATCGCCTTCTAAATCAAATCACCAATAGCAAACATCGAAGTTACCAGACGTTGTCAATATTTCGATGCTGATCATTTTACCAGACACTCATGACATATATATTTTTGTATTTTACCCTCAAGTGACAATTAGCCTTTTCGAACAACAGACTCCCCCGCCGACTTCATACAACCGTATAATAGTATCAACGGAAAAGCCCACCACAAAAGATTGAAATAAAGTGTAAGAAAGACATGTCCTGCACGTATATTATTGGGGATAATTCGGGTGTAGTTTGAATGCTATCAGTTGCGATACTATGAGTTTACGCTTTTATAAATTTTATTATTCATTATAGGTCATAGTGCACACAAAATTACGTTGCATGTCCAGTTCCAGTTCATAATATAATAAACCGACTCGGTGGTCTCGTGGTAGAGTGCGTGTTCGCCGCGAGTGCGGGAGGTCGTGGGTTGGAATCCTGGCCGGGTCAAACCAAAGACTTTAAAATTGGTATTTGCTGCTTCTCCGCTAAGCACGCGGCATTTAGGAGTAAGATCAAAGACTGGTCGGCTCGGAGTCAGAATAATGTGTCCGGGTAAGGTGACATGTCTTCCTGCGGACTGTTATCTTGTGAACTGGCACGTTAAATATCCGGCTCAGCTTGTCGGTCTAGTACAAAGCAGGGTAAAAATATTCATATTACATTAACATGTTCTCGTCCTGAATATACATATCATTTGCCGCTGGACGATAAGCATCATAATATACTACGTAAGGGAAACATTAAAATATGTGCGATATTATAAAATTTTATTGTAAGTCAATTATTACACTTTAAAATCTAGATACCCAAGCCCAACAGACGCTTGTCTTTGACTGTGTTTCGCTTAAAAAATGTTATATATAGCTACCCTAAAATCTTTAAAATCCTTAATGCCATAGAGAAGCAGCATATACCAAGTTTAAAGTCATTGGTTTGACCAGGCCTGGATTTGAACCCACGACCTCCTGCTCTCGAGGCGAAAACGCTACCACGACACAGCAGAAGCGGTTCAGGCGTTTAAGAGCAGTAGTGAATGCATAACAGGGAGGCGAAAGATAGCAAAGGGACTTTAACACTCATTAGTCGAAAATAAACTCACAACGCCTTTGCAAAAAAAGAAAATGACCAGCAGACAAACAACAGTACACAAAACACAGCACAGAAAACGAAAGACTGAGCAACACGAACCCCATCGTAAACTGGGGGCTCCGGAAGGGTAAGCAGATCCTGCTCCACATGTGGCACCCGTCGTGTTGCTCATGTTAATACAAATCCGGTGATAAGTATAATTCGGTAGGTCACATTCGGGAAAAGGGGGCGGGATTGCAGTTATGACAATTTGGACATAACCGTTGTCATCTGTGAAACATATTCCATAACGGTCATTATTCCATAACAGTCATAAGTGGGACGGAAGGAAAAACTGACGAACGGACAGATATACCCATTATTATATACCATCTGCTTAAAAAACAGGAGTAACTATACACTTTGTGATAAAATGCCAACTAACTGACTGTGCCCTCCTTATAAAATAAAGCATGTTCTCCTAGCCTCCATAAACACAAGTGCGTCACTTGTTGAATATGTGTGTGGCAAATATGACCGGACTATTAGAACTTATATAAAAGATAAACATTTTGAAAAGAAGCTTAAAGCATTCCATTGTCTCTCAATTATTGTTTTAGAATAAGCCGTTGGTTTTCCCGAAATTTGTCCGCATGGAGACCAACATATGTATAGCTATTTATATCATAGTCTTTTGGTCTCTGGTGGATAGTTGTCTCGTTGACAATCATACCACATCTCCTACTTTTTTTCCCTTTTTGCTGTTTTCCCGTAGAAACAATCTGATTAATATTCAAATCTATTGCGAAATCAGAGATCCATATTTTAATTTGATTGCCTACATGAATTGCTCCAGGGAATTGTACATTTCGATAGTGCTTACTTTAATAATTAATCTGTAATGATTGAAAAACCATTCATGTAATGCATGTTATGGTGCACGGAAAGCCATATACTGGGTATGTACTAAGTGAGTTTGTTGATCAAGTTCAACCCAATGAATTTTAAAATAAGGGATAATAATAATAAAGCTAGTTAGTTTCACAGTTCATCTGGAATTCAACAGTGGGGGTCCTTGGGAGTCCCAATACGAAGGATTAAATTCAACAGTGGGGGTCCTTGGGAGTCCCAATACGAAGGATTAAATTCAACAGTGGGGGTCCTTGGGAGTCCCAATACGAAGGATTAAATTCAACAGTGGGGGTCCTTGGGAGTCCCAATACGAAGGATTAAATTCAACAGTGGGGGTCCTTGGGAGTCCCAAGCATAATACGAAGGATTAAATTCAACAGTAGGGGGAACTTGGGAGTCCCAAGCATAATACGAAGGATTAAATTCAACAGTGGGGGTCCTTGGGAGTCCCAAGCATAATACGAAGGATTAAATTCAACAGTGGGGGTCCTTGGGAGTCCCAAGCATAATACGAAGGATTAAATTCAACAGTGGGGGTCCTTGGGAGTCCCAAGCATAATACGAAGGATTAAATTCAACAGTGGGGGTCCTTGGGAGTCCCAATACGAAGGATTAAATTCAACAGTGGGGGTCCTTGGGAGTCCCAATACGAAGGATTATTTTATTTTTCTGACTGTGAACTATCAATGTTTGTATAGCAGGACTTCAGCAGCTGATGTATATATACATAGATAACCTTTAAGATAATACTGTATTCCAGCGCTGACGTCTCCTTGGTAGATTATTTATGCTTACTATGATATAGTTAAGTTTATGGTCGGATTTGTTTTGCTCAATCCAAAATCTTAGTTTTCTGTGTATTGTAGTTTGTCTTTTCGCTGTTTTTGTTTTTGGTCATGTTTTTTAATGGTTCAGTTTTGTTGTCCCTTGGTATTTTCTCCTCCTAGTTAAGCAGTTTTCGTGACTTTGTTGGCCATTACGGAACATCAGTATCAAAAGTGACACGGATTGGTTTCATTTGTCGTAGTTATAGTCCAAATCTCTTTTTGTTCGTGAACATTACCAAATACAACATTAACCCGATAATTGTACCTGTCCAGATCAACAACATATGTACAAAAGTGAAGCTGTAACTGCTTACCCTTCCGGTAAATCTGAATTAAATCTTGATTTTTAGAGATAATTCATGTCAGCACAGAAGTGCTGACTACTGGGCTGGTAATACCCACGAGGAGGAATGCATAACACAGGCACTTGTCTTCGAAAATAAATTCCTATATATATAAGGTATATAGGACTTTTTTTTCAAAGACAAGTAGATATAAATAGGAATAAGGCTGAAAAACTTCAGGGGTGTGAGGAAACAGCATTTAAATCGAGTTTTCAAAGTTTAAAGAAACATAAAAATAACGGCATCTAACCCTACGTGTATCCTATATCAACCAGTTCCTGAGACATTTGTGAGGTAACACTTCCATTTGAAACCCCCTTGTTAACGGAATAAGCAAAATACATAGGTTAGGGGGTTCAAATGGAAGTTTTGTCATTCTTATTTCTTATTTGTTTTAATACGCATGCATAATTTTACTTTGAATTGTTATGAAATGTAAATCCGGATGATGACAATCCTTGCTCATCCTTTGAAAAAATACCCGGTTTATCATAAAATTTTAGGGTCGTCAAGTTAATTACTTGTTCCTTATTCCTTATTCGTTACTTATCCCTTAGTCGTTACTTAGTCTTTAGTTTTCTATGTTGTGTCATCTGTACTATTATTTGTCTGTTTGTCTTTTATTTTGGCCATGGCGTTGTCAGTTTGTTTTCGATCTATGAGTTTGACTGTCCCTCTGGTATCTTTCGTCCCTCTTTTATTCCTTATTCGTTACTTATCCCTTAGTCGTTACTTAATTCTTATTCCTTATCCGTTACCTATTCGTTACTTATTCCTTATTCGTTTCTTGTTAGATTTTAATATATTTCCCCCTTTTAATGCTTTATTTTCTTGTCTCTGGTGTTAGTTCCTGGTTTGTAGAGGTGAAATTACCCTTTTAGCGCGTATGCACCCGTTTCTGCATTCGATTGATACCCTGTTACTTATTCGATTTTTATATGTAGCACCTTTTTTATGCTTTGTTTTCTTTTGTCTCTGGTGATAGTTCTTAGTTGGTAGATGTTAAATTACCCTATTAGTGCTTATGTACCCGTTTTCGCGCACTACTGATACCCTGTTACTTATTCGGTACTTATTTGTTCCTTAATTAATTTTATACGTTGAACCTTTTTTGCTTTATTCTCTTTTATTTTCTTGTCTCTGGTGTTAGTTCTTGGTTGGTAAACACAGGCACTTGTTGCTATCCATGGGAAGATCCACTATCAACGTATATTTTAGGAAATATACGTTGATAGTGGATCTTCCCATGAATAGCAACAAGTGCCTGTGGCGTATGTACCCGTTTCCTCGCTCGACTGATACCCTGTAACTTATTCGTTTCTTATTCGCTTTTTATACGTTGCACCTTTTTAATGCTTTCTTTTCTGTCCCTTTCTTGTCCCTGGTGTTAGGTCTTAGTTCGTAGCGGTGAAATTATCCTATGAGGGCGTATGCACATGTTTCCGCGCTCGACTGATATCCTGTTCTCTATTATGTATATGTTGTGTTCAGATACAATTTTATTTTGTTTTCAATTTAACACAGTACTTTTTATCCCATTTTAATAGAACAACGCTTACCTTACCAAAATATTCTAACAAGGTAATTCAATGTAAATCACTTTATTGATGTGTATTTATATCAATTTGTTGTGACGGATTTCCCGATAATTCACCTGTCTTCGCAACTTGAGTAATTAAGTAAACAAAACAATATCAAATTATCATAGACCCTATGATGGTGTTAATCGCATTCAAATCAGTACATTGTAGATGTAAAGTGTGTGTGTTCATTACCATTGCACATTTCGAGACCCCTTCTAGTTATCAGTTTGCATGGAAATGAATGAACTATCTATACATTAAGATTTTTTTTTTAATTTAATTGGCCCTTGATGATCTTCAAACAGTCCGATTCAAAGAGTCGAGCAGCATGACCAGAAAAGCGCTTCCGACGCACCATATATATAAAGTGTAATTTTCATTTTCTGGGTCGATACCGCTACCGTCGGACTGTTAGCACCCGAGGTTATCGACAAATGTTGTAATAGAGAGTATATAACGATTGGTGCGGTATGTCCGTATTTTTTAATGTTTTATAAAACAAATAAATCCGACATGACAGCATTCCTTTTTTGATGATCGCAATTTGACTTCCGATTTCACGGAATATGGAATAACAAAATGATGTTACATGCGATTTCATGCTAGGAATGTCATGTTTTGGCAATCAGATAGTAGATGTTCGTTGTATAACTTTTCATAAAAACAGCTTTAAAATTTCATAACTCTCCAGTAACCTTTCTACATGCTGACAAGTCGCCCTATATACCAGTTGATCAATCGACCTGCCAACCATTTAATTAACCTGTCAACATGTCGGCTGGCCGTCCAGTTGACTAATCGACATATCGGATCTTCTTTCAATAGAGAAACCAAACCATTCAGCATTTTTTTCAAATCCAAGAAAATCCATTCATACAATTTCGAATTACTATTACTTCTATAACCGATTCTGCCTTCCTTAGTATCAAATCTTGTAAATAATCAATTTCATGACCAAATGATGTGGAGCAGAGATGACACAATCATTCATTTCTTTGAATTTTATGCATACCACTGCACCTACCCATTTCTATTGGAATGCTAAAGATGCAGCACCTGAGTTTCGTTCGGGAGGCTTAGTAATATCTGCAAACTGGGCCTAGCTGCCGATTGGTCTAAACATTTCATCTACAGTGATCACTAGCCTGTGAACTCTGAAATTGTAGTGGCGGATCCAGGGGAGGGGGCGTAGAGGGCGTAGGCCCTCCTTTTGCTCGCCCTAAAAAATTATATATTGTTTTTCACGATTTATATATCTTTTAAGCATACAATCGTCCAAAAATTTGTTCGCCTCGATTCGCAAGGCGGTATATAATCCGGTTTATGGAGTTACGCCCCCTTGTAAAAGTCCTTGATCCGTCCCTGGATTGTGAGTTCGAATTCCCGCGTATTTTGAGCAGTGTTCGACTCCGACATTTATTGTCAAGGATTGTAAGTTTTTCTATCGAAGGGAGGTGGTTCTCTCCAGGTACTACAGATTCCTCCACCAATAAAAACTGGTCGCCATGATATAGCTATGGACGATTTAATGTGGTGTAAACACCAAAACACAAACAGCGATCTGCAAATGAGATTCTAGTTAAGTATTTTCTGACCCAGTCAGTTTTGAAAAGATCACAATATAGCCCATCAATGAGTTTTGAATTTAGATATACCAATATTGAGTGATTTCATTTGTTACTGTTTCCTGTATAAATATTATAAGTGTATCCAGTATCCAGAAGATCTACTAGTAATTTAGAATTGTGATTAAAAACACAGCGAAGTCTAGTGCTGTTTTTCAAAACAATGCATACAAATAAAAGTCATTTTCATTATAAAATATGCAATTATGAGATTTTTCTCGAGATTAGTAGTGAGATAGGTAAAAAGAACCACTTAAGATAAACTTAAATGTTAAATCATTTTATATTGCCTTTAGTCTTCAATTTTTAAACGATGTTCTAAAATCTATCAAACTATATTACAAAACAAGGTTTGCCAGGTATTTTATTTTTATCAGAATATCAATGTACGAAATACGAAATATTTTATTAAAGAAAGCTCAATTATGAACATAATCATTAATAGCATAGATACAACAAAGAATAACATTTAAACTATCTAACTAAAATTAATACTATACAAGTATCAAAATATACAATGTACAAATAAACGAAATAAAATAAATATTATCCTATTGTATTAAATTTGTGAAACCGGTTGCTCAGTTACAGGTGGATTCATTAACACTGCCTCTTCGTATGATGGGGGCTGTGTTGTTACGGCGCCATTTTGTTCGCTTTCTTCATTTCTTCCATTCTGATTGGTTTCATTCCGACTCGTATTAGTGTAACGGCCTTGCTGATTCGTTGTTGCATTGTAAGAGCCTGAACGAGAATTATTGCAACAGTCCCAATCAGAAGTTACACAGCAAAAATATGCCGGATAGCAACCTCCACATCCGTTACTGTCTCCATCGCAACAATCACATGCACAGCCATTACACGTGAAGATTTTGCAGCAATCATCACAACAGTCACATTTACAATCACCACAATCGCAATTACAGTCACCACAGTCACAATCGCCACAATCACAATCACCACAGTCGCAATCACCACAATCTATATCTCCCATTCTCTGAAATATATATCATTTAGCCATTACATTTCTCTGTTGAGCCTGTAAGACTGATTGGGTATCTTAAACCTATCAAATTAACTCATTTAGTACAAAAATGAATATATATGTATATAAGAATCCTACAGGGAAGGGGGAAGTGTTCTGTCAGATTATTCTTTATCGGTCATATAATGTACACAAATCGTCTTACAGGATCTGCGTGTCGTAGTTATAATTCCAATTTCGTCCTTTCTTCATGCTGTATTACCACAAACAACGTTAACCCAATAGTTGTAATCGCGAAGAGTAACAAAACGCATACTGTGAATGTGTAGCTGTAACTACATACCATTCCGGAGAATCTGAGTTTAACTTTGATTTTTAGCGAAGCAGCTCCATCCGTTTTTTGTTTTGTGGACTTTATCTTTTTCTTTTCATCTTTTTCTATTAATGCATGATATTTAGATGATATATTGGCTCTCAATAATGACGACTTAGATATGTACACTAAAGAGATTTATCCTGCTGAACTGACTTTAAATAAAGCTAATACTAACAATGAACACTGCCCTTTCCTGGATCTTGATATCTATATTTTTAACGGGAAGCTTAATACCAAAATTTATGATAAAAGAGATGATTTTTCATTTCCTATTGTTTATTATCCATTTTTAGATGGTGACGTTCCCTTGTCGCCATCTTATGGTGTTTATATATCTCTTCCCACAGATGTATAAACCAATACTATAGGTTTATACACCTATGCTCATCCTTTGAAAACACACGGTTTATCATAAAATTCTGTATGTGTTGTATTCAGATACAATTTTATCTCAGTGTAACACAGGTACTTATCACCTTATAAAAGAACAATACTTACCTCACCAAAATATTCTAACCAGGTAATTTAATGTAGGTCACTTAATAGCTGTGTATTTATATTTATTTGTTGTGACGGGTTTTCCGATAATTCACCTCTCACATGTTCATGACGCAAGTGATTTATTATTAGAACACCCACATAATCACATCTTTTCGCAACAAATTAAAAAAACAAAATGTCAAATTATCATAAGACCCAAGATGGTGTTAAGGGTAAATCGCATACAAATCAGTGTATTGTACATGTTCAGTCTGTGTGTTCTTTGCCATTGCAATTTTAGAAGACCCTTTCAGTAATTAATTTGCAATTTAAGACCCTTTCAGTAATTAATTTGCATGGAAATGAATGATCTATCGATATATTAATATGCATTTTTAAAGATTTAATTGACCCATGATGATCTTCAAACAATCGGACACAAAGGGTTTATGTGTTAAGTCATAGACCTCTCTGGTCTGGTTGTAAAACCGGAGTCCTTTTCTGTTTGTTTGTGTGAGTATGTTAAAATACAAAGCCTCGTCCGTTTGGCTGTGTAGGATTCTAAAATGCATAGCCTCGTCCGTTTGGCTGTGTTAAATAATTGTTCCATTTTTAAAAGAAATTGGAATATATTCCAAACTATAAATAAAGTGTATAAGTGTAAATTGATTTTAAAGTTTTATTTTTTTATCTTATTTGTGAAGTTTTATATGTACATACATGATTTTTAAAAACTGTCTTTTGTTAAAATATTTGAATTCGCGCTCGCTGCGATATAGCCTTTTTGTGCTGATGCGGCTTAAAGAAATCACTAATCAATCAATCAATCATCAGACACATTTGAAAAACAAAATACCCCGAGGATAAGTGTAGACGGATTTTTTTTTCTAAAAGTATTTGTATCCTCCTCCTCTAACAGTGTCATTCCAGAACCAAACAGTTGTTTTAACTTTCTTTGTGGTAGCTAAAAATATTGAGCTGATTTTAAGTTAACTGAATGTAATACTGAGTTACTGGTGAAATTATGAACGACCTACTTTCAACGGAATGACTGTGGACTTTTCATGGTTTGTTTTGCCCCGACATATCTAGTTTTATATACTTCTAGCTTTAATTTATAATATATAATAATACACCCTTTTAATTATCTATAGTCAATCACTAAAACCAGTCTGAATAGATTAGCTTTTGTACTAAACTAGACTGAATTTGACTCGACCAATCTTCAAATATTTGAAATTTGTTAGTAGTATCCGGTATCTAATCTGTTCTGAACTGGTACCAACCCCGCAATGTAAGAGGCGTAACTGGACTGAACTGGTACCAACCCCGGAATGTAAGAGGTGTAACTGGACCGAACTGGTACCAATCCCGGAATGTAAGAGATGTAAAGTCGAAATCACTGGGAGAGAAAGCTCAACATTCGAACGAGGCAAATTCAACCACGAAACACGTTTAATAACATGTATGTATTTTGTGCTATTGGGTTGCTGTCTCATAGACGTTTTCCAAATATCCTCTTTAATTATATAATAGGAAAAAGCGTAAAGCAAAAAAAAAAAAAAAAAACACACAACAGGGAAGAAAGTGCTCCTTTCAAAACTGGTAGTTACATCAGGTCAGCCGGAATGATAACATATCCTGAGGATCCTACAATGTGATGGAAAACTACTTGCATTAACACAAGATACATCATCCAACAGATAGTTTGGGCAGTTTTTGTAAAAGTTTTATGTGCAAATTAAAACACTATTGACTAATACAATATGAATCATTTGGGTCATTATGTGCAATTCATTTTAGGTAGGACGTAATGGTAGCATTTTCTTGAATTCCTCTGCGCATATGGTAAACTTGGATATATATGATGGCTCGTTTCCACATATGTGGTAAAATTTCGGGGTACGAAGTGAGATTCTTTTTTCCGCAATATTCAATACACAGAAAACCCATTTGTAATGCGGCTTCTCGAAGTAAAATAAATCCCTTTTTTCTCTGGAAATTCAGTAAACATCGAATAACTATGATAGTTTTAATACCTTTATGTTATTGTCATCTACCATTGAAATCAGCGTTCAGTCACTTATTAAAATTACCAACATGTCCAATATCACTGCATAGAGATTTGTTGTTGATTTGTTATATTAATAATGACCCACTTCGTATCTAATAATTAAATTATCCTATTAAAACTAATATTGAAGGAGTGTATGGAAAATATTTCAGATTTTTTTTATTACTTACGTTTTTATTTTCACATGAATAAAATATTAATTATTTTCATTGTTATATTTTTTTTCTCAATATATCCGAATTGTTATGACTCTCTCATTTATGTATATGCTATAAAAGTTTAGACATATATATATATATGGAATCTTTGCAGAAGTATGCAATTATAGCGGTGTAAAAAAGGTTTTAAGAATAACTTTTTATTTTCAATCTTGATTGTCAATGTTAATAGTTTGGCATGATGCGAAAATATAGACATTTAAAAAATTTTAAAACTGAGAATGGAAACGGAGAATGTGTCAAAGAGACAACAACTTGACCAAAGAGCAAACAAACAGCTCAAGGCCACCAATGGGTCTTCAACACAGTGAGAAAATCCCGCACCGGAGGTGGACTTTAGCTGGCCTCTAAACAAAAATGTATACTGGTTCAGAGAAAATGGACGTCACACTAAACGCAGAAACATATAAATGAACCAAAATTTAAAAAAAACATACAAGACTAACAAAGGCCAGAGGTTCCTGACTTTGGACAGGTGCAAAAATGTGGCGGGGTTAAACATGTTTTGTGAGATCTCAACCCTCCCCTATACCTCTAGCCAATGTAGAATAAACAAACAAACAGCAATACGCACAGTGCATTTAATTGCTTCAAAGTCTTTCTTTTCAGTTCAATGTAATTATTTGAGATCCATTTAGTGACTACGATAAAGTTGGATTAAAAAAGTAGTTTCGATAATTTTAAGCCCATTTTCCGTTGATTCATTGAATTTTAAGTATCACATTTAGATATTGTAGCGCATTAAAAGTTGAATTTAAAACATTTGCGTGAAATCAGTAGTAATGTTAACATATCAAAGAGAAGTTTCTCTTTTTGTCGACTGGCTGCAAATTCAGTTAAGTCTACTTCATATCTTGATATAAATCTAGAAACTGACGATGAGGATTGGCAAAAAACTCAGTAAACTTGACGACAAAAAGAGAGAATTTCAGGTTTCTCATTGTAAGACTTTTCATTTCTAAGTAGCAACACTACTGCAGTGCCTTCATATGCTATATATATCTCCAATATGATACGATAGTCCAGAGAAGGCATTTCTTCTGATGATTTTCTTTGTAGAGTATTAATGCTAACAAGGAAGCTATTCAACCAAGGGTTCCTATTGGTTTAATTAAAGTCATCTCTTCGAAAGTTTATGGACTCCATTACATGTATGTTTTGATTGACCATAATGGAGTTTCTGAATCACGATGGACCACGGATATGTTCATATTATCATATCTCGAGCTTAATCCCGTCCTCTTTCCTCGATTATAACCTCGCCAAAGTTTGAATTGCCATGAGCAACACGACGGATGCCACTAGTGGCACATGATCTGCTTAACCTTCCAAAGCACACGAGATCTCCTCCGGTGTTTTGGCGGGGTTCATGTTGGTCATTCTTTAGTTTTCTGTGAAATGTTTTGTAGTTGTTTGTCTATTATATAAAACAAAAAGAAATGGTTTGATTGTCAATGAGACAACTATTTAAATGACATGGATTTAAGCATCTATAGGTCACCGTACGGCCTTCAACAATGAGAAAAACCCATAACGTATTAGTCCGCTATAAATGGCCCCTGACATGACAAAATGTGAAACAATTCAAACAAACAAAAACAACTGCCTGATTTAAAACAAAACAATAAACGAAAATCAAATGTAACAGACAACAACCAACGACATCCATTGAATTATAGGATCCTGACTTTGGACAGGCAAATATCGAATGTGACGGGTTTGTGAGCGCTCAACCCTCCCCTAACCTGGGACAGTGATGTAACACTACAACATAAGAACACACCGTAAAAATCATTATTATTTTTGTTTCTTTTTAAATATCACTTTTTGGCTTTTATATCCCCAGTCCAAAGGTGGGCATATAATGTTTTACCTCTGTCTGTCCATCCGTTCAATAAATAGTAAACAAAAATACCGAACTCCAAAGAAAATTCAAAACGGAAAGTCCCTTATCAAATTGCAAAATCAAAAGCTCAAACACATCAAACGAATGCATGGAAAACAACTGTCATATTCCTGACTTGGTACAGGTTTTCCTTATGTAGAAAATGATGGATTAAACCTGGTTTTATAGCTAGCTAAACCTCTCACTTGTATGACAGTCGAATATAATTCCATTATATTGACAACAATATGTGAGCAAATCTAACAGACATAATAAAATACGAAAGTAGAACAATGGTGGATTTAAAATCTTTTGAACAAATTGTACGAACTTATTATTGTGATATATGGAGAGAATCCTTGATAAATAAGCCAAAGCTACGATCCTACTTAAGCTTTAAAACAAATTTTGAATTAGAACACTATGTGAAACTAAATCTTACGAAGAACGAGCGATCTGTCCAGTTTAGATGCGGGATATTACCGATCAGAATTGAGACTGGTAGATATATTGGGGAACCAGTAGAGGATAGACTATGTCGATTTTGTAGTTCACAAAATGTTGAAAGTTAACTACATTTTCTTATAAACTGCACATTTTAAAATGATATCAGACAAACTGTTTTTAGCGAGATATTAGTGTTGCCTGACTATATGCAGTTAGATAACCAGGGAACATTAACATTTCTAATGGTGAACTATCCAAGGAAAATAGCTAAATACTTAGCAGCGTCACTTTTCCGTAGAAAACAAACAGTTTACTCTAGTTAACATTCTTAAACTTTTTCATAAACTTTAGAAGAACAATATATTAACTTTTACAAACGCTAGTTCTTAAATTATAATTCTCTTTCTTTCGAATTTAAATTCAAATTGACAATTAACAAGTGATATTGAAACATTTATATTGAATTGGAAGTAAAAGGTGACTTATTGGTCCATTGGGCCGGGTTTATTTTGTATTTTGGATTATATTGTGTACAAATATATATTTATGTTGATTTACACATGTCACTATAATAAACAATTTAATTACTTGCTTAATAGGCAAAAAATGTCAAAAACTGGGGTACAGCAGTCAAAATTGTGTTATAATTATAATCACTATATAAACAAAGTAAAATATGTCAACAAAGAAAAACAAAATGGCATATAGACACTCTATAGACAAAGCACATAAGCAAAAATGAAAGAGAAGAATACAAAATTTGACCATAGCACAATAACACAATGGCGGGATGTATAAATACCGAGCCACGCCAAAAGGATATTTCCAAAAATGACCTAAACAGTAAGGGTTAAAAATATACAAAGACAAATGAAAAGAACACTATAACACGCAAGTACGATAAAAAAAAAAAAAACGTCAGTACCAAGAATCTATACTTCAAGACCATCATGTATTATTTGTGAAGTTGATACGGAATATTCATCAACAAAGTGTTGGTATCTTCGTATGAGTTTTTTTTTTTTAGAAAAAGAACGAGACGTTCTTTGACATAAGCCTGGTTCATCAACTTTCTGCTCAGACACTGTTGATATTGGAGGAGGTATAATAAAAGCCATTATTTGGCCCCTGAAATTCCAAAAATAGTAAAATTACTCAAGCCTTTTAAATTCAAATTAATCTTATTGATAAATGAGCAGGTTTATATAATCAGAACAAATCAAAAATATAAATACTGATGTCGTATAAACATTAGAATGATGTTATTTGGTAGATTATATATAATGATATTTTTGATTTTGAATTCAAAAAGTAGTCTAATCATACCTTCTCTTTTCCGTCGCACTTTTCAGAAACTGCAAATCGGAGCTTCTTGAAAATGGTACCAGGCTTTATGTGAGTACTAGTATGCTATATTTACAGATTCATCACCTATCAACTTCCAGTTAACCGTTTATATTCTAACACATAATGACCATGCTTGAAATGTTCGTCACATTTTCCTAGAGAAATATAAATTAGAGCTTCGTGAAATTTTGATATCAGCCTTCTTGTAATCATAATAATAAATAAAAACTTATTTAAAGAAGGTAACTCATTTAACAGCAACATGTTTATCCTCCCTGAGGCCTTCAAAAACTATCAACATAAATAGAAAAAAATACAAACAAATAAATAAAATACATAATACAGTTAACTTTATAAAGCAGCTTCTCCGCTAAGCACAAGGCATTAAGGAGTAAGAGCAAAGACTGGTCGTCCCGGAGTCAGACTAATGTGTCCGGTTAGTGAGACATGTCTTCCTGTGGACTGTTACTCTGTGAACTTACACGTTTAAAATCCAGGGTACCGTTTCACAAAACCTTCGTAACTCTACGTGTCATCGTACGTCCATCGTAAATAAATCGTAGGTTTTACAGCCGTTTCACAAAGCCGTCGTAAGTTAAGATGATCGTAAATAATACGTAAATCCTGGCGTAACTTACTACAGCTATACCCAGTCGTATCTCGATCGTAGTTTTTCCGCGAATATGAATTAAACCATATCTAAGATGGCTTTATTCTCGATCAAGATGCCGCAAATGTTAGAAGCCGAAGATGAATCTTCAATATTAGAACCACACTTTCTTCATTTGATCATTTTGAAAATGAAATGGATATTATATCCAGATACAGACTGGATAGACACAGTATCAATGAAATAACATTGGCAATTGAACCAGATATAAAACATAATACAAATAGGTCCCATGCACGCAGGTTTTGTTAGCTTTGCGCTACTCACTAGTTCTCCGTTAAAGCACCCATTTTTGACGCTGATTTGTCCCACCGTAACAAAGCAAAACTAACGACTTCGAGTTATATACCCGTAGCTTGTTATACTTATATCTGAGATTTTTATATTTCTTTATCATCTATATTTTTCATTTTTATAAAGTTTAGTACATATTGCACAACGATAGTGATCGTACCGGCCGTCATAATGTTTTCTTCGTAAACCTATAATTCACGTTAACGGATTGAAGACCAAGCAAGACTACTAGTAAATATTTAGCACAACATAGAGTGTGATATGAGTTAAATTTGATTATAAGGTTACCATAAATAATTTTGTTTATAAGGTTAACTTAAATAATTTTGTTAAATAGTCATTTATTCCAAATCATATCAGTCTTGAAAACTAAACAAAGTTGAAAACTGCAGAGATTTGTTAAGCATGTAATCTCCGTGGAATAGTATATTCTAAACAAACACCTATTTTGAAAAAAATCTACATCCAACAGATCGATATCGGTGTCAACATTCAATTTTAATACAACTTCTATCTTCAGATTCACGTAATTATGTTTTATAAATGACGAAATCACCGAAATGTAATCTCCGTGGAATGTTATCTCCGTTCTCGTTTTGGTGAAGAGTGCTTTCTTTCACGTCCGCACTTCTATCGAGTATGGCATGCCAAATAAACATTTTAGATAATATGAGGCAGGTGTTACCTGTGAAAGGGGACGAAGTCAGAAAACCTTAAGAATCCCGTTAAGGAGGTATGGGAGTATGAATTAAAAATTTATAGAATTTTTACCATAGGCGGATCCCTTTGTGGGAAAAATTTGGTTGATCATATAGGGAATCACTGAAGCATGACTGGAGCGGGGCCCCTTAATAGGTCAGCCAGTGCTCCCCATCCCCCTTTATGAAAAGTTCTGGATCCGCCACTGCATACTTTGCTTAAATGTAGTATATATTGTGATATGTTCAAAAATATAATAAAAAATGATAGGTTACCGAGCATTTTCTGAAGCTACAGGTTGTGACAAAATGACACATTTTGTATGGATTATACAGGGAAAAAACATCATTAATTATGCGATAAGAAGCTACATGTAAACTGAATGATAGAATTGTAAAATAAATACGAGAAGACAACTTTTGGAAAATGCTTTGAGAATATTATAAGAAAAGATAGGGTCACTGTACAATTTTTCGGGCTAAAATATAAAATAGCAAAATTTAATTTAAATTCCTTCAGAAAATTTCAGAGTTACCAATGGTTACCTCACCTTCAGTTCATATGATTTAGATTTAAAAAATGGATACCTTTTCATATATATTGCGTATTTCCCATATTGTTTGGGTATCATGTGGTGTGTAATGTAGGAGTGGAATACCAAAATGTCAAAAATGAAAACTTGGTTGATTAAAACACAGCAGGGAACACCAAGAACGGTGACTGACGAAGAAGTTATGGGAACTTTATTGACCTTCTCATATTTTTCTGATATTTTCCCGACCATTACACATTTTCAAGCTTGAAAAGGTGACCAATTCCAGCGGCACTTCATATCACCTTGTATACAGGAAGTACCACTAGTAATCTCAATTTATATGGAAAATGTGGAAGGTGATATACAATACTATTAAATATGGATGCCTTGGAGACATGTCAGACACACCAATACAATAGACAATAACACTATTGAAGCTGGTAAAAACTTGAACAGTTCTATGCTTTCGAATGGCAACTATTCAATGTCTCAAATAGCTTATAACAGTTGTCTTCTTAAAACGTACAGAAAAAAGTAAAATTAACTGACGACTGCTAAAAAAAAAAAAAAAAGCACAAACAAACAAACATGTCGAGGCCTTTAGTTTTCTCGTTTGAATGGTTTTACATTTGCAATTTCAAGGCCTTTTATAGCCAACTATACTGTATGGGTTTTTCTCTTTTGATCTTTGGTTGATAAAATTTAAAAGAAGGTGTCGTATGATTGCCAATTCAACAACTCTCCATAAGAAATCAAATGACACGGAAATTAACAGCTATATGTCATCGTACGGCCTTCAACAATGAGCAAAGTCCATACTGCACAATTAGCTATAAAAGGCCCCAAAATTACAAATGTAAAACAATTTAAAGGAGAAAACTAACGGCCTAATTGATGTACAAAAAATGAACTAAAAACACATATCATGTAACACAGCAACAAACGACAGCCACTGAATTACAGGCTCCTGACTTGGGACAGGCATATACATGAAGTTGTATCAATTGCAATTACACCACATCTTCTAATTTTTATAAACATCTAAAAAAACATCACACCATAAAACAGTATAGAAATGGGCTTAAGTCATATAAGTGTTACAGTTTCAGCTTCTATATACATAGAGTAGAAACACTCTAACAGTGGTCATGAAAGTGTCTTATTTTCTTGCTTCAGACTTTAAACTCTGATTGAAGGTTGTAAAATTCAATATACATCATATCTCATTGGGATGCATGACCTTTGAGCAATGGGTTTGCAAGTGGCTACTGTGAATGTAGAAGGTGATAACATAAAAACATTGGTTTAAATTTGTGTGACAAGGTAAACGTTGCTAGAAATAATCATTTTTCATTGTTTCTTCACCATGTTTCATCGCGTTACAATACAAATTTCTCACTTCTTGCTAATAGATCTGGTGATGTGAAGTTGATTTCTCTTTTTTCTTCTCATTCTATCATTTTCCTTTTTTTACTCTTTTGTGATGGTAAGCCATCATGCATGTTATTGTATATATAAAACAAAAGTTGTGTTAATTTTGCTCAATACCTCAGTGTAACATGTAGGTACATTATGAAGATATGCGGTTGTAAATGACACATTCTATGTAGAATGATTTTATAATTTTCAATAAGAAAAATATATGTCAATTGTCATTATTAAAAATTCAGCTTCGTTTCGGTGTCACTTCTTTTTCTTTTGGCAGTAAGTTTGTCACTAATAAAATTATTGAAATATATGATAAAGAAGAGTTGTTCTGCGAGTTCACTTTTGAAATTATTTATTAAAAGGTATGATTTAAAACTAAAAGATGTATTTTTTTTGTTAATTGTTTGCGTTTAATTTTTTTTATGTCATACAATGCTTATTTCTTATTCCTTGAAAGTTGTTTTGTATTTTTTTTTATAAAAAGGTAATTAAAAGGGTCTATATTCTTCATATTTGAGTGACTCATTTTCTTTAAATTTGAGTGCCCCATTATTTTCTATTTTTTACTTTTTTGCCATATTTTTCTTTATTCTTAATTTGTTTGCTATTTTTTCTGCACATTTTGTTGATTCTTTAAAACCCCACGCAGACCCTCATCTACGAGTGGACTTTGTATCTAAGTTTCAAAAACACATTTAATGAAATAAGAAGAACGATTTTAAGTTAAATTTCCTGAAGATTATACACATGAAAGTGAGATTACTAGTTTTTAAAGAAGCCCGTATGTCGGGGGATAACAAAACATTCAAATTCGATTTATTATGGATCTTTGTACAGATATAAGTCTGTCTGATTGATATGCGGTAAGTTTCCCAAAAGAACTCACTATAGGAATAATCTAACTTCAGAATCTGTTGAAAAAGAAACGGAAATACCGCAACGTTTCCGATGTTGGTTCTATTGTTAAGACATTATGTTGTGACGTCATTTGCAATGTAAACAAAGAAACGCTATTGTCAGGTAACGTTTTTTATCATATCAAAATCTGAATTAAAAGAATGTATATTTAAATGGTTAAAAAGACTGAAAACTCTGCTCTTTTAATGTAAACGAAAAGACGTGTTGCTATGAAGCATCGAGTTGTTAAGGAACAGATCTGTTCCAAAACCAACGTGTCACAATGATCCTTAATCATAGCGATCACCATTATATGACAACTTTGAATCTGCATGTCTTTTTGTTAAAAGTATAACGAAAAAACAACAACATTAAAGCAAAGTCAACCATGAATTATAAAAAGGACATTATAAGAATACAAATGTTATTGTTATTTAAGAAATAATTCTATCATGCCATGCTCTATGCTCATTTTAACATGGGTAGGCATTATATTTGTCAATATCTTAATATCGAGCGTAAGCGAGGTATTAAATTTTGACAAATATAATACCTACCCATGTTAAAATGAGCATAGAGCATGGCATGATAGAATTATTTCGATTCTAATAGGAATATTTTGAACTTTTGTACTTCGAAGCGGACATATAGTAGACGCTCGAAATGTCGCCATTTTGATTTGATGAACCAAAAACGTTATAGAAAATCAACAGTTTATCAATTTAAAAAAGAAAAGAAACATTTAAACTTACTTTTAGAATGTTTTTATTTAATTTCCTAGCGAGCAACACCAACAAAAATGTCCATTTTGATCTCTGGCGTTGTTCAAAATTCATCTGACGTTGCAATTTCAATTGTGACGTCAATCACGCGCAGCCCATGTTCTATTGGAATTAGAACATGGCTTTGTACCCAAAGCTAAAGAAGAACGTCATATTAGAATGTGTTGTCGTCCATTCTCTTTCCGGTAATCATACATATTAATTTTCGGGAAATCGTATGACATATATTGCAGCGTCCGCCAGGGGAAAATTCAACTTTTTGAAAAAGTTCGAAAAACGTTTACGATTATGATTTTATTAGTATATTGATTTTTATTTGATTTTAGTAGTTTTATTGATTTGCTTACTGATGTAAGGTACGTCCCATAACATTTTACTCAAATCCCGAGCCAAAACGATACCGGAAAAGATTTCTGCGCAGATGCGGGAAAATAAAAAGTCTGAAAAAAAGTTAAAAAAGTTAACGATTTTGAGTTCATTAGTACAATGAAAATTTCGGAAATTTTCCCGTTTTTTTTTTTTTTTTTTTTTGATTTTCTACTGTAATAGGGGACTTCGTCCCTTAATATAAATTACAGATCCATAACTTACATTGTAATTCAGACGACATAAGAAGACACCATGTGACAATTTTAATTAGCCAATTGTTTTAGTGTTACAGAGTTGCTTTTTATTAGATCTAAAAAAAAAAAAACACACAAAAAATGAACTCGATGTATTTATATCAAGATTAATGCAAGTAAAATAATTTTAACCCGTTTTCAATATCACCGTTACATTTAATATGAGGCAGGTGTTACCTGTGAAAGGGAAGAAGTCAGAAAACCGTTAGAATCCCGTTAAGGTGGTATGGGAGTATGAATTAAAATTTATAGAATTTTTCATACCATAAGCGGATCCGGGGAGGAGGGGGCGCCCCCCCTTTTGTGGGAAAAATTTGGTTTATCATATAGGGAATCACTGAAGCATGACTGGAGCGGGCCCCCTTAATAGGTCAAATATGATCGGTTACCGAGCATTTTCTGAAGCTACAGGTTGTGACAAAATGACCCATTTTGTATGGATTATACAGGGAAAAAACATCATTAATTATGCGATTAGAAGCTACATGTAAACTGAATGATATAATTGTAAAATAAATACGAGAAGACAACTTTTGGAAAATGCTTTGAGAATATTATAAGAAAAGATAGGGTCACTGTACAATTTTTCGGGCTAAAATATAAAATAGCAAAATTTAATTTAAATTCCTTCAGAAAATTTCAGAGTTACCTCACCTTCAATTCATATGATTTAGATTTAAAAAATGGATACCTTTCACAGGCACTTGTCTCAGAAAAAAAATTCCTATATACCTTAATATAACACAAGGTACTTAACTAAATTTTTTGAAAAATGTCACCCAGTCCAGAATTTCCGTTATTTTTCGATTTCTCGGTTGTCAAACCTACTTAAACTTATTATGCCGTAAATCTAAATTGATTTATCTACACAATGGTATATGACACGACTACCATTGTGGTCGGGATCATTCGTAGCAGGCCTCAGAAGTCGGTCAACGTGATTTTTTTTGCATACCGTTCAAGACTTGGCAACACAGAGTCCGCAGGTAATGATATACCGGTTTCTCATTGGTCAATCGTCTGGCTAAAAATAAATGTGGGAAATTTTGGTCAATTTATAACTCAACATTAGTGTCTACATGTCTAACGTTGTGCACACGTGTGTTTCATAACAAAATGAATGTCAAACAGCTTATATCATTGAATGAGGTAAAACATGGCCATAACCTCTTGCTTTTTAAAATAATTTTATAATAAATCAATCACTGCGGACTCGGTGTTGCCAAGTCTTGAGCGGTATGCAAAAAAAATCACGTTGACCGACTTCTGAGGCCTGCTACGAATGATCCCGACCACAATGGTAGTCGTGTCATATACCATTGTGTAGATAAATCAATTTAGATTTACGGCATAATAAGTTTAAGTCGGTTTGACAACCGAGAAATCGAAAATAACGGAAATTCTGGACTGGGTGACATTTTTCAAAAATTTAGTTAAGTACCTTGTGTTATATTAAGGTATATAGGAATTTTTTTCTGAGACAAGTGCCTGTGATACCTTTTCATATATTGCGTATGTGAAAATGTAACCTTTTCCCATATTGTTTGGGTTTCATGTGGTGTGTAATGTAGGAGTGGAATACCAAAATGTCAAAATGAAAACTTGGTTGATTAAAACACAGCAGGAACACCAAGAACGGTGACAGACGAAGAAGTTATGGGAACTTTATTGACCTTATCATATTTTTCTGATATTTTCCTGACCATTACACATATTTTCAAGCTTGAAAAGGTGACCAATTCCAGCGGCACATCATATCACCTTGTATACAGGAAGTGCCACTAGTAATCTCAATTTATATGGAAAATGTGGAAGGTGATATACGATACTACTAAATATGGATGCCTTGGAGACATGTCAGACACAGCAATACAATAGACAATAACACTATTGAAGCTAGTAAAAACTTGAACAGTTCTATGCTTTCGAATGGCAACTATTCAATGTCTCAAATAGCTTATAACAATTTTCTTCTTAAAACGTACAGAAAAAAAGTAAAATTAACTGACGACTGCTAAAAAAAAAAACAACACACAAACAAACAAGGCAGTGTCTGCGCGTACCCGCATGCGGGTACGAATAGTCAAATTGCCATTCATAGGCTACGCGTACCCACATCCGGTTTTATAATAAAATGCCATCGGATCGGGAATGAAACGTGAAATATATACGGAAATTATTGATAATATGGGGATTTCGTGTAGAACGAGTGAAGAGTATGAAAAATAATATTTTCAAATTGTATTTATTAGATAATGATACATAATAAACATTGCAAATTAAATGCACACTGATAGAAAATGAAACTGTACAGTCCGTGTAAAAGAAAAACATGATAAAAAATAATACTATAATAAAATGTAAATGCAAATTTAAAGAATAAAATTTTACTGATTTTGAAAAATACCCATATGAGATTTAAAATAATCTTTTAGTAAAATGTAAAACAGAAACTGAAATTTTAAAATATCTTAAACGACTAAAATTAAAGCTTGGATGTCTATATAAAAATTAAAGAAGCAAGTAATAATGTCAAATTAAATCAATTATAAAAGATTCATGTAACTAATTCAGATTTGGAACAAATTTTACATAACCGTTCGTCGGCTGAAATTTTCAATTTCTCACATGTAATTTCACGTTTAAATGTTTTCAATACGTGGAAAAGACAGATTTGAATGACAGCACTTGGAAGCTCTAGACACAATGTGTCTCTTTCGTGATAACTTTGAAATATCTTCCCCACATGTATATCACTCTCTTCCATTTTAAGAATATTTATTAACTGAGAAAAACTGTTCACTTACCTATATATAAATATTTATAAATTTATTCTGAGTAGTTTTAATCAATTTATTCAATTTATTCACTAATTGCAACAAATTCCGTATATATTTTACGTTTCATTTCCGATCCGATGGCATTTTATTATAAAACCGGATGTGGGTACGCGTAGCTTATGAATGGCAATTTGACTATTCGTACCCGCATGCGGGTACGTGCAGACACTGCCAACAAACAAACATGTCGAGGCCTTTAGTTTTCTCGTTTGAATTGTTTTACATTTGCAATTTCAAGGCCTTTTATAGCCAACTATACTGTATGGGTTTTTCTCTTTTTAGAAGGCTATACGGTTGTCTATAATTGTTTATATCCACTTCATTTGATCTTTGGTTGATAAAAATTTAAAAGAAGGTGTCGTATGATTGCCAATTCAACAACTCTCCATAAGAAATCAAATGACACAGAAATTAACAGCTATATGTCATTGTACGGCCTTCAACAATGAGCAAAGTCCATACTGCATAGTCAGCTATAAAAGGCCCCAAAATTACAAATGTAAAACAATTTAAAGGAGAAAACTAACGGCCTAATTGATGTACAAAAAATGAACGAAAAACACATATCATGTAACACAGCAACAAACGACAGCCACTGAATTACAGGCTCCTGACTTGGGACAGGCATATACATAAATGTGTCTCAATTGCAATTATACCACATCTTCTAATTTTTATAAACATCTGAAAAACATCACACCATAAAACAGTATAGAAATGGGCTTAAGTCATATAAGTGTTACAGTTTCAGCTTCTATATACATAGAGTAGAAACACTCTAACAGTGGTCATGAAAGTGTCTTATTATCTTGCTTCAGACTTTAAACTCTGATTGAAGGTTGTAAAATTCAATATACATCATATCTCATTGGGATGCATGACCTTTGAGCAATGGGTTTGCAAGTGGCTACTGTGAATGTAGAAGGTGATAACATAAAAACATTGGTTTAAATTTGTGTGACAATGTAAAGGTTGCTAGAAATAATTATTTTTCATTGTTTCTTCACCATGTTTACTGCATCGCGTTACAATACAAATTTCTCACTTCTTGCTAATAGATCTGGTGATGTGAAGTTGATTTCTCTTTTTTCTTCTCATTGTATCAATTTTTTTTACTCTTTTGTGATGGTCAGCCATCATGCATGTTATTGTATATATAAAACAAAAGTTGTGTCAATTTTGCTCAATACCTCAGTGTAACATGTAGGTACATTATGAAGATATGCGGTTGTAAATGACACATTCTATGTAGAATGATTTTATAATTTTGAATAAGAAAAATATATGTCAATTGTCATTATTAAAAATTCAGCTTCGTTTCGGTGTCACTTCTTTTTCTTTTGGCAGTAAGTTTGTCACTAATAAAATTATTGAAATATATGATAAAGAAGAGTTGTTCTGCGAGTTCATTTTCAAATTCTTTATTAAAAGGTATGATTTAAAACTAAAAGATGTATTTTTGTTAATTGTCTGCGTTTAAATTTTTTATGTCTTACAATGCTTATTTCTTATTCCTTGAAAGTTGTTTTGTATTTTTTTAATAAAAGGTAATTAAAAGGGTCTATATTCTTCATATTTGAGTGACTCATTTTCTTTAAATTTGAGTGCCCCATTATTTTCTATTTTTTTTTTGCCATATTTTCTTTATTCATAATTTGTTTGCTATTTTTTCTGCACATTTTGTCGATTCTTTAAAACCCCACGCAGACCCTCATCTACGAGTGGACTTTGTATCTAAGTTTTAAAAACACATTTAATGAAATAAGAAGAACGATTTTAAGTTAAATTTCCTGAAGATTATACACATGAAAGTGAGATTACTAGTTTTAAAGAAGCCCGTATGTCGGGGGATAACAAAACATTCAAATTCGATTTATTATGGATCTTTGTACAGATACAAGTCTGTCTGATTGATATGCGGTAAGTTTCCCAAAAGAACTCACTACAGGAATAATCTAACTTCAGAATCTGTTGAAAAAGAAACGGAAATACCGCAACGTTTCCGATGTTGGTTCTATTGTTAAGACATTATGTTGTGACGTCATTTGCAATGTAAACAAAGAAACGCTATTGTCAGGTAACGTTTTTTTTAAATCAAAATCTGAATTAAAAGAATGTATATTTAAATGGTTAAAAGACTGAAAACTCTGCTATTTTAATGTAAACGAAAAGACGTGTTGCTATGAAGCATCGAGTTGTTAAGGAACAGATCTGTTCCAAAACCAACGTGTCACAATGATCCTTAATCATAGCGATCACCATTATTTGACTTCATACAACTTTGAATCTGCATGTCTTTTGTTAAAAGTATAACGAAAAACAACAACATTAAAGCAAAGTCAACCATGAATTATAAAAGGACATTATAAGAATACAAATGTTATTGTTATTGTGTTGTCGTCCATACTCTTTCCGGTAATCATACATATTAATTTTCGGAAATCGTATGACATATATTGCAGCGTCCGCCAGGGAAAATGCAACTGTTTGAAAAGTTCGAAACACGTTTACGATTATGATTTTATTAGTATATTGATTTTTATTTGATTTTTAGTAGTTTTATTGATTTGCTTACTGATGTAAGGTACGTCCCATAACATTTTACTCAAATCCCGAGCCAAAACGATACCGGAAAAGATTTCTGCGCAGATGCGGGAAAATAAAAAGTCTGAAAAAAAGTTAAAAAAGTTAACGATTTTGAGTTCATTAGTACAATGAAAATTTCGGAAATTTTCCGTTTTTTTTTTTTTTTTTTTTTTTGATTTTCTACTGTAATAGGGACTTCGTCCCTTAATATAAATTACAGATCCATAACTTACATTGTAATTCAGACGACATAAGAAGACACCATGTGACAATTTTAATTAGCCAATTGTTTTAGTGTTACAGAGTTGCTTTTTTTATTAGATCTAAAAAAAAAAAAACACACAAAAAATGAACTCGATGTATTTATATCAAGATTAATGCAAGTAAAATAATTTTAACCCGTTTTCAATATCACCGTTACATTTAATATGAGGCAGGTGTTACCTGTGAAAGGGAAGAAGTCAGAAAACCGTTAGAATCCCGTTAAGGTGGTATGGGAGTATGAATTAAAAATTTATAGAATTTTTTCATACCATAAGCGGATCCGGGGAGGAGGAGGGGGGGGGGCGCCCCCCCCTTTTGTGGGAAAAATTTGGTTTATCATATAGGGAATCACTGAAGCATGACTGGAGCGGGCCCCCTTAATAGGTCAAATATGATCGGTTACCGAGCATTTTCTGAAGCTACAGGTTGTGACAAAATGACCCATTTTGTATGGATTATACAGGGAAAAAACATCATTAATTATGCGATTAGAAGCTACATGTAAACTGAATGATAGAATTGTAAAATAAATACGAGAAGACAACTTTTGGAAAATGCTTTGAGAATATTATAAGAAAAGATAGGGTCACTGTACAATTTTTCGGGCTAAAATATAAAATAGCAAAATTTAATTTAAATTCCTTCAGAAAATTTCAGAGTTACCTCACCTTCAATTCATATGATTTAGATTTAAAAAATGGATACCTTTCACAGGCACTTGTCTCAGAAAAAAAATTCCTATATACCTTAATATAACACAAGGTACTTAACTAAATTTTTTGAAAAATGTCACCCAGTCCAGAATTTCCGTTATTTTTCGATTTCTCGGTTGTCAAACCTACTTAAACTTATTATGCCGTAAATCTAAATTGATTTATCTACACAATGGTATATGACACGACTACCATTGTGGTCGGGATCATTCGTAGCAGGCCTCAGAAGTCGGTCAACGTGATTTTTTGCATACCGTTCAAGACTTGGCAACACAGAGTCCGCAGGTAATGATATACCGGTTTCTCATTGGTCAATCGTCTGGCTAAAAATAAATGTGGGAAATTTTGGTCAATTTATAACTCAACATTAGTGTCTACATGTCTAACGTTGTGCACACGTGTGTTTCATAACAAAATGAATGTCAAACAGCTTATATCATTGAATGAGGTAAAACATGGCCATAACCTTTTGCTTTTTTTTAAATAATTTTTATAATAAATCAATCACTGCGGACTCGGTGTTGCCAAGTCTTGAGCGGTATGCAAAAAAAAATCACGTTGACCGACTTCTGAGGCCTGCTACGAATGATCCCGACCACAATGGTAGTCGTGTCATATACCATTGTGTAGATAAATCAATTTAGATTTACGGCATAATAAGTTTAAGTCGGTTTGACAACCGAGAAATCGAAAAATAACGGAAATTCTGGACTGGGTGACATTTTTCAAAAAATTTAGTTAAGTACCTTGTGTTATATTAAGGTATATAGGAATTTTTTTTTCTGAGACAAGTGCCTGTGATACCTTTTCATATATTGCGTATGTGAAAATGTAACCTTTTCCCATATTGTTTGGGTTTCATGTGGTGTGTAATGTAGGAGTGGAATACCAAAATGTCAAAAATGAAAACTTGGTTGATTAAAACACAGCAGGGAACACCAAGAACGGTGACAGACGAAGAAGTTATGGGAACTTTATTGACCTTATCATATTTTTCTGATATTTTCCTGACCATTACACATATTTTCAAGCTTGAAAAGGTGACCAATTCCAGCGGCACATCATATCACCTTGTATACAGGAAGTGCCACTAGTAATCTCAATTTATATGGAAAATGTGGAAGGTGATATACGATACTACTAAATATGGATGCCTTGGAGACATGTCAGACACAGCAATACAATAGACAATAACACTATTGAAGCTAGTAAAAACTTGAACAGTTCTATGCTTTCGAATGGCAACTATTCAATGTCTCAAATAGCTTATAACAATTTTCTTCTTAAAACGTACAGAAAAAAAGTAAAATTAACTGACGACTGCTAAAAAAAAAAACAACACACAAACAAACAAGGCAGTGTCTGCGCGTACCCGCATGCGGGTACGAATAGTCAAATTGCCATTCATAGGCTACGCGTACCCACATCCGGTTTTATAATAAAATGCCATCGGATCGGGAATGAAACGTGAAATATATACGGAAATTATTGATAATATGGGGATTTCGTGTAGAACGAGTGAAGAGTATGAAAAATAATATTTTCAAATTGTATTTATTAGATAATGATACATAATAAACATTGCAAATTAAATGCACACTGATAGAAAATGAAACTGTACAGTCCGTGTAAAAGAAAAACATGATAAAAATAATACTATAATAAAATGTAAATGCAAATTTAAAGAATAAAATTTTACTGATTTTGAAAAATACCCATATGAGATTTAAAATAATCTTTTAGTAAAATGTAAAACAGAAACTGAAATTTTAAAATATCTTAAACGACTAAAATTAAAGCTTGGATGTCTATATAAAAATTAAAGAAGCAAGTAATAATGTCAAATTAAATCAATTATAAAAGATTCATGTAACTAATTCAGATTTGGAACAAATTTTACATAACCGTTCGTCGGCTGAAATTTTCAATTTCTCACATGTAATTTCACGTTTAAATGTTTTCAATACGTGGAAAAGACAGATTTGAATGACAGCACTTGGAAGCTCTAGACACAATGTGTCTCTTTCGTGATAACTTTGAAATATCTTCCCACATGTATATCACTCTCTTCCATTTTAAGAATATTTATTAACTGAGAAAACTGTTCACTTACCTATATATAAATATTTATAAATTTATTCTGAGTAGTTTTAATCAATTTATTCAATTTATTCACTAATTGCAACAAATTCCGTATATATTTTACGTTTCATTTCCGATCCGATGGCATTTTATTATAAAACCGGATGTGGGTACGCGTAGCTTATGAATTGGCAATTTGACTATTCGTACCCGCATGCGGGTACGTGCAGACACTGCCAACAAACAAACATGTCGAGGCCTTTAGTTTTCTCGTTTGAATTGTTTTACATTTGCAATTTCAAGGCCTTTTATAGCCAACTATACTGTATGGGTTTTCTCTTTTAGAAGGCTATACGGTTGTCTATAATTGTTTATATCCACTTCATTTGATCTTTGGTTGATAAAATTTAAAAGAAGGTGTCGTATGATTGCCAATTCAACAACTCTCCATAAGAAATCAAATGACACAGAAATTAACAGCTATATGTCATTGTACGGCCTTCAACAATGAGCAAAGTCCATACTGCATAGTCAGCTATAAAAGGCCCCAAAATTACAAATGTAAAACAATTTAAAGGAGAAAACTAACGGCCTAATTGATGTACAAAAAATGAACGAAAAACACATATCATGTAACACAGCAACAAACGACAGCCACTGAATTACAGGCTCCTGACTTGGGACAGGCATATACATAAATGTGTCTCAATTGCAATTATACCACATCTTCTAATTTTTATAAACATCTGAAAAACATCACACCATAAAACAGTATAGAAATGGGCTTAAGTCATATAAGCGTTACAGTTTCAGCTTCTATATACATAGAGTAGAAACACTCTAACAGTGGTCATGAAAGTGTCTTATTATCTTGCTTCAGACTTTAAACTCTGATTGAAGGTTGTAAAATTCAATATACATCATATCTCATTGGGATGCATGACCTTTGAGCAATGGGTTTGCAAGTGGCTACTGTGAATGTAGAAGGTGATAACATAAAAACATTGGTTTAAATTTGTGTGACAATGTAAAGGTTGCTAGAAATAATTATTTTTTTTATTGTTTCTTCACCATGTTTACTGCATCGCTTTACAATACAAATTTCTCACTTCTTGCTAATAGATCTGGTGATGTGAAGTTGATTTCTCTTTTTTCTTCTCATTGTATCAATTTTTTTTACTCTTTTGTGATGGTCAGCCATCATGCATGTTATTGTATATATAAAACAAAGGTTGTGTCAATTTTGCTCAATACCTCAGTGTAACATGTAGGTACATTATGAAGATATGCGGTTGTAAATGACACATTCTATGTAGAATGATTTTATAATTTTGAATAAGAAAATATATGTCAATTGTCATTATTAAAATTCAGCTTCGTTTCGGTGTCACTTCTTTTCTTTTGGCAGTAAGTTTGTCACTAATAAAATTATTGAAATATATGATAAAGAAGAGTTGTTCTGCGAGTTCATTTTCAAATTCTTTATTAAAAGGTATGATTTAAAACTAAAAGATGTATTTTTGTTAATTGTCTGCGTTTAAATTTTTTATGTCTTACAATGCTTATTTCTTATTCCTTGAAAGTTGTTTTGTATTTTTTTTATAAAAAGGTAATTAAAAGGGTCTATATTCTTCATATTTGAGTGACTCATTTTCTTTAAATTTGAGTGCCCCATTATTTTCTATTTTTACTTTTTTGCCATATTTTTCTTTATTCATAATTTGTTTGCTATTTTTTCTGCACATTTTGTCGATTCTTTAAAACCCCACGCAGACCCTCATCTACGAGTGGACTTTGTATCTAAGTTTTAAAAACACATTTAATGAAATAAGAAGAACGATTTTAAGTTAAATTTCCTGAAGATTATACACATGAAAGTGAGATTACTAGTTTTTAAAGAAGCCCGTATGTCGGGGGATAACAAAAACATTCAAATTCGATTTATTATGGATCTTTGTACAGATACAAGTCTGTCTGATTGATATGCGGTAAGTTTCCCAAAAGAACTCACTACAGGAATAATCTAACTTCAGAATCTGTTGAAAAAGAAACGGAAATACCGCAACGTTTCCGATGTTGGTTCTATTGTTAAGACATTATGTTGTGACGTCATTTGCAATGTAAACAAAGAAACGCTATTGTCAGGTAACGTTTTTTTTAAATCAAAATCTGAATTAAAAGAATGTATATTTAAATGGTTAAAAAGACTGAAAACTCTGCTATTTTAATGTAAACGAAAAGACGTGTTGCTATGAAGCATCGAGTTGTTAAGGAACAGATCTGTTCCAAAACCAACGTGTCACAATGATCCTTAATCATAGCGATCACCATTATTTGACTTCATACAACTTTGAATCTGCATGTCTTTTTGTTAAAAGTATAACGAAAAAACAACAACATTAAAGCAAAGTCAACCATGAATTATAAAAAGGACATTATAAGAATACAAATGTTATTGTTATTGTGTTGTCGTCCATACTCTTTCCGGTAATCATACATATTAATTTTCGGGAAATCGTATGACATATATTGCAGCGTCCGCCAGGGGAAAATGCAACTGTTTGAAAAAGTTCGAAACACGTTTACGATTATGATTTTATTAGTATATTGATTTTTTATTTTAATTTTTAGTAGTTTTATTGATTTGCTTACTGATGTAAGGTACGTCCCCATAACATTTTACTCAAATCCCGAGCCAAAACGATACCGGAAAAGATTTCTGCGCAGATGCGGGAAAATGAAAAAAGTCTGAAAAAAAAAAAGTTAAAAAAAGTTAACGATTTTGAGTTCATTAGTACAATGAAAATTTCGGAAATTTTCCTGATTTTTTTTTTTTTTTTTTTTATTGATTTTTCTACTGTTATAGGGGACTTCGTCCCCTTATTAACAACACCTTGTACAAATATTATTTTCGAAAATAAAAACAGTTAAATAGAACAAACAAAACTATCCGTCACAATGATATATGAGGGTCTGGACTAGGGGAAAAAAAAGGGGGGGTTACATTTCTGTATTCTGTAATTCTTTTGGCCATTTTTCTCTATTCAGTAAGAAATATGCTTATTCTGTAAATTCTTGTGTTCAGATCGTGCATATGAAAATTTCCTGTTGTATCATGATTTTGACATGATAGATCTTTTTGTCTGTATCAACGACAAATGTATGACGACACTACCCCGTGACCCCTCACCCCTGAATCTGTCACTGTACTGCATAAATGATACCATTTATCAATTTTGACTAATATCTGATTAAAACAAAACACGGGGAAAAACTATTTTAATTTCTTTGTAATAATTTGGATATCTGGGATAATAAGCAGTAGATAAGATGAAATTAGGTATATTTGATCATACATGTATTTGGTTTGTAATATGAGGTACGAGTACTGCAATCTAATTAAAGTACCGGTAGTAAATCGTAAAAAGTAGATTTAAGAGAAATCTCAAATCTGATAGAATAAAAATTCGATCACCTGAACTAGATATTATCCTTGATAGCCAAACTGTCCAACAAAATATAAAAATATTGCCTATCAATCAATTGTTTTGGAGATTATTAAAATATATTTAACATTTATTGGTAGTGAAAAAAAATAATGTCATAACCCCCCCACCCCCCAAAAAAAAATCAAAGACAATGCTATCCGTCCTCAAGTATCAGTCTTCCAGCCCTTACCAATAAATTGTTGTTTTAAATTGAAACCGGAGACGTAGGAATCATGCCGGCTAAAGAGACGTTTTGATTCTGCAATTCCATTCAATTCCCTCCAATTGTTCATTTATAAATTTTGAAATTATAAAGAAACTAAGGTTTCAACTCCATCGGGCAAAGTTGACCTTCGACTGATTTGGCTATTTTTTATGTCCTTTTGATCATTTAGCTCTTCTACTGTTTCTGTTCTTTTGCATCCTAGGCGTTCAAATATTCGGCTCTGAGCGTAAATGATGAAGATAAATCCAGAATAGCGCTTCGGACGCATGAAATTTCTAACTTGTTTTCTTTTTTTTTCCCCACTATTGCAGAGCTTTTTGTTCTCAATGGGTATCTTGGTCTGACCTCTGTCACGAACTGTTTTATTAGTGTTGTAATGTGTAATCATTGCTGACACAATGCAAGGATGCATGGGTGTAAGGTTAATTTTGTCTGCAATGGTGGACGTAATGATACGTCAAGATTTGTTAACTCGTGCAAGATCGTGATTTTGGAGGAAAATACCGATGCTTACGAATGTATAGAATTTGCATCGCTAACATCAATGAACCAGTTCCGATTACGACCAGTTGAACATTTCATTAATTTTGTATTTTGTTTTTATATTTTATATTTTGCTGTTTGTCTTCTCTCTCTGGTCATGGTTTTCAGTGTTTATAAAGTGCGAATCCAGTAAGTTCATTTTTACTGTCGTATGCGAGTATGTCAATTGTAGAATAAAGGATGATGGGAAAAACTGCGTTTGTTTACTTTTTGAAAATAGAAAATAATTGAATTGAATGTATGTTTTAACACAATTTCATTAGAATATCACTTTTTAATGTATAATAACAGGATTAAATTCCAAAAAAGGTGTAATTAAAGCAGTTGAATCCATAATATTGATTACTGAGTGCGATTCATTTTAACTATAAATGCGATCGATCATTTCTGATGTGGAATTTTTGGAGGTGCGATGAATATTCATTGTTGTTTTATATGATAATTCGACATGCAACAACTGAAAACTGTCTTTTAATGACTTTATGTGTACTGAAACATCGAAAACATAATTAGCTGTTTCTATTGAAATACCTATCTTTCATTTTTTGTTAGCAAGCATTTGCAACTACTAAAACTATTTGACATTTCTTACATTTCATATTGAAGATTAAAACAACCGGAATTTTGTATTGGTTTGACGTGATCTTACTGGAGCTAGAGATGCTCACTTATCGGGAGCGCCTGATTGCAATCCAGTTTCTTAGAAATCCAGTATTTTGATCTTGAGGTCAAAGGTCAAGATCACACGAAGGTCAGGGTGATATGCGTCACATCGCCTTAAGGTGATAAACGTTCATATCACGCATATTCAAATATTTTTGGTGAGTTTGCTATTAGTGTGTCATGGATCCGAAAATATACTGGAGAAGAACATCTATGAATATAACGTATTTTTATGGCGAATTTTCCTTGAAAAGTTTTAGTACTCGCTTAAAAAAGCTTTTAAAATTTGTCACGCCGTACCATACATATTTCTACCATATTGATAGGCTTTTGCACAACGAACAGTACATGCATGTACAACGAACGGTACTAAAGAAAGCAAACAAACTACAAAGAGAACTAAAAAGTCAATTGTTCATGAACAACTGAAAGGTCTTTCCTTTTTTCTTTTATTAATAGCCTTCTTAGTTCAAAAATATATGGTTGCTAAGGACAAAAATCATTCCTAAGTATAAAAATGTCATATGTACTATTCATAGTCTTTAAAGTTAAAAAAATAAGTGATTGCTAAGGACTTATATGTCGTTGCTAAGGACAAAAATGTCATTTCCAGTATTAAAAATTTTATATTTATAGTATTCATAGCCTTCTAAATTCAAAAGTATATGGTTGCTAAGGTGTTTTATGTCGTTGCTAGGAACTTTGACCTCTGACCTTGACCTAACTTTGTATATCTTATTATGCTGAACATTTTGCAATTCAAAGTTTCTTTCTATCTCTAACCTCTTTTGAGTTATAAGCAAAACAAAAAATCATCATTTCGGACCCCGAAACACAGTTTTGGTCCCCTGGATCCATAATAGTTGGTCTAATAATTTTGAACCCACATAACAAATGTAGATCTCAACAAGACACACATTTTCTTCGTTACATTTTATCAGCCATCTTTAACGGTTTTTGAGTAAATCCGATAACAAGCTAAGATCAAAATCTAGGTCATGACCTTGACCTTTGACCTTAGGTCAATTTCTTGGTCACGTAAATTGATGATCATTGGTGAAGATCTTAGGTGGTTACAACTTACGGTTTCTGAGTTTAAGTGGCCAACCGACATCGGTTAATTTTCGAAGGGGCAAAACCCTACCAATGAGTTGTTGAATCTTTTCAATCCATATGTAAATAAGAACCAGGGTCTGTTCTTAAACAAATTCCACCTTTTTGTTTTTTTGTTACGGAGTTAGAATGATAACAAGGTTTTCGGTGTTAGGGGAGATAACCCCTATAAAGGAAATGTTACGGAGTCGTGCCCTAACCACAAGATAGCTTTTGGTCAACCAATACTAGATACCTAATCTCATTTTAACATGTCGCGTACTTTTTTTGAGAAATGTCGTTAAAGTTTGTAATGTAAAATACATGTTCCAATAGACGTAGAATGTATTGAAAAGTTCTTAAACACACAAAAAACTGTTAAAATATGATAAAAATCAACAAATTCGCTTTTTAGGAGATGACCTTGACTTTTGTGAAGGTCATCAGTCCACAATGTCATTGTAAAAGACCCCATGGGTCTAGGACCTTTGGTTCAAGAGATAAAGCTAATTTTGCCTTTTCAGAAACCGTTAACGGGGGTTATGCCCCTTAAGAATATGTCAAATCTCTTCGGTCAAATGTAAAAAAGTTGCGCCTCAGTCACCTAAACATTTTTCACTATTTACTATTTCTGTAAGATTAACCGTTTTTGAGATATCCAATAAAAAGTTGTATGGTCAAAGGTCAAGGTCAACCTTAAAAACACACTTTAAACCCTTCAAATAAGGTCAAAAACACATAATTCGCTATCTGAGACATGACCTTGACCTTTGAACTTGTGACCTTTGTCAAGGTCATTAGTCCCCAATGTCATTGCTGAAGACCCCATGGGTCTAGGACCTTTGGTTATATAGTAAAAGCTGATTTTGACTTTTCAGAAATTTAAAACAGGGGTTATGCCCCTTACAGAAAGGTCAAATCTCTTCGGTCAAACTGTAACAAAGTTGCGCATTAATGACCCAAACATTTTCCACTATTCAACACTTCTGTAAGTATTAAGGTTTCTGAGATTATCCCATAACAAGGTGTTAGGTCAAAGATCAAGGTCAACATACCAATTTGACCTTGAGAAATTTTTCAAAGTCACATGAAATGATGATGATTGGTGAAGATCCTAGGTGTCTACGACTTACGGTTTCTGAGTTTTGGAGGCCAACCGACACCGGTTAATTTTCATAGGGGCATAACCCTACCAATGAGTCGTTGAATCTTTTCGATCCAAATGTAACGAAGAACCAGGGTCTGGTCCTGAACAAATTTCACCCTTCGGTTTTTTTGTACCTATACGGTTACGGTGTTTGAATGATAACAAGGTTTTTAGGTTTTGGAGGGATAACTCCGGACCGACAAAATTTTACGACTCACAGGGTGAGTTCCGGATAGGTTTTCATGACACCGATACAAAGTTTGAACCTGAAAGCGACATGGCTTACGGTTACGGAGGGAAATTTTGTCAAAGTTTGGCGGAACAAAAAGAATAATAATAATAATAATAATGATAATAATAATAATAATCAGAAGAAATACAGTAAGGTCTTTCCTTATAGAAAAAGGAAAGACCTTAATAATAATAATCAGAAGAAATACAGTAAGGTCTTTCCTTATAGAAAAGGAAAGACCTTAATAATAATAATCAGAAGAAATACAGTAAGGTCTTTCCTTATAGAAAAGGAAAGACCTTAATGAATCGTACAGTACCAAAATTCTGAGGTCAGTTTTTCAAGTAAATGTTTGCAAATAAAATAAAACAACGGGTTTCTTATTCGCAGTATGTATTTCAAACAACAACAAATCACAAAATACACGGTCGCATTTAGTATAAGAGCCAAGTTTGAGTTACACAGAGTGTTTGTTTCGCGATGTTTACAAGTAATTCACAGACCTATCTATTTAAAATAGTCACAGGGTGTTCATGTAATATAAATAATATACAATGCTGTCAGGAGCAGTAAACTTTGTTTTCATAAACATTGAACACTTAACTGAACAGTACGTCGATTAGTCTTTGGTGAAAATATCAGGACGGTCTATCTACCAACATCGCTTCTTTGTTACATCGATTTATAAGAAATTCATACATAAATTAAGGTTGCTCGAACTTTCTTTACTGTATAAGATGTACTCAGACTTTGTAAAACGTCACCAGTATCTGAGCAGACAGTTGATGAACCAGGGGTATGTCAAAGAACGTCTCGTCCTTTTTCTAAAAAAGTTCATCGGAAGGTAGCAAGACCTAGTTAATAAATATTCCGTATCAAATTCAAAAATAACACATGATGCTCTTGAAGTATAGATTCTGGGTACTGACGTTGTTTATCATCTTAATAACGTGTTATAGTATTCTTTAATTGTCTTTTTGAATATTACTTTTACTGTTTAGTCTATTTTTGGTGATATCCATTTGACGTGGCTCGGTACTTATACATCCCGTCATTGTGTTATTGCTATGGTAAATTTTTGTATTCTTGTCTTTCATTTTGTTTGTGTGCTTTGTCTGTATGCCTTTTTGTGTTCTTTGTTACATATTTGTTTGTTATTTTAGTGATTAAGATTATAACACAATGTTGACTGTTGTACCCCTATTTTGACATTTTTACCTATTATGTCTGGTTTTTTTTGTTCACACATCGTTGTCAATATAATGGAATTTTATGCGACTGTCATACACGTGAGAGTTTTAGCTAGCTATAAAACCAGGTTTAATCCACCATTTTCTACATATAAGAAGATGCCTATACCAAGTCAGGAATATGACAGTTGTTATTCATTCGTTTGATGTGTTTGAGCTTTTGATTTTGCCATTTGATTAAGGACCTTCCGTTTTGAATTTTCCTCGGAGTTCGGTATTTTTGTGATTTTACTCTTTATGCATACACAATGGCATGAGAAACATCAATTATCCAATCATCCAAGCGTCAAATGTAAGGCAATTGTTTGTGCGAGATGAAAATGTTACCACTCACTTAATCGACAAATGAAGATCGTTTTGTGAACGCTCTTTCTTATCTAAGATGCATCCATTAGAGCTTTTTTCCTAATGCTTGTACTAGTAGTTTAAAGGTTTGGTTGGCTTGCTTGTTTTATTTGTATAAATGTTTGCTCAATCTTAATTACAATGCTTAAGCAAACATTCATACAAACAAAGCAAGCAAGCCAACCACACCTTTAAACTACAAGCATTAAGAAAATAGCTCTAATGGATGCATATTAGATTTTATTATCAGTTATTAATATTATTATTATTTTATTAGTATGTGATGTAGGTTTAGATCGAAACCGAAAACTTTGCTTTTTCGGTGACGTGGATATTGGCTTAACTGTCCAAGATATATGTATTCAATGATGGCGTGTCATAGAAAAGGATAAATTTTATCCTACATATAGATCTGGATCAAATTATTAGAGAAAATAGAGTTGACTATAAATGCTATTTTACGGAATTTATTGATATATTACCTCAGACTTTTACTCACAAAGTATGCATATACTAGTGTGTGACCCGCCATGGCATTTCCAGGCTTATGGAGGTAGAACGTCATTGTTAGAAAAACGCCGTTAACTATTATAAACATAATAAATATCGAGATTCAATTGTATACGTATTTGTGAAGAAGAGATAAACACTTTACCTTGGCTTCTTTTTCTCTGATACAGAACTATACTAGTCAGCAAAAGAAACGATACAAGGCAATGTATTTTCCATATATAATGAAATTGGACACACTGTACCAAGGTAAATATTTGCCCAATTGGTCTAATATTTACAGAGTGTTATTTTCTTATCAAAACCATTGATTTAAGGCAAATACGCGAATTTATCGTATTTTCAACCCAAAATTCAAAATTCGATATTAGAACTTAAAACTTTAAACTTAAACATGTCTGCTTAAATGCCTTTGCAGATATTTGAATACTTAATTCTCATCTTCGAAATTAAGTACCGACTTTTGTCGTCATTTTCCGCTAAATGAATTTGAGCCCTGTGTTCAATAACACGGTATTTTCTCACTTTCCAATTTGGTCAGATTCTTTTAATCATGTGCATTTGCTTTGCAAATGAATTTTTTTCATTGGATAATTTAAAAGTTTTTCCTATTAATTAAATTTTATGATAAATTGAAGTTCAAACTTGTGTATCGGTTCTTTTGTTGACTAGTATATAATACATTGTATATCATATATAAGTTCTGAAGAAGTTTTACGTTATCGTTTGAAGTGAAAAATATTTGAATCTACATTTTATATTTTAAAAATCAAAATTCTCTGCTCTATAGATTTTCATAAATGGAGTATAAAATATATCCATAATAAATGCACCGTATCAAATGCATATATGAGAACAACTACTTATAAACTGCTACGCGTCGCATACTATGTATAGAGACATGCATCATAAATCTAAGTTAAAAGACAAATTAAAAAAAAAGGAATTCTAAAAGCTTTCTTTGACAAATTTTATACTAGAATTCTAAAATAGAGCTAAGAACTGTTTGTAATGTTGTAAATTTAATTCGTTTGAAATCTTTATTCAAATACGCTGTTGAAGATTACTAAGCGCCAATAAAATACAATAGTTTTGTATTTTATAAAATAGTGTCTTCGATAATGAAAAATTCGTCATCGAACAGTCTCTTTATCATGTCGGTATTCGAAATGACTCGTTTCATTGTTATTACAAAAAATAGGTCATAATAACATGACAGGGCTTTTTTGCATCAGAATGTTCTAGATAAATATACAAAAAGCAAATTTTACACAATGTACCCTCATAAGCCTGGAAGTGGCTAGTCGGATATAGTTAACGGCGTTTTTCTCACAATGATGTTCTATCTCCATAAGCCTGGCGGGTCACATATAATCAATCCTTCTGACTTCATAAATTTTGTTAGAGAGTCGGCTGAATTAAGACGTTATATGATGAAAATTAATGTATTTCCTTCCGTGAAATGCATCGCATGTACAATAGAAATGAATCGCCCCTACAGTGAAAATGAAAGTCTAGTATCATTATTCGATAGTAAACATGAATCGCATAACGAAAACAGCATAGTGGAATTTAATTCAATATCAACAAGCTGAATAACAAAACCTGTTTTAAGTTATACAACATTAATAATTATGTTTAAAGGTACATTTTTCTGCAAATGAAACTTAACTGCTTCTTTTTAATCTCTTGCACGCTCTGTTCGTGAACTATTCTTAATATTTATCTATTTGTGTATCAATTTTACACCTGGATGGCTGTAGGCGCGATGAAAACCCGTCCGCATCTCATACCTATATCAAGAATTTATAAAAACAGTACACATTATCATCATATCTTATTTCTTATTCTATTTAAAAATCCTGAATTTGTCGTCTGTTTATTTATCATTCTACATTAGAAATTCATAACGGATACAGTGAAAATGGTATTTCAGGATTCGCACATTATATACACTGGTTTTGTTTATTTTTATTTGACTTTTTTTTAATTCTTTTTCAACGACAACGCATGCAACTTCTTATTTCTTGTTTGCAAAGTCTTCTCTTGGTCATAAATCTGCATGAAATATTTGCCACTGTACGTTCAGAAAACAACAATCAATTAATCATATCTCCTCTAAAATTGCAGTACTATAATAACTTTAGACATTATCAAATAATTGTTAAAAAATTCGTTTAATCCTTTGATCAGATATAAATACGTCTCGTCACTCTCCTATTTTTTCAAATTTCTGATACAAAGAAAAAAAAGTATTGTTGAATATCAAAGGAAGTAGCCCATCAAAGATACAAGGCTTGCGTTTCGTCTACAAATGAAAAACATACGAACACACCCACTCACCTGATTAGCTCGTCCTCAAAAATATAAAAATTCAAAATATAAAAACAATTATATACAAAATAAGGGATAAGGTCACCACGGATGCCGCACAAATGCCAAGGCAACGAACGAGAAACTGGAAAGGACATACTTGGATTCCAAACCGATACCGCTAAATGCCCAGCTGTATTCCTGGTAGAGGAAAGCCGAAAATCCTACGATAAAGCATCTCGGAAAGAAACTACCGATCCACCAGGGGAACAACAGCTAAAATCATCAGACATCAAATAGACTGGCCTGATAGTTTCCCACATGGAAACTACTAATGGATCCCATCTGACCACATGTCTCAAACAAATCTGAAAATATCTGCAGAAACTTTCCTCAACAAAAAATATAATCCAAAACATAAAATATAACATGTAAGGATAATAATATTTATCCATGAAACCAATTTGGCAAAACAATTTCAGTGATGTTGAAGGATTCTCTCTGCAAACATTTTCACGTCCGCTCTCATCGGCATGCTCGACTCATCGATCTGTGAAAGAAGAGTGTGCCATATTCCGATGTAAATAAACTACGATTCACACCTCCTGTTTACAGAGTTCTTTTTTACGATACACTTACGATGATACACAGTGCGTAACTTGCGATCAACTTAGTAGTCTATTACGATGTATTTGTGAAACACATGTAACGGGAACGTAGAACCACACGTAAACGGATCGTAAAATGATACGATGATCGTAAGTTAAGAAGGCTTTGTGAAACGGTGGCCAGCTCAGTGTGTCGGTCTAGTATAAAGATATCGCACTACCATGTTCTCGTCCTAAATGTGCATTTAATTTGCCGCTTGACGTTAAACAGCCATCATTATCATTATCATCACCATTATGAAAAAAGAAGGTAAAGAAAAAAATAAGCCCTTTTCAAACTTTTTAGGTAATGTGTTGTGATCAGATAACAATGGGATTAAAAGTAGCAAAGTCCCCACCCTACCCCCAAATCTATTTTTTTTCTAATGAGTGCAACTAACAACCCCAAAAACCAAATACTTGATATTTTGTTATCGTCGTTTCGCTGATATGTATTTCTTCATGAAAAGTATCGGGGTTTTTCTTTGCTTTTTTGGGGTTTCAAAATTTGTGGTATGTTACCCTTTAAAACTCTTGACTTCATGAAGAGTATTTTTGGGGTTGAAACAAAATTATTGGCACTGATTAAAAAGTACAAGAGTTATATCCCATTGAATACATATTTCATTATTTGAACACCAACCTATCGACGTTTATATAAGACGATATTCATATACGTATACATTTGTATTTGTACATTGTAATCAGTTATACATTCTAGTTATAAATTTAATTTTTTTGAAGTTTTTACTTTATTTGGTAAAATCCTATTTCAAACAGACTTAGCGCACAAACATTTAAATTATAGGTACTCTTAGACTATATAAACATATTTTGAAAATTATAAATGAACAAACAATTATCGTTATCATGTATAACAACAATATGCGAATATCAAATTATGGATATTCAGTTGCCATTCTACCACTAAAACTCTTGCCTTTTAACACAAAAAAAAAAGAATCGCAGTTACAGAAGTGAATGAATAATAATACTGAATGATACATCAAGTTAAGACAGACAGGGTGCCAACCAGTGTGCTATTGGCGTGGTGCCGAATACTTTCAACGTCTGAACAGTCACATAGTTATGAATTCATAGGTTCAGGACCACAATTCCAAAGATTTTGTCTTCTGAAAATTTGCTTTACTGAATTTTGTTTAAAATTTAGATTGTTCTTCGGTTTTAAAATATAAATAAATTTCAGTGAGTAATAGCTTACTCTCACAATGCACAAAGCAATTACCTTATACTCATCATTATCGCATTTACATTAAGCGTAAGATCTTTCGAAAACAGTTGAACATTTTATACCACACCTTTGCACCGTTTTCTACTCCCCGAAATAGAAAGGCTCAGCCAGTTTTGGTACAACTTTTTGTAACTTTTGAATTTCAATGATCTTCAACTTCGTTATTGATTAGACTTTTTCATTCGAGCGCCACTGACGAGTAATATGAAGACAAAACGCACATTCTGCTAGTTGATTTCTTAAAGCTTTCCGTTTTTGTAAAATATCCGTTTTAGTATGCGATGTCCCATTTCCAAAATTGATATTTGTAATGTAATTTTAATATTTACCCTGCTTTGTACTAGACCGACACGATGAGCCGGATTTTTAACATGCTAGTTCACAAGATAACAGTCCACAGGAAGACATTTCACTTTACTCGGACACATTATTCTGACTCCGAGTAGACCAGTCTTTGTTCTTACTCCTTAATGCCGCGTGCTTAGCGGAGAAGCAGCAAATACCAATTTTAAAGTTTTGGTTTGACCCGGCCGAGGTTCGAACCAACGACCTCCCGCACTCGGAGGCAAACACGCTACCACGAGACCACCGAGGCGGTTAGTTTGGACGGGTAGTTATTCATTTCCCGCTAAGAAAAATAACGATTTAACAGAGTAACTGGCTTTCGCCTGACACTTCGTTTTCATGTTTTGTTGTAATTTGGTAAGCAATGTGTATATATACATTTAGTTTGGGTTTCGTCTAACTACCTGTAAGTGAGTGTTAATCCTGTTTTCCAGAAATGTGAATACTGTGTGAAGAGATCTGCATTTGAACCAAGAAGGTGTATGAAATGATTGTAAGGTGTACATGTCTGTCTGGCATGTATCATCTGTTTTTTTTACCTTATTTTCATGATTCTTGGTCAATGATCAGTTTCGTGTTTTGGTCTGTTTCTTTGAGAAAAAGAAAATAGGCCAACTATTATATTTGGTGTATGGAAAGATTGTAAGGTGTACATGTCTGTCTATCAGGGTTTGTCTGACCTTCACCTATTATCATGGATCATGTTTATGTGATACTGATAGTAATCCCTTATCTTCAAGACTTTCAACAAAAAATCAATCATGGTCGGTAAAGCAGGCGGGACATTTCAGAGTGTGTACTCTTGTTACAGACTGGTGTGCTATTACATCACTGTCCCAGGTTAGAGGAGGGTTTGGCACTCGCAAACATGTTTGCTCCCGACACATTCTGTACGTGCCTGACTCAAGTCAAGAGCCTGTAATTCAGTGGTTGTTGTTTGTTGCTGTATACTAGTATCAAATTTGTTTTTCGTTTAATATTTGGTACATACATTCGGCTGTTGGTTTTCTCATTTTAATTGTTTTCATTGTAATTTTGGAGTGCCTCGGTGGCCGAGTGGTCTAAGTATTCCAACTACTGTATTACAGCCTGTCAACACTGAGGTTGTCCGTTCGAATCCTGCACGTGTCAGGTGCGATAGACTCCAATCTTAATTGATCAGGATTGTCAGTTTTTCTACCGGAGGCAGGTGGTTCTATCCGGCTTCCTCCACCAAAAAAACTGACCGCCACAAAATAGCACATAAGTGCTGAAAGTGGCGTTAAAATACCAATCAATCAATCAATCCTTGTAATTTTAGGGGGCTCTATAGATAGCTATGCGGTATGATTTTTGCTCATTGTTGAAGGCCGTATTGTGATCTATAGTTGCTGTTGCTAACATCAACGTCATTTGGTGTCTGGAATCTTCTTATTTTTATAAAACTACCTTGACTTATAACTTTACAAAAAAATTAGGTCAATTATTTCTATCTTTTAAGATAATTCTTTTTTTATTGAAACCGTTGGTTTTTGATAAACGATTTATTATTTTTCGGGAAAGATGTTTTGACAGCCAATTATGTGTTTAGTTGCAATCAATTCTATCTCCCAGCAGATCTAATACTTTTATTTTATTATGCTCCAGAAGTGAGCAAAAATTGTGGAAGGGTTGGTTTGGGTTTAATAAAATTTAGACAAAAACATAAAGAAAGCCGTCGTTAGACCTCAAATAATGTCTCCCCTCGACCGAGTGATTACTGAACATCCCATGCATCATAAAATTAAAACTCGAACTATCACCTGGTTTTTATGTAAAAACATTTCAACTTTGTGCGTTCTTTTCTGTACAATATAGAAACTTGATTCGTCGATAAAAATGTTTCTTTTGGAATACAATCGATTGTTTAATAAAATAAAGCAAGATTCTCTATTTAAACAAAAGTTCACCCTTTTTCAATGCAGGTACAAATGTATGCACATCTTCAAAATGTAATATAAGATGTCCGTATGTTGATAACACAACAGTATCAAATGGCAAAACTTAATTGAGAAAACTGAAGTGCTGTGCATATAATATTTTATCCAAATTATAATGTCGACCAGTCTTCATTCTGCAAATAACCATGTGCTGTGATCTCATATTCTTCTAATACCCCACTATTCAGTTGTCAGATACCAAATTTCGCCTAAGGAAAGCGAAGTGCAACTTGATTTTGCTAACGCTTATTTTTTGAAGTTTTCACTTTATTTGGTAAAATCCTATTTCAAACAGACTTAGCGCACAAACATTTAAATTATAGGTACTCTTAGACTATATAAACATATTTTGAAAATTATAAATGAACAAACAATTATCGTTATCATGTATAACAACAATATGCGAATATCAAATTATGGATATTCAGTTGCCATTCTACCACTAAAACTCTTGCCTTTTAACACAAAAAAAAGAATCGCAGTTACAGAAGTGAATGAATAATAATACTGAATGATACATCAAGTTAAGACAGACAGGGTGCCAACCAGTGTGCTATTGGCGTGGTGCCGAATACTTTCAACGTCTGAACAGTCACATAGTTATGAATTCATAGGTTCAGGACCACAATTCCAAAGATTTTGTCTTCTGAAAATTTGCTTTACTGAATTTTGTTTAAAATTTAGATTGTTCTTCGGTTTTAAAATATACATAAATTTCAGTGAGTAATAGCTTACTCTCACAATGCACAAAGCAATTACCTTATACTCATCATTATCGCATTTACATTAAGCGTAAGATCTTTCGAAAACAGTTGAACATTTTATACCACACCTTTGCACCGTTTTCTACTCCCCGAAATAGAAAGGCTCAGCCAGTTTTGGTACAACTTTTGTAACTTTTGAATTTCAATGATCTTCAACTTCGTTATTGATTAGACTTTTCATTCGAGCGCCACTGACGAGTAATATGAAGACAAAACGCACATTCTGCTAGTTGATTTCTTAAAGCTTTCCGTTTTGTAAAATATCCGTTTTAGTATGCGATGTCCCATTTCCAAAATTGATATTTGTAATGTAATTTTAATATTTACCCTGCTTTGTACTAGACCGACACGATGAGCCGGATTTTAACATGCTAGTTCACAAGATAACAGTCCACAGGAAGACATTTCACTTTACTCGGACACATTATTCTGACTCGAGTAGACCAGTCTTTGTTCTTACTCCTTAATGCCGCGTGCTTAGCGGAGAAGCAGCAAATACCAATTTTAAAGTTTTGGTTTGACCCGGCCGAGGTTCGAACCAACGACCTCCACACTCGGAGGCAAACACGCTACCACGAGACCACCGAGGCGGTTAGTTTGGACGGGTAGTTATTCATTTCCCGCTAAGAAAAATAACGATTTAACAGAGTAACTGGCTTTCGCCTGACACTTCGTTTTCATGTTTTGTTGTAATTTGGTAAGCAATGTGTGTATATATACATTTAGTTTGGGTTTCGTCTAACTACTTGTAAGTGAGTGTTAATCCCGTTTTCCAGAAATGTGAATACTGTGTGAAGAGATCTGCATTTGAACCAAGAAGGTGTATGAAATGATTGTAAGGTGTACATGTCTGTCTGGCATGTATCATCTGTTTTTTTTACCTTATTTTCATGATTCTTGGTCAATGATCAGTTTCGTGTTTTGGTCTGTTTCTTTGAGAAAAAGAAAATAGGCCAACTATTATATTTGGTGTATGGAAAGATTGTAAGGTGTACATGTCTGTCTATCAGGGTTTGTCTGACCTTCACCTATTATCATGGATCATGTTTATGTGATACTGATAGTAATCCCTTATCTTCAAGACTTTCAACAAAAAATCAATCATGGTCGGTAAAGCAGGCGGGACATTTCAGAGTGTGTACTCTTGTTACAGACTGGTGTGCTATTACATCACTGTCCCAGGTTAGAGGAGGGTTTGGCACTCGCAAACATGTTTGCTCCCGACACATTCTGTACGTGCCTGACTCAAGTCAAGAGCCTGTAATTCAGTGGTTGTTGTTTGTTGCTGTATACTAGTATCAAATTTGTTTTTCGTTTAATATTTGGTACATACATTCGGCTGTTGGTTTTCTCATTTTAATTGTTTTCATTGTAATTTTGGAGTGCCTCGGTGGCCGAGTGGTCTAAGTATTCCAACTACTGTATTACAGCCTGTCAACACTGAGGTTGTCCGTTCGAATCCTGCACGTGTCAGGTGCGATAGACTCCAATCTTAATTGATCAGGATTGTCAGTTTTTCTACCGGAGGCAGGTGGTTCTATCCGGCTTCCTCCACCAAAACTGACCGCCACAAAATAGCACATAAGTGCTGAAAGTGGCGTTAAAATACCAATCAATCAATCCTTGTAATTTTAGGGGCTCTATAGATAGCTATGCGGTATGATTTTTGCTCATTGTTGAAGGCCGTATTGTGATCTATAGTTGCTGTTGCTAACATCAACGTCATTTGGTGTCTGGAATCTTCTTATTTTTATAAAACTACCTTGACTTATAACTTTACAAAAAAATTAGGTCAATTATTTCTATCTTTTAAGATAATTCTTTTTTTATTGAAACCGTTGGTTTTTGATAAACGATTTATTATTTTTCGGGAAAGATGTATTGACAGCCAATTATGTGTTTAGTTGCAATCAATTCTATCTCCCAGCAGATCTAATACTTTTATTTTATTATGCTCCAGAAGTGAGCAAAAATTGTGGAAGGGTTGGTTTGGGTTTAATAAAATTTAGACAAAAACATAAAGAAAGCCGTCGTTAGACCTCAAATAATGTCTCCCCTCGACCGAGTGATTACTGAACATCCCATGCATCATAAAATTAAAACTCGAACTATCACCTGGTTTTTATGTAAAAACATTTCAACTTTGTGCGTTCTTTTCTGTACAATATAGAAACTTGATTCGTCGATAAAAATGTTTCTTTTGGAATACAATCGATTGTTTAATAAAATAAAGCAAGATTCTCTATTTAAACAAAAGTTCACCCTTTTTCAATGCAGGTACAAATGTATGCACATCTTCAAAATGTAATATAAGATGTCCGTATGTTGATAACACAACAGTATCAAATGGCAAAAACTTAATTGAGAAAACTGAAGTGCTGTGCATATAATATTTTATCCAAATTATAATGTCGACCAGTCTTCATTCTGCAAATAACCATGTGCTGTGATCTCATATTCTTCTAATACCCCACTATTCAGTTGTCAGATACCAAATTTCGCCTAAGGAAAGCGAAGTGCAACTTGATTTTGCTAACGCTCGCTAATGAAATGCTGACTTCGTCAAACTGGTATTTTTAACGTACTCGTTTAATTGGTTATTTAGTTTATGCTTGGACTTAAACATAGACACTATTTTAACTTTAATGCTTTGGCGTAATACAATAACCGGATTATTATAAGTCATATTACGGATCTTACAAGCCTTTCCTGTTGACGTATATCTAAACGAATAACTACAGATATTTTTGAATAAATCAATTCATAATTTAAACAGTTATATATATAACTCATTTAATTCATAACAAGTAAATAAAAGATTAAGGAAAAACATTGGCTAGTGAAATATATCTCTTATTTGACTAAAAGATTATGATCGACAGAAGTGCTTAAAATGGTCACTCTGACGTACTATTGTACAAATACTTGGTTGGTTTAATCAGTTAATGAATTTTTTTTTAACTTTTGACATAACTTTAAAGTCTTGTGAATATGCAAGAATATGAGTACCCATCTTGGAAAATCTTGAATCCAATGTGAAAAAAATGTTCAAAAACGACTATAACATAAAAATACTTGTGCATGCAACCATGACATACTTGATCAATTGAGTTGTATACATTTTTTTCAAGATAGCAACATATTCATGTAGTTATACAAAAACATGGCAAGTGTCAGCGAGACTATTCCGAAAGACTTTAACTTTCGTAACATTTATTTTATATTCGAGGCATTTGTAACTCTTTTACAGAAATTCTTTGTTTTGAACTGTTAATAGGCCTAAAAAATAGGATAATCCCCTACTAAGAACATGATCGAGGTTCATTCTTCAAAATTAAGGAACATCAAATCCTATAATTTCATTGGTCGAGAGAACTTTGCTATATTCTAAGTTAGATAATTCTATTAAGAATTACAGTTCTTTTTTTATTAATTAGGCCCTATTGTCAGTGAGTTCAAATAATCACCTAATTATCTTGAATGATTCACCAGTAACGACCATTAACTAGAAGTATACATGGAGCGGATTTAAATCAAGAAAAATATAAAAACAAAATATCGCATGCAGTATACTGTACTGAAATTTCCATTTAGATATCTTGAATGTTTATACACTACTTTTCAATTAGATCTATATAGAATAATTGCCAGTTTTTAATTGTTTATTCATTAATGCATTTGTGAGATTCTTAGTGTACGTTACTTAAGTAAATATCGAATGACACAAATAAAGAAGTCAAAGGATTTATGACTTACAGTTATTTACTAATCGCAGAGATTAGATTTTACAATTCGTTAAAAAAAAAAAAACAAGCTATCATAAAAGAAATGTTTCTTATCACAATAGAATATTCATCGACCCATTTTGTATTTAATTCTCCTTAAATATAAATTAATCGGATTTCTTTACTTTGTTTCTTGTGAAAGTAAAATATTGAGTTGAGTTGGATTTTTGCACAGAAGAGGCTTCAATTAAAGGCACTGTTTAGATGATCAGCTTTTTTGGCCTATGAAAAATAGACGAATCTTGATCTAAACTGTGATAACATTCCAGCAGTACCTGCATATGGAGGATACATATCTCCAATGCAGTTGATAGGACTTTCCATGGATTGCGTTCTATATCATAATTTCCTCGATTGAGGGTTACAGCTGACAAGGAAGTAATTTAACCGAGGATTCGTAATACTTAAATTGGAGCCATTTCTTTGAATGTTTTACGGACGCCTGTTTGATTTGGTTGACAGTTTAATATATAATATCTGTATCAAAAGTGATCAAGGATATATGTTTCATTTGTCGAAGCCAAAGTTCCGTCTTTTTCCCTTCCTTTTTGAAATCACACAGTGCAATTCAATACCATATTTTCTTGCTATAAGTATAACGACGAATTTCCCCTTCAATATCTTCTTCATTTTGCCCAAACGTTGATACCCAAAACACAGCTACATTCCAATTATTAATATAGGTAAACCGTACCAAAGGTTTTTATTTGTTAATAATAAACTTATTCCTTCCTTAAGCTTTTGGTATTGACTGATTCAAATCTTGCGAATGTTTAGTTCTTCATTCATCTCAATTAATTTAACGTAATGAAAAATATATACAGTTACAACAATGGGAAACAAACCAAAAAAGGTTAGTCAGAAATTAATACAGTTCATGACAATATTTTGCACGTTTTTGTATTAATATTATATATTTCATAAACTGGGAACACTTGGTGAAGTATATTCAAGGACGTGTTCATTCAAGTTATTGCAAAATCAATGTACAAAAGTTTGATGTGTTAGTTAATAGTCACTAACTCAAGCTTTCTAAATATCCTTTAAAATGAATATTAAAACCTTATTACATTGTTTAATTATTTACATTCGTTTTAATTCACTTAAATTATATGATTTATTTCAACATCTGACTATGAAACTTAAGTAAAATTTCAGAAAAGATATATGAAGGAAGGTTTCAACTTTGACATTAAGTGATAAAAAAGTGCCTCACTTTTATCATGAGAAAATACTCGGGTTTTAATAAAATCAAGATTTTAATTGAGATTAGATATATCAAGATTATTATTTGTTTTGTGTCAGTGGGAGCCCACTTGTACATTGAAAGTACATCACACTTATTTGACAAATAAAACGATTTTTCTGTTTCAATAGTAGTTGTGATTTAAACATGTTAAAAGCTGTAATATCTCCGGAGATATTATTTTCACAAAATAGTATTGTAACTATATGTATTGTTACTGTCAACAATATCACTCGATTTCAAATTATTGCTAAGAAGTAGGTGTTTTATATATAGATGTCAATAATTGCTTCGTTTGGTTCAAGTGTATAAATTCTGATGTATCAAAAGATTGGAGTGATTCAAAGTCAGACAGAACTATATTAGCTTTAATAAATTGTAAAGAATGACCTTCATCAAACATTTCTTTATGGCGCTGTGACATAAGAACATGTTCCACAAGTTTCTTTGTTCCTATCGTTGTATGACAGTCATGATCAGTAACAAATAATATGGAAGAATAATCAGGTGACTCAGCAAGGAACTTAAACGATTCTCCCTATAGAAGGATGGTAAGCTGTCATCCCATAACTAATCTTGAAACATCACCATCACACCTGGCTGTTGGTAAGGGAAAGGGGGAAATATCCGTATTATGCCATGTATAAGAGTAAGGGAAACGGGAAATATCCTTATAATGTTATGTATAACAGTAAAGGAAAGGGGAACTATCCGTATTATGTCATGTACAAGAGTAAGGAAAGGGAACTATCCGTATTATGTCATATATAAGAGTAAGGGAAAGGGAACTATCCGTATTATGTCATGTATAAGAGTAAGGAAAGGGAACTATCCGTATTATGTCATATATAAGAGTAAAGGAAAGGGAACTATCCGTATTATGTCATGTATAAGAGTAAGGAAAGGGAACTATCCGTATTATGTCATATATAAGAGTAAGGAAAGGGAACTATCCGTATTATGTCATGTATAAGAGTAAGGAAAGGAACTATCCGTATTATGTCATATATAAGAGTAAGGAAAGGGAACTATCCGTATTATGTCATATATAAGAGTAAGGAAAGGGAACTATCCGTATTATGTCATGTATAAGAGTAAGGAAAGGGAACTATCCGTATTATGTCATGTATAAGAGTAAGGGAAAGGGAACTATCCGTATTATGTCATGTATAAGAGTAAGGGAAAGGGAACTATCCGTATTATGTCATATATAAGAGTAAGGGAAAGGGAACTATCCGTATTATGTCATGTATAAGAGTAAGGAAAGGGAACTATCCGTATTATGTCATGTATAAGAGTAAGGGAAAGGGAACTATCCGTATTATGTCATATATAAGAGTAAAGGAAAGGGAACTATCCGTATTATGTCATATATAAGAGTAAAGGAAAGGGAACTATCCGTATTATGTCATGTATAAGAGTAAGGAAAGGGAACTATCTGTATTATGTCATGTATAAGAGTAAGGGAAAGGGGAACTATCCGTATTATGTCATGTATATCTACTGAATTTAGGTATAATACCACCAAATCATAGTACAACACACCCGATTTCATACGAAAAAGGGTCGAAAACAAATATTCCCATAAATTTGACAGTTGTAAGAAGTTAAACCTGCATTTCATTGCAGACAAAAAAAATATGAGTCTTAAACACATATCTTGGGTGCTTCAACGCACCATTCATTTTTATTTGGTGTTTCTGTAAAATATTTTGGAAACTTGAGGTTACATGGTTACTAAAGCTTGTAAACAGGGGAAAAGGGGTGAAAATTTGATTGGTTAACTTCCAGTGATGGTTATTATCTTATATGCAATGAAATGTTATGTACAACTTTGTCTGTAGTACTGGACAGGATAAACTTAACTCATGCCAAGTATTTCTTTATTTGAAACAAAGATAAATTCTGTAAAAAATTTTGAAAAGTTCCAATTTAACAAAGACTAGTAGAGGAAAATCAATGGTGATATTATTCCCAAATAGGGAAGCTGCACATGTACCAATGACCTTGTATGTACTCTGATTTTTTAAATTTCATGCTTTTTCACTGAAATATTGCAAACATGAAATATTCTGAGTGAATTGGGTCTCAAAAACATATTTACGGGAAAATTGCCTTGAAATAGGGCTCTACCTTGAATATAGACCAAGCAATACTCAGTGTTTTTGGAGCTTTTTCTGACTTCTTCTCCTTATTTCCTATATTGGGCTATAAAAGAAAACTTTTTCCTCAGTTATTCTTTAAGAAATATACAGTAATAAGTAAATAAAATGTTTTTAAAGCAATAACAACAAATTATTTGCTAAAAGGAACCATTATATGTCCCTCTCTGGAACGCGACTTAAACTGAAGTTTTACGTATGGACTTATTGAAACCTCCATGGAGCCAGTAAACTTTTATATGGATAGTTTTTTTTCAGCTTGAACACTTCAATTACTCATTTTATATCACATTTCTGACATAAATGTGTGATAGTTACCCCAAAATTTTAATTTATTAGCCTAAAAAGTTAAACTTTTGAGGGAATGAGAGGTATAAATGGACCAAGAGGGACCTTATACTGAAGACAACAAGGTGCATTAGTGGTGTTTATCATCTTAAGAGTCATCTTTTGTATCATATTCAGATGTTTTTATGCATATGAGATGAATATTTATTGGTGAATTTATTGGTCCACACTATATTCTATCATGATGCGATTTGGTTGACCGGGATGAAGGACGATAAATTTAGTCTGATGGCAAATGAGGATATGTAAGATTTATATAGGTACAGATTGTTCCGGATTGATTATGATCCCCATTGCAGAATCATATTTATATACCAGAGTCAAACATTGGGATGATATACAGAAACAGTTGCTAACGTTACATAGCATTTTAATCTCCATTGAATGTAGTGTGATGAATGGAACCATCATTCAATGTACAATAGATACAACTGGATTATTTGGTGTATTGCATCGTCCTAAATATGAATGAAATATTTGGAACGAACAACATGATAGTTAAATGAAATATTTACATGTGTTTATACCCTACAGGTAATTATGTTAATAGGAATTACTTCTTTTTAAAGATCAACTAAAATGTAACGATACAATTCACATGATTGTGGAGAAGACATAAACCGCCAAGGCCAATGTGAAATTATATCCAAAGTCACTTTAAATGAAAATCAGTTTTAAATATACTTGAGAATTTTCTCACAATCAAGGACATCGTAAGTGCTAATTACAATGTATAAACATAACCATACTTGCAGGCACCATGGCAACTTAAAATCAAAATCGGGAAAAAAACATGTATTTTGCAGTCGAAAATTTCAGTTTTTAGTCATCAAGTCCTTTCAGAAAGGATTAATTTCAGCGTAAGTGCACTAATCCTTTATATGTTACCGGGGAAAATAATCTCGTATTTGACAGTACACATTCTTGTTGCCGATAACAAATATTGTCCTTAAACTTGTTTTTTACTATTAAAAAACGGGATGTTTCATTTAAAAAATATCTTAAGGTAGCGCTTATTCTTTAGATTCCCAAAATACATGGCTGTTATTCAGACTACAAAAGCTAAAGTTGCAAACTTCTATACCGACTGCACTTGTGTTTGAACATGAATGTAGAATTAGTCATTTTTGTACTAGCATTTCTTTCTTTACCTTGATGATAGCCGAGGTACTTTTGTCCTAGAGTTGTAAGTTCTTTGAAAACGTCTAAAGATAATGTTTATTTGTCCGAGGAATACACTAAAATGCATCCGATTAGACTTGGGTCTTGAAGTCAACATCCCCTTTTTTAATTTCAAGCTGTTCAAGTGGTCTTAAAGGTGTTTTGCTTCCATGCAATTTCTCAGAATATACCAATTGATTTATTGTTCTGAATATACCTGGCCTGTATGAATAACAGGAGGGTATACATCGGTGAGACAGCAACCAAACGACACAAATAAACAAAAAACATCTAGAAGCAACGGAGCATATATTTACATTCAGAATTCAATTTCAAAATGTAAGGTCAGCGTACTAATTTTCGAGCTACGTGGTGTTCTGAATCTTATTATTTGAGTAAAATCATTTTGCCATGAATAAAACGAAAATTCATCGATAGAAATTAATTTATATTTTAGAGGAGATCATTTATCTGAATCTTATCATTTATGCATATTATTTTGAGTAAAATCGTTTTTCCATAAATAAAGCGAAAACTTATCGATAGAAATCAATTTATGTTTTAGAGGAGATTATTTAGATCAATTTCTTACTGGGGAAATAAAGATATAAAGGGCGCAATAAAGATATAAAGGGCGCAATAAAGATATAAAGGGCGCAATAAAGATATAAAGGGCGCAATAAAGATATAAAGGGCGCAATAAAGATATAAAGGGCGCAATAAAGATATAAAGGGCGCACATACTTTTTTTTGTATAACATAGAATATATTAAAACTGTTAGATTTGCATTACTATATATCCAGATCAATTATAACCTAAATTGAATAGTTCATGTACAAGCTACATCCCTTGGTATTATTATAGACTATCGTTAATTGAATTGCACGTGTCTATATGAAGCATTTTATAATTATTTATTTTTCGGTTCTTGCAGAAAACATTTTTTCCTGCTGGTAGACAGAGACATTCATATGTGTAACTTCCCTATTGAAATGTTTCATTTGACCCTATTACAGTAAGCATTTCAGTAGGTATACATAACAGAAAATATGATTATAAATAAACTCATAAATTATTTGTTTACTTAGTAATTACCGTATATAAAAGGTCATTATTATCATGGTTGATCATTTAAATGAGGCTATATTGTTATCAATTTGAGGAGAAACATTTTTTTTGTCTAAACACTCCATGTCTTTAGAAAATGCCTCGTATCTCCTCGTGATGGTTATCCATATAAGACATGATAAAATAGATTTACACATTTATATTGATTGATTGCTTGATAACAGTTCAACGCCTCATAAGCACACGTGGGTTAGGTCTGAATTTCATTTCAAATTGTTTCCAAATTTTAAATGCAATTTATATTGTTTAGCGAATCCTTAAACACACAAAAAATTAAAATCAAAATTAAAGTGTAGGCAATGCTATTGCTTGGTCCTCTTTCCTATATGCTTTTAAAAAAATTCTTAACCATTATTTAATAAGAACAGTATCTGTTTTAGCATCAAAGTAATCTTTGTTTACGGTACATTGTTTTAACTTGTGACATAATCGCTTTGTTCAATATCACAAGTCGTAGTTTCTTTCAATTATCTTCTTTTGCACACTGCAAATGTATTATGCAATTTAACTGAAGTATAATTGTTTCAAAATGTAGTTCAAATCAACCAATCATTCAAATAGAATGAATACACAGAATGAGTTTTCATTGAATGAGAAAAATTACGGCGTAATTGTTTTTGAAGAACGCGTGATAATGATGTTGATATGAGGAGGGTTGTATCAAACTTTCTGTAATATCCGTAGCAAAACATTGTGTGCACATGAACATGTTTTATCAGTGTATCGTACAAACTTACCTAGTATTTTGTGCAAATGATAGCCAATTATCTATAATTAACTTAATTTTATAATTTATCAAGGAGATAAGGATCAAATGGTGTTAAATTTTTGCAAGGTAATAGTCTAAATTACAGTTTGTGACGTCAACGTACAAGCACATATAGAAATGTTGTAGGATTTTGGTCTTTTTAATTGCATAATAAGGTTTGACCGACTATTTGTAAACATACAATGAACTAATAAATTAATCTGGCAATATTAATAAATAAGCACTGTATAAATAGTTCATTAATAATAAAACAATGATAAAAACATTACAATTAAATTTAAGAACTAAATGCCTTTTTAGTTTTGTTATACATTATAAGGATAAAAGAAGTACGTGTACATTTAGATCATGATAAATTCAGGTAAATGTGTATTGCATAAATTGTAAAAGTAAGAAATAATATAAATGTACTTAAAACGTAAAATTAATCATAATTGTGGAGGTTTCACTGATGACGGTCGTAAACGAGATCGTGTAATCTTTTCTGACATAGGTCTAATTCTAATCTTAGAAACATCTGAAATCTTACTAGAAACTGGCCTAGAGTAGCCATTTGAAAAACTGCTTCCGGACAAACTTCTATACCTGTCTGAATTTTGAACCGTAAAAGGTCTAGCACTTTGAGCTCTTAGTTTGCCTCTTATCAAATTTTCATTCTGATTTTCCATTATTCTAGCACGTGTGCGATTCAGCCACATAACATTTTTACATACTTTCGATCCGTCCTCTTGAACAGTTGGTAAAAATCCATATCTTTGATACAAGTCTATTCGTGCTTTATCTAAATCTGTTATTCCAGAAACATGGTGCCTAACAGCCTCCCAATTCATTTTTACACTCGTTGTTCGGTGTTCTACTGCAGTTTCCTTCACGTGGGTTTTCAAGACGCGCCAAGATCTCTTTGCACCACCTACTGACGATACTAATTCTTTTTCCCGGGTTTCTCTAACAATTTCTTCTTGTAATTCATCTTCACTTTCGCTTTCATTTTTCTTACCGTCTGTTTCATCCGGGTCACTGTCTTGTTTTGTAGCCTGAAATAAAGCTAATGCTGTTATAGACGAAACATTAGTCAGTCGGCTGATTTTTTCTTTCAACAATGTATAACCCTTAGATACTCCGTATTCAGTATTTCCCGACATTTCTGTCATAACATCTTTAAAATCACCACTCGATTTAAAATTAGGACGAGGTTTTAATGCAAGTTTATCACTGTCATCATTAATCCGTTTTATAGAATCATCTAAACTTGACCAGTAGTTGTTGGCTTTGTTTCCAAATTTGTTGTCAACATAATCGTCCTCTTCCAGATCTGAGTCAGATATATCCTCATCAGAATAAATTTGAGAACAGACACTTTCACGCCCTCCGTCTTGTAATATTTTTTGCCTCTCTTTATATCCAAGTCTTGACGATGTATCTCGAGGTGACTGAAATTCAGATGAAAGCCTCGAAAGAGAACGACCAATTGGATCCTTCTTACTTCTACTACTGTTAATAGTTCCCGGTCTTGATTGTTTTGAATGAGCCGTTTTTGGACGTTCTTGAACAAAATTATTTAATAAAAGAGAATTTTTCATTTTCACTCCTGCACAAAGTCCAATTCCTAGTACAAAACTCTGTTTGACCTCTTGGTATACTTTCAATAATTCTCCTCTCCAAAAAATCGGCTTATCGTATTGATTCCATCAGTAACGCAATCATCATGTCTTATACAAGCACCTTGTTGTAGAAACGATTGCTGTTTGTTTTCGTTCGAATCACTTAAAGTGACAATAGCATTGTTAGTATTGTTATCATACAGAATTGTTCATTATATTGATTCCAAGGAACAATAAATTTCCAGATATAAATACTAATGCAATACAAACATCAGTAGAGTATATATTTTCTGTATCTGATCGTATAAATTTCTTCTACTGTTTGACGAGAATTTAAGGTTTTATGCTTTTGTCATTAAAGAACAGAAGTCCAACCCTCTGAAAAGTTTAAATGCCAATCATTATTCCGTCAATTGAAATATTTTCTACCCATTGTCCTACATCGATTACAGGAGTTTTTGATAAGGTATTACGTTACTTTTCAAAGTATGGTCAATAAAACTTTAACATTTTTTGATTGACATAGCATTGTCAAAATCTTTTAAATGGCAAGATCTATTAGTTTTAACATGTCGAATACCAATTAAAGTGGACTTGTTTGAAGGTTTTCCACACCAAGTCATGAATAAAATAGAAATATACATGTCAATACGGTATTAAGATACTTATTTAAAACTATGACAATGTTAAATAATTTGCTTTAAAAACCAATAAGTATATTTATTGTATTTGCATACAAAATATATAAAGAAGTGATAATCCTGTTTTATCCAAAAACTGTTTTAAATGGGTTTTACTGTACTATATCTGTTATTTTCATTCGAACTTGTATTTGTGGAAACACAATTATCAAAACAAGTGAAATTCTGTGTGAAAACCACCGAATCGATACTCAGGCTTTTGATCCTTACTTAAGTACTGAACATACAAAGGATGAAACATGTGAGACCTGTCTTCACTGTAGCTCCTGTAAGCAATAATTGAACTAAATGTAACGTACGGAAGATATTGATATGGATGTAGTCACCTATATTTCTACCATCAGACAGTAAAACCCATGCTAAAAAGGGGCGTGAGTTGGGCTGTGCAGAATCTTTATATGATACGTTGTCTGTAATTCATTGTTTTAAGCGATAATATAGTTATTATGTCCGCTAACCAACCGAAATGGTTGCTTGTAGTCGTAGACACAAAACATTTAATTCTTGATGAAACTTTTCAATTGCTTTTAAAATAAACCTATATTTTGACTAATGCCTCTCATTTTTTTTTTCGTGTTTCATACCGTTATACACCATTGTTTTACAGTAACAAGAAAATGTCCATGAAATGCATGCACTATTTTCCCTTGGATTCTAAGCGACCATTAATCCACCAATCGTTTTAGATTTGACTGATGATGATGATTTTTGTCACGTGAGAAATACAGGCTTTTGAAAGTCGATTTTGTTTAACAGCATTTTTTATAGTGCGTACATGATATTTCGAAATTGAAAATCGAACCATATTCAAGTGTATATGACATACAAATATTATTTAGCAATACAAATATAAACATTAATACCGAGAAGCCTAAGAAGAATTCCGTATGAATCATGTGTAGGAAATATATATACATTAAACCCTTTGGTTTTGTTTTAACACATATTTTCCCTAATATAGTATAAGTTGCAAATTTTTCTAAAAAGTAAATATCTAAGATACTGACAGATTTTGAATGAGCTGGATAAGCATGACATATACACCATTCATTGCACATTACCCAAAACAACAACAAACTGAGACAGCAAAACTTGTATTGTAAAGGGGGAAACTACAAATTTATTCCTTAACAACAAAATAACAAACAATTTGGAATTACTTTGTCCTGCAAGATTATGTTAATATTTATTTAATGAATAAGACATAATATACATCTAGGTTTAGTTGTATATAACGAAGTCTTTAGAAAATGTAAACAAATGTTTTTACAAAGTTTTATAACCTTTAGTTTAAATTTTCTGTTTATGTTAATTCTTTCTTTGAGACGAGTAGACCGGATATTTTTCTTTCATAATGAACTTATATTTACTGAAAAAAAATTAAAAATTTTTACCAGTGCATTGCAAAATATATCCCCAAACTCGTACAACGGTTGACTTTTCGAAAAGAAATTAATTGAACTAACAAGAAACTTATTGTAGAATGAGCTTTAGATAAAAGATTGAAGGCAAAGCATTTAAATACCTGATTGGAAGGAAAAGCTTAAGCAAGTTAATTATCTTTTCAAACGAAATTTAAATAGCAATAATTTTGACCCTGAAAGATTATTTCAAGTTGTTAACGATCGAAGAGTAAATACGGTTTGTCAATTACGGTCAAAATATATAATACTTTCCTCGGACTTAATGCGAAACGTAAATACCTGAAAAACCTACCAGGTGTATAACGATAAGAAAACTAATTCGTTTTAAAATAGTAAAAAAAAGGAATCTAAAGCACTACACACGGAAGTAATGTTTTTACAACCAGAAGCCATCAGTTTGGTATAACGAGACAAATGACCATGAAAGAAAAAGTCACGACGGTCAAGTATTAAGATCGGATCGAAGGGGATAGACCTGGGGTATGGGAGACAACTCTTACAAATGTTTTGGAAGTAATTTGTGCGTTTTAACCTAGCAGTAATTGAAACAACGATCAAGCAATTACGTTGTTTACATTTGACTTTTGAGAATGATGCAAGGAGAGCTAGGACAATTGGACAAGTTAGACGCCACCAAACATTAAATTAAGGAGTTTATTTTTTTAAAGCTTCGATAATCAAAAGTTGAAAAGGTAGAAAATTACCATTCATACATGAAATGCTTTATAAAAAAAAAACTATGTACTGAGGAGTTATTGGAACGACTGTAGTGTCTTGACATCATTTAGATAAAATCTTGGAACTTTTGGGAAAAATTGATTGAATAATGAAGTTATAAGGTTTTAGTGCTTTACTATTTGTTAATAGGCTGTACTTTACTGTATGTCTTTGGTTTTTAAATACAAACGGCATTATTCTAGAAGATATGATCCGAACATCCATCCTAGTACAAGCTAATACTAGCAGATTATCTACATTAGCACAAAGGTAGTACTTAGATAGTGACAGACTGTCAAAACATTGAATTATAATAGCGTCTGCTTAAGGGCATACGATACAGTTTTGATCCCGTATTTAAATTTTGATGAAAATTTGCATGTAGGCTATTTTTACCTGATTAAATCAAATATGTAATAAAAATATACCTTCATGTGCTACTTTTGAGTAAATTGAGGTTCAAATTTCAGATATTTCCTCAAAATACGGATTTGTGGACGTATTTTTCCTTTCGATAGAAATACATAACTTTTTGTTTTAAAAGATAAACACGATCTGTTTTTGTTAAATTATTTGTAATTTATGTGTTATATAAATATTGCATAAATTTGTACATTTTATTTTACAAATAACTCAAATTTATCAAATGTTCATGAATGTAGGAAAAAACCGTCATTTTTTGCTGTGTATTAATCAAATTTAAAAATTGCACTATTTACGTTTTCATGAAAATTGGTACACATAATCATCTTACGTAATTAAACCATATGTCATTTTAAAAAAGAGGGGTCCATGAACTCGTTTTCAAGTTAAATCAGTTTGAATGATAAAATCAGCCGAAAACTGCATCTTTTCCCGATAAGTCACCGTTTGACGTCGCGAAAATAACAATTTACGTTAGCAACGTCATTACCTCCCTGTAACTGTATAGTATGCCCTTAAGTGGCAGGTACCAGTTTTGGTGTACCAGAACATGTGTCCCCACGCATATCATGTGGACTGAAAAAAACAAATGAATTTAAGTTCTAGGCTATTGTACTACATTAGTAAAAGAGAGGCGAAAGATACAAGAGGGACATAAGTAGTTGCATACACAGGTTGGGGATTTCCTTCACATATGGGACAAATCAGAAGTCAAAATTGGGATCTCCTCTCTTGATTTCATCCAATCAAAGTAGGAAAAAATTCAGTTTTATGTAAAAAAAAATATCTTGGGATTTTGATGGTTGGGAAAGGTGCGGACAAGGCTCTAATTCATTGAATATCAATTATCTCTTGAAATTTGCCTAAAATTCTTGTCTGACATTAGCAGGATTCTGAAGGTGAGGATAAGATTTGTATCAGAGCATCACATTTTTTGCCTTATTTGCAATGCATTTATAAATTTTAAAATCTCCATGCTGGACTGACACCCAAATTTACAGGTTTTCTATATATTCACATAAGCACGCATACATCTTAGTTACTCGAAACCATAAATTTTATTTGCATATAAGCTTGAATGATTTTTCAGGAAAATTAAATCATTAATCCATGAAATTCTAAAGATTTATTGTAAAATAACTGGTTTCTGCCACCTTACTGATGACAAGGGCATTTTGTAGGCTGGGGAGAGGAACCAACATTATGTATTATAATGTTGATATATCAATTCGTCCCGAGTGTATTCGTCCCATTCTGAATATTACTGTTTTTCCTCATAAACTTGACTACAATTATAACTGGGACAATACAATTTTCACTTAAGCATATAAAAATAATGCAAAGAAAGACTGTAGAAGGTTTTGTAAGGGGAAAAAATGAATTTTGTCCTATAATTGTCCTCTTTTCTTGTGCCTTTAAGCCAACTTGTTTAATGATTTTGAAAATTTCAAACAGTCAAATTTAATAAAAGTTTGTGATTTTCAAGGTTTATGAATAATAATTGTTTTAGCAATTTTTTGCAGGAATTAAACGACAAAGTTGACACGATAAATGTGTTATCTGAGCTGGCCAGAATTTTGGCCTTATCAATAATTTAAAACCTTTATTTATATTCAGGCTACAAATATTACCATGACATTTCAGATTTACTTTAAAATATGTTTCTACTACGCATTTTAACAGTCATGGGTATTCCTAACGCGAACATGTGCAAAAACACACACTAATATACACATAACCCTATTCTGGTCATATTCCAATACCTGATGCAATATTTGAAACTAATCGTAAGTGTGTAAGATAGAAAAGTAAAGTGTTTTATGAATTGAAAATCGTCATATAATAATAAAATTATCAACATGTTATTATATTGTAGAAGATTACATACATTCTAAATATTTTGCACCTTCTATTTCATTTAAAGTGACCACTTTTATTTTTATTTGGTTTCTTGTTGCCAAATATAGATTAGTACATGTATAAGTCGATACATTTATTTTGGCATTGCACAAGTCATATCTTCTTTGACTGTCCATGACGTTAAAATACTAAATCCCTGGGATGTGTTTTAGTTGATTTTAGTCTCTGATGCATAATTTTTGTTATTAATTGTTTTGGATTTTAACTAGCTGTCAGTAACTGCGAGTACTCTCAAATCGTACTTTCTTGTTTATTTGACCTGTTGATACTAATTGTAATACTTTTTTGTTATTTAATGTTATTCAGAGTTATATCTGGTCTATATACCAGCTTTGATAAGTGTTTGGTACTAATATAAATTTCCACTTCGTACTATGAACATCAAAATTATTTATTTTGTAAAAATATTTCCTTTCTCTATTGTAACTGTACACGTATACCTAACAACAAAACTATTTTCATTTACCTGTGTTTAAAGTTATTGCAAATGGCTGATATTTTGTTCTAGCATATTGTTTTCTTAAATTGTTTAACATTTCATACCGATATAGCATGTTACTTTTATTATTCTTCCCTTAGTTTATTATTTTGTATTTACATTGTATCATAGGTCAAATTTATTTGTTCAGTGTATGTTCAATGGTGTTAATATGTCCTTTGATTGAGTTAAGCTATTTCAGTTGATATTTTATAGTGTGTCTTTCTATGTTGTGATGTTACACTATTGTTTCAGAAAAAGGGTGAAGGTTTGGTACCATTAAAACTTTTAAACCCGCTGCATTTGTTTGCACCTGTCCTAAGTCAGGAATCTGATGTTCAGTAGTTGTCGTTTGTTGATGTGATTCATATGTGTTTCTCGTTTCTCGTTTTTATATAGATTAGACCGTTGGTTTTCCCGTTTGAATGGTTTTACACTAGTAATTTTTGGGGCCCTTTATAGCTTACTGTTCGGTGTGAGCCAAGGCTCCGTGTTGAAGACCGTACTTTGACCTATAATGGTTTACTTTTATAAATTTTGACTTGGATGGAGAGTTGTCTCATTGGCACTCATACCACATCTTCTTATATCTAATAAGTGCTTAGTTCAAGTACAAGAAGTTGCAAATGATGTTGTGCAAAGTATCCCCCAGCCTTTTATTAGACATTGATGAAAAATTCCATGCACTGTTTCAATTCAAAGTATCATCAAACAGGAAGTGACCGTCTGTCAGATCTAAACATTGGTCACATTGTACCTCTCAACATCATAAAGTTCCAGACTAAATATCACACAATGCCAAAATACATAAGATGGGTTATATGCAACTAAAAGTTCTATGCTCAGTGGGTATAATTAAAATTCAAAGTATCGTTACACAGGAGATAACTGCCGTGCAAATATGAAAATCGCTTACACGGTACAACTCAACAACACTGAGTTCAAGACCAACTATTAACAGTCATTAAAACATAGATGAGAAATTGGTAACGAAAAATTGGTATTTCTAAAAACTCAATAGTATCGTCAAACAGAAAGTACGTGGTACAACTCAACGTCACAAAGTTCCAGACCAAAGATTAAACCATTCGATAAAACAAAAGTTGAGAAGTACTTGACGAAAAATTAAATGAACAGTAGAGATCATAAAAATTCAAAGTATCGTAGTACAGACATAGTCGGCCTGGCAGATCTAAAAATCGATTACATGGTACAACTTAACATTATAAAGTTCTAGACCATATATCAAATATTAATACAGAAGGTGAGGAAAATTTGACGAAATATTCCAGACTTAGTTGATATTATAAATATTTAAGGTATTGTCAAACAGGAAGTGACTGCCCAGCAGATCTGAAAATCATTCCTTATACAGAAGCCGAGTATGCAACGAAAGTTGTGAAGATACCAATGCATGGATTGACAGGTGATTGTAGTATACACCCCACTTCGTGAGTGGTATTTTACTATATATTATCTTCATCTCTCATCTGAAATTTGCAATACTTTTATATGAAAGGAGGTACAATTGACCTCACTGTTTTGATCAGTTTAAATTCAGATGTTACCTTTTCCAAAACATGAATTTATTCATATTCAAAACTGTGTTATTCGATTGAAGATGTTTGCAGGAGAAACACGTCTCCCCGGGAGAACCTCATATAAATATACTTTTAATTTAAACTAATCTTTGCTTACACAATCCCTACCAACAACGATCAATCGGACTGATACCAATTTAACCTGTCATAAGTATTTAAAAAGTGGCCATATCTAAATAAGATAAAAGTGCACAACTTTTCTATTTTAACTCATAAATCGATGCATATTGACATATCCATTAATAATGCAAACCTTCAAATATTGATACAAAGGTTACAATATGTGTCATTGTCAATGCCCTAGTGTCCACCAAACAACTGGAAGGTAAAGTAGAATACGTGAGAATTATTCTTATAATTTCAGACTTTTATTTTAAGGCTAAACGTTTAACCAGTAATATCTCTTCTGTAAATGAAAAATTGTAGAGATTGGAAAATATAGAAATAAGGAGATGTTGTATGATTACCAGTGAGACAACTATACATAAAGAAAAAAAAACAAAAAAAACCAACAAAACAACAAAGATGTGAACAATAACAGATCACCGCATGGTTTTCAACAACGAGCAAAACACATACCATATAGCAAACTATAAATGGATTACAATTTAAGCAAATAACAAAAAGACCTAAATTACGGATCTGATAGCACTCGCTGTCATTAAAAGACAACTCAAAGCCCATTTTCAACAAATAAATAAACCAAGTTCTGCCAGTCTGAAATGGGAATCAATACACTTCCAACGAAATATTTTTAAGTTGAAATTGGATTTTGAATGAGTTTTCGGTAGCTGCTCTTAGATCGGTACTTTTTTTCGTTTTTGTTGTTGTTTGTTTCTGTGCTGAGCTTTGATCTGATGAGAAGCCCCTTTCAACTTATTTTTGTCGAGCCTGCGACATAAATGTCGCGAAAGCGAGATATAGCGATCCTAGATTCCGTCGTCGGCGTCAACATTTAGGTTCAGTCTGTGGTTAAAGTTTTTAGACATCAATAACTTTGTCAAACCCTCATGGAATTTTAGGAAATCTGGACAGAAGCTTTGTTACTACCAAAATACAGAATTCAGAGCAATATTTTGAAAATATTTATTTTCATTTTTCCGTATTTAACTGACAAATGGACTTAGTTTTTTTTTACATCTTACAAATAGATACAGTCTGGGGTTAAAGTTTGTTACACTTCAATTATTTTATAAAACCTTCATAGAATATTATGAAACTTTGGCAGAAGCTTTTAATGATTAAGAGATAATGAAAAAATATTTTTTTCATTTTCAGTATTTTTTCTGATAGATTGACTTGCTTTTTAAGTCATCATTACACTGACAGCAGCAATCAAAGGCGAGATATACAGGGTTCCGCGGAACCCCTTACGAATTATTAGTTTGTTCTTTATGTTGATGTCTTACACTACTGTCCCATGTTAGAGGGAGAATTTAGCGCTCATAAACATGATATTAAGCCCACCTCATTCTTTACGTACCTGTCCCAAGCCAGGAGTTTGTAATCCAGTGTCTGTCCTTGGTTGCTGTCTGTCATAATTTTGTATCGTTTATTTGTAAAGTATAAATTATTCTGTTTTAATTTGTTAAAACTTTTGTCATCACTTGGCTTTTAGAACTTACTGTACGTATTGGATTTTGATTATTATTAAAAGACCGTACGATGACTTGTAAGTGTGCACATATTTGTCCTTTGGTCATTATGGATAGTTGTCTCATTAGCAATCATACAACATCTCCGCTTATTTTATAAAGACGCGATAAGCAGTCTGAGAGAAGCACGACATTGTTCAATGCCACTTATAATTATTAACAGGACGAAGGACCATAAAGTGTTTTAAATACCTGGATACCATTTAAATTTTGGAAGTGAATTTGATCATATATAGATATAAGAAGATGTGGTATGAGTGCCAATGAGACAACTCTCCATCCAAGTCAAAATTAATAAATGTAAACCATTATAGGTCAAAGTACGGTCTTCAACACGGAGCCTTGGCTCACACCGAACAGTAAGCTATAAAGGGCCCCAAAATTACTAGTGTAAAACCATTCAAACGGGAAAACAAACGGTCTAATCTATATAAAACGAGAAACGAGAAACACTTATGAACCACATCAACAAACGACAACTACTGAACATCCGATTCCTGACTTAGGACAGGTGCAAACAAATGCAGCGGGTTTAAACGTTTTAATGGTACCAAACCTTCACCCTTTTTCTGAAACAATAGTGTAACATCACAACATAGAAAGACACACTATAAAATATCAACTGAAATAGCTTAACTCAATCAAAGGACATAGTAACACCATTGAACATACACTGAACAAATAAATTTGACCTATGATACAATGTAAATTCAAAATAAATAAACTATACATGTATTAATCTTCATTTCCCAAATCAAAAAGGTTTTCGACTAGCGCACAACTAATTGCAAAACACGCGCAAGTGTGTTTAACCCGTGATAAAACGATAGACCAAGTTTGGTCAGTATCAATAAAATCCAGAAATGATTTCAGGCACTCCGGAAGTGTAACTAGTTCTGCTCAGCCTGAGTCATTTGTTCATTGATCCTTCAATGTAAGATAGGGAGCAGAATGCATCTCCATAATTAATTAGATTCTTTTATTTTTACACATATCGACATCAAAATGGAAGTAATATCTACTTGCGCCTCCAAAGCAACTGATATAACCCTTCTTTTATGTAGTTTGTAAAGATTAACTTTTAGTTTTCGGTGAAGTGTTACGAGGACAATTGTTTGTCTTTTCGTCATTCAGTCATTTAGTTATCTGTCCTTTGTCTTATACATTTTTATTGTCCTCTTGGTTTTTTTTATAATTTTTAGCGCTACTTAAGGTTATGTATACTTGTATTTTTCTTGACTTCAACAGCTGTTAGAGATAAATACGCAGAAACTATTATATTTAAAAAAAATCTAGTAAGTGTTTTAGGAATGACTCTTCTCCACACCCGAAAACCGAGCTTGAAATAACTCTATATAAAAAGGAGGAGCAATTACTACGGGATTCATAGTACAAAAGTATCTACCCATTCTTCTTATTTCCTTTTCTGCCTTACTTATTAATTGATAATGGTTTTATTTCAGAGTTCTCTAAATATACTTCCGAAATTTACCCAAAAGAACTTACTTTAACTAAATCTAACATAAACAGCAGCAGTTGCCCTTTTCTAGATTTAGACATTTCAATTTCTAACGAAACTACATACTAAAATTTATGACAAAGAGACGATTTTCATTTCCTATTGTTAATTTTCCATTTTAGACGGCGATGTGCCTTTGGCTCCATCATACGGTGTTTATATATCCCAACTCGTTCGGTATGCCCGTGTGTGTTCTGATGTCATAGATTTTAACGAACGTAATCAATGCATCACTGGGAAATTATTGTGTCAGGGATTTCGATACCATAAATTACTTAAAACTTTTACTAAATTCTTTCATAGATACAAAGATTTGATTAGTAAATTTGGCTGTACCTGTAGAAAACTTATTAAAATGGTATTTCACATCCTAAATTTTACGGTAATATTGTACTTAAAGCGAGGAAATCACTATGTGATCCGTGTAAACTCATCGAACCTTTAAACAAACTTATAAGTAAGGGTTATCGTACCAATATTGTAATTAGATCTCTGAATATAGTTTACATTGGCACTAATATCGATTTTGTCATTAGCAAATTAAAACATAACTAAGTTGTATCTTCTTTTGAGGCGGGATGTTTATAGACACACACGTTAATTTTTATCTCTTAAGAAGTAGCTCCTCACTATCCTACTACTTGTCGATACATTTATTTTTGGCATTGCACAAGTCATGTCTTCTCTGACTGTTCATGACGTTAAAATACTAAATCCCTGGGATGTGTTTTAGTTGATTTTAGTCTCTGATGCATGATTTTTATCATTAATTGTTTTGGCTTTTAACTAGCTGTCAGTAACTGCAGTACTCTCAAATCGTACTTTCTTTTAATTCGACCTGTTGATACTATTTTTAATACTTTTTGTTATTTTATATTAATATGGATCTTGTCTGTATACCAGCTTTGATTATTTGGAATATCTACTAATTTTCACTTCTTCATACTACATTTGTATGAACATCAAGATTATTCTCCTTTAATCTGTACAGGAAGTTTTATTGTTGATATTTACCCTTATGTATCTAGTGTTAAATTAGGTATTTATATGACAGACCTTTCTTGGTATTCCTAATTATTGGAAGATTTTATATAGACAGAAAAGTATACCTAAAACGACAAAGTTATTTTTCATTTACCTGTATATATTATGAAAACCGGTTTTTCAAAAGCGATTATTTTCTAAGGGTTAAATATTTCGCGGTGGTGTCTTGCCATGGCTTTATTTGGACTTGTTTGTTTGGTTTTGGCCTTGAATGTTTGTCCCTAATATTTTATTAACTATGTATTTACTTTCAGGTATCACAGATCGAATTTATTCGTTCATAGTGTGTTAATTTACGTTTTGATTGAGTTAAGCCTTCCAATTGATGTTTTATCGTGTGTTTTCTATGTTGTGATGTTATACTATTGTTTCAGAAAAAGGGAGAAGGTTTGGTACCCTTTCTCGTCTCAATACAATGTAAAAATAAGAAGATGTGGTATGATTGCAAATGAGACAACTCTCCACCAGAGATTAAATGGCGTAAAGTTAACAACTATAGGTCACCGTACGGCCTTCAACAATGAGCAAAACACATACCGCATCGTCAGCAATAAATTTGTTTGGGTTTGAAAGCAATATGCCCAATATTATTTCCAAATTTTTTTCTGACAGACATTTCAATTTTAGGGTCAATTCGACCATGCCTGATCTTTATAACCTGAAAAAGTTGTCCCTCAAGGGAGAATGTTATCATGTACATTATTCTGCATTTGAATAAATAAAATAGTATTGTACAAGTTTGGAGAAATAATATTGAAGGTACTTTATATATTGAGCATTTTTTTAATGTGTTTCAGAGGCCAAACTATGACAATTAAAAGGCGATACTTAAAAACTAGTAGAACTGACAAAATGGACTTCAGAAAACGGTTTTAAATTTAAGACATCTAAATCTGTCACGATGCACTTTGATCCAAAACTTTTCTTATAGGCAACCAAATTTAAATGCTCGATTAAACGAAATTTCTAGTTTTAATTTTCGATAAAAATTCAACCTTTGTCCCCTTATCAATTTAATAATAATGAAGATATATTAAAGCAAAAATTATCGGAAGCACCAACTGGGGTGCTGATCACAATATTTTACTGAATTTGTATAGATCTCTTAGACTAGTCTGGTTTAAAAAAGGTAATTGTTTTATTGTGTATGGCTCGGAAAAAAAAATATATCGTACACCAAAATACTAGATGAGGTACATCACAAAGGTCTTCGCTTGTGTCTTTGTGCGCCTTTAAAACTAGAGGACGACGAATCTCTGCAAGACGTTTGCAACTTGCCTTTAATCTTTAGGCATTTCTTAAAAATCCTGCATACATCTGAGTTTTCAATCCAATCTTTGAAAAATATTTGAAAAGTACGAAAATAAAATCCCTTTTGAGGAATTCGCTTTAAACCGCATCTCAATGTATTTGATATGAAATCTGTTTCACAAGTACAGACTTGTAAAATGCCCTCCATGGGAATTTCCTCAACCAAAATAGATAATTGATCTCCGTAAATACAATAAAACTGAAACAAATCCTATTTTAATTCAACAAAATTACCTTGAAATTAAATATTCAACCATGTATACTGATGGATCGAAGGATAGAGACGGAGTCACATCTGCTGCTGTCTATCGAGGCCGAGCTGTAAATGTCCGCTTACCTCCTGTTGTATCCGTCCTTTCCGCAGAAGAAAATCAATAATTTTTATCTTACAGTTTATTGCTGCTTCTGATAAATCAAATTTTATAAATGTTCTTTCTCACTTTTTGTCTGCAAGCTATAATAAACGGTAAAATCGAAAACTCTATGACATTAAAACTCTGAACGCTATCAGAAATTTAAATAAACTTGAAAAGATAATTGTTTTATTCGGTCTGCCAAGTAATATTGGAATTTATAGAAACACAGTTGTGGACCAGAAAGCCAAAATGCCTTGCACTATCCGTTGTCGGAATGTTTTAGACCGTACGCGGATTTTAAGCCTCACTATAGAGAATACATTGCAATATATATATAAAAATGTTGGCGTTTTACCAATACATTCCATGAAATAAAACCAGAAATAGGAAAAACTTTGAATAATTAAAATAATAGAAAACTTTAATGATAACAGTGTTATTTCCACGTGCTGAATCGAACATTCTAGAATAACACGCGAATATATTGAAAAATAATCCGCAACCGGAATGTATACTAATCAATTGTTAGAATACTATTTAACACTTTTTAATAGAATGTATTGATTTCATTGATATTCGAAAAAAACATATTTCAGCGTCAATAATATGCACGATTTTTTTGTAAATACTCCAATTCAACTACTGAACTGTCATTTAAAAAATATTAGAATGAATTCCAATATTTTTATTATTTCTTATTTGTGTTGTAAAATTTTAATGTTGTAAATATTATGTTTGCTTATAGTGTTTTTATGATTAAGCATTTAGATTTAGTATTAAGTTTTATCTCTATATATCAGTAATTTTGTCTTTAACAACAATTCGAACTGATGGACATTTTGTCTGATTTTGAACAATAACTCGTTTGAATAAATATATATCTCGGGGCTCTAGTTTCGATATAAGGCCCCGAAATGACAAATGTAAAACAATTCAAACGAGACTGGACAACTGATTTGATTTGTTAAAGTATGTCATCGTATTGTATTAACAACATTATGTCTATCTCTAATCATGTAACTAAATCATAAAATAAAAATGGTGTTTCAAAAGTGAAATTGTAAAGATTATGGCAAATTACAAGTCTTGATCTAGAAATGAATAAAAGGAACAGTCTTAACCAAGAACAAAATTATATCGAAAGTAGTGCTATATGCATGTGTTGTCTTTCAGATATACATTCATTTATTTTGGTCATGGTTATTCTTGGGAGCATTTTTTTTCTTTTAATAATTGTAAAATTTCTTTATTGTATCGAAATATTAATACAGAAGTGTTGTGAAATGTGTGAATAGCTGATAGAACAGTGCCTATTCCAAAGAAAAACAAAGATTATACGGATCTTATAAATTATCGACCAACTGCTCTACCAGTTATGTCTGCAAAATGCTTTCGGAAGGTCAATGACCGCCTAGTTTGGTTCCTAGAGTCGAATTGGACGTTGGCTTACATTCAATACGGATTTTAACAGTACTCGTTCGATTTATATCATTCATGTGGGGTCAGTCTTTTTTCTTTTCTTTTTATTTCGAAAAGGCTTTTAACACCACATAGAAATATAGCCTTTTTAAAAAAGACCTTTTTTTGTTTGGGTTTGAAAGCAATATGCCCAATATTATTTCCAAATTTTTTTCTGACAGACATTTCAATTTTAGGGTCAATTCGACCATGCCTGATCTTTATAACCTGAAAAGTTGTCCCTCAAGGAGAATGTTATCATGTATAAATTATCGACCAACTGCTCTACCAGTGCCTATTCCAAAGAAAACAAAGATTATACGGATACATTATTCTGCATTTGAATAAATAAAATAGTATTGTACAAGTTTGGAGAGATAATATTGAAGGTACTTTATATGTTGAGCATTTCTTTAATGTGTTTCAGAGGCCAAATTATGACAATTAAAAGGCGATAATTAAAACTAGTAGAACTGACAAATGGACTTCAGAAAACAGTTTTAAATTTAAGACATCTAAATCTGTCACGATGCACTTTGATCCAAAACTTTTCTTATAGGCAACCAAATTTAAATGCTCGATTAAACGAAATTTCTAGTTTTAATTTTCGATAAAAATTCAACCTTTGTCCCCTTATCAATTTAATAATAATGAAGATATTCAATATGTTGAGCAATTAAAGCAAAATTATCGGAAGCACCAACTGGGGTGCTGATCACAATATTTTACTGAATTTGTATAGATCTCTTAGACTAGTCTGGTTTAAAAAAGGTAATTGTTTTATTGTGTATGGCTCGGAAAAAAAAATATATCGTACACCAAAATACTAGATGAGGTACATCACAAAGGTCTTCGCTTGTGTCTTTGTGCGCCTTTAAAACTAGAGGACGACGAATCTCTGCAAGACGTTTGCAACTTGCCTTTAATCTTTAGGCATTTCTTAAAATCCTGCATACATCTGAGTTTTCAATCTAATCTTTGAAAATATTTGAAAAGTACGAAAATAAAATCCTTTGAGGAATTCGCTTTAAACCGCATCTCAATGTATTTGATATGAAATCTGTTTCACAAGTACAGACTTGTAAAATGCCCTCCATGGAATTTCCTCAACCAAAATAGATAATTGATCTTCGTAAATACAATAAAACTGAAACAAATCCAATTTTAATTCAACAACATTACCTTGAAATTAAATATTCAACCATGTATACTGATGGATCGAAGGATAGAGACGGAGTCACATCTGCTGCTGTCTATCGAGGCCGAGCTGTAAATGTCCGCTTACCTCCTGTTGTATCCGTCCTTTCCGCAGAAGAAAATCAATAATTTTTATCTTACAGTTTATTGCTGCTTCTGATAAATCAAATTTTATAAATGTTCTTTCTCACTTTTTTGTCTGCAAGCTATAATAAACGGTAAAATCGAAAACTCTATGACATTAAAAACTCTGAACGCTATCAGAAATTTAAATAAACTTGAAAAGATAATTGTTTTTATTCTGTCTGCCAAGTAATATTGGAATTTATAGAAACACAGTTGTGGACCAGAAAGCCAAAAATGCCTTGCACTATCCGTTGTCGGAATGTTTTAGACCGTACGCGGATTTTAAGCCTCACTATAGAGAATACATTGCAATATATATATAAAAAATGTTGGCGTTTTTACCAATACATTCCATGAAATAAAACCAGAAATAGGAAAAACTTTGAATAATTAAAATAATAGAAAACTTTAATGATAACAGTGTTATTTCCACGTGCTGAATCGAACATTCTAGAATAACACGCGAATATATTGAAAAATAATCCGCAACCGGAATGTATACTAATCAATTGTTAGAATACTATTTAACACTTTTTAATAGAATGTATTGATTTCATTGATATTCGAAAAAACATATTTCAGCGTCAATAATATGCACGATTTTTTGTAAATACTCCAATTCAACTACTGAACTGTCATTTAAAAAATATTAGAATGAATTCCAATATTTTTATTATTTCTTATTTGTGTTGTAAAATTTTAATGTTGTAAATATTATGTTTGCTTATAGTGTTTTTTATGATTAAGCATTTAGATTTAGTATTAAGTTTTATCTCTATATATCAGTAATTTTGTCTTTAACAACAATTCGAACTGATGGACATTTTGTCTGATTTTGAACAATAACTCGTTTGAATAAATATATATCTCGGGGGGCTCTAGTTTCGATATAATAATAGCCCTTTTCTGCTGAAGCGACATTTTTCTTGCTCTACTAAGAAATACATGTGAGATAACAGTGGACAGTCTTATTGTTTTCTCAAAGTGAGTATTTGCAGTATGATTCAGAATTCGGATAACTCCTACGAGCTTCAAAAGGTAAAGTTTATCTTTACTAGTTAACATGTAAAGGTTGTTGTTAACTGAAGTGCATGGTACATTATTTCCATTGTCCTGCACTAAACATAAATTATAGCATATCTTCTAAATTATAATGGTGTAGTACACTTCATTGATTTGTATCGCGCAGAAATATAGTTTAAAAAAAGAGGCGAAAGATACCAAAGGAATATTCAAACTAATAAGTCGAAAACAAACTTTGGTTTGCAAGTTTGGCTGTACCTGTAGAAAAGTTATTTCAAGCGGAATAGCACATCCTAAATTTTACGGTGATGTTGTTTATCGAGCCCGGAAATTTAAATACGATTCGGGTGAACTTATCAATCCTTTTAATAAACTTATTTTAAAATGTTACTAATTCAACACTGTAATCAGATCTTTGAATATTGTTTTTATTGGTATAATTATGGATTTTTTATCAGTAAATTAAAACCAGACTAAATATTATATTACATATGCACTTTCACGGTACTACAATCTGTCGATATCTATATTTTGGCATTGCACAAGGTCATGTTTTTCTCTGACTGTTAAAGACGTCTTTACAGTAAATCCATTGGATGTGTACTGATTGATATTTTAGTCTTAGATACATGATTATTTTTATTAGTTGTTATTGGCTTTGAACTAGCTATCAGTAACTTCGAGTACTTTCCGATCTTTACTTTGTGTCTTTTTGTTGTTAGGGATGTATAAATACCTTGCCACGTCCGGTCTGTGTTTTTGCTAGATGTTTTTCTTCTTTGTACCAAACTAATGAGTTGAGCCCTTTTTAACTGAATTTTATAGTTTGTTCTTATGTTGTGCTGTAAAACCACTGTCCTAGGTTAGGGGCAGGGTTGAGCGCTCACAAACATGTTTAATCCCGCCACATTATAGATGTGCCTATCCCAAGTCAGGAGCCTGTAGTTCAGGGGTTGTCGTTGGTTCATGTCTGTCATATTTGTTTTTCGTAAATTGTTTTGTTACAAATTAGGCCGTTAGTTTTCTCTATTGAATTGTTTAATATTTTTCATGTCGGGACTTTTTATAGCCGACTATACGGTATGGGTTTTTCTCATTGTTGAAGACCGTACGGTTGCCTATAATTACTTACATCCACTTTATTTGAACTTTGGTGGATAGTTGTCTCATTGGCAAATCATTACCATATCTCCTTATTATTATATTGACAATGCCATGACAAACAACATTATACAAAACACAACATAAAAAACTACATGTAAAGACTGAGCAAAATAAACCCCACCAAAAACAATGGGTGATCTCAAGGATAAGGAGATCCTGCTCCACTTGTGGAGTGTGTAGTCAATATTGGTAAAATCTTTAGACTAGTTCCTTACATTTTGACTGTTAAAATTTAAAAAGATACATATCTTAACTAACATTTCTTTAATTTCGTTTATCACCAACCATTGATTGTAAATTATATTTACTTTTTTGTATGCATAGCGTAAATTCAAGTTGCCGTGTACTTTATAATGGTAGTGAAAGTAGTCCGGTTTACACAGAGTTTTAAAAAACAACCTGTCATTATTTTTTACGATTTTTTCTAATATGATGTAATTAAAATACAAATACATTAAACAGTACTCAAATACACTTAATACGAATCGACTATGTAATTATTATATTTTTTCGTGTCTTTGTAAATGTTAGATTTTAGATTGTCTTCAGGATAGTCCTAGAATAACTTGGTATGGATGATTTTACAGCTTTTTAGATACATGAAGGGTAAATCAAAAGTTTCGAGGCAAAGAACTGGAACCTGTTTTTTAAAGGTAAAACATACATGTATGTATGCTATTTATTAATTTTATCAAGTTGTACAATTTGTCACACAATTTCTGTTTCATTCTGTACACTCCCGATACGTTTCCAATTGTATCCTGGTAATCTTCCTCGGAGAAAGCATCATTGAAGATAATGGAGGCTGGACTGAACACCGTGAATGCAGAAAAAGCAAAACTATAAAAATAAAAAGATTAGGTCAATACAGTTCCAATTTTATCCAGATAATCTTCTTATGGAATAAAACCACTAATTCATAGCCCCATTGCTTTCTATGTTAAATTCTGCAATTCCAAGCATTCATAGCTATTTTGTCTTAAGTTCAAATAAAGTGGAAGTCATTTAAAGTCAAAACTATACCTCACCCTGACTTGTGATGAAAAATTCAGCATACCTTTAATTGCATATTAGAGCGCACTGGTTTCCGGAAGTTTGCTAGTACAAAACAGGGACCTCTGATATGAACAAAAAATAGACTGAAATTTGTACAGGAAAGTGGTATCAGGACGCTAAGTCAAATATTTTATATTCGATCGCGACCTTACTTAGATTAATGACAGGAAGATCCCTATTGAATTTGAGGTCACTTGAAAGTTCCTAAAAGAGCACGAAAGTAGTTTCAGGATGCTTAATAAAATAATTTATATCAGATAGCAACGGTTACCTTACTTTAATACCTTTTTATACTATTAGAAGTTTCCTATTGATTTTGAGGAAATCATCTCAAAGGGCAAAGTCAAAATAGATTTGTATTACTTTACTAACATTTAAGGTCAAGGTCATAGTAACTGAAAAAAAAAAAGACTGAAATTTATACAGGAAAGGAGTTTCAGCATCATAAATCTATAACCTAACATGGGAACCAAATTTAAATATTTGCTCACATGTAATGAGAGGAAGAACCCTGTTGATTTTAAGGTCAATACCTCCAGGTCAAAGTCGATAAAAATAATCCGAAGTACGAGTAGAAAAGGGGTTTTCAAATGATAACTCCAGATTGGAACCAAACTTTTTTGCAAACCTCCTATTTCTCAGTAGAAGGTTACCCTTTTCTCCATCGAATGGCGTTTATATTCGTCTCAATTGATACGTTAGTTACGCGCCTGCATATGTTTCTATTATATGGAGTTCATTAACAGGGGTGTGCTAATAACGTAAGCAAACTTCTTTTATGAGGAAGAACGACTGAAATCGACAATTTTCCGGTCACCATTAAATAGATACGATGAGTATATGTTTCAACTTACGAGAGACATGTTTTTGAGATTTTAATATACCAGGAGAGTTATCTGATATAAAGAATATACCGATTGTGTCATATTTCCAATCGTGACATCATGAGTCTAGATTCGCATGACGAGTGACAGACTCATAGAAGGAGAGGCGTACTATGTCGACACACCCAGTCTCGCTCCTCCTCTTTGTGTTCATACGAATCTTTCATGTTTTTGTCACTTGTATATTCAAGATTTATCTAATAGTTTTGAAAATCGTTTCTACTATTGTCTCTTCTTAAAGACGTAAAACTGTTTTAAAATTTTTGACGGAATGTTAGTCCAACAAAGTGGTTTACTTTTATTTCTACATTGAGAGGTTTACATAAAAAATGAATTTTGCAAATTGATTATTACAGGTGAATGTCACTCATCATATTACCTGCTCTTGAAGACAGAGACGTTAAAAGGCATACTAATGAAATTCGATTATATTACACTTTGTAGGCTTTATAAAGTTTATTATCATTCTTTGCGCCTCGTTATTGTTGAAGACTGGAGATATTTTTTTTTATTTTGCAGAATACATGAAATGGCTGATTGATATATCTCCCACATCTTTTTTCATCTATGTAAGAGCTCTGAAAAATTACTAACATAATGTTGTTTTTAGGTAAAGGATCCTTACTGTTCCACTTCATCAGACTCATTCAGTATGTTTTGTTCTCTTTATGTCTGTTGCTGCTTCCAATTTTTTCAGCTCGATAATCAGAATAATAGATTTCTTCATGTTACCAATGTTTATCTAGTCTGTTTTTGAAAACGTTTATTGATGGGGCCTTTATCACTTTGTCTGGTAGCTTGTTCCATATTTTTGCAATTCTTACAGCAAGGCTATTTTTCCTCAAACTTCTGTTAAATCTTTGATGAATGATTTTGTTAATTTTTAGTCTGCGCTATGTCTATTTTCTGTATTTGCTACTAGTTTGAGAAAAGTACTTGTTTCTGGGTTTAATTTTAATATCAGTCTTTAGTTTTCTATGTTGTGTTTTGTGTACTATTGTTTGTCTGTTGTTCTTTTTCTTTTGTAGCCATGGCGTTGTCAGTTCATTTTCGACCTATGAGTTTGAATGTCCCTTTGGTATCTTTCGACTCTCTTTTAAATGTCTCTATCATGACCCTCTGATTCTTCTATATGACAATGTAGCCTTCGCGTCTTAAGTCTTTCTGTGTAACTTAGTTTGTTGAAACCTGGTATTTGTCGTGTTGCTCTTTTCTGTACATTATCAATTTTATCTATATACTTTTTTTTTAAAAGGGACCCGTACTGAAATAGCATAGTCTAAGTGTGTTCTCACTAATTTTTTCTATAGTCGAAGGAAAATTTCAGCATTAAGAATTTTAAAAGATCTTAGTGCAGGACAAATTGAGTTGGCTTTGTTCACTTTTTCGCAGATATGTTTGTCAAATCTTCATCTTTGACCATGCCAATATCCTTCTCTTTTTGAATCTGCTTATGTTTTGACTTAGTAGATTGAAAGATGTGCGTTCGTCTCATGCATTTCTGCTCATATTTATGTGTACATTTTTCAGGGTGGAATTTCAGTAGCCGTGTGTCACTCCATTTTTGTAACTGATTTATATCATTTTGTAATATACCTTGGTCACTCTTATCTTCTATGATCCTGAACATTTTAATATCATCAACAAATAAGAAGGCATCCGTTTTAACCGTTGCAAATCTGGTAGGTCATTTATGTAGAGTACAAATAACAGAGTGCCTAATACTGATCCTTGAGGTATTCCCGATGTAACCTCCTTCCAATCTAATGTTTCACCATTAACTGATACTCTTTGTTTTCTATGTGATAGAAAATCTGTAATCCAGTCTCCTATTGGATTTATTATGCAATATTATTCAATTTTCTTCATGAGTCTCCTATGCCGTACTTTGTCGAAGGCTTTCATAAAATCTGATATATGCAATCTACCTGATACCGTATATCGGGTTTTTTTTTTCGCGATTTAATGACAAGATGGGTAGGTTAAATTTTCACTGTGTATAATTTTCGCTAAATGGCAAAAATACACGCGAAAAAATCACTGTATTGTATTGTTAAAGATTTAAACAGTATAAAATTAATTAACTGACAGATAATCGATTACAAATAAATACAAGTACTACAAACTAAAATACACAGAATTCGGTGTTCAAATTATGACAACAATCAACAGATCGTCGCTAACTAAACGTGTAACTGATTGCGGTGTTGTCAAAAGTATGACATGTATGATAAGCCAATCTAATTATTAAGAAAACATAATTCCTAATTAAGTATGTACATTCTTGTGATCTGTCCATCAAAACAAAAGACTGATTTTATTTATAATGTAATTAACTTTTAGGATGAAAATGAGCTAAATATCAATTTGGTGTATACTCGATAGTTAACAGTATAATGAATATATATATGTATGAAACGCTTACACAACGACAAATCTTGGAATTAACAGGGAAATTTACGCGGGGTCAATTTTTTGCGTTTCCTTAGCTACCGCGAACAAAGCGAAAATTAAAAACACGTGAAAAAAAACACGATATACGGTATCCTTTATCTAAGGCTTCTGTCCATATATCAATTACTTCCAGTAGTTGTAGAGCGGTCGATCTTCCCGAAATAAAACCATTCTATTTGTTTGAGAATAGTTTATTAAGCTTCTTGTGTCAATTATGTGTTCTCTTATGATTTTCTGCATATTTTTTCCAAACAACGGAAGTAAGACTTACAGGCCTGCAATTTTTTAGCTTGAGATTTATTTCCTTTTTTACTATATCACTCACTCGAGCATTATTCCATTCTTTATGTACTATTTGAGTGGTTAATGATTGACTGGAATTAAGTTCAAGGGTTCAGCTATATTTTCTTTTACCCAAAACAACTTTTGGATGTAAATTATCCGGGCCTGGGGATTTATCCGTCTTTAGTTTTTGTAGATGTTTTAATACCGTTTCTTTGCAAATGTTTAGTTCATCTATTTTATTTTTTTATGAAAATTGGTTTAGGTTCAGGGATCTCATTTTGCGGTTCATTTGTAAAGACACTAGCAAAGTACTCAGTTATATTTCTGCCTGTTGTTTGTTATCTTCAGTTATCCTTCTGACTTTACATCTTCCGGATCAGTATAAAGGTCGCCCATACCTTCTTTTGTCTTTGATTTGGATTTTGTATAGCTCCATATGGCTTTGGGATTTTTCTTTGTATTTTCGGATTTATCTTGTTCAAATAAGTTCTTTTGTTTATTAACCAATGATTTAGCCTTGTTCCAATTTCGGTGTCTTGGGTAGTTACATTTTGTTTGGACAGTATATTTTTCTTCTAATCAAATTTCTTGGGAATACGTTTTTCTTCTTTTCCAATTTGGGTCATAGTTTTTTGTTGGAACCAATCTGTGTTCACGGTCCTTTAAAATGGTTAAAAATAGCTCCAAGTTGTATCGATGGATTTTCAGCACTAAGTTTGTTGTGCCAATTTATGTTGTTTAATTAGTTTAAAAATATATTATTTGCTTACATATGCAAAACGGATGAGACACCAGTTAATGAAACCTTTAAAGTCTTCTCCCAGTAACAATTTATAACAATAGAATATTCAAAAAGCATGCATGCAAACAAGACAATACATAATATTCATTGGATATGTGAATGGTTGTACACAATGTATGTTATTGCTTATCGCAGACCCCAAAATCTCAAAGATATACTTGTTACATCTAAAGTTAAAAAAACAAGAGACCTCTAAAATCGGGTGTTGCAAACAATGCGGAAGAAGCAATTGTAAGTGCTGTAAAGTCGCCAACACTGAAAACTCTTTCACCAGCACAGTTAAAAAGCAGCGATGCAACAGCTATGTAACAGCTAACTGTAAAACGGAAAATAGTATTTATATTCTTACTTGTGGAACTTGCAAGCTGCAATATGTTGGTGAAAGAGAAACTAAATTCAACATCAGACTTAATAGTCACCGGTCGTTTTATACTAAAGGAGAAATTGCCAAATCACGAGACACCTCCCAAGAACAGGATATACTTTTGAAAATATCGCCTTTCAAATAATAGAGGTCAACCAAAATTGGGACACCCAAAGTAGAAAACAGAGAGAGATTTTGGATGCATCAGATACGTACTCTTTAACCTAATGGACTGAATGGGAGAGATGAAAAACAATTTTATAAAAAAAACCAAAGGAATAAATCTTGAACTTCATACTATTAAATTTGTGTTTATCTATTAAACGCAATGTACAATAAGCTGCAAAAATATATTTAAAGGACATGTACGATAAGCTTCAAAAACGCATCCGATTTTACCTGGATGGCTGTACGCGCCTGATGAAACTAATTTGTTTAGCGAAATATTGCGTGAATATAAAATATAACAACTATTTTTATAACACTGATTAGCGTGTTCAAGTTACATTCTTAGGAATTTATATAATTTAATTTAGTATCTGCTTCAGTTTATTTTCAAAAGATAGATTGGATGTTGATTGTTGCAATTTTTAGACAATATATATATGCACTTTATTGTGCTATATTATATAATTAGAAACCTCTTTCACTCTTTAATAAAATGATATACATTCTTTAAAATTCTTTCATTTTCAGCATTGGTTAATGACGAATCACCGGAGGTTAAGATATTTAAATTTAGTGGAGAGTTATCTGGTAACCAGTTCCACAAGCACTTGTTTCTATCCATGGGAAGGTCGACTATCCATATGTAATAGAAGAAGGTGGCTAACGAATGTCACGACCGTCTCCGCAAAAAAAAAAAAAATGGCAAAAGTCTTAAAACGAAATAAGTGAACAAAGATTTGTGCTATCCTTTTGGTAAGCCTCACTGTTATTCTATCATATACAAGGACAATAAATATATTTTGGATTCTCTTGAGAGATTTTTGTGAGAAAAAAAAATCTGAAAGTATATAAAAAATATTTAAGTGAACATTTACACTGATAAGTTCAATCAATCAACCAATAATTGTCATTACAGCTTGGTTTAATCATGCACATGTAAATCAATCAATCAATCAACCAATAATTGTTGCCACAGTATAGTTTAATCATAAAAATCAATCCATTAACCAACATTTAAATCAATCAATCAACCAATAATTGTCACTACATTTATAAAGATTAATCTTGCACATGTAAATTAAATAGCACTGAATAGGGGTGGATCCAGCCAGGATTTTCAAACGGGCAAAGCATATGGGGCTAAGATATGCATGTAATATAAACAAAAAGTCCAAAAAATATGAAGACCCACCCGACACCCAGCATTGTTTGAATATTTAAACAATGTTCCAGCTAGGTGTTTTAGCACAAAAGAAGACACTTGTCTTATATTTTTAATAATAAAGGATGATGATGGGAGGCTGTTTAACTTCCACCAGCAAATTAAATGCATATTCTGGATGATCAATCAAAATGTCTGTTTCAACTATGTTTACCCTTCAGGTGAACACTTTTTTTTGATACACAATCCAGATCATTATTTTTATTTCTACATACATTGAAGCACGTTTACCCTTCAGGTGAAAACTTTATTTTTGGATACACAATGCAGATCATTATTTTTATTTCTACATACATTGAAGCACATTATTGCATGGCAACTTTTTTTAATTTTTTAATTTTATGAAAAAGGGGAGGGGGGTTGCAGGGTTTTTAGCATACATGGCTGGCCAAAACCAGTACAAAAACGATCTCACAGTATTTAAGATTTCCTAAAGTTATTCAAAAGTTAAACCTATATGAATGTGCAGTGTAACTGAAAATGTAAATATTTTGAACAAATAAAAATTAAGGAGTGTTTTTATTATAAATAATCCTTCTGCATATATATATGTTGTGTAATTTCAACAGAAAGAAAAGTACAAATAGGATACCACATAAGCATAAAATGACCTTAGGCTACATGTATGTAGGGATGAAAATAAATGTAGGTCAATTTAAGCGGTAGCACGTATTCACATAAATAAAGGTAACTGTTTTCTGCTGTTTGGTCGGGTTGTTGTCTCTTTGACACATTCCCCATTTCAATTCTCAATTTTATAATTTGAAATGTAGGTAAAAAAGGGTTTACATGATCTAATTAAGGGGTCAAAAGGGGGTAAGTTAAAATGTTAAAGTAAGGTAGGGGTGTAATATATCAAATTACTCGTAATGAAAGGTACATAAAGATAATGTGAAATGTAGGTTGAGGGGTCAAAAGGGGGTACAGTTTAAATGTTAAGGTGAGGTAGGGGTATAATATATCAGATTACTCACACTAAAAAGAACATGAAGAAAATATGAAAGGTAGGCAACAAAGGTTAATGTGACCTACTGAGGTGATTAAAAGGGCTAGACTAAAAAATAACCAATTAAGGGGTGAAAAGGGGGTCCATCTAAGATCTTACGGTAAGGTAGGATTGTAAAATATATACATGTAACTATTAGTGTTACACAATAATGCAATCTAACATGTAACAGGGCATTAATATTTTTTCAAAAAAAAAGTTCTAGCCTAGAAGAAGCGAGGTAAAGACATTACTTTTAAAATATTTGTAGGCTAGCAGAAAAACCTTGTAATTGAGGTGAATAGCAACATTTCCCTGGACTTCATTTGCAGAACAGTTCAAGAACAAAATACAACTGAAGATAGTATAAGTTCAAATTGTGTGGCCAATTTAATTAGAAAGCTGTTTCCAGATGCTACTGTTAGATGCATTAACACTGGGAAAACTATGCAAAGTTATTTTCTAAATCTGTCAGCAAAATGTATTTCAAGACATTCCAAAGATGATACCACAGGACTGGTTTATATTCAGGAAATGCATGTCATGTGTGACATTTGGATACTTTTTTGACAGTACATTTAATGGACAAAACTCATTCGTACATTTAACCCTGAGTTTCAGTAATCAGGTAACAGTACTGATAGATAATAGTAAAATCGACCTTTCTTTGTTTTATATTCCAAACAATTTTGACTATACTCTTACCTCAATAACTGCTCTAATATTTCGCTGTATGAAACTTCTTCATCCATGCCAAGGGTATAAAATAAAATCATAAGAAGAACAATCCTTTTCTACAAGTTTCAAATGTTCAAAGGAAATCTGTAATGCTGGCGGTGTAACTAAACATATTTTGAGGCATTAAGACTGCATGCGTTCCTTGCCTTTTAGGGTACTCATCTGCAAAAAAAAGTTCACATTTGTACATAATAAGAAAAGGCAGCGGTTTAAATCTGATGATAAGGAAAATTCAACAGTGAAACTTTCAAAAGAGGAAATTTTAGTACAATTAAAATCTATTGCACATAATGTTCATGATAACCAATTAACACTTATACAGTCACAAATAGTAGCATCTAATATGAAAAAAGTAAGAAGGAGTTAAGGTGGGATAAATATGTTATATGTATGGCTTTAAGTTTGTTCAATAGGAACCCTGCATGGATTTAACTCAAAATAGTTGGTTAAATTTGCCTTCTGAACAGCTAATAGAGTTGTATAAAAATACTGTTCAACAAAAGCCTGGAATTGTACCAGATATGATGTTATGGATGTCAAATGAGGCTAAACGACTAAAACTTGTGACAGAAGGATACTATGGTGGCATCATTCTTGATGAAATGGCCATTCAAGAGTATGGTAAAATAGTTCATACTAAGACGGATACAAAAATATTGGCTTATCAGATCGTGAACAAGATATAAAAAGAATGCAAGCTTTGAACGATGGCAAAATAGAATGTCAACTAGCAAACCATGTTAAGCAGTTCATGTTTAGCGGTTTGACTGGTTTTAGGAGAAATATTTCTTACCACAAGGATTTGTATTGTTGAATTGTATAGATGGGGATTCAAACCTATATACTGTTGTATGGATGGTTCAGCCAATAACAGGGCTTTTTTGAAAATGCATTTTCCATGTGGTAATCCTCTTGCTGATAATATGGTTGCCAAAGGATACAAAAATCCATTGAGAAAAAATATATTTTTAATGGATCCTAGTCACCTTATTAAAATGATAGTGTTTTAAGTAGCGGTTTTTGAGACAGTCATCAAAGGTTTCTCACTGTTAATGATCATGTAATTATATGGAATATGTGGATTGATGCCTATCAATGGGATCGTTCAACTAATAGTTTTCAAATGAAATGTTACTCCGGAACTTTGAATGAAGCGGGACAGGCAGAAATGGTGGGAGTTCTACAGTTTTACAACATACTAGCATTTTGGTAGCTTAATTTACAGATTCAAGACCTATGAAGGATAGTAATGATGATAGATTAAAATATTTCTCTGAACCATATAATTGGCTCATGGGAAAAACAACAAGCATGTGATCAAGATATAAACAAACGTTACAAAAATTTACTGACTATGGAAACTAGGTAAGATCTGGACTTTATGTTTCATGGCTTTATGTCTCTTGTTCAAATGTGCCTAAATGAAATAAAACTGAAATTGTGCCCAGTAGAACAAACAGTGACATCATAGAAAATATCTTCTGTCAGGAACGCTCACTATTTCATGGTCCTAAAACAAGTCTAAACTACAATGATTACAGGACAGGGATCAATAGCATTAATTTGGGACAGACAACTACTTCAAAGAAGTCAAACGTTGGAGGACATACAGCAAAACCACTAGCCCTTGGACCACCAATAAAAAAAAGTGTAAGTATACTCTAGTAAAATAGCTAGTTAAAAGTCACATGGATCCAAGGTCTATGTGACCTATAGCCATCAATTGGTGTTTGTCATTGTCAAAACATTTTAAAAATCCTCTTCTGAAACCACTTGGCTTTTTGGAACCAAACTTTGGTTCAATGTTTTTGTGTAGTCCCTTTAAGAATTTTAACAAACATATACCATTAGACTTGAAATAGCAAATACTGTCATTGTTAAGGTATGCTTTATTTAAAGTTGTCTCATATGTAAAATCAGTTTTGTAATTGCTACTGTGAACCTGATGAGTACTAATAGACACCTAGGAGCCTATGGTTTGATTCCAGACAAAAAGGTGAAACGGTGGGTAGGGTAAGCTATCTGCATATAATATATGTAGACGTATGGGTTTTGCTCATTTTGAAGGGTATGGTGACCTATAGCTGTTAACTTCTATGTCGTTTGGTCTCTGGTGGATGTTGTCTCATTGGCAATTATACCACATCTTATTTTTATATTGTTATGATCATTGAGCCATGTTTCTCTGTGTAGAAAATTTTTACTCGAAACAATGTTTTTTTTGTCAGTTTGATAACTAATTTATTATTGTTTAACTATATATGTATTTACCTCATACACAAGTCCTTTATCTGCATCTGGACCTTTACCATACATGTCATAGGAGTACCATACCATTTCCATCTTTTGGGTCTGGTATGTTGAACAAGTGCAGCCTCTATCATCAATTCAAACTGTACATACATATACAGACTGTCTTTACACAAAGGAAATCCTTAACTCAACATATACACGGACAAGGTAGTTGTATTTTCCTGCCTATTATCTCAATGAAACAGACTAAAAGATTGATCAATGTCACTATTCAATTTTTGAATAAGTGGATCTGTATGTGTAAATTACAAGGATCTTTTAAATATCTTGGCATCGAGCATCACTGAAGAGACATTAATTGTCGAAATACGCATCTGGTGCAGAAAAAATTGGTACCGTTAATGTTATTATGACAGTTGTTTTCCATTCGTTCTGTTGGTTAATATAGTTAAAAATTTATGCTAATACTTTTTTTTCATATCAATATATGTTTGTTTAATGTATGATGAATAGTATAATTATTTCAGACATACAGGACAATACCAGTCACTTCCTTCTAATTCATGCCATTGGTCATCATTAAGTTTTAAACATGTTCGGTCATACCAAAGATCACACAAATCACAAGCAATCCAGTCATCCCCAACTATATAAATTGATTTGCATAATGGACATACAGTCTTCTTTTCCTCTTGATTTTCTGTTTTTGAAGATTTTCGTTTCGACTTTGTAGTAAATTTTGATTTGCGTTTTCGTCGTCTTAGTTGTGGTACAGATGTATTTCCAGTAGAAGTTGACGGTGAAGATTTAGTAGAAGTTGACGGGGTAGATTCACTAGAAGTTGCAGTTGTAGATTCAGTAGAAGTGGAGACGATTGTGGTATCAGAAACAGTTTGATGTAGATATTGTGGGTAACTAACTCCTTCTAATGAAGGTATTTTAGAACAGAGTTTTTGTTTTATGACAACATTTGAACTGCTAGAAGACATTTTATTTTCATATGCTTTACATAGTTTAAGTAAATAATTTTTTACGAAGTTGACAAAAGCATAATTTCCCTGGTCAAATATGGCAGATTTTAATCTAAAGAGAGTTTTTTATTTGGAATCTGATTTGTCGTTATATATGTTCTTCATGCTAAGGATTGAAGGAGGCACTGCTTTACTATAAACTATTTTCCTGAGACTCTCAGATTTAGATTTCCAACTTTCACCAGAAAATCTTTTCTGGACTGATTGTCTGCAATCCTACAGAATCTGTTGTTTTATTCACAACACGTAAATAATTATTAGAATAATCAAAAGTTTGAAATAAATTTCTCAAAATATAACATAGATTTGTATCCTTAAAAAGGACATTGTGACAATGACTCAAAAAGTCAGAACCATACAAATGGAATAATTGTTCCTGCTGAACTGAAAGTCTCTTTTCATCAACTATAGTTATGAATTCAAATGTTGCATCAGTAATGTTTGTTAATCCTTGTGATAGGCTTTGCTTTCGTTGTGTCTCAAATAGTGTTTCTTTGTACTAAGAGTCATGTACCAGTTCAGGATAACTCTTAGTAAGAGAGTCCAACATTTTTAGTTTCATAAATGACCTTGCAAGAGATTCGCGGTTTTTCTTTTTGAACATATTAGTTTTAGCATGTTTAATGTAATGATATCAACTCTTTGCAATACAAAGTCCAAATATATATTTCAGTTTTCCCTTTCCAGAATCTGACATAGTATTTTTCTTATTGTAATTGGCATCATGTGAACTGAATAAATGCTCTGTATGCTTTTGTAATACAACAGATGTAACTTTGTCATAAATTTTACTGCACATTTCAAAGTCTTGTCTAGTAGACTCACATTGAGAAATTAGTTTAACAAGTGAAATATATTCTTTTGAAGTAGAAAACTAATAAAGTTCTGTAGAATATTTTGTCCAAGTTTTAGGTTCGGCTGATTTCTGGGTTACATCGCCACATGTTTTCTTAAAAAGGTCATTTATTGCAGTGTACAACAAAAATGTGCTTACAAAAATATTCAATGTCAATTCTTTGACTTTTTTGTAGCTCTTTGTAATATGCACATACAAACTGTTCTAATGGTGCGTTTGTTTCTCTTGAGAAAAGATCTGTTATTTCAGACATGTCAATAAATTTTTCCTCAACCAAAATACTTTCAGTTTCATCTAGTTCATCATGTTCATTTGATAATAAAAAAGTCCATTTAATCAATTTAAGCATCACTGAAGTCAGATAATTCTTCTGGTAAAGGTTCATTTGCTGATCTGCAGGGAATATTATTTATAGTATTGAAATGTTGTTTACAGCATGAAAAATCAGTGTCATCAAACATAGTTTGTGTAAGGTCATAATATTTATAACTGGGGTCATGTATCATAATGGACGAATCATTGAAACCAATTATACGGAAACCTTTTTTTTCTCTTGCTCTACCAATAGCTACACCAAGTTGTCCTGGTGCAAAAATGCAACTGGCATCTACCTCAACTCTGTCTAAAGTAAGTCCTTGTGCTTTGTGTATAGTAATGCTAAACGCAAGGCATGAAGGAAACTGTCTTCTAGAAGCTATTACTTTACTGTCAATGGAACTGTAAACAGTGAATGTTTCCTGCTTTTTTTGTATTCGTGAATTTTTTGAATTTATGTCTGTGAAATTAACAGGTATACTTTCTTTTGATGTTGAAGTAACAACACCCCGGAGACCATTTACAAAATGTTCACTCAAATTTTTAAGTAATATGACTGGACAGCCTTACTTAATATGTAAATGTTGTGGGACAGGGATTCTTTCCAGTTTTGAAACATCCTCTTCATCAACTGCACTGAAATCAAACTCTTCTCCATCAATATCCATCAGTTTGCAAGCATTATAAATATAACAGTCAAAGTTTCTAGCACAAAGTCTAATTGGATCTTCACCTGGCGGTAAATGACGACTCAACCGCTTTATTAAATGAAGAGTGTTTTCTGGTAGGTCACCTCTAGAAACATCATTAATTGCCTTTATAAAGTCATCCTGATATTTGCGCATAACCTCATTAAGACTAAATTTATTCATCAAAGAACTATTCAGTATATTTCGACATAAAAACTCTAACTGTTCAAACAACTTCCTAGAAAGCATTGAAATCTCATCAATAATAAGACATTGGGAACTTGTTATATTGGTTTTATACACACTAAAATGCTCATTTCTTTCTAATTTTTCTAGTAAGCTTTAATTAGAAAATCGACCGTCACTAATTCCAGGCCAAGAGTGAACAGTCTTGTCCCCAGTTTTGACCGATGCTATGCCTGTTGTTGCCGTGATTTGGACTAATTTACCATTTTTCTTAGTTCTTTTGCTATTTCTTTTACCAGAAAGCTTTTACCGGTACCAGTTTGTCCTAAAACAACCATAGAATGGCCTTTAAGCGCCTTCTCTAAGATAACACGTTGAACTTGTGTCAAAACCATGCTTTTACTTTAAATTTAACTGCTTTCAATTTCACTTTCGTTTTTACTTTGCAGATAATTATAGCTGAGCAATCAAATACGACCGATATATTTACTGCAGTCAACCGGAAGTAAATACATTGAATAGTTGGTAGTTCAAGAATCACAACGGATAAGGGAACAATAGTAAGATTAGTATGAAGAGGAACACTAAGGGGGATATAAAATATGCATAGTGTTAAAGGAAAATAGTCAAAGAAACAATTCATATAAGGTAGGGATTATTTTCATGATGGTAATGTTACAAAAAGCGTCCGAAGCGGAGACGGTCGTGACATTCGTTAGCAACCTTCTTCTATTACATATGGATAGTCGACCTTCCCATGGATAGAAACAAGTGCCTGTGACCAGTTCAGATCATTAGATATAGTTTGATTCTTATATAAGAATAATTAGGACATTCAAAAAGGAAGTGTTATGAATCTTCACGCTTAGCACCACAGCGACAAGAGGAATCTGAAATGATATTGACTCTGTTAAGATCACATTTCAAAAAAGAAGCTGAGCATCTAAGTTGAGTAAAAATGATGTTGAGTTTACGATTTCCAAATTGATAATGTTTAGGTACTTGGGCTTTTGAATTCAATTTAATATTTTTGAATTCGGTTTCAAATTTACCTAAAGAGTCAATGTTGCGTTTTACCACATTAAAGTTATTCCACAGTCGTATAGTATAGTTGAAGGTATAAAGGATTCTTGGGTCAATGAGAGTCTACAAAAAGGGTATATTATATCATTCCCGTTATGTAAGGGGTAAACAGCTGTACTTTGGATTGTTGGTTGGAATTAAATTGCAAAGATAGGCTGGTGTATTATTATGTTGAATATAATAGGCTCGTGCATTATTATGTTGAATATTATAAACTAATTGTAACTTCCTCCTTTCTCTTCGTTCAGCTAGAATTTCTCAACCAACTTCATCATTAATAATTCTACAACCGTTACTATAAAAAATAGGAAGACCTGCTTCAATTCAGGCTGCTTCAAGCTGAAACTACTCTTATTTGTTACAATAACCCACACCCATATTATCCCAAACTTCGCAGGCATATTCGAGTAACGGTCTTATAAGAGTCAAGTACAGCTTTTCTAAGTTATTCCTCGATTTGTACTTTTAATTTTCCAAATACATTCAAATGTTTCGATACATTTTTTTATGATACTTTGCACATGGATGTCCCATTTAGCATTTCTACTAAATGTAACACCCAAATGTTTATGAAAATCTGTAACTTGAATTTTCTTATCATTGAATATGAACTTCATTTCCGCAGTTTCAATGTAAGAAAACAACATAATTTCTATTTTTCTGGGTTAAAGGACATCAGCCATTTCTTAGACCAATCGCTCAGCTCACTCAGGTCGTGACGGATGACTGATTTTATTTGTGACGTATCATGACTAAAGAAGCTGAGAGATGTGTCATCTGCAAATAATCTATATAAAGAAATCAAATTTTCATCAATATCATTAATATAGGTAATGAATAAGAGAGGCCCGAAAACAGAACCCTGTGTGACACCAGCTGAAATATTGCAAAGCTCTAACGAAGATTGTTTAATAACAACTCGCTGTTGTCTGTTGTTCAAGTAACTTTTAAACCAATTCAATAAATTCCCGTCCACACCGTCTGACTTTTAGATGATTTTCATGAGCTACAAAATGTCAACCAAGTAGCTTGCCATGCATTTCTTTTTCGTCTGGACAATAAATTGGAGAAGTCTAAACTGCCTGCCTCTATTTAATTTAAAACCATTAATACGGAATTTTGTTTGCTCTTCCCCAAGAGAGAATGATGAAAAGGTAATAGAATATCTGTGACACAGATGACCACGGATATGTTCCACTTGTCGTAGCCACAATTAAGTCCTATTTTTCTCGTCTGTGACATAACCTAATACTCTGTTGTATAAAATGCACCAAACTATAGTTCTTTGTATTTGTTTTCACCTTTCGCAATGATTAATTCAATTGGAAACACCAGAATTCAAGTCGCGACAAATATTTTAACTGAGATATTTGCCTTCTTTGCTGTGTAATTCCTTAAATTTATCACTGGGGTATTTCTCAGCCATAATTTATTAAAACGGAAATGTTCTGGTTAAGTTTGTACTGTTTATGGAGTAAGGCAATATTTAGTCATACTAGAAGCATTTTCAGTGTTAAAATTGTCCATCTAAGAAAAAAGAGGCCCACTTGAGGCTAAATTTAGATAGAATTTATATTCTCCTGTGTAAAGAATTGTTCACATTCTGGGCAATTCATGCAGCAAATATTTTAATAGTGCTTCATTTTGTAGTTTCTATCTTTTATTATATCAGGCATATATAATTTTCATTTTCTACTGTTTGCAAGGACTTTTGTTGGAAAGTAATACTCTCAAGGGACATAATTCAGCTTTTTCATAGATTAAGTTGTAATTTTTAATGTTAAAGAATTTAATTTTGTTATGTTAAAGATTTATTTACAATACAATTGAAGTTGTTTTATTTTAAGCATTTATTTACCATATGTTATGTTATGTTTAATGTACAAAACATTGTTTATAGTTTTCCAGATATTTTATTTATACAGACAATGCTTAATAATAATGTACTATAAGCAATTTAATATTTTTTAAAGTGCCAAACATTTATTTTTCTTATTTTAGCTTCAACATTCTTTGTTTTTTTTTATACATTTGAGTTTAATGCTTTGATGCTCCTTTACTTTTATAAATAAAATGTGAGTACAATATATATATATATATATATATATATATATTGTACATGTACATTTTATATATTATGTTGGTCAGTATTTCATTTTTAAAATGATTATTAAAAGCATAAACACAAAAATATATTGAAGCACTGTATTAGGTTATTTTGTTTTAGATTCAATTGTGTTTTTTTTTTTCTTTTCGCATGCGTTGATGAATGAATGAAAAACTTTTTTGACAGAAGAAAACAATTGTTTCTCTTTTTACTTTACATCTAAGAGAAAAAACTGTATACCAAATTTTTCCAAAACAAAAGATTTCCCGCATATACAAATGACAACATGTAAACATCCGTTTTAGACACTTCCGGTCTATGTCTTGACATATTTTAGAATGTCTTACTGCCTTTATTTTATATATTACTAACAGGCTATCTAGATTTACCACAACATGTGGCCTCGAAGAGCTCAGGGTACGAAAACTGAACATTCCCAGGTAATTAATGTCTTCCAAACAAGTAACTGGTGTAGTCCCTTCAACTTGTTACAGCAATACTCAGATGTAACCTACCTAGTTAACTACGGCAGAAAAGGTCGAAACCAGGTCATTCAAGTTGATCGCATGAGACAATGAATGGATCTTACAGGGTAAAAAATTACAAGGTGAGCGTTCACAAGAGCTCGAGCATGTGTCCGAAATAGATGACCAAGATCGAGATGTTGATAAGAGAGATGAGACCATTGAACAAGACGAACAAGTTCACCTACCAAGACTTAGACGGACAAGAAAGCCTCCCACTTGGTTATATGACTATGTACAAGACGAAGAATTAAATGAAACGCTTATGTAAAGTAAGATCCTGTAAATAAGTTGTAATTGTGCATATTCTATGTATATATTTACGATAATTTTGAATAGATATGTATATATTTACGATGTTAACTGTTTTAATTGGAGATGGCCAACACTAAAAAGACACCATGCTGGAGATGCCCAGTATGCCAAATAAGACTGTGTGTGAAAAAGACTTCGAAGACCACGTATAGCGTGCGTTAAGAAAAGGTTTGCTGAAGAAGGATTCCTATGTGACAATTGTTCATTTTCAACCAGCAGAAAAGGAATTTTATGAGACACCAAAGAAGGAGGCATCCTACATCATTGTCAACGATAGAGGACAAGGACAGCAAATGGGTGAAACAAAATCCAGGGACTCTGTCCGATGTTATTTGAGAATCTTCAAGAGCCAAGACAAGTAAAATGAGCATTTATGTGATGTCATCAAGTTCTCTCCTCCAAGGCAGAGTGGTCAGATAGACCACTTCTCCCGCACCGGTGACACATTCATCAAGAAAGCGGCTATTGGATACACTGAAGAGTTCTATGGGACCCAGAAGATAACGCCTAAGAAATTCACGTTTCCAGGAATGCCAGCAACCACTTCAACTATTGTGGCACCTCCAATGTCCAGCACGTTCTTAGTTCCACAGATATTTGAATCAGGTTCGGGTTAGCTCCATGTCACTATCATCACCATTATCGTTAGCATGCCCATCCATTGATGTAGAGTGCTTCAAGACAACTACGACAGGAACCATCCCTATACCAGCACAAGTTGCTAGGCCAGCAGCCAATTCTACATTAATTTTGGCACAGAGAAGATTCGTTAGAAGATACAAGGAGAATTGCAGTGATGTTGAAAAAGCAGAAATTTGGATCAGGCAGGATGACAATTTAGATAGTTTTGTTAAGTGTGGGATTTTACTTACAAGTTCTCTGAATGTTCGCGTGAGATCGGACAACACAGACCTTTCAATTTATTGTTGAAGGAGAAAGCTTTTTAAGAATTATGAAGTTTTGTGTTTTATCTATATATTATGCGCTGTTGCTATGTATGTCCGTCGGATGGGGACGTTAAATCCGAGGCTTCGTGTTCAGAGAGTACCACGCTTTGTGCACGTTAAAGATCCCTCCCTCCCAGCTAACTCTTATTGGTGGTCCATCAGTGGCCGGTTGTTAGGCAAAATTATTACATACCGGTTTTGGCTTTGTGAGGTTTTAAAATGAACTATTTGGAATGTTGGTTTTCATGGTAAAATATTTATTGTTAAATAATCAGTCAGCATTTATAATTTTAAATTCAGATGTAAAAGGGTTCTTGAGATGAAGATGATGTATTTAAGTTGATGCCCATGTTAAATGTTTTCTCCAATGTTAAGTCAATAATATACCGTTGAGCGGGATTTTGTCATGCCAGGTAGATCATACATCGAAGAGTTTTTTTAGAAAAAGAAACTGTTGTTTAATGATGATATTTAGAATTCTGGTTTTTAAATGACAACGCACGCGGCAACACCCAGATAAAATTTTGGACCGCAAAATGTCCACCTGTTGTAGATGTGCTCAGTTGATTTCTTCGAGGCGTGGACAGTGTGGTGAAATTGTAAACTTACCTCCTTTTTTATTAATTTATAATCCAATTTAAGTCAAACAAAAAGAAATATCATTCATCTCCTCGATTTATGCATTGTTCTACTTTCTCTTTCGATTTCTTAAGTTGGCCCATAGGGATAATGATAGCCTTTTTAGAATTTTAACCACTTTCTTACACTGCCCAAGAACCTACATACACAGTTAACTGAATTACTTTCATTATAAAAATCAGAAATACATTTGAATATTTATGATGATCGTTTCTTTATAAACCTAAGGCCACTAGTGCTTTTAGGTCTTTTATCATGCAGAAAATAAAAAATATAAAAAAATTCTCAAAAATTCATTTTCACCTGTATGTTAATGATTTCATATTTTTGCTGTTTTTGTCCGAACACAGTGTTCAGATACATGACTAAAGTAGGGTATACAAAAGAGCAACCTTAATTCCGGAATGTAAAAACTACCGTGCCACCGGTGAAAACGGTAGTATTTATTCTTCCATAGGCGACTATACTAACATTTTCTAAATTTACCACTTTTTATAGTAGAAACCTGGACAAAACAGTTAAGTGTAGTATAAGTACTTTATTATTCTGTTTTAGAAATTGAAGTCAAATAGTATCATGACCATCTTCGAACGGAGCTTGTTTATGGTATCCATTCCCACCGTCATTTTACATCAAATTTATAAAAATTTGGAAGCCTTTTCAAATAATTCTCAAGAAAATATTTCAATGGGTTGCAAAATTTATATTGTAAATATACACACTGCAGTAATCCATAAATAAATAAAAAATATCTTGTACCCTTGTTCTGTGTTATTGGTAATCAGGGAAGTCCAAAAATTCCATGGTGTGGACATCGGAATGTGTTATACATTTACATGTATCCTTGATATCTATATCGAATTAAGTTATCAAACAAAAACAAAGGGAATCACATAAAATCCAAAAGGAGCAAGACAATGCGAGTGAACATTGTACACGTCACATGCTATGTATGCATCACCCGCCATGCAAATCCACATGCACTCGGTCAAACTGTCACAATCGGTAATATTACAGGTTAAACGATTATTCTGGTATCTAAAGATACAAGACTGCGAAAATATGTCGTATCGGTCAACCAATTCGTGAAGGTAAACATTATGTAGGGTCGATTTCATCCGTTCTTCGTCTTAATTCTGTTTTGTAATTTTGTGTAAGGAGCACATGCCTGCTAATGAAGTCCACATAGTGTGAACTTTTCCGAGCGTAACGTATTAACTGAGATATGTATCAACACCATACGACTCACAGGGTATGTTACTGCTGAGAAATGGGAAGTTGATAAAATTTCTTTAGGCTTTATGACGTAATTGTCGTTTGGGTTTTAGCTCAATGCTGTTTTATCTGACATTTTATTTTGCATATTAAACTTTCAACAAGTTAGATGAACACGGATTTTGGAAACAAGGTTCATTCATTATTACTGTAAGTTTGTTACCCGTACCGCTTGTTACGCACAGTGCTGATTTAAAAATTAAAATTGTAGAACACATATTTTCAAATAAATTATAGAAGAAATAAATTTTGGCAATTTAACTGTGACTAATCTGCCTGGTTTTGCAGAAAGAAAGAAATACTATGCCTTGCAGCTGGCTTTCCTGTTCTTATTCTGTAAATAGCATGAACCTCGCATTTGGAAATAAAGCCCGTCAATACTCTTTTATTTTTGGATGCATTGCTGCAAATATATATTCATACTATGAACGAAGACAATTTTTTATCAGAATAAGGTCTTAATAAATTAACAATTGGCAATTTAATGGTGTAAATACTGAAAGACTTGCCTCGCAAGGTCTGTCTATCCAATTGCACAGTTGTCCATTGTTTGGAATGTAGAATTCAAACAGCCTTTAATATCATTGACATCTATAATTGTTTACATGTAATCCTTCGTTTATATGCACAAACTAAATTTCGCCCAAAAGTAACCTCTTAAGTGCGAATAACCTGTATAGAATATATTTAGATAACAGATTTGGATAGAATTACCCGTTTTGGGCATAATAGCCCACTTTGGCGATTGTTCCCTACCTGATAAATCTTAGCTGCATTTTGAGGTTTATGAAAGGTGACACGTGCACGATAAATGAAAAAAGCTTAGCATAAACGAAATTTTATTTTCCCGGGCTTGTGTTTTTAATATTTGCATTGCTTATTTGTTTTTTGAACAAACCAAACACCCTACTTATTCAGTTTATGGAGGTTTGTTATTGACATGAGTAATATTAATTGACATTGTATTTAGTATGTTCCAAACAGCAAACGCATGAAGAAATGTATTTGAGTCTTATAGTCTAGTCGAACTTCTCCATTTTTAATTTGTACAATATTATCTTGAAATAAAAATTGAGTTATCGTTCTTTAGCTTACAATATGAAAACGGAGAAATGGTATGATTTGCAATGAGACAACTCACGATAAGTAACACCAGGATAAGGATGTTAACGGCATTCGTTAATAAGCAAGGCCAATACTGTATTGCAAGCTGTAACAGGATATGGGATAACAAAATGTAAAAGAGGCAAAAAAGAAAAGCAAATTACATTAAATAAAAACCAATTATAGCAGAACAAGAGAAATTGTGAGATATTGCTCACTACTGTTGCCCCCACTTTGAGTAATCGGCAAACAAGTATTTGTAAGAGAACGATAATCCCTTTCTTCATTATTAAGTAAGAGCGTTAGCGAACCTTCCTATAATCTTCCGTTTATGAATTTTGAAATTATAAAGACACTAAGGTTTTAACTCCCTCAGGCAAAGTTGACCTTAGATGGATTTGACTATTTTTTGGGTCCTTTTGGTCCTTTTGCTCTTCAATTGTTTTGGTTCTTATACATCCTTGGCTTTCAAATATTCGGCTTTGAGCGTTCCAGATGAAAGTAAATATAGAAAAACGCTTCAGAGGCATATAATTTATAACGTGTTGTTTCCATTTTTTTTTCATTGTCAGTGGAATGTTTGTAATTAATGTATGACTTCTTAAGGGCATACGATACAGTTTCGATCACACGGTGTTTTTTTTACAAAAATTAGCAAGCTATTTTACACCTAGTCAATTCAAATGTGTAATACAACACATACCTTCATGTGCTAAATTTAGAGAAAAATGGGGTCGAAAATTTTTACATTTACTTAAAATTTCGGTTTCTTGAACAGTTCTTTCCATTTGACAGACATACTTCACTTTTTTATTTCAAAAGATAAACACATGCGGATTCATGTAAATAGATATGGAAAATCTTCTTTAAAAAATTATGATCTTTATTTGTGTAATAATTCTTTGGAAATAATTCATTTCTATTAAATTTTCATGATTTTAGAAAAAAAACGGCATTATTTGCTGTTTATTTATCTAATTTAAAAAAATCATCGGTGATTTTTGTATTCTTGTCGTTCCTTCTTGCTTATGTACTTTGTCTATAAGAGTGTCTATATGCCATTTTGTTTTTCTTTGTTGAAATATTTATTTGTTTTTATAGTGATTAAGATTATAACACAATGTTTACTGCTGTACCCCAATTTTTTGACATTTTTACCTATTATGTCTGTTTGTTTTTAGCTCACACATTAATTGTTGTCAGTATAATTGAATTCTATGCGCCTGTATTACAAGTAAGAGGTTTAGCTAGCTATAAAACCAGGTTTAATCCACCGTTTTCTACATAAGGATATGTCTGTATCAAGTCAGGAATGTGACAGTTGTTTTCCATTCGTTTGATGTGTTTGAGCTTTTGATTTTGCCATTTGATAAAGGACTTTCCGTTTTGAATTTTCCTTGGAGTTCGGTATTTTTGTTATTTTACTTTTTAAGGCATTTCATTTATGGATTAGTTTTAGTGATGTAAGTACTTTCTTATAATTTTGGAAACTATAATAAATTGTGTTTCAGACATTATATGATACAATAGTACGATAAAAGGGTAGGAATTGTACAAGTTTCCTAGTTTCCTAATTGTGAGTTTGGATGTAAATCATGTAATATTTTAGTGAGGAATTACCTCTTTGTTTATTACAGTTCAAATCAATAAATTCAAAATTTTAGCTACAACTAATTTTTTTCACAGCCAATAGTGTAGTCCAACTCTTTACATCAAATACTACTTCAATTTGTATGGTAAATAAACTAAAACTAAATGTTAAAAAAATGCCATTTATATATATTCAAAAGTTAAATTAAATTCCTGCATTTTCTTAATTTTACCGGAATTTAGGAAATTACTGTTCTTACCAACAGCGGATTCAGTAATCTGAGCTAAAGATTTAGGTTATATTTAATTTTTCAGAACTGTTTTTCTTGTTTACATTGCTTTGATATTGTTTATTTTTTTAGTAATCAAATCTTTTCAAGCTGATTAAAGTGTTTCGGGGGCATTTGTAACTCGTGTATAGAAACTCTTTGATAGAGGATTGCTGCTCACAAGGAAGCTATTAAACCAAGAGTTCCAAATGGTGAAGTTGAAATCATCCCTTCGTCAATTTTACGGACGCCATCACGAGTTGGTTGACCGTTATGGAATAACCGTTTCACAGATGATATCGGATATGTTCCTTATGTCGTAACTACAATACCCTTCCCTTTTCACGAATGTGACTTACCGAATAAGACTATTTACCGGATTTGTAATAACATAAGCAACACGACGGGTGCCACATGTGGAGCAGGATCTGCTTACCAGAGCACCTGAGATCACCCCCAGTTTTTGGTGGGGTTCGTGTTGCTTAGTCTTTAGTTTTCTATGTTGTGTCATCTGTACTATTATTTGTCTGTTTGTCTTTTTATTTTTGGCCATGGCGTTGTCAGTTTGTTTTCGATCTATGAGTTTGACTGTCCCTCTGGTATCTTTCGTCCCTCTTTGGTTTGAACTGTAAGTAGACCTAAACAATAGGATAACCCCTAACTAAGAACATGTTTAACATTCAATTTTCACAATTAAAAAACACCAAATCCTACAATTTCATTGGTCGAGAGCACTTTCATACATCCTAAGAAGTTGAAGGAAAATGAATCTAAAACTCATTACACGACGAAGAATGCTCACGTGAAGCCTGATAGCAAATTTTAGGAAGTTCTTATTTGTATTTCTATAGAAATCGCATCACACAGTATAGCATGCTGACATGAAGGCTGATTATAAAATTTTTAAAGATATTATTTCTAGTCTCTTAGAAAAATAAAACGAAAAGTTCAAACTTGGCCATTATGTTTAGAATATATAAGTATTTGGTAAATACGAATTTGATGATCGATGAATCTGAAGCTGCGTTACACGGAATATCATGCTGACATGAAGCCCGGTAACAAATTAAAGTAAGCTTTAATTTGCAATTTCCTAGAAATATGAAAAGAAAATTACATACATGGCCATATCTTTATAATTTATAAGTATTTGGTAAACAGGTAGCTGATGATCGATGAATCTGAAACCGCGTCAAGCGGCAAAGAATTTCACGTGAAATTTACAAAAAAAAAAAATAAAATTGGCAGTTTTCATGATTTATATTGAATTTGAAAATGTAGATGTATATATATTTGAATAAATTTATTTTGAAAATTTACGTGAAAAAAAATCATGTGATTTACGTGAAATTCAAAATTTTCTCATAATCTCCACTATATAATGCCATTGTGTATATATATTTTTTATCTCAATTATGTTTCGGGTTTTCTTTACAAAGTGGTCGGGGCCATATAGTATTACCCTTATCCGTCATTCCGTAACGAACAGTAAAACGGACTTTTTTCCAAACGCCTTCACATATTTAGCTCATTTTTAGTATGTGAGTCTACTATGATGAGTTACAGATCGCGTTTACGTTTGGTTCCACTCTGCTGATTTTTGCTGAAATTACGGGCTTTGGACTTTGAAGATTTTGTGAAAATAACAGTTATACCGACTTTCATTCTCAAATTTCCACTCCTAAAAATGGCTTCAAGATCTTTTTGCAAGCGGGGCCATTCGTGTCGTTCCGACACATCTAGTTTTATATAGATCATGTCCTCGGATTTAAAATGTTTTCAAGTTTTAATTCATGAAATAAATTTGTGAACTAACACTTATTACTTTCATAATGAGGTTTACACCTTACATATTTGTATACATGTATGCTGTCCCAATTTTAGTTATACTAACATTGAAAATAATCGCCTTTAACTAGAAAAAAACAATTAAATATTCATAAGACTGAATAGGAAATACCACTGGTTATCTTGAGTATGATGTAACAAGCCAGACAGACTTGTAACTACAAGGCAACTAAACAATAAACATTTGATATGCATTAATAATTTGTATTGAAATATGTTTTTTGTATAAAAAAAAAATCTCAACAATTTGTTTTTACTCGGTCGCGGTACAAAAATGCTGCCTTATGCAACACAATATTAACATACCAGAGTCGCTATATACCGAATGATAGATATGAGAAAGTTTTTATATATGCTGGAAATATTCCTCTTTTATTTTATTTTTTTTTTTTGGTAGTTATATATATATATATATCTGCCTATGTGTAGTGACAACTGTAAATTATACTTATGATTAAGAAATACCAGGCGTTAGAATATTTATAGAGTGCCTAGAAAATCAACCTAACAATGTTAGAGTAGATCTGATTCTCTACTTCCTCCCCGAGCGGGGCTGTAACCTGTACTTTTCACTTCTCACGTCTACGACAACACCGCCTAGCATTGCACAAACGCCTTATTCCCTAAAACCAGCCTTCGTTTCGGGAGGTGTTACCTTCTCGTAGGTATCAAACAAGGACATCTTAACACAATACACGAAGTATATAATACGTCGTGTAATGTGTTTAGATGTCCTTGTTTAATATACTTGGTATATAGTGTTTAAATGGCCTTGTTTAATACACTTCGTGTATTGTGTTTTATGATTTAAAAAAGTTTTATTGAAATTTGGAAATTTGACAAATTTTTAACGGGATGTAGGGTACTACCTTTGGTAGAACCCTACATAATGTCAAATATAAGACGTTTTTAATTCAGAGACAGAGAAACTAGAATTAATCAAATTTGGCAATCAATGTCGTAAATGTAACGTTATAGTCGGCGTGACGTCGATGGTGGACATTTGCAGAACTAGGTAAGTAGTTCCGTTCATTGATGACTAGGTAGCGTAGTGATGCATATACTAAAATAAATGCTAATGATCGGCATTATAAGATAAAATCGTTAATGGATAACGTATTTAATTACAGGATTACAGGACATTAGGATAAACTATAGAATTCAATTTTTCACTGGGAACAACCACAGAAATAAGGACAACGCGCGTGGGGTTCGCCGGGGTAATAAGTAGCAACGCCCGGGTATATGGTTTAGCAATACCCGGAACTTTGGGTTTCTTTAGCGACGTGTCATTAGCCAATCGAAATCCGAGAAATTTACTAAGCCGGAGATAGCTAAAATAACGAGGTCCAATTTGTAAGTGGGCATGACATAAAACGACGAATCAAAGATTTCAACTTTATATATAACTAATATAGGACAATGGCGTTGATTAAAAATTACACCATTCCAGGCCCTTTTGTTTTCAACATAATTAATATTACTAATAATAAACAAGGTCCGGATCGAATCCGATACCGATACCAATAGTATATGTCGCATGTAGTTTCCGGTTGTAGTAAGAAAACTAGGACGGGTTCAAACAAAAAGATTTTGGAAGCAGAGAAAACTGTGCACCTTATAATCAGCATGCCTTTATCAGATGACAATACGAATCATAAAAATCCAGGCTAAAAATATGGCGTAGGTACTTTAACTCAATCACAGACCCGCGATAACGCAGTTGTGTTCTAGTATATATTAAAATCTAACTATTTTTTATTCTTGAAAATGTTTAATTATCTCGGGGATACGAGGACTGATTTTTGTCAATTCAATCGATATGCTGACTGAGTTTAGCAATGTAATAACATTAAAATGACTCAATATACATGTTGGGGAAGCATTTGAATAAACATATTTTATATAATCGATTATAACATATAATGCTTACAGTATTCTGAAACAGCTGTTCGGGAATTAAAAGCTGATTATATCTTACATGATTGCTTAATCAGTTGAAAAAATCATTACAAATTACAAACACTTATTTACCTATGAAACTCAACGACGTTTACGATTCCCTATTTCTGTATAAGCTCATATATTTGTACGCAGAAGTTGTATAGCCCGCTCTGCAGGTGTCTCAAGAAATCAAACAAGCCGGGTGTCTTCAGGTGGCATTACATTTGAATTGAAGGTTGCAAGCGAATGTTTAGGATTTGGTATGTAGGTGACCATTCGACAAGTTGTGGATCAGTAATGAAAAGTAAAATCACAAAAATACTGAACTCCGAGCAAAATTCAAAAGGGAAAGTCCTCAATTAAATGGCAAAATCAAAAGTTCAAACACATCAAACGAATGGATAACAACTGTCATATTCCTGACTTGGTACAGGCATTTTCTTATGTAGAAAATGGTGGATTGAACCTGGTTTTATGGCTAGCCAAACCTCTCACTTGTATGACAGTCGCATCAAATTCCAATATATTGACAACGATGCGTGAACAAAACAAACAGACACAATTGGTAAAAATATCAAAAATAGGGTTACAGCAGTCAACATTGTGTTATCATCTTAATCACTATAAAAACAAACAAATGTTAAGAAGAAGCACAAAAAGGGCATACATCAAATTTAACATCCTCATTATGCTTATATCATACGATTTTATTTATCTATGTAAAATCCACCTATAAAGGATGGAAGGTTTTAAGTACTGGCGTAAAATCGCGCGTTTGAAATTCGCACAGGTAGACATAAAATAATTTTGTCGTTCAAAGTATAAATAGATACATAAATACAGAGTCACGTAAAATGGATACCACAAAAAAACAGACTTAGCAGTAAAAATAATAGTGTGGTTCAAGTTATGACGGGATACATAAGTACAGAGTCACGTCAAATGTATATCACAAAAAACAAACTTAACAGTAAAAGTGATATTACTAAATAAAATAATTTTGTCGTTCAAAGTATGACAGAATACATAAGCACAGAGTCACGTAAAATGGATATCACAAAAAACAGACTACAATAGGTAAAAATGTCAAAAATAGGGGTACAGCAGTCAACATTGTGTTATCATCTTAATCACTATAAAAACAAACAAATGTAACGAAAGAAGCTCAAAAAGGCATATATCAAATTTAACATCCTCATTTTGCTTTTTTATTATACGATTTTATTTATCTATGTAAACTCTACCCATTAAGGATGGAAGGTTTTAAGTACTGGCGTAAAATCGCGCGTTTGAAATTGCACAGGTAGACAAAATAATTTTGTCGTTCAAAGTATGACATATATAAGTATAGAGTCACGTCAAATGGATATCACAAAAAAAAAAGACTTAACAGTAAAAGTAATATTAATAAATAAAATAATTATGTCGTTCAAAGTATGACGGGATACATAAGTACAGAGTCACGTCAAATGGATAACTCAAAAAACAGACTTAACAGTAAAAGTAATATTAATAAATAAAATAATTTTGTCTTTCAAAGTATGACGGGATACATAAGTACAGAGTCACGTCAAATGGATAACTCAAAAAACAGACTTGACAGTAAAAGTATTAATAAATAAAATAGTTTTGTCTTTCAAAGTATGACGGGATACATAAGTACAGAGTCACGTCAAATGGATAACTCAAAAAACAGACTTGACAGTAAAAGTAATATTAATAAAGACAAATAAAAGAATACTATAACACGTTATTAAGATGATAAACAACGTCAGTACGCAGAATCTATACTTCAAGACCATCGTGTATTATTTGTGAAGTTGATACGGAATATTTATCAACAAGGCCTTGGTACCTTCCGATGAACTTTTTTAGAAAAAGGACAAGACGTTCTTTGACATACCCCTGGTTCATCAACTTTCTGCTCAGACACTGGTGACGCTTTACAAAGTCTGAGTAGGAGCTGCAAGCTCTTGAATACCGAATAAGTTGGGAAATGTATATCCCATATGCAGGTGAAGTTGGTATATTGCTACTAAGGTGGGGGAAATTGATAATTTCAAAATTAAAATCGTCTCGTTTGTCATAGATTCTGGTACTGAGATGACTGTGTATGTCAAATTCGAGGTATAAGTCTAAAATGAGGCGGAGGAAGCCGTGTCTGTTGTTTCTTTAATTTCTAGTTCTGGTAGATATATTAATGGAACCCAATCAGAAAAGTTCGGATTGTTAATGGAAAGAACATCATCAATATATCTGAAAGTGAAATTAAATAACCTGGCTTCTTTGATCTTCTTGTTTTGACAAGTGTCTGAAGGAACTCCGATTCATATGAAAATAAGAAGAGGTCGGCAAGGAGAGGCGCACAGTTCGTTCCCATAGGAATGCCGACAATTTGTTGAAAAGTCTACCTCCAAATTCAACAAATATGTTGTCAATAAGGAACTCCAGCATACTGATCACTTGTTCCTCTGTGTAGCATGTTTTACCCTTTTGTTCGCTATTAACAAAATATGCCTTATGGTATCCCAAAGTTATAAATTTATAGCGTATGCTACCATTTTATGATGAAAAGCATTGTGGATTATTTCTTTTAGACGGTTTTTCAATTTCACATGGGGAATGGTGGTATAGAAGGTAGAAAAATCAAAAGTTTTGATAGAACTAATTTCAGAAAAGACCGAGATTTAAAATTATCCAGAAGTTCTTTAGAGTTTTAAGAATCCACATATGGTTAATACCACTACGCGAGTAAACCGTTTCACAGTATTTCTGAAGACCCTCTTTCACTGCGGACAGAATTTAAGTCAATCTAATGGACAATTCTTTAGTTGAACATGCAGATGAGCCGGCAATGTACCGTTGTTTGTACGGAATTTTGTGAAGTTTAGGTATCCAATACAAACAAGGTAAGTCCTCCGATTTGTTGTTCAATGCAATGTTCATTGAAGCCATGAAGGACTTATGATTCGCCAAAATCTCATCCTTGTCAAATGATATGTTTTTGTATGTGGGATTACCTGAGTGCTCATTTATTCCTAACTCTTTTACAAGACACTCGTAGTAATACGATTTACATACAAAGACAATATTATTTGAAGCTTTGTCCGCAGGAACAACAACATACTTATCTTGAAGAGATGATAGACATTTCACAGCCTCTTTGTCTCTGAAAACGGACTTTGGTCGATCATTCACACAGTTTTTTAACTTATGAATGCGACGTTTTATCAGGGACCTGATTGTTTTGACCCATTCTGACAAAGTGTCCAGTTGAACTTCTTCTCGTTTAGCCCATGCTCTGGCGTAGTCCTCAATGGAATCCATAATTATTTTGAAGTTATGGTTCCAATTGATGTGTTGGGGTTCTCTAAACTTAGGACCATGAGAAATCACCTTTCGGAGATTTTCATGTTGAATTATGTTTAGATCCCCAGTAATAACATGGCCGGAGGGGCTGTAATTGTAAGGTGAATGGGAACAGTCACATGTCAATGAACTGAATACTTTTGCCTAAGAATTAACAATAATTGATATTTTGGGGTTTCCTAGCAGGAGGTGGTGAAGGGTCTTGTTTTAATGAGGTTTTACTAACTGACGATGAAGGCAGTGTTGTAACGACCGATGTTGGTGGTGTTTTAATTACTGGGGGACACGTTTTGTTTACTAATTTTGATGATTTCTTAATTGGAGGTGACATTTCACAGATTTTTTGTTATGCTGAATAAGATTATATAGGTAATGGTTGGTATCTAAATCTCATTGCAGATGACTTAGTTGGTTGATCGAGGTAAAGTTTAAAAGTTTGTTGGCTTTGATTGAGGTATAGCTGAAGATTTGATATCAGTTGGTATACGTTTAAAGTCATTGCCTATACGGTATATTTGTAGAATGTATTTCTCTGGAAGTCGAAGTTACTCCACGACCATCACTTAGTCTACTATATTTACATATGCTTACCCCACTAACTTGTGTATCCGTCCATTGGATTGATTTACCCCCAGTGATATGGCTAGCATTCTAGTGGTCAGAGCGGAAATGTGCTTAGCATCGGCCAGCAATAGAGAATCGGTATATTCAGCTTATGCGACTATTTTTCTTTTTCTCCTTTTCATGTTTCTTTTGTAATTTCTCACAACATTGGATCTATGATCCGTTACCTCGCATATTATTGACCTGTCTACACCAGCGTCGTACCTCCTTGCAACCACCTATACCGGCTTCCTGCCAAATACTAGCTACAATAGTATTGATCAGCATACCAAATGTTACCGTTTGGAATTTTCAAGGGCCTCAGGTACAATGTATCGGCTTTCCTTTGAAACGGTGGACATCTAGAAACATACAACTCGAACAAACTAACACGCACCTATCTTGATTTTCGGGTATTTTGATATGCAACCTCTTATTTGTTTTTAACGTTTTTTATGCTTAATACCCACTTGGTCTGCCAGTGATCTCGTTTCAATTTATATCAAACACTATTAACCTTTTTTTCTCTCTTTCACTTATTTGAAACCTACGCTTCTTTTAAATTTCGGTGTTCCTGGCTACCTCTAAACGCGAAGTTTAGACCTTTTAAATGACTATTGCGTTGATGACGAGCGTTGCTAGATTCCAATGAACCTCTTGCTCATAACTTTCTTTCTCCTCTAAAGAAATCTCTTCGTCCTATTTTGTGGGAACGCGAACTTCTGCTCATAATTTCATAACATTATCTCGGGCATTTTTTTTATCTTAATAAAGCTATAATCCATGAAAAATATGGTTCTATTCAAGTGTATCATGTATATCTGTAAAAACATAGCTGGTGAATATAGCGTATCTGGTGTATATTCATCGCATCAGTTTTACGAACGTCACACGAGGCGGGAATGAAATTATCTAATTCATCGAGCGACATTTTATCCAAATCTACGCGAATTGGACTACTCCTTTATTTGTATTAATAGCTAGTATTTATAGTAGATTTCCATTGTTTAAACAAGGTTGTTACCCACTTAATATTGTGCATAGTACTGTCTGCAAACCTAAAATATTAGAGACAAAAATGGATTAATTACTTCATGTCCAGTGGTAATTATTTTTTAACATAAATGATGACTAAATACGTGCATTTTCAATTTTTAGTACGATTGTTAATTTTGTTGTCTGAACCGAACGACTATTTATATATATCTTAAATGGCTGCTAAAACAATAAGGACGACCTATCTTTATATTTGGTTAAAATCATTAAACAAAATGTATATCTAAAATAGTTGCTAAATCAATAAGGACGACCTATACTCATCACAGAAGTCCCATTAGTCTATAATAATAAACATACTCCGGTCAATTCAAAAGTTTTTAATTATGAGAAAATAAAATACATACTGTCTTCCTAACATGCTCTATTAGTACACAGAGGTGTGGTCGTATTTGTCGGATTAAAAAAAAATATATATAGGTCGGTTCCATGGTATAAACAATCCTTAAATTTTGACGTTCTAGGTCATTTATTTATATTATTATAATATAATTATCATTGATATATAAATAATATAATAACCGAAGCTTGACAAAAGATGTTTCGTATCTTTAAAGAAACCTCATACTTCGTTACTTTGATAAAAATAAACAGGTCTTAGATTAACAATAAATTGCTGAAATTGTGTAAAACATTCAAACATTATCATGATTATACTTATCTTGTTGATTGTATATCTTCGATTTCTTAATCTGTCTTTGGCTCGTGAAATATTGTATTTGATGGTTGACGACCTTTTTGTTTAATTTTTTGAGACATTTATAAGTAATTTATATTCAGACTTTTATTTTCGGATACAAAAACCTTCGTCTTTAGAAACATCAGAACTTGCAGTGGAATATGTTTCACTATCAGTAGTAGTATCTTATCCCAAGAAACAATTACACAAAAATCCAACTTATCATCATTGTTTTTCTTGTGAAAGGATTTTTGCATAAGAAAAAAATCCTGGTAGTCGGAACATGACATTATCTTAGTTTGGACACTACTATGGACTTTCTTGTTAAAATCAATCCGATTTAAAGTAACTGGTGTCGTAAAAAATAACGAACTAGTGAGTTTATAAATTCTAAGATCTACTCACATAGTTTAGAAAATTCGTTTAGATTGGAAGAGGTTCAGCGAAGGGAATTTGTAAGTTATCAGTAATTATTATCACACTGCAGTGCTAAACATGCAAATATTGTAGTGTTTTATGTTCTTATTATGTGTGTTTTAAGTAATAAAAAGTCCAAACAACTGTCGATTCCTGTGGTTTTATGGGCGTTATTTGGATTCTCTGCGACATAAAAACTAAAATACGTCCCCACCTGGTTGGTCACTCTTTTCCAAAAGTCCAGCCTCATAGGCTTGAAATTAACGACAAAAATGTAAATTCACAAATAATAGAATAAATTTAACTATTTACTTTTATCTCATTACAAGATGTGGTTAGGTATGATTGCCAATGAAACAACTTTCATCCAGAGACTAAATGACGCAGAAGTTAGCAACTATAGTTCAGCCCCGACATGACAAATGTAAAACACATCAAACGAGAGATTAATGTGCAAGTTACATATTCACAACATAAATCAACATTCCACATTTATATAATAATTCTCTAACTTATATCCTTAATTCATGGTAAGACGGTCATCCAAACATCTTGTGATAAAATAAGGTCTTTTTCATTTAGCACCCACTTTAGTTCACACACCAATTATTCTGGTTGGGTCATTCAGTCACACTGGTTGTCCAACAGTTAACATCCTTTTCTTGGAATTCAATCATAGTATATCTTTTAACTGAACATTATTCTTCATTTTTTACATGCAAAATTTAAATAATAATGAGTCTTTAAAAATGAAATCACAACATAAGGATGGTACAGAAGACCCGGATGAGGATCTGTCCCAATTTGAGATTTAAGCGGAGTTAAAACCCTGGAATTATGTAACTGAATCCTTGTATTTAATTTAATTCAATTCTCTTTTTCTTTAAAGAGGATTGACAATAGCCAGAGTCTACGTGTGGGTCTCCTCAACATAAATATATACAGATTCACCAATAATTTTTTTTTACAAACCTGTTTTACACAAGACAAAACAATGTGTACAGGACAAAACATAAAAATGTAAACTTCACATCCATTCAACCACTCACTCATTTTTACTCGTACGCACACGACTTACAACCATGTTGAACTCCTTGTATTTAGCGAGTAGCACAAACAGCGATGCTAGAACCTTATTAACTTAACTTTCTCCAATAGAAAAACTCAATGCTTGGGAAGGATACTCATTCTAAGGTTTAGTTCAATGAACCGTACAGAAATCTTTAAAGCATATCTGCAGACATGTTTCAAACGTCAAGAAGAATCTATCTCTGAACTGGCACAATCAATAAAAAGCTAATATGACAAGATTATTCCAATGCACCTTCAGCTTTTATTTTTACTTAAGCAAAGGGTCATTTTATAGATGCTCTGCCATATTCGGATTTGAGACTTAGAATACAGGGAGCTCCGGTTAAAGATATAGCTGAAGCATAAATTTTGGCACTACGACTGGAAGCTTATGAGATACCAGACAAACAGAAGACTTTTGTGGCTTCAAATGAGCAGGATCATCTAGGTTTGTCTAGCCATAAAACCAGGTTCAACCCACCATTTTTTCTTGAAATGTCCTGTACCAAGTCAGGAATATGGCAGTTGTTATCAAATAGTCCGTTTCTATGTATGTTGGCGTTTGTTTTTGTTGCACCTCATTGTTTCTGTTGTTCCATTGTTTTCCTCTTATAGTTGATGTGTTTCCGTCGGTTTTAGTTTGTAACCCGGGTTTGTTTTCTCTCAATCGATTTATGACTTTTGAACAGCGGTATACTACTGTTGCCTTTATTTATTCTAAGCCTTTTATGAAATCCTTAATGGATTGTTTTCGCCAAAATGAAGTTAATCTATGACATTAAACAGGTTGTCAAATCAGCCCAGAATACTATTTCTGGAAAAGGGAATGACAATGTTATAAAAACAAGCATTCTGAGAGTATTGCATAGCAATAAATAGTCCCCTACCGGTTAAAAATTCATTTTACTGGAACAAAATGCTAACTTGATCTATAACTTGTCATGGTCAGTACGAAGAAACGTTATATACTCAATAACTGCTCATGATTTAAATATATATTAATTATCAAATCAATATCTTCAAGCACGAACTAAAAAGTGTGGAAAACTGATTTTTAGGACTGACGGATGGACGGAGTGCAAACCTAAAGCCACCTTTGGCTTTGCCGATAGTGCACTAACAAACAATGATTAAATGTTTACTAAAGTAAGCGTAACTATCAAAATAGAAACAACTATAATGTCCAAGGGAATAATAATTTCCCAAACCGAAATCATAATACTGGTCAAAGGAACAATGATTTTCAAAGTAGGGATAAAAATGGTCGAAATGACCAGAATGGCAATATAACCACGGTTCATCGGTAAACCGAAACTTGTCGAACACGGTGACTGGTTCATTCTGTTGTGAATATTGCAACTGGCATGGATAATGCCGTGAATAAGACAGGTCTTATGATGGCCCATGGCTTAGTTAAACCTGAAAATGAAGTTATTTCCCTTAGACTAATGAATTTATCAAAAAATAGTTGTAAGGTAAAGAAAGATACCACTACAGCTAACATGAGAATGTAGAAAACAAGGAAATACAGGTTCAGGAACAGGATTTAGAACGTGTATTTATAAACAATTTATATACTTCAGGTGAGTTACCAGCTCATCTAGCTGAGCTGTATGAAATAATTCAAAGAACTCAAATGAGTAAAGAAAATGTCAATTTAGGTCACTCCTCATTAAATATTAGGATGCATTTTCAAAAGATCCGAAAGATGTTGGTTACAACCAGTTTGGCTGAGAAAACCATAGATACAGACGACCCATACGTACACCTCCTCGCCGACTTCATTTATCTAAACTTAAAATAGCAGACTTACGTGGTATTAATTTCCCAACCAAAGATTTGGTTCATGATTGATTGCAGAGGTTTGGTTCATGATTGATTACAGAAGTCTAAATGACCTAACCTACAAGGACTCTTTCCCCCTACCCCGTATAGATGCTACCTTGGACGCTTTGTCCGTGGCGAAGTACTGGATGTAAGGAGTGGATATTAGAACGTAAATATATTGAATACGGATAGACATAAGACTTTTCTATTCCAGACAGTGGGTTGTGGCAATTCAAGAAAATAAGTTTGGGATATGTTATTCCCCCGCCACTTTTGTTCGCTTAATGTAGAGATTTCTGCGGGGGTTGTTCGGGAAAATATTTCTCGTATATTTGGATGACATCATATTACTTTCAAAGCCATTTGCTGATCATATAGGAAATTTAAGGTTATTAATTGCCTTAAAGAAGCAAATTTGAAAATCAACCCCCAAAAGTGTAATTAATTCTATTTAAAGACCAAGAGAAGTTCCTTAGACATGTGGTTAGTACCAACGGTATAGTTACTGATCGGGCTACTAGTCCGTTACTTGTTGGTCAATAACCAAAAATAAGTGCGAAGTTTTCTCGGCTTGTGCTCCTATTACAGGAGATTAGTTAATATTTTTTACTGATATAGTAAGATCCTTACATAGGTTAACAGAGGCAGGCTGGAAGTTTGAGTAAACTAAGCATGCAGAGTCCTTTGATACTCTGAAACAAGCCCTAACGAGCACCCCTATTTTATGTTATATCACGTCAGACGACATGTTTGTACTAGAAACATGTTTAACCCCGCCACATTCTTTATGTGCCTATCCCAAGTCAGGAGCCTGTAGTTCAGTGATTGTCGTTGGTTCATGTCTGTCATATTTGTTTTCGTTAATTGTTTTGTTATAAATTAGGTCGTTAGTTTTCTCAATTGAATTGTTTCATATTTTTCATGTCGGGGATTTTTATAGCCGACTATACGGTATGGGTTTTTCTCATTGTTGAAGGAGGCCGTACGGTTGCCTATAATTGCATACATCCACTTTATTTGAACTTTGGTGGATAGTTGTCTCATTGGCAATCATACCTCATCTCCTTATGACGTATTTGCTGGAATCGTCGAGTTAAAGCATTTTAGTCCAAATGAGACTTTATAGTAATAAAAGACAATATTTTATGCCATAAATCGGATTAAAAATCATGTTGGAAGTTAAATAGCCCTTGAAATTTGCATGATGCCCCTTCAAGTGGTCATCTTGGAATCAAAAAGACCTTGGCCAAAATAAGAAATTTTATTTTTGGGGTACGGCCTACGTAGAGATGTTGAATATTGGATTGAAAACTGATACATGTGCCTCCCGTAAAATGCCCAGAAAGAGGCATAAAGCCTCTCAAATTTGTATTTTTTGTTGGTGTCCCAAAGGAACGCCTAGCAATAGACATCACAGGTCCATTTCCTCGATCAAATCTCGAAATAGACCCAGGCTTAAGTCATTAAAAACCATGAGTCTCCCTCTGAAGCCCAATCAATAAGTGAGGTTATGGGAGCTCTCTTTGTTGTTCCCCATACATTACATAGTAAAAAAGGATCAAATGTTTTTAGGAAATGTGTGAAATTCTTGGTATTGATAAAACCCGTACCACCAGACGACCCTAATCTGATGGTATGGTTGAAAAATCGATACCTAAAATAAAAGAGATGTTCAAATGAGAGATAAAGGATTGAGATAAATATTTATCCTTATCAATGATGGCGTACCGCGTATCAGTCCACCAATCCACTGGTGTCTGTCCTTGCAGTGTGATGATTGGACGAGAAATTGCTCTTCGTGTAGATTTGGCCCTTGGAGTCCCTAGTAGAAGAATAAAAAGTCCTAGTTCTAATTATGCATATGAACTAACAAAATGTCTTTAATTTATACATGAACTTGTTAGAAAAATAATAAAAAGATTAAAAATATCCGGTCAAACAATGAAAAAAATTATTATGACCACAACATTCACGAAATTTATGATGTTGGATCATTTGTGTGGTTACAGGACATAAATCAAAAGAGAGTTTTAAATGGTAAATTACAAAAAGACTGATTTGGTCCTTTTGTAATTGTCGTGCTAAAAAAATAAAGAAATCTTAACCATCACGACAAACTAAAGCTATATACAGACAGCCATGCAAAAATTTGGAGAAAGAAATAATGATTGTGGAAATATCTAATGCATATAATGCTTTCTTAGAAGGTACAATCATCTTTGTTATATATATATAGATTACTAATATAGTAACTATAAAATCATTCCCGTTGCAAAAGCAAATTTATCTATTCTCCTTCAGGATTAAAAGATGCGCCGTTTAATAAATTCAGAAACACTTCTGCAAAGTAAACGGCAACCACAAAACCTTAAACGACTATTGACCCGAGCAAGATTCGACCAAAAAGGAACATTCAGTGTGTCAAAATGCCGAGTTAGTCGTTGTGGAGCATGTCCGTATATCCATGTCGACAAGGAAATGGACATACCAAATGGACAATCACTTTTCACCAAAGTGGACATTACTTGTAAATCCGAGAATTTGATTTATTGTATCAAATGTAATGGTTGCCAGGAAATTTATATCGGCCAAACAGGGAACAGTGTTACCGAAAGAGTGCGAATTCATAGACAGCATATACGGCAGCCAGAATACAGAAAAATCCCCCCTAGCAAACATTTAGACGAATGTGGCGGGGGATTTTTTTAAAAATATTCCTTTTTTATAAAATGAATATGGGCTGTGACATAACACGGGAAGTAAAGGAAAAATATTTTATTTCAAAATTCAAATCACGATTGAATGCAAAGTATGCATTTTCTATTGTGTGATCATGACGTTCCGTACTTCTATATATAGACTAATTGTAATACGATTTATCTCCCTTTATATACTCAACGACAACTATGACGTTACATATCTACCGTTACATAGTTACGTTAATCATGTATAGTTTCACCTGAAGATTGTTATGTAAAACATGAAAGTATATATTTTTGGCTATAATCAACTTTTCCGTACTTGGTTTTAGATTATGATTTTGGAAAGACACCAGCAAACATACAATTTTTTTTTGCTTGTTGTTGCTGAAAACAATTTGAGTTTAGAGAATGTGGAATACAGAAACTTGATGACTATTAGTTTAAAATAAAATTGAGAATGGAAATGGGGAATGTGTCAAAGAGACAACAACCCGACCACAGAACAGACAACAACAGAAGGTCACCAATATTAGTATTTAATATTTTTCCATTTCTAAGCTTCATATTTGTTTTTTGTTTGTGGATTTAATTAGAAAGGAGCAAAGACTGGCGTCCAGAATATGAACCAGCATACAATCAATTAAATTATGTAAAAATGATAATGCAATAGAATTTATGGTCATCCAAAAACCATGATCTCCGTTTGAAATCAAAGTCACAATATTCAACATTTCAATTCCTTTTACAGGTCACTTAATAGGCATTCTTCCTGTGTCGCCAAGGTAAAAAAAGATTTTTTTAATGACGGCAGGAAAACAGTCATTAGAAGGCACCTGATAAATTGAGCAGCATTCTGGTGTTAGTCACAGGTGTGACTCCTGTTTCAAGTGTCTAGGGAGGGCAGACAGAACCATGGTACGTGTCAAGCAAGACCCCAACCATATTAGTGGTTAGACAGACTGGTATCACAGGCCAGAGGCTATGAATGTCCTTGATTAATTTAAGACTACTGTCTTAGAAAGTCTCAGATCTAGGACAGAAGAGGTCTAGCAGTGCTGAGACAGAACCCAACCGGGCCATGTTGTGGAAGAAACAAACAAACACCATCACTGTGAAAAAGTTACCTTGATTACACCAGCCAGCACCAAACTATATCTTACCCTAGGGTAGCAGCTACTGTAATGAGAAAGCCTTCACCCACCACAGTAGAGGCAGAAGTCCCAGCTCACAGTTTCTCTAGGGACACAGCAAATAATCCATCCTTGGCATCTCATAGAGATGTTCAAGAACAACTCAACATAGTTGGTTCCCAGGGTACACAGTATATCTCTGCCTTCCATTAGGGCTGAGGAGCCAGTACCAAAAACAAATAGCTGCTTCCCAAGGACCAACACAGGACAAAGAAGAGGCTACACAAGTAACAGAGCCTGCACGACGTGTGGTTTGGGATTACCCAACTGATGCCAAGATGGCAGCTTGGAGTGACGTCCAAGCGGGGCAAGTGGACCTGGACATAGGTGGCACCCGATTTGCTGTTCATTCTTTTATTCTATAAATGATATTTTGTTCACAAATTCATGATACTGTAATTATGCATATAAATTATATAATAATGCGCGATCCCTGTGAAGTAAATTTTTGGACGCACCGAAAATATAAAGTGTTATTTTTAATTTTTCAGAATGGTCACCACGTGTATCATAAAGTCAATGCTAGAGTGTATGGTTTAATTAAAGGGGATTTTCAAGAAATGAAACCGAGAACTTCACCTTTGCCAACAGCTAAATCTAATATAGTTGAAGAGCTACTACAGGAGAATCTCAATAATACAAATGACATTGATCTTATGGATTTTCTAGAGTCACCATTGATTAGAACTCCTCAGTTAGCCTGACCAGTACGAAATGTTATACTTAGAGAGCGCGAGATATAGGAGGAGAACCTGTTACCCTAGCTGCTGGGAACTAATCAACCAGCTCCAACCTTACACCATCCTGTAGCTGATTGGAATGAAAGCCCTTTGAGTCAAGGCAATCTCAACTGTCGCCTTCATCTGGTTGTTCAGCACTGGGAGAAGTGAGGCAGTCTTTATCCACGTTGGTAGATAATACAGCCGCTGAACACGCCACGACAAGGGAAGATATAGGTCAACTCCACACGATTATCACCACCCTGGTTTCTCAAATTCAGGGTTTGAGATCAGTAATTTGAGAGCAGGGGTGATATTCATAGGTTAAAGAATGACAGACCGAACAGAACTACTATTAATATTGTCAACCGTTTCTGGATCCACCAACGGCGCCGGACGCCTACACCTCACTACCGTCAAAGTTTTAGACATCCACCACCACCTGCAAAGAGAAGAAGGTGAATAATCATTTAGGGTATACATTTGTATTGTTATAATTATTATTGTTATTGGTTGCTAGTGCACAGTGCTATTTTGTGGTACCGTTCGTGCAGCGCGGGTAAAATAAGACGAGTCTAAAACGTTTTTGTATTGACGTCACTTTCAAGCCAATTCTTTTGGAGCGAATCTCTACCAAAATTTCATTGGAAAAGTAAGACCATTTTTGACGTTTTAAGAATTTTATTCAGTTAGCTAAATTTATTATTAGAAAACGTAACTTACGAAGATTTCAATGCAAATTTTTAGAAATTGATTTTCATTTGTATAGTCATTTTCAATACTACTTTAAGAACTTAAGAATACGAGAAAGCTTTAAAGTTTCATTGTTTTTGAATTGGAAAGTTTTGCTTAAGTAAATCATTTCCGAAAAGTTAGATTTTTCTAGTTACAGACCAAAGTCAATCAAATCATTTTCTGCACATAAGTTAATAGAAATGAAAGGTATATACGAGTGTTTCTTGTTTTACATTTATTATTTCCTGTGTTACAATACATACGATACTAGTGAAGTCTCTAGTACATTTGTCTTGCTATAAATAATTTAATTAATAAGAGAAAAGGGACACAAGCAGTGCGATAATAGTCAAGTCTCTGGTACACTTGTCTTGTGATAAATAATTTAATAAACAAAAGGCAAAAGGGACACAAGACATTCACTACTAGTAAAATCTCTATTACACTTGTATCGTTATAAATAATTTAATAAATCAGGCAAATGGATACAAGACATACGCTACTAGTACAGTCTCTTGTACATTTGTTTTGTTTGAATAACTAAAAAATTAGGAAAATAAGGATATAGGGCATACGCTACTAGTACAGTCTCTAGTACATGTGTCCTGATTAAATAACTTTAAAAAATAAGGGAATAAGTTAAAAGACATACACTGCTAGTAAAGTCTAGCATATTTGTCTTGATTTAAGTAATAGAGTTAAGAATAAGGGCTTTTGGACTACACTGCTAGTAAAGTCTCTTGTATTTGTCATGATTTAACTAAGTAAACCAAATTAGTGACAAACATTATTTGAGTAAATTTGAAGATAAATTAAATAACAGACGCTGCTAGTAAAGTCTCTTAGCACAATTGTAATTATAGCTTAAATTTGTATAAACTGAGAATAACTTATTCACTCTTTAAAGAACTATTTGTACAGTCAATTGCAAGTAAAACTTAAAAACTTTTAGATCTTAGACATACGCTCTAGCACAGAGTCAGCTAGCACACTTGCCAATCTAAACTTCGTACACTTGATAACGCTCTTACACAGAGTCAGCTAGCACACCTTCTTATGTGCTAAAGTAGTAACATTTTATAAAAATTTTAATACACTAAAAATCTTTAGATCTTAGGCAAACGCTCTATCACACGGTGAGCTAGTACACTTGCCTATCTAAATTTCGCACACTCTATATTTTGCTATAGCACACTTTCTTGTGTACTAAACAGTTCTAAAGATTCTTATTAAATATTGTCCATGTAAATTTAAACTATGTGAAGCACTCAATTAAACAGTTAGTTATATATATACCTCAAATATACCTTGTTTAATATTAGACATACGCTACAAGTAAAGTATCTAGTACACTTGTCTATTTGTTATATGTAATATTAGTTACTGGTCTCATTGCTATATACCGGTGTCAGTGTATCTAAAGAAAACCCTAGTCAATTTATAAAAGAAAAATATATTTTTAATCATATTTTCACTGTAAACAGTAGTTCTCATATAGTCAATAATATAAATACCATGCTAATAATAAAGTATTGAACTTGAATCAGTATTCCCTTTCTTTACATGCATTAGATTTAAACAAATCTAGCGAGACATAGAGATTGCTTTTCCTGTCAATATGTCTGGTACTTTGTGTCACCTCAGTGTTGGTACTGATTTTGAGATATAGTCTTGTGTCAGGGTATTTAGTATGTTTATTGGTTGGTAGGTTGCTGACCACCTTATTACCATATATCTCTTGCGCGCTACAGTATGCACGGCGAGCAAAACTTTTAAACAAGTATTGATTAATCCATCATTGTCTACTAAACGTCCAATGACAAATATTCCATGCATATTCAGGACGGCAACAAATGGACAATGAATACAATAGGTAGGTTCGACCGGGATATTGGGCGGAAAATTTAGACTGACACAGGGGAAAGAGGCAGAAATTATGTATTGTAAAAGACTGCCTTTGGACCTTTGAAAGGGTTGTTGCATGCAAGAGTGACTTAACGTACATAGAGCATGGCATTCTCCCTACAAGAGACAACGTCCGATTCCGACGGTCCTGTGAACTGCTAATTGCATACCCCACCTGGGGAGTTGTTGCAAAGGTTTTTGTGTGTAGAAAGAGTGTTGAACTCTCCGTACATGGCACATCGGATTTAATGATTCAAATCCGACCAGACCTGAATACGTGTTTTATATCCCACTCACACAAACGCCCATTCAGCATTAGTGTTATAGCCGTACGGGAGAAATCTTGTTGACCAAATTTATATACCCCAGTGAAGTTGAAACGAATGTTATACATTCTGCCTCACCAAGAGCATAAGGGATATAGACAAGTTTACCTTGTGGTGAAACAAAATCGACCAGTAACACTTTTGTTGGTATGAATTATCTTTGATATTGTCTTATTTGTAAATCAACTTTTGACAACACTTTGAATTGTTCGAAATACTGTGAATTTTCAACCCCAGGAATAGATTTCCTAGATTTATTTGACACAACCTTTCGGAATATTAGATCCTTAAAGGTTTTATGTTCGTACATTGTTTTAACACTTTTGATTCGAGCGTAACTGATGAGTCTTTTGAAGACGAAATTCTTTTTTGTACTTTAGTTTTGCTCAAGGTTAAAAATTATATCATTGGATCGATGATCCTTTAGTTTAGTTTGGGTTACGTTATGATACATGAGAATTGATATGATGTAATCCGTCTGTGGTTATAAACATTTCTTATGATTCATGAACCTTGTAAACTAAAGCTTGCATTCTTATATAACTACGTAAAACTAGTTTAATTGAATTCTTTGAACGATTTCAAAATAAGAGTACATTCGTTGTTAAATGAATTGGAAACGTGATATGAATTTTTATTGTAACAGCAGGCATTCCAGGGGGTTTTCATCACCATAAATGAAACTAATTAATTATCAGAGGTATTTCAAAATAGTAGGTAGACAATACGAACAGACTGTGTTAAAGTCATATGAAATGAGTTTCTTGTAATTACAATGTTATTGAAATTATTGAACTAATGCATGCGTATATACTAAACTAAGTCCTGTATACATGTTTTTTTACCTTTATTACGAATCTGTAAAGTACGATCGACAAATATTTCATTCAGTGAGTGTTGATCACAAGCTTATAAACTTTCGAGTTTGTTGCCGAAGTTTACCGGATTGATAAACAATCAACACAGAGCACGTGAATAATAAGTGAATTGATACAGCCATTTTATTTTTTTTATATATTTAAAAGGCGTTCCAAATTGTTAATTAAACTTTTCCTTAAAGTTTGTTAAATGATTTGGTGTACTTAATTTGTTCTTTATGAATTTACCTACCAGTGCACGTTTGTTTACATTCCTACTCGCACTTACGCTGTGTGGTAGCCGAAGTTCCAACGAGAGGTCTCGTAGTTAAGGTCACTGCATACGGTAAAATATCGGCGAATTAGTGTACGGAAGGTCAATAATTCAATAGCAGTACATTTATGAAGATTTTGATATTAAGGATTTTCTTTTACAAGAAATATCACGTATACGTGTTTATTTGTAAAAGCAAGTCATTCAAGTATATTAAACATTTTCATTTTTTTTTTAATTTGAAGTTTCATATGACTTTAAATGGGATAAGAAAGTCGGAAAATTTGATAATACAGGTTCAGCTTATAACAAGACGCAGTTTGACGCATGGGCTATGTTGTGGCGGAGCAGATTTCACACACTCTTAAATTAGACAAAAATATATCATATATTGAAAGGGCTATTAGCTAATACCGGCGTCACACATCAGCGTATAGCACCGACGTACGCCGGGCGTGGTCAAAAATCATGTACGCTGCCAATACGCTATTAATTTTGGACGCATTCAACTTGTCAATCATATCTGTATCGTGTGCACAACGAGCTTTAAGCGTATTTAGTGCGTATGAGAAGCGTACATAAGCGTTTATCGGGCGCTCATTGTCCTATGAGAGTAGGGTTTCATCATGGTCGTTCTTAGGGCAAATGCGTCATCTCCAATGAAATAGTAGGGAACGTCTTCGGTATCATTTGGAAGAGGCTCGGCATCGGGGAAGCCTATGCTTCCATCTTCCGCTGCTTCTCTTAATTCGGACTCATACATCTGAGCATCAGAACAGGCACCGTTTCCTAAAATGTAGGGGTAATTTGAAATTATCGCAAACAGTTTCATATATGAAGAAATATAAAATCTTATGATAACTATTTACAAATGTATATATGTAAATCTTGAGTGACTTACATGTATGCTAGAATAAATGTCATAAAAAAAAAAGTAAAATAACAAAAATACAGAACTCCAAGGAAAATTCAAAACGGAAAGTCCTTTATCAAATGGCAAAATCAAAAGCTCAAACACATCAAACGAATGAATAACAACTGTCCTATTCCTGACTTGGTAAAGGCATTTCCTTATGTAGAAAATGGTGGATTAAATCTAGTTTTAAAGCTAGCTAAACCTCTCACTTGTATGACAGTCACACAGAATTCCATATATTGACAACAATGTGTGAGATACCGAGGTTAACTAATTTTGCCACGAATGACACGTGTTTCGACTTTTGAGGTTTCGTCAGATTCGTTCAGTATATATATTATATACACGAGGATCTGTTGCTACGTTTGTGCTGCTCTTTGATTTCCATTTGTTTTATGGATTGGACGCTTTGCTTATTTACGAAGTTGTTATATTAGATTCTGAAACAGTATTGCAAGCAATAAAATTTGTAAGTTTTTTCTAACGTTTTAAAGGACTTTTACATAAAATTATATAAATATCTTACCTCCAACATCTGCCCATATAAACTTGTAATCACCATCAACCAAAGCTAGCATGACTATGGAGAAGAATCCCTTATAGTTCTGGTATAATGAACCTGAACGAGCCGGTTTCTTTATGGCAATATGCTTTCCATCCAACGCTCCACAGCAATGTGGAAAATGCCATCTTCGCATAAATTGATGAGCAATTGCTTTTCATTCCTCTGGATCATTTGGAGGAGTCATGACCTCATCTGTATATTCATCAATAATTGCATTGCATACTTCCCTGACAACTACAGACAAGGTGTTACCAGGAACTCTCCAGGAAAATTTCATATCGGCATAGGTCGATCCAGCAGCAAGATGGCGAAGAGTTGTGGCTAGTTTTAACCCAGGCTCTAGCGGTTCTCTTTGAATATACAAAACGGAACAGTGAAACTTAAAATTATAATTGTTTACATTCAATGTGTAATACCATTTTATTTTATTTACTTTTCTAGATTCAATAGTGTGTACTTGGTCACTTACAGCTTGCAATTGCTTATTTTGATCAACATTTGTACGAAAATGCAGCAATGGTGGAAACCTGTATTTGTCTGCCCCGAATAAATACTTACCTGAATACGTTTTTCAAGTCTGAAATAGCAGGCTAGGTGTTCCTTTATCACCAGACTTTATGTATGAAATTAAGAATATCACAACGAATGACTCGGACATCCCCCAATAAAAAAAGTCCGACACAGTCGTCACCAAGGACATGGTGTTGTCTGAAATAGCATGTGTTCCTTTATCACTAGAGGCGACAATGACTGAAGTTAGGAAGATCGCAACAAAATCAGAATCGGCCGTCGTCCTGATAAAAGCTCCGAATAAACGTCATCAAGGACATGGTGTCCCTACCACCGGACATGACAATGCATGAAATTAAGAAGATCGCAACGAATACTGACTCGAACGTCGTCCAGTATAAAAAAGATGAAAGATGCATGAAATGAATAGAAGATTGAAACGAATTCAAGCTCGGAAGTCGCCCTGATAAAAAGGCCTAATATATGTCATCAAGTACACGGTGTCGTCTGCTATAGCAGGTTTTCCTTTGTCACTATAGATGACAATGCATGCAATTAAGAAGATCGCAACGAATTCAGGCTAGGTCATCGCCTTGATAAAAATACGGCACAAACCTCATCAAGGACACGGTTTCGTCTAATATATGTGTCCCTTTATAACCAGACATGACAAACAACTCGGGAATATAATATTTAAATCCTGCTAATCTTCGACCATAACCATGTACAATTCAAGACTGAATGTATTTTGTGTCCTCTACTGATAACTGTTTATACGGGTTATCATTGTTATCAGTATTAAGTAAATATTGACCGGATAACGTTCCCAATGCTACCATCATAGTGTCATCATTTCTAAAGAGATGTTTATAAAGAAGAGGTATGTGAACAGAGGAATTAAATCCACTAACGAACAAAATTTTCTCTAGATATTCTCTCTCTGCAGTTGAAAGCATGTCGACAATTTCTTTAAGCGGAACAATGAGAGTTGGACAATTTGAACTGGCATGAATACAGTATATCAGAGTGAATAAATGTGGCATCTCAGATGTTTCCATTTACATGCCAACCTTCTATTCCAATGCCAACAAGACATTTTGGTCTTCAATGACTCTAAACAACACTATCATTTTATATGTTAAACCAAAAACTGCAAAACCTTTCAAATCTTGATAGCCTTTGCTAAATTACTAAATTAACAAGTAATTTAACTACAAACTCTTACTTCATAAAGAGTTTCTATGATCTAAATTGTTAATCAACTTATTTTGTTTACGAATACGAGTGTAACCTTTGAAGATTGGTATATGTCGGTGAAACAATCAAATTTACGACCAAAGACCAGATATTTACAAAAATGCAAATGACATTGTTCATCAACATTTTAATCAATCTATAATTCACATCTGTCTATGGGAGTTCGTATAATCGAAAAAATATACAACAGGGTTAACAATTCTAATCTTGAAACACTTCTTCGTAATCAAAAAGATTACTGGATTCGAGAACTGGGAACTGTAATTAATTGTTTCTTTTTGGACTTTTTGTCGTTTGAATTTACGTTTAAGTATTCATCAAATATGATAATTTAAGTCAAATCGGTGACCATCAATTTGACAGATAATGCACCTGCAAAAGACTTAACAGTAAATTATTTAGGAATTTTCTGTCTTTAAGTAAATTTTAAGACTTCCCAGACTACAATAATTGTTACTTACCTGTACACATCAACACCACACGGAAATGTCCGAAAAGCTACTGAACAGTACTGAATTGACTGCAATCAATTTGTCTGAACAGTAATGTATTAACCACAGTGGATAAGTCTAAAAATTGACCAAAAGACTTAAGATGACTTAATCATTTATTTTTCAAACCTTTCAGATTATGTTAGGATCAAAATGACCGATTAACACTAAAACTCTTTTACTGGCCAAAGACACAAAAAGCTCACAGTGACAATGATAAGAAATGTAATGTGTTTTACAAGGTATTTTACACTAATTATGAATACAATCGTCATTAGTTTATTCAAACTAAGAGTGTGGTAGTTGTTATAAAGTGTTTGCATTAGAAGCAGGTTTAAAGCTACATACAAGTTAATACAATTGGTGTGTTCAAGCACCTTTGTACCATGTGTGGCAAAGGCTTTGGTGAACACATCATCACATGAGAAAACCAAGAGGTTTGAATGTTCTGTCTGTAATAATATTTTCCCCTATAAACCAAAATTAAAATGTAGTTAATGTGAGGAATTCGCTGAAGCCCAACTTTCATGTGATGTTCGTGGCAAAAATGTAAACAGGTAAGATATCGCAGATATCATATGATGGGACATGAAAACCCTGAAAGATTTATTTGTGATAGATGTGAAAATCATTATAAATATAGGTTCTCCTTATATAATCACTGCCCTGGTCGTGAGTAAGCCAGCTATAAATAGATCATGCACTAAGAAAGGCAAATCCGGATTCTCGTTTTGTCCATAATTGATTGCGAATACTGAATAAAAATGCAAAGCCATTTTGTATGGTTTGGATATCATACAGTACTAGTATTTTACACCAAATTTATCAGTTTCCTTTCACTACTGTTTCTGTAAAATCAATTTTGTACCAGCGTGGTAAATGCTGGTGAAAGGTTATTTCATATTTTTGTCATACCGTAGCTTAATATAACAAATCTTAGTCAGATTCAAATCTAAATCTTCTATGCTGAACGCAGAATTTCTACATCTGTGTGATCTGATGGATAAACAGACTTATATATAGATCATGCACTAAGAAAGGCAAATCCTGATTCTCGTTTTGTCCAAATTATTTGGCCTATTTACCCACTAGTTCCTCTTTCTTTTTATTCTAATTAATAATGGAATATGTCCGTTGCCAACAAATTAAGCCAGGTGCTCTAAACACAAGTCCGTTGCAAATGATTTTAGATTAAACAATTTTTTTTCCAATTAACAACCATATGTATAAAGTAACTTCGGACTGATTCTGTCTTTTCTTGTGTTTGTGTAGTTATTTGAAGACTTTGATGAATAAAATTAAATAAACACAAGATACTTTATATTGAGATAATTTGTGAACATAGCTTTAATGAGACTTACAACTTCTTTTTTTCTCTCCTGTCTCCATTTTCTGATATGAGGTCACTTTTTGAATCCCAGAAAGTCCGTTGATGAACACCTGTAGTCAGGAAACGCAGATCGCAAAAAAAATATCTGGTGTACGATAAATGAAAACTGGTGCACCCCAAGGGTTCTAAACTAAATCCATGGAAGTATAAATCAATGGTCATTGTATCACGACAAATACTGTGTAATAATAGTTTTATTAATATTTTTAATTTGAATATATATGTAGGACTCAAATCTATGGTGGGTTCCAGATCTATGGCAGATTTCAAATCTATGGCAAATATGACGTCACAAACGCAATACAAATCATAAATCTATGACAGTTTTTTTGCTTTCTCCAAATCTATGGCAGATTTTGAAATTGCGTAACTTTCAAGGGTAGCGAGTAAACTATAAACTATGACGCCGTTAACGATGGCAGAACACATAGATTTGAATACCATTCCAGATGACAGTTTTTCAATAAAATTATAGAAGGGGAAAAAGCCCAGATTGTTTCCAAGGACCCTTATCCAGAAGCGTTTTGGATGGACTATGCAAAAGTACTATTTATTTGCAAGTCAAAAGAAGAACATCCTAAATGGGGATCCGCGAAATTATCTAGTTTTTGATTGAACGGTTAAATTATAGAATGGTACGAAAATATTTAGAAAAATTTTTACAATTCAAATTCTTATCAGTTGTACAAAAGCAGTAACGACTTAGCCACTCCACATAAAAATGTCTCTTAAAGGAGGAATCAATCGACCTGGTGAAAAAATAAATCGCTCCATAAATCACAGCGACTACCTATACTATTGTAGCAAATAATCTTTCTTGAGACTTGAAAACTAAAAAAAAAATGTCATAGATTTCTAATAACTATCTACATCATTTTCAGCTATATTTTGAATATATAAATGTTATGTCGAATAACTGTACTGTTGGAAAAATCACGATTGATTGAGAAATCAGCCTCTTGTTTAAATATTTCATTGGTCAGATATGTATTGACCTGTCCTCCATTTGCAGAAAATCTGCCATAGATTTGGAAACTAAAAATCAGCCAAAGATTAGGAACCTAGAAAAATTGCTATAAATTTGGATTATAAAATATCTGCCATAGATTTGGGATGCATGACGTCATATTTACCATAGATTTGAAATTTGCCATAGATCTGGAATCCGCCATGGATATGAGTCCTACATATATATATTTCTGATGTGCAGAAAGGAAATGTGACACGCGAAAAAAATCTTGGTGTTGCTGTAGATAATAATTCAAACTAGACAGAGTAAATGAATAAGATATCAAGTGAGAAAAGTAATCGAGTTGAGATGACCAATGATAATCTGTTTATCGCTATTTTACCTATGAAGACGTTGTTAATTTCCCTGACAACGGCACATGCGCCCTTAGTTTCTAGCGATAATTTTCATACATCATTCGACTCCGCTGAGAAAGGTTATTATCAGTCAGCAAGATCAAAGGAAAAATTCGTAAAAATAGCGATAAATAATTATAATGCATATATTCTACCAATAGTTGAACCCCACATATAACTTTACATAAAAATCAGATTAAGCTATAGAAAGCCATGTCAGGCCTTTAAATGTAACTTATTCTTAAATTCGCAAATAGAGCATTCATATACTGGTGAATGATGGGACATTTAGACTTTCACTTCGAAATAGGGTTTGTTTGATATGGGCAAACATATGATCGCAAAACATGCTACCTACATATCCCTCAGTGTGTTACAAGGGTCTTTAACATGCAATGAGCGTGTCTTCGAATTAAACCTCCATATTCTGATTGGACGTTACTGAGTATTTATACATCCCGCACGGACGTGCCTCTTTAAAAATGGGATTTACGTCAAGACAAGGTGACCATGTTTTATACCCTGCTCAACCCTTGGTGTCCAAACAGTTTTTGAGTAATCTATGATACTTGCTTAACATAATATCAAGTAAGTAATTCAAAAACTGAAATGTAAATAGTCCTTCAGTCTATTTTTATAGTCAATTTCAACAGTAATCTTAAAAATGCAGAACATGATTCCCTTTTCTATTGTTTAAATATGTCACAATTTTGTTTATATCTTGTTACTATGTTGATGAAAAGTCCTGCCATTTGCCGATTTGTCCGAATTAAAAAGGGCTGCGTTGGTTCAATAACATAAACGGTACCAATTTTTCTGCACCAGATGCGCATTTCGACAATCAATGTCTCTTCAGTGATGCTCGAGGCCAAAATACTTGAAAATCCAAAGCTTATTAAAAAGATGAAGAGCTATAAACCAAAAAGGACAAAAAAGTATATCCAAAGCAGGGCAAGGAATCAGAGCTTTGCATGAGGGAGATACATTCCTTAATTTTAAATAATTTCAAAAATTTTGTAACAGGAAATTTCAATAACACAAAAAATCCGTATTTTCATTCCAGTACCGAAGTACTGGCTACTGGGCTGGTGATACTCTCGAGGACTATTCAACAATATCAGTACATATGACGCAATGCTAGAGTGGTTTCAAGGAGACGTTTTATTGCCATCTTTATAACATTTTCTAATTTCACCAAGAACTTAAACTCCTTCGGTTGAAAATTCCGTGTAAGTTGGACCACTTTACTTAGCAGTATTTGCTAATATATACAAGATATAAAAGTTGATAAACAAATATTCTTTTCAATATTCTTGGACATTATAGTTTTTAAAACTAAGACAGGTGATAAGAAGAACTCGAATTATTAAGCGTAAATTATAAACATGATGATGTCTTTCCTCTCAAAAGTAATATAGTTTTTTCTATGCTTGTTGCATCGCTTATATTCAAGCAGATGAATTAATGCAAGGAATGACAAACATATGATATTTCTGAGCGGGATAACCTTCAATTAAAGTTAAGAACCCCCCTCCTCGAAGCACTGCAAAATACCTACACAGCATAATTAAAAATTCTGATTAATACAGCATCTGGTTCAATCTAAAATGTGTATGTAATTTGTTTGGGTTTTGTTTGTTCGTATTGATCGAGAGGCATTGAAGCACGTCAGATTGCAATTTTTCTCTATTATTATGAAATGTCGTTAATAGTTATTGCAAACGATGTAACATGAATGAAATAACCCAATATGCTCATATTGACACGCGGGCGCTTGGTGATTGTCACGTTTATGGTCCTACTTTTACATGAACGATAATCTTTCTAATGTATTCATCAAATATAGAATGTTGATTTATATTTATAACATTTGTTTTCCAAGGTAGCATTTGTTTAACTCATGTTCGTATTACATAATACGGGATGTTCGAACCAATATTTACGTCTAGGTTAGTCTATAAAAAGGTATATACTATGAAATTCAGAGCGAGGCGCTTGCCCCGAGCTCTTAATTTCATAGTATATACCTTTTCATAGACTATCCACTTTTAAAAATGACTGGATCCGCCCCTGGTATATCCCTATAGATAGTCTAGCGGATAGTCATTAAAAAGCCAATAAATCAAAGATACTAGGGCTTATGTTTTTTTTTTTAATTCAAAGTAAAAACTAAACGATTTATCAGAACATGTATATATATATATATATAAATATATATATATATATATATATATATATATATATATATATATATATATATATATATATATATATAGGTGGCACATTCTCTTCAGACATTATCACGGTTTTTCAATTCATGACACGAGATATTTGTCACTGGACATTAAGCAATCAATAATCAATCAATCAATTTATGACGAAAGAGATCAAGTTGCCTTAATTTCCCTTCACAAGGTTTCACAGTACACACTTTTTCGTGTACAAAGTAACTGCATGGATGATAAATTATCACAATTTTAAGATGGCGTTGTACTCTAATCAAGGTATAAAGAACCAGATTTGTTACTCATTATTTATTATTTAAATGAAAGAAACCTGCAATCGTCAAAAACATTATTTAGATCCAAAGATTTTAATAGCAGGATATTTGAAAATCAATGTGAAAACTAATTACAATCTATTTAATTTAATTTGGAACACAACATTTTATTTCAAAATAGCCAGTGGCAATTTTTGTTTTAATATCTTGATTACGATACAATGAAATCTTACCCTTGTGGTCATTCATGCGTAGTTACTTAGTACACGGAAAAAGTATGTATTATGAAAATTAGAAGGCAAATTCAAGCAATTTGATTGGACGAGAAGTTGTAAGTAGTCTAGGTAAGTCTATGAAAAGGTACATACTGTGAAATTTAGAGCGAGGGGCTTGCCCCGAGCTCTTAATTTCATAGTATATACCTTTTCATAGACTATCCAATTTAGTACATATTTGCAACTCGAGTAATCTTTTAATTGGTCTATTGATAGTTTATTTTGGCTGACTACTTGTATCACAGGTGTTTGTAAAACGGAGCTCATTAACGAAGTTTTGTAAATCTACTAACTAGTAGCATTGTAAAATATGTGATTTCAAAAGGCCCTTGACTCCAGAATGAAAAGATGGTAGCTGCTGGTGTAAGTATGTTTATTGATATAAAGCGGTGGCCCAGGGGTTAAAAAATTTTGTAACAGGTAACTAGCCCAGGACTTATTTGCAGCAGGATTTTACTAGCCCTGTTGGAAGAACTGCTAGCCCATCAAAACTGACCTACTTGCCCGAGAATGCCTTACAAATCAGAGTTTGCTGCATAATTACAAAGTGGGTATCCCTTGTTTTGAAAGCGGCATTATACACTGTATTTAATAATTTTTGTTGACCTGCTTTTTATTCTGTTGGTAAACAAACAGTGGTGCATATCCTAACTTTAGTTGTTCCCACATACAAAGCAGACTTTTTATTGGCGTGCTCAGGAAAATAACGGCAATTTTCTTTGTTTTTTCATCAGCAACACGGCCAACCTTGCCCAGGGGAATCTGTCTTTCCGGGACACAATAAATTTTCCTTTCCGCTGTTCCCGGTCGTATTTGGCATTTTTGGGGGATGAATTGTCAGTCTCAGTACCCCCTTCATCTACAGTTTTTCGTTTTAAAACTGACGAAGTTCCTGGGGTGCCCGTACTAAAATATTTAGAAATATTTGGTTGCATGGATTGGTTTCGTGCTCAACAGCTTCCGACAAGACAGGTCAATACCGATCAATACATCATACCCCCAGTACCGTTAATTGAAAATCTCGGCATAAGAAATGCCCCCTCCCCTTTCCCCCGATCAATACATGATACCAGCCCACCCAGAGTTATTTGTTCTATTTTTAAAATATGTACAACAGGACCTGTACAAACCAGTTCAAATTCTTTGAATCCCGGATGACGTAATTGAATCTGATTGGCTAAGATAGGTGGATGAAGTGATGGAGGGATTTTCCACTTTCTATTTTGGAAACGCCAAGAATATTTTGTTACTAGTCCGTCGGACATATTGGGTTAAAAATTTTGATTGCCTGAGGCGTAATTGCTCTAGTCCCGGGCGTCGGGCTAGTGGATTTTTCAACCCCTAGGTGGTTTACTATACATGTACTTCTTTACATGGTAAGATGACAAAATAAATTGACCAAAAGCAGGCGATTATTAAATTGCAGTGGAAGCTTTACATGTCTTGAAAACATTATTTAATTTCACAGGAAAACAAAAGCTATAATAAATTTAAAACATTTAGATAGTATGCAGTGGCGGATCCAAAGGGGTTGTTGTTGGGGGTTGTTTCCGGGGGTTGGAAAAAACCCTTTTTTGGACGATCAATACTTTTGAATGGGGACATATGGTTGGAACCCCCCTTTATCCTGGGTTGGAACTCCACTTTTAAAAATGACTGGATCCGCCCCTGGTATATCCCTATAGATAGTCTAGCGGATAGTCATTAAAAAGCCAATAGATCAAAGATACTAGGGTTTATGTTTTTTTTTTTAATTCAAAGTAAAAACTAAACGATTTATCAGAACATGTATATATATATATATATATATAATACAGAATACTCAAACATTTACTTGCCACTCCACTGGGTCTGTGTACACTATATTTTGTAATGTAACTTGTAAAACACAGAATGTTGTATACCTTCTTCAGTGTCGATGTGGCATGCAGTTTATTGGCGAGACAGAACAGCCATTCAACAAACGCATGAATGGTCATCGAAGTGACTACACCTGCAAGCCCGACCTCCCCGTAAGTCGTCATTTGAGATCACCTGGGCACGCCCAATTCATTTTGGAATTTTAGAGTTGTGCCAGTTCATATCTCTAATTACTATTTTCATTTTAGGCATGTCTTTGAGTCGTTTTTTTGAATTTTAAAATTTATTAGCGTCTCTACATATGATGTTCGGGTAAAACTGTTTCACTTTTTTTATTGTATGGAAATCAAGATTGCTATAATTTAATAATCAGAATAGTTTGATCTGATTCATTTTACATCGTGCTCATACTGATGAAGGATATCTGTTATCCGAAAAATTTATAGTTACATTTGTTCGTTTATTGTCATTTTTTGGTGATGTTGTACCCTTTTAGACTGGTTATATATTATATTTTGTAGTGTACTGTATCATATTTATATGATCCATCGCCCCGTAAGATTTATCATTGACTATTATTCAGTCATTTTATATATATATATATATATATATATATATATATGTGGCACATTCCCTTCAGACATTATCACGGTTTTTCAATTCATGACATCGTCCTGAAGATGCACGAGATATTTGCCACTGGACATTAAGCAACCAATAATCAATCAATCAATTCATGACGAAAGAGATCAAGTTGCCTTAATTTCCCTTCACAAGGTTTCACAGTACACACTTTTTTGTGTACAAAATAATTGCATGGATGATAAATTATCACAATTTTAAGATGGCGTTGTACTCTAATCAAGGTATAAAGAACCATATTTGTTACTCATTATTTATTATTTAAATGAAAGAAACTTGCAATCGTCAAAAACATTATTTAGATCCAAAGATTTTAATAGCAGGATATTTAAAAATCAATGTGAAAACTATTTAATATAATTTGGAACACAGCATTTTATTTCAAAATAGCCAGTGGCAATTTTTGTTTTAATATCTTGATTACGATACAATGAAATCTTACCCTTGTGGTCATTCATGCGTAGTTACTTAGTACACGGAAAAAGTATGTACTATGAAAATAAGAAGGCAAATTCAAGCAATTTGATTGGACGAGAAGTTGTAAGTATGTGCTAATGTGCTAAACATAATAAACGAATCTCAATGTTAGTTCTTTAATTTAAGTAGTCTTGTGTTGAGTATTAGTGACTCAATGGCTAATTTGCTGTTGGTAAGAAAATTTCAGTCGAAAATATTTTATGCATTGTCTAAATTTTAGGATTAAAATATTTATAGGTCTGTTTAATAAAGTGGGTCGAGCAGGAGGATTGGAGAAAATACAGGTAGGAAGAAGGTAACTTTGGGATGGCAAATTTAGACAAAAACTAGAAAAGAGGGTATCTTTAAGAATGGGGCATTAATTTTGCCTAAATGTGCCATATACGGACCCTTATAGAACTGTTTAAAAAACTTTCAATTTTTCGAAGTATACTTTGTCTGTATTTGACTAAACCTACCGGAATTTTGGGTCCTCAATGCTCTGAAACTACATATTTTATTTGGCCTTTTAACTTGATTTGAGCGTCACTGATGATTCTTTTGTAGACGAAACGCGCATCTGGCGTATAACATAATGATATCTATGATGAGTTTATATAGAATTATAACAAGGATTCTTATACATGAAGATATCAGGGCAGTTTCCAAACAAAGGCCATTGCATGCTTATTCCGAACGTACGTGACTCCTGTAAAGCCAAACGATCGCGTCGTCGACAAGGATGTTACTACCGAATGAAAGAATTCCAGTTACCACAGTTTGTAATGTTTACCAGAGTCCGTCCTTTTTGTTTAATCCGTATCCGATTAAAGGAAGCTGATATTGGTATTACATAGGATATGGTAATTTGCTTATGCAAAATTTAATAAATAGAAGTTATAGTTTACACCAGGCGAAGATAATAGACGTATTTACACTTGTATAAAATTGAGAAAGGAAATGGGGAATGTGTCAAATAGACAACCCGACCAAATAGCAGAAAACAGCCGACGGCCACCAATGGGTCTTCAACACAGCGAGAAAATCCGGCACCCGGAGGCGGGCTGTATGCAAATTTGTCCGCCATTACGTAACATCACACACGTTCCCGTAAAATTTGACATCACAATTTAAAAAGTTTGAATTGACAATTAAAAATTGATTGTTGCTTGACGTCAGAAGGTTATTCGGAGCAGATCTAAGGTCATTCGGAGACAAAATCCAGCTAAATACCAATAGTGTAAATACGTTTATCGTCTTAGATCAAACAGAATATGTGTTAAATTCTAGTACGACGTGCTTCTAACAACAAAATGATATAATTATCAATATATCTATACAAAGCGCAGACTCAGAGATGTACATGTACAAACTGTTACAATTTACCTTTCACGTCAATCCACATGAATCGTTAGTTAAATGCAACCACTATGTCGATTTTGCTGTTTTCAAATTGAAATTGAAAAAAAAAACAACTACGGAACCCTTTTTCATATTCTTATCCATAACAAAAGAATTAATGCATAGGAGCTTGAAATAATGTGTAAAATTAAATTAATTTAATTCCGCGATATTCCATGTCTTCCATGTATTATGTTAACGCAATAAAGTCATGTCAAAACATGACGTCATAGCTGAAGGTTATTCCGTTACGTGTACGCTCCAAATACGAATAGTATCGCATTAAAATGGATTTTTGAAGTAAATAATGTTTCATTTTCTATTCTACCGCACTATTCGCACATTTATGGATTTCAGCAAGTCAACATTGCGGCTCACTGCATAGTTACGACATTGAAACTGTGAATTCGACAGTAAATAGAAGCAAACGAAAAATAATGCTAAGATTAAGAATTATAAGGATTAAACACATTTTTTCTAGAGGTTATTTAAGAAATAATTCATGCAAGCCTTACATTTATTTGATTTTTTTCCGGTTTTATCTTATAGAGGGTAAAATAGAAGAGCCATACATTGTACACACGGCGCACTTACCTTGCTTCAGTTTTTTTTTTATATTACAGTGGTTATCTTAGTAGAATAAAATACTAATAGAAAGTACCGATAGCTGAATGTACATGTCTGCTAGTCACTGTAGAATAGATTTTAATACATAAGGTTAACTGGGGTATTTTGGTCGGTTTTTGTGTGTGTGTGATGTGTAGAAACGTAACCATTTCTATTAGGTTGGTTTTAAATTGGTTTTCGTCTGGACGTTACTGTGTATTTATAATTAACGGACGTCCCTCTTTACCATGAGTTGAACTGCTGAAGGGGAGAGGTTCATAGATGACAAAATGTCTATATCGCCAGGGATTTGAACATGCATTTAATATTTGCAACTGAATGTTAATCAAACAAAAATCAACGACTGGATCCGAGTAGATTTCATACAACTATAAGGCAGGAACACAATATTAGGCAATTATAATATTTCCACAATTCTTGTCATTTCGTTAGAAAATCTATAAATAAAAAGGAAAACATATTTGAAAAGGTAAAAAGATAAAAATAAAATCATTCAAAAGAACAAAACCGCAGGCGCCAGAAAATGGATACAATAATAAATAAATAAATAAATACAACTATAACGAACCGAAGAATTTATGTACTTTTTTACTTTGCCTGTAACTATGAAAGGTAGATTTGAAAGAACTGGTGCAATATGTTTATATTATTGGGATGAAGATAATTAAATTCATCCAGGGGACCCCAAGGGTGAATGGGGAATAGAAATATGGTAATAAACCCTCGCAAAAGTTGGGCGTTTGTTTGACTGTGCTGGATGTACAAGTACGCAGTCACGTCCGGTCAGAGTGGTGACGTTAAGTCCGATGCCTAATGTAAAGAGAGTGCCACGCTCTCTGCACGATAAGAACCCTTGCAACAACTCTTTGAGAGGTCCGTAAGTGGCTTGTTGCAAGGCTAAAATTCTGTTCCTATCCAATATACCCACATTTTCCAATGGCAGTCCAAATTTCCCCGACCTTCATCCAGGAAGGCTTTTTTTTACAGGACCTACCGATTGTATTTATTGTTAATTTGTTCTCGTCCTGAACATGCATGAATTATTTGCCACTGAAAGTAAAACAACCAACAATCAATCAATCAATCAATAAATTATTCTGGGACAAGGATACAAATTAACAGTGTGTTGTTTCTCAACTCGGAAATGGAGGTTTTCCTTTTTTTGTCTTTTCAAGGATGTATAGAATACGACTTTAAATTCTTAGGGTTTGAGTTTTGCGCATATATTGTACTACCAGAAATTGTTAATTTCTGAATAAAAATACATTAAGAAAAGGTCCGACAATAAAAAAATAAATAAATCAGTCATTCATTTTCACATTGACCACATTCAGCATCTACAAAGGCGTTTATTTCTGAAAGGGAAATCAACAATTTGTCATCGAATCAGTTGTCTTCTAATTCTTAATCGCTGAAATTTCGGAATTCATCTATTTTTCGATACTGTAATTTTGCATTTTCTTGCATGGGAGAGAACAAAAATGTGTGTAAAACTAGAGCGACAATACAAAGGTGGCAATCAAAAACCATTAGTCCAATAAAATAAACATCATGGTAAAAAAAAACAATAACGAATACTAAAGATAGTGTCACCCGAATCCCACCAAAACCAGGTAGATGTCATGAGTTCTTGTAAGCTTTGATTCATACAAAGACGTCGCAAGGTACTGGTGTTACTTCGGAAAAACGTCCTTTCTTTATTTTAAAACATGTTTCAGTATTAATAGAAAATTTACTGCTAATATGCGATATATCAAAATAAAGCTTATTTTATTCTCTTTTCTAATATTGCAAGTATTATACAGTACAATGTTAAGTTGGTATTAAATAATAGTCCAAAGCTCGTGAAAAATGTAATTTGTATCCTGTCCCGCGTCACATTTTGCATGATACTGTTCGACATAAAACGAGTGTAGTGGATTCTTGTTTCCGCAAGATAGCTTCACACCTTTATAGCACAATATATGTTTTCCCTTCATAGGCGGTTGGAGTAGAAAAATATTGGAATCAGATGACTCATCGCATGAGGTCTGTCCCGCATCAGTTAATTTTGCGAAATTTAACGTTATATCAGATTTAGAGATAAAATTGCTAAATCGAAAATTATCGCAAATATGATGTTTTAATACCAACAAAATGTATATTTACTCTACTTTTTCTCACTTTGAAAATTCAAACAAAAATTGTGTTACGATATTTGTATAAAATATCTATAGATGTCCAAGGAATTGTCCCCTTAACACAAAATGTACGTTGCCGTGTTACATGTGTATTCTCAGTGCCAGAAAACTTGCATTCAACAAAATATATGATTCAAATTTGCACAAGACTTGAAAAGCACTGTCCCCCGAGATCATTTTTAACGTTTTGAACGTCGAGACGCGTGCATGCCACAGTATACATAAAGCACTGGTGTTAATACAAATACAAGATTTACAAAAAAACTTCTAAACTTTAGAAAAATTAAAACAATGACTCCACTTGTGAAACCATTTTCATGTTTTACATGTGATGTTTGTGTCGAAAAAGCCGCGAAGTATGCTTATATCAACTCAGAGTTGGTATAATTCGTATTCACACCACGGAAAGAACTTGTAACAAGTAAAACTTTATTTGGTCACTGGTGGAGAGTTGTCTCATTGGCAATCATACCACATCTTCTTATCTTTATAAAACGGCCTTTAAACCTGCCGCATCGGTTGTTTTTTTCTGTTCCGAAATTGACGGAAACACTGACTTTTTTTTACCAGAGTCGTAACGTTTATGCGTTAATACATCTTAGAAAGTCTCAATGATTACATGTAGATCATAACCAAAGTCTGTAAATAGCGCATCATACTACAAATTTGCTTCTCTTTTTTTTTTTATCAAAAATTAATCAATTTTATTGCACCTTTGCTGTTAACAATTTACTTAATCTTCAGCTTCAGTTAAGTTGTTGAATATCTAGGGAAAATATTCAATAATTTAGATCTATAATGCCTCTTCATCATTTGTTTTTGACGACGATAGCTAATTTTGAACTTTTTGTTTTGTTTACACAACTTAAGTGTAAAAGAAGTCTAAATTGATGTGGTAGGAATGTTTTGTTTTCACACATTATGTATACTACTTCATTTTTTTAATTACTATGATCAAGGATCGAAAATACACGTGGTCTTCAATACATGTATGTAGTAACGTTGCATCATGTTGTGTAATCTACTTGATCACCTGCTTATAATAAGTTTGCATCGTGAACAGGAATAAACATATTTGCTGATTCAGTGTAGCTGTAATAAATTGTAAAAGAGACCTCAATAAAATTGCGGATTTCTGAATCAGTTAATATGCACACGAAACTGACCAATGCTGACTGGACACATGTGCAGTCGTGTATAAACGAAGTCACAGCTAGTACATGTATGTACTGTATCTAATAACTTTCACTTAATTACACTAAAGGAATTCGAAATATTCCCATGTTTTAAGTAAATCTTGCTTCATCTTCAATTTTATAGCATGTTACTAAACTTTCAAGACTTAGTATATGCTTATCAATTTTTTTAAATGCTAATAGTAGGTCAATGTTATGCCAATAATGAACATTATATGAACAGGAAAAAAGAAGTGTTGATAATCATCATGTTGCTTACAATGGAAGCATGAACTACTTGGTACTATTTTCCATTTATGAAGTAATTCATTACAGGCTCATATATAATGTACTATTTTCCATTTTAACATTTTAAATTTGTTGTTTTCAAGGTAGTTAAAAATAAAGTTAAATGTGGATTTAAATTTTGTAGCCATTTTTTTTATGAAGAATTCTTTCCCAAATCAAAACTATCGGTTTATCTTGTGTAAATTGACTTTGCAAGTAAGTATATAATACTTTGTTGCTTATATCTGGTGAAATTTCATGTTTTAGTAGTATATTTAACTTTTCCTAATTTTTTGTAAGCGCTTTTTTGTTTTAGAATATTTTGCCAGTGCTTTGGTATAGCTTTTTTAACTAATGAAAATTCTCTAATCCAGTCTTGTTTATACTTTAAATTTTTTAGTACAGTTTCTGATGAGATGTATACGTTTTATCCTATTATATTATTAATGTACAAATTTTACTATCTATCCAGTTATGAAAGAACAGACATTTCCCATTTTCTTTGAAGATAATTTCCCCATATAAGTTGTTTTCTAACCTCAAGAAAGTTTCTTGGTATGATTGTTTGACCTCCTTTTACTTCTACCCATGTTTTAATTAATGTTTATAGAATTCTGGTAACGATTTAAAATTTGTTTTGTTAAGCATGTTAACATTTGTTAAATTCATTCCGAATAAAAGAAAGTCTTTCCCAAATTTATTAAGGTAAAATCTTTGAATAATTTTCCAGTTATCATTTTCCTTATATATAAGTTTTAAAACCCATCTGATTTGTAATGGTTTGAGGTAGCAATCTAAGTCAATCATTTGTAATCCTCCGTCAAGATATGGTTTATATCATGTAGTACGTTTACCTTTATCTTTTTTCCACTCCATATAAAATTATATATTAAATTTTTGAACTTTTGCTTTATTTCATTTGTTATTATCATACTTGATGCAATGTATGTTAGGTTTGGTAAAATTAAAGACTTTACTACTGTCATCTTTCCTATTGCTTCTCTGTGTTTAATTTATGACATTCTTTGATAATTATATCCAAAATGTATTCCTAGACTTTTAATGTGATCTTGTTTCCAGTTTATATTTTCAAATTTATCTTTTGAATGTTTAAGTTTCCCAAGCCACACACCTTCTGTTTTATTTCTATTCAATTTAAGTCCAGAAAGGCTTCCAAAAGTTTCAATGATATTAAAGGCTATACTTATATCTTTGCGTGTTTTTAAAAACAATTGAGTATCATCTGCCAATTGACAAATTTTTATCGAGTACGATTTTCCATCTAGTTTGATTTCAAATCCTTTTAGTTGCTTATTTTCCCTTAATTTAATTGCCATTATTTCAACAGAAAAAACAAAAATTAAATAAGATAACGGACACCCTTGTCTAATCTCACGAAATGTATTGAAGGGGGCGGATACCCATCTGGTATTTAAAATACACCCTTTTATATCTGCTTTATTTAGAGAAAGAAACGTTAAATAAATGTTCTGCAGAAAAACTGTTCTTAATGTTTCTTAAAAATCAAAAAAGTCGTAAGCTTGTTACGGTAAGTGACACCAGTATCTTGCGACGTCTCAGAGAATACCATTATTGGCCTTTTTTAAATTCATGAAGTATTTAAAGATGAAACAAGAGTCATCTAAACGGTTGCTTTTTAATGTAGGTTTCTACTTCTTCAGTGAAATGATCCTCTTCGCATTAATTAACTTAACTCAAAAAAACAAACAATTTATTTATTAGTAGATGTCATATTTATTGATGTATTAATTTACGTTTTCCTTTCTTTTTTATTTTTAGTGTTTTGTGTGGTTCACTTGAAATATATATATATATATATGCTGAACTCCGATCAACTTCTAATTTGTTCTCTGTTCGAAGTTCCTTTTCGCTATCTCGAATTGACGTTCAATTCTTGTGTCCTTTTACTGCACCTGACAGAATACATTAATGTTCAAATGAGGCTTTATAAATGGACCCCCAGTAAAGTATATACATAAACTGGATGGAAAGTTGTCTCATTGGCACTCATAACACATCTTCTTATATCTAATCATCATAGAAACCAGGATTGAAATTTTATATTCGTGCCAAACACCCGTTTCGTCTACAAAAGACTCATCAGTGACGCTCGAATCAAGCAAATGTTAAAAAGGCCAAATAAAGTACGAAGTTAAAGAGCATTGAGGACCAAAAATTCCTAAAAGTAATCGACTTTTAAGGAATCCATGATAGGTATATTAAATCCCTTTTAAGAAATCGATAAGTAGAGTTAAAAAAAAATAAAAAGAATGGGAAGTAGTTCTATTATAAACGTGTTGTGGTACTTATACATACATTGATGAAATCTGAAAAATGCAATATTATCAGTAAACGCATATGTTAATCAAATCAAATGGAAGAACATTGCTGTTCAACAAAAGAATCGAACACTATAAAATATAAAACGAGAGTTAGCATTCCAAATTTTACCAATTCGTTAAATATTCTACACCGAATATATTTATGTGCCTCTTTATCATATAAGCGGGAACAAAAGGTGATACGGTAGTCTTCGGTTTCTTTTATTATAAAAATCTTAAGGAAATTGATGTCTCCCTTGAAAAGCTACCATTCCAGAACTGTAATTCATGAAAACGTTTGTATTTGTCTTCAGATAATATGGTCTTTGTATGTAAATCGTACTACTACGAGTGTCTTGTAAAAGAATTAGGAATAAATTAGCCCTCAGGTAATCCCACATACAAAAACATATCATTTGACAAGGATGAGATTTTGGCGAATCATGAGTCCTTCATGGCTTCAATGAACATTACATTGAACAGCAAATCTGAGGACTTACCTTGTTTGTATAGACGTATTTACACTTGCATGCAAATTTGTCCGCCATTACGTAAAATCACACAGGTTCCCGTAAACTTTGACACCATAATTCAAAACATTTGACGTCACAATTAAAAAGTGATTGTTGCCTGACGTCAAAAGGTGATTCGGAGTAGATCTAAAGTCATTCGGAGGCAAAATATAGCTAAATACCAAAAGTGTAAATACGTTTATTGGATACCTTAGCTTCACAAAATTCCGTACAAACAACGGTACATTGCCGCTCATATGCATGTTCTACAAAGGAATTGTCCAACTGATTGACAAAAATTCTGTCCGCAGTGAAAGAGGGTCTTCAGAAATACTGTGAAACTGTTTACTTGCGTAGTGGTATTAACCATATGTGGATTCTAAAAAAAACTCTAAAGAACCTCTGAATAATTTTAAATCTCGATCTTTCTCTGAAAATAAATCTATCAAAACTTTTGATTTTTCAACCCTGTATACCACCATTCCTCATGTGAAATTGAAAAATCGTCTAAAAGAAATAATCCACAATGCTTTTCAATATAAAAATGGTAGCATATGCTATAAATTTATAACTGTGGGATACCATACGGCATATTTTGTTAATAATGAACAAAAAGGTAAAACATGCTACACGGAGGAATAAGTGATCAGTATGCTGGAGTTTTTTTATTGACAACATATTTGTTGAATTTGGAGGTAGACTTTTTTTAACAAATTGTCGGCATTCCTATGGGAACGAACTGTGCCCCTCTCCTTGCCGACAACTTCTTATTTTCATATGAGTCGGAGTTCCTTCAAACACTTGTCAAAAACAAGAAGATCAAAGAAGCCAGATCATTTAATTTTACATTCAGATATATTGATGATGTTCTTTCCATTAACAATCCAAACTTTTCTGATTGGGTTCCCTTAATATATCCTCCATTAATTAGAAATTAAAGAAACAACAGAAACGGCTTCCTCCGCCTCATTTTTAGACTTATACCTCGAACTTGACATAAGCCGTCATCTCAGTACCAGAATCTATGACAAACGAGACGATTTTAATTTTGAAATTATCAATTTCCCCCACCTTAGTAGCAATATACCAACTTCACATGCATATGGAATATACATTTCCCAACTCATTCGGTATTCAAGAGCTTGCAGCTGCTTCTTAGTCTTTATAAAACGTAACCAGTGTCTGAGCAGAAAGTTGATGAACCAGGGTTATGTCAAAGAACGTCTCGTCTTTTTTCTAAAAAATGTTCATCGGAAGATAGCAAGACCTTGTTGATAAATATTCCGTATCAACTTCACAAATAATACATTATGGTCTTGAAGTATAGATTCTAGGTACTGACGTTGTTTATCACATTAATTACGTGTTATAGTGTACTTTTTATTTGTCTCTGTAAATTATTAACCTTAACTGTTTAGTCTATTTTTGGTAATATCCATTTGGCGTGGCTCGGAACTTATACATCCCGCCATTGTGTTATTGTGCTATGGTCATTTTTTGTGTTCTTGTCTTTCATTTTTGCTTATGTGCTTTGTCGATAAGCCATTTTGTTTTTCTTTGTTGGCATATTTGTTTGTTTTTATAGTGATTAAGATTATTACACAATGTTGACTGCTGTATCCCTATTTTTGACATTTTTACCTATAATGTATGTTTGTTTTGTTCACACATTGTTGTCAATATAATGGAATTTTTTGCGATTGACATACATGTGAGAGGTTTAGCTAGCTATAAAACCAGGTTTAATCCACCATTTTCTGCATAAGGAAATGCCTGTACCAAGTCAGGAATATGACAGTTGTTTTTCATTCGTTTGATGTGTTTGAGCTTTTGATTTTGCCATTTGATAATGAACTTTCCGTTTTTGAATTTTCCTTGGAGTTCGGTATTTTAGTTATTTTACTTTTTAACACGACAAGGATTATGTAACCAAACAGGATCACCTACAATCAAATGTAGCATTTTAGTACCAAAGTCATAATATATTTTTATCATGTCACTTGACAGTTTTAGTTTATTTCTTGCAAACTTATGAATTGCCTCAAACTTTTGAAATATTTCACATGCATAAACAGTTTTTAAATACGAAGATGACTTTTCAGTTTAGTTTATCTAGATTTAATCCACTGGTAAATTAATTATCTTCCGAAAAATATGAAACATACAGATGTACCCATACTCTCGTATTCTGATTACCGATAGGCCAACTTTGACAAATATATATACTGATCTCAATCTCTTTGGTGTTTACTTACGAAAGCTGATGACATAGTTTTAATGATTGAGTTTGATTTTTCCACCTTACCATTTTGGTCTGAATAGTTTTGTACGGGTTTTATGAATACCCAAATTATAGCATACGTCTTCAAATAAATTGGATTCAAAGTAAGACCCTTGGTCTGAATGAAAAGAAAGAGGAATTTGAATAATGGAAACTGTTCCGTCTACAAATTTTTGATCTGCCTCAAATATAATCGAATGATTGTTGTTTGCTTTACGTCCAGTGTCAAATATTTCATGCATGTTCATGACGATGAAATATTGATAAATTTTTCTCGTTTTATACAGAACATACCTGTTTATTTATGACAGTTTTTGTCTCGCCCTGACCGAAGTCAAAAAAGCGAGACATAGGTATGCTGTTTCCGGCGTCGGCGGCGTCAACAATGTATTAGTTTGTGATTAGGTCTAGTTCATGGTGAACCACTAGTGGTAGGTCAATGATATTTGGTATGCAGTTATATTAGCATTGGCACATCTCATTACCATAGAGATTATTTGGCCTCGCCCCCTCAGTCAAGGTCTATTGACTTTGAAACTTTGCTTAGTTTACATGTATTAGTTTGTGATTAGGTCAGTTTATGAGGAACCACTAGTGGTAGGTCAAAGATATTTGGTATGCAGTTGTGTAAGCATTGACATATCTCATTTCCATGGATATTATTTGGCCCCGCCCCTCATTCATGGTCTATTGACTGAAACTTTGCTTAGTTTTTATGTATTAGTTTGTGATTAGGTCAGTTGAAGGGGAACTGTTAGTGGTAGGTCAATAATAATTGGTATACAGTAGTATAAGCATAAGCACATCTCATTTTCATGGAGAATATTTGGTCCTTACCCTCAGTCATGGTCTATTGACTTTGAAACTTTCGCTTAGTTTACATGTATTAGTTTATGATTAGGTCATTTTAAGATGAACCACTAATGTTAAGTCAATGATATTTGGTATGCAGTTATATTAGCATTGGCACATCTCATTACCATGGAGATTATTTGGCCCCACCCCCTCAGTCAAGGTCTATTGACTTTGAAACTTTGCTTAGTTTACATGTATTAGTTTGTGATTAGGTCACTTTATGGGGAAACATTAGTGGTAGGTCAATGATATTTGGTATGCAGTTGTATTAGCATTGACACATCTCATTACCATGGAGATTATTTGGCCTCGCCCCCTCAGTCAAGGTCTATTGATAGTTTACATGTATTAGTTTGTGATTAGGTCAGTTTATGAGGAACCACTAGTGGTAGGTCAAAGATATTTGGTATGCAGTTGTATAAGCATTGGCATATTTCATTTCCATAGATATTATTTGGCCCCGCCCCCTCATTCATGGTCTATTGACTGAAACTTTTGCTTAGTTTTTAGGTATTAGTTTGTGATTAGGTCAGTTTAAGGGGAACTGTTAGTGGTAGGTCAATAATAATTGGTATACAGTAGTATAAGCATAAGCACATCTCATTTTCATGGAGAATATTTGGTCCTTACCCCTCAGTCATGGTCTATTGACTTTGAAACTTTCGCTTAGTTTACATGTATTAGTTTGTGATTAGGTCATTTTAAGATGAACCACTAATGTTAAGTCAATGATATTCGGTATGCAAATGTATTGCAAGTTTCATTTCCATGGAGATTATATAACCCCTACCCCCTAATTATGGTTCATTGACTTTGAAACTTTAACATAGTTTACAAGTTAATGTTTGTGTTTAGGTTTGTTTAAAGGGAACGACTTATGAAAAGTCAATGGTATTTGGTTTGCAGTTGTATTAGCATTGGCACATCTCAATTCCATGGAGATTGTTTAACCATGTACCTTCAGTCATGGTTCATTGACTTTTAATATTTGCATAACTTACATGTTAAAGTATTGCTACTTTAATTTCAACATTTGCATTATCAAAATAACAAATAGGCGAGACATATCTCTGTGTCAACAGTTTATTGTAAAAACTCAACCAAATATGCAAGAGGCTTATAAGTTGGTATATCAGTCGTGTGTTCCGTCTATATAAGACCTCGAATCAAAACAGTTAGAAAGCCAAATCAAAGTGTAAGAGCATTGAATACCGAGAAATTCCGAATAGTTGTGCCAAATAAGACCATGATGACCAACGGTCGCTGTACAATGAACTTGGTTCAACACGAATTACCTGTTAAGTATAACTGGAACAATGTTTTCCATTATAACATTCCAATTTTCTATATACAATTCCATGGACAAGTATCAAGGTATATTTTATTAACTATGTATTTACTTTCAGGTATCACAGATCGAATTTATTCGTTCATAGTGTGTTAATTTACGTTTTTGATTGAGTTAAGCCTTCCAATTGATGTTTTATCGTGTGTTTTTCTATGTTGTGATGTTATACTATTGTTTCAGAAAAAGGGAGAAGGTTTGGTACCATTAAAACGTTTAATCCCGCTGCAAATGTTTGCACCTGTCCTAAGTCAGGAATCTGATGTACAGTAGTTGTCGTTTGTTTATGTAATTTATACGTGTTTCTCGTTTCTCGTTTTTTATATATACTAGACCGTTGGTTTTACCGTTTAAATGGTTTTACACTAGTACTTTTGGGGCCCTTTATAGCTTGTTGTTCGGTGTGAGCCAAGGCTCCGTGTTGAAGGCCGTACATTGACCTATAATGGTTTACTTTTATAAATTGTTATTTGGATGGAGAGTTGTCTCATTGGCACTCACACCACATCTTCCTATATCTATATACTTTTGACCAGTAAAATTAAACTATATGACTCATATGGACAAATCTCTGTTTTCTACTTTGTAAGAGTACTAATTACATCATCAGTTAACTCCAACTCTTTCAATTTGGTTATCTTTATCACAATTTCTATCGACCATTATTTAGAGTGGAAACGTTATCCTTAGATCTGATACAAATTGCCTTTTTCAGAATGCTCTTGTAGTATATCTGGATTTCCTGTAGATCCTCTCTATTCCTATTATGATTTTCAAATTTAGTATGAATGACATGACTTTACTTTGTGGCACGATATACCACTTACCATGCATCGTTTCATACTTTCATTTGTATTGTCTGATTCTTTGTGATCTGGACAGAGTTCATAATCCACTGCTCTTGTAAAGTAAGGAAGTTCTTAATTATAATTAGGACGTCTTATTATAGCATATTTCTTTATTATGAAACAGTCCAGTCGGTGTTCAATTTTAAAGTTAAAGGATGCCATAACCTAAAACCATCGAGCTAACTGTCCTTCCAGATTCTGCAAATTTTAGAAATGTCGAGTTGGAAGTGTGAAATATTGAAGATATAAGAATGTATCAGTATTGCTTTGGATTGTTCCCTTTATGACTTCTGCTATACCATTGCTGTTACTTTTCTCCGATTCTCTACTCTTCATATTTCACTTGTCTTTGTCATCTGTGTGTTTCTGTATTTTTTTCTGATCTTATCCATTATGGTAGCACACCTGCTGGTTATATTGGCTAGTGATGGCTCCATTGATTCATGACCTTGTTATAATGCTCTTCAAGGACATTATTGAATGACATTTTATTTATGTTATCGAAGGATTGTACACAATGAACATGGTGAAATGAAAAGAAGATATGTAACAAATAGGCACAGTAGCCTTAAATATTATAAACTCAAAGTGAGTTTTATCCCGCGGAGGGACGACTTAAAAATCGATTCTGTGTGTACAGATGATTTTTAGAGTCAAAATTACAACGATCTTGTTTTGTTACCGCATTAAACTTGTACATATAGTATTATATGTTCACTTTTGTTACGTAACACCGTCTCGACTAGCTTTGACGACTGAAAGATAAATTCTTAGACATACCATAAACCATCAATCAAATAAGTAAAATTCATATATTTATTTACAATTCAGGATTTAATTAAAGTACTTCACAGTTACAATATATACCTGTTCTAAAAACATAACCGTTAAAAAACCATTTTATTTGTATGTTCAAAATGGCAATTAAATTATAATAAACTTTTCAGTATGTAATTAAAATGATTTTATATCATTTCTCATAGGTTAAACGAATGATGACTACATATTGCAATAAAAGCATCTGATTGTACTCCTGGTGTGGAATCATCCAATATATTTTCACTTATCGTTTGGTTTGAGAAAAAAATTCCTATGCAAATTTATGAGACTATACATTTCATTGAACATCCATATAACCATTTCATTTAATTGCCCCATGCATATATCTGTTGCCTCCATTTTTCTTTGACACTTTCTACTGAACCTATAACGAGACTATTTGATGATGAATAATGTTTATACTTTGGTGCTTTTGTTGCTAGCATATTATTTACATTTTCATTGATTTGTGTGCTGGCAAGATTACCAAGTTTTTCGAAATGGGGTGACAATCTTTTCAAGGAAAATTCTCTTTTTTAACTCTGTATTTTGAGGATTCTTACCATAAGGTAACTTCTTAAATTTTTCAGTAGGATTCTCCAGAAAAACACACCACTTTGTAATGTAATAACTCTGTTCATTGCTTCAAATCCTGTGGTTTTTATTTTATTTTGTGCAACCATATATAAGAATAATTCTGCTTATTGTAATTAATTAACCTTCGTGACAATTTTTTTTATAGCATATAACAGTTTTGAAATGTTTTCCAGTGTGGTTTTTGTCAGATCTTTTTCTTATTGTTGGTTTCAGAACGTATTGTACTCTTTGAAAAACTGTAGTATCATCATCACCATCAATTTCTTTAGTATCTACACCCATATTCATTACATCTTTTAGCTTGTCGACAACTGTCCCTTTAGCTGAATCTGTATTGTTTTGTCGAGCCTGCGACTTTTGTCGCAGAAAGCTCGATATAGGGATAGTGATCCGGCGGCGGCGGCGGCGTTAGCTAACTTCTTAAAAGCTTTATATTTTAGAAGCTAGAAGACCTGGATGCTTCATACTTTGTATATAGATGCCTTATGTTACGAAGTTTCCGTCTGTCATATGTCCATTGTCCTTGACCTCATTTTCATGGTTCAGTGACTACTTGAAAAAAAGTCAAAATTTTTTGTAATGTTAATTTCTTTCTTATTATGAGTAATAGGATAACTATATTTAGTATGTGCGTACCTTGCAAAGTCTTCATGCCCGTCAGACAATTTTCATTTGACCTCGACCTCATTTCATGGATCAGTGAACAAGGTTAAGTTTTCGTGGTCAAGTCCATATATCAGATACTATAAGCAGTAGGTCTACTATATTTGGTCTATGGAATGATTGTAAGGTGTACATGTCCAACTGGTAGGTGTCATCTGACCTTGACCTCATTTTCATGGTTCAGTGGTCAAAGTTAAGTTTTGAGTTTTGGTCTTTTTTCTAATACTATATGCAATAGGTCAACTATATTTGGTGTATGGAAATATTTTATGATGTACATGTCAGTCTCGCAGGTTTATTTGACCTTGACCTCATTTTCACGGTTCATTTCTCAGTGTTAAGTTTTGTGTTTTGGTCTGTTTTTTTCAACTATAAGCAAAAGATCAACTATATTTGTTGTATGGAAGGATTGTAAAGTGTATATGTCTGTCTAGCAGGTATCATCTGACCTTGACCTCATTTTCATGGTTCATTGGTCAATGTTAAGTTTTCATGGTTAAGTTTGTTTCTTAGATACTATAAGCATTAGGTCAACTATATTTAATACATAAATTGATTGTAAGCTGTACATGTCTGTCTGGCATGGTTCACCTGACCTTGACCTCATTTTCATGGTTCATTGGTCAATGTTAAGTTTTCTTGTTTAAGACTGTTTCTTAGAAACTATAAGCAATAGGTCAACTATGTTTGGTTTATTGAATGATTGTAAGGTGTACATGTATTTCTCGTTTGGTTTATCTGACCTTGACCTCATTTTCTTGGATCATGTTAAGTTTATGTGTTACTTGTAGTAAAGCTTTATATTTAGGACTATCAACATAAAATCAATGGTTAGTAAAGAAGGCGAGACATTTCAGCGTGTGCACTCTTGTTACTACAATTATGTGCTTTTGGCACTGTTTTCCATTTGGAAACATCACAGGTTCTACAATTTTCGGACTTGATTTTTACGTTGAGTTCTGTTTATTCAGTGATGCACATCCTGCAACATGCATAACACATTCGAAAGTCCAATGTTATTAGTATATATATACAAGATATGTTGTGTATACGTTATTTCTAGTACACGAATATTGTATTAAAAGAGAGGCGAAAGATACCAAAGGACATTGAACTCATAATTCGAAAATAAACTGACAACGCCATGGCTCAAAAAGAAAAAGACAAACAGACAAATAACAGTACACAAAACACAACATAGAAAACTAAAGACTGAGCAACACGAACCCCACCAAAAACTGGGGGTCATCTCAGATGCTCCACATATGGCATTCGTCGTGTTGCTCATGTTGTACAAACCCGGTGATAAGTCTAATTCTGTAGGTCACATTCGGGGAAAAGGGCATAAACTTGTATGATGATGTTTTTCAGGTAACATTTTATAAAAAAAATAATAACTTGTGTAAAATATTCATTGCAAAAGATAAAATCTTGTACAGATGTTATATAGCCATTCATAGTTAAATAAAGTATGACTGCCTGTTTAAACTGTTCCGTCTTATAAATGTGCGATGGCTAGTCTAGTTTAATGTAACATATTTTATGATTTTTTTTCAAGAACTAGGAGTTTGATTTTCTTATGAAACGATGATTTTAATACTCATTTGATAATTTTTTCTAACCTCACAAGCTTCTTTTCAGTCACTCTGGAGGTTAGGCAGGGTCATCGGGCATAAAAAGGACTAAAAAGCATTTGAAGTCGTGTTAGGTAAAAAAAGACTCATTAGTGACGTTGACTACCAGGCTGGTGATAATCTAAGGGAGGAAACCTCCACAAGCAGAGGGATCGACCTCAAATAACCCCAGTTGACTCAATGGTTATGATTTAAATAAATTCTTATGCAACTCGAGATGTAATGTCAATTTGATTGGATAGTGCTTATAATTTAAGGGGGTTGAATCCAGGTTTATCTGTCAGATGACATATCCGGTAGTTCTTTACTCAATTTTAAGCTAAATTCTGAGCGTTGCATTAAAAGCGGATAATTACATTGCATAGGAATACTTGCTGATACTAATACTCAATGTACGACAGTAAAATCATCGATTGGCGTCGACAAGTTTTCAAATACAATACAGTTCATCTCCTAAATACTTGACACACGACAAGTGATGGGGATAGGTCAACTGGACCTTCCAAAAGGAAAATAATTATGAAAGATTAAACAGTATTTTTTCGATGCTAATTGCATGCAGAACGTCGTGTTTCTTCACAAAATATTTAGCATGCTGTATTAACTGTCATTCTGCTTTCTTCATTAACTTTAGCTATACCAGAGACATATATACACAGAGATTGGCAACTGTAACAGTGGTCAGCGAAATCTAATCAAAACACGCAGCACACGAGACTTTAACGAGATCGCCATTTTGATTCTATCACGACAAGTACACCACCTCGCTTCGATTTTTATTTTACATCAAGCATTTCAAAACAGCATAATGTAAGTATATATTTCAATTTCGTAAATTATTTACCTTGTTTTATCCAGTTTGCAGTAATTATTAGTTAAAATATGTGACGATTAACGTTTTATTGAAGTCAATAATAAGGGGAAAGCTTGGCCGTTATGAAAATTTTGAACACGGACGTATTTTTTATTAAAACCTTTTCATTCGGAAAGGAATAAAAACATTTATGAGATGAATGACTTTCCCCAAGACATACTGGTTTTGTGTAAATAAGTTGAATTTTTCATTAAATCACCCACTTTGATGCAATTTACAATTAAAATTCAGTATTCTCGCTATCGGCCACGTTCAATTTCTTCAATATAAAGACAGGCCCTGTCCATGGCTACAGTCAATAAACTTTTCCATCTTTAGAGAATAATTGTTCCCAGCACATGAATTACTTTCCTATGACATACTGGAATTGTGTATAACAGTTGTTTTTTCCATATTTCCACCCACTTTGATGCAATTTACAATTTAAAATCACTATTCAAGCTGTCGGCCATGTTCATTCTCTTCAATATAAAGACAGACACCTGTCCATGGCTACAGTTTATAAACTTTTCCATCTTTAGAGAATAATTGTTCCCAGCATATGAATTACTTTCCTATGACATACTGGAATTGTGTATAACAGTTGTTTTTTCCATATTTTCACCCACTTTGATGCAATTTACAATTTAAAATCACTATTCAAGCTGTCAGCCATGTTCATTCTCTTCAATATAAAGACAGACACCTGTCCATGGCTACAGTTTATAAACTTGTCCATCTTTAGAGAATAATTGTTCCCAGCACATGAATTACTTTCCTATGACATACTGGAATTGTGTATAACAGTTGTTTTTTTCCATATTTCCACCCACTTTGATGCAATTTACAATTTAAAATCACTATTCAAGCTGTCGGCCATGTTCATTCTCTTCAATATAAAGACAGACACCTGTCCATGGCTACAGTTTATAAACTTGTCCATCTTTAGAGAATAATTGTTCCCAGCACATGAATTACTTTCCTATGACATACTGGAATTGTGTATAACAGTTGTTTTTTCCATATTTCCACCCACTCTGATGCAATTTACAATTTAAAATCACTATTCAAGCTGTCGGCCATGTTCATTCTCTTCAATATAAAGACAGACACCTGTCCATGGCTACAGTTTATAAAATTGTCCATCTTTGAAGAACAATTGTACCCATCACAGGTATTCCTTTCCCAAGACATACTGGTTTTGTGTATATAAATTGTTTTTTCATTATTTCCACCACTTTGATGACATTTACAATTTTATATATATTTACATTCAGTATCTGACAGCATTTTTTTTTTTTTTAACAGGATCCTGCAAGTTATAAAAGAACAAAGATGTTGATCAAATTTACCTAACAGTGCAGCATACAAGAGATGTAATATCATACATGTGCTGAATTTAGGACTCCCAAGCCTTTCTGATTGAAAATAAGACTCCCTGGCAGACAGGAACAACTATTTGTTAGTGATGACTTTTTCAAATGTGACTGCACAGTCTTGTATTGGACCGATTACTACTATCAATGTGATACTTAAAATGGTTATGTAGGAGAGAAAATTACATGTGCTTATCCACCATATTATTGTAGTTCATATATTATAGTTCATATGCCAAACTTGATGTACATGTGTATGCGATTTTTGTGCAAGTGATGGTGACATCATTGGACTAAGAACAAATACAAGACTGCATTCAATCTATTGAATTTGAAGCAGAAGTGACACAGTGGCAGTTGTGCAGAGACTATATGGAAAAAATGCAAATAAATATCTTGTGTTCAACTTCATTTGTCTTCTTTACATTTACAAAGTATACATGTACATAGTTTTACATACATGTATAACAATATGATGATGTAGTATGATTGCCAATGAGACAATGATTTACATGTATGACTATCATTGGAAGGCCATTCTATAATATCTTTGTACATCATGAGAATGGAAATGCTTCCTTTGTACCATAAAGGTAGCATAATCATGATAATGTAAAAAAAAGAGAAAATGTTCATTTATTCAACAACACTCCTGTGAATATATAACTTGACAGTACTAAAGGCAAAATATTTCGTTTCACAAATTCTTTCCTCTCCTCGGAAAGTAACATATTTAATTGTTTACATGAAATGACAAAATGTGTAGAATAAGAAGCAAGAAATGTTCACTCTACTTGTACACTAGTCGCTCATATTGGTCATCATCTATGTTTGTTTCAGTTATTTAACAATGGTGCCTGTTTATATTTATCTGTTGTGTTGTGTTGTTTCAGTTTTACATGTCCTCATTCTGTGATCACTATTTCACCTCTCCTGTTTTGAAAATGTTTATGCAAATATTTTCTGCAATAAATTGAAAAGGCACAGATGCTATGACTAAACAGAAATGTGAGGTATATGTCAATGAGACAACAACCCAACGACAAAAATATTCTGTGCACATCTATGAATGTTTAAAAATTCTTGTGGAGGTCAAAAGCACATAACGTGTACTTATATATCCGTGACCTGGTACATGTATGTACCTATTGATGCATTCCATCCTAAACATAAGTTGTGTGAAGAGACCAAGCAGTTTATATGCTTATAAAAAAACTGATATTAAAATGACTTCCTGTATAACAAATTCCGGGAATGAGACACTATTTTATTTAAACCAGATGAGATATTAGTGGTAAAGGTTTGAACAGAAGCAGGAGATGTCAAGGGGCAATACAAAAAGTACAAGGTCGTGTAACACAGGAAAAAATAACAAATGAAAAGAAAATAACAGCCCACATAGCACTGCACCGAAGATTACCTTGAACAACTTAAACCCACAAAAGATCAGATAAAACTTGTGTACAATTTTAAATCTTTCTAATTTCAAACTCGAGTTTCACTACCCGATAGGAAAGAGTAAAGATAAGAATGTTGCAGTACTCCGGTGGTCTATGAAACAGAACATTAAAACTCTACAGTTCAGCAGAGTATTTTACTGTACTTATGATACACATTGTTTTTAATCAGAGTCTGTGATATTCTTAAAAAAACTACAAATAATGACAGATTCATACTCAATATTTCATGGCAGCAAAAAAAGTGATTTCGACAACACTATAATGTACGCACTTCATTTAGGAAATTCATGCAAGGTTCCACAAATAATTTAATTTTAGGTCAATCAAAATTAAACATTATAATTAAATTAAAACAGATATAAAATCAGTTTCCCACGAGACAAAATTCTACTGGCTACATATTTTTTATATGAAAAGTTGCTTTATTTCTTTTCTTGACATGTTAAATGACTTTTTTTTTTCCTGATTGAATACTATAGTATAGCCCAGTGTTTCTGTTAAAATAAAGTTCTGGTCATGGTTAAAATAATATGTCAGAATTTGTTTAGTTGTAAAAACAATTACCAAGTAATAATCCATTTAGAACTTCACCTCCGGCAAAATTCAGGTGATCGGAGGGCAATAAATTGCGTAATCGCACACCTGTGAATCCACAGTCACAACTCTAAGGAAATAATGACCGGAAAATCGGACACACATAATTTCACTGTGTAATTTAGAAGCAAACTTGAGCAAAGAAATGTTTCTTGTAATATCATGATCATTACCAGATTTTACTTTTAAATTAAAAGAAATGCCGAAAAAAGGAAAAAAATATTTTCTCAATCAAATACATTAAAAAAAATACAACTATTTCAAGTAGTTTTTTTAGAAAAAGAAATGATTTGATCTGAAATAAGTTTTCCTATTACTTTTCTTGATTAGCTATCGAGGTTATTCATCCCTGACTTGTTTACATGTTGTAGAATAATTATCGACGAGACTCTCATTCCGGGCCGCGTGTTTTAACGGGATTTCACGGAGTTGCCAATCTCTGTGTATATATGTCTCTGGCTATACTTAATCTTAGCATTGGTTACATCTAAAGTATATTGAGAGTACTTTGTACACGTATTTATAATTTTAGCCATATATTTTGTAAAAGTATTACTTGTACAATTCATTTTACATGTAACAACTTGTATGATACTATCATATAAGTTATTGCATAATTTTGTACAATAACTTGAAACCACTAATATCATGTACACAAAAAAGTGCAAATACATAGATCTATTGTCAGTAAATATAGATTGTATTTGTACGAAATTAATAAACAATTTTCTTTTTCAAATGAACTATTCTATCATGGTCTTCATAAGCGATCATAACTCAGTAAAAACAGACATAATGGCTAATGCACCTTTTAGGTGTAGCTTGAATAACACTGTGCTTAAACGGCTGATGGTAACTTAACTTAAGTTACCCACAGCCCAAGATGGCGGTCTCTAAACTTGTTGATATATAATTGATACAAAATCTACTTTTTGCGACGTTTTTAATGCACTTTGTAAATATATATAGGATTCTTGAATAAAGAAATCACTTACCAATACCATAAATTTGTTAATTTTGAGTTCACTTTAGCGCAAGGCCAACTTTAAAAAATGCACAAGATGTCCGTAACTTTTTAGTCAAAACTAATCAGACTATCCGTAACTTTATTTTCGAATGTGGGTAACTTTTTCAAAATTGTAAGATTGATAATTTCAATAAAGGACAATAAACACTCCCAAACCACTTATTTATTACCTAGTTTTATACAATTGCGATATGCGTCAAAATAACCAAGAGAAACGAGAACATAGCTATAAAAAATCAGACCCGAGTTTTACGGATTTACCGTTATTTTTAAAAATTATTCCCGATTTTCGGATTCTATGTTGATAGGTTAATCCAGTAAACCTGGTTAGCAGCATCCAAAGTACACTTTGCAGAGTGCTTACATAATACGGGATCTGATGGTACAGCGAAATTTATCTTACATTCTTCTGGCTTTATAGATTACGTACTGTTGAGTCCTTTGCCTTTGTAGCCGCGGACAAAATTGATACCCTTTCCTTTAAATAATTTCCGAATTATTAGCCAAAAAAGTATGGTCTATTCACTATACCTAGTGTTATGTATTGTGGCCGACTGTGAAAAAAAAAATTGCTAACATCTAAGAGTAAATGGAAGGCTATATTTTTGAACAGGTGTCCCTGTTTATTATAGCAATTAAGGTAGATTTAAAATCTTCTAAGCGTTTCATTGACCTCAGGGATTCAATAAAATCTGGTGTCAAAGCGTAAATATCTTCTATAGGGGTCTGAACAGCTTCGTCTGTGTATTCCCGCTTAGGATTGACATCTGAACTTGTTCTCCTAAAGTTGATTTTCATTTGTTCACTATTAATGTACGGTTTATAGTCTTCTGAAATGTGATCTGAAATGTGATATCTGCAGCGGGAAGTGGTGAGTTTTATAAGCTGCATGTCCTAATTTTTCGTCCAAAACTCGTTTCCTTACCTTATGCTAGGTTTTGAAAGCCCATTGTATTGGCTGATTGAGTGATAAAGTATGGTATCTATGTCACTAGATGTATAATGGCAGAGAGAATAATAACACATGAAATTTTAAAAGGAGTCAAGTTTATTAGCTGGTTATAATACCAGAAATCATGGTATTCACCATACTAGAAATCTACTTTATTTCTGATTATATATTCGATGAAATCACTATAATATATTTAATTATGACATCCACGAATATCGATTCTTTGGAAGTAACGGCTGGGACGACTATACTATAATATATTATTATGTCCCAGGTTACGGACATCATGTTAAAGTTACGGACTTCCCTATCGGTATAATGAAAAAAGTTACGGACAAGTTTTTTTCAAGTTACGGACATCCTGAATGTTTTCGCAAATCGTGCTGTGATCGTTTATTTCGTAGTATTTAATCATCATTTACGTTTAGGAGTTTCCCTAAAAGATTGATACAACTTTTTAATTACTGAACATTTGTGTTGTAATTATGGTATTGTTATTATATAGGAGAGACGTTTCTTACCGACGCCAGGCGGCTCCATCTTGGGCTGTGGGTAAGTTACCCACAGTCGTTTAAGCACAGTGAATAAGTCGCCATCTCGAATTATTGAAATCAAACATGTTTATAAATGCAACATAATAGAATATAAGGACATCGCTTGCCTGAAAAACTACTTTTAGTGATATCTATTTCACTCTTAATTGTGAAGACGACGTCAAACTTTGTTTTACTGTCGCAAATATCGTTTAGTTAACGCCGCTACGCCTATGTCACCTGATTTTTGTAGTGTAAAATGTTCTTTTGATGTTTTAGATAAACTACGTGCGTTTGATGGTCCATTTCATTCAGATGATGTGATTAAAGCTGTACATTTATTTTCTCCTTGACATCCATGTACTTTTCGGCAATAAAGTTTATCGACAGGTTGTAGTCATTTCTATGGGTATCAATTGCGCACCTTCAATAGCTGTCTTGTTCCTATATTGTTACAGTTAAGAACCAACCAAATTCCATTTAATTGATGAATTCATCAATGCTCTTCAACTTTGCACTTTATTTAGCCTTTGTAATTTTTTTGATTCTAGCGTCTCTGGTGAGTCTTTATTAGACGAATCTTGCGAACAAAATTTTAATCCTGGTGTGATGAGATTATTATCATCAGAACTTACCGTTATCTTGATGATTTTTTCGTTAAATAAGCAAGAATTCTCAAAATATACTGCCTTAATTTACCCAAAGGAACTTACTTTTCAGACAACCAAATACAAACAGCAATAACTGTCCTTTCCTATATTTAAATATTTCAGTTTTACACGGAAAACGCTACACAAAATTTACGACATAATGGCCGAATTTTCGTTCCCTATTGTTAATTTTCCTTTTCTGGACGGTGATGTTCCTTTGGCTTAATCTTACGGTGTATATACCATAACTCGTTCGCTATGCCCGTGTCTGTATGTCAATGAACGTAATCTATTGTAAATAAAATCTATATATATTTAATCACTGGTTAATTAATAAGTTGAGGATTTCATTACCACATATTACTTAAACCTTTACATTATTCTTTTGTAGATACAAAGATTTGATTTGGAAGTTTGGCTTTACCTGTAGAAAACTTGTTACAAGTGGGATTTTATATCCTAATTTTTACAGTGATGTTGTTTATCGAGCCCGTAAATTTAGATACGATCCGTGTAAACTTACCGATCCTTTAAATAAACGTATTCTAAAGGTTACCAATTTAACTGTAATAAGATCTTTGAATTGTGTGTTTATCGGTAGAAACATTGACTTTATTATCAATAAATTAAGACATAACTAAATATTTTTACTATACATGCAAATATAACCATTTACGGTCGTACATTCAGCCGATACCTATATTTTGGAATTGCACAATTTCGGGCGTCAAATTGCTTTTTATTAATTTCTGTAATATATGTAGAAAGTTTGTACTTTGATTTTTATATTAGATTGTTTTCCCTCTCTTGTCTTTGGTATATATAAACTCAGCACCAATAAAAAAACAGGATTATGACAGACCTACTAACGGAAGATCCGTGATTTTTCCATCTAATTTGTTTCTCCATCAGTAAAATTTGGCTATTCTGTTTAGGTCCTTTTTAGTCATATAGCTCACTCCGAAGTTGGAGCGTAGTGTTTACGCATCCTTTGCTTTCAAATGTTTAGGCTTGTGCGTTACTGATGAAGATAAATCTAGAAAAGCGCTTCGGACGCACGAAATTTATGAAGTGTTTATTTCAATATTCAGACCGACCGTGATCCCGAGTAATGCGAAAAATGCAATGGTGTCATTTTACCACAAAAGTTTATTAATTAATAAAAAAAAATAAACGAATAAGTAATCAAAAGTCCATATTTCCATAAAAAATGCAAAGGAACAGGGTGCGTATGATTTGATGTATTTTTTTTTCTGACATTGCCAAGATACAATATTCAAAAAGGGAAGTAAAAGTGTTCTGGTTTCATTCTTAAACCGTATTTTCCATAACACCCTCTATAAACCGTGAAAAACTTCAGCCACGGTATCCACTTACATTAAATGTCCATCAATATCACCAATAGTCCACCAGTGTCGACTTCACAGGGCATTACCTGTCAAATTCATGTTCACCGATTTGATATTTTATTTATAACATACTGAAACGTATATCCAAATTACAAAAAGTCCAAAATAAACAATTAAAGGGGCATTACCTACGATTAAGACAAAAATTAGAATGTGATTTGTTTTTGTTTCAAACATTTATAAATGCGGAATATGGAAATAAAATTTTCTGTTAGCAATCAATTTTTACACTTGACTCAGTCGTTTATACATTGAGGATAAATCTTTGGAAAATATTATACTACGTTGTGGTCTAAAATTTGAAATAATACTTGAAAATGGTAATGTTCTGTAATATAAAAAAAAATCAACTGTATACGTTTGTGCATTTGAACGCAATTTTGTATGAATCGAATATTCCGGCGTTTACACCAATATAACCCGAGAGAAATGACATAAATAAGAATGTTCTACCATCGCTTTTATTTGCTTACGAATATCATTTTGGATATTCCGAGAGAAATTACAGTAAAAAGAATGTTCCATCGCTTACATTTGCATACACTTATCATTTTGATGATTTTTGTTTATATTGTTGTCAGCAGACATCTCTATTAATATCAAATCATTAAAACAGTTTCAAAAAAAAAAAAAAAATTAAATACCGTTTTAAAATAATTATTTGAACATTAATAAACTTCATGATAATGAGGGCGGCTGTTTAGCTGTGCGGGATGTATAAATACGCAGCAACGTCCATTCGAAAATTTTAATCCGATGCCACGAATTAAAAGATTGCCTCAGCTTCTGCACGTTAAAGAACCTTTGCAACAACTATCTGAAGGATCGTAGGTTGCAGAGCAAAATGTCTACCCTCATTTTCCAGTGGCTATCGAAATTGTCGCCATTCATATCGCAGAACCTACCTATTCGATTGAACATGTTCTCTATGTCTTCAATATTTTAAGCAATAATCGATCGTTTTTTACTGCTTGGTATGTTGGCATATCCAAGGAGGTTATATGAGAAGGAGAGAGGACAAAAGACGATAATTACACATAAAATGTTACCGCCTTATTTGTAAGTGGGTGTTAATTAGTTGAGATCGACTAGGTCGCAGACGGAGACTGTCCTAATTACACATCCGAGTAAGAACGGAAACACCCGAAGTGTTATAACCCGACCGAGATTTTACAAAATAAGCCTGAGATCATGGCTCAATTCTCGACAGTATATAAATAGCCTTCCTTACGAAAAGTGAAGGTTTGGCCAGGGTCCCAGGCTATGAAAAAAATACACACCGGATGTTTTCTGTTGACGTATTTCAGTCATCATTTGATCATGGTCGACGATTTATTTATAAGCGATGCGTAAATGCTGGGGCTCGAATAAGAATTTGATCTAGAAAAATTCTGCATTTGCAAGACGAATGACTCAACCCACCTAATTGCTTCGTAAATGATGTATATATAAGGAATTAAAATTTAAAACAAAATATTTATAAAATGTGCAGGAAAAATGTCCGTAAATAAAGAATAGGCACACTTTCCTATCGTGGTATTTTTATTAACAAATTGACGTATTTATCTTTTTTTTAATAAATATTACAACCGTGCATGGCCTGAAAAGAATATTGATTAAGAAGAAATCTCAAATACCATGTGCATTGTCCGGGGGAATCACATTTAGAGAGGTACCAATCTACATGACTGGCATTCCAAGTATTAATGTACAAAATGCATCTGTTAATTTTCTGACATTTTACTGTTTCATTAAGCCAATGAAGTACTGGTTTCGACAAAATCTTAATTAAACTCTGTATGACAAGGTCACTTTAACAAATGTACTTCACATATTCCTTTCGAGGATATAACCTAGCTACCATTTCCCATTTCCAGACGCCAACATGGGAAGTGAAAATCTAAGCGCCTATGCATATATCTACAGCCTAACGCCATGAGAATCAATCTTTTCGCTGGCTCTCGATAAATTTCTCTTCGTTTCAATTATAAATATTCGCTCCGGTCGCAACCGGTCACCGTAACGAAAGTACTTTACATATTCCTCTATTTTCTATGATATTACCTACCAGGTGAAGCGAAAATCTTTGTTTAAAGCAAGGTGGGGTTCAATAGAAATTGCAGTCTTAAATTTCTTTAAACCCTCATAACTTTGTCATTTCTTAGTCGTTTTTCACCGTGGTTAGACGATATACTTTCGAATTTCGCGTCAAATGATATTGCACTATAAAAACATATATAAACTGATTTGAAACGATAATTACACCTGTATTTTGATGACCCACTCACCGATTACAATCACGTGACATTAGCGATATTCCTAATCACACGGACTGTTAGCGGTAACAGCCTGGTACATCAGAGGACCATATCAAGTGGGTGATAAACGTGCCGGTTTCTTTATATTTTTATCATTTTCCTCTGATCGAATTGCTATCCTGGGGATGCTTATTTTATATCATGCAGAGTGTTCACTCTCCTTCTCATATAACCTCCTTGGCATATCTATATGATTAATTTTCATTAAAGTTTAAAGCAAACAAGACCACGACAAAGTCAAGATCGAAAGACAGACAGGCTGATTATCCCGGTCTTCGTTAGTTTATGATTAAAGCAGGTAGGAAAAAAATCCCCTCTACTTAAAAAGTATTTCTTCAATTAAATGTAATCCTGTTTAAATTTAGAATAGGAAGCTTTCATATATTATTTGCTTATAAGTACAAATGTAGCCCCATCGTTCGCACGACCTTGTTATAATTATGTAGAATCACACCTAACAACTACAATCATCATTACTATCCAGTTTTGTAGTAAAATTTCAAGTACATTCAGCATTATTTTTTTCAGTTTTCTTAACCCTACTTTTTTTGGAAACATTTTCTACCAAACAGTTTCACAGCTCTTCAATAGCTCTCCCTATATGACGAATATGTATTTACTGCATTTATTACTTCATAAAATGTCAAACATCAATATTAATTACATAAAAACGTGTATTAAAGGACATTGACACATTTCATGTTATCTCCAGTTATATAAATTGAAAATTAATTGAGTGTTTTACCGTAGAAATGAGATATTATCGCACAAGTATACAAACATTGACGAATTTCAATTGTTTTTTATATATAACATCATCCACATTTTTCAAATAATTCTACTTCTGTGCGAAGCTGTTCTAGACTTGATTAGGTAGTAGACAAGGTTCGATGACGTAAATACACCAAAGGTTTATCCTAATTGACACATGTAGGTTTATTTGAAAAATAATTGTGTAGTTTATCCTTTAAGCAAGTTGACAGAGACGTCCTTGCATTGAACTTGAAAAGATAAAGAAAATTCAATCGAATTAAAAACGTTTTGTAAGTTCCTTCGAACTAACAAAGGCGTATTTGTTGTTCTGTTTATAAATTCCGCTGTTGGAACTGTTAAGTCAGGACGTCGTATATATAGGCTTGTTTTCAATCTCGTGGTTATTCATATCAGGACGAGGCTCCGCCCATGATGCTACACAATTAAAGTACCCTCTCCGCACCCAGAGGTACTACACTCCCCAAACTTAATGAAAGAGGAATGGACATAGGGATCGGGAAGGTAATATACCCTCAGTCCAAAGATGATCCCTAAGCACAAGTCCTGTGAAGGCAGTCAGGGAAAGGGAGAATATGGTCTCATTTTACTAGTGCCCGAAGGAAGGAATGTGGGTTTAATCTCTCAACTATAAGAAAGGTTATCACAGGACTTCCTAAATCTGGCTGACAATCAGAATGGGGAAGGGGAGAGAGTTAGAAAAAAAATAGTGACACGGTTAGCTTCCCAAAATTACTTCAAAACACCCACCTGTTGTGGGTGTACAATGTTTGCACCTATCAACCAAGGAAGTACCCCAGCACAATGCATCCAACAAGACGGGAAAGGACAGGGAGCGTCACTGTCCAGTAGGATACGCTGAGGAAAGATCATCCTTAAGGCGTCATTCTACTCACGGTTGAAGGAGCAAACCGTTTGTCCGTATCCAAAATAATCATTTCGGTATAACAGCGCAAGCGGATCAATTGTAAGGGGTCCAACACCTTTTCTGTCATAAACAAATGTAAACAACACGTTATAAATTTCATGCGTCCAAAGTGCTTTTATGGATTTGCCTTCATCGGCAACGCTCAAAGCCGAATATTTGAAAGCCAATGATGTATAAGAACCGAAACAGTTGAAGAGCTATATGAATTTTAGAAATTATGTCAGTACCGAAGTACTGCAGACTACTGAGCTGACGATACCCTCGATAACTGATACCAGTGTCATATGTCCTCTAAACCTGGTATCCGAGCTTCACAGTCTAGCCCAACCGGTCCACCTGCCTCACAGAGCGAATAACATCGAGATTGAAAACAAGCCCAAATAGACGACGTCCTCACTAAACAGTTCCATATATAGCCAGAGCAGCAAATAAGCCTTTCTAAAATTTAAATAGAATGGTGGTGTTTAACCCTATGATTATGTAATTATAATTATTTGATATTAATAAATCATGATAATTGAAATCCTAACCTCAAATAAATATCCCATATCAAATGAATACTATATTTTTAAATTGTAGACATTGTATTTTGAATCATTAAACTGAACCTTCTCCTCATTACACATAAACAGCACCCTACTGATCACCGCTGATCAAAGAAATATATTATTGTCCAGCCTTCGACTTTTGTCGAAAAAGCGAGACATAGACGACACGCACGATGTTGGTACGAATTTCATTTTGCTATAGATAAGCATGAAAATAAATACGTAGACTGGTCAGTTCGATAAAAATATAGTGATTTCTGGTTGAGTTTATTACATTAGACTTGAAAATAAAGAAAAAAGGAACCGAAATTTAAATTATCAAGAATTTATAACACTTAATTATCCCATTTTTACGCAAAAACGTAATGTCCAACGTTACATTTTGTGTGCAAAAGATCGGAGTTCCGTTTCTTTCCGACGGTATTTTTTTTCTGATCATCGTAAAACTTCACAGGAGCATTGCTATTGTTATTGTTATTCGCGTGTTAAAGCAAAATCAATATCACTGAAACCGTAAACCGGAAAATGTTATTTTGAAAACGGTCCAAAAATGTCCAAGCATATGCAAAGTAAGCATATAACGGGTTTGCGCATTTATACCGTGAAATTGGAAAAGCTGAGAGGAAAAATATTTATGATATTTTGAAAGTTTTTTTACTTTTTTCCTGGATCATGATATTTTTTTGCAGGAAACCATGCCTATAGTTTATATTGCAATGACTTCAAAAAATATAGCCATCTTGTCCCAACGAAAAAAACGCTGTATTTTCTTTACAATTGAGGTTTTAACCGGCTGTATATTAAATAAACATAGTTAGATCATAGAAAATAAAACTTGGCGGTAAAAGTTTTTTTCTTTTTCTTTTAAACAATATTGTGTTTAACATTTTTTCGATAGGCAACAAGATTTTTAGATCGTTTCAAAAAGTATAGCCGTTTTGTCCCAACGTTCGCAAAACGTAATTGATGTCATACTCGGGTTTTTAATTTTATATCATAATTATTTGTTTCCAGTTTAATTCGAATGAAAATAAAAATATAAGTTATAATATAACCAATGTATGATAAAGGAAAAGTTTAAGTTTAAATTCAAATGTTGACCAAATGAGATTGATATAAAAAATATCGGGATCTTAGTTTTTTTTCAGCACATTCATGACATTTGTTTTATTCAAGGAACGTTGTTTATCTGCAAGTTTTAAATCATCAAAAGCAACATGCATATTTTTTTTGTTAATAAAATAAAATAAAGAAAAACCATTGTTGGCAATTATAACAAAACAAAGGATATGCATAATGCCACAAAAATACGGAAATGAGAAAAACATGAATCCAAAATGTTTAACTACCTAGAAATTTTGCGACAAAGAAAGCATCGGGAAATATAGAAAGGAAACGGAAACGGAAAGAAATGCAACAAAAGGAGTATGTATAAACATGCAATAAAAAGGGAAAATAAATTCAAAATCTAATTTATATTAAAAAGAAATCTGTATAAATTTGGAAATTAATGTATGATTCATTCATGCGAACTGCTGCCAAAAGTAAAATTATCAATTGTGGCCTGGAAAGACTGACAACTCCTATAAATGAATATTCATTAAAAAAATATGTGTAAGACCACTTTGAGTTTAATTTGTTAAACTATGCATTTTCAGACAAACCGAAATCGGTTACCAAATTCACAACAGTAAATTGACCTCATCAATTATAAGCTTGAACGCTTGAAACGTTCTTTGAAATCGTCGAAATCGCTTCATTATGAGGAACGTCGTGTAACGCTAAGTAGTACCAACATCGTGCGCAACGTCATACCGATCCTACATTCCGTCGGCGTCGTCGTCGTCGTCGTCGGCGGCGGCGTCCACAAATATTCACTCTGTGGTTAAAGTTTTTGAAATTCTGATAACTTTCTTAAACTATCCTGGATTTCTACCAAACTTGGACAGAAGCTTGTTTATGATCATAAGATAATATCCAAAAGTAACTTTTGTAAAAAAATTCCATTTTTCCGTATTTTACATTTTTTTTTCCGTATTTTACTTATAAATGGACTTAGTTTTATCTGCCAGTTAACATTACATTCACTCTGTGGTTAAAGTTTTAAAATTTTAACAACTTTCTTAAACTATCTTGGATTTGTACCAAACTTGGACAGAAGCTTGTTTATGATTAAAAGCTAGTATCTAGAAGGAAATTTTGTTAAAATTTTGTTTAATTTTTCCGTATTTTACTTATAAATGGACTCAACATGCAGACTTCTTATACGTTCAGGTATTTCACATCCAATCTTTTATGGTAATATTCTTTATAAAGCACTAAAATGTCAGTATTCACCTCAGAAGCTAACAAAACCTTTAAATAGACTTATTAAGAAGGGATATAGTTACGATACTGTTGTCAGGTCATTAAAGATTGCATATTTTGGCTTTAATATTGATTCACTTATAGGGTCTTTGCATCGGAACTAAACACATTTATTTAAAACCAGTTGTTGGCATGACACGGGTTATGCTCTTCTCATATATTTTATGATGGTATGATACTAAACCCTAACGGGAGGGATTGTGCCTGATATTCATATGATGAAGACATAATCTTTCAATCAGTTTAATTGAGGTCTGGAGCTGGCATGTCAGTTAACTGCTAGTAGTCTGTTGTTATTTATGTATTATTGTCATTTTGTTTATTTTCTTTTGTTACATCTTCTGACATCGGACTCGGACTTCTCTTTAACTGACTTTTAATGTGCGTATTGTTATGCGTTTACTTTTCTACATTGGCTAGAGGTATAGGGGAGGTTGAGATCTCATAAACATGTTTAACCCCGCCGCATTTTGCGCCTGTCCCAAGTCAGGAGCCTCTGGCCTTTGTTAGTCTTGTATTATTTTACTTTTAGTTTTTGTGTATAATTTGGAGTTTAGTATGACGTCCATTATCACTGAACTAGTATATATATATTTGTTTAGGGGCCAGCTTAAGGACGCCTCCGGGTGCGGGAATTTCTCGCTGCATTGAAGACCTATTGGTGACCTTCTGTTGTTGTCTGTTCTGTGGTCGGGTTGTTGTCTCTTTGACACATTCCCCATTTCCATTCTCAATTTTAGTTTTCTTCCAGTTAACATTACATACAGTCTGGAGTTTAAGTTTTAAAACATTTATTAGATTCATAAACTATCCTGGATTTTTACCAAACTTGGACAGAAGCTACTTACAATCAAAAGATAGTATAGAGAGGAATATTTTTATTAATTTTTTTCCTCATTTTTCGTTGAGCCTGCAATTAACAGCAAAAGTAGGCGAGACACTGGGTTCCGCGGAACCCTTACGAATTTTTGAAACATTTGTTGTAAAATTAACTTTATTCACTCGGATATTATAACTCACCTATCATGGAAAACATAAAGCCTATCAAATCTTTTAGAGCCAATCGTGAAATTCGTTATCTTTGGCAAAACGTTATATTGAATAAAAAGTCAATTTATTATCGGTTCTAACAGTTAAAACATTATGCGGCATCGGTGAAATCATTATTAAAAACTGTTGAGTAAGCAAAGTAAAAACGAAGTCCAAATTAAACCTCACATTCTCCCCGATATAGTGTTTTATTCTTTTCTGACAATTTTATTTGGTACTTTATCGTCGGGTTAAGAGTTTTAATTTGTAAAAAACAAACGAAAAAGAGAACAGATTTTAAATATTCAGTAGTTAATATATTTGAAAATGTCTTCCATTTCAGTTTTGGATTAGTTCTTGATTTGTGATTAATTTAAAAAAAAAAAAACAATGATGATTATACCTCCCGCAAACAAATTTTTTTGATATTCTAGAAATCAGCCTATCCGTCATTCTGTCTGTCCATTTGCCTTGTAAGCATGCTAGTCGTAATTCATATAAAGCTAGCCGGATATTAACGAACCTACACATTGCAAAAAAGAATAGTACAATGGTAATAGAGATTTACAATAAGTGTATGAATCCGATACGAGTCAGAATAAGATAGATTAATGACAGGATGATCATACAAAAAAAAAACTATGAGTCTAAGTTTGAGACAAGGATGCGTCCTAAGAGTTCGTATAACTTTTACGATTTTCAAGACGCCAAAAAAAATAATATGTTCAACGGAGACTCGATATTCTATAATGAGTCTGTTGAGCTTCATTAACTTTCTCTTTTTTTTGTGTCCTTGCTTTCTGGTTATCTGATGTCTTGTGTATGGCTGATGAATTAATCCAACTTCTTTCTGTTGACGAGGTTCAGGAGCTAACTACTCCTACTCGAGTAACAGAGGAACATGAGCTTAACAAAGTGGATAATGGTCCTGACGATGGAGATTTCAATGCAGACGATGCTATAGCGAAAGTTGCAGAAATTTCCACAGATATTGCTACAACGAAAGCTACAGCTTATATTAATGATACCCCTGCAGATAACATCTTTCATGCTCCTGCAAATATTGAGGCTACGAGAAAAGAAACCCCTGAAAAACAAATAAGAACGTTTAATGCAATTGGTTCGCAGTAACCATGAAAGATATAAAAAGTGTATATCTAAACAGGTTTCCAAATAGATTAATAGCCTCGTGTTGAGATTAATCTGAAAATGATTATACTGTTTTGGTTCAATGATGTTGTTTTGCATAAGTAAAATAAAACTATGAAAACAGCAAGTCTTATTTATTTAAAATCAAAAAGGAAAAGCAAAGAATTTTCTTAACATATAAATCATATGCATTTAATCAAATCCTTTTGCTCCTTTACAGCATAAGTTCTGTATTGTACATCGTGCATTTGTGTTCAGTGGTTCTTTTTTTCTAGAAGAACGAATTGCGAAAAGTCAAACAATCATGTAGAAAACTTAATTTCAGTTCTAGTTTGAATATCCCTTTGGTATCTTTCGCCTCTCTTTTCCAATAATAGAAAAACCTCTTCTTTGGCTGAATAAAATCAAATACATAAAGTATTTTTCCTACAGCCACATCCACCTACGTGTACTTTCCTTATTCCTTCCACACACTATTCCGTCCAATCGTTTTGATTCGTTCTGTACTTTCTATTTCTGTTGTATCGTTTGCCGCTCAATTTAGTTTTTTCCTTCTGAAATTGTTTGAAGGAATGCTAACATAGGATACTCTTTAAATTGATGTGTCAATAAAAATTCATTAGGCTACTACGAACTGAATATATGAAATGTTAATGATCTTGTACAATTGGCTAATTAAAAAAAGAAGCCTCTTATGGTTCTCTGTCAGACTTATTTTTGTACACTTCTAAAATCAGAGCGACTTGATTCGTCAGTTATGATTGGACCATTTAACTTGAAAAGGTTTTATTTTAGGTAAACGATAAAAATTTTCAGATAACAGGAGCAAAAACGGTGGTTGTGAAAGTTTTAAAATTCTGAACATATCTGTTACCGAGCGTAAATGTAAAGGCGCTTTTTCTACCTACAATAAAAAGAAGAGGAAAAAAGGCAATTGATTGGATAAATGTGATCAAAGATTGAGTATGGTAAAATGAACTAGTGTACACATTATTTTGAGATCACCCCTAAAGCTTACCTGTATGGTGTGTAGTCTTACTCGTACTCGGACTCCGCACAGTCTGACAGTTATTGTAAATCTCTAATAGTCTCTCCGGGGTATCCTTTTGTGTGTTCACTCGCAGTTCTAGTTAACTTCGACTTGAATAACAACATCGGGAACAACATAAACAGAAGTATCCCCCACAGAAGACAATAACTCACCATACAATTAAACATAGCAACGATGAAAAGAATATCCAAATACATTAAAAACCAATTGTTCAGAGAACAATTGAAGGTCTTTCCACCCGAAAAGATCTATTTTGATACAAAAATATTAAAATTCAGTTTAAAATGTCATTTCCAGCGTCAAATGATAGCTTATTGTAGGCTGATTTCAAAAATTTATGATTTCTAGACGTTTTTTCTTTAAATAAGGGAGATAATTTGTTACTTTCGGTTTGAAAAATGTCACTTCCGGTATTATTTGATAGTTTACTTGACACTGATTCCAAAAATATATGGTTCTATATACTTGTACATTACACAAGTACAAAAAATAGCTACTTCCGGTTTACACAAAGTCACTTCCGGTTGGCTTTTCCAAGGTCATATTGCTTGCAACCTAATGCAAAAAGTTCCATGGTTTTATCATGTATACATATGAAGTGAAAGCAAAGGTCAAAATCTAGAACGTCTAATTTACCTATGACCTTGAGCTCAATTTGAAGGTCCTAAACCAAGGACCTCAAATCAAAAGACACCAGGTCTTTATTATATATGGTGAATGAGTTATATCACCATACGCATAATTTTAAATATAAGAGGGGAGAAAACTTCAATTTAATGTTAGCGTACCTTTTCAACCAAATGTATGTGAATTACGACATGTCGCAACTAACAATTTAGTAAAAATATATTGTCAATATCGTATACGGTTTTTGAAAAGAAGTGAAAATAAGCCAAAATCTAAATTTAGAACATGACCTTGACCTAATTTTCTTTTTTTTTTGGATCAGGGACCTCAAATTAAAAGACCCTTTTCAAGATTCAAGATTCAAAATTTTATTTAGAGTCGATATTCCATAAACTACATAAACACAAACTCTAGTGAGCTTTTCAAATCGACTTAATAACAAAATACAATACACACATACAAAAGTCATGAAACAATACAATTTTAAACATATAATGCAAAGTAAGATACATAAATGACATATATAAGTTAAAAGCATAGTACACTTAAAACATAGCACAAGTTAATAATAAGATAGCACAAATCAAATAGTCAAAATAAAATAAACACAGGTATAACACTATATGCATGCACTGCACTGGCATGAGCTGTTACTTGGATCCCATGTTTGTACCAATTTTTTGAATTGGTCGAAAGATGTTTCCATTCGACAATGGTTCGGCAGCTCATTCCAGATTTGTGCAGCATTATAGCGAAACGATCTTAAGCCATACTTAGTAGTTCGGACTCTTGGGAGTACTGCTGTTTCCTGTGATCTTAAATCATACTTGTTAATTTTTATATCAATCAAATCATGAAGGTAGCTCGGACTTTTTTTGTGAATTATTTTAAATGTTTCTATTGCAATTGTTTTTATTCTTCTTACTTTTAAAGATGGTAATTTAGATTTTTCTAGCAGTTTTTTGTATGGACTATCATAATCTTCATAAATGAATCTTAGAGCTCTTTCTTGAATTTTTTCCATTTTAAAAGATTTTTTTTTTCGCTACAGTAGTGCCAAATTACTGGACAATAGTTAAAATTCGAAAGAATGAATGAGTTGTATGCTGTTAACCTACCTAGCCTGTTTAAATATTTACCCATACGTTTTAGAATATTTAATTGTCTTGATGCCTTTTTACATATTTCAGATATATGATTGTTGAAGTTTAAGTCCGAATCTATAGTTATTCCAAGAATTTTAACATTTTCTTCACAAAAAATTTTGTTTCCATTTAAATTAAATATCAAATTATGTTTATTTGTTTTTTTTCCAACGGCTATAGCCTGGAATTTGTCAGGATTAGCATTCATTAAATTTATAGAAAACCAGTTTATTAGATTTAAACTATCAGTTTCTAAACGTTCAACAACTTTATCTAAATCATGATCACTATATGATACAGTGTTATCATCATCATAATTATAAATGGTGCTTTTTTGTACAAAATGAAATATGTCATTTATGAAGACATTGAAAAGAACTGGACCAAGAATTGACCCTTGTGGTACACCTTTAAACATACGATCCCATTCACTGTAAGAACTTCCAATTTTAATGCGTTGTTTTCTGTTTTCTAAATAACTTTTTAATAATTTTAGAGAATTTTTAGAGAGACCGTATGCTTCCAATTTAAGTAAAAGTAAATCGTGCGGTAAACAATCAAATGCTTTAGATAGATCCATCAAAATTGCAGCAATAAATTTGTTCTGGTCCAGAGCTTTTTTCCAGTCATCTATTATTTTAATAAGTGCAGTTTGGCAACCAAAACCTGATCTTAATGCCGAAAGAAGAGGATGGAAATGTTTATTTAAGAATTCCATTAGTTGATCATGTATAGCTCTTTCATAAATTTTGGAAATACATGGTTAGACACTTACAGGTCTATAGTTTTCTTTATCAAGAGAGTTATTCTTTTCAAAAAGTGGGGATACCTGAGCAGCTTTAAGATTATCTGGAAAAATTGAGCTTTCAATTGATTTATTAACTAAAATTTTAATGGGATTTGATATTACTGGCTGTGCCAGTTTTATAATTTTTGGTGAAATATTGTCATATCCAGTAGCTTTTCTTATATTTAACCTATTTATTTGTTTACTCACAAATTCTTCTGTTACAGGTTTAAAATTCAACTCATTATAATCAGTTTTATTTTCTTCAATTTTGATTATACTTGGGTGATTTCTGTCTATTTTTATGTTTTTATCTCCTATATCTTTAGCTACATTTATGAAAAATTTATTGAAAATTTCTGATACCTCTTTAGGATCACTGAGAATTTTATCATTTTCATATAGAATTATGTTATTGTTTGATTTAATGCTTTTATTTGATAAAATGGTTTAATAGTGGAATAAAATGTTGTTGATTTTGGACCACCAGGAGTTCTTTCATAAAAATATGTTTTAATTGAGCTCTTTTTATTTTTATCACAATATTTCTCTGTCTTCTGTACAACTCCCAGTTGGCATCACTTTTGTTTTTAAGAAATCTGTTATGGTACATTCTTTTTTTGTAAATTGCACTTCTTAGATCTTTATTCATAAAGGGTGCAGGTGATACTATTGATCTTCTTTTTTTCATTGGTATATGCTTGTCAATAATGTTAACAAATTCAGATTGAAAATTTGAATACGCTTCATTGACGTCATCAACTGACAGCAAATTATCAAAATTTACACAATTTAGTTCATGTACAAATTTTTCCTGATAAAAACTTTTAAAACTTCTGTAATTTATAAATTCCTTTTTAATTTTAGGTACAAAATCTTTTAACTGAAACGAAATTATGTTGTGATAATCACTGAGCCCACAATTAAAATTAGATATATTTTGACAAAAATTTGGTTCATTTGTCAGGATAACATCAAGTAAAGTTGGTAATGCATTTTTTGTAAAACATGTAGCTTTTTTAACTATGTTTGTAAAATCAAAAACATCACACATATTTTATAGAGGTATACACTTTTCTTCATCTAAACAATTGTAATTTAGATCACCAATAATAATAACATTGTCATATTTTTCAGATATTTTATCAAATGTTTTATTAAAGTCTTCAATAAATAAATTATTGAGGGATGGGGGTCTGTAAAGACCACATATCAGCCACTTTCTGTCTTTATCACTTATGGTTTACTAGTTAGAAATGCATATCACTTATATCAAATGCATTAGGGGGAATAACTCTCATATGGAGTCTCCGGATAGCTTCGGTTAAAATAAAACGTAACAACCTGAGGATATAATGAGCATTTTGGAAAAAATAAATTTGTCGCTTTCTTTTACGATTGCGAAGGAGATCTCATAACAAGAAAAACAGTGTTCGGGGAGATAACTCTTACACAGAAAAGTGTTCGGTTAAACAGGGTCAGTTTCAAAAGCGTATAGACTGTATGATATTATATTCAAAAAAATTAAGCGACATCTTTTGAAACTAAAATACAGCGCAAGAAAAAAATTTGGCGGAAGAAAAAAAAAATAATAAAATAATCAGAACAAAACCAATAGGTCTTTCCACGGAAAAGTGAAAAGACCTAAATATGTGGAAACTGAAATTATACTTTATAAATTTATTGCGTCTGGAGCATTTTCTTGGACTTTAATTTCTCAGGAACGCTCAACACCCTAAATTTAAAAGCCATTGAGGTATAAATACCTGAATACGGGAATTCAGTAACAAAATCATTTACAGCTACACAACAAGAAAACATTGCTCTTTAGATAAAAAAAAAAAAAAAGAGGCGTCAGATATAATGGGGACATACAAAACTCGAAAATTCAGTTCTTCATCTTTGGTTGAAATTCAAACTAAACAGAGAAAAGACCAATGATTTTTCGCGAGTGTCATAAGAATATATCAACACCTAATCCATGCAGTTATTAAGCAATTTACTAAATGTGATTTACACATAAAAACTATGTTGTCCGACAAGATAGAATAGAGAATGGAAACGGAGAATGTGTCAAAGAGACAACAACCCGACCAAATAACAGAAAACAGCAAAAGGCCACAAATAGGTCTTCGACGCAGCGAAGCATCCGGAAGCGGGCTTCAGCTGGCCCCTAAAGAACATATTTGTCATGGAGGTAGATCATGTGATAAGCAACATTTTGGTGTTTGAAGATGGTTGCAACATGAGTTTTCATAGACCCATTCCGTTTCTAATATGATTTGTTTCAACGACCTCGCAGCCTTAACCCATTTAGAAAGAGTATCCGCGTCTTCCTTTTTGCGTTTTGTCAATAATCCTCGACTGAATTCATTAGAATTTTAAAGTTGTTTTTCCAATTTATGGTCCTTTGGTTAATATATTTATAACTTTATTTCTACTTACAATTTTGATATGATTTCGTCATAAATAACTATATTACTTCCGGTAAACAACATAACCACATTTTGTATACTTTAATATTTAATTTCATACTATGTACTTGTCCTCAAGACGGGATGATTATTGAGGAGACATGTTGACCAGAATAAACAAGTGCGTTTGTGGTATGGTCTTTAATGTCGAATTGTCTTTGACTTTGATTTTAGATTAGGTCATCCTGTCTTTAAAAAGAATAATACTACAAGTCTGACTTTGAAATTTGAAATTGGATCATCCCGTCTTTAAAGGGGATAAGAACTACACTTTAAGTAAGCTTTGCCAACCATTTTTCTCTATCATTCCTCTTATTGCAGGGTCTTTTAAAGAGAGGTGAAAGATACCAAAGGGATATTTAAACTCATGAGTCGAAAACAAACTGACAATGCCATAGCGAAAAAAACCGAAAAACGATCATAAGACATTCAACAGTTTACAAACACATTATAGAAAACTTACGACTGAATGTGAACCCCACCAAAAACCGGGGGAATCCTGTTATTCATGCAAGTACAAACTCGGTGATAAAGTCTTAATTCGGTAGGTCGCATTTGAGGAAAGAAGATGGGATTGTGGTTACGACAATTGGAACATATCCGTCGTGAAACAGTATTCCATTGCGGACACCCAAGTCGTGATGGCGTCCGTAAAATTTTTGAGGAATAATAAAACTAAAACATTGAAAAATTAAAAGTTAATCTCGGGAAATATCTTATATCTTCCGACAACGGGGACTGAACGGGTGATATACTTACCAATTCAATTAAAACGGTTCTTTTCACTGATGGTCTGATGATATTTATATTTCATAAGCACCTATTTAAATTAAATTTTATGATGAGACTTCATGAAACCAAGGAGGTTATATAACCTCCTTGATGAAACCTAATTTTTATTTCGGATTTTATTTTTTCTTGAGCGATATTCAACCAACGGCTGTGTCAACCTGAGCTAGTTTCCTTAGTAACGAGCACATGTTTACATTGATTTTCAAATTATTTGTGGCCTTTTAGTTCCTACTCTAAGTTAGTGTAACATCCTGTTGGTAACCGACTTCAGTTTTTTATGATGTGTTTTACTTTCCTGAGATACGATCTTATTAGACAAAGGAGATCTGTATGACTTATTTAACCCCACCAAATTATATGTCTGTACCCATTAGACAAAGGAGATCTGTATAACTTATTTAACCCAACCAAATTGTATGTCTGTACCAAGTCGGGCTATCTGGACAATGTGTAACTTTGTTTATTTGTACATATATTTTTTTTGGAAGAGTCTTGGGTTGTTGGTTAGTGAGGTCTATCGTTCTGTTTGATATTTTCCAAATTTCTGTTATCCTTTATATGTTTGTCCACGCCCATTGACGTTTGTTATTCTGATTTGAAAGACAAAGTATGAGTTGTTCTTTATAATCCCTTTCTTCATGATTAAGTACGAGCGTTAGCGAGTACTTATCATGATGAAAGGGATTATCATTCTCTTACAAACTTAGAATATTGTAAAGTGCTCAAGGCTCAAATGATCTCTTGATTGGTTTTATTCAAAATTTGTTTCATTGTCAGTGCAATGTTTATAATTAATTTCATGTATGTATTGGTCTTAGTGATGTAAGGACTTACTTTTGATTTGGGAAATTTTAATAAATTGTGTTTTAGACATTAGATGACACAACGTTACACTGAAATTGTAGAAATTATATAAGTTCCCTAATTGTGAGTATGAGTGTAAATTATGTAATATTTAAGTGAGAAATTATCTTTTGTTTATTTACAGTTCAATTTAATAAATTAAAAATCAGAGTTACAACTAAATTGTATTCCACAGCAAATTTTATTCCAGCTCTTTACATTAAATACTACTTAATTAACTGAAATTTAAATGTTGAAAGAAATTGCTTTTTATAGGAAATTCAAAAGTATGTACCGGTATTTCGAAAATGACTATTCTTACTAACTGCGAATACAGTAATCTGAGTTTTGAAAAGCGTAATACATGTAGCTAAAGATTTAGGTTATATTTAATTCTAATTTTTTTAAAGTTTTTGTTTTTTTTGTTTTTTTGTTTTTTGTTTTTCTTCTTGATATTGTTTTTTTTTTTTGTAATTTGAAAGTTCTAAATATTCACTTAATAACACAAACGGTATCAATTGTACTGCAAAAGTAAACTTTAAACTTATTTTGATAATTTTTGTTTGTTTCAAAATTCAACTTTCAATCAATAATCCTTATAAATGTGCTTCAGGCAGCTGTAACTCATTTTAAAGAAATTCTTTGTTTTGAACTGTAAATAGTCCTAAACAAAAGGATAATCCCTTACTAAGAACATGATTTACATTCATTCTTCACAATTAAGGAACACCAAATTCTACACTTTCATTGGTCGAGAGCACTTTGCTATATTCTAATAAACAATATCCATTATAGAGTATAGATTGGGTAGGTCGTTAGATTTGTACTTTGTTTACATGTATTCACGATTTGGACCCTTGTAGTATGTCGACGTGTTTTAAGATTGACAAAGCGAATTTTGGTTAGTCATAAAACTCTATTTATAATCATTATGGCAAAATATATGGATTTTACGAATTTATGTTTTTGACTGATATTTTGTATTTGATTGTAGTTTGTTTGATGTTCAGTGGTAATTGTTTCCTGAATATTAAGGAGAAAATTATCAAATAAATGGGTTTATTGGAAGGCTTTGTCTCCGATAAGAGAGTCTTATGTTAGACAGATTAGAATTTCATCTTCATTAGGTTACCTACATCTAAAAACAATCTATCTAGTAAGTATTAACATGGCGGGACACTCTTTCTAATGATGAATGCATTATGATAACCCTAGATGTACATTTTTGTTACTTGTTTTGTTGGGTTGCTGTCTCTGACATTTGTTAGTTTTCTTTGAACAAAAATGAAGTTGGTGCGCTCTATCTCAAACAAAAACCAAGTCAAAACAGAGAATCAAAAAATAAATGAAAAACGACGAGGGGGGATTTGGAAGTTATCTTTCGTTATATGGGACGAACATTTGATATTTTTGTACATAAGTCTTTCCTGCATTTTTCGTTGCATAATACTTATTTTTATCCTATCTTGGGCAAGATTATTTTTTCAGTTTTTACCAGGCTAAGATATTCGTTTTCAAAATCTTCCTGACGTCGCGTACATGTACGATGTTTATATGAAACCTGCTTTTAATGTTCCCCCAGTTGTTATACTTACGTCAGCGATTGAAAATATTGCGATTGTCTGTCCGTCCAAGATAATAGCCCTAAAATCAAGACCTTTGAATTTGTTTTATATGCTTGGCTGAGACTTACATAAACGGAGTTTGGTAAAAAAAAAAAAAAAATAAACACTTTTCTTGAATGTCTTATAATAATTTACGTTATAATAATACATTACACCTGCATAGGCGTACATTTCAGGCGCATGTGCTTGATCGTGCAACTGAATAATTTGTGTATACGAAAAATCGATTGTGCACCTAGGATGTTAAATGAAGCATTTTAAAATGTATATTAACTTGCGAGAAATACAATAAGATAATGTTCACCCCTTCTGTGTAGTTTGCTTTTCTGTCAAACATGGAGCAAGTACAAGAGGACTCTCAAAATCGTCGCCGAGAAAAATATCACTAGGGTTCCCTAGAATTCCATTTTTATCGATGTGAAGATTTCATGATCAGCAAAAACAGCAAGTCTCATGAAGGTAGATGTAAATCAAAATTTTAAAAATTGGTATAACATGAACTGTATGCACTATATCATAGGTTCGACATCTACAAAGATTTTGCATAACACATTTATTATGCAACATACCATTATATAATAAAAAATATATATGAACAGGACAATCCTTGATTACCATAATATGTTAGGGACAACGAACTCGGATTGTAATGATCGCCTTGACCGAAGTTGAAAACAACATGTTTACGCATTCTTTTACGGTGGTTATATAATTGCGTCGAAAGAAATTGATGCGATTCCAGGACAACAAGAAGTCGATATTGATCATCTATTATTCACGTAATGAAGACTGGGTGTACCATGGCATTCAGTTTACTATTGGATTTCAACTTATTTTACGTAAATTGAAATAAGACATTATATTTTATTATGTATATACTAAGTGCTATTTATCGATTACCACTTTAAAATATATAAAAATGGATGGTAAGGTGTATTCTACGGAAGTGTAAAGTAATATACAATGTTTTATTTTAAAAATACCTTAGATGTAAAATACAAAATTTGTAGTTCAAATAAGGCACTTGACATTTAAGAAATGAAAAGTACAGACAGGATTACTGGAGTTTAAATGTTTCCTTAATTAATTGAAGCCGTGTGCGAACTATTGAATATTTATTCTGAAAGGGTGTTGTACTGAATTAACTATGCTTTTAAGAAATGCATGTTCTGTAATTAGATTCGTGACAATAAAAACCTTGAGTTCTAAGTTTTAAAAGCAAGACCATTTCTAATATCTGTGTTCTGGTTAGCACTTTTACTGTAAAGACTGCAATTATTATGGTACACTGAAGTTCGTCCACACGTCTGTCCGATCAGGTCTCGCAATAACCAAACTTTGCTTGGTTTCGTTGACCAAATGATGCTTGAAACATAATTACACTTAATTCAGGTTTCATGAAATTAAGCTCCCGTTTCTTTTTTTATAATTTGGAATTTTGTCGTTCATAGTATGAAATTGCGTTCACTTACGGGAAGTTTGCACATGTCTATAAGTTTGTATAGAATTTATAAACAATATTCAGATTAATGAAAATAAGCTACCTAGCTACCCATTTTGACTCGGAGTTAGGTGTTTTTTTATTAACTTTGGTCAGTCAAACGGAATATATTCGTTCATTACGAAAAAAATTTCAAGTTATTCTTGTCTAAAAATGACGTGTAAAAATATATCGTGATGCAGTTGTTTATCTAAGCGTTACTGAAGCTATTATGGTCTAGATACATTTCGGTCATAAGGAAGTTTAGTTACATAAGTTTAGTTACGTAACAACATATGGGTCAATTGTATCGAATATGTTACCCAATACCACAACAGACTGCGTAATTAGCTCTTGGCTTCGTTTTCCCTCTGAGAATCACAATCATTCGTGATTTTTTCACTAATTTTCAGATTATTATATTAAATTATAATTTTGTAATTTTCTTATTGTAGATTTGGACTCTACATGTCGTACACTTTTTCATTTTAACGTCCTTTTTCAACATGGAATTTTTAAACGGTATTCTCTGGATGATTTACACGTTGTACGTGTTTAGTAGTTTAGCAATTTATTCCTATGCAAATCCATATTAGCTTAGATCAAAGTTTAATTTAAAGCTATTTTCCAGATTCAACTTTTAATTGGTTTTCTGTTTTTTATAAGCTGTAACAATTAAAAATGATCATTTTATTTGTATGATTTTAAGCAACTTATAAGAAGACTAATACATAAAGTGTAAACAATCAACCACAAAGGTTCCCCAATGATGTACACATTTAAGACCGAACCAAGTCTATGTGTCAAAATGTCTACATTTGGTTGCTAAGAACAATTAACAATTAAATTAACATATATTTCCATCCTAGAAGATTGTTTCCCATATAAATATATCAAGAATCTCATTATAGAGGCTTTAAAGCTCCTTCGGGTAAAGTGAGCTATAAATGAATAAATTTGCAATATGATTTTCTCAAAATATGCAGTTTCTAGCTTTCTCAGATATCATAAGGTAGCAACTAATATACAGGAAATAAAATTAAAAGTGATAATCATAATTTTATACCATCCTCTGCGTCAAACAGAAAATAGCAAGGTTTCTTTGATATATTTGATTTCAGGACTAGAACAAATTAACAATTAATCAAATGGGTAGGTTAGGTCGAACGAGATGAGGAACGGGAAATTCAGAATGTCAACGGAAAAGAGGGCTTGTTGGATAGAGGCCTTTGTCACTAGGGTTCCTCAACATCTAGGAAGCTTTGCACTCTCCTTATGTAGTAGGTGGTTTCCTATGATAAGGGATAACACTAACGAGAGCCAAGGTTCTGATGTTTATTATACCAGTAGATAAAACAATTCTGAAACAGCAATATAACATATATAAGTAACTAGCTATTTAATATAACATAAGTATGTGCTTTTACGAAATATCACAGGTTATATTATACAGAAATATAATATTAATTAATACATTTACATCAGGTATCAGATTTGACGTTTCCAATCCCACCGGAAGTTTGTGTCCTTTTGATATAATTGTAAAAAAAAAAGGTTAAAACTTATATTTCAACCTCACGTGGCAGCGTATCTATATATCCCATACACAACCAAACGAAATTCCCTTAATAGTATAGGTTTTACTGCCTAGTGGGAAATATCCTGGTGGCCATATTTCTATCAAAATGCGAACTGTTTATATAATTCCGATAAAATATATCGTCATTTCTCATATTCAGTTGACTTTATAAATACATGGCATAAAAAGTATATCAATCATTATTTATTTATAACATGACATGACATGGCTTTTTTCTGTTTTGTTTAAAAGCCTGAAATTAGCCCAAACATGGAATAGACAGTGATTTAACTACATGTAAAAAAAAACCGTAGTAACACTACATAAGCCATGTGTTAAGTCCTGTGTGGTAGGCACGATGTTCATACAGGGGAAAGTGATGATTTGTTCGTTGTCACGTAGTCTCTACCATACATGTATGTACAGTGGTATAATACAATGTGATACCGGTCGAAACTAAGGAAACCATATCAAACAAAAGCATAATTATTAGAATACACACAAACACTCACCTACAAAACAAATCGCGGACTGAATTACCATGATAAATAAAACTTTTTGTTTGGTAAATAATCTTAGTCAAAACACGAGGCACAAACACAACTAACATAAGAACAATAGACACAAAGTGCCGATATATGAGTACTCGCAGTTACTGAAATCTAGTTCAAAGCCAAATTACAACTTATGAATAAATTATGTCCTCCCAGACAAAGTATCAATCATTACAATTCCAACGGATTTAGTGTAAAGACATCATTAACAGTCTGAAAACGCACGACCTTGTGCAATGCCAAAATATAAGTAAACAGTATCAGCAGGGTGTAGGTTTCAAGTATAAAATAAGAAGATGTGGTATGATTGCCAATGAGACAACTCTCCACAAGACACCAAATGACACAGAAATTAACAACTATAGGTCACCGTACGGCCTTTAACAACGAACAAAGCCCATACCGCATAGTCAGCTATAATGGCCCCAAAATGACCAATGTAAAACAATTCAAACGAGAAAATTAACTGCCTAATTTATGTACAAAATAATGAACGAAAAACAAATATGTTACACAACAACAAACGACATCCACTGAAGACTTTTTTCCAAAAGAGATTTTAAGTGATTTTATAGAAGTTGTGTACACGAATTTGTTAAAATAAAATCTAATCAGTTTAACATAGCGAGACTCACTTTGGTAAACTCATCGTTTCCAGTTTGATTATAAGTACGTGTACATTTAGATTGTTTATCCTTCTGACGTAAAGCATTAAGTTAATGTGTTTGACCTATACTTGTTAACTTTTTATACATTGTGACTTGGATGGCGAGTTGTCTCATTGGCACTCATACCGCATCTTCTTATTTATATTGACGTTTAACTGTCCAACCTATCATATTTGTTAAATTTTTGTAAATAATTTTTTTTTAAGTTCCAGTGATAGTCGTCTTTTGCACTGGTTGTTATCCTAGGTAAACTCGCAAATAATTGCCATACACTTATAAAAACTTATACTGATACCACGTCTGTTACAATTGTCCTGTGAGAAAACGTTCTGTGCTAATAATTTGGTCCTGATTTAGTGCGGGTGATCGTTAACAAATTTAAACAAAGACGAAAATGTTGATTTTTGAACAAATTTAAACAAAAAAGACGAAAATGTTGATTTTCGACGTTTATTTTGAAAATGGACGACAAAATTGTTTAGATGTTTTAATTTTCTTTCTTATGGGTTCACATTCAAACAGCATTGACAAATGTTTCATCTCTTAGTGACGTTGGTCAAGTTTCATATTAAGGCAAACATCTTTGCTCTCGTCTACATCAAATGTCGCAAAATACCGAGACAGAGGGACGATAATACGGCGGTAGCATGAATATGTGTATAAAACTTTTTATTCAATTGATGATAGCTAAATCAGTATTTGATTTGTTGTTGAGACTATCCCACATTCTAAAATTGGGAAGCTAGAGATTTTAAAGATTCATTTAACCCCGCTACTTGCTTAATAGATGTCTGATACAAAATTAAGTCTGTCAATGACAAGATTTTTGATAGTCTCTGTAACATTTATTCACAACTATCTGGCTTGGGCCGATTCAGAGCTCGGTATATATTGTTTACACACACTTGTATTTTTGACGTTTTTAAATTTATTTCGATAGGTTGCTGTCTCGCTTCCGTATCGATATCCTTTTATTTACATTGAACCACATTTATCGGTGAGTCAAGAAAACGTTGCATAATTGCATAGTTTTTAGTCCGTATAATTTGTTGTCTACAGACTCCTTTTTCCACGAATAAATCAAATCAATCTTTAGGTAAAATTTATTACAATTGGCGTCATTTTGCACCTTTTATGTATTGACATATTTGTCGTCAGCTTCATGCTTTGGTCTCCCGCGGCCCCGAAGGGTGACAGAGAAAAAAAGAAATAGGGTCACTAAGGTCTTTAACCGACCGGCAGTAAAACCCTTGGCAAATGGGTCGTCCGTTTAGCCTGTGCGGGATGTACAAGTACACAGCCACGTCCGGTCAGAAGGGAACGCTAAATTCGATGCCTCGTGTGACGAGAGTACCAAGGTTTCTGGACGTCAAGAACCATTGCAGCCCGTAGGGGGCATATTGTAAGACTAAATTTCAGTCCCTGTTCAATTTATCCTCATTTACCTGGCATTCAAAATTTTCCCGACCTTCATCCCGGACGGCCTCTTTACAGGACATACCAATAGTATGTATTATTAATTTTTTCTTCCTGCTGAACATGCATGAAATATTTGCCACTGGACGTTGGGCAACCAACAATCAATCATCATTGGTCTCATACTATAACCAGCAACCCTTGTGATTGTTTTTATTAAATCAATCCAACACTCGTTAATCGAGGAATAGCTAGGTCCTGTCATCACATATAATTATGAATGAAATGAGACAGAATCGATAACTTTCCAACATCAAAACTGTTCTTTGTATTTGCTAAATCTTCGGCACACCACTGGTTCTGGTCATGTATATGCATGATTGGTATTCCTTGCTACGATAAGCAAACAGTCAATTAATCAACCCAACAGGACGACGGAGTCTTACTGGAATAGAGGTGTCGCTGTTTACTCGTTTAATATGTTCAACCTGTTTTGCTAATAAGAGCGAAAGTCCCCTGAATTACCAAAATAAGAGGCGTTGATTAATGAAATCAAAAAACAATTACTCTATAAACCAGGCTATTTAAATTGTGTCGACTGCTTATCATTTTAAACAGCCAAACATTTTGTGAAGTTGATAGCACACACAGTATAGTAAACCATAATGACAAACACTCCCCCGTGTAAAGTACAAAATAAGTAAAATATAAATATAAGGGTATACTAAATAAAAACAGCACAATAAAAAAAAAAAAAAAACGCATTCGTCCAAATCACACCACTGCGTGAGGCACAAGGAACGCCAGAATCAAAAAACCCAAATGCTGGATAACAAATACCGAGCCACGTCAAGAGTTGTACGACCAAAAGGAACATAATAGTACAAACACAAATCAAGAGAAAAATGTAAAGTAAATAAAATGATAAACAACGTCAGTAACTAGAATAATAACTAAAGACCATCCTGTATTATTTGCGAAGTATACTGAATATTGATCCATTAGGTCTTGGTTCTTTTCGAAGAAATTTGTGAGCAAAAGGACGAGACATTCTTTGACAAAACCCTGGCTCTTTATTTTTTGCTTAGACACCGATGACGTTTTATACAGTCTGAGTAGCAGCTGCATACTTGAATATCGTATTCGTTGAGAAATTTATACTCCATCGCAAGTGAAATTGAAATCGACTCGTTTGTCATAGATTCTGGTACTGAGATGACCGTTGCAGTCAAATTCGAGGAATATGTCTATAAATGAGGCGGACGAAGCTGTATCCGTGGCTTTAATCTCGAGTTCAGAAGGATATATTAATGGTACCCAATCAGAAAAGTTAGGATTGTTAATAGAAAAAACATTACTAATATGCCAGTAAGAGAAATTAAATTAGCTAGCTTCTTTGATCTTCTTATTTTTACAAGAGTCTTAAGGAACTCCGACTCATATGAAAATATGAAAAGCTCGGCAATGAGAATAGGAATGTCTACAACCTCCTGTAAAATTCCACCTCCAAATTCAACAAATATTTTGTTATTGATTAACTCCAGCATACTTATCACTTGTTCTTTGGTGTAGCACTTTTTATCCTCGGATTCACTTTTATCAAATATGCCAAATTGTATACCAAATCAATACATTTGTAGCCACCCTTTGATGGAGAAAAGCTTTGCATATTATTTCTTTTAAAAAGGTTATCAATTTTAATTTTGAATGTAGTATGTTGGTGTAAAGGGTAAAAATCAAAAGTTTTGATGGAATTCATTTCAGAGAATGACCGAGATTTCAAATTTTCCAGAAGTTCTTTTGAATGCTTAATAATTCACATATGTTTAATGCCACTACGCTGGTAAACAGTATCACAATATTTCTATAATGCCTTTTTCACTGCGGACAAAATTTGGTTAGTCTAACGGACAGCTCCTTGGTAGAACATTTAAATGAACCGGCAATGTACCATTGTTGTACGGAGTTTTGTGAAGTTTTGGTATCCAAGACAAAGAAGGTAAGTCCTTTGATTTGTTGCTCAATGGAGTGTTTAATAAGGAAATTAAGACATTATAATTATCAAGATCTCATCCTTATCAAAAGGTACGTTTTTGTACGTAGGATTTACCGAGCTTTTATCTATTCCTAATTCTTAAACAAGACACTGGTAGTTATATGATTTACAAACACAATATTGTTTGATGTTTTGTCTGTAGGAACAACGACATATTTGACGTGAAGTTGGACAGGTCACAGATTCTTTTTTTCTGAATACGAACTGAGGTAAAAAATGTAGAACATTTACACAGTTTTCAACTTGTGGATTCTACGTTGAATCAAAGATCTAATTTCTTCCAATCAGTCTGACATAGTGTCTATTTCAAACTTTTCTCGTTTTGTCCATGTCTGGCGTAATCCTCATCCATTATTATTCTAAAGTTATGGTTCCAATTGATTTGTTTTGGCTCTCTAAACTTAGGACCATGAGATACCACTTTCCGTAGATTTCATGTTGAATCATGTTTAGATCACCAATAATTACATGGCCTGAGGGGTTGTTAATATATGCTGAGTGGAAAGCCAGATGTCACTGAGGTTTTAAAATATTCTTCTAAATCAAGGTCTTTGCAATGCTTTTTTACAGTTAAATATTTTAGGTGCAATGGTTTTGATGTAACTGTAGGAGGAAATAGGAACAGACTGACTTTGAAAATAAAGAGGATTTTTTGTGTTACTTCTTGTAATGGAGAACGTTGCTGATGTTGATAGTATCGATTCCTTTATTCGAAAAAAGAATTGGAATGAACTTCTATTTTCATCGTAATGGTTATACGTACCAGTCTGTATATATAAGAAAAAATATCTCTACATCCTTTGTCAAGTGCATTATCTCTTGAAGAATGGTTCAAATACATTCAATGTAACCCAAGCGGATGATAGAGATGTGAAAGAATGTCATCAGAGCTCCCAGGGAGTGATTGTTTTTCCATTTGGACAATGGTCATGTTCTACCATGACTACGCTTGGGTCTTATGATAAGCTTGTTTTGAATAAACTCATTAGATTTATATCACTGAAGGCTGAACTTGACAAATGTCCTACACCTTTTAAGTTATCATCGCAACCGTGTGGTATTGCAGTACCTGATTTCTTTATCCGAAAAATATCTCTATCTGTTCCGAAAGGCATACTTAGGATGGGTCTATTAAATGTAGAAAATAAAATAACAAAAATATCGAACTCCAAGGAAATTTCAAAACGGAAAGTCCCTTATCAAATGGCAAAATCAATAGCTCAAACACATCAAACGAATGGAAAACAACTGCCATATTCCTGACTTGGTACAGGCATTTCCTTATATAGAAAATGGTGGATTACACCTTTTATAGTTCAGGAGGATATATTAAAGGGACTCAAGCAGAAAAGTTTGGATTGTCGATGGAAAGAACATCATCAATATATCTGTGTGTGAAATTAAATGATCTGGCTTCTTTGATCTTCATGTTTTTGACAAGTGTCTGAAGGAACTCCGACTCATATGAAAATAAGAGGTCGGTAAGGAGAGGCGCACAGTTCGTTCCCATAGGAATGCCGACAATTTGTTGAAAAAGTCAACCTCCAAATTCAACAAAAATGTTTTGATGCGTTCTTTCATGTATAAAGAAGTCCTTTATCGCAATTTTTGTCGAGTTTCACCAACATATACTAACCCATACAAAGTACACTCTATTCCATTAATTGCATTATCCGTGGAGCAGTCTAAAGGCTCAATGATTTTGAGTAATGGGTTTTACCTGTAAAATTAATATTACTGATTAATATATGGCTTGTAATACATGTGCACTTTTTGAATTTTTTCTGTTTCCAAGTTGAAAAAATGGGAACCAATTTAAAAATATTTACAGTACATGTGGGTTTTTTTAAGAATCCGACATTTTGAAGTAATAATTACCTTCTGGCTATACAAATGTCAAAAATCATATTACTTGTAGGAACATCCTTGCAAGATTACCTCAACTGGCCTTGTAATAACTGGAAATAAATACCTTAGCCGAAGACAGGGTGAACATTTTAAAATATTCAAATCAACAAAATATAGGACAAGGCAGGAAAAAGTTGTTTACAAGAATAAAAATAAATTTTCGCGCGAAAGAAATAAGCCGTACTATCAGCAGATGAAAATGAATTCGCAAAAAATCCTCCTCATTTAATTATCAATTCGTATTTATATTTAAATGCGATTAGCTTTATATTTACTAATTTATGTTGAAGTTAAGTTTCCGTTTAACAAAATGCAAGGAGTAGAGACCAATGATAGCTAACTGTCTGTCGTATAAGTTTTATTTTTGCTGTTGGGTTTCTCGTCTTCATCGTTTCACATTTTGTCAAGTCGGAATTTTGCAAAAGTGTCGTCAAAAATAATGTATTTGATAAGTGACTTATTATAAATGTTGGTTATGAAGGTTGACAGGAAAGTCAATATCGCCCCATACGGTAACGGGTTTCCTCATTGTTGAAGGCAGTACCGATGACCTACTATTGCTTAGATCCACAACATTTGGACTTTCATGGCAAACACCCCACATCTCCATATTTATAAATTAAACAGAGAGTGGAGCAACTTCTTGTAAAATATGGTTAACAATCACTAGAGCTCGAATTAAGTCAAACTCAGAAATGCCGGCCTGTACTTTATAGATACTATATGTTCTCATCTGAAATTTTCATTCACGGTCATTTGTCATAATTCATTATAAAATACTAGCAGTCCGAATTATTGTCCATGAGACAAGCGTATGCAAATATGAGAAATATAGATAAAAATAAGTTGGTTTTTTTTCTTTTTACAGAACACTTGAATATAGTGAATACGGCATATTGAAAACCTGGTGTATGCTAAACTCATTTTAATCAGACAATCAACTTCAATTTTTCAGGTCTGAATACCTGGTGTGTGTAGAACCTTCCATTTTACTTATATATTTTATTTCTCAGGTCTGTGTGCCTGCATACGGACCTGATGTATGCATAATTATGTTTCTAAGTATACTTTTTTATCGATATTACTCCATGACTTTGTTCTTTAATTCACACGATGCGTGATCGTCAGTTTGCAAAAAAATCCGTTAAAACCGGTGCTAAGGGCTGTCTCAAACTTGCAGTGAGGTGAGAGTTTTTGCTTCTTGTCGAAGACCTCACATTGATTCGAGATAAAGAACAGCAATAAAAGCGCTGTTCCTTTGCTTTTTGTGGGTTTTTTTGCTATTCATGTACTGAATTTGCGTCATGGATAGGTACCCCATATCCTTTCTTTTCTATTGAGCTTGCATTTTTCGTAAGTATGTGCTATGTTAATTTTAAAGTGACTGCAGAGATGGTAATATTCAATTTATGCGATTATTTTCAGTATATATATGCCTGCATATACAAAAACATATGGACAATTTTTATCATTTTTCAGCCTGTTTGTCTGCTTACCAAATTGACGTATGGTGTGAATTAAATACATATTCTTTAAAAAGAGGGAGTTGACACTCTCACAATCGCATGAAACAAGTGCATGTGGTTAAATCTGTTAAAAGAAGTGCTTACTTGTATGGTGAAAACGCTAGCTATGTTACTTTTGACACTTAACTTTTACCAATCCAATTTTTAGGGAGGCTTGGTGGTTGAAGTAAAAACAAACAAAACCTAAACTCTTGGTTGCCACCGTAAATCTGCCATCTGAAAGTTTTGACAGAATTTTTATCAATTTTTCTAGATATTTCAAAATAGCTAAAAAGCTTTATTTTTTTACGATTTATGTATGGTTATGTCACTCGTGTACTTTTCATACGTAACATTCCCCCCAAAAAACGAAAAGAAAAAAAAAGAACTGAAGATACCAAGGTGATAATCTTTAAATCAAAATTCGAAAAATATATAGATTACACCATGGCAAAAGAAATACGACGTAAAGACAAACAACAGAAAACTAGTAGACTGAGTAATACCAATCCAACAAATTAGGTTGATCTCTGGTGCTGTGGCAGATCCTGCTCCACTAGTTACATACATCCTGTTACCCTTTTGAGTCACATCATTTATAAAAATATCACATAATAGATCGATAAATGTCTCTTTTGTAACTCTTAAACATCACCAATTCATAAACCATTGGGACAGAAATACTATAACCCTAAATTTACTAAAAGTTAAATTTAACCCTAAATTTACCAAAAGTTAAATTTAGAAATGAAGACGTGTTTTCAGGACATATGATGGACGAAATTAGAACCGGTAGAAACAAAACTATGCTCTGGAATGGTAAGCAGATCGTACTATACCTGTAAGACAAGACATGTTGCTCATAGCTAGTAAAAATGTTCATAAGTTGCATTCGATGGTGCCATAATCGAAGAAAAGTTAACTGGACATAAGGTTCTACATTTTGAATATATCCTTAGTAATTTGTGATACAGATTTACCATTACAGTCAAGAAATGTCTGCAAATCTGTCCAAATGGTCACTTCAACTTTATCGATATGAACCATCGGTCAATAGCTTTTTAGCTCACCGGGGCCCGAAGGGCCCATGTGAGCTTATGCCATCACTTGGCGTCCGTCGTCTGTCATCGTCGTCTGTCATCGTCGTCGTTGTAAACTATTTCAAAAATCTTCTCCTCTGAAACTACTTGGCCAAATACCTTCAAACTTTAACTAAACGTTCCTTAGGGTATCTAGTTTATAAATTGTATCCGAAGTTTTGATTCATCGACAAACATGGCCGCCATGGCTAGAAATAGAACATAGGGGTCAAATGCAGTTTTTGGCTTATATCTCAAAAACTAAAGCTTTTAATGCAAATCTGACATGGGGTAAAATTGTTCAATTGGTCAAGATCTATCAACTCTGAAATTTTCAGACGAATCGAACAACCCATTGTTGGGTTGCTGCCACCGAATTGGTAGTTTTAACAAAATTTTGCAGTTTTTTGTTATTATTTTGAATATTATTATAGATATATATATAAACTGTAAGCAGCAATAATGTTCAGCAAAGTAAGATCTACAAAAAAGTTGAATATGACCATAATTGTCAATTGACCCCTTAAGGAGTTATTGCCCTCTAAAGACAATTTTACACAATTTGTTCATCAAGTTTGCTAACATTTAAAAATCTTCTCCTCTGAAACTACTGGGCCAATTACCTTCAAACTTTAACTAAATGTTCCTTAGGGTATCTTGTTTATAAATTTTATCCGAAGTTTGTATCCATCGACAAACATGGCCGCCATGGCTAAAAATAGAACATAAGGGTCAAATGCAGTTTTTGGCTTATATCTCAAAAACTGAATCTTTTAGAGCAAATGTGACAGGGGTAAAATTGTTTAATTGGTCAAGATCTATCGGCCCTGAAATTTTCAGACGAATCGAACAACCCATTGTTGGGTTGCTGCCACCGAATTGGTAGTTTTAACAAAATTTTGCAGTTTTTTGTTATTATTTTGAATATTATTATAGATATATATATGTAAACTGTAAGCAGCAATAATGTTCAGCAAAGTAAGATCTACAAAAAAGTTGAATATGACCATAATTGTCAATTGACCCTTAAGGAGTTAATGCCCTCTAAAGACAATTTTACACAATTTGTTCATCAAGTTTGCTAACATTTAAAATCTTCTCCTCTGAAACTACTGGGCCAATTACCTTCAAACTTTAACTAAATGTTCCTTAGGGTATCTTGTTTATAAATTTTATCCGAAGTTTGTATCCATCGACAAACATGGCCGCCATGGCTAACAATAGAACATAGGGTCAAATGCAGTTTTGGCTTATATCTCAAAAACTGAATCTTTTAGAGCAAATGTGACAGGGTAAAATTGTTTAATTGGTCAAGATCTATCGGCCCTGAAATTTTCAGACGAATCGAACAACCCATTGTTGGGTTGCTGCCACCGAATTGGTAGTTTTAACAAAATTTTGCAGTTTTTGTTATTATTTTGAATATTATTATAGATATATATAAACTGTAAGCAGCAATAATGTTCAGCAAAGTAAGATCTACAAAAAAGTTGAATATGACCATAATTGTCAATTGACCCCTTAAGGAGTTATTGCCCTTTAAAGACAATTTTACACAATTTGTTCATCAAGTTCGCTACATATGTAACACTTAAAAATCTTCTCCTCTGAAATACAGGTGAGCGATTCAGGCTCTTGAGAGCCTCTTGTTTTATTTAGCAACCCTGTATCTAGGAAAATCATTGAGGAAACATAAAGGTGACCGTAAGCAAATATTGAAAAGAAATAAGCAATCGAAGTTCAAAAAATATTATCTGGTTAGATCAACAGCAAGGGGAAAGCATACAAGGCTGTTATGAATACAATGAATATGTTAATTTGTCACCAGTTTAATTTGAACTTGCAACAATGGAGAAGTGTAGTACATTTGTACTATAAGGTGTCTCTGATTAACAATTACATGCTTGTAGTAAACAAAGCCTCTCTGTATGACAATGTTTCCCTATAAAAATGAAAACCGAGTGTTGCAGTTTTTTCTCATTTTATTTTAGACATATCTCATTCATCTAAAATATGTGCATGTAAATTTTCCCAAATCGTTTGAGCATCGTTTTCTTCGATACAGTAAATACAAAATTGATGTACCTATTTCATTTAAACTTTGCATCTCTACTACATTACCATTGACCTCGGATTGTTCCTCTGCCAACTTTTGCCTTTTAAATGGTGGTACGTATTTCCCAGAATATACTTGCAAACAAAAAAAGAATTTATTTCATGATACATTTTTACAACACAAAGACTTGTAACTGTCAAACGATAGATCCATGGAATAATATTTTATTAAGCCAGGTGTTTTATTTCCAAGCAATCATTTCATATTGAAAAAAATAATAAATTTAGGAACTTTTTTGCAAAATTCCTAGAATTTTAATTGTTATTGATCAGGATAATAAAGCAGCCATTGTGTCTCTCCAAATTATTCTGCCTTTTTATTGAGCACCATCCCTTGCTGTTAGTCTACTCAAAGCAATATTTGGCATTTGTTTTTACCGGAACTTTACAGGTTTTAAATGTTATATACAAATGGTTTCATTGAAATATACCTATAATGTTTACTCTTTTTGACGCTGTTTTAGATTATTCAAATCTTCTGGAATCCGCGATTCCTCTGCAATACAATTATATAGTATTAGAAAATTTAATGGGCACTCTGGTACCTTAAAACTAATTTTGCATAAGTGTCATGAATATGTCTGCAAATCTATGTAATGGAAATGGTAACAAATGAAAACAAGACAGTGAACAGTTTCGTTTAAATGTAAAAATATTAAAAGTGTATTGTTCACAAGTAAGCAACAGGTCTTGACAGAATCAGTGCTACATAGTTTTTTTAAATGTCGTCACACCTTAAAGTCAGTTCCATTATGTCACATTTTTAATTTAAGCATAAGAAAATCAGCTCCTGTCGTTATTCAAAAAGGCTAACGCCAGATTTAAATAAATGGTTAAAAAAATGATTTGTTCATTACCGACCTATTGCAATTTTATCATTAATATCTAAAATCCTTGTGAGACACGTTAAAACTTGTTTGATGAATTTTCTAATAATATAATATGTTGTATGTATGTCATGCAATCATGCTGTTTTCGTACAAACCATTCCTGTCATACTGCTATAACATCTTTGTTAGAAAAATGATTAAAACCCATTGTTTAAGCCGATTTAGAAGGGGCAGTATTTATGGCTCTGTAAATTTGATTTTCTAAGTCATGATCTCCCCTTCAAAAATTACAAAAAACAAATGTTTTTATACTTATCTTTATTGGTTTACTTCATATTTGGCCGATAGACATCAGGTCGATTTAATTTTAAATACTTTTTCAGATGTATCAAAATTACGTACCTCAAGGCTCAGTTTTAGGTCCTAGGTTATTCTTAATATTTATTTATGATTTGCCATTACCATATCAATATAAGTAAGACACTCGAAACTCTATCGGAAATTATAAGTCATTGGTGCGATGAAAACAAAATGTTGGTGAATGTGTCAACAACAAAGACATTGTGTATAGGTTCAAAAACAGAAACTGTCTGCCATGTGCAATGAAACATTATAGATATATCCATTAATGACCAACATATTAATGAGTTTCTCTGAAAAGGTTCCTGGTATTTTTGTTGACGCAACTATGTCTTGGTCGGATCATATCAATTAATATGTTGTGAGCAAGTGACTTTTTTCCTTTATCAGTTGCAATACCCTTAGCTGAGATGCAAAATTACCGATCGATTTATTGATGAACTTGCAAAGTAATGAAGAGGATCAGTTTGAAAATCTTAGTAAACATGAATACATTCAATTACATTTAAGTAAAATGAAACTTGCTTATGAAAAAGCAGGGGAGAAACTCCGTGCTGAGGCAGTTAAGAGATCTTCCGAACAGAAATATACTCCCAATCCTGTACTATTGGAAGGGTCAAATGTTCTCTTACGCAACAGAGTAATTGGTCGAAATAAAATTCAAGATGCCTGGGACGCGAGAAAATATATTATAATTAAAAGAATTGATCCTAACAAACATGTGTATCTTGTGGAGCCATTAGAAGGAGGTGAAAGACGGATTGAAAACCGAATGAACATTAAGCCGTGTGTATTAGTTAACAATGCTTTTGAGAATGAAAGAAGAGAGTCTAAGGGACAGAGATTAAGAAACTCGATACAATGTTCTAGTAATGAGGAAAGTGACAATGAATCAGATGAAGATGATCCAATTGCTATTGGATATGAAGGTTCTCAACCCCTCCGTCGCAGTGCACGTTCAAATGCTGGAACTCATTCAAATGTTCATCACTTACCAAGATAAGAACTTCTAAGACAGTGTAGGTTTATATTGACTTTACAGCAATATATAAAATTGTGTGTTAACTTTTTATTGTATGAAATAGTTGTTCTAGTCAAGTTTTTACATAGAATTGTGCTACCAATGAGTCAGTATTATTTTTTGAAAACATACTCAATGTATTTTTTTGTTTGTTTTTGCTTGTATGTACTTTACATTTTGATATGATTTAGATTAGTTTTTTTTAATTTTGATATGATTTAGATTAGTTTTTTAATTTTGATATGATTTAGATCAGTTTTTTTCAATTTATCTATGAGAAGGTTTTGATTATAACTTCAGTTATTAAGTTTTCAGTAAATGGGGACATTACTGCCTTAAGCAGGGGAGAATGTGAGCAAGTGACTTTACACTTCCGGGTTTTTGTCGTAACTGTAACCGGTTTGTCGGTACATATTTTATACTGACCGGAAGACAAACGAAACGTGTCAAGTTGTTGACAAAGACAAAGAACATTATTATTGTTGTACCTAGCGCCAATTTAAATGTATCTAGGTAATTATATTATATATTATGAGGTCCCATGGTCAGAGCGTGCCATCATATATTGTATTTTTATCATGCATTAGCGTCAAACCAAAACAGACATATAAACAATACTCGTCGCATACACCACAGGAATCGGAAGTTCTATCAATAAAATTCTGTAAATAATAAAGTCGACTATCAATAGAGCTTCTCGTAGAGAAGCGACAGGAATGCAACGCATTTTCAAGGATTGTCCTAAATCTATATTTAAATGCTAATCAGCATGGATTAAAGTATTGAAATCTACTCTTGGGTGTTTACACTTAATAAATATCATGTTTTATGTACTTACCCCGGCTTTTGTAGCAGTTTTCGTGAGTTTTTCCCTTTAGAGCCCTGTCACGGAATCCATGATGTGTAAACAGGAAGTGTGGTACTGCAGTGAATTTTTAGGTCAGTATTATTAAGTTATTTCTTTAAATAAATTATAAAACATCTTTTAATTAATCTTATTATTTAACTTTAATAAAATATAAATTTAAAACTAGTTTTCAATTGTTTGGTGTATTTATTTTGTCTGGGTTGAAATTTTTACAAGGGAAGTAACTCTTCACTACTGAAAAGTAACAAGGCGGAATGTCCGGAAAATGGGTCCGGGAATACTTTGTGCATTATACTGACCTAAAAATTCACTGCAGTACCACACTTCCTGTTTACACATCATGGATTCCGTGACAGGGCTCTAAAGGGAAAAACTCACGAAAACTGCTACAAAAGCCGGGGTAAGTACATAAAACATGATATTTATTAAGTGTAAACACCCAAGAGTAGAATTCAATACTTTAATCCATGCTGATTAGCGTTTAAATATAGATTTAGGACAATCCTTGAAAATGCGTTGCATTCCTGTCGCTTCTCTACGAGAAGCTCTATTGATAGTCGACTTTATTCTCGTAGAAGCTCTATTGATAGTCGACTTTATTATTTACAGAATTTTATTGATAGAACTTCCGATTCCTGTGCATACACAATCATGTACATATTTTCATCAACAAATGTTATAATTACAATAACAGTTGTAGTGTAGATAAATGTTATTTTAGACATGTTCTAGTCAATCGGCAATATTTAGAATGAGATGCCGTAGATTTATATCTTTGTTTGTGTTGCATAAATATTCCGTACGAAAACTGTTTACCCTTTTGTGTATTTTTGATTTGTTGTTATTTTTCAAGTTTAATATTGTCGACATTGAAAACATATCCTTTTTCTTTTGATGGTTGATTTGTAATCGCCAGTGTTCACAACAATAGTCAATTAAATGTGTTATGTACATTGTACACTTAGCCTATTTTTATACGACCGCAAAAAATTTTTGTGGTCGTATATTGGTATGACGTTGGCGTCGTCGTCGTCGTCGTCGTCGTCGTCCGGCGTCGTCGTCGTCGTCCGAAGACGCATTGGTTTTCGCACTCTAACTTTAGTTTAAGTGAATGGATCTCTATGAAATTTTACCATAAGGTTCAATATCACAAAAGGAAGGTTGGGATTGATTTTGGGGGTTATGGTACCAATAGTTAAGGAATTAGGGGCCAAAAATAAGCATTTTTGTAACTTCCAGACATAACTTGTGTGTTAGTGTATGGATTTCTCTGACATTGTACCACAAGGTTCCATATCACAAAGGGAATGCTTGGATTGATTTTGGGGGTAATTGCCTCAAAATTTTAGGAATTAGGGGCAAAAAAACAAGCATTTTTCTAGTTTCATGACAATAACTTGTGTGTAAGTGTATGGATCTTTCTGAAATTGTACTACAAGGTTCCATATCACAAAGGGAAAGCTGGAATTGAGTTTGGGGGTAATTGCCTGAAACGTTTAGGAATTAGGGGCCAAAAGGGGCCAAAATAAGCATTTTCTAGTTTCCAGACAATAACTTGTGTTCAAGTGTATGGATCTCTGAAATTGTACTGCAAGGTACCATACCTCAAAGGGAAGGCTGGGATTGAGTTTGGGGTGATGAATCATAAGGGGGTTCAAAAAATTTGGGGGGGGGTTTCTTTTTTTTCCTTTTTTTTTCTTTAAAATTTTCCATTTTAAGTTGGTTATTTCTGATTTATATTTAAAAGCAAATAATAATGATATGGCAGGAGATACACACCTAACAGGATGTGTAAATTATTAAATAATAAGTATTGTGCAATAGCAAGAAATTTTCAATTGCACAGTATTGCGCAATAGCAAGAAATCTTCAATTGCACAGTATTGCGCAATAGCAAGAAATATCCAATAGCACAATATTGCGCAATAGCAAGAAATTGTCAATTGAACAGTATTGCGCAATAGCAAGAAATATTCAATTGCACAGTATTGCGCAATTGCAAGAAATATTCAATTGCACAGTATTGTGCAAAAGAAGACACTTTGTATAAATTGCTTATTTCTTGACCAATTTCAATGGGGTTTTATTCTTGAACTCTTGGGGTTCTTTAATATGCTGAATCTAATCGTGTATTAAGTTTTTGGATTTTGGGCCCCGTTTTTAAATTGGTCCACATTGAGGTCCAAAGGGTCCAAAATTAAACTTTGTTTGATTTCATCAAAAATTGAATTATTGGGGTTCTTTGATATGCCGAATCTAACCGTGTATTTAGATTCTTAATTTTTGGTCCTGTTTTCAAATTGGTCTACATTAAGGTCCAAAGGGTCCAAAATTAAACTTAGTTTGATTTTAACAAAAATTGAATTCTTAGGGTTCTTTGATATGCTGAATCTAAACATGTATTTAGATTTTTGATTATGGGCCCAGTTTTCAAGTTGGTCCAAATCAGGGTCCAAAATTAAACTTTGTTTGATTTCAACAAAAATTGAATATATGGGGTTCTTTGATATGCTGAATCTAACCATGTATTTAGATTTTTGATTTTTGGGCCCCGTTATCAATTTTTCCACATTGAGGTCAAAAGGGTCCAAAATTAAACTTTGTTTGATTTCATCAAAAATTGAATTATTGGGGTTCTTTGATATGCCGAATCTAACCGTGTATTTAGATTCTTAATTTTTGGTCCCATTTTCAAATTGGTCTACATTAAGGTCCAAAGGGTCCAAAATTAAACTTAGTTTGATTTTAACAAAAATTGAATTCATAGGGTTCTTTGATATGCTAAATCTAAACATGTATTTAGATTTTGATTATGGGCCCAGTTTTCAAGTTGGTCCAAATCAGGGTCCAAAATTAAACTTTGTTTGATTTCAACAAAATTGAATATATGGGGTTCTTTGATATGCTGAATCTAACCATGTATTTAGATTTTTGATTTTGGGCCCCGTTATCAACTTTGTCCACATTGAGGTCAAAAGGGTCCAAAATTAAACTTTTGTTTGATTTCATCAAAAATTGAACTCTTGGGGTTCTTTGATATGCTGAATCTAACCATTTAGATTTTGGATATTGGACCATAATAGGTGAATGTCCAATTTAATAAAAAATTTTAAGTTCTTAGACCACATTCATTCTGTGTCAGAAACCTATGCTGTGTCAAATATTTAATCACAATCCAAATTCAGAGCTGTATCAAGCTTGAATGTTGTGTCCATACTTGCCCCAACTATTCAGGGTTCGACCTCTGTGGTCGTATCAAGCTGCGCCCTGCGGAGCATTTTATTGGAAAATAAAAGTATGGAGTGCCAGATTAATAAATATGGTGCTAAAGGTTGTCACTTTTGATGTTATTATGTTCAGCGTTTTTAATTACAAACATTGTTTAACAGATAAGTGAGAGTGAATTAAGGTAATATTTCGAGTGTATTTATTGTAATCTTTTGTTACATTTAATTGGTGCAAATATTTACATAATAGAAATACAGGAATATAGAGGTCACAAATATATGTTTGAAATAGCTATATGATTTGAACCTTAGTTATAAGTGTATAATACAAATGTTGTGTTCACAATAAGATCTAGTTTGGTATTGTATTTTCTAATACCTTTTTTATTTGTATTTTGTAGATGTACATAGCTACCACCTTTTAGTTTACAATTAAAATATCAACATCTGTATCAGCCTTTATGTCTTGCCCGCTTGGTTACAATGTTATCAAATAAGTTAATTCGTAGTTAACTGCATTTGTTTGCACCTGTCCTAAGTCAGGAACCTGATGTTCAGTGATATGGTTCATATGTGTTTCTCGTTTCTCGTTTTTTATATAGATTAGACCGTTGGTTCTCCTGTTTGAATGGTTTTACACTAGTCATTTTTGGGGCTCTTTATAGCTTGCTGTTTGGTGTGAGCCAAGGCTCCGTGTTGAAGGCCGTACTTTGACCTATAATGGTTTACTTTTACAAATTGTGACTTGGATGGAGAGTTGTCTCATTAGCACTCACACCACATCATCTTAATATATCTATTAACGTTACTGGAGAGAATCAAGAAATACTCGAATTATAATGCAATTTTATTTGATAATGTTCTTCCACATTCCACATTTGGATTACTATAATTAATTGTTCGATAATACGAAACTGTAACAAAGAGAGTGGCACTCTTCCTACACAAGATATTTGTTTAAAAATACCCCATCTGCGGACGTGGCAGCATATTTGTATATCCATTACATCAAAATAGACGCACCTCTTTGGTACAGGTTTTCGGGACGGGAGAAGCCCGGGATAACATATTTCTATACTCAATCAAACCTTCAGGGTCCACCCTGTTGGGCCCCCGTTCTTATTCGCAAAACCGATTATAAAAGTAAACTTTCTTTCTTTCTACAGGTATGAATCGCCGTTCTAGATCGGCGCACTCCTACATAGTAGGATGGCTAATGCGCTATATACAAATAAACAGCGACGCCTCTATTTAGTATTTTGTGATTGGGCCTTTGTCCTTATTAGCAAACATGCTGACACGATAAAATAGTGAACAATAGCATTTACGGGTATTGTACTTTATTATATAGTTGAAATAATATAATTTGTAATCGTTTTGAAAATACATGACATACATAAATAAATAAACCTTTATTTCAAGAGGATATTCCCATTAGTTAAAACTAATCTTCCTGAGATTCCTCAAAATAATAATAACATATTCATAAAGTACATACAATATTATAATGATATATACACAATATACAATTTTATATAGATATTAATGAAAAGCATTTATTTGCCCTCACTCATGAAAAAAATGTAACATTTTGTTTTAAAAGATACAAGTATTACTCATCTTTATTTCAGTTGGTAAACTGTTCCATATTTGAGAACCAGAATAAATAAAAGTTTCTTCAAATTTTTTTTTTTTTTGCTTCGAAAGTTTTAATAGTTTTTCATCTGAACGTAAATTATAATTTTGATTATCAGTAAAATGAAAGTTTTCTCGTAAATAGTTAGGAACCATATTCTTCAATGATTTAAATACAAGTATTGCCTTTTGATATTGAATTCGTTTTTCAACATTCAACCAATTTAAACTATTAAACAATAAATTGGAAGATGTCATTTTGTCAGCTTCTACTATAACCCTAGCAGATTTCTTTAATAACTTGTAAAGTTTATTTATTCCACTTTCATTACAACTACCCCATATATTGCAACAATAATCAAACAATGGCAGAATATAAGCATTAAAATAAATAATACGTATATGCATAGGTAAACACTTTCGTATCTTTTGTAATAAGTTGATTCTATTTGATGTTGTAAATGACATTTTATCTATTTCCTCATTCCAATTTAGGTAATTGTCGATATATAAACCCAAAATTACTAGTGTAAAACCATTCAAACGGGAAAGCCAATGGTCTAGTCTATATAAAAAACGAGAATTGTCGATATATAAACCCAGAAGTTTTTCACAATCTACAGGTTCATCTAATCGTTCATCTGAAATATTGATATCTAAACTGTTCCAAGTTGAATAATCCTCTGTTTGAACCAATTATTATTGATTTACATTTTTGGCATTTAGTTTCATACAATTTTCCGAACTCCAGTTTTCAATTACATTAATATCATTTAGAAGGTTAAAATTTACCTCATGTAAATTATTACATTTACTATGTAAAGTAGAATCATCTGCATATAAATCTATTAATGAATTTTATATGATCAGTGGTAGATCATTGATGTATAAAATAAATAACAGAGGGCCAAGGATAGAGCCTTGTGGTACACCATTTTTTATGTATTTAGTATCAGACATGACGTTATTGACCTTAACTTGTTGAATACGTCTAGTGTACAGTTTGAAACATTATAAAAGTTTTTTCAATAAAATTATATAATTAACCAGATCAAAAGCTTTCTTTAAATCTAAAAATATAACTCTGTTTATCTCTCCATTATCTATATTTGTTAACCATTCATCTCTGTTTTCTGCTCTTTGGTCGGATTGTTGTCTCTTTGACACATTCCCCATTTCCATTTTCAATTTTATCTACTAATTTTGTAAGTGCAGTAGTGCACGAATGTTTAGGTCTGTACAAGGACAAGAAGATCAAAATCAAACCATGTCTGTCAATAATTCTGACCGAGTATTTTTTTATTCATTTAAGAAAAGACGTCTTAAACGGCATGCAGATAAATGTTTAATTTTAAGTATTATAGATACAATGGATAAGCGTTGATTCTTGAAAAAGGAACCATGAGCCCGGAGTGCGAATGTTTGTTTTTCATGAATCAATGCTTATCCATTTTGTCTCTTACTAGCCTTTTCCTAATTAGAAGGTATTGTAAGTGAGTTTTTGTAACCAGGTTATCACGTTCAACTTTGCATTAATAAATCAAAGTTCACAATTAATTGGTTAGAGAAATATAAATATAACATATACATGAAACCTAATTCTAGGTACATCACGATTTTCTCGCATAGGGATTTGCGAATAAACATTTTTGAAAATATATAGTAAAACAGATGAAATCATACTATATTTATAAAACCAAAATGGACAAATTGATTGTAATCATTTTCTTTTCAAAAACGTGAAATAGCCAATAATTATCCAAAAATAAACGGGATAACCCGCTATTATTACAAAAATATCCACAACAACATACAAAATAAGAAATATGGAAAAACTAAAGAATATGGAAAACAAAGAGAAAACAGAAATAAACTGACAACGCCATGGCTAAAAACGAAAAAAACAAACAGACACACAACAGTACAGAAAACACAACATAAAAAAACAAAGACAGAGCAACACGAACCCCATCAAAAACTGGGGGTGATCTCAGGTACTCCGGAAGGGTAAGCAGATCCTGCTACACATGTGTCACCCGTCGTGTTGCTCATGTTAGTACAAACCCAGTGATAAGTCTAATTCGGTAGGTCACATTCGGGGAAAAGGGGACGGGATTGTAGTAAGGACAATTGGAACATATCCGTTGTCATCTGTGAAACGGATATTCCGTTAACCAACTCGTGATGGCGTCCGTAAAATTTACGAAGGGACGATTTCAACTTCACAACTTGAAACTCTTGGTTTAACAGCTTCCTTGTGAGCAGCAACCCTATATCAAGGAAATCATGATAAGAAATGTAAGCCCTGGAATATCGTATTAACTGGGAGATATATATTCCGTATGCAGGCGCTGCTGGAATATTGCTACATAGAAATGGAAAGTTCACAATTGGGAAGCTGAAATCATCTTGTTTTCAACCGACCATCACCGTCAATTTCTAGATGTAAGTCAAGATATGATGTAGATTTAACTGTATCTGTTGTATCCTTTATCTCAAGTACGATGGGATAGATGCATTCAACATAGCCACCAAATTCTGAATTATTTAGTGAGAGAACCTCATCTATATAGCGGAAAGTGAAATTGAGGGATACTGCTAACTTCTTTTCTTTCTTCATTAGAAGTTCCTGTATGAAGTCAGCCTCATATGAATAAAGGAACAAGTCCAAGAAGAGAAGTTTCCATGGGAATGCCGATTGTTTGTTGAAAAACACGTCCTCCAAACGTAACAAATATGTTGTCAATCAAGAAATCAAGCATCTTGATAATGTCAGTTTCAGAGAATTTTTTGTTTGAATCAGAATGATTTTTTACAAAGTACGATTTATCCCTCCCTAAGACAAGAAACTTTTATCTACGTAGGTCATTTTTTTATGAAACAAAGCAGGACCAACTCTTTCAATTTGTCTTTTAGATTGGAATGGGGAATACTTGTGTAAAGTGTAGAAAAGTCAAATGTTTTAATACTATTACAAGTTGAGAGAGCCTTAGATTGTATGTACTCTAAAAGATCTTTGGAAAGTTTTAATATCCACATCTGATTCACGCCACCTCTAGAATAGGTAGTTTCGCAATAACTTTGAAGCCCGGCTTGCTGATAAAATTGATGTTAATAATTCAGAAAGAGGTTTCGTGGAGCACTTGGTAGACCCAGCAATATAACGGTGTTTGGAAGGACACTTATGTAGTTTAGGTATCCAATACAGTGCAGGAAGATCCAGTTCTTCATCTTTGGTTGAAATTCCAAAGGAACATAGAACAGACCTGTGATTATCCAGGATTTCATCCTTGGTAAGTGTCGTGGGGGTATTTGTTGAATTTACAAGTGAATTGTCAATACCTAATTCATTCATCAAGCAGTTTTTGTAGTGTGATTTACTCACTAAAACGATGTCGTTTGGGGCTTTATCTGCGGGGACAACAACATATTTGTCATGGAGTTAGGACATTTGGGTCTTTAAAGATTGATGTAGCATAGGTATTCATATACCCATCAATTTTCTGATTTGTATCAACGACCTCACAGCCTTATTCCACTTGGAAAGAGTATCTACGTCTTCTTTCTCGTGTTTAACCCCATTGCCTGTCATAATCCTCGACTGAATTCATCAGTATTTTGAAGTTGTGTTTCCAATTGATGGATTTAGGCTCACGATATTTCGGGCCTTTGTATAACACATTTCACAGAGAAGTGTTATTGACAATGTTAAGGTCACTAGTAATACTAGTAACGTACTTTCTAACTTAACTCTACAACTCATTGATATAAACCTCGCGGCTACCAGCTTTATACTTTTATAAATTGTTACTTGGATGGAGAGTTGTCTCATTGGCACTCATACCACATCTTCCTATATCTATATACGATTGTCTATTATGTATATATATAAAGGTACAAGCCCTGTTTGTCCGCTGTACCGATGTGTATCATATATGTTCATTTATTTATATAAAGTTTCAAGGAGTGATATTTTTTTTTAAATGGCAATTCAAACATTACTTTTAGCGACCGCGTTTTTAATCCGATCAACAAAAAAAAACTTACCTTACATACATCATTCCATCCCAAGGGTGACAGGGGAATAGAAAAATGGTCTCAACAGGTCTTCTTGCGACTGGCAGTAAAACCCTTGCCAAAGTGGTGCGTCCGTTTGGCTGTGCAGGATGTACAAGTACGCAGTCAATTCCGGTCACATCCGATGCCTCGTGTAGAGAGTGCGCTACGCTTTGTGCACGTTAAGAACTTTAACAACTCTTTGAGACGTTCGTAGGTGACCTGTTGCAAGGTAAAATTAATGTCCCAATCAAATTTATCCTCATTTTCCAGTAGCAGTCCAAATATCCCCGACCTTCATCCGGACGGCCTCTATTACAGGAACTACCTACTGTATGTATTGTTAATTTGTCCTCGTCCTGAACATGCATGAAATGTTTGCCACTGGACGTTAAGTAACCAACAATCAATCAATCAATACATCATTCCTGTCATTTTTTTTAACAAAAAGGCCAATTATTTACAGAGAAGTATATTGATATGGGATTTTGCATATGGTTTCAATAGAAATTATGTGCCATTATTGCCGCTATGTGTGCCACTATCCCCAGTTTGAAGTTGAGTAATCTGGTATTTCGTAAAGACTATATGCATTCAAAAAGAAATTGTTCCGACACATATTATTTTCTGGACTTTCTAGTTGATAAGGTACTTTGGTAAAGAGTTATTTTAAAATAATTATTTGACATTTTAATGGACCATTATTGTGCACAACTAAAGAATTTGTTTCTTTGTTCATATGAAGTCAATGATTGTTACAGGTTCCCAATTGTGAACTTTCCATTTCCTTGTAGCAACATTCCAGCAGCGTCTACACTTGGAGTATATATCTATCACCCAGTTGATACGATATTCCTGAGAATATATGGTTGCTGCTAACAAGGGAGCTATTAAACCAAGGGTTCCAAGTGGTGAAGTTGAAATCATCCCTTCGAAAATATTACAGACACCATCACGAGTTAATTGGCGGTATGGAATATCTGTTTACAGATGACGACGGATATGTTCCAATTGTCGTAACCACAACCCCATCTTCGTTTCCTCGAATGTGTCCTATCGAATTTAGACTTATTACTGGGTTTGTTCTTGCATTAGCAACACGACGGAAGCCACATGTAGAGCAGGATCTGCTTTCCCTTCCGGAGCACCTGAGATGACCCCTAGTTTAAAAAGGGGTTCGTGTTGCTCTTGCTTTAGTTTTTAAATGTTTCTCGTTGCTTTTTCATTTTTCAATATCCGCGTTGTTTATACTGGCAACAGTCTTGTCCATCCTTTGTCAGGAAAAACGTTTCAATTTCAATAAAATGCGGGGCGCAGCTTGATACGACTGCAGAGGTCGAACCCTGAACAGTTGGGGCAAGTATGGACACTATATTCAAACTTGATACAGCTCTGAATTTGGATTGTGATTAAATATTTGACACATCAGGTTTCTGACACAGAATAAATGTGGTCAAAGAACTGAAAATTTTGAAATTGAACTTTTACCTATTATGGTCCAATATCCAAAATTTAAATACATGGTTAGAATCAGCATATCAAAGAACACCATAATTTCAGTTTTTGTTGAAATCAAACAAAGCTCAATTTTGGACCTACTTGAAAGCTGGGCCCATAATCAAAAATCTAAATACACGGTTAGATTCAGCATATAAAAGAACCTCATATATTCATTTTTTTGTTGAAATCAAACAACATGTTTAACCCCGCCGCGTTTTTGCGCTGTCCTAAGTCAGGAGCCTCTGGCCTTTGTTAATCTTGTATGTTTTTTAAATTTTAATTCATTTATATGTTTTGGAGTTTAGTATGACGTCCATTTCTATTGAACTAGTACACAATTTTATTTAGGGGCCAGCTGAAGCCCGCCTTCGGATGCGGGATTTTTCGCTGTGTTGAAGACCCATTGGTGGCCTTCGGCTGTTTTCTGCACTTTGGTCGGGTTGTTATCTCTTTGACATATTCCCCATTTCCATTCTCAATTTTAAAGTTTAATTTTGGACCCCAATTTGGACCAACTTGAAAACTTGGCCCAAAATCAAAAATCTGAATACATGTTTAGATTCAGCATATCAAAGAACCCCTTGAATTCAATTTTTTGGTAAAATCAAAGAAAGTTTTAATTTTGGACCCTTTGGACTTTAATGTAGACCAATTTGAAAACCGGTCCCAAAATCAAAAATCTAAATACACTGTTAGATTCAGCATATCAAAGAACCCCAAAAGTTCAATTTTTTAAGTTTAAATTTGGACCTTTTGAACCTTAATCCGTAGAAGAGACCGATTTCGTAAAAAAGCATTAAAAACTAAAAAAGACTCAGATATTGAAAGAAGCAGAGGAACAAAGTTAATAATTTGAAAATAGCTGCAAAAGAAAAATTTGAACGAAGCTTGAATAATATCATCTTAATAATAATGAAAATGCTTATAAAATCCAATAAAGGTTCTAGTGATTTATCCCCACTTAATAATATTATTCACGATGAGGCTATAGTGTACGGAGACGACGAGAAATGTAATCTCTTGAATAAATATTTTAGTATGATTTCTTCCCTAGAGGAGGAAGGTGTTCCAATCCCTAAAATTGATCCAAGAACCAATACATGTATATTGAGTGACTTAGTAATTGAAAAAGATGAAATAATTGATATAATTAAAATTTTAGATCCTAATAAGGCATCTTGTCCTGATGTCATAAGCCATAAAATGCTGAAAATGTGTCCTAAAAATAGCAATTCCTTTAAAAATAATATTTAATAAATCCCTTCAACAATGTAAGTTTCCCACCAGCTGGAAGACTGCAAATGTAATTGCTTTTTTTTAAAAAGGGAGATAGTTCGTTACCATCCAACTATAGACCAATATCGCTTATAAGTTGTGTAGGGAAAATAATGGAGCGAATTGTTTATAAATATGTCTTCAATCACCTACTAAGAAATAAGTTAATATATGAATACCAGTCTGGTTTTCCTTCCAAAATGTTCAACAGTTCACCAGCTTTTAGAAATTTACAACTGTGTATTTTAAATTCACTGGAAAATAAAGAAATTAGCTGTTTTGCTTTCTAGGACTTTTCTAAAGCTTTCGATAATAAAGCTTTCGATAAAGTTCAGCATCAATGATTGATTCATAAAATGAAGTCATACGGTGTGGACGGAAATTAATTGAATTTATTTTAAAGTAACCTGAACAACATTAAACTATCTTCATCAGAGCTTTGCAGTATTTCAACACACAGGGTTCTGTTTTGGGACCTCTCTTATTCATTATCTATATTAATGATATTACTGAAAATTTGATCTCTTTATGTAGATTTTTGCAGATAACTCATCTCTCAGCCACTCTAGTCGTGACACGTCACAAATAAAATCAGTGATCCGTCACGATCTGAGTGAGCTGAGCGATTGGTCTACAAAATGGCGGATGTTCTTTAACCCAGAAAAAAAAACAGAAATTATGTTGTTTTCTTAACATTGAAACTCCGGAAATGGATTTCATATTCAATGATAAGAATATTCAAGTTACAAATTTTCATAAACATTTGGGTGTTACATTTAGTAGAGATGCTAAATGGAACACCCATGTGAAAAGTGTTATAACAAATGTATCGAACCATTTGAATGTACTTAGAAAATTAAAATACAGATTAATTAGAAATAATTTAGAAAAGCTGTACTTGACTTTTATAAGAAAGTTACTCGAAAACGCTTGTGAAGTTTGGGATAATATGGGTGTGGGTTATTGTAACAAATTAGAGCAGCTGCAGCTTAAGGCATAAAGAATTGTAACAGGTCTTTCTAGTTTTACTAGTAGCAGAATTATTTATGATGAGATTGGTTGGGGAACTCTAGCTGAACGAAGAGAGAGGAGGAAGTTACAGTTATTTTATAATATCCAACATAATAATGCACCAGCCTATCTTTGCAATTTAATTCCACCAACAATCCAAAGTACAGCTGTGTATCCCTTACGTAATGGGAATGATATAATATACCCTTTTTGTAGACTATCATTGACCCAAGAATCTTTCATACCTTCAACTATACGACTGTGGAATAACCATAATGTGGTTATACGCAACATTGACTCTTTAGACAAATTTAAAATCGAATTAAAAATATTAAACTGAATTCAAAAGCCTAAATACCTAAACATTATGAATTTGGAAATCGTAAACTCATCATCATTTTGACTGAAATTAGATGCTCAGCTTCTTTTTTTGAATTATGATCTTAACAGATTCAATATAATTTCAAATCCGTCTTTTCGCTGTGGTGCTAAGCGTGAAGATTCATATCACTTCTTCTTTGAATGTTCTAATTGTGCTAATATAAGAAATCAAACTTTCTAATAATCTGAACTGGTTACCAGAGAACTCTCCACTTAATTTGAACATCTTAACTCCGGTGATTCGTCATTAACTAATGATGAAATTGAAAGAATTTTAAAGAATGTATATGAATTTATAAAAGAGTCAAAGAGGGTTCTAATTGTGTAATATAGCACAATAAAGTGCATATATATATATGTAAATTGTGTACAACTATTCACATCATTACAGATCATTTGTTTTTTACATATTCAATATATATAATGTATTGTATTGTTTGCATGCATGCTTTGTAAATATTCTATTGTTATAAATTGTTCATGTGAGAAGACTTTATAAGTTTGATTAACTTGTGTCTCATCCCTTTTGCACATTTAAGCAAACAAAATATGTGTAAACTAAACCTTAATGTGGACCAACTTGAAGACAGGCCCCTAAAATTAAAAATCTAAATACACGTTTAGATTTGGCACATGAACATCAATAATTCGATTCTTGATGAAATCAATCAAAGTTTAATTTTGGACCATTAAGACCCTTAAATGGATCAATTCAAAAATAGGGGCCCAAAATCCAAATTCTAAATACACGGTTAGATTCAGCATATTAAAGAATCCCAAGAATTCAAGACTTTGAATTAAACCCTTTTGACATTGGTCAAGAAATAAGCAATTTATAAAAAGTATTAAAAATGTATTGTTTTTGACCCCTTTTCCTAAACGGTTAGGGTCATAACCATGAAAATCAATCCCAACCTTCCTTTTATGGTATGCAATCATAGCGAACCATAGACTTGTACTCAAGTTATTGTCAAGAAACCAGAAAATCATAGTTTTTTTGCCACTTTTCGGCCCCTAATTCCTAAACGGTTTGGGCCATGACCCCCCAAAAAATCAATCCCAACTTTCCTTGTAAGGTATAGACCCTTGTGGTAATAAGATATCCATACACTTATACAAAAGTTATTGTCCTGAAACAAGAATAATGCTTGTTTTTGGCCCCTTATTCCTAAACAGCTAGGATAATAACCCCCAAAATCAATCCAAACATTCCTTTTTGTGGTATAGAATCTTATGCCATAGTATCATAGAGATCCATACACTTATACTCAAGTTATTGTCTGGAAACCAAAATATCTTCGGACGACAAAGAAAAATGCTTGTTTTTTGGTCGCTTATTCCTATACAGCTCTGACAAAAACCCCAAAATCAATCCCAACCTTCCTATTGTGGTATGGAACCTTGTGCTACAATTTATAGAGATCCATAAACTTATGCTCAAGTTATTGTCTGGAAACCAAAATGTATTCGGACGACGATGCAGACATCGCCATAACATAATAACGCAAACAATTTTGCGGTCGTATACAAATTTCACACTCGGTCAAGAAAATTTACATGACCGATAGTTTACGAATTTGGTGATATCTTAGGGTTATATAAGAGTCGATTACCGATCCGCTATTGTGTGAGGTCTTATCACTTGATATAGCTTATCAACATGTTTTATTGAAGTAACACGAGAGGTGTCACATGTGAAGTAGGATCTGCTAGCCCTTCCGGAGCACCTGAGATCACCTGGGGTTTCTGATGCTCAGTCTTTAGTTTTCTCTGTTGTGTTTTGTATACTGTTGTTTGTCTTCTGATCGTTTTTCCTTTTTTTTTGCCATGACGTTGTCAATTTGTTTTCGGCTTACGAGTTTGAATGATACTGGTATCTTTCGCCTCTCTTTTACAGAAGAATGACGAAAGGCTTGCAAGACCAGTGCTTTAAACTCCTGATATATACATGATATACTGGTGTTTTATTTCCAGCAGTTCAGAATAACTGCATTTTAACTAACTCGATGAGCAAAAATTTAAATAAATATATACCACTAACAGAAGCAAAGAAATTATATGTTTATGTTTCATTCTAGGATAGACAATGCCATACTGCAGTGCACAAATATATAAATAAATAAAAAAACACAACATATTTTTTAGCTTTATTTAATATGACACATGTAAGCACAGCACTGATTTATCCGTCCACAAATTGAGGTAGTTTCAGAAAGATTTAAACAACATATACAAGATTCCTGATCTAAACTTAATATTAGAATATACACAAACAAGAGGTAGTAGATTAACTTTTCTGGCAGCAAATTAAAAACTAAAAAGAAAAAATCTTTCGAAAATATATTTGTTTGAAGGTAATATACGGTCACTTCCTTTTATGTTGAAATAATGCTACTTAAACCATAATGCATTTGTACACTCGTCACACAACATAAGCGTAATTTGTATATGTCCCTTTCTATTCTTACAGATTCTCTTGCCCTTTCAAATAAACCATTTTTCATATATCGCCTAAAACCTTACATGCAATGATGTTTTATATTATCATAATGCTAATAAAAGCTTTTTTTCAGTACAGGTATATTAAAACTAAACGATTGACTGAAATAGTTTGGCAAAATAAATAGAAGTACATATCTGAAAAAAAATACGGAGACTGGCCCATTTGTTTTATGGCCACATTATTATGGACCATTTAAAAATTATAATAAAACCTGAAATATATATATATATCTTTTTTAAATCATAACTGGGAGATAATTCATAACTCATTGCATTTCTTCTTTATATGAAAAAGTAACTTTGGCAAGAACATTAAGGTATTAGAACCTTAATTTAGCTTTTTTAATTTCCTTTAAGTTTGTTCCTGAATTTGTTGTATAATAATATACTTATTGGACAAAAGTGGACATCAAGAAATGTCTCGCCTGGCTACAACCGAATATTACATTAAAAGTTGTGTCACAAAAATCAAACTTACATGGTTACATTGCATTTTGACAACAGATAGTTGATTAAAGAAAACCACTGAACCAAGAAAATGAGATAAAAGCTTGTTTTTATTTAATTGGGATCTCGTTTTTATCTTATTGTGGTGTCATAAACAACATGTAGTTGTTCTTTTGCTTCTATTAACTTAAAAACTGACCTAATGATGAGAACTTTAGGTAAATAAATGAATCAGGAAAAATAAGGTAAAGGTATGGTATACCCTGCCATATAGTCATACTTTCTTGTAACACCACTGTTGCCTATATACCTTGATATCCAATAACTGATAGTATTGAGAAGCAACGAACCTTTCGATCAAATATAGCTGAACTGAATTCTTTCTTATGTACTATGTTACTTTCATAAACTTAATGAGAATAATTGACCCCTAAAAAATTAAAAACAATCTTATAGACCATAAGTGACCAAAACTTGTGCCATGAGCAACTGACCATGTCAGTCAGTCGGGCGTGCAAATCTCTTACAACAAATCAGTTTATCTTTTACTCTGCAAAGAACTACTCCAGATAGCCAACATTTAAATAACGAAGTCAATATCAAGTGTCCCTACAGAAACGCCAGACATTCGTTGGATCTTCTTTCTTTTGGAATATACAACTTTGTTCAACTGAATTAAGCCGTCGCCAACGCCAGATTAACATACCTGTGTCTTGCCTGCAGACTTAACTCGTAGTAAAAACAACAAACAACACATAATACGTTCAACAGTATGGAAAGAAGAAAATATCGGTTAAAAATTTAAATCCCGATACATTAAAATTAATATTATATTGTAATTTAACAAAAAAACTTCTGTTGTCATTCTTATATTTGATTTTTTTTTATTAGAAATAGCTTTCACTTCCCGTTTTTCTGAAAAGATGAACGTCATCTATTCTTTCAATTTGAACAAAAATAACTGAAAAGAGAAAAAACACAAGAAAACTCAGAAAATGAGGTTTTGAAACCCGGGTCCGCCATTCTCGGATGAAAAAGAGCAAAACCTCGGTAATCACATTTATCTGATATATACCATTAATATGATCAAAGTTTCAGTTAAACAAAAGCGAGAATATTAAGACATACAAGAAGACATATTATAATGTCAAGTCATTTTGCAATCATACTAAATATACAAAATCACCAAAATACCTCAACATACTCTCATTCTACAATGTACGAAACAAAAGAGGAAAATATTAATTATGAATTTTTACAAAAGATAAATAGAATTCATGTTAAAAAGATAAATTATATAAGATAATCAGCAACAGGCAGGTGATTGACAAGCTATACAAAAGTTATCGTTCAATATGTGAGTTGCTAGTATAAGCACGTTTTGTTTGTTTCTGTGTAGCATTAAGGAATAAGTTTAGTTTATCAAAGCCCAATATTTATAAATGTATATACGAGTCAATTTCATACCATTTTTACTATAGGTCTTTTTCACGATATTTGTATAAAAATAAATAATGTTTATGTATATATGGCAACGTCAGAACATATGGCACATGAAATTTCAATGACAAATATATATGCCTGAATAAAATAAAACATATTTACTTAAAACAAAAATATTCCAACTCATGATCAAACAAGATTCATTTATCAAACATTGAAAAATTTTAAATCAAGGAGATTTAAGGCCAAAAAACAGAGCCTTTTAAAATTAACATTTTTAAAAAAAGTAGCCAAATTGCCAGTTTGATTATTAAATCAAATTAAATATGTAACTAGCCAAAAACTTTTAATAACTTTGAAAAATTTTCTGTTCAAGGAATTTTGCCAAATTATTCAGTAGTAAACAAATACTTAATATTCACAAGTTTTTCCGTTTCATGAATGAAAACGATGATCACATTAAGACAATTTAGCACTAGTACAAAATATGTAAATAAAAACAAGATTAAAGTTCGTTTTTTTCCTTTAACAAAACTTTGACTCACAAAACACATACTCACATTAAATACATATACACTACATATGTAAAAATTCAAATAAATTACATACAATTTTAAGTGAGACATACAAGAATAAGGTAAACGACGAAGAATGCTATCAGAATGATCCTCTGAATTTCAGTTATGCAGACCATAATAGATTACAACCAGATATGCCAACATTTTATGTATGTCAAAAAATATACTAGTTCTTGATATAGAGTCCATAACTCATATGTTTTGTCTATAACTATGTGACAATTTCTCTTGATGCTTTTGTTCTTCGGTTGTTTTGTCTCATTGACGTATATCTCACATAACCTTTTATTCATACGCAAGACCAAAATCGATTTTTCTCAAGTTATCCCTTTTTTTAAATGTCTCCGTAGCAGAACTTTCCAGGTAACAATATTCAATACCTTTCAAGTTGAGCCCCTCAAAGCTCCCATATGAAATCCCATAACATACTATTGGCAGAAAAGTTCATTGAATTTTGTTATTTCAGGAATTACCCTTAGGTTATACATTTGTACTACTATTTGATGTTACAAATCTTCCGTGTTTAATTTGAAGGAAACTTTGTCTACAAACGATTTAAAGATGGGACGAATCGTATAGAATTTCTTGCCTATATCAATTTCTTTTGATCGTCTTTTATTTTATTCAATAACATCTTGCATGTCTCACCTACAGTTATGGCACAATTTTCACGTTTAGTATACATGCAAAAAAAAAGAAAATAATATGATAACCAAGAATTTTCTAATACCATTTAGCTTGAAAAATTATGAAAACTGCATTTTTATTTTTAGGCGGCTAAATTGTTGGGACATTTCAAAAGAAGGAATTAAAAACTGTGTTTTGTCTACTCCTCATATCGGGCCTAATTTAAATAGGCTTAAATATTAAAGTCTCTATCATTAAGTCGTAAAAGTCTCCAAGGATTCTAATGGTCACTAAATGGAACAATTAAATGACTTATTGTCTTCCCCTTTCAATTCGTCAACAAGGATAAGATGAACGCTTAAAATCTTGTTGCCACATTCCCAACTATCTTTTGCCGCTTATGATTAATCAAATGAACTTTGGTGTTTATTTTCTAACAACAACAAAGCCTTTAAGTTGCTTTTAAAAAAATAGGCTTAAAAGCAACCCACTTAAATATATTACAGATTTACTATTTACAAATCATGAAAATATTAAATGCCCAAATATAGAGGTTTTCTAACTGTTCAGGAGGAGGTATGAAAAAATCCTTTAAATGTTAGCTTAATCTTAAAAAAAAACCGAATGGAATGGTACAATCTGGTCTCTTGAGAAAAAACTGTCAGATGTGATGTCACTTTGATGTCATAAAGCCGTCAAAATTGATATATTTGCACCAAAATAGACATTTAACTCATTTTATTTGTGTTTTGCAAAATTAAATATGAGCAAAGGCCTTATCCCTTAAAAATTATTCTGACATTACCATTTCTATATCAGACATTTCTAACATACCATTATTACATAAGATTTTTCGTAGCCTAAGATTGATTAGACTATGACTTACAAATTATTCTGACATTGCCATTTCTATATAAGACATTTTGTAGCCAAAGATTGGTTAGGCTATGACTTATATCTAAATATTAATGACAATAATTTCAACAAGAGGCTTTTTAAGTAGTTTAGCATTAAATGCAACACGTTTGAATCCCTAAAGCGAATACGTAAGACCAAATTTAAGATATGAATATTGATATCTGACAGGCTCATGTCTTGTGAAGATCTGAAGGAATTTTAATTTGATAGATAGATAGATAACGCTTTTTTGATTTTCGAATTTAAGGGGCCTTTTCATACCTTTCTGTTATGGTGACATATTTGATAACACACTGAAAATAAATTATAGATATACTATTGTATACCCATAGACTAAAAATTCGTCCTTGCTTCGAGCGGAATCAAAAGCTGCGTGGAAAATTATTTTTGGCCCACCCCTTCCCAATTTAGTCAGGTCCTACGACACTACATATACAAGATATTTGTCTCTAAATTCCCATTAATTCCAGTGGTTCACAAAACCTTAAAGACTTGTTTTCATGTTACATTCAAATATAATCATTTGAATTGTAATAAACATATTTAATATTTCCCTGATTTCACCCGTCATAAAAAGAATAAATAATTTGTTTCATAAAAAAAAACAACATTACAGATAAAAAAAATTATATATATATACTCCGCCTCTCTATATATAACGTAAATATCAAACAGTGATAAATGAATATCTTCTTGAACTTCTACACCCGTAAAGTTAAAACCCGATCAACATCAGAACCAAGTCATTCTCCGAATATTGTATACAAAACGGAATAAAGAAACAATGAAGAAAAAATCTAATCTGAAGATAGAAATAAAATCCACAAGGTCTAAATATAGTATATGCTTATGTACACATGGATATAATTCAGTTAAATACGTTTATAGGGATGCACAAAATCGTCGAGATAAATGATACAAACAAGTTGCTTTGATACCTCGAAAAATATTATTCTACACAATGAATGTTGATATACCTGTAAACTCTCTGGTTACCGTTTTTCTTGGCGTTCAGCATTATTCTGTTCACGATTTCTTAAATTTCCTGTTGAGACTCGCTTTCGGGACTAGACTGACTGCTGTTATCATCCTTATGATCGGACCTAATGCCTCTCTTTTTCTCAACGAGATCTCGTAGCCGTTTCATTTCGCCCTGTAAAACATCAAGTTCTTCTCTAAGTTTCCCATTTTCATTTTCTAGATAACTGGACTTGACCTCACGCAGCTGGGTGAGCGTTTTTCTGTTTTCCCTGCATTTTCTTGCTGCTTCATTATTTCGTTTACGTCTTTCAACATACCTTGGATCAATTAAAGCTCTGGGATTACTGTTATTTCCACTCCCTGAAGAATTTGTATCGTTTCGTTCTTCTTCTTGAGATGGTCGTTTTAAAAGAGATAGAGGATTTGACTGCGCTAGCGCGATCTCGGAGAGCTGCGTTAGTCCGCTGAGATAGTAACTACTTCCGTAGTCTTTGAAAGGAGAAGGGTTTTTATTATCTGTAGGTTGCTTGTGTCGTAGTTTATGAGGTAATGCCATGGTTGGGGGACTGTTTGAAACTGGACTTCCTGGTGATGATATGGAATTTGAGCTATCATTTCCTGAGAAACTGTTAGTTCGACGTCTAACAGTGAGAGATAATGGTTGATCCTGAGAGTAGTCATCTGAAAGGTCTTCGTGTTGCAGCCCTGATGTGCGAGAAGTTAAACTATTTGATCTATCACGAGACTGACAGTGGGCTGCCATAGACATTTGTGATGAGGTAGGATTTGTTGAAAATGAATGAGATGGCTTTTCCTGAGGAGGCAGGCTGTTTCCTGAGTCATGATATCGGAGCATGGATTCATGTTTTTCAGCTGTGTTGCGAACATCCGATTCATATTCTGAATTTTTGTTTGCCATGATATGTTCATAATTCATTTTCATCTGCTTGCGCATGATTTCTTCATTAAGTTCCGAGTGATTGTACGCAGCTTGTTTGGGACTGTATTCAGAAACGTCTTTGTCAGATCTGGAATTAATTGATGAATTTGTAGATGCTATCGAATTGGTCACATACTGATCAGAGGTAGGAGCAAATAAATACGGTAATGTTTTTGGAGGATAACTATCTTGAACTGGAGGCAGTCTAACAGATAACTGAGATGATAAAGGCATTACTGGTGCACAGCGGGAGTTCGTTATTTGGGAATTCATATATCCTGGCATTTGTGGTGCCATAGGTGAATTTAAAGAATACAATCTAGCCTTCTCGGAATGACTATCCTTCTCATTTTCATCCAGTTGAAATGTTTCGTTTAGGGGTATTCCAAACTTTTTCTTGATGGCGTACAACTCGTTTCTTAACCCAAGGTTATCACGACTAAGCTCTATAATGCGATTTTCTAAGACAACATCTTGTATACGTCTTTTCTCTCGAGATCTTCTTGCTGCTTCATTGTTTTTGCGTCTTTTTTCCCAGTAACATTGATCCTTATTAGTTTCTGGAATAAATTCCCTCCGCTTTCTGCTAGGAATAAATCTTGCCTCATCTTCATCATCGCTCTTTCCGTTTGAGGTAGGAGTGACAATACACGTTGGTATGCCAATATTTGATGAATCGTTTGAACTTGGGTCATCATCGCGTCTCTTACGTTTCAGTGGACCCGTATCGGAATTATCTGACTCGATATCCATAGACTCTGCTGGATAAGATGGAGAACTGAAAAAAAGAAAGAATATAGTTAATGATTGATAGTAAGTGTTTTAAGCATCATCAGCATAAAGAGGCAACATCGAGAAGATGAATATTTAATGGAAGATATTAATGCCAAATTAAACTGGGATATGATGGGACACATAAGGGAAATAAATTATCAATGCCACAGGAATTATATGGAGAGTTGGATAGGGTTTCAAAATTAGTCATCAATATCGGCAGGCCCCCAATAAGTCTATACTTCTAATGAATTGTGTAGGACGCCGGGACGGGTTCTTTTCATGCCAGGGGATGGATACATCCAGTCGAGGTCTCTTGCTTAGGGTTTGGGTTATACCCCTTATTTGAAAAAAAACCTACTTCTACTTCTATTCCCGAGAGATTTAACAAAAGCAAAATGATCAATAACTAAAGAATGACAAAGCAAATCCGTTAGAAACTGGAAACTAGTACAAGGCCTAATGAAACGCTGGAGCTTCAGAAGTGTTTTCCACAAATAATCCGTCTGATCCTTTTAATGATACATCACCGATTCACTGTTTACAACATCAAGTATCTTCCTCTATACACGCTTAGACATGACCAATAACATATATCCAACTGAAGATGAGCTTTGAAATATTTTCGACGAAAAGATGTTGATGTGAGTGAGAAAGTGACGGAAAGCTGCCACTATTTTCTGTGTTAAACTGACCAAATTTACTAATCATGTTCAATTTCCATTTTAATTAGGGTAGGTAGGGTTATGCAACTGTGTAATCAAAGTAGGACAGTTCGCGCTTAATTTGCTATGTAAAATCTTGCCATAATTCAAACATAATAGGGTCTTCAGAAATACTGTGAAACTGTTTACTCGCGTAGTGGTATTAATCATATGTGGATTCTTAAATACTCTAAAGAACTTCTGGATAATTTTAAATCTTGGTCTTTTTCTGAAATTAGTTCTATCAAAACTTTTGATTTTTCAACCTTGTATACCACCATTCCCCATGTGAAATTGAAAACCGTCTAAAAGAAATAATCACAATGCTTTTCAACATCAAAATGGCATACGCTATAAATTTATTACTTTGGGATACCATAAGGCATATTTTGTTAATAGTGAACAAAAGGATAAAACATGCTACACAGAGGAACAAGTGATCAGTATGCTGGAGTTTCTTATTGACAACATATTTGTTGAATTTGGAGGTAGACTTTTTCAACAAATTGTCGGCATTCCTATGGGAACGAACTGTGCGCCTCTCCTTGCCGACCTCTGCTTATTTTCATATGAATCGGAGTTCCTTCAGACACTTGTCAAACACAAGAAGATCAAAGAAGCCAGGTTATTTAATTTCATTTTCAGATATTTATTGATGATGTTCTTTCCATTAACAATCCGAACTTTTCTGATTGGGTTCCATTAATATATCCACAAGATCTAGAAATTAAAGAAACAACAGACACGGCTTCCTCCGCCTCATTTTTAGACTTATACCTCGAATTTGACATACACAGTCATCTCAGTACCAGAATCTATGACAAACGAGACGATTTTAATTTTGAAGTTATCAATTACCCCACCTTAGTAGCAATATACCAACTTCACCTGCATATGGGATATACATTTCCCAACTTATTCGGTATTCAAGAGCTTGCAGCTCCTACTCAGACTTTGTAAAACGTCACCAGTGTCTGAGCAGAAAGTTGATGAACCAGGGGTATGTCAAAGAAAGTCTCGTCCTTTTTCTAAAAAAAGTTCATCGGAAGGTACCAAGGCCTTGTTGATAAATATTCCGTATCAACTTCACAAATAATACACGATGGTCTTGAAGTATAGATTCTGCGTACTGACGTTGTTTATCATCTTAATAACGTGTTATAGTATTCTTTTATTTGTCTTTATTAATATTACTTTTACTGTCAAGTCTGTTTTTTTAGTTATCCATTTGACGTGACTCTGTACTTATGTATCCCGTCGTACTTTGAAAGACAAAATTATTTTATTTATTAATATTACTTTTACTGTCAAGTCTGTTTTTTGAGTTATCCATTTGACGTGACTCTGTACTTATGTATCCCGTCATACTTTGAAAGACAAAATTATTTTATTTATTAATATTACTTTTACTGTCAAGTCTGTTTTTTGAGTTATCCATTTGACGTGACTCTGTACTTATGTATCCCGTCATACTTTGAACGACATAATTATTTTATTTATTAATATTACTTTTACTGTTAAGTCTTTTTTTTTTGTGATATCCATTTGACGTGACTCTATACTTATTTATCCCGTCATACTTTGAACGACAAAATTATTTTGTCTACCTGTGCGAATTTCAAACGCGCGATTTTACGCCAGTACTTAAAACCTTCCATCCTTAATGGGTAGAGTTTACATAGATAAATAAAATCGTATAATAAAAAAGCAAAATGAGGATGTTAAATTTGATATATGCCTTTTTGAGCTTCTTTCGTTACATTTGTTTGTTTTTATAGTGATTAAGATGATAACACAATGTTGACTGCTGTACCCCTATTTTTGACATTTTTACCTATTGTATCTGTTTGTTTTGTTCACGCATCGTCGTCAATATAATGGAATTTGATGCGACTGTCATACAAGTGAGAGGTTTAGCTAGCTATAAAACCAGGTTCAATCCACCATTTTCTACATAAGAAAATGCCTGTACCAAGTCAGGAATATGACAGTTGTTATCCATTCGTTTGATGTGTTTGAGCTTTTGATTTTGCCATTTGATTAGGGATTTTCCTTTTTGAATTTTCCTCGGAATTCAGTATTTTTGTGATTTTCCTTTTAAAAATGCATATTTTCAATTTAATTTATACAATTTCGAGTCCGATAATGACCCCTGTTTGTAATTGTTATGCTAATATATATATATAATTTCGTAACTTGTTTTCGTGTAGTACAATGACTTTTTTACAACTAAAAATGCATCAATTCAAGATCATTTACTGTTTTTATTTGCATACAATTATAGATAGAGAATAATATTTTTTTCTAAATTAAGGCTACAATTAGCATACCTTTATAATCTCATTTATTAAACAAACGTGTTATGAATAGTTAAAAAGCGATTGGCTCATTAATCTAGGCAACTTTTTTTCGCAATGTATTTATCTTAAAATCACTTAAAATTCAGGACAAGAAAAGAAAAAAAAATCAATCTTCTAAAACAATTCTGACATTAACCTTAAATCTGATTAAAATTCAGATCTATCTTAACACGCGTGCTCGTATATATAAACTCATATGAGGATAACAAATCAGAGCTCTGCTCTATATTTTAATTAGATGTATTAACCTTGGAGTTTTTTGTCCATACTTTTTCCCTCCATTTCTCCCTATTTACAAAAAGAAAGAAGATAATCCAGTACTTTGGTAATGACACGATGATACATTTTGTCTCTAAATTTCATCATTTATGTTTTTATAATAAAACTAAGGTTGCGGCTTACACCTTAGACCATGTTGCTTTTTAGGGTAGTATGGGTGTCTTCCGCCATCCTGGATTGTAAAATAGCAAAACACAATAGGTCTTGATTTTCAATCAAGTCAGCAAAATTTGATGCAGGAATGCAATAAACTAATGTGAATTTTCATTTAAACGAACACACTTATAAGATTTTAACTTATAATAATTTATATTTTTACAAACGAAGATTATTTTGCTTGATTATCCTTTTTATAAATTAGCGTATTAAGGGTAGGTAACTTTGAAATAGTAGAATTTCTTAAGGAATCTACCTGATTTTTTTTTCTATTTTATGTTATAGCAGGAAAAACAGTATGGGGACCCTATCTTTTCTTTTCCTGTTCTGTAATCATTTTCTTAGAGCTATCTTCTCGTATTTTTATTTCACAATTCTATCATTTAGTTTACTTTCTATTTACATAATGATGTTTTTCCTGTATAATCCATACCAAATGTGTCTTTTTTTCGCAACCTGTAGCTTAAAAAAGCTCGGTGACCTACCATTTTTATTATATTTTTTTGACATATAACAATTTATACTAAACTGTGGCAAAGTATGAACAAATTCTATCATTTTTCGTTTTTTTTCCAATACCACGTTAAGCTGTCAAACTTTTTTATATTTATGGTTATCCTAACTTTTAGTCTCGAATATCCTGATGACAAAATAAGAGTCGTGCGCACGGAAAACAGTTTCATGTTTTTTTCTTCAAGGTAACTAAGTGTAAAAGTCGTGTGTGTATTAAGGGGATATTGATCTGTTAACAGATAACTCTACCAATAAAGGGAAGGACAAAGTTTTTGTTTTTGCTGTCAAAATGGTAGTGTTGTACAAATCTATTATAAAATCATTTTCTACCATTAAGAGGTGAACCCCGTGATTCCGATCCCCGGATCCGGCCATTCTTTTGAGTGAACTATATATTTTAATATACCTTCAATTTTGTTGCAGAACGGTTGTCGGTATGCGTACATTTTACAAGAGTAATCCTAATGTCAACATGCATTTACATTTGTACCGCAAAAGGTAAATAGAGGTTACTTAATCAAGTTCATGAAACCAACATGTGACCACAAGGAAAGAAAGTAGAAAACATGATTTGCTTATCTTCCAGTGGCAAATATTTTTCAAGTGTGTTCATGACAAAATTTTTTTTTTTTTAAATTGAGGTAAGCTATAAAAAAGTGGTTTACCGGAACGAAGAGCAGGCATTTTCGACAGCCATTGGAAAAAAGTGGTATGTCAAATATGCCGTATGGTAGAAGTCCATGAATATTTCTCTACTCCTGGCAATTCACCCTTGGGTGTATGAAAACAAAAATGTAATGTTCAATAAATATTGTTTTAATGTCAACGGCAACATGCAAGGTTATGCGACTATCGAGATCGCGTGCTAAATTTGAAATTATAACCTCTTTCTGAAAGCGAACCTTTTTTTTTTACAATAGTTAAGAAGGAATTGCTTTAAAGGGATCGGTACTTTTGATCAGAAGTCTTAAGAAAAGTGTTAAATTTAGATATTTATGTATTATTTTGGATTTGGTTTTAACGTTTGGACAGCTGTCATATTTGACATCGTTTAAAACGTAAAACATGACTAAAGATGGTCTCATTCTTCTGATCTTATAGTACTTGAACAACCCACATGCATATTAATTCCACAAGCATGTAGGACCAGCAATCATTTAAATTAATGAGCGTTCAAAAATGAAATTAGTTACGGTTTAACTATTATTTAAAGAATGAGATATGCAGATTTATTTATGCAGGACGTCAAGGTTCATTCCAGGCTAGCATTCATTGTGCCTGATCGGGTTCATTTGATGTCGAGGATGTCAAGACCAGGACATGACCTTTATTGTCCATAGCTAAACAAAAACGCAGAACAAAAAATATTTTTTTCTGTCTGCTGTATTTTAATAATGATGATAAAAATCGATATAAACAGATAAAGAAGACCTTAACTTAACAATTTCACACCTGCTTAAGGAATTATAATTATCAAAGGGGTTGACCGGATTAACAAGGAACACTTTTTCAATTTACCAAGTGAATGTTTCAGTCATTCACAAGAAGATTAATATTTATTCATCATACACAAATATTTGCTACTGTTACTTATTTTCAACTTATACCAAAAAATGAAATACAGCTTTAAAAAAAATTGGCAGCCAATTGTATTTAATTAACATCATGTTCTCAATTAGCTTTACTTTTTCTAAATCTGAAAGCGCAAGTAAAGCTAAACCATTTTAGAATTATTCCACGTACCGAATAACAATGCATGCACCCTTTTCAACCATACTTAATATAGTTGATGGCATGTTACTGATGAAGAATAAGATGAAGAATAAATAGCGTTTACATTTACGTCGTACATGTAACAAGTATACACACTTTGTGTAAGCATATCCCACAAGCTGTCGGTCAAATAAGAAGTCATTCTGTTAAGCGTTTTAAGAGAAAATTTCAGGAAAATATGTGTTTGACGAACGGACAAACAGATGGACAAGGTGATTGCAATATAGTTTCACTACTAGAGTGTAAACGTAAAACGATACAAGATGCTGATTATCCACAATGGTTTAAGCAAGCACCAAACTGTTGAAAACAAATGTTAAATTCTGGGTGTTGATCCCTTTCGTCACTTCATAACTTGGAATCAGAAGGAGATATAAAATTTCTGAAGCCAGGGTCGAATCTTACTGTCCTCAGCTTTAAGCTTTAAAATTGTGAAAATGTCACTTAAACAACTTTAAAATCCCTTTTAGAAATCTAAGAGCGAAATCATATGTAAATTTTTTATTTAAATCAGTAAATTTCACATGGAATCTGACTAACGTTATCAATCTTGACGAATGATATATTTGAAAAATTTAGGTCATGGCCCGTTGCTTAGAAATGGTCAGACTCAAATGTATTGACCTAAAAATTATAACAAATTTCAAGCAAAATCAAAATCGATCAACACTTAACTCTCCGTCAAAATAAACAAAACACCACCATTTTGGACCCTGTGTCTGATTGACTGAAGGACGCATAACGTCCAGCGACAAATATTTACAACATAATGAGGACGAACTGTCCTAAATAATCGTGATGTGTTTTGTGAGGATGTAGCGAATATTGATGTCTTTTTTACTGTTATTAATGTAACGACCTTTGAGCATGACATAACCAAGGTGATGTAAGACAAGCATTATCAAAATCAACAAAATCAATCCCAAATATGCCAGATATTAATCAATATGTTTGATCCATATCATTTCCATTACCAGAAATACTCTTTTACTATACGCTGATTTCTCACGTCATTTAAACGTTTTATGGGCTAACTGGATCCCTGCATCTTTGAACTGATAAAGTAATTGTGACTGTTTGACATTTTTCAAACACCCTTCTTTATTCTTATGTACATAATCCAACCCTGCCTAAAGAAATATATTAATCTTATCATTTAAAAACAGCTATCCAAGCCTCGAGATCCAAGCAGTCATAAGGAATTTACCCCCATTAGAATATCCATCCCTTAGCTCAACGTACTGACGTAGAATTTATGGACAACAAACGCACAAATGACGTCAAATAACGTCACCTAAAACCAAACGCTTTGACGGAAAGATAACGATTGGAATCATACAACAATATACGGCTGCAGTTCTCACCTTTATACAATCAGTGAAAATAACAAGTACATAAAACAACGATCCTGTTTCATGCCTTAAAAAGATATTTATTGACTGAAGCAAGCTGTTACGTGTACAAGAGTTCAATAAACGAATAAAAACTAATGCTGTTCAAATGAGCTTATATCGAAAACAATCACTGTTCAGAATTAATATAAAGGAAATTCAATTTCATTTAGGGTTTTTTTTTTTCGTTTGTAGTACGAGAATTTCAACAACTAATTCGCGTTTTGGTCTTAGTTTAAATAACCAAATTACTGTAATATAATAAGTTGTAACATGTTCGTACGCGTGCACTGATTGTCACAACTACTTGGTTTTAATGAATGAAAATCGATCATAGAGAAATTCATATCGAGATCGAGGCTTGGAATATATATTTTATTAATGACGACCGCCTTTGTTCTCAAATACTTGAAAATACGTAACTTACACATATAACATGTAAAAGGAAATATTTCACAATCTCTTTCAAAAAAATGACGCTCTCGAGATATGGCATTGTTCAGGAAACAAACAACATAAAGGTTAAAAAGTAGTTTTGCGCACATCGCGATTATTGAATATAAAAAAATGCTTGTAAAATATATATACAATAATATGATGTTTAAATAAACTTATAAATATGTGAATAGAATTCCTGTACAAAGGTATGTGATACATAACATGCTAATGATTTTTTTCTTTTGCTCATTTGGCCAAAAGTACCAGGTAATGTCAGTACTAGGCGTCCGTCGTCATTCGTCCAACGTATTTTTCTAACAAAATTTAAAAAACACATCCGAATAAAAAAAATGGACATCTAAGCGTAGTCAAAATCATTAAAAGAAATGACGGTTCAAAACTATATATGACGATGCTGTCAACCAAAGAGCCTAACTAATATGCGTTACCATAATATAGAGCATAAAAAGGAGTGGTGCAAACATATTAGTTTTTGTTGCCTATTAGAAAGAATGATGTCGGATGGCTTCTTCCTGAACCATATAACTGTTTACTATAAATATACATACATTATTTTCTTAAATGGATAGGACTGTAAACTTAATTTCCAAATGAAATATTTTAAAGCTTTACTTGTATTATACGTCTAAGGATAAATTATATGAACTTATAAACTTAGGTTTCACTATGGTATCCATTCAAGTTGGAGAAATGATGACTCCAAAGCAAAAATATATACAACTGTCAAACAAAATAGACAATACCATGACTATAAGAAAATGTCGGTGCATGTGATTCTCTAACGGTAATGCATGACCGAATTAAAAGTTTGAAATAGAAAGAAACTTTTCTGGACAAAGGATATCGAGGAGAGTAAAATAACACAAATTCGACAAAGGAAATTAAAGCGAAAGCACGTGTTGGTGTTCAGGGAAGAAATGCAATGATTTACATTTTGTAATGCAATCGATCGATTCAAGGTCAAAGTACGTAGGTTACAAATAGCCAAGTGTTGAATAAAAGAAAATATGTCTTTTTCATTTGTTTTGCTGTTGGTTTGTTGTTTCGTTGCATATATACAAAGCAGGAGATCTGGTATTATTGTTAATGATACAACTAGTTACTAAAGATCAAATGACGAGGATGTAAACAACTACCATGATTTGTACACGTTACTGTACAGCCGTCAACAATCTTAAAGTAAGCTTTAAAGTGCCTTCTCCGTTGATAAATTTGGAAACTATTTAAAATAAAATGCTCCGCAGGGCGCAGCTTGATACGACCGCAGAGGTCGAACCCTGAACAGTATAACATTAAAAATTTTAAATTGGACATTCAATACAAAACAATTCATATGAACCCTAAGAATTCAATTTTGAACCTTAATGTAGACCAATTTGAAAACAGGACCAAAAATTAAGAATCTAAATACACTGTTAGATTCGGCATATCAAAGAACCCCAATATTTTAATTTTGATGAAATCATTTTGGACGATTTAAGCTAAACAAAATTTTCTAGCACTGGGTTGGTATCGAAGAACCCCATATCTTTTGTTGAAATCAAACAAAGGGACCCCGATAGACTGTTAAGTCTCATGTTAGTTAAAATCAAACTAAGTTTATAATATCATTACCTCTGTAGTGAGTGCTTATTTATAACTTCTCCGTTGATAAATTTGGAAACTATTAAAAAATACACTAAGGTTTTAACACAAGTAATTGTCTGAAACTAGAAAATGCTTATTTTTGCCCTTTTGGCCCCTTATTCCTCAACGTTTTAGGCATCAAAGTTGACCTTGGTCATATAGCTCCTACAATATCTATATACTTCGACATCTTTGGCTGTCACATTGTTGGGTTTGAGTGTTCCTGCAGGAGGTGAACACAGAAAATTCCTTCTGACACACCAAATTAATAAAGTGTTCCTGCAGGAGGTGAACACAGAAAATTCCTTCTGACACACCAAATTAATAAAGTGTTCCTGCAGGAGGTGAACACAGAAAATTCCTTTCTGACACACCAAATTAATAAAGTGTTATGTTCATTTATTTGCCGACAGCAACCAATGATTATATATAGATATATATATATTAGTATATAGTTCTTTTCAGTCATAAATATTTTCACCATCAACATTCCCCCGACCTCCATCCCGGACTGCCTTTATTACAGGACCTGATAAAATGGTCGTGCCGGCTCTTCTGTACGGTTGCGAAATATGGGGAACAGGTAACAACGATATCATTGAAAGGGTTCACTTAAAGTTTTGTAAGATGCTTTTACAACTTAAATCGTCAACACCATCTTTTATGGTATATGGCGAACTTGGAAAGTTTCCTCTCGAAATACATATAAAAACAAGAATTGTGTCATTTTGGACAAAATTAATTGAGGGTAAAAGTTCGAAACTGTCCTCTATAACATACAAACTGATTTATCAATTGAATATTGTAAATAATGTAGGGTCTCCATGGTTATCGAGTATAATGAGTATACTCAATGATTGTGGATTGGCATATGTATGGAATACACAAATTTTTATTAACAAGGAACGGTTGGTAAACACAGTTGTTCAAAGTATGAAAGATCAATATGAACAAAAACTCGAATTCGAAAGTTATTTTGATATTTTAGAAACCAACGAAATAGTAGAACTCTGCAAGTTTAGGACAACAAATCATAAGCTACCTATTGAACAAGGAAGATGGCAAAATATCCAACGTGAAAAACGAATCTGCACATTATGCGACTTGAATGAAATTGGTGACGAATTTCATCACATTATGTCATGCAGGAAATTTGCCAACATCCGAAATTTATTTATTCAAGAAAAATTTTCAAAACGTCCAAATACACTTAAATTTAGTAATCTTAAGACCTGCAAAAGAAAATCGATACTTTCGAAACTCTGCAAATTTATTAAAATTGTTAATAAAGGGTTGTGTGATCCGGGCTGACATCTCTCTCATATATGTTGATTTGTTGATTTGTTATTAATATTATGTGTTCTCTGTACCATTCCAATGTAAATGGTTTATTGAGAAATAAAGATATTGACCTAGCTATTGTATGTATTGTTTATTTGTTCTCGTCCTGAACATGCATGAAATATTTGCCACTGGACGTTAAGAAACAAAATAATCAATCAATCACCACCAACAACCATAAAAAAATGTAAAAAATGAAAAGTAAAATATTATTTTTACATATAAATATAATAATGAACATATAAGAAATTATTATAGTTCGATTTAAATTAGAACTTCGTTAAATTAAGTTATTGAAATGACTTTACATCACCGAATATACTTCAATGAGTGATGTACGATACTTAACAAAAAATATATCAGATAAAGTCCGTTATATTAAAGTAGTTGTATCATACCTTCCAAATTCATGAGGTAACATTGAATAAAATTCCTGAAGTCCTTTTTGATACATTAAAACCGGCATCTTGGTCGATTTGTATCACAAAAATAAGTTACGCAAGACGTAAAACATTCAGTCATTATGCATTGCAATGTTGTAAACATTATTACGTATTGCACACGTGATTCATTTGTACGCATGACCTTGTGCATATTGTGTAATAAAAACTCCCTTGCTGTGAATAATTCAAACGAATAATCATTCTCGCTAGGGTTCATTTGAGGCCAACCTTATTAACATTACATGACCTACAACACACTCATAGATTACGTTGTGTATTGACTAAAATAGTACGTGTTGTGTAATATACTACTTTACCTGTAATTTCAAAATTCGTATTCCTAAATGTCGGTCAAAGGTCTATATCAAATTGTGTGAGAATTTTGTTGACAAAGAAAATATAGAAAAATACATATCAAATGAAAACTTACCCCGTATTTTCAAATCAATTGTTTTGTCCAATACATTGAAAAAACAAACTAATCCCTGAGTTTGAAATATAGCACTTGAAATGTTGCTTTTCACATTTGAGGTAGGAACTGCAAAATAAAATTATGTAATAAACAAAACATAGAGAAAGATTAGTTTATCACGTGGAGGCTTGAACTGATATGACCTGGCGATTTCGAAGTTAACAACAAAGCGGAACCGAAGTAAATTTACTGCAGACGAAAACGAACGGTCATCGGTGATTTACCGGTCAGTATGTTAATATACCTTGTACTGGTTTAGGCAGACCAACTCTGCCATTTATCAAATCACTTGTCACATACCATGCAGCATGTTCATCGGCAAACTGAAGCCATGACTTCAGTGTAATACTTGACCTTAAAAAGCATATGCGTGCGCACAATTATTATATAATGGGCGCGTTGAAAAAAAAATAAGTGCATGCATGATATTTGTTTTGTAATGACATGGTAAAACCTATTATATAACATTTATTTTGGGCCAATTTCGTTGAAACGAAATTGTTGGTCGAGAGGATTGATCGATTTGCAATAAAACATACTTGTATTGATTGTATTATCATTTTTCTGTGTCATACCACACTATAAATTGTCAAGGCTATTGGATACGTCATATTTGTTATTCATTTGGAAGTATGTATTATTAGCAGGTTCATTCATGTTGAAACGTTTACAGGATTGTTTAAAAAATCAAATGAAAAAGAAGATAACCTTTTACAGTTTATATTTAGGTTTTGCTTTAATTTTTTTTGTACACAATTAATGGTACACATATTACTCCAGATAGATACAAAGGAAATGACACCAAGATATGTTGACTTAGGTCATTTATTATTTCCTTTTTAAACAACAATACAAATTAAAAATTGTGTGTACTGTGCTAGTAATTTAAATAAATCGTCGAGTCATACACAAAACTGTGTGAAAAGAGGAAAAAAAAAGAAGATACCAATGGGATAATTAAACTGTAAATATTTTAAAAGGCAATTCAATTCCACGAAAAGAGCCCGAGATTTCAAAATAAACATTTCACTCGATGCAAAATATATTTCATGCATTATAAATATACCTTTAGATGTTAGTTTTTTTTAGAGAAATGATCATGACTTTGCACGAGCAGAAGCCATCCTCGTATTGGACTAATGATATCTAACATTAACTCATTAGGCAGCAACCATTTGATTTTCGGGGCTATGGATTTTTGGAAAAAAGTTTGTTTCAGTTTTGGAGGAAAAATAATTTGTTTTTGACCCTGAGAAAAAAAAATTGTTTGTTTCACCCTCAGCTGCCACTATATGTAGTGCTAAAATTGAAAGAAAAAAATTGTTTTCGACTTGTTGCCAAAAAAAAAGTTTGTCCGGAAAAAAACATAGCCCCCCCAGAAAATCAAATGGTTGCTGCCTTAATATCGGTTATCACCTGACCTTCAATTAGAAGAACAAACATTGCGCGAAAGTGTGAATGCACATGTGTTACGCTTCATATTATTATGCAACATTACACACATTGTAACTAAAAATATACATGGCCTTGGATAATTGACCGTATTTTATACATCAAAACAACATATAAATCCTCGAGTATAAATCGATAAATGACAACGTACAGTCTTGATCAAGAAAGTAAATAGATTCGCGAATTAATAGTCGTTTGAAATGTCTTCAAAAACATAAAATATAAATTCTTCACAGAAATATCAAAGCGAAATTGATATAATAATCTATAAAGATAAAAGGAACATGCATGGCTACACAGTACTTTAATGCAATTATTATGATCGTGTAGCCATAGAAACTTGCGTATCGATTTCGATTTGAAATGGATGGATGACACGAAGGTCAATTCCGGCCACTGGTGATAACTGTTGTCTGTATGCATGGACCGTCGATTTATCCTCTGTTTGACCCCAGTGTAAAAAAATATCAGTACAGCTGTATGTCCATTATATTTGTTATTACACTTTAAGGCTCGTTTGGGATAAAGGAATTATATTTTCAGTACACATTCGCTTGTTTGAAACATAAACATAAATTTATGTTGCTCAGTTAAACAAGAAAATCTTAGAGTTACATAAATATGTATATCATTTACCTCGTAATTTCCGCATGTAGAAATAATAATTTCCCATTTCACAGACACTTGTTTGAGTGCAATATTGAATATGCGACTAATAATACATTACCTTTCAAGTTCACTAAATGACATCTTATTTTGCTCTGTTTGTAATGGGGGAAACAATGTACAATTTTAATATTGAACGTTTTATTTAAAATATGGAACTCTAACATTTTTTTTAGTTGAAGGAACTAAGGAAGCATCGTATATTGTACAAAAAAGGCACAGTGGCAACATAATATTAGTAGAAATTGGGCAGAAAACGTTAAAAAAAGAAAACATAGGAAAAGGGAAGTTCACAAAACTTACAACATAAAACTATAAAGATTAATCTACACGAAACCATGCAAACACGGGGGTTTCCAGGTCTCAGAAAGACTCAGTAGTTTCTGTACCTCTATTGGTGCTCATGAGAGTTAAGAACCCGGAGATCAGCCATGAACGTGTACTTTATGTGACACAAGTATTTTATAATGGTCTACCAAGTCGTGATGGCAGCCACAAAACTTTTGGAGACATTAATTTAAATTTTCATTAAATAATCCTTCATTAAGTTCTTGGTAATATCTAGTAATTAATTCGGTACATTATAGAGGGGGGGCAAGGGGTTTAACTGTTATGCTGTTTTGGGGCAATTTAATTCTTTGTTATCTGTTATTCTGAAAATATATTTGCTGTTAGCTGTTATTGTCTTATTCCTTGTTAGCTGTTATTGGACTATTAGTTTTTTTGTTATCTGTTATTGTGAGAATGTATTTGCTGTTAACTGTTATTGAAAATTGGAATGTTAGCATTTTGACAGCCAATCTTCAGTAGAAATTGAATTGGGATTTTTCCACTAGTAACATGGGGGTCCCGTATTCGGAGAAGGATTCAATTAACATATAGACATATGAATGGGTTGACAGTACACTAGTCATTTTTGGGGCCCTTTATGGCTTGCTGTTCGGTGTGGGCCAAGGCTCCGTGTTGAAGACCGTACTTTGACCTATATTAATGGTTTACTTTAACAAATTGTGACTTGGATGGAGAGTTGTCTCATTGGCACTCATACCACATCTTCTTATATTTAATCACAGATCATCACATAAACATTTTAATATTAGGTGGGTCCAGGACCATTACAGTATATATTATTATTATCCTTTGTAATAAATTACTTTTTCTATGAACATGTATTTAGAATTATCTTGATTTTAACGTATAGGGATAACGATCCTTGTTTCCCTGTATGTGCATATTAAATTCGAACAATTCTTTTAAAATATTACAAAAATTTGTAAGGGTTCCGCGGAACCCAGTACTAGTGTCTCGCCTACTTTTGAAGTTAGTTGCAGGCTCAACAAAATGGGTAAAAAGTTATTAAATAAATGGGGAATGTGTCCATGGGACACAGATGATGCCCCCACTTGCATATCATATACAGTTATAAAGGGACATAACTGAAGAACAGTAAAAGTGACCCTACCCAAATTTGTACTTGATCTGCGTTTTGTGGTAATACGTATTGTGTATAAGTTTCATAATATTTGGTTGATGCAAACTTAATTTACTCGGAGAACGGAAATGAAAAATTCAGCAATTTTTTCCATTTGTAAAGGGGCATAACTCTAGAAAATTTAGTGACAACCCTAAAATTCAAACTTGATCTGTATTTTGTGGTAATAAGCATTGTGTATAAGTTTCATTGCATTTGGTTGAGGCAAACTAAAGTTAGAGAACGGAAACTAAAAAAATCAGCATTTTTTTCATTTGTAAAGGGGCATAACTCTAGAACGGTTAAAGTGACGCCCCCAAAATTCAAACTTGATCTGTATTTTGTGGTAATAAGCATTGTGTATAAGTTTCATAACATTTGGTTGAGGCAAACTGAAGTTAGAGAACGGAAACCAACTTTGGGACGTACGGACGGACGTATGTACAGACGGACAAGGGTAAAACTTAATGCTACGGCGGGGGCATACAAATTTCCTCTAGATACTATCTTTTGATTGTAAGAAGCTTCTGTCCAAGTTTGGTAAAATCCAGGATGGTTTATGAATCTAATAAATGTTTTAAAACTTTAACTGCAGACTGTATGCAATGTTAACAGAAAGAAAAACTTATTAAAGTCCATTTATACAATCATGTTATAAGTAAAATATGGAAATACAAGAAATAAATTTTTACAAAATTTCCTTCTAGATACAAGCTTTTGATCATAAACAAGCTTTGGTCCAAGTTTGGTAAAAATCTAGGATAGTTTAAGAAAGTTATTAAAAATTTTAAAACTTTAACCACAGAGTGAATGTAATGTAAACTGGCAGAAAAACTAAGTCCATTTATAAGTAAAATACGGATAAATAGGATTATTTTTTTTACAAAATTTACTTCTGGATACTATTTTATGATCATAAACAAGCATCTGTCCAAGATTGGTAGAAATCCAGGATATTTTAAGAAAGTTATTCAAATTTTAAACAAATTGAATATTTGTGGATGCCCCTGACGACGACGCCGCCGACGGAATGTGTGATCACGATGTCTCGCTTTTGCGACAAAAGTCGCAGACTCGACAAAAAGGAAAACATATGGCCAGGAATACCTGATGAGGATGGCATTTAAGTCCTAGTTCCATACGACCAGTTAACCTAAACACCTTTTATATAACAAGGAACACAGACTCAGCTCTGTGATTCTTTTCTAAGAATACACTCACTTAAGCTACCTATTGAACAAGGAAGATGGCAAAATATCCAACGTGAAAAAGAATCTGCACATTATGCGACTTGAATGAAATTGGTGACGAATTTCATCACATTATGTCATGCAGAAAATTTGCCAACATTCGAAATTTATTAATTCAAGAATTTTTTTCAAAACGTCCAAATACACTTAAATTTAGGAATCTTATGACCTGCAAAAGAAAATCGATACTTTCGAAACTCTGCAAATTTATTAAAATTGTTAATAAAGGATTGTGTGATCCGGGCTGACATCTCTCTCATATATGTTGATCTGTTGATTTGTTACTAATATTATGTGTTCTCTGTACCATTCCACTGTAAATGGTTTATTGAGAAATAAAGATATTGACCTAGCTATTGTATGTATTGTTTATTTGTTCTCGTCCTGAACATGCATGAAATATTTGCCACTGGACGTTAAGAAACAAAATAATCAATCAATCACCACCAACAACCATAAAAAAATGTAAAAATATTTAAATTACAAGCATGTGTGAGCTTCTTTAAAAGTACAAAATAAATGCTGAAAAAGTATTCCATAACAAAAATATTACCATACATTGAGTAAACCAATTCTAGATATATAACTCTAAAAACGTGTTCATAGAAAATGGAATTCATTACAAAGGATTATAATAAGATATATACTGGATTTGTCCTGGACCCGACTGATTTTAATTTTTCAATTACTGTTATCTGTTTTTATCCCTTTTCAATTCCTTGTTATCAGTTATAAGCCAAATCAATTTGCTGTTTTGCTGTTATTGGAACCCCCCTTGCCCACCCTCATTATATGTATGAACTATACTATTTATGTTCTTATGTGGGTCACACATGTTGACTACTATCACACGAAATACTAGAGACCACAAAATAGAAATCTAAATATTGAAATAAGGAGATGTGGTATATATGACAACTATTCACAAAAGTTCAAATGAAATGGATTTAAGCAATTATAGGCAACGGTACGGCCTTCAACAATGAGAAAAACCCATACCGTATAGTCTGCTTTAAAATAATCTGTTTACCAGCTGGATCCACTGTCAGAAAAACGTGAAAATAATCAACTTACGTGTATGAAGCTATAGTTCATACAATATTCTCATGTTGTCACATGGTATCGAAATGCAAACAATAAATCAAACGCTCTCAAGTGATTAAAATTTCATATTAACATTCTTTAGTATATTCTCCAATAGAAGGTCAAGACTAAATTGTCTGTGTATGGGATATCTACAATTTATGTATAAAATGCAAGTTATCTCTGCATTTACTTTTATGTGTCTGCTTGTATTTTTTTGTTTGCAGTAATTTTTTTTCAGGAAGAAGTATGATTATAAATTCTAGCTTTTACCTTACCACTGAAACAAAAATATTAAAATTATTCCATCCTTTCAAAATTATAGAAATGAAAGGGGTGGTATACCGGACACTAGTAAATAATGGTCAGTTTTGATATCAGTATAGTCATATTCAACATGTCGAAATTGACATTTATGACGCAACGTAAACATAGCCATTTTACATTTCTGGATACATTAACACAGTTAAAATCATATTCACGGTAGTCATTTCTCTTTTGTTCAAACTAATTCTGTAGTTACATAATGAACGACCCCGTTTCGGTTTGTTTATTTGTTTGTCGATTATGCATTAATCTCAGTCTTTAAAGGGAGCCACATTCACATTAAATTTAAAAAGTGAGACTAGGGATCCAACAGGTGGACTAATACTAATAACTGATTCGTTTTTCTTGTACCTAAATAAAAAAAAAAGTTTGGAGGTCGAATAAGTGAACGTATTGGTCTTCCTGATAAATCTTTAGCATTCTTTCAATAACTGAACTTGCTGAGCAAATGCGCAATCATCTCTAACTTAAGTCACATCGTAGATCGAAAGCATATGGATCTAAATGATGTCTAATAATTATCTTGCATGTTAATAATGTGTAGGCAAAAAATGTTGAGCTTCTTTTGACAAAATTGAAACAAACTGACTGCTTATAAGGAATAACCATACAATATTCCGTTCTTGTAAATGTTTGAAAAAAAACATTTTTCTTACAGTAAGTCTTATACTGTCAAAATCGAAACTTATCCGCTTTAAATCAAGTTAGATCACTGTAGGTAAAAACTCATCAACAATACCAGACTTATAATTTGATACGTCAGACAAGTGTTTCGTCTACATGACTCATCAGTGGCGCTCGAATCAAAACAGTTTTAAAGTCATATCAAATATAAAGTTGAAGAGCATTAATAACCGAAAAGTTGTGCCAAATACGGCTAAGGCAATCTATACTTGGGGTAGAAAACATTTTATAAACATTAAATTTACAGAAAATGATAACTTATTATTATTGTTCTTGGACACAAACCTTTACCAACATCAATTAAGGATGAAGCTTGGGGCGATTTAATTTATCGAAAGGAACGTGTTACTCTTATCTATATGCTTCCTAGCATTAAGTGATATAATTAAAGGCCACTTAGTAACTAAGAACTGGACTCGAACGTAATACTTTACCAAAGTCACTAAAGTGTTAAATGTAGGTAAGACAGTAAGCTGTCTTCAAGTTATATGATTGTAGGTCACTTCTGATGTTGTAGTACAAGATATTTTCTTGTTCTGTATTTCCTTAATTTTGCGATTGCTCATGTCACATTTTTCATTACCTCTCACAAGAATAGATGCACTAATAGTCGTCCTTGTTACAAATTTAGCAATGATATAGTTTATTACTAATTTTCAATGACAAGAAAATACAATGGACTAGCATATGAGACCAGTGTCAAATTACAACTACCAGACAGATACGTACATCATGTAATGATTCATAGTTGTTACTGAACGTTCAGTGGGAAATATTTGATGTATGTTTTGGGACGAAAATAAATTAACAATAACTCCAATATGTATTTTCTGCAAAGTGGATCGACCTCGATAAAGGGTAGGATTTTCGACTGTCACTGGAAAAGGATAAAATGTTGGATTTAGACAGACCACCTACGGAAACATCAAAGAGTTATTGCAAGGGTTCTTTAATTGAGAACGTGGCACATCAGATGTATCGTCCTTTTCGTGAACGGACGAGTCTGTGTATTTATACATCCCGCACAGCCAAACGGATTCCCTATTTAAGGATGAGTTTTACTGTCGTGTGGGAGAAGTCCGTGGATTACTAGTACCATATTTTCATACTCAAGCTTACACTGATAATAAAGATCCGCAATTCAGGGTTCTTTATAACCATTTTAATCAACCGGACCATGATCCTTCTTTATCTATGAAAGTACGCATCATCGAGACAATTTATCACCACACAAATAGCCCTGTACTTAGTACTCCTTTCCAAAAAGATAGAGAAAATTTCTGGATAAGGGAACTAGGTACTGCAATGCCATATGGTTGCAATGATAATGTCAAAGGAGTAGGAAATTTGTCAAGTCCAGCCTGCAGTGATGTTAATGTAATGAGTTTATTTAATACTACCTTACGAAACCAACGTAGTCATGGGCAAAAACGTTACCATCGGCCTAATGTAAAAAAGTCTTCCACATCTAGATCGCCCTCTGGGAGCTTTGATGACCTTCTTTCTCATCTTCATCATCCACTAGGGTTACATTACATTAGAACTATTCTTTTTCACTGCCTGTTAATTTTTTAAAATGTTTGAGAGATTATGCACTTGACAAAGGATGCATAAATACATTTTCTCCAATATACAGACTTGTCAGTATTATTTGTGATATAGCTCTTTTCCGTCTTTTTAAACCAGTAAGATCGGAACCTTTACATGAGGAAAAGAGGAAATTCCTTCCTGTTTACTTTACCAATAGAGGAATTGATGCAATCAACATCAGCAACGTTCTACATCACAAGGAGGTAAAATCTAAAATTCCTATTTATTTTCAAAATCAGTCTGTTCCTATTGTATCCCACAGTTACACCAAAACCATTGCACCCAAAATATTTAACTATAAACAAGCATTGCAGAACCTTGATTTAGAACAGTACCTAAAAAACCCTCTGACATGTGACTGTTCCCACTCGCCTTACAATTACAGCCCCTCCGGCCATGTTATTACTGGGGATCTAAACATAATTCAACATGAAAATCTCCGAAAGGTGATTTCTCATGGTCCTAAGTTTAGAGAACCCCAACACATCAACTGGAACCATAACTTCAAAATAATTATGGATTCCATTGAGGACTACGCCAGAGCATGGGCTAAACGAGAAGTTCAACTGGACACTGTCAGAATGGGTCAAAACAATCAGGTCTCTGATAAAACGTCGCATTCATAAGTTGAAAAACTGTGTGAATGATCGACCAAAGTCCGTTTTCAGAGACAAAGAGGCTGTGAAATGTCTATCATCTCTTCAAGATAAGTATGTTGTTGTTCCTGCGGACAAAACTTCAGATAATATTGTCTTTGTATGTAAATCGTATTACTACGAGTGTCTTGTAAAAGAATTAGGAATAAATGAGCACTCAGGTAATCCCACATACAAAAACATATCATTTGACAAGGATGAGATTTTGGCGAATCATAAGTCCTTCATGGCTTCAATGAACATTGCATTGAACAACAAATCGGAGGACTTACCTTGTTTGTATTGGATACCTAAACTTCACAAAATTCCGTACAAACAACGGTACATTGCCGGATCATCTGCATGTTCCACTAAACAATTGTCCATTAGATTGACTAAAATTCTGTCCGCAGTGAAAGAGGGTCTTCAGAAATACTGTGAAACTGTTTACTCGCGTAGTGGTATTAACCATATGTGGATTCTTAAAAACTCTAAAGAACTTCTGGATAATTTTAAATCTCGGTCTTTTTCTGAAATTAGTTCTATCAGAACTTTTGATTTTTCTACCTTGTATACCACCATTCCCCATGTGAAATTGAAAAACCGTCTAAAAGAAATAATCCACAATGCTTTTCATCATAAAAATGGTAGCATACGCTATAAATTTATTACTTTGGGAGACCATAAGGCATATTTTGTTAATAGCGAACAAAAGGGTAAAATATGCTACACAGAGGAACAAGTGATCAGTATGCTGGAGTTCCTTATTGACAACATATTTGTTGAATTTGAAGGTAGACTTTTTCAACAAATTGTCGGCATTCCTATGGGAACGAACTGTGCGCCTCTCCTTGCCGACCTCTTCTTATTTTCATATGAATCGGAGTTCCTTCAGACACTTGTCAAAAACAAGAAGATCAAAGAAGCCAGGTTATTTTATTTCACTTTCAGATATGTTGATGATGTTCTTTCCATTAACAATCCGAACTTTTCTGACTGGGTTCCATTAATATATCCACCAGAACTAGAAATTAAAGAAACAACAGACACGGCTTCCTCCGCCTCATTTTTAGACTTATACCTCGAATTTGACATACACAGTCATCTCAGTACCAGAATCTATGACAAACGAGACGATTTTAATTTTGAAATTATCGATTTCCTCCACCTTAGTAGCAATATACCAACTTCACCTGCATATGGGATATACATTTCCAAACTTATTCGGTATTCAAGAGCTTGCAGCTCCTACTCAGACTTTGTAAAACGTCACCAGTGTCTGAACAGAAAGTTGATGAACCAAGGGAATGTCAAAGAACGTCTTGTCCTTTTTCTAAAAAAAGTTCATCGGAAGGTACCAAGAACTTGTTGATAAATATTCCGTATCAACTTCACAAATAATACACGATGGTCTTGAAGTATAGATTTTGCGTAGTGACGATGTTTATCATCTTAATAACGTGTTATAGTATTCTTTTATTTGTCTTTATTAATATTACTTTTAATGTTAAGATATCCGTTTTTTTTAGATATCCGTTTGACGTGACTCTGTGCTTATGTATCACGTCATACTTTGAAAGACAAAATTATTTTATTTATTAATATTACTTTTACTGTTTAGTCTGTTTTTTGTGATATACATTTGACGTGACTCTGTACTTATGTATCCCGTCATAATTTGAACCACACTATTATTTTATTTATTTATATTACTTTTACTGTTAAGTCTGTTTTTTGTGATATACATTTGACGTGACTCTGTACTTATGTATCCCGTCATAATTTGAACCACACTATTATTTTATTTATTAAAATTACTTTTGCTGTTAAGTCTGTTTGTTTTTTTTTTTTTTTTGTGATATCCATTTTACGTGACTCTGTATTTATGTATCTCTTCATACTTTGAACGACAAAATTATTTTATGTCTACCTGTGCGAATTTCAAACGCGCGATTTTACGCCAGTACCTAAAACCTTCCATCTTTTATGGGTGGCTTTTACATAGATAAATAAAATCGTATAATATAAGCATAATGAGGATGTTAAATTTGATGTATGCCTTTTTGGGCTTCTTCGTTACATTTGTTTGTTTTTATAGTGATTAAGATGATAACACAATGTTGACTGCTGTAACCCTATTTTTGACATTTTACCTATTGAATCTGTTTGTTTTGTTCACGCATCGTTGTCAATATAATGGAATTTGATGCGACTGTCATACAAGTGAGAGGTTTGGCTAGCTATAAAACCAGGTTCAATCCACCATTTTCTACATAAGAAAATGCCTGTACCAAGTCAGAAATATGACAGTTGTTATCCATTCTTTTGATGTGTTTGAGCTTTTGATTTTGTAATTTGATTATGACTAATATCTAGAAATTGACTATGAGGGTCGGTTGAAAACAAAATTTTACGACAAAAGAGATGATTTCAGCTTCCCAATTGTGAATTTTCATTTTTAAACCAAGAGTTCCAAATGGTGAAGATGAAATCATCACTTTGTAAATTTTACGGACGCCATCACGAGTTGGTTGACCGTTATGGAATATCCGTTTCACAAATGATATCGGATATGTTCCACATGTAACTACAATCCCGTTCCCTTTTCACGAATGTGTCCTACCGAATTAGACTATTTACCCCTATTTGTGACATTTTTACCTATTGTTTTTGTTTGTTTTGTTCACACATCGTTGTCAATATAATGGAATTTGATGCGACTGTCATACAAGTGAGAGGTTTAGCTAGCTTTAAAACCAGGTTCAATCCACCATTTTCTACATAAGAAAATGCCTGTACCAAGTCAGGAATATGACAGTTGTTATCCATTCGTTTGATGTGTTTGAACTTTTGATTTTGCCATTTGATTGGGGACTTTCCTTTTTGAATTTTCCCCGGAGTTCAGTATTTTTGTGATTTTACTTTTTAATAAATAAATATGAGATATTGTTATTTTAAGACATACATAACACGTAGTTGTAGAATACACCAGAGCTTACTATAGGTATTGCGAGCCAAGCTCACAAAATTTATTCATTTTTACATCGGATGTGACCTTGAGAGGTCATTCCGGTGTTATGTTGCCGCAGAAATTTCCTTGCCGTTTGACTGATATCCGCGAACGTATTTCGTATAATTACGCGGATATTATCGAATGCAAAATAACATTCCTTATCGCTTGTTATATATTAATTTCATCAATAAATATTCATGAAAATAATTTTTAAGAACATAGATGAATGATATGAAAATGTTTTGTCGTGAGAAATATATATATCAATAACAAATCATGAATACCGAAAATTTGTGTTAACGCATGCGGAAGAATATCTCGAGAACGTTTTGCAACAAAAGCGGGAAAATAGGAATACCTACTCAAATCCAATCTATTAGAAAAAACGAATTATTACAGAAGAGTGTTCACCATGCACTTGCACTGCACTATCATTAGAATAGTAGAATAGAATGATATATAAATGGATGAAAATTTGCCTGTAGAGTTATTAAGATGATCTGCTACATATATAACTGTTACACAAATATTAATATAATATATAACAACAAACCAGAGTATACTGATAACAAATGATTATATCACTACAATATAATAATAATTATTACGGTGAGGTTGAATTCCCTGTCATTTATTCATCATCCACACAAGAACTTGTCTCAGAAGAAAAATATATTTATGTACCTTAACCCAACTTTCAGTTATAGGGATATGATTTTTTTTTCTGAGACAAGTGCTTGTGACCATCCACCAGAACTTGCGGTCATCCGATGTTCAATACTTCAGTACTTTGATTATAAACAAAGTATTGACAAAAGTAACCTGTATATGTCGCTGTAACTGGACGCTGTCGGACGACACAATAAGTTGAATAAGTAATTATTTAAGTTGTCTATTTTCTCTCTTCCAAATAAGGGAACTACAAGGGAGGACTGGCTATGTACGTAAAGTGAACAATTATCTATTAAAGTATCAAAATACCATCATAACAAAGCCTTGTCGCCTGCATACCTGATTTCGTGTTGCAAAAGCATCGCCTTTGCATACTAGTACCTCATGTTATCACTAATAATCAGCTTGACCTAAACGGGGATTTCTTTTCACTTTTACAAGTGTGCAAGGTGTATCAATTTTCCTTTCTCTGAAAAGGTGTGTATCCTTTAATTCTACATTTTATCATTTTTAGCAAAAAGTACGTTTAGGCGAGTGACATTAAGGCCTAAAACAATATTTGTAATGCACTTACCTAACAAACGAAAGTGGAAAATGTGTAGATTTCATTTTGCCCGGTCGTAAAAGTGAAATTTGGTGCAGTTTTTTTTTAATCCAGGTCATAGGTCAGACATGAACATTTTCAAAGGATACACCTATTATGAACTAATTTGAAGCTTGGGGTTATGGTTTTGGTTTTTTTTCTCTCTCACTTTATACAATACTATAACATTGTTTCTCCGATTGAAAGTTACATATGCTACATGTTATCTAATTAAAATATATATCTCTGATTTCGATATCCTCACATGAGCACGCGAGTTTCTATAGATCTGAATTTCAATCAGATTGGCTATGGCGATGATTGACGTCATATTGGCGTTTTTACTGAGATGTAATTAAAACAGTACTTTTGGCAAAATACGAATAAATTTGACCTTAAACATACTGTCTTGTATTATTATTGTTTTTGCATGTATCTATAAAGGACATAAAATATTTTCTCAAAGATGGGGGTAAATAAGTGGGAGAAAAATAACTTAATAAAAGGGGTTCTAAAGTAGACGTCTTTGTCGCATCAACAATGACGGGGAGCCTCCCCGTGTCAAAGTCGGAGACCGTCTGGCAAGTTACTCTTTTTTTTTTTTGTTAAATAATCTATAAGGTTCAGCAAAAGGAATTTTGCCTATTTGAATTAGGTGTTTATATATCCATTTTTCATCTGATGGAACGCAATGTTAGAAAAAAATAATCTTACAATGCGATACCAGTATTTCATTTTGTGATTTTTTTAACACAAAAACACGAATTAAATTAAACTTTCAAAAATTGAAATCAAACTTGAGAAGTTATCCCTTCATCGCCATCGACAGGGCTCTGTTAATAACATTAACGGTACCATTTTCCTGCACCAGATGTATTTATATGTGAACACAGATCGCTTGACAAGGGCATAATTGCTGTGCAACAAAGATTTTGTTCAAAACAAACACATTCTGTACTGCATATCTTTTTACTTTTGCAACAACAAATCAAATCCTGAAGAAAGTCTGATGACATAAGACGAGTGAACAGAACTGGGGTTGGACATTGCAACGTTTTTGCTAACTGTAGGGTGAACCGATTGACGGCTTTGTGTGCTGTGATGCTATCTATGTTTGTTTGTATGCTGACTCTGAGAACGTGTTGTATGAACGACGATTCGCTCGGTGGAAGGCGAACAAAAGAAAGTCTTTGTTGGTTGCAAGTCTAACACGTAGCTTGTTCAGAAAAGAGGGACAGTCAAACTCATAGATCGAAAACAAACTGACAACGCCATGGCCAAAAATAAAAAGACAGACAAATAATAGTACAGATGACACAACATAGAAAACCAAAGACTAAACAACACGAACCCCACCAAAAACTGGGGTTGATCTCAGGTGCTCCGGAAGGGTAAGCAGATCCTGCTCCACATGTGGCACCCGTCGTGTTGCTTATGTTATTACAAATCCGGTAAATAGTCTAATTCGGTAAGTCACATTCGTGAAAAGGGAGGGTATTGTAGTTACGACATAAGGAACATATCCGATATCATCTGTGAAACGGTTATTCCATAACGGTCAACCAACTCGTGATGGCGTCCGTTGTTCAGACTAATATTTGCCTTATGGGCCGTACACCATAGATACAAGTGTTTGTGTTAAACAGATGGGTGTGTCAATATCTGAGTTGTGTAGTTGTGATAGACCCGCCAGCTCTGCAGATAATGACTTTAAAAGCTGAAGACAGACTTTTCAGTCAGTAATTTGATCGTATTTTAATATTTTTTCACGATTTCTTGATTATGAAACGTCCCTGCTATACATAATGATTGTCCAACAGGCAGTGGATTACTGGCACAATAGAATTTTTAAATAAGTTCCACGATAAATGAACTCATCATAGATACCAGGAATAAAATTTGTATGCAAGACGCGCGTTTCGTCTACAAAAGACTCACCATTGACGCTCGAATAAAAAGTTGAAAGGCCAAATAAAGTACGAAGTTAAAGAGCATATAAGACCTCAAATTCCGAAAGGTTTGCCAAATACAGCTACGGTAGTCTATTCCTTAGGTAGAAAATCATTTCGAAACATCAAAAATTTTGTAAACAGTTGATTTATAATTATGACCATATCAATGATAATTAATGTCAACACAGAAGTGCTGACTACTTGGCTGGTGACACCCTCGGGGAGGAAACCTCCACTAGCAGTGGCATTGACCTAGTGGTTGTAAATAAACTCATCATAGATACCAAGATTAAGATAAACCAAATCAAAGCCAGTTTATTTCTTTTGTTCGCGATTTTTTCCAGTCTTGATACTGCTTCCTGCATTTACATGATACACTTTTGTGTCCACCAGCTGCTTGAGATCGACGTTCCCTTTCAGCCGATTTCATGGAGTCTATCATGTAATACCTATCGAACACATCTACAATTGTTGATGCCGACTGAAAGAGAGTTTACCGATCCTTCAAATAAAAAGTAAGCAGATCATCACAACTGGAAAATCTTTTTACATCCGAAGATTGAATAAGATCCATGCAATCCCTGATCACAACCGTAATTGATGGGTCAAATGGTGGAAATACACTCATCATAGATAGATTGAAAGATAGACATATCTCAAGTTAACACTTAAGCTCGTGCGAAAGATAAGATTTGACACATTTTCTCATACTTCCGTCATCGTGGAAAAGAGAAGTGGGTATGGTTCCAATAGTCAAAGAAAGCATTTTTTCAACAGTAACATCATCTCTGCATTTCGTAAGAGCTAATGCACGACGAAATAGGAGCTCTGAGTTGATGTTTCCTTGCACTATCTCTCGTCATCTGCATTTCAGGTTTTTTTTTCATATCTGAAAATGTTTTTATGTTTGAGCGTTGTATAGGCCATTAAAATATTCTAGATATACCTTCAGACAAGGCAGAATCAACAATTTTTTTTGTCATAAAAGTACCCGTGTCAATTTTCTCTAAAGGTGATTCTTGGACTTCCTTTGAAGCTTTGATGCCCGTGGGAATATTGAGCAACACAGGATGATACTGTTGAATGTCAAATGGGTTAACCATTGTCTTCTGCAAATGACTGATTAAGTCGATATGTTGTTCATCCCGTTTCACAAATGCAGGTCTATTTTCATCCTGTATGTATACAACAGCATTAACCAATCCTTGTCTCATTTTATTGCTGCACTGAAGTGCCCTACTATGTGTCTTGGTACATTCCACCTTATCAGTGCAGAATTCTTTCTGGTCAGACCAACAATACAAACGTTCTCTTTAATGTCTTTAATTACGCTCTTTTCTGTGGCCATATCACTTCGCACTCCATTGAAGGAACAAGCTTTCTGACGTATGACAAAGAACCCAACATTAAAGCATGCTTCAACTTCGGTGGGCAGATAGATTGAGCGTGTCAAGAAGGCATAAAGGAATCTATCAAGAATAATTTTTCCTGTAAGTAACAAAAAGGAATGTGAGCATAGATCGGATTGAACCTCTATGTAGTGGCCATATACCGTTTCTCTCTGTTCGAATATTTTGAAGCATGGTGCTCAAAGCTTTCAGGAACATTTCCCAAAACCTGACTGTAGGAGAAACAGCACAGCGCCATTCATTAAATTCTTTCTTAAAAGGTACATGATGCATGTCAACTAAAGAGTTTAGGACAGATATATATTTAATTCATGCAAACATATCACCAGCAAATATATCATAGCACCTAAGAATGGCGTCCCAAATAAAATCTGGTACTAAAATGTTCATTAGACGAATTAAAAAAGAGGAAACCCAACGCGATAGCATTGGCTCATATGTGAGAGTAAGAGCTTGAACTGCTCTGTTGAATTGTTTTCTAGAAAGCATTTGTTCAACGGTAAATGCTACATATACTCCCGAATCAACGAGAAGATCTGTCAAACCCCCGTCCCTCCAAAATTTTCCAATAGAAGTAATAAAGCATGATACTGTGTGGAATCCTCCCAAACGAATGATATAATTTTGGAAATCAAGAGGCCTGGACCATTTGATCTGCTGTGCAATGGTATACGACTGTTGGTCAAAAGGCTTAACTGAATACTGCTGGCCTGCTTTCATACACATATCAACACCCATGCAAATAGTTCTAGTCGTTTGTTCAGATAGAGTACCTTATTATATACAAGCAAGTCTTCTTTAATTGTATAAACAAATTGATCACATGCACTTTCATGCTCCGACTTTCTTTGTTTTCGATTTCTAATTTTACATTTCTCAGCAAATACTTTGTGATGCAACCTGAGTGATACAAAGCATTTTCTGCAAAACTTTACAATGTAATTTTAAACACCATTCCATTATGTGATATATGTTTTGCAGTACACATAAATAATACATTGGATTATCTGGGTCGATGATACTTTGGGTAATTTTTTATCATTCCTTAAAGCTTTGTATTTACACGAAATATGCAAACCATCAAATCTATCTCGGGCACTCTAGATCGTGTCATTATGGTCAAACTATCATCATTGCATAACGGGTTTTTTTTGTACATGATGATGTAGTTTGTCGGGCAAAGGTATGTTCGGAAAATGTGGTCAGGTTTTATTTACTAGTAAACACTTTACACCAGCTTATATGATGCTCTATCCTATTAAGTGGTGCTTCCTCGGCCGTTTTATATTCAACAAGCCTTCTATATAAGCTTCATCTTTGATTCCCGTCAGAAAGAATTTTTTTTTTTTAATGGCAGCTGGAAAACATATATAATGTTCTGCCGTAAATACTTGACAAACGATACATCGTTGCAATTCGATAGAAAGTCTGCCCTTTTCAACAGCATGGGGGTTATTTTGACAGGACTACGCTTCAAGTTAAATATTATCATTAAAAATACTTTTTATAGATTTGTTCCATTTGTTGATGCCAGAATACCATCCTTTCCTTGTTGAAGATTTCACATCGAATACGACCCATCTCCGGATTTTTACAGCAAATTATCACAAAATGAACAGGAGCAGTTTACCTCTCCACTACTCTGACTTCATTCTTCTGTTCCCTTTCTTTAATTTAGTTTTCAGTGCGCTTGGTGATCTTTTCGTACCTTTGGCCAATGTTCTTGTCCGCATTTCATCCGCGTAGGATTATTTCCACATTTTTACTTTCTTATACTTTTTGTCGAGCTTGCGACTTCTGTCGCAGAAAGCTCGACGTAGGGATAGTGATCCGGATGCGGCGGCGTTAGCTAACTTCTTTAAAGCTTAATATTTCAGAAGGTAGAAGACCTGGATCCTTTATACTTTGTATATAGATGCCTTATGTTACGAAGTTTCCGTCTTTCATATGTCCATTGTCCTTGACCTCATTTTCATGGTTCAGTGACTACTTGAAAAAAAAGATTTTTAGTAGTCTTAATTTCTCTCTTATTATGAGTAATAGGATAACTATATTTGGTATGTTGTTATGATATTGTAATTATCATATTTATTTAGTTGGCCTAATTTGTTTTGTGTGGCCTAAGAATGTTTACATTTTTTTTTTATATTGTGTACAAAATAATACACATTGTGTTACAACTATGCAGTTTAGAAATCACTGGAACAATCATTGATACTCATGGAATGATTAGAACTTTCTATTTCACTTACATAACGTTTCCAGAATGATAATAACAACAGATGCGTAATTTAAACATCTACAATTATCTAGAACTGTCCGTTACAAGTATTTAAATGCAGACCCTAAAGTTAGATATAGATACAAGAAGATGTGGTATGAGTGCCAATGAGACAACTCTCCATCCAAGTCAAAATTTATAAAAGTAAACCATTATATGTCAAAGTACGGTCTTCAACACGGAGCCTTGGCTCACACCGAACAGTAAGCTATAAAGGGCCTCAAAAATTACTAGTCTAAAACCATTCAAACGGGAAAACCAACGGTCTAATCTATATAAAAAACAAGAAACGAGAAACACTTATGAACCACATCAACAAACGACAACTACTGAACATCAGATTCCTGACTTAGGACAGGTGCAAACAAATGCAGCGGGTTTAAACGTTTTAATGGATAGCATAGATAAAGACATAGACATCGATAGACATCAACATTCTCAGCAGTTGGATTGACACTTTTATTTACTAACAACATCATACTAAATTGTGACCTATTGGACGTAATATTCTGTGGATTCCCGTGAAGATTTCCGGATAAAGAAAAGATAAAAGATTGGACTCATATTTTTGACAGTTAAGTTTGTTTTGTGATATACTTCTTGTAGACTTGTGTATAATAAATCTTGTTAAATTTTATTATTGATTTGTGTCTTTTGTTGGCTACAATTAAAAGTCGATTTTCTGGCGTAACAATGTGCGTACCTTGCAAGGTCCTCATGCCCGTCAGACAGTTTTCACTTGACCTCAATCTAATTTCATGGATCAGTGAACAAGGTTAAGTTTTCGTGGTCAAGTCCATATCTCAGATACTATAAGCAATAGGTCTACTATATTTGGTGTATGGAATGATTGTAAGGCGTACATGTCCAACTGGCAGGTGTCATCTGACCTTGACCTCATTTTCATGGTTCAGTGGTTAAAGTTAAGTTTTTGTGTTTTGGTCTGTTTTTCTAACACTGTATGCAATAGGTCAACTATATTTGGTGTATGAAAATATTTTACAATGTACATGTCAGTCTGGCATGTTTTATTTGACCTTGACCTCATTTTTACGGTTCATTGCTCAATGTTAAGTTTTTGTTTTTGATCTGTTTTTCTAATACTATAAGCAATAGGTCAACTATATTTGATGTATGGAATGATTGTAAGGTGTATATGTCTGTCTGGAAATTATCATCTGACCATGACCTCATTTGCATGGTTCATTGGTCAATCTTAAGTTTTCCTTGTTAAGTTTGTTTCTTAGATACTATATGCAATAGGTCAATTATATTTAAAGCATGTAATGATTGTAAGGTGTACATGTCTGTCTGGCAGGGTTCATATGACGGTTACCTCATTTTCATGGTTCATTGATCAATGTTAAGTTTTCCTGGTTAAGTTTGTTTTCTCAGATACTATTTGCAATAGGTCAACGATATTTAAAGCATATTAGGTGTATGGAATGATTGTAAGGTGTACATGTATTTCAAGTTTTGTTTATCTGACCTTGACCTCATATTCTTGGATCATGTTAAGTTTATGTGATAGTTGTAATAAAGCTTTATATTTAGGACTATCAACATAAAATCAATGGTTAGTCAAGAAGGCGAGACATTTCAGCGTGTGCACTCTTGTTAGTTTACAAATCATCTAATACATTGTATTCAAAATGTTTTTAAAGGTACATCAATAATTGGAAAAAAAGTACATAGAGGTTAAATCTAATGATTGATTGATTGTTGCCTGCTTAACTTTCAGCGGCAAATATCTCGAGCTTTTTCAGAATAGAAGAAATTAACTATTATTGCAATAGGTAAAGTCTACAAGGTAGGTCGACTGGGCTGAAGGACGGGACAATTTTGATTGCCACTGTTGATTGATTGTTGCTTGCGTAACGACCAGTGGCAATTATTTAATGCATTGGAAATTGAAGTTATAAGGTTCTTCTACAAAGTGAACAGAATTATTCTTCGCAAATCATTTGTTTCCAGACAGACATAGCGGCCACTATATTTTCAGGGAGTATACTTAAAATTAAATAGTGCTATCATGAATAATATAGGAATAAATATGACAGCTATTGTTGACATAGGAAAAAATGTATAGTCGCTTAATTGTTTACATGTAATTGCTACAACTTTTTACAAGACATTTTAACTTTTACCGATATATTTTTCAACATTCTTTTTCTAATCATCTTTAAAATAAGTTTGCTTAAATAATTTAAGTGATTAGATGAGTGTGAACGCATTGTTAGAACAATAAAGACCACGGAACAGAACAAATCATCACAGATCCTAGCAGTCATTTCAAAAAGACTTGTTTTAGTCCTCACAGAAATACGTATACGTATGCATTTGTCCCTAATAAGTATCAATGATAAAATTAAACGATAGCTGACCATATATGTTTGGACGAGGTATCGTATTGTCGTTGTACAAGAATCAAATTCATACACAAGGCGTTATCAAATGGTTTCTTTAATTGCTGTTTTATTGATGATACAGAGGACTTGAAGTCCGGCTGTGGATTAAACACAAATGTATGCCGCTAACTTAGATTAATAAGGAATGCTCAACTGTACAAAAATTTGGTGCTTAATACACACGATATAAGATTTAAAACAATTAACTTGAATTGTGAAAATAACAGATAAAGACACTGAAGAATTACTGATCTGTTTTGTTTATACATATAAGACTGTTCAACGCATTGCAGAAGAAGTAAGTTGTCACATGATAATTTCATGTTATATTTTATCAAATTATTTTCATAATTTCAACGGCGTAAAAAGCACTTTTTAAAGAAAAATATACAGACGATAGATTTAATCTTGATGTTTAAGCACAAATATGTTTACTACTACTATAGTTTGACTGTTGTTTACAAGATTACACTATAAATAAAAGGACATGTCTTCATATGTATGATAACTTCCTTGATTTTTACGTTCTAATTATTAACAAGGATTTCTATACAAATCCTTGTTATTACATTCACGAATGTACTATATGATGACTTGTTGTGTGTATGTACTATTATGATTATTTGCAATGCAGATTTATTGACATACTTTTATGCAACTTACTGGCTTCATAGTACATATAAAACATTTCATCTGAAAAAAATAAGTGGATTATGTTTCTACTCGAAAATTGTTATTCACTTTAATTACAGATAACTAAATAAATAATCTTTAAGTCTTAAAAGAAGTATTTTACCAAATTTAGGTGGTCGGTTATTTCATCGTTGATATAAATACTAAAATCTTCTTCGGAGTGAGCGAATTAACAAAAAATAGATTCTGAAAATAATTTGGTATGAACTCGTGTAACACGCAGTATTGTAAAATGAGGTCGCCTGGACTTCTTCCGTCCGACAGTAAAACTCTTACTGAATTTAAGAGGCGTTCGTTTGGCTGTGCGTGATAAATACGCAGTCACCTCTAGTCTGAGTGGGAACGTCAAATCCGATGCCTCGTATAGAAAGAACACATCTATATTATTGAAAATATGCAAGAAATTGACAATATTTGGCCCGTGTTCGTTGATTTTTCAGAACATCTTTATTTTTTCTACAATATAGCAACCTGGAATGAATGAGTAGAAAAAGGATGATTGTTGATTGTTTAAAGATCTGTTGCAAATATTTCAGGCATATTCAGCTTAAGACAGAGAATCTAATAGTTAGCTGTTTGCATTTTTGCAGAATTTAATCTGCAAGTGGTAATCAAGTATGTTAGATAAGGACATATTTTTTTATCTTGTTTATCTTGCAATATGCCATATTTAAACGGACATCTCAAAGAGTTGTTGCAAAGGTTCTTTAATATGCAGAAAATGTGGTACTCTGCCTACACCAGGCATCTGATTTAATGTCTCCATTTTGACGGGAAGTGACAAAAGGGCACAATGTTGACTGCTGTACCCCAATTATTGACATTTTTACCTATTATGTCTGTTTTTTTTGCTCACACATTGTTGTCAATATAATGCGACTGTCTTACAAGTGAGAGGTTTACCTAGCTATAAAACCAGGTTTAATCCAACAATTTCTACATAAGGTAGTGCCTGTACCAAGTCAGGAATGTGACAGTTGTTTTCCATTCATTTGATGTGTTTGAGCTTTTGATTTTGCCATTTGATAAAGGACTTTCCGTTTTGAATTTTCCTTGGAGTTCGGTATTTTTGTTATTTTATTTTTTACTCTATAGTATGCTTTGCACTACCGGAAGGGAGAAACTAGGTAAGTATATTTTTATACCCTTGGCGAGCCTTGCGGTGCTAGAGGTTAGATTTGAGTCAGTTTGACTATCCGCAACGGACTAGTTATTTAACATCTACCTATATTCAAAATTGGACTTTTACGTTTAATGGTGTGTTCATATAAATCTTATATCTTTTTGTAGTACGGTGACTATAATAATCGCATCTATCACCTTGAGCTTGAAGTAAAAGATACTTAAGATACATTTAGATCTGTATGCATATAACTTATGTTTAAAAATTGACAGTGAGAGGTTTTGACTCAGTTTTACGGCAAAAATATGATTTTATTTTTTCCATTGTGAACTTTCCATTTTGATGTAGCAATATTCCAGCAGCGCCTGCATAATATATTATGGATTATATAACTCCTAGTTGATACGACTCCTAGTGGACTTTTTCTATTATTGTTATGAATCACAGTTTATAGCCAAAATCCGTCTAAATTACATTTAATTAATAAATTAATAAACCATTACCTTGATGATATTTTGCTTTAAATAATCAAATATTTTCTAATTTTACTGTAAAAATTTACCCAAAGGAACTTATTTCAAATAAATACAGACAGCAATAATTGTTCTAGATTTGGATATTTCAGTTTCACAAGGGACACTCTATACACAAATTTACGACAACGAGACGAAATTTCGTTCAAGATAGTTAATTTTCTCTTTTTGGGCGGTGATGTTCCTTTAGCCCCTTCTTTTGAGGTTATACATTTCTCAACTTGTTCGTTATGCCAGTATCTGTAGTCGCATTGCAGATTTATGTATTACTGTTAAATCATTAAGTCAGATATTTCGTTACCACAAACAAATTAATTAAACCCTTTACCAAATTCTTTAAAAAATATAAAGTTTTGGTTAGGAAATTTGGCTATACCTGTAGAAAATTGAAAACAACACGTTTAATAATTTCATGCGTCCGAAGCGCTTTTCTGGATTTACCTTCATCAGGAACGCTCAAAGCCAAACATTTGAAATCCGAGGATGTATAAGTACCGAAACCGTTGAAGAGCTATATGACAAAAAATACCTAAAATAAATAGCCAAATTCATCTAAAGTCAACTTTGCCTGAGGGAGTTGAAACCTTAGTTTCTTAATAATTTCAAAATTTATAAACAGACAATTTTAGAAAAGTTTGTAAAATCATGGCAGTACCGAAGTACTGACGACTGAGCTGATGATACCCTCGGGACTGATAGTCCATCAGCAGAGGTATCCACCCAGTGATGTAAAAAAATTAAAACAACACGTTTAATAATTTCATGCGTCCGAAGCGCTTTTCTGGATTTACCTTCATCAGGAACGCTCAAAGCCAAACATTTGAAATCCGAGGATGTAAAAGTACCGAAACCGTTGAAGAGCTATATGACAAAAATACCTAAAATAAATAGCCAAATTCATCTAAAGTCAACTTTGCCTGAGGGAGTTGAAACCTTAGAACTCTTGTTAAAAACAGCGTTTTAGATCACAAAACTCCTATTTAAGTAGAGAGAATAGACAATGTGATAGTAAAATTTCAGATCTTAAAAAAGAAACATTAACACATGAAAATCAAATTAGGCATTAAGAAAATCAGTTGGTGAATAGCAGAAGAAAGTTTAACGATGAAAGGGAGGAAAATAACTGTTTACACCAATCAATTCAAGACAATGAACAAAAAAAAAAGATATGACGATGAAAGTCATACCTACACAAAAGAAACACAAAATAACCTGTCGGGTCTGTCCTGCCGTAGTATTAAACTTTTTGGGTTACAAAGCTAACCAGTTACCATCGACTTAGACGGTGAAGAATATGAACGTTCAGAGACTTATGTTAGCACAGATAGATGTAGCAGAAGACATTAGTAAGCACAAAAATACATGTTTGTTAAGTAGTTATACGTCAAAGTTTGTTAAAAAATAAGGCTTCTATCTTTCAGACAGTGAAGGTTCTCGGACTTCGACATCTCCTCACACAAATTCTAGAAGTGATACACTATCTCAATTTAAAGAGATTAATGAGGCAAGTGAACTTTGTAACGATGAAATAAACACACTAATTTTACTGAATATAGTTTCTACCCTGTCTAACAGAGCAGCCAAACAGGTTAATGTTAATGAACTTCTAGAGGAATAAAGGATCAAAATACTAATAGAAAAACTTGGAAATGAATGGAATGATATGAATGAACTAGAGTAGTCATCCATTAGTATATTTAACATTTTTTTGCGGTCTACACGTCTTGGTGCATGCATCAGAAGCTGCATATTTATGCCTTATATAATCAGAGAAATGATTTTTCGAAATCAGTATCACCTGGTCTTGACCCTACTTTTCGGAAATCGAATAAATCGGGATGTCCGAGATTGATTCGCACTGTAAGCTTAAGTAAGACGGTGCTCATGGACTCTTTGACTTGCATGTAAAAATAAAATTTTAATCGACATGGCTTATTAAGTTGTCTAATACAAGATAGTCTTAATAGTGGAAATGGTACAAATAGACTACTAAAATCTCTATGATATATGACATAAGCATCCCTTCAGTCCTGGGTTTAATATCACATTTGGAATCGAGCATTGCACATTTAGATGGGTTTAGAAGGAAGTAATGTTTCATCGTTTTGTAATTTACAGACTTTGACGTCTGATAACATTTATCAATCCGTAGGTATTCCCTCCAGACTATGATAAAAAGTAAAATAACAAAAATACCGAACTCCAAGAAAAATTCAAAACGGAAAGTTTCAAAACGGAAAATTTTGTCAGTTCTTAGACAGAAAACTGTTGGTATTCCCAAGCGCAACAAATAAAGCGAAACCATATTTGGTTTTACGTGAAAAACCAAATATTTCACAAATAGAAAACTAGGAATACACTTGTGTGTTCATTATAGAACATTATGGTTACAAGGGAGAACAAATGAAAAGAAATGATCTTTGTTGAACACTGCACGGAAAGATGGGGAAAATGTAAGGCTGAAAATTATAAGGAAAGGTTAAAAGACATTGAAAGAGAACGCAAACGTTGTTGAAAAAATTAGAGCCGCTGATGTGACAGAGGCAACACGTTAACAGAAACTACAATAGTATACAAATGAAATCATATCATAAGGACTATGGCAGTCGGACGCACAGGCAGATTTCCGTGTAGGGTCTGTTTAAATCATAAAAGGGTCAGGTCAAGGCATTGAGAGCCCAAATTAATTTGAGGAAATACGTCTTTTTACAAAAACCAAAGTAGAAAGAATATAAAAATATTTATGTTGCAACATTTTTTATTCCAACTTCACTGATGAGTATTGAGTCGACGAAACTCATGCCAGCATAAAAAAATATAAGCCCGGTCTCTTTGATGAGTTTTTTTTAGCAACACTAACCCAATCAAAACCCGGGTGATCTGAGGTGCTCGGGAAGGGTAAGCAGTACCTGCTTCACCTGTTGTTTTGTGCATGTATAGTTACAAATTCGTCGATGAGTCTCGGTTGGTGATGTCACATTAGAACATTAGTGTTATTCTTTGGATTTATATTTTCTTTTCTATCAGTGTTAGTAACATATGTCAATGAATCGTAATTCTTTTAGCTTTTACAGTTTTAAAAAAGTATTTGGATATCCTACACTAAAATTAATATAAAGTACTAACCACAATGAAAAACACTTCTCTGTGTGAAGTTTGTTGATTTGAATTTTCTTAATATTCATTTATTGCAAAAGTTCTTCTGTACTGAGTAACATAATAAATAAATTCTCATTTGATGTTATGACATTAATGCCTTATAACAACAGGTATGCTAATTATGTGCATCAGGTAAATTACTTTAATATGACATGTACAATTTATCAAAACTGATATATAATTTACAAACAGAATTTTGTTTATTAAAAACAGTTCCTTCTTGTATTTGCAGTTTCCAGGCTTCTCGACATGTTTGCGGTGAATGATGCAATTTATACGTACGAACTATAGACCTGGTGATGTGGAAATAAGTGTTTAAAGTTGATAAATTAATGTAAGTAACATGGATAGATATACTTCTATGGATTTATTATAAGAACACTTTCCAGGATGTTAAGACACAATAATTAAGTGACCCAGATATACCACAGAAGAAATTAAAACAGAGAGAAAATCAGTTTCTACTGAAAACATATTACTTCATATCTACTTCATTATAAAGATATAAAGGTTGCGTTGTTTTTCTCACTGAAGGAGCCTTAATTTGATATAAAGAAAGTATATACTGACGAATTTTTCAAAATGGGCCTTTTATCGCTACTTGAAAAAGAAAACAACAACGACATGTAGATGTAAACTTTAGTTGAGAAAACCTTCAATGGAAAATATTAGTAACTTGATGAACATAAACGTGAATTGCTCATATTTTGACATTTGTACCTTTTACTGTTTTTCATTTTGTTTAGCAGCTGCCCCTTTTCCTTTTTTTTACCAAACTCGTTTCACTTTATCACAAATTTTCATAAAGTGCAAGGTGTTTGGCAGAAATATGCATATACCTGAAATAATGTTTCATCCTATCACAAGTCATGAACGTAATTAAAAACGGCAATATTTTAGACGTTTCGTCGTTCTCAACTATTTTTCTCGATTCCCTGAAAGAATATAAGATGTACATTGCCTGGCATCCATTTGTCTTCAAAAGTTAAAAAAAAAAAAAAAAACGCAATTCAGAATTCCAGACATGAGTACAATGAGCCCCAAAATTGTCAACAATCTATTCCACAATTCCCCGGCCTGTGGCAGCGGTTTTCTACACCGGTGTCAAAAGTGGGATTCAATTTTTCTAGACATCCTGTTGTCGTATACACAGCATTTTCGTGTTTAGTTTAGCTTTAACGTGTGGTGGAATATTTGTATAATGCATTTGTAAATAAGTTTCCGGATATATTTTTATCGAAATTTTCCTTGTGTTGTTTTCCGTTGTATTCAGAAATTATGAGGAAGTGGACATTACGACCGCATTTTTAAAATTAATATTATTAATGAAACACAAATAGTGTTTGTTATTTTTTTAATAAAACAATAATGTCAGATTGCAAAGGAACGATAATGAGAGGCAACAATTATCAAAACCTCGAGAGGAATCTCCCGATGTGAAAATACGTTCCGACGGAACCCAGATCCGAGCGGTAGTGTTTTCCGTTGGCGACGAGGAAGTGGGCCAAGGTGACGTGCCGTCGAAAGAGAAATACCGAGGCGAGATAAAAACTAACCAGTCGTCCAACTTATCACCAACCAATTAATCCCGCACACCAACATGACAAGTACTTAACCAGTCAGCCGCTCAGCTAAAACTCAACAATCAACAACCAATGAAAAGCCATCAACCAAAGAGGAAACAAACAGTCAGGAAAAGGCCATGGCAATTTTTACCCTAGGAGCCATGCCAGCCATTCCACCAGACAGAAGGGACTTGAAGTCCACTTCCATTAAGATACCAACTGGTGTAACATATCTTGATTTGCCATCAAGGGATTTGAAAAAACCTTACAGCTGACCGCTAATTGTTGGCTTGGCAATTTACTGCTTCTCAATTGTAGTACCACTCTACTGGTAAATTCCCAAACTTAGACAGTGTTTTGGACAAAGTTGACCTGTTGGATAAATACAACTACATGGCCCTCTCATGAACTAAGGAACAGAAAATTAAGGATAAGGAAAACTTTGTGAGGAAAGTTTGTTACTATCACTATGACTATTAATAAATGTTATAAACAAAGACCAGTCGACAATACATGTAGGACCTACGCTGTACTTTAATCGCGAAATGATTAAATAATAAAAATCCTTATATTTTTGGTAAACATTTATAACTGTAACTTTGCCTAGATGCATAGTGCCGAGAAATTTGATGTAATACATTATTTGACATTGATTGCTTCGTCGTTTCCGCCAATTCTTCTGCTCATTCTTTACCTTTAAAAAATATACTTTTACTAATATAAAGTTAGCATTTGTACGATTTATCTATATATGTTCTCATGCATAACAGACTGTTTTTTTTTTAATTCTAGGTTGTTTTTTTTTGCAATACATTCTTATTTATGATGCACGCCGTATCCCGATGAAATTTTGTTTTGAAAGTAGAAATCCAATTTATAGAAACGCAGGATGATGTGTGAAAATACGGGGAATTGTACTACTATTTATGCAATTTCGTAAAGAACCTCATTCGTTTTAAAATGGTCGCCGAAAAAAATCGCCTAGCAAAATAGAAAAAGGAAATTTATTTCGAAAAGAATACGGATAGACGTAGGCGAAAAGCACCATACAAGCAGACGATGAAACTCATACAGAAAATAGTTTGTTGGCATGGAATGAAAAAAAAGAACTTGGTAATTTGGCCGAACAACTTTCCCTGTATTCCAAGTGTTAACAGTCTCTGAAATTCATTGGACTGTACAAAAGATATCCGATATAGTTTCGGAAACGTTTTAAAAATAAAGTGCTAGCTTTGTAATCCTAGTATAAGCGCACTCTACACAGCCTAGCAACATCGGAATGAGGAGAAAGTTAACAAAGGCTCAGAAATGAATGTGCACTTGGTTAGGACGAAATAAAATTAAATAAATCAGGTACCGTTACAGTCTGACTTAAGCCAGCCCCAAGTATCCACTTGCGTCTACAAACGTAAGTGATAGTGGGAACTGGCTTTAGTCAGACTGGTCCCCTTACATATTTTTTTTCATTTCCATTCTGAAATTATTTTCTCGAAATTTACAAGCAAACGACTCATTTAAAAAAATCCGTGGCTCCACAATAAATGGTTGATCGGTGCTTTGATGAAAGTAAATCCAGAAAAGCGCTTCGAAAGCAAACAAGTTATAAAGAGATAGTTTCATTAACGATTAACCTATATTATTCAAACTGCAGAAACAAACTGAAAAACAACCAGCCAGATTTTAAAGTTATTTAGATTTTATATTCATGTTAATTTACGCTTGGGTTTTCGGGTATGGGTGTGTTTTTAGTGTTTTGAGTTGGACATCATGTACGAGTACAGATGTTGAAAAACGCACCAAAACGACTGAAAGACGATTAACAAAGTTGCCTTTTGGGAGAGGGGCATATTGCTCACGTAGACGTCGGAAAAAGCCCAAGGGTATTCACAGTCTTATAAGGAGTTTTTATAACAAGTATACAAAGTATGTATGTAAAATGAAGTGTTGGTATTTCTTTGTGTGAATAAATGGAGATGTGGGATATACAATAAGACAGCAACAGCTGGACAATTAACGAGAACAAAATCAAAGACATCTAGATAATCGTGACTCAGTATCTTTTTACTTCTAATTTGTAGTTTTAGTAAAGATTCGTTGGTCCCTTGAATTGGAAAGTTAATAAGTATATTTAATATAGCAAGTATTAAATCTATTAAATTATTACATCACATGTTCACAATAATAGCCAGATTTTAATTATCACAGTAACATATGTCATTCTCCTAGTACATATCTGTTAAATTCTTTTGTATTGCGCAGAGTGTTTTACTTATATAGAGGGTGCATATATATTCTCAGGATTTTTTTGGGTATAATTTTCCACGAATGACAGAATGTTGAACTTTGTCTTTTCAAGTGAATTTTTGTATACAGTTTGCACTATACATAGTATACTATATTAATGCCTGTACCAAGTCAGGAATATAACAGTTGTTTCCATTCATTTGCTGTGTTTGATCTTTTGATTTTGCCATACGATAAGGGACTTTCCGTTTTGAATTTTCCTAGGAGTTCGGTATTTTTGTTGTTTTATTTTTTAGAATGTGACTGTATTTTATCAGGATCTTTATTTTTTTTATAATTTTCACAACTAACAGAATATTTAACCTTATTTGACTGGTGCATCAAATGTGTCTTTAAAACACAACGGTTTCAAATTGTGTTGTATCGTCCTGAACATGCATGAAATATTTGCCACTGAACGTTAAGCAACCATCAATCAGTCAATTCAAATTGTACTTCAACATGACTGTGTACTTAATCAAATTTTTGAAGTACTTTATTCATGCATGGATGCAGTGGTGGCATCACCATTGTCTAGTATGGTAGGGTTAAGTTGAAGATTCAGTTATTCTTATGAATCTCACGTGAAATTTTTCATGTGATTTTCACGTGAACTTTACCATAAAAAGGTATTTTTTCATAATTTAAAATTAATGTGAAAATTAAGATATTATTTGAATAACTGTATTTTGAAGATTCACGTGAATTCAACATGTCCAAAATTCATGTGATTACACATGAAATTATCACAAGATTCACGTGAAACTAACGTGAAATCAGTTCACGTGAATTTCACGTATAAGCACGTTTGAGGTGAAAATCACACGAGATTCACGTGAATTTTAATTCATGCGAGTGAAATTTCCCTGTGTAGACGAAATAAAATTAAATCAGTAGAATTTTATATTGAATTACTAGGAAATTTACGAAACCCGACAGGGAAATGAAAATAAAATATATAAACACCATACAGATCCCGAGACATTTTTTTTAAATACCTCTGAGTAAGAATAACGTTAATCTGTATTCAATAACGTCACACGTTTTCGGTCAAATTCAACTTTGAAGCCATTTATCTAAAGAACAAGGATGGAGACATATGAGTTTCTATACATGCATGGATCCAGTATACAATCCTGGATATTATGTTAGTTTTTAGTTTTTATACGCCCGTCAAAATTTTGACGGGACGTATTATGGTATACAAATGTCCGGCGTCCGTCCGTCCGTCTGTCTGTCCGGCGTAAACATGTCGCACCGTAACTTGAGAACGACTCATCCAAATTTCATGAAACTTAATGCAGTTGTTCCTTATGATGGTCAAACGATCTGTATACTTTTTGGTGAAAATAAGATTAAAACTTTTTGAGTTACGGGGCTTTGTAACCAAAACAGGGGTGCTGTCCGTCTGTCTGTCCGGCGTAAACATGTCGCACCGTAACTTGAGAACGACTCTTCCAAATTTCATGAAACTTAATGCAGTTGTTCCTTATGATGGTCAAACGATCTGTATACTTTTTGGTGAAAATAAGATTAAAACTTTTTGAGTTACGGGACTTTGTAACTAAAACAGGGGTGTGTTTTTTTTTCACATGTCGCGCCGTATCTCAAAAACGATTTAAGATAATTGCTTAAAACTTTACACACTTCTTAGTTATATTAACCTTAAGATCTGTATAATTTTTGGTGATGATTCAAAATTTTATTTTTGAGTTATTGAGTATTTTGTAAAAAAGGGGGATCGGGTTTTTACATGTCGCGCCATATCTCAAAAACGATTTATGATTATTGCTTAAAACTTTACACACTTATTAGTTATATTAATCTAAAGATCTGTATACTTTTTGATTTTGATTCAAAATTTTATTTTAGAGATATTGAGTTTTTTGTAAAAAAAAGGGGGGTTCACATGTCGCGCCGTATCTCAAAAACAATTTATGATTATTGCTTAAGACTTTACACATTTCTTAGTGATATTAATCTCAAGATCTGTATGCTTTTTGGTGATGATTCAAAATCTTATTTAAGAGTTATTGAGTTTTTTGTTAAAAAAGTTGTGTTTTCACATGTCGCACTGTATCTCAAAACCAATATATGATTATTGCTTAAAACTTTACACACTTCTTAGTTATATTAATCTCAAGATCTGTATACTTTTTGGTGATGATTCAAAATTTTATTTAAGAGTTATTGAGTTTTTTGTTAAAAAAGGTGTGTTTTCACATGTCACGCTGTATCTCAGAAACTATTTATGATTATTACATAAAACGACGGGCGTATCATGCGCTCATGGCGCAGCTGTTTATTCTTCAAATATAAGAACATAACCATCCATTGAAAAATCTAAAAAGATAAGTCGAAAAAAGGCATTTTCCCTAAACATCTATGTAAATTTGTCGCCAAAATTGTCTTTTTCCTATGAAAATAACAAGAAAACCCCCATTTTTTATTACATATTCCGATGTAACTTGATCTAAAGTACTAGTGTGCCAAAAAGGTTAAGAAATTGGGAGATATGCCATTTGGTATCGTGTTACTTTAATTGATAGAAATTTCATTTAACTGTGGAAACCATATATTTTTTTCTTCCTGTAGAAAGCGTGCCGAACTTCTGACATAATACTTTTAATAAAATTTAGGAGGTCAATGCGCTGATACTTAAGATTGCCAATAGAAAATATTTGTCGGAAAGAAACAGACACTTTTCCTTGCAGAAGGTCATCTACTGATTCCTCAAACATTTGTTGCAAGGGATTTTTCACGTACAGAGAGAATTCTCCCAACTCGAGGCCCCATACCGAATGAACGTTTTTATACAGTAAGTAAGTAAATGGTTTATTTTATTGTCACAGTCTAATATACACTATTAAACACAATATAAAAATCTTTCAAATCATATTAGATTCCTGTCTTTAAGACGTATGACACTTTCATCCTTTGCAAAATAGAAATATACGCTATAATGAATATCAAAAGGGAATAATATAATAATAAAGAATATAGTTTCCATGTGATAATAAAAATTTCAATTACTCGTTAAAACTTATTTGTACATTCAGAAAAGATCATATATTAACAAGTTTATCTTTCTACGTTTAAACATTAGAAGCAATGTCTTTGCTCATAAAACCTGAGTGTCATCACTGTTCATGATAAAGTCAAACTTGTCATCAGAATCAAAACCATTAATAAAATTGTTCAATATATATATATAGTTAAAAAGTTCTTCCCTTATATTCGTTAACTAAAAAATATTTTATGTCTCTATAAAATTGCTATTCCAAAAATGACAAAATCGATCATATAATGGTGTAGTCGGCCAAGCGAAACGTCCGATCTCAATAGGAAGCAGAAGTGATCCACATCGAAAGTTCGATAAATATCTGTCAATTTACTTCGGACGAAATGTACCCTTTGTCCGGTTGTCATGTTCAGATTGTTCCAATAGTCTTTTAAATATTCCCATTTTTCTATAAGTAATGATAATACAGAAGAATGTCATGACTGTTGTTACACATCAGTTGTAGTTGGCTTTGAACTAGCTTCAGTAACTTCGAGTACTCTTAGATCGGCATTTTGTGTCTTTTGTCTCTATGTTAGTTGTTTTGTGCCTTGTGCCAATCTGATGAATTAAACTATTTCTAACTGATTTTTGTAGTTTGTTCTAAAGTAGTGCTGTTATACCACTGTCCTCAGTAAGGAGGAGGGCTGAGCGACCACAAACATGTTTAATCCCGCCGCATTCTATACAATCCTGTTCCCAGTTAAGAGCCTGTAATTTATAATAAGTGCATGGTTGACGTTGGTTGCTGTCTGCCATATGTTATGTATGTCAGTAATTTTGGGCTGTATCCATAATGTTGTTTTAGTGTCAACATATTAGGGCTTAAATAGCTGATTCTGGTGTACATTAAGCAAACACTTGGTATAAACTTACCTCGAGTCTTACAAAAACATGAATGAATAGCATCTGATACCAACCAACTGTATATCACCAAACAAAACGGACTCAATTTTTACAATAAAAAAATAGGATAACTAGCTCCGGTTACAATAGTTATAAATGTATTTATAGTTTTCCATTAAATATTTGGTCAACGATACTGTCTTTGCATGGCGTGTATAAATCAATATCTTTATTGTTTTCCGTAGTCATCATCCATATAAGCACGTATATTAGTAAAACCATATTTTAAGTTTACTCTTGCCGTAACAATATTTATCATTTACCTATATAAAGCTTAAGGACATCATTAAAAGCAGATTTAAGTAATGTACTCCTTAAAAAAACATGTTTATTATTATTAAATAGACTTACGTAATAAACTTTTCTTTCCATTAGTAAAAGATCTTCCCACGGCTAAAATAAAATTGCAATAAATTGTTTAAATTGATTAGACTTCATTCAAAACAATTAAATCATGACATAAAACTCTTAATAAAAACGATAAAAATGCATGTTCTTGACGTTATACATGTAGTGCCTTCGCTGGAGATGGGTTACGCATGTAATAGGTGTGTTTAGTTATTAAAAGGAAAGGAATGTCAACAGTGAAAGTGAAACAAGGGTGAACCATTTCGTTGATTGATTCGATCCACAAATAATAATTTGTATACAGGTAAATACGATGATTAATATATTTTTTTAACCAATAACATGAAATCAAACAGACATAGAAAAATCCAATAGCACGTGCTCGCTATCTATTTATATCTATGTTTATATCGGGTTATATGACCGTTGGTAGTCTTCGGAGGTCATCTTGATGGTTAATTAGATGGCGTCTGATAGGTACCTAAACAATATGTCAAATTCTAATTCGCCCCGAGTAAGAAAAACAAATTTAACAGATTATCAAAGATCATTTATGAACACCAAAATTTGCAACGGAAGGAAAAATAACGTTTTGGCAAAGGATAACCATTGATGAGGTTTACGACTTTAGACAGAAATATCTTTTCATCGATCAGTGTGGACTTGCAGAAGATTGATTCAAACCTGTGCAGGAAAATTACCTTAGTCTATATGAAGTGTACAAGAGATTCACAAACAAAACAATAACAACGAGTGCTCATAGAAACTGACAGCAGTTCAAATTTAACTTTTTTGCTAATATGGAATCCTTTTTTATAGTCATCATCTGTTATATAACGTACAAAAAGGTCGTCTAACACTATAAATGTTATAAAAGTATATTTAAAGGTAGTTAAACGTGTTGATTTATTGTCTACTGTTGGTGATATGTTCAACATTTTTTCGGGATTTTGCAAATATATTCAGGACGAGAACATGCTTTTGTGAAATAATATTACAGGTTTCATGAATCAAAGACACTTCATTTTTTAACATCTGAGTAATTGTAAAATTGGAACTAATATAAATTGTACATAATACAAATAATGCAGTAATTAACGTTAACCAGATCAAATGGAACTATGGAAAAGCGAAATGTTGGTCCGGCAGAATCATAACTTCTATCAGCTATTGATCCACTATGGAAAATTTATGCAAGGAGCCAACGAAATATCAGACAACAAATTACAAGAGCCAGCATTAAAGTATCTAGGTAAGGCATATTTTATTTAAGTTCAATAACGGGGTTAAGGTGGACAAACTATGTGTTGAATTTTCCATGTCGTAAAAGTGTCTTGTTATGTTGATCTTATGTTGTTGGGTTTGTGAATCGTCGATAATTACCTCGTCGACATGCTTACATTGTTTATCATTATCAAATATTGTATATGAATGCTCACCGGATCTGGCCAAAAATATTATTCTACAAAATCTCCAAGATCTGCATTAAGTACAAGTAGGGACTTCCTTTAAGCATCGACTCTTGGTGCTTTCTGCAGATAAGTCATATTAAATATCCTTTATTAAATATACTTGTTATTTGCAGTATACCTCATAGTCAAATGTGCGAGTGCTTAAATTGCTTTTTTTTTTTTTTTTTTTTTTTTTTTTTTTTTTTTTTTTTTTGTATTTTTATATTGAGATTTCTCTGCACAAACTACTAATGCCTCTTGTTTGTCTTTTCATAGTGAAAATACACTTACCGGGTGCACTTGAGTCAATGTCAACATAGTATTCATTGAATGATAATACATTGCTGCTATTTTGTTGAGTGTATTTCCTATAGAATATTATTTTATTTTATTTTATTTTTATTACACATGTTACATATCTATTGTCTGTGTATTGCATATTATTGTTTATAATAATATTGTTTGTATGCTATATGCCCTCCTGGGGCCCTAATTTGGTAAATAAAATATTCTATTCTATTCTATTCTATTTAAACGACTAATACCTATATATCTGGTAGCTTCAGTGTTGAAATAAATTAATATGAGCATATGATTTTTCTCAGAGAGAAATGCACACGAAAATTAGAATTATTTAACACTTGAGAATATACGATTGATGATTAAAAGTGTTCAACTCTAAAATATGATATTGTACATTTACGTTAAGAGGTTTAAGATTTGTTTTCATACTTATATTTCAAGATGAGAAATATGGAGAAATAAGTTAATAATCATAAGTCAGTATTGGAAATAAGAAAGATTTACACTTAAACTCTCGGTAAAACATACGAAAAAGCAAAGCAATGGTACATGAGAATCGCTGCATATATTAAGCATCAGCACTCAGAGAGTGACTTAGGGACAGAAATGTAATCACCGGACATCTCCAGTTTTGTTTGAAGATCCGTTCTGAATCTATAATGCATATTTTTTTTTTTTAATAAAAACTCCCTTTTCAATGACCAGAGTTCTAGGATGAAAATTATAATACAAGAGGCAGAAAAACTGAATGGCAAATTTCTCTAAAGGAGCAAAAGACAGCATCAAATATGAGAAAAGAGTTGGCTTAAACGTATATTAAACTGTTTAAATCAAAGCAGAAGCTACTCAATTTGAATCACAAAACAAGAAAAGTAAAGGAGGATCTCACCTTCAGAAAATAAATGGTCAATTATTGTATTGACGATGAAAACAAAGATAAGGAAGAAGTGGTTTAGGAGGAACAGAAAAGACCAGATTTAAACAATGAGAATTCTAAGGCTGCCATTTCATGTGATGTGGATAAAAATGAAAATTAACGCAAAAATTTCTTATTATAACAGTTGAAGGAGAAATTAGACAGGAATATTATATTGAACCCTTCTAAGGATGTCAGTAGATATGGAAAACACTTTATACTTTTTACAACATTGCATAAATACTGCAGTATTACCGTACTTTACCTGCAGTTTATTCAACTTGTGTATTATTTGATTTTATGGTGGTGGTGGTGGTGGTGGTGGTGGGGTGGGGAGGGGGGTGGCTAGGATGAAATTTGAAGAAAAAAGGCAGGACAGGAGTTTTGAGTAAAAAAAGGGCAAAAAAAAAGTCAGGATGACAATTTATGTAAAAATTCAGGATAAACTATTAAAAAAGGCAGGACAGAGATTACAACTAAAAAAATGCAGAACAAAATTTTCATCTTAGCCCCCTTAATTCAAATGGTAACTCCCTTATCTATCATGTAGAAGTCTGGTATACATGTGTGTATTTCTTTATCTTATCTTCTTAATAATGTTTTTTATGGATCCAATTTGGCATGAAAAGACCAACGCGGAACCAATAGATTGATTGGGGGACCAAAGAAGCTACCCATCTTCATGTTAGTATGGTAATAATGTGTTCGTTTAATTATGCCTTTTTAGAAAAGGGAATGTAGTATCTAATATGTTTTCCAGCAGAAGACCTTTAAAGTTTTGTTATAATTGACCTGTTCTGCGATCAGGATTAATACTTATTTTTATTTCCAGACTTTCAATCAACATATTTTGTACAATAATGATGTGAAGGTAAAAAAACAAGTATACAGTCTATTATATTATATACCAACCCTTATGTATGTTGCAATCTGCTTGTCCTTTTATCGAATTGTTAATCCATATCCTTGTCCATCTCTCCAAATCTATATAACAAATATATAACTTTTGTCAGCCTGATTTTACATCTGCTACACCCAAGGTTTTATATCCACCATCTGTGTGTCTGTCACATGTCTATCTGTTCCTCATAACCAATGAATTTATAATTTAAGCCACAAACGCGATTACATTGGATTTAGCGCCCTAACATAGTTTCTATGAAATTTTAGGTCTTAATTTTTTAATGATGGTTTCATCTGACGTTCCATTACACCCCTAATATTGATCGTAATATTCTGCTTTGTAAATTAACAGATATCCCAAGACTTAAAAGAAAAATTACAGACCAAAAAATTATAACAAAAATACCGAACTCCAAGGCAAATTCAAAAAGGGGAAGTCCATAAAAACTGACAGAAACCAAACACTATGAATCAACAGTACAAGTGAAAAACAACTGCCATATTCCTGACTTGGTACAGGCATTTTCCGAAGAAAATGGTCGGTTAAATCTGGATTTATAGCTAGCTAAACCTCCAACTTGTATGACAGTTGTTTATAGTTCCGTTATATAGACAAAATTGGGTGAGCAACCCAAACAGACATAATAGGTTAATGTGATCATAATTGGGATCCAGCAGCCAAAACTGTGCAAAAATACATAACAGACATACAACACAACGGACTTAAAAAATTCAAACAAACATACAAATAAATCTCACAAAGACGCCGACAAAAAAGGTGTAGATAGTAAATTTGGCAATGTCAACAAAAAAAGTTTTTGTCGTTGATAGTACACACCGTATATAGTATAGTATAGTATATACTTTTGCGATAAGATAAAAATTAAGTAAAGATAAATAGATGGGTAAACAAGATAGAAAAAAACACGGTAAAAACCAACTGTGTCCGAATCGCACATCAGGACCCACCTGCACCAGGAATGCCAAAAGTCAAAAACCTGATGGCGGGATGCATAAATACCGAGTCACGTCAAAAGTCATACGACCAAAAGAAACATAATAGCACGAAGACAAATAACGGGAAACTAGGATAAAATGAAAAGATACACACCTTCAGCACTTAGAACCTTTAACTCAAGACAATCTTGTATAATTTCTGAAGGAGACACTGAATATTTATCCATTAGGTCTTGGTACTTTCCGATGAACTTTTTGAGAAAAAGAACGAGACGTTCTTTGACAAAACCCTGGCTCATTAATTATTTGATCAGACACTGATGAAGTCTGACAAAGTCTGAGTAGCAGCTGCAAGCTCTTGAATATCATATAAGTTGAGAAATGTATACTCCATACGCGGGTGAAGTTAGTATATTGCTGCTCAGGTGAGAAAATTTATTTAATTTCAAAATTGCAATCGTCTCGTTTGTCATAGATTCTGGTATTGAGATGACCGCTGTTGTCAAATTCGAAGTAAATGTCTAGAAATGATGCGGAGGAAGCTGTATCTGTGGTTTCTTTAATCTCTAGTTCAGGAGGATATATTAATGGGACCCAATCAGAAAAGTTTGGATTGTTAATGGAAAGAACATCATCAATATATCTGTATGTGAAATTAAATAATCTAGCTTCAATGATCTTCTTGTAACAAGTGTCTGAAGGAACTCCGACTCTCAAATATGACTCTTATGAAAATAAGAAAAGGTCAGCTAGGAGAGGTGCACAGTTGGTTCCCATAGGAATACCGACAACCTGCTGAAAAATTCTACCTCCAAATTCAACAAATATGTTGTCAATGAGAAACTCCAGCATACTGACCACTTGTTCTTCGGTGAAGCATGTTTTATTTTCGGGCTCATTTTTAACAAAATATGTAGAATAATATCCCAAAACAATAAATTTGTAGCGTATGGTACCATTTTTATGGAGGAAAGCATTGTGGGTAATTTCTTTAAGACGGGTTTTTAAATTTTTATGTTGTATAGTGGTGTAAAGGATAGAAAATGACCAAGATTTTAAATTTTCCAGAAGTTCTTTTGAGTTCTTATTTCGAATCCACATATTGTTAATGCCACTACGCGAGTAAACAGTGTAACAGTATTTCTTTAATCCCTCTTTCACTGCAGACAAAATTTTGGTTAATCTAACGGACAATTCCTTTGTAGAACATGCAGATGAGCCAGCAATGTACCGTTGTTTGTACGGAGCCTTGTGTAGTTTAGGTACCCAATACAAACGAGGTAAGTCCTCAGATTTGTTCATCGAAATATTCAATAAGGCCACGAAGGACTTATGGTTTTTGTACGTGGGATTACCCGAGTGTTCATTTATTCCTAGTTCTTTGATTAAAAAAAAACCAAAAAACACACAGAAAATTGTAATGAAGTTGGTCATTCAACAATGGAATCTTACATTACACATTACAATGAAGAAAAGGGTGCGAGGAAAAAAGACATTCTTAAATATCAAACAACCGGTATATTGATATTTTGAGAACAAAAACTGATTTCTTAGAAAACAGTTGTACAAAATAATTCATGGAAAAATATTTTAGAAACAAATTGATAAAGAAATATAATTGGCTGATTTAAAAAACAGAAACAAAATGCAGCAAAATAAATGACAAACTGTTAAATGTATAAAAAAAATACTAAGTAGATAGTAAAGGAAAGTGAAAAATGAGCTGCAAGAACATCAGAGGGAAAAAAAGATGGTTAAATCAAAGACAGAAAAACATGTTTATTTTACAGTTTTGAGCAAAAATTGGTAAATAATTCCCAGGCTAAAGCAATAATGTGCACCTAGAGCTTCGAAAGTCAAGACGAAGACAATATCTGCAGTAGAAGGCGAATGGCGAAAGGGAGATTGTTCTGCACAACTATACAAAAATAGGCACATAGTACTTAAGACAACGCAAGAAAATCTGCATTTAGAGTTGCAAGTACAACAAAAGAAATATGCATGATCATGCAAAAGATAAAACAAGTTGTCCATCTAGAGCTTCAATGACATCAAAAGAAATTGACAATGACCATGCAAAGATAACACAAGAAGAAGGAATCAAGAAACAATTACAAAGTAAAATCACAGAAATACTGAACTCCGAGGAAAATTCAAAAGGAAAGTCCTCAATCAAATGGCAAAATCAAAAGTTCAAACACATCAAACGAATGGATAACAACTGTCATATTCCTGACTTGGTACAGGATGGACTTGAAAGGTGCTATAGAAAGCTTTAGAAAAGCTATCACACAAGGACCTAACTTTATCTAGTTGTTGTTGCCGTCAGTTGTACAGAAGTAGCGTTATTAAACTGGATGTAAAAACCTAGATGAATATCTTACAAAAGAGGTGTTGATTTGTAAAACCTGTCACGATAAACCTAATATAAAGAAAAATACCAAGCTAAGCTGAAGCCAATTCTTTAAAACGCACAGACATCTCAGTTTTTTTTTAAAACCTCTAACCATTAGGGTTGAAGTTTATTGCTAAAGTGATTCTAGTAATGAAAATTGTAGCCATGCCACATGGTGCTCAATACGACATAAAAGGACAAGTCGTACTTGTACCAGCAAATCTTGATACAATGGAGACATCTTTATCAAGAGCAACATCAAATAGTCAGTTAATAACTTTTGCTTTAAAAAGACTGCTGTCTGAAAAACACCATTTACAAAAGCATTATATTAGACCTCAATATATCAATGGTGCCCTGCAGTATCAGAAACGAAACCACTTCAGCTATTCAGATATTACTGTAAGTTTAACTTGGCATCAGACAAGTCATGAAGATAAAGAATTTTGGAAAACAACAACAGAAAATAGATCCAGAACACTGATACAGTAGTTAATGAAAATAACAATGAACAATATACTGCAAGTATGCATGACAATTCCGTTTTTATCAAAAGTGTTGAAAAAGAAAATCAAAATGAATGTGATGGGACAATATCAGACAATGATGATTAATTGGAATAAAAAAAAATCCTGTGCAATTGAATACTAATCTTCCGAATAGTAGAAGTGTAAATGCAGACACATGTTTTTATGCGACCGATTGGCCTGATGATCATTCAGTCAAATATAAAATTAAGTTACAGTAGAAGGTCAGATACTAGTACCTATAACTTGGAAAGAGCCACACAATGAGAAAAAATGGGCTTCCAAAAATTGTTGAATAAGTACCCAAGCTGTAGAAACTGCAAGAACAGTTAAATTAACTACAAAAAAGAAAAGTTTCATGCTTGACTTCTCACAAAAGATAGCCGCTTTGATGGAAGCCCTTAATATGAATTAATGGCTTTGGTTAGGTTAGAAAGTGAAGAAATAAAACAGAGCATATCCATTACAAGGAGAAAACGTTTTCAAAAAAACATTGCAGTTGGTCAGTTAAAACATCTTCAGAGAATTTCAAAATAGTTAACTGAAAATCAGACATTTGCTTCCTTTACGGACATTCGTGGAGCACCTCAATACTTCAAGCAAATGCATATAAAATTTCTCCTCTAAAAGATTGTGTAACAATAAAAGCAATCACGGTCAATTTTTTACTCACATCTAATTGCCTGGTTCAGGTAGAAAGAACCATGTTCCCATCTTTTGGATTAATTGCACATAAATGCCATAAATCCCAAAGTGGGTTTCATGACTTGGTAAATGATGATGACAAAAAACAATTATAACAAAAACGAACTCCAAGGTAAATTCAAAACAGGGATGTCCATGAAAACTTACAAAATCAAACATTATCAACCAACGGAACGAGTGAAAAAACAACTGCCATATTCCTAACTTGGTACAGACATTTTCCAAGGAAAACGGAGGGTTACACCTAGTTTTATAGCTAGCTAAACCTCCCACTTGTATGACAGCTGTTTATAGTTCCGTTATATTAACAAAATTGGGTGAGCAACCCAAACAGACATATCTGATGTTCGGTAGTTGTCGTTTGTTGATGTGGTTCATAAGTGTTTCTCGTTTCTCGTTTTTATATAGATAAGACCGTTGGTTTTCCCTTTTGAATGGTTTTACACTAGTAATTTTTGGAGCCCTTTATAGCTTGCTGTTCGGTGTGAGCCAAGGCTCCGTGTTGAAGACCGTACTTTGACCTATAATGGTTTACTTTTATAAATTTTGACTTGGATGGAGAGTTGTCTCATTGGCACTCATACCACATCTTCTTATATTTATATAATAGGTTAATGTGACAATAATTGGAATCCAGCAGCCAAAACTGTGTAATAAAATATAAATCACAGGCATACAACACAACTGACTAAAAAAATTCAAATAAACATACAAATAAATCTAACAAAGACGCCAACAAAAATGTTTGTTGCAGTTGATAGTGAATTTCACAAAGCCGCCAACAAATCCGACATGTGTCAAGAAATGATGCATCCAATAAACAAATACATGTCGTTGTATTCCGCCTGGGGGTTGTTTGATTTACATATAGATAGATTCTACCACTGCATCGAGTGTGATACGATATTTGTCAACTCGAGGCAATTAAATTTTCATATTTGAAATGCTAGTCTTGCCGAGTGTTTTAAATATTTAAAAAGTTAAGAGTCGAGAGTGGAGAAATTTCGTACTGCACGAGATTCGATGGTAAAAACTGTGTCTCTGGTGATATTTAGACGCCATGAAGACAAACTGTATCTTTCTATTTGGTCCGAGGACACAGTTATCGTCCGTAGATTTTCGTTGTCTACAAATATAGTCCCTAGTGTGGACAGTGTATAACTTGCAAATTTTGTTCATACACTTTCCAAATTTATTTCTTTATATTTTATGCATGAAATATTAAGTAAAGGGATGAAATTACATGTTAAAAAAGTTTGGGTGCTGAATCTTTATGTTAAGTAGTGATTTGGTCCAGTTCAAAAAGGTCAAAAACTAGTATGTCTGAAGCTGTCAAACTGAATTTTAGACCCCCTTAACATAGAATTGTCAATATTTTGAGTTAGAGCTGGTAGACTTTTCTATAATTTTGATATTATTTGTCCCAATAGTAGTACACTACACTGTAAAAGTCTTTTTGAGATTGAGCAGGTGCGATTTTTTTAATTTGAATTTATTGTCTAAAAGAAATGCACTACGAAATAACTGTGTTCTCGGGCCTAAGAGATGAATTCAGGAAATGTAGATTCTGTACTTTGGCAACTTCCCTGAATGGTTTGCTGGTTTCAATTTGTCAAACTCAATAAAAGTAAAGGATTTAAATCTTTATTTGAAAGAAATTCTGTTAAAATGTCCCATTTTGGCATTATACGGCTAAAATAAGCATTTTATAGTAGTTTCCATTTTTATGCCTATGAGACATGCCTACTTTCTATCTGACAGCTTTTTATGCTTTGATATTTGTGTTTCTATGATTAATTCAAATTCTATCAACCATTTGTGAACTCTGAATGTAGAGAAAAGTAGAATATCACAGAAAAAAATGTGCAAAATGTGTTGTAATTAGGAACTGGTCGAACGGCCTGTTTGATGTATGTGAAATGTGAAGAGCTTTGTACATAAAATTTGTAGTCCATCATGAATATTTCACTAAATCTGTAAAAAAAGCACTTGACAATGATCTGTGCACCTTATCCATTTCATATACTACCTTTATTTTCTTCTGTAGGATAGCATGTGGTTCAAATATATGCCAGTTAAGACTAAAACTACATGCAAGTTTTCCATTGAAAAGTGAAAAACTGTGCATCAGACCATACTGTCTGTAAAAAAAGTTGAATGCAAGAGTCCTTTTGCAATTAGATTTCTTGTATCATGACATCTTAGCATAGAAATGAGCAAAAAGTAACAAATTTCCATTTCTTATAGCTTCTGTATGCATTTTTATATGTAAATATGTGCTACGGCCTAAATTGACGCTAAATAATGTGCAGTCTTGCATGACCTAAGACCATTTTATACTCATGTGGTATGCTTTTTGTTACTTTTCTTTCCATTTAAAGTACATTTAATATATATGGAAGAATAATTTATAGTAAAAAACTTCAAAACTTCAAATTGGTTGGAAAAATGCATGTTTATGTAAGGCTCCCTTAATTTGAAAATCTCAATTTTCAAGCACAGGCTCATATAAATTTGACTTTTGAATAATTGTAATAAATCTGATAAATCAAATGAGTGTCCAGTTGCTTTTAATACTTAATATATTATATCCAAGAGCATTTAAAAGCAAATTTTGAAATATTTAAATTTTAAAGCCCAAATCTTGATAGTTGAAATTATTTGATTTAAACGTCAAAATTAAACATCAAATTTCAATATTAAAATAGCCATAGTTTCTATGATATATATCCTATGGCCATGAAACTTGGCCAACTATCCTATAATTCCCTAAGCTTAGGTCATGCAAAGTTTAATTAGAATCGGTCAAGTCTTTCTATACTATTAGGTCCGAGGACACAGTTATCGTCCGTAGATTTTCGTTGTCTACAAATATAGTCCCTAGTGTGGACAGTGTATAACTTGCAAATTTTGTTCATACACTTTCCAAATTTATTTCTTTATATTTTATGCATGAAATATTAAGTAAAGGGATGAAATTACATGTTAAAAAGTTTGGGTGCTGAATCTTTATGTTAAGTAGTGATTTGGTCCAGTTCAAAAGGTCAAAACTAGTATGTCTGAAGCTGTCAAACTGAATTTTAGACCCCTTAACATAGAATTGTCAATATTTTGAGTTAGAGCTGGTAGACTTTTCTATAATTTTGATATTATTTGTCCCAATAGTAGTACACTACACTGTAAAAGTCTTTTGAGATTGAGCAGGTGCGATTTTTTAATTTGAATTTATTGTCTAAAAGAAATGCACTACGAAATAACTGTGTTCTCAGGCCATTTCACTGATCTGCACAAAAATGTGTTTTGTATATGTGACGTCATCAGGTATGTTCGGCTTTTTCGTGAAGTCTCAATAGGAAATTCAGAGCTAAACAAGAACCTTTGACTTCATAGTTGAATTTTTACCAATGAAGAACTGGGATCAAACTAACCACACTTAGATAAAAAATAAATAAAAATAATCAACATCTCAAGAAAAGTAAAAATCGTCTAAGAATTGCAGAAATGTTCACATTGTACTGTCAGGCTGTATGCGATGCTATTTGGAGCTCAGTTCTTAAGATGTCTAAACTCGGAAGAAATCTGGGATTATCTTGTTATGATCCTTTATGATTACCTTTGTGATAATTGTAACCGTCATCTTTTGATTTGGCAGAACGCTATTGAAAAACTTTCTCTGTATATTTTGCTGTTTTGTCTTTGCATCGGATTCCGTGTCTAACTTATTAACTCTTATTACTAGAAACAGCTTTATTAATTTTAGTTTTGAATTGGGAGAAAACTGGTTATAAAAAAAGACCTGTACAAATGAACAAATAAGTTAATTCATTATAAAAACCAGCAGCATACACTAACACATACAATACTCTAAGAGTGCAATAGTTTCAATCGATTTTTTAGGAATTATTAAATTATGACTCACATTATTAACACCGCTAAAACATCCAATTTAGATCAAACCTACAAGAAAGCAATAACACGTATACCTTTTCTTATTTTACCTAATACACAGTATGAGTGCTAATTACATAAGATATACATTCTCTCACTTGACATAATCAAGGAAGTCCTGTTCACACCTAAGGTTTCATAAAAATTACATAAGCTTACATAAATATTACATAAGGTTTACATAAAAATTGAATAAGATTTACATAATAACTATATAGCCATAAAGAAACAAAAACAGAAAAACACATCACAGGCCTTCATGACAATATTTATTGTGTAAGACCCAATCTACCAAAAAACACATCACTGGCCTACATGACAATATCTATTCTGTAAGACCCAATCAATCAAAAAGTACATCACTGGCCTACATGACAATATCTATTCTGTAAGACCCAATCAATCAACAAATACATAATACAATCAATAATTATATATTCTTGGAACCGCTATGAAAAGACAGTTTGATATATTGTTTGAATTGACAAATGCATTTTCATCGCTCTGAATATGCAAGCTTGATTGATATACTAAACTTATGCTATGTATAACATGATGACAACTAACTTCAGCGCGGAAATAAAATACGGCACATGATTTGAAAAGCAGGGTAAAATGTGTTTGCTACTACAGGAAGCTAGTTTGGACATTTACACAATTGTTTGTTGAAAACTGTTGCTCACGAAAACAAAGAATCAGAAACAACTGGATAATTTTAAAATCAATGAGATATGAGAAATTACATGTACCGAAATATCATATTATCTTGATGTCAAAGAAAATAATGGAATAAAGCATTAATTTCCTTCCCTTTCTTAGACCGTAAGTTTGAAAGCTTTCATCCTTAGAGAGGTTGTTTTCTTCATATCATTATACGTATCGACATTTTGATTAGAAATTATTGTTGGAGTTATGGGTTTGTGACTATTATTTTGGCATATAGTAGCATGATGACACGTTGAGAACGTTTCTATAATATTAGCATTTCTCCAAAAGCTGTCAGACTTAGATTGTTTGTCACTATAATGTAGTTTATACTGTACCTCCATGTCAGTTTGGTGATTTTTACAAGTGCTGTGGGAATCTTTTGTTAATTATAAATTTAATATAATTAGCATCGTCATCCGAAAACTTAGTGATATAGTGATTCGTTTCCGGTAGAAAATAATATCAATATCATTCGGTGTCTAGTTGAATGTGAATACAACGATATTGGGATTATTCCTTCACAGAAGTTTCTTTTAAACAAATTTTATGAATTATAATTGTTCTCAATAAAAGGAGACGTTGAGTATACATCTATAAGACAGCAATCCAATGACCAAAACAAACGAATTATAGTTGTTAACATACTGTCTTCTATAATGAACAAGTGTCGATACAATATGTCAAGCTTTAAAAGAGAGACGAAAGATACCAAAGGGATATTAAAATTCATAAGTCGAAAACAAACTGACAAAGCCAAGGCAAAAGAAGAGCAACGACCAAAATACAAATAACAGTATATAAAACGCGACATAGAAAACAAACAACTGAGCAATACGAACCCCACCAAAAACTGGGGTGATCTCAGGTGCTCCAGAAGGGTAAAAAGATCCTGTTCGAAATGTGGCACCCGTCGTACAGCTCATGTTAGTACAAACCCGGTAGTTTAATTCTAATAAAGTCTAATTCGGTAGGTCACGTTCGAGGAAAAGATATATATCGTCGTGAAATGTCAACCAACTCGTGAGTGCGTCCGTAAAACTTTAGAAGGGATGATTTCAATTTCACAACTTGGAACTCTTTGTTTAATAGCTTCCTTGTGAGAAGCAACCATCTATCACGGAAATCATCATAGGAAATGCAAGCTCTGGAATATCGCATCAACTGGGAAATATAATGTAAAACGCCCCGAGTCTAAAAAAGTAGTGAATATTTAAGACTTTAAAAAATCTGTCTACATCAAATTTACGACAGCAAAAACATGAAGATAACTAATTCGGGACAGAGACATGAACATATGACGGAGTTATACTAGTTAATTTGAGCTGTACTGGTCTTTACAATTCAAAACTTTCCAATTTTAATTATCAGTATGGTCAACCAAACAGTTTAACAAGATTCCCAAACTCTAATGATAAAAATACACTTTTAAACTTGCTGAAAACCAATTTGACAATATGCTGGTGGCACATACTTAACCCCTTGCAAATCCACGTTTTAGCTCACCTGGCTTAAAGGCTTAAATCTTCTCTGAAACTACTGGGCAAAATGTTACTAAACTTCACCTAAATGTTCTTTAGGGTATCTAGTTTATAAATTGTATCCGGGGATTTGATCCATTAACAAACATGGCCACTGTTGCTAAAAAAGGAACATAGGGGTAAAATGCAGTTTTGGCTAATATCTCAAAAACTAATGCCGTTTTGGCAAATCTGACATGGGATCATACTAATCCGCATATTATGGTCTATCACCTATGAAATTTTCCGAAAAATTGGACTATCCATTTTGGAGTTGTTGCTCCGAAATATCAATTGTTTAGTTAATTTCAAAGTTTTCGGCTTATATCTCAAAAACTAAAGCAGTTAGAGCAAATTAATCTGACATAGGGTAGAATTAACCAACATGGCAAGGTTTATCACCTGGGAAATTTTCAAAAAAATCAAACTACCCATGTTGGAGTTATTGCCCCTGAAATGTCATATTTTGCAAATTTCGCAGTTTTTGGATAATATCTTGAAAAATATAATATAGAAGTTATAGCCCTTGAAAGGCTAATTTTGCTCACTTTTAACATTTTATTTTGCAGAAACTATAATAGAAAGAGAAAAATTGAGAAAGCAAAAGTGTTCAGCTAAATAAAATCTACAAAGAAGACGACTTTCTGAACCGAAGTAGTCAATTGACTGCTTTAAGAATTTATTGCACTTGAAAGATGGGTTTTGTCCATTTTATCCATTTTTTTGCAGAAATCATTAAAGATAGAAGGAAGTTGTAAACATCAAAGATATTAAGCACAATAAGATCTACAAAATAAGTCAACATGGCCAAAATTGTCAACTGACTCCTTTCAGAAGTTATTACCCTAGAAAGATGATTTTTTTTACTCTTGCAGTTTTTGAACAAACTATAGGCCGTACGGTTGCCTATAATTGCTAACATCTACTTCATTTGAACTTTGGCGGATAGTTGGCTCATTGGCAATCATACCACATCTCCTTATTTTTATATAATAATTGATAGTGAGAAACTTTAAAAAGCAAAACAGTTCAGCACACTAAGATCTAAAAGTAAGTCAACATGGCCGATGAGTCGCACTAGTTATTGGATTTATTGCCATTAAGTGACGTTTTTTTTTTTATTTTAAAAACTTCAATAGATAGGTATAAGCTGTAAACAGTAACAATGATCATCTTTACAAGATCAACAAAAATGCCCCTACATAAGATCTACAAAAAAAACATGCATAACTGATTTCAATGCAAGAACAAATATCAAAGACTACTCGAAGTTGCTGAAAACAAGAGTAAAAGACAAAATTTTCTTTTGTAATCCTTACTAAAATATCGACATTGCATATATATAGCAAAGCCATACACAGTGCAGGAAGATTGGTAGTTGGATGGCTTTGTGATGCTATTTGTGTTAAAATCCAGTAATGTTTGACAAAGTTATAATATTTGTATCCCTTTTGTAATTCAACCTTCAATTATATACTATGCAGTGTGAATTAACAACAAAAATATTAGAAATCTGTCACTTCACTGTAATTATTATTATTATATGCATATCGAACCAACTCCTGTGTGTTATAATTTATTCTTACTATTACCATGAAAAAAATTTCAATGCCTCAACTGTGACAGTAATCATTTTCAACGATGAATAAAGTAAGTGTTGGATCAAGTTGAGTATGATAAATTAGACAAATCTTGATTTTTTTAGAGAAAATATTTTGTTTGAATACTGAAGGTCATGTTGAAAATATATAATTATTGTTTTATTGATTAACGTCCAATGGCAAATAGTTCATACATATTCAAAACAAAAACAAATAGGTAAATAAATTCTGTAGTCGGTTGATCGGGATGAAGGATAGGAACTTTGGACTGCCACCGAAAAGTAGAGTATGTTAAATAGGGACAGAAATGACTTACAACAGGTCACCTACGAATCCCTACATTGAACGTTTCATTCCGATGTGAATGTGGCTACGTATTTATACATCCTATGCGCACAAAATTTGTTTTGAAAATATATGTCAAGGGGTGTTTACGATTCAGATCTAGAGCAATATTTTAATAAAATGGTATACAATTTATTATTTTCGACATATCTGCAAGGACAACTAAGCTTCAGGACGTTCCTTTTCATTGTTTTTTTTTTTTTTGCTTGTGGTCTTGATTCCCTGTTCGACATTTCCACTTTTATCATCATGTTTGTCTTAGTTGCCAAAAGTCAGACTTAAATTCAGGTTTAGATACTTCATGCGGTATTGAGCCAAGTGAGCTTTTCTCCACTTGGCGTACGTCGTCTGTCGTCGTCTGTTAACTTTTACAAAAATCTTCTCCTCTGAAACTACTGGGCCAAATTTAACCAAACTTGGCCACAATCATCATTGGGGTATCTAGTTTTAAAAATATGTCCGATGACCCCGCTTGCCAACCAAGATGGCCGACATGGCTAAAAATAGAACATAGGGGTTAAATGCATGTTTTGTCTATTATTTTGAAAACCGTTATAGATAGAGAAAATCTGACAAGGCAAAAATGTTCAAAATGTTGAGCTCTACCAATTGTTCATTATACGTCAAAAATGTCAGACGACTTCTTATAGGAGTTATTGCCCTCAAATGACAAATTTTACCAGTTTTTTCACTTTTGCCTATCTTGAAAATTATAATAGATAAAGAGAAACTTTAAATAGCAAAAAATGATCAGCAAAACAAGATCTACAAATAAGTCTGACCTTTGAAATCGTCAATAGACTCCTTATTAGAGTTATTGCCCTTTGATGACGATTTTTACCAATTTTTAGCGTTTTTGCCTTGTATCTTAAAAATTATAATAGATAGATAGAAACTTGAATAAGGAAAAATGATCAAAAAGACAAGATCTACAATGAAGGCAACATGGAGGAAATCATCCGACGACTCCTTATTGTAGTTATTGCCCTTTAATGACGATTTTCCATTGTCTGTTAACTTTTACAAAAATGTTCTCTTTTGAAACTACTGGGCCAAATTTAACCAAACTTGGCTTCAATCATCATTGGGGTATCTAGTTTTAAAAATTTGTCCGATGACCCCGCATGCCAACCAAGATGGCCAACATGGCTAAAAATAGAACATAGGGATAAAATACAAGTTTTGTCTATTATTTTGAAAACCGTTATAAATAGAGAAAATCTGACTGGAGCAAAAATCTTCAGAATGTTGAGCTCTACCAATTGTTCACATACGTCAAAACCGTCAGACGACTTCTTATAGAAGTTATTGCCCTTTTATGACAAATTTTACCATTTTTTTTTTTTTTCATTTTTGCCTACTTTCTTGAAAACTATAATAGATAAAGAGAAACTTTAAATTGCAAAAATGATCTGCAAGACAAGTTCTACAAATATTTCTAACAAGGTCGAAATCGTCAGTTGACTCCTTATTGGAGTTACTGCCCTTTTATGGCGATTTTCATCATTTTATTTTTGCGTTTTGCCTTATATGATAAAAGTTATAATAGATAAATAGACACTTTAAAACACAAAAATGATAAGCAAGTCAAGATCTTCTAACAAGTCAAAGTTTGCCTATATAGTAAGTAGACTGTCACTCTTTATAGGAGTGATTGCCCTTAAATGAGATTTTGTTTTTACCCTCTTTTGTGTTTTGAGCAAAAACTAAAGAAGATAGAGAGAAACTGAACAGACTAAATGCAGAGATCTTTGTCATGAATTCTATTCTCGTCTACAATGTTGGAGCGTGTCCTTTGTTGAATATGCACATAGACCAAGGTGAGCGACACAGGCTCTTTAAAGCCTGTAGTTATTGAACTTAGAGATATGGTTAAATTATAGCAAATTATTATATTATTAGATTTTATTTCACAAAAAAATAAAAAATATAAAAATATAATGTTATAACATTGACGTATAATATATGTATATAGCATATTCTTCCAAGGTGATAACATCTGTCGAACTAATTTGATTGCACGCATCATGTCTGTAACAGTCTGTTGTAATAGTGTTGAATAACAAATGCTATGTATAGTCAGCCACTATATATACTTCATAAATGTCATGTATTAATAAAAGCAAGAACCTATATATTCTACTTAATTATAGCACAAGTTCAGTCATTATACATTGTTATGTAATTTAAGTGAATAAATTTATTCTTCTCATGGTTAAAGTTTACTAATCCAGTCTTGTACTTTTAAAAGTGTTTGAACTCCCACATAGATTGATATCAAAAGCATGAACGATGTTGACAAGTATTTTAAAAGTGCAACTACAAAATCTAAATTTTGGATAGGTAAAATTTGTATACCAAAACGTGATATTGATACAAAATGTTTAAGCTATATTTATACAATTGATAACGAGATAATGTTACAACTTAACTATATTTTAAAGTATCAAACGTTGAAGGGCTGCAGTAAGAACTTTCGATAGGAAATAAATAGATATAGTGAAATTTGTGCGTTTCTGTGTAAATTGAAAAAGAGGCGGTTAAAGTATTTCCAGAAAACAATTAGCATACTAACAGTAATAAAGGATAATAAAAAATGTCTTGCATTTCTGTTGTTACAATCCTTTTAAACTAACTAAAATTACAGAGAATAACTATAGCGCAGATGCTATAATAGACATGAGGCTGAAAGGGGCAGTGCGACAAGAAGTTTCGATAATGTGTGAAGATAAATTCTGATTTCTGAAAAATCAACATATTTATGATGCCTTTCAAATATTGCCTCTCTATTGGTGAAACACTCTGCACAGCTTGTTTTTATTTGAATCATCATTTACCATCTCATTAGATTGAGTGAGAGTTATTTAAAGATGCAAGATTTTACCTTATCCAAGTCATTTGAACTCCAGTGGATAGTTTACTGATTGGCACTCATACCATTATTTGTATGTAGATAACTTGGAATAGATAAAACAATTTAGATAAAAATTGATTGATTCATTGGGGTTTGCTTAACGTCCAGTGGCAAATATTTCATTCATGTTCATCCAAGAATAAATTAACAATTAATACAGTAGGTTGGATCTGCAAGATAGAGATCGACCAGGATGAATGGTGGGAAATTTGGACTGCCAATGGAAAATGAGGGCATGTTGAATAAGGTCAGAAATTTTGCTTTGCAACAGGCCACATACGGAGTTGTTGCAAATGTTCTTTAACGCGCAGATCGGCGTGGGACTATTTTTAGAAGAGGCATCCCCATTCCGACAGGACGTTGCTGCGTATGTATACATCCCGAACAGCTAACAGCCACCCCACTTTAGCAGGGCTATACTTTCGGATGGGAGAAGTGCGAAATCAGGATTACCAAAATTAAGGAGGATTTTCAAATGTATATCGAATAATCAGACAAAAAAAAGGAAAATACGGAAATGAAGTAGCTAATTCCTCTACGGCTGAAATTCAATGTAATGTCGAGACATTAGTTATTAGAATAATGGTTTTTAGACTAAGAGTGATAACTCTAACTTATTTATAAATAATCTTCTAATTACATAGACCCCATTGTTGCCTGCTTGGAGTATAGAAATAGGGTAATCCTTGGACTTCATTCATCCAATAGAAAAACAAAAAATAAAAGAGGGGCGACCATTTGGCTGTGTGGGATGTATGAATACTCAGCCCCGTCCGGTTGAATAGGGAATCTGTATCTGAGGTCTCGTGTAGGTAGAGTGCATCTGCACGTTAAAGAACCCTTGCAACAAATGAGAGGTTTATGGAGTTGATTTATACGATATTCTAGAGCTTGCATTGTCTATATCAGGTCAATGATTAAATTGTCCTTGATAGAGTGTTGCTGTTTAAAATGAAGATGTTATCAACTAAACTAGAAACTATAAGCACCAAACTAGAAACATCAATAAAACTTTATAACAGACTTACAAACCAACTGACAAACCAACTGACAAAAGCGTCAATACAAACTCTGATATCACAAAGAACATAAAACTAGATTTCTTCACAAATCCAATATTAAAGGATAACAAGAATTGACATGTCAAGAATCTCAGCATTTTGAACTAGAAACTTACAACTGATTCACTCAACTATCATATAAAAACATTGTAAAAAATGAAGCAAAAATTTCGGACAGTAAATCTTCAAAAGCTTCTATAACTAATAACGCGCATGTAAAACGCATTAAAACCGGCAACTTTTTTGCAAAATTGCGTAGTTTATTATGCATTGAACACTCCAGTGAAGAAATGATGGACACAATAGCAGAGTTAGACACCGACTATATGTATACGAGTGCATTGTGCTGCATGTCTTCACAAACAACATTCGGAATGACGCAGCTGAAGAATGCGTGCAATGAAAAAAACCCAGAAGACTTAATAAGCGCATTACACAGGCATGGTCTATTTGCTAAAATTTTATTATCTTGACCATTTGCAACAATACGAAAATAAAAAAAAATGTAGAAAGTAATATCTAATTACAGTATACGTATCTTATACATGTATATGTTACAATCAATAATACTTCTGGTTCAAGTAGTGTTAATGTACCAATCAACAAGTTTTATGGACCAGATGAGTGCATTTGTCGAACCAAGGAGTCAAATATTAAGTATTATGAAGAATGTCCTTTCTTATGTCACTGAAAAGCCGAGATTGAAACCACAAGTGTCAAAACCTGGAAGATTACAAAAACGAAACAAACATGGCAGGTCAATCTCAAACCAAACTCATACACATATAGTACATATTAGAGAGAAAATAACCCACCACAAATACTAGATTAACATGAACATTTCCTAATCTTTATGATTTTATTTATTTAAAATTTGGATAAAGGTAAACAGATACCTTACATATTGCGTTGTGAAGACAGTTAAAGGTGCTTATCAAATAGATTTAAGGACATTTGGGGTTAAACAATCTTGCAATTAAAATTAGGGGAAAATAGTATTCCTTTTAGAAAGTTTAAGTGATTGTGTCTATTACTCATGACAATAAGAACAAAGTGATGGTTTATATTAAAATAAGAAGATGCGGTATGATTACCAGTGATATAACTCTCAACCAGAGACCAAATGACATAGAAGTTATAACTATAGGTCACCGTACGGCCTTCAACAATAAGCAAAACCCATACCACAGTCAGCTATGAACGAAAAACAAATATGATATACAGCAACAAACGACAACCACTGAATCACAGGCTCTTGACTTGGGACAGGCACATACAGAATGTGGGGGGGGTTAAACTAGTTTGATGCCGCCAAACCCCTAACTTGGGCAGTGGTTTTACAGTACAACATAAGAACAAACTATAAAAATCAGTTGAAAAGGGCTTTACTCATCGGATCGATAAAAAGCAGAAAACATCCAACAAAAACACAGACCTGACGTGACAGGGTATTTAAACATCCCAACAACAAAAAAGACACTAAGTACAGATATGAGAGTACTCGCAGTTACCGACAGCTAGTTCAAAGCCAATAACAACTAATAAAAAATCATGAATCTTAGACTAAAATATCAATCAGTACACATCCAACATCCAATAGATTTAGTGTAAGACGTTATTAACAATCAGAGAAAAACATGACCTTGTGCAATGCCAAGATACAGGTATCGACAGATAGTAGAGCAATGAATGTGCATATGTATATAAAAACAATATTTATTTTGATTTTTATTTACTGATAACAAAATCAATATTTATACCAATAAAAACAATATTCAAAGATCTAAATACAGAGTTGAATTGATAACCTTTTAGATTAAGTTTATTTAAAGGATCGATAAGTGTACCCGGATCGTATCTTAATTTTCCGGGCTCGGTAAACAACATCTCCGTAAAAATTAGGATTTGCTATCCCGTTGAAATAAGTTTTCTACAGGTACAGCCAAACTTCCAAATCAAATCTTTGTATCTATGGAAAAATTTAACTTAATAATTTGCCAGTAATACATAGATTACGTTTATTGAAATCCAAAACGTCACAACAGACACGGCCATAGCGAACGAGTTGAATTAATATATAAAAACACCTAAGATGGTGCCAAAGGAACATATCACCGTCCAAAAAAAGTTAGACATCAGGTGACTTTGGTGACGTAGCGTGCCGCCATTTTGTTTCATTTTGTCCCATATAAAATGCAAATAAAATATAAGGTGCTTCAATAAAGTTCAATTTTCTCATTACTCTGACCCGTTTTCTAACTTTTGCAACTATATCCTTGTTATTCGAACATAGTTCTGCATAAAAATGTTGGTTCTGACAGTTTAATTTTTGATTGAATTACGTCCCTGGAGATTCGTAATATTGTACTTTTTCTCGTCATTTCCCCATTGACTCGATGGTAATTCTAGCGACCCCATGTCTACTTGTACATCAAATTCACAAATTCCGTAAGTAAAAGTAAGACTTTGCAACTCGATTGAGAGTTTAAAACATATATCTGGCGAAATATTCTACTTAAAACAGTTTAAATCGAGGGCAAATTACGTCCCACATCGATTTAAAAAAGTGATTTTTTCGGGATTTTTCAAAATGGCGGATGGGTTTGGAAGTGTTGCATGTATTCTTAAACATCTTGTATTTTCATGCAGAATCGGTGCTGTTTCTGCTATTTTCTTCGTTGATATTCTGGTATGATTGACTTCTAAATTTCTTGATAAAAAATAAATTATTTCAAGTGTGAAGTGAAAAAAATAGTTACCCCTGAAATTTATAAGAAATTTTTTTAAAAGATTTTTCCCTTTTGCTGTATAAATTATCTTTATATAGAAAAATAATATTATTCTTTTTAGAAAAAAAACCAATCGTCTCGAGAGAAAAAACCATGCACAACAATAGATAAATGCTCTGTACCTATTAAAGTCGGCGTTTTACGTTTCCGGAAATTGGCATTACTTTTCCGGGAAAAAAAGATGACGTTTCCGGAAATAAATACCTTACTTTTCCGGGGAAATAGTAACGATTCCGGAAAAAATAAGCGGACTTCCGGTTTGAATAATTATATTTGAATTGAAGCTTATCAAAATCGAAAATATTTCATCAGGATTCCAGGTCAAAATAAATTATTACTTTTCCGGGAAAATAATTAAGGAATACCTGTTGAACGAAAGCAAAGTCATAATAAAAATAAATTAAATATTTATTAAGTTAATATAGTCATCATAACATGCAAGTAAAATTCATCATTAAAATGATTTAAACGTATGTTTAAAAGTCAGCTCTAATCCGATATATATTGACATGAGTTCATAAATCAGTTCTGGCAGAATATGTGTAGCCAACACGTCGTACAAAGTCCCCAGTAGTACATTCACCGTTTACAAGTTTTGTGTTTTGTTCAACAAGGAAGTCCATCTTCTCCTTTTCATATTTTCGAACAGGTGCTTTAATAAAGTTCTCATCTTTATGTATGATGTTGTTTGCAGTTTTAATAGCACATCGACAAAGACAAAATGTTAGGATGGCTAGCGTAAAACTGCTCGTTCAAGTGGGCATAAAAAGACTCGGCACCATTCGTTTTTCCCTTTTCCTCGGATGAGGTGAACACATTTAAAACAAATAATTTTTATTGGGTTTCTCAATGAAGTTTAACTAATCCTTACCAGAGTCAACTGGTTATATCTAGTATATTGTAGATATAAGATCAGAACCTTTTTCGTATAAAAATATAAAATAAATAATTTATCTAACATATATTCAAATATTTATAATTCACTACCAGGTAAATTTTCGGAAAAGTAATAAATACAAATTCTGGAATCGTATACTTTGAGTTTCCGGAAACGTAGTATTGGAACTTTGAAAAATTAGCGAAAACGCAACACGCCCATTAAAGTTAATGTCCCTTTAAAGATTCTATGACAAATATGACCAATATACAAACAGGTTAACTCAGATTTAAGTTATAATGTTACGTAACAACAAATTGTCAGGTAATGTAAAGGAATCGTGTCAAACCAAAAGCAGGTGACATTAACATCCTGTGTACACATGTATTTCCAGATTTTAGTTTTAGTGATATACACAAGTTTTCTAAAATGTACAAATATATCATTCTCTTTCCCGTGTACACTAGCGAAGAAATGTATATCATAAAGAACTTTAAGAAAATGTGAACATTATGAAAAATTCTTCGATAAGTTGATTTTTGAGTTAAAACTGAATAACCAAATATTAATGTTCACGATAATTGTTTAAAAAAAAACTCTAATTCAAATTTTATATCTAATAATTTTTTTATTTCATAGAAATTAAACGAGACTTCATTACATATGATTTTTTGTCATTTATTTTTTTAATTCAATGTTTTAAGCAAAATCCAAGCATTAAAAAAATCAATATTGAAATTTTAACTTGTTTACAAAAATATCTCATTGCATACATTTCAACATTGTTACCGAGTATCGGTCCTGAATAGGACGGATATAGTTGGGTATGATTAACGAACGAAAAACCGTTTTTATCGTAAATTTAACCGTTAGGAGTAAAATAACTACTTTTTTTTTAATTGTAAGTACTTCGATATAAATACTTAGTTATCGTGCCAAAAGGGTCACCATTGATCTTCCTCCGACCGGCCGTAAAACCCTCGCCAAAGTGGGGCGTCCGTTTGGTTGTGCGGGATGTACAAGTACGCAGCCACGTCCGGTCAGAATGGGGACGTTAAATCCGATTCGTCGTGTAGAGAGACTGCCACGCTCTTTGCACGTTTTAAAAGAACCCTTGTAACAACTCTCTGAGAGGTCCGTAGGTGGTCTGTTGCAAGGCTAAATTTCAGTCCCTATCCAATCATACACTCATTTTCCCGTCGCAGACCTTCATCCCGAACGGCCTCTTATTACAGGACCAACGTTTTGTATTTATTGTTAATTTGTTAACGTCCAGAATATGTATGAGATGTTTGCCACTGAACGTTAAGCAACCAACAATCAACTTCAATCTTAGTTATCGTTTCTGAATATAGATTTTTGATTGTTTTTTATTTTCCCATTGCTTAAGTTCATTGAAATATCAAAAAACAAGAATAATATTAAAAAAAACATGTACATGTAGAAAACGTGCACATTTGTTTCAGGCTCTGTTCCATTTTGTTATCTGCTTCCCTACATATTTCCCTGCATATTTTAATTAATGTGCTTACGTTTTTCGGATGAAATTTCAATAGCTGTTTATCACTCCATGTTTCTATGTTTTTTTAATATTTCTGTCGCTTGGTTCTTAAATTATTGTAAACATCTGAGTGTCGTTCGCAAATAGGTAAGTATCAGAGTTTACGTGGTCTGGTAGGTCGTTTGTATGTGTGCTGGATTATTGTATTTTGTTTGTTTGTTTAAAAGAGGGACGAAAGATACCAGAGGGACAGTCAAACTCATAGATCGAAAACAAACCGACAACGCCATGGCCAAAAATAAAAAGACAAACAGACAAATAATAGAACATTTAGTCTAGGGAAGCTAGCTCACATTTTCTTGGTAGGCTGAGGCACATATTAAAAACAAACGTTTCTCATCAACATTTCTATTCTAATTCTCTAAATTCTAATTACAAAACAATATCCGGAACATAATATTGCAAGAAACTATACAAAGAACAATAACTCTATGAAAACTCTCTGACCATGGCAATCTACATTCTAACATCCCCGCCCAACAAAAAACAAATCCATTTTGTTTCAGATGGTCAGTGATATTTCATAACATTAAAATCAAAGAGCTGAAAGCTCTCAGGAAAAATGACGCCACTGTCTCTAATATTGTGATATTTTTATGCAAGTCTTGATTTTCACATACTGTAATAAGTTTAACATTCCTACATGTCTCGTAAGCATATAATTGATATTCGTATATGTGTGTGTTATGTGAAGATGACAACTGGCTGTTTTTTTAGTACAAATGTATAGGTCAAGACTACCTGAATGATCTACAGTATCCAATGACTACTGGCTGTTTTTTTCTATAAATAAAAAGGTCAAGACTACCAGAATGATCTACAATATCCAATGACTACTGGCTGTTCTTTTGTACTAATAAATAGTTGATTTTAGTCTCTGATGCATGATTTTTTTATTATTAATTGTTTTGGCTTTTAACTAGCTGTCAGTAACTGCGAGTACTCTCAAATCGTACTTTCTTGTTTATTTGACCTGTTGATACTAATTGTAATGCTTTTTTGTTATTTAATGTTATTCAGGGTTATATCTGGTCTATATACCAGCTTTGATAAGTGTTTGGTACTAATATAAATTTCCACTTCGTACTATGAACATCAAAATTATTTATTTTGTTAAAATATTTCCTTTCTCTATTGTAACTGTACACGTATACCTAACAACAAACTTATTTTCATTTACCTGTGTTTAAAGTTATTGCAAAATGGCTGATATTTTTGTTCGAGCATATTGTTTTCTTAAATTGTTTAACATTTCATACCGATATAACATGTTACTTTTATTATTCTTCCTTAGTTTATTTACTTTGAATTTACATTGTATCATAGGTCAAATTTATTTGTTCAGTGTATGTTCAATGGTGTTAATATGTCCTTTGATTGAGTTAAGCTATTTCAGTTGATATTTTATAGTGTGTCTTTCTATGTTGTGATGTTATACTACTGTTTCAGAAAAAGGGTGAAGGTTTGGTGCCATTAAAACGTTTAAACCCACTGCATTTGTTTGCACCTGTCCTAAGTCAGGAATCTGATGTTCAGTAGTTGTCGTTTGTTGATGTGGTTCATAAGCGTTTCTCGTTTCTCGTTTTATATAGATTAGACCGTTGGTTTTCCCGTTTGAATGGTTTTACACTAGTAATTTTTGGGGCCCTTTATAGCTTACTGTTCGGTGTGAGCCTAGGCTCCGTGTTGAAGACCGTACTTTGACCTATAATGGTTTACTTTTATAAATTTTGACTCGGATGGAGAGTTGTCTCATTGGCACTCATACCACATCTTCTTATATCAAGTCTATTTGAATGATCTACAATATCCAATGACTACTGGCTGTTCTTTTGTACATATAAATAAAGACCTGAATGATCTAAAGTATTCTAAGTAATGTGATTTTTGTCTTGCAATTACATTTTTCTAAATCAAGAATATAGACTACTTGTATCCTTTTCAAACCAAATGATTATGAAGAGCCTGTTGTTATCAAGCTCTTATACCCCACATACTCATTAAATAAGTTACTAGTGACCTAGTTATTTCTGTTACTTGAAGCAAATTATATTTCTGTAGATTCAGACAATAGTATAATATTGTTTTACTAGTTTTATTTGATTTTTATTTCATGTCAGTCAGGTCGCTTTATATGAAACTTGAAACCACTTCTCTGCCATATTGTTTTTCATAACAACTCTGCCCTTGACCATGTTGACCCATGTAATTGATATTCATTCTTTAACCATATATCATAGTCAGTTAGTTTTGATTTTGCACTCCCATACCACCTTTCAGGTCAAATGTCTGTCTCCATTTAAGTTAATGACATTGAACAATCATGGTATTAAACACAATTTCAATAGTGATAATGCTGTTCTAGTAGGTCACCATATATTCAACTTGGGTAGCATTCCAGTTATTGAAATTTGTGTCAGATTAGAACAATAATCTAGACCTTTAGGAATGGATCTTACAATTTAATATGGAGCCATAGTATGGGACCCCTACACGTTAACAAAAAAAACAAGCTTGAAAGGATACAACGTCAAGCGGCCAAATCTATCACCAGAAATTACAAGTCAAGAGAGGATGGACGGGATATGTCTCTAAAATGCTTGCCTAACTGGAACTACAACAAGATCTCCAGACAAGACGAACAAGGAGTTGAAGCCAGAAGTTAATATTTATGTAAAAAGTAGTTGAGGGGCTGTTTCCCGCTATTGAAAAATACTGTCATTCTATAATATTATTGCGCAAGTATTTCTGTATTGTCCTTGTTATTGGTCAATGTCTTGGTGTATTGGTCTGAGGCGAAGCAGAAGGCCAATACTGCTGGCCGAGGACCAACAATAAGGCCAATACATAAAATACATGTAATAGTATCGTTATTAATTAACTACAGTGTTAAAATATTTTTTATTTCATTTCACAAGAGATAAACATTTTACCTTGAAGTGGAACTATCCAAATCTCAGTTTCTTTTTATAAGATGCAATATCTAATGATTTGGTGCCGTTTCCATGCATCTTCAGCCTTTTCTCATCTGATGAATTTTCTACCCTTTCCAGTCACTATAAAGTGTTACAACTTTAATTTAGACACAACACATAAATAGTAATTGGAAAGGTACTGCCATTGCATGTGTAATGCAAATATATTAAAAAAAAATAATGTAAGAGTTGAAACTGATACAACTATCCATAAGCCAATTGACCAAAGAACGAAGATTTGCGCAATTACAGAATGCATATGCCTGGTTCGGGTTTAAAAAATAAAAGACCGTTTACAAAACATGAGAAGCGAAAGTAAACAGTAAAAATCGATTTGTACCATCGTTATGATGAAATTATGAGGTCGTCAAGAAATGAACTTTGTGATAATTTACTCGTTCCCCAAACCTGAAATAATTCCATCGTCTACTTTCAAAATGCTTTTCAAATGAATGGGACCGTCTTTAACCTAAAATATATGCCATACTGAACGTTACAGCTTGTTTATGGTCAGTAATTAAAAACTGCGTCGTACAAACAACTGTTTACTTTCAGTTTGAGTTTATCGTGACTTACGATCTAAAACTAGAGACGTTCCGAAATCCTGTTTTGGCCGGATCAGAACTCGGAAGTAGGAAAGGTCGATTACGGGAGGGACTGAATTATTCGGGTTAGCAGATAAAATAGTAAATATGAAACCGAGTGCGGTAGGCGGAGGCATAATCAACTTCCGTTAGTTCTGGTCAATGGTATCGGAAACATGCCGCTGATAGCGTCATTTTCCAAAATTATTCAAACAGATCAATCATCATCAAATACTACTACTTTCGAAGACTCAAACTCAATGCTATAATGAGGGGGCAGGACCTTTTCGGGACGTCGGGATGGGGTGTTTTAAGCTCGGGATGTCGGGATTTAAATTTCTTTAAATTCGGGACCTCGGATTTCATGTTTTAAGCCCGGATTTCGGGATCAGGACACCTCCTACCCCCACCCCCCCGAAACGGAGAGAGGAAATTTTGGACGAAATCCGTAAACCACTTCGTACGGCGAATATTTAGTTGAATGTTATTGCAGGTAACATATTGTCCCACTGTATTCCCTTTTTAGTATAAGGTGTTAAACGTTCTGCAACAGTCCTGTGTGTACGTTCGCACAATCCCAAGCAATGGTGTATAAAACTTGGGGTAAAGTTTTGATTTACTTCTAAAATTTTGCAAAGCTGATCAGTGCATTGTGAAATAAATTCACTACCTTTGTCACTTATAACGCAATCACACACGCCAAAAGTACATACTAATTGAAAAAGTGCATGTGACACTGTAACTTAGTCTGAACTGAGTAACGGAACACAAAATAATAGTTTTGAAAACATTTCAACTGCTGTGAAAACATATGCGTTCCTTTTTGTGTTATTGGCAATGGTCCAAACAAGTCTACCTGCCAAGTTTGAAATGGTTCTGTAGGCGTACGAAAAGAAACTATTTCGGACTTCGTATGAGCTTTTGTCATCTTTCGTTCCTGACAGTCGTGACAAGAACGAACATAACTTGACACTGTTGATGGTAAGTTTTGAAAATAAAATTGTTCTGAAATATTGTCCACTGTTTGTTGTATACCCATATGGCCCGCTAAAGGTGTTTGGTGGTAAGTTTCTAAAACTTTAGGTATCAATTGTTTAGGAATAACTAACTGAAATTCTCCCATTCTTTGGGTGCGTTTCGACTTTGCAACCCGCGAGTGAAATAACAAGTCATCGATCATGCTGTAATCAAGTGCTTTTAATAACAAACGACGAGCTTCCTTCTGAAGTTTCGGTAATGTTTCATTTTCTAAGTAAAGAATAACTGGAAGTAATGTTTCGTCTAGTCCATACCTGTCAACCTATGACAATGAAAATGCAGGTGATGACCTGCATAGAAGAATGAAATCTCAGGTCATAACGCGTACAAACTTTTTCGAGCTGAATTTCAGTATTTAGCGGATATTTTTCTTACAATTTATATCAAAGTTTCCAAAACATGTCCACATGGTTAAGTAATTTATAATTGTACACATTATTATTTCATTGCACTTAATGCCATTCATTGATTTTTGTTATATTGCTTTAATTCCTTTCCATTTTCATCCTATGACATACAATGTGCCAATTTTTGTTTTCATTGCATACATTTGTGCAGGTTTAACCATATGAATATACCTAATGTTGATATTCGAATCTAATAAGATAAAGTTAAACAATTAAAAGAGGTATAGATGAAAAAAGTAATTTTCAAAATTTTTATTTTTTAATTGTTCTAAGGTAGAAAAATAAGTAAAAGTATTATTCTGATATGTTTTTGCATTCAATTCATTTCCGATTTAATCTTTTTACAAAAAAAAACATAAGTTTAAGCAGAGACATATATACTAAATATATATATATATGTCTCTGGTTTAAGGAGAATACTGTGAGATGACTAAAAAGGGGAAGTAACTCTTGAAATACACAAATTATTTACGACCTAAAGCTAAGGTAATTGGTGTTAATTAACAGTGTGTTTGACACCAAAGCTGTCAAGTGAAGCCATGCACTGAAATGGGTCACTTGATTTGAGTTTACACAGGTAGTTGAACTTCTTGTCCAGGAAGAATTACGAATTTACCGGTTATTTCAAAGGAAAATCACTTACGAAAGCAGTCTGAAAGCTTAGGAATCCGGGTGAAAACGGGTTATTTTCCGAATTCCCGGGTTATTTGGTCACCCGGCGGGTGTCCCGGGTGACCTCTCAGAATTGTGAAAATCTCGGGTCACACCCGCAGGATCCGGGTCAGTTGACAGGTATGCTAGTCTTTGTAAATGTTTAATATTTTCTCTTTTAAAATCAATTGGCTGATCACGTGACTTATCAGCTGTGCCAACAAATTTTATATCCTGTACTTTTGTGAATTCAGTATCAAATCCAGAGTTATGTACATGTAAATATAAACTATCACCAGTTTGATCACATTCAGGTCCACACGAATCAATAAAATCAATAGGACTAGAACACACCCGCGAAATCGCGGGCATTTAGAGCTTGGTTGAAAGTATGTAAACTGTTGTAGGATGAATTTTTGTAAAAAGATTACATGAGGAGGAGGATTTAGAGGGTTTTTCAGGGCTCGGACCCCCCTCCTTTGTGGGAAAATTTGTTGATTATATAGGGAATCAATGATGCGCCACTGTTATGTCTGGAGAATTTCAGAAAAGGTATCAAAAGTCATAGGTACTTGGAGACAGGACAATATTTTTAAGCCCTCTCTCTTTTTTTCAAAGTCCGTTATTTTTTTTTTTTTTTTTCTGTTGAATTCCATTATTTTCGCGTTCCTGTATACAATGAAGTCCTATGAACATACGTATATTATAAATAAAGTGTATGTGCTATTAACTATCAATTCCATGTTTCTTCTCCACGGCGATCACTGCTATAATATATAGAGAGTCTCTATATATTATAGTAGTATAATCATAGTATACATGCAGATAATTTAAACGCGATAATGATTGTCCTGTCCCCGATGACTTATGAAAATTATTTGTAAGTTTAAAACCGGAAGTCTTGTCTATGACTTAAAAGTCGGTCTGATGACGGAAACAATATCCGGACGTCTTTAAGGTGTCAGACCACCAATTAAATATCCCTATCTGTTCAACCAAATTTTGCAATTTTCACAGCTTTCTTAATATTTTACCTTAAGTTTAACTTCATAGAAACCAGGTATATCCTGAATTGTACATGTATCAGCTTTCTGCATGCCAATTTTCAACATACATTTAAAGCCTTCTAAGAAAAACTAACCTTCAAAAGAGGTACTCCAAAATAACCCTGGTTTTCTGGAAATCTTAAATTAGTATACTGTGGAGCGCATTAATCTTCAATTTTAATGCAAACTCATAGACAAGTAAATTTTGGCTCAAAATGGTCTAAATATATTTCTCTTTCACCAAAAGTTTCATTTTGCAAATTTGTTGGTTAGTTTAAGTAAACAAGGACATCAAAAGCACTATTTTGTGTCAGAGTAGGGCTACTTTACATACGTTCTAAATTGGAGGGAGTAATTGGTGGTCTGACACCTAAAGAGACAAAAAGTTGATCAGAAATCTTTTGTTTTGCTTTATTCTTAATCCTTAGTCAATTTGTAGTTAAAACAGCCTATCTGAGCATAATGCGACTTATATTACAAATTTCACAGCTCAATTTAAACTGACTGTAATGTATGACTTTGATAGAAAATACTTGAAAATTTCATTTTGGACCACAGGAACATAAACTTTCAATATCAAGATCAGTTTTGGTGATTTTTCCTTGTTTGTGCTACTATTTTAAAGACTTTCCACAATTTTACAATGAGTCTAATAAAAATCCAAGGTTTTGAAGAGTCAAGGAATATTGACCCCTTTTTCACCTGGTGTCAGTAATGGGACTATAAACTGATCAAAAGTGTTGTCATGGTCATTTAAATGCTTTTATTTACTATCAGTCAATAAAATTTATGGTATAAAACTTTCATTTGAGATTATAAAGGGATTTGTGTGAGTTTATGCAGTTTTACATCAGGCTATGTTGTCTGCCAAATACATGGTATGACGAATGATATAAGGGTAAAATCAAATAAATTCATTAAATCTTCATGATGACAATTTTTTAGGGTAGTAAACAACCTATGTTTTAATGTTTAACACCACAGAAACAACTTTCTGTCCATTTATAACAGTTTAGGACATTTTTTTATATGAAAGCATATGGTCAGGGTGGGAAAAGCTAAAAATAGCACAAATTCAGTTTAAGGCTCTAAATTTGCAAAATCTGACTTTTTTGTCCCAAAAAAAGTTTGAAATGTGGCTACTATCATTTCATTTGACCATTTAAGACAAAACAATCAATTGTTTTCTGATTTTGGGGTTTCACCGCATTTCCTTAAAGGTGTCAGACCACCAATTAAATATCCCTATCTGTTCAACCAAATTTTGCAATTTTCACAGCTTTCTTAATATTTTACCTTAAGTTTAACTTCATAGAAACCAGGTATATCCTGAATTGTACATGTATCAGCTTTCTGCATGCCAATTTTCAACATACATTTAAAGCCTTCTAAGAAAAACTAACCTTCAAAAGAGGTACTCCAAAAATAACCCTGGTTTTCTGGAAATCTTAAATTAGTATACTGTGGAGCGATTAATCTTCAATTTTAATGCAAACTCATAGACAAGTAAATTTTGGCTCAAAATGGTCTAAATATATTTCTCTTTCACCAAAAGTTTCATTTTGCAAATTTGTTGGTTAGTTTAAGTAAACAAGGACATCAAAAGCACTATTTTGTGTCAGAGTAGGGCTACTTTACATACGCTCTAAATTGGAGGGAGTAATTGGTGGTCTGACACCTTTATTTTCGTTTTTCTCCCAAAATAACCCAAACTGAATAATCATAAGAATAGATGACAAATGCGACTATGCAAGGTACCTATAGGACACAGAGGCATGATGATTTATTTATTGTGGAAGGAAGAGAAGCGACACACAAAATGAGGTCTTCTCGTTTAATAGTATAGATGCCTTTGTAAAATATGGCCCGAGAACACAGTTATTTCAGTAGTGCATTTCTTTTAGACAATAAATTCAAATTAAAAAATCGCACCTGCTCTATCTCGAAAAGATTTTACAGTGTAGTGTACTACTATTGGGACAAATAATATCAAAATTATAAAAAGTCTACCAGCTCTAACTCAAAATATTGACAATTCTATGTTAAGGGGTCTAAAACTCAGTTTGACAGCTTCAGACATACTAGTTTTGACCTTTTTAACTGGTCCAAATCACTACTTAACATAAAGATTCAGCACCCAAATTTTTTAACATGTAATTTCATCCCTTACTTAATATTTCATGCATAAAATATAAAGAAATAAATTTGGCAAGTGTATGAAAAAATTTGGAAGTTATACACTATCCACACTAGGGACTATATTTGTAGACAACGAAAATCTAAGGACGATAACTGTGTCCTCGGACCTAAAAGTATAGAAAGACTTGACCAATTCTAATAAAACTTTGCATGACCTAAGCTTAGGGAATTATAAGATAGTTGGCTAAGTTTCATGGCCATAGGATATATATCATAGAAACTATGGCCATTTTATTATTGAAATTTGGATGTTTAATTTTGACGTTTAAATCAAATAATTTCAACTATCAAGATTTGGTCTTAAAAATTTAAATATTGCAAAACTTTGCTTTTAAATGCTCTTAAATATAATATATTAAGTATTTAAAGCAACTGAACACTCATTTGATTTATCAGATTTATTACAATTATCCAAAAGTCAAATTTATATGAGCCTGTGCCTGAAAATAGAGATTTTTGAATTAAGGGAGCCTTATATAAACATGCATTTTTTCAACCAATTTGAAGTTTTGAAGTTTTTAACCATAAATTATTCTTCCATATATATTAAATGTACTTTAAATGGAAAGAAGAGTTATAAAAGCATACCACATGAGTATAAAATGGTCTTAGGCCATGTAAGACTGAACATTATTAAGAGACAATTTAGGCCGTAGCACATATTTACATATAAAATGCATACAGAAGCTATAAGAAATGGAAATTTGTAACTTTTGTTTTTTTCTATGCTAAGATGTCATGATACAAGAAGTCTAATTGAAAAGGACTCTTGCATTCAACTTTTTGCAGACAGTATGGTCTTATGCATAGTTTTTCACTTTTCAATGGAAATTTTGCATGTAGTTTTAGTCTCAACTGGCATATATTTGAACCACATACTATCCTATAAATGAAAATAAAGGTAGTATATGAAATGGATAAGGTGCACAGATCATTGAAAAGTGCTTTTTCACAGATTTAGTGAAATATTTATGATGGACTACAAATTTTATGTACAAAGCTCTTAACATTTCGCGTACATCAAACAGGCTGTTCGACCAGGGCCTAAATACAACACATTTTGCACATTTGTTCTATGATAATCTACTTTTCTCTACATTCAGAGTTCACAAATGGTTAATAGAATTGGAATTATTCATAGAAACACAAATATCAAAACATGAAAAGCTGTCAGATAGAAAGTCAGCATGCCTCCTAGGCTTAAAATGGACACTGCTTTAAAACGCTTATTTTAGCTGTATAATGTCAAAATTGGACATTTTAACAGAATTTCTTTAAAATAAAGAAGTAAATCCTTTACTTTTATTCAGTTTGACAAATTGAAACCAGCAAACCATTCAGGAAGTTGCCAAAGTACAGAATCTACATTTCCTGAATTCATCTCTTAGGCCGAGAACACAGTTATTTCAGTAGTGCATTTCTTTTAGACAATAAATTCAAATTAAAAAATCGCACCTGCTCTATCTCGAAAAGATTTTTACAGTGTAGTGTACTACTATTGGGACAAATAATATCAAAATTATAAAAAGTCTACCAGCTCTAACTCAAAATATTGACAATTCTATGTTAAGGGGTCTAAAACTCAGTTTGACAGCTTCAGACATACTAGTTTTTGACCTTTTTAACTGGTCCAAATCACTACTTAACATAAAGATTCAGCACCCAAATTTTTTAACATGTAATTTCATCCCTTACTTAATATTTCATGCATAAAATATAAAGAAATAAATTTGGCAAGTGTATGAAAAAATTTGGAAGTTATACACTATCCACACTAGGGACTATATTTGTAGACAACGAAAATCTAAGGACGATAACTGTGTCCTCGGACCTAAAAGTATAGAAAGACTTGACCAATTCTAATAAAACTTTGCATGACCTAAGCTTAGGGAATTATAAGATAGTTGGCTAAGTTTCATGGCCATAGGATATATATCATAGAAACTATGGCCATTTTATTATTGAAATTTGGATGTTTAATTTTGACGTTTAAATCAAATAATTTCAACTATCAAGATTTGGTCTTAAAAATTTAAATATTGCAAAACTTTGCTTTTAAATGCTCTTAAATATAATATATTAAGTATTTAAAGCAACTGAACACTCATTTGATTTATCAGATTTATTACAATTATCCAAAAGTCAAATTTATATGAGCCTGTGCCTGAAAATAGAGATTTTTGAATTAAGGGAGCCTTATATAAACATGCATTTTTTCAACCAATTTGAAGTTTTGAAGTTTTTAACCATAAATTATTCTTCCATATATATTAAATGTACTTTAAATGGAAAGAAGAGTTATAAAAGCATACCACATGAGTATAAAATGGTCTTAGGCCATGTAAGACTGAACATTATTAAGAGACAATTTAGGCCGTAGCACATATTTACATATAAAATGCATACAGAAGCTATAAGAAATGGAAATTTGTAACTTTTGTTTTTTTCTATGCTAAGATGTCATGATACAAGAAGTCTAATTGAAAAGGACTCTTGCATTCAACTTTTTGCAGACAGTATGGTCTTATGCATAGTTTTTCACTTTTCAATGGAAATTTTGCATGTAGTTTTAGTCTCAACTGGCATATATTTGAACCACATACTATCCTATAAATGAAAATAAAGGTAGTATATGAAATGGATAAGGTGCACAGATCATTGAAAAGTGCTTTTTCACAGATTTAGTGAAATATTTATGATGGACTACAAATTTTATGTACAAAGCTCTTAACATTTCGCGTACATCAAACAGGCTGTTCGACCAGGGCCTAAATACAACACATTTTGCACATTTGTTCTGTGATAATCTACTTTTCTCTACATTCAGAGTTCACAAATGGTTAATAGAATTGGAATTAATCATAGAAACACAAATATCAAAACATGAAAAGCTGTCAGATAGAAAGTCAGCATGCCTCCTAGGCTTAAAAATGGACACTGCTTTAAAACGCTTATTTTAGCTGTATAATGTCAAAATTGGACATTTTAACAGAATTTCTTTAAAATAAAGAAGTAAATCCTTTACTTTTATTCAGTTTGACAAATTGAAACCAGCAAACCATTCAGGGAAGTTGCCAAAGTACAGAATCTACATTTCCTGAATTCATCTCTTAGGCCCGAGAACACAGTTATTTCGTAGTGCATTTCTTTTAGACAATAAATTCAAATTAAAAAATCGCACCTGCTCTATCTCGAAAAGATTTTACAGTGTAGTGTACTACTATTGGGACAAATAATATCAAAATTATAAAAAGTCTACCAGCTCTAACTCAAAATATTGACAATTCTATGTTAAGGGGTCTAAAACTCAGTTTGACAGCTTCAGACATACTAGTTTTGACCTTTTAACTGGTCCAAATCACTACTTAACATAAAGATTCAGCACCCAAATTTTTTAACATGTAATTTCATCCCTTACTTAATATTTCATGCATAAAATATAAAGAAATAAATTTGGCAAGTGTATGAAAAAATTTGGAAGTTATACACTATCCACACTAGGGACTATATTTGTAGACAACGAAAATCTAAGGACGATAACTGTGTCCTCGGACCTAATAGTATAGAAAGACTTGACCAATTCTAATAAAACTTTGCATGACCTAAGCTTAGGGAATTATAAGATAGTTGGCTAAGTTTCATGGCCATAGGATATATATCATAGAAACTATGGCCATTTTATTATTGAAATTTGGATGTTTAATTTTGACGTTTAAATCAAATAATTTCAACTATCAAGATTTGGTCTTAAAAAATTTAAATATTGCAAAACTTTGCTTTTTAAATGCTCTTAAATATAATATATTAAGTATTTAAAGCAACTGAACACTCATTTGATTTATCAGATTTATTACAATTATCCAAAAGTCAAATTTATATGAGCCTGTGCCTGAAAATAGAGATTTTTGAATTAAGGGGAGCCTTATATAAACATGCATTTTTTTCAACCAATTTGAAGTTTTTGAAGTTTTTTAACCATAAATTATTCTTCCATATATATTAAATGTACTTTAAATGGAAAGAAGAGTTATAAAAGCATACCACATGAGTATAAAATGGTCTTAGGCCATGTAAGACTGAACATTATTAAGAGACAATTTAGGCCGTAGCACATATTTACATATAAAATGCATACAGAAGCTATAAGAAATGGAAATTTGTAACTTTTGTTTTTTTCTATGCTAAGATGTCATGATACAAGAAGTCTAATTGAAAAGGACTCTTGCATTCAACTTTTTGCAGACAGTATGGTCTTATGTATAGTTTTTCACTTTTCAATGGAAATTTTGCATGTAGTTTTAGTCTCAACTGGCATATATTTGAACCACATACTATCCTATAAATGAAAATAAAGGTAGTATATGAAATGGATAAGGTGCACAGATCATTGAAAAGTGCTTTTTCACAGATTTAGTGAAATATTTATGATGGACTACAAATTTTATGTACAAAGCTCTTAACATTTCGCGTACATCAAACAGGCTGTTCGACCAGGGCCTAAATACAACACATTTTGCACATTTGTTCTATGATAATCTACTTTTCTCTACATTCAGAGTTCACAAATGGTTAATAGAATTGGAATTATTCATAGAAACACAAATATCAAAACATGAAAAGCTGTCAGATAGAAAGTCAGCATGCCTCCTAGGCTTAAAATGGACACTGCTTTAAAACGCTTATTTTAGCTGTATAATGTCAAAATTGGACATTTTAACAGAATTTCTTTAAAATAAAGAAGTAAATCCTTTACTTTTATTCAGTTTGACAAATTGAAACCAGCAAACCATTCAGGAAGTTGCCAAAGTACAGAATCTACATTTCCTGAATTCATCTCTTAGGCCGAGAACACAGTTATTTCAGTAGTGCATTTCTTTTAGACAATAAATTCAAATTAAAAAATCGCACCTGCTCTATCTCGAAAAGATTTTTACAGTGTAGTGTACTACTATTGGGACAAATAATATCAAAATTATAAAAAGTCTACCAGCTCTAACTCAAAATATTGACAATTCTATGTTAAGGGGTCTAAAACTCAGTTTGACAGCTTCAGACATACTAGTTTTGACCTTTTTAACTGGTCCAAATCACTACTTAACATAAAGATTCAGCACCCAAATTTTTTAACATGTAATTTCATCCCTTACTTAATATTTCATGCATAAAATATAAAGAAATAAATTTGGCAAGTGTATGAAAAAATTTGGAAGTTATACACTATCCACACTAGGGACTATATTTGTAGACAACGAAAATCTAAGGACGATAACTGTGTCCTCGGACCTAATAGTATAGAAAGACTTGACCAATTCTAATAAAACTTTGCATGACCTAAGCTTAGGGAATTATAAGATAGTTGGCTAAGTTTCATGGCCATAGGATATATATCATAGAAACTATGGCCATTTTATTATTGAAATTTGGATGTTTAATTTTGACGTTTAAATCAAATAATTTCAACTATCAAGATTTGGTCTTAAAAAATTTAAATATTGCAAAACTTTGCTTTTTAAATGCTCTTAAATATAATATATTAAGTATTTAAAGCAACTGAACACTCATTTGATTTATCAGATTTATTACAATTATCCAAAAGTCAAATTTATATGAGCCTGTGCCTGAAAATAGAGATTTTTGAATTAAGGGAGCCTTATATAAACATGCATTTTTTCAACCAATTTGAAGTTTTGAAGTTTTTAACCATAAATTATTCTTCCATATATATTAAATGTACTTTAAATGGAAAGAAGAGTTATAAAAGCATACCACATGAGTATAAAATGGTCTTAGGCCATGTAAGACTGAACATTATTAAGAGACAATTTAGGCAGTAGCACATATTTACATATAAAATGCATACAGAAGCTATAAGAAATGGAAATTTGTAACTTTTGTTTTTTTTCTATGCTAAGATGTCATGATACAAGAAGTCTAATTGAAAAGGACTCTTGCATTCAACTTTTTGCAGACAGTATGGTCTTATGCATAGTTTTTCACTTTTCAATGGAAATTTTGCATGTAGTTTTAGTCTCAACTGGCATATATTTGAACCACATACTATCCTATAAATGAAAATAAAGGTAGTATATGAAATGGATAAGGTGCACAGATCATTGAAAAGTGCTTTTTCACAGATTTAGTGAAATATTTATGATGGACTACAAATTTTATGTACAAAGCTCTTAACATTTCGCAGACATCAAACAGGCTGTTCGACCAGGGCCTAAATACAACACATTTTGCACATTTGTTCTATGATAATCTACTTTTCTCTACATTCAGAGTTCACAAATGGTTAATAGAATTGGAATTATTCATAGAAACACAAATATCAAAACATGAAAAGCTGTCAGATAGAAAGTCAGCATGCCTCCTAGGCTTAAAATGGACACTGCTTTAAAACGCTTATTTTAGCTGTATAATGTCAAAATTGGACATTTTAACAGAATTTCTTTAAAATAAAGAAGTAAATCCTTTACTTTTATTCAGTTTGACAAATTGAAACCAGCAAACCATTCAGGAAGTTGCCAAAGTACAGAATCTACATTTCCTGAATTCATCTCTTAGGCCCGAGAACACAGTTATTTCAGTAGTGCATTTCTTTTAGACAATAAATTCAAATTAAAAATCGCACCTGCTCTATCTCGAAAAGATTTTTACAGTGTAGTGTACTACTATTGGGACAAATAATATCAAAATTATAAAAAGTCTACCAGCTCTAACTCAAAATATTGACAATTCTATGTTAAGGGGTCTAAAACTCAGTTTGACAGCTTCAGACATACTAGTTTTTGACCTTTTTAACTGGTCCAAATCACTACTTAACATAAAGATTCAGCACCCAAATTTTTTAACATGTAATTTCATCCCTTACTTAATATTTCATGCATAAAATATAAAGAAATAAATTTGGCAAGTGTATGAAAAAATTTGGAAGTTATACACTATCCACACTAGGGACTATATTTGTAGACAACGAAAATCTAAGGACGATAACTGTGTCCTCGGACCTAAAAGTATAGAAAGACTTGACCAATTCTAATAAAACTTTGCATGACCTAAGCTTAGGGAATTATAAGATAGTTGGCTAAGTTTCATGGCCATAGGATATATATCATAGAAACTATGGCCATTTTATTATTGAAATTTGGATGTTTAATTTTGACGTTTAAATCAAATAATTTCAACTATCAAGATTTGGTCTTAAAAATTTAAATATTGCAAAACTTTGCTTTTAAATGCTCTTAAATATAATATATTAAGTATTTAAAGCAACTGAACACTCATTTGATTTATCAGATTTATTACAATTATCCAAAAGTCAAATTTATATGAGCCTGTGCCTGAAAATAGAGATTTTTGAATTAAGGGAGCCTTATATAAACATGCATTTTTTCAACCAATTTGAAGTTTTGAAGTTTTTAACCATAAATTATTCTTCCATATATATTAAATGTACTTTAAATGGAAAGAAGAGTTATAAAAGCATACCACATGAGTATAAAATGGTCTTAGGCCATGTAAGACTGAACATTATTAAGAGACAATTTAGGCCGTAGCACATATTTACATATAAAATGCATACAGAAGCTATAAGAAATGGAAATTTGTAACTTTTTGTTTTTTCTATGCTAAGATGTCATGATACAAGAAGTCTAATTGAAAAGGACTCTTGCATTCAACTTTTTGCAGACAGTATGGTCTTATGTATAGTTTTTCACTTTTCAATGGAAATTTTGCATGTAGTTTTAGTCTCAACTGGCATATATTTGAACCACATACTATCCTATAAATGAAAATAAAGGTAGTATATGAAATGGATAAGGTGCACAGATCATTGAAAAGTGCTTTTTCACAGATTTAGTGAAATATTTATGATGGACTACAAATTTTATGTACAAAGCTCTTAACATTTCGCGTACATCAAACAGGCTGTTCGACCAGGGCCTAAATACAACACATTTTGCACATTTGTTCTATGATAATCTACTTTTCTCTACATTCAGAGTTCACAAATGGTTAATAGAATTGGAATTATTCATAGAAACACAAATATCAAAACATGAAAAGCTGTCAGATAGAAAGTCAGCATGCCTCCTAGGCTTAAAATGGACACTGCTTTAAAACGCTTATTTTAGCTGTATAATGTCAAAATTGGACATTTTAACAGAATTTCTTTAAAATAAAGAAGTAAATCCTTTACTTTTATTCAGTTTGACAAATTGAAACCAGCAAACCATTCAGGAAGTTGCCAAAGTACAGAATCTACATTTCCTGAATTCATCTCTTAGGCCCGAGAACACAGTTATTTCAGAGTGCATTTCTTTTAGACAATAAATTCAAATTAAAAAATCGCACCTGCTCTATCTCGAAAAGATTTTACAGTGTAGTGTACTACTATTGGGACAAATAATATCAAAATTATAAAAAGTCTACCAGCTCTAACTCAAAATATTGACAATTCTATGTTAAGGGGTCTAAAACTCAGTTTGACAGCTTCAGACATACTAGTTTTGACCTTTTTAACTGGTCCAAATCACTACTTAACATAAAGATTCAGCACCCAAATTTTTTAACATGTAATTTCATCCCTTACTTAATATTTCATGCATAAAATATAAAGAAATAAATTTGGCAAGTGTATGAAAAAATTTGGAAGTTATACACTATCCACACTAGGGACTATATTTGTAGACAACGAAAATCTAAGGACGATAACTGTGTCCTCGGACCTAAAAGTATAGAAAGACTTGACCAATTCTAATAAAACTTTGCATGACCTAAGCTTAGGGAATTATAAGATAGTTGGCTAAGTTTCATGGCCATAGGATATATATCATAGAAACTATGGCCATTTTATTATTGAAATTTGGATGTTTAATTTTGACGTTTAAATCAAATAATTTCAACTATCAAGATTTGGTCTTAAAAATTTAAATATTGCAAAACTTTGCTTTTAAATGCTCTTAAATATAATATATTAAGTATTTAAAGCAACTGAACACTCATTTGATTTATCAGATTTATTACAATTATCCAAAAGTCAAATTTATATGAGCCTGTGCCTGAAAATAGAGATTTTTGAATTAAGGGAGCCTTATATAAACATGCATTTTTTCAACCAATTTGAAGTTTTTGAAGTTTTTAACCATAAATTATTCTTCCATATATATTAAATGTACTTTAAATGGAAAGAAGAGTTATAAAAGCATACCACATGAGTATAAAATGGTCTTAGGCCATGTAAGACTGAACATTATTAAGAGACAATTTAGGCCGTAGCACATATTTACATATAAAATGCATACAGAAGCTATAAGAAATGGAAATTTGTAACTTTTGTTTTTTTTCTATGCTAAGATGTCATGATACAAGAAGTCTAATTGAAAAGGACTCTTGCATTCAACTTTTTGCAGACAGTATGGTCTTATGTATAGTTTTTCACTTTTCAATGGAAATTTTGCATGTAGTTTTAGTCTCAACTGGCATATATTTGAACCACATACTATCCTATAAATGAAAATAAAGGTAGTATATGAAATGGATAAGGTGCACAGATCATTGAAAAGTGCTTTTTCACAGATTTAGTGAAATATTTATGATGGACTACAAATTTTATGTACAAAGCTCTTAACATTTCGCGACATCAAACAGGCTGTTCGACCAGGGCCTAAATACAACACATTTTGCACATTTGTTCTATGATAATCTACTTTTCTCTACATTCAGAGTTCACAAATGGTTAATAGAATTGGAATTATTCATAGAAACACAAATATCAAAACATGAAAAGCTGTCAGATAGAAAGTCAGCATGCCTCCTAGGCTTAAAATGGACACTGCTTTAAAACGCTTATTTTAGCTGTATAATGTCAAAATTGGACATTTTAACAGAATTTCTTTAAAATAAAGAAGTAAATCCTTTACTTTTATTCAGTTTGACAAATTGAAACCAGCAAACCATTCAGGAAGTTGCCAAAGTACAGAATCTACATTTCCTGAATTCATCTCTTAGGCCCGAGAACACAGTTATTTCGTAGTGCATTTCTTTTAGACAATAAATTCAAATTAAAAAAATCGCACCTGCTCTATCTCGAAAAGATTTTTACAGTGTAGTGTACTACTATTGGGACAAATAATATCAAAATTATAAAAAGTCTACCAGCTCTAACTCAAAATATTGACAATTCTATGTTAAGGGGTCTAAAACTCAGTTTGACAGCTTCAGACATACTAGTTTTGACCTTTTTAACTGGTCCAAATCACTACTTAACATAAAGATTCAGCACCCAAATTTTTTAACATGTAATTTCATCCCTTACTTAATATTTCATGCATAAAATATAAAGAAATAAATTTGGCAAGTGTATGAAAAAATTTGGAAGTTATACACTATCCACACTAGGGACTATATTTGTAGACAACGAAAATCTAAGGACGATAACTGTGTCCTCGGACCTAAAAGTATAGAAAGACTTGACCAATTCTAATAAAACTTTGCATGACCTAAGCTTAGGGAATTATAAGATAGTTGGCTAAGTTTCATGGCCATAGGATATATATCATAGAAACTATGGCCATTTTATTATTGAAATTTGGATGTTTAATTTTGACGTTTAAATCAAATAATTTCAACTATCAAGATTTGGTCTTAAAAATTTAAATATTGCAAAACTTTGCTTTTAAATGCTCTTAAATATAATATATTAAGTATTTAAAGCAACTGAACACTCATTTGATTTATCAGATTTATTACAATTATCCAAAAGTCAAATTTATATGAGCCTGTGCCTGAAAATAGAGATTTTTGAATTAAGGGAGCCTTATATAAACATGCATTTTTTCAACCAATTTGAAGTTTTGAAGTTTTTAACCATAAATTATTCTTCCATATATATTAAATGTACTTTAAATGGAAAGAAGAGTTATAAAAGCATACCACATGAGTATAAAATGGTCTTAGGCCATGTAAGACTGAACATTATTAAGAGACAATTTAGGCCGTAGCACATATTTACATATAAAAATGCATACAGAAGCTATAAGAAATGGAAATTTGTAACTTTTGTTTTTTTCTATGCTAAGATGTCATGATACAAGAAGTCTAATTGAAAAGGACTCTTGCATTCAACTTTTTGCAGACAGTATGGTCTTATGTATAGTTTTTCACTTTTCAATGGAAATTTTGCATGTAGTTTTAGTCTCAACTGGCATATATTTGAACCACATACTATCCTATAAATGAAAATAAAGGTAGTATATGAAATGGATAAGGTGCACAGATCATTGAAAAGTGCTTTTTCACAGATTTAGTGAAATATTTATGATGGACTACAAATTTTATGTACAAAGCTCTTAACATTTCGCGTACATCAAACAGGCTGTTCGACCAGGGCCTAAATACAACACATTTTGCACATTTGTTCTATGATAATCTACTTTTCTCTACATTCAGAGTTCACAAATGGTTAATAGAATTGGAATTATTCATAGAAACACAAATATCAAAACATGAAAAGCTGTCAGATAGAAAGTCAGCATGCCTCCTAGGCTTAAAATGGACACTGCTTTAAAACGCTTATTTTAGCTGTATAATGTCAAAATTGGACATTTTAACAGAATTTCTTTAAAATAAAGAAGTAAATCCTTTACTTTTATTCAGTTTGACAAATTGAAACCAGCAAACCATTCAGGAAGTTGCCAAAGTACAGAATCTACATTTCCTGAATTCATCTCTTAGGCCGAGAACACAGTTATTTCGTAGTGCATTTCTTTTAGACAATAAATTCAAATTAAAAAATCGCACCTGCTCTATCTCGAAAAGATTTTACAGTGTAGTGTACTACTATTGGGACAAATAATATCAAAATTATAAAAAGTCTACCAGCTCTAACTCAAAATATTGACAATTCTATGTTAAGGGGTCTAAAACTCAGTTTGACAGCTTCAGACATACTAGTTTTGACCTTTTTAACTGGTCCAAATCACTACTTAACATAAAGATTCAGCACCCAAATTTTTTAACATGTAATTTCATCCCCTTACTTAATATTTCATGCATAAAATATAAAGAAATAAATTTGGCAAGTGTATGAAAAAATTTGGAAGTTATACACTATCCACACTAGGGACTATATTTGTAGACAACGAAAATCTAAGGACGATAACTGTGTCCTCGGACCTATATGAGTTAAATCATCAATGCGTAAGTTATCAGTCTCATTTTCATATTTATTTACAAACAAAGTATCACAAGCACAGTCAGAAACGCATTCATTCCCACATACATCGAATAAATCCGTCGGGTGCCTCTGTAAAAAAGAATTGTTTTCGGAACTATCTACGTCACATGAACTATTGATAAAAAGTGAATCGTTTTCATTAGAAGTTCGGTTATCATCAGGGTAAATCGAAGTAGTCCCACTATCGGCTAAAGTCACTGAATTGCACGGTAAAGACGAATGTCACCATCAATACTTTCTTGTTTTAATGTCAATTTACTCGACTCCTCGGTATCTGCTGTATAACCCGTTTCGATTTCATCAGTACTGAGTTTTGCAAAATTAACAAATGAAATGTTTCCAACTTCTTCGACTTCATACGGAAAATGGGGGTCATTTTCATTAAGTGATTATTCCGCATTAACGTCCAGTAGTGGTGCATTTTCGACTCTTGAAAGTGCATCGGGAACTTGCATATCGGCGGCAGGCTTGTATTTGATATCAAAATTAAATTGTTGTAACACAGCTAACCATCGGTTAAATTGCTCCTTTAAACTGATTTTGAAATAACGATCGCAACGCCTGATGGTCACATTCTACGGTGAATCTGTCTCCGCGTAAATAATTAGCACAGTCAACTATACTTGTAACAACTCCTAGTAATTCCAATTTGGTTGGTCCGTACGATTTCTGCCATGAGTTCAATGATTTAGACCAAAACCGTACCACTCGGATTTGTTCACCTGTATCACTTGGGTGTTTTTGATAAAGCATGTAGCCTATACCTGTCGCTGAACTGCCTACTGCTAGGAAAAATTGTAAATCAAATCTAGGAAATGCCAAAACTGCGGATGTTAACAATAAATGTTTGATTCTTGTAAATGATGTTTCCTGTTCTTGTGACCACACAAATTTAGCAGATTTCTTTAATAATCGAGTAAGTGGTTCGGCCGCTGAGCTGTAGTTTGGAATAAATTTCCGAAACCAATTAAACATACTTAACGCACAATGTAGCTGTTTAACATTCTGTGGAGGAGGAAATTCATTCAAAGCCCGGACACGGTCGGGAGGTGGTCGGATTCCTTCTTTTGAAATATGGTGTCCTAAAAATATTGCTGATGAATCTGCAAAAGTACATTTCTGTGTGTTAAGTTTAAGCCCTGCATTACGGAAGCGATCAAAAACTTCTTGAAGATCAGACATATGTTGTTCGAAAGTTTCGGAGCAAATAAGAACGTCGTCCAGATAACATAAGCAAGATTTAAATGTCAAACCTCGTAAAATCTTGTCCATTAACAACTGAAATGAGTTGGGAGCTGTGTGTAAACCCATTGGTACTCTCAAAAACTTGTAAGTCCCGAAACATGTATTAAATGCGGTATATTTTGAACTATTAATTTGGTGACAACTTCATTTGAAAAAATCCACTACTCATGTCTATTGACGCTATATAATTTGGAATTCGTTCCGTAAAAGATTCTGTTAGCTCTTGTTTATCCGGAATAAATGATTTAAGAGGCTCGGTTTGGGTCTCTTGTTTATCCGGAATAAATGATTTAAGAGGCTCGGTTTGGGTATTTAAATAACGACAGTCGACACAAAATCTAAACTGTCTTAAACTAGTAGTTTTTTCACTTATTTGTTCAGAAGAAGGTTTCGAACGTTTTGCCACTAAAACAACTGGGCTCGTAATCGGCACCTCTTCAGTTGCGTTGAGTTCACAAATAACACCTTGTTGTAGAAGCTCATCAAGATGGTGTCTTGATACCTCCTTTTTGTGAGGGGTTAATCTATACTGTTTTTGATGTAAAGGTCGCATATCTGGTTTAAGTATGATATGGTGTTGAGCAATATCAGTGCAGCCAATATTCGGTCTATCCATTGTTACAAATACCTCCTTGTTGTCACTAATAAATGATTTAATGCAATCTTTTGATCGTCCTTTAGATTCGGATTAATTTCAAAAATTTCTAGAAATTCGCAATTTATGCTGTCACCTTGTTCAGTTGGACATTGTTTCACTAAATTAATATTTTGTAAAACAGGAACATTGTTCGTGCAATTAACATGTCGGACCTGGGTACTCTTCGGTCAATTGGCTAAATTTGGCAATGATTTTACCTTTCGGAATAACAACAGAATTACTGCCGGGATTCAAAATGTTAACGGGTACGGTTCTGTCTTGTAATACAGTAACTACGGCTTTACTAGAAATTAAACCATGTGATAATATCTGAGTACTACTTTCACACATTCCTTGATAATCAAAGTGAATATTTTTCGGTAGTCTACCCCATATTATAATTTCGCTGTGTGGATCTAGAGTAATGCGTTTTCGACACCTTATGTTTGCATGTTTTTGAACAACTTCGGACTTTCCAAAATAAATAGTAATTTTATTGTCTTTTAAATACTATGTACCCAAAATAAATGGATGGGACGTTTGCTCCAGTATATACACTTGTAAACAATGTTTATCCCCCTTATAGTACATTTTCACTGTAGCAGTACCTTTTACCTGCACATTTTGGTCATTAGCCAACTTTATATTGTCACCATTATTTACATCTATCATCGATTTTTACACGCTTGTGGAATAGAATTGTATAAACTTGTGGACATAATATTGATTGAACTTCCCGAATCAAGGAGTGCTGCAACTTGTACAGAATGAAATTTAACATGTAAATAGATAAACTTAGAGTCTGTTTGTGCAATCGAAAAATTTTCGTTGTCAGAGTAAAACTCGGATGTATCATTGTCACTATAACTACTATTCTCACTAAAGCTAGGTACATTATCAGTATTAGTCAAAGTATTTACAATCCCTGAATGACGAAAAGGTGCAGGCTCTCGATATTCAGCACCGTTTACCTTCCTGACGGGCCGTGCCTGGTGTCCCCCAGGAAATTCGGGTTTCCCTGTTGAGCGAATTGATTGTGATAGCATTCAGATGCTGTATGGTTTGGTTTAGAACATATCTGACAAACAACACGATTCCTATTATAGTTATCAATTTTTGCTTTGAATTTTAGGCATTGACCTGCACCATGTCCTGACTGATTACATAGCTGACAAGAAATTTCAGCCGATATCGTTCCACTTCCATTCCAATTGCAATACCTTTTAGCGTGTCCGGTACAACTACAATTAAAACAACCTGATGACTGCCGTTGGTCATTTTGTTGAAATGTCTTATCAGGGGTCAGTCTCTTCATCATGTTAGTTAACTCAGAAATTTGCGATTTCATCTCTGATATATCATCGGAATGTAGAGCATTTCGGAATGAGGGACCTTTTCCGACAGGGGCGCATTGTTCGTGAATTCGATATATATAGGCCTCGCCTACTTTGGCAAATGATAACGCTTCTGATTGAGTTTTAGGATGACTAGTCCTAACATAAAACGCAAGTTTCTCAGGTAGACCATTGATGAAACAAAACATAATTTCATGTTCAGGTTTGGCTAATATTTGTCCCTTTTCTTGAACTTGACAAGAAAAATATTCAATTTCCTGTGTTGGACCCAATTGCATATTGTTAAAAGTTTCACTTTCTATAACTACCGAAGGATGCTGCCAACCAATCTGAACATATTTGTCAGTAAATAGTCTCTTTACAGTGGTCCATGAAAGATCCGGGCTAAGACCGTTAAACCAAGTGAGGGCAGGTCCTTCTAAATGAAGATGAAAAGCAGCAACTGTCTTTTCATTTAAAATTTCTAGTTCGTGAAGCTTACAGAATGACTCAAATTCTCGTAGAAATTTTGTTCCATTGTCTTTAGGATAACCCGCAAATTTTCGGCATGTACCCAATTTTTCCATTACTGCAATGCTCCTGTATTTTGAACTTGAATTTATAATTGAGGGGGTACTTGTGCTAAATGTTACTTTCTTCAAACTTTCCGAATTGAATTTATTATTTGTCTAGCGGAAACTAATTGTTCATCAATATCAGCATGTGTTAATATAGTTTTTGTGAAGTATGGCTGAATGGGTGTTTCTGGAGTTTGTACCACTAAATATTTTTCTGCAAAACTAGAGTCAGAATCAGACCTTGTAATTGGTGTATATGTTTCGCCCAAACAATTTTTGCTGAGGAAAGTGTCACTTAAAACGGATTTGTCTGAAATGTTATTAAATGACAGAAATGTTGGGTTGAGGTGAAAATTTTCATCGTCACTGCCACTTTGATTCATGAGTGTTCGAGGGAAATGCAATCCAACATAGTAAGTTCAAAATAAAACGCTCGACAGTAAGTTCATAATAAAACGCAAAGACATAAACAAATTGTTTTTCTTGTTCATCGTGGCCAAGCCCGAAAACGAGGTGCCATGTAGCGATGATGTGCTGATGCTGAGTTTCAAATTTTCAATGTTTTTGTAGGAAAATCTTACTTTGTGTTCATACACTATTATAACGATGATGTATTAAAGTTATTACTAAATTCGGGTACCTCCACCATCTAGGAAAGCTAGCTCACATTTTCTTGGTAGGCTGAGGCACATATAAAAACAAACATTTCTCATCAACATTTCTATTCTAATTCTCTAAATTCTGATTACAAAACAATATCCGGAACATAATATTGCAAGAAACTATACAATGAACAATAACTCTATGAAAACTCTCTGACCATGGCAATCTACATTCTAACATTAGCACAGATTGGCACATATTAATGTAATTGCTTACCCAGTTCCCCAACCTGAGCGTGAATGGTCTACTTATTTTAACCTTCCCTAAAACAATTATAAATACAATGCCATTATTAAATCATCAGCAGCATATGATGGAGTATTATCGTCGTATAAGAAAAGAAAAGAAGAATAAGAATATTTTATTTTCCAATTAAAGGTCCCTATAAAGAGTTTTTATCACATTACATACAAATACATAAGATTAGACATAAATTGAGAAACATAAAAGAAAACAATATTGTTTTACAATAACTGTTATATTATAAGGTCAGGACAGAACCAGATAATACAAATAACATCTATAAAATACACCACTCAAAATAAGTATATTTGTGGCCAATTTGCATTTATTATCTTTGAACTTTTCCTTATCTCCAGATTTTTAGACAAGTACTTCCCAAACATTTGTATACATCTAAATTCTCTTGTGGAATGGTTCCATATTCAATCTGGGACTATAATAGTCCCAGATTCAATAAATAAAATATGTCATTTATAAAAATATTAAATAGTAAAGGTCCCAGGAAGGAACTTTGGGGTACACCTTTCTGGTTGTCACCCCAACTAGTGCGTTTAATGTGTTGCCTACGATCGGAAATAATTTTGAAGAAAGACCATATGCAGATAATTTACTTAAAAGAATGTCATGTGTTAGACAGTAAAAAGCTTTCGAAAAATCCATAAGTATTGCTGCCACATACCGGCTGTTTTTATCCAAATCTGTTTTCCAATCTTCAAGGAGTTTCGTCAGCGTTGTCTGACATCCATGACGTTTTCTAAATGCACATAAAAAATCATGAAATATATTTTCAAAACATTCAGTTAACTGGCAGGCGCGTAGCTACGTTTACGTCAAAACACCCGGACGTGCACATGAATTTTGGAGGGAAAAATAGTTTGATCCAAATAAATTAAAGGAACTGTTTAAAGCACATCAGCAATTGTAATGCTTTTTTCGATGACTCGTAATTGAAGCCATAAAAGTGACGAAATTTACTTTTTAATAAAATGGTATCATATTATATGTTTGTTAATTTTCTGTCAAACTTGAATCTACAGTGTATATTCTACTCAGATTACTTTTGTTTAAAGCAATTTAGTATCTGCTGGGATACAATATGCGTGGCTTGCATTTTTATGTTACACCGCTGACCATCTATGAAAATTAATTATTTCATGCATCAATTAACGAAATTTTCCCGTACAAAGGTGTGAAAATTAAATGAAGTTAAAATAATTAATATAGAACTTGTTCTTTTTAATATTTTTATAAAGTTTTGATTTTTTTACCCAACATCTCATTCTAAACATATTCTAAAGTAACTGGTTTGGACATTTTTCTCTTAAACAAAGAACAATTAGATTCATAATCAACACAATGAAATCAACATGAAAAAACTCAAATCAAATTTAAAAAGAGACGCTAAAGATACAAAAGGTATATTCAAACTCATCAGTTGAAAACAAACTGAGAATGCCATTCCAAAAGATGAAAAAATTCGAAAAGACAAACATTATATAAAAGCAGAGACATATAATACAATGTATTATATGTCTCTGATAAAAGACAACATAGAAAACTAAAGACTAGGCAATACGAACCCCACCTAAAACCGGGGGTGAACTCAGATGCTCCAGAAGGGTAAGCATATCCTGTTTCACATGTGGCACCCGTCGTGTTGCTCATGTAAGTAAAAACTCGGTGATAAGTCTAATTCGGTAGGTCAAATTCGACGCTGAGGAAAAGCGGACGGAATTGTGGTTACAACAATGGCACATGTTCGTCGTCATCTGTGAAACAGTCAACCAATTCGTTATAGCGATCTTAAAACTTTCGAAGGGATGCTTTCAACTTCACCACTTATAACTCTTAGTTTAATAGCTTCCTTGTAGGTAGCAACCTCATTCAAGGAAATCATGACGGGAAATGAAAGTTCTGAAATATCGTATCAACTGGGAGATATATACTCATATGCAGGTTCTACTGGAATGTTGCTATAAAGAAATAGAAAGTTCACAACTGGTAGGCTAAAATCATCTCTATGTAGTAAAGTTTTGTTCCCAACCGACCAAGTATGTTTTTTATTGATGAATTTTGAATGAGAGAAATCGGGTTTCTTTTTTCACGATAATGCGTGAACTCCGGGGGTTTCGCCTCCTACCCGGAGGTCCTCTGCCCTGGGGCCGCTGGGTCCTTCAGACCTAGTCCGAGATTACTCTGACGTCCAACGGCTGTTTTGTCAGACAAGCTGGGGCCGTGGGACGTCAGAGCTCGTCCCATATCAAAAAGTGGATATTTGCCCGTCCAAAATAGATGCGCTGCTTCGTTGCTTCTGGAGCCGACTGACGGCCTTGGAATTATATATATCGGTCATCAATTTGTTCATTTTTCATTTATCTCTTCATTTATGTAAGTTTCACCTACCTGCCACCCTTTATTTTTCCATATTTAGACAGTTTTCACAGTGACCCATCTATTTCTGTGTTTTAACTTTCATTTTGAAAAATTGTCACGTGACAACGAGAAAAAGTAAGCCGCACTGCATTGTGGAAGCTGATTTATGCATATGACCCTGGGTCAATATGAATACATAATCTAACACCTCGTTCATTTAAGATGCAAATAAGCTGAATGACCGAGGGTATTCCGATTGTAATCATGGTTGCTACTAAAAGTTTATTGCCGAAATTAGCATAAAAATTTGCATACTTCAGTCTCGAGGCCGCGAAGTCTCTCGTAACTTGACGTCCATTTGAAAATGAAAGTTAAAATGCAGAAATCGATGGGTCACTGTGAAAACTGTCTAAATATGGAAAAATAAAGGGTGGCAGGTAGGTGAAACTTACATAAATGAAGAGATAAATGAAAATGAACAAATTGATGCCCGATTTATATATTCCAAGGCCGTCAGTCGGCTCAAGAAGCAACGAAGCAGCGCATCTATTTTGGACGGGGAAATATCCACTTTTTGATATGGGACGAGCTCTGACGTCCCACGGCCCCAGCTTGTCTGACAAAACAGCCGTTGGACGTCAGAGTAATCTCGGACTATTCAGACCCTCGACGAGGTTTGAGCGTACATTTAAAAATGGCCTTGTTACGCCACTGACTGGTCAGACATAACCATTTCATATACTTACTTTTAATTTGTTACCAAATTTCTTTGTTTTCTATATTTTTATCTCTCCAATAATCATATAATTTTCTATTTAATTTAGAACCTTTATCTAAAAGGATATTTATCGAGTCAAATAATAAAATTAGTCGCCAGAGATGGTGGAGGGTATGGACAAACTTTGATTACAAAAAGATACCGCTTATACCCGTTTGAGAAGAAAGCAATTTCCGGAAAATGTTCCCTACTTTGGTTCTCTAAATTGCAAATTTGGCGCCATCTCTGAAAAACAACAATCTGGATTGAGTTTGGCCAGCAAGTGAAAAGCAAGGAAACCAACCAGCAAAATGTCAGAGCAGGAATCAGACAGCAATTATACCAGGTCATAAATGATAAATATGTATATTTTCTTATGAAAAATAATATCACCATTCAGTCTATGAAAATAATAAATGTTTTTCCACGTCTTCCGGTTTCACACGGTTTTAAATTCAGTAGTTATCGTCAGATCATATGCTTTCGTTCTATGCATGCTTTTCAATGGAAATTGTGAGGTCACAATGCATTCTAAATAGCAGGAACACCCATAATACGAGGATGCGTGTAATTTCGGCAATTTTCGCCCTCTAATTATTTGATATTGTAACTTAAGTTGTTCTAATGGAGCCAATATATTTTTCATCATTGCGCTGATGGATCCTCAATCTCAAAGGCCTGTTGGCACAAATTGTCTCGAATGTGCAGGTCTAATCCTTCGTGCTTTATGCTCAATGTATTATCTCTGTGCACTTTTTTAAAGTGTATGCACTGGTCTAGCTGCCGAACCGTAGCATGGTCCGCAAATAGTAAAAAAATAACATAAGGACCTAAGAGCTATGGTTCCGCAGCTAGCACTGGTCAAGATAGGGAGTGAGGAACTGCAGTATCAAATCTGCCAGCTCTGTTTATATAATTTGCCACTGTTAGCAGTTAGGTTTATGTCTCTTCGATGTTCTCATCTTCTAATCTGGTTAATATGGTTACTTAATTCAGGTTTCGGATCGTACGATGCAGATGTACTTCTGTCATGTCTGTTGTATAACTGTAGATACAAATTATGTATAAAGGTAGTCTAACTGGTTGAGTAAGGGAAGATCTTCCTTGGTTCAGCTGGTTAGAGCGCTGCCTTTAGATAAGCAATTAATCCTGTTACATAACAAGAAAGCTGCTATTCTTATTGACTTGTCAGGGAAAAGAACCTGGCAAAATACTAAGCATGTAAGTCAGTTGATTCAGACAGAAAAATTTTTCTTGGAAACCAAATTAGTGACCTTTTCACCAGTTTAAATACATTGTGTAATTATTTAGGGGATAAGTCTATTTGAAAATAATAAATGATGCTTACCCTACGCATGGGAAGCAGTTAGTAATAATCAAAAATCGGATAACATGATACCATCAGTAGGAGAAGTCAATTTAATCTTCATGGCGCTGTCTGGATACACATTCAGACAACTGTCAATGCAGTCACCCAGGGAAGTAGTTACACAAGGTACCAGTAGTCCGGTAACAGGAAATACCAGGAAGTTTCCAGGAAAATGTTACTAATGTGAGGTCATATGATAAGAGATTGTCCCAAGCCACCCCCTCGCCTGAGTAAAAGATACAGAAAAAACAAACATCTTTTAAAGACAATGAAGATAAAGCTGTGCAGTTTTCCCTGTGAAAAGGTTGACGCTATCAAGTAGATTTGTCCATCTATCAACAGAATACAATCAATTTGTCACCATTGCTATTGAATGATCAGTATTAAATAACTTAATTGTGCTACCTTCATCTGGACAGTAACAAAGGATCTTTTTTTAGTAAAAATATGGAGGAGGGTCATGACTACAAATATGATGAACATGTACCTATAATTATCAGAAAATAAAAGGGTCAGTCATGAATTTCTATGACAGTAGTTTACAAATGCAAAGTGACAAGAGAGTATAGTTTATATACAATGTAAGATCAAGACTATTACTAATGTACAAAAATAATAATGGACTAGATTTGTCAAATAGACTCATTATGCCATTGAACACAATATAGTTGAAACATGCATAATTTTTGTATTTAGTATCCTTCCGAATGCATGTACCATCCAGCAGCACAGTTACTCAAAGATATTATATTAAAGGAACATGTGACTGGAATGGTCTAACCACTGATACTGACAAGGCCAAGACTCTTGAATCATTCAAGGGGTTGTTTCATTGGTAATCTTACCACATCTTCTTATTTTTATATCTATTACTTGAATCAATTTAAATCAGTTTGTTATTATTTGCACATTTGATTTGTACATGTTTATTATAATAAATTCCCTGTAAATTCACAAATTATGCACACACCTTCAAGGGGTTCAAATTTGCTTTAGACAATTTAAGGTGGGACCATTTGAATTATCAAACAAAAGTTCCTCCTGAAGAAAGTCAAATGAAAGTCATCAATCCTGTATAAATTTAAACCATCAGTGTAAAAAATGGGAGGTCCTTAAGTTTTGTAATTCAAAAATGAAAAGTCTCCTCCTATAAAAGACAAGTCCTTCGACCTTTTTTTGACTAAAAGTGGCAGTAATAATGGTGACCACCAAAGGACAGAAGCAGAAGTTTATTAGAAATGACCACTTCAAAAAATAATGTCAGCAGGTTACTTACTGACTGTCGAGATAATTTTTCATTTGTATCTGAAAATCATCAATCTGTGGTTTTTATGCCCTCGCCATAGGCGACGGGGGCATTAAGTGTTACCCTTGACCTTCCGTCCTTCAATCTTTCCTTCCATCCCATTTAAATTATTTTCGTTTGTTTGAAGCTTGAGCAGGGTCATTCATGTCCTAAAACACATTCTTAGACATTTATAAAAGACTTGGATGGAGAGTTGTCTCATTGGCACTCATACCACATCTTCTTATATCTATGTAGCTGTAATTGTTGATTATAATAAAAACAGTTCAGAATTTTTTTATTGTCTATCATGTTTATAACAAAATATTGATCAAGATATGCAGTTCCCAAATGGGTCAGGAAAATGTCTGAATGTACAGGCCATAAGAAACATATTAATAGTTGTTAAGATATCATTTATAAATTTGGGAACTGGGTACGGATGGATATCATACAGTTGTGTTAGTTTTTTTTGTGCCTCGTAAAGATATTTTGAGTTAAGCCAATTGCTACTGTTTTACAGTTTGTTGTACATTTGGTGTTGTACCACTGTCCCAGGTTTAGGGTCCCATCGATTATAAACATGTTTAACCCTGCTACATTCTTTATGTGCCTATCCCAAGTCATGAGTGGGTAGTTCAGTGGTTGTCATTGGTTCATGTCTGGTGTCTTGTCATATTTGTTTTATGTAAATTGTTTTGTTAAAAGTGAGGCCAATTTCTTATTTGAATTGTTTCACATTTTTCATGTCGGGACTTTTATAGCTGATTATGCAGTATGGGTTTTTCTAATAGGTGAAGGCTGTACTGTTGCCTATAATTGCTAAATCTGCTTTATTTGAACTCTGGCAGAAAGTTGTCTCATTGGCAATCGTACCACATCTCCTTATTTTTATATATATAGATTTTTATTTGATTTCTGATTTGCAGACATAGATCACTCTAAGTTATTAAGAAAAAATTAACAGGTTAGAACTGACATGAACTGGTTTGAAATGACAGAAAGGCTTAGCATAAAACATTTTTAAAGAATAAACTTTTTTAAATCAATCATAATAGCCCCATATTTATGAATTATGCTTTATTTTATGTTATTTTATTAAAGGAATAAGATTCCAGACATCAGGTAAAGTAGCATTAGTGTGATTGTTTTGTAATACGCATATGATATATATATATATATAATACATAATATTAGCATAGAATATATTAATATAATTTTATAAGTAGATTCCTATCCTTGTTTCTTGAAAGAACCTACATTTGTAATTCTTTATGTACCTGTCTCAAAGTCAGGAGCATGTAGTCCAGTAGTTATTTCAGAACTTTTATAACTTAGGGTGGGTTTGAGTTTTGCTCATCATTTTTATACGCCCGTTTATGGGATGTATTATGGTATACCATTGTCCGTCTGTCTGTTGTCAACATGTCAGACAATAACAAAAAACACTTTAACTAATTTGCATGAAACTTTGCTGAATTGTTTATATCTATTGACGTGAGCTCCCTTTCGATTTTTGTCTCGCCTTGACGAAGTCAAAAAGCGAGACTTAGGTATGCTGTTTCCGGCGGCGGCGACGGCGGCGTCAACAATGTATTAGTTTGTGATTAGGTCTAGTTCATGGTGAACCACTAGTGGTAGGTCAATGATATTTGGTATACAGTTGTACTAGCATTGGCACATCTCATTACAATGGAGATTATTTGGCCCCGCCCCCTCAGTCAAGGTCTATTGACTTTGAAACTTTCCATAGTTTACATGTATTAGTTTGTGATTAGGTCAATTTATGGGGAACCACTAGTGGTAGGTCAATGATATTTGGTATGCAGTTGTATAAGCATTGGCATATCTCATTTCCATGGAAATTATTTGGCTCCGCCCCCTTAGTCATGGTCTATAGACTTTGAAAATTTTGCTAAGTTAACATGTATTAGTTTGTGATTAGGTCAGTTCAAGGGGAACCATTAGTGGTAGGCCAATGTTAATTGGTGTTAAGTTGTATAAGCATTAGCACATCTCATTTCCATGGAGAATATTTGGCCTCGCCCCCTCAGTCATGGTCTATTGACTTTGAAACTTTTGCTTAGTTTACATGTATTAGTTTGTGATTAGATCAGTTTAAGATGAACTGCTAATGTTAAGTCAATGATATTTGGTATGCAAATGTATCGGCATTTGCAAGTATCGTTCCATGGAGATTATATAGCCCCACCCTGATCATGGTTCATTGACTTTGAAACTTTTACATAGTTTACAAGTTAATGTTTGTGTTTAGGTTTGTTTAAAGGAACGACTTATAATAAGTCAATGGTATTTGGTATGCAGTTGTATTAGCATTGGCACATCTCATTCCATGGAGATTGTTTAGCCATGTACCTTCAGTCATGGTTCATCGACTTTGAATATTTGCATAACTTACATGTTAAAGTATTGCTGTTTTAATTTCAACATTTGCATTATCAAAATTACAAGAAGGCGAGACATATCTCTGTGATAACAGTTTATTATAAATTCTAGATTTTACATTTCCGAGTTATGGGGTTTTATTCATCAAAAAAGGGGGATTTTCCAGTTTTCGGACAGTAACCCAAAAGTGCTTTGAGCAGTTTTCATGAAACTTTGGTGACTGGTTTATATCTATTAAAATAACCTCCCTTTAGTTTTTTTTATAAATTTCTGATTTGACATTGAGGAGTTATGGAACTTTATTCTTTGAAAAATCAACGGGCGTATCATGAGCTCATGGCACAGCTCTTTATTTTATCATTTGGTTAATTGTTGTCTCACTTGAATTCATACCACATCACATTAAACATGTACAATGTATATTATCTGATGAACACAGTACACAAAACACAACATTGGAAACTAAAGACTGAACAACACAAACTCCAATAAAAACCAGGGTGTAATACCATGACCAAAAGACAAGTCCACAAAACAATACAAGGAAAACAAACATTGAGCACTTCTCCAAGAACTGGGGTGAACACATGTGCTCCGGAAGGGTTAGTAGTTCCTGTTCCACCAGTGTTACTTATTGCAAGTAACAATTCAGTGATAAGTAGCATTGGCAGATGTGGCAATCAAGGAAAAGAGAATAGTATTCTGACTACTACATATATGGAACATAGTCATGGTCATCTGTCATGTCTGTGACACAGTCATCCATTCAATTGTAGTCAATTAAATTATGATGGAGTCTATAAAGCTTTTAAAGGGATGAATTCAAGTTTACCATTTATCACTTTACTTTGGTTCAATAGCTTCCATGTAAGCAGCAACCCTCTATCATGGAGGTCTTTATAGGAAATATAAGCCCAGAAATATCTTTTCTTACAAAAGTCATATGATATAGATGGTTAATACATCATGAACATATTTCAAATAATTTCTAGATTTTTTTTCAATTTCGCACAAATTTTGTCTCATCTTAAACAAGTTCTTGAAACATGACTTTCACAAAGGTGAATAAACATTTGTATGAATGTTTGATACACGTATGACAATATCTACAGTCTGTAATTGTCATTTTATATGTAGCACCATTATATAAAATTGAGAATGGAAATGGGGAATATGTCAAAGAGACAACAGCCAGAAACAGGCCACCAATGGGTCTTCAATGCAGCTAGAAAATCCCGCACCCGGAGGTGGTCCTCAGCTGGCCCCTAACTAAAATTGTGTGCTAGTTCAGTGAAAATGGACGTCACACTAAACTCCAAAACATATAAATGAACTAAAATTAAAAAACATACTAGACTAACAAAGGCCAGAGGCTCCTGACTTGGGACAAGCGCTAAATTGCGGCGGGGTTAAAATGTTTTGTGAGATCTCAACCCTCCCCCTATAACTCTAGCCAATGAAGATTAAAGAAACACATAGCAATACGCACAGTAAAACTCAGTTTAAAAGAAGTCATGAATGTATGCTCAAGTAGTTAGGTTAAGATTTGGTCTGTTCCTCCAATTTCAATAATGCTTTACATTTCACTAGTATTTGCCATTTGGAACTATGCATGAATTGTTATGGTCTACAAGCTTTTGTAAATGTATATGCATGTGTGTGAATTTATTGTAACAAGTCATACATTAGACAGCAGAGGCGGATTTAGAGGGGGGGCCCCCCCTTTTCTGGGAAAAATTTGGTTGATTATATAGGGAATCACTGAAGCATGATCGGAGCGGGCCCCCTCTCAGGCAGTCAGTGGGCCCCCACTTATATAAAATTCTCGATCCGCCACTGGACAGCCTGGACCTCACTTTGATTTTAGCAGTCCGATTAACTTTACAGGAATACAGAATGTGGGTTTGTTTGTACAAATGTAATAAATCAACAATACATGTATATGGTTTATGCATTTGTTTTAAAAAGTATATGTTAGCTTGACATGTCATATGGCCTTGATGGCTTGACCTCACTTTTTACTTTCCAGTGGTCAGGTTAAATTTTCAGGAATACAAACTTAAGGTTTTTGTTGTTTATAACAATAATAGGTTTGTATATTTCTTGTGATAAGTATACTTTTTTATAAGTCTGGCTAATGTAATAAGTATAAGCCTTGACATATATTTTTGTACAGTTGTACATGTATGAGTGTTTCTTCATGTTTATACACTAGGCCAAATTTAAAGAAAAATTCAGGTCTGTTCATATTTACTGGGTCAACAACATTTGGTAATTGGATTTATTGTAACCAGTACAAATGCAAATACAAGTCATCTGAAAATTGGCTATGGCCTTGCCTTCATTTTAATTAGTTATTAAATACATTAGTTTAACATATTATATCATGTTTTCGGACTATTGGAGGAAACAATCATTACTTTATCAGTGCTTTGGTCTAAAATGGCCATCTTTCAAAATTCTTTGGATTAGCTTCAGCTTCATATAACTTGAATGCTTTATATTCAGATGTACAGCACATGCAACTGGTACAGTTTATTTTTACATAAACCTTGAACATTGTTGTAAGGTCAATAAATGGAATATTGAGAAAATGAATATCTCTATGTACATGTACTATGTTTATATTTATCTGAAAATGTTAAGTTACTGTAAACCATCTTTTTCAAGGATATTTTTTAGGTTTAAACCTTTTAGCCAATTTTGAGATTTATTTCAATTTATTTCCACAATTATTGTCTCGCCTGCGAGGAAAGTCGCAGTATGCGAGACATAGTTATTACTATCCGGCGGGGCGGCGTAAAGTATTTGTATAAAGCTTAATATTTCATACCTTGTATGCAGATACCTCATGTTATGAAGTTTCCGTCTGTCATATGCCCATTGTCCTTGACCTCATTTTCATGGTTCAGTGACTGCTTGAAAAAAAAATTACTGTTTTTTTGTCATGTGAATTTCTCACTTATTATGAGTAATAGGATAACTATATTTGGTATATGGGTTCCTTGCAACCTCTACATGTCCATCAGATAGGGTTCACCTGACCTCGACCTCAATTCATGGATTAGTGATCAAGGTTAAAGTTACGTGATTAGGTCCGTTTCTCAGATACTACAAGCAGCAGGTCATCTATATGTTGTGTATGGAATGATTGTAAAGGGTAAATGTCAGACTGGTAGGTTTCATCTGACCTTGACCTCATTTTCATGGTTCATTGGTCATTGTTAATTTTTTGTGTTTTGGTCTGTTTTTCCTGTTTTTCAAGTACTGTAAGCAATAGGTCAACTATATTTGGTGTATGGAATGATTGTAAGGTGTACATGTCTGTCTAGCTGGTGTCATCTGACCTTGACCTCATTTTAATGGTTCATTGGTCAATGTTAAGTTTTTGTGTTTTAGTCTGTTTTTCAAGTGCCATAAGCAATGGGTCAACTATATTTGGTGTATGGAATAATTGTAAGGTTTACATGTCTGTGTGACAGTTTTTATCTGACCTTGACCTATTTTCATGGATCTTTGAAAATATTAAGTTTATGTGATACTTGTAGTAAAACCTTTATCTTTAAGACTTTCAACATAAAATCAATGGTCAGTAAAACAGGCGAGACATTTCAGCGTGTGCACTCTTGTCTACAGCTTCTTATAAAATGATACAAGACAAAACTTTAAAACAGGAAATGATTCATTCTGTTAAATGTTGTTGTATATTCTGTTTGAAGACCCATGTGTGGCAGAAAGGGCTCTCAGAAATTATTAGAGATATTTAAAGTTTGACAATATATATATATCTTTTTTTTTTGGACTTTGATCGTGTATTTCAATGTATATGTTTATTATAGTTTTCTGTATTGCTATTTGTCCAAAATTCACATACATGCCTTATAGGAACAGTATTAAAAGATATTTGTTTATCTGTATTGGTTTTGTATTGTAAACAAAATTAAATTTTGTAAAATGAGAACATACATGTATTTTGTTAAGTTAAATATTTTTCTGTATAATTTTCACCAACCTTACATGTGTTTTACCTTCAGAGTGAAAGAATATTTTCCTGTAATTTGTAAATTCATTTGATAAAAAAATTAAAATTTTTGTTAAATAACTAAAAGATATTTCACTTTAATTTAATGAATCCCGAATGATACATTTCTGTGTACACTATTAGGCATCCTGATTTACATATTTGAATTTTCTATAGAACACTACAAGATATCAACTTAGTAATGGAATATGCCAAGTTGGATAAATCTGAGGTGAAGCCATCAATACAAAGTATATATTTCTCTTCACAAATGGACAATGATGCCTTTAAACTTATGGAAGTGGATAGTTGCATTCTAAATACTATAAAAATTGGTGATGAGTAAGTAACACCTAGTTCTGGCGATATATGGGGCCCTGCATCGAGGATGGGGGAGCCCTATAATTTTCACTTTATCCATCTTTCCATCTGTTCGTCAACAATTTTTATAAATGAAAAATCTCCAAAAGTATAAGTAGGAGGCCAATGAAATTCTGCACAGTTTTTGTGCATAATACGTAGATGGGCACATTATGTTTTGGTGAAATTGTGCTCATTTAATAATTTTGGTAAAAAACTTACTTTTTATTTGAAAATCACAAACTTTTATCATAAATTTTGTGAAACTTCTTTCTGTGGTAGGATTACAATGAAAATTCATATATAGTTATAATATACTATTCCAAATGGATTCCATATGTAAAATTTGCATTAAAAACTTGTTTTGGGTCAAAATGAAATGGAATTGCAGTACATGTCATGATGATATGGAGTATTTTGCCATCTTAGATTGCAAATGATTGGTATCCAAAATACAACACACACAAAAATACATACCAATATGACTTAAGTTGTTCAAACATTAGTTGAATCCTTATAGGAATTATTGCCCTTAAATGAAACTATTAAACATGTATTTAAAAAGAAACTATAGACAGCAAAAATTATCTGCAAAGCAATATTTAAAACTAGTCACATGATGTAGACTGTTCAATAGACTGTTTAATAGACTGTTTATTGGACTGTTTACTGTTCAATAGACTGTTTATTGGACTGTTTACTGTTCAATAGACAGTTTATTGGAATATATTACCCTTGTGACTATTTCACAAGCATATGTATTTTGGTTTTTTTTTAGCATTTGCACTAGAAAAGTTTATCTATGTTATTAGGAACTCTAAAACTAGTTTTTTGTATGATATCTGAAAAAGTAAAATAGTCAAAATACCGAATTCCAAGGAGAATTCAAAACAGAAAGTCCTTTATCAAATGGCAAAATCAAAAGCTCAACACATCAAACGAATGGAAAACATGACGTCATGAAATTAACAGTAACTCTAATTGACCTGGCTTTTTTTTTAGACTTGTGATACGTGGAGACAAAGATGAAATGGCAGTGTTATGTACCAAGGACAAAACATACGACATCAAGGAAGCAGAGATATCTAATTCCATGTTAATTATACCTCAGCTTAAAACAGGTCAAGATTTAGATGGTGATAGTCTGGGTCAGGAACTTAATATCAGACAGGTTAACTAATATTGTCAAATTAGGGTGTATGAATTGCAAAGAACAGTCTGATACAAACGGATTTAAATTCTAAATGTTTTACACAAGACAAATATGTTTGAAACATAAAACAACTCTAATTTTTAGCTCACCTGTCCCGAAGGGGCAAGTGAGCTTTTCACATCACTTGGCGTCCGTCGTCGTTAACTTTTACAAAAATCTTCTCCTCTGAAACTACTGAGACAAATTTTACCAAACTTGTCCACAATCATCATTAGGGTATCAAGTTTAAAAAATGTGTCTGATGACCCCACCTGCCAACCAATATGGCCGACATGGCTAAAAATAGAACATAGGGGTAAAATGCAGTTTTTGGCTTTTATCTCTGAAACTAAAGCATTTAGAGCAAATCTGACATGGGGGTAAAAATGTTCATCAGGTGAAGATCTATCTGCCTTGAAATTTTCAGATGAATTAGACAATCCGTTGTTGGGTTGCTGCCCCTGAATTGGTAATTTTAAGGAAATTTTGCAGTTTTTGTCTCGCTTGACGGAGTCAAAAAGCAAGACATAGGTATGCTGTTTCCAGCGTCGGCAGAGGCGGCGGCGGCGTCAACAATGTATTAATTTGTGATTAGGTCTAGTTTGTGGTGAACCACAAGTTGTAGGTCAATCATATTTGGTATACAGTTGTATTAGCATTGGCACATCTCATTTCCATGGAGATTATTTGGCCCTGCCCCCTCAGTCATGGTCTATTGACTTTGAAACTTTTGCTTATTTGGTATACAGTTGTATTAGTTTGGAGATGATTAGGTCAGTTCATGTATTAGTTTGTGATTAGGTCAGTTCAGGGAACCATAACTGGTAGGCCAATGTTAATTGGTATTCAGTTGTATAAGCATTAGCACATCTCATTTCAATGGAGAATATTTGGCCCCATCCCCTCAGTCATGGCCTATTGACTTTGAAACTTTTGCTTAGTTTACATGTATTAGTTTGTGATAAGATCAGTTTAAGATGAACTGCTAATGTTAAGTCAATGATATTTGGTATGCAAATTTATTGGCATTTGTAAGTATCGTTTCCATGGAGATTATATAGCTCCACCCCCTCTTCATGGTTCATTGACTTTGAAACTTTTACATAGTTTACAAGTTAATGTTTGTGTTTAGGTTTGTTTAAAGGGAACAACTTATAATAAGTCAATGATATTTGGTATGCAGTTGTATTAGCATTGGCGCATCTCATTTACATGGAGATGGTTTAGCCATGTACCTCAGTCATGGTTCATTGACTTTGAATATTAGCCTAACTTGTTAAGTATTGCCATTTTAATTTCAACATTTGCATAATCAAAATTACAAAAAAGCAAGACATATCTCTGTGATAACAGTTTATTGGTTATTATCTTGAATATTGTTATAGATAGAGAAGAACTGTAAACAGCAATAATGTTCAGCAAAGTAAGATCTACAAAAAAGTCAACATGACCAAAATTGTCAGTTGACCCCTTAAGGAGTTATAGACTTGTGATACGTGGAGACAAAGATGAAATGGCAGTGTTATGTACCAAGGACAAAACATACGACATCAAGGAAGCAGAGATATCTAATTCCATGTTAATTATACCTCAGCTTAAAACAGGTCAAGATTTAGATGGTGATAGTCTGGGTCAGGAACTTAATATCAGACAGGTTAACTAATATTGTCAAATTAGGGTGTATGAATTGCAAAGAACAGTCTGATACAAACGGATTTAAATTCTAAATGTTTTACACAAGACAAATATGTTTGAAACATAAAACAACTCTAATTTTAGCTCACCTGTCAACTTTTACAAAAATCTTCTCCTCTGAAACTACTGAGACAAATTTTACCAAACTTGTCCACAATCATCATTAGGGTATCAAGTTTAAAAATGTGTCTGATGACCCCACCTGCCAACCAATATAATGATAATATTAAAATAGAACATAGTAAATGTAGTTTTGGCTTTTTATCTCTGAAACTAAAGCATTTAGAGCAAATCTGACATGGGGTAAAATGTTCATCAGGTGAAGATCTATCTGCCTTGAAATTTTCAGATGAATTAGACAATCCGTTGTTGGGTTGCTGCCCTGAATTGGAAATTTTAAAAATTTTGCAGTTTTGTCTCGCTTGGCGGAGTCAAAAAGCAAGACATAGGTATGCTGTTTCCAGCGCGTCGGCAGAAGGCGGTGGCGTCAACAATGTATTAATTTGTGATTAGGTCTAGTTTGTGGTGAACCACAAGTTGTAGGTCAATCATATTTGGTATACAGTTGTATTAGCATTGGCACATCTCATTTCCATGGAGATTATTTGGCCCTGCCCCCTCAGTCATGGTCTATTGACTTTGAAACTTTTGCTTATTTTACATGTATTAGTTTGTGATTAGGTCAGTTTATGGGGAACCATTAGTGGTAGGTCAATGATATTTGGTATACAGTTGTATTAGCATTGGCACATCTCATTTCCATGGAGATTATTTGGCCCTGCCCCTCAGTCATGGTCTATTGACTTTGAAAATTTTGCTTAGTTAACATGTATTAGTTTGTGATTAGGTCAGTTCAAGGGGAACCATAACTGGTAGGCCAATGTTAATTGGTATTCAGTTGTATAAGCATTAGCACATGTCATTTCAATGGAGAATATTTGGCCCCATCCCCTCAGTCATGGCCTATTGACTTTGAAACTTTTGCTTAGTTTACATGTATTAGTTTGTGATAAGATCAGTTTAAGATGAACTGCTAATGTTAAGTCAATGATATTTGGTATGCAAATTTATTGGCATTTGTAAGTATCGTTTCCATGGAGATTATATAGCTCCACCCCCTCTTCATGGTTCATTGACTTTTAAACTTTTACATAGTTTACAAGTTAATGTTTGTGTTTAGGTTTGTTTAAAGGGAACAACTTATAATAAGTCAATGATATTTGGTATGCAGTTGTATTAGCATTGGCGCATCTCATTTACATGGAGATGGTTTAGCCATGTACCTCAGTCATGGTTCATTGACTTTGAATATTAGCCTAACTTGTTAAGTATTGCCATTTTAATTTCAACATTTGCATAATCAAAATTACAAAAAGCGAGACATATCTCTGTGATAACAGTTTATTGGTTATTATCTTGAATATTGTTATAGATAGAGATGAACTGTAAACAGCAATAATGTTCAGCAAAGTAAGATCTACAAAAAAGTCAACATGACCAAAATTGTCAGTTGACCCCTTAAGGAGTTATTGCCCTTTAAATCAATTTTTAACAATTTTTTGTAAATTTTTTACAAAAATCTTCTCCTCTGAAACTACTGAGACAAATTTTACCAAACTTAGCCACAATCATCATTAGGGTATCTTTTTAAAAATTTGTCTGATGACCCCGCCTTCCAACATTTTCCAACCAACACGGCCGACATGGCTAAAAATAGAACATGGGGGTAAAATACAGATGTTGGCTTATATCTCTGAAACTAAAGCATTAAGAGCAAATCTGACTGGGGTAAAAATGTTCATCAGGTTTAGATCTATCTGCCCATTAAATTTTCAGACAAATCAGACAACCTGTTGTTGGGTTGCTGCCCTGAATTGGTAATTTTAAGGAAATTTTGCAGTTTTTGGTTATTTTGAATATTATTTTAGATAGAGATAAACTGTAAACAGCAATAATGTTCAGCGAAGTAAGATCTACAAATAAGTCAACATGACCAAAATTGTCAATTGACATCTTATTGGAGTTATTGTCCTTTAAAGTCATTTTCAGCAATTTTTGGTAATTTTTGTAACCTTTTTTCAAAAATCTTCTGTTTATAATTTAACTACTTGGCCAATTAAACCAAACTTGGCCTCAATCATTATTAGGGTATCTAATACATTTATTATGATTTTAACCTTATTAAACATGATTTCCTAAACCGCAATAGATACAGGTGAGCGACACAGGCTCTTGAGAGCCTCTAGTTTATCTTGTAATAGTATATAAAAATAATTCTGTTATTGAGTTCAAAAGATAGACGTTTTCAATTTTCTTTATGAATAAAATGAGATTTGGGGTCATACTTGCCAACCTCTGACAATGAGAAATCATGTCATGACATGACATGTCAAAAAGCTTGTGAAAACGCGCGACATAGATGCAGACTTTTTAATATGAACAATGTTCATAATTTCACATTATACAAATTTATTAATATAAAAAACAATATTCTAGAGTAAATTTTTACTGTATTCAACAGTGGTCTGTTTTGCTGCTTTTAAAGCAACACCCTAGGCTTAGGTACAAATTCAAAACAACTGCTAGTTTGGTTACATTTACTTGATAACAAGGCACACAATATATCATTGTCGAGTTCTGATCAGAATTCAGTGTGAATTTCTTTATAGTTGAAAATGCTCTCTCACAGTCAGAATTTATATTGGCTGAACTAAAATAGCTTTATCAAGCTTTGAACGAGTGTCATAAAGTTTTTTTGCCATTAAAAATGTCATCTATTATCTCTGCCATTGCTCCCAACAAACTATATATGTTGCTATTGCCTGGTCAAAACTAGGTAGTTCATCAGAAGACAGCTGGTACTATGAGAACTGATCCAACAGTTCCGTGATATTTCCATCCCCTATGGCCTGTGGAAATCTGTTGGCTAGATTTGAAACTGAAAAAGAAAAATATTTTATTATTAATTTGATTACCATTAAACACGTTAAATGCTTAATCAAATAGCTACATTGTAGTTCTCCTCTCACATGTATTGTTATGATTGCAACATAGGGTGCACAATGCGTTACTCTACTCGATCATTTAAACTCGAACTCCCAAATATAATTTATAAATCTTGAATCTTAGACGTACACATCGTTTTCACTTAACAATCGGCTCTTTAGACGACGGTACAGGTCCTGAAAGCGACCTCTTTCTGTGGACATTTCCCCTATGTGAATTTGAAAGAAAGAAAGTCACAAAATCGTAAAAACTAATCACAATCTACTTACCTTAAGTGCTTTTTGCTGTTCGTCCATATAGAAAAATAAACAATGGTGACCAAACAATTACTTCGAAATTTTCGGTATTTATCCTCTAATAATGAAAAAACCGAGAATCGCGATATCACTAACGACCAAAAAATCAAAATAACGAAAAAGCGTGTACACGCCATGTGACAAAATCCTTGCGTATAAACCGTTGAAAAAGAGTGTATTACACGCGAATATCACGTCAGTTGGCAACTATGTTTGGGGTATACACCAATGAGACATGAGAAACCCAATTACACAAAAAAACAAAAGACATACATGTCTTGTTCATAAGATATTGAGGTCACTTTAAAGACTTTTGCAGTCTTGTCAGATGTCATTGTATTTCTTTTGGAAATAAAAGGAAAGTTTGATGAGACTTCAGTGATGTAATCAGTTATATACCAGAGCTTTGTGGAGTTTAGGGTAATACAGAGTATATACCAGAGCTTTGAAGTCTAGGGTAATACAGAGTATATACCAGAGCTTAGACTTATACCAGAGCTTTGAAGTCTAGGGTAATACAGAGATAAGATGAATAGGATCATTTAATGTGAAAAAAACATTGTTAACTGTAGGTAACCTCTACTATACATAATTACTATGAGTTACGACCCTGTAAACCTAAGGTGAAGAAATTACGAATATTACTGGAAGAGAATATGTACAGTGGAAAAGAATGTGAAGAAGATGAAGAACATCAAGGAAGAAAGGTATAAGGCTAGTTATGTTTTGATTTCTGTTTAGAAGTATTATTCCATCTGTTTAGCAGTTTGATTCCATATGTTTAGCAGTATAATTCTATCTGTTTAGCAGTATGATTCCATCTGTTTAGCAGTATGATCCCATCTGTTAGCAGTATGATTCCATCTGTTTAGCAGTTTGATTCCATATGTTAGCTGTATGATTCCATCTGTTTAGCAGTATGATCCCATCTATTAGCAGTATGATTCTGTCTGTTAGCAGTATGATTCCATCTGTTTAGCAGTATGATTCCATCTGTTTAGCAGTATGATTCCATCTGTTAGCAGTATGATTCCATCTGTTTAGCAGTATGATTCCATCTGTTTAGCAGTATGATTCCATCTGTTCGCAGTATGATTCCCTCTGTTTAGCAGTGTGATTCCCTTGGTTTAGCATTATGAATCCATCTGTTTAGCTGTATGATTCCTTCTGTTTAGCAGTATGATTCCATCTGATTAGTGGTATAATTCCATCTGTTTAGCAGTATGATTCCATCTGTTTAGCTGTATGATTCCATCTGTTTAGCAGCATGATTCTAGAAGAAAATTTTGGTCAAGGTTGTCAGACATTTTGTAGAGAATATATCCAATTAAAATAAAAACAGGGTTGGTTGTGTAACATGATGGAGTAAGAGTTTGAATAAGATTTCATTATATAATGTACACTTTAAATCAAATATTTATGAATGCAAAGATTGAAACAATCCATAAGAATACTAAAAACTATAAATGTTTTAAATCTTATTAATTGTAGTATATTAACACTTAAATTTTTCTCTAATATTTTGGGGGTGCTGTTATTAGATAATTTCTAAAGTTATCATTCTTTTGAAGTACACTTATGATGACCTACTCAACTTGGTTCAAGCCAGTAGATTGGAGCTACAAACAGCACTCATGAAAGTTCATGCTTGTAAGCTTGAAGGTAATATTTTATAAGCTAAATGATGAAAATATTAATGGCTATAGTCAAAGTGACATTCAGTTTTAACAAAGGTAAGTCATTAAGTGTAAATAAACTTTTTCCAAATTGGTGTTGAGCTATATAGTTAAATGTTCCCTTATAATTGCAATCACAGCTTAAGAATTATAGAGTTATCTCATGTATCAAAATGTATCCATTAAAAAAAAGATTAGTTGCCTGCCCTTACTGAGTATTTTACTTATATATAAAGTTCGTATACAAAATTGTTTGTCAATATGTCACTATCTATATGAATTGTCTTTTCCCTGTATTTGTTGTCAGGCCCTTGATTGCTTTAACAATGACACTATAAATGTAGGAAACACCAGGTTTGCTGTCAATTTGATAGCCTCTTGTATTTCTTTAAATCTTACTGCATCAAGTAATGAACAAATAATCAGATATTGATATATTTCCTATTTATAGGGTATTGGAGAATACTTGACTTCCAGTTTTTATCGTTGGTATTAAGTCATGTGATACAGCTATGCGATGAGAATGATTGGATAAAGTCTGGGATGCCTTATGAAGAGTGTATGAAGACATTAGTGGAACTGTTTCCTAGGTATTACAGTTTAAGTTGACTTCATCTTGAATCATATGTGACAGTTTTTCTCTCCTACTATGAAAGTTAGAATGTAAGTGCTACTTTTGTAGTATGAACACCTAAATGCTGTTTTATATGGTTAGATCTGTGAGAAAAAGTAATTACATGTTTTGATGTTATAGAGTTATATATCTTAGAATTGAGTTATCAGTTATAAATGTTGCATATGGAGATGTGTTTTTAAGGGCCCCAACAATTAATCGGTGGAAGGCCTATAGTAAATATCTTGTCCATCATTAATTGTTTCCCCTGTCAAACTTATAAAGTTCTTGGAGTTCAGTGATGAAACTTGGCATGATTATTCACCACTAACAGAAGGTGTGTCGTTCACAAGGAAGAAAACTGTTCACTGAAAGTCATGATAAAATACTTAACTCAACGTAGCCACGTCTGTGTATATGTTAAAAAATTGTTTCTGCTCTCTTAACTTTAAAACCCCTTGAAGTTCAGAAAAACAAAATTGGTATGATTTTTCACCACTACTTGAAGGTGTGTCCTTTAATGGAGGAAGATCTTACATTGATCATCATGGTAAAAAAAAAATTTAGACACTACTATGCATATTCATGTATGTGGAATAACCCCAATTGCATCACTGTTTGCTTATTAACACCCTGCTATACCTTGGTGGTGGTTACTACTACTTTCCTCTAGCTGGGTACTAACATTTTCCAAAAATTGTAGGATAAAAAAATCAAAACTAAGCATTGCCCTTCTTTTAAAATGCCTCCTGGTAATAAGACTGATTCTGAGACAACAATTGTTTAATTGTTTGTTTTTCTAAAAAGTTTATGATGTTTTAGGAAATGGTTTGAAAGTGTATGTCAAATCATTCACATAGGCTATTTAGAGCTTGTTTTACATGTGGTTTAGACACTGTTCTTAAGTTGAAGACCAAATGTTGACATTGAGACATATTTTCTGATTATATGTTGTTAGGTTGTTGTCTCACTGATGACTGATGTATACCCCCATATTTCCTCTTATTCATAAGAAAAATAAGTGTTAAATTTTGCTTTCAATTTCAGAGAGGTGTTAGATCATGTTTTACAGAGTTATGCAGACAAAGCTAAACCATCTAACACAGAAGATGATGAAGATAAAATGGAAATTGGTAAATTTTAAACCAATTTAGTCAGGCTGGAATAAAGTGTGATAACCTTGTGGCTGAACAATGTTAGCTTTATTAATACAAATGTTTATGTATATGTCGTGTACAAGTTGTAAATTTGTACAGGTTTTTGTCTCGCCTTGACGGAGTCAAAAAGCGACACATAGGTATGCTGTTTCCGGTGGCGGTGTCAACAATGTATTAGTTTGTGATTAGGTCTAGTTCATGGTATACCACTAGTGGTAGGTCAATGATATTTGGTATGCAGTTGTATTAGCATTGGCACATCTCATTACCATGGGGATTATTTGGCCCCACCCCCTCAGTCAAGGTCTATTGACTTTGAAACTTTGCTTAGTTTACATTTAGTTTGTGATTAGGTCAGTTTATGGGGAACCACTAGTGGTAGGTCAATGATATTTGATATGCAGTTGTATTAGCATTGGCATATCTCATTTCCATGGAGATTATTTGGCCCCGCCTCCTCATTCATGGTCTATTGACTTTGAAACTTTTGCTTAGTTTACATGTATTAGTTTGTGATTAGGTCAGTTTAAGATGAACCACGAATGTTAAGTCAATGATATTGGGTATGCAGATGTATTGGCATTTGCAAGTTTCATTTCCATGGAGATTATATAACCCCACCCCTTAATTATGATTCATTTACTTTGAAACTTTTACATAGTTTACAAGTTAATGTTTGTGTTTAGGTTTGTTTAAAGGGAACGACTTATAAAAAGTCAATGGTATTTGGTTTGCAGTTGTATTAGCATTGGCACATCTCATTTCCATGGAGATTGTTTAGCCCTGTACCTTCAGTCATGGTTCATTGACTTTGAATATTTGCATAACGTACATGTTAAAGTATTGCTATTTTAATTTCAACATTTGCATTATCAAAATAACAAATAGGCGAGACATATCTCAGTTTATTTTGTACAGGTTATCAATATTTTGGCACACACTTTCTTACATTAGGTGATACAAGTTTATCTTCAATAATTAACCAGCTTGAAGTTAACTTGTACAAAAATATTCAAAAAATATTGATTGGTACAATGTGTACACAACATATACCTGTATACTAAAAAGTAAAATAGCAAAAAAACTGAACTCCAAGGAAAATTCAAAACGGAAAGTCCTTTATCAAATGGCAAAATCAAAAACTCACTAAGTATACTAATTGGACTTTCAACTTACAATGTTCAAAAGAATATGTACCAATTAACAACAAACTAAATTTCAATTTGCAGCCCTGTTGTCTCATGTCAATCTGGGTTCTAATATAACGTGTAATATGGAGTCTAAGTGTACATAAATCCCACACAGCTAATTTATAATCAACATTTTGATAAGTGAACACTAAATTAGAACAATAATTGTCCCCCACGTGACACGTTTAAGGGGGACATATATATAGAAATACTGGGCGTCTCCGGTCTTGTAACCACTCTCACATGTATAATTCTTGCCACATTTTTATGAAATTTATATCAAAGGTTTATATCAGCAATGTCTCCGACAAGTTAAAAGTCAGTGCTGATTAACTATTTTAAAGAGAGATGCCCTTGGAAATATTAATTGTATGGAAAATTGCATTGTAAGCGCTCTTGCATGTATAATTCATTTCAGATTTTTAGCTCACCTGGCCCAAAGGGCCAAGTGAGCTTTCTCATCTGGGTACTAACATTTTCCAAAAATTGTAGGATAAAAAATCAAAACTAAGCATTGCCCTTCTTTTAAAATGCCTCCTGGTAATAAGACTGATTCTGAGACAACAATTGTTTAATTGTTTGTTTTTCTAAAAAGTTTATGATGTTTTAGGAAATGGTTTGAAAGTGTATGTCAAATCATTCACATAGGCTATTTAGAGCTTGTTTTACATGTGGTTTAGACACTGTTCTTAAGTTGAGGAACAAATGTTGACATTGAGACATATTTTCTGATTATATGTTGTTAGGTTGTTGTCTCACTGATGACTGATGTATACCCCCATATTTCCTCTTATTCATAAGAAAAATAAGTGTTAAATTTTGCTTTCAATTTCAGAGAGGTATTAGATCATGTTTTACAGAGTTATGCAGACAAAGCTAAACCATCTAACACAGAAGATGATGAAGATAAAATGGAAATTGGTAAATTTTAAACCAATTTTGTCAGGCTGGAATAAAGTGTGATAACCTTGTGGCTGAACAATGTTAGCTTTATTAACACAAATGTTTATGTATATGTCGTGTACAAGTTGTAAATTTGTACAGGTTTTTGTCTCGCCTTGACGGAGTCAAAAAGCGACACATAGGTATGCTGTTTCCGGTGGCGGCGTCAACAATGTATTAGTTTGTGATTAGGTCTAGTTCATGGTATACCACTAGTGGTAGGTCAATGATATTTGGTATGCAGTTGTATTAGCATTGGCACATCTCATTACCATGGGGATTATTTGGCCCCACCCCCTCAGTCAAGGTCTATTGACTTTGAAACTTTGCTTAGTTTACATTTAGTTTGTGATTAGGTCAGTTTATGGGGAACCACTAGTGGTAGGTCAATGATATTTGATATGCAGTTGTATTAGCATTGGCATATCTCATTTCCATGGAGATTATTTGGCCCCGCCTTCTCATTCATGGTCTATTGACTTTGAAACTTTGCTTAGTTTACATGTATTAGTTTGTGATTAGGTCAGTTTAAGATGAACCACGAATGTTAAGTCAATGATATTGGGTATGCAGATGTATTGGCATTTGCAAGTTTCATTTCCATGGAGATTATATAACCCCACCCTTAATTATACCCCATGCAGCGAGTTGCGGAGGGTATAATGTTTTTGACCCGCCTGTCCGTCAGTCCGTCCGTCAGTCCTGTTTCTTGTCATTGCAACTCCTCTCAAACCACACAACAGAATTTCACGAAACCTTTTCAGATAATAAGGACATGCTATGTAGTTGTGCATATCGACAGGAAATTACGATTCAATTCTTTTCTAGGAGTTACGCCTTTGAACTTATTTACTTTAATGTACTACTGCAACAGTTCGTCATCGCAACTCCTCTCAAACCACACAACAGAATTTCATGAAACCTTTTCAGATAATAAGGACATACTACGTAGATGTGCATATAGACAGGAAATTACGATTCAATTTTTTTCCAGGAGTTGCGCCTTTGAACTTATTTGCCCAATATACTACTGCAACCTTTTGTCATCGCAACTCCTCTTAAACCACACAACAGAATTTCATGAAACCTTTTCAGATAATAAGGACATACTACGATAGATGTGCATATCGACAGGAAATTACGATTCAATTTTTTTCCAGGAGTTACGCCTTTGAACTTATTTGCCCAATATACTACTGCAACCTTTTGTCATCACAACTCCTCTCAAACCACACAACAGAATTTCATGAAACCTTTTCAGATAATAAGGACATACTACGAGATGTGCATATCGACAGGAAATTACGATTCAATTTTTTTCCCAGGAGTTACGCCTTTGAACTTATTTGCTTCAATGTACTTCTGCAACCTTTTGTCATCACAACTCCTCTCAAACCACACAATAGAATTTCATGAAACCTTTTCAGATAATAAGGACATACTACGTAGATGTGCATATCGACAGGAAATTACGATTAATTTTTTTCCCAGGAGTTACGCCTTTGAACTTATTTGCTTCAATGTACTTCTGCAACAGTTTGTCATCGCAACTCCTCTGAAACCACACAACAGAATTTCATGAAACTGTGTAGATAATAAGGACATACTATGTAGATGTGCATATTGAAAGGAAATTATGATACAATTTTTTTCTTACACTTATTTTATTTCTCCAATGACAATGTGGGGCGTGGGGTATGTGAGCTCTCACTCAGGTTCTTTCATTATGATTCATTTATTTTGAAACTTTTACATAGTTTACAAGTTAATGTTTGTGTTTAGGTTTGTTTAAAGGGAACGACTTATAAAAAGTCAATGGTATTTGGTTTGCAGTTGTATTAGCATTGGCACATCTCATTTCCATGGAGATTGTTTAGCCCTGTACCTTCAGTCATGGTTCATTGACTTTGAATATTTGCATAACGTACATGTTAAAGTATTGCTATTTTAATTTCAACATTTGCATTATCAAAATAACAAATAGGCGAGACATATCTCAGTTTATTTTGTACAGGTTATCAATATTTTGGCACACACTTTCTTTCATTAGGTGATACAAGTTTTATCTTCAATAATTAACCAGCTTGAAGTTTTACTCACATATATTGATTGGTACAATGTGTACACAACATATACCTGTATACTAAAAGTAAAATAGCAAAAACTGAACTCCAAGGAAAATTCAAAACGGAAAGTCCTTTATCAAATGGCAAAATCAAAAACTCACTAAGTATACTAATTGGACTTTCAACTTACAATGTTCAAAAGAATATGTACCAATTAACAACAAACTAAATTTCAATTTGCAGCCCTGTTGTCTCATGTCAATCTGGGTTCTAATATAACGTGTAATATGGAGTCTAAGTGTACATAAATCCCACACAGCTAATTTATAATCAACATTTTGATAAGTGAACACTAAATTAGAACAATAATTGTCCCCCACGTGACACGTTTAAGGGGGACATATATATAGAAATACTGGGCGTCTCCGGTCTTGTAACCACTCTCACATGTATAATTCTTGCCACATTTTTATGAAATTTATATCAAAGGTTTATATCAGCAATGTCTCCGACAAGTTCAAAAGTCAGTGCTGATTAACTATTTTTAAAAGAGATGTGCCCCTTGGAAATATTAATTGTATGGAAAATTGCATTGTAAGCGCTCTTGCATGTATAATTCATTTCAGATTTTTATAAAATTTATATCAAAGGTTTATACAAGCTATGTGTAGGACAAGTTAGAAAATCAGTGCTGATCAACTATTTTAAAAGCAGACATGTGACAGAGTTGTCAAGCCACAACTGGAGATTTGGAAATTTTCAGCTGTAGTTTGGGCCTCATAACTGGAGATATTTTATCGACCTTTCTATCGACGTACGCAATGGGTTTTTTTTTGTGTTTGTTTAAACTGCATATCTGCCTTTTTTGTTAAAAGAACAATGATTCCATGCCTTTAAACACTTGCATATCCAATTTTACTTGATAAAAATAGAAGATAAGGGGTTTTCAAATATTTATTCATTATGCATATATATAGTTCAAGATAAAGTGATCAGCCATCATACATAGTTGGCAAAAAGAACCTCTGCTTTTGCTACATTATCAACTTTCATCTTTGGTACCACTACTGAACATGCTAGTACATGTTGTAACAGGATGTGTTGAATTGATAGAGTTATGGGCTTTCTTAGCTGTCTCCATATGTTTGGTCAAGTTATTAGGGCCACCATAGTCAGCTTTGCATGAAGTGTAGAATTAAAGCATGGTCTTGACCCTTGGCACTGGACTTGCACCATTTGAAATTAGATCTCCAGGCAGAGTTGAATTTGGCTAGATACTTGGTCTTCTTTAATTTGCTGCTGGGGTATTTGGTAATAACATACGGTTTGCATTTTGTCAAATTATAAAATTTTAGAATTGTCCAAGACAAACATACTTATATAGGTATTCCATTGGCTTGGATAGAAAACAAGCCATAAATATCACATCTGAGTTGATTTCATTTGTCTTTGAGGTTCAGTAACTGTTCCGTGTTTTCAACAGCATCAAATAAAAGTGTTGTTTATACAACTTATACAACTTAATCCATTGTCAGTATTTCACTTTTAATCATCCAGGCGTGTTTTCTTAAACTAGCTAGATGATCACCAGGTAATAGCCAATTATCTTTTATTGTTGTATACAGTCTAATCCTGAACACCTTCATTGATTACTCGACGCTAATTACCTTTTACCTTTTGACACAAAATCAATAACAGGAAATGGTGACTTCCTTTTCTCGGACTTTTCCCATATCAATTTCGAGTTTTTCAGACTTTTTCTCTGTCCTATTGATTTTGTAAACAAAAATGTCTACTGAAAATTTTTCGAGGTTGACATTTTCAAAAAGCGGAAGATTTCAAATTTTAACGGGAGGGACGGAAGAGGGTCTGAAAAGCGGGAGATTTTGACTCCCGCCGGAAGACTCACATGTATGTAAAAGAGTTGGTTAGCACCAAGTTGTGCCCATGGAAATATTAATTATATGGAAAATTGCATTGTAAGTGCTCTCTTGTCAATAATTAAGTGACATGTGAAGCCATTTGCTCACACTATTTTATTAAACAATTCAATTTACACCTTTTATTGATTAGTTGTTGATTGCTATCAAATTCTTCTCCTTTTTTCGTATCAGTTAATTATTGATTTTCTGTCAAGATCTTGTGACAAGTTCAAGGTTGAAAAGCTGACTGATAAGGAAAAAGTCAGAGAAACCCAAAAAATTAAACAAGACGAACGATATTGAATGGTTATAACTCTTTTACAAAAAAAATTTGCCAATAATAAAGAAAAATTTGCCACAATATCATTTTTTTTTTGCAAAATGCGATAATGGCGACGGCCAGAGGAATCCCTGATGATATTTAATAGAAGAATAGATAAAACCCAGTGCATGATTTTTTTGTTAACTGTTTCAGCAAATGCTTGAAAAAAGAAAATAAAAGCAGTCATATTAAAAGTAATGATAATACTTAACATCCTTGTCATATATAATTAGTCTAGGATGTATAGTTGTCTCATTGGCAATCATACCACATCTCTATTTTTATAATGATGCAATTTTGCTGCATTTACAAAAGTTTGTGAGCCTTAATAATTACAGGCCACTTTCAGAAGTGTTGCAGGAATAAAAAATATTTCAACTACTCTGCTTACTGTCGTGTTATGTCATCAAAACAAAACAAATTGTAATCATTTATTTTTGTCTTCCCTTTCAGATGTTGATTTTTATTATCTGAATGAAGATAAAGTTTGCCGTTTTTTCGCAGAGCAAATTCTTAAACATTCAAGAGGAAAGGTATGGTAAAATGTTCATGTATTTCCTTTTTTATAAACATTAAACAATTGTTATAATGAATATATTTATTAAATATTATTTGTCTCACCTGCAACAAAAGTCAACAACAAAATATGCAGATTCTGAATTATGACCCTGTCATTGTGAACAATTTGTTACCAAAACCTGTAATATAAGGTTTTTTGTTACTTGAATTAAGATGAAATTTAGGGAAAAGAAATGTTTTCTTTGTGTAAATGATATTATTACTATTTTCACTAGTTCAACTATGAAGATTTTAGCAATACTTGGCAGCAAACAGTTCCTTCAGGTATGCAGACAATGGATCAACAACTACAGGTAAATAATACTTGGCAGCAAACAGTTCCTTCAGGTATGCAGACAATGGATCAACAACTACAGGTAAGTAATACTTGGCAGCAAACAGTTCCTTCAGGTATGCAGACAATGGATCAACAACTACAGGTCAGTAATACTTGGCAGCAAACAGTTCCTTCAGGTATGCAGACAGTGGATCAACAACTACAGGTAAGTAATACTTGGCAGCAAACAGTTCCTTCAGGTATGCAGACAATGGATCAACAACTACAGGTCAGTAATACTTGGCAGCAAACAGTTCCTTCATGTATGCAGACAATGGATCAACAACTACAGGTCAGTAATACTTGGCAGCAAACAGTTCCTTCAGGTATGCAGACAATGGATCAACAACTACAGGTAAATAATACTTGGCAGCAAACAGTTCCTTCAGGTATGCAGACAGTGGATCAACAACTACAGGTAAGTAATACTTGGCAGCAAACAGTTCCTTCAGGTATGCAGACAATGGATCAACAACTACAGGTCAGTAATATTAATTATTCATATAAGGCTAGATAAGGAGTTGTATTATAACAATTGCTTTCTGTGATTTGATGAATAGGTAATGAGGGGTAATTTCGCTAGTATCATCTTCATATTGTAACAACGAAAGCTATTCAGGGTTTAAGCTATGATTTTGAGGACTTTTGTGTGATAAGAAAATTGACCTTTCTTGGGTAGCAGCTGAACATGATACTAGTAGTACTAAAGTAGTTATTGCATAGGGTTTAATACATGAACAAAAACATGAGTATTTTATTTTTCAGTATTTCATTAGTATACATGTACAAATAAAAATATAACAATCAAGATTAAAACAAAACAGCTGTATTTCTTCAAAAAATATGTATTGTATTTCTCAAAACAGGGACTAATATAATGAATCTATTGGTAAATGCACCTGTCCTTATAATTTGCTTATGGTCTGCATATGCTACAGGATAGAGAAAATGTTTTAATATCAAGAATTAAGCATAGAGAAAAGAGGGCAAAAATGAAGAAGAGAGAATAATGGGCACTTAAATATACAGAATAGAGAAAATTTGTATAAAAAATAAAGAATACAGAAAATTATGACCCAAGCTCCCCTCCCCCTAACCCCCTCATTTGCACCATAACTAAAAACCCTCTTAAACCTATAAGTCCTAAAATCAGAAGTATGTAGACAGATCATGAGTATGTATTTCAATACTAGGAAAAATTATAATTGAGTTATCTTTCTTGAATTCGCTTTGGAGGATTATAGTAGATCACAATAGAAGCACATTCAATTAATGGCCACCTGTTTTGTTATTCTGTATCAAAATTGAGGGCAGGCAAAGACAAAATACATCTGAATTTAACGGAATTCAAGAAAAACTATGTGTTTGAATAAGTTAATTACAGTTTTAGTCTTTCTGTCAATTACGTTTTCATCATGAAACTACGGTAAACGTGTGGTATGAACAATTTCATACGCAATGACAAAATGCTGACTGGCTGATTCTATTTGTATGAATTAATTTTGATGATCATCGGATAAGTGGATTACCTGTAACAACAAATTATCTGTTGATTAGCATTGGGTCATAAACTTGTCACCAGGTAAAATTTTGCACAATATTTTTTTTTTTTTAATTTACAAATTTAAGTAACGAAATTGATCAGAAATACTTTCGTCATTTCGAAAATCATTTTGTAAATGGCGAAAATGATGAGCTCTAGCAAAATCACTGGCTATTACAAGGAATTTTTTACATAATGTACAATTCTCAGGGCCATTTCTGTCATGAAAGTTTTCAGTCAGATTCCATATGGAATTCAATTAGAAGTTATTTCAAAATTTCCATATCTATTTTAGTCAAAGTTTTTTAAGATAAGAGCACCTACAAGGCTGTTTTTCACATTAATAAGTTCAAGGGTCACAACACTTATAATTTTTTTCAGTAGACCTTTAGTGTTTATTGATATATTGTTGAAATAAAACTTACTTTAAATACATTTTAAAGGCAATTGCTTTTGTCATTATGCTATTGTTAGACTGCCATATTTGTGACTTAGATAATTTCATGCCAAACTGGTCAAAGGAAAAGTGTAGATTCTTCTTCTGGTATGATAAAAATCCATGTATTTTAGTTTAATGTATTTGGAAACATTTCAGTTACAGAAAATGTTGGGCTGGTGAAGTTTCAAAACATTGATTTATCGATGTATTTTGCATTTTTTAAGTTTACCAATTGACTGCTTAATTTTCTTTAGATGAATTAAGTAGAAATCAATGTGAAAAGGTGCATTTTTAGCTCACCTGGCCCATAGGGCCAAGTGGGCTTTTCTCACACTTGGGGTCCATCGGCGTACGTCGTCATCTTAACTTTTACAAAAATCTTCTCCTCTGAAACTACTGGGCCAAATTTAATCAAACTTGGCCACAATCATCATTGGGGTATCTAGTTTAAAAATGTATCTGATGACCCCTGCCAACCAAGATGGCCGACATGGCTAGAAAAAGAACATCGAGGTAAAATGCAAGTTTTGTCTATTATTTAGAAAAACCGTTATAAATAGAGAAAATCTGACGGGCAGTAATGTTCAGAATGTTGAGCTCTACCCATTGTTCATATACGTCAAAACTGTCAGACGACTTCTTATAGGAATTATTGCCCTTAAAAGACAAATTTTACCATTTTTGCCTATGATCTTGAAAACTATAATAGATAGAGAGAAACATTAAAAATGCAAAAATGACCAGCAAGACAAGTTCATCAAATAAGTCCACATTGTTGAAATTGTCAGTCGACTCCTTATTAGAGTAATTCCCTTTGATGAAGATTTTTATCAATTTTTTGCGTTTTTGCCTTATATCTTAAAAATATAATGGATAGATAGAAACTTAAATAAGAGAAAATGATAAGCAAAACAAGATCTACAATTAAGACTGTATGCAGGAAATCGTCCGCGGACTCCTTATTGGAGTTATTGCTCTTTGATGACGATTTTTACCATTTTTTTTGCATTTTGCCTTATATGATAAAAATTATAATAGATAAATAGACACATCACAAAAATGATCAGCAAGGCAAGAACTTCTAACAAGTAAAATTTTGCCGATATATTTAGTAGACTGTCACTCTTTATAGGAGTGATTGCCCTAAAATGAGAATTTTTTTACCCTGTTTTGTGTTTTGAGCAAAACTAAAGAAGACAGAGAGAAACTAAACAGATTAAATGATCAGCAACACAAGATCAGCAAAACAGAGATTTTTGTCCTGAATTCTATTCTCGTCTTCAATGTTGGAGAGTGTCCTATGTTGAATATGCACATAGACCAAGGTAAGCGTCACAGGCTCTTTAGAGCCTCTAGTTATCATTGCCATTTTTTTGTTCTTTAGATTTATCATCATAACCAGATAATATCAAATTATGTCAGTTCTTGACTAATATCAATATTTAGTTTGATACACGTCTGTTTTTCCACAACATTTGGTAAACAAATATGATAGTTCCTTGATCTAGGCCTTCAATCATTTTGCTGTGAAATTGCATGGCTCTGACAGATGACTGGAGGATAATGAACCCAAAAGTAAAAGATACACATTCAGCGCCCATTAATAGACATTTGGTTATATCCCCTTAGTTACAAGTATATACTTTAATGCAACATTAGATACACAGCAGTATTAGATATTTAGTTGGGAGTTCCTAACAAGTAGGAAAAAATTAAATTGTGTAACTATAAATGACAATTTAGAACATAAACTGAAACAACTGTTACTGTAATGGTATTCTCAGGCATGAAATAAAATTAGATTTGAACAATACAGAAAATTGGATTTGCATAATACAAAAAAGAATTAATAAATAGGAAACAAATGGCAACATTGTAGTATTGAGGGAACAAGCTCTTCTCTTTTAAGTCTCACCACATCTCCCTTTCAGTTTCAAAAAGAGCAGTCACTTCTCCCTAGGATTCTGAAGTAGTTTAAAATCCATTGTTAATAGTATTTCTAAATTTGATTAATATAGTCTACTGTCAGGTGAAATTCTTTTACATATGGATGAAAACTAGAAGTCACAAAACATTAACATGACGGCAATTGCTTTGGCAGAGCTGTCACAAATTTTTGATTATTAATCAAATCTGACAAGAATTGACAGGGTGGAAGAGTTTTAAGTATTTTTCACATAACTTATATTTTGAACCAAAAAGAATTTCAATCATCACTGGTTTTGTGAAACTAGATCAAGATATTCAGTATGTGAACATTTCAAATAAATGTTATCAAAATCCAACAAGAAGTGGAGGTATCTGTGATCACTAAATTACCTAATTCTAGCTATTTTTTCTAAGGGACTGCAGCTACATGAATTACTAATAAACAATAAACCTAATATCTAGGACACATTAATCAATACTTCTCCCATTAAAAATTAAGGAAATCTACAACCTCTGAAGCATACAAGAGCAAGGATTTACTGTGTGATCAAAAATGTGAATAGTATTGGAGACCTAATTTTTAAATGGGTTTTCTGAAGGAAAAATCTAGTTATTAAATTGGTGAAGTAGGCGGGCAGCTGCCAACAGTGACCATGCAATAGCTCATGAATAGTGTAACCAGTGCTTTTCAAATTTTAATATGTTGGTACTAATGACAAAATGGAGGCCAAGTTCGATACAATGTATAACCTTGTGCTTATCTTCTGTCTGTTATCTATTGACAGACTCAACTTTTTTTGTTGACAAAAAATTTTTTTTTAAGTCTGGCCTTAGAAGTAATTGGATTGTATTGTGAAATTTTGCCAACATAAAAAATGAATAATTTCTAAACAGCATGGAACATTTTTTCACATGTTCTTTTATAATTAAGTCTATTATAGGTAGCAAATATGTAAAATGATATGTTAATCAATTTGTAATGGAGTTTTTAATATCAGTAATACACATACTTTCTATATAAACGAAATCATTAATGAATTTGAAATTAAAACCACACAAGGTTTCATATTATCTTTATATGGTAACCATTGGGGTTAGAAGCTGGTCATACAGCAGATCCAAAACAAAGTTTGATCATCAAAGTAAGGTATTGATTGATGTAACCACAGTCATGTACTATTATAATGCTTTCCAGGGTATGGCTTTAATAGACAGAAGTAATCAGCTGGAGACAATTACTTATTATTCTGTTGATGATCTTCCTGAGGAGGTTGGAGAAAGGTACATAATTTTTTTTCAAAGTCAATGTCACAAAGTACATTCAACAGAGTTCAGAAGTAAATTCCATAACTGTCAGACTTTCAGTTTTTGCAAGATTTTTTATATCTTTAAACAGGAAAGAACCAAAATGAATGATATATACCCTTTAGATCAAAATCTTAGTTATGTTGACCAAAGAATTAAGCTCAAGCTCTTATACTACTTGAAAACTCAATCATTACATAAACAAAAAGATTTACCAGTAGTTAATAGACACAACAAGAATCAAACTAAAAAAAGCTTCAAAAATATTGAAAGAACTAATAGATTGTATTGGTTTCTAAAGCAGTTGTTCTTGACTTTCTCTGGTCATACCATGCTGCACATGGAAAGACCTGTATCATCTAGGTTGTATGTTTGATTTATTATTCTTTTTACTGTAGATTTGATGAGCTATTTAGAACAAAAGAAAAGTGGTCATTAGAAGAAATATCTCCCTATATCAGGTCAGTAATTATAAAGGGTACAGTTTGTGCAAATCCCTTGTCGTGTGTTCATAATTAGTGTCTTAATGGTGTAGTTTTTGTTTCCACTTGGCATCCGGGGTTGTCATCTATCCCTCCTTAGAGTTGTGTTTCCTCTGATAGAAATGGGCCAAATGTTACCAAATTTTGATAAATAGCAAAATTGTTCAGCAAAATATGATATACAAATAAGTCAATATGGCTGTAATTGTCTATTCATCCCCCTATAGGAGTTATTGCCCATGAAAGAAGATATGAACTAATTTCTTTAATTAATAGATAGAGAAAAATTGTAAGAGCAAAAATGTTCAGCTAAGTAAGATCTACAAATAAACATGTAGATAGATAAGAGATAAATGTGATAGCAAAAATGTTCAACCAAATAAGATCTACAAATAAACAAACATGTAGATAGATGATAGCAAAATGTTCAACCAAATAAGATCTACAAATAAACAAACATGTAGATAGATAGAGATAAATGTTGATAGCAGAAATGTTCAACCAAATAAGATCTACAAATAAACAAACATGTAGATAGATAGAGATAAATGTTGATAGCAAAAATGTTCAACCAAATAAGATGTAATGTCTACAAATAATTCAAACATGGCAGAAATTTACACCCTATAAGAGTAAAACAACTTTTGACTATTACTTAGAAAACTATAGTAGATAGGTAGAAACAGTAATACAAGATTACAAAAAATGTAAAAATGACAGATATTATTGGAGGACTCCTTATATGTGACCGCCTTGACATTTCCAGGCTTATGTGACCCGCCATGACATTTCCTGGCTTATGGCGGTAAACGTCATAATGAGAAAACGTCAATGTAAAGTCACGTAAAGTAATTGGGACACCTGTTATTGAATGATCAATTATATCAAGCGGTAAAATAAAGTTAAATTTTTTCTTGACTTGAGAAAATTTGATTATTATATTTAGATAAACAAAACAAGTAGATTTTTTACGTAAAATTAATAATTTAGGATAAAATCCTGTTTAGAATCACGTTCTAAATTCAAACAATTTATCTTCATTGATCTGAATTAAAAATAATTCTCAAAGGGGCCTGAAATTACTTTAGATCATTATAGGCATTTTAAAGTGCAGTGTTTATATTTTTCTCTAATTAATTACCAATACGTATTACAGCATGAACATTAGTTTTTTGAGTAATTCCCATTGTTTCACATTGTAAGGAAAATATGAACATATGTATGGACATATACAGGCACATGTAAATCAAGCAAGTTATGCGTGCCTATTAGGACACCAATAGTGTCTCATGTTCGTTCCTCTGTTTTTTTTGTTTTTTTTTTTCTATCTATGTCCGTCTTAGAGCTACATAAACAAGATGTATGTGTTGTTGACAGTTTTCTCACATCCCTTCCACTTCAATACATGCCCTAATATTATTGAACATGCTATTTGACTGTTTAATCTTAATCTGCATTAACAGATCTTTGACTTGTCAGGATAGATGTACAAAATGTATTCACAATAAGATAATAGATGAATATTAGAAAGCATATTTAATAATACACAGCTTCTTGTTGTTTATTATATATCTTGGTATTCACTTTCTTAGCATTGATGTAGTTTTCCTTACGAAAGAAAAATGTTTAAGTCATTATTATTTAGATTGCAGATTTCGGTATTTTGTTGCTATGGCAACTGAATGGTTGATATAGAAATAAAAAATTCTGTAGTTATTTAGTTTTTAAAGCTACAATTACATTTTGATTAATTAAAAAAAACTAGAAACCCCCAACCTCCCAAAAAAAAAATAAGTTTCAAAAATAACTAAAATTGAAAACATTAAAAGTTTAAATAAAATCTTAAGTAACAAAAATGACAATAATTCTGTTATTTTGCAAAATCTAGCAAAATAACTTGTTAGAGTGTTTTGAATCTATGTATACTTCAAAAAAATGCTAAAAAGCTCATTTTGACCATGGTACCTCCATAAGCCTGAAAATCTTATGACTGGTCACATATAGGTTACTGGTCTTAGTATTTATACCCATAGCGCAAGTTGCGGAGGGTATAATGTTTTGACCCGTCCGTCCGTCAGTCCTGTTTCTTGTCATCGCAACTCCTCTCAAACCACACAACAGAATTTCACGAAACCTTTTAGATAATAAGGACATACTATGTAGTTGTGCATATCGACAGGAAATTATGATTCAATTCTTATTCTAGGAGTTACGCCTTTGAACTTATTTACTTTAATGTACTACTGCAACAGTTTGTCATCGCAACTCCTCTCAAACCACACAACAGAATTTCATGAAACCTTTTCAGATAATAAGGACATACTACGTAGATGTGCATATCGACAGGAAATTACGATTCAATTTTTTTTTCCAGGAGTTACGCCTTTGAATTTATTTGCCCAATATACTACTGCAACCTTTTGTCATCGGAACTCCTCTCAAACCACACAACAGAATTTCATGAAACCTTTTCAGATAATAAGGACATACTACCTAGATGTGCATATTGACAGGAAATTACGATTCAAATTTTTCCAGGAGTTACGCCTTTGAACTTATTTGCCCAATATACTACTGCAACCTTTTGTCATCGCAACTCTTCTCAAACCACACAACAGAATTTCATGAAACCTTTTCAGATAATAAGGACATACTACGTAGATGTGCATATCGACAGGAAATTACGATTCAATTTTTTTCCAGGAGTTCGCCCTTTGAACTTATTTGCTTCAATGTACTTCTGCAACAGTTTGTCATCGCAACTCCTCTGAAACCACACAACAGAATTTCATGAAACTGTGTAGATAATAAGGACATACTATGTAGATGTGCATATTGACAGGAAATTATGATTCAATTTTTTTCTGATACAATTTTTTTTCTTACACATTTTAAAAGAGTTATGCTCTGTGCAAACATTGATTATATGGAAAAATGCATTGTTAGCACTCTCATGTGTACAATTTTTGCTAGATTTTTATTTAACTTTCATCATAGGCTTATATCAGCAATGTCTTGGACGAGTTCCAAAATCAGTGCCGATCAATTATTATACCCCACGCAATGAAGTTGCAGGGGGTATAATGTTTTTAACCCGTCCGTCTGTCCGTCAGTCCTGTTCTTGTCATCCCAACTCCTCTGAAAACACACAACAGAATTTCATGAAACTTTGTAGATAATAAGGACATACTATGTAGATGTGCATATCGACAGGAAATTACGATTCAATTTTTTTTAGGAGTTATGCCCCTTTGAACTTATCGGCCTCAATATACTACTGCAACAGTTTGTCATCGCAACTCCTCTGAAACCACACAACAGAATTTCATGAAACTTTGTAGATAATAAGGACATACTATGTAGATGTGCATATCGACAGGAAATTATGATTTAATTTTTTCTCTAGGAGTTATGCCCCTTTGAACTTACTTGCCTCAATAAACTACTGCAACAGTTTGTCATCGCAAGTCCTCTGAAACCACACAACAGAATTTCATGAAACTTTGTAGATAATAAGGACATACTATGTAGATGTGCATATCGACAGGAAATTATGATTCAATTTTTTCCTTTTGGCCTCAATATACTACTGCAACAGTGTCATTGCAACTCCTTTGAAACCACACAATAGAATTTCATGAAACTTTGTAGTTAATGAGGACATAATATGTTAATGTGCATATCCACAAGAAAATTTTTATCAGTTGACTTTTGTAGAGTTATGAGTCTTTGAACTTAAGAATCTGGTGAGATTTTGTTTGTCCAGTGACAATGTGGGGTGTTGGGTATGTGATCATGCTCATAAAGGTTCATCAATTTAAAAAAAAATTATGCCCCTTGGAAACATTAATGATATGGAAAATTGCATTGTTAGCACTCATGTGAACAATTCTTGCCAGAATTTTATGAAACTTATATCATAGGTTTATATTAGCAATGTCTTTTATGAGTTCGAAAATCAGTGACGATCAATTTTTTTTAAGAGTTATGCCCCTTGGAAATATTAATTATGTGGAAAATTGCCTTGTAAACGCTCTCATGTGTACAATTATTGCCAGATTTCTATGACATTTATATTATAAGTTTATATCATCAATGTCTTACACAAATTTGAAAATCAGTGCTGATCAATTATTTTTAAAAGAGTTATGCCCTCTGAAATATTGATTGTATGGAAAATTGCATTGTTAGTGCTCTCATGTGTATAATTCTTGCCAGAATTTTATGACACTTATATCATAGGTTTATATCCGCAATGTCTTTGACAATTTCGGAAATAAGTGCTGATCAAATATATTTAACAAGTTATGCCCCTTGGAAATATTAATTATAACGGAAATCACAATGCATTTGCTCTGAAGCCTTCATTTTCTCTAAGATATTTTTAAAAAGTTTTAAAGAACAAAAAAAAAAAGGTTTTTTTTCTAGTTATTGCCCTTGTATCTTGGAAACATAAAAATATGTGCAACATGGGAGACATTGGAACTCCTTTTATTTATATTTGATTTAGAGCTTCAATTACTAAGCTATAGCATACGACTCATTTTTTCAATTTGTCATTTTCTACTTTTTGTTTGTGACAAACATATTCATCTGTATATGTTCTTTATATTGATGCATGTTTTCATCACATTTTTATCAGCAACATGTGTCTAGGTGAGCTATTGCCATCATTTGGCATTTGTTCTCCTCTGAAACAACTGAACAAATTTGAACCAAACTTTATGTGAATGTTCCATGGTATGTGAAGTTTATATCTCAAGATTTTAATTTTTCAACAAACCTGAATTTGCTAAAAGTTATAATGTTTTGTTAAACTGAAGTTTTTTTTGCTTATATCTTTAATACAAGGCAAGGTATGTTACTTGGTGAAGGGAGTTAACTGCTGAGTTATTTGCATCACAACAATATATATGCATGTTTTATTTTGTTATTTAAATGACAAAATGATAATGTACCACCAGCTTTTTTATGTGTCACATTGGAAAATGGGATTTGCATTGTTTGGTCGATCTTTGAGCTATTCAGTAAGAAAAGTAATTTGAACAGACATTTTTTATATCTACCATATCTGATATTGTATTGAAATGTGGACAGTTTAGAAGAAGCCTAGTAAAAAGGTTTTTTAAATCTGTTTTTCAGAGATCTAACTACAGACAAACTAGATGTTGGAGGACTGTTGACTAAGTATGCCAGGTCGTCTATGCAGAATGGTGTCAAAGTGTTTAATTCAAGAAAACCCTTGTTGTAATTTCAATAAAAATATATTGTAAATTAATTCATTTCATTCTAACAAGTTTGAACTTTTGCCATCATTTGCTATTCATTGTCTATCCCTAAAACGGTTTGGCATATAAAATGTGTGTCAATAATTTGGTGTCGATCAATTCTGAACATGTGGAAATGAAATTTCCTGAATAGCTGATGAAAATGAGATCAAATGTGGAAAAATATTCCTGATGTAAGAAAGAATAATTATTGTTTCTAATTTGACAACAGATGTCTCCTCAACTGCAAAAACATAGACTTTTTTTATTAGCTGAAACTACAGAAATGTTCCTCAGAACTGCTGACCTACTGATTCAAATATGTCAAGAAGGTTTCTGATGTATGACTCTTAAAGTGAGTTGTTACTTTGGTGCACCACTTCTAACAAATATGGTTACCAGCAAGAGACTTTTTTTCAGTACAGTATTTAGTTTAAGTAATATTAATTTTTTCAAAATATATTTTGCTAGAGATCCATTTACGAACTAAAACCAAATTGTAAGGTAGAGTTACTTTGATGCTGATCAGTTGTTCAATAGTAACTAGAAGGGAACTTTCACATTAGAGCATACAGATCAAATTTTGGAAAGTCTTTTTAAGAGTTAGTTCACCAATGTAAATCAAATATGAAAGAAATGTCCATGCTTTTTAACTTAGATATTGTTGAATGTCCATAATTTCCAATCAACCAACCATTATTACTGACATAATATGAGCTTGCATTGGGCCTATGATAATTAGGTAGAAAGATCTTCTTTTGAACTACACAATGTACTGATTGAAAATGAAAATAAATCTATCATAGAAATGAATGAATTCGATGAAAAAGCTTGCCTCAATTTGAAAAGGATATAGCTATATAATTTAGATTGTAATGGTTGCAATTGTATATTTCCTCTATTTACACCTAGTGGCATTCAACTGGGTTGTTTTCACAAAAAAGCACCTTAAAATAAGTTGAACAAAAATTTACTTCCAATGACCAAAGAAGTTAATGTCTTTTTTTATTTTTTGTCAGTAAGAAGGTAGTTTGTGTTTGCATTATGTATAATATTTTTCTACATGTATGTAGCTCTCTACTAGTAAAGAACCTTCCATTTTAAAATTCTTAGTATCAAAGACAAAGTTATAAAAAATCTTGATTTTATTTCTCAGAAGGTTTCTGTTACTGAGTTTGTGTTGGATTCAAAAGATTTTTTTAATGGGTTTGGGGGAAGGGGTGCTCACATTAAAGAACATTGATTTCTTTTCTACACATGTACCTGTAGCACCTTGTACAGATCAGTAAGATTATTTTATTGAACCCTCATGAAATACATCAGAAGTCAGTTGGCCAACATATTTTATTTGATTTAAACAGCTGATAGAAATATGGTCATCTATGGTCTTCTCACTTCCAGCAGTAGAATTCTGAATAATACCTAGCGTCTGGTTAGACTGGGACTTTTAATCTATTGTTTTGTGCAGAAAGAGTGCCACGCTTTCTGCACGTGAAAGAATTCTTGAATGAAACTGATGGTCTCTAACAAGGAAAAATATCTGCCCAACCCCCACACACACACACATTTACCAGTGGTTTTCCAAATTTCCATCTTCACCCTGCAGGGTCGACATACCTTGAAAAAACAACCTATTGTATTGACTGTTGGTTTGTTCTCGTCGTGAACATGCATGAAATATTTGCCCTAGACATTTAGCAAGCAACAGTTAATCAATAATTTAATGCATAGAAAATCTTTATGGTATACTCAAGCAATGGCATATCAATAACGATGGTTGATTTAATCGTGAGAATATTTGATATATTCGAAAATTTGTTTAAATTGAAATCTGAGCAGTCTCAGTTGAAATTAAGAAAAAAAAGTATGATGTGCACGGGTTTTTTTCAACACCAGAGTCCCAATACCGTCCCATTAACTGATGTTGGTAAAACAAGAAACGACAAAGTCTTCCAATGCTGATATTACAATTTTTATTTGGAAAAGATAAGTTTACAATAAATGATTTAAAGTAATAGTAGATTGTTTACATTGAGGAAATAAGTCGTGTGAAAACTCAGAGGCGAAATTCATTTTTAACAATGTTTTCAAAATTGTTTATATAAGCGAAAATAGTTGTTACTCCAGCTACGAGGTTTTAATGCTTGCAACAATTCCCTGAGGGATGAAAATCTCATTATTTTTCTTTCTCTTTTGGATGGTGATACTGGTAAATCATACTCCAACTCCTGTTGACCTCCATCTTCCACGTTGTTTGAATCAAGAATTTCAACTGATAGGGTCGAGTGTATCATTGTAACACAGATGATGATTCTACAAAAAATAAAAAAGACAGTTTACACGTCGTCGTGTGAATCTTATAGTGTTACATGTCCACTTTTGATAAAAATGGAGATAGATATATATTTGACATCCAAGTGCAATGGTCTATCTCCCAATACAACTATAATTGGAAGATTTCTAACCCCCTTATGGCTTATTCATCTAATTAGTTAGAGAAAAGTATTTCATAGTGTTGTATCTCCACTATTTTTCAGGTATTTTTGTTGTAAAAAATATGTTATCAAAACTTTCTTAGTAGTACTATGCTTCAATATTGTTTGCATGGTTTGAACTCAATCTATGAGCAATTCTTAACAAATCAGTAGTGCATTGAAAAATCCGTGGTCCATCTCCAAAAAAAGTATATGGATAAATTTCTTAAACAACAATGTTTGTAGTGAGTAGTAAAGTGTTCTATAATCAGAAAAGGGGATGCTTTCTTTATCCTGAGACTACTATAACACATGTGTTATAGTAGTCTCAGCTTTATCTAAGTTGCTTGTCTATGAAAAAAAAACAATCGGGGACACAGTTATCGTTCTTTACAAATAGAGTCCCTAGGGTGGACAGTGTATAACTTGCAAATTTTTTTCATACACCTAAATTTATTTCTTTATATTTTATGCATGAAATAGTAAGTAGGGCGATGAAATTACATGCAAAACAAATTTGGAGCATGAATTTTTAGGTAAAGTAGTGATTTGATCCAGTTTGAAAAGGTCAAAAATTAGTCTGTCTGAAGTTGTCAAACTGAATTACAGACCCCCTAATAACATAAAATTGTCCATATTTTGAGTTATAGCCGATAGACTTTTCTATAATTTTGATATAATTTCCTCCAAAAGAAGTTCACTACACTGTAAAAATCTTTTTTGGATTGATCAGGTGCGATTTTTTGTCTAAAAGAAATGCACTACGAAATAACTGTGTTCTCGGGCCATGTACGTAAATTCGATTCCTCTATAACATTTTATGTCTCGGTAAAATATTTATCATATTGCGTTTTAAACTTGAATTTAAATTTTTACTACTATTCCCAATGGAAATGCATCATTATAAGATTCACACGACGACGTATTCTTAATAATCGACATACACAAGATATGTTAACGACTAAGACCTCAAGTCAGCTAAATGAGGCTACCTGTGAGAAGCATAAGCTGCATTTAATCATATAAACAAGCGACCTAAAAATAAATTGAAACTTGATTTTGCCACATATTCTTGGGACGTTTCATGCATTTTTCTCTTACATGGTTCTACTCGTGCAAGTTACAGTTACATTATTTATTTTCTTAAAAGCAGACAAAAGAGGGAATTTGCAAGAAAAACATATCAGCACCCCCACATCTCCTTTATTCATACATCATTTCTTAAAGTCAAATGCTTGCTTCTTAAGAAAACTTCATGGCTACTTCGGTTTTAATGGTTTTATTCCGTTCTTTTGATATTTACACCTTGTGGCCGAAATTGATCTTTAATAATTTAAATGGCTAGATGCTTTCACCAGTATATAATGATAATGTTTGTAAAAAAAAAAAACCCAACCTAGGCATTTTTGGTCGTAGGATGTAGTCAAAATAATTAAAATTAAAAGAAAGGGACAAACATGATTATCGCGCACAGACCACGTTTTTTCTGGAATTACCTTTACCCTAGTACACTTCTGGCCAAGTTTGGGCAATAAAAAGTGGGCTTTTGAGAGCATTAAAACCAGAAGGGACTAAATAGAAAGCCAACATCGTCTAAGGTAAACTGCTTGAGGAAGTTGCAATCTTAGTTTTAGCATAATTACATAATATTGTGAGCTGGAAAGTAACAAAAAAAAGTGCATCATTTAGATTGGCTACTGGGAGGATTGTATCGGTGACTGTTAGTTCATCAGCAGAAGTATCGACCCATTGATTATAAAAACAATGATGTGATTTCCATGTGCACAACACGTTTCTGGAAAACGCTTCATCTACTATATGGTATGTGTTTTGCTCATTGAAGGTCGCAAAGTGCCCTTTAGTTGATTATACCGTGTCCTAAGGTCTCTGGTAGATACTTTTCCCATATGCAATCATGCCACATCTCATCATTTTTATATTCATTATACACGCTCATGGCCAAAAGTATAAAACGCTTGAGATCATAAGAACCAAAATGGCTAAACAAAACAAACAACGCCGTCTAAGATCAACATTGCCTGAGGGAGTTGCAAGCATTATTTAAAAAAGTTATTTAGAGCAGAATTTCTTTTGTGGCATTCTTGGACCAACAGTCAACAAGAAGTTGTTTTTTACCAACGCAAGATAAAGTAAGGCTATAAATAATAAATAAAACAAGTTTCAAACTATGCTCTGATGGATGAAGTTTGTTAATTACCTGACGTTATTGTTATACTTACAAGCAACAACACGCAATAGAATCTGTAGAGCCTTTCATTGTAACAAGCTGCAATAGAAACAAATATGATGTAGATATCAACTTATATTTTTGGTGAAAACTAATACAACTTTCTATTTGTTCACTCTTTAAACTTGTTCTTAAGACCATCTACAACAAAAATTCACAGTTGATCAAAATTAAGCTTAAATGAGTTAAGGATCTATGTTTCAGCGGACAAGGTTCACATTTTCTGAAAGGGATTTCTAGTAACTTAATATGCATAAGGACAACTTATCTTTTCGTCTGTGTCATTCTTACGTTATAGTCTTTGAGGTATAGATTTAAGTAATGAGTAAGTGGTTTTGAAAAAACGAAATCAAGACTTTAACAGGAAATGCAATCGACAAAGAACGAATATTTGATGCAAATTTCAGAATATAATTACTTATATCTGAAAGACTGATGAATATCATTTAACATAGATACAATTCGCTTGTGTTTGAAATTAAAGGTCCAACATAAGTGAACATTTTACATATTTGAACATGATAACGGTGTTATTTAGGGAATGCATTCTTTTAGAAGTCTATTTAGACAATGTTTCGGAACATAACGGTAATGACAAATATTTCTTTAATAAAATTTTAATGTTACGAAAAATAAGTAATATATTAATTTTAAAATAATAATCGAATAAGATATTTTATTTGCGATATTTATACCCAAAAACTTACTCGTCTTAAGGAATTGTCTTCTCTTCTGATGTTCCACCGAGCTAGATACCAAGTCTGTGTACGGAATTAGTATTTATATTGATATATATATATATAGATATGTCAGCATCGACGTAATTATCCAATAGAATTGGAGGTGATATTTCAACTTGATTAAACAGCTGTTATATTAGATGACATTTAACAAAACACGTAAACAAATCAATTCCAAGATATCACCATACGGCCGTCTTATGCGACGAACACAATTCCACATCATATGATAAGTTCTAAATAGAACAGCGGATAGACAAGGCATTAACGTTATATGCTGTAAATTCCCAAAAGGACAAAATCAACTGGACAAAATATGAAGTAGGCAGCTACTAATTATGCAAAGTTTTTTGAACTGGAACAGACTCATTCGCATTTGTAGCGCTTCAACTAAGTCCCTAAGATTATTCAACCCTTCTACTAATTTCACATTAGACAACAGTTTATATATACAAACAGTGGAAACAAAAGACACCTGCAATTAAATTGATTCAGTCGATTTCATAAGTTAGTGAATACATAGTTGAAAAAAGTCACTTGTGAATGTTGAAAGGAAAGTCATTAGCCCTAACGAAAGTCAGAAGTAGCAAAAACTGTTAGTCAAGCCCCGTTGTTTTCTTCACAAAGATTTCGTTTAACCTATAATAGGTCAATTGAGTTGTTAATTATATCATATTCATACTGCGATAATGAAAAGTATTATGGCAAAGACATTGCACAGTAAGATACCTTGACTCTTAGAAGCTCTGTAGTCGAGGCTCAAGGTTAGCATGGAAATTTATCGGAGGCGCTGTCCCATGACCCCAACCAGTCCCCTTGAACAGGCCATCATACATCCTCGGAATAAAAATATGTGGTATGATTGTCAGACAACTCTCCACCAGAGACCAAATGACGTAATAGTTAACAACTATAGGTCACCGTACGGCCTTCAACAATGGGCAAAACTCATACCGCATAGTAAGCTATTAAAGGCCCCAAAATGACAATTGTAAACAAAATTCAAACGAGAAAACTAACGGCCTAATTCATGTACAAAACAATAAACGAAAAAGCACGTTCTAACAAATTACTCAATGTCTGGAGTAGAGTTCAATATTCTAATTTGTTATTGCTTTACTTTGATAAAATTTGAATTAATATTTTAAACAACAAAAAAGGATTAACTTTGTGTATAGCTAGTGCTTAGTGAGCATTTTTCATTGTGATTTTTGTGTTCGTTATATATGGCTCGTTAATCACATAACCGAAAATGTGATATTTTTGTTAATGTGGCAATATTGAACAGATTTATCGTGTTCAGGAGGGGTATTTGGAAAATCAAAGTTAAGAGAAGATTAAAAAAAATTCAGAGCTGCTAAGCAAAGTTGTTTCCTTCTCAAGTGTGGTGTTTTTCGCATATTATAGAAAAAACAAAGGATATGGGGTATCCATCCATGACACAAAATCGGTACATGCAAAGCCAAAAAATTACACAATAAGCAAAGAAACAGCGCTTTTATTGCTGTTCTTCATCTCAAAGTCAATGTGAGGCCTTCAACACCTCACTGCGAGTTTAAGACGGCCCCTAGCACTGGCTTGAGCGGAATTCTTTGCAAAAATAAATTTGGATACACTTTGTAAGATGTAACACCACCTAATCGGGCCCGGTCAAAAAAGAACATACTGGAAAGTAGAACATATTTAAAACAAAATACTTTAACCCTATATTTATAATAACCCTCCTAAAATGATATATTTGTTTAATAACACATTCCAACTTCCCATTTCTCAACAGTAACATACCCTTTGCCCCCTTATAGTCTACTTTATCAAAAGAAGTGGTTGGCCACTTGAATTTTTATTTTCAAAATGGCGGCCATGTTTAAAATGCGTAATTTTGGTCATATAAAATTTGCAAAAAAAACTGAAAATAATCAAGAGATATATAAAGTATATAAGTAATTTTTATTTTCAGAGACGAGTGCCTGTGATCAAAGACGACATTTATATATATATTCGCTAACAGCGTTGCGCGAAATATTTAATATGAGATAGAATTACATCATTAGCATAATCATCAAAGGTTCTAGATGGTCCTGGTGGTTTTGAATTTACCAACGATGCAATGTCTGTTATCAGTGAGTCTGAAACCGATTCTCAGGCATATCTATAGTATTTTCTAATATTGTTATAAATAACTGAGGTTTTACCTCCAAAATAAAGGGAAGAAGTTTGTGATAATAAGGGAGGAAAGTTCTGGTTTATATGTCTGAAGAAATCCGCCAAATCACACTGTCTAATTGACATAAAATGAATAACCTAGACAATAGGTTGCAATCATGGTTTTAGACTACCATGATACTTTTGCAGCATTGGTATCAAAATGTTTCTTACGACTAAAGAGAACATACTTGTTCCTTAAAGGTTCCTAAAACATGGTTTCTTGATTATTTAAACGAGCCATAAAATTCCTGTATTGAAAAGGGTTGTCCTTTTCTTGAATGACTTGTAGCCTGTTGATTTTTTGTCAAAAAAGTCTTTCTGAGTAGGATATGTTTTTTTCATGATGTTTTATTCATTTTTTCAATAGAACATTTCCATAAGCGAAAATTTATTAACTAGTCTACTTACCTCTAGTCCGGCCAACAGCCATCGTCTACGAGCTGAATGATGTTTGTGTTAAACCGATAGCACCACCATTACCTTTTATAAGTGCATTGATTTGTTCTTGGTCAAGAGCACGCACTGTTTGAAAACATTCTGGCATTTTTTTCGAACAGTAAAATTACCCTTAAAAAAAATTCAAAATAAAAAGCTGGATTTGTTGTTTCTAGGGCAAACATAAAGCGAATAAGGACAGGGAGCCAACGGGAATAATTAATGTGATCGAGGGAAAAGAAAGAGAGAATGAGAATGGACTTTCTTAAGCTTGAAATCAGATTATCTACAGGATCTTAAAGAAAAAAACAAGGACAAACAGCTCTATAAAATCGTGCATCAAAAGCAAAACTGCGGAATTCGTTTTTCACGTTCTGAGCACCAAGTCTGAATGTCATCAATAGAATCAGCATCGTTATTGTCATTTTTAAATTGATATGCCTTTTAATCAATTCATAGAGATAGCATGCTTTTATTTGATGGGTACATTATCTTCGCAATATTCGAAATTGTTAGAAAGGATTCAGCAGACCTAAGGATATGTTTATATCTGCTTCTTTTAAGTAAATCACCTAGAAGTTCAAAAGCTGCTTCAATATGAAAAATACCAAACATAACAATGAATTTTTCTTTTCCGTAAATATCCGGTCATTGCCAATGGATTTGCTTTCCACGAACAAGCAAAGGTTAGTCACAAGCATTAAGTATTATTTGTGTTTGATTTAAAACACATCTAACTTCCTTCACTTTATATACATAGCATGTTTAATAGTTGCGACTGAATGGGCCTGATCCTACAGCAATGGCACTATTGGTGTAATGCTGATTTCAATGTGTTGCCCTTTTTGTCGAGCATGCGAAATTTATTTCGTGAAAGCGAGACATAGCAATCCTAGATTCCGTCGTTGGCGTAGGCGGCGTCAACATGTATGTTCAGTCTGTGGTTAAATTATTTTTGGACATCAATAACTTTGTCAAACCTGCATGGAATTAGATGAAATTTGGACAGAAGCTTATTTATGACCAAAATACAGTATCCAGAGCAAAATTTTGAAAATTTGCTTTTCATTTTTCCGTATTTTACTGATAAATGCACTTAGTTTTTTTACAGTTAACATTCATATTCAGTCTAAGGTTCAATTTTTTCAGTCATCAATAGCTTTGTCAAACATTCATGGAATTTGAAGAAATTTTGACAGAAGCTTGTCTATGACCAAAATACAGTATCCAGAGCAAAATTTTGAAAATATTTATTTTCATTTTTCCGTATTTAACAGATAAATGGACTTAGTTTTTTTTTTACATTTAACAAATAGATACAGTCTGGGGTTAAAGTTTGTTACACGTCAAACCTTCATAGAATTTTATGAAACTTTTTTTTTGGTTAAGAGATAATGTCTGAAGCACACTTTTGAAAATATATTTTCATTTTAAGTATTTTTTCTGATAGATGGACATTTTTTTACAGTTAACATTTCCTGACAGTTTGGGATTACATTTTTTTGACATGATAAGTTTGTTAACTTCATGGATTGTTATGAAACTTGGACAGAAGCTAATCTTCAAGACCAAGAAATAGCATATGAAGACAAAGTTTGAATCTTTTTAAACATTGTGTATTTTACTGATAAATGAACTAACTTTTTAAGTCAACATGACACTTTTACACTGACAGCAGCAATCGTAGGCGAGACAGGGCTCCGCGGAACCCTTACAAATTTTTTATGAATATACGCCAACAATGACACAGATATTGCAGTTGTAGCAGAACGATAATGAAACGTATGCGGCAAATGGTGGTTCGCAATCAACTGAATGTTTCTGCATTCTGTTGACCGAATTCTTTTGTTGCTTTTTGTGGCTGTTGTAATACAACAATTGATAAATAGTCAGGTAAGACTTTCTGATGACTAATTGGAATTCTATGTCCGTCTCATGCGCAATCATTGACACTAGTTCTATCTACGCGGAAATGCGCATTTAAGACCGACTCTATCAAAATAACCAGATAACTTACTTTCTGTTGTCTTGTGACGTTTGCTTCCGAACTATTTTAGCTGCTTTAGCAAGATGCATTGCATCAGTAATGCATGCTGAAACTAGTGCAGGACCCAAATCCTTTTCAGTTACAAATATCACCTCCCTTCCTTTATGAAATGCTTTAGGGAGGTGAATTTTTTATATTGTTTTGTTTTATAATCGAGCTTTATTACAATTCATAGAGGAATCATTTTTGTTTTTAATTTAGATTCAAATTACGCACAGAGATCAACAAGTTTATTTAAATACCCCACTTTGACTGTACTGTTGCGTTTCAACTAAGTGTGTAACAAGTTCAGCAAAAAAAAACTATGGTCGATTTCACTCTCGTGTAGTTACTTTCATGTTGTTTGTTTAATTCAGCTCTTTATTGTATAACGTAGTATGGCATTCTGCAGGATATTGAAGTTCTTGTGCAACAACATATTGACCGAATACCCTGATCTCAAATTTTTCCGAAAGATTTTCATCTTGCTATGTTTGTGCACACTGATGTAATCTTGAGTTTAATTGCAAGGTCATGGTTTCTCTCAATTTTAACGAGATGCTTGTCTTTTGCAGATTAAACATTCTACGTCTTTGCCTGATACCACAATATATAGGAGTCTTCCTGATAAATTTGGAATACTACACACCTTGGTCATAGTTAGACTCTCCAGTGGAGCATAGTCTCTTTCTTGCCATTTCAAGTTTGGTGTTATTGAACAACAATTTACAAGATTCGTGATACTTTGCTTCAGTTTTTGCCAAATTGCTCTCAATTCCATCCCCATCATCTATTTGATATATTATATCTAAGGGAATTGGCATTTCATTCATTTTCAGGAACGCTGGAATATTGTTGGAAAGAGTCTTATATCCCGAGTTCGACAAATCTATTGGTTTAGAGTTGTCTTCATTGCTTCATGTTTGTCTTCCTGGCACAAAAAGCACTTCAACCAATTATTCATATGTTTTCCTCAAAAGAAATTGACAGATGAATCCTCTTCGGCATTTCAAAAGTAATTATTTGAAATTACTTTCAATACTTATTCAATGTAAAAAAAAAAACGCAAAACAAACAAAATTAAAAACTGAATTGAAAATACTTTCCCTTAAAAGTTCAACAAACTGCAATCAACAATTAGAATATTGCAATAAATACCAGTTGTATAAACTGTAAGGGTTGAAAGATCGATGGGATATTATTTTACAACCTTCAAAAAAGAACTAAAACCAGTGTGCTCTGCTGATTTTATGACATGTGTATTAGACTTTACAACTATAGCTGGGAGTATTTAAGTGATTTTAAGGCAAGAACAAATTATAAAGTAGTACAAAATGTGATTCTGAATGGAAGGGGAAGACCTGAATAATAGAAGAAATTTGGTATGTTTGAAAGTGACGTCCCCATTTAGACCGGTCGTGCCTACGTATTTATACATATCGACGCGCCAAACGGACGCCCTCTTTGATCATTGGTTTTGCTGTTAGAATTGGAAAGTCCAAATGATCATATTTTTATAAAATCCAGTCAACATTTGGGGTCTGATGACATTATATTGATAGAGCAAAACGAAAATATTGGTGTGAAAGCCATCTTAATATTTTGTGGTGGCCATCTTAAAAATTACTGCGATCATGGTGGCCAGCAAACGGTGGTTATAGATCGCGTTATATATGGAGTTTCCATTTGTGAAATTTCATGCTTATATCACTAAGTGAATTATTTTTGCCATTATTTTAATGTTCGTCGCTATACTATAAAGCTGTGAAATGCCTTTAAAATGGTAATTTTCTCCATCAAAGAAGAATTATGTAGACCACATCATGCGGGATGTTGAGAGTGTAGCCTATGAACACCTATCATCTCAGTCTGTTTCCCTTCTCTTCCCTTTTTGTTGATTAAAAAAATATCAATGAGATAGTAAAACTGATGGGAAGACCATTCTAGAAGAAATCTGCCTGAACTGTTTCGTTTAAAAGGCAATACAGTTTTTTGTCGTGTACAATACGCAGAAGAAACTATACAGGAAGTACACCACTAATTCATGGCCCCATTGCTTTCTATGTTAAATTCCTCAATTTCAAACAGGCACAGCTCTTTTGTTTTAAGTTCAAATAAAGTGACAATCATTGCATGTCAAAGCAACACTTTATGGTGTATTGTACTGAAAAAATCAACATACCTTTAATGGCATATAAGAAAGAACTGGTTCCCCGAACTTCGGATGTACCAAAACAGGTACTTCAGATCTGACAAACAGGCAAAATGTACCCTCTTTTTAAAATTTGGTGCAGTTTTTGTAATATTTAAAGTTTGAGTCAAAAAGTGTTCTACAATGATCACCAGTCATTCAGCTTTCATTTGATACCAAAAATACCTAAATATTCTACATATTTTGAAAGTTACACTCATGCGTAGGAACTATTTTGTGTTAAATATGTACTACTTTCTGGTATGTGCTTTCTGGCCAGGCCCGAATTAGTGGTGTTACACCTACAAGGTCTGCGCAGGTATTGATAAACGGACTCCTGGGTAGGAGATCGCTAACAATTCACAAAAAAAGATCGCTATAAGTTCAATTATCTGTGAACGGCACAGCCTCAAATCACAGGGGAAATATTGCAAACAAACTAGTGAATGTTTCAATATTTTTTGTATGATTTGCATATCTACAAATATTCAAATGTGATTGGTCCGTTAGAATGTTTTCCTTAGTTTAAACTCGGTAGACCGTGTTGCTGAAACTACTTTTTTAGCCGATGTAAACACTACGTCGATTTTACTGTAATTCCTTATGTACAAGATACAGCATCACACACATGAATGGAATCCTGGGTTTCCAAGAAAGTTAAAATTGAAAGAAAAAAAAATGTTGTTTTTGTTTTAAAGATTATTGATGTGTTAACTGGACCGCTGACTCACAAAATATCCGACTTTATCCTGTTTATTCAGTTTGTAAGTAAATCGATCCACTTTACACATCATTAACCTCCAGAAAAAATGTGTTTAATCATATTGAAAATAGAATTCAAGATAACAAAATAACATGTTAACAAATGTTTTATTTGAGACAACGACAAAAATATCTATCTAAAACTAAACAATTATTTAGAAGAACGTAAACGAGAGGCTTATTTCCTGGGATTGAAATATAATTGGAAAACAAAAATAGTTCAGGAAACGAAATTATGTAGGTTTTTCACACTCTTGCGATTAGTAAAAGTAGTCCATTTTTATTTCATATAAATCGTGTCATGTACATTGTAAACGCACCTTTCTGTGAACAGAAAGGCGATGAGTGGTTGATGTGAATAGCTCACATGGTATAGCAAGCTCGCATACAGCTTGGTACCAAATTCCATGAAGCTCTGATTTGTAAATCTTTAGAAAATACGACAATTTCACGGGACAGACGGACACAAAAAAGTAAAGGAGAATACCCCCACCTTCTGGTATGATTTAGCTGTCGTACTGATAAACGGAAACTATTTCTACTGTTACTCGGTAATGTCGTATCGAACATGACGACCATGTGACAATTCTTTTACGTGCACTTTATATAGTAAATATCGGCTATATTATAAGTCTGTTAATCAGTGGTGTTTATTTATATAAAGCTTTATTTGCAAGCTAAACGAAGGACGAAATGATGTCATAGTATTTATTTATCATATGATCTATAAGAACTAGGAATAGAAAAAAGACGGTCTATCCTAGTCAAATCTTATACGTATTTGGTCATGGTCATGCAATGTGGAACTAAACCTGCCATTTTGGCACATTTTCTTATTAGAAAAATCGAAAATGAACAAAATACACTTAGATTTGCTTATCTAATTAATGCAGACACCTAATGTATACTAGTTTTTTCTTTTCTATCAATTACACTAATTTTCGGCATATATGGTCTGTATATTTGCCACTTTATCGCCAATTAAAAGAGCACAGAACTGGGACATTTTTCTTATCACCAACACATAATCAGGACAATTTCGTTTTGCGAATTATCAAGACGTTTGAAATAAAAAATCGATATAATATACTCCGCGAAATAAGTGTTATCTTTACTATCTGATATTTGATAGACTCAAATTGATGTAGAAACTTCAAATCGTAAAATTGTTTGTTGAAATCACTACGGTGTAATATTCCATTTATTTCTAAGAAGTTTTTAATGAATCGATGTCGGTAAAAACTGCTTCTCTTTTATGTACCATAATACAAATGGTAAGATATTGATCTATGTCCATAATCATTTTGGCAACTTGTTTGTGATTGAACTTCAAGACATTTATTCCATTCACCGAGTGGATATACTGGCGTACCTAGAAAATAAATAATGTTTACGTCATATTTTATTGTTTTGAATCACAGGCGCTTAGGGTATGAACCCCGCTTTTTTCTATATATATTTTTTAGTTTGTATTCGTGTGTTTTTTTTTTATAAAATCTTTAATTTCTTAACTTGTTTTCACTTATTCAATGTGTTCTTACTCTTATCCATACGATATTGAAAATATCAGTAGTTAATATTTGATGCCCTCTTTTCTTTTTTCCGGTGTAAATTTGTAAGTGCACCTTTGATGCGCAATTGCTATGGAATAATATTTGGTTTGTAAACTATCATATTTTCATATTTTTGGCTTTCAAAACGTCTTTGTCTAGATAGTATCTTTCAGATATAGTTTTAGATTCTATAACAAGCATATTCTGGTATATAAAAGCCCTTAATATTGATTCAACAACTTGTGCCGCCAATGTGTCAATGTTGATCGGTTATCTATATTTAGTTTATTTCTTTTTCATTGTCCGAAATTTCGTCCAAAAGCGGATCAAAACACAAAACAACACTTGTGCACCAAAATAAGTTTTAACATATTGCAATTGATTTATGTACTGAAAACTAATGACTATATCTTTACTTAATTTATATAGTTTAACTGGCCACCTTAAGTCCCGCAGCTGCAGCAGGCCCCAATGGATCAATGGTCTGGACGTAAGTCGGTCCATCACCTCTAACAACGAATCCATATCCAACCGAGTCACTTGTGATCTAAAATATGGAATATATGAAATTAAACTGCTATTCTGCAACAAAACATATCATATACCACTTTTTAAGATTTTTTTTTTCTATTTACAGCTTTTTTAATAATGGTGCTTTAAGAAAAATGAGATGTGGTATGATTGCCAATGGGACAACTATCCACTAAAGTTCAAAGGACGAAGGTATAAACAACTTTATAGCGCTATACGACCTTCAACAATGAGCACATCCGATACCGTATTGAAAGCTATAAAAGGCCCCTGCATGACAAAAGGGTTTTCCGTTTCTCTGCGTGTCATGGTTGTTGATAACCTTGTTATCTTTTTAACCAAGTCATTTGGTAGGTTGCCTTTGATTAATTTGAAATATTTCCGGATTTTGTTAATTATCTTATATTTATATTCTTCATTGTGTATATATCGATATTTTCACTTTTCTTGAATTCTTCGTTGGTAAGTGTATAAATTATTAATATAACAAAGGCTTTTCAAGTTGACCTTAGCTGGATTTGGCTATTCTCTTGTATTTCATTTTGTTTGTACATCTCCTCACGCTGTCTATCGTTACATCACTTGCTTTCAATTTTTTGTGTTTGGGCGTTTCTAATGAATTAAAATTTAAAAAAAGCGCTTCAAATTTATGAAGTGTTAGTTTTATTTTCATACATTTAAACTCACTTTTGTGCACTTTTCCGTGTGTAACTTTTTGCCGCAATGCTTCCAAAAGTAGAGATAAATGAATAGAATGGTAACGTTATTTCCAATAAATAAAAAAAAAAAAAAAAAAACAAATGAATGCATAGGGATTCATTTTCGTTTTAGGAAGTGCATGTTCGTAAAAGGTCAGTAAAAGACACAAAATATAAAATGAGCGAAGTCACGTTTCCACCATAATTAGTTTTTTTGTTTAAATTCTGTAATTGTTCTAAAGGTGATGTCGCAACCCTCTGGGGCAAAGTTTACCTTGAACGACTTTGATCCTTCTGGTTTTGATTATACAAACTTTATTCCAAAAACGCTGAAATCGGTATCATACATTATATAAAAGGCTATTTTATCAGACATTTTGTATGAACAAGTATTCTTACCACATGGTGTCATTACAGTAATAGGATATCTTGCATGATTCTAGAATTAGTTATGGTTTATCCTCATATAACGTAAATTTCTTGAGAGACCTATCAATTTACATTAGCCATAATCTCATTGTATTGAATAGATTAGCAAACCATATAGAAATAACAGGTCCATGTATATCAATATTCTTTATTCGTACTTCTACAGATAAAAACTTCTATGCTGAGCAAACAGCAATGTTTACATTATTGTTTACATCACAGTTCATGTTCGAGGTCCACGTTTAAAGGAGCATTAGCTGTCAAATTCATGTTCACCTATTTGACTCAAATTTTCGTATTTGATTAAAAAAATACTGAAACGTATATCTAAATTACAATAAGTCTGAAATAAACAATTAACAATACATGGACTCGATAATATATATCAGCATTTCGTGTGTATTTTAGTCTAGACGCCATTTAATTAACCATCTAGATGACCTCCGAAGACTGCAGACGGTCACATAACCCGATATAAACATAAACATAAATATAAATAGATAGCGACCTCGTGTAATTGATCTTTTCTAAGTCTGTTTGAATTCATGTTATAGGTTTGAAAACATAGTTAATCATCGTTTTACCTGTATAAGAATGATTTTTTGTGGATCGAATCAGTCAAGGAAATGGATCACCTTTGTTTCACTTTCAGTGTTGACATTTGTTTCCTTTTAATGGCTGAACACGACTAATACATGCGTAACCAATCTCTAGCTAATGGGTTAAATTGAAGGTCACATGAATACGGATTCAATGAGGTCGAATTATTCACTTGCAAATGAATAATTCATCAGCGATGTTTCTTAGCTTATTTTGACAAAATTGAACTAAACTGGCTGCTAAAAGCGAATTATTATTTCACTATTTCACTTTCATTAATGATTGAAGAAAATAAAACCATGTCGATTTCTATTAAACTCGACTGAGAATTTAAAAAAAGACGTAAAGCGTCAGGGTTAAATTGCAGAATAAAACAATATATGCACATTGTCCGACAAAATAAAATGTATTTTTACGAGCTATATAAACAGGAAAAAGGCATGGCTCTATATAACTATGAGGGTCTGGATGGGGTTTACAGAGTAGAGAATAATGGGTAAAATGTGCAGAATAAATTGCAAAAAAAATAAATAGGATGAGAAAAATAGGGCAAAAAAAAAAAAGAATAGAGAATAATGGGGTGCTAAAATATAAAGAATAGAGAATACTGGACAAAACATATAAAGAATTGAGAAAAATAACCAAAAAAAATAGATAATACAGAAATGAAGGATCCCAATCCAGACCCTCAACTATGTGTGTGACTGATATGAAGTTTAAAATGAAAGAAAAAATACATAAAAATTAAAAGTTTTAACAGTTCAGATAAAGGTAAATTTGATAATTATGTTGTGGTAACATTATTTAATGTAAATGAATAAGGTTAACAATTTTCTGCCTTTGTGGTCCGTAAGAGTTCTGGAAGTTGACACGCATATAAAAAATCAAACAATAGTAGCCAGAAACCCTTTCGGGTGATGGTAACTATTTCGCAAATGCTATATATTACAAGTCGTCAATTATAAAGACTTGATTTTGATTGCCCAATTTGTATCTTTTTATTACTTCTAACTTGACTAACAGTTAATGATTGTAAACGTCTAGGGTACCCAGATATTAACGCCAAAAGTGTAAAAGACAAGTTGTATAAAACTGTATAAAATCGAAATTAGGTTCAGTTAAAAAAAATATGTTTGAATGGGAATCCCGTTTCATTAAGGAAAATTGAAAAGGGCTTCCACCAAAATATATAAGTAATAAAAATTATTCCTAAAAATAAGCGCCGTGGAATGTTGTACCGTATGTGAATGAATTATCTGTTTGTAAAATTCAAATGAAAGATAGAAAGAAAAGACAACCGTTATTTTATACTGTTCTGTTAAAAATATAACGTGTTAAATGTGAAAGGACGAGTGTCTGTTCGTGTGGTCGTTGGCTTTATCCTGCCAGTTTTGGTAGTTTATCTAAAGAAGAAATCTTATCCACTGAAGCTATCATATTTCTAAGCATTGTTAAAATGGCAATAACACAATGATAACATACCCTTACTAAACTAACTTAGACGACATAAAAAAAAATCAACCGCGACATTATCTTGTTGTTATAACTTATATAAACTTACTCTTAATGATCTTTTGATATATGGGGTTTCCGGAGACACTAACTCTGCTACTGTTGCATGTCTCAGCAAAACTGAAACAAAACACATTACTACAAAACCTTTAATAGAACAAAATACTTAATGTTCTAAAGCATGATTACAAACAAAACATAAGACCTAAAATCAAATAAAAATTCAGAGAAAGTAGCTCTTGCTATGATGGAAACACATACCAACGGAGTCACTCTAAATGTCAACAGAGTCGGGTCTATAAAATAAAATGACATGCCATGCAGGCAAACTAAATGAGAGAAAAAAAATGCCAAACTTGAAATAACTGACTAAGTAAGAAAGTGTATTAAAGGGATATAAAATGGACTGACTAAGTAAGAGCATGTGTATTAATAGAATAAAGTTTGGACTGACTTAGAAATAACATGTGTGTACACAGAATATGAAATGAACTGACAAAGTAAAAACATGTGTATTAGGTAACAGGGTACTCACAAGCTTTACATTTACCCTTAACCAAACAAAAATGACAAACGACAACAAACACAAAAGTCCATAAAACACTACCAAGGAAAACTCATGAATGAGCAAAACGAACCCATCAAAAACCGTTTGGTTGCAAAAACATAACATTGAGTGCTGAAGAAAAATTTCAAGGAATTGCATGTACTTCAGAAAAATGTTAAACTGGTCTTACTGTAGACAGTTTAGTCCTCTCTAGTTTTGTCGTTTTAAATCTTAAAAATACACTTTTCGTTATTTATCAAATGGTAGATAAGGGGTTCCAGTAATCAAAAATGCATTCGTATCTAGTATTATCTCTAATAATTTTTACTCATGTAAATTGCAAACCTTGTTCGATAGATATTAAATGTACGTAAAAGATTTACCTGACTTTGGCGATATCAATGAACTGTCACCGTCAATTGATTCTGTACCGTCAACACTTTCATTATCTGACGACGTTACACTCATTTTATCATGGATGGAACCTTAAATAAAAGAGTACTTCTAGTGTCTGCTTTCAAAGTGTAACAAAACAACAATTACAGAGCAAATAGGCTTCCTGGTTAGCTCACTCTGGTTCGCGTAGTTCACGGCCTAAATTATTAGTTAATTAGTTGTAATATTCAGCCGAACTTTTAAACTCAAGTACAAATCATCATAAATGTTTCGTGTTGTTCAGTCTTTGGTTTTCTATGTTGTGTTTTATAGATTGTGTACGTCTTCTTGTCGTTTTTTAGATTATTACCATGGCGTTGTCAGTTTTCTTCCACCTATGAGTTTTAAATGTCCCCACACAATCTTTCGCCTCTTTTTCATCTATGGTATAACTTTTTTCAACAAAAAGGGTTTCCATGGATCACATAGTTCATAGATTTGAATATTTATTTTTCGTCGATCTTACATCATAATATTTCATATACTTGATTGTAGATAGTATCTTTAACACGGGTGTCATTCGGTTTATCGAGAGAAATGATCGTGAAAGAATACCTAACGGTGGTCAAGCATTGCGATCGAATCGTGAAAGATCAGGTATCGGATCGTGAATGTAATTAATTGAAATTTTACATCAAAATTTTTGAAAAATATGTTGTATTTTCAAAACGCGGAACAAATTCGAAAAAAAAATTATTTTGTCAAAATGATTCAAATTTCTCAATAATACTGTGCAGTAAGATAAATAAAATATGCAGTACTTTAGAAGAAAACACAAAAGGCGCAACACAAGTCTATGGGATTCATTAAAAAAAGAACACGTTTTGTACCTATAATGACAACATTCCAATATATAATGATATATTTGAAACTGAATCTTTGGTGTGACCGATAATACAATAAAATAAAAGGGTTTTTTTTCCTTGAAACCGTTCATTTTGTTTTTAAATACACTGAAGTTTGTAGTTTTTATAAAAATTGATCGTGAAAGATCGGGCAACGCATTATCGCGATCGTGATAGACGCAGGACGTTAGTGTTGTTTTTTACCTGTAACACTAAAGGACATTTGCGATTTTAACTTTGAAACACCTGAACAAAATTGACAAGAAATTTGCGCTTTTTGCTTGTAATAGTTGTATACCTGTAATCTTCAGATAATTTACCAAAGTCATGAAATTTAAAGATGTTCACATATTCTATGAAAGTTCATCCGAACAAACTAGAAATTCAAAATAAAAAAAAAAATAATCGGGTAAACCAGACATATAATAAAGAATGAAGTATACGTTTCTGGGGGCGCATTACATTTGCGCGCATTTGGGGATTAATATCTGTTTACGTATGCGCGCAGCCTTTGCTTACATTTGCGAATATTTCAGAGTAAATAGCATTCTTTTTCATTATTTCACCGAATTGCAATTTAATGAATAATTTAATTCAGTTTGTAAAATTACACCAAGACACGGAGTTTCGTTTGTCAGAAACAAATAAGGGGGGAGGGGATTTGTGTACGATGGAATTACTTTCCGTATAAATAAAATACTTAAGTCAGGGATATTTCATAGAGTTGCATCGTAAATGATTGCAAAGGTATTTCGCCGGATTCCCATTTTCCTTCAAGTTTTGGGGAATCCAGCAGTTGAGCATGTTACGACGTGTGAAAATAATACTTTTAATCTTAAGATATACTATTTTCTGCATTTTTATCTGTATATTGTTCCAGGACCAAGTGCGTATGCGTAATAAACCGGACTGATCCTGTTCGAAAAAAATAGTTAAATTAATAAAGAAGTATAATCTACCTTATTTACCAGAGTTTACTTCTAAAAGAATGCGCACAAATGTAATCAAAAGCTGTGCACAAACGTGATGATCTTTTTTTCGCGCAAATGTTATGGTAATGCACCGGTTTCTTGGTAAACGATTGAGAAACGGAACTTTTATGGATGGAGCAATTAAATTTTGACCGAAATTCTTCCTTATTATTTGGTTAAAATTTGAAAGTATGTCCCTCTTATGGTTATTCTGTTGCATGGATAGTCCAATGAACTGTACAATCATAGTTTATATATCTAAGATTGTTTCAATTTGTGAAGACCGACATTTGATTTTTAAACCACCTGCTGTACCTGTTGATTTTTAGAAAGAGTCATGGTTGTTATAAGGATTTTACTCCCATCAACTCTCTTGGAGTGTTGTCGTTTTCATCTGACAAAAGCGGATGGGGAAAGGTTGTTGCTTTTAGCTGTATACAAATGTATGAATGTGTTGTGTTTATTTCTATATTAACTGACTTTTTATGTTATGTTGAGAAAGTGCAAAGTCCTATCGAAAACGCAAAAATGTTCTTTTTTAAAAAGTGCAAATGTCCATAACATTTAAGCGCAAATGTCCATTTAAAAAGTACAAATGTCTTGTCAAAAAGCGCAAACGTTCTGCGCCGTACCAGACTTAATAATCAGAAAACAATAATTATATTTCTTTTACCAATTGATATGCCTGCAATTAGTTGAAGCGTGTAATTATTTGAAATGGACATTACTGCTTTCATTTTGTTTCACTCTTTTTTTTTAATTCAACATTTTTTCTTCAAAGTAATTATTAAAATAACTAAATACTTGTCTAGATAAGTAGATCTCAAAGATAAAAGGACCTGCAGGAGCGTAATGTATAAAGTATAAATGTATCTGTAATGCTTAATGCATCCGCCCTAGAAATATATGCATGTGTACGTTATTTTTTTGGGATTTTGTTTGTGCAAGAGATGTTACCTCCAGGAATAAGGAGTATCGTTCATGCGTACATCGTATGACAATATTGGCTAATTTATTGTTTATTTCGTGGCTGCGCTAACATAACTAAAAAGGTACCAAGATAACATTATTTATACTCGATTGTTTGACCAGTCTGTTCCCAATAGCTATACGTCATTGTACCAACTTAGTCGGGAAATTACCAATCAACATACCTCGCGATCGATTGTGCATGATGCCCAGCTTGAACTGTAATTTAGCAAATTAGGTTCTATTCTCTATTCTCAATCTTAAATTTGTATAAAAAATCAAAACTTATGAAGGACGGAAAATAGGACTGATATTGCTATAAGGCACTTAGTCGGCTTGGTATTATAAGATAATCAAATCCGATGGCATTAACTGATTCGCCAACAAAAGAGAACCGGAATGAGCTATTTTTATTTTGCTATACCAATTTAAAATATAAATAACCATATAATTAAATAATGAGTTGAACGTTATCGTAGCATCAGATCTTTCACGGTCCTATTCACGATCTTCAAAAACCGGTACACGATCTTTCACGATCCAAAAATATTTTTTGTAAATATTTCCATTTTTGCAAAATTTCTCATTATACTAACACAAAATAACTGTAAGAACCATATGAATCATTAAAATGGAATGACATTTTTCAAAGAAAAGTTGTTTAGTCATTCGAATTATGAAAAGAAACTTGTTTGTTTACATATTTAATGTCACTGAAATGTCAAGGAGTAATCTGCCTTTTGTAGATTTGTAAGAACGGTTTACTTTTAAACCTTGATTTTCTCAGATACTGATCATTATGTTGAACCATTTTGACAGACAGTTTTATTTTTTTTTGTTAAATTTGTCCGTATAATTCATTATATTAGATTAATAATTGACCTTGCATACGTCTCCTCGATAAGATTGAATTCACGATCCTGTACTAGAGCTTATTTTTCCATCGTAAGTATTCCAACCATAAGAATAGTCACTGAATTTAGCATGATCTAATGGAATTTCATGCTTCCTTTGAAAATAAAAGTTCTAGCAAAAATGTTCTTAAACAATTAAAGATATCCTTTTAAAATTAGAACTCTTAAACCCCAGTGTTACAATAGTTGAAATGAATTCATTGTACATGTACATTGCAAATTTAAACTGGAAGTAATTATAAAAAAAAATATTTGCCTATTAAATTTACCTTTCAATAGTTATCTCATTTTCGTTATATCAATTAATCTGTAAGAGAATGAAAGATAAATATTCTGCATACATACATGTGTACGAATCTGAGAATCTTCTGTTTGGGTCAAATTCGTCATGAGAATCAACCGATAAATGAGATTTTTCACTACTAGACGATCTTTTTCGGTCATAGTCTTTCACAATAATTGACGAATCCGAAAAGTTCCTGGAATGTGTCCGCATAGAAAACTTAAAGACATTGTGAAAAGTAAACTTCTGATCAAAGTCAAATTCAAACTGATAAAGTAAACAGTTGTCATGTTTAAAATGGTGGTCGTCTGTAACTGAAAAAGAAAGAACTGGGAATTTTGAATAAAAGTTAAAAAAAAAAAATATTACATACATGTTTAATCTAAACTCTACCGAAAACGCACATAAAACATTTCAAACAATTCCAATTTTCAAATTTAGACTAGAAGTAAGATCTTAGAATATTGTCTTCATCGGTGCTTACATTGATTTCATTTCTAATAATTTATTACATGAATAAACATATGTTACTGTTATCAATGTATTAACACTTATGGATCTACATCCTGTCAATGCTTTTATTTAATCATTTCACATGCATGGTCATGCCTTTTTTTCAAACTTCTTAAACGTCTTTACCCTTAATCCGTTAGAGTTGTACTGAATGGCATTTCTGTCTGAGAGAACATGGTTTATTTATTAGTGGAATTTGGGCTTTGAACTTTCAGTTACTGCGAGTACTCAAAGTATAATGTGTCTTTTGTCTTTTTTGCTATTTGTTTTTGTTCTAAGTTCCAACCTATAATTCAAGCCCTTCCTACTATTTTTCACCCCCAGTTTTTGGTGGGATTCGTGTTGCTCAGTCTTTAGTTTTCTATGTTGTGTTTTATGTACTATTGTGTGTCTCTTTGTCTTTTTCTTTTTCAGCCATGGCGTTGTCAGTTTATTTTCGACTTACGAGCTTGAATGTCCGTTTGGTATCTTTCGCCTCTCTTTTACACTTTGTTCTTATGGTAGTTTTTACACCACTGACCATGATTAGGGGTAAAGGGGGGATGTGAGCGACCACAAACATGTTAAATCCCGCCACATTCTATATGTGCCTACCCCAAGCCAGGAACTTGTAATCCAGTGGTTGTCGTTGGTTGCTAACTGCCATAACTGTTCTTCGTTCATAGCTGTAGTAAAAGTAAAATTTAACCAGTGGTTTACTGAGTTGTTAAACTTGTTCCACGGTTTGCCATAACGGAACCTTTCACAGCTTACTTCACGGTATTGATTTCGTTCATTGTTGAAGGCCCTTCGTCGACCGGTAACTGTTCAGATATTTGTCTTTCGGTCTATGGATAGTTGTCTCGTTGGCAATTATATCCATTATTTTATATATCGACCCATACTAAAGTTGTCTTTTAATTCAATCATCTGACTAGAAAGGTCATTTTGATCTTTTGTCCGGCGTACACTTTAAAAGAAATATTACTGTGAAATAAAGTTGTCACTTGCCATGCTTTATGATATTATAGTCCAGTAACTTTCTGCCTAAATCTACTGCGTCTTCAGTACTAATATGTTCTTGATTGCTTAACCAGTCAACAAACGCAGACCCAATAAAAGCCTCTTTGTATACTTGAGAATTTAACTGATAATCACGGATAATGCCTTTCTTTTTAGCTGTAGCTCTGTAATATTATATATTGCATGTAATCAAATTATATTGCAACACATATATATATATAAATGGTATACTGCATGATAACTTCATTAAATATTGTTTATCTGACAAAAGAAAAAACGACTAAATAACAAAACACAAGACAAAAGTGTTCCTTCTTTTCTTTTCTTTTTTGTTGTTTGTTCGATTTGTTTTTTTTTTGTTTTTTTTTTCCTTACTGTTTTATTTTCCGTTTTTTATTTCCCCGCAATTTTGTTTTTGTTTCTCATGTCATTTTCTTTTAGACACATGTAACGTTTAAGTTATTTAAAGCTATCAAAAGTGGTAAGGGGTCAATTTTAACCAATCTTTACAATGCTAAAGTATATACTGTACATCAGATAAAATATGCTTGTTGTCGTTTCATTGACAACAAATACATGATTCGATTTCAGAAGATAGTATTCTCAGGTTCCATTTGCATTTTATTTTCTAAATTGGTATGTAGGTAACATGTACCTATATGTATAGATATACGTGACTTGTAGTTATTATATACCCATGTGCATACAGTATGATAGGGTTTACTGCTTTCATTATTGGTGAATATTGTCTCGAGTAGATTTTGTATTGCGCGATCTTGCGAGTGCACTATGTATTCTACGAGGGATAATATTGACAAATATTCATGCAATAACCCTTTTATTGTATGGATCAAAACTTGAAAAAAAAACTCTTTAAAATATATTTTTGTCACTAATGATGTCGATTTTTAGAAGCTATATTTACACTAGTGCAAGATGATAGAATAATGCACACTAAATTTTCGTTGCGTTCTGTGGGAAATAATTTATTTCACTGTATGTAAATAATCAATATTTGATTGGTTGAGACTATTCCACGTGCCATTGAATAAAACTTCATAATCCACTCTGTGTATCATATCACATTGGGACTGTGTAACGGATTATAGGATTATTGTAGAATTATAAGGATTAAACACATTTTGTCTAGAGCTTATTGATGTGTAAACTGGGGCGCTGGCTCGTTCTTTTATTCAGTGTGTGAGTTAATCGCCTATCTCGTGTGACGTTACGCGCGGTTAATTTCAATGTTTTGAACACAATAATACAAGTATATTTGTGCTTACAGTCTATAGATTTGTTGGCCTTTATAAAACATTTTTAGATCCATATCCATTTTATGTGTCCCATCATCAATTCTAAATCTGTAGAATAACATGTCGTCCTTGAATAGATGGTCATCACAAACTACAAACAGCAATACATGTGCTTACTGTTTAAATTTTACGAAAAATAAGAGTGGAAAATAGGAGTGATGAAAATCTAAAAAGTCTTGTGAAATATAGAAACTTTGATTATTTTGTTTATAAACAGTTTACTGTTGCGATTATGAAGATTAAGAAAATGTGATATGTCTTTAATATGAATGGGTTTTCACCTGTACAAATTTAACCACCACACCTTTAGTTATATGACATAATCAGTGAGTGTTAAACGAAAAACTTGCAGCATGTATACTGTATACTGAATCGATTGTCAGTTTAACGTTTAAAACATAACAAAAAGTAACAGAAATCTCAAAAAATACTATAAACGCTGTACAACAGATCCCGCGAGCCACAAACCCCGGATTGCCCCGAAAAAAAACAGACAAAAATAACAACAGATAGCCTGAATTGGTTGTTTTTTTTTTTTTGTGTGCTTTGTGTCGATCTGATGAGTCGAGCCTTATTCAACTGATTTTTGTAGTGTATTATGTAAATACTGTTACACCACTGTCCCATGCAGGTTGGGGTATGGCCCCTGCAAACAAGCTTAACCCCGGCGAATTATGTTCGTGCCTGTCCCAAGTCCGACGCTTGTAATTCAGTGAATGTCATTTGTTGCTTATTACACCTTATGTAAGAATCCTGGGTTTTGATTGGTTGATAGCCAGTGTATTTTTCACCAATTTACTGTTATCAAATGAATATCGTTCATTTTTTAACGCCGCCGGGGTATATGCAAAAAGGATATGCCTTTTTTACCCTCTCTGCCGTGGTATTTGCCAAAAAATACTCTATCCGACTGGACGGTTATAACGTCACGATCATCAATGCGTTTTTGAACGTTAACATTCGGTGTAATTAAACAGATATAGCATGTTCTTGAGGGGTATTTGCGAAAAATACCAGTCTTGAGAATGAATTTCCCTCGCCTTACGGCTCGTGAAATTTAACATTCTCTCGACTGGTATTTTTCGCAAATACCCCTCCTTAACATGATATATCTGTTCAGTATATCATATTTTGTTCGTGTATTGTTTTTTTTAACATAAATCAGGCTTTTAGTTGTCTCGTTTTAATTGTTTTACTTTGATTTTGTCGTGTCGGGGCCTTTTATATCTTACTTTGTGGTATGGGTTTTGCTCAATGTTACCGGAAGGTCGTACGTTGACCTATAGTTGCTAACTTCTACTTCATTTGGTCGTTTGGTGGAAAGTTGTCTCATCAGCAATAATAACACATCTTATTATTTTAGGCACAACATTTGGTGGGGTTAAAACAGTTTTACGTGCTAAAGTATTGTAAATGTAAACCTGCACACTACAGAACTCTACCAATAGGATGACTAAGGAAATAATTATTAAACGTAGTATTATGTGTTTTTCTCTCTGGAGACATTACTTCAATCGTGGCACAATTCAACGTTATTTTTTTTTTTTGTAACTGCACTAATCAAGGATTTGCAGATGTCTTACTAGTCATAAAATGACAATATTTTTATCGATGTTTGTGTAATAATTTACTGCAATCTTTTTCCATAGAAATAATGGGGTATGTGGAGGGAAATTATTTAATTTTACAAATATTGTTATATGTTAATTGTTTATAACACTAATAATTTCGTACTTTGTATTTTGTTACAGGAAGGTATCTCAGCCTCTTAATCATGTTTATTGCACATCTAAAATAATTTAATTATACGTCTCTTGGAGAGGGAGAATAGCCTTAATATTTCTCGTTGAAAACCAAAACAAATTGTTGAGATCTTTTTTATCTTACCGTGGTGGAAAATATAATGGTCTTGTAGAGTTCTCAGTGCTGTAACGGCTGAAGATCGGGTATCACACAGTTTACAGTCTACTAGCCAGGATACAACTTCCTTACCAACAAAACAATTTTTATACGTTTTGAAGTGATATTTTCTGTCTTTCAGTAAATTCGAAAAGTTAATTCGTGTCCTGAAAAAATATATATTCACATATAGATCAAAGATATTCATAATGAAAATTCGTACTATATTGGTTCTTTAACTTGTTTCAGTCTGTGTCATGTCTGAAAACAATATTCTATTACAGTTCTAAAAACCCATCAAAGATACCAGACTTATGATTTGTTTCACAAGACGAGCGTTTCGTCTACACTAGACTCATCAGTGGCGCTTGAAAAAAAAGTTGAAAGGCCAAATCAATCACATAGTTGATGAGCACTGCAAGCCAAAATTTCCAAAAAGTTGCGCCAAATACGAATAAGGCTATCTATGCCTGAGGATAGACAAACCTTAGCGTTTCGAATGATTCAAAATTATTCAAAATGTTATGAATAGAAAGTTTTCAGAAAATGGCTATACCCATGATACAAAGTGCTGACTATTGGGCTGGTGATACCGTCTAGTACAAAACGTCCACCAGCAGAGGCTTCGACCCATTGGTGGTAAAAACTCATCAAAGATACAACAAGGCTGATACATATAATTTGTCACGCTAAACGCGCGATTCGTCTGCCAAAGACAGTCAAATCAAACGCGAAGTTGGAGAGCATTGTAAGCCGAAATTTCCGAAAAGTTGTGCCAAATATTATCAACAGAAAATTACCATATCCATGATATGTCATTTCAACAAATATTGCTGATGTCTGACGATGACGCAAAGTGATAGCAAGAGGTCAAACTGGCATGGCCGAAGGTCAGATAAGGTATGTGGCACAAATCATCAGCAATCTACAAGAAATAACAATCAGTAGACTTGGAGTCTTTACCAAAGACGTTCAGGTCATCGCCAAGGAGCCAAAGAGAATTACTGCTATCAATGTGTATATGACAGAAACATATTTTTTTTCCTTTGGCGATTATAAAGCACAGAAACGACCCTCATAATATATATATAAAAGAATGTCAAAATACGTTGATAAGATAAACTAAAGGCTCGAAGGAGCTTTGGTGAAATATGCCCTGTTGATATTTTCTGATTTTTACGCAGATGATACCAAACGGCCTTGAAAAATGAACCAGTTCCAACATTATACAAGCCCTAAATCACAGCGAATATGGTCTATCTATATTTACCTTAATTGGTCTCCAATATAAAAAATCTCATTCTTATTGCTGAAGCTTTTGGAGCGATCTCTTTTCACATCCATTATTTTACATTAATTATGTGCACGTTGATCATTACAGAAAACGTGATATTAGATGATACTGCATGAATTTTATCACACCACTATTTATTCATAATATGATAAAACCTTGACAAAATAAACAAGGGCGAGGAAGATATATTTAGATAAAAGCTATCCACATAGGGAAACCAGTTTTTGTTTAATAACATTCATAAAAATCACAAACATACATGTATATCTTAAAACGTAAGGATCTGTGCAAATTAGGAATAAGAACCCGGTTTAAAACTGCCAAAAAGAACGTCGTCATCTGAAGGTACGATTTATGCTCAAAAAGGTCATCTAAAACCTGGTCCGATTTCCAGACATGAATATATTGTGATGTTACACTATTGTTTCAGATAAGGGTGAAGGTTTGGTATCATTAAAACGTTTAAACCCGCTGCAATTGTTTGCACCTGTCCTAAGTCAGGAATCTGATGTTCAGTAGTTGTCGTTTGTTAATGTGGTTCATAAGTGTTTCTCGTTTCTCGTTTTTTATAGAGATTAGGCCGTTGGTTTTCCCGTTTGGTGCGTCCGAAGTGCTTCTCTGTTCATCAGGAACGCTCAAACACACGAACAACAACCCATATCCTTGTCCCAATTCATTTTGTTATGCTTTTGTCTTACTATATTGTTTATGTGAAAGGAAAGCATAGCATTTTCAACACTTTCTTAAACGTTCAATATATCTGAATTACAATTAAGAAAGTATTCACTACCAACGCATATTCAATGTGTCCTTTGTCAGAATTCATTTTTTTCTATTATAACGATTATAAAAGTTGCAACGTATCATCATAATATGATTCTCGAAAGAGTGGTGTCCGACTCTTTAACCCTAAAGGAGCTTTAATTTAAGGATCGACTTAATAACATGCTTCGAAGGTTATCCTACTGTTAAATGGAGGCAGAAGATTCCAAGGGGACAATAACAAATCATCAGTCGAAGAACAAAAGACAACATTTTTGCAAAAAATAAAACGACAAAAAAATAAACAACAGCGTAAAAAACACTCAACAGAAAACAAAAGACCAAGCAACACGAAACAGATCAAAAACCGGAGATGATTTCAGGTGCTCTGCAAGTGTAAGCAGATCCTGCTCTTAGCGACACCTGTCATGTTATATCATAACATTTAAAAATCAAAATTTCACATTTTTAACTAAAATAATCAAATTCACACCGGCAAATTCTATAATACTTAACCTCTTTCAAAAGACATCTTTACGTGATATAATTTAATAATTTACAGTTACATTTGCTACAGTTTGATCACATTCGGAGGACAATTTTCGAGAATTGATTTCAACCGCCGTGAAACGATAGTTTCAGATAAGGGTGAAAGTTTGGTACCATTAAAACGTTTAAACCCGCTGCAATTGTTTGCACCTGTCCTAAGTCAGGAATCTGATGTTCAGTAGTTGTCGTTTGTTAATGTGGTTCATAAGTGTTTCTCGTTTCTCGTTTTTTATAAAGATTAGGCCGTTGGTTTTCCCGTTTGAATGGTTTTATACTAGTAATTTTTGGTGCCCTTTATAGCTTGCTGTTCGGTGTGAGCCAAGGCTCCGTGTTGAAGACCGTACTTTGACCTATAATGGTTTACTTTTATAAATTTTGACTGGATGGAGAGTTGTCTCATTGGCACTCATACCAAATCTTCTTATATCTATGAATATAGAATACATATATATACATTAAAAAAACATAACAGTTTTGTATAAAATATTTCCTTTCATAAATTCAGTAACATTACGTGTGTTTTATGTTCTATGTTACCTTTTTCGCAAAATAAAAATCCTGTTTGCTTATTTTTGTTTAAAAAATGAGGAATATTCCTTGTGACTCCACGTAAATGACACAATGGAAAAAAATTGTTAAAACTTTAAAACGTTAAGTTTAAAATGTGATTAGTAGACTAGTGGTATTGTATGATTTGTTATTTTCGGTGAAGAGTGAGGAGGCATCAATGGAGCAATCAGCAAATTCTTAGGCCAATCGGTCATGTGAATTCTCTAACCCTAAAGTTTTATCGAATGTGAAATCGAAACGAAAACACGCAATATCCAAAGGTAGTCACGCCTGGTAGAACAACTCACACATTGAAAATATTTAAACAAAATACAATACTTACAACAAAAGCATGATATATGCATGTACAATGTATGATATATATTTAATTCACTCATGCATCTATCTGAGAATTTTATTATATCAAAATGTAAGAATAAACCAAACTGGTATGCCCAATGTTAAAAAAATAGAAATAGCTATTCTGACGGAAAATTTTCAAAATTGTGTGCACGTTCATCATTTCAGAAAACGTGATGTTAGTTGATACTGAATGAATGATATCAAATTATTGTTCATGTGTTATATGATAAAACCTCGACAAAATAAACAAAGGTGATAAACAAATAATTATATTACATGTATGTTTCATTTATATACTTTATTTTGATTGGCTAACAGCAATCTCTCGTTATTCTGAAATTAACCTTCATTTCAAAATGAAATGTAACATTCATGATGACACGAGCTTCCACAATAAAGTGCACAGGTAAATAAAAGAAAAACTTGATAGAAATCGTGTTTTCATGATCCTATCAAAAAAATGTAATTACAAGTATTGAATGCTTCTTTTAGTAATTTTATATGGGTGTAAAAGCGTTAACCGTGCGCACATTTTTAGAATGAAGCGCTTTCGCGCGTCACACAAAATGTACATCGGTCAACGCCTTTACACCCCAATAAATTTACAAAAAGAAGCATTCAATTTTTAAATGCTTAGATAAAAGTTATCGTCATAGGGAATTTTGTTTAATAACACAACATATATTTTGAGTTAATTGACAACAAATACAGAATGATTTTTTTGGAATAGTAATCATATTGTGATCAATGATTTTTTTTCAAATCAAATATATCATGATTCTTAAGTGCTTTATAAATTGCAGTCCTCTTCAGGGGACAAGTTTGAGTGAGTTGGAATAATTTCGATACTTACGATCACTCTATATGCTATTTTACCTGTGTTACAATACTGAACGTCAGAGGTCAAATAACCAATAAAATGGTTCCTTAATCATTTCTTAAATTATCAGCGGAGAATATTAAAAGGTATGATATAAATCAGGGCGCAGGACGTTTGCGCTTTTTTTTACCTGTAACACATACGACACTTGCGCTCAAACAATATGGACATTTGCGATTTAGACTTTAATACACCTGAACCAAATTGACCGGATATTTGCGCTTTTTGTCTATATAAGTTTACCTGTAAGCTTAACCAGATTTACCAAAGTCAAGGCATGGCAAAAATGGAAACTATATTCCTCGTATGTTCATTCTATAGTCTGGAAAGTCCCGAGAAACTCTTCCATCATAGTTTCTCAGAGATTGTTTCAATTCTTTAACCACCTGCTGTTCATAATTACTTTGAAGAAAGATTCATGGCTGTTATAAGGAGAAATGTGAAATTTTATAAGCATTTATCTATAATAAAAAGAAGCAATGTTATATCTTTGTGAATACTCAAAATTTATATCTTTTTTGGCGAGTAGTGATATCAAATTTTTTTTAAGTACGATGGTTATATGTTACACAGTAGATTATTTTTATTTCACAAAATAAACTTATTAGAGTTACTTGATTTAAAAAAAATATATATTACTTTTTTTCTTTTCACTTCCTGAATAAATGTAATTTACAAAATTCTCATGGATTTATTGAAATTAAATTTTCCCCAAAAACAGAAGAATGCTGGGGGTATTGGTCAGTGGAAAAGTAACCCAACAACTAAAGAAAGAAAAGGGCAACTTTTGTATATAAATGAATGAATGTGTTGTGTTTTTGGATATTGAATGAGTTTTCAAACTTTTAATCATGATAACTGAAATGTTATGTGTATCAAACTCAAATGTCCTGTAAAAAAGGCGCAAATGTCCTGTAGAAAAAACACAAATATTCTTTTAAAAAAGCGCAAATATTAAAAAAGCGCGAATGTCCATTTAAAAAAGCGCAAATGTCCTATCAAAAAGCGCAAATGTCTATGGCAAGTCGTTCTCGCCAAAACTATGTTTAAACCACTTTTTCTAAAAAATTACACACTGAATTAAAAAACCACACTGAGAATTAAAAACCTAAAATAACACACTGAGAAATCGAAATTACACACCGAGATTTCAAAATTACACACTGAGATTTTAAAAAATGAAAAACACACACTGAGAATGTAAAATTACACACTGATATTTTAAAAAGACACACTGAGATGAAATAAATTCCGAGATTTAAAAATACACACTGAGAATTGTTAACTACACACTGAGATTTCAAAAATATACACTGAGATTAAAATGCACATTACTAATGAATATTCACGCGATGAATAACCCAACAAATTAATATCTTGGTCTCCCAAACTCTCGTCACTATAATGAAATGCGGTTCCATCAACCAACATTCGTTATAAATTTCAAGACTGAACATCAGTTTTTGCTAATTCATATTCATAAGTTTGTTGCCTATTATAATTCAGATTATTACTAACAGTATATCGGGATTTTTTGCTTAAAACTGTTTAAGCATGGGTCCCTTTTCAAAAGTCTTTCAACTGTTACCCTCATTTCGCAAGGTAATCTTTTATATTTTTGTCACGTTTATATGCTATAATAGGTACTTGGGTAAAAATTTCACTGCATTGTTTGTCTTTCTGCAGATTGTTCCAATGTTTTCTTATAATTTTAATAAAGTTTTTCACCATTTGGTTATATTTCATAATGAGAGTAAGTGGGTATTTTTCTTGTTCTATTGGTCTTTAATAACGTAGTTTTTCTGTACGTTGTATTTCTAATGTTTTAATAAAACATTTGGCGCCAAATTGAAGGACTAACGAGTTCTGTCCCCTAGATATTTTAAGCTTGTAATAGATTCTGATTAAGTATGCTAATTAGATATGTGCGCATAAATCTCAGTGTGAAATTTCAAATTCTCAGTGTGTAATTTTAAATTCTCAGTGTGTGTTTTTCAGTTTGTTTCATCTCAGTGTGTCTTTTTGAAGTCTCAGTGTGTAATTTTCAATTCTCAGTGTGTGTTTTTCATTTTTTGTAATCTCAGTGTGTAATTTTTAATTCTCAGTGTGTGTTTTTAGGTTTTTTAATCTCAGTGTGGTTTTTTTTTTTTAATTCTCAGTGTGTAAATTTTTCGAAAAATGGTTTAAACATAGTTTTGACGAGAACGACTTGCCATAAATGTCCATTTAAAAAAGCAGCAAATGTCCTATCAAAAAGCGCAAACGTCCCGCTCCGGTCAATATTACCGACTATTGAGATCATGATACCCTCGTTAGAGTAGACAAGGTGTCTACCAGCAGCGTTATCTCCACAGTGCTAGAAAATGAAAATAATACTTTATAAATTTGGTGCGTCAGAAGTGCTTCTCTGTTCATCAGGATTGTTCAAACACACGAACAACAACCCATATCCTTGTCCCAATTCATTTTGTTATGCTTTTGTCTTACTATATAGTTTATGTGAAAGGAAAGCATAGCATTTTCAACACTTTCTTAAATGTTCAATATATTTGAATTACAATTAAGAAAGTATTCACTACCAACGCATATTCAATGTTTCCTTTGTCAGAATTAATTTTTTTTCTATTATAACGATTATAAAAGTTGCAGCGTATCATCATAATATGATTCTCGAAAGAGTGGTGTACGACTCTTTAACCCTAAAGGAGCTTTAATTTAAGGATCGACTTAATAACATGCTTCGAAGGTTATCCTACTGTTAAACGGAGGCAGAAGATTCCAAGGGGACAATAACAAATCATCAGTCGAAGAACAAAAGACACCATTTTTGCAAAAAATAAAACGACAAAAAAATAAACAACAGCCTAAAAAACACTCAACAGAAAACAAAAGACCAAGCAACACGAAACAGATCAAAAACCGGAGATGATTTCAGGTGCTCTGCAAGTGTAAGCAGATCCTGATCATAGCGACACCTGTCATGTTTTATCATAACATTTAAAAATCAAAATTTCACATTTTTAACTGAAATAATCAAATTTACACCGGCAAATTCTATAATAAACATGTTCTTGGATTAATTTGCACTTCTCATAAGTGCAAATTGGAACCACACTTTTTTAAAAAAAGGGTGGAAAACCAAAAAAAAAGGATTAAAAATTTTGTATTTAATTTAAAATAAAAACTTAAAAAACAAATAAATAACTTTAAAATATAAAACATAAACAAAAAAAATCTTAAATTTTAAAAAAAAAATTTTAAAAAAAATAAAAAATTATCTTAAAAAAATTATTAAAAAATAAATAATAATAAATATGCATAAAGTCTACATAATTAAATTTTATATTTCCATTTAGGTTTTTAAATTAGGCCTCCTAGCTCAAAAAAATTAATTGATTGTTAAAAACCCTCCATTTTTTTTTTTAAGAATTTATTTAATATTATATAAATATATTCTTATATTTTTTATAAATATAAGTTACCAAGTTATTAGTAATTAGTCTAAGGAATCAGGAAAAAAAAAAATTTAAAAAAAAAAAAAAACAAAAAAAAAAACAAAAAAAACGTTGAACCTATTAAAAAATTTTTAAAAAATCGAATATACTTAAATTATTAAATCGTGAATTCAAATTTGGCAATAATGTACCTCTGGGGATTTGAAGACAATTTTTCTTGTTCTATTGGTCTTTAATAACGTAATTTTTCTGTACGTTGTATTTCTAATGTTTTAATAAAACATTTGGCGCCAAATTGAAGGACTAACGAGTTCTGTCCCTAGATATTTTAAGCTTGTAATAGATTCTGATTAAGTATGCTAATTAGATATGTGCGCATAAAAGTGCACAAATCTCAGTGTGAAATTTCAAATTCTCAGTGTGTAATTTTAAATTCTCAGTGTGTGTTTTCAGTTTGTTTCATCTCAGTGTGTCTTTTGAAGTCTCAGTGTGTAATTTTCAATTCTCAGTGTGTGTTTTCATTTTTGTAATCTCAGTGTGTAATTTTTAATTCTCAGTGTGTGTTTTTAGGTTTTTTAATCTCAGTGTGGTTTTTTTTTTTTTTTAATTCTCAGTGTGTAAATTTTTCGAAAAATGGTTTAAACATAGTTTTGACGAGAACGACTTGCCATAAATGTCCATTTAAAAAGCAGCAAATGTCCTATCAAAAGCGCAAACGTCCGCTCCGGTCAATATTACCGACTATTGAGATCATGATACCCTCGTTAGAGTAGACAAGGTGTCTACCAGCAGCGTTATCTCCACAGTGCTAGAAAATGAAAATAATACTTTATAAATTTGGTGCGTCTGAAGTTCTTTTCTGTTCATCAGGAACGCTCAAACACACGAACAACAACCCATATCCTTGTCCCAATTCATTTTGTTATGCTTTTGTCTTACTATATAGTTTATGTGAAAGGAAAGCATAGCATTTTCAACACTTTCTTAAACGTTCAATATATCTGATTTACAATTAAGAAAGTATTCACTACCAACGCATATTCAATGTGTCCTTTGTCAGAATTCATTTTTTTCTATTATAACGATTATAAAAGTTGCAACGTATCATCATAATATGATTCTCGAAAGAGTGGTGTACGACTCTTTAACCCTAAAGGAGCTTTAATTTAAGGATCGACTTAATAACATGCTTCGAAGGTTATCCTACTGTTAAACGGAGGCAGAAGATTCCAAGGGGACAATAACAAATCATCAGTCGAAGAACAAAAGACACCATTTTGCAAAAATAAAACGACAAAAAATAAACAACAGCCTAAAAACACTCAACAGAAAACAAAAGACCAAGCAACACGAAACAGATCAAAACCGGAGATGATTTCAGGTGCTCTGCAAGTGTAAGCAGATCCTGATCATAGCGACACCTGTCATGTTATATCATAACATTTAAAATCAAAATTTCACATTTTAACTGAAATAATCAAATTTACACCGGCAAATTCTATAATAAACATGTTCTTGGATTAATTTGCACTTCTCATAAGTGCAAATTGGAACCACACTTTTTAATCGTAGAATCATCAAATTTGGCAATAATGTACCTCTGGGGATAGGTAACACAATACCAAAATTTTTTGTGTGGCTCGCCTGGTTCGGCAACTGGAGTGAAAACAGTGACAAAATCCTGTAGGATATTTTTTCTCCCTTAGGATATTTATAAATCCTACAGGATTTTGAGCAATCCTATAGGATAAAGTCATAATCCCATAGGATATTTTTATATCCTACAGGATATTTAAATCCTAAGGATTATAAATCCTTAGGAGAATAAAATATCCTATAGGATATATTTTCTCCTTAGGACTAAAAACATCCCTTAGGAAAAATAAAAGCATTTCCTGCAGGATATTTTTATCCTATAGGAAATTTAGCTAACAAAATAATCCCGTGGGATAAAAATATCCGATAGGATTAATAAAAATCCTAAGGGATTTCATTACAGAAAAATATCCTGTGGGATAAAAAAAATCCTAAGGGTTATAAATAAATCCTAAGGAAAATAAAAATCCTATGGGAGATTAAAGCAAATCATAAGAGAAAAAATCCTATGGGAGAAAGAAATATCCTATGGGAGAAAAATTTATTTGGGAACAAAACCAAAGAAAAGAGAATATTTTATATGTTCTGGTAGTAAGTAAAGGTATTATTTTATTTGACCAAATATCCCCAGATTTCATTGTTCAAGAAATGTAAATTTTACTCCCAATGACAGAAAATCCCGATTATTGTACTTCAAGAATGAAGATTGCATTCAGTTACTGCTACTGGTCCTTTGTTATGTGTATTATTGCAATTTGCGTAGTTTCTTCTGTTACTTAACATCGGACTCTGACTTCTTTTGAATTGAGTTTTCCCTGTTTTATGCAGTATGGTTGTTTATTTCTCATTTGCTAAAGGAATAGGGCCAGGTTGAGATATCAAAAGTCATAAATTACATTTTATCGCCTGTCCCAAAGCAGAAACCTTTATTCTTTGTTAATCTCGTGTGCTTTTGGTTGGTTTTTTCAATCTAAGTTCAAAAGCGTATTTTGGTGTTTAGTGTAGCAACCATTTCACTGAACTAGTATACATTATTGTTAAGTGAACAAAGAGGTCCCTCTCCATGTGCGGGATTTTCTTTCTGCGTAGAGGACTCAATTTGAACTTATCAGGAAGATTTATTTAAGGTGGAAATATCTGAATAGTTTTGCCAGTTACTATATTTCTTCGTTTGTGTATTAAATATGCATGTAGTATTTGCAACTGAACATTTACATTAACTTACAACCATAAATCCTTCAACATAATTTGATAATAACTCAAACTTCATGAAACCAAAACTAGATGTGTTTTCACCTAGGTCTATGCATGTGCATCTCCGACAACAGACACGTCAACACGTTAGACTAGAATATCATACGTGACTAAAATTTTCTTTTTAAAATTATTATTGCTTTTGTTGGTTTTTTCTTCTCTTCCGATAAACTTTTTGTGTGCATGGCTTTGATGTGCGTCAACTCTCAAGTTAGAATATTGTCAGTTTGTTAAAATGATTATGTATTAAAACGTTTTATCAAGAAAAAGAATAGAAATGTCGACAATAACAAACTTTGATATTCTATGCTCAAAATAGATATGAAAATAAGTGGTATGAGTGCTAAAATTACAGTTGATTTGGCAATGCAGGAAAAGGTGTTCCTCTTCATCGAAAATTTTACAAACTTTACAGATTGTTCTCTTTGAATTTTCATATCGACCTATTTCAATTTCCAAGTAATGGTCACTTACGCGGAATTTTATTAGAAGTTGACGACTATTAAAAACATATAGGTCACAGAAAGGCCTTCAACACGGAGCCTTAAATGTTGGATGTAGAGGGCCTCAAAATGACTAGTTTACAACCGTTCAAACAGGAAAACCAACGGTCTAATCTATACGAAAACGAGAAACGAGAAACACTTATATGAAATATACATTAGCAAACGGCAACCACTGAACTACAGGTTTCTAACAAACGGCAACCACTGAACTACAGGTTTCTAACAAACGGCAACCACTGAACTACAGGTTTCTAACAAACGGCAACCACTGAACTACAGGTTTCTGACTTAGAACAGGTGCAAACAAATACAGTGGGTTTGTATGTTTAAAAGCCTTAATATACAAATAACTCCCGAGACTTAAGTTACAATGTTCTTGATTTTACCAGAACCGTATGTGTTGATTTAGAGCAAGAGATGTAATTTTTATAATCTTTTTCTGAAACGACTTCTCGTCCTGAATATGCATGAAATGTTTGCCACCGGACGTTGAGAAACCAACAATCGACCAATTCAAATTTTGCTTTAAAAATCAATTAAACAATGTAAACTTGAATTGTATCCATCACTTGTTGTCTGTTTGTACAGTAAACATATACTGAATTCGTTTTTGTCCAGAAACATATTGCTTAGACGAGTTCAAGTGTGTAAAGAAATGTGGAGGGTATCATGTGGTAGTCGAAATTTTTCAGCGCAATCATTTTGTGTACGTCGTCGTCTTCCATACATATCAAGTGTTGTATCCACTGTTTGCTGGTCGTTGTCTGTTAGGCCTCGGTCTGGGAATTATAGCCCCTATTTAGGTATTGACCAATCGTAAGGGGGAAGGGGGTCTCGGGTCAAACATTTTTTCTCAATAAAAAAAAACACTAACCAATTTTCTATATTCTATCAGTAGATCAACGATGTATACTTCAGATGTTGAATTAAAAAAAGATTGCAAATCAATAATAAATCCTAAATTCCAAAGTATTTTATGGTAAACATATTTAATGTTTGGATTATATTCTTATGCAAATAAGATTATCAGTTATGTAATTTGACACGTGTCTTACGGTTCACCGATTTTCGGCAAAATCTAAACATCGTTCAATTTATTCATTTGTTTGTGTGAATCTTTTTTGATAAAATTTGGAATATAAATCTCTACCATAATATGAATTTTGTTTACATGTAATACCACTCCTTTTGGTCCTTAGTACACTGAGGAGTTCTTAGGATTGTTTAGACGCACCCATAGGAGGACATTATGTTTTCTGTTCTGTGCGTCCGTTCGTTCATCCGTCCGTCCGTTCGGTTCGTCCGTGTTTTCGTCCGTTCGTTTGTCGGTTCGGTTCGTCCATCCGCTCGTTCGATCCTTCGTCCGTTCGTCCGGTCGTTTGTGCGTTCGTCCGTCTTTCCTGCTTCAGGTTAAAGTGTTTGGTCAAGGTATATTTTGATGAAGTTGAAGTTCTATCAACTTGAAACTAAATACTCATTTTCCCTATGATGATATGATCTTCCTAATTTGATTCCAAATTAAAGTTTTGATCCTAATTTCACGGTCCAACGAATATAGAAAGTGCTAGTCTGTGTATTATGGACACATTTGTTACATGTTAACTCAAGAGATACATATATCTGGTTATCAACAAAAAAAGTGATATTTGAATTTGATGTTTCTTACTGTACATCTTTTCCATGTTTTGGGGGATCGGGTGGGGGCGGGAGGGCTTGGGTTATGTATTGTTTAATCGGAGTCACTTTATGATTGCAACTTTTCTGAAAATAAAGGCATTTTTCCAAAGGGAATTAAAAACACACCTTTATCGAAAGTTACAGATAAAACGAAAATTTACAAATATAAATAGTTCCTAGGTGTAATATGAAAAAAAGCTAAATATTTATTTTAGTTATTCGAGTGAAGTAAGAGTTTATAACATTTATTCCACCTAGAACACCTCTTAAAAGATGACTGGTGATGCTTTACAAACGTGATAATTTCTGAGGCATGGTATATTCTGTATAGGTAGTGATTTACTTTGACGTGTTCGGGTATTACAGCGGAGTTACATGTATATTACCTGTATATGGTAAGGTACTCTCCAATGAAGTTCCACGTATATACTGGTATTGGTGTTCAGTATCTATTCGTGATAATAGGGTATTCTAAATTCACATTTATGTTCAGACCAATTGTCAATGAGGATATGTAATTTTGAAGAAACAATTTGGACTATCAAATTGATTTCGGTGTTGTTACTATGTATTAATTCGTTGAAATTAAAAAAATAACACGGCTTGTCCACTAAGAACTGAACCCGATGTAAGGGAGTATTTTATGAATTTCATGGATGTAATAAATTTTTTTCTTAGTTCAGTGATATAGTTAAGACCCTCTTAAATCATGAATGGTCATGCTTTAAAATCAGGAGATTTTTTGACATGGTACATTCTGTATAGGTAGTGATTCACTTTGATATTTCCGGTTGCTATAGAGCTACATACATGTTACCCGTAGATGATAAAATGCCGTCCCATGAGGTCTTACGTATAGAGGTTCACGTTAATAGTGGTGCTTAAAACTGTTTTTAATCATAAATTTATTTTTCTCTCGAGTAAACAGCCAAACTCTTATTATAACACTTAATTATTATTGTTTCCAAGATTATTTCTTCCTTTTAAACCTACACATTGTAATTAAATACAAAAATATTTTGGTCTTTATAACTTCTTCCAGTTTAGATTTATAAATTTGAACATTATTTATCATTTTATAACATCGAATTCAACCATCCTACATGTATATGAAATACATGTTTAAAATCATTATTTGGTAATCATCGGACCAAAGAGATTGTTTCAATTCTTTAACCACCTGCTGTTCATAATTACTTTGAAGAAAGATTCATGGCTGTTATAAGGAGAAATGTGAAATTTTATAAGCATTTATCTATAATAAAAAGAAGCAATGTTATATCTTTGTGAATACTCAAAATTTATATCTTTTTGGCGAGTAGTGATATCAAATTTTTTTTAAGTACGATGGTTATATGTTACACAGTAGATTATTTTTATTTCACAAAATAAACTTATTAGAGTTACTTGATTTAAAAAAATATATATTACTTTTTTTCTTTTCACTTCCTGAATAAATGTAATTTACAAAATTCTCATGGATTTATTGAAATTAAATTTTCCCAAAACAGAAGAATGCTGGGGTATTGGTCAGTGGAAAAGTAACCCAACAACTAAAGAAAGAAAAGGGCAACTTTGTATATAAATGAATGAATGTGTTGTGTTTTGGATATTGAATGAGTTTTTAAACTTTTAATCATGATAACTGAAATGTTATGTGTATAAAACTCAAATGTCCTGTAAAAAAGGCGCAAATGTCCTGTAGAAAAAACACAAATGTTCTTTTATAAAAGCGCAAATATTAAAAAAGCGCGAATGTCCATTTAAAAAAGCGCAAATGTCCTATCAAAAAGCGCAAATATCCTATCAAAAAGCGCAAATGTCCTATCAAAAAGCGCAAATGTCTATGGTAAGTCGTTCTCGCCAAAACTATGTTTAAACCATTTTTTCGAAAAAAGTTACACACTGAATTAAAAAACCACACAGATTTAAAAACCTAAAATAACACACTGAGAAATCGAAATTACACACCGAGATTTCAAAATTACACACTGAGATTTAAAAAAATGAAAAACACACACTGAGAATGTAAAATTACACACTGATATTTTAAAAAAGACACACTGAGATGAAATAAATTGAAAAAAAACATACACTGAGAATTGTTAATTACACACCGAGATTTAAAAAATACACACTGAGAATTGTTAACTACACACTGAGATTTCAAAAATATACACTGAAATTAAAATGCACATTACTAATGAATATTCATGAGATGAATAATTCAACAAATTAATATCTTGGTCTCCCGAACTCTCGTCATTATAATGAAATGCAGTTCCTTCAACCAACATTCGTAATCAATTTCAAGACTTAACATCGTTTTTTGCTAACTCATATTCATAAGTTTGTTGCCCATAATTCAGATTATTACTAACAGTGTATCGGGATTTTTTGCTTAAAACTGTTTAAGCATGGGTCCCTTTTCACAAGTCTTTCAACTGTTACCCTCATTTCGCAAGGTAATCTTTTATATTTTTGTCACGTTTATATGCTATAATAGGTACTTGGGTAAAAATTTCACTGCATTGTTTGTCTTTTGCAGATTGTTCCAATGTTTTCTTATAATTTTAATAAAGTTTTTCACCATTTGGTTATATTTCATAATGAGAGTAAGTGGGTATTTTTCTTGTTCTATTGGTCTTTAATAACGTAATTTTTCTGTACGTTGTATTTCTAATGTTTTAATAAAACATTTGGCGCCAAATTGAAGGACTAACGAGTTCTGTCCCCTAGATATTTTAAGCTTGTAATAGATTCTGATTAAGTATGCTAATTAGATATGTGCGCATAAAAAGTGCGCACAAATCTCAGTGTGAAATTTCAAATTCTCAGTGTGTAATTTTAAATTCTCAGTGTGTGTTTTCAGTTTGTTTCATCTCAGTGTGTCTTTTGAAGTCTCAGTGTGTAATTTTCAATTCTCAGTGTGTGTTTTCATTTTTTGTAATCTCAGTGTGTAATTTTTAATTCTCAGTGTGTGTTTTTAGGTTTTTTAATCTCAGTGTGGTTTTTTTTTTAATTCTCAGTGTGTAAATTTTTCGAAAAATGGTTTAAACATAGTTTTGACGAGAACGACTTGCCATAAATGTCCATTTAAAAAAGCAGCAAATGTCCTATCAAAAAGCGCAAACGTCCCGCTCCGGTCAATATTACCGACTATTGAGATCATGATACCCTCGTTAGAGTAGACAAGGTGTCTACCAGCAGCGTTATCTCCACAGTGCTAGAAAATGAAAATAATACTTTATAAATTTGGTGCGTCTGAAGTTCTTTTCTGTTCATCAGGAACGCTCAAACACACGAACAACAACCCATATCCTTGTCCCAATTCATTTTGTTATGCTTTTGTCTTACTATATAGTTTATGTGAAAGGAAAGCATAGCATTTTCAACACTTTCTTAAACGTTCAATATATCTGATTTACAATTAAGAAAGTATTCACTACCAACGCATATTCAATGTGTCCTTTGTCAGAATTCATTTTTTTCTATTATAACGATTATAAAAGTTGCAACGTATCATCATAATATGATTCTCGAAAGAGTGGTGTACGACTCTTTAACCCTAAAGGAGCTTTAATTTAAGGATCGACTTAATAACATGCTTCGAAGGTTATCCTACTGTTAAACGGAGGCAGAAGATTCCAAGGGGACAATAACAAATCATCAGTCGAAGAACAAAAGACACCATTTTGCAAAAATAAAACGACAAAAAATAAACAACAGCCTAAAAACACTCAACAGAAAACAAAAGACCAAGCAACACGAAACAGATCAAAACCGGAGATGATTTCAGGTGCTCTGCAAGTGTAAGCAGATCCTGATCATAGCGACACCTGTCATGTTATATCATAACATTTAAAATCAAAATTTCACATTTTAACTGAAATAATCAAATTTACACCGGCAAATTCTATAATAAACATGTTCTTGGATTAATTTGCACTTCTCATAAGTGCAAATTGGAACCACACTTTTTTTAATCGTAGAATCATCAAATTTGGCAATAATGTACCTCTGGGGATAGGTAACACAATACCAAAATTTGTTTTTGTGTGGCTCGCCTGGTTCGGCAACTGGAGTGAAAACAGTGACAAAATCCTGTAGGATATTTTTTCTCCCTTAGGATATTTATAAATCCTACAGGATTTTGAGCAATCCTATAGGATAAAGTCATAATCCCATAGGATATTTTTATATCCTACAGGATATTTAAATCTAAGGGATTATAAATCCTTAGAGAATAAAAATATCCTATAGGATATATTTTCTCCTTAGGACTAAAAACATCCCTTAGGAAAATAAAAGCATTTCCTGCAGGATATTTTTATCCTATAGGAAATTTAGCTAACAAAATAATCCCGTGGGATAAAAATATCCGATAGGATTAATAAAAATCCTAAGGGATTTCATTACAGAAAAATATCCTGTGGGATAAAAAAAATCCTAAGGGTTATAAATAAATCCTAAGGAAAATAAAATCCTATGGGAGATTAAAGCAAATCATAAGAGAAAAAATCCTATGGGAGAAAGAAATATCCTATGGGAGAAAAATTTATTTGGGAACAAAACCAAAGAAAAGAGAATATTTTATATGTTCTGGTAGTAAGTAAAGGTATTATTTTATTTGACCAAATATCCCAGATTTCATTGTTCAAGAAATGTAAATTTTACTCCCAATGACAGAAAATCCCGATTATTGTACTTCAAGAATGAAGATTGCATTCAGTTACTGCTACTGGTCCTTTGTTATGTGTATTATTGCAATTTGCGTAGTTTCTTCTGTTACTTAACATCGGACTCTGACTTCTTTTGAATTGAGTTTTCCCTGTTTTATGCAGTATGGTTGTTTATTTCTCATTTGCTAAAGGAATAGGGCCAGGTTGAGATATCAAAAGTCATAAATTACATTTTATCGCCTGTCCCAAAGCAGAAACCTTTATTCTTTGTTAATCTCGTGTGCTTTTGGTTGGTTTTTTCAATCTAAGTTCAAAAGCGTATTTTGGTGTTTAGTGTAGCAACCATTTCACTGAACTAGTATACATTATTGTTAAGTGAACAAAGAGGTCCCTCTCCATGTGCGGGATTTTCTTTCTGCGTAGAGGACTCAATTTGAACTTATCAGGAAGATTTATTTAAGGTGGAAATATCTGAATAGTTTTGCCAGTTACTATATTTCTTCGTTTGTGTATTAAATATGCATGTAGTATTTGCAACTGAACATTTACATTAACTTACAACCATAAATCCTTCAACATAATTTGATAATAACTCAAACTTCATGAAACCAAAACTAGATGTGTTTTCACCTAGGTCTATGCATGTGCATCTCCGACAACAGACACGTCAACACGTTAGACTAGAATATCATACGTGACTAAAATTTTCTTTTTAAAATTATTATTGCTTTTGTTGGTTTTTTTTTCTCTTCCGATAAACTTTTTGTGTGCATGGCTTTGATGTGCGTCAACTCTCAAGTTAGAATATTGTCAGTTTGTTAAAATGATTATGTATTAAAACGTTTTATCAAGAAAAAGAATAGAAATGTCGACAATAACAAACTTTGATATTCTATGCTCAAAATAGATATGAAAATAAGTGGTATGAGTGCTAAAATTACAGTTGATTTGGCAATGCAGGAAAAGGTGTTCCTCTTCATCGAAAATTTTACAAACTTTACAGATTGTTCTCTTTGAATTTTTTATATCGACCTATTTCAATTTCCAAGTAATGGTCACTTACGCGGAATTTTATTAAAAGTTGACGACTATTAAAAAACATATAGGTCACAGAAAGGCCTTCAACACGGAGCCTTAAATGTTGGATGTAGAGGGCCTCAAAATGACTAGTTTACAACCGTTCAAACAGGAAAACCAACGGTCTAATCTATACGAAAAACGAGAAACGAGAAACACTTATATGAAATATACATTAGCAAACGGCAACCACTGAACTACAGGTTTCTAACAAACGGCAACCACTGAACTACAGGTTTCTAACAAACGGCAACCACTGAACTACAGGTTTCTAACAAACGGCAACCACTGAACTACAGGTTTCTGACTTAGAACAGGTGCAAACAAATACAGTGGGTTTGTATGTTTAAAAGCCTTAATATACAAATAACTCCCGAGACTTAAGTTACAATGTTCTTGATTTTACCAGAACCGTATGTGTTGATTTAGAGCAAGAGATGTAATTTTTATAATCTTTTTCTGAAACGACTTCTCGTCCTGAATATGCATGAAATGTTTGCCACCGGACGTTGAGAAACCAACAATCGACCAATTCAAATTTTGCTTTAAAATCAATTAAACAATGTAAACTTGAATTGTATCCATCACTTGTTGTCTGTTTGTACAGTAAACATATACTGAATTCGTTTTGTCCAGAAACATATTGCTTAGACGAGTTCAAGTGTGTAAAGAAATGTGGAGGTATCATGTGGTAGTCGAAATTTTTCAGCGCAATCATTTTGTGTACGTCGTCGTCTTCCATACATATCAAGTGTTGTATCCACTGTTTGCTGGTCGTTGTCTGTTGGGCCTCGGTCTGGGAATTATAGCCCCTATTTAGGTATTGACCAATCGTAAGGGGAAGGGGTCTCGGGTCAAACATTTTTTCTCAATAAAAAAAAACACTAACCAATTTTCTATATTCTATCAGTAGATCAACGATGTATACTTCAGATGTTGAATTAAAAAAAGATTGCAAATCAATAATAAATCCTAAATTCCAAAGTATTTTATGGTAAACATATTTAATGTTTGGATTATATTCTTATGCAAATAAGATTATCAGTTATGTAATTTGACACGTGTCTTACGGTTCACCGATTTTCGGCAAAATCTAAACATCGTTCAATTTATTCATTTGTTTGTGTGAATCTTTTTTGATAAAATTTGGAATATAAATCTCTACCATAATATGAATTTTGTTTACATGTAATACCACTCCTTTTGGTCCTTAGTACACTGAGGAGTTCTTAGGATTGTTTAGACGCACCCATAGGAGGACATTATGTTTTCTGTTCTGTGCGTCCGTTCGTTCATCCGTCCGTCCGTTCGGTTCGTCCGTGTTTTCGTCCGTTCGTTTGTCGGTTCGGTTCGTCCATCCGCTCGTTCGATCCTTCGTCCGTTCGTCCGGTCGTTTGTGCGTTCGTCCGTCTTTCCTGCTTCAGGTTAAAGTGTTTGGTCAAGGTATATTTTGATGAAGTTGAAGTTCTATCAACTTGAAACTAAATACTCATTTTCCCTATGATGATATGATCTTCCTAATTTGATTCCAAATTAAAGTTTTGATCCTAATTTCACGGTCCAACGAATATAGAAAGTGCTAGTCCGTGTATTATGGACACATTTGTTACATGTTAACTCAGAGAGATACATATATCTGGTTATCAACAAAAAAAAAGAGTGATATTTGAATTTGATGTTTCTTACTGTACATCTTTTTCCATGTTTTTTGGGGGGGATCGGGTGGGGGCGGGGGAGGGGGCTTGGGTTATGTATTGTTTAATCGGAGAGTCACTTTATGATTGCAACTTTTCTGAAAATAAAAGGCATTTTTCCAAAGGGGAATTAAAAAAAACACACCTTTATCGAAAGTTACAGATAAAAACGAAAATTTACAAATATAAATAGTTCCTAGGTGTAATATGAAAAAAAGCTAAATATTTATTTTAGTTATTCGAGTGAAGTAAGAGTTTATAACATTTATTCCACCTAGAACACCTCTTAAAAGATGACTGGTGATGCTTTACAAACGTGATAATTTCTGAGGCATGGTATATTCTGTATAGGTAGTGATTTACTTTGACGTGTTCGGGTATTACAGCGGAGTTACATGTATATTACCTGTATATGGTAAGGTACTCTCCAATGAAGTTCCACGTATATACTGGTATTGGTGTTCAGTATCTATTCGTGATAATAGGGTATTCTAAATTCACATTTATGTTCAGACCAATTGTCAATGAGGATATGTAATTTTTGAAGAAACAATTTGGACTATCAAATTGATTTCGGTGTTGTTACTATGTATTAATTCATTGAAATTAAAAAAAATAACACGGCTTGTCCACTAAGAACTGAACCCGATGTAAGGGAGTATTTTATGAATTTCATGGATGTAATAAATTTTTTTCTTAGTTCAGTGATATAGTTAAGACCCTCTTAAATCATGAATGGTCATGCTTTAAAATCGGGAGAGTTTTTTTGACATGGTACATTCTGTATAGGTAGTGATTCACTTTGATATTTCCGGTTGCTATAGAGCTACATATATGTTACCCGTAGATGATAAAATGCCGTCCCATGAGGTCTTACGTATAGAGGTTCACGTTAATAGTGGTGCTTAAAACTGTTTTTAATCATAAATTTATTTTTCTCTCGAGTAAACAGCCAAACTCTTATTATAACACTTAATTATTATTGTTTCCAAGATTATTTCTTCCTTTTAAACCTACACATTGTAATTAAATACAAAAAATATTTTGGTCTTTATAACTTCTTCCAGTTTAGATTTATAAATTTGAACATTATTTATCATTTTATAACATCGAATTCAACCATCCTACATGTATATGAAATACATGTTTAAAATCATTATTTGGTAATCATCGGACCAAACCCTAAATATAATTTAATATTTCACGGCGATCTATTTGTATTTGCCTCCTCCTTACTATGTATTTTAACTTTGTGTATTAAACTCGACCATCCATCTTATGGTCTATTCAATTGACAGTCACACCGACATGTGTGCCCTAGAGGCCCGGCCAGAGAATAATACAAACATCGCATATTTAAAGATAGTAAAAGGCCAATAAGTGTACACCTATATATCGTCTTAACAGTTTAAGTTATTTACTTTAATTTGTTCGTCATATCCGTCGGAAAAGCAAATATTTAAAAAATATATAAAATATTTAATTTTTAACAAGGATCCCGATAACGGAAATCTAGTTTACAATTTCACTTCACATTAGTTATTTTCTGGGAACATTCCTGAACAATAAAAGTTAAACCAGGAATCACAGAATAAGGAGCGATTATTTAACTTCAAAAGGCACGGGATAGGGTTGTGTTTTCTTCCTAAAAGATATATATGGTGATCCCCAATTTAATGCCTAAAAAATATGGCAAGGAAGTGAACAAAAATATTTTGAATCCACATTTTCCCATAACTTATAGTGAAAATATTTGAAAAATAATTTGATCATAGCATTAAAACCTTTAAAACATCTAATCAGACAAAACAAATCATGACCCTCTCCCTACTTTTGAAGTTAAAAAGTTGCTCTAAAAATTTTAACAACTATATCGCTGCATTATTCCGATTAAATCGATATTTGAATTTCATTTTTATAAAGTTGGAACGAGTCAGCAGAATGACAGTATATTTAATTTAATAGAATAGATAATGTTCACTTTCGATTTTTCAACGAAATGAAATCAGGAAGTGAAGAGGGATAACAAATTTAGAATGAATCCAGATTCATATACAGATTGGTGTTTAATAAAAAGGCGGGAATTATCAATTTTTGAATTAATTTGCTCAGTAAGAAATATATTTGTGTCTCTCGTTTAATTTTATACTGAATGATTTCGTATTTTACGTTTTTGTGTCTATCAGATTTTTAAGAGTACGTTCTCGCATGCGTAAAACATCATAAAGAAAGCACCTGTTTGACTCGTAACGTTTTAAACGGCTTCACCTTTCATGTCTTTGCTATCGAAATTGTCGAAAAATTCTGATGAAAATTTTAATAAAATGTGACGCAAGTACAAGGAACCAGATATGATATAATTGGCACAAAGGACATGAAATATAGAAGTAGACTATTTTAAAATAAATAATTCAACATTTTATCATACATCTTTAAAAATTACGAATTTAATGTTTTATCGACACGTGCCACGCAGATTGCCGTCTGTGTAATCGATTGAAATTCGTGATCATTCAATCAGGGACAGTTTATTACGCACGTGTTTACATACAATTTGAGCATGTATAATTATGTTATTTCAGCACGTATTTTGTATTTGGTTTATAAAATAAAATTATGGATGAGGTCAATCGAAAATAAAACAAAATACTCTATTTATCATTAAAGCTTCGCAAATTCCAAAAAGGTTTGACAAACTGTTGATCACTTTATACGTACTATTCTATATTATGTTAATTAAAAAAACCCAACTGAATCCATTTATCGGTAAAATCGGACAAATGAAAATGTAAAAAATATACATGATCTTTAAAATTTGTTATTATTAATTCTAGTTTATCAATCAAAGTCGATCCCTATAACAGGAACATTTGTGCTAAACTAGTGTGATGTCGCGCAAACCCTCTCCTGACAAGAAAAAAAATAGTCGTAAAGGGCTCCACTCATCATGCATGCCAATTCGCAAAGAAACAAAAAGTTTTAACTCTGTGAACATATACATGGAGTATAAAACTGTCTTAGAAAATGATATTTACGTTGAGTAAACTTCAGCGGTCATACATTGTACTTAGCCTTATTTAGACTAGAAGGTATTCAAACGTAACTCTACATAAAAGACTATGATATTTTGTAACAGTTGAAAAAAATACAGAACTGAGCTCCATTTTATCTTTGACTGCCCTCTCCCTATATATTGACTGCCAAATTAACAAATTAGCAATATGTATTGTTCATGCATGTCATATAATACTCCAGTTGCTGTATGACCAAAAACATTTTAATTATTTCAATATTCAAACAAAAAAATTGAGAATTTATTTCAATTTTGAATCGAATGAGATATATATTATATTTGTGGAGCAGGATCTGCTTCCCAAATCGGAGCACCTGAGAGCACCCATAGTTTATGGTGGGGGTTCGTGTTCCAGATAGAATTAATTCAACACGATGATTTGAAATGTGTACTTTATAGTGTGTCACATCCCGGTTGGCACGCACTGATTAAAAGTCATTTAACTGCACTTGAAATCCAAATATCTATTGATACTAAATTTCATATTAGTTGTTTAGATGCCTGTATCTTCTTTTTTCCATGTTCGTTGTGCTCCTTAAACACCGTTCAAGTGACGTTAGCGCAAAAAATTTGTTCGTAATGCACTAATAAAACTAAGTCCTTTGTTGTGTTTCTACACACTGCTATGCGGAGTCGTTTTTTAAAATATATTCAGTCAAACAAAATAATTTTTGGTAAAAATAAGTTCCTTTAAAAAATGATGTCTTGTAATCATGTCACTTGTCACATCTTAGCTGACACTCTGTTATTTACAACAAAAGATAATAAAGAATATCTCTGGTTGGTGTACAGGTAAATTCAAACTAATGCCACATTCAAGATGGTTTTTTCCCTTACGGTTCATTAAAAAGAGGGTCTGGATGGGGTTTACGGAATAAAGAATAATGGATAAAAAGTGCCGAATAAAGGCAAATAAATAATGACTACAGAAAAATCGAAAAAAAAAAATGAATAGAGAATGACGAACATATGTATATAAATTATATAGAAAAATGATAGAATACAGTGTTGAAGGACCCCCATACAGACCCTCATAAAATTGAATAATATTTCTAACATATCTATTTTATTTTCACACCTAACAGTTCCTGGGTATATACACGAATACCATATACACATGATGGTAAGCGTACACCTTCAATGTTTACGTAGGTGTGACATTTTAATCTGGTAATTGAGATTAAATATATATATATACAATATTAGGTTTTGCGCCGAGTACAAAAAAGTTTATATTTTTATGACATTGACCTAATATTGTTTTTATACTGCAACTTAAATTAATAAAATGATAGCTTTTTTAATCGTAACACAAATGTTAAACTTATTTTCATCCCTTAATGGACCTCTGATTGTGGAGAAAGTGTTCCATGATGAAATTGAGATTATACAAAATATAGCTATGTTACTATATTTAGGAAATAAACACAACTAGTTGCAGTATAAATAAAAATACGAAGATGTAAAAAAATATTTAAACCTTTTTCACGGAATTTTTCCTAACATGTACTACTGGATGATATTCTTGTGACTTTTATCCTACTAATATCAAACATGTGTGGCTTTTCCCGCATCATATATGTAAATCATGTATAGACAAATTTCTTTCGCCCATTTTATTCCGTTAATAGAGTCGAATTTTATTATAGGTTGAGAAATATTGGGTAGTTATAATTTATTATTTCTAAGAATTTGTAAAATTAACGATAAAGAATTAGAAGATGCACCTTAAATACTGTATTTTGACTTAGTCATGAATTATGATTCCATTTTGCAGACTTTCCCTGAATCGTTTATTCCTTCTACAATTCGTGAATGGAATAAACTTGATCCAAAATTCTCAGTGTCGACTCTATTTCTAAATTTAAGAAAAATTGAAAACAATAGTCTACTAAGTAAAGTTGAAACGTTTTATTTGAACATCCCGAGGAAAATTGAATATTATCTTAACACAATTGCGATGCTCAGCTTCATTCTAAAATTATGAACTTTTCGAGTTTAATATATTATCAGATTATAAAATTAATGATCTCTCTTGCCAATATGGATCAGATACTCGAGATCAGATATTGAGGATCGGTATGTCTACAAACCGCCCAAGACTTCCTGGGTGCACTCAGGACATAACAAGTACACTCAGGACATGTTATAGGTATGCATTCGATAGAAAATTTAATTTTGATCTTATATTTTTGATTTGGTAAAATCAATTCAATATTTGAGAAGCTATTTAAAAGTTTTTATCGACACGCGCCGACATTTTGGATTTGCAAGACCGATGATCATATTCACTACCAATTATCGTGTAGATAATGTCGTTTGATATTACACGATTAGTGTGATTAGGGCTGGGGTGGTAATAAACACATAAAAATAATAAACATATTGTTTTGGCAAAACGTTAAATAAACTTTTCGTTTTGTTTCAACTTTGTAATAGTTGATAGTTGAAACCATTTGAGAAATCTTCAAAAGTCGGAAAATTTTTCATTCAATTTATTTCATTTGAAAATGTTAAAAAATAAAGATCGAGTTCATTAAAAATGTGGCGTCCCAAGGATCAAAACCCCGTTATAACAGCGTTTATCTACTTTTGCCTATTGCTGAACATGAAACTCGTCTTCAATTTCACCGAAATTATGATAGAGTATAAATAAAATGTTCTCTCTGATTATTTTACTATCTATCAATTTCAATACACTTTAGTGCGTTCAAAGTTCTAAATCTACAAAAGAATCACTATTTTGTAAAACTGAATACCAAAGAAAGCTTGGCAAGTTAGATTGTATTTTGTATAGTCTTTAATCGTTTTTATTCCATTCTTTTGGAAACTCCTACAGTTGAACATTATTAAAACATTCTTACTCGTGCAAATTTTGTTTAGAAAATGTATTTCGCCATTAAAACTCTTTATTGTCCAGTATTACATTTCTTGAACGAGTGCAAATCTGAAATAATCATTTTATAAGGCTTATATCTTTATTGCAATAGCCTATTAATGAAAAAAGGATCTAATTTTAAATTTCATGAAATAAGATTTATACCACCGGAGACATATAATATACTACGGAGAAGACCTCATAAGTATGATTTACTTGTGTCTAATTCATTTTGCTTTAATTCAGCAAATAAAATATGTTTAAACTAAACACATGTACCGCTTAGAAGCAGGGGTCCAAAATAGGATTAGGAAAAACAGGCAAGTGAAATATCTTAATTATCTGACGGTATTTAAGTACAAATCCAGACTTTTTTGTACTCTTTTGTCTCTTTGATGTTGGGATGTACACGTACCAGGCCACGTCCACTCTGTGTTTTTAATTTGTATCCATCTGATGAGTTCAGCCCTTTTCAACTGATTTTTATACTTCGTCCTTATGTTGTACTGCTACATCACTGTCCAAGGTTAGGGGATCAGGTTGGGATCCCGCTAACATGTTTAACCTGCCACATTCTGTATGTATGTGCTTGTCCAAATCAGTGGTTTTCGTTTGTTGATGTGTTACATATTTGTTTTCGTTCATTTTTGTACATAAATTAGGCCGTTGGTTTCTCGTTTGAATTGTTTTACATTTGTCATTTCTGGGCCTTTTATAGCTGACTATGCGGTATGTGCTTTGCTCATTGTTGAAGGCCGTACGGTCACCTATAGTAGTTAATTTCTATGCCATTTGGTCTCTTGTGGAGAGGTGTCTCATTGGCAATCATACCACATCTTCTTTTTTATATTTGCTTTCATCAGCTTCATCTGAACTTTGATGGATAGTTATAGTGTATTAGTTGTCTCATTGGCAATCGCACCACATCTTCTTTTTTATTCTGTCCAAAACCGGGAAATTAAAGCTGCAATAGGCATTGATTTAAAAAAAAACCACACATTTACTGAAAGTGGCCTAATAGCCTGTTAACTCATTTTCATTTTTTTTAATCGAATGAGATATATATTATATTTGGTGAGCAGGATCTGCTTACCAAGAAGGGGGGAGGGAGGGTTCGTCATCCGTTGAAAAAGGATAGGTAAGAGTGGTAATAGCTTACCGTAAGGTTTTAATTATGGTTCAACTGTATTCTAGAGACTTTTATCCTTGCCTAAGTACAATCGTATTCAAACGGACGTAACTTTTTCAGCAAGGTTTACAGTCGAGCGGGAAAATTCAAGTGGACACTATTTCTATACTCAAGTCAACCCTTTGGGTTCGAATAAAAGGAGATAAGGGTAAATATTGATGAGACAACAACCCAACGACATAGACAATCACGACATTAAGAGTCAACATGCAGTTTTTTTTTATAATACAGGGATCCCTATACAAAATATCAAGCTAACAAACGGCCCATGTACAAATAAAGTAAGGAGCTAATTTAATATTACCTATCATTGAAGATATCACAACAGACACAAAAATATTTTGTGTGGATGAAAAGTTTAACCATATCATTTTTATAATCTCAATCAGTGGAAATCAAAGCATGTACATGAAATAAAAATCAGAACAAGAAAAATATTTCACGATATATTAACGGTAGAGTAGACGATGAATGTGGATGACGCCTTATGTCCAGCGACAAATTCATGTTCCGGACGAGAATATGTAAATGTTATATGAATATGAACCCTGTTCTAGACCGATACGACGAGAAAGATTTTAACGTGCTTGTTTACAAGGTAAAGTCCTCACACTAGAGGCAAAACAGTACCTCGAGATATTCGAAGCTACCAGAAAAATAGAATATCATACCAAAAAACTAAAGTGCAATAAATAATCCAATCTCAAAGAACTCTCCTTTTATTTAAGCCAGCAACAAGTATTTTACCAGTTGATGTCATTGAAAACTTCACTTGAATGACGACTACAGAGTAAATTTGATGCACGAACGCTTTCTGCACATTAGGTTTTCTTGCAGTAATTAATTTAGGGATCCGAGTGTGACCAGCTGTTGCAAGGCTAAATTTCTGTTTTATCCAATATACCCTCATTTTCATTGGAATTCCAAGTTCCGTGTCCATCCTCTCAGTCGACCTTTATATTTGCTCAAAAGACCTACATATTGTATTTATAATTAATGTGTTCTCGTTATGAACATACATGAAATATTTACCACAGGACGTACAAAACAAGGTTTATCAAACAAACTCATAAATAATTCCATATAAACAATATACGAAGGCAAGATTTTACAATGCTATAAAGTAATATTTCCATGTGTCCTTTTCAATAATTATGGAAACTTTAACGACCTTTTCAGGTATCTCTTTGAAAACCACTACATGGATAAACATTAATATCAACTTCTTTTTAAGTTTTTTTCTTTCGTTCTTAGATCTACTGTTCACGATCTATCATATGCGACTGTGTCAATTAATTATGGAACTAAGACATGTAAGAATAGATTTTCAAGGGATGATTTCTTAGTAAAACGTGTCAAGGAAATGACGGAAGACCAAATATAATAGTGTTTATTTTCATTTATCATATACTTAGCATTAAAATGATAGCTTTTGCATATGTGTAATGAACGAAAGTACACAAGCCATAATTTCACACCCGGCTTATAACTCATACCAGGGGCCTCTCGTGCAAAAAACCCATAACAGTGCCTCTCGTGCAAGTTACTTCCGGTATTTCCGGTATCGTCTGTTTACTTTTCCATTGTGGCGTCAGATCTTTTTATTATGACGTCAAAATTTCACGGGAACTTTGTGATGTCCATTAATGGCGGACAAATAGTGATAAGGGTAATTGGATCCAGTGGTAAATCTGTTTGTACAGAACCAGCTGTCATTGAAAAACAGATGTAAACATGGCTTAATCCAATGATAAAGATGTTCAAAATGATGTGGATTTACAGGATCTACAGGATCTATGTTACCATAAATATACATGGAGGTAGTGATGCTATTGTTGGACAATTATAGTGTATATGTTGGATGCATAATTTAACTTCTTTGTAAAGATTTTGACTGTTTTAGTTATTTCATTTGTTTATTTGTCTTACATAAAACATTTGTCGGAAGTATATGATAAAGAGATTAATACATGGTTTTCCATATCGGCCCGGGTATCATCCATCGACCAATATCAGCGCCTCGACTACGTCTCGGACTGAAATGGGGTCTCGGGATGATATGCGGACCGATATGGAAAAGGCCATGTATTAATCTCTATGTTATACATTGTATTTCAATTTAAGAACGATTCAATGTCAATCTTGCCAAAATATCTCATCTATACCAGTTTTGAGCGAGCCACTCAAACCTACATTACTTGATTCTAAATATATTACAATTAGGCCTTTTCAATACGATTTTATTCCTTGAAGTTAACAGGCACAGTTTTGTATTAAGACAGACAAACAAAACAATATCTATTAATCAATCGGACTGAATAGAGAACATTTATTACTTGTTGCACTTGCGTGTCACGTAGTACAGGCAATGAACATAATCAAAACCAAAACGAACATTTATCTGAATATTCTTAAGGACCCTGTGCATCTAGGTCTGTTTAGAAGTTTACAATCTGTTTAAATTTAGAATTGTTGGCGAGATTTACTTAACTGTTTTCGTATGATCTGGTCCTTATAAGATTTTAAGAATAAATGCATGGAATATTTGCCACTGAACGTCCAGCAAATATCAATCAAAACAAGAATGTGTCCATAGTACACGGATGCCCCATCCGCACTATCATTTTCTTTGTTCAGTGGACCGTGAAAATGGGGTAAAATCTCTAATTTGGCATTAAAATTAGAAAGATCATATCATAGGGAACATGTGTACTGAGTTTCAAATTGATAGGACTTCAACTTCATCAAAAACTACCTCGACCAAAAACTTTAACCTAAAGCGGGACAGACGGACGGACGAACGAACAGACGGACGAACGGACGAACGAACGGACGGACGGACGAACGGACGAACGAACGGACGGACGGACGGACGAACGGACGCACAGACCAGAAAACATAATACCCATAAATGGGGCATAAAAATCCATACAACATCCAACGGAAATTACCGAAAATAGCCATTGTATATATTGCATTAATGATAATTTTATATGATATTGAAATGTTATTCATTTTGTTTAGTACGATTCACCAATGAAAATGAAAAAAATAATGATTTGATATAAGTGAATCATTTTGGAATCGCTATGATATATATAAGACTGCTATCCAACAATACAAGCTAAACAGTTTTTTATTGTCTTAATATCTTTCCTATTGATTTGTGATGTTCTTAGTCTGGACAACACAATTATTTGCATTGACAATCGTATAGTAAACGTTTGCAAAATACCAACAAACTCACAAAACCATCTTAGATGACAAAATGTATCCAAATTAAATCCTATGGGAGAACAAAATAATCCTATAGGACAAAATTATCCTAAGGAGAACAAAGTATCCTACAGGATAAAATTTATCCTAAGGAGAAAAAACAATCCGGTAGGAGAAAAAATATCCTATGGGAGAAAACATTCCACAGGACAAAATAAATCCCTTAGGAGAAAAATAATCCTAAGGGACATTTGTTTCTGAAAAAGTCGTTCATGATAATCCTATAGGATAAAAACATCCTATCGGATTTAACACTTTTTGGAAAATCCCACAGGATTTTAAATCCCGTAGGATATTAATTTTATCCCATAGGAGATAAAATTTCCTATAGGATAAATAAATCCGATAGATTTAAATATCCCATAGGATATAAAAATATCCTACGGGATTATGACTTTATCCTATAGGATTTCATAAAATCCTGTAGGATTTTAAATATCCTAAGGGAGAAAAATATCCTACAGGATTTTGTCACTGTTTTCACTTCAGTTGCCGAACCAGGCGAGCCACACAAAAAAATTTGGTATTGTGTTACCTATACCCAGAGGTACATTATTGCCAAATTTGATCATTCTACGATTAAAAAGTGTGGTTCCAATTTGCACTTATGAGAAGTGCAAATTAATCCAAGAACATGTTAATATTTAACCTCTTTCAAAAGACATCTTTACGTGATATAATTTAATAATTTTCAGTTGCATTTGCTACAGTTTGATCACATTCGGAGGACAATTTTCGAGAATTGATTTCAACCGCCGTGAAACGGTAGTTTCTGATAATGGTAAATCCAGAAAAGTGCTTCAGACGAACAAAAAACTAAAAGTATTATTTTCATTTTCAGAAGTAAAAACCTTCAACAAACTGGCCTTTTTTAAAAGTAACGTCTAACCTAATATTTGAGATGTGAATCAGTAAAGAACTATAGTTTGCACTCGAGATATGACGTGTTGCGACCAAAACACTGTATAAACTTTCTTTTACTGCAACCGACGAAATAAAGATATGGGATTAACACTACTGAGATAATAACGAAACAGCACAATAAAACTCAAAACGACAGCACATGATCTCTAACAACAGGCAGGTTCAAAGTCGTTAACCATGGTGAATTATCTTGTTAGGTCAATGTCTGAACTATAACAACAAAAAGCAATCACTCTTAGCAACTGAGCTTTTACATAGCCGTTACAAGCCCTAAAACAGTTTCACTGATAAGTTTTATACACATATCTCTTTCATATTATCTTTATTAATAAAAATATACATAAACATAAAAATGTGACAAATATTTAAACAACAAATTTACTGTCAGATATTGCAAGATTAAAATTTGGTTGGACTGGTAAGTAATTCACGTACAATTCATATATTCACATACAGCTGATTAGAATCCATGTAGTCATCCACTAATTCATGAATGTACTTGTATTGCTCCTAAAACAATAAAATCAAAGAATAATTAATTAAACATAATTATAAACATACAGATTCGATACAACAAAAATAATGTATCCTCCAATCGAATATGTGGCTGAAAATTGACTATTTGGATATCCTAAAACTTAATTTGAATGTTTCCAAATGTGGTGCACATATTCTACGTATAGACAAAAATTCTGGGAAATTGAAAGATCATCTGGAAAACGTGGAAGGAAGTTGACTAAATATATCCCATAACCTGCTGACAATTGCCGTGTTCACTACCTGCTCATCCGCTTTATGCCTTTCTGCCCGACCTTTACCGTATTAAAAGCTGATCTTTACATCGTGCAACCTGGTAAAGGTATTGAAATTAGACATTGCTCTCAATCAAATAACTAATGTTTTCAATTTACTTGTCCTTATGAATAATGTAGTTACATAAATTTTAATATTTTCACAGAAGACGAACCAAATATTCGTTTTCTGTAATAAAGAAACATTTCTAAAATACGTATTCTCCTTCATGCTTCATCACGTTCCATTTACTGATTCTATACTTATTGTTTTACTTACAATTGAGTCAACGAATCGAGGCTGCCTTTGTCGAATTGTCTTAATGGCTTGGAAAATGTCAAGATCTTTATCCACTAGTATCCTCTGAATGGTTATTGTCATTGCAGCAAATATACCACATCTTGAAGCACCGTCTCTGTCGAAATGGGAAAAACAATATAAAACACAAAATTACTCATTTGAAGTACTGCTCTTTTATCTATATTTTTTCTGGGTTTTTTCTTGTCACTATTTTATGCTACTGTGGACTGAGCTTTCAACTTCTATCACTTCAGTCATAGTGATGATGTCACTTTGTCGTAAATCATTTTCATATGGAACTTTGTTCAGACGACATTTACTTTAAGAGATCTCCTACAAAACCCTGTTTAATATAACTAGACACTATAAGATCACAATAAAGTCAAATTATCTTCGTAAGAAAAATATGTCTGTCAGGAAATGTGCATGAAATGGTCTTATCCGATACTTCTGTAAAATCAAATTTATTTCAAGTGCCTAGTGTTAACAAACGTTTCTAGTTGAACAAAATCAAACTGTTTCGTTATTTCTACTTGTTTTTAAGGAGAGTCTATCAAATAACTGAATTCATATATCCACAGGATTTTTGCGGATTGACTATTCCGTGTTTTATTCTGTTGCTACGCATGTCTTTATTTTCTCCATGGCTTTGCTGCGCGAAAATTTATTTTAACTTTTGTTCACAATTGTTTCCTGCATTTTGTGTTGCAGAATATTCATTTTCATCATGTCTAATGCAAGGTTATATATCCAGCCTCTTCCCACAGAAAATCAAATGGTCGTCCCTTATTAATATTAACACACACATTTATTTTTCCAATTAAAATTGTCACATCCACAAAATACTTGAATTGCAAATATTTGTAAACATACCGACACACAAGTACTACTGGGAAATCCTGTGTATTTGTTGTTTCAAAGTCAACGACACATTCGCATAAGGATACAAACATTTCTGTATCGTCTGGTATAACATCATGTTGTTCTCTGGTACTAATAAACATTTTTATTTTCCTGTCATTTTCTTTGCTCTAGAAACATATTATGCTTTCAAATGTCATGATTATAAAAAGAAAATCTCCAATCATGTGGTGAGATATTTCAATAATTCATTTTTTTTCTTTTCTTATAGTCATATTTTGAACTATGATTATTAACTATATTTATCATTACGTCCATGTCCGCTTTTGTTTTAGTACCTGGTAATGAAGATTATAGATTGTCTGATTCAAACAAAAAATTCTCTGAAACTGACATTATCAAGATGCTTGATTTCTTGATTGACAACATATTTGTTACGTTTGGAGGACGTGTTTTTCAACAGACTGTCGGAATTCCAATGGGAACCAATTGTGCCCTCTTCTTGCCGACTTGTTTCTTTATTATTATGAGGCTGACTTCATACAGGAACTTCTTAGGAAGAAAGATAAGAAGTTAGCAATATCCTTTAACTCTACGTTCCGCTATATAGATGATGTTCTCTCACTAAATAATACAAAATTTGGTGACTATGTTGAACGAATCTATCCCATCGAACTAGAGATAAAGGATACTACAGATACAGTTAAGTCTGCCTCATATCTTGACTTACATCTAGAAATTGACAATGAGGGTTGGTTGAAAACAAAACTTTATGACACAAGAGATGATTTCAGCTTCCCAATTGTGAACTTTCCATTTCTATGTAGCAACATTCCAGCAGCGCCTGCATACGGAGTATATATCTCCCAATTGATACGATATTCCCGGGCTTGTGTTTCCTATCATGATTTCCTTGATAGAGGATTGCTGCTCACAAGGAAGCTATTAAACCAAGAGTTCCAAATGGTGAAGTTGAAGTCATCCCTTCGTAAATTTTACGGACGCCATCACGAGTTGGTTGACCGTTATGGAATAACCGTTTCACAGATGATATCGGATATGTTCCTTATGTCGTAACTACAATACCCTCCCTTTTCATGAATGTGACTTACCGAATTAGACTATTTACCGGATTTGTAATAACATAAGCAACACGACGGGTGCCACATGTGGAGCAGGATCTGCTTACCCTTCCGGAGCACCTGAGATCACCCCCAGTTTTTGGTGGGGTTCGTGTTGCTTAGTCTTTGGTTTTCTTTGTTGTGTCATCTGTACTATTATTGGTCTGTTTGTCTTTTATTTTTGGCCATGGCGTTGTCAGTTTGTTTTCGATCTATGAGTTTGACTGTCCCTCTGGTATCTTTCGTCCCTCTTTTATAAAACTAACACTCATCCGTTAATTCGACGGGTGGAACTGGAATGGCTGACCTTTCCGGAAACAGCAAATTCCCCCCCCGAGTTTTGGAATAAGGTTTTTGTTGCTGAATCTTTAGCTTTCTGTGTAGTGTTCTGTGTATTGTTTATGTTTACGTCGATTTTTGTTTGCCCATTCATTGTATGTTGTTTTTCTCTGACCTATGTTTATTGTCCCCTTGGTATCTTTTACCTTTTTTATATATAATTTACAATATGTCATTTTTCGTTGATCTAAATATTACTCAGTATTTTCTTTCTTTTTTTTTTTGTAATTAGATAAATCGAATAGATGAAAAAAATATTATACTCACACTTCCTTGGGGACTTAAAACTATATCAAAATCAGTTATGCTTTCACTCCTAGGAAATTCACGTTCAGAATAAACAACAAAAGATTCAAGTCGCATAAATTCGTTTTCTGGTGGTGTAAAAGTAACATCCTTCAATTCACAAAAAGAAACAAATATACAAAGGTTAGTTATTCATGCTAATTTTCTTTCTTGGTATTTTTTATATATTATTAAAATAATCAACTTTGATTATGCCACAATTGAAGTTTTACTCATGTACGAACTTTGGTAATTTTGGTTTAATTGAGTTGTGACTTTAGTGAAAAGTTAACTTGAAAATGTTCTTGTAAAAGTGTTTAGTAAAAAGCATTTCCATAATTTGAAATCCTTGATTAAAAATTTCAAATCTGCATATTTCAATGATTGGTAGGATGGAATGACAAAAGGGTAAATTATGATAAGTAATAAAAGCTACTGATAATCTCAGCCAATTGTTTAGTGGAACGTAACACTTAATCAAAGTTTGAATTGCTGTATCACACATTTATCAGTGTACAACTGTTTGTGTTTCATCTATCTAAATTACAATCTTTCTTCAAGAGTGGCTCAAAATCACCTTATTTACTTGTTTGAAGTCAACAATCAAGTTACAAAGGACAATATTTCTTTTATAGGTAAACTGATCAGCGCGAAGCTTAGTATACATAGCACGGCATTATGACATAATCAAATACTACTAGTTTCTTCTGGGAACAAACAGAAGACTATTTACAGAAAAAAAATTACACAGAACAAATCTTTAAAAAGATACAAAGATTGCTAGTAATAGCATATTTAAAAGTATCAACAAATCGAATGTGCTCCTCAAAAATGTCATAAGCAATTATCTCAAGTTATTTCTGTTTTGAAAAACAGAAATACTCCTTGTGGATATAATAATAATTTCCTTTAATTCAAAGGAATAACATATTTAGTCCAAAGACTAGTTTACAATCAGGCACTGCATTACATACATATATTTAACATAACGTATAAAATTCAATACTGCACATTATGATACAAATTTTAAACTATTATATTGTTATTAGGATTGAACAACATATTCTTCAATATATGTTTTTTAAAGATTCAATTGTGTTACATTGTTTTAACTATGTAGACAAATTGTTCCATTAAATACTTCCAGATATCAACAGGGAGCGTTTACGGTATTCAGTTCTATATATTGAGATATTTCGGAGTCATTTGGTGAAGTACTTTAAAAACTAAAATTGTCTTTCTATATAAAAAATAATCTGGAATGGGCATCCATCGCAGATCTTCAAAACGTTTGGTTGACGATGTGATAATATTACGCTCATTTGAAAAAAAAATCGTTCTGCTCTTTCTTGAATCTTAAAATTCTATGCAACATTGTTTGCACCTGACCAAATGGTACACAATAATGAAATGTGAAAAAATAATACAGTTGTATACTGATAAAGGGAAGGAATAACAAAATATTCCAAAATGATCCTTTTTTCGGTAGTCTCTTATGTGATTGATAAAAAAGAAAACTCACATTTGGTATTTTATCTAACACTATTACACAGCCACAATCGTGATCGTAAATCATACTCCAGAAATCTTCTACAGTATCTGGTAGAGGTATTTGTGTTGTTATATAACCTGTTAAATCTCTGTATGACTGTAAAACAGATTTATTCAATTTATTTTCCAAAGAATATGTGATGCCTGAAAGAACTACTTTTGTCTTCTACATACAATAAATAAAAGCTAAATAATAAAAAATACAAAATGAATCATCGATACGAAAAATAAGGTTTGCTCTTATCGTAACTGTATTCAACACAAGCTTGTACGTTGCAAATGAAATGAGGTATGCAGTGGTCAATATATTTGTACCTTTTATAATCGCACAGTGTTAAATAAAGTTTTTACGGTCACCTTTCATAATTGGTTATTTGTGTCACAATTCAATAACAACATGTTTTTGCGGTCTTATGTCTTTAGATACCAGAATAGTCGTCTGACCTGTAATTGTATCGATTGTGTCCTATTCTCGATTTTGGCGTGGTTTGCATTCGCATGGCGGGTGATTTATGTCTAGCAGGAGATAATGACCCTGTGGACGCATCCGGTCTCGCCCACTTTTGAGTTTATGCGATTTGCTCAGCTTTTGATTGATTTGTTTCTTCAGGATCGATTTATGAGATTTGAACATCGTTAAATTTCTGTTGCCTAAATTGTTCAACTAAATATCGAAATTAGTATATATTTTTTTGAAAGAACAATTGATCACTTTAAAAATATTCTTATTTCTGTAAACATGAGTTTGCTTTTATTGTGGAGCAAATATGTTCTCAAAATGTCAGAGTTTCTTGTTTTTGCGGTACGATTTCCTAGAATCAAACCTTAGAGGGTCGTATAAACATCGAACCAAGAGTTTTGTTTGGTTATGGTGTTGTCTGTTTTTCAACTTTTACTTGATTGTAGTCTTTTTCCTTTTTTTTAAAGACATATATGTTAAATGTTGTCAGAATATATAATGTTTCAACTGTTACGTACTTAATAAGATAAGATAAGATACCAAGGGAAGTCAAAGAAATCAGGCAACACTATGACCAAACAACAACCAAATGACAAACCCAATACAACGCCTTTAACAAATGGATATGGTTTACCTTAAATTGTATACCAAAACATTTTAACAACTTACTGGGACAGCGATTGCGTTGATATAGTCTGTTCTTGATGGAGCATATGTATTGAGGTAGGTACGGTATCTATTGTCTATAAAAAAAAAAAGTAAATATGAATTTTATAACTTCATATGTTATAGATGCCTCGGTCAGCCATTAATCACATGTATAATTAATGTGTTCATAGAAATGAAATAAAATTAGTTAATTATTTCATCACAAATTGTGTTTAAATATTGTCCTTTTAGTCAAGTGTAGACAATCACACATTAAAGGAGATGCAGAGAAGACATCAATCAAACAATTTTGTAGTCTGTTTTGATGGTTATATGTCCGCTAAATGTAAAATAACAAAAATACCAAACTCCAAGGAAAAGTCAAAAAGTCCTTATCAAATGGCAAAATCAAAAGCTCATACACATCAAACGAATTGAAAACAACTGTCATATTCCTGACTTGGTACAGGCATTTCCTTATGTAGAACATTGTGGATATTACCTGGTTTTATAGCTAGCTGAACCTCTCAACACACAATAGATATGCAGTGTTGTTGAAAAGGGTGGATCAAGCATCTCGAAACATACTATAATGTTTAAAAGGTATCAGAATTGTCAATGCAATTTTATTTCATTCAATGGTTTAATGTTTTGTACATTGTTTGAAATCTTCTGGTAACAACATTTTAGCAGCACCAGGCTGTATCACAGATGACCAAGGATAGGTTCAATCTGTGGTAGCAACAATCTTGACTTCTTTTGAATGAATTTTCCATTACCGAAAGCAACTTTACACCAAATTTTTACTTGCCACGAACAACACAGTAGATGCCACTAGTGGAGCAAGAATTGCTAAATCTTACAGGAAAACGAGAATAAACCCATTTTTACTAAGGTTTTGGTAGCTCACGATTAAGTATTCTGAATTTCGTGAGCTATCCTCTCTGATCAATTAATTCACATTAAGATTTTTTTTGGATCTGTGTAATTTTGAACTTGACGTATATGTCATGAAAATTGTTTTAATTTAGTATAGGAGTAATTTAGAACTTGAAAAACAATCATATATGTCATGATATTTTAAAATCTAGGGTCAGAGTATATATGTCATGGTCATATGTCTATCATTGAGAACAGTATGTTACCCATAGTTGTGTTTTAAGTATTAACGTGTCACATATATTTACATAACGGAAACTAAATATTTTTCACAACATACGTGCAATTATTTCAATGTTCCGGTTTTTACACTTATTTTTCTCCGACAGTGCATCAGTATAGCAATTATCATCATACACAGGCTTTTTGGCTTTCAAATGCTGCAAACATATCGAAAAAAATATTAAATTAACACCTCTCACTCTGTCAATCCTTAAAATCAAACAAATTTTGCATTCCACAATAACATAATTGGTCAATTGCTTGAGAAATTTGAACATTGCTTTTCAGCATGTTATATACTTGAACATCTTATAAAATCAGATAGTTGCGTATATAATGTCTACAATTTGGACTTGATCAATTGATGAAGTTGTTCTTATATCATGTTAAAATAATGGGGAAAAATACTTGAAAAGGATTCACAGCTTGATGAGAAGAATGGCCACATTTGCTTAAAGTGTTTCCTTGCAACAACAATCATGCTTTAAATATCTCTGACAACTTTTAACTTGAAAACATAATTACCTCATACTGATTCCACAGTTTAGTTTGATTCATAGGACTGTCACAGGAAAATAATGACTGTCTAATTTCAGAAAAGTCTTCACGAAGATATGTTGTTTCTGGGTTAGTTAAAGCCTCTAATAAAGCCTCGTGCAGAAATATATATTGTTCCTAAATAGACAAATCCTTTAAGTTTTTGATAGATTCCCGAGATCCAACTCATGGCCACAAAAGTGGTGTTTGTAACTGTTTCAACTCTGTGTCTAATGTACCGCATTTTTTTGTGTTATTGTTCATTAATTTCTATTTCCAAGAAGCGAAGAATGTTACAGGTAGCGTAGAATAGTATAGCAAATGTCGAGAGGTCATATGTTACTCTGCGTAAGGTCCTTCGGACATTGTTTGATATCTTCTTATTTTAATATATTTATTCATTAATTATTTTTTCCATCTTATTTTTTTTACACAGAAAATTTACACATAGCATTTTCAATCAACAAAGAAAAGGTTATATATTGGCACATTTAAATTGAAAAAAAAAAACAGTTTGATTGTACTTTTATATTTCTGTCTTAATGTTTTACCCAATGTCTCCTTATCAAAACTTACAAGAGTTTGTATCATGTTAATTCGTCCTTGTCTCATCAACTTTGCATATTGAAACACGTCTAAAGAACCAGTTTTTCTACCATGGATTGTTAACTCGTGTAAACCAATAAACGTCCCCGTCCTTCCTATTCCTGCACTAAAACACATTGTACATTACATTATTTTCACGATTTTCTTTTTCTTTCTAATTTTTTATTTGGGAAGGGGGGTGTCATAATTAAACTATTTTATTCCAACATCGTAAAGCAAAATGATGAATTTTGATATCAAGCTTGATCGTGTGTCGGGATTTCTTTGTCTGTTAAAAGGGAGGAGAAGATACAAAGCGGGGAATCAAAACTCATAGGTTGAAACAAGTGAAACTGCAAGCTACTGCTCACTGATGATACCCCACCAAAATATTTACATAAACAGGAAGTTGTTGAGTGATGAATCTGAAAACGCATCTCACGGTATAGCTGACTTATATAAACCCTGAAACCAAATTTCAGGGATCCTTGTATTGTAGTTCCTTAGAAAAATGTGACGAAAATTTTCAACTTTGTTATCATGTGTAAAATAATACAAGTGTTCGGTAAACAGGAAGTTGTTGAGTGATGAATCTGAAAACGCATCACACGGTAAAGCTGATATATATAAAAACTGAAACCAAATTTCATATATCCTTGTATAGTAGTTCCTGAGAAAAATGTGACGAAAATTTTCAAATTGGCTATCATGTGTAAAATGATACAAGTGTTCGGTAAACAGGAAGTTGTTAAGTGATTTATCTGAAAACGCATCACACGGTATAACCGACTTATATAAACCCTGAAACCAAATTTCAGAAATCCTTGTAATGTAGTTCCTGAGAAAGATGCAACGAAAATATTCATGGGACGGACAGACGGACTGACGGACTGACGGATGGATGGATGGACTGACGGACGGACAGAGGTAAAACAGTATACCCCAACTTTTTTTAAAGCGGGGGTATATAAAGACAATAGTACTATGACCAAACGAAAAACGCCGTTAAAAAAACAGTCCACAGAACACCAAGTTCATTGAAAGTGAAAACTCATCGATTGATCAGCTTTCTACTTTTCCGAATAATTTAAGAATTTTAAATAAATTACCAATACAACAGATAGATGTAAAAATGAGATGGTGAACCTAGACCACTTTTTGTTTAACAAACCTGTTATATAAAGTATATATAATTAAACACGTGTGATACTGTGCTTTTGGTCCGGGATTTGCTTTTTGTCCGCTTTTGCTTTTTGTCCGATAATTTTGCTTTTTGTCCGACACTTTTGCATTTTGTCCGTTTTGCTTTTTGTCCGATAATTTTGCTTTTGGTCCGACACTTTTGCATTTTGTCCGTTACTTTTGGTCAGTTTTGCTTTTTGTCCGATTATTTTGCTTTTAGTCCGACACTTTTGCTTTTTGTCCGGTGCTTTCGGTCCGTTTTGCTTTTTGTCTGACACTTTTGCTTTTGGTCCGTTGCTTTTTGTCCGACACTTTTGCTTTATGTCCGTTGCTTTTTGTCCGACACTATTGCTTTTTGTTCTTTGCTTTTTGTCCGACTTGCTGTTTGTCCGATGATTCTTCTTTATATCCATTTTAAAATGTGCATATTTTGTAGGTTCCGTTTAAACTTCGAAACTCAATGACATACCGTAAATTGGGAAATTTTGGCGTCATGATATTTTGGCGGTTTTCTCTCGAAAGGCATGTGTTTTATTCTGGTGTGTGTAATTTTGGTGCTTCGTCCAATTGATATAAAATAATATGAAATAAATTTAAATCATCTCTATTGCAGTACATGTTAATCTATTGACGATCAAGGATTTGAATTTTAATCCTTATGCCTCTGGCAGTACATGTTAATTAATTGAAGATAAAGGATAACAAGGAGTTTTGATATTCTTATTATCAATAACGGCGTCTTATCAGCAATAGCCTCCCATATTTATGACATGTGTGAATAAAAATTCATGTTGTGTTTTCTTAACAATTTCAGAAAATTGACAATTAAGTAAAAATTACATAGTGTTGTAGTAAAAAAAATTATACCAGGTATTTATTTGTAGATTTGGCTATGTATAGAATTGTAGGAAATATAAGGAAGATATAAAAACATAAAATATTTTCTCCAACAATTAACAAATAGGATATTGTCGTACCGGTATGCGATTTTGGCGTTTCAATTTTTAGTGTTTGCTTTATTTTTGTGTGTTTAATTTTGGCACTTTCATTGGAGGCACCAAATAAACCAAAATAAAACTACAACCAAAATAACCCAATTTACGGTATTTGAAATAAATACAAACCGTATTCCTCTCTATAAAGATTAGTACATGGAGTATCTGGTTTTTTATTAGACTGAACAATATGTTCTGAATATGTTTCTGGTAAAGTCAAGCATGCTTTAATTAACCGTACGCATCGGTTGAAAATAAGTATTCATTAATATTAAGACGATCTTTATTATGAGCATTATTAATATATCTTTATATTTGAAAAAAAATCGCATGAGAAGAAAGCCACAGAATGCGAAACGTGGATATGCAAATACGGCGTCACAATCTTTCGATATGGTTTTTGTCTCGCCTGCGAAGAAAGTAGCTGAAAGCTACACTTAGGGATTGTTTTCACGGCGACGACAATTGTTAAGTTTTGTGCTTAAATTAGTTTGATATGATCTACTTGTGATAGATCATTGTTATTTAATATGAAGTTGCATTACGATCTGTACATATCAGTTTGACGACTATTTTGAAGCCTTGCCTCCTGGGTCATGGTCTACTCACTTTTAATTGATTAGCATTGTTATGCACCTGTCTTAAGTTAGGAGCCTGTTGTTCAGTGGTTGTCGTTTGTTGGTGTGGTTCATAAGTGTTTCTCGTTTCTCGTTTTTTATATTGATTAGACCGTTGGTTTTCCTGTTTGAATGGTTTTACACCAGTCATTTTTGAGACCCTTTATAGCTTGCTGTTCTGTGTGAGCCAAGGCTCCGTGTTGAAGACCCGCTTTGACCTATAATGGTTTTCTTTTACAAATGGTGACTTGGATAGAGAGTTGTCTCATTAGCACTCATACCACATCTTCTTATATCTATTATAAATATACATGTATTCTCCAATCTCGCGTTTTCTCTTGAAAAGACTCATCAGTGACGCTCGGCTCAATTGATATAGTTTAAATAATAATTGTTTAGAATGCCAATGAGACAACTCTCTACAAGAGTCCAAATGTCGATTTTGCTAGCAACTACATGACACCAAACGGCCTTCTTCGCGGAGCAAAAGGTTACACCTCATAGACTATTCATAACGAGAAAATCATGCATAAACCTGAAAAACTTAAAGATTCCAAGTGGTACAAATGTCTGACTTGTAGTGTTTATTTTATCTTGACCTAATTTTTATGTTTAGTTTTAGAAATATGGTCAGTTGTTCAGATATTATTACTTACAGATTTACTTTCAGGACTATTTTGCCGAAAATGAGGCCAATTTGAAAATTTCTGTTTATAACCTTAGTTTTCTCATTTGTCCCTGTCTATCGAATAGCTTGAAATGGTTTTATCATTAGAAGATGCAGATCATCATGAACTTTGTTCAGATTAAGCAGGGTTTTTTTGCCAGAGTTAAAGGATTGAAAATAAATAATTGTTTTGAAATATCCTTTTTCCATCTTTTTCATCAAGGCCTAAATTAATTGATTGAGTTGTTTAAGTTACTGATGATATTTGAAATTCGTATCAGTTAAGGGATTTTTGGCTTACTTATGGCTCTTAATACAAAGAAGGAACTTTGCAAATATGGAGATACAAGTATTGTAATTTAAGATTTGCCTGTTCAAACTGACGATATCATTGTTGCAAATTTAGAAAATGCCATTATCAACTGATATTTGTCATTCCAGGGCTGAAACGATTGATTAATTTACGTTGTTTGTCTAAAAAAAATGCACTACGAAATAAGCGTGTTCTCGGGCAAAGTGTTTAATATGATGTCGATAAATAGCAATTTTGTACGAATTTTATTTTATAAAAGATTTTTGTAGAGGTTATCAGATGTTTTAAGCCCCTTATAATAAGAAGATAAGATAGGGAAACTCAAAATTTTACTAACTTGTACATTACACCTACCGGTATTCACAAAGGAATCGAATCTAATACTTCTAAAATCTTAGAATCTTTTGCAAGGTAAAAAATAATGTTTGTTTTTTTTTAAGCAACTTTACGCGAAGGATAAAACCGTTCTAGTTAGGTGAATAAATCTGTAACTAAAACATTAATCTGGTCATTGAAATAAGTTAAATTTGGTTATCGTAACTTGTTAAAGAGGGTAATCTTGAAAGTCCTGATTATATATATATATATACTTGTACAACTTATCCCAAATTGTATAACATTTAAAACAATGATAGTGACTTGTATGTCAATTAAACATATAAATTTCATCTAATTTTCACTCTTCTTTCTTACCAATTTGACTATACGTTTTGATTTTAAATGTAATAAATTTCTGAAAGTGGTACAAGAGACATTTTTCCAAAAGTATTTAATGTGCTTTTACAAATCGGGAAGATGTATTTTTCTTTTAACTTTTTCAGAATTTCCAATTTCTTATCATGTTAAAAATTCGAATTTCAAAGTATACATGCAAATACTGTATAGCGGAGAGTTTTACTTCTTAATTTACTAAAAACAAAATCAGATGACATCACAACTGTCCCGCAAAGCAAATGGATTGAATTTAAGAATGTGGTATATTTGCGTTTGAGATGACTATCAATTAAAGGCAAAATAGTCTTGAAAGTAAATCAGTCAACTCAAAAACTTGACCGATAAATAATAATATCTGAAAAAACTGACCATACCTCTTAAACTAAACAATATAAAAATTTGGTCAAGGTCAAATAAACACTACAAGTCAGACATTTGTACCACTTGGAATCTTTTCGTTTTTCAGGTTTATGCATGAATCATGATGTTGATTTTCTCGTTTTGAAAAGTCTATGAGGTGTAGATTTTTGCTGCGCGTTGAAGGCCGTATCGTATGGTGTCATTTAGTTGCTAGCAAAATCGACATTAGGACTGTTGTAGAGAGTTGTCTCATTGGCATTCTTAACAATAATTCTTAGTTTTACATTTTAACTATATCAATTGAATCGAGCGTCACTGATGAGTCTTTTGTAGAGAAAAGTTTGGAGTTTGCAGAATACAGTAATAAGTCTGTGTGGTATCTTTTATAAATGTATTTTTATTATCTAGGAAACAGACTTAACACCGAATCTTTAAATTGACCAATGAACTATGAAACTGAGATCAAGGTCAGATTGACACGTCTTGTCGAATCGATTAAATCTAGCCTTTGTCTTATAGTTTCTTAGAAACTAACCTTAATGAGAATTGGGTTATCAGTACTTTACGGAATTGAACGGAACGGAACGAAATTACATTTAAGGTATCATAGGGGCATCTATCAAAATTTTGAAAAATCTTTAAAACAAAACGAACTTTTATTTCGTTGTTTACGGTTTTCAATATACAGATAACACAAGTGTATACTAAATCTCATCTTCACATGTAAAATGTGTAATAATGTATAACATCGGGAAATATCCTGTAGATAAAATTGAGAATGGAAATGGGAAATATGTCAAAGAGACAACAATCCGACCAAAGAGCAGATAACAGCCGAAGGCCACCAATGGGTCTTCAACGCAGCGAGAAAAATCCCGCACCCGGAGGTAGGCCTCAGCTGGCCCCTAAATAAAACTGTGTACTAGTTCAGTGAAAATGGACGTCATACTTAACTCTGAAACATAAAAATGAACTAAAATTAAAAAACATACAAGACAAACAAAGTCCAGAGGCTCCTAACTTGGGACAGGCACAAAAATGCGGCGGTTAAACATGTTTTGTGCGATCTCCCCCTATACCTCTAGCCAAATGCACATTAATGTCTTGATAAATCATCATGAATTTGACGTATTGGCAGTTCAGAGAAAAAAAGTCTTACTCCTGTCATTCATTATTGATTTATTCGTAAATAGTTTTTTAGCACGTAGGTTCGAATTTACCGCGCTTTCTCTCATGCATTTTGCAAACCCCAATTTTTCCAGCCTCGTTTGAGTAGACCATGCTTTCAAACAGTACTTTGCTCATGGCTGCACGCTTAAAAAATTGCTAGCTTTAAAATGGCACAAGGACTCGACCCAGGGGAACAATTAAGCGAAATTATTGACACCGAAAAGGTAAAAAGACTGATTCGAACGAATCTGATGACGAATTTCAAGATTCTTTCGACGAGTTTCAGACGAAAAAGGAGGGTACCGCCAACCCAACAACAGAAACTGTGCCGTCGTCCGTCAACTCGGCAGAGGAAGTATGTGAACTCGAAAAACAGTTAAAAGAGCTACAGATTGAAAGGAAGAAAGCGCATTTACGCCAGCAAATTGAAAAGGAAAGGGACAGTTTACGGACTTTGCAAGCCTCAGCGATCAAGATCTCCGCCGGCCCACAGGCGTCTTCACAGCAACTTTCGACAAATGTAGTAGCAAGTGAGACATTTAACTTTCAACATGCTAACACAGAACGTAAAGTACCACAAATTTGGCTTTCATATGGCAAGAACCTGTCGAAGAATTTCAAACTTTTACTTTAGGGGGCGAGGTCGAGTTCCGTGTGGGCAAAAAGAAAACTTTGGATTAAGTAACAATTGAAGAATTGGTATACGCCAATATTAAAATCATGAAGGAATTAGTGAAGCAAAAGCGTTTGAATATAAATGGGTATCTTGTCTATACAGCTGACATTTACCGTCTAGCGGCAAGAAATGTGTGATATTCCGTATTATTGTATGACAGGGAATATCGTCAGAAACAAACGGATGAATTATATTTGAATGGGGTACTGATCGACAGGACTTACGCGATTTTCAGTAAGTCGCCAAACATGACAATCCAACAATGCGTGCATTTTCAAAAGCGTCTGTTGGAGTATCAAAGGGCAGTGGAAGGAATTCCAAGTCAACGACGGAGGAACGTCGCAAAGGCCCGTTTCTTCCGGATGGGCGAGAAATCTGTCGTAGTTTCAACTATAATTCTTGTTTCCGTAATGACTGCAAAATGATGCATAACTGCGCCATTTGTTTCTCTAGTTCACATTCCACATTGAATGGCCTTGGTCAACCGATGACAAAACCAAACAACCAGGATGTGCCTCAAATTCAAAACTAGTTGTAGAGAACAAGACGACTTCCGCAATTAATACTTTGCATTTTGAGGCTTGGTGTCGCCTTTTTCATAGTGATACTATAGATCGGGAATTCATTTTAGGTGGAGCAAAAAATGGTTTTAAATTGAGTACAACATTTGGTCCGCATTATTCTGTGAATCGGGAAAGCTATTCTTCCACTTAATCTTCGCACCCAAGTAGAAAATCAAATAAGAAAAGAAATTGCCTTGGGTAATTATGTTGTAACTAACAACATTCTAACTCTTGTCAGTTCATTAGGGGCCGTACCTAAACCAAATGGTGATATTCGCTTAATACATGATGCTAGTCAGCCAGTTGGAATTTCTTTAAATTCCTATACAAGTGATCAAATTGTTCTTACATCGATATGCGGCATGTTTTAAAACTGATCAAACCTAATAATTATCTAGCAAAGGTTGATCTTAAAAGTGCATATAGATCTGTCCGTTGTCACAGTTCTGAGCATGATTTAACAGGCTTAAAGTGGACCTTTTCTGGCGATGATAGTCTTACTTACATGTTTGATTCCAAGCTACCTTTTTGTCATTCCCGCAGTCCAATTTTTTTTCAAAAGCTAAGTAAAGCTGTGTGTTTTATTATGAAAAGTGTATACATGTATAATGTAATATGTATTGCTTATTTGGATGATTTTTTAATAATTACAGATACAATGTGTTCTTGTGGTAGAGGGTTACAATTATTGATACGTACTTTATTAGGTTTTAATATTAGTTGGTCCAAAATAGAGGGACCATCACAAGGCATGACTTTCTGAGGTATAATTATATATACCCGCAAATTAACATTATCCATGCCAAAAGAGAAACAGTTTGAATTTTACAATTTTTTATTGACTTATTAGAAGCACAGACCTTCCGTCGTCCTTTCCGGCGATGATTAGAAACATTGATTCTGATTTTAGCTTTTTCAATTTGTTATTCCATTCCGTTCTGTTCCGCAAAGTACCAATTGCTCTGGGGAATTGGTATGTAACGTATCAACGGAAACAGACATCTATGTAAAAGACGGTATGATTCTTTGTTTTTTTTTACTTGCACCTCTTTTTTTTAAATGAGTGGTAAGTGTTTTCGATATGCATTCAATAACAAGATCAATAATTTATTTGAAATTGGCAAGTCAGATAAAAAGTGTTACTCCTTTCATTCGTAATTATATCTAACAAGACGACATCCCGTCGTACTTTCCGACGATGATTAATATTGATCGGATTTTAGCTTTTTAAATTTGTTAATCCGTTCCGTTCCGTTAATAATGCTCATTATAACGATCGTCTAAATATTTACGAATATTTATTTTTAACCGAAGCGTACAGGCATTCTCGGCTTTACCAACCAGCGGTAAATTCGGAACATATTGATCAGTCTAGTAAAAAACCAGATACTCCATGTACTAATCTTTATAGAGAGGAATACGTTTTGTATTTATTTCAAATATGTCATTGAGTTTCGAAGTTCAAACGGAACCTACAAAATATGCACATTTTAAAATGGATGTAAAGAAGAATCATCGGACAAACATCAAATCGGACAAAAAAGCAACGGACAAAAATGCCAAAGTGTCGGACTAAAACCAAAATAATCGGACAAAAATCAAAAGCGGACAAAAAGCAAATCCCGGACCAAAAGCACCGTATCACACGTGATTCTGTGGTATTTTTCTGCAAGTAAGTTTATAGCGGAAAGTTTGGAAAACAAAGCAACTATGGCAGAGAGAAAATAAAGAGGAAAAACAAAAGGTTCAAAGTTAACCTTGTTAATTAAATAAACACTTTATAAATTTCGTGCGTTCGCAGCACTTTTTTATTTACCTTTATTAGGAAGTTTAAACCTAAATATTTAAAAGATAGGGATGCGTAAATACACTGCAACGTTAGGAGCTAAATGACCAAAAACGACCAATAAACAGAAGAGTCAACTTTTCCTGAGGGAGTTGGTTCCTCAGTTTCTTAATAATTCATTAATTTATAAACGAGGACTTTTAAATAAGTATATTATATTTTATAAAACATTTCAGTTTCAAATCATTGACTACTGGGCTGATGATACCACCACAGACTAATAGTCCTCCAGCAGCGGTATCGACCCAATGTTAGTAAATTGAATAAACACTTCATAAATTGCATGCGTCCAAGTTATTTTCTGGAATTACTTTCATCACGTATGCTCAAACCTATAGATTTGAAAGCCAGGGATGCGACAAAAACGGTGCATAGTTAGGAGCATATCACCAAAAAAACAACTTAAAAAGATTTTCAAAATACATTAAGGATAGATATAAGAAGATGTGGTATGAGTGCCAATGAGACAACTCTCCATCCAAGTCAAAATTTATAAATGTAAACCATTATAGGTCAAAGTAGGGTCAACTTTGCCTGAGGGAGTTTGAACCTTAGTTTCCATATAATTTCCTTAATTATGAACGGGAAATTATAGATAAGTATATGTTATAAATCATGTCAATACAAAGCATGGCATACTAATCTGATGACACTATCAGGGACTAACATTTCACCAGCAGCGATATCTACCCAGTGCTAATAAATGAAGTGAACACTTTATAAATCTCGGACGTCAGCAACACTTTTCTGAATTTACCTTCATCAGGAATGCTCAAACCTCAACATTTGAAAGATAGGGATGCGTAAATACCCTGCAACATTAGGAGCTATGTGATTAAAAAAACGAACTAATAACAGAACAGCCAAATTCATCTTAGGTCAACTTTGCCTGAGGGAATTGGAACCTTACTTTCATAATGATTTCTTAATTTTGAAAATTTTGAACAGGAAATTATAAAGTATAATAAGCATGTCAATACCGAAGCACCTGCGACTACTAAACTGATGAAAACCTCGGGGATCAACAGTCCGTCAGCAGCGGAATCGATTCTATGCTAGTAAACACTTTATCAATTTCGGATTTACCTTCATGAGGAACGGCTTAGCCTAAACATTTAAAAGCAACTTATCATATAAAATGTTTATACTCAAAGAAATTTCCAGAGCGAAAATTTGCCACAGCAAAAATCACCATGTTGGATCTTTAAACTTTACAATTGAGACTGTACAATACTTTGTAATACAAATGTGTTTTTTTCATGCATTGTTCTAATCTTCAGTATGTCGTTCAGTTACACTGGTGTTTATGCTAATTGTAATCAAAATCAAGGAAATACACAAAAAAACAAAAAAAAAACTAAATTATTTGATGATCTGCGGTATGATTTTAGTTATTTTTATGAAACTACTTTTTTCGAGTTGAAAACTCGTTACATCGACCAACAATTCTAATTTTCTGAATGCACCCCTTTTGAAATCCCAACAGCACTCGATCCTGAAACCGCTGGGGGTATTTAGCAGCCTAACAAAGCCCTTGCTGCAAAGTTGGTCTCATTATAATTGACAAGCTACGCTACTGCATTTATTATTCTAAAAGATGATCATAAATGTGTTGTATTTTGCAAGTGGTAGTAAATTGGCCAAAAACACTCCAGAATATATGTTTGATATTTTCTAAAAATAACTGACACTAAACAGTACCTTTTTTTTTTACTTTGTATATTTTAATTAACGCCGGTAGTCTTGTTTGCCAACGTTTTTTAAATCAACCATTATTATCCACGGATGTAGCAATACCCAATATAATATCGTTTACCTATTTTGTTATTGCTTTTATCCTTTTATTCTATCTAAGTTGATCAACTGAAGCATTATATATTAATTGGAGACTAGACATCCAATAAGAATGGATGTGCTGAGTTTAAAACCAATTTGGCGTGTGGCTTCATAAAAAATGAAAAAGTAAGAAAGAGTCCAACAAGCCCTTCAAATCCTTTGAACGGAATCAAGATGCAATATCTCTTGACTTTCATTTCATTTTTATTTCAATAAGCAATACAAATCATCACATAATTAACTATGATGAAAGGGATCTTGCAGACTATAAATTACACCAAGGGGGTTGTATTTTTTTGTACAACCTCCTCGATTACACTTACTATCAATTAGGAAAGTGTTGTCAAGAATTAAGAGGACCGTTCGATGTTGAAACAATTCAAATTTTAAATAAAACAGATATAGAACAAAAAATTGTTTGATTTGATTTTGATTTTTGGTGTTTTAACGCCACTTTTAAGCACCGCTTTTGGGCTATTTCGTGGCGGCCAGTTTTTATTGGTGGTGGAAGCGGGAGTGCCCGGAGAAAACCACCGACCTTCGATAGGAAAACTGACAATCCTAGTCAATTAAGATTGGAGTCGAGTGCACCCGCTCGAGCGGGGTTCGAACTCACAACCTCAGTGTTGACTGGCTAGTGATTACAGTAGTAACTACTTAGACCACTCGGCCACCGAGGCCCCTAACAAAAATTGAAAATAGGTAACTATACTGTATGCAACGAAACTCCTTCTAACATAAAATTCATATAGATGTAATATAAATCAAAAGAACTATTTATTTCTACTTATTGGTTAACATATTACAAAGTACCTGCAGTGAACCAGTAATGGTCCGGAGTTTGTATTACGAAGTTGTACTCTGCTATTGAAGTGAACCAGTTGGAATGGATCAGGTGTACCATGGTCAGGCCACCGGGTAAAATGGTATTGGTATATTGTTCTTTCCTTTTCACTCTAAATTGAAATAATTTTCATAACTGACCTTATATGTGTTGCGAAAAAAAATCTATGTTTTATAATTTCTTGGCAAAGATAATACATGCGTACAAAGTATCTGTTAAAATTTACGACGTCTTTAAAGTATAATTTATATTTGCTGTTAGTAAAGAGACCATATAATGCATATATATTTGGCGATAAAATATTTTTCAATTTTTTATCACTCGTTTCAAACAAAAATACTCATCTCCCGTTAACAAAGAAAACTCATCTTGAAATAATTCAAATATATATCAAGTGTAATAACACGTCAAATATATATCAAGTGTAATAGCACGTCAAATATATATCAAGTGTAATAGCACGTCAAATATATATCAAGTGTAATAGCACGTCAAATATATATCAAGTGTTATAGCACGTCAAATATATATCAAGTGTAATAGCACGTCAAATATATATCAAGTGTAATAGCACGTCAAATATATATCAAGTGTAATAGCACGTCAAATATATATCAAGTGTAATAGCACGTTTTAAATCCATGATACTGATATCTTACAAATACGATAATGATTTTGCTTCTCTGGACGCCTTTTCTGTGTTCACAAATAATTACATTCGAGCGAAACAAACGAGTCTGATGAAAACGAAGTGTTCGTCAGGCGTAATACATTTTTCGATAATTATCTTTGACGAGTTTTTCGTTCAGTGCGTTTACTGTGCGGATATTTTTTTTATTGCATCAATTACCACCAAAATATGAACATTCTTTATCAGAAAAAAACAATAGCATTTTTGCGCCTGTCCCAAGTCAGGAGCCTCTGGCCTTTGTTAGTCTTGTATTATTTTTACTTTTAGTTTCTTGTGTATAATTTGGAGTTTAGTATGACGTCCATTATCACTGAACTAGTATATATATTTGTTTAGGGGCCAGCTTAAGGACGCCTCCGGGTGCGGGAATTTCTCGCTGTATTGAAGACCTATTGGTGACCTTCTGTTGTTGTCTGTTCTGTGGTCGGGTTGTTGTCTCTTTGACACATTCCCCATTTCCATTCTCAATTTTATTAATAATCATAAATACATTCAACATGCATCATATTACCTTTTTATTCGATATTGTTAGTTCCCTAATAGTAAAAGCAGCGTATTTAGTCTCCTTGTTGTTTTTGACACATAAAGGACCGTGTGTCAAATGATCATCTGTATCCGGCCAGTATTTTTCACATTTTGTCTAAAACAAAATACAGAATCTATATGAAAAAAAGAAGATGCGGTATGATTGCCAATGAGACAACTCTCAATAAGAGACCAAATGACACAAATAAACAACTATAGGTCACCGTACGGCCTTCAACAATGAGATAAGCCCGTACCGCATAGTCAGCTATAAAAGGCTCCTGACTTGGGACAGGGATGTTTTGTAAGTGTAAATATATACATAGACCTATTTCGTACAAATGTAATTTCTCAGTTACCCTAGTACATGTTTATATTGCTATGACTGAATGTTTCAGCGAGGGAATACTGACATATTTAATAGTAATTCCCAATACGACTTTCTAATATTAGAAAACAAATTAAACACCTTTTCGTATTAAAATTCATTATTCATTTCATAATATGATGATATACACAAGAGATCTTTTTACTTTCTGTAGAAAAATAATCAAACTGACAGGTTGTTAAATAAACTAACTTTTGCACCTTCAACCAGATTGGTAACCATTACAATCTTTTCGATTTTGCCTTTCCAAATCATACGCCAGAAGTCTGACACTGTTGATTTCTTAGGACCTTTATGTGAAAAAAGAATTCATATGTTAGCTTGAATCAAATGCAAATTGATAAAAGGCAGTTCAGAAAAATTATCAAACGTCTTCAAAACAATTCTTCTTAGTCATTTTTTATTTTTTCATTTTATGATTTCATTAGTAAATTAAGATTATAAATAAACAATCTAAGTAATTAAAAATCAGCAAACCAGAATTTGGCATATTTTCAATGACTATTTTTTTACAAATAAACTTATTTCCAACGATAACTATACATATGAACCTACCTTGTGATGCGATGTACGATTTTTCTTTATCGAGACCCTAAAATGAAATACCAAAATAGCATATCACCGTGAAAGTCATATATATTTTTATTGTGTCTCTTGCATGATCATACATATATTTGATTCATCATGTATGAACAGTTATATTCCTTACCGATATATTGTACATTGCAAAAAAAAATCAGAACATAACAATAAAGTATTTACTGTAGCATAAACTACTACGACACTAGATATCGTTGTTCAAATCTCGCAAAAAGGTAAGAAACACACATCAATGTAACAAACAAAAAAAGGAGAAAAACGCATGAACGCCAATAGGAATGCGAACGGCTTTGTCGATAGGGTAAACGTCTCCTATTATACATGCATCACCCGCATACAATTTTGATCGCCACACTGTGATTATGTCAGTACATGTACTACTTAATTTAAACTCAAGCTCGTTATGCAAAATGAATTTGTACCCTTACAGAACTTACATGTTTGCTGCAGATCTGCAGCAGACCTGCTGCAGGTTTGCTGCAAACAAAAAAGTTTGAAGGAAACCATGACATAATGTTTACAATTGTTTGCAGCTAGCTGCAAACCTCCTGCAAACATTGTAGCTTTTTGGTGCACGCTTGCGGCAACTTTGCAGAAACAATTATGAGAAATTCTAATATGACGTGCTTCTTCCGCTTTGTAAACAACACCGTGATAAAATTCTCAATATATCTAAGTTATACTTAGTGCAGACTCAGAGATATACATAATAATTGATATTACAATGTATCTCCCACGTAAATCCACATGTATTGGAACCTATTTGCAAACGCTTTGCCGATTTTATTGTTTTAAAAATTGCAATTAACAAAAGACAAAATAATTTTTATTCTTATTCGGATGCATAATAAAAAGAATTAATGCACAAGAGCTCGGACAAACCAACAAAATCAAAATAAAATAAAATTCCGCGAAAGTCTATTAATGTTTTTGCCGCATTTATGTCATTTCAAAACATGACGTCATACAAATGAAAACGCTAGTGTTGAAGGTTTTCCGTTACGTGAACCATCGAAATTCGTATAATATTGTATTAAAATGTTTTTTTGAGGTAGGTTTTGTTTTATTTTCTATTCTATTGCATTATTCGCATATTTACTGATTTCAGCAAGTCAACATGGCGGCTCCTTAGTTACGAAATGTCAACTTTGGATTTGACGGTAGCTTACGAGAAAAACAAGTAAATTAAAAATGGCAAATGTTTGGTTTGAGAATTTAAAGAATTAAACAGATTTTGTTCTAGCGGTTATTCACGAAATAATCCATGCAAGCTACAGATTTATTAGAATGTTTGAGCTTTATCTAACGGGGAGTAAAAAAGAACAGCCACACACTCGGCATACCCACCCTCGCTTCAGTTTTTTAATGACCGTATTTGTCCTATTAGAATCGAAATAATTCATGGAAGCCATAGATTTGTTGTAAATTTACACATGGCCTGGGCCGTGTGTAAATTTCAACAAATCTATGGCTTCCATGAATTATTTCTTCAGTAACATATGTTATATTTGTGTTCATGGAGCCATTTAAGACTGGATATTAAATGTTTAGATTTCATTATTGGAAAGTACAAATTATTCACAGAACTGTAAACTTATGAAACTGAAATATTAATTATCACCTCCCCATATACTTAAAAGTTTGACAAAAATTTCTAAACATGTTAAAAATATACAGTACTCTCTTATCTGTGTGGAGATGGTAACTTATTAAATATTAGTTTCGATAAGTCATGTTGAATTTTGTAATGAAATTAACGTAGCTAGCTGATTGCACAAAATTCATTTCAAATATGATTTATTAAATCCTCCTTTTGTATCTTTAAATATTCAGTACAATTGAGCACTTCAACAAATAAAACAAACTATCATTTCTTAAAGGGTACTTTAAATAATAATGCTAAGTATTTTGCAAATGAGGAAGTATTTGAAATATTGTACGTATATGTAACCTAATTTTTTAAAGAATTTGCTGTGTAATTGAATAATGTGATAGGTAGACAACATGATATTGATATATTAATAATTTGCGTAGTTCATGCAGGTTTGCATCAAACACGCAGGAAAAATATAAGTTGCATATAAATGTTTAACGCAGGTCTGAAGCAAACTCGCATTTGCATATAAATGTTTGCTGCAGATTTGCATGGTAAATTGTTTGCGGCAGACTTGCAGCACATTTGCGGCAAACAACTTACTGAGATTCTGTATTTGCTGCAAGTCTGCAGGCAGTAAAAAGTCATAAGTCGAAGAAAAACAGACATTACCAGACAAGAAAACCCCGAAATCACAGTCTACTAAACACTTCAAAGAAAACTAAAGACTGAGTAAAACGAATCCATCTGAAACAAGGGTGCTCCTAGGTGCTCAGGATGGGTAGACAGACCCTGCACCACTAGTAACACCCGTATGTTGACCTTTATATGTCAGTTTGGTTAATTTGATTGTATGGTAACTGTCTCCATTCATTTTGTTTTGTTTGGTTCATGTTTTAACACCTGGGATCACCCCCGGTATTTTGGTGGGGTTCGTGTTGCTCAGTCTTTGGCTTCTATGTTGTGTTTTATTTACTGTTGTTTGCCTTTTGGTCGTTTTTTTAATTGTTTTTCCCATTGCATTGTCAGTTTTTTTTCGACTTTTGAGTTTGAATTTCCCTTTTGTATCTTTCGCCTCAAGGTAATATTGTCAAATGACACTGTATTTAACTGATTTTACCTTGTGAGTAACTAAAGTATTTATCATTTAACATTAGGCATTATTCAAATCAAATGGGTCATTATGTAATATCTATAAAGGCGTACTCACATCAATATAGCTTGCATTTATATAGTCGGAATTTTCCACACCTTTAATTGCAGGAAGGATAACTCTATTTTTATCATCTGTTCAACAAATATGTTATCCATTAATCATTTTCTTTATATGCATCAATAAATTTAGGCAACAGTAGTTTACCGATGTACAAATCTCATAAATCGATTAAGAAGATAAAAATAAGGGCTACAAACACAACATAAGCTATCGCATATTCTCCAAAAGGAGCAGAATCTGATGTGTCGATAGGGTAAGCGTATTATGCTATGTCTGCTAAGCATACATCACCCGCCATGCGAATCCATACTCGGTCAAAATTGTACAATATGGAATAAGACACAATCGAGAATATGACACAATCTGTAAAATAACAGATCACACGACATTTCTTGTATCTAAATATTTAAGACTGCGAAAACATATTGCTAGTGAATAGAGACAATAAATTCGTGATGATGATCGTAACACGTTTGTGGTGTCCATTTCAGTCGTTTTTCCTCATAGCTCTGTTGGGAAAAGTTTATGTGTTAGGAGCAATTAAAATTGAAGTATACAATAAATTATTGATATAACACGATAGAAAAAACTGCTAGAACCCAGTATAAAACAATGCACTAACATTTTACTGAGGAAATTGTTAAATACAGTATACTTATGCTGTTAGGTTACTATCATATTTACAAAAAAGTATGAAGTTTTCTTCTATTCAAGTTATGAATGAGACGACTTACATGGGAATGTTGCTAAAAATCTGTTTTTGGTTTTATTGCTTGGATGCTTTCCATCTTCGTGGGGAAACTGATGACCAGCTGGAAGTTGCTGGAAAGACAAACAGAATGATTAAAGCAATGACAAAAATAATAAATGAAAAATTATAAATCATACATCAATAAAACAATAAATATATTTTTCTATTAAATAACTAAATATTTGACACCTCTGTATATGTTTTTAGTATACAATAGAGACGAGAAAATATGACACTCATGAGCAATAATTGAAAGAAAGATGGATACGAGATATTTCTAACAGGTTAAAACTGATCCAATATAACAGGGACTCGCCAGTGGCGCTCACATCAAATTATTTGGTGAGCCAAATCAATTACAAAGTTGAAGAGCATTGCAAACCAAACATTCTATAAAAATGAGAATATCTGGTAGAGTCCATCTATGCACAGGTGCTCAAAACCCTAAGGGTTTTGAAGTTGGTTTTATTTCTAAATACTTATTCATACAAATGTTATATCAATGATATTGTATGTCAACACGTGGTGCTGACTACTCGGCTGGTGAAACCCATGGGGACGAGACGTCCACCAACAGTGGTATTCATTAAGTTAAACTTTTATTTATCTTGTATTGATAAATTTTGCTTAAGTGTTGTTTGTTCTTTTTTCGGCGTACGATTTTGATTGTTCATTTAGTATATTGTTATTTTTTTATTGTTATTAAAAATGCGTCCAGTCCCTTGGCTTGATATTACATGACACTTAGTTCAAGTAATACTCTTTTTGATTTACGTTGATACTGAAATAAAAGGGACTATGATAACTCAAGCTTACATTGTATTCTTCAGTAAATATTTGTTTGCCTTTATTTTTTATCACTTCAGCCATTTCGTCAACTTCTATCTTAGTATTTGTACAAATATCTTCCCCCTCTTCATTTGAATAAATAACCTCATCTGAAATTGAACAAATGGTATCCTTGAATATGAACATTTCATATATTGATTTTTTTGTTTCTCATTCGATGCAGTGGCAGATTCTATATAAAAAGAATCGTGCTTATAATACTATTCATTTCAAACTCATATCACTAAAAGCATAAGAGGACAGCTCGTAAACTGGTATATACAAAAGCGTTAAGCGTGGAATACACATTTTTTTCCGCAATCCGTCATATTGATATACAGTGAGAAATATGCCATATTTATGATACAAACACATTGATCAATTAATCAACTGTATTTGGTTCTACATAGCCCGCTTTGTTTGATAAAGTAGCAACATTCGCTGAAGCATAATTATTTTATTTCAAAACTGAAAATGAGCAGTTACAACGCACAGTAAGTTATATAGAAATATTGCCCTGTATCGACTCTCGCGTTACTATAGTGCCAAAGATGGTACCCTGAGGAACTGACAGAAATATTAAACAAGTGGTAAAATTATAAAAGTTATTTTTCGATTTCAGTACGAATTTTCGAAATAGCTCGAGTTGGGAAGATAAATGATCAAAATGTCTGGGTGCATAATCAAAGACGTTTTCTGTTAAATAAAATAAAAATTTGTTTTACTTTGGACGATAATAGTTAACTTAAACGCTTTTTTTACCTGGTGTGAAAGCTGTATTATTTTGGAGTTCATTGTGTTTTTCTTCAGGGATTATTGTTTGGGACGTGTTGTAATATATTGCTTCATTTGTATTCTGTGCATTTGAGTTTCTGCTCTGGTCATCATGGTCTCCTCTGGAATCTACGAACGATTTACTGTATTTAAAACTTTGTCTTGTTGCTATTTTTCTTCTGAAATGGTCAATTCATTTAAGTTTAAAAGTTACTAGAAGAAATGATGAACACCAATATTGCAAAATTTGGGGAACAGCCACATTTTCCTTATTTGTTTCACTCAGACCGTCAAAATAGCAACTTTATTTAAAAGATAGCGGAGCTCACAAATTAAAAAAAAAAGAAATGATTTAGTTAAATTATTTTTCTCCTAAATTTCAAATGTTTACATCAATTCAAAAAAAAAAATCATTAATTACATTGTTGAGGCAAAAAACTTCGATCCAATAGTATAAATGTTTCATGATTTTATAATTATATTTTCATTAAAAAAAAAAACATGAGAAACAAATGTCAACAATGTGTATAAGGAAGACTAAACATACGTTTTGTTTGTTGCTTTTCTTTCAATAAAATTTTAGTTTTGAAGATGTATTTAAAATCTTTAAGTGTTCAGATATATAGTGTTTTGTTAGTTGTACAACATCATGAACATGACGCTGTGATAGTTTAAACTAAATAAAAAATGATAAACTTTTTAAAATGGTCAAGGCAAGAATAAAGTTTTTGGAAAATAGCTCTACTTCTTCCGCAGTGATATTACGAATATCGGTCAAATTGCTCGAGACTAATAACAGAGACTTCCAAATAAACATTTGAAAAGATATATACAAATTATGGTCATATCAGCAGGCATCTCATAATACCTATTAAAGGTGGAAAATATGCATTTCAAAATAAGATGAAGGGTATATGTAAATAAACCGGCATCCAAACGAACAATACAATAAGTCCAGGAGAGTTAATTTACCACTGTTTCAAAGGACAGACAGGAGTCAAAACCTACTGAAATTGTGTGAACTGAACATAACTAGACCCGAAACAGAAGTTATCTTATTAGTCTTCTTAAAAACATGGATTTATATAAACATGATTTTAACACATACAAATAAAACCATGAAAATACTGAATAAAAAAACTACTCACATATGGATCCGAGGCGATAACTGTTATTCTGTCTATTGAATTTATGTCTATGAAAGGATACATCAATAGGAAAATCTGATATGTTTCATTCAAAACATATTGAATTAAAACTAAACAATGATAATTATTGTTTACCTTTTTATATAAATTACGATCAGGCCTGTAGCTACGCACAATAAAAGTAATATCACTATAACGGTTGTTACTGTTGAAGACCCAGTGGAATCGCTTGTTAGTGCTGAAATAGAAAGAACAGATCGCATAACCTAGAAATGACGTATAAGAAATTGTATCTTGGTCTTTTTAAAAACAATTAGATACCCAAATAAAGAGTAGCAATAAACGGAGGATCATTATTTTTTCAGTTAACTATTGAAATAGCTGACGTATTTCACATATACAACTCTGGTTTTTGTTCTTTTTTTATAATATTTTGATTTTTTGTGTAATATTTTGTTATTTGTCATTTTCTTTTCATCCTGTTCCTGTCTATCTTTTTCGAACTGATGTGTGGTTAACATTGCCCTTTGGTATATTTACACATTTCTTTCTTTCCATACTACGAAGTCACCCATGAAATCGGAAAGATTTGCTTACCACGACATGTATTGCCATGCCAACCAGGATCACACTGCCCAGGACAATGTCCATTCCGATGATTACAGATTGTGCCATTATAACAATTTCCACATTCTTTCGAACAATTAAAACCATGATATCCTGGATCACATGCTGAAATTAAGAATTCAATTGATTTAGTTACAGCAAATATCGGAGTAACAGGTGTTTGGATAACTCCTCGATCATATGTACATGTGTATTATACATATGCAATGTTTGCATTAAATAAATTCATAATGCCAATTTTAAGAAAACAAATCACGTATGACATTAGTTTAATTTTTTTGAGTTTAAAACGAGCAGCTCCAGTTTAAATGCAATGAGCATGACAACATTCTTAATGTAGACTTCGAACTAGAAAACTTTTATCCAATTAAAATGTGTATAAATATCATCCCATTGATCTAACTTGATCTTATGGTAACGAAGAGTTGTACCCGACAGGATAAATATGATTGTATATATTTAATATTTCAAGGATTTTTTTAAAATATATTTTAACAACCATGACCTGTTTGCAAATGTGTCTCTCTGTAGTCAGTTGTATCAATGATATGAGGAATTCGGAGTCGAACATAGCATCAGTTGAAACTACGAGACCATTTAAGTAAAACATTGAAACATACTAATGAACATTTCAACGTCGAAGTGAAAATATTTGATTCCCTCAGGATATGTACAGATGTAACAGCTCAGTGTGTAAGATGAATGACGACATAACAAGTCTGATATCGTTGATGACTTTAAAGTTAATTTTCATTTCAAATGGTATTTAAACCTTTTTAATTGGATCGCCTTCTGAAATAAATGATATGACGATTGTTCTTCAGTGTGTAATAAAATATTGGACGATTTATCGGTCTTGATTTTTTTATCCATCAAGACTGATTATCTTAGATAAGTTTCATGAACATTCATTAACGAACTTTACACAAGTTACCAATAAGAAAATGAAAATACAGAATTTTGCATAATTAAATGTCACTCGAACATATGAAATTGTATTGAAAGCAACAGAAGAAATTCCAGGCCAACAAACGTCCGTTACTATGTAAAAGTCAGGGCACATAGAAAGTTAAAGATAGTACTCATGGTTTTGATTTCACATCGATTTGAAATGAAAATTGCAGTATGTATTAGGACTTGTTAATTGACTGCTTGAACTCTAACTGCTGAAAGATTTTACATTTTGTAAACCAAAGTTGCAGAAATTGGTTTAGTGATGATAAAGCAACATACAGTTTGATGTGAAATACAATGCCAAAACAAGTACAGGTATAGAAACGTTAACTTGTCGGTGTTTAAAACAAAATAATATGCTATGTACAAAAAGAGAAAACAAACACCAAAAGATGTATATTCCTTGTCTCATTTTATAAACATGAAAAGAAACAACGGAAAATTTACTTAAAATTGTTTCCATCATAAGCCTTATTGGATGAAAACATTAAAACTGTTCAATACATATGTGTTTCTACTATACTTCTACTTACAAATATTACAATATTTCCCCAACCAACCATCGGCACAACCATTATCACATATACCAGTCACGGGATTACATGTCTTTCCGCGGGCACAATTACCACAGCTGTTGTTACAGTCCTGACCAAACGTATTCGGAGGACATGCTGAAATGAATAAATCCGATATTAATGGGATCTTCAGTACAATCTTCGTTATTTCCGTTATTTCCGTCTGTTTTGATTTTAACTATTTATGATGTAAATGTGACATATCTTCGTTCATAAATTCATTTAAAACTTGTTTATTTTCAACTGACTTCAGATCTTTAAAGAACTGCTCTTTGAAAGTTTGAAATCATATATCATAATCCCAATTACTCGAGTCCAGAGACACAATCAAATTAATAGAATAATTTGTTGTGTATATTTTATGTTATAGGGTTGCTGTCTGGAATATTTCCCACATCTCCCTGTCTAACTGACTTATATCCAACACCTCCGTTTATTCATATAGGACTCATCACTTACGTTGACTGCAAGAATCCAATGCCCATCCAGGTAAACAACTTCCACTAAAACACGTTCCGTTTTCTGGAAAGCAGTCGGATCCAGCACAGTTACAAATAGACAAACAGTCGAACCCAAACCGATTGTCTGTACATGCTGAAATCCAATTACATTAAAGTTGTAGTAAACTGGCAGTACAACAAAGTATCATTAGTAATAAAACTATAAATACTACTTTATATGCAAGTTATATGTTTGGATGGTAACAGTTGTTGCATCTTAAATCCATTATTCTAAGAACCTGAGAGTAATTTGCAGATTTTGCCCTTATTTTAATATTTTGAAGGGTTGTTTTCAGTATGTAGATTTTTAAATTCTATTTGAAAATATTTCAAATGATTTGACCCATTTTTTTTTAATTGGGGAAGTATATAAACTTATCATTACACCATTGAAATATGATAAAACACATTTCAAGTTTTGTTTATAAACATTAATATATTTTGGTGGAATAAAATGAACGCTTCCGATCTTTTCATCTGAAATACCAAAATGAAATAAAACTAATTAAATAACAAAGAGTATAATTTTTACTCACTTTCATTACAATAAGGCCCACTATATCCTCTTAGACATCCTCCAACCGGACATTCTCCTGTCACCTTATTACAAGCAGACCCTCTACAGAAACAATTATTGCCGCATCCTAATCCGTAAGTGCCATCATCACACACTATAAATTAAATGAAGCAGGTAAATCTAGATATGTTAAACGAATTGTTGATTTTTTTTTCATCCATTGCAATATGTTAGCCTAATGTCGACTTCATGAATTGGTTGGAATATAACTGTCACATACAAAACCTTTGATATATCAAATATATTCGACACACAGCCTTTCCTTAAACAAACAAGTTTGTACAATATAAAAAAGAAGATGTGGTATGATTGCCAATAAGACAACTCTCCACAAGAGACCAAATGACACAAAATATTGTTATTTGTTAAGCATCAAACAGCAAATTAGTTTGAAAATGATTGTATGTTATAACAAATCTACTTGTTAAAAAAACTAATTAAACAATACCTTGTTGACACGTATTTCCCTGCCAACCAGATCGACAGCCACCAATACAATGACCGTCATCAGGGTTACAGGTAGGAGACAAACAGTTGGCTGGACATGACCTTGCACAATTTGTACCATAAAAACTAACTGGACATCCTGTATTGTATTTGAATAATCAAAATATATATCATAACATTTGTACCAATAAAATATCTAGAATAATATCTAAATCACAAGTCTGAATAAATCATACGTATATAAAAGTTTCCTACTTTCATTTGAAACATGTATTAAGCAATTGTTTGTCGATAGGGTCTGCTATAACATGTAATTATATAAATGAATAAGAAACTTTTACATATGCTTAATAGCAGACTCTATCGACAAGCAGTTGCTCAATACATGTTTCAAGCCTATGTTCACAGTTTAAACCTCCATCAATTTTAAGTGCATCACAAAGTAAAGGTCTCTTTCGTCAACTTATATATGGAATAAGTATTCTTTTTATTGAATGGCTATTATGAAACTTTTTGTACATATATATATATATATATATATATATATATATATATACAGAAAAAAGTATCAATGTTTGGTAATATTTGGCTGATAACATTTAGCTTTCGGGAACTTTGCTTCAATTATAATGTGTTCCTTAAGTTTCCTGTTATGTTCATTTTATTAATATGGTAAATAAAAACAGTAATTTTATGATTCTTGGTAGAATTTGCAAACTTGCATGTATTTTTTAATGAATGTATCAGAGCTTGACCAAATCATTTTCATATATGTAATGAAAGTATCAACAAAATAAAATGCATACATACCATAGGCTTCAAAATTACAAATTTCTGCGAACCCTATGTTGTTATCGTATCGAGCATATCTTCCAATTACTGTACAATTATGCTGATCATTTGTCAATGGCTTTCCAGGAAATGTATCCTGATAACACACTATACCGTTAGCTAATGTCTCGTTTGAAAATGTAATAGTATAACCATTCATTCTATCGCTGCCTGAAACAATTTAAGTGATACAAGTTTTCATGAACCATAGCCAAATCAGTTGCATGTACTCTATCAAACTCGACGAGTGTAATGAAAGTAGTCGTATTGTAGGTTTGGGTATCATTTTGGACCATTTCAGTTACAAATGGGGTAATGTGTTAAAATCATTTCTTTTAATCAAGAGAAGAGGAGGGAAAATGATGACGTTGAACAAGACATAGTACAATGAGGTATCGGAAATAGGAAAGGAAATCATTGGAAGTCGTGGTTCCATAAAGTTCATAAATTGGAGTGAAGGAATATGATATCGTTGTGAACTTTTAATATCCAATAATACGACGACAGATTTTGATCGTCCTTTTTTATGTTTTTCGTCGTATTATTTGATAATAATTTAATTTTGGATGTAACGCGTCTTCTGATTGGCTGACGTTGTTTTGTTTATCAGCTCATAGACATAATTTTGTCATGTGACCGTGACGTCATCAACGTTTTTTCATGGTTTACTCCGGTTTAAAATGGAATTTAGAATTAAATTATAAGAAATGACTGTAATATTTTTTCTGTCTATTCGAAATAACATAAAAAATGTGGTGCACACTTTAAAATAACCCGCTACGCGGGTTATTCAGTGTGCACCACATTTTTGATGTTATTTCTTCTTAGACAGAAATAATATTACAGTCATTCCTTAATTAAAAGTTCACACAATCTCAAAAAAATAACCATTTTTTTGCAGGCTTGTCTGGATTTTCTTTCAAACATCTTTCTTAAATCATATTTAACATTATTTCTAAGTAAAAGACTGTCTAAAAAATATCTTGATGGGGTATATTCAACCATCGATGTCAATCACATGTTCATTCAAACACGATTATTTCAATAATTGCAACTGTATCAAAATCTTTAATTTTTCTACACTATACACTACTATTGCTCATGCTCAATCAAATACCCAAGTACTAGTTTAGAATGGAAAACGTACATACACGTTTCTTGTATTAGGTCACGTAAAATCTTACTTTGCTTAGAATTATACCGACTCTAACAACAACTTCAACGAAGATGATAAATCATAATTGAAATGTCGGGCTTTTTATAGCTGACTATACGGCATGGGGTTTGATCATTGTTGAAGGCCAAACAAGTTCCCAACAGTTGCTTACATCCACGTCTTTTAGACTTTGATGGATTCATAGTTTGTCTCACTGGCAATTATAACACATCTCTTTTTTGTATATTGATTTTTTTTAACAACATATTTATTGCGTTTGGTTGATTGAAAATTTGATGTAGTAGTCAGTATTCCAATGTGCACCAATAGTGATTATATTTGATAAAAAAAAGAATACACATATATTGCGATAAAAATTATAGCCGCCCTAGCGTTGTCAGCACGAATTTTGACGTGTATTATGCGTTTAGTTAGTCGATGTACAACATGCACAGTACATTTTGAGTATGTCAATGAGACAACTATCCAAGAAAACAATAAAACCAAAGGAGACGTGAGATTTTCGTGCGCATGACAATAGCTTCTGCATTAACCGTCATCAGGTATGCTCGAGATCAAAAGTTTGAAATGCCAAATATATGAAACGTTGGAAAACATTTAAAGCAATAGAACCTTAACAGACCCGTAAATATAAAAATGAGGAGATGTGGTATGATTGTTAATTAGAAAACTACCAGTATCTACCAGAGAACACAGAAACGAGTATGTAAACAACTACTAGTATCTACCAGAGAACACAGAGACGAAGATGTAAACAACTACTAATATCTACATGAGAACACAGAGACGAGGATGTACACAACAACCAGTATCTACAAGAGAACACAGAGACGAGGATGTACACAACTACCAGTATCTACCAGAGACAAGGATGTAAACAACTACTAGTATCTACCAGACAACACAGAGACGAGAATGTAAACAACTACTAGTATCTACAAGAGAACACAGAGACGAGGATGTAAACAACTACTAGTATCTGCCAGAGATCACAGAGACGAGAATGTAAACAACTACTAGTATCTACCAGAGAACACAGAGACGAGAATGTAAACAACTACTAATATCTACAAGAGAACACAGAGACGAGGATGTAAACAGCTACTAGTATCTACAAGAGAACACAGAGACGAGGATGTAAACAACTACTAGTATCTACAAGAGAACACAGAGACGAGGATGTAAACAACTACTAGTATCTACCAGAGATCACAGAGACGAGGATGTAAACAACTACTAGTATCTACAATAGAACACAGAGACGAGGATGTAAACAGCTACTAGTATCTACAAGAGAACACAGAGACGAGGATGTAAACAACTACTAGTATCTACAAGAGAACACAGAGACGAGGATGTAAACAACTACTAGTATCTGCCAGAGAACACAGAGACGAGGATGTAAACAACTACTAGTATCTGCCAGAGATCACAGAGACGAGAATGTAAACAACTACTAGTATCTACCAGAGAACACAGAGACGAGGATGTAAACAACTACTAGTATCTACCAGAGATCACAGAGACGAGGATGTAAACAACTACTAGTATCTACAAGAGAACACAGAGACGAGAATGTAAACAACTACTAGTATCTACAAGAGAACACAGAGACGAGGATGTAAACAACTACTAGTATCTACCAGAGAACACAGAGACGAGGATGTAAACAACTACTAGTATCTACCAGAGAACACAGAGACGAGGATGTAAATAACTACTAGTATCTACCAGAGAACACAGAGACGAGAATGTAAACAACTACTAGTATCTACAATAGAACACAGAGACGAGGATGTAAACAGCTACTAGTATCTACAAGAGAACACAGAGACGAGGATGTAAACAACTACTAGTATCTACAAGAGAACACAGAGACGAGGATGTAAACAACTACTAGTATCTGCCAGAGATCACAGAGACGAGAATGTAAACAACTACTAGTATCTACCAGAGAACACAGAGACGAGGATGTAAACAACTACTAGTATCTATTAGAGATCACAGAGACGAGGATGTAAACAACTACTAGTATCTACAAGAGAACACAGAGACGAGAATGTAAACAACTACTAGTATCTACAATAGAACACAGAGACGAGGATGTAAACAGCTACTAGTATCTACCAGAGAACACAGAGACGAGAATGTAAACAACTACTAGTATCTACCAGAGAACACAGAGACGAGGATGTAAACAACTACTAGTATTTACCAGAGAACACAGAGACGAGGATGTAAACAACTACTAGTATCTACCAGAGAACACAGAGACGAGGATGTAAACAACTACTAGTATCTACCAGAGAACACAGAGACGAGAATGTAAACAACTACTAGTATCTACCAGAGATCACAGAGACGAGAATGTAAACAACTACTAGTATCTACCAGAGAACACAGAGACGAGGATGTAAACAACTACTAGTATCTACCAGAGAACACAGAGACGAGGATGTAAACAACTACTAGTATCTACCAGAGAACACAGAGACGAGGATATAAAAATATTATTGATGTACCTTCATCAGGAATGCTAAAATTTCAAAACTTGAATACCTGAGGAGCAAAATGATCAAAATCAATCTTAGTTCAACTTTGCCTGAAAGGAGTTGGAACCTTATGGTTTCTCATTAATTGCTTCATCTGCCAACGGAGAGTTAAAGACCGGTGCAGAATATCGTTCCAAAACAAACAAGTTTTAAATATGGATTAAACTTAGTATCAAATATCTGATGCTTATACAAAATATATATCATCTGCTTGTCAGATTCGCCGGTCTTGCAATTTCATATCAGTCCCATATCCCCCAAAAATTGAAGTTAGTGTGAATTAAAAATTGAATTTTTATACTTACGATCATTTCTGTACGCTATTTTCACCCGTGTTACAATACTGAGCTGTCCGAGGTCCACTTGCCAATATACTGGTTTCGAGTTTGTAGTCTGACGGGTATGGGTACATGTCCCTGCAGGAACTTGGGGTGTCCCAAATACATCACTTGTGTTTTCATCTACAGCTTGATCGGCTGTAAAATATATCATCCCATCCGACCCTATGTAATTGGAACTGAGAAGAGCTGGTTTCTTAAATGCTAAGTTAACTGAAAGAAATGAAATAGCAAATCTAAAATGATTTATTATGGAAACAAAAAAAAAGAGTGAAACCTGATTGTTTTGAAACAGTTATTGACACTGATGAAGCAGGATACAGATGAAACAGTTATTGACATTGATGAAACATTAATTGACACTTATGAAAAATAAATTGACATTTATGAAACACTAGTTGATACTAATGAAACAGCTATATAAGATTCTGATGAAACAGTTATTGTTATACTGATGAAACCGTTATTGGCACTTTTGAAATAGTTATTGAAACTGGTGAAACAGTTATAAACACTTATATTGATGCTATTAAAACACTTACTGAGACTGACGAAACAGTTATTGATTCTGATGAAACAGTTATTGACACTGATGAAAATTTTATCTGTTATGGTTCAAGGTAATTCGAGAAAAAATATTCGGGCTAAATGAACTTCGGACTCTTAACTTCAAACTAGAGATTTTTAATGCCTAAGACTAAATTGCATTTAAAATCTTGCTTTTAAAATATATACCCTATAAAGTGTTTGTTGTTGATCTATTCTTCCTGATCTACAAGCTGTGAAAAATTATCTTTATTTTTAGAAAACTATGTTTACAAAAATACAATTTTTATAATAAGAAAACTGGTTGTTTTCGTCCTCATCTTGGCCATCATACCACATATCCTTATTTTTATATATAAAATGCTAATCTCGTCTTCCTGTTGCGTAAGAACACATATATCTATCATTAAAAACTGTCTATTTAAATTATCTGAAAATATTTCTTCAAAAGCTAATTTTCAAATAAATCAAACGTTTCTTTATAACCTTTTATATAATTATAGTTTGTGCAAATGTATTGTACATCTTAGTGAAAGTTTGCTCATTTTATCAAAAATCAACGTTCTCACTATCACTAACACAATCGTAGATGACCAAACTACCTTGCTATGATACATGTATAAGGCCGTCTTTTGCCAATCTTCTGCGAGAAATAGAAAAAAACATGTCTGGTTTTACAGCATTGTGTAATGGGGTCTTTGCACACTGTTTTAGGCTACGTGTTGTGATCTGTAGATGTTTATTTTTAAATTTCTCGTCCTTTTGGTCTATGATTCATATTTGTCCTATTGGCTCCATATCTTCTTATTTTCATATATAGTCCGCATTTGAAGACAAAGTTTAAATAAGTTGTAACATTTTTAACACTGAACGCCGTTCGATCAATGAAGCCGAAGGTTTATTTGATTTGATTTTGATTTTGGTGTTTTAACGCCACTTTTAAGCACCGCTTTTGGGCTATTTCGTGGCGGCCAGTTTTATTGGTGGAGGAAGCCGGAGTGCCCGGAGAAAACCACCGACCTTCGATAGGAAAACTGACAATCCTACGTCAATTAAGATTGAGTCGAGTGCACCCGCACGAGCGGGGTTCGAATTCACAACCTCAGTGTTGCCTGGCTAGTGATTACAGTAGTAACTACTTAGACCACTCGGCCACCGAGGCCCGCCGAAGGTTTTATCATATGAGCTGTATTGTGGAGTGTCACACTCTCTGTACGTAAAACTGCGAACCATTGTAATAACTCTTTGATGGTCCTGACGGTGACTAATCATTAGTTATACGAGTATTTATGGTTCCAAATATGGGATAACAAATAAATTTTTACCGATGTTTTACGTTCAGATTTATCCAAACTTTTGATAGAAGAAGACGCTTACCCTGTCGACACCTCCGGACTCGCTCCTTTAGTAAGAGTTCATGCGATTCCTTCAGTTTGTTTTTGTTACCTTGATTTGTATCTTTATAATCAATTTATCAAATTTTAGCATATGAAAATTCACTGTTGTCTATAAGTTAGCATCAAAAGACTAAAAATATCACATTTTAATAATATATTAAGTTTTTATTTGTTTTACACATCTTCTAATTAAGCAGTGGATTTCTATGGGGTTTCAATCAACAACAATAATTAACAATATTTTACGGAATTGGTGTAGTTATAAGGGTCGAAAGGCAGTAAATAAATTCCATTTTGAATGTTTTTTAACTTAACCTTTTTGCCCAATTTCAGGTGGAATTTATTTATTAAGTTTCTTTTCACGAGAGTCATGTGCAAACAGATGTTGTGTAGCTCTTGTGGTTTTTTTTCCCTATAAGGGGACAGAGGAACCAAAAGTCAAACTGCTAACTTGTGTTTTTCTTTTTAGCGTATTCAATTTTTATGTTTATTTATGTAATCCATAACCGCTTCACAAACGATGGAAGACACATGTCCAAATATACTTGCTGAATGTTCTCTGATGACTGAATCCTGACTGATTTCGACTCCAAGTCGAGACGAACAAACCTGCCTGTGAAGCAGGATATGCTCACTCTATTGGTTTTAATAGAAGTTTTTATTGCCAAAAGATAAGGTTTTAGGTCTTCACTGGTTCGATGTTCGATGGATTTTGTTGTTTTTACTGTTTTCGTGTTGCTCATTATATGTAAAAATCTGATACTAGGCGCATTCGATGGTGTCAGATTAGCAAAAAGGAACTAATAAAGTAACAATCGTCAACATTTAGCATAGAAACTAAGTGAACGACAAAGACCATCAGAGGTTGTTTTAAAGTAGATATAGGTTTAATATATTTCAACTATTAGAAAACATCAAAATTAATCATGTGTAATATTCACTTGGGTCCGTGGGTAATTTCTTCTCATTTTAATCCATCTCCCATTAACAATAAATTGTCAAATCTTAACCTGGACACTAACGAGTTATTGTAATGGAAGTTTATCTTGCCTGAAGCAATTTTGTATTTTAAAAACCTTTGTATGAATTGAAATTTAGTATAATGAATTAAAATATTTCCCTATTTTTTAACTTATATAAGTAGTTGTTTTTCACATGAGATCCTCCTCTGTTTCTCTCTTAAGATGATTTTTTGTTAAACTATAGAAAAGCAACCGTTAAACAGCAAATAATTAATACAACACAGTCATAACAGAGACATATATACATATGTATGAATGTCTCTGGTTATAATTGCACACCGAACAGTCAGTAAAAAACGCGTATTCATGTAAAACATCAACAGTTTCTTTATAATAAATCATCTGTGGTTTGTATGTTTTTAAGGTAATTAGTAAACAAATACCTAATAATACTTCAAATAAATAAAGTTTATATGGCTATCAAAATTACAAAACTACAGTTTGAAACGGTAAACAATGTGTATTACGTATTGACTTACCTGAACATGTACTTAATCTTAAACAGCATATACAAATGATAAAAGAATACTTCACAGTCCTCCAATTATACATTTTTTTAATTTGTCCCCATATTCTTCATAAAACAAACATTTTCATTTTACAATTTCTTTTCTCCTTTTATCTACATACAGGATACACAAATATAATCCAATCTGACGTGTAAATCCTATTTTGAATCATCTGTAATTAGTAAAGGACATACTTAATGTTTATAAACCTGTAGAGATGGAGACATGGAGTCACTGTACATCGTACATGAATTTTTTTACATACACTGATGTGTTACGTTATATATCAATCTTCTGAAGCTGGTAATAAGAAAAAAATCAGCGGGCACAAATAAGTTCTTTTTTTTAATCTCTTATTCCTCTTGTACATATAAGTTATATATCAATTCTACTGCCTGCATGTTGAATTTTTAATATAAAAATTTATGTGGGTCAACATTCGTAAAAATCACAAGGATCAAATAGAATATCCAACACTTTCTTTATAATAACCTTTTTATAAATTCATTATTTTCTGCAGAAACCATATCTACTGTTTACATTTATCGTTTATGTTCTGACCAGTGGTTTAAAATTTGGTAAGCCATGATCTATACATTCATGGTGAGTGACATAATAACTAAAGGTCAACTTTTTAAGCCTCTGTTTTGTAAAAAATGAAGAAACTTGTCAGCTTCAAAATGATCATACAAGATTCAAGATTCAGGTGCTTTATTATCCTCAGACACTTGTATGTATAAGAGGACATTGATGTAGCTAGCGCTTCAACACTAAAGACCCAAGTTTAATATAAAAAAAAGATGTGGCATGATTACCAATGAGAAACTCTCCCCCGAATGAAAAATGTATGTTTTGTAATGTTTGTTGCTATGTTAATGCCGTATTGATGTAATAGCCTACCAATTGGATTTATTGTAAATTGTTCTCATCTGGAATATGACCGAGATATCTGAGCATCACCATGTTGATCGACATGGATGAAAGGCGGAATATTCAAACTGTCCCCAGGAAAAGATAATACCTTGGGTACGGGCAGACATTTAGCCTTACAACAGGTCATATACGGACATATCAAAGAGTTGTTTGCGATGGTTCTCTAACAAGCAGAGAGCGTGGCATTCTCTCTACACGAGGTATCAGATTTGAGGTCCCATACATATCAGACGTAGCTGCGAATTTATACATCCCATACAGCAAAACGAACGTCTATCTATTTAGAATGGTTTTACAGGATTGAGAAATCCAAGTGACCATATTTCTATTCTAAGTTTAACCTTAGGGGTTCAAATTCTGGATGTACTATATTGAAATCTGTAAATACTCAAAATAGTGCATTGTACTTCAATGGTCAAACAAGTATCACACGGAATCAAGAAATGATCTGCCAAACAACAAATGAAAAACACAAAATGAATGTCCATTTATATGTATTGCATTTTTTTTAAATAAAATGAATCTTTGATAATGACATATTAATGATTGTCTTGATCGTTTTAGATATTACAATAATCTATCATGAAACAGAAATATAAAACGGAAATCACTGACGAGATAACTATTATAATATCCGTAAAATCTTCTTGTCATCGAGTGTAAATTATATATTTAAGTGATATATATAAATAAAGGTAACAAAATCTTCATTTTGAAAGGACTTCGTGGCTCACAAACACACATTTGTAAACAGGGGCTACGAAACTACACGGAATACCCTGTCACCAAGCTACTTAACTTAAACTTCAAATGAAATTAGGCCGTTAGTTTTCTCAATTAAAATTTTCATGTCGGGGCCTCTAATAGCCGACTATACGGTATGGATTTTTCTCATTGTTGAAGGCTGAACGGTTGCCTATAATTGCTAATATCCTCTTCATTTGAACTTTGGTTGATAGTTGTCTCATTGGCAATCATATCACATCTCCTTATTTCTAAATGTTGATGTCTGCACAATGAAAGTTAAACTTCATTCTCTTTTCGGACAACAGAATGGCACTGTTATACGCGTATATTGTTCAAAATATGTTAACGTCTATCGTCGTCTGTTCCTGGATATTTTTTCAGCCTTTCCTCGATTGATCAAATGTTTTGCAATAAACTGATAAATATGGCTGAATGCTGACCAGGATCGATTTTAGTAGTCTTCTCAATCTCCATTGTAGAATCAAGGACAAAATAGAGATTGTTTCTATATTTTATTATAATTCATTTGAATAGTTCTTTTAATACTTAACTTCAATCAATTACTTAATTTACATAAAAAAGAAGATATAAAAGGGAAAATCGAAACCCGAATTTGAAGAAAGGCAAACAGAAACATAGACAAACAGACTAACAGACTAGAAACATTTCACAAACACTATACAGAAAACTAAAGTTGAGCAATACACATCCCATCTAAAACCGTAAGTGAAATCAGGTACTCTGGAAGTTTAAGTAGTGTCTTCGCCAAATTAATAAACTCCTGTGATACTCGCTGTCGATCATGTAATATAAACGGATAAAAAGAGGAGGAGATTATAGTTTCAACAAATGGAACACATCTTTTAACATTCCACTAAGATCAACCAGAATTATTCTGGCATCAGAAAAAACAACTTTAATTTAAAGGGATATGTTCAGCTATACCACCAAGAATGCTCGGTTCAATAGATGCCTTTGAAGCAATTCTCTGTCAAGGAAATCATGGTAGGAAACGCAAAACGTAAAAAATGGTGTCAGCAATAAACAAGCATCTTCATTGATGATGTCAGTTTCAGAGAACTTTAATTGATGATGTTAGTTTCAGAGAACTTTATGACATTATAATCAGAGTGGTTTTACACAGATTTGATTGTCCATTTCTAAACCTACTTTTGCCATTATGTTTTAAGAAAACAAAGTTGAACTAGTTTTTCAATCTGTCTTTAAAAATGAGAAAAACTGTGTAAAAAAGGGGAAGTAAAATCACTTTGAACTATTGCATACGAAAAGGAATAGTTGTACTTTACCAATTTAGGAGGTTTTATTCCCAAGAATGCATTTTACACATTAGGCTTTATTCTTCAAATGAGTGCACTCATTCGAAAAATATATAAGCCTCTCGTGGCGTTAGCTATTATATATATAAAAAAACAGCTATCAAAATGACAGCAAACCGGTTTTAATTTCATTTATTAGTGTCATTGTTAAAGCAATGAAGGGCAAAATCGAAAATCGTCAATATCTAACACGACATAAGTTTTGCATTAGTATCGCCATAGTTAAATTTGAAACGCATTGGTTAAACTTTTCTAAACTTATTGCACGGAAACTACATAAAATGTAATTTTCAAACCACAACTAAGACCATAAATCCTGAACAGAAGAAGTGAAACGCGTCAACATCGAACTTGACCTCCATTTTGTCTTCAATAACGACATACTAGTACTAAATTTTGAAAAGTAAGACCCACATTCCAACCCTCATATATAACTGGTAACGTCAAAAATTGAAACATCGTTGTGTGTTGACATTTTACCTCACGTGTAGTACTTCAAATACACAGAGTTTCATTGACTTTGGTGCCAATCAAAATAAAATGTACATCAATCAACATGCACAGAAAAAAAAATTATGTGTTGCGGTTCTCAAGTTTTTTCTCGGTATTTTAAATTTATAGTTTTTCACTAGCAGGGAATTTAAAATATTTTAAGAAGTCACTAATTCCAGAGAAATATTTATTATATGTCAGTTAGTTCATTATGTCAGTTTATATATAAAAAATTCAACCAAATTCTGTTTTCATTTATCATGAAGACTTCATTTAAATTCCGTTTCATCTCCGCATCTAGTAAGTGTTCTACTACTAATCTATCAGTGCTTCTTACTACCTCCTTTACTACTATCAAAGAACTGGTTATTAACTTTTGTAATAAAGCTTATGAAAATAATGGTATTAATTATTTTGGAGTGTTAAAAATTCTTTAGAGGTTTTAGATAAAATACATGCTTTTGATGGTCCTTTTAATTCTATTGACAGTTATGATTTTTCTACTCTCTACACTACACTTCCACACAATCTAATAAAGAAAAAGTTTTCATATTTAATAAAATGGTCTTTCGAAAAATCTCATTGTACATTTATTTGCTGTAACTCGTTTAAAGCCTTTTTCTGTAACGAAAAAGGAAATTACACTTACTGGAAATGTGAGGATATGATTGAAGCTTTAAATTTTCTCCTAGATAACATATATGTACGTTTCGGTGATAAAGTGTATCGTCAGATAGTAGGTATTCCTATGGGCACTAACTGCGCCCCTTTAATAGCAGATTTATTCCTGTATTGCTATGAATCTCAGTTTATGACCAAACTCAGTAACGACACATCATTGTTACATTTGGTTGATACATTCAACAATACCTACCGTTATCTGGGATGATATATTTTCGTTAAATAATCCAGAGTTCTCTAAATATACTACCGAAATTTACCCAAAAGAACTTACTTTAACTAAATCTAACATAAACAGCAGCAGTTGTCCTTTTCTAGATTTAGACATTTCAATTTCTAAAGGGAAACTCCATACTAAAATTTACGACAAAAGAGACGATTTTTCATTCCCTATTGTTAATTTTCCTTTTTTAGACGGCGATGTGCCTTTGGCTCCATCATACGGTGTTTATATATCCCAACTCGTTCGGTATGCCCGTGTGTGTAGTAATGTCATAGATTTTAACGAACGTAATCAATGTATCACTGGTAAATTATTAAGTCAGGGATTTCGTTACCATAAATTACTTAAAACTTTTACTAAATTCTTTCATAGATACAAAAATTTAATTAGTAAATTTGGCTGTACCTGTAGAAAACTTATTAAAAATGGTATTTCACATCCTAAATTTTACGGTAATGTTGTACTTAAAGCGCGGAAATCACTATGAACCTTTAAACAAACTTATTAGTAAGGGTTATCGTACCAATGTTGTAATTAGATCTCTGAATATAGTTTACATTGGCACCAATATCGATTTTGTCATTAGCAAATTAAAACATAACTAAATTTGTATTTTCTTTTCAAACGGGATGTATAGAGACACACACACGTTCATTTTTATCTATAAAGAAGTCACTCCTAACTATCCTACTACCTGTCGATACATTTATTTTTGGCATTGCACAAGTCATGTCTTCTTTGACTGTTCATGACGTTAAAATACTAAATCCCTGGGATGTGTTTTAGTTGATTTCAGTCTCTAATGCATGATTTTTTATTATTAATTGTTTTGGCTTTTAACTAGCTGTCAGTAACTGCGAGTACTCTCAAATCGTACTTCAATTTGACCTTTTGATACTAGTTGTAATGCTTTTTAGTTATTTAATGTTAACATGGATCATGTCTATATACCAGCTTTAATTATTTGGAATTACTACAAATTTTCACTTCTTCGTACTATGAACATCAAAATTATTTCATTTCTCCTTAAATAATGTTCTTGCACCTGTACAGGAAGTTTTATCTAGCACTAATTGTATAGTTTTATTGTTGATATTGACGGCCCAATATGTATCAAGTGTTAGATTAGTTTTATTGATATTAAAGAAATTTCTTGGTATTCCTAAACGGAAGATTTTATACACACAGAAGAAGAAGTATACTTAACAACAAAATTATGTTCATTTACCTGTGTATAATGTGACGCAGGTTTTTTCAAAAGTGATGATTTTCTAATTTTTATTAACTATGTATTTGCATTCAGGTATCACAGATCAAATTTATTCGTTCATTGTGTGTTAATTTACGTTTTTTGATTGAGTTAAGCCTTCCAATTGATATTTTATAGTGCGTCTTTCTATGTTGTGATGTTATACTATTGTTTCAGAAAAGGGAGAAGGTTTGGTACCATTAAAACGTTTAATCCCGCTGCAAATGTTTGCACCTGTCCTAAGTCAGGAATCTGATGTACAGTAGTTGTCGTCTGTTTATGTAGTTCATACGTGTTTCTCGTTTCTCGTTTTTATATAGATTAGACCGTTGGTTTTCCCGTTTGAATGGTTTTACACTAGTAATTTTTGGGGCCCTTCATAGCTTGCTGTTCGGTGTGAGCCAATGCTCCGTGTTGAAGGCCGTACCTTGACCTATAATGGTTTACTTTTATAAATTGTTACTTGGATGGAGAGTTGTCTCATTGGCACTCATACCACATCTTCCTGTATCTATATTCAGACTAACGTAAATGTTAGTACTTAACCGGTTGTCATTTTCACAATGGGAAATTCAAAAAAGTTCAAAACCAAGAATATGAAGACCTTCCAATAAATGCCAGGATGAAACACAACCAACACAAGTGCTGTGGTGCACTTTACGTGTAGCACGTGTTTATTTCCTAGTTTATCAAGAAATTCTGCTGTTCAATCCGTCCGTCGTTTTGTGATGATTATCTTTTCGTTGATTCGTGACCCACGACCAAGCGAGTAAATGATCATCACAAAAATTATTTTGAATCAACCTTAATCGTTGCGTTTGTTTTTCTGCATTGAAAATTCTGTACAATTTTCTTCTGGCCATCGAAAAAGGTCCTGTTTTCTTTCAGATATGACGTTAAATCCTATGTCACAGTAAGGTACAGCCACCTATAATATTAGAGTGTACGGCTTGGAAATATATCGGGAGATTAGTCATTTGAGCTGGCTTTCAGTTACTGCTAGCAAGTCAGGACACTTGTCAGTGGTTGTCTTCACGTTTTTTTTTAAATTTTTATAACTTTGAGCTGACCGAAGATTAGATAGTATTGGTTTAAATCATACACAACTTTATATTTTATATAGACTCAGTGAGGACAATTTTGAACTTGACATATCCATCTCCTTTATTCGTAAAGAATTTTAAATCTTGGAAGTTCACTGAAAGAATTCGATTTGAAAAAGTGGTAAATGCTTTTGAAAAGATTAATGTATTCATCTGAACATTGAAAATGATGCAGGTACCAGAAATCTACTTATAAATTGGCAGTTTAACTTAGTTTAAAGCATATTAACATTATTTTGATGAAATAAATTAAACAACAGCTATCATTTTTAATACTTAATAGATTCTTTTTGTTCAAATTGTAAAAACCTCGATAGCTTCTGGCCCCCTGCCTCGGTAATAACAGAAGGCAAGCTACGCCACTGGTTGAACTGGCCGGACCAGTAGGTAAAACAAAGTGACTGAATCGCAATCGAATTATAAATCAAACAGCTTGTATTGAAAATTGTAATTGTAATATTTCACCATAATGGTTACAGTAGTCAGTGTATTGATAAACATCAATTAAACAAATAGCATTTATTTAGTCCACACCAAATTAATTTCTAGTTCTTCGGACTCTTTCCGTAAAAAAGGGTAGCGAGCGAGCGAAATTTTTTTATTTGTTTTTTTTTTTCGAAGTTTGATTTTTGAAGGGCGAAAGCATTTTTTACTAGCAAGCGATATTATTTTTGAAATATTAAAAAAATAAAATCTATAAAAAGCATTTTATCCAAGCGAGCGATCAGAAATGTACACAGTTTTGGTGCTTGATGTTTTCATATGTCTCATATCCTAGTTCTTATATTACCCTTCTTTGCTACTTAATTTGTTCTCAGTCACCCTGTTGAATCTTTTCACAACATTTCCAGTACAAAAATGGTTAACTAGTAGCAAAACCTACAACTTCGTGTAGTCTGCTCAAATAAAGATCCAGCTGAACATGAAATAGTACAATAGCATTGAACAGGTAGACATCCATGTTTGATGTCAGTTATAATTTATGCATTATAAAAATAAGAAGATGTGGTATGATTGCCAATGAAACAACTATCCACCAAAGTTCAATGAAATGGATATATGCAATTATAGGCAACCGTACAGCCTTCAACAATGAGAAAACCCATACCGTATAGTCGACTATAAAAGGCCCCGACATGAAAAATATGAAATAATTCAATTGAGAAAACTAACGGCCTAATTCATAACAAAGCAATTTGCGAAAAACAAATTTGACAGACATGAACCAACGACAACCAGTGAACTACAGGCTCCTGACTTGGGACAGGCCCATATAGAATGGTATGTTGTTTCAAATAAACGTATGCAAATCATATATGCATGTATAAAGCTTTTATATACAACTATACATATTTGTGTATACAACAAGATGAAAATTTAGAAAGGACTGTCCTTCAAAAACCACACCAATTTATACTTCCACGTATTCAAATTCATCACACCAGATGCTATATACTAATTAAACAAAAGGAACATTTCAATACATTCCACTTAGTCATTGCTTTGCTGAAGAATTTAATATGATTGATTGATTGTTGGTTGCTTAAAATCCAGTGGCAAATATTTCATGCATGTTCAGGACGAGAACAAATTAACAATAAATGCAATGGGTAGGTCCTGTAACAGAGGCCGTCCGGGACAAAGGTCGGTGAAATTTTGACCGCCACTGGAAAATGTGGGTACATTGGACAGGGGCAGAAATTTAGCCTTGCAACAGGCCACCTATGGACCCCTCAAAGAGTTGTTGCAAGGGTTCTTAACGTATAAAGAGTGGGCACTCTCCCTACACGAAGCATCAGATTTAACGTCCCCATTCTGACCGGACGTGGCTGCGAACTTGTACATCCCGCACAGCCAAACGAACGCCCCACTCTGGCGAGGGTTTTACTGCCGGTCGGAGGAAGACCTATGGTGACCATATTTCTATTACCCAGACACCCTTAGGGGGAAGAAGAATTTAATAGCCATCAAATCTTTATGTATATGGGGATATTGATCTACTGTGAACTTTTCTGGTTGCAAAAAACTCAAGACAACAAATTTGGTCTCTGGTGGAAGTTTGTCTCATTGACAATCATACAAATTCTTACTTTTAGAAGATTTTGTAAATTGTAAAATTGGATTGATGTGTTATATGGGGACGAAATTTTATTTTCCCGCATCTGCGCAGAAATCTCTTCCGGTATCGTTTATCTCGGGATTTGAGTAAATTATTATGGGGACGTGCCTTATAACAGTAAGCAAATCAATAAAACTAAAAATCAATATAAAAATCAACATACTAATGAAATCATAGCGTTTCTTTGTTTACATTGAAAATGACATCACAACTAAAATCCTTAACAACAGGACCAACATCGGAAACGTTTCCGTATTTCCGTTTCTTTTTTTACAGATTCTGGAGTTAAAATATGCTTGAATTAAAAAAAAAAAATTATACGGACTTCGACTTCTTTTAAAGGTAACACCTGCCTCATATCATTCAATTACCACAAACATTTTCTTGTCAAATTCCATGCTTTATAACTTTGTAAATAATTGATACTAGCAAATATAAATAAAAGTTTCAAGGTTAAAAAAATTTTTATTCTAAAAGAAAAAAATATATAATAGTATCAGTGCGGTGCCATTTCAATGCATGTACCGTCATCTTCGGGATTATCTTTTATTTTCATGAATGTTATATTGTCATCATTTAAATCTTTCAATTCGGAGGCGTTGGTGCTTGTGGTCCTGACTCCTGCACGGAGCACTTCAAACATATCTTTTAAAGAATTGTCCAAATCACATTCCACTGCTGTGTTTGGTAGTAAGGTTGTTGCCTGCGTTACCACTGTAACTATAAATATTCCACTCATGTCTTACGTTTAGAGTATATATCATATTATATTTGTCCATAATAAAAAACGTTGTGCATGTTAGGTCTAGATCGTTTTTTATGTCAATTTCCGTGTCTGTATGGCGTTACTTTCAAATGCACAACTGATTAAAATTTTGGTTACATATATTTAGAGACGGACATGCGCGGCTCCGTACTGGACGCGGGTTTTAAAATAAAGTACTTTATTTCTCGTCGACCTTTTACAACACGCGGGGGATCCGACGAACGAGGTATCAATTTGGAGTGGTCAATACTTACAATGTATATGTATAGAACATATTAAGGTTTAATTGCAAAAAGAATATATATCTCAATCAACCAAAATCGAAAGTAGAATTTACAGTTCAAATCTCAGATCTAAATAACTTACAGTTCGTATGCATTTGATAAATAACTTATACAAATTAACGGAGATAAACAGATTTAATGATCACAGTTTAAAAATGAATCAAACGTACTTGACAATGATATGTCTCGATTTCCTCAGAAAATTAAAAATGCCGTCCATGTAACATGTGTTGAAATACTGGAGCAGACGGGTGTACAAACGAAATTTAATGGCAGTCACGTAGTAAAATAAATACGATTATGTAATAAATCGGTCCAGTGCGATTTGTTCCGGAAAATCTATGAATACATATAAAAATATTGAATGTGAAACAGAACACTCCCAGTCTGATATCTAACTGATATGACTATTCCAAAAATAACACACCTGAATATCTCACTATATAAATCCATAAAATGAGCCAATATTGATAAGACGATTTGTCAATATCTAAATCCATAGTTTCACTATTAACACAAAATTATATACAATCGTTCTCTATGAGAAGAATCATGTCCACGATTGCTCGTGTGTAGATGTGGGCGTTTCCATTTACGATTATTCGTACATCTGCTTTCCGGACATGTTCGTCGGAACTTTTTAATGAGTTCACTATAACTCATATAGCCATTGAGTACAGTAAAGGTTTTTGTATTTTAGAAGAATGACGTCTCCTTCGATGAGATCACGGCGATCTTCGGTCCATTTTCGTCGTTGTTGTAGTAACGGCAGGTTCTCTTTCCTCCAACGGGACTAGAAAACACTGGACAGAGCCTGTACATGTCTCTATTTGGCTAGAAATGGGTCCTGTTTGTCGAATTCTCTAAGCTGATCTGAAGTAAAGATGTAATCAGTCTCCTTTGTCTTTAACATAGCTGGAGTTAAGATTAACGGATTTTCTGGATCTGTCGATACCAGTACCAGAGGTCTAGAGTTCACTATTGCTGAAACTTCTGCCATTAACGTGTTGAGCACGTCATAATGACGCTCCGTCTTACGGCATTCAAAAGCATAGAATCAAGTTTATTCCTGGAGACACCAATCATTCTCAAAAGTTCTTGAAGGGTGCGTTCTCAACGTTGATTGATTCTCAAGTTATCGATTGCGCCAATAATGTGTGTTCCACGGTCGGATCGGAAAATCTGAACTTGGCCTCTATTAGCTGTGAATCTTCTGACGGCGTTTATAAAGGCTGAAGAGCTCATTTCCTCGATGAGTTCGATGTAAACAATTCTTGTCACCAAGCATGTGAGTAGAATTGCCCAACGTTTCCACTACGGTTTTTACGTGAAAAATTGTCCTTGGTCCAAAGGTGTCTATTCCAACGTTAGTAAACGGAGTTGGCGGTTCAAGTCGGTCATCTGGCAAATCAGACATAATTTGACACTCGGGTTTTCCTCTTAGTTTGCGACATGTCACACATCTATGAATAATAGACCAGATCAAACGTTTCGCTCAAACGATTCGGAATCCTGCAGATCTAATCGCTCCATCTGTGAAGTGACGACCTTGATGTATAATCTTGTCATGGTAGTGTCGGCCTAATAGTGTTGCTATGTGATAGCGTCCGGGGACGATCGCTGGTTTCTTTTCACGAAGATTCAAGTCAGATTTGACTATACGGCCTCCTACTCGTATTAGTCCGTGTTCGTCCAAAAACGGGTTGAGGTTAGCTATCGGGCTTCGCTGAGGAATTTGTTTTTTGATTTTTTTTTTCTCCGTAAACTTCTTGTTGTGCGGACATCAAAAACGAAATTTTCGGCATTCGAAAAACTTTCCAGAGAAGTCACTGGTTCTGCCTTTTTTGACCTGTGTAAACGGGAGAAACGTTCCAAAAAGGTTATTAGAGAATCGATGAAATCTATCAGTTCCGATACCTTTACGCTCAGATGTGGCATATATTATTGCAACATTAACAGTTGAACGGATTTCTCGATCTTCATCTGGATCGACGAGTTGATATTCGTCCTTGGAATTTTCTTTCTGTTTTGAGGAAAGAAGTTGTCTAGGTCATAGTAACCAATCAATATTATGAATTTCGTGGGCTGGTACGGATCTTGTTCCTTAATTTGCAGAATTTCGATTCGTTGGTACGTAGTTCCATTGACTTTGAACGCTAAACTTCCTTATTCATTCCACTCTATTTGCAACGTAGATAAAGAATCTTCTTTTCTCGTTACTAATAAAACATAAGACCACTTTATTGTCTGTGTAGAATTTCATAGTCCTTATATGTAAATCTAGATGCATTATGCGATCTCAACTGCTAGTACGGCAGCAGATAGTTCTAGTCGTGGAACTGTGTGACCACTTGTTGGAGCAACTTTTGCTTTACCCAGAATTAGCCCAAAGTTTGGCTCACCACTACTGTCAGTCGTGCAGAGATTTGCAACAGCTGCTATGGTTTTTTTGGGCGCATCAGAGAAAACATGTAGCTTCTTGGTGAGTCTTGCTGAGCTACGGCACGTATGTACGTGGAATGCGTAGGGTCTCAATAGCTATCAGAGTATCTCTCCAAGATTTCCATTCATTTGCTGCGTCATCAGAGAGATGTTGATCCCAATTGACGGTTCCTGATACTATTTTTTTTTTCCTTAATAGGTGTATTCCGTGTAAAATCACCGGTTCTAAAAATCCAAGAGGATCGTAGATGCTGTATATTGTTGATATAATTCCTCTCCGTGTTATCGGTTTATTTTCTGATAACAATTGAAATAGGAAGCTGTCAGTTTTCACGTCACAGCTGAGTCCAAGACTACGTTGCAGGGGTTTGCTGTCGGCCTCTAAGTCTAGATCATTAAGGTTGGAGGCCAACTCACTGGCTTGAAATGCAGACACTTCCGCACAGTTTGAGGCGAACTTGTGAAGCTTTAAGTTTCCATATTTTGCTAATGCTTGTTGGGTGTCCTTCATGAGTTTTACTGCTTCCTCTTCTGTATGGCATGACGTAAGACCATCGTCGACATTGAAGTTTCTTGTTACAAAATCTTGTAACGTGACTGCCGAACTCCTGTTCTGATGCCCGAGCTGCTTTTCTGGGTCCAAGCGTAGCAACGGCAAGTGACGGACTATTTCCTAAACATGAACCCTCATGCGGTATTCGACAAGGTTTTCGTTTAGGTCGTTGTTATTATGCCATAGAAATCTTCGGTAGTTTCGGTTGTCTTTTCAAAACAGTGAAACCTGTGTTAAACGTCAGCAGTTAATGCAACCATTTCTTTCCTGAAACGCAATAGTACTCCCAAGAGATCACTGTTTAAGTCTGGGCCTGTCAACAGGACACCATTAAGTGAAACTCCATTACATTTGGCGGAAGAATCAAACACACCCCTGATCTGATCGTTTTTTTTAGGGTGATAAACATCAAATAATGGTAAATACCAGCACTCTTCGTTGTCGTCCAAAGGTGGAGCAAGCTCTGTTTGATTGTTTTCAAGAATCGTTCTCATAAATGTGAGAAATTGTTCTCGTTTTACCGGGTTCCTACTAAGACTGGCGTCTAACAGATTGGCACGATGAAGAGCTTGTTGTCTGTGGCTTTGCAATGGCTGTCTTGGCACTCGGTGCGGTAACGATGCTACCCAACTTCCTTTTGAGTTTCTCACAAATTCGTTGTTTGTCTCCTTCATGAACATTTTGTCTTCATATGACGTTCCAGGCTTATCATCGTCCCTTGTTTTTTCAAAGAGTGATGATTGCAAGTCCTTCGTTACAGGGTCTGTGTAATTTTTCCGGATGTCAAACTTGCTTGTACATGGTTGAAACGTTGATGGTTGTCCTGTCTCTCCTATTACTACCCAACCAAGTTTTAACTGTTGTGCATATGCATTTCTCTCCATTCTTTATATTTTTTGCCCATTTTTCTCTATTCTGTAAACCCCATCCACACCTTAATATCACATAAGTTTATATGTATACCTAAACACTTCGGGTTTATATTTTTATACTTAAAGTTTACTTGCACACGAGGTATTTTAAAATAGAAAGTACAAGTGAAGGTACATGTTTTGTATTTATCTTCATCAGTAATACATTTTCGATGAGGTCAATTTTGTATGTTAAAATAGCTCTTATTCTATCATGTTTTCTAAATAGTAGGGTGCCCAGTCAACGAATTTGATCAATTTGGGTTAACGGAATGATACACGGCTGTATTTGATATCATTGGAAAGAGGAGAACAAACCTCATCGAAATATTGATGTCGTCGTTGTCTACGGTGGTCATGATTTTCTTAAATTTGGGTCAAAGGTCAAAGCTAAAATACGCACGTTTAGACAGCTGGACGCCCCTACATATATGCGTTTATAGCAAAATAAATTCGAATAATTCTAAGGATTATAACTGTAGTTTCTATATTTAGGACTAATTTGATATTTATGTTGCCAAATATGGTTCGAGATTGACATATGTACTTATAGGGTGCACATTTACAATTTTCATTCAGCTGTTAAATAACAGTGACCTTGACCTATTAACATTTCCAAATTCGGAATTTTTACATAAGATACAAGTGATCTCTAGAGATGTTTTTTAGAAATTAACATTTATAATTTGCCCTCCCAAAATGTTATTTTTCCGTCTTTTGATAGAAGGTGTTCGTAATGATTTTCTGTGTAAATATGCATTTTTCTTTTGGTGAGTGTGAAAGCACATAAAATTGTACTTAGTTCCAATACTGGTGTAATATTAACGCAGAATAGATGGAATTAGCAGGTCTGAGTATATCTTTGCTTTATAGAAATAAGAAAGACTGCATACGGTGAAAAAGGGGGAGGGTTTCTGTTAAAGTATATATGAAAACAAAATGACAATTAAAAACAGTTTAATCACTCCATCTTACTCACTTATATGCCTAATTGAGTATAAATTGGCCTACAATTGACATAAAGTTAAAGATTATCTACAAAAAGAGGGTTGTAAACAACATCAATTTAATTAAAATAAAGATCTCTGATTTCGTTATCCTCATATGAGATTATATATACGAGCACGCGAGTTAATATATATCAGAATTTTAATCAGATTAAAACAACATAGAAAAAATGCCGAAGCTAGCAGTAGCTATTACGTTTCATTGTCTACTGTTAAGTCGAAAGCCCACCGACCAGGTTTAGGTTAGAGAGCTAATTTCAGTTGTTCTTTTTTAAATCGCATTCGAGGCAAGTCGCAGAATGCGAGGCATACAGCATACAATCTGATGGTGGCGGCAGCAACACCGTAAACTATTTGAATATCTTTATATTTCAGAGGGTAGGGAATCGGACGATTCATACTTTGTATATAGATCCATTGTGTTACGAAGTTCCCGTCTGTCATATAATCATTGTCCTTGACCTCATTTTCTTGGTTTAGTGACTGCTAAAAAACTGTATAGCTTTTTTTCGTCATGTGAATGTCTCACTTGTGAGTTTGAATATCCCTTTGGTATAATTCGCATCTCTTTTATCATGATGGTACTAATATATGGTAGGTCTACATGTCGGTCATACATGGTTCACCTGACCTCCACCTCATTTCATGAATCAGTGAACAAGGTTAAGTTTCAGTCAGTGGTCAAGTCCTTATCTCAGATACTATAAGTAGTTGATCAAATATATTTGGTGTATGGAATAGAAGCAAAGTGTACGAATCTTTGTGGCAGAGTTCATCTGACCTTACCTCTTTTACATGGAACATTGATAATATTAATTTTATGTAATACTTGTATAATATAAAAATAAGGAGATGTGAAAGTAAGCAGTAATAGGCCTTCAACAATGAGAAAAACCGTATGGTCGGCTATAAACCTGGATGTAAAAAATTGAAACAAGTCAATTGAGAAAACTAACGGCCTAATTTATAACCAAAACAATTTACCAAAAAAAAAAATTGACAGACATGAACCAACGACAACCACTCAAATACCGGCTCGATCCTGACTTGGGACAGGCATATAAAGAATGTATAATCCTTTTCTCTAAGTATTTCGACATAATTCAGTCTGTTAGGAAAACATGCTGTACCAGTAGAATCATAGTTTTTTACGGTAATGATGTTTATGATCATACTTTTCTCAGACTATAAATTGATGACGTCCTTTCATTAGCTTTCAGTAAGGGGACGACCATTTGATTTCGAAAGGAGGAAGGGGAGGAGGATTTTGAAAATCAATAACTTGGCCTGGTATGAACTGAAAATAAATGAATTTGCACAAGACCGGATGAAAATGAATACTCTGCAACATGAAATGCAGGATAGTTGAGGATATAAATGTGTGCAAAAGTGAAAATAAATTTTTGTGCAGCAAAGCCGCGGAAAAAAACAAGCATGCGTAGCAACAGATGAAAACAAAAATGGTCAATCCGGAAAAATTTTAAAAATATTGTGATGATACACGTAATAATTTTGCTTTCGATAAAAATGTGCTTACGACGACAATCATGATTGTAAAATGTAATGATTTTCCTATAATTTGCAAAAAAAATTAGCCGTGTGTTATCCGTTAACTTAAACTCGTTAACTAGAGGACTTTTTCGACACTGGGCACCCTACTAAAAAGCCTACCCCAAAAAATGCCAACCTATTCATTCTATACTGTTATATCAATAGTACAGGCGAACATTACATATATATGAATGTGCTTTATATTTAGTTTGCCTGTGCAATTTCAGGGGAAATAAATCTTAATTATAAACCGTTCGTGTAACGGTTTCTTGCAACGGTTGGTTGAAAGCATAATCGAGTACACACAATATCGATTGTTATGAATAAAAAACATATTCACATGAAATTCATACCATGTTGTAGATAAAAATCCTCCATATACTTTTGGTATTGATTCATAAAACATACGTTGACATTAAGGGCATATATGAATTATTTTCAAAAGTTCAATGACGTCTCCAAGTTCGTACTACGGTTGGTACAGTAGCAAATCGGGAAACCTCTATTAATCGCTGGTCAAGGATGTGGTGTGCCTCTGTAAGGTCTCTTCCAATTAAAGGTAGAATTTGGCAATGTTCCTCAATCGAGTTCTTGTAAGTGCGGATAATGCATTTTGACTTCAGATGGAATTTCGTCCCTATTATTGGGAATGTGATCACATTCTATTAATACAGGCACATCAAATCTAGTAGTACCATGTATTGATTCCATGACGAAACCTCTTCTTCTTTTCCCAGAAGTGGCTTCATTGCCGGATCATGTTGATGAAGTATAGCTTTCCGGTTTTTCTTGTATGTCAAAAAGACTAAAGAATTCGGGCGCGGCAAGAGACCAGTTGGTTTGGTCGTCAATGATTGTATACATCCGATTACATTTTTCCGGTTGTCCTTGTGATACACATTCACAGGTAGTATTTTTGGACATGATTTTCCGCTATATGGATCCTTGTTGATTTCTGTGCATGTAGAACTAACTGAGGTTGACTTGGTTTCAGCTAATTCTGTCGGCTACCCGCCGTCAACTTTTCTGGGCGAGTAAGACTGAGAACCTGCAGGTGGTTGCATCCTAATGATATGAAGTGCGGTAGTGTGTTGTTTACTCCCACATTCTTGACAACGTATGTGTGCATTGCATTTTCGATTTCTGTGCGTGGTGGACTCGCAACACTTGTAACTAACATTGTTTTGTTTCAATAGACCTTGCGTTCCTCTATTGACTTGGCTCTGAACGCTTGACATTCATTTAACGAATGCTTGCTATTATGCAGAATACAAAGACTTTGTTTGCTGGCGTCTCCAGATTGCTTTTCAATCGCTGTATTATGGGCTCCAACTTTAGCCTTAGGGTTAGATGCGAACCTTGGCGCAGCACCTTTTGTAGCTGATGTGACTTTCGGCCCAAAGTTGAACCCAGGATCGTTCTTAATTTGGCTAATTTCCCTGATGAACGCAGAGAATTCTGTGAAAGGTGGAAAGGCGACGTCGTGATTTAATTCTTATTCGGAAGCCCTGATATTCACTTTTCCTGAAGACCATAAGCCAGTTTGGCATGAATAGGGTTAATTCCGGACGGAGAGTCAAAATAAGCAACCAAACATCCCAGCTTGAGATTTTCCTTGTGTTATTCTATTTCTAGTTCATAAAGACGTGAGTTGTCCTTGTTAGTCAATATTATTAAGTTTACTCGTGACAGATGCCTCCAACATTTCAGGAGCACCATAGCGCTGGCCAAGTCTCTGCCATAATCTTTGTATGCCTTTTGTTGGGTTGATGGCGTTCGACGCTCATGCTAATGGCATGTCTAGCAGACTCTGGTCCAAGCCACTTGATCAGTAGATCTATCTGTTCCGAGTCTGAAACTTGTAACTGGTCTATGACGTTCTTGAAACTGGATTTCCATATGTGAAAGGATTCAGCCCGGTCGTTAGAGTTTGTTAACCGGGAGAACAGCAGGTCCTTGCGTAGGAGAAATCTGGTTATCTCCGATGTCGGGTTGATATATTGGTGTGCAGCAGGGATCTCCTCTGAAACGCCCTGTTTTTTTTATGTGCAACAGGGATCTCCTCTGAAACCCCTTTTTTTTGGTGTGCAACAAGATCTCCTCTGAAACGCCTGTTTTCGTATGCTAGTTACTGTTCCCAGATCTGGGAATAAAGTAACTTCTGGTGACTAAGCATCGGGAGGCAAGACAGCAGGTGTTTGTGATGGCAAGTCCAATGCCACGGATAGCACGAAATCAGGTGCTTCAGGGCTTAGCTCCCAACAACAGGAGTTTGTTTTTTTTTTCTATTGTGGGCCTGTCACTTCATGTACGGCAGTTAGGTCAAGATGTTAATTGACGAAATCTTGCACACGTTGGAGCGGGTCTTCATTCTCATTAGGGAGATCGCCCAACGCTTGGCTGTCGTCGTACTCTAGGATACGGGCCTCGGCTGCTGCGGCTGCAGCTTCTCTTTGTGCTTCGAGAATGTTCATAGTAGCCTTAAGCTCGGCTTTTTCTCGGACCGCACGTGCGGCCTCCTGTTCCATTTTGGCTTTTCTACGTGTGGCTTTTTGTTTCACACGGATGGCTTCTTGTTCTATTTAGGCCTTGATTTTTGTTTTTTCTATCAGGGACTGTTCCCCCTCATATTACTTAAGGAGCGCGTTTTGGTTTTTTTCGGCAAAAGCTATCTTAGATGTACAGCCTCTGTTTTGGCACGCTTCCTCCGTGTTAGGCTAGACATGTCAGAGACATTGGAGCTTCCGCTGTGTGAGGTTTTCTTATCCTTTGATGTGTTCGTTTTGGTGATTTAGCTTTGGTCAGAGCGAGGCGATGCTCATGTAGTGTTTCCATAACGAGGTCCACTTTGGACACTCGAATATCTGATGAAAGATTACATGTGTCTATGTCCTTTAGACTGTCCAAAGCTCTGGTCTTATTCAGAAAGTTCAGGTACTCATCTTTGAGCCTGCGATTATTAGTACATGCTTGTACAATTTTGCACTGTGCTGTTAGCAGTTACTTGAGCTCATTTAATAGGAGGCGTAGTCACTTCCAATAACTGGAATTCTAAATCTGACCAGAGGGCCTCTAGCTCCTGACAGAACTTGTACCGTTTCTCTGTGTATGCTCCCTGTCCTTTTTTTGGTGAGTTCCCGAATACGCCTTGTTTCTTGATTTTCTTGTAGTATTTCACTAGTATCACCCACTGGGAGCTGAACCTCGTCTTGCTGCTCCGTGTGACTGTGATCCATGATGATAATCAAATAACGGATAGGTACATTAAAATTGCCAACGTTTGTCAAGGTAACAGCTATGAACGATGCTCGTTGTAGTTCCTGGTCAGGATATGTGTAGACAAGTTGTTGTCGATTTACTGTACTGACCAGACCAGTAGGTTATAACCAAGTGACTGAATCGCAATCTCGGCGATTGTAAATCAAACAACTTGTTATAAAAATTGTGGTTATAATATTCCACCATAATGGCTACAGTAGTCAGTGTATTGGTAAACTGCAATAAAACAAAAAGCATTGCTTACAATGTATATGAATAGAAGTGGGACATTTAAAGACGTATCGTATCCGTATCGGATACGTTGACGTATCTGAACGTATCTATGGGTTATTGTTTAATCGATTATTTACGGTGTTTAAATGGTTCATATATATGTTTTTTTCTATGTTAGATGTCTTTCGGTCATTTATACACTCTTTTTATTACATGATGGTATTTATGTATACATGATAGTATTTATGAATACCCGTTTATATCTAACACTTGATATTTAAATCATCATTACTTCTCAGGCGTGATATTAGATAATAGTGCGATATAGTTAATGACTGAAGAGTCAAAGATCGTGTTAAAAAAATCATGAATAAGGAAAAGAGAGGGGAAAAAGATGAAAAAGGTGATGAAAATTTTGTCACTTTCATTTTTAATATTAAAAAAAACCAATTAAAACGTTTTGACTGCTAACTTATACATTTATTATTATATGTATCAGAATTCAATCCGACTCCTCTGATGATGATGATTCAGAGGACGAAGACTCCTGGAACATTTTTTGTTTGTTATTAACCAAATATTTCAATACTTCGTTTTTCATTTCTTCATTTTCTTGAACTAGTTCTCTCGTGGATTTTCCCTTTCTTGTTTTCTTTGTCTTCTTTTTCTTATGTCTCTTCTGTTCACATTTTTCGCTACTTTCCTAGCCCAGTGAAGCCTTACATCCTCCTCATCCTCTACATCAACTAAAGAGGATGAAGTAGATGGTTTTGGCCTCGGTGTTGATGTACAAGGCTTCACGGGGATAAGGATGGATCGGGAAGATCATCACTAGATGAATCCTTCCCTGATGATTGGTTAAGTTGAACTACTCCAGTACTTTTCTTCTGCAGCTTTATCTTGAGGGGTCAGCTTGGCTGGAACAGGCAGTGTAAGTAGATTTGACTGTCCTGTTCTCCATTGAACATATTACCCCAAGCTCCTCTCTGAAAACATTAATATTTTGATCTTCAGTAATGCTATAGATGCACTGTGTATAAATAACAGACAGTTTTTTTTCTCGTTTAACTGCTTGCAATCTAAAATTATTTATAATGTGATCATTATCATTCAAAGATTAAAACTATAAATTTTATAGCAATATAAAGCCTGGTACCAATGTGGTTTTCTTATATAAATGGACACATTGACGTCTAAAAGTTAAAAAAATTGGAAACATAAAAATGGTTATGTTACTTATATAAAATATATATTTCTTGATGAAAAAATATAAAGATGAAACATAACAAACTAGATATAGGAAGATGTGGTGTGAGTGCCAATGAGACAACTCTCCATCCAAATAACAATTTATAAAAGTAAACCATTATAGGTCAATGTACGGCCTTCAACACGGAGCCTTGGCTCACACCGAACAACAAGCTATAAAGGGCCCCAAAAGTACTAGTGTAAAACCATTCAAACGGTAAAACCAACGGTCTAGTCTATATAAAAAACGAGAAACGAGAAACACGTATAAATTACATAAACAAACGACAACTACTGTACATCAGATTCCTGACTTAGGACAGGTGCAAACATTTGCAGCGGGATTAAACGTTTTAATGGTACCAAACCTTCTCCCTTTTTCTGAAACAATAGTATAACATCACAACATAGAAAACACACGATAAAACATCAATTGGAAGGCTTAACTCAATCAAAAACGTAAATTAACACACTATGAACGAATAAATTCGATCTGTGATACCTGAAAGTAAATACATAGTTAATAAAATATTAGGGACAAACATTCAAGGCCAAAAAGCAAACAAACAAGTCCAAATAAAGCCATGGCAATACACCACCGCGAAATATTTAACCCTTAGAAAATAATCACTTTTGAAAAACCCGGTTTTCATAATATATACAGGTAAATGAAAAATAACTTTGTCGTTTTAGGTATACTTTTTCTGTCTATATAAAATCTTTACTCTTTTTTATACATATAATGAATATTTTTTTGGTCAAGAAAGAAATGTATAAATAAAGGCAACAGCAGTTTACCGGTGTTCAAAAGTCATTACATGCAAACCGCAGAACAACAACAAACATATTCCATTAACGACAAACAGCACAGGATAGCAAAAACAGACGAGTATAAAGAATAAACAGGCGTTCATGCTACCTAAATAGCATCAAACTACTCTTACGTAATTTCCGGATCCTTTTGTTGTTTCATATTTGCCAACAGTCTCTGAAATTTTTCCCTCAATCTCTGTTTTATTTTGATGAAGTCATTGCCTTCATAAAAGGCATTAACTTGGGGAGTCCAATGGTTTTTGTTAACCTTTATCTCCTCCACAATAGACTGGTAATCCCTGGGTGTACAATGTATGATCTCAGCATTACCAGGCATTCTTCCTTAGTAAACCGTAGATTTTCCCTTTTATCTAAAACACACAACATGAGTTATACAAATTCGATGATAAAAGATGGAACATTTAAGCCAATTTTATGTTAAGGTTTTTATAAACAATATTCATTTAGTATAATAAAATATTTCTTTAAATAAATGACAAAATATTCTTTTAACAAACATGTTTAATACAAGAAAAATTAAAAAAAAACCTTAATAAATCCCTTAAGTATGAGCGTTAAAATTTCAATTTTTTTTTTATTTAATTAAGACCTTACATAACTTTAAAAAATCAGTGTGTCTTCCTCCTGTGGACACTTCAATGCAAATGAAAGGAAGAAGGTAAAAAAAAAATTAAATATATAAACTATATGGATTTAGATTTTATTTTGGAAATATTGTCTTCAAATGAAATATTTTGAATTAAATTTATAGAATTCTTTTGTTTTAGAAAAATAAACTTTTAAATTACTTTAAATAAACATTTTATTTAGAATTTTGATGTACAAACAAAAATTTTTTTTTTCGTTCTTGAAAATATGTATTTTGAATAAATTATATCCATGTACATATAAATTGCAATAAAGATAAGATGTTTAACTGTTGTGAAGTATTCCCCATCTATGTACGTGCACAATTGAAAGTCAATCAATTATTTTTTTAAATAATAATAGAGTGGTATTGAAGTTTTTGGTTGTAACAATGTATTTCATGTAATTTATGTTTTCAGTTTTACTTTTTTGAACGTCTAAAAAGCTGTATGATTATTGTATTACTACTAAGGCATCCATACAAATACGATTTATAAATTTGAATTTTAACCTGTACATACAAGGTAGTTTGGTTTTATTTATTTGATAATTTACGGTTTCACTAAAGTCAAAATATAGGACAAAACTATACCCAAATATACAATTGCATTTCTAAGTTTATATAATTCCTCACGATAAAAAACTATGCACCCGTTAAATATAAAAACCAGAAAGGACTTTACTTTTTTGTAGTATATAAATGACAAACTTGTCATAATATTGGAAATGTTTAAGCGAACCTTAATAACAAAGGTAAACGAACTGACCTTTTCATAAATTATAACCGAGGATAGATAATCGTACATTTATAGGCAGAACGGTTATATTATGTTGTAAATTCCAAATCTAATAATGTGTCCACAATACATTTTATATAACTGAAAAATTATAATGAAAGGTCTGTGTTATACATGTATAATAAATAATATCTCAGTTTCAATTATATTGTTCTGGAATACGTTTGCTATTATTATTGTGTTCTGTAATGTATGATAAATAATATAATGCAGATAACCGTAGACAAGTGTCAAGAATTGTTATCCATGTTTGGCAAGTCTTGTATGAATTATTGTGTGATAACGTACAGTGGCCTACCCGCAGACAATGGCTTTCTAAACGACGTACTTGGAGAAAATTACCAGAAGCCGTTGGTTGCATAGACGCCACATCCCACGAAATTCTAATGCCGTCATCCGACATTCAACGCCAATATTATAGCGGCCATCGCCATTACCATTGCGTACACACACAAGTTGTCATTGACAATAAAAAGAAAATCGTTCATGTTGAGTCAGGTTTTCAGGGCCATAATAATGATGCCAATACTTTTAACATGATGACCCCCCATCGGAGACGGACGCACATTAGACTTTCCACGAAACTGCATTTTATTAGGGGATTGTATATACCCATCCCAACATCCAGTTGTTACACCATTCACCTCAGCTCAATTGTGTAGAATACCTAGACATGAGAGAAATGTCCGGAGGAAAATTAACAAGACTATAAGAAAATATAGAGTGTATGTTGAACATGTCATTAGACTGCTTAAAGTGTTTAAAATTATTGGTACCTTGTATAGACACAATAGAGACGAAATGGGAAAGATTATGTGTTTATGTGCGAATTTGTGCACCAGAAGATCACTACTACTTTTTGATCCATGATTTGTACATTGAAAATGCGGCGCTGATGCAAAATAAATGAAATTCAATGTATATTATTGGCATTGTTGATACTTTTTCGACGGCAAGCAAATTGGTATTAATTCACCATATTTTTAAGTTGTATTTCATATTTAATAATTTTTAAAAATTCTACAGTTTATATAATGAAAATGTTTGAGTATTCTTTTAAAATGAAAAGATGGTTTTATTTCTGATATTTCTTATATAAACTAATACAATTTTATACTAGGAATATATTTCATACAAAGAGAAGAAAATATTCATCTTGCCATGGTGTTAATAATTCGACTGTACTGGTCAATATATATTTAGTTTTAAACAGCATACATGTTAGACAATTTAAACTTAAGTACGTGTATAAATATTGTTAACGTTAACTTTATTTGTTTATAATTCAACTTCACGCCTGGGTAGTTCTAATGAGTTAATCATATAGATAGTCACGAAAATCACGTGATTGTTAAATGTGTGTAAATGTTAAGTTTCTGTTGTTGTCTATGTAATGTTTTCATAATTGTATTATAGGTCCTGTAAATATATAGTGTACAAAAATCAATTTTTGGACAATAAATGTTATGATTTTGACACACAAAAATGTAAACACACAATATATCTATAAATAAACAATTATCCAACTTAATTAAAAAAAATAATTCAGGTATAAAAAATGAAATAGACCAAAAATTTTAATCGCCCTCTCCTTATTTTTTCCCTCTCTTTTCCCTATTCTCGATTACTATTTAAACACTTAAATAGTCAATTAAACAATAATCCATAACGATACGTTCGGATACGTCAACGTATCAGATACAGATACGATACGTCTTTAAATGTCCCACTTCTACTAGAGATTTCCAATAAATATAGAATAATGGCATTTTTGTTTTTGATACTGACTTTATCAGCAAGAATATCAAGCGAGCCCGCTAGGGCGAGCTGATATTCGAGCTGATGAAGTCAGTATCAAAAAATTAAATGCCATTATTCTTTTTATCGGCAATCTATCTTAACTCTTATGTTTTTTTTTTGTAAAGAATAAGAAGTAAAATGAAATAATAAGTAAAACTACTTTTACGCGTACAAAACGTTGGGTTTGTTGTTCGGTTGTATGAATGAAGTCGCGTGCATTTCATTGATAAATTGAAGCGGATGGACAAGAACATGTGACGTTACTGCACTGATACATGACGTCATTGCCTAATATTTTCGAGTATCAAGTCCTGTCCATGATATTGAAAATATTAGGCAGCAAGATCAAAGGGGAAATGTTCTAATAGAGATTTCCAATAAAATGACATACGTACTTATCTCGACGTACGGACCTAATAGGACTGGTTATTGCCAACCATTGAATGTATTAAATACGTCGCTGAAGTTAAAGCAAATTATTCAAAGACTTTTAAAATCATACACTGGAACATTCGTCCATATAAAATAATTTTAACATGATGAAAAATGATACAAATCTTGCATTTTTATTTATCACGTGGTTCTCCAGATTCCCGCCTATATTTTCACTAACATAAGATCACGTATAAAACACGTATCCATTACCTATCATACGATCGGTTTGAGTTATCTTTCATGGTTTTGATTATGACAATTATTTTTCAATATACTTTGCAGATGAACGCCCCATTGTTCTATATTTTACATGCTTATTTTTTCGTTATTCGATGTTCTTTCTTTTTTTTTTCTATCTATAAATTTTATTATTTTTTTGTGGGGAAAATATTTTTAGAAGGATATTTTTATGACAATTTCAGAAATATCGAAATCAGTATTTGTCAGAATTTGTCTCTTTATAAAAAGTTAAAAATTGAGATAAAACTATCGCTTCCATTTATATTAAAATTTCTATACAAAAGTATTTTTTATTTGTTATAAAATGTATAGATAAACAATTCCCTATAAAGGTATTATTTTAAAAGGTGTGCTCGATTAAGGACTTCTGTGTTGTTTTATTTAACAGGAATGCTATCGGAGTCCAAATACAAAAGACATTTCCAGGCAAAAGATTTTGTATCCATTGAATATAAATATAACAAAATGTGGTATGATTGCCAATGAGACAACTCTCCACAAGAGACCAAATGACACAGAAATAAACAACTATAGTTCACCGTACGGCCTTCAACAATGAGCAAAACCCATACCGCATGGCGACTATAAAAGATTTTAAAAGGGGGACTAGGCGACGTTAGGAGCGGAAAATGTAAAATTAAATGCATTAACCATATATCAAACTCTATATACCCCCCCCAAATCCACCTTTGAATGCGTTTTGTTGTCAAAACGGCACGTTATTGTTTTCCTTTTCGATGTTTCGTTCCCAATGCAGTGTAGAAGATCACGGTTTTGCGCAACGCTAAAATATTAGTATGAACAGGATGTAAGGCCATATATATAAGTGTGCGTTGCATATGTAGTTTACATATGCATATTTAGGACCAGATGATGAATATGAACCAGACTTTGTATAAGACCGCAGGATGACATGTCACCCTACCCGGACACATGATTCTGACTCCGGACCGACCAATCTTTGCTCTTACTCCTAAATATTGGGTGCTTGGCAGAGAGGCAGCCAATCTTTGATTTGAATCGGGCGAGGATCGAACTCAAGACCTCCCGCACTCGAGCAGTGCCATGGCTTCCATTGACGCTATGAGGCATCTGCCTAACTAAATTTTTTACCATTAAAAAAATATACCATGTATTTCATAGTATATATTGAAAACTATTGCTTAACGTCCAGTGGCAAATAGTTCATGCATATTCATCAAGAGAAATTATCAATAAATATAATAGGTAGGTCCTGTAAAAGAGAAGCGAAAGATACCAAATGGACATTCAAACTCACAAATCGAAAATAAACTGACAACGCCATGGCTAAAAAAGAAACAGACAAACAGACAAACAATCGTACACAAAAAACAACATAGAAAACTAAAGACTGAGCACACGAACCCCATCAAAAACTGGGTATGATATCAGGTGCTTCGGAAGGGTAAGCAGATCCTGCTCCACATGTGGCACCCGTCGTGTTGCTCATGTTAGTACAAACCCGGTAATAAGTCTTATTCGGTAGGTCATATTTTTAATAGAGGCCGTCCACGATGAAGATCACGGAAATTTGGACGGCCACTGGAAAATGAGGGTATTTTGGATAGGGACAGAAATTTGGAGTTGCAACAGGCCACCTACGGACCCTTCAAATAGTTGTTGCAAGGGTTCTTAACGTACAGCGTGACATTCTTTCTACAAGAGACATCGGATTCAATGTCTCCATTATGATCAGACGTGACTGCGTACTTGTACATCCCGCATAGCCAAACGGACGCCCCACTTTGGCAATGGTTTTAATGCCAGTTGAAAGAAGATTAATTTAAGAGTGACCATATTTCTATTACCTGGTCACTTTTGTGGCCCTTCTGACGAGGCGAGCACGCTACCACAAGACCAAGGAGGCGGTAATGAATACGGAAGATACATATGCATGTACATGTATAATCAAAAACAAGAATATGTGGCACTAAGATACCATGCCCTACATTTCCATGTTCAGTGCACCACTTAATCCGGGTCAAACTCTAATTTGGTATATAATTTTAAACGTTTTATTTTTTTAACGGAAAGGAAGAACAGGCGGACGCACATACCAGTAAATATAATATTCCCTTGCTATCATAAGTTGGTCATAAAACTAAAATGATCATCCTACATAACAAAACAACAATCAAATATTCCGTACATGTTCGTTTTTCATACGAATTTGCATAAGTTAAACGCCAAACATTTCATATAAACAATTTGTGAGCAATGACGTTAAAAAGGTGAGGAGAAAGATACCAAAGGGACATTCAAATCACGCATACATTTGCATAAACTCTTCGTAGAATCCATGCATCATTATAATTAAAGACAAGAAGTAAAAAAATAACTGATTTAGTAAAGTGTTGTCATATTTTTCTTGAAGATGCATCCTCGTAAATTCCATTTAACAAAATTTTACGGAAGGCGACAAAGTACTATAAGAGATCTGAATTTCTACCTCTGACAAAAGTATCTTGAAGTAAATGATAGAAGTATGATAAAAAAAAACAAGAAGTAAGCCGTGTACACCTTTTACATTCCTGTGTGTTTGAAACTCTTGTTTTAATCTTGTAACTTATAAATCAAAAATGAGAATATCCTCCCGCTTCAGATATCATTAATTTTATTTTTTCAAACTTAATTTTGATTTAGTAGCTTTATTAATTCACCCTTTGAGAAATAAATATATGGGTCAAGTGAAATGATCGGTGCATTTGATTACCGGTAACTGAATTAATTATTGCCATAAAAGATTTTTGTCAACAAAATCATCCCGAAAATAATATAAATTATGTAAATAATTAAGATAGCAGATTGCTTTTTATTTTACATAGCAGTATGTGTATTCAAAGAGCCAAAAATGCATGCAGTCTATGCTCCCCTCCGTCATCCTTCAATGCAATAGGCCGAGATACGGTCAGATAGGTTGGTTATGTCGAGTAATGTCATTTTATTGGAAACCTCTAATTGCCGATAAAATGACATACATACCTAACTCGACGTACGGACCTAATGGGACTGGTTATTGCCAACCATTGAATTTGATTAAATACGTCGCTCAAGATTAAACAAAGTATTCCAAGACTTTTAAAATCACACACTGGAATTTTCGTTCATATAAAATAATTTTATCATGACGAAAAATTATAGAAATCTTGCATTTTTATTTATCACGTGGTTTTCCACATTCCCGCCTTTATTTTCACTGACATAAGACCACGTATAAAACATGTATCCCATACCTATCATACGTACGATTTGAGTTATCTTTCATGGTTTTGATTCTGACAATTATTTTTTAATATACTTTGCAGATGAACGCCCCATTATACTTTTTTTCTGTCTTTCTTTATAGTTTATCTATCTTTTTATTATATTTGTTGCGGGGAAAATATTTAGAAGGATATTTTTCAGACAATTTCAGAAATATCGAAACCCGAGTTTGTCAGAATCTGTTAAAAGTTTAAAATTGAGATAAAACTATCGCTTCCATTTAATTTCTAAACAAAAGTATTTTTCATTTATTATAAAATGTATTGATAAAAAAATCCCAATATATGTTGTTTTTTTAGAATTAAGGTGTGTTCGATTAGGGATTGTTCTGTATTAATTTTTTAATTTGAATGCTATCGGAGTCCAAATACAAAAGACATTTCCCGGCTATTTGTTTTATATCCCTTGAAGTAAATTAACTTATAGTATTTTATCCATTTTATTGATAAACAATTAAAAGGGGTCACCGAATTCCTTTTACTGAATAAATCACTAACGGAAATGTGTAAGGTAAGTAACATTGAACAACATAATATAATAAGATTTCGTTGCCAGATGCAGATCCAGGAATTAAGTATTAATAGGATATAGGGCCATATATATAAGTGTTCGTTGCAAATGTATTTTACATATGCATATTTATTACGAGAAGATGAATATGAACCAGACTTTGTATTATCCAGCAGGAAGACATGTCATCCTACCCGGACACATGATTTTGACGCCAGACCGACCAATCTTTGCTCTAACTCCTAACAGAGAGGCAGCCAATATTCGATTTGAAAAGGGCGAGGATCGAGCCCAAGACTTCTCGTACTCAAGCAGTGGTGTAGCTTTCATTGACGCAATGAGGCAACCGCCTCCCCAAATTTTTGACCATTAAAAAAGAGAGATAAAGAGAATTATATACCATGTACGTCATAGTATAAAGTATACTGAGTGACGACGGTTCAAAACGTTGACTGCTTTACTCTTTACTCACTCATTCCTCATTATTAACGTCTTGAAAACTTTCTTTCATAAAGTAAACAAGGTAGATGCAAATATCTTTTTTAAGTAACAGACAAAGTATGCCTTGCAAAAAACTGATTCAAACAAGAGGTCATAACTGTGAAACTGATATGATGCTTGATTTTTTTTTTGACAACGAACTTGATACTTTTGGTGGACAAAGTTTTCAACAGACACTTGGCATTCCTACATTTTGTGTAGTGCTCTTCTATCTTGGTTAATATAAGCAAGACTTCATAGTTCACCCAGTTATTATCATCCATACATTTTGACAAAAGCTAAACGTATAAAGTTAAAAGACATAGTGGATCTTAAACTTAATATCCTCAAATCTGTACAAAAGCATTTTAGAGGAGGTCATACATATAATTCTGTGAATTATTTTTGTTTTGATCAGGACCTGTCTGTAACTGAATACTGAGAATTAAACCTTTAACCAGCAGTTTCATTGAAATATATTGATTTAATGCGCACTAGAAATATTATTTCATGATAAAATTCCGCAAATCTGGATTTTTTATAGACAGGATCTTTTTGCCAGTGTGTGACCTATCAAGAATATGATCACCTACACCTATTTTGCGATTCATATTTTCAATTAACCGTCCACTCCCTATTGGCATTGACGTCTTTTAACCTAGGTGAGGCTTTGACTGCCAAGATTGAACTCATTTGCCTCACCAGAAATAAAATTCAAGTTACGCTTCTGTTGATTGATTGATAGGTGGTTGCTTAACGTCCAGTGGCAAATATTTCATGCACAATTAACGTGTAGAGAGCGTGGAATTCTCTCTACAAGAGGCATTGGATTTAATGTCCCCACTCTGACCGGACGGGACTGCGTACTTTTACATCCCGCACAACCAAACAGACTCCCCACTTTTGTAATGGTTTAACTGCCGATCGGAACAAGACCAATAGTGACCATATTTCTATTCCCCGATCACCTTTGAGGGGTTACTGTCGAGGCGAGCGCGCGACCAAAAAAGACAGTTATGAATATGGAAGATACATATACATGTACGTGTATTAATCAAAACATTTGCAACAAGAATGTGTGGCCTTAAGACACCGTGCCCCTTCACATGATCATATTTCCATGTTCAGTGCACCACTTTATCCGGGTTAAACTCTAATTTGGTATATAATTTTAAACGTTTTATTTTTTTTTTTTTTTAACAAAACGGAAGAACGGACGGATGCACAGACCAGTAAATATAATATCCCCTTGCTATCATAAGTTGGACATAAAACTAAAATGATCATCATACTTAACAAAACTTCAATCAAATATTCCGTATATGTCCGTTTTTCATACGTATTTGTATAAGTTAAACGCCAAACATTTTAGAAAAACAGTTTAAGAGCAATGACGTTAAACTACGCATACGTTTGTACGGGCTCTTTCTAGAATCCATGCATCATTATAATTAAAGACAAGATATAAAAAAATTAACTGATTCGGTAAAGTGTAATCATATTTGTTCTAGAAGATGCGTCCTCATAAATTCCATTTGATAAAATTCTACGGAAAGGTGACAAAGTACTATCAGAAAGATGCATCAGTGATCTGAATTTTTACCTTTGACAAAAGTATCTTGAAATTAATTATAGAAGTATGCTAAAAAAAAGAAGCAAGTCGTGTACACTTTTTACATTCCGGCGTGTTTGAAACTCTTGTTTTAATCTTATAACTTTTAAATCAAAAATTGAGAATATGGTCTCGCTTCAGATTCCATTATTTTTATTTTTTCAAACTTAATTTTGATTTAGTAGCTTTAAGAATTCATCGTTTGAGAGATAAATATATGGGTCAAGTGAAATGACGAAGTAATGATCGGTGCATTTGATTACCGGTAACTGAATTAATTATTCCTTTAAAGGTTGTTGTCAATAAAATCATCCCAAATTTAATAACAAAATATGTAAAGAATTAAAATAGTAGTTTGTGCTAATTTTTGAATAGCATATATTCCAACAAAGTATGGGTATTCAACGAGCTAAAAATTCATGCAGTCTATGCTCCCCTCCGTCTTCCTTCAATGCAACAGGGCGAGATACGGTCAGATAGGTTGGTTATGTCGAGTAATGTCATTTTATTGGAAATCTCTACTAGAACATATTAAAGTTTGAATGCAAAAAGTATATAAATCAATCAACCAAAAACGAAAGTAGAATTAACAGGTCATAACTTACAGTTCGTATGCATTTAATAAATAACTAATCCAAAATAACAGAGTTAAACAAATTTATATATCACCGGTGATAAATGAATCAAATGTACTTGACAGTGATATGTTTCGATTTCCTCAGAAATGTCGTCCATGTAAAAGAGAGGCGAAAGATACCAGAGGGACATTCAAACTCATAAATCGAAAATAAACTGACAACGTCATGGCTAAAAAAGAAGAAGACCAACAGGCAAACAATAGTACACAAAACACAACATCTGTCTGTCTTTTTCTTTTCTTCTCTATCTGTAATAATTCCAAATAGAGGCGGACGATACCAAAGGGATATTAAAACTAGAGGACAAACTGACATCGCCGGGGCAAAATACAAAAAGATTACAAAACAAACAAGGCAACTTATCTATTAATTCAACCAATGATTTGACAGTCATATGAGGCTGTGCGTCCTTTAAATTTTATTTTTTTTGGGGTTACCACCAGACCAAAGAGGTCTATGAAGTAACACATTTCTTTACACCAGTAATCGAGCCAGTTGGGTCCGACTGTTTGAAGATCATCATGGGTCAATTAAATTTAAAAAAAATGCATATTAATATATCAATAGGTCATTCATTTCCATGCAAATTAATTACTATAAGGGTCTTAAAATGTGCAATGGTAATGAACACACAGACTGAACATGTACAATACACTGATTGGTATGCGATTTACTCTTAACACCATCTTGGGTCCTATGATAATTTGACATTTTGTTTATTTAATTTGTTGCGAAAAAATGTGATTACTTGGAGTTCTAATAATAAATCACTTGCGTCATGAAAATGTGAGAGGTGAATTATCGGAAAATCCGTCACAACAAATAAATATAAATACACAGCTTTTAAGTGACCTACATTGAATTACCTGGTTAGAATATTTTGGTGAGGTAAGTGTTGTTCTATTAGAGAAACAAGTCTGATAAAGAGCCAAACGACGCTTATTTTTTCCAAATAGACAAATCTACAAGATCTTTAACTTTTCAGCCTTTCAGCAATTGAAAGAGTGTTCTATATTAGCTTTTCATCAAACAATTTTAAAAGAAAACATAAAATTGAGAACAATCGATACAAACGGTGACTGACGCAAAATAATGACTAACTTCATCCGGTAAGTAGATCAAAATGAAATAGAAAAGAAGAAAGAATCAAAACGACGGGGCTGAGTAGTGTGTGGGATGAACATTGATGGGATATGGAGGTGGGTGTGGCTTCAGGAAATACTTTATTTTTTTAATTTTATTTCTGGAACTGTGCATTAAAGGGAATACGTTTTAGTTTTCTCGTTTGGATTGTTTTACATATGCCATTTCAGGATCCTTTATGGCTAACTATGCGGTATGGTTTTGCTCATTGTTGAAGTCCATACGCAAACCTATACATTTTGTAGTTTTAAACTAAGTCATTTGTTATTGTAAATCTCTACTATAGGGATGATAAGTACCTGTGTTACACTGAGCTAAAATTGTATCTGAATACAACACATACAGAACTTTATGATAAAAAGGATGAGCATAGATGTATAAACCCATAGTATTAATAAATGATTACTAAACGAGAGTCGAGAGACGATAACAATTTTAAAGGGGTCGTCTCAAAGGACGTATTGATTTTTTCTATCCTTACCATAATGCATTAGTTCGGATTTAATCATTTTCAGTCAATTAAATTTTGCCTTCTTTCTACTAAACCAGCGCAAAGTTCAACAATCTGATTTAATTTCCAGCATGGATGACGCCACAGTGTACTTTATAACATTTAAGTCTGAGAACAGAATGTTCGATATGAACTTGAGATAAAGGATACAACAGATACAGTTGAGTCTGCCTCATATCTTGACACTTACATCTAGAAATTGACAATGAGGGTCGGTTGAAAACAAAACTTTACGAGATAAGAGATGATTTCAGCTTCCCAATTGTGAACTTTCCATTTCTATAAAGCAACATTACAGCAGCGCCTGCATACGGAGTATATATCTCCCAACTGATACGATATTTCAGGGCTTGTATTTCCTATCATGATTTTCTTGATAGAGGGTTGCTGCTCACGAGTTGGTTGACCGTTATGGAATATCCGTTTCACAGATGATAGCGGATATGTTCCAAATGTTGTAACTACAATCCCGTCCACTTTTCCCCGAATGTGACCTACCGAATTAGACTTATTACCAGGTTTGTACTAACATGAGCAATACGACGGGTGCTACATGTGAAGCAGGATCTGCTTATCCTTCCAGAGCACCTGAGACCACCCCCAGTTTTGGTGGGGTTCGTGTTGCTCCGGCAGTCTTTAGTTTTCTTTGTTATGTTTTGTGTATTTATCTATTGTGTGTCTGTTGATCTTTTTCTTTTTTTAGCCATGGCGTTGTCAGTTTATTTTCGACTTATGAGTTTAAATGTTCCTTTGGTACCTTTCGCCTCTCTTTTTCGACATTAACTCTGCATTCTCCAATGCGACAATTTGGCTTCTTGCATTTAGAACGGTCTCTTCTTGTTTTATAGCGCAATTGGTGTCTTTTGTAAGGCGTCATTATGGGATAACCCTTAGCATGTACTTTATCTGCTAATATAAAAAAAACTTCTCTGGGAAATCAAGCTGAATTCCGTGTCCTTTCAAGGACAACCACTCGTTATGCGATGTCCAATCCAATGGACAAAATATCTCCCACAACAACGGTACTATAACACCAATTGTATGTGACACAGTGAATGAAGAAACATCAAACAACAAATACAAAATCAAATAACATGGATATGTTCTTAGCCACAAATTACCATCAATAGGCGATTTCTGGGAGACCAGTTGGCATATGACTGATTCATAAGGAAGCAAGTGCCAAAATTTTAGAGGCTTTTAGCATTGACTCAGAATCTGATTCTGATTCTAATTAAAATAAACAGAATATCCCAGTATATGACTCGTTTATCTTTTTTAATGTATCGCTATGTCATAAAAAAACATAAATATAATACAGACGTTTTAATTCATGACATGTAGTTTGAGTCTTTTCTCTGAACTGCAAAACATTATCGTCGAGTGAGGTAGCATTGGCGTATCCAGAAGGGGGAGAGGATCGGAACTCCCCTTGTCTTCCGATTTTTTTTATTCATGTGAACGTTTCATGGTGTTCCAGGTGTTGGAACACCCCCACCTTTTCAAAAGTTATTATTACAGTTATTATTGCACCGAGTAAATCAATAACTAATTTAATCTTTTGAGATGGTCCCTAATGTAAATGTTTCTCGACTCTCAATTTTTATCTAACATGTCTAATATTGTATGGGAAGAGCAATTAAGGATTGTAAACATCCGGATTTACACACAGTGTGCGAACTGGTGTCAAAATATTACCTCCCCTGTAAACAGTGCGCTCTTCTGACTAGAGGCGATCGGAAAAGAAAAACGGATGATGCTGTAATTATTTTGCTTGTTTGAAATGAGCTAGCACAGACGAACTAAGACGTGTCAACATAATGTGAATATGATAATGCTACAGGTAAATTATTTATTGTTAAGTTTATCACCTCATCGTATAACCCGAATAATTCAGTCGTTATATTCCACTGATCTACGATTGCTCGCGAGTGGCAGAGTCGATCACGGGGAGGGACTGAATTATTCGGGTTACTCATCGTATCTTCATATGATAGGTAAATATGTGAATTTTCGATTTTCAGTGTCGTCAGGGTTCAAACTTGTAATCATGCCATCCTTTCATTTTTTTTTTTTAATACTATCCAATGGTTGGAACACCTTGATTTTCTCCCAATTTGTAAAGTTGATTATGTTGCATGATATATATTTTTATCGGGGAAAAAAATTGATATGCAGCAAAGATTGGCAGTTTTTTTATTTGTGTTGCTATGTGAAATAAAGGGAGGTAAATTTAAGTAAAAGAAGGCGCGCTTTTTCAAATAGTAAACAATTTAATTCAGATGCATGGTATTTTGTCAAATCATAAAGAATATCGTAGAAATTTAATAAAAATTCATCTAATTTATGCAATTTTCATTAAAGATATACAATATGACATACTGAAAGCCGAAAAGGGGTAAAACCACCATACCTTGAACAAATTAGGGGGGGGGGGGATGTCGGGTGAAAATATTACGAAATTTAGATTATTTTTGGTGGAAGAAGACTTTGAAGTCTTCTGAAATCCTATACTGCCGACTGTAAAATCATTGAAGCGTCACCAGGAGTGTTGCCGTATCCTTTTCTGTGCTTTACTATTTCATATAAACTTCCATGCCATATCTTGACACCGATGTTTACACATGATCGGTTACAAGTTTGTCAAATGACACCTACATCATTTTATAACACAAATGTACAGTTAGACTTGAAAAAACAATCACTTTCATTAGTGTTATAATTTCTCATGTTTTAATGTCTACCTTTCTAGGTGTCAATTACAAGATTTCATTTCATCTTGCACGTACGTTATTTATTTACTAGTAACCGGATGTTTTCAAGTAGATTTGGTAGTACGCATGCGTTAATTTAATGAATACGGGACAAATTGGCCCGGAGACAAGTCGGACCGAGTCCACTCGGACCGTCAGTAAGACAACTCGGACCCTCAAAAAGTCAACTCGGATCGTCTATAAGGACAACTCAGACAAAGTATTAAAGAGGATTTAAATTATATAAATTATTATAAATTATTAAATGATATATTTTACATGGCAACATCATTTCGGCATGTTACTGAATTTGCAAAACATAATAAAAATATATTGTATTACGTGAATACAATTTTTTATTATCTTTATTAATTCATTATAAAATTAATTGATGCATAAAATAAGTCTAGGTTGAATTTATTAATATGCCAACTATACCGAAGTATAAACATAAGAGTTTGTGCTACTTATATGTTAAATTACAATCCGAAATCAGCGTCCTCTATCCACTGCCGTTTCTCGTTAGCCTGGGATCCTGGCTCACTGCTCCACAGTATCGACGAAGTATTAGATTGGATCAGGATCCGAGGCTAGTTTCTCGTGGGAGTAATCGGAATTAAACAACTGGATTATTCGGGCTAATCTAAGTTGGTTACGTTTCTGCGCATGTGCATAAATGGGAAATTGAACTGTGCATCCGAAAGTTTCAAGAAAATGATGAACTGAGTTTTCATTAATTCAAACAATGCATATTATGTTAATGTCATATATCTACGCGGAGAGTACGACTTCAACTCAATGATGATTGACAAAAATACACGGATTTAGTTGTTCCGTCTGTATTCATATCTTTAATGCAATCAGTCATATTCCGGTTTTATAAAACATGCGTTTTTTAAACGAAAGTTAGAATATTTCAGTATGTTATTGCAATAATGAAGAGCCAAAAGCACACGTAAATCTTCTGGTGCTTTACGCTTCAAACGATGCACCGTCAGTTGACAGAAATATCAATGTACGAACTAATGTCAGTTGACGGAATCCATATCAAAAGTACGTAGTTTTTTATTGCCTTACGTTTGAAAGTTTTAAGTGATAAAAAACGGTATTTAACATAAATAGTCCAGTTTGTTACCGTTATTTGTCATGGAGGTACCCCCTACATATGACCCTCGAGTACGGAACCAATAATTCGTTGCCGTCAATCATTCACGAAACCATAGACATATATGTATTATATTTTCTCTGTCTGATCAAGGATTTATATAGTATACAAATCCTTGGTCTGACGAAACATTTCAGAAAACGACCGTTTGACGCCTGACAAAAAGGGCATTCCTACCCTGTACTTTTATGTAAAAATATTAGATGAAAAACAAATTTGATTAACGACAGTAAATCAATGGTTAACGATTTGGGTCAAACACATACAGAAAATGAACAGGTTTGAAATGTTAACAAATGCTCAAAACCCAATTCCTGACCTGGGGCAAATCTGCATTGGATATATGTATATATAAATAGCATTTTCAATATATAATGAGAAAAACATGTTACTGTGAACAACTATAAGAATTCATGATTATCTGATTGATGTTGGTGTTAAACCCTATTTTAGTACACGACTAAAATTTATCATGGTGGCCAGTTTTTTTTTTTTATACGAAGGAAGTCCGACTATGATACCCAAAGTGAACTATCTACCTTTGACAGAAAAACTTTCAAGTGAAACCTAATCAATTACTGGTATAATTGCTTGCATCATGTTGACCATGCTGAGACAAATGTATTGAATTTAGAAAATTTAATTTGAATCAACGGTATTTGATTTACTATGTTAGATATTGTCAGTTTTGGTTGAGACATGAGTTTTATTGAAGAATATTATTTTTGGAAGAAGAAAATACGTCGAAAGCAATGATTGGACGTAGCAGGCTATGTTGGTGTGGGCTGCTTTCATGGTAATTCAGGTAACCTTTTATGCATCTTCTTCCACCTCAGAGCTATCAGCTCTTTGATTATCTGTGGTAACAACCATTTGATTTTCAGGGGGCAGCTAAATTTGGCAATCACAATACTGGAATTCCAAATACCGGTTTAAAATTTTGGTTAGAACCAAAGATCTGATCTACATTTACTTTTAACTGAAACAAATGCAACTAACTAGTTTTTCAATTTCATTGTCTAGCAAAATGGCTGTTTTTTGGGGCATTTCTCTGTTCAAACATTGGTCTAATATTTTCAGGTTCTCTTTGGATTGCCAAATAATATTATTATCACCTAATTGAATGTTCAAATTATTTTGCAGCGATGTTCTGTATGGAAGGAAGACTTTCATAGAATCGAACAGTTCCGGAGGGGCCTTTAAACTACTGCTTAACATCAAGATCGATGTAAGATTCAAGTAAAATTGAGAATGGAAATGGGGAATGTGTCAAAGAGACAACAACCCGACCACAGAACAGACAACAACAGAAGGTCCCCAATAGGTCTTCAATGCAGCGAGAAATTCCCGCACCCGGAGGCGTCCTTAAGCTGGCCCCTAAACAAATATATATACTAGTTCAGTGATAATGGACGTCATACTAAACTCCAAATTATACACAAGAAACTAAAAGTAAAAATAATACAAGACTACAAGACAAGTGCCTGATCCAGTGCAAGTTGTAGCCAGTTTTTCCTTGTAATTGTGGCAGAAAAACCACTAGCTCTCAGCTGGGTAATAGATAGTTTCTGGCATTGAAAGGATATCAAACGGATGTTTTATGGAATGATTCTCAAGTACATATGACGATCATATGCATAGAAATGTGGAGCTAGTCTCTTTCATGCAGCAATTTGTAATTCCCAATTTAAACTCCGAAAAGACAAGAGCAAAGAAATGTACATCAATGAGAAACAGTCTCTGTGAATAAAATCATTCCAAAACTTAAATGTGTCATTAGTGTTGCATTATTTATCAGTAGAGGTAATTAGATTACAGTAAGATTGCCCAACTGAAGGCTTTTGTCGGTAATGTTTTGTAAATCTTGAAGATTTCTTTAATCAATATTGTTGCCTCCATTGTCAGTAAAACCACGTCTTTCAATATTTTGTTTGTGGTTTGTTTACATGTAAATTCTGAATGATCATGTTTTAAATTTCTATTGATAAAGAAACTGAGCAACTGAGCTTTGTAGAAAGATGTCAAGATGAAATAAATGAGTTTTCCTAAAGTTTGTGCATTGCTGTTTGACTGTTAAGAGGCCATCTTCTTTGTGTCTTAATTTGGCAATTTCTTTCAATCCAACATCGAAGTACGTTTTCAAAAGAACTGGCTAGGTGATTTTTAGAAAATGCTAGTCACTGAGGGAAAGGAAAGACCCGCGAAAGTTCATCTGTATATTCAATTTTGAACATTAACATATATGTTTTGGCATCAACGACATTTAAAATAAGGCTGCAGTTTAAATTTTAGCCTAAAGTTTCATGACTTTTTTAAGCTATATTGGGACATATTTGACAAATGTCCGACCTTCTCTTTTTTTGTGAAGGACCCTGGGGTTTGACACATTTGCATTTAAAGAAATGTTACAACTGGGACAGAGACGGTCCAAGGGTCATAATCTATGATTGTCTTGTTACCAACTTAAAAAAACTCATATTATGATACGATCTGTTTGCCGTCTTAATTCCACATTTGGCACACTTGACATTTTTATCAAGGATGGGCTTTTGGTTTCAGTTTGCATGACATAGTAGTTCACAAAGTTTATGACAAAATAAAGATTTAATTTGTTTATTAATACGACATGCCAAGTTATAGTCCGAGATTACCCTGACGTCCAACGGCTGTTTTGCAAGACAAGCTGGGCCCGTGCTTGTCTGGGACAACAGTCGTTGGACGTCAGAGAACTAGTCAAGTTAATCTAAAAATAGCTCCTCGCATGCTACCCGCCTGATTTACAAACTTTCATCAGAGTCTGAATAGGGGGCAGGGTGCCCGGCCGCCCCTTTCAGTGTGAGACAAATTTGGTTAATTATATACGAAATCACTGAAGCAGGACTGGAGCGGGCCCCCTTTAAGGCAGTCAGTGGGCATCCCCTTAGGTTTCAACCATTTAACTTCAAAACGGGGTGGAGGGGTATGTTTTTTTGTCCGAGTCAAACATTTTTCATATATTAATAAATTCAGATTTAACATATACTTTCCTATATGTAGTGTTTGTATAAAAGTATTACCAACAAAATTCATCAAATTGGGGATCATAATATTTTTAAAGAAAAAATCCATACCCCCTTTTTTAAAAAGTTAAATAGTCGTTCCCTTAGGAAAATTTCTGGAACTGCCACTGTTTATACTTTAATATGCACGTTAAAGATTTCACATGCGGACTTCTAAATCAACACCTGCAAAAGTTGTTCAATTTTATACAAAGAAAAATTAATGCATTTTTATTTGACTCGGATGGATAATATTTTTATTTTGCACACACTCCAACATATTACATGAACTGACAATAAACATAAATCAAAGTTAGAGAAATGAGTGTATTCATATCAAAGAAATACCAAATAAAAATAATCATGATTTTTGAACAAAGACAAAACTATTGCGTAGTGTGTAAGTATTTCAATTTTTCATTTTTTTTAACAGATTTGAATATGGAAGATGCGCATACCTGTACATCATACAAGTGCAAAGTCTGTTCTTAAACACACGTGGTTAATTTTAGATCGCATGTTTTCTAGTCCTATATTATAAGAATTCGAAGGTTCATATCATTTACATTCAACGTTTTTTATGGGATTTTTTTTTCACTATCAATGTTGAACCTCGAGGTAACATTAATAGTAAAAAAAAAATCCGATAAAAAACGTTGAATGTAAATGATATGAACCTTTAAAGTCTTATATTATAGGACTCATGTTTTTTTAAACATAATATGTTGATCATTTATATTATGATGATTTCAATACACTTCACATTAGGTAATTTGTCACATATATTGATTACATTATATCGAGTTGTCCCAACGATACACTTATCGGTGTGCTCGATCATACGAATTTACCGACATTCATATTGACAAAATTACCCAACTTTGAAAAATTCTTGTGGCGAAACTACAGTTTGGAACACGTTAAAAATTGGATCCTCAGAAATCTACATTATTAAGGTTTGATATATATTTTTTTCAAAAAAAAAGAAAAATATGCAGTCAAGACTGGCAGTTTTTTATACACCCTATGTTGAGCAATAAATTGTTCAATTAACCGCATATTTGGCAACTAAAAAATCATATATCAACAAATTCAGCTTTAAAATATACTTTACTTACAGTGGTTGTATAAAAGTTTTATTATGGTTTTGTGTTTTAAGAGATATTCATCCCTATGCATATCGAGTTTTATGTGTTGTCTTTCTTTTTTTTTTTTTACCTTTTCTATCTCTTTCATAAGAAGAGTCACTTTTCTATTGTTCTAGTGTCACTGGAAATCCCACTGCACATTTCATAACATTTTAAAGTAAGATTATGTGTACGTATTAAATCAAATCAGAAATACAAATGACAAAACTTCCAAACCTGTGTATTTTGCTTATTCCGTCAAGGGGGTTCAAATGGAATTTGTTCCATCAAAATTACTCTGGATCTGATTCTTATCCTATATGGATGTTGCAAACGTAGTTCAGTGCATAGGTTTCCAGAATCACAGGGGTGTTATCATATTTCACTAGCATGCTCTCTCTCTAGAAGCCGTTATTTTGTATTTTCTTTACGATGTATATAACTACCTTGCAATGTTTCGGTCTTAATCCTATATACTAGTAGACCATAAGAGACTGCGATGAATAAAATAAAAGTCAAAGATGAATAGACAACATATGCATTAATAGAAAAAGATGAACAGAAAAAAAAATAAAGTTCACAAAACAAAAAACGGTTGGAGCTGCTTCGCTAAAAAGGTTAAACTCAGATTCTCCGGAATGGTATGTAGTGACAGCTACACATTTACAGTGAGTACGCGTTTTGTTGCTCTTGGCAATTATAACTATTGGGTTAACGTTTTTTGTGGTAATGCTTCATGAAGAAAGGACGAAATTGGAATTATAACTACGACACGCAGATCCTATAAGACGATTTGTATGCATTATGACCGATAATGAATAATCTGATACCACACTTCCCCCTTCCCTGTAGGATTCTAATAGATTTGTTTGCATTATGACCGATAATGAATAATCTGATAGCACACTTCCCCCTTCCCTGTATGAGTCTAATATACATATATCACAGGCACTTGTCTCAGAAAAAAATTCCTATATACCTTAATATAACACAAGGTACTTTTAGTAAATGGTAAAAAATGGTTAATATCTGGAATGTATAGACCACAAACAATCTCTGATAATGACTTTATTAATGACTTTACTAAGACCCATGATAAAATATCTGTAAAGTATGATAATATGATTTTTCTGGGTGATTTAAATTATGATTTATTATCAATAGACAAATGTACACCTTTAAACACAGTTTGTGAAATATGTGGAATTGAAAACATAATGAAAGGTGCAACTTGTTTCACAAAAGATGCAAAACCAACATTAAATGATGTCATCTTAACAAACAGAAAAAAACTTACTCCCAAAATACCACAAATTTTAACTGTGGATTGGGTGACGTCCATAACATCATTACTGTACAAATAAAATCTGATGTTTCACCAACCAAAAAACCATTTAAAACATACAGAAGCTCTAAACAGCTAGACGAGGAAAAATTTGTATACGATCTAGAACAGGCAAACCTTACAACAGTTGTAGATAATGTGAACAATGTTAATGAGGCATACACTATTTTTCATACTAAATTAATGAGTATAGTTGACAACAACATACCAGTGAAAAAAAGAAAAACTGTATACAAACCAGCACCATTTATGAATAAACATCTAAAAAATGCAATCTACAAGAAACAAATGCTACACAACAAATATTAACATATAAGATCAAAGAAAAACTGGGAGACATATCGCCAACAAAGAAACATTATTACCAAACTAAGACGTCGGTCTATAAGAAACTATTTTATAGAGCGTTGCACTGTCGGTCCAAAACAAAAAGATTTCTGGCCAACAATTAAACCCTTTTTAACAAACAAAGGTAGTCATTTTGACAACAATATTGTATTGTGCAATGATCATGACATCATAAATGATCAATCTAATGTTGCAGAAATTTTCAATGATTATTTTGTAAATGTAGCCAAAGACATTGGCAATGATAGTTGTGAGGTAGATGATAATTATCCAAGCATTAAAACCATTATAGAGAATTGTAATGTTGAAGGCAGTTTATCGTTTAATGAAATTAATGATGACTTTGTAGAAAAACAAATTAATAAGATCAATGTAAACAAAGCTACTGGCTTTGATGGTGTATCAGTCAAAATTTTGAAAATAGCCAAACCAGTAATTGTAAGACCTATTACAAAACTTATTAATATGTCAATAAAAAGTTCAGAGTTTCCTGACCATCTAAAGGAAGCACTGGTTGTTCCATTGCATAAGAAGAATAGTCAGTTAGAGGCAGGAAACTACATACCTGTTAGCATGTACTACCGGTGGTGTCAAAGTTCTTTGAAAGGGCCATATACCAGCAGCTAATAGAATATTTTAGTAAGATATTTCATCCTTCTTTGTCAGTTTTAGACCTGGCTATGGCTGTAATACAGCACTTCTAAAAGTCATTGAGGACTGGAAAAAAGCAGTCGACCAAAATTTATATGTTGCAGCTGTTCTTATGGACCTTTCGAAGGCCTTTGATTGCCTACCCCATAACTTACTGTTATTAAAGTTGAAGGCATATGGCCTGTCAAATGAGGCACTAAAACTTATTGACAACTATCTGTCGAACAGAAAACAATGTGTAAAAGTTGGTGCATACTTTTGTACCTGGCAAAATATTTACAAAGGTGTACCGCAGGGCTCAATCTTGGGTCCTGTGCTTTTCAATATTTTTCTTAACGACATTTTCAATTTAGTAAAAGAAAATGAATTGTACAACTATGCAGATGACAATACATTGTCACACTAAGGACCAGATCTAAACGGATTAGTTAAATCTTTGGAAAAGGAAAGTGCAGTTTTAATAAATTGGTTCGCTAATAACAAAATGAAAGCTAATCCGGATAAATTTCAGGCTATAGACTATTTTCATATTACCGACTTTTGACTCCGGATTATATAATTTGTCGACTGGTTACCTTGGACATCAAGGTACTCGGTCAAGTAAGAGCAACCAAAATAAGTAAAATCAAACATATAATCGGTGTAATTTGAGGGGAAAGTTTACTGTATTCCGATGATTTTGTAGTGAAAAAAATATTAACCAGGTAATTTTCCCCCAAAATTGTACCGATTGAAAGCTTGTTTTACTTCTTTAGCTTGCTCTTACCTGACTTGGTACCATGATGTCCAAGGTAACCAGTCGACAAATTATATAATCCGGAGTCAAAAGTCGGTAATATGAAAATAGTCTATTGCCATTGGCAATAAATCTAAAAGTGGGGATATTAAATTCAATTTGGATGGGAATGAAATTTTATGTGACACTGAGGTAAAGCTCCTGGGAGTGACAATAGATTATCAACTTAAGTTTAAAACACATATTTCTGAAATTTGTAAAAAAGCATCAAGGCAGTTAAATGTACTAAAAAGAATTGGGAAATATCTATCTAAATTGGGAAGGTTAACTATTTATCACTCATATATTATGCCTAATTTCAACTATTGTTCTGTGGTTTGGCATTTTTGTGGGGAGGGTAACACTAAAAAAATGGAAAACATACAAGAACGTGCCTTGATGTTCATCTATGAAGATGTTAGTAGTGACTATGAAACTCTTTTGTTAAAATCTGGTTTACCTTCTTTAAAAATAAGACGTCTACGAATGATGGCAATAGAAGTTTTTAAAATATTACACAAAGAGTCACTGGTTTATCTCCATGATATTATTAATTTTAAAAATGTACCTTACTCTTTTAGAAAGCAACAGACTGTTGAAGTACCACAGGTGAGAACAACAAAATTTGGACTTCATTCATTAAGGTATGCTGGAGCTACACTCTGGAATGAGCTGACTGACGCGATCTGCACGCAGCCGAATCTGAACCAGTTTAAAAGTATGATCAACAACTGGAATGGCAACTCATGCAGATGTGGCTCTTGCAGATCTTAAAGCTTTTGATTTTATGTTTTCCATGCAACTGTTAGAATAGTTTTGCTTTATTTATTTCGTCTGCTTTGCATGTGCTTATAATCTAGTTTAGTCCTTTACTTTTTTGTGCTTGCTTTTATATATGAACATTTTTTGCTTGTGCAATACAGCTTTGTATGTCTAATATGTATGTTTTATATGTCCTATATGTCATAATATTGTATGTGTTATTGTTATTAATGTCGGCAAAAAGCTCTACAGAGCTTATGTTTGTAATGTTCATGTAACCCCGACTTAAAAGAAAATTTTCTATTCTATTCTATTCTATTTTTGAAAAATGTCACCCGGTCGCTAAATTCCGTTATATTGCGATTTCTCGGTTGTCAAACCCATTAAAACTTGTTATGCCGTAAATCTAAATTGATTTATCTACACAATGGTGTATAACACGCCTACCTTTGTTGTCGGAATCATTCGTAGCAGGCCTACCCAAGTATGTCAACCGTAATTATTTCGTCTACCAACACTCGATTGGAAATATAAGACTCGCTTTAAAAGGTATCTTTCCACACTCTTTATATATCTCGGTTTCTGATTGGTCAAATTTTATGGGAAGGTCTATTGCTTAAAATAAATGTTTCTCGGAGTTATCTGATCTTAAATCATTTCATATGTAAAGTCCAGAGAGAGACTGAATGACATTGATGGAATGGGAAAATTTGAGTCTAAAAATAGAAACTCGTTACTCATTAGACATGCCTCAAATAACACTTGTTACATTTTTTTTACGGAATCTTTTACAAATTTACTATCTGGATGATAAGTTTTATTCAGACAAAAACTGACAGTTTTTTTTTAAATACTTTTTATAATTAATCGTTTACTGCGAGTCTTATATTTCCAATCGGGTGTTGGTAGACGAAATAATTACGGTTGACATACTTGGGTAGGACTGCTACGAATGATTCCGACAACAAAGGTAGGCGTGTTATACACCATTGTGTAGATAAATCAATTTAGATTTACGGCATAACAAGTTTTAGTGGGCTGACAACCGAGAAATCGAAATATAACGGAATTTCGCGACCGGGTGACATTTTTCAAAAATGCGAGTTAAGTACCTTGTGTTATATTAAGGTATATAGGAAGTTTTTTTTTCTGAGACAAGTGCCTGTGACATATATTCATTTTTGTACTTAATGAGTCAATTTGATAGCTGTAAGTTTAAAGATACCCAATCAGCCTTACAGGCTTAACAGAGAAATGTAATGGCTAAATGATTAATATTTCAGAGAATGGGAGATATAGATTGTGGTGATTGCGACTGTGGTGATTGTGATTGTGGCGATTGCGACTGTGGTGACTGTAATTGCGATTGTGGTGATTGTAAATGTGACTGTTGTGATGATTGCTGCAAAATCTTCACGTGTAATGGCTGTGCATGTGATTGTTGCGATGGAGACAGTAACGGATGTGGAGGTTGCTATCCGGCATACTTTTGCTGTGTAACTTCTGATTGGGACTGCTGCAATAATTCTCGTTCAGGCTCTTACAATGCAACAACGAATCAGCAAGGCCGTTACACTAATACGAGTCAGAATGAAACCAATCAGAATGGAAGAAATGAAGAAAGCGAACAAAATGGCGCCGTAACAACACAGCCCCCATCATACGAAGAGGCAGTGTCAATGAATCCACCTGTAACTGAGCAACCGGTTTCACAAATTTAATACAATAGGATAATATTTATTTTATTTCGTTTATTTGTACATTGATATTTTGATAAAAATAAAATACCTGGCAAACCTTTTTAACCGGATTTTCGAAGGAAAAATCGGTTATTGATTTGGGGATGTACGACGGGTGGGCGGGCGGCTGCCAAACAGTGTCCGTTCATTAACATGAAACCCTTTGACGATTTTTTTTTTCAAATTTAGATATGTTGTTTCCTGTGACTAAATGAAGGTCAAGTTCAAATTTCACGATTTTAGCTGTTCTCGTTGTTGAGTTATAGCCCTCTTCCAAGAATTAAATTTTTGATGAAATACTTAATAATTACTCCATTTCTGTTCAAAGGGAAATAACTCGTTTTTTAAAAGATTTTTAAAAGACATTGTATTAATGATAAATGACATTTTGGATTTTTTTTCTTTTCTTTGGTAAATTGTTTGAAGAATTTTGTGGTAGGTTTGTTTGTTATTCTGTATAAACTAATTTTCGGAATGGTATACATATAATTTTTTTTTGATGAAGTGAACTCCTTTAATTAGATAATAATCTGTTTTATTAAAGGATATATTTCATTACATTACATTGTGTAGATAAAGTTGTTGACATTGATAGATAAGTTGCAGATCTATATTAGTTTGTGACAAATGAAAGAAAAATATTTGGAACTATTAATTATATTTGATTATAATTTGAAAATAGATATACATTGTGTAACATCATATATAATTTTAGAGAACTATTTTTAGTGGTTAAATCATATCTTTGATTATATTTTGAAAATATATATATATAACATCATATCTAATTTGAGAGAACTATTTTGTAGTGATTAAATCATATCTAATTTTAGAGAACTATGTGTTTAACATTTATTCAGTTTGAGTTATTTCCTTTGAACAGAAAATTATATGGATAAAATTAAACTGTGTTTCATTTCAACATAAATTAAATATATATAGGGTTCTTTCAAATGCTGAATCTAAACCTTGTTTCTAAATATTAGATTTTTGGGTCCAGTTTTCAAGTTGGTCCAAATCAGGGTCCAAAATTAAACTTTGTTTGATTCATTATCGGGTTCTTTGAAATGCTGAATCTAGAGATTTTGGATTGTGGGCTCCTTTATCAAATTGGTCCACCTTGAGGTCCAAAGGGTCCTATATTAAACTTTTGTTTGATTTCATCAAAAATTAAATTCTTGGGGTTCTTTGATATGCTGATTCTAACAATGTACTTAGATTTTGGATATTGGACCATAATAGGGAAATGTCAATTTCAAATTTTTCAGTTCTTTGACCACATTCATTTTGTGTCACAAACCTATGCTGTGTCAAATATTCAATCACAATCCAAATTCAGAGCTGTTTTAAGCTAAAGGTAGTGTCCATACTTGCTCAACTGTTCAGGGTTCGACCTCTGCAGGAAATCCGGTTTGCTGTCACTCTGACAGCCTCTTGTTTGTAATATAGTTTGATAGATTTTAGAACATCGTTTAAAAATTGAAGACTAAAGGCAATATAAAATGATTTAACATTTAAATTTATCTTAAGTGGTTCTTTTTATCTATCTCACCACAAAACTCGAAAAAAAATCTCGTAATTGCATATTTTATAATGAAAATGACTTTTATTTGTATGCTTTGTTTTAAAAAAAAATCAACACTAGACTTCGCTATGTATTTAATCACAATTCTAAATTAGATCTTCTGGATACAGGAAACAGTAACAAATGAAATCACTCAATATTGGTATAGCTAAATTCAAAACTCATTGATGGGCTATATTGTGATCTTTTCAAAACTGACTGGGTCAGAAAATACTTAACTAGAATCTAATTTGCAGATCGTTGTTTGTGTTTTGGTGTTTACGCCACAGTAAAGCATCCATAGTTTTATCATGGCGACCAGCTTTTATTGTTGGAGGAATCTGTAGTACCCGGAGAGAACCACCTCCTTTCGAGAAAAACTGACAATCCTTGACAATAAATGTCGGAGTCGAACACAGCTCCAAATGCGCGGGAATTCGAACTCACAATCCAGGTACGGATCAAGAACTTTTGAAACGGGCGTAATTCCATAAAGCGGATTATATACCGCCTTGCGAAGCGAGGCGAACACATTTTTGGACGATTTTATGCTTAAAAGATATATAAAACGTGAAAAACAATAAATAATTATTTTTTAGGGTGAGCAAAAGGGGGGGCCTACGCCCTCTACGCCCCCTCCCCTGGATCTGCCACCACAATTTCAGAGTTCACAGTCATCATGGGGCCTATGCTAATTTGATATTGTTTTGTTTACTTAATTACTCAAGTTGCGAAAACAATATAATAAGTGACTATCTAGGTGTTCAAAAAATAAATCATTTTGCGTCATGATCATGTGAGAGGTGAATTATCGGGAAATCCGTCACAACAAATTGATATAAATACACATCAATAAAGTGATTTACATTGAATTACCTTGTTAGAATATTTCGGTAAGGTAAGTGTTGTTCTATTATAATGGGATAAAAAGTACCTGTGTTACATTAAAAACAAAATAAAATTGTATCTGAATAGATATAAGAAGATGTGGTATGAGTGCCAATGAGACAACTCTCCATCCAAGTCACAATTTGTAAAAGTAAACCATTATAGGTCAAAGTGGAGCCTTGAATCACACCGAACAGCAAGCTATAAAGGGCCCCAAAAATGACTAGTGTAAAACCATTCAAACAGGAAAACCAACGGTCTAATTTATATAAAAAAAGAGAAACGAGAAACACTTGTGAACTACATGAACACAACATATACAGAATAGAGAACAGGGTATCAGTTGAGCGCGGAAACATGTACATACGCCCTCATAGGATAATTTCACCGCTACGAACCAAGAACTAACACCAGAGACAAGAAAAGAAAGAAAAAAGAAAGCATTAAAAAGGTGCAACGTATAAAAAGCGAATAAGAAACGAAAAAGTAACAGGGTATCAGTTGAGCGCGGAAACGGGTACATACGCCACAGGCACTTGTTTCTATCCATGGGAAGATCCACTATCAACGTATATTTCCTAAAATATACGTTGATAGTGGATCTTCCCATGGATAGAAACAAGTGCTTGTGTCTACCAACCAAGAACTAACACCAGAGACAAGAGAATAAAGCATTAAAAAGGTTCAACGTAAAAAAAATGAATAAGGAACAAATAAGTAGCGAATAAGTAACGGTATCAGGAGTGCGCGAAAACGGGTACATAGGCGCTAATAGGGTAATTTGACCTCTACCAACCAAGAACTGTCACCAGAGACAAAAGTAAAAAAAGCATTAAAAAGGTGCTACGTATAAAAAACAAATAAGGAACGAATAAGTAACAGGGTATCAATCGAATGCAGAAACGGGTACATACGCGCTAAAAGGGTAATTTCAACTCTACAAACCAGGAACTAACACCAGAGACAAGAAAATAATGCATTAAAAGGGGGAAATATATCAAAATCTAATAAGGAACGAATAAGGAATAAGTAACGAATAAGGAATAAGGAACAAGTACTTGACGACCCTAACATTTTATGATAAACCGGGTATTTTTCCAAAGAATGAGCAAGGATTGTCATTATCCGGATTTATATTTCATAACAGTTCAAAGTAAAATTATGCATGCATATTAAAACAAATAAGAAATAAGAATGACAAAAATTTCATTTGAACCCCCTAACTATGTATTTTGCTTATTCCGTTAACTAGGGGTTTCAAATGGAAGTCTTTCCTCACAAATGTCTCAGGATCTGGTTGGTATAGATTGGGTTAGATGCCGTTATTTTTAGGTTTCTATACGATGTATATAACTTTGAATACTCGATTTAAATGCTGTTTCCTCACACCCCTTGCAGTGTTTCAGCCTTATTCCTATTTATATCTATACTTGTCTTTGAAAAAAAAAGTCTTATATACCTTAATATATATAGGAATTTTTTTCGGAGACAAGTGCCTGTGTTATGCATTCCTCCTCATGGGTATCACCAGCCCAGTAGTCAGCAAGCACTTCTGTGTTGACATGAATTATCATTGATATTATAGCTGACCCTCTCTAAAAATCAATGTTAAATTCAGATTTACCGGAATGGTATGCAGTTACAGCTACACTTTTGTACATGTTGTTGTTGATCTTGACATGGACAATTATCGGGTTTGTGTTGTATTTGGTAATGATCACGAACAAAAAGAGATTTGGACTATAACTACGACAAATGAAACCAATCCGTGTCACTTTTGATACTGATGTTCCGTAATGGCCAACAAGGTCACGAAAACTTCTTAAATAGGAGGAGAAGATACCAAGGGACAACAAAACTGAATCATTAAAAAACATGACCGAAAACAAAAACAGCGAAAAGACAAACTACAATACACCGAAAACTAAGATTTTGGATTGAGCAACACGAATCCGACCATAAACTTAACTATATCATAGTAAGCATAAATAATCTACCAAGGAAACGTCAGCTATGGAATACAGTATTATCTTAAAGGTTATCTATATATATATATATACATCAGCTGCTGAAGTCCTGCTATACAAACATTGATAGTTCACAGAAAAATAAAATAATCCTTCGTATTGGGACTCCCAAGGACCCCCCACTGTTGAATTCAATCCTTCGTATTATGCTTGGGACTCCCAAGGACCCTTACTGTTGAATTTAATCTTTCGTATTATGCTTGGGACTCCCAAGGACCCCTACTGTTGAATTTAATCCTTCGTATTATGCTTGGGACTCCCAAGGACCCCTACTGTTGAATTTAATCCTTCGTATTATGCTTGGGACTCCCAAGGACCCCTACTGTTGAATTTAATCCTTCGTATTATGCTTGGGACTCCCAAGTGCCCCTACTGTTGAATTTAATCCTTCGTATTATGCTTGGGACTCCCAAGGACCCCTACTGTTGAATTTAATCCATCGTATTATGCTTGGGACTCCCAAGGACCCCTACTGTTGAATTTAATCCTTCGTATTATGCTTGGGACTCCCAAGTGCCCCCTACTGTTGAATTTAATCCTTCGCATTGGGACTCCCAAGGACCCCTACTGTTGAATTTAATCCTTCGTATTATGCTTGGGACTCCCAAGGACCCCTACTGTTGAATTTAGTCCTTCGTATTGGGACTCCCAAGGACCCCTACTGTTGAATTTAATCCATCGTATTATGCTTGGGACTCCCAAGTGCCCCCACTGTTGAATTTAATCCTTCGTATTATGCTTGGGACTCCCAAGTGCCCCCTACTGTTGAATTTAATCCTTCGTATTGGGACTCCCAAGGACCCCTACTGTTGAATTTATTCCATCGTATTATGCTTGGGACTCCCAAGTGCCCCCCACTGTTGAATTTAATCCTTCGTATTATGCTTGGGACTCCCAAGTGCCCCCACTGTTGAATTTAATCCTTCGTATTATGCTTGGGACTCCCAAGTGCCCCCACTGTTGAATTTAATCCTTCGTATTATGCTTGGGACTCCCAAGTGCCCTACTGTTGAATTTAATCCTTCGTATTATGCTTGGGACTCCCAAGGACCCCTACTGTTGAATTCCAGAGGAACTGTGAAACTAACTAGCTTTATTATTGTTATCCCTTATATTAAAATTCATTGGGTTGAACTTGATCAACAAACTCACTTAGTACATACCCAGTATATGGCTTTCCATGCACCATAACATGCATTACATGAATGGTTTTTCAATCATTACAGATTAATTATTAAAGTGAGTACAAGCGAAATGTACAATTCCCTGGATCAATTTCTGCACGCAATCAAATTAAAATATGGATCTCTGATTTCGTAATATGTAATTAAGCGAGTTACAGGTTGCACTTCTGTAAATATAGACAATGCAATTTCCCATAGGAACTCCCTTTGCGGCTAAAGCTGTGCCACTTTTACTAAGTTTCGTAAAAAAATATATCCTAGAACGGAAAGTTGATATGCACTACTTCTTTATTCAAAGGTCAAAACATAGGTCTGTGCGGCATATTTTCAACATTTATATGCCCCGAACTTCTAAGAGTTTAAACTTATACTAAAATTCTGTACTATCCCTACGTCCACTTTGGGTGTCCCTCAGAATTCAATTATCGCCGATACCATCTGTTTTTATACTGGTAACATTCCCAAGTTATTTCTCTATAAGATGAAACATAGAGATCATATCTGGGAACCAGTACGTAAACAAAATTAAATATCTATACTTATTTATCAGAATTATAGCCTAAAAGAAATCACTGCATATACTCTAACTTTTCTTTAACAGTACATTTTATACCCCCAACCCTGTTTCAATTTTTAAAAAATTTGAAAACAAGACTTTAATTATTGTCAGCTTACCCTATGTGCATGTTTGCTGACATGACATGGCTAGAACCTGTTTTAAATTATTCTGATAACAAATTGAAAGCATTTCAGAATACTATAAATGTAAAGTTTAGTAGTTAATCATTCCAACATTCAAGATTATATAAAGTATCCAATCCTGCCGCTGTGTCTAGTCCACATTTTACTATATAGATATAAGAAGATGTGGTATGAGTGCCAATGAGACAACTCTCCATCCAAGTCAAAATTTATAAATGTAAACCATTATAGGTCAAAGTACGGTCTTCAACACGGAGCCTAGGCTCACACCGAACAGTAAGCTATAAAGGACCCCAAAAATTACTAGTGTAAAATCATTCAAACGGGAAAACCAACGGTCTAATCTATATAAAAACGAGAAACGAGAAACAATAAAAGTTCACAATTTCTGCCTCAAATGGTCAGTTTAGAAATCTTGTCACAACAATATCATTTCTAATGATATTATCTAACATAATTTAGCTAATATATGAACTAGAAGTGTTTAAACAAAGCCATATTTGCAAAAGTTGTATGTATGAAGTTACCAGTCTGATGTATGAATTCACTAAAAGTTTTATAGAACTGACTGCTAACATCTGTTTTTTGCATAACTTCCAAGCACAGTTATTATTTTCTATACAAAAAAACTTTAAAATAATAAAATCATAGCATTTACAGGTTAAATTATCTGTTTTATGACCCAGGGGTAGGCATTTTCTCTGTTTTTGCCACTGGGGCCTCAAATTTGCTAAATTATTCTGCTGTTGCTGTGAATATCGAATATTTAGTACATATTTAGGAAAGAACACACTATTGTTAGTTTTATTGGGGTATTTTTGTATTTCTAGCTTGTATTTTTTTTTTTTGCCGCGGTCACAAAAAAGCAAATTCAGGTGTTACGGCTTACTTTTGGGTTATCGACAGGACAAAAACACACGAAAAACAATATTCATCGAGGATCTATGAGTTTCAATGACTGCGAAGAGTAAATATAAGCACTTCTAAACAATTTGAATTACAAATATGCATATATTATGAATTTATTTTGCATTCAGAGCTTTAAGTACACTATGCATACTGTAAACTGCGAATTTATGCTGAGTCATCATAATTGAGGCCTAGGATTTTCTCAATCTTCATGAATTATTTATAAAACTATAATTTGAGTTAATTTCATTAAAATCTCTGAGATAAACCAGATTTTGTGAAATTCTATATGTTCTCTTTTTTCACCCAATATAGGTTGCACTTCTGTAAATATAGACAATGCAATTTCCCATAGGAACTCCCTTTGCGGCTAGAGCTGTGCCACTTTTACTATGAAGTTTCGTAAAAAAATATATCCTAGAACGGAAAGTTGATATGCACTCCTTTTTTATTCAAAGGTCAAAACATAGGGCTGTGCGGCATATTTTCAACATTTATATGCCCCGAACTTCTAAGAGTTTAAACTTATACTAAAATTCTGTACTATCCCTACCTCCACTTTGGGTGTCCCTCCGAATTCAATTATCGCAGCTACCATCTGTTTTTATACTGGTAACATTCCCAAGTTATTTCTTTATGAGATGAAACATAGAGATCATATCTGGGAACCAGTACGTAAACAAAATTAAATATCTATGAATATTTTATATCTCTCCAAAAGTGGCGTGGCTTGTGAAACAGCTGTATTTACAAAGTGCAACCTATAATAGATTTGAATATTAATCAGATTGTTTCTATGGGAAAACAGCAAAAAGGGAAAACAAAGTAGTATGATTGTCAACGAGACAACTATCCACCAGAGACCAAAAGACGATGATATAAATAACTATACATATGTTGGTCACCATGCGGCCAAATTTTTTTTATATAAGTTCTAATAGTCCGGTCATATTTGCCACACACATATTCAGCAAGTGACACAGTTGTGTTTATATTGAGGCTAGGAGAACATGCTTTGTTTTATAAGGAGGACACAGTCGGTTAGTTGGCATCTTATCACAAAGTGTATAGTTACTCCTGTTTTTTAAAGCAGATGGTATACAATAATGGAGATATCTGTCCGTTCGTCAGTTTGTTCTTCCGTCCCACTTATGACCGTTATGGAATATGTTTCACAGATGACAACGTGTATGTTCAAATTGTCGTAACTGCAATCCCGCCCGTTTTCCGCGAATGTGACCTACCGAATTAGACTTATCATCGGATTTGTACTAACATGAGCAACACGACGAGTGACACATGTGGAGCAGGATCTGCTTACCATTCCGGAGCACCTGAGATCACCCCCAGTTTTCGGTGGGGTTCGTGTTGCTCAGTCTTTCGTATTCTATGCTGTGTTGTGTGTACTGTTGTTTGTCTGTTGATCATTTTCTTTTTTTGCAAAGGCGTTGTGAGTTTATTTTCGACTAATGAGTTTGAATGTCCCTTTTGTATCTTTCGCCTCTCTGTTATGCATTCACTACTGCTCTTAAACGCCTGAACCGCCGTCGTGGTTTGCGTTTTCGCTTCGAGTGCGGGAGGTCGTGGGTTCAAACCCACGCCTGGTCAAACCAATGACTTTAAACTTGGTATATGCTGCTTCTCCGCTTAGCACGCGGCATTAAGGATTTTAAAGATTTCAGGGTAGCTATATATAACATTTTTTAAGCGAAATACAGTCAAAGACAAGTGCCTGTTGGGCTTGGGTATCTAGATTTTAAAGTGTAATAATTGACTTACAATAAAATTTTATAATATCGCACCAATTGTAATGTTTCCCCTACGTAGTATATTATGATGATGATGGATTGCTGTTTAACGTCCAGCAGCAAATTGATATGCATATTCAGGACGAGAACATATTTACCCTGCTTTGTACTAGAACGACACGCTGAGCCGGATATTTAACGTGCTAGTTCACAAGGTAACATTCCGGAGGAAGACATGTCACCTTACCCGGACACATTATTCTGACTCCGAGCCGACCATTCTTTGATCTTACTCCTTAATGCCGCGTGCTTAGCGGACAAGCAGCAAATACCAATTTTAAAGTCTTTGGATTGACCCGGCCGGGGTTCGAACCCACGACCTCCCGCACTCGAGGCGAACACGCACGCTACCACGAGACCACCGAGTCGGTTTAGTATATTATGAATTGGAATTGGACATGCAACGTCAGTTTGTGTGCACTATGACCTATAATGAATAACATAATTTATAAAAGCGTAAACTCTTTTAGTATCGTTACTGATAGCATTCAAACTTCACCCGAATTACCCCCCAATAGCATACGTGCAGGACATGTCTTCCTTACACTTTGTTTCAATCTTGTGTGGTGGGCTTTTCCGTTCTATTATACGGTTGTATGAAGTCGGGGGAGTCTGTTGTTCGAAAAGGCTAATTGTCACTTGAGGGTAAAATACATAAATATATATGTCATGAGTATCTAGTAAAATGATTCAGCATAGAAAAATTGACAACGTCTGGTAACGTCGATGTTTGCTATTGGTGATTTGATTTAGAAGGCGATAGAGATAACCATTCAAAACTTCAAACTTTCAATTTGAAAATTTATCATATAAATAAAGGAGCGAAATTTAACAAGGGATGATCATGGAATATAAGAACGTTATAAAAAGAAAATATGATGCAGATTTGTTATTTTATAATCGGAAAATGAACCTCTTGACAATACTGACATGCTTTTTATGGCACTCACATTCTATAATTTTTTGGAATTCTTTTCTTCTGAAATATTTTGACAAGAATGCTGCTTATAAACACACTTGAGAAAATATGTCAGAGGGAAATTGCACGAGCGTATATACATGTTTTGTACTAAATAAGTCATTTTAATACGTATAGGATTCACAATCAGCTTTTTTGTCTTAACAGAAAATATAATGGCTTAATGATACAATGTATATATGTTTCAGAGAATGGGAGATATAGATTGTGGTGATTGTGATTGTAGCGATTGCGACTGTGGTGACTGTAATTGCGATTGTGGTGATTGTAAATGTGACTGTTGTGATGATTGCTGCAAAATCTTCACGTGTAATGGCTGTACATGTGATTGTTGCGATGGAGACAGTAACGGATGTGGAGGTTGCTATCCGGCATATTTTTGCTGCGTTACTTCCGATTGGGACGGCTGCAATAATTCACGCCCAGGCTGTTACAATGCAACAACGAATCAGCAATGTCGTTACGCTAATAAAATTGAGAATGGAAATGGGGAAAATGTCAAAGAGACAACAACCCGACCAAAGAGCAGACAACAGCCGAAGGCCACCAATGGGTCTTCAACGCAGCGAGAAAATCCGAATCAGACTGAAACCAATCAGAAGGGAAGAAATCAAGAAAGCGAACAAAATGACACCGTAACAACACAGCCCCCGTCATATGAAGAGGCAGTGTCAATGAATCCACCTGTAACTGAGCAACCGGTTTCACAAATGTAATACAATAGGATAATATTTGTTCTATTTCATTTATTTGTACATTGATATCAATACCTGGCACAATCTTTCTTGTAATGTATATATAGTGTGATAGATTTTAGAGCATCGTTTAAATATTGAAGACTTAAGGCAATATAAAATAATTTAGATTCTAATTCGTAAACTCAAACGAACATAAAATATTTATCAAATAACCACAAACTCTTACATGGGAGGCGCCACTTGCAGAGACAAGCGCACATTTTATTATAAATATGAATATAATATTGTGAAAAGTTCATATAAATACACAGGTATTAAGCAGCTTGTACTGGTTTCCCCATACTTGTGGTCTACAAATCTGAAAATAAATAATATATTAAATTAATAATATTATTTATTTGGCAAAATGCTACTGTACACTTTGACTGCAATGGCTCGAATGAATTTAAACCACCTGAGTTCACTCGTGCATGAACTCAATATCCCAATCGAACCGACCTTACTATAATTAACCAAACACGTGTCAACTATAAACAAACAACATTTTACATGTTCGATTTTGTACAACTTTGATAAATACATATAAACATTTAAGTTTTTTTTTTTAAGATTTCAGTGTCAGTCTGTTATTGTAATAATATTAGAAATACATTTTACTTTTGGCCTTGACGTAACGTAATGCCTACCAATCGTTATATACTCCCTATAACAACTTTTCCACACAACACAAAACTACCAGATACTATAGTTGACTTGTCGACCCAATGATTTGTTGACCCGCTGACTAGTAAATCATGAAAAGAACTGATAAGTCAACTTGCAGACTCATCTACCTTTAGAACTTGACACAAGTTACCTGAAATCATTGGCTTGTTGATCTGTCGATTTACCAACTAATTTTGCCTGTCGACTCGCTTACTCATCACCTGTCCTGTACAAATGAAATATGAGCTCGTTGAATTGTTCGCCTGTCAACCCGTTTATTTGTCGAATTGCTGATTCGTTGACATGTCCACTTGCTGACTCGTAGTGTAGTCTTGTTTCGTGGAAAATGAATACACCAAGACAATATATAGTTATGGATTCTTTATTTCGTAGTTTATATTATAATCCAAAATAAATACCCTGTAATAACAATACATTATATTAATGGATGTAATATAATTAAGTAACTATATAAAAGCTTTAAAACATTATATTAACAATTATGAACAAGGAAACTGTTTACTTTTCCAAGCATTTCAATAATAAAAGAATACTATATTATTTCATTAAGTCGGAAATAGTGATCTCCAATTCTATTGTCTCATGAATACATCTGAATACCAAATCTTATCATAATGCATATATCGGTGCATTAGTAATACATTATAACAGCAATGCAATGAACTGTTAAATACCAAATTTAAATAAGCATAATTAAAAATAACATATACATGCAAAGAAAGAACATACGTGCAAACAAAGCATAAAGCACTTTCTAAAGCAGACAATACAATAAGCAAAACGCACATAAATTCAACATAACATAACCTACCTCACAGGTATTTGTGAAGGCTTGAAATACAATTATAGTAAAATCACATCAGGTTGATGCCAACATGGTGGGTCATCAATATGGTAGATACCTGCAGTACAAATATTAAATTCATAACTAACCTAATCTGCATATCAAAATAAGATCTTATGACTTTATTTAATATCTGAAATTATTATAAAAACATTCATTTTATAAGATTCAATAGTTTAATCCAATTTACTGAAATTTAGCTGTTTTATATAATTTACCGTATTTAACCATAAGAGCACATTTATTAAAAAGATTTAAAGTTCTTTTAAGTTTTCTATTATTACACTTACATATCACATCTACACATCGTTCAAACATGCATTTATTCATAACATTCATAAATCATGCATACATATAATTATAAGGATAGATAATTAATATATTAGTATAAGAAGAATAACTGACCTTTAAATAGGAAAACCAAACTCCAAATATAATATAATATTACAATTTACTAGACAATGAAAATGGTGTCCATCACACAAAGTGACCATGTAGAAATGTAAAGTTCCCGCCAAAGAATTGACCACTAATCAATGCCAATAAAACCCAATTGAAACACCTGATAAAAGTCACACCTGAGCGAACCTGAAATTTACACTCCGTATAGTTTAACCATGCAATAATATAATACTACAGTATTAATTATAATATCTTCTGAAATAACAAAGTTAGATTAAAAATATAGAAATAATTAAACTTATATATAAAATACATATATCCTAAAATAACACTTTACCACACACTCCCCCCAGCTGTAAAATGACGTCCCGTCATTTCCAGCTAGTGGTGGTTGACAATGTCTAATATGGTCCTTGCTGCATCTCTCTCTAATCCAGTTGCTTTAAATAATGGCGTCTGGGCCAAAGACGAGATGTAATCAGCTTTCTGTCGCCACTCTGGAATACTAGTTCGTCCAGCAACAGCCATACTTGTCTCGAACTGTCCAGATCGAAACCAAGCAGGTGGTCTTCGTTCCCTTCCAGAACGTCTGAGTTCTATCAGTGGTAATTCGTCAGTATCCTGAGGTACATCATCATCATCAATCTTAGTATCTTCTGATGAAATACTCTCAGCATCCTCGGAAGCGCTTCCAGTTGGTTCAGTCTCTTCAATCTGGGCGTCCCCAGAAAGACTTGTAACCTCATCAATGTTATCTGTGTTAGCATCGGAGTCTTCAGCAAGAGATGATTCGCTGTCCACTGTCAACACAAATCCAACCTCGGAGTCCTCTGAAATAGTTGATGCTGTGTCATCAGCTGAATCCTCCTTGGTTGCATGAACCACTGGTAGTTTCTGTTGCTTACTAGCACGTGGGCGTGGAGTTGGTCTCTGTTTGGTAGGTTGTAACTCTACTGGTTCCTGGTCTCTGATGTAGCCGACTGGAAGAAGTAGGTTTCTATGAAGTTTCTTTATTTTCCTCTCCATCTTCACGGATGACGGTAAATACAGGAATGTCTTGATTTGGCTGATCCAAAACAACATATGGTACATCTTCCCATTTATCAGCCAACTTGTGTTCGCCATCGAAGTATACGATCTTCACCAACACTCGGTCACCCTTCTGTATAGAGGCTCCTCTGACTCGAAGATCGTATGCTTCCTTCTGGGTTGCTTGTGCTTTCTTGGATGCTTCTATTGCCAGTTGGTATGCAGAAGAAAGTCTATCACGAAGACCTTTGATGTACATTGTGGCTGGCATCTTGGTGTCTTTGTGAAGTCCAAAAGCTAAGTCAATCGGTAAACGTGGCTGTCGTCCAAACATGAGGAAGTACGGTGCAACTCCTGTTGACTCGTGACGAGTGCAGTTATAGGCGTGAACCATGGGTGCAACGTAAGCTTTCCAGTTAGACTTCTTCTGTCGATCTAGTGTACCAAGCATCCCCATCAAGGTGCGCTTATACCTCTCTGGCGTACCATTTCCAATGGGATGGTACGGCGTTGTTCTGAATTTCGTCATCCCAGTCAAGGTACATAACTCTTTGATCACTTGGCTTTCAAAATTCGCTACTCTGTTAGAGTGGATACGTAGTGGAATTCCATAGTGAACGATGTAGTTTTCACAGATGGCTTGGGTAGTAGTTCTAGCTGTTTGATTCCGCGTTGGTATAGCCTGGGCGTATCTAGTAAAGTGGTCCATGATGATAAGAACATCTTCGTATTCTCCCTCCGAACGCTCTAGCTTCAGGAAATCAATACAAACTAGCTCCAGTGGAAATGTGGTAGTAATGCTGACCAAAGGTTCAACTTGACTGATGACTGGGGTTTTCCTCTTCAAACATCTGCTGCACGGTCATATCCATTCATTAACTGCCTTGTCAATTCCTGGTCAGTAGAATCTGTCACGCAGTAGTAATAGCGTTCTATTTTTGCTGGGATGACCCATATCATCATGCAGTGTCTCTAGGACGATCCGTATATGTGCAGATGGTAATACCAACCGTGATTTTCTGTCATTATCAATCATAACGTCTCTGTACTACGCAATCTTTGAGAATAAGGTTTTGAAACTGTCGCAAGAGTAGTGATTGTCCAATCTCTGCTGGTGTAGGTTTCCTTCCTTCTTTAACATATCTCACAAACGGCGCTATCTGTGAATCCATGGCTTGTGCTTGTTTCCAATCAATGATATCTTCATGTTTATATTCATCTTCATCATCATCAGATTGCACTACATCTGGGTTAACAGCTAAACTCTCAATGAATGTTTTCGGAAGCTGTGAGTTGCAGATAGCCTGTACGGACTCTATAGATTCTCCACTATCGGAATCTGTACTTTGTACATCTGGAACTCGGCTGAGTCCATCTGCGTCTCCATTTTTCTTTCCTGGTCGGTACAAGATGTTGAAGTTGAAGTCTGCAAGGCTGCTCAACCATCTGTGACCGGTTGCATCGAGTTTAGCTGTGGTCAACACATATGTCATGGGGTTGTTGTCTGTCATGACTGTAAAGTTGCTGCCTAAGAGGTAATCCCTGAACTTCTCACAAACAGCCCACTTCAAAGCGAGGAATTCCAACTTGTGTGGTGGATATCTCTTCTCAGACTTTGATAAACTTCTGCTGGCGTAGCTGACAACCCTCAAATGTTCTCCCTGCTTCTGGTACAATACAGCTCCAAGTGCAAATCCTGATGCATCTGTATGTAGCTCGTATGGAAGATTGCTAATGGCATATCCAAGTATAGGTGCTGACACAAGCCGTTCCTTTAGTGTTTCAAACGCTTTTTCTTGATCTGGACCCCAGTGCCATGGTTTCTGTTCATGTTTCTTTACTTTCTTCTTCATTGGATTCGGCATCAATTCTGTAAGTGGCTTACTGATCTTGCTGAAATGTCGAATGAAGCGACGATAATATCCGACGAATCCAAGAAATCGTCTTACATCTTCAGGACTGGTGGGCTTTGGCCAATTCACTACTTTATCTGTCTTGTCTGGGTCAACCTCCACACCTTCCGCTGAAACAACATGGCCGACGTACTTCACTTTGGTCTTGAAGAATGAGCACTTGTCTGGTGCAAGCTTCATGTTGTGTTTCCGGATCCTGTCAAATACTAGGCGGAGATTGTCCAAATGTTCTTCATATGTTCTGCCAAAGATGATGACGTCATCTATAAAGATGCAGCAGATCTTAAGGTGCAAATCTGATAAACATTCCTCCATCATTCTTTGGTAGGTTGCAGGCGAATTGGTCAAACCAAACGGCATTCGGTTGTACTCGTAGAACCCGAGTGGACCCACTGTGAAGGCGGTTCTTTCTTTATGCTGCTCTAGGATCTCCACTTGGTGATACCCGCTTTTCATATCAACGCATGTAAAGTATGAACTTCCTGCAAGAGCATCAAACAGATCTTCTATCCTAGGCAAAGCATAGCTGTCTTTTTTCGTGATTCTATTAAGTTGACGATAATCTGTACATAGGCGAAGCTTGCCATTCTTCTTTCTTACCAGAACTACATTCGAAGCATAAGGACTATGTGATGGTCTAATAGTTCCATTTCCCAATAACTGTTTGAGATGTGCCTTCACTTCATCATACATGGCTGGTGGTATACGCCTGTATCGTTGTTTAAACGGGTGTTCCTCTAACAAGTCTATTCGATGTTTCACTGTAGTGTTGCCAATATCCTGATCATTCTTAGCAAAGATGTCTTCGTATGACTTAATAAAATCTTTCCCTATCTTCAACTGCTCTTCTGTTAAGTCAATGGTGTTGATTTCCACTTGATCAATACTGGGTATCTTTGCTTCAGTATCTTCTGTTTGGTGTTCAATACAGACTGGTTGTATTTCGCATAATACTGCTCTTGGTTGAATGGTAATGGTGCGTGATGTTACATTGGCAAGTTGTACGTCTATCTGTCCATTACGTCTGTACTTGAATTCTATTAGTGATGGTTCTACTTCAAGATCATTGCAGTTGGGTTGTAAAGTTGATGGAAGAAGCATAGCTGGTGTTGTACTATATGGTAGCTCTTTGTCGATGTAACCTGGTATCTGAACAGTTGAATTTGGCTTGATGGAAACTGGTTTGCCAATAGCATTCTTGATAACAGCCAGTATGTTGTTGTGACGATGAAGTTCCTTTTCTCTGAGTGTGATAGTTCTAAAGGTAAGGTACCATGAAGTGCTGATTTTAGATGTCTGTAAGTACCTGTTGCCATGTTGGTGTTGTAATAAGTTCATGATGTGTTGAAGGATGTTGGTGCCAATAAGTAGTGGTACTTGGATGTTGTAGGTACTATCTGGAACAACCAATATAATGCATGGGTATTTTCAGTCTGAAGTGGTAGCTGAAGTTCTGTTTCTATATATCCTTCATACGGCAGTTGCTGTCCATCTGCACACTCTATGTCTAATAAGGTATTAAGCTGTTGAAGTGGCAAATCAATCAAGTTGTTGTTATAATATGTGTGGCTGACGGTTGAAACTGTTGATCCAGTGTCAAGAAGACTCTTAACTGTTTTACCATGTAGTATAACCTCTGTTTCTGTAGGGTTTCCAAATAATCCTGGTGGTACTTGTGTTGTAGGACCTGTCGTAGTTGACTCACATAAGCCTAATGGTGGTCCTGACCCATAGACTTCTTGTAGTTTAAATTCTTCTTTCCATCTAGTATTGCTGTACAACCAATCTTAAAGTGTCCTGGTAATCCACATCTAAAGCATTTCTTTTCTTCCTTGTGTTGATAATCTGAAGTAGCTTGTGGTGTAGATGACTCATGATATCCCTGTTGTTGTCCTTGTCCTCCTCCTCTGTTGTACTGTCCTTGGTTTCTGTTGAAATATCCTCTATTGTTCCTATAACCTCGACCTCTACCTGATCCTCTTCCTCTAAAATCTGTTTCCAATCTATCCATCCTGGTAGTAAGTTGATTAATCAATCTTTCAAATTTATTCATCTGTGATTCCTGCATTGTGGTGTCAGCAATTGCAGTTGCTTTGGCTGGTTGTGGTTTATGAGCTGATAACTTCCTCTCCTCATGATCTGTTTCTATCTGTCTAACTCTGAGCTCGTCAAAATCCTTTATGGTGTCAAACTTGTGGCCTGATATATCCTTCAATTCTGTCTTCAAACCAGTCCATAGCATAGAGTGTAGCATGCTGTTTCTTTCTTTTTGTTGTACTAATCCTCTATCTACTGCTCGACCAATCATGTTTTCCAATCTACAGCTCCATTTAGTAACGGTCTCAGTATCATCTTGTCTGGCTTGGTAGAATTGAGCAAGTAAATCTTCCTTTTTCTCCACAGCTCCATATATACTGTCAAGCTTGTGCAAGATATCTGGTATGCTGGCTTTTGCTCCAAGGTGCATGGCAATCATTCCTGCATCTCCTTTCAGTGATCGTCTAACAGCATAACTGATGTTCTCTTGATCGTACAATTTATCAGCCATCAGTCCAGTAACTTCATATCTCCAAAGTTCGTAGCTGGTTTCACCTTTGGTGTTGTTTCCAGAGAAGTTGGATATTCTGGGTGGATCTCTGTACTTTGTATGTTTGGATGGTTCATCTTTCGCTTTAGCTTTAGCCTCCTCACCAGCAGCCAAACATTTCATCATTCATTCTTTCACATCTTGTGGGTGTTCTCCCACCTCTTTCGTCAATAATTTCAACAGTGCAATATCTTCAAGTGCAATTTCCTTTGGATCTGCCATGTTGATATATATTTGTTTCACTTAAAAGTGATTTGTAAATAAAGATTTACCAAAAAGTGAATAAAGAAAGTTTCACTCAAAAGTGATATAAGAAAACAAAATTCCACTCAACAGTGAGAAGATGAAATAAAGTTTTCACTCAAAGGTGAATAATAAACTAAATATTCTGAAAAGGAAATGATAAGTAGAGTAAACAATAACCAAAATGTAAATAATGAAGAATAAACTAAGATAATTTTCACTAAGAAGTGACTAAATAAGTTTCACTGATAAGTGTTTAAGTAAATTCACTAATAAGTGCTTAAGTAAAGAATATAAAATCAAAATTCAAATTCAAATCTGAAAAGAAAATGTATAAATTAATCCAAAGAAGTCAAATGTAAATAGCAATAGAAAATACAAGTAAATAAATATATGTCTGAAACTGAATAAAGTATAAGTCAATCAAAATCACACAGTATAGACTCTAAACAAAAAATAGTATATCAGATATGAATGCAAAATATCAACTTAATAATCTCAAATACCACCAAAGAAAATATAATCTGCTGGGAAAAAAATATAAATCAGGTAATATACCAATCAAAATTCTGCTTACTAATGTACACTATCTGAAATTCAAAATTTAAAGTATAGTGTAATGCTAAATATCAATCACTCAATGTACCAATGACAATCAGAAATTCCTAATAAAAAATCAAAGAATAAATAGCTGAAAATCAAAAAATAAAGATATTAATAACTACAAAGAAAATCAATGTATTAATAAATGAAAAGCAATTCACTATATATATAAACAATACTAATAAGAATAACACAAATCAATATAAGAAATATATGTATGTAAACACAATGACTTACCAACTATATGCAAAACCTGAACTTGTATATGGGTTGTAAAGCTTGTACGTCTACAAACCCATGTCAGACAAGTATGATATCAAAGAAAAAAATAATATGTAAATAAATATGCAAGTTAAATATATACAAATGAATATGCAGACAACTATATACAACTAGGACAATATAATCACAAGATAACTCTACTGTATCACTGTTCCAATCTACTCAAGTCAAAGTACAACTAAACTAACAACAAACTATACCAAGCTAACCTAAATCAACCTAAATAACTCTCTCCACTAAAGACTAAGTCCCAAGCCCCACGTTGGGCGCCAAACATGTAGTCTTGTTTCGTGGAAAATTAATACACCAAGACAATATATAGTTATGGATTCTTTATTTCGTAGTTTATATTATAATCCAAAATAAATACCCTGTAATAACAATACATTATATTAATGGATGTAATATAATTAAGTAACTATATAAAAGCTTTAAAACATTATATTAACAATTATGAACAAGGAAACTGTTTACTTTTCCAAGCATTTCAATAATAAAAGAATACTATATTATTTCATTAAGTCGGAAATAGTGATCTCCAATTCTATTGTCTCATGAATACATCTGAATACCAAATCTTATCATAATGCATATATGGGTGCATTAGTATATGAGTGGCCGTTCATGTCATTTGCGCGATTATATACGCGTATATAATTTTATACGCGTATGTATACGCGTATATTACCAACATATACGCGTATATTGCTGCTATATACGCGTATATTGTTGTTATATACGCGTATATTGTTTTTGTATACGCGTATATTGTTGAAATATACGCGTATATATACACGTTAGTGCTTGAAATGATTTTTTTCGTGTAAACGTGTATATATAAATGTAAACTCTCTTTACTTTACGCGTATATAAACGCGTTACTTTTGGGAAGGTGTCAATATTTCAAATCCAATCAAAACTGTCCAAGTTACTGCGTTCGGTTTCATCAAGGGGACATAACTGTTAGGCGTGAATTGTCAATGGACAATAGGCTATGCAATTGACAGGAATTCACTGTATTTGTAATACTCTTTGAAAATATTGTTTAGAATGAAATATTGTGATCTTTCGCTTTATATATTTTTGTTCATATTTCTTTTTGAAGAATGTAAAAAAAAAATGTTTACATTTTAATCATTACTATTTGCTTATTAATAATATCAGAAGTCCATTACTAGAGGAAGTGTGCAACCCGCTATATAGTAAGGCGATCACGTTGTCCCGGTACTTCCAACTGTGATTGAAACGGGATTTGAGCGAGATTGCTATTAATAGTAACAAAAATCAATGGCCAAATGTTTTGCGATGCATTCTGGGTAGAGATAATTTATGTATAACACCCGCGATTTAATTAACGCACTGTTGCATAGAAAGATAGAACACGGATATGATAATCAGAAGCTGATGGTGATTGTTATACAACGTCTATAATGGCTGATTTTGATGAATATGTATCTAAAAAGTTTTACAAGAGCTACACATTGTAAATTTTGAGAATAGAAACTCTTTGTTTTTAAGTTTTCATGGAAATTCAAAGTCGGACTTATAATAGTTACTAAAATTGCTGATGTTTATGATCAACTGCGAGCAGAAAGAAACAGTTACGCAGCCTTCATTTTTAATTTTAAATATCATCAGTCATGTGCTAAATTGTTGCCGTTAATAACGCCCGATAAATGCGACAAAATGATTTCAATCAGATATTTAACTTTTATGTCCACTGTGTTTTGACTTTCATCAAGAAAATGAAATTGAAAACAACAGACAATCTACAGAAAAACTTACATCAACTTCGCCAATAGGATTGATGAAACTGGAAGAGGTCTATTAGCGTCTGGAGGAGGAACAATCATGGTGAAATATGGAAAGTTAACAAAAGAAGAAGATACAGTTTCATTAATTCATAAATGATATCACAATGTTTTTTTATATTTTTAGGCCGGGTTATTATTCGAAAACAATGCATTTTTCAGTCTATATTTAGTTACTATGACCTTTCCGTGGGCATTGTACTCTCAAAATGGTTAGGGAATTGTCCTCTTATATTTTAAAATTTGGTTTCAAACACCGTGTAAGGTTCCAGAGTAACAGTCCAGAACTCCTTCCTGCATTACTTTCGATCTATTTTAGTTAACATGACCTCAGACTCAGACGTCTTTCTCTCATTTGTGATCATATATCCAAGGAAGGTTGCCAATTACGATATTAAAGTATTTGATTTAGTATCCGGAAACCAAGGTGACTTACGGACGAATGGACGGACGGACAGACGGATGGAAAGATAAAGAACTATTTACCACTACTTCGTAGCTTGGGTATAAAAACAACGTAGTATTCTTATATTATTTTGCGTTAATATGTACAAAAAACACGAAGCGTAAGTTTGCATATATGTGCAATTAGTTTTGGGATTCGATCATACAAATTAAGTCAATGCATAATTTGCATGCGTGTCACGCATTACGTTCACATGCAAGTTTTACACCTATATGTATGTCTACATTCATGTGAATCTAAGCTTGATGTGCAAACATGTGCATGTGAACGCCCCGTAGGGCTTTAGACCGGAGATAAAGACAAGTATATAACATCAATCTAAAATAGAATTTGTAAGATAGGATTTTAAGAAATAAATGATTTAAATCAAAATTACTGGTTTTTCTATGCGAGTTTTACGTGTATTCCATACATTTGTACTTGTATTTTCCGAATCTTTAATTTTTTATATCTCGAAAAGAATAAAAGTTCTAAATATCATTTTCTGAATGGAGATACATGTACTATGTTAACCATAGTATTTCCACTTATAATTAGTCAAGCTTACATGTGCCGCATATGATCGCATATATGTCCGTTTCGTGATATTATTTTCTGCACTTGACTGACTTCTACGGCCTCCGTATAAAGTATAGAAGAAAGGAGGAGATACCAATTTTGAATTATCAAGTTTGACAAGGTAATGTTCCAATTTACTTTAAGCAACAACAAAATTGCGATCAAATTCTTACATCTTGCTATATGTATGTCACTGTGTATGATTTTATATGTATAACAAGCGGAACTAACAAGTTCGTGGGATTCTTACAGATTTCAATAAAACGAAATATTTTTATTGGTATTTCCTATCATGGAAGTATTATATTGACGAATCTTTAAACAGGTGTCAAGGTCAAAGAGATCCTACTGTTTGTTAATTACTAGAACGATAATTACCGCTGTGTTCTAAGTACATCGATGCTCATTTTAATAAAGGTACATGTTTATTATATTTTATATTCTTATTTACAAATGAAAATTTGTGCTTTTATTCTGCCAAAATCTGCCATGATATTTAAATTCAAAGGAAGAATATTTTATATAGATAAAAAAGTGGTTTTTTTTTTTTTTTATCGATTTGTCCATTTTATGTAAAAGTCTCTCATAACTCTTTTGAGAGTGGCTCTCTAATGTTTTTAAGATTGTTTTGTACTTTGAATTAAAACATGCTGTAGATATTGTATTCATGTTTGTATTGTACATGTTGAGAGGTGAGACTATAATAAAATATTTGATTTGATTTGATTTGATTTGATTTGTTTATAACTAAATCCTTTTTCCTACCGAAGGTCGGTGGTTCTCTCTGGGCACTCCTGCTTCCTCCACCAATAAAACTGACTGCCACGAAATAGCACAATAGTGCTGAAAGTGGCGTCAAACACCAATCAATCAATTAACTAAATTCTTGTTTATTATAGATTTTATATAATCTTGTGCATTAAAACTATAAAAAAAAAACGTTGTATGTTGAAAAATTTTAATCTTGCTTAGTATGAGGTTACAATTAACCATAATTTAATACCATGTATGACGATGTTGATATTTTATTTCTGATTATATAACAATCAAATATATATAAATAATCATAGACAGTAAAACTTTTCAATTTTTGCTCTTATATTTATTGTTATTATAAAACACCCATGCAACCACGCATCCCATATTGCCTGATAGGACCCGACACTATTTTAGTGTTTCGACAGTTAAAGCTTGGGATGGTCATCTTAAGATTTCAATAAATCATTGTCAAAGCCTATTCCAGCACCCCAACTCCATAGATCACAAGGTGTTTCGAACATCTATTTAGACCAATTAGAATAATCTAATTGACCATGGCCATGTCCATCGTCAGGAGCCCAAGCTATGGTGACATTTATATAATCTTAAAAATACTGTTATTTTTATAAGGGCTCGACACCTCGTGATCTGTTTGACTAATACTTTTCTATACTCTTTCTTTTCTTTCAATGTTTATCAATTTAACAAACATATTAGTATAAAATATATTTTTATAATTTGCAACATGTTAGTTACCAAGAGGTGCAGATGTTACTGTGTCTTTCAAGTTTTTATGCCTACGGAAAGCGAAAAGAGGTATTTTATCAAATAAAAGTTTAGCCTCTTCGTCATCTTTTAATTTATCCCAGTGTTTTAAAATATTGTTCTTTAAGTGTGTTTTCTCTCTTGAAAACACTGTGGAGAATACCAAAGGAGGCGACTGTAATACAGATTTGGGTTTAACTATTAATATGTCATTTCTTTGTTTTGCAGTTACTTCCGGCATAACAGTTTTAATTTCATTTTCTTTCTATCCCCTTTTAAGTACTGATAATTTTTTTCAGTTATTTTCCGGAATGTCGTGAGGTCTAAGATTCCTGTTTCTCTAAATCTTGGGCCTTTGAATACCAACACATCTAAAAATTGCATTTTAGTTTGTGATTTCTCGTATGTAAATTTTAGTAGTGAGTGGTGTCTGTTAGCATGTTCAAAAAACTTTGCTATTTCATCATCTGTACCTTCATTGTAAATAAAAAAGCCATCGTTCCTAAACCTATAGATGCTCGATATTTTCTGTTTATGTTGGAAAGTCCTTAAAATACTATTTAAGACTTCATAAACTCTCAGATCGGTAATTTCAGGTGATAAACTATTTCCCATTGGAACTTCAGTTGAAGTTTTGTAAAATTAGCATTGAACATAAATTCATTATTTTCAAGAACTATCTTTAGAAGTTCCAATATATATCGCAGGGGAGGCAATGGTATCGCATGTTTACATTTAATTATCTTAGGCCAAGCATGTTTGACTGAGTCAATAATTTCTGCATGGGACATATTGTTGTACATTTCTTTTATGACAAAACTGACTAAGTAGGCGTCAGGTTTTGTCCGCAATTTCTCAATAATATATGCAGATTACAAGCCGTAAAGCAAAACAAAAAATCTGAAATAAAATTTGAGGGAATACACATGTATTGAACCATTTTATTGCTTAACGTACAGTAGAAAATATTTACATACTCAACCCTACCACACTATTCGACTTACTGCGAGTTGGTTAGTTTTCACTGTTACTTCTAAATGATGAGCGCTTTATCAAGCAAGTGACGTTTTTGCAAAAGTGTAGAACAAACACAATAGTGAAAAGGAAGTTAACTATGCAACCTAGAATTCCTTTTGTCCGTTTCGACCAATAAATCGATATTTATAATATATTAAATAATAATAAATTATTTGTTAACTTTTGATTGATTGTGAAAATCAAATAGTTCTGAATGATTTATCTGAAACGCTTAGCTTCTGTTTAATGCAGGTTTAGAAATTGTGTTTTTTTTTTTTTGTTTTTTTTTTTTCAATAAATGCAAAACCTTAAAAATTTTAGAATACTGATACCTCATGTGATTTCCGATTTGTTTAAAGAAATACAACCTCTTCTTTGAATTATTCTTTTGTAATTAACATGATTAAATTCGTTCCATTCTTTTTATTTCAACTCAAGAATGATCATAATCAAAGTGTTTCTTATTTTAAAATAAATTCTCCGCATTTGAGAAATATCTATTTTGTTATACAATTTTTCTCCGCTTAGATCCGTCTGCCTCTTGTTTTATTTATATATTAACTATTAAGTAAAATTTGATTTTCATTTCATTTCGTTTCGTCATATTTTGTTTCGTTTCGTTTCGTTTTGTTTCGGCACATTTCGTTCCGTTTCGTTTTGTTTCGTTTCGTTCCGCTTTATTCCGTTTCGCACTTTACATGTACCCCAAACGCAATAATGATACATATGTATATCTTTTCGCCCGTTTATTATTTTAATTTCTTTTAATCAAAAATCAGAAGAATCAAACTTTAAAGAAGCGAAATTATCAAAACTGCGCGTTAAATTTAGTATTTTTAAAGTTTAATTAAATATCTAAACCATCAAATTTCAAAAATGAATTTTAAAATTTAAAATTTTAATTATTTGGTGAAAATTTCCAAAGTTTGGAATGTTGATATTTTAAAACTTTGATCAAAATTCCAAAAATAAAATCTGAAAACTTTTAAAATTTTGAACTGACAAGTGTTACACGAAATGATCTACCATAATCTCCTCCTGATTTTGATGACTCGTATTCATCATACGGCGTCAGTTGTCATAAACAAACCAGTTTAAAACGCAATTTCCATTCGTTAAAACAATAAGACAACGAATGGGTACTAACGCGTATAGTATGATTTCATACGCGTATATTTACAAAATGAACGCGTATATTAACGCGTATATACGCGTATATAACAAATAAATTGGAATAAGGTATAAACGCGTTTATCAACGCGTATATTTTAACAATATACGCGTATAAAACAGCAATATACGCGTATAAAACAACAGTATACGCGTATATGACAGCAATATACGCGTATATGTTGGTGATATACGCGTATACATACGCGTATATAATTACATACGCGTATATAATCGCGCAAATGACATGAACGGCCACTCATATTAGTAATACATTATAACAATAATGCAATGAACTGTTAAATACCAAATTTAAATAAGCATAATTAAAAATAACATATACATGCAAAGCAAGAACATACGTGCAAACAAAGCATAAAGCACTTTCTAAAGCAGACAATACAATAAGCAAAACGCACATAAATTCAACATAACATAACCTACCTCGAAGGCTTGAAATACAATTATAGTAAAATCACATCAGGTTGATGCCAACATGGTGGGTCATCAATATGGTAGATACCTGCAGTACAAATATTAAATTCATAACTAACCTAATCTGCATATCAAAATAAGATCTTATGACTTTATTTAATATCTGAAATTATTATAAAACATTCATTTTATAAGATTCAATAGTTTAATCCAATTTACTGAAATTTAGCTGTTTTATATAATTTACCGTATTTAACCATAAGAGCACATTTATTAAAAAGATTTAAAGTTCTTTAAGTTTTCTATTATTACACTTACATATCACATCTACACATCGTTCAAACATGCATTTATTCATAACATTCATAAATCATGCATACATATAATTATAAGGATAGATAATTAATATATTAGTATAAGAAGAATAACTGACCTTTTAAATAGGAAAACCAAACTCCAAATATAATATAATATTACAATTTACTAGACAATGAAAATGGTGTCCATCACACAAAGTGACCATGTAGAAATGTAAAGTTCCCGCCAAAGAATTGACCACTAATCAATGCCAATAAAACCCAATTGAAACACCTGATAAAAGTCACACCTGAGCGAACCTGAAATTTACACTCCGTATAGTTTAACCATGCAATAATATAATGCTACAGTATTAATTATAATATCTTCTGAAATAACAAAGTTAGATTAAAAATAAAGAAATAATTAAACTTATATATAAAATACATATATCCTAAAACAACACTTTACCACAGTAGTCCTGTGGAACACGACACAAAGTGAAATATGGGCTCATTGATTAAGCGCCGATTTCTCATAGGTAGGAAGAGAAATTGTAGGCGAATTAATATGTTCAAAAAGCAAATGGACATAAACGGAATTTTTGCCGCTATTACTTAAGCGTATACTTCGTTTTGTGCCTGAGAAGTTGGAATCTTAATTAATTTCTAATAATTTACTAATGGAAGAAAATAAATCAATGTTCTAAATCTTGTCATTGACGAAGCATTGACTACTGGGCTGTTAATAACCTTGGGGACGAACAGTCCAATAGCTGCGGTATCGACCCAAAAAATAAAAATAAGGCTTTATAAATTTGGTGCGTCCGGAGCGCTTTTTTTTTATCAGAAACTCTCAAATCCTAAAATTTGAAATTCAGAGACGTATAAATACTTGACGAGCTATATAACCAAAAGGATGATTTACCATCAATTTTGAAGCTTGCAACCGTCGTGCCTATTCCAGAACCAAGTAAAGATCACACGGATCCTATTAACTATCGACCAATTGCTCTTACCAGTTGTGTCTGTAAAACACTAGAACGGATGGTCAATGATCGCCTTGTTTGGTTCCTGGAATCAAATGGGCTATTAGCCAATATCCAGTGTGGATTTCGACAAGGTCGCAGTACTCTTGATCATCTTGTTCGATTCGAATCATTTGTCCGTAATGGTTTTGCGAAAAATGAACATGTGGTGTCGGTCTTTTTCGATCTTGAAAAGGCCTATGACACAACATGGAAGTATGGTATTTTAAAAGATCTTTTTGATATGGGGTTGAAAGGCAATATGCCAAATTTTATTTCGAATTTTCTGTCTAACAGACAATTTAATGTTAGAGTAAATTCAACCATGTCTGATCTGTATGATCAAAAACGGTTGGGATGCATTTTTGAAACAAAAAGAAATTGGATCTTGATCCAGAACTCACCTTGTACGGAAACCCAATTAAAATGGTTGATGAAACCAAATTTTTTGGGTTAGTTTTCGATAAAAAGTTAACCTTTCTACCCCATATCAAAATGTTAAAATCGAGATGTTTAAAAGCATTAGATATTTTAAAAGTTGTCGGCAGCACTCACTGGGGTGCTGATCGCAACATTTTACTTAATTTATATAGATCTCTAGTTAGATCTAAACTAGATTATGGCTCTATAGTGTATGGCTCTGCACGGAGGTCCTACATACAGATTCTCGATGCTGTGCATCACCAGGGTTTGCGTCTCTGTCTTGGCGCCTTTAAAACCTCACCATTTGAGAGTCTGTATGTAGAGGCTGATGAGCACTCACTCTCCAAAAGACGTTTGAAGCTTGGACTTCAGTACGCTGTCAAGCTAAAAGCATATCCAGAAAATCCTGCCTACGACTGTGTTTTTAATCCCACTTATGAAGATATATTTGCAAAACATGAAAATAAAATTCCTTCATTAGGAATTCGTTTAAAAACACATTTACCCACTTTTTATTTAAAATCTGTTGCACAAGTTGAAACTTGCAAATGTCCTCCATGGGAACTTCCCAAACCGAAAATGATATTTGATCTCTGTAAATACAAAAAAAAAAAACGGAGACAAACCCTCTTTTAATTCAACAACATTTTGCTGAAATTAAGGCAAATTATTCAGATTTTTCAACTGTTTATACAGATGGATCGAAGGATGGTAACCGAGTTGCATCTGCTGCTGTCCTTGGAGACAGAGCTGCGACACTCCGTTTGTCATCTGACGCATCCATATTTACTGCTGAAGCAAAGGCAATAATTTTGGCTTTGAAATTTATTGCTACTTCAGACAAATCCAAATTTATAATATGTTCTGATTCACTTTCATGCTTACAAGCTATAAAACATACGAAAATTAAAAACCCGATAATTCTCAAGATTTTATATGTAATGAGGAATTTGAAAATTCTTCATAAAGAGATAATTTTTCTATGGGTACCGAGTCATGTTGGAATCCATGGAAACACTGTTGTAGACCAGGAAGTAACAAATGCCCTGGATGACCCTTTATCTAACTGTGATATACCATATACCGATTTTAGACCTACTATTAGAGAATATGTTTTTAATATATTGAAAAATTAATGGAGTAAAAAAGATGAAAATAAATTACATGAAATTAAACCTAAATTAGGTAAACCTTTTAATAATTTTATGTGCAGAAAAGATCAGTGTGTTATTTCTAGATGCCGTATTGGTCATACTAGAATAACACACGAGTATCTTCTAAAAATGAAGATGAACCACAATGTATACCTTGCAACTGCAAGTATACTATTAAACATGTTTTAATTAATTGTATTGACTTTGCTGATATTCGTAGGAAGCATTTCAATGTCAATAATATGTATGATTTATTTAATAGTGTTCCAATTACAAATATTGTTTCATTCTTAAAAGAAGTTGGAATATATTATAAAATATAAAAATGTTGTATAAATTTAAAATGATTTTAATTTTTATCACGTTATCTTAGTGTTGAATTTTATTTGTAAATAAACAATTTGCTTTAGACTTGAATATTAGTTTATTGAAGGACCTTTTGTCTGAGTTTAAAAATATACTTTAAATTGCAAAAATGTTTGAATTAGCTCTCGCCGCGATATAGCCTTTTTGCGCTCATGCGGCGTAAAACAAACACCAATCAATCAATCAATCAATCATATAACCAAAAGGGATCAAAAAGAATTGCCAAAATTTCAATGGTCAACTTTGCCTGAGGGTTTCAAACAATATAGGATTAACGTCAGTATGGAGATGTTCTCACTTATTAGTATCTGTCATTGAAATTAATGTTACAAGTATGTTATACTACTTGTATGATGAAAGTTTCTTGTAGTAAATCTTATGGCTGAACTGATATTTGTTTCAACTTGTTTGACATTATTCATCTTGCTGACGGCGAACCCAGGTTACGATTGACAGACACTAAGGATGATTTAACCATGTCATCCCTTCTAGTGAGAACATTTGTAACATTTTCCCTGTGTTGAAATTTAACACACCAAAATTGATATTGAACACACCACAAATTGATATTGAACACACCACACATTGATATTGAACACACCACAAATTGATATTGAACATGGCTATTCTGACATGTCATAAAACAGGTATCGGTTTGTTGAACAACAAGACAGAAAGAAGAAGAAAGTACAATAAATTTAGTGTAAAAAAGCTTTAAACTCTAAAATGTCGGTATAACAGATAACAACAAAAAAAACAATAGCCAAGAGTCAAACAATTCTATGTCAGGACCCGGTTGTTCATCTCTTGGTTAAATTTAAACCAAGGGTTAAATATCATAACTCTTGGTTAAAATTTAACCATAGGTTATTTTCTGTTGTTCATCCTGTGGTTAAATTTAACCCTTTGTTAAATCCTTGGTTAAATGATTCAGATTTAACCTTGCTTCGGACTTCTGTTAAAATTTTAACCAAGGAATAGTTTTGGTTAAAAGTACGATTCCCTGTTTATTACTAGATTGGAAAGGTCACTAAACGTTTGATACAACATATTCTTCGTTTTGTACAACCATTAGTAATCAAAAACTGATAAAACTGATTATTACGTTTTACAGTCCTTCCCCCTTTTTTGCATCGAGGTTTACGTCTACTACAATTTCAAGTCGACATTTTTTACCCTGTCATCTATGTTAATAAACAAATTTATGTAGCAAAATTAAAAATTTTAGTAAGATAATGTATGTATCTAGATAATCAAAAATTAACGATCATCGCTTCTTTTCAAACAATGGGTGCTCTCTGTCACGTCCGCGTTGTTGTTCTATTTAGTGAACTTAGACGCCGAAAAGCGTATTGTTGTTGATAAGAAATCATATTTATTGACCAGACAGTTTTTCTAGGACCGAAGAAAAGTGTTCATAATTCTTATTTTGATAAAAATGAATATCAATGAAAATTTAACCATGGGTTACGTAACCAAGGGTTAAAAAGAAGTTGAACAACGGAATTTTAACCCTTGGTTACGTAACCCTCACTTAAAAGTTTAACCCTGGGTTATATTTAACCAAGGGTTATATTTAACCGAGAGATGAACAACCGGGTCCAGGATGTAACGTTCATTTCGTAGGTCAAACCGAACGAAATTTTAACAAGTAACCTATAAAAAGTCAAAGATTGTAAAGCCCGAAAACTGTTTTCCCATTGAAGTGAATAATCCCCAATACTGAATTACATATTCTTCTATCTCACGCTAACTATAAATGCCTAGCAGAAATACATTTATATTTTTTTTAAATTCATACCACAATTACTACTGAGGTTGATATTAACACTCTTATAGTTAAAAACTGAAAATTTGAGGTTTAGATATGATTCATATGGCAAGAATATCTTAATATTGCCCAAGACCTTTCGTCTTACAGTAACTCTATATTCAGAAGCGAGAAAGTTGATTTAGAATTATTGGACTCTTTCTTAATGTATATGTTAGCGAACAAGACTTAGTAATCCCGGTAAAATGTGTCTGGAGCGGATGAAAATTGTTATAGTGTAAAAGTCAATCGTTTCTTTTACCTGCGTCGCCGATGGCGGGAGCAGGTCTAGTAACCGCTCGACTCTGCCCGTCCGTGCGAAAGAAAACTTTCTTCAAAGTTTTCTTGGCTTCTTTGAAAGGGAATGATTTAATATTTGGTCTGCAGCTTGATAATGTTGAGTTGTAGCGAGTAAGCAATTTTTACATCTGCCGTGTAGCCACTTCCTGTTTGCCAATAGTTTGAAATTTTACTGTACAACACCCATTGTGTTAGGAAAATTTCCGTCAAAATATTTTCTTGGCTTGTATGAAAGGGAGTGATTTAATATTTGGTCACATCTGCCGTGTCGCTACTTCCTGTTTGCCGATAGTTTGAAATTTCACAACACTCATTGTACAAGGAAAATGTTTCTTGGCTCCTATTGAAGTGAATGGTTTTAATATTTGGTCTGGGAATGATCAGTTATGCTCCGGTATACATGTTGCCTCAATCAGTTGCATGCAGGTCCAGACTCGGTATTGGTCTTGTTTACTAGTTTAAGTCCGACTGTCAGTAAAAAAAGGTTCACAGATTTATTTTCCTACTTATAAAAGTCCGCAATTTTACTAGGAAAATACATTGTTCTGAAATAATCATTTCACGGTTAGGATATATTTTTTTGTAACATGTTGGTGTATAATAAGCTTTCATTATTTTCCATAATCTGTCACAAGTTATGTTTTTAATAATGATATGAAGAAAACAAAGAAATATGACATTTTTTATAATAGAATTTGAGGTCAAAAATATTATACACTCAATTTTTTCTCCTCGGTTGCAAAGCTCGTTGTCGAAATCAATATTATTTTGAATCAGTAGTCCACAACTTCGACAATGAAGTACATTACTCTTTGATGTTGGTATAACAGTGTCCATAGACTACGACTATGTCATTTATAATTTACATTGTTTCAAGCATCGCCGTATGTCAACCTTTGTCGATAGAACAGTTGATTGGGTACTAGTGACAGTTCGACACGCCTTAAAAAAATAGAATTATCATGCAGCGGCAAGTCGACGTACTTCAAGCCTCAATAAAAAATGCTTATTGTAATATATTGTAATATTGGTGTTTTTCGAGAAAAAATAATTTCAAATGATTTCGTACAAATATTTAAAAGAGTCAGTGCACTGTGTGTGTAAATGAAGCCGTAATATATTGGGCAACGTAATTTCACGTCAGACAAACTTCTACGTGCATGTACTTCATATTCGATTTAGTATTTTCAAAATGTAGCGGAATGTCCACCGATAAATAAAGGGGGACAGTAAAAATTATTAAAATGTATCCATTAAATAATGCGATCTTTGATGCAATTCTCTTTCTCCATACTAGTATATGATCAAGATATTTAGGATGTGTGTAAATGATGCATTAGACCAGCAATACAAATAAACCAGAAAAGACTAGTTAATGAATTACACCATTTTCATTTTAAATATAATCAAAGTTCCCTAAAAACATGATAAATGAAAAAAAATGAATGTTTCAGTCTTAAATTCTCCATTGTTGAAAATAAAACAACGATTAGAAAAATGACCGCACGTTCAAAATAGCTTGCGCTGAAAAAAAAACCCAGTCAATGTGTTTTTTTAGTTTGTTGGAAATCTTTTTTTCCCTTTTCTCTCGACTTCAAAGTTAAGAAAATATGTTATGCCCAGAGTTCTGAAATCTTGAAATTTTATTAATTTGAATTGTTTTGTTCTATGAACGACAGAAAGAAGTGAGAGCTAGCGAAACCTTAGGTTTTTATCTGAAGACAATTTTGATTGTAACGAATGACTTTATTTAGCAGTAAAACAACCTAATCAAAATTCAGACCCCGTGTCCATTCTCTTAACTGGCTAAATTAATCAACAATATATGGTGCAAACTGCTCACATAGCACATGAATTATTCGATATAAAACCAAGCGAACAAACTTCCATTTACATGTATTTCATTCCTCAAATCTGAATAAATATCGACTGGAAAAGTCGGAACATGATGTATTGATCCATGATACCAAATCCCTGCAGCAAAAGCAAAGGAACAGTACTTTTATTGCTGTTCTTCATCTGAAAGACACATTGAGGCCTGCTTAATTTGTACTTCCAACTTTTTTCAATTTAAAGTCAATAGCGAAAATTATATTTTACTTCGCTTTTCGAATAACAAGTATTAACTCAATTATACACTGTTTAACATAATTCTTAGTCTTCAGTAAACCACAACTTTTAGATATAAATCAGAATTTAGATAAGATTAAGCCTTATAAAAACGAAATTTTAACATTATGCAATTCATTTTTGTTGTTGTTTATCTTCTTCCGTTTTCGACCATTCTAAAGCTCATGTATAAAATTAATGTATATGTTAAGGTTGAGAAGTTCAATTATTTGAAAAGTAAACATGGTGGTGAAGCAAAACAAGCTATGTCAGGTTTAACCTTCTCAAATGATAATTACGAAGTTGCAGTTTCAATTTTGGAAGAAAGATTCGGAAACATTCAGGTTGTTATTGATTTACATTATAATAAGACGATTAATTTACAATTAGCATCAAACAAAACTTCTTCTCTGAGAAATTTCTTAGATACATTAAATCGTCATTTACGTAGTTTAGAAGTGCTAAAGCAAAATGTGAGTCAAGACATATTTGTATCTATGGTTAAAAGCAAATTACCAGAGGAAGTTCTTCTTCAGTTAGAAATTCAAAAGGGATCACAAGAAAAATGGAGTTTATGTGACAAATTACGTGATTATTACACATAAAGAACGATCGTATACCAACGGAGCGTTCAACGGAGCACAGAATTTCAATCCTAAGAATAAACCTTGGCAGACAAAAAATTCCAGATATCAGAATGGTAATCGAAATGGTCAATTAGTAAATTCAGTTGAAGCTTTAGTGGCAACTACAGATAGTAAACCGAGTAACATATCCTGTTTTGACAAATGTAGATATTGTTATCAACAACATTGGAGTGATGAATGCCCAAAGTATCAAAGTATTGAGGAACGCAAACGACAATTAAGGATGTACACCTCTGAGGAGCCAAAAATTTCTAGAATTAAACTTTTTTTCTTAACCTGATTTTTGGGTTTATATGACTGTAAAAAAGTAATTGACGAAGAAAAAATCATATTGTGGTGCACTTCTTTTTTTTTTTTTGCTATGGCCATTCGAAAGTACCCAATTTTAATGATTTTCCCGTTTTTCAACAATTCTTACCCATTTTGGGCTATTATCATGAAAAAAATCAAGTTTCACAATTAAAACTTTTTTTCATACTTTCACTTAAGATGAAGTGGACCAATCTGAATAAATTTAACTTAAAAAAAACTATAGGTTGGTGTTAATATTTGAAAGTTTTATAAATTTTTGTTGCTTTTTCGTGTCAAATTGACCATGCTGTCAATTTTGTAAATTTTGGATTTTTTTTTTACCGAACAAAATGCATATATTTCAACTTCTTTGTTATAAATAATTGAAAAATTACATATCTAAGAATTTTGAAAAGAAAAAAGTTGATATGAGATGTACATATTTTTGGTACAATATATTTTTTTTTTGTACCCTTCACCCATTTTCTTAATATTTTGGCTGATGACACTGACCGGATTGGTTATAAACTTTCAAAATTTTATTACTCAAAAACTACTTATGGTAAGTACACAATTTTTTTCAAAGAGTTTAGTTTGATAATAATATTTTTTAAATTCATTAATATTTTCCACTTGTACCACATGGTTTGGAAATAATTCCCGAACGAGATTTCAACGAGACTGAAACATCAGAATACATCCTTAAAGGGAAGTTGTTATAAACGTCTAAAATATGGACATCAATCAGCTGGTTGAAAAAGAAACAAAATATGCATCCATTGTAATGAAAGAGATTCTCACCATAGAAGTTTATGTCCGAAGAAATTTAAATTGAAATTAACCAGTGTTCATTTGTCAGAAAAATTAAGTGGTAATTTCACCGAAGAATGTGTCAATGGTATAGATTTAGACGGTGATTCTAATGAAGGACGTGAAGTGGTTCATGAAAATGTGTTTATTTCATCTAGTGAAATGGTTTTGATGCAAACGGCTAAAACTAAAATTGGGAATCCTACTAATTCTATGCAACAGGAGACAAGAATTTTATTTAATTCTGGATCACAGAGGACGTATATTTCACAGAAACTGGCCTTCAGACTCAAACTGAAAGGTGAAAAAGAAGAAGAAATAAAACTTGTAACATTCGGCAGTGATAAACCAAAAATTGTGAAGACATCTTCAACAAACTTGAACATCAAACTTAACAACGGGAAATTCTTCAGTATTGTCGCCAATACTGTGCTTGTCATTAGTGGGAGTGTTCAAAGGAAAAGAATTGATATTTCATCTGTGGAACATTTAAAACATTGCATAAAAGATGTTGAACTAGCCAACGATATTCCATTACGAAGTGAGTCTTCTGCAGTAGAATGGTTAATTGGCAATGATTACAATTTGGATTTGATATTGTCTCAGAGAATAGAAATACAACCTGGACTTTACTTGTTGGCTTCAAAATTAGGATGGATATTGACAGGAAGATCACAGAAAATGGATGATGAAAAAACTGAAACTGGATTGCTGATCCTTTCAAATACAGGTGTTATAACGGTGACAAACCATAATACAACTGATTCTTCGGTTTCTGTCATACCAGACATTACAGACCTTTGGAATTTAGATTCAATAGGAATTACTGAACAAATTGAAAGTGTTGGTGATTCAAAGGCCATGGAATCATTCAAAGACACCTTACAATATGAAAATAGGAGGTATTTTGTTAAATGGCCATGGAAAGAAGAAAATTATGAACTACCAGTGAATAGAGAACTTGCCATGGGTCGATTGAAGTCGTGTGTTGCGCGAATGCGAAATAAACCAGAGTTGATGACTCAATATAATTCAGTTATCCAAGATCAGTTAAAGAAAGGTATAATTGAATTGGTAGACGAGAAGAGAGTTGATGGAAGAAAACATTATATTCTACATCATGCAGTTATAACTCAGAAATCGACAACTAAGCTGAGAATAGTATATGATGCTTCTGCTAAAATGAATAAGGATGTCAACAGCTTAAATGCGTGCTTATATCGTGGTCCAGTTATGCTTCGCAATCTCTGTGGTATATGGTCTACTTTTATAAATTTTGACTTGGATGGAGAGTTGTCTCATTGGCACTCATACCACATCTTCTTATATCTATATAATAAGATTCAGGATTCAGAGAATAGCTCTAGTTGCAGATATTGAGAAGGCATTTCTTCAAGTCGGGCTTCAAAACAGCGATCGAGATGTAACAAGATTTTTATGGCTAAAATATAGTGAGAATTTTTCATTAAATAATGAAAATATTCAGGAATTTTGTTTTTGTCGTGTGCCCTTGGTGTAATATCTAGTCCATTCCTTCTTGCAGCTACCATTGAAAGTCATCTTAACAAGTATAATAAGCCAACAGCAGGGCAAATCAGGAAAAACATTTATGTGGATAATCTCATTATTGGTGCAAATACCGTAACAGATGCTTTGACATATTACTCAGAATCAAAACAAATGTTCAAGGATGCTTCTATGAATCTTCGTGAATGGATTTCGAATAGCCAGTCAGTGAATGAATTCCTTCTACCTGAAGACAAGCCAAAAGTGAATCAAACCAAAGTTCTTGGATATCTTTGGAATATTGAAAATGATACATCATCTGTAAAACATTCTCAGTCCTTTATCAACTCATTTCTCCAATTCTTATAAGTGGTAAAATATTTCTCAGGATTTATGGAAGAATTACTTACGTTGGGATGACGAATTACAAGGAAAAGACTCATTAAAATGGGGTTCTATTCAAACAGAACTACAAAAATTGTCCGAATGCCAAATTTCAAGAAGTATTAGTATTATGACTGGGGAAGTAGAGTTCAATATAGGCTTTTGTGTTTTTGTGATGCCTCTGGGAGTGCGTATGCGACTGTCATATATTTACATCAAAATAGTTCGAAATCTTGGAAGTGTGATCGGATATTTTCAAAATCAAGGTTAGCTCCGGTAAAAGGGATGACTATTCCGAGGCTGGAATTGATCTGTCAGGTGTTTAGCATTCGTTAAAGGTGAATTAAATGTGCCCATTGAAACGATATATCTCTGGACAGACTCTCAGTGTGTTTTAAAATGGATTTCGACAAAAAAGGACCTTGGTGTATTTGTGAAAAACCGGATAACGGAAATTTATCAAAGTACTGAAGTACTGAACATCGGATGACCGCAAGTTCTGGTGGATGGTCACAAGCACTTGTCTCAGAAAAAAAAAGGTACATAGATATATTTTTTTCTGAGACAAGTTCGTGTGTGGATGATCAATAAATGACAGGGAATTCAACCTCACCGTAATAACTATTATATTGTAGTGATATAATCATTTGTTATCAGTATACTCTGGTTTGTTGTTATATATTATATTAATATTTGTATAACAGTTATAATATATAATTTTCATTCATTTGTATATCATTCTATTCTATTATTCTTATGATAGTGCAGTGCAAGTGCATGGTGGAAACTCTTCTGTAATAATTCGTTTTTCTAATAGATTGGATTTGATTAGGCATTCATATTTTCACGCGTTTGTTCCAAAACGTTTGTTGAGATATTCTTCCGCATGCGTTAACACAAATTTTCGGTAATCTTGATTTGTTATTGATATATATGACAAAATATTTTCATATCATTTATCTATGTTCTTAAAAATTATTTTCATGAATATTTATTGATGAAATTAATATATAACAAGCGATAAGAAATGTTATTTTGCACTCGATAATATCCGCGTAATTATACGAAATACGTTCGGTTATCAGTCAAAAACGCAAGTCACGTGGGTAGAAATGTCTGTGGCAACATAACACCGGAATGCCCTCACGGTCATCCGCTGTAAAAATCATAAAGATGTTGAATTCTTGTATGTTTCCACCAAAGAAAATCCAGCAGACGTTGCAACAAGAGGAATTTCGACTAGACAGCTCTGTGAAAATAGTCTGTGATGGCACGGTCCCGAGTGGCTTTTGAACGACATTCATCAGTGGAAAATATTCACCTGTGAATATTTATTAGCGAAAGAATAATATAAATGTGAGTTGAAAGTAGGGAAGAAAACAACAGAAAGAAGTTCATTGCTTTGTACCAAAGAAATTGAAGATATAAAGATTGAAGTACCGTATGGAATATACTGCAACAATTTTTCATCATATTACCAACTTATACGAGTGACTGCATGGGTTGATCGATTCATTTCACGAATAAAGAAAATTTCAGTTAAGACTGGTAAAATCTTGACATGCGAGGAACTAAAAATGCAGAAGAAAATGGATTAAATTTGTACAAAGGAGGCATTATTCAGATATTTTTAGTGCAATATACGAAAACAAACCAAACAACCTACAGAATCAACTTGGGCTTTTCATATCTGATGATGTTTTTACGCTGTAAAGAAGATTCGAAAATGCAGATCTGAGTGAAGCAGCTAGAATACCGATTCTTCTTCCACGTGGGGAGGACTTCACTCGTTTGATCATTGAAAGTATACACAATGACCTCTTTCATAGTGGTGTATCACAAACTCTTAGTAAAATAAGACAAAAGTACTGGATCCCAAAAGGTCGTTCCACAGTTAGACAAGTTTTACGACATTGCTTAGTGTGTCGCAAATTTGAAGGTGGACCATACCGAATGCCTCAGATGCCCCCATATCCAAGATCTAGAGTATCACAATCCATTCCATTTGCAAGTACTGGCCTAGATTATCTAGGACCGATTTATGTTAAATTTGATGGCGAACACAAGAAAAGATCGGTATGTTTATTTGCCTGTTTTGTTACACGTGCTATACATTTAGAATTGTTGAATGATATGAGTCATGACAACTGAAGAATTTTTGTATGCATTTAGACGATTCGTATCAATAAGAGGTGCTCCGTGCGATATTCTAAGTGATAATGCAGCCCAGTTCAAATTAGGAAGTGCAACCTTAGATTCAGTTTGGAAGAAAGTGATTAAATGTGATGACGTTCAAAACTATGATTGTGTCTAATGATGGTATTCGCTGGACTTTTATAACGGAATTAGCACCATGGATGGGAGGTTTTAACGAAAGGCTTGTTGGTGTAGTGAAACGTTCTTTGCGAAAAGATCTGAAAAGAAGGTTAGTCAGCGACGTTCAACTACTAACAGTACTTCAGGAAACTGAAGCAATTGTTAATGCGAGACCATTAGTTTACATAAGTGATGATGTGAATTCGAATATTAACCTTATGCCAAGCCACTTTCTCACCTTAAACCCAAATATTGATATTCCAGAAATTGAGTATGATATTAATGACCCAAGTTACTCACCTGTCGAAAGTTCAACTGACAAATTACTTAAGTTGTGGAAAAAAGGACAGAAACTTTTGGATTCGTTTTGGACAATGTGGAGGGATGAATACTTATTAAGTTTAAGGGAAAGAACTCAGACCAAGTTAAAGTGTGGTAGTATGAAATAACCATAATGGAAACAAACTAAGAACATACAGAAAATTAAAAAAATGATTACAAATAGAACTTTTTTTATTAATAGATTTAGACCGATACATGATATCTAATTTTATTAAAATAAAATTAAGTAATAGTAATCTAAATATTGAACAGGGTAGACACCGTAAATTACCTCTGGAAAAAAGATTATGTCCCCTCTGGAAAAAAGATTATGTCCCCTCTGGAAAAAATGGGATTGAAGATGAATATCATTTTGCTTTAAAATGTCAAATTTTAGAAACACGTAGGCAAAAACTTTTTCAGGAAGTGGAGAGTATAGTTCCATCTTTCAACAAAATGTCTGATGAGGGAAACATTTACATTTATGTTTACATTTAATTAGTATGAAATAACTAAAATTATTGTTTAGGGGGTTAATGATTTATATGTACTAAGAAATAGCCTAGCTGACAAGAAAAACTAATTATGTAATACAATAAAAAAAAAAACGTCATTATACGAATTTGAAATATTAAAGTGGACAGTTTAAGAAATTAAATTGGCAATCGGACTTATTTGCGTAGCCAAAAATAAAACGTGGACTATAATAACCAGAGAACTTTAATATTCTACTACTATTACTTCTTGTTACTTCCTGATTGACCTGAAATATATAAATTTTACCCTTAAATGACCTTATCGTATCCATATATCATTTTAACGTCTACTGTTAGACTTTCACACTAATTTGTTAATACTATGTTAACAATGAGTAGGTAATGTTTTGTTATAAAACAAAAAATCCACAAAAACATGAACTATTTTTATTTATGGAACCCAATTTGACATGAAGATAAGATTAAGTTATTGACATTTGGCTTAACTTGTTATTTCTAAAAGTAGGTCTATCTTTAATTATGACGTTGAGTATAAATTACAAATTATATACACTGAACACAAGAAAGTATAAAACAATTTTTGAAACACCGACCAACCAGTTTTAATTATTGGGACTAATGGAGAAATGTTATTCTACACACGAAATATTACGATTGATAGGAGTAGCATACAAGCCTTTCCAGAAAGCATATATCAAAATCTTCAATTAATACTCGAGTTCGGTGCTGATTGCTAAAACAATACTGCAAACTTTCCGTAGAGTTTTTCACAGTGCATTTATGTATTATAAACAACATATAATAAATTTAAAATTTTGAAGTTATATCTGCACAGTGTCTTTTTCTTGTCTATACTCCGGTTTCTCTGCTATTGTTTGTCCAAATGGTGTTTTCTGCAGATTTTGTATTTCCCTTTTACATGTATGGTTAGCTCGATGTCTCATACTTGTTATTTATTAAAATCAATAAAGGCTTAGCCTTTCTCAAAAAAATATTTTCTAAAGGAAAGATTATATAGTTTTATCAGTAAAAGAGAGTCGGGATATATAAAGGGATATTCAAACTAAGACAAACTGACAACGCCATGGCAATAAAACGAAAAACGACCAAAAAGACAAACAACAAGTCTACAAAATAGAAGAGTATAGATAGTGTATTTAAAGAAAATGAGAAGAATCTACACGGACCAGCATTTTCTTTCTTTAATCTTGCTTGCAATTGCAATATATATAGTTCTTCCAGTAAGTTGTATAAAGAACTTTGTGTAAATATATGTGGATCGGTCAAAAGGATTTGGTGAAAAATGCAAGAAGAAGCAAAATTTCGAATCATTTGTAATACCGGTAATGTCTTTTTATTGTGTATTGATGTTTATTCTTGTTTTGTTACCTGATAAAAATTGGCTAAGTTTGAATAACTTTTGTAATTAAACTAATTCCTCAAGTATACTGGCAAGTACTTATATTGCACGTATCAGTCTTATCTCTTACTACCATAAATGATTGAAAAATAATTGTTGATAATTTACCCGATTTTCTTATATTTTCATATATATTCATTTATTCTGTTTGCACGCAAAGTGCAAAAATAAACGCAATCTTTCCGGTAAAAGTATACGAAAAATGAATATCAAGTACCTGTATATGTTTGTGTTTTGGTTTCCAGTTTATTGCTGTTTAAATGAATGTGGCATTGGTATGAATTTATGCGAGATTACAGTGAAAATGCCGTGGACAAAATGTTTAAAGCATGATTGTGAGATGCCCAGAAAGATGTACACCTTAAGATGCTGTGGTAATATGCATAAAGCGGAATGTTATAAAGTTTGCAACATAACCGACGAAGATTTGATTATTAAAAAACCTTGTGCCCCAAGATGTGTTAATGGGATTTCAGATTCAGGCAAATGCAAGTGTTATAATGGATATTTTGGCAATTGCTGTGGTAAATATATTAAAGACAGTACTGATGTTAACAATGATAGGGAGTTGATAAACACAAAAAGTCCGAATTAATAAAAGATACAATACCGCGCTTAGTTTCATGTTAAAAATTTAATGTGGTGAAAAAATAACAACTTATAACATCGAACTTTACTTTATTTTTGCAAAAAAAAAAGATTTTCGTTAAGTTGCTTTTTTAAAATAGAAAAACAATGACTTATGCAGTAATAGAATCCAAAATATATATTTGCTTTTTACTAGCTTATACCAGCTACCACCAGAAAATAATTTGAAAATATTACATTGTAGTAAGATTTTATCGTTAAAATTAGAGGAGATAATAATCCCTTTTAGTTAACCTGGACCATAGGGTCTTCATTAGCTCCGTTGAAACGACAGGTCGAATATTTTACGAAAGGCCCAATATAAAAAAATATTTATTTTGTTACGATCAATTTAATATCGAATCTTAACTCTTAAAATGTTTAAATTGTCTCTTCTGGAACTACTCGACGAACTATTTTTGACCTTGAGGGGTTTGGTGATTAGAATCATATGATGTGAATAGGAGGCGAAGCAGAATGGACCTATTTTTAAATTGGTCTGAGTTTGATTACTCTCGTCATTTCAACTTAAACACAATATATTAATAAAAATTATAAGAATTGGTTTTGTGTATGTTTTGAATATACTTCCATGCTTTAGCTGTGAAAATTATCTGCATAAACAATAAGAAATCAGGGGCGGATTCAGGCGGGGGCGTGGCGGGCGTGCTCCCCTAAAATTTGCAAAGCATGGGTTGTCCTCAGCTTAATAAAGAATATTTCGATAATTTTACCTCAAAAAAATTTTCGCCTCGCTGAATTTTAAGTTTTAAGTTAATATTTAAGTTTGCGCCCCCTAATCTAAAATCCTAGATCCCCCCATGGAAATAAGAGTTTGGCTTAACAGCTTTGGCGGATTTTTCCCATTGACCGTTACTTAAGGTAGATGGAGTGTCATCCGCCATCTTGGATTGTTCCGATTAGCAGAAAAAAATCGGTCTTGATCTTTCATGAAATGTGCAAATTTTGAGAGAGAAATGTAATACATTTGTAATAATGTTCATCTAAATGAAGAAGATTGTGTGTTTTATCTTATTTTGATAACAGTTTTACAAGTAAATAATCTTTTTGTTTGATTTGATTTTTTATTAACTTTGCCATATAAGGGGAGATAACTTTTATAAAGGAATATGTTAGGAATTTACCTGTTTTGTTTTGTAGCAAGAAAACGAGGCCGGTGACCCCAATTTTTCTTTTTATTTTCAAAAAGCACATTATACAAGCTATCTTCTCATATTCTATCTTAAAATAATATGGTTAAGTTTTCTTTCTATCTCACAAAATTGGGTTTTTCATGCATAATCTATACAAAATCTGACATTTTTTAACAACCATGTTACAATTTCCTTCACAGTCCCATATTCGTGACCCTCAGAAAAGAGCCTTTCCCCTGTTTGATCGTATTTTGTATTATATTACTATCAATAGTGAAACTGAAACTAAATAAAACCATCATCCATAATCAACTAATCAGAACTAACTAGTGTTAGGTAATAATTTCAAGATGTCGTGTATATCGAATAAAACTAATAGCTTCGCGTCGTGATGCATAGCAATAAATACTTCCGAAAAAAACTGCAGTTTTCTTAAAAGAATCACCAAAAAAATTAATTTTGTTATTATAAAACACCCATGCAACCACGCATCCTATATTGCCTGATAGGACCCGACACTACTTTAGTGTTTCGGCAGTTAAAGCTTGGATGGTCATCTTAAGATGCATTATTTTAATATAATCAAATATGAAAATTATTCATGTATTTTGTTAAATGTTAGTTTGGTATGGTCGAGACGTTTGGTAAAGTAAGCATACTTTTAAGAGAGTTATCTCTCCTTAACCAGTTATTGGGTTTTGTGTGTTGCGGCATAAGTCCGTATTTGGTTTATATATTAGTTTTGACTGTTGTTTGTTCTCTTGATTTATTGTGACCATATATAGATGTACATGTGTTTGAGAAATAGAACTTTATTAATTTGAAAAGTAGTTTTATTATTTATGCCAGAGTAAAGCATAAAAATATATTGATATATTCATATTTTAATTCTTCATCAATAGATCGGACATCGTTCTCAAAATCGCCGAAGAAAAATTATAGGTGGCGCTGTTTGTGGGCGTAAACATTTTACATACGGGTACTTTTGTGTCGACAGATTGACCTTTATCTGTCAGATTCAGGCGTTTGCCGTTCAACTGGATCTAGATATTATGACAGGTCTGCCATCATCAGGGGTCCAACTGTCAATTTTATGTCAAAGTCTTTAACTTTGATCTACAAAGCATATTTCCTACACTTTAATGTTTGCTATACGTAACTATTGGTGCAACATTGAATATGTGTACACAATCTTCGTCAAACTAATAAATGCCAGTGTTTCATGATACGTGTCAAGTTTATTTTACGTATATATGGGTTATATTTAGTTATTAAAACTAACGGAATATTTTCTGTTTCCTTCGATTTATTTTGTTGTAATAATTCAGTACGGTCAATTGATAAAGCATCAGTAATACTAATCTAATAATTTCACTTTGAAATTAATTAGATTGTTTATTAATTTGTTATGGTCACTTGTGTTTCTAATCTGCCGTATTGTATGGAAGGCCGTTCATGTCAAAAACCCGATAAAGTAACGCGTTTAAAACATTTAACGCGATAAAATCACATTTAACGCGATAAATACAGTTTTAACGCGTTAAGGATGTATGTTCACTTGTCATGTTTTGGAATTTTTGTCAGATTTTCGGAATACTCTGATTTTATCCATTTGAATGCCTTAAAAAATTTTGCCCGCTAACCCCTACTTTTCTTTTCATAATTTTATTACACATTGTTTAAAAAGCCATATTTGAAAATCCTATAAAATCCTTGTTATTTTTTCATAGTTTTTGAAAGAAAAAAGGTGTCAATGTTAAATGTATGAAAAATCAAGAGAGAAGTATTTCCCGCCAAATTTTCAATGGCTTATATCTCGAAAACAAGCACACGGACCTTAATTTTTTTTCTGCTTTTTTAATTCCTTTGTTTATAAACTATCAATTTATAACAGTCTTTTAAGAAGCTTGTTATTTTAATGCAGAGTAGCGAACATCCTTAAAACAAGATTTTAACGCGTTAAGAAATCAATATATTTAACGCGTTAAACTTTGCATCGAATAAGTTTGAGTTTTAACCCGTAAGTGAAAAAAGACATTTATCGCGATAAAATACTCGTCGCACTTGCCACATGTGTCATAATGAATCAAATTTAACGCGTTAAATTCAACACAATTACGTTACTACGTTACATTACTTTAACGGGTTTAAACATTGTTTAAACGCGTTAAAACGTTGCTTAACGCGTTAAAACATTGTTTAACGCGTTAAAACATTGGTTAACGCGTTAAAACATCGTTTAACGCGTTTAAACTTTGCTTAACGCGTTAAAACATTGTTTAACGTGTTAAAACGTCGTTGGGTGGAAGTATGGAATAATGTTGTTAACGAATACTATGATTTGTTCTCGTTTTTGGAGTATCGTGTTGTCCTGGACATCACAGACGAGGAGGATATGAAGATGTTACATTTCGTCTTCCTCCCAAGATTAAACCATTCTCTTGAACAAACCCGATTTCAAAATAACAACCACGGTTTGTCAACGGAAAACCATAGAAGTCCTAATGCCCTTTTTGTAACAGGAATCTTAAACAACATGAACTCTGAAAGCATCACTGTACGCGATTTACTATCACAACCAAACACAAGTGCTGCAAATGAAAATATACCACCACAAACACAAGAAGATGACACCAATGAGGACGATAACATTTTTAGCACACTCAGGAATGAATTACGTGTGACAGAAGATATGAATAACGTGCCGCATGGTGGCGATTTGTACGTACGGGCGAAGCAAATCCTTCAGAGGGTCCTACGAGATTAGACAACTTGTGTGTGTATGCAGATATGACAAAAATTTAAAAATGATGATTTCGAAATATGTGGTTTTTGTAGGCCTAAAGTATGTTGAATATCGAAAATATTAAAATCTTAATAACCATACACAAATGAATGCAAATCACAAATTTGATAATAAAGTGATTAATGTGAAGCTTGCACTCAATATCATCCTGCAATGAGCTTTCCTGAGATAATTCTACTCCTCAATAATTAAGGTTCGTTTGAAAAACTCAAGTATTATGTATACTACGTTATTAATTTTTTTCATCAGACATCATACATGTGTATGCAGAAGATTCATAGAAAAAAATATTAAAACGGGTTATGACTTCAAAAATATCCCTTCAGGTTGAAATCGACTTCTAGGTTCACAATTATGTATAGTACTTTTATTTTTTTTAACGCACCTTTATTATATAGGGAAGAGCAAAAATTTGCTTCCGCAAATTTGCAGATTTAACATTGTTGTGCTGATATTTAGAGTAATTATGAATATAATATGTGTTTTCAGCCGTATGGATGGATCTGTCGTAGAGTTGTCACTTGTTTAGACGTATTTATCAAAATAATTATTTCTGTGACTATCTTACGATCCTTTAGGAAGTACACCACTAATTCATGGCCCCATTGCTTTCTATGTTAAATTCCTTAATTTCAAGCAGGCGCAGCTCTTTTGTTTTAAGTTCAAATAAAGTGACAATCATTGCATGTCAAAGCAACACTTTATGGTGTCTTGTACTGAAAAAATCAACATTACCAGAAAGAACTGGTTCCCGGAACTGCGGATGTACCAAAACAGGTACTTCAAATATGACAAACAGGCAAAATGTACCCTCTTTTTAAAATTTGGTGCAGTTTTTTTAATATTCAAAATTATAAGTCAAAAAGTGTTCTACAATGATCACCAGCCATTCAGCTTTCATTTGATACCAAAAATATCTAAATATTTTACATATTTTGAAAGTTACACTCATGCATAGGAACTATTTTGTGTTAAATATGTACTACTTTTTGGTATGTGCTTTCTGGCCGGGCCCGAATTAGTGGTGTTACACCTTTACGATAGATATTTAGCTAATCTGCAATCAATTCCATCTTCATGCCTAATATATCATGTACTGTGTTACAACTTCTACTGACGAAGAAAGGTAACACTAGACCACCGAAAGCTGAATTATTTGTTCAGTCTAGGTGGTCGAATGGTCTAGAGCGCTGGACACAGTGAAGGCGGTGTTGTCTCGATATCCCAAAAGCATGAGTTCGAATCCCGGCGAGGGAAGAATAAAAATTTGCTTCCGCGAATTTGCAGATTTAACATTGTTGTGCTGATATTTAGAATAATTATGTATATTATAAGGATAGCTTCACTGCAGGATGACATGGGTCACACACACAAAAACAGCATTACCCAAAAGGTTAACCTCTCCCTCCATAAGGACGCCTTTTGACGCCACCCATTTTAATCCATTATGACGCCTATGACGCCTCTGTGTGATACCTCATTTGAAAGGCTTCGCCTACGAAAAATGTGTATAAGACTTCATAAAATTTGTATCCAATAAACTGAGGATATTACTGGGAATATCTGATTCGAATTTCATTAATAAATTATTTGTTTTCTGGGAGAAAAAGACATTATCTATTAGTTGTAATTGGCTTTCAACTAGCTTTTAGTAACTGTGTGTCTTTTTTCTTTTCGTATTTGTGCTTCTTGCCAATCTAATGAGTCAATCCAACCATCTGACTAAACACATTAATTTTTTGCATGCTGATTGGATGGATGCTAAGCACTCCAATTATCAAGTCAAGCCATTCACAGCAGACTTTAACATTTTATTCCTCTTTTTGTTGTACAGTTGTTTTGCTGTCCATGGTGTGGGGAGTGACATAATTTACAAAACCACATTATCTATGTGACTGTCCAAAGTCAGAAGCATAATTATAATTCCATTGTTAATTTTGGTTGCTGTCTGTCATATTTGATTTTTGTTTATCGTTTTAGTACAACTCAGGCTATTGATGTTCTAGTTTGAATTCCTTCACATTTTGTCATGTCAGGGTTTTTTTTTTGGCGGAATTCTTTACACAGAATGGGTTATGCTCATTTTTGAAACCCGTTCTGTGACCATTAGTTTCTTAGGCACAGAAGTTTTGAAATTTACTGTGGGGAGGGGTGGGGGCCTATTGTTTGTATGGGAAAAACTATGTTTTTTCATCGACAAGCATGCAGGAATATAGAACTACACTGGAAACTCAATGGATTTATTTTTTCCAAATTTTCAATGGAAACAACTATTTTTTTCCTCACTTCTGAAACCAGTCTTTTCAAGAAATTATTTAAAGTAGCTTTGAATGCGTTAAAGTTGCTTTTAACGCGTTAACGTTGCTTTTAACGCGTTAAATTAGCTTAAATATTTTCCTTAATTTTTAACGCGTTAAACCCTCTTTTAACGCGTTAAACCTTCTTTTAACGCGTTAAATCTTCTTATAACGCGTTAATTATTGTTTTAACGCAATAAGTAATTAATGACAATAATATTTAAATGTGCTGAAAATCTGTAAACATTATCGCGTTAATTGACAAAGATATGACACATGCGGCCATTTCATTTAGTAAGTTTCGAGTAAAATCTGACGCCTTAAAACGTAGTTAAGGCGAAAGTAGAAAGTTTTTCGGTCGTTTTGTTGTAGTTAAGTGCTTAACGCGTTAAATAATCAAATAACGCGTTAAAAATTATCTTAACACGTTAAAACTGTATTTATCGCGTTACTTTATCGGGTTTTTGACATGAACGGCCTTTCATAGCATTGCTTCGCCTTTAATAAATCCTCGGAATACATGCTGTGAGTGATAGCTATTTCTATGCAAATAGAGATAAGAATTTGTTTCTTTAAAATGTATTTCAAGGTCAAGAATGCCATGTGTTGTAAATCTTTGACCTTTAATTACATCAACATCTAAGAACGACATTTTATCGTTGGAGATTTCATAGGTGAACTTTAATAAGGGGATTTTAAGAATAAAATGTGAGAAGATAACTCTTATAACATGCTTTCAGATAAGAAAGAGAAAAAGATTGGGTCACCGGACTTGTTTCTTTGCTACATATTGAAATAGGTAAATTCACAACACTTTCTGCTGTAAAATTTGCTTTATCTGAGTTATCTCCCCTACTATATGAGTTATCTCCCCTTATGTGGCAAAGTTGAAAAAAAAATGAATCAAACAAAAATGTTGTGTTTTTTAGAAAATACAGACATATATATGATAAAACACATAATTTTCTATATTAACATGAAAAGTTTTACACATGAATTACACACCACTATCATAATTTGCACATTTCATTAAAGATCTAGACCAATTGTCATCTGCTACTTCAAAATCCAAGATGGAGGAAGACACCCCAGCCACCTTAATACATTGACCGGCGGAGCATTGACTTTGAAGTTTTGATTTGTCAAAATTGTAATAGACTCGTTCAACGGCACTTCATAAAGCAGCTTGAGGAAGATTAGTATACGTCTGTGTTATATCATACGAAACCAAAAGGCTATTTGCCATAGGTTTTAATTTCTCAATGATATTAATGATAGATGTAGTATCTTCGCTCTCACCCCATATGGAATTAACTGACCCCATATATATCGTATTAGGTCACTAGCACACTATGTAACTAATAATATTACGGTAAACGAGGAACTCAAAAGAGGAACAAAGTAAAGATAAAATATTAATGCAGAATTATGTCCACACGTAGAAAATCAAAGAGGACGACCTCTCATTTAGTATGCAACTGTAATTAAGGACAGACATATACAATAATGAATGTAAATTTATATACTAACTATTAAAAAAAGCTACATGTACTTCTCATAATAATTGCACATCTATAGATTTTGAACTACCCATCATGCGTCAAATAGACCATCGCACATCAGCGAATGGACCATCGCACTTCGGCACAGACCATCGCACTTCGACGCAGACCATCGCACTCCAGCGTGACCATCGCACTTCAGCGTCCCCATCGCACCTCCGAGTCCTACATATATATTGTATATATTGTATGTAGTCAATTTTAATTCTGACTTCGACTTCTTTCCAGTGTCTTTCATTCATCGGATTGAAAAATGTAAATCCAACAGATATGTCTTTCCACTCCATGTACGTTAAAGTCAAAGATAAGATACCATAATTTAAAATGCCACCCAAGTGAAAATAGTGTCTTATTCGCTAAATTTTTGCTTTGTGTGAATTATAAGCAAGTAAAACAATATTTTCCAATAAATTTTAGGTAGAACTTCGTTTAATCGGGAAATTACCTTAAATATTATTGCTAAACGACACTTATCAATCATCACCCCAGAACTTTTAAATGTTTATTCAGTTATTTAAAAAACATAAAAATGCTGTTCTTTATTTAAGATAAATGCCAAGATGCAAAATACTGTGAAAACGGCGGAACGTGCAGCCTGGTAGGATCCAACGAAACATGTTACTGCACGATAGGTCACCATGGAGATAGGTGTCAGTATAGTAAGTATTAGTAGACACGAAGAAGGTATAAACTGAAAACACTGAATTTCTGATGCCAAGTACCCGCGACTCTAAATATACTTAATCACAAAATGTTGTAAAATAATTTCATTTATGAACACCTGGTTTGTAAACGATAATTTTGAGTAAACCAACAAAACAAACTATCAAAGACATTACTATTCAGTGTAAAAAGACTGTGTAAGAATAAATGATTATAATGAGATTGAGGTATCTTATCTGTGTTGCACATTTGAAGTAGATCTTTTATTATTCTTTGTAGAATGGAAAATTTTAAATGAAATTAATCGAAGTTTCTATCATGTTTTATTTCAAAATTTGTTAATTCTATTTTCAAAATCAGCGCAACAATAAAAAAAAAAACACATTAGCTCTACGGTTTTGGAACCCAAAACCCATTATCTTTTATCTAAAAATAAAACATAGTAAGCATTCTATGAATAAGTCAAAAGTGAAGATGAAGAAAAAAGAAAAAATGATTTTATGTCACAATCCTTTTTACAAATTTGTTTATAACCTTTTAATATTTTCAAACTTTATTGCGTTCCTACAAATTGTTTGTAATTATTCTATGATTAAGGAATTAAATACTTAACCAAGACGACGACAATTAATTATTCAGACAGAGGTGGTTAAAATATATATAACACCATCATCCTATGTGGTCAAAATTCTTACAACAGCATTGCCAAAAGCAACAAAAACCAAACAAAAAATAATATTGTTTTTAACAGAAAAACATTTATATATCTGAACACCTGTCATGAGGACTGAAGTATCAGGCGTTTATTTTGATGGGTGTTGGTATTATCATTCCCTGATGTAAACATACGTGCTGCATTGCAACAATTTAAATGCTACATCTTGGCAAACTATTGAGTTTATAAATTATGGTATTGTACTAAAACTAAAGTTGCAACACCCTCAGACATTTTTTTCTTTCGCGGTCTTGGGATGTAACATATATAAAAATATATAAAGAAATATGATATGATTGCCAATGAGATCACTATACAGGTCATCGCACTGTCTTGTGTCCAATAGGTTTTGATGACCATTAAACTTTGTGTATTTGGCCTGTCAAACATTTAAGTCTCTAGTCTAAATTGAAGAGCACTGAAATCCATAGCAGGGCGGATCCAGTCATTTATAAAGGGGGTCCTAACCCAGGATAAAGGAGGGGGTTCCAACTATATGTCCCCATTCAAATGCATTGATCGTAAAAAAAAAGGTGGGGTTCCAACCCCGAACCCCCTGGATCCGCCACTGCATAGCATAAGTTTTTATTAAAACTACGTAACACTTTAGCATACAATTTATGTACATGTTTTATTTGAACAAGTAGTATCGATAATTTCAGCTACAACACCTACAACAATACCTACTATAACGACCACGCCTACTACTACAACACCTACTACAACAACTACGCTTACTACTACAACACCTACTACAACAACTACGCTTACTACTACAACACCTATTACAATAACTACGCTTACTACTACAACAACACCTACTACAACAACTACGCTTACTACTACAACAACCACACCTACTACAACAACAATGTCTACTACAACAACTGCGTCTCCTAAAACACCCACTACAACGTATACAACAACACCTACTGCAACAACCACTCCTACTACAACAATAATAACGCCTACTACAACGACCGCGCATACTACTACAACAACAGCACCTACCCCAACAACTACGTCTGTTTCAACACCTACAAAAACGTATTCTACAACAACAACAACGCCTACTACTACAATAACACCTACTGCAACAACCACAACAACTACGTCTTCTACAACATCTACTTCTTCTACTAAAACACCTACAACAGCAATACATACTACAATCATATCTACTTTAGCAACCATTCCTACTATAGGTACTGCATCACCTATTACAAATACTATACCTAAAATGACCATCGCACACATTTCTTCGACTGTGTCTGTCACGATCGGTATGACTACTATTTCTAGAACAAAAACATCTATGCGAAAAACAACCAATTTGAAAGCTGCGTCTTCAATAATAACACCGACTACAATTACCAAGCCAACTGCAACCAGCGTTAATTCACATACATCCAAGGACACGAGTTCAACGACCACAAGTTCTACTGTCACCAAGAACCTTTCAACAACATCCATAAGGACTTCACAAAGTGCTCAGAAAAATGTTTATGGTTTGTAGAACTTAGAGTAATAAATAGACATCATTGAGATGGGAGCCATCTCTGTGGGCCCCACTGACCTAGAACTTTGACCCAGGAAGTTGTACAAACATTATGACACACCCTCTGGTGTTGGTTAATATACATGTCAAGTATAAAGTATGAAATTATAACGGTTCTCTAGATATAGAGCGGACACAATTTGTTACGGACGGACGAACGGACGGACAGACTGATCACTATAGGGCGACCCGCCACTAGGCGGGGCTCTAATAATACTTTATTCCTTAACGGTGTGATTTGTGTAAAGAGATTATATAGGAGAATACTGTGATCAAAGTTTGTCTGTGGGATATGTTTCGCGGTAAAACGAAAAATAGTTCAGAATATATATATTTATATAGATCCATTTTGTTACATTTGTGATCCGTTTATTTGGCAATCGCCAATGGCAGTCAGCAGGGTTTAAGAACATCCGTTGTTCGACCTGTTAGTCAAATGCGTTTTGTTCAAATATATTTTTCCACTTTTTTGGTCTTTTGGAAAATGTTGTCTGTGCTGTATTTAGACCCCTCTACCAAGAAATTTGTTTTGCATGCACACGTATAAAAATTGCGGTTTTTATCCAACGCAATCATAGGTTTGGACGTTGTTTTCAATTTAGACTTATATATATACATCTGTATATCATTAGACTATTTTCTGCAATACCGTTACCAACCTGATTAAAACCACAAACAAGAGTTTTATTTTCCTTTGAAATTATGCTTTTCTCATTTGTTTCCTCCTTACAGTGGACACACGCTACAATAATCACTAACACTTAGGGGATAGGAATAGAGAACTGTAAACTCCCAGCCCAAATCTACTTCTTTTTTGTTAACAAATTTCCTTAGCCTATTTTTCTTTTAGAAATACTTGCTCAAACCTTTAAACTTTGATTTCTTGAAAATATAAGGTGAAATGACGGAGCATGCACTATTTGTGAAATAAGAGTTTGAAATATGAAATTTACATATCAACGTACAGTTATTCAGATGTAATCCATACTAGTAATTGTTAATTGAGATTTTTAATTACAGATAGAGATAACTGCAAGGATGACCCCTGCCTGTATGGCGAATGTATTGATCAAGTTAATGATTATATTTGCGAGTGTAATATATTATTCAAAGACAAACATTGCACTAAAAGTAAGTATGACAGGACTATAAGCAAACGAAAACCCGTTTCAAGTAGTTTTAAACAGTGAAACAAGTACAATAAAAGTAATTATGTTATTGGCTTTGTTTTCATTCTGTATTGAAAATAAGGAGATGTGGTATAATTGCCATCGAGACAACTATCCATATACAAAAGGACAAAGGAGGCAATCGTAGGGTCATCAACAATGAGCAACCCCCTTACCATATAGTAATCTACAATAGGCCCCAGTATGACAAATAAGGCGGAAGATACCAAAAGGAGAATAAAATTTCATCACTCAAAGAGATACTGACAAAATCATGACAAAATAACGAAAATCTACGAAAAGACAAACAAAATCTACGAAACACTATATAAAAAAAACTAAAAAGACTGAGTTACACGAACCCCTTCAAAACCGGAGGTGATATCAGGTGTTCCGGAAAGGGTAAGCATACCATTCTTCAAATGTGGCACCCATCGTGTTGCTCGTTTTGAGTACACATTCGGTGATGTCTCAATCGAGGAAAAGAGACCCAGAGAATGACAACAATTTGAACATATTCGTGGTCATCTGTGACACATATATTCCATAACGGCCAACCCCCTCATGATGGCGCCCATAAATATTCCTACGGAAGAACTTCAATTTTACCGCTAGGAATCCTTGATTACAAAGCTCCGTGTTAGCAGCAACCCTCCATCAAGAAGGTCATTATAGACAACTGGATTATCGTATCAACTGGGAGACATATGCAGGCGCTACTGGAATGTTGCTACATATAAAAAGAAAGTTCATAATTGGAAAGCTGGAAGCATCACTTTTGTCGTCAATCGACTCACATTGTCGTAAAGTTTTGTCGTCAACCGACCCACATTGTCAATTTCTAGAGGTATGTCAATATATGATATGAGGCAGATTTAACTGTATATGTGATATCCTGTATTTTAACTTCGATTGGATGAATGAATTCAACGTTGTCAATAAATTTTGAATTATTTAGTGAGAGGAAATCATCTATATTGCGGAACGTGAAGTTAAAAGATATACAAAATGTGAACAACTCAAAAGAGAAAAGCGACAACCTGATATACTACATGTAGTATACTGCAACAATGAACGAAAAACAAATATGATAGACAGCAACAAACGCTAACCACTGTATTTTGATTCTAATTGCATATGCTTTACAACACAAATTAAAGGGATAATTACATTTCCAATTGAATAAATTTTGTCATCATCGACAAACGTCAATTTGCAACAAAAAATACATATAAAAATACCAAAGTCATTTCTCGTAACCGATATTTTTACAATTTTGAAATTAATCAGTGTGTCGGTTGAATAAAGGATTTTGTTGCCCAATGGACAGTTTTGAATCATGAAGATCTGTTCTTTTGTATCAATTTCGAAAACAGATATCATTAATGGTCAAGATGTATTTAACTTGTTTGATTAGAATTCGATAATGCAAACAGTAATTTGAAGAGAGAGAAAAAAGTAGATGAATATAGCCCTAGTAGTATTTATCGCTATATGTGAATAAACACTATGCTAATGATGGGAAGCTGTTTGGTTGTGCGGGGTGTACAAATACGCAGCCACGGTTGATCTGAAACGGGACGAAAATCCGATGCCACGTGTAGAAAAAGTGGCACGCTCTTTGTAAATTAAAGAACCGTTTCGTTTACTAGTAGTTTGCCCCAATCTAACATACCCTCTTATTCAAGAGTAGTCTAAATTTCCAACCGCAGCCGTCATTCCGGTTGACCCACTTTGCTGAGCTTTCTGTTAATCTGTTCTCGTCCTGAATATGAATAAAATATTTGACACTGGACATTAAGCATTCCAACAACCAATCAATCAATCATTATCTGATTCCTTATCAAGTAGTGTATTAGATATGTAGACAAGAAAAGTCTATTGGACAAAACATACTTGTAACTAAAGTACGTTTGACAAATTATGCACGTGCAAATGTGCTCGTGGCACGTTAGCATTTTTGTTGTGATTTCTATCATCTCATACTTCGATCAGTATTTAGCAATATAATGATGCCTGTTACTGGTATATTTTTGGGGAAATAGTAATTGTTCAATTGGAGTTTGATCTGCCAATATTAGAATAAAATCCAATCGAAAAATTATAATAATTTTCAAAAATATATCAGTAAATCCACGTGAGTAAATCAAGATGAATTCTGTGTATTCTGATGGAATCAGTCAAACGTTTGCGTGCAAATAATGTTGATATCGATCTTCAATTCTTATGTTATTTGAAGGCGTTTAAACGTTTAACGACATTTAGCAAAGTGCGATGTCAGACTTGCTTGGTCTTAGATAACATTTATAGATTGATTATTTGTTGCTTGCTTAACGTCCAACCGCAAATATTTCATGCATATTCAAGACAAGTCAACAAAAATATATAAGTAGGTTCTGAGAGTTATGTTGATAGGGACGAAGGGCAGAAATTTTACCTTGCAACAGGCCACCTACGGACGCCTCAGAGAATTCTTGCAAGTTTGTTTTTTTTTTTTGCTGAGAGCGTGACACTCTCCCTAAACGAGGCATCAGATTTAACGTTCCTATTCCTACTAGATGTGTCTGAGTATTCATACATCCCGCACAGTCAAACGGACGAAGTAGGTGATCGAAGAAGTCTAGGGATGACCGTATTTACGTTCCCTTGTAAATTACAAAATTGAAGCGCACCATTAAAATGTTCTACCATAACTGTTATTAGTTAATCACAAAATAATGTTTATGGTGAAAATATTGTAACAATATAAGTATTTTTGTTCTTTTATTTCAGTGAAAATTTGGGCAATAATATGCGTATCAATAGCGGCCTTGGCAGTAGTAGTTACTTGTTGTTTCTTTTGTCTGTCGTAAGTATTTATTATATTACATGCAATATTGAAGACACAGAAAATATGTCGATAGAATAACTCATGACTACATTGTATTTATCAAATAAAGGAATATGGAAGAATGAAGTATCACACGAAAAGTTTTAATTAGATTTACCCATACTAATTTAAACATAATGCCAGAAAATAATGCCACATGATTGAAGTATTGATAACAATAAAACTATGTATCGAATTTCAAACGTAAACATAGACCTTGTCTGCTTTGCATTGCAGCAAAAATAACCCTGAAATTATAAAATGTCCAGAGAACTGTTTGATTTCAGAATGACGGGTGGACGGAATGACGGACATGGGTAACATCATATGCCGCGTCCAATTACAAAAATTGTAATTTCCAATGAAGCGATACGTGACTAGGCAGTAAAATTAAAATATAACAGAATGAACGTTATTATAAACTGTCTGTCTGTTTATGAGATAGATATAATCAGAAAACACAATATTCAACAATGTCAAAAGTATTGTGACGGAAGAACGGGTTTCATACCGTTAGACTACTTGGTATTTATCAAGAAATTGTATATCTAAATTTAGATGTACAATTCCTTGGTATTTATATTAAAGCTTATGCAACAGCTTTAATAGTATCAATGATCTATTGTAATAACTTTTTCCATAAACATGCATATCAGAAAAAAGAAAAACATATTTTTGAACACCCAATAGATTCGATTGGCGAAATGGGGCTTCAAATATTTCCACTGCATGAATCGCAACAAAGGAGGTTGTTTATGCAGAATATCAATAATCTTTTAACAACAATTTCTCCAGTTACTATAATTCTGGCAGTTTTGCCGGTCGTAACATTCAATCTTCGCAGACAAGGCAAAAATAATGCAAAAACTGAAACAATACACAATCGTTTGGAAAGTGTAAACAAAGCCTCTTTTACATGTGATACTGTTGCCTTCCAAAAAAATATATATATATAAGTATGGTGCGTGCAACCGAAGCGCTTTTCTGCATTTACCTTCACCAGGATCACTAAATTTCAAAACTGAGTGATAGCAAAGGTTTTATAAGTAATTGAATGCGTTACAAGCTTTATCAGCAAAGGGACCTAAAAGGAATAGCCAAACTATGATCTATCTAAAGTAAGCTTTGCCTGGGGTATTTGTGACTTTAGTGTCTTAACAATTTTTCAATTTTTATCAACGGACAATTTATGGAAGGTGTTTTATAAATCATTTCAGTACTGAATCAGTCTACTGAGCTGATGATATGCCCTCGAGGACTACCACCTGCAGTATTCACCTTTATCAGGAGCCCCTCTTCCACCAAAAAAAGCAATGGATGTACAAGTACTTGAATACGCGAGAAGCTATATATGACCAAAAGCCATGTGCCTTTATGGCCTCTTTCCACTTTTCTTCAATTTTAATTTCCTCAGTCCATTTACAAGGCATACATTTCATATATTTCAGGTTTTATAAGAACTTAGATGACAACAAAGTTATTCCATTGAAAATAAAACCACAACCGTACAATTCTGATTACGAAGACCCACAATTCAATAAAAAGAGACGAGGGCCAATTCGTCCTCGGATCTGGAAATATTAACATATTAATTTGCAAATGTTACATATTTGTATTGTTTATTTGTGTAATTTAGTAGCAATGCGATTGTTTGGATTTTATACTGATAAATATCTTATATCTTATATGTAAGCAATGTCTATAGACAATTAAAATGATTTATTAAGCTTTGAAAGATTTTCATTTGATTTAAGTGAAAAATAAAGTTTAATGGTGTCTAAATGTCGTTTGGTTTAATTATATTGTATTGAAGATTATCCTGCCTATCCTTTGAATATATTTATAACCAATACATTGATTGATTGAGATTAATTGGTATTCGAAGTGATCCCAATGTACACTTAGTATTCAATTTACATAGAAATAATAAACAACTTCATTGTTGTGCAAGTGACCGCGAGTTATGTCTCAAGACCCTATAGTTCTTTCATGACTGCTTCGGTGCCCTCGCCTCCAATATATGCATATACTGTGTAATTTTAATGGGGGACATCAATTTTTGTGGTGTGTAAAAACATTATTGGTTTGTGGGATTCTATTATTCATTGTTTTAAGATAAGCACATCTATACTTAATGTCAAATATGTATTTCATTGTGTACTAATTTTCATGGTTAAAGGAATCCAAAAAGTCCACAAAAATGTGTACCCTAATAACATAGTACTTTCACAGGTCTGGATTTAATGGCAGTGGTTTTAGTTTCATCAGCCAGCAGTTTTGATCTGTTTCTATCTGTTGTCATGTGTTTACTATTGCCTTCAATTTGCCTAAATAAAATGATAATCTCTCAAACCAAATAGCAATTTTTTTTAAGATGACCAGTCTACACCAGTCATTTGTGTTATCACTACTGTCAATCAAACAAAATGAATATAGAAAAAAAAAACAATAGGCTAATCAACTTATATTAAATTGAATGGCAATTGGTATTGTATAAAAGTATAACAAAAATACCAAACTCCAAGGAAATTCAAATAGGGGAAGTCCATAAAACTGACAAAAACAAACGTTATCAATAAATGGAACAAGTGAAAAGCAACGGTCATATTCCTGACTAGATACAGACATTTTCCAAAGAAAAATCATTGTATTGTATTGATGCATTTTTATTTGTCTTCTTCATGTAAAAGTTTGTGATCTTCAGGTAAACATGAAATCTCTATGAGCCAGTTCTACCATTTCATTTTTCATGAAAATGTTGAGAACAGCTGGGACATAATATAATAGTACAGAGTACAGTGATGCCTTTCTACTTTTTTTATTACAGTTTATAAACAACAATATTGTTATATCTTTTTTGTACCCTTTTGCACAAAAAATGCAGTATGACAACTTTTAAATTACTGTACTGGTCTTTTAGCATTCAAAATACTTTTGGGACAGAGGTTCCCCATACCCAGTTGTATTGAGGATATTGACTGCAAACTACTGTTGAACAATTAACACTGTGTCTAAACTACCCCGGCAAAAAATGTTTGGACTCAATAGTATCTAATATCCGGGACGGTGACGGACCATCAACAGACAGAAAAGGTAGGATTTCTGTTTATTTATTTGTTATTTTTATGATATTGAAGAATATACATGCACATATAACTGTTTTCGATTGTGAGATGTAATATTTTCTACGACCGTTCTAGATTAATGGAGAAATAAGTTAAAAGGCATATCAAAATGGTGAATTGAGTGAACCTTGCCTCGAATTGTTTAATTTCTCTTTAAGTTGTGCACGTTGTAAGGGAACAAAGACATTTACACGGAGATCGCAAGACTAGTCAATTTGAGCACCTCAATATTTGTATTTATGTGCATGGAACGAAAGAAATGGGTCATGTCAAAATTGAGGGACCCGGTTTTGTCAATGTGTACGACCCGGTTTCGTCCTAGAAAATAAGGCATAATTGCAAGACGTAAATTAAAATCCGATGTTCAACAGGAGTTGGATGGCTCGTTGGAAAACAATTTCTTTTAGAGGATAACTTAGTATTTATTTGAATCCGTAAACACTTGAATTCCTGCTTTAATGGAACAAAACTAATTTTAATTTTGCTTTGTATAAAAACGAATACTTTAACGGCGAAATACAAAGAAATGAAGATTTTGAAACACAATTTGATTTTTTTTTTTATATGAATGATGTAAATTTAAGTGTTCAAACTTGGATATACATGTTTATATAGTGTATGGCCTTGAAAATTGAAGGACGCACATTTGATATGTGATTTTCTTGGACACCAGGATGGTTATCTAAATAAATATTCCACTCTACCTAAGGGGCAGTATGATCGTTTGAAAATGAATATTCTGAACACTAAATGTTCATTATAAAGCAAGAGAATAAGACAAATGTATATGCGTGCAGAATCGCCCTAGAAAATGAACTTCCATGCGGCTTAAAGGATCACAATAATAATGCGTTATAAATCTTTTACCCCTCCTTGTAACTATTATACTAAATATAGATTAGTATAATAGTCTCGGGCCATCCAGAAAATGCAATAGTGATTATTTTATTAATTATATATAAATATACTAAATAAATAAATGATTTGGAAAATACGTTGAAGGTATAAAAGTCATGAGAATTCGGAATGCAAAATACGTTGAAGGTATAAAAAGTCATGAGAATTCCGAATGCAATTAGGTAAATTTCCATTAATATTTTAACATGTTGAACTTCGACCCCGGGTTCAACCGGGGTTAATAACCCAATTTACAAATAGAGATCTCCTTGCGCTCAAATGTAATTCTTAGTGAAGTATACTGGCAACTTCTTTTAAAGAAATATATACACATTTTATCATTAATATATTGTCATGCTTCTGCATATTCACTTTTGTTTACGCTGAACTTTAGTTAAATTTGATTCTATACAAATTTTATTACGTCAAACAATAGGAGTAAGAATATTTTTTCGCGCCAAAATAACCTGCATCCCGCCTGCATCAGTATTATATCGTAATCTTTCTGACATTTTATTTAAATAGCGTTTAATAATATAGAGTAATTTTGGTAAGTATTATTTTAATATTAATGTTAAGGTTCTCCAGAGGCTGTTCACTAGACCTTCTTGACGGTCAGTTTAATCCCATTTATCAATATATTAGGCTATCCCGGATGACAGAAATGTCAACCCAGTCGATTTGTGTCATCTGGGAACAGTATATCTAAAGTCAATATATATGTTCCTGGTGTCATGAGTAAAAATCTTATCTATTTGATGAACTAATTTCTTCATTAACTGTACATGCAATATTTTTGTATTATTTGACAACCAATCACATTCACTTTGCATGTTTGCATGATAAATGGGTTATGTATGTGTGAATTTGTGTAGTGTATTGAAAGGGCGATGCAAATTTGTGACGTCAGTGCGGGATCACGTGACATTATTATTTGTAAACAAACGGGCTCCCCATGTAACACGTGTGGGAATTATCCATTCAAGGTGCAATCAATCTTATATTTCACTATTTTTTGATATTTTGTGTCTGTTTGTAGGTTTGCCGATCAGTAGTCAAAGTAAAATAGACATAGTGCATAGTTATTGTTCCTGTTCTGAGTTATGATTTTTTTTATATAGAATTAGAAGGTAAGTACATAATAGTCATTATTTAACTTAAGTCTGAAAAGATGACCCAACTTTCCCTGTAATTTTTCCTCAATTTTTGAAACACGCATAATTTAAAGAGCATTTGCTTCCCTTGAACACCATTTGACCCCCTCTACGCCCCATTTCCCCCAAAATTTGCTCTAAAGTCATACTCATAGTCCAACGGCTGTTTTGTGATTTTGACATTTTAACTATTATTTTCATATTGAACACATCCAACCATTCAGCTTCCATGTATTTGCATCTTATATGAACAAGTATTAGGTCATGTTTTCCTATACACCTTATTGCTAAATGTATTTGACATCATCCAGGTTCCTGTAAAATTTTGACGTCACAATACAAAATATCTGATGCCACAATTGAAAATGATTGTTGCATGACATCAATAGTTCAAGCAGGACAGATTATCGGTTCAGGTTTCATGTATTTGCATCTTTTATGAACAAGGTGTTAGTTTTATAACATTAAAATTTCAGCATCGCCGGAAAATGAAGCTTTGAGGTAAATATCTTCTCATTTAAATTGTTTTGACATTGGAAACTGGACAAAATATAGAATCTTATGATATTTCCATCAACCTAGATATACAGTATATCACACATCCTTTTCTTTTTAAATCAGTCGGAAAGAAACTTTCAGTTTCATTTATTTTTTACCACTCATCCCTTATTTCCGTCTATATTTTTCTAGAAGTTTTATCGACACCAAATTAGGACATGGTAACTGGTTCAACATCCGGGTTGTTTGGTTATAGAAACCCAACTTCTTGGTTCTATCTGGGTTCTTTTCTAATATTCCCGTTGAACTTTGAGAAGATATCCGCAAGTATCCGAATAAAGAGATAAAGTAGGTCCAAGACGCTTACCTTGTTTTATATCATTTATACATTCCAGCATTGCCGGAAAATGAAGCTGTAAGGTAAATACATTCTCATTTTAATTATTTAACATGGGAAACTGGACAAAAATATAACATCGTATGCATCTATATCAACCCAAATATACAGTATATCTAACATCCGTTTTGTAGAATCAGAGTCGTTCCGGTTTCATTTATTTTTCACTACTCATTCCTCATTTCCGTCAATATTTTCCTGAGAAGTTTTAAAAACACTGATTAGGACATGTCGTTCATTTGGCCAACAATATGTGCATATAGCGCTTCGATCCTTTTGTAGTAGCGGTAAGCATCTGAGACATCCATTTCCCTTTTTATATATTTTGAAAATATGTATCCTATCATGCAATGCAGGATTAAGCTGTTCCGCAGAGAAACAAATAGATTTGACAAAAATCTGATGCACATGACACCCACCAAGACTATGTCTCTAATTACGATTAACCACAAGCCATGTCCAATATAAAAATCGGTCAGCTAAATTAATGTTCACCACTAGCCATATGACCTACACCAGTAAATTTCCTCACTGGTAAGAGGCCTTACAATTTTAATACAGGCAATGTAAAGTATAAGAAATTTGATTTAAGATTGATTTTCGGTCTAGAAAGTCAAGAAGCTTTTCAAAGACTGAATTTGCCCTGAAAAAAATGGCCTCACAAAGCCATATACTACCAAAAGAAATTCCATGAATTACTGATTTTCGGGTTTGTAAGGAGAATTTTCCTTGTATCAGAGGAGACAATAGACCATATCGCTAATTGAATATCAGAACACTTGACCTGATAATCTGCTACACTTGAAGTACGTATTACGTCATACAACAATCACTTTTCCTTTATGGCGTCAGACATTTTGCATTGTGAAGTCAAAATTTTATGGGAACCTTTGTGATGTCCAGAAATGACAGACAAATAGCGATAAGGTCTATCCAGTTTACCAGAAAGTTGAATGTGTTGTTCGCATCTTAATTGCACGGGTCTGAAGGGAACAAGTATTTGAAATTCTTTGTGGGGGAGGGGGAGGATTTATCTGACATAACATTCATTTTCACCTGTTACTATAGAGGCTTACCTTAAAGTCTGATAATACTGTGCTCATCTAGCAAGTTGGTTGATTTAATAGTTCATATCATTAAAACTGAGGGTCGAATCATATCACAAGAATCATACGTGTCATGATTCAGGGGCGGATCCAGCCATTTTTAAAAGGGGGTTCCCAACCCAGGATAAAGGGGGGTTCCAACTATATGTCCCCATTCAAATGCATTGATCCGGACCCCCGGAAAGGACCCAACCCAAATCAGTTAAGGAACCAGAGCTACAGTATATATATAATAATAAGAAGATGTGGTATGATTGCCAATGAGACAACTCCACCAGCCTGAGACCATAATTATGTCATTAAAGTTAACAACTATAGAGTACTGTACCGTCTTCAACCATGAGCAAAACCCTTACTGCATTGTCATGTATGAATATTAAAGGGTGAATGTCACTATGAATACTATGTAAATAATGTTTAAGAAAGGAGCACATATAGATTTATCGACTTAAGGCCAAAAAAATATATGTCTGTATAAGGTTACATACTTTAAAAAAATAGGGTAGGTAGGTCGGTCTTTCCATTTTATTTTATTTTTTTCATTTTATTTCTTGTGACATGATTTTGAGTCATGCCATTTCGTCTTGTCGTGGTCCGCGTTGATCATGGGCCGAGTTTACCTGTATTTTTAATGATTGGATTATTTCCCTTGGTAAATGGTTTGAAAAAAATGGCGGCAAAGTGTTTATTTCATCACACGAGTTGCGAATTTCCTTAAAACAGCTGTCATATACACGATTGTGAACATTGGGATGTATTAGGCAATTGATTTATATCATTTGTAACACTAACTTCGCTTTTGACACAAGTTCAGTTTATTTTTCACTTTACGATGGAAATAAAATGACTTAGGGTTGGCGTTCAAAAGTAGGGTCGGTTGGGTAACCGTAAACAGACATATATTTTTTTTGGCCTAAAATAAAATTTACTCTAATACATATACTTGAAGAAAATAATTTGCTACATGTTTTTATGGGTCAACAATGGTCAAGCTAGTCCTATTTATATATATATATATATATATATATATATATATATATATATGCCTTTGCGTCATCTTTTCATTATTTAGTGTTTTAAAGGGCATTAGCTGTCAAATTCATGTTCACCGATATGACTCAAATTCTCATATTTGATTTATAACATACTAAAACGTATATCCCAATTTAAAAGAAGTCTTAAATAAACAATTTGCAATGTATGAACTCGATAATATGTATCAGAATTTCGTCTGTATTTTAGTCTAGACGCCTCTAATTAACCATTGAGGTGACCTCCAAGACTGCTGACGGTGATGTAACCTGATATAAACATAAATACAGGTATATATATATATATATATAAATAGATAGCAAACACGTGCAATTTGATTTTTCTTGGTCTGTTTGATTTCATATTGTAGGTTAAAAATATGTTAATCATTGTTTTTCCTGTTTAAGAATGAGTTTTGTTGATCGAATCAGTCAACCAAATGGTTTACTTTTGTTGCACTTTTGAGTTTCAATGTTGACATTCTTTTCCTGTTATTAGCTGAACATGCCTAATCAATCTCTAGCTAAGGGTTTTATTGAAGTCACACAAAAATGGATTTAATGAGGTCAAATTATTCACTTGCAAGTGAATAATTAATCAGGGATGTTTCTTAGCTTATTTTGACAAAATTGAACCAAACTGGCTGCTAAAAGCGAATAATCATTTCACTATTTCACTTTCATTAATGATTGAACAAAATAGAAAAGTATTTTTCCATATCTCGTAGCTCATGCCCTTTAAAGCTGATATTTTCATTTCTTGCTTTTTTTTTTATTTTGAAGCTCGTGACAGCTTGATTATAAAAGTTGAAAATAGCAAATTTACAGCAAAATGAATGAAAAGAAAATACGAAAAATGAAAGAAAATGTAAATATTGCCACACAAGGTTTGTGTTTTAGGACTAGGGTCAAGCAAAAACGGAACATAAATTAAGATGTAAATGAATCTACCCACGGATTGCAATTTCATGAAATATCTCCAAATAGGGTATATTTCTCCAAAACGAATGACTGATGAAATTATGTCCTTTTATACGCCCGCTTACGGACGTATTATAGTATACTGTTGTCTGTCCGTCCGTCGTGAACATGTCCGACAATAACTCAAAAACACTTTATCCAATTTGCATGAAACTTTGGTGAATTGTTTATATCTGTTAACGCGAGCTCCCTTTCATTTTTATAAATTTTAGTTATAAACTTTCCAAGTTATGGGGTTTTATTCAGTAAAAGGGGATTTTCCAGTTTTGGAAAAAACTCGAAAACACTTTCACCAATTTGAAAGAAACTTTATTGAATTGTTTATATCTATTAATTTATGTAAGCTCCATTTCGATAATTATAAATTTTAGATTTTACGTTTCGAATTATGGGATTTTATTGATAAAAAGGGTGATTTTCCAGTTTTCAGACAATATCTTTAAAGTTCTTTGAGGAGCTCATGCCCTTTAAAGCTGATATTTTCATTTCTTGCTTTTTTTTTTTTATTTTGAAGCTCGTGACAGCTTGATTATAAAAGTTGAAAATAGCAAATTTACAGCAAAATGAATGAAAAGAAAATACGAAAAATGAAAGAAAATGTAAATATTGCCACACAAGGTTTGTGTTTTAGGACTAGGGTCAAGCAAAAACGGAACATAAATTAAGATGTAAATGAATCTACCCACGGATTGCAATTTCATGAAATATCTCCAAATAGGGTATATTTCTCCAAACGAATGACTGATGAAATTATGTCCTTTTTATACGCCCGTTTACGGACGTATTATAGTATACTGTTGTCTGTCAGTCCGTCGTGAACATGTCCGACAATAACTCAAAACACTTTATCCAATTTGCATGAAACTTTGGTGAATTGTTTATATCTGTTAACGCGAGCTCCCTTTCATTTTTATAAATTTTAGTTATAAACTTTCCAAGTTATGGGGTTTTATTCAGTAAAAGGGGATTTTCCAGTTTTCGAAAAAACTCGAAAACACTTTCACCAATTTGAAAGAAACTTTATTGAATTGTTTATATCTATTAATTTATGTAAGCTCCATTTCGATTATTATAAATTTTAGATTTTACGTTTCGAATTATGGGATTTTATTGATAAAAAGGGTGATTTTCCAGTTTTCAGACAATATCTTTAAAGTTCTTTGAGGAGCTCATGCCCTTTAAAGCTGATATTTTCATTTCTTGCTTTTTTTTTTTATTTTGAAGCTCGTGACAGCTTGATTATAAAAGTTGAAAATAGCAAATTTACAGCAAAATGAATGAAAAGAAAATACGAAAAATGAAAGAAAATGTAAATATTGCCACACAAGGTTTGTGTTTTAGGACTAGGGTCAAGCAAAAACGGAACATAAATTAAGATGTAAATGAATCTACCCACGGATTGCAATTTCATGAAATATCTCCAAATAGGGTATATTTCTCCAAAACGAATGACTGATGAAATTATGTCCTTTTATACGCCCGTTCACGGACGTATTATAGTATACTGTTGTCTGTCCGTCCGTCGTGAACATGTCCGACAATAACTCAAAACACTTTATCCAATTTGCATGAAACTTTGGTGAATTGTTCATATCTGTTAACGCGAGCTCCCTTTCATTTTTATAAATTTTAGTTATAAACTTTCCAAGTTATGGGGTTTTATTCAGTAAAAGGGGATTTTCCAGTTTTCGGAAAAACTCGAAAACACTTTCACCAATTTGAAAGAAACTTTATTGAATTGTTTATATCTATTAATTTATGTAAGCTCCATTTCGATTATTATAAATTTTAGATTTTACGTTTCCGAATTATGGGATTTTATTCATAAAAAAGGGGTGATTTTCCAGTTTTCAGACAATATCTTTAAAGTTCTTTGAGGAGTTTTCATGAAACTTTGGTGACTGGTTTATATCTATTAAGATAACCTCCCTTTAGTTTTTCATAAATTTCTGATATGACATTGAGAAGTTATTGAACTTTATTCTTTTAAAAAGCACCGGCGTATCATGCGCTCATGACGCAGCTGTTTATTTGATAGTGTATAGATCTGAGTGTTGTTCCATAATTATAATTCGATTTAATTAGTGGTTCAGGCAGTTTTTTTCTAATAGATTTATCTCTGACTACGCAGAAGCACCAGGCTTAGTATTGAAAACTTTGGTAAAGTGAAGTTTAAATGGAGGTTTTCTTCAAATAATCATGCATTTTCTTGGAGGAAAAAAGGATGGGAGGGTGTAAGTAGTTTTTTTTGCAACCACGAGTAGTCATTTTGAACGTTGGGAGGAAAGCAATATATTTTTAACACTATATTCTACATGAATATCTACTTTAAAAGTATTGTGATGTTACAATGAAAACTTATTGTTGACAATCTTTCATATATTTGCAAGATTTTATATGAAGAATATAGACTCATTGATTGCTTGAGGCCAGTTTATATTTTACTGTGAATGTAAAACTAAGGAGATGTGGTATAATTGCCTTAGAGACAAATATGAGCCCAAATTGTCGTGGATGAAAGACGTAAGCAACAGGAAACTCATTTTAAGCAATTTCTTTAAACATTTATATTGGTCAGAATATTTATCTGTATTAAAAACTATACTGGATTTTCATTTCTCGTTTCAGTGTTTTTTAGGCAGTGGCTGTACCTTTCCGGTTACTATTCATGTGTTGTGTATTATGTATCGTAACACTTTATAGTTGCTGGACAGGTTGAATTTAGGCGACAAAACATCCAAACAGCACCAGATCATTATGAGCATTTGCGATTCCAGCTGATTTCAGATAAATAATAAATGATAAAAGAAAGTTAGAAAGCTCTAGTTCATGTAACCGATTTTATTAGATGATTGATAAATATTGAATACAGAAAAAAGCTTAACAATGATCGTAATAAAGAAAATGTAAGTTTTGTGATTGAAATGAAAGTAGATCATGACATGATGTGCCTATGCATGGAAGTTGCATACAGCAAGTCCAGTGATATTGGCAATATCCAGTACGTATAATTAAGATAAAAATTTAAAAGATTTTGCATTGTTATCAAAGTGGTACATGCATGACATGTATTATTGTATGTAGGCAACTGGGAAAACAGATCTCCTTGTGAAATGAAAACAGATCATGACATGATGTGCATATAGCAAGTCCAGTGATATTGACAATATCCAGTACGTACAGATGAAAGAGACCAGTACTGATAATTAAAATAAAAATTTAAAAGATTTTGCATTGTTATTAAAGCAGTACGTGTATTATTGTATGCAGGCAACTAGGGAAGACAGATCTCCTTATGATATCTTATATATTTAATGCCAATATATATTTTAATTAAAATGGGGTTTGTCATAGACACAAAATTATAACGCAGGCTTACAGACTTCATATGAAGCACCTTAATAAAGTGCAGTCACCAATCTGAATAGTAGAGTGTATGTCTGTGATATCATTTCAGCAGGCTATGAGGTTAAGCTCACTTTCAGTAACCCCAAACACTCTTTAATACAATATAATATTGTATATTACTGTTTCGTTTATTTGTATTTTGTAATTCATCACAATAATAGTCACCAGTTTTAGATTTATGTACTTTTCCTATATATTTTTATATACCGTAAATAATAAACAAACACCAAATATGTGAATTTTTTTTTAAAAGATAAAAGACTTTTCAATTGAGCGATTAAACTTAAGTCACCTGGTCAAATATATATATATAAAGAAACATGTAATGCAAAGATGTCAGCCTTTAAACAAAACGGCCACCGGCTTTCACAGAAACAGATGCCAGCATTCAAAGGAAATGACTGTCAGCATTCAATTTATAATGTGTTGAGATAATTGATATAATATCCAAATGCTGGTGTGTTCAATATGGAACTTTATAAAGTCATATCAGCATCCTGCAAAGATGAAGATGCTATTTCCATATTTTTATGGCCTTGTCCCTCTGTACGTCGTATTCGTGCGTCCCAAAATTGGTTTCCGTTCTCTAGCTTAAGTTTGCCTCAACCAAACTTATACACAATGCTTATTACCACAAAACACAGATCAAGTTTGAATTTTGGTGGTGTCACTTTAACCTCTCTAGAGTTATGCCCTTTATAATTGGAAAATTGCAAAATTTTTCATTGCCGTTCTCCGACTTAAGTTTGCCTCAACCAAATGTTATGAAACTTATACACAATGCTTATCACCACAATACACAGATCAAGTTTGAATTATGGTGGCGTCACTTTTACTGTTCTAGAGTTATGCCCTTTACAAATGGAAAATTGCTAAATTCTTCATTTTTTCTAAAAATATCAATGATGCCATTGTTCAAGTTATTTTTAAAATTGGAGTTTCTTCCTTTGTCCATGATTATAGTTGAATCAACTACAATCAATGCTTTATACAATGCAATGTTTAATTTTGCCTTCCACTGATAAAACACAGATCAAGTTGAATTTGGGTAGTGTCACTTTAACCATAAATTGAGTGATGCCCTTTATAAATCGAAAATTGTAAAATTTTTAGTTTCCGTTCTGTAACTTAAGTTTGCCCCAACCAAACATGAAACCTATACACAATACTTATTACCACAAAACTAAGATCATGTACAAATTTGGGTAGCTTCACTTTTATTGTTCTTGAGTTATGTCCCTTTATAATGTTGTATGCAAGCGGGGCATCATCTGTGTCCATGGGGACACATTCTCCATTTATTTTGTATAATCCGCCAACACATTTTTAAAATATCCTGTATACAAAAATAATAGTTGTTAATTGTATACAACAACCTCTCAACTACAAAAGGTAATGAAAGAATTATATAGGCATCCCATATTTTTTAAAACCAATAAAATTTGTTCAGCAGAATCTGCTACCCATAGAGATGAAATGAATCCGTATGCTTGAAGTAAGATCAGCATATGTTGATACTACATTATCGTACATGAAATTGAATATATTATGTCCAGAACAATGCAAGACATAGAGGTGTATACGAATGAAAGTTATGATAGATTCAATTTTATTCAGAATGCACCAATAAGAAACCGTAGTTTTCTTCAATTTATTTACCTAAAACTATTATATCAGCTGCAAAATTATTATTATATGTACGCCTACATTGCATTACACAATGGAAATTAACAATGTATATTTATATAAACGATCAAACTTGTAATTTTATAAATAAATGGTTCTTTTAACTCTCCATTGTGTAATGATTATCGTACATTGACAAATATTCTACATTTTAGTGACGTTGGTCAATTTTATAATTTTCAATTGCAATATGCAGTGGTGGATCAAGGATTTTTGAAAGGGGACGTAATTCCATAAAACGGATTATATACCGCCGAGCATAGTTAGGGGAAATATTTTTTGGACAATTTTATGCTAAAACATCATATATAAATCGTGAAAAAAACATGATATAATAACTATTTCTAGCTATCAAAAAAAAAGGGGGGGGGGGGCGTATTCCTCTACAGCCCTGGATCCGCCTCTGATATAGTATGACTATATGGTATACCGTCATAAAATTTAATAAAAAAGAGAAAACAACTTTGAGTGCCAATCACGCATTTACTATACAGACTCTGTAATCGAATAAGTTAAGCCTTTTCAACCGATTTTTATCGTTTGTTCTTATGTTGTGCTGTTATACCACTTTTCTTTTTTTTTGGAAAGGGGGCTCAAACGTTCAACCTCGCCATTCTGTATGTGCTCGTCCCGAACCCAGGAGCCTGTAATTCAGTGGTTGTCTTTTGCTGCGTTATTTGTTTTTCGTATTTTGTTTTGTCAGGTACATAAATCAGGGCTGATATGCAGAAAACTATTTAAGTTAAGATTTGTTCCGAACGGACAGATTTTTCTACATGTCCTACGATAAAGTACTACGATTGGATATCTTAACTTAAGTGGTTTTATGCATATCAGCCCTGGTCGTTAGTTTTCTCGTTTGATTTTTTTTACATTTTTCATTTCGGAGCCTTTTTCATTGTTTCTCATTGTTGGATGCCATACGGTGACATATAATTGCTATCTTTTTCGTCATTTGGTCTCTGATAGAAAGGTGGCTCATTGGGATTTTATGTGCGTGCTCAAGTGTTAAAATTCGCATTAGTACGAGTAACACAGTATATATAGTACCAGAAAATTTAGCGGGGTTGCATGCATGATTAATTCGTGCAGAATAGTATAGACTAAAGTCTTTTTTGCCGGACTGTCCGTCAATAAATGAATGAATGAGTAAATGATAGTATATATATTATAGTAAAGCATACTAGCTTTACTCTTTTGATAGATTGATATGGTGACACAATCATACCACATCTTATTTTTACTCGCCGCGATATAGCCTTTTTGTGCTGATGCGGCGTAAAGCAATCACCAATCAATCAGTCAATCTTATTTTTACATCATAACATACTAGTACAGAAAACAAACAAACATCATAATGTTATAAAAGAATGAATGTAAGTGCACGCTATAAAGTATTTATATTCCAGTTAAACTTAGTTCGAAGATAAGTGTAATAAGGTATAGGTATAGGATTCGAAAAATGTGTACTCCCTATTTCGAAAAGTTCCCATTTAGAATTTTAACACGACAGGTTTGTTTTACAATAACTATATGGCTCATATATTCAATTTCTTTCGACAGACAATGTTCAGATCCGTGTTTACGTTGTTAAATGGAATATAAACTTGTGGTTTCAAAACAAAACAAAACAAAACCGGGTCCTATTCAAAGACAAACCCGGGTCCTTATGTAGTAAACAACATTGACAAAACCGGGGCCTTCCATTTTGACATGACCCATTTCTTTCGTTCCATGCACAGAAATACAAATATTGAGGTGCTCAAATTGACTAATCTTGCAATCTCCGTGTTAATATCTTTCTTTCAGTGCAGTGTGCACAATTAAAAGAGAAATTAAACAACATCGAGGCAAGGTTCACTCAATTCACAATTTTGATGTGCGTTTTTACTGATTTCTCCATTAATCTAGAACGGTTGTAGAAAATATTACATCTCACAATCGAAAACAGTTATATGTGCATGTATATTCTTCAATATCATAAAAATAACAAATAAATAAACAGAAATCCTACCTTTTCTGTCTGTTGATGGTCTGTCACCGTCCCGGATATTAGATACTATTGAGTCCAAACATTTTTTGCCGGGGTAGTTTAGACACAGTGTTAATTGTTCAACAGTAGTTTGCAGTCAATATCCTCAATACAACTGGGTATGGGGAACCTCTGTCCCAAAAGTATTTTGAATGCTAAAAGACCAGTACAGTAATTTAAAAGTTGTCATACATTTTTCGTGCAAAAGGGTGCAGAGAAGATATAACAATATTGCTGTTTATAAACAATAATAAAAGAAGGTAGAAAGTCATCACTGTACTCTGGGACTATTATAGTATGTCCCAGCTGTACTCAACATTTTCATGAAAAATGAATTGGTAGAACTGGCTCATAGAGATTTCATGTTTACCTGAAGATCACAAACTTTTACATGAAGAAGACAAATAAAATGCATCAATACAATACTTTGATTTTCTTTGGAAAATGTCTGTATCTAGTCAGGAATATGACCGTTGCTTTTCACTTGTTCCATTTATTGATAACGTTTGTTTTGTCAGTTTTATGGACTTCCCTATTTGAATTTCCTTGAGTTTGGTATTTTGTTATACTTTTATACAATACCAATTGCCATTCAATTTAATATAAGTTGATTAGCCTATTGTTTTTTTTCTATATTCATTTTGTTTGATTGACAGTAGTGATAACACAAATGACTGGTGTAGACTGGTCATCTTAAAAAAATTGCTTTTTGGTTTGAGAGATTATCATTTTATTTAGGCAAATTAAAGGCAATAGTAAACACATGACAACAGATAGAAACAGATCAAAACTGCTGGCTGATGAAACTAAAACCACTGCCATTAAATCCAGACCTGTGAAAGTACTATGTTATTAGGGTACACATTTTTGTGGACTTTTTGGATTCCTTTAACCATGAAAATTAGTACACAATGAAATACATATTTGACATTAAGTATAGATGTGCTAATCTTAAAACAATGAATAATAGAATCCCACAAACCAACAATGTTTTTACACACCACAAAATTGATGTCCCTCATTAAAATTACACAGTATATGCAAACAGAGTTTAAAACACACATCTGTTTCTAAACTTTACTTGCTTTAACAAATAAATAAATAACATAATTAGAAAACATCATGAAAGCTTTATTGAACAAGTCCTGCATTGTCCTGTTATTTTGAAATATGGCCTCCCTCAATCATTCATCATACAGCACAACATTCAAGTTTTGTTGATCTGAGAAACAGATTGCATTTAACAAATATATTAGTATCTATCCATATGCATAGCCTAGATCATGATACATGGTAGACTCGTTTGGTCCAGATAGAAAAATAAGATCATATATGCTTTGTCATATGTATATTGCTGTGTATGAGCTAAGTTCACATGAAAAAGCAAGTGAACAAAATATTTAATAGAAACAATGCCATGGCAAAAAAAAAAAATGAAAAATGACCAAAAGACAAACAACAATCTTCAAAACATAACAAAGAAAACTAAAGAATGAGCAACACAAAACATGGGGTGATTTAGGGTGCTCTCAGTCTGGAAGGGTAAGAAGATCCTGCTCTACATGTGGTACCCGTCATGTTTCAAAGCATAAAGTGTTTATTAATGTATCTGGACAACTTAATAAAAAAATGTAACCAGGAGGCAGCAGGCATAATCTTGAGCATTTATACTTATACAACTTTAATGAAGATATGTTTAATATTGCTCAATATCCTTAATTAGGGTCCTTCAAAACAATAAGAATGTGGCAGACTTTTGGGTGGGCTTCAGAATTAGGCAAAAAATTAGAAATTTAAATGATAAAGAAAACGATACAAAAACAAAATGATATTGACAAATGTAATTACACTGAAGAAAGTTCAAAGTGTTAAAATATATTGTATGTAACAAAGAGATAAAACCATTGATAAGCGAAGAATTTGCAACCTCTAAATAAATGATAATTTCTGTTACCAAGTTTCTGTTTTTCTTAACTGTCAAAACAACATAAAACTCAGCTGCTGTTATAGGTATAATGAATAATTTCAGGGCAATGTGTAAGGACATTCTGAACATTGCTCAGATGCTGATGAAAATTTCCATGTATTCTGTTACATCCAGATTCTGACAAAGTAAACCAATAAATGCTTACTAAATTATATCTGTCAGTTCATGATTTACTTTAATATTTTTTGAAGACAGGTATGCTTAACTTTTAAATTCTGTTCATTCTCAAAAGAGATAGTTCATACAAAATGAGTTTCTTTTTTTTTTATCACAACACTGTGTGTCAACACACACAATTCTTTACTTGTTACAGCTTCAATTTTAATTTTATCTCCAGTTTTATAATATTTTTTTAATTATAACGAATCAATAATCTGACAACATAACATCATATAATATAACTACATGTATCAACAAATGAAATTAAATCTTAGTGCAAGTTCTTTTAATTTAATAACATTATTGAGCCATCTTATTTTAAACAAGCTGAAATTGTTTTTATTTTAAATATTAATAACACTTTGTTAACAAATGACAAAAATAAATAAACTCCATTCCAAATTTTTAAGTTCTAGTCATGCAATAAATGTCAATTTTAAGCCTTTTTCAATTGCCATAAGCAATGAATTTGATACAAACTTTAATGTGCTATGAGTTTTATAGAACTAAAGAATTTATTTCTCTGCTTACACTCAGTTCATAAAAAGAGATCTTTGCACATGCCTTATCAAGTGTTAAAAACACAGACATCAATTTGTTCATGAAGAAAACACCAGACTCAAAACAGTTTTAATATGTGTCATCTCCGCTCTTTCATCACTTGTTTACTTGCTTCACGCCTTCGTTTAGTCAGTGGGTTTCTTGGATCATGAATTTCATATCTGTCCAGTTCTTCAACATTTGCATCAATGACTTTCCTCTTCCGTTCATCATCCATGAATTTAAGCTTGTGCCTCATCCTGTAAGTTTACAAATGTATACATTGTACATACGATAAAATCATGTTCATGTATCATTTTCATGGTAAATGATCAATATACACAATCATAACAAATATTTAATTCTGAACAAAGTAGATTTTTCTTTTCAACAAATAGATTTGTTCATTGACAGCCAATGTAAATGATAAAAATTGTTGGACATTCATTGATTTATATCACGGTGCAAAGTTTCAGTCAATATACACGCCATCTTGAAATTATTATTATACAACAGTTAGTTCCAATTGATTGCTTTACAGCTTATTGATGTGGTTAAGATTCTACTAGCTTGAATGAGTTATAACATTGGGAACAAGTCAGGAATGATTGATTGATTGATTGATTTTTGGTGTTTAAGGCCTATTTCAGCACCATTGGTTAGTTTTTATTGGTGGAGGAAGCCAGAGTCCCTGGAGAGAAACACCGACATTCAGCAAGAAAACTGACAATCCTATTCAATTAAGATTGGAGTGAACAAGTCATGAAGGGGAGAAGAAATTATATACATATGGATTGTTTCATAGTAAGGGTATTTGAGACCTGATCACTGAATATGTTGCTATAGGATTACATATTATTGGATAAGTGCTGATAGTTAAAATTGATACATTTATTATTACACATTTTCTATGTTTTAATCTGTATAATAGGATTAGTTTTATTCATATTATTCCCTATGTTGAATGCGTATGGTGTTAATATCATATCATCAGTCATTACATTTAATAGATGAAAATGATAGCTGTGTTCACTGATGCTTTACTCAATGCTGACCCATATGTTATTATTTAATATTTATTTGTTAAACATAATTTGTAAAACTATCACATTATACAATATAGAAATTAAGGTTCTAAAACAGCGCTTTAAAAAACAGTACAACAAAACAACCAACAAACAAGAATATACCGTCAACATTGTAGGTGGAACCCAAGGAACATGGTTAATTTAAAGCATCAATTTTAGGTTACTCTCGCTGTGTACTTTAGGTGATGAAGAAGAAGAGAGTATTAATTCATTTGTACATGACAGAAATAATTTAATTTAGAGAGTTAAAATATTTGGTAAGAATTTACTGTATCATGCATTAGTCTTATCAAGGAGATCTCCTTTGTCTAATGAATTATTTGCTAGTGTAACTATTTTATGTTGCACTTTCTTTTCACATTCCTTTAATTTGTGACCTCAGAACAGAACATATTCCCTGTTAGGTAGCATCTTATATCATATTAATAACAATAATGAAAATGAAACTCAAATAAATGTATCTGAAAATGAAAAAAATAAAAATACTTCTGATAAAAGATAAAAAAAATGTTGTTTCCTCTAAAAATCATAAAAATAAAAGCTAATGTTTATTTTGTGATACTGTGAAGCACTCCATACCTTTATGAAAAGGTTAACCTTGTTTATTCTTATTTTCATGAATGAAAAAGTTATAAAATTCTAAAATACATTATTTGAGATTTTTTTTACACAAAATTTATTTCAAATCAAATTGTTTTTATGCCATAATCATATTTTCCTATTATTTGTTTTTACCAAGACAAATCTGTTGGATCATCTTCTTCTTCCATCTTTTCTCCTTCTTCCTTCTTTTCTTCTACCATTTCATTTGCCTTTTCTTCGTCATCATCATCATAATCACCACCCAAAAGTTTAGCAGAACTTAGTTTTGTTTTAAATTTTGATAACATTTCAAGTGTCATGGCTTCTCTATCTTTCCCTTTCTTTCCTTGTACTTTTTTTAAATCCTGGTATTTTTGCCTTTCCTTCATATAACTTTCAACAACTTCACTTATTTTTGGCTTTTCTACAAAAACAGAGAATTAAAGTTAAAAGTCTTATAATCTTAATACAAGTACAACTGATCATGTTCTTGTCAAATTCAAAAATTTAAAAGAGATTTACATTAAAAATCAAACTTGAAGTTTTGATGGCTGGTTATTGTAGGTATTGTAGATTAACATGTCCCTATATATCAAATTAAAGTTCTGGTTTTGATGGCTGGGTATTGTAGGTATTGTAGATTAACATGTCCCCATATATTAAATTAAAATTCTGGTTTTGATGGCTGGGTATTTTTAGTATTGATGGATATCTACCAGTAGAAGTGGTGGATTCAGGGAGAGGGGTCATAGAGGTTGTATGCAAGATAAATATATGACATAAGACAACCATTGACGAGGTTCTGGATGTATTCATTATTCAAATAAAAAGTCTTTGCCTTCTGTTTAATGGAAATATAAAAATATGCTTGTATTCAAAAGTATTGAAAGAAAATTTGAAATTGCAAATGCCTTTATGCAATCATGATTCTAATTTATCTTCCATTTTACTGAAAACTAATATCTATAATTTTCAAAAGACAAAATGCTAGTTTAATCCTGCTGCATGTTGATGCGCCTGAAGTCAGTAACATCAGAAGTAGTTGTCATTAGTTAATATAGTCCTGCTTTTTGCTCTTGAAGAATTTGTGTAAACTGAAGGTTTTATAATCATTTATTTTTTTTGAATGTATATCATACTTTCTTGATAATTTTGACATTTGTTAGTTGGATACAAAAAATACCGGTACCTTATCCCGGCCTTGTTAGCCATTAGAAGTATATAATAATTTGGTTAGTAGTTATTAGGTTAACTTATTTCTGAAATATATACATTTCTAAATTATAATATATCCAAATATTATATATATCAATAAAGAATGATCAGTATTGTTGAAAAAAAAAAAAATAAACAAAAATCACAGAAATTTGGAATTTTGGCAACAGCAAAACAAAACAAGAGGCTCTCAAGAGCCTGAATCGCTCACCTGTAATTTTTTGCTTAAATCTTTCATCAATGATTATTTTTGCTTTTCAATATATATTAATGAGTGGCTTAAAAATGCCATTTAAATGTTCTTTGTATCTGTCATATTTTCTTCAAAAGCAAAAAAATGCATTTTACCCCTATGCTCCATTTTAGCCATAGTGGCTATGTTTCTTGACGTACAAGGAAATAAAATAAAAAATTTATACTAGATACTCTGAAACTCATTCAGCTCAAGTTTGGCTGAAATTGAGCCAGCAGTTTCAAAGGAGAAGATTTTTTAAAGTAAGCAAACTAGATGAACAAATTGTGAAAAATTGTCTTTAAAGGACAATAACTCCTTAAGGGGTCAATTGACAATTTTGGTCATATTAAAGTTATTTGTAGATCTTACTTTGCTGAACATTTTTGCTGTTTACAGTTTATCTTTATCTATAATAATATTCAAGATAATAACCAAAAACTGCAAAATTTCCTTAAAATTACCAATTAAGTGGCAGCAACCCAACAATGGGTTGTTAGATTCATCTGAAAATTTCAGGGCTGATAGAACTTGACCTAATGAACATTTTTACCTTCGTCAAATTTGCTCTAAATGCTTTAGTTTTTGAGATATAAGCCAAAAACTGCATTTTACCCCTATGTTCTATTTTTAGCCATGGTGGCCATGTTTTTTGACGAAACAGAAAATAAAACACAAACTTTATTCTAGTTACCCTAAGGATCATTCAGCTTAAGTTTGGTTGGAATTGATTCAGTAGTTTCAGAGGAGAAGATGTTTGAAATAGTTTACACCGGACAGACGAATCCGACAACGATGACGGACACCAAGTGATGGAAAAAGCTCACATTTCCTTTGGAAAGGTGAGTTAAACTAGAGGCTCTCAAGAGCCTGTGTCGCTCACCTGTATTTAAATACTGATGCTTTGGAAATTATGTAAAGGTTAAAATCATAATTAATAGTATTATATATTAGATATTATAATGATATCTAAGGTAAAAACAAAAAACTGCAAAATTTCTGTAAAATTACTAACTATGGGGCAGCAACCCAACAACATGTTGTCGGATTCGTCTGAAAATTTCAGGGCAGATAAATCTAAATCTGATGAACATTTTTGCCACCTGTCAGATTTGCTCTAAATGCTTCAGTTTCAGAGATATAAACCAAAAACTGCATTTTACCCCCATGTTCTATTTTTAACCAAGTCGGCCATGATGGTTGGAAGGTGGGGTCATCGGACAAATTTTTTAAACTAGATACCCTTATAATGATTATGGCCAAGTATGGCTAAATTTGTCTCAGTAGTTTCAGAGAAAAAGATTTTTGTAGAAGATTACAAAAATTTACGAAAAATTGTTAAAAATTGACTATAAAGGGCAATAACTCCTAAAGGGGTCGACTGACAATTTTAGTCATGACGATTTATTTGTAGATCTTACTTTGCTGAACATTATTGCTGTTTACAGTTTATCTCTATCTATAATAATATTCAAGATAATAACCAAAAACGGCAAAATTTCCTTAAAATTACCAATTCAGGGGCAGCAACCCAACAACAGGTAGTCAGATTTGTCTGAAAATTTCAGGGCAGATAGATCTTGACCTGATTATCAGTTTTACCCTATGTCAGATTTACTCTAAATGCTTTGGTTTCAGAGATATAAGCCAAAATCTACATTTTACCCCTATGTTCTATTTTTAGCCATGGTGGCCATCTTGGTTGGTTGGCAGGGTCATCGGACACATTTTTAAACTACATACCCTAATGATGATTGTGGCCAAGTTTGGTTAAATTTGGCCCAGTGGTTTCAGAGGAGAAGATTTTGTAAAAGCTAACGACGACGGATGACAGACGACAGACGACGGACGCCAAGTGATGAGAAAGCTCACTTGGCCTTCGGCCAGGTGAGCTAAAACAAAAAATATGTCTTACTTACAGCATTCATTACAGGTCACAAGAATTTTTTTTCTTTTATATTATATTTGTACAAGTAACTATGAGGAACATAAATGCAGATATAAACTTAGACAAAATAACAAACTTAGGGGTCAAAACTCTAATTTGGCATTAAAACTAGAAAGATCATATCACAGGGAACATGTGTACTAAGTTTCAAGTTGATTGGACTTCAACTTCATCAAAAACTACCTTGACCAAAAACTTTAACCTGAAGCTGGACAAACGAACGAACAGACGCACAGACTGAAAAACATAATGCCCCTCTACTATCGTAGGTTGGGCATAAAAACCCAACATATAAAAATATAAGATTATAAGATAGATGGTGATGTGGATAAGGTAAAGAAATGTAAAGTGAGACTAATTAGGTATACAAAGTACCTAGTATTTTATAATGGAAATAATTCTAGTATTGGAAGTCAGGGGTCCCAGCAGATGTTGGCCATGTGAAAAGGATTACTTTTAAAAAATATATTCTTTTCTAGTGTAAGAGATTCTTTGAGGTAATTTTTTAGTCCTATAAAATTTACCTGATTTTCACAAAGTCTTGTTCTATAAATATAGAATTTTGTCAGGAGTATTATAAGTTCTTTATCTTATTATTTCCAGTGTTTCCTAAATTTCCAAATAAAATAATATCCATATTAAATGGAACTATTATTTGTGTTTGGTTATAAATCCAATCACTGAGTTTAATCCATAAATCTGATATTTTATAGCGTGTCCAAAATATGTGCTCAATATCGTCAATAGCTTCATTGCAGAAAGTACAGTTATCTGTTTGTTTTATCTTAATTTTGAATAAAAATTCATTTGTGCCTATTAATATGTGTATTATTCTATATTGGAACCAATGAAGTTTTGAGCTTTTTATGGTGTAAAAAGACATATTGTGCACTTTTTTCCAATCCAATTTTTTATCCAATCTTAGAGACCATTTATCTTTACAGTTAAGCCTAGTACTATTTTTTTCTAATAAAACATTATACATACTTTTTTAGCCTTTATTTGATAAATTTTTTTTTTTATATTATTTGGAAGAATTAGTCCATGAATTTTATAAAGACTGTCTAGAGAGATATTATGTTTGAGAGATTTTTTATATGATTTTGTTGCTGATATAACCCCATTATAAACAAGAAAGTTAGATTTAATTTTATAAATATAGCAGATCATATATCAACACGATACCTTTATCAGCCCATTCTTTATAGAAAACAGATGTGTTTCCTATTTTAATATTTTCATTATTACAAAGTGAGTCTATTACAAATTCTTCTTCATTTTTTGGTATAAGTTTATTTTGTAATTCTGTCCATGCTTTAAAAACCTCATTCCAAAAGGGGTTTTTACATCTGTTTGATGGCCCTAAAAATACTAGGTTTTCAACATTTTCTGTATTTTCTACTAGCCTTTTGAGTTTTGTAATCTTTGTTATAATTTGTTCACACCATGTGGAGACTTGTGATGATTAAGAGGTTGACCAATGGTATAGATACTTGTCTATTGTTGAAACCTGTATTTTGACTTCTTAGACAGTGTTCTCCCCAGGGCCTTATTGCACTATAGTGCCATAATGCTATATTTATTTTTACCATGGTGCTACTAAAAAGATGTTATGATAGAATGTATTTACATGTGGTGCTATAATTTGGGGAAACAGTGCTATTTGGAATCTCATGGTGGTATTTGAAAATACATGGGAGAACACGGTTCCGGTACTGAGAATGATTTTTTTTTCATATTTTCTAAAATTCCCCATTGATAAATTAATTAAGAAATTATTAAGAAACTAACATTCCATCTACCTACGGCAAAGTTAACTTTAATGTATTCAGCTATTTTTTATTAGGTCTTTTTTGGTCCCAGAGCTAACATTTCAGCGTATTTTATACATCCTTGGCTTTATAATATTCATTGATATCATAAAAACAATTTACCTGTTTTTGACTGTGTCAAATCTTCCGTTGTCTTTGTTTTTCCTAACAATTCTCTCTTCAGTTTTTTTGCTTCTCTTTTTAGCTCATCTCTGTATAACATATTACAATATTACACATTAGCATTTCAGTATATACCTTATTTACATAATTAGGTATTTTTCTGCAGTTTTCAACCTATGATGAGCAAATTTTTAAGATTATCTTTCTGAATTGGACAACCCATATGGGTGTAGTTATTATAGTAAATATATTGTTTTAAATAATATTTTATTTATATAATTGATTTGGCTCTTGGAATGGGTATTGAAAAGAATGTAACTTGGATTGCTAATTTTTAAGTATAAAACTTATGACCTTGAAAGGCATGCAATACAAACAAAAAAATCTGCTGTGAAACAACTTTAACATCCAATTTAAATAAATCTTCAAAAATGATCTGAAATTATGGCCATCGAGAGAACATGAAAGAACAATTATATATTACTTGTCACAGACACGGATCTAGAATTTATGGTTAGAAAGGGCACAACCCTGGTTAATAAAAAAAAATTGGACATGTATACAGCTTAAAAATATATTTCTTCTAATATTTGGTGGTAACCCTTCGTCTGAATCCACCAATGTGTCAGAAATATATTATTTTCTTGGACGCCAGACGCTTGAGATTATAGTTTTTTTTATGATAATTAATGTTTGAGATTCCCCTGAATAGGTTTAAATGAAGTGGGTAATTGTAGCCATTTAGTATTTCTATTTTTTGTATGACAACAAATCTTGAGGTTTTCTTAGAGGAAATACTTTAACAGTCAAATTATCCGGCGCGGGACGTTTGCGCTTTTTCATAGGACATTTGCGCTTTTTTTATGGACATTTGCGCTTCAATTTATAGGACATTTGCGCTTTTTAAATATGGACATGTACGCTTTTTGTATAGGACATTTGCGCTTTTACAATATTTTCTTTATGGTTTAAAGTTAAATAGTCATTCCATAGCACATTCGTGTTTAAAAGTATTTTCATAGCACATTGATATAGTTATATATACCTAAAAGTAAACATTACAAAGACATCAAAGACACGCATAGTTATCACAGGTTAGTTTTCACTTGATATCTGAAGCCCAAGGAATGAACAATTTTGCTCTTGTAATCTGTCCTGACTGGTATTTCGCCCTCATTTCAAATACATATTTCTTAATTCTTGACTGAGATGCCTGTTCAATATAACGAATTTTAATGTAATTAACCGACTGTTGTTCAATGATAAATAAACTGTTATCACAGAGATATGTCTTGCCTTTTTGTAATTTTGATAATGCAAATGTTGAAATTAAAATAGCAATACTTTAACATGTAAGTTATGCAAATATTCAAAGTCGATGAACCATGACTGAAGATATGGCTAAACAATCTCCATGATATGAGATGTGCCAATGCTAGAACAACTGCATACCAAATACCATTGACTTATTATAAGTCGTTCCCTTTAAACAAACCTAAACACAAACATTAACTTGTAAACTATGTAAAATTTTCAAAGTCAATGAACCATGATCAGGGGTGGGGCTATATAATCTCCATGGAAACGGTACTTGCAAATGCCAATAAATTTGCATACCAAATATCATTGACTTAACATTAGCAGTTCATCTTAAACCAGACATGGGGTAATGCTAATTTGTAATTGTAATGCCTTGTAATGCATTACATTTCCCCAAGTAATGCATGTAATGTGTAATGCCCAAATTTGTTGCATTACATGTAATTGTAATGTAATGCATTACATTGGCAAAAATGCATGTAATTTATGCATTACATGGCATTACATAGCATTACTTCTTGTCTGATAGTGCTATATATTTCTACAAATTTCAGGGATAATAAGTACTACTGTTTTATTCTTTCCTTTAAGAAAACAGGAAAATGAAACACAAATCAATGTCTAGTGTAAATTTGAACTGTTGTAAAACTAATGATTTTCTTCATCTTACCTTAATACTAGAACATTTATACTAATAATTAAAATAGATTTATTTTATAAACATACAGAAATAATATTGTTTTTTATTTGAAGTCATTTTCATATACTATTATAGTCACTGAAAACCTATACATAGGTATTTAAAGATGAAAGAAATAAGTTGAATGATTGATAATTGACACCTGACAAAAAACACTAATTAGTTTGTATAGCAATCAATTCCTTGCTTTTGACAAGTGAATTTGTGATTTTAAAGTAATTAATTAACATTGAGATTAAGTTAACAATATAATCAAAAAACATAATGGTAAAATAAATTCCTTACAGCATTTATGTTATTTCTGTATACTTTGAAATATAAAAGCCTGACCCAGAATAACAATCAACCTTGGCAAACTTTGTAAATCCATCTGGTATTCAGAAATATCAATTAAATGACCAAAAGCAAAACAAAGCTATAGATTAACTTTTCGAGTATATTGCTAGAAGTGATTTACTCCCATTTTCAACAATTGAAAGTCGAAAGTTAAGAACTTTATAGAAAATCTTAACCCAAAATTTCAAATTCCAAGCCGGAAACATCTCTCATCTTAATTGAAACAGACTAAGGCCAAGGATGTATGTCAAAAATTGTATGATAACCTTCAGGAAGCTATAATCACATTTGTTTGACTGTTGACATTTGGTCTAATAGGGCAATGAAAGGATTTTTATAATACCTATTTAATAGTTACCAAGATTGCAGTATAAAATGTAGTATATATGTTTCTTTTGATAATAAAGTTTATAAAATGTAATGTGTAATGTAATGCATTACTTAGGTAAAGTAATTGTAATTTAATGCATTACTTTCCAAAATACATGTAATTGTAATATAATGCTGGTTTTGTCCAAGTAATTGTAATGTAATGCATTACATTGCAATGTAATTCGCCCCATGCCTGTCTTAAACTGATCTAATCACAAACTAATACATGTAAACTAAGCAAAAGTTTCAAAGTAAATAGACCAAGACTGAAGGGGCGGGGCCAAATATTCTCCATGGAAATGAGATGTGCTAATGCTTATACAACTGAACACCAATTAACATTGGCCTACGACTAATGGTTCCCCTTGAACTGACCTAATCACAAACTAATACATGTTAACTTAGCAAAATTTTCAAAGTCTATAGACCATGACTAAGGGGGTGGAGCCAAATAATCTCCATGGAAATGAGATATGCCAATGCTTATACAACTGCATACCAAATATCATTGACCTACCACTAGTGGTTCCCCATAAATTGACCTAATCACAAACTAATACATGTAAACTATGAAAAGTTTCAAAGTCAATAGACCCTGACTGAGGGGAGGGGCCTAATAATCTCCATGGTAATGAGATGTGCCAATGCTAATACAACTGCTTACCAAATATCATTGACCTACCAATAGTGGTTCACCATGAACTAGACCTAATCACAAACAAATACATTGTTGAGGCCGCTGTCGCCGACGCCGGAAACAGCATACCTATGTCTCGCTTTTTGACTCCGCCAAGGCGACACAAAAACCATCATGACATATACATTTTTTTCCTTTACTTTTCTCTATAACTGTATACTCTATGTTAAAGACTCTGTCAATGTGAACTAGCTAACAACAAATGCAAGTTGAATTTATTTACGTAACTCATTAAAATTACAGGTAGACGACTAAAGGTAAAAAGCGCAAATATCCGGTCAATTTACTACAGGTGTATCAAAATTTAAAGGGCAAATGTCCATAGTGTTTGGAGCACAACTGTTCGTGTTACAGGTAAAAAAGTGCAAACGTCCTGCGCCCATATTATCCAACTAAGGAGATTAGAGTTTTTGTTCTCAAAGAAAATTTAACTTTAAATGACTTTAACACAGGACAATATTTTAACCATATTGTACTTACAATGTACTTGTATCATGATCATCCTCATCATCACTATTTCCTTCATGTTTTCTTTTATCCTTTCCTTCTCTCAGTTTTTCTGCCACTGTTTTTGCTATGTCTTGCCTAACAGCTTCATCTTCCTTTAATTAAACAATTCATATGCCAAAATACAATTCTTTTTTCAGGCAGAAAAATTTGCTTTAATTTTACTGAATAAAGGAAGGAAGACTCTAAATTACTTCAACACATGTTTGTCAAGAACTCAAAGGATCTTGTGGACTAAAACATGTCTTCCCTTCATCTATATGGTAACTGAAAGGCTAAAATCTATAGTGCACTGTTAAGATCTTGTCATCACAACTAAGAATATATATATGACTTATGGTTGAGGATATTGATGCTCTGGCTTTGGCAAAAAGAATATATATGGTTTGAGATGGACATCAAATTTTGTCTATAAGAGAGGTCATCTTGAATAGTACTAGACAGATCATCTTGCAGTGATACATCCAAACTTCAAAAGCCTATGTCAAAGGACAAAAAATTTACGACCTGGACAAGGAAATTTCCCAAAAGGTCAACTATTTTGATCTTCGAGTTGTGAGGTCAAAGTCACAAGAAGGTCATGCTGAAATGTGACATTCTGTCTTACTGTAATACACCTTCATGCCAAATATCTTGAGTAAATGTCAAAAGATAAAAATAGATGTACAGAAGGAGCTGTTAAATGTTATTAGCTGCAAAGTTCCTGTGAACTGAATTGACTCAAACTCTTATATTTGGTTTATATTAAACATACTAAAACATTTTTAAGATTACAAAAAACCCTTAGAAAACAATAAACAATGCAGAAAACCGTTATAAAGTATCAACATTTCATACATATTTTTGGACTAGATGCCATCTTATTAACCATCAAGATGACCTCTGAACATTGTTGGTGGTCATGTGACCCTGATCAAAACATAAAGATAAATTTAGAGACGGACAAGCATGTGCAATAGTATAATAACAATTTCCATGTCTTTTTGATTTCATGTCATTCATTAAAAAAAATAAGTAAGTTATCATTCTACCTTTATAAAAGAATTGTTTGGCCAGCCTAATGAGCCAAAGGAATTTGTTTTCCTGTTGGCTCCCTAGTTTCATGATGATGATGGATGGATGTTCAATGTCCAGTGGCAAATTAACTGCATATTCAGGACATGACCATGCATATGTGATATACACTGTATATTACAACCATGCTTTGTACTAGACGGACACACTGAGCAATTTTGAACTTGCTAGTTGACAAGGTTAAAGTCCGCAGGTTGACACCTTACCCAGTCACATTATTCCAACTCCAGACCAACAATGAACTCATAGGATGTTATTTAGTGACAAATTTAAAGTTCTTAATCAACTAATTGAAGTTCTTGGGTATGTTTCTTGTGCAAATGTTAGAATGTCAACGTATATTTTGGGATCCTGCTTCACGAAATTTGTAAACACCAGACACAACCATTTTAACACTTCCACACTGAAGAGAGTTCAAGTGCTGCCATTGGTCTTTTGAAATCAGCAAATTGCAACTGATTTTTACAGTTTGTTCTTATGTTGTGATGTTACACCACTGTCCCAGGTTAGGGGAGGGTTGCGCACTAAAAACATGTTAAACGCCGCAACATTCCTTATGTGCCTGTCCCAAGTCAGGGTCCTGTAGTTCAGTGATTGTTGTTGGTTCATGTTTGTCATATTTGTTTTTTCATATACTTTTTTATAAACTAGGCTTTTAGTTTTCTTGTTTGAATTGTTTCACATTTTTGGTGTAAGGGCCTTTTATAGCCAACTATACCATGTATACGGTGTGGGTTTTTTCTCATTGTTGAAGGCTGTACGGTGGCCTATAATTGCTTGCATTCACTTCACTTGAACTCTGGTGGATAGCTGTCTCATTGGCAATCATACCACATTTCCTTATTTTTATATAAACATAGATTTCTGGGCTACAAAGGTTGCCTTTTACATTTTTAAGTTACTACTTGGGAAACTAAACATCCATGCAATTGAATATCTGTATTAATTTAGGCTTGTGCTTTCACTCTGTTAATTTGATGCCTTTGGTATTTAGGTGCATAGCTTACAAAGTTGTGTAGTTAGCAATTAAAATGCCTATAATGAATCAAGATCTTTACCAAATACTGACATATAGTTACTGTCTTCTACGTCATTTGGTCTCTGGTGGAGAGTTCTCTCATTGGCAGTCATACCACATCTTCTTACTTTTATATCTATTTATTTTTTATTATACATGTAGTCATAAAATTTGTTTAAATACGTATGTAGTTGTCATCTGTAATACCTCTAGACTCTTGGTTCTTTCCTCTAGATTTTCCACGTCTGTACTAAGTGTGGGATCATCAGTTAAATCATGACTACTTTTACCTTTTCCTCTCATTTCCTAAAAATAAATCAATTACTGGACTGATTTTTTTTATCTATCTGGCTATTATTGATGTTGACCAGTGCAAAGTTTAAAAGTCTTTTGACTAAACATATTAATATGTATTTCATTACTGCCCAAAATGTGGATTTTTTTTTTATCCAAAATTCTTTTTTGCCTTTTGTTTAAATAATACAAGTATTATAAGTACTTTGAACATATTTCAATTCTACTTTAACAAAACAAATCATTTCGATATATCAATCACAAATGTAACAAGTAACCATAAATGTAATAATATCTGATTTGATTTTTGGTGTTTTAACGCCACTTTTAAGCACCGCTTTTGGGCTATTTCGTGGCGGCCAGTTTTTATTGGTGGAGGAAGCCAGAGTGCCAGGAGAAAACCACCGACCTTCGATAGGAAAACTGACAATCCTAGTCAATTAAGATTGGAGTCGAGTGCACCTGCACGAGCGGGGTTCGAACTCACAACCTCAGTGTTGACTGGCTAGTGATTACAGTAGTAACTACTTAGACCACTCGGCCACCGAGGCCCCTTAATAATATCCTTAGTTTCTCATTGATTTCAGGTCTGAAATATGAGCATGAGAACTATACAAATTACATAACATTATCTTCCAAAAAGAAACAGACTCTTACCAAAATTAAAATGTATATGAAAAGGGGAATAATCCATTAAACACAGAATGTCCAAAAACAAACACACAGATGACTGAAGTTTACTGATAAATGTTTTGGAAATTCTTTGATTGCTATGAAGTATCTGTGCACTTTGGACTATTTTTAAGTTAAAGCAATCATGCTGAAATTTATTCAGCTACTAGTAATTTGAAACATTCATCTGTCTCTTTAAGAGAACACTTGGTACTTCCAAGAACTTCTAACTCAATATTCTAATCTATTGACTATTAAACTGTTCAATATAAACTGATTATCAATGTGTGATATCCTTGCAACACTGCTTGCACTGTGTCCAGTGCCCTAGACCATCCAGTCCTCTAGAGTCTAGACCACTCTGTCTATACATAGCATAGTTGCCAGAGTGGTAAAGAACCCTAGCCACATTGCAGGTGGTGTTGCCGCGATATCACAGAAGAATGGGTTCAAATGCTGCTGACGGAAGAAAAAAAATTTGAAACTAACATTGTTTGATTAAATTTCAGATGAATTATATATAAATAATATGCAAGTCTAAAGTTTTGTGCAACAATACTATTAAAAAAGTTATAGCCTGGACAAGATTGTATGAGAAGCAGAAGCACAACCAGAAGAAACACTACTAAAACATAATGTGTCCCTTCGTTGAAGAGTAGACATTATATTTCAACACAACAAATGGCCTTTGTCCTCTCAATCTCTTTTCTAAATGCAGTTCATTAGTGTGTTATTGTATTACATATATTGCATTTGGGAAAAGAGATTGACACTGACAAAGGACATTTGTTGTACCCAAATATTTTTCAATATGATATCATTTTATCTTATTTGTACAGTACCATTTAAACGAATCGATTCGATATCGCTTTTTTCCGATTCCGTTTTTCGAGCCACACCGAGTACCGCTGATTTCACTCCCAAATTCCTCCAAAGATTCTCTCCCAACACCGCGTGGCTGTTAATTGGTTTATTGCCCATCGGATGTACTAAAATTAACGACGCGTGACAACATAATCGGATTAGCCAGATAATTTACCTATGTACATTTAATCGATCTTGATTGCACAGGTGTGCTTTAAAATCACGGTATTAAAATTTTAACAAATGTTTTCCTTTCTTTGACAGATAAAGATGTGAAATTATCATTTATACCTTTTATGTTTTTGTCCCATGCCATTATCTTTGAAATAATTTTACAAACAAAAAAAATATGAAGAAAAAACTTGTTATTTTGCTATCACAGTCCGGTCAGGTCATACATTGTGTTCTTTCAACAAAGACGATTTTGCCACCATTAGAATCTTTTATGACTTACTCAATAAGCAATATCCGTGCATTAATTGTTCATTATATAAAAATCAACTGGCTTATAAAAAAAATGTAGTTTTTACGGTAACTAGATCGTCCAATCTTTTAATCGGATCAACAAGTAAACTCAATTTATTGAGCAATGTAAAATATTATGTTTCACCACCTCGGTACATTTATACAGACTTGAATAATTTAAATTACGAAAAGAAACTGCAAAGTGACAACTCTGTTGAACAAAGGAATAACTTCAAGTGATTTTGCTAGCGTCATTCATTTTCGTATTTTACTAAACGGTTTCAAATTGACGAAAGTATTTTATATCAATTTCGTCATTTAAATTTGGAAAGTGTAAAAATATTTTCGCATTAAATTACAATAATTCTACCTGTCTACATGTTTTGACAAGTTTATGACGCCAGCCATTTAACGCTTACAAACGATGTTAAAAGTTGTGATGATAAGTAATCCGCTTATCGCCATCCGATAGGTCACTAATCCTTTAATTATTATTGAACCTCAATTGCCCATCATAATATTCTATTCCAGTTAAATCAGTCAGAATTTCATTTTAAAATTTCTCAACCGCCCACAATTGGCAGTTCTTTATCGTATTTTTGTCATTTGAACACAATTGATCCCCGGACAATTTCCATCATAATTTCAATATTTCACCAACCATAAATTTATATTATTGTCCATGGACGATAACTAATGTTCAGGTCACGTCCTGTTTTGACTGATAAAACATAAAAATCAAATAGCTAAAGAAGATGTGTTCTCGCTTATTCAAAAAAAATATATTTTAGATTCCGTTAATCAATTGTAAAAGGACTTTCTAGAGCCTCAATAAGCACGCACAAAAATTTCGTTCTGCATCTTTAAAACCTGAATGAATTTTCCCACGGTCGTCCAGAAAGGTCACCTGAGTTTACTGGTACATGATATTATTTCCGCCTTTAAAAATCTCGTGCTGTGGATAAAATTAATGATAACTATTTTAGCATTTAACATTGTTAAGTAAGTCAAGTTCAAGTTCAACCCAAACTGTTGATAACTGACATGTGTGTCGTGGAATTGTCTTCGCACGGCAAATAATTTTTTTAAAATCTTTTAAGAACACTGTTCAAAATACACAAATTTACATTCATTGTGCGAAAATAAATATTATACAAAGACGAGTTAATGCAGCTGTGGAAGTATTCCTGTTGTAACCGAAATGTATTATTATCCTAAAGTAATTCCAACAAATCGTAAAACGAAAATGCCGTAAATATTAAGCATAACGAATGGTGAATAATATTTTCTTTTTTACTTGCATATACAAAACTTTGTGACACGTAATTTTTATGATTTCCTTTTAACTGCTCTCATTAATTTAGCGGAAGTTTCCGGTTATTTTTACACAAGTATGTCCATTTCGTAAATAAAATATTAATTTACTGGTGAAAACATCGAAGTCAAAATTAAGTACAGTTTTTATTTTTTATAAAATGTTAATGCAATTGAAAGAATTAACAACAACATTTTGCTTTTAAATCTTTTATTCATTCAAGCAATGAGATAATCGTAAAAAGAAAATGCTGTAGACTTACATAATTATTATGCCTAACGAATGGTGAATAAATTTTCCTTTTACTTGCATATACAAAACTTTGAGATACATAATTTTCAAATAAAGACTTTAACTTTGAAGTAGAATATTGCTTTTTTCACATTTTCCACTATATTTTATAATCCTTTTTTTAAAAGCAAGTACATTTAGGTAAAGATATTTTAGATTGGCAAGCAAGAAATACGAAAATTATAACTTATTATTACCACAAAATTAAACTTAACCAGTATAAAAGACATTTAAAATTATACACCTGTTTTGACACTTAAACTGGTACAGTAGACCGAAATATAATTCTTTATTACGTCAACCTTTACCTGTCATGTAATCCAATTACCCTATCAGTCGTGTGCCGGTAGAGATCAAAGTAGGATAAGGGCAATTAATTCCTCGGTGTAGGGAGTGAGCTCGCTATCACAATAAACATTTACGCGATTTTGGGAGAGATTACTCCTAAATTCCTCCAAACATTTTGGGAGGAATATCGGAGTTTTCGGAGTGACTCGACATTTTCCTTGGTGTAGGTGTGGAGAGTTGGTCCTCTTGAATGGTACTGTACATAATTTCTATTTTCAGTATTGTCACACAAATCTAAAGCCTTGTATAATTTTTCTGTTTGTATGGTATTGTCAACTTAAGATGATCTGATACCTCTTTAGACAGTATAAAATTGATGATACCACATAGACAGAAAAAATGTTTACAAGTCTAAAGATTTGTGCAATGATAAAGATAAGTATCAGTATCCTTGCACAAATCTTAAGTCTTGTATATATATAATATGCTAATAAATAAGATTATTTCCACTTATTTCTTAGTTCTTGCCTTTGTTGCTATTGTGTCATTTTCTTCGTTTTCTTCTGCCTCTTCACCAAATGATAACAACTTGAAATTTCTATAAAAAAAATCTTTTTAATTCATATAAAAGTTATAAAAAAAAGTACATGTATGTGTATTATGCTGGGAATGTTCATAACGTGTACTTTAAACACCATAAATGCAAGCAGTTATGTATAATATTGATGGGCAAGTAAAGTATAAATGACCCTGTGTATCTTATACGGTGCACAGAAATTAAAACTGATTGTTATAAAATACAATATACTTTATATGTTTTGTATCTTTCAAAAGTAATCTTCCACTCACAATAGATATTTTCTTTCCACTTGATTGGCTTGGTTCTAAGACAAAATAATAACATTTCTATCCCATGTACAGAACTGCTTGTTTACTGTACTAATAAATGAAAAATCTATTAAACTGAAAGCTTACATGCAGACTTACTTTGTAGCTTTTGATTTACTTTTGATCTTCTTGTCTTCATTTTTCTTGTCTTTACCTGTAGTCCTTGGTTCAATGTCATCAAATGGATTGGATAAAATCTAAAACAATCAAAAGGAGTGTGACCATTTGGCCCTAAAAAAACATAAAACCACCTAAAAACCAATAGGTACATTGCATTTACAAACTTAAATATGCAGAGTTAAATCAAACATCGTTTCTGCTTTTATATATTTTAGATAGCATTGATAGCATCAAAGTATCTCAGTATTTCAGGTTTTTAGCACAACTTGCTGTTTAACTGCATTTTAAAGGTCTGTTTCTTTCTTGGACTCAATGGTTGAACCCTACAATGCAATAGTATTAAAGCAGCAATTTCAGAAGTTCAAAGACATTATTAAGGCCGAGAAACCAGCTGAATTCAGAAATAAGCCAGTCATTTTCTGTCTGCAAGATGTAAATTTTAACTCTTCCATAATTAATATTCATAGAATTTTAACATTCTTGATATACCTTGTAGCTGAGAATTGTCATTCAGTACCAGCATACTTTACAAACATTGTTTTGCCATTCATGTCAGATGCATTTATGAGATCAAAATTACTATCAGCTCCTCCAACATGCTCTTTCCTCTAGCTTTGTTTTGGCAGGGACCACAGTTTGTTCTAGGAAAGACTTTTTTATCCTTTGGAAACATTATGAAGTTGGAAACAAAGTCTGTACTTTGAAAATGAACTAGTGAAAACAATCTAAAGGAGACTAAAGTAAACATTCTTAATTTGGTTGTGTAAATGCAATTTTATATGACATAGATAATATGTAAGTTAGGGAAACTGGTTCCTTGATCTTTTGTTCTTCTATCTGTGTTTCATCTACTTAAGGCATGGGTTTCAGTATCTTAAATTACCTGTGCTTTATTAATTTTTGGTGGATATAATGGTCTGTCAGTACCGTCTGTTTCACACTCATTAAGTTTAATCATGTTATATACAGTATTACCAGTAACCTGTTAAAGACATTAACAAATAAATGTTAACTATAAAAATCTAAGATGATTTGTCTGCAATACACAGATACTATACCATTAAAGAAATTTAAAAAAAATCTAACTCTTGTACTGTAAATACAAAACTCACAAAGAGCAAGCCAAATAAAAGTAATGATCATATCTATACTACTAAAATAATGATGTCCAATTTGTTAGCCGGCATGACGTAAAAATGACGAATCAAAGAATTCAACTTTAAATATAACTAAAATAGGACAATGGTGTTGATTAAAAATTACACCATTCCAGGCCCATTTGTTTTCCCCATAGGACAATGGTGTTGATTAAAAATTACACCATTCCAGCCCATTTGTTTTCCCCATAATTAATATTACCAATAATTAACAAGTTCCAGGTCAAATCCGATACCGATAACAATAGTACCTGTTACCTAATCTGTAAGTTCCGCCTCTGTCAGGCACACCACCAAACAGTGTATTTGGGATTTGCTATAAACAAGGGGCATAATCACACCTGAACTTTGACATTATACAGGGATTGACACTACTAAATTCAATCATTGACCCAAAAAATATAACTGCAAGTACTTTCTGGTTGTAGTAAGAAAACCAGAACGAATTCACACAGTTAGATTTTGAAAGCAGAGAAAACTGTGCACCTTATAATCAGCATGACTTTATCAAATGACAATACGAATACTAAAAATCCAGGCTGAAAATAAGGCATAGGTACTTTAATTCAGTTCTTGTTATTTTTTATAAATCAAACATCTTGGATATTGATACATGTATCAATTACACAAAACTATAGCTATGTTATCTAAATGTTTAGATGACTATTTTTCATGTTCTACCTACTATAGAAAGGAGCATTGTGTCCAATGACAAATTTGCATGCATATTCAGTGTGATAACATGTTCATGTCATATTATGTTCTGTTTTGTATCCAACAAACAAAATTTCAAATCTTTATTGGACTAGCTCCTTGTGTATAAGTCCATAGGAATACATGTAACTAATCCAGACATTCTATTCTGATTCTAAGCCAATCATTATACAAAATGATATGTGTTTTGTGAAGAAGGAAAATACTTTTGTTATAGTCCTTGATTTGACCCAGCTAAGGATCAAACCAACAATTTCCTGTGCTATAGAAGAACTTGTTACTATTACACCATTGAAGTGTTAGAAATTAATAAGACTCTTTAAGGTTTTTTAGATACAAAATTTGAAGTTTATTCAGTGGCAACTATATCTATGCTGAAAAGCTATTTGTTAATATCTGCATGCTCTTTGTGAAATGTCTCTTCTCTTCATTAAAGGGAAACTTCGCAAAAAAATAAAAAATTGATATTATGTCCATTCTGTATAAAAATGCTCAAATTCATAGATATTAAAGTTTTATTCTGCTAGATAAGAGATCACCATCGATTTCAAATTTAGAGTATCAATTCTCTGCTCGCCATTTTGTCATCTTCTCCGCTTAGAAACCATGATATGTCTATAAACCACAAAGGACAAAAACTACAGTAACCTGATGTAGTCGTAATTGCGTGTCGATATCTTGTCAATCGTACAGTTGTTTTATCCGACTAACTAACTTGATTCGAAAATGTTATTATTTTTAAATAACTGTTTATATTGGAATTAGTTAAAAGTCAAAGTTCAAATCATAAATAAGTGTTCCGTGAAAATTGTTTTCGAAAATCTAATTTGTTTATAATTCTTTTATGTAATAAACTTAATTTAAATACATTCGGACCTTCCTCATCTGATCACCAGCACGGCTAAAGGTATTACTTCCAAGGGTATTGTGAGGTGACACGTCCAGGTATTCAAGCGATTTCCTGTCGGGCTTGCAAGTTCATGCATCGTTTCACTTCTGAGGGTATTGATCAGTGTACACGGCCGATAACTTGTGACTTTCCATTTTGAACTATCAGGTGTATAATATACATCTCTGTCTTGCGTGTCCGAAAGTGATATACTAGTTATTACTTAACTCATAGGCTTGTTTATAAATAACATTTCTGGTGTAAAGAATATTATTTATAAAAATCTAAATAATACAAAAAAAAAAAGATTTGATAAAATAAAATCTATTTACATATTTTTCCAAGGATAAATTTGGGAAAATGTAAGTATAAAATTATACCCGTTGTCAATAGTGAAGGACAGATTGGAACATACCAGAAATATTTATTAAAAAAAATGTACGCACTTGTCGACCATTCGTAATACGCCTGGATAGAAAGTTACGGAACTATAGCGCAATTTGAAATATATACATGTATACTGTGGATTTATTTTTATTCGTTGGATACCAATTTTCGTAGGTTTCGTGGGTACATGTGAACCACGAATTCAATTGTTCAACGAATAACATATTTCAATAGACTTTGTATACAGGTATTGGCAAAACCACGAAATCAAATATCCACGAAAATGCAAGTTTTCCGCAATCCACGAAAATTGATACCCACGAAAATAAATGAATCCACAGTACATTGAACATAAGAAAGAAACATACATTTTGTGTAAATTGGGGTAAAAGTTGGTAAATAGACTAGTCCACATATGCCACCAGTATGTAATCATCGAATGTCGATAGACTATTGTATACCAAAAGAAGAAGGAGAAGAAGAGAACCAATTTGATTTAAATACAGGTCCATATATAACTTGCTTCGAAGTTATGGACATAGTAAAATCACAGATTTATATTTCAATTAGATTGTTTTCGAATAAAGGAAGAAATTCGTCATCATCACAATTGTTCCGACATGCATGTACTATATATGCAACTGGACGTACACTAATAATCCCCAAGGGATGTGAATATTTTCCAGGAAAACTATTGAGTATCAAAGTTTCAAATCAATTTCGGGATTTATTTTCTTTCTTGATATTCAATAACAGAAATTTAAAGAATAAACTGCTTGTCCGCTTTAGGGATATTCTTGCCAGTTAAAACAGACTTATAATTACATTCAAAAATAGGGAAAGATGACATTAAATTCGTTCTGTCTTTTTTTTAAAACATCGTTGGTCAAATAGCTTAAAGACCAAACAGCCTATTGTTGATGCGTATCAACTAACGCAACTTGGTAGTGACATAACAGCTCTATGATGTTGTTTCTAGCCATGAAAAAAAACGTCAAATTATAACGTCCTATTTCGCGTTTTTCACGGATTCCAACATGATGTTCGCTTAAAACTACGTCTTCCAAGAAAAGTGGAATTAAGCGTCGCGCTGATACCTAGTGGAAATTAAACACAAATGGACACAAAAGATACTACACTATCTGTAACCTCCGTTCTAATAAAAATAATAATAAAAATATAAATTTTGAACTCGGCTTTTTGCATTTGCGCCGATCGCATTTCACTTTTTTTCTTTCACTTGCGCCGATTTTGTCGTGCCGATTGTGTACAGGAAAATTAGAGGTGAAAGTTATTTTTTTATTTATCAGATAAACCTCTTCCGTTAGCCAGTTGTACATATGTTATGAATTGTCAATTATAACATGAATATAACTGTTGTCCCCTGCTCACAAAGGGGAGATGGGAGTAGAATTTCGAACAGGATAAGTGAATTTAAAAGATATTTGTGCACTCTGTTTACATCCACTAAAATCACGGAGTAAAATTCTATTTACAGCATTTCAAAGCACCACAATAAAATCCATAAAAACGTAATACTAGTACAATGAATTATTATCTTGCCTAGAATTTATATGCCACACATATGATATATTCCTTTCTTGTCATTTCATCATTTCTAAACTTGTTGTACTTGCCAACAACGAAGTCCATCTTTTCTTTCTCGTGTCAAAACGAAGTTCTTGAACAATATGACCAAAATTATCTTAAACATAAGGGAACACTGTTTATATCCATATATTACCATGCAATATACATTCTAGGTTTACTACATGTACATGTATATACTCGTATAGCAAATATAGTATCGGGGCTAGTGATAAAAAAAAAAAAAAAATAGGCGCTAATGAAAGAATCAAATCAGCGCAAATTAAAGATCAAATTTTTCTTTAAATCGGCGCAAATCTTGTACGCCCGTGTAACTTTACACTGGTAAATTTAAATGACTTACGCTTAGAATTTTAACTTATGCTGAGTTCACAAGTAATTTGAATTCGATTCGCATTAACTAATTCGAATTAGTTTAATTCGCATTCGAAACGTTTTACGTCCTAACGTTAATTCTAATTCGAATTGCAATGCGCGTCAAATTCGCTTTACTGTCCGAACGACGTTAACTTTTAATTCGTATTAACAAAAACGTATTTTTAATGCGAATTGGATAATTCGAATTAGCCAATTCGAATCAATTCGAATTAAAAAAGAAGAGTGTGTGAACGCGATTAGCGAATTCGATTCGCATTCGATTCGAATTCAATTCGAATTAACTGTACGTGTGAACGAGGCATAAATCTGTGATTTTCAAAATTGATTTTTCGGAAGGTTATGCCGATAAAAAATACTTTCTAAAAGTTTCGATATACTGGCAACGTATGCATGTTGAGATTAACTTATTTCTTTAAGATTCTCGTAAAATAATGGTGATCTTGCAATGAAGTTAAATTTGATCTATACTGCTTAAATGACAAAATCTTATAGTAAAAATGAAAATGATAAAGGTTCATTGTCTTTTGTCATTTGTTTCATTTCAAATTGTCTCAAGGAGAAATGATAAAGATTTCTCCTGATCTCACTGAAGCTTAAGGCTAAAAATAAAAGAAATTAATATACTCAGTGAATGTGAATTGAAATAAAAATTTACGGTTTTTAAAACTAAACTTGTTGTAAATTAACTTATGACAAAAACAATTGCGTCAAGAATAAGATCCAACATAAAATTTCTCACTTTCAAAAAGCTACAATAACCGGAAAGATTGAAAACAAATTTCGATTTTCAATGCCGTCAATCTATACATACAACCTTGTCTTTGTTTTAATTTCCAAAATGAGCTATTTAGATTCATAATATTTCATCCTGTTTTGAGAAATACTTTATAGTTTTCAACAGAAAATTATTTCTTAGATTCTAAATCAATTTTTGAATTAAAAACATATTTGTATTTTATATTTACTGTCTCGTTTATTCAAAACACGTGAGGTAGTAATAACGGGGATCGTATTTTATGATAGGTTAAATGGATGTAAAACGTTTTCGAAACAAAAACTTTAATTCATATATTATACCTATAATTTTGATTTTCTTATATTTTAAATATTCAGAAATAATGAATCCACAAACTAGATGAAATAATTTGTATACGCTCGTCTTAGTCGGGACACATAATGGTATAAAGAAGTCCGTCCGTGGTAATGTCTGTCCGTCTGTCAACAGTAGCGAAAGAGTGCGCTAGGGCAAAGTTCTGAAATTGACGTGACAAAAAAACCCACACATCTAGTCTAATATAGTCAAATAGTCTGTAAGTTAGCCAGTGTCATTTTTCATTTCTCTTTTTATTTTCAACAATTTTGCTAATGAGAAGGAGAGGACAAAAACAGACTTTCCTTTCTAAAGCGTCGTAAAAGGTTATTTCGAACAATTTTTCATTCCGACTGATGGTGTTTCTGAAGGTTAATTGTGTGCGGCAACAATATCATGAGATCTGATACTGATACATGATCTCTCTTGTATTACCGGATAATAAAGTAGGTGAATAAAGTTGTTATTCTTGATTCTTGAAAATTTAAATATGGGTTTCAAACGTCCAATTTGCAATTTTTTTCAAATAGTGCACCAGCAAGGAAAACTTGTACTATGACGTCAGATTCGACGTTCTGAAGAAAGACAACTCTTTTCTTCAAAACGAGCGAGAAAAAAACATGAAAATTAATCATAACTTTTTTGAAAGGTCGGTGACATGTACATTTTTTTGCTTTATTTTGAAGAGTACACATGGCACTTTCCTTCTTGAAATTTTTATGAAAAATCACTGGTAGATATTTTTAATACTTGAAACGTTTTCATTCTTATGCTTTTATTTTTGGCGGAATGAAATAAATCGTATTTTTAAGATCAAAACAATAAGAGTCTTAAACTCTTGAACCTGTATTTGATAGACACAAATCTACTGTTTAACATGAAACAAGAATTATGCTTGTAGGTTTGATATAATGGGATTTTTGAGTTTAAATAACAAGCAAATATCATGTTAATATTCGGAAAACTCGAAACTGAGGTTGCTATAGTGACAAAATTAAGTCGGTGACCCTAAATTTTTTTTATCATATTTTGTTCCTCAAATCATGAAATACCTTCACACAAAATTTTAAGGAAAAATCACTGGTAGAACTGAATAGGCTGTTTGGTCTTTAAAGTATTATACGTTGTGAGACGAAGACTATTTTAAGAAGGACATTCCCGATTATGTATAAATTTTGTTGATGTTTTTCACACTTGAAAAGAATATCTGTTCGTAATTTTTCGATTCCATTCCAAGAAGATCCTTAAATTTCCTGTCAATTTTTTAAACATCTTTTTTTTCAAATAGCTGAAGTATATTTATGTGTTGTGAGATTTAAAATATTTTGATGAGAACATTAATTCCTAAATATGTAAATAAAGATCGCTTTGGATGGACTAAATTATATAATTGCAATCGGTAATGATCTGTTTCAAATATTAAAGGTTACCATTTCTTATTTAAAATAGTACAATTTTGGGTTAATACACTCATGTTTAGAAGGCTATTATTATTTATAAATTTATTCAATTAAATTAATTCATCGTTACAAAAGTAATCAGAAGTCATAATTCATTTAAAAGTGAGCTTATGCAAAATATAAAAATATACAACGGCTATCCAGTTATTGTGCGACCTTATTACTCCCGTAAATTAATTTTAATTCTTTTTTTTTACATTTCTTTGTCTAAAACTATCACTCCCGTTTATCGGCAGCAGTCCTTTTGTGCCAATTACTGTTTTCAGGGGTATCATTTGCGCCAAATTTTGTTTTCCAAATGTATCAACTGCGCCAATATTCGGAACTCATTTGCACCAATTTACCTGTAAACATATCTATCATAAATATTAATGATTAATATGTATTCTTATTTTGGCCTTAAAAAGTATCATATGTTCGGAAATTTCACAATGAAGATGAACATCTGGAGAGAAATGACTTGAAAAGCATTCAGACAGTCAATGTACAGAGAGAGAAAACTTATTGCTTTGCTGAATATTTAATACAAGATACATGTATGTCAAAAAGAGAAGAAAATAGAAGCTTTTGCTGATTATGTTTTAGCCACATATGTTGATGACACAGTGCTTTGTTCCCACCATCCGTATGGGCTGAAACTCTATCTAACGCAAGACGTACCAGTCATGGATCAGAAGCATTCCACAGGATTTATTATGAACTGCATTTCATCCTTCAGTGTTTTGTCTTTTTGGACAATAAAGAGAATATACAAGCTACTACATACATTAAATTGGGAAGTACCCATGCAGCAGCAGTAAGAAGAAAGTATGTTTCAGAAAAAGAAACATTTGCAGTGTAAACTGCCGGTTCCAAGTCCCAATAAAGAAGGAGGGAAGTAATTTTTCTTCTAATTGGCGCTATCGTATGTTTTATTTTTGGCGCAAATGATACCATGTAATTTTAAAACAGGTGGCGCAAATGTAGCATTGGAGAAAAAAAGTTGTGGCGCAAAAGGATCATTCATACGAAATGTTGTTCACACCTGGAACGGTGAACCGTGACGGCTAGAATTCACTGAATGAAGGTCAAAAGATTAGAATTACATAATGCTAATCTTTTAATTACCTTGAGTTTAACCATGCATTCAACATTCACTAAGTGTCACATAACAATACACAGTACAAGCAGAAAATGTTTGCTGGACTGAAGCAAAAAGGTCAGAATACAAACATGTATTTTTAATACACTATCGATCATGTCAGTTTCATATGTTTGTTTAAAGTATTTGTAGAAAAAAAAATCATAAAAATGTTCTATTGTATGATTTACTTTTAATACTAAAATTCGTATAAAATATCCACACATAAATCCTACAATCTAATTTTAAAAGTTGCATGGCTATCACTTATTTTTAGTTGGTTAATAGCTACACCAAAAGTCGTCGATGCGCTTTTAATCGCGTTATTAGATGGTTAACGAACAAGACTTAAATGAGATTAATTTCACTCCCGGCATGCAAAAAGACTTAAACTACGTCACATAAGTCAGGAAGTTTGAAGAAATAAAATTAATAATTCCCAATTTTCTTCTTTATTAGTTTTCATATCAAAATAAAACTTGGTGAATATGTTTTTTATGGTATTATGAACATAATAAGATGAGAAGTGAAAAATCGCGAATTTTCCCTTTAAAAAGAAACAATATGTCAAGATAAGATGCATTCAATGAGTTAGAATCTGAAAATTGAAAAAAAATTGATATCTTTAGAAGCATTATCTCTTCTTCTTACTACATGTATGCTCCGTTTTAACACATTAACTGGAATATAACCCCATAAAGGGATACACTCACATGTAATTCTGTATTTCAAGAATTTTCATTGACAACACAAAACAGTAACTATAATAAATCTTACTTTTCCAAATATGGTGTGTTTATTTTGCAGTTCTGGTGTTTTGTCCAAAGTGAAAAAGAACTGACTACCATTGTCATTCGGCCCAGCATTTGCCATGGCAACCAGTCCTCTTCTAACAAATCGTAGTCTTGAATGAATTTCATCCTGAAAGAAATAAAACTTGTTATCGATTACAAAACAGTTGACATATGTTTTATATTGTTTCCTCATGATGTTTTGTCTAACTGCCACACACACCATATTTGCATATATTTATAAAAAAAAAAACATGATAATCATTTCAATACACTTTTACAGTTCCATAATGAAATATATTTAGGAAAAGTTATATCAACATTCATTTTGGTAATTCCTGTTATCATTATTTAACTATTATTAAAAAAAAATGACTTGCTTCTAATCTATAAACATTTACGATCAAATGGCAAATGGAAATTTGACAATCATTAAAATTAATCTACACTGACATACACATCAACATGATAAACAAGCTTAAAGTCTGAACCATACTGTGTTTATATCACTTAATTCAAAAACTTATTAACATTTTTCATTCATTGCTAATTTGTCTGACTTTTAAAATATTATTTATTATTTTGAGAAAGAAAACTTTGTCAAAAGACACAGTTAGTGGATACTAGTCTGGTGAATAAGCATGATAAGTTTTCAAATCCACATACATGTAACATGTAAAACATATTGAAAAACAAATTCTGATTATACTTTACACAAAATCATGTAAATAGAAAGATAAAAGTGAAGTTTTAGTAAATTTTCTCTGTATTTGTACACATTCATATTTAAAATCTATTCTAATATGTGGGTTTTTTTAAGTTTACAGATTCTATCTAACATAATATACAAATCATAAGTACATTTGAATCATTTCTTTTTCAATATGTAAAAAAACTGAAAATGAAAAACATTTTACCTTAAAAGGATGACCATAAATGGATTCACCACCATCTCCTGTGCCTGATGGGTCCCCTCCTTGTGCAATAAAATCCTTGATAATGCGATGGAAAATTGTATCCTCATAATATCCCTCCATACACAACTGAACAAAGTTTCGACATGCTTTTGGGGCTTCCTTTGACCATAATTCTATGTCAATGTCGCCTACACTTGTATCTAATAGAACCTACAAATAGATATAACATAATCAGTGATAATACAGATGGTGTGGTCGTATGAAGAAAGCAAAGTATGGGTCAAGTCGATTTCTTTTATAAAATTAAACATTGAATCTCTCAATTAGGCAAGCTTTCCTATATTGTTTGAATTGAAAATTATATGAGGCTAAACGTACATGTAAATCCTTTTTAACTTCTTATTAGCCCATGTTGCTTTGTGATTCTTCTTGTATGACAATTCTTTGATGAGAGATACTCCTCATGAAACCTTATTTGAATTTTATTCATAAACTATGGGTTTATATTCTCCGCTTTTCATAAGCTGAAAATAATTAATGAGTTCATATTTATTGGAATTTTGCAAATGCCATTGTAAATGATTGTCTAAAATTATAGTCAATCTTTCTGATAAACAAGTTTTAACACCACAAATGAAACAAACTATACATTCTCTGTAAATTGCAAAGTTGTAATAAAAAAAAATAATTTAGTCTTCAGTCAGTGTAATAATATTCTTAAAAACTTTTTCTTCGAAAACATTGTGTGTGCTAGTCTTATGATTAAAGAAAAGATTGGCATATCCATTCCATAGGGTATGGTCAGCACAGTGAACCATCTAAAAGTTGTTTCCCATCTTGAATAGTGGAAATAACAAAATTCACCTCGACTTTAGTATGAACAAGATTTGGGGTGACAGCAACACAACAACACTAAAAATACATCTTGCGGACAATATATAGTCTTCAACAAAAGACGGATGTCCATGCAATATATGTCAAGTTTTTAATCTCCTGAGACCAGATTCTTGAAATGAGGTAATCATGGTAATCAATTTAAGGATTTAACACCAAAATCTTTAAAATGACATGAATATCATAACGAATAATTTAGCCTTTTTTCAATCATTTTTCCAATTCCTGTCACCAGTAAATTTATTTGTTTTTGAGTGACACAATGTTTGAATTCAATGAAATCAAATCAATCATTTCAGATGGATCTTCTCTAGTTAACTGATTTTCCATACATTTTCAGTTGAAATTAATGCACCAAAAGCATTTGCATAAAGTTGGCTGAAAAAGAAGTTATCAATTGACCATGGATATTACATACTCAAATTTTACATGGGAGACATTATCTTATCCAAATCTTCAGAAATATACTGCTATTGATTTATTGTCTTCCTGTACTCTAATTCAATGACAGCTTTTCTGTATGCAGTGCTTCAGCAACCACACAGCCGGATAAGGAAGAAAAGATCTATCACTTGACATTGTTATAATGATTTTACATACATAGATATAAGAAGATGTGGTATGAATGCCAATGAGACAACTCTCCATCCAAGTCACAGTTTGTAAAAGTAAACCATTATATGTCAAAGTACGTCTTCAACACGGAGCCTTGGCTCACACCGAACAGCAAGCTATAAAGGGCCCCAAAAATGACTAGTGTAAAACCATTCAAACGGGAAAACCAAGTCTAATCTATATAAAAAACGAGAAACGAAAAACACTTATGAACCACATCAATAAACGACAACTACTGAACATACATGTATATAATGTCACTTATCTAATCTAATAGTGAAAAAGTATTTTTCATTCTCCATGCACAAGATTCCAGTTCGATTTTATAAATGTAGTCTGAATTGACCTGCGTTCATTTGGGGAAAAACACCTGATAGCACATTGTGACATAAAGACATTTGCTTTTTGATGTCAAATTTTTGTAGAAAAGAACAAAATTATGTTGAAAGATCATGTATAGGAACATTCTAAAATATTGAAATAATGAAAACAGATTTTCAAAAATACTTTCAAATGACTTTCTCTAGAGTTTTGAAATGTCTCCACGTATTACTGCATAACTTGATAAGCCTTATACATGTAGCAGCCCCATGACCATATGTAGATTAACAGCTGTTGTCATAATAGTAAACTGTCTGTTGGAATAAGTGTTAATGGCAGAAAGGTTCACTTTATTTTTTGAAAATCTTATTTATAGTAGAAAATTTAAACCTTTCCGCTTGTAGGCGGTTCTTGTATATAGATATTGCTCATTGCCTGTCAAACACGAGCAAACTAGACCATTATTTTGGACATGGCAGTGGGCGCAGACATTTTGTTTAGGTCTAACTAAAAGATAAAATTAGTAATTGGTCTATTTGTGTAATTAATTACCACTTTCAATTCCTTATTTAAAATATAAAATTTTATGAAATTATTTTAGGAATTTTTATCCATACAAAATGTATTTCACAATACTAATCGAAAGTAAATGTTGAATTTCATTTACTTTTGACTTAAACACCACCAAATTATCTCCCTTAGCTAAATTTTAGGACGGTTTCGCAGAAATTATACAGTATACAGTTCACTGGCTGTATAAGAAGAACTTAAGTAATAGATTAACCCAATGTGATTTATATGAGATAATGCAAGGTAAACAAACAAAGACAATATTTGATACAATGTGTCTCTTGATGTTTTAAAGAAAAAAAAGCTTAAAAAGTGTGTTGCCTGTTGGGGCAATCATGAAATTATCTATTATCTGCAATTTGATGTTGTACCATACTTGAACATCTAAACATGAAACCCAACTAGAATCTAAGAGGGAAGTAAGTGGAGCTAAGCTATGGCACATCAGATTTTTTTCCATGGCTGATGCTCCAACCCATAATTTTTCTGAAGGCACAGTTGGCTAAATCAGTAAATGATTATTGTTACTTCCTAGAATAATTGGCGAAATGTATTTCCGAACTGGGACCCGATTTCACACTGAAATTGCAGGCAACAATAATATAATTTGGTATTGTTACCTGCAATTTTTACATTTGCAAATAATGTCTTTTTTGTGTGTAGCATCAGGATACTTTGAACTGTCTTCAGGTCATTTTCCTGCAGAAGTTGTTTCATATGAATTATTTATTGAACATAGCAATGATAAATTGGAGGCACAATTATACATATTTAGAATTCTTTTAGCTATTTATTTGGTGGCACTTCGTGCATATCCAGTATGTAGCCTTAGATGGCATTTTGAGGCCAACACATTTCAGGTGGTACCACTTAAGACACCTGTCGCAAACTCTAGATCCATATATATACCACATACTAAACAGTTCCATTCTGCTATGTCCTGCTATATCTTGTTTTATTTTGCATTTTCCAAAGCTCATTGGGAAAATACTTTTTTGACTGATTGAGATTAATGTTCTTGTCTAGCAATTTCAGAGGAAAATTCACAACTTGAACAAATTGTTCTTCTGATTAAGAATAGTAAGTTGGTTTAATCAAACCCCTATGGCAAAATTGAACCTCATATTGGTCAATACATTTGGAAGTTGAATCATGTTAATGTTTTACATCATAATTTAATTGTTTGAATTTATTTCACAGAATTCTCGCAAATCCAACATTTTTTTAGATCAGTGCCTGTCTGAATATATATTTTGCAGGTAACAATAAAAAATGATCATCTGGAAATACTTTTTGGCAATTAGTCTCGGAAGTAACAATAATTATTTCTTCTTGTTACTTTTTGCGGGTAATTGTAGCCAGTGCCTTTTCTGAAAGATATTCCTCTCTCAGCTATATAGGAAACTGAAAAAAGATTTACTGAGAATTAACAAAAATCCATTTGTAATTTGAGGCAGGTGTTACCCTGATACCTGCGAAAGAGGACAAAGCATATGTAACAAATTGTATTGTATTGTATGGTTTGATTTTGATTTTTTTTCAATTGTTTTAAAGAATCATTGTAATCATTGTTTACAGATTTAATGTAATTATTCAGCTCAGCTTTTGTGATATTTTTATTTAATATTTTTGAAACTTTCAGGTATAGGCAGCAAATACACCAATAAAACAAATGATGGTCTCAAACCAGCCTGTAAGAAATGTGGATATGGTATGTATAATTTTGCAGGTTGCAATAAATAATATTAAAAAATATGTACTTTATCAAGCTATTTACAACTAAACAACAACATACATGTTCTTAAGTTATTTTATCTCTTAAAACTTTGCAATAATCATGAAATTATGTAGTTCGATTAAAATACTTTTTGATTATTAATATGTTGAACATTGCTATTGATTCAGACCTCTCACTGGCATGACTTGATCTTGTTTTTATATGTTACACTGCCTCGACTAGCCACATCTAAGAAACAAGAGCAAGTGAGAGGTCTATAGTCATACATCTCACTTGCTGACTTATTTTTATATGTATGACACATACACTGCTGCAACTAACGACATCTCAGTAAACAAGAACAAGTTGGAGTTCTTAAATCAGACATCTCAGTAAACAAGAACAAGTGGGAGTTCTTAAATCAGACATCTCAATTGGTGACTTGCTTTTATTTATTGATGTGTCGTGCATGACTGAGTTGCTGACTTGCTTTTGTTTATTAATTTGTCATGCATGGCTGAAATCAGTTGCTGACTTGCTTTTGTTTATTGATTTGTCATGCGTGGCTGAAATCAGTTTCTGAATTGCTTTTGTTTATTGATATGTCGTGCATGGCTGAAATCAGTTGCATGACTTGCTGATGTCTATTAATAAACAAGAATAAATGAGAGGCCAGACTGGTCTGAATTTAGTCAGATTAGAAATTATACAAAGTTAAACAATGTTGTAAGCTTAGTACATTAACCAAGAAACACCTAATGCATAACTTTATATGACAGTGTGCATGGTACTGGTAACCATATGGTATAAAAAATATTCTGGGATTATTAATTCTTATTAAAATTAAGTAAGTTTTTTATCTCATTGACTGTCAACTAACTATTCAGCTATTATATAATCAATTTAGCAATTGAGTCATTTCAGCATTCTTGTAAATATAAGGCAGGTGCAGTGTAATGGAAATACTTTACCATCCATGACTCTTTCATTCTTTTTCCTTTAAGTACAGATATGTTTTCTTTTTTCATTTTTTATTTTTTGCTGAATATATGTATTATAGAACCTTATTCATCTTAATGACTTTATTATTTCAGCTGGACATCTAACATTTCAGTGTCGAAATTTTGTGAAGGCAGATCCTGGTAAAGATATTGTTTTAGACGTCAGTAGTACTAGCTCAGATACGTCAGAAGATGACTTTATCTCACCACTCAGTCAGTTCCAGCAAGGTTTGATATGTTTATTTTTTGCCACAAAGTTAGTTTTGTAGTAGAGAAATTAGGTGGTATATATTAGTAAATATGATCAGCCAAATAAAATTTGTGTATAATTTTGCATCATTCAATTATATAAGTTTTTAAAAAATCTATAGAGTTAGTGAGCAATAAAGAACTGTATGAGGTGTTGAAAGTTTTTGACAAAAAAGGTCACTCAGATCTACATTTTCAATTACATATACATTGTTTTAGTTTAAATTATTTTCTGATTTTCAATATCGGTAATATGATGTCACATGTGCTACAATATGTATATAACTTGGTATAGTGATTTAGCTTTGATTTAACTTTAAAATGCTGTACCATTAACTTTTCTGCCAAAAGCAGGTAAGCATGATAATAATTATGGGATTCTGACTGACAATTGAGTGAAAGAAAGGTTCATATGGTTGTTTAAAGTTTATTATTACACAGAAGTAAATTTTTAAACTATATTTTTAGAGAAATACAAGACAGAAGAAAAGAAAATATGAAAATATTAGTAGAGAAAAGAAAAGAAAAACATAAAAGGTTTGAAAAAACAGATTTATTTCTCAATCATAAATTAAGATTAACCTTTCATATTCAGTATACAATTACAGTAGTATCCAAGCAACTCACGTTATCCAATTCACAAGTTATACTCCTGTGTCTGAAATTTTTAAATCATACAAAAAAGTTTTCTGATGATGTTTCTTATTAAAGCAGTGTTTCTGATTTTTCAATAGTCTTATCGATATATGGTATGCTGTTGCATTTTGCACGAAAGTTGCCTGCTGTTTATTTATCATCCCCTTTTTAGCTCACCTGGCCCATAGGGCCAAGTGAGCTTTTCTCATCACTTGGTGTCCGTTGTCTGTTGTCGTCCATCGTCCTCGTCCCTCGTCGTTAACTTTTACAAAAATCTTCTCCTCTGAAACAACTGGACCAAATTTAACTAAACTTGGCCAAAATCATCATTGGGGTATCTTGTTTAAAAAATGTGTCCGATGACCCTGCCTGCCAACCAAGATGGTTGACATGGCTAAAAATAGAGCATAGGGGTAAAATTCAAGTTTTGTCTAGTATTTTGAAAACAGTTATAAATAGAGAAAATCTGACAAGAGCAAAAATGTTGAGAATGTTGAGTTCTACCAATTGTTCTCATGTATCAAAACTGTCAGACGACTTCTTATAGGAATTATTGCCCTTAAATGACAAATTTTACCATTTTTAAAATTTTTGCCTGTTATCTTGAAATTTATAATAAATAGAGAGAAACTTTAAATTGCAAAAATGATCAGCAAGACAAGTTCAACAAATAAGTCTAACATGGTCGATATCATCAGTCGACTCCTTATTAGAGTTATTGCCTTTTGATGACGATTTTTACCAATTGTTTGCGTTTTTGCCTTATATCTTAAAAATTGTAATAGATAGATAGAAACTTAGACAAGCAAAACTGACCAGCAAGACAGGATCTACTATTAAGACAATATGGTGGAAATCGTCCGATGACTCCTTGTTGGTGTCATTGCCTTTTAATGACGATTTTTACCATTTTTTTTGCATTTTGCCTTATATGATAAAAATGATAATAGATAAATAGACACTAAAATGATTAGCTAGGTAAGATCTACTAACAAGTCAAAATTAGTAGACTGTCACTCTGTATAGGAGTGATTGCCCTTAAATGAGGATTTTTTTTTACCCTCTTTTGTGTTTTGAGCAAACACTAAAGAAGATAGAGAGAAACTAGACAGACTAAATGATCAGCATTACAAGATCAACAAAGCAGAGATTTTGTCATGAGTTCTATTCTTGTCTACAATGTTATAGAGTTGCCTTTGTTGAATATGCACATAGGCCAAGGTGAGCGACATAGGCTCTTTAGAGCCTCTAGTTTCTCTCATGCTTTACTGAGACCAAATTTTTTTGGATTCAAATTGTTTTCTGGTTTGGCACTATTACCACTGATGGAACGTTGATATAAAGAGGTTTGTGAGGTGTACGGAAGCTGTTAATGTATAAATCATTTAATTTCTAGCTAAATTTCATGGTTTATTATAAAGCTTTAGGAATAACTTGGTATATATATATGTCAAATCTACTCTCATGTACATGCATCGATGTAGCAGCCCATCTAATTGTTACTTATGTTTTGATTTTGCTGAAAAGCAGGTAATATGTATTGCTTTGTTCAGTAGATCAATCTAGATAGATTGTTGCACTATTGACTATGTCATGGCAGTTAAATTTCATTGGTGAGGGAAGCTGGAGTTCTGGAAAGCACCACCAACCTTTGGCAGGAAAACTGGCAATCCTAGTCAATTTAGATTGGAGTCAAACACACCTACATTGTGCTGGGCGAACTCACAACCTCAGTGTTGAAAACCTAGTTACACTGCAGGGCTCACACTATTTCAGAATCATAGGGAGAAGTGACTTCTCTTTTTGAAATTGAGAGGGAGAAGTGGTGAGATTTGAAAGAGAAGTGCTTGTTCGCTTGTGGCGCTACAATGTTTGGTTTTTACTATAATACATTAAGTGCCATAATAATATGTATCTTATTTTTTTTATATTGTTCAATTTGTACCTGGGTATACAATTAAAATAACTGTTGTTTAATTTTATCATATCTAGTTGCACAATCATATGAGTCCTCTTGTCAGAAAAAAACAATTAAATATCTGGCAATAATAAAAAAGATTTTTTTTATATCAAAAAGGAAAAGAAAGTTGTTATATCATTTAAAATTCAATTAAAAAACTACTCTGTTTGCATGTTCATGAAATTAAGTATTTCTCATTAAAAAGATATATAAATTTAACAGTTAAGCTTGGACATAATATAATTATATTAGTGTAATAGTCCCAGAGTTGAGCAACTTTAACTTATAAATTGAAACTATGCATATACATGGAAATATATACATTAATCAAGAAGATCTAACCAAAAGTATGTTAATGCATGTAGAAAGCATATTTTTTTCCTTTTGGGATCAATTTTTGTTTGTCAGCAGTGCCATTCATGTGTCCGTAACCATTATCATAAGAATCCGGATTTCGGTCATAGCCGGTCCGTTTCAGATGAAATCCCGACTCCGATCCGTAGTTGTACAATAAGGTAGCAATACACAGTTAGGAAAAAAACTTAAAATTGACACTCATAATTTTTAACCACCCTCTTTCCCTTCCTTTTTAACAAACAAGACTTTATATTTGTGTTATGCATGTGTATATTTATGGAAAGAGCATCTTCCATAGATTTCATTTCCAATAGTTATAATTGTGAAATATAATCTCTTTTTGTTGTAACCATGGCAACAATCTGCATTTATTTAATACAAAATATTACAAAAAGGGGGGTGAAAATGCCACAAAAGTCTCAAAAATTTGGTCCAAAGGAGAATTTCAATCCATTAGAGTGATACCTTTCCTGAAACCATAGACATTTATGTATCAAGAGGTCCAAAAAAAATCATATGCATTTCTGCTCGTTTTTCCATAAAATTGAATTGAAAAGATCGAGGGTCAAATCTTTGTTGAAAAACACTACAGTAATTTCTGGATCTATGGGCGGTACAGATGTGAAAATACGGACTGTCAAACAGAAAAATGGCATATAAAACATGCTAAAAACAATCTAAATGTTCATATAAACCCACTTTGAAGGCTATATTATATATCAGCTATCTAAAAATCAATTTTATTGTACAAAAACTTTCATATTTAAAAAATTCACCATGGCCAAAATGCGAAACTAAACTTCTAACTGTGTATTGCTACCTAATATGCCCAATAATTTACATGTCGGACGAAGAAAAATTTACAAAAATAAATGATGTTTGACACGCTATTTGGAAAGGAATATGACGTTTTTAATGCAATACATGGATAACAAATTTACTTCAGGCAAATTTCATCAAGTTCTAATGAAGTAACAACTTATTTTGTTGAAAGTTAAAATGATTTGAGTACGCTCTCTAGTAGGGGACAAGTACCGGAAGTGATAAAAAAATTGGTTTTATGAAATAACATGCCACCAACTTAAAAATAAATGCTTTAACCTCTTTTCTGATGAAAATAAATAGTTTATGCCTTGAATTTCTTTACTTTTAAATGAAAAATTGCTGTTTCATCGACTTGGTAAAAATTGAATATTGCCGATGATGAAAGCGACTGAAAGCGAGTATTGAAAACAACAGGGTGACTTGTTTTTGCTTTTGACGGACGGGAAAGCGACTTCTTCGCCCTAGTCGCCTGGTAGCATGAACCCTGCACTGTAGATGAACAACTTAGACCACTCAACCACTGAGGCCCCTGTTCTGCAGAAGCATAACATACTTTTATGTGAGTGACAATTGGCTGTTCATTAAAGTTTTAGCCATTGAATGGGTGTGTTTTACACATAATTTGCAAGGTTGTTTCAAAGATCTTCGTCTCTGAAACATTTGACCAAATTTAAACAAATTGTTGGCCTTGATTACACTGGAAATTGAAAATGCAGTATTTGTTTCATGGCAAAAAAAACGATTTTGAAAAAAGAAATATCAAAATGGCATATATTATCGAAGTTTTTGCAACTGTAGCTGTCAGTTATATAAAAATAAGGAGATGTGGTATGATTGCCAATGAGACTACTATCCACCAAAGTTCAAATGAAGTGGATGTAAGCAATTATAGGTAACTGTACGGCCTTCAACAATGAGAAAAACCCATACCGTATAGTCGGCTATATAAAGCCCCGACATGAAAAATATGAAACAATTCAATTGAGAAAACTAACGGCCTAATTTGTAACAAAACAATTTATGAAAAACAAATATGACAGACATGAACTAACGACAACCAGTGAACGACAGGCTCCTGACTGGTGACAGGAACACATAAAGAATGTGGCGGGGTTAAACACGTTTGTGAGCGCTCAACCCGCCCCCTAACCTGGGACAGTGGTGTAACAGTACAACATAAGAACAAACTATAAAAATCAGTTGAAAAAAGGCTGAACTCATCAGATGGATACAAATAGAAATACATCTAACAAAAACACAGAGTGGACGTGGACGGGTACTTATACATCCCAAAAACAAAAAGACACTAAGTACAGATCTGAGAGTACTCACAGTTACTGAAAGCTAGTTCAAAGCCAATAACAACTAATGAAAAAAATCATGTATCTAAGACTAAAATATCAATCAGTACACATCCAACATCCAATGGATTTAGTGAAAAGACATCGTAAGTCAGAGAAAAAAACGACCTTGTGCAATGCCAAACTATAGGTATCGACAGATTGTAGTACTGTGAAAGTACATATGTGTAATATTTAGTATGGTTATTTATTTAATATATCTATTTTCAGGTCAAGATCAAGATCTCCTATTATGAAAAAGGCAAATGATAAAGGAAAGAAGAGAAAAAAGCACAAAAAGCACCTTGAACACTCTGAAGAGTCAGAAAGTGATGAACACAAAAAATCTCATAAAAAACACAAAAAGCGTAAACATTACAGTGATTCATTAACTGACAGCGAGGATGAATATTCACGTCAGAAGAAACATTCACATAAATACAGTGACTTATCTAATTCAAGTGATGATAATAAAAGTAATAGAAAGAAAAGACCTAAAAGACCTAAAAGACAAAAGAAATACAAGCATCAGAGTGAACCTGATAGTGACTCAGGTTCCACTGATAGTAACAGTAGTGAGAAAGAGTACAAAAAGCATCATAAGAGTGAAAAGAGAAAACATCATCACCGTCACCACAGTGGTACTGATTCTTGAATAAAAGTAAATTTTTGGTTTTCAGATTTCTTTTGTATCTGTAAGTGTAAGCTTGCAAATTTTGGAATGTAGGAAGGCATATTAACTGTATTTACAAATTAGGTATAAGCAAGCATTATTTAAAACTGTATTATTTAGTATAGTTTTACTTGTACCTGTGTATTTGCCATACAGACCTTATTGAGATCATTATTTCTATCAGAACTTATATTTAATGTACATTTTTATAATTACATTTTATTATTTCTTTGATGAAGATTTAAGATGGATCATCGGTATATATTTCCTCAGAAAGAATTTTCTTATACTTTGCCGAAATGTAGATTTTACCATTCTTTTTTCAAAAAATTAATAAAAAGTATGGGTCACTGTGCTATATTTCAAGCTACAAGTCAAGCAAAATTGCCCAATTTTGCATAAATTATTCATGAAATAACACTTTTGATGAATAAATAGAAATCTATGAGATAGAATTTTGAAATAAAATATGAAAAGATAGGTTTTAAGAAAATAATAAGAAAAAATGGTGTCTCTGAACTTGTTTTCTTGCTACAAGTAAAAAATGAAAATTTCTGTATAAAAATTTCTTTATAAAAATTTAACTATTAGATTTATATCCCCTTAAGTGGCTAAGTTGAAAGATTGGTTTCAAACAAAAACAAATATTTGGTATTTTGTCTCGCCTGCGACGAAAGTCGCGAAAAGTGAAACATAGGTATTGGTTTTCCGGCAGCAACTGTGGAGGATGATGCGTCAACAATTGTTAAGTTTGTTAGGAACAACTTGTGATAGATCAATGATATTTTGTATAAAGTTGCATTACTATCAGTACATATCAGTTTGACGGCTATTTCAAGGCCCTGCCTCCTAGGTCAAGGCCCAGCGACTTTCAATTAATGAGCAATTTTCAATGTTAAGTTTTCTGCTCAAGTTAGTTTGATAGGAACTACTTGTGATAGATCAATGATATTTTCTATAAAGTTGCGTTACTATCAGTACATATCAGTGTGGCTATTTCGAGGCCCTGGACCCTAGGTCAAGGTCCAATGACTTTCTATTAATAAGCAATTTTCAATGTTAAGTTTTCTGCTTAAGTTAGTTGGATTGGAACTACTTGTGATAGACCAATGATACTTTTTAAACGACCGCAAAAAAATTTTGCGGTCGTATATTGGTATGACGTTGGCGGCGTCGTCATCATCATCCGAAGACACATTGGTTTTCGCACTCTAACTTTAGTTTAAATGAATGGATCTCTATGAAATTTTACCATAAGGTTCAATACCACAAAAGGAAGGTTGGGATTGATTTTGGGGGTTATGGTACCAACAGTTAAGAAGGAATTAGGGGCCATAAAGGGGCCAAAAATAAGCATTTTTGTAACTTCCAGATATAACTTGTGTGTAAGTGTATGGATCTTTCTGAAATTGTACTGCAAGGTTCCATATCACAAAGGGAAAGCTGAAATGAGTTTGGGGGTAATTGCCCAAAACGTTTAGGAATAAGGGGCCAAAAATAAGCATTTTTCTAGTTTCCAGACAATAACTTGTGTTCAAGTGTATGGATCTCTCTGAAATTGTACTACAAGGTACCATACCACAAAGGGAAGGCTGGGATTGATTTTGGGGGTAATTGCCTCAAAATTTAAGGAATTAGGGGCCAAAAAGGGGCAAAAAAACAAGCATTTTTCTAGTTTCAGGACAATAACGTGTGTAAGTGTATGGATCTTTATGAAATTGTACTACACAGTGGCGGATCATGAACTTTTCATAAGGGGGGGCCCGCTCCAGTCATGCTTCAGTGATTCCCTATATAATCAACCAAATTTTTCCCACAAAGAGGGGCCGGGCCCCAGGGCCCCCTGGATCCACCTTTGCTACAAGGTTCCATATCACAAAGGGAAAGCTGGGTTTGTATTTGGGGGTAATTGCCCTAAACATTTAGGAATTTTGGGCCAAAAAACAAGCATTTTTCTAGTTTCCAGACAGTAACTTGTGTTCAAGTGTACGGATCTCTCTGAAATTGTACTGCAAGGTACCATACCACAAATGGAAGGTTGGGATTGAGTTTGGGGGTGATGAATCATAAGGGGGTTCAAAAAATTTGAGGGGGGATTTTTTTCATTTGTTTTCTTTAAAATTTTCCGTTTTAAATTGGTTATTTCTGATTTATATATAAAAGCAAATAATAATGATATGGTTTGAATAGGTAAATTAAAAATTTTAAGTTCTTAGACCACATTCATTCTGTGTCAGAAACCTATGCTGTGTCAAATATTTAATCACAATCCCCTAGGTCATGGTGCAGCAACTTTGAATTGTTCCATTGCTGCTGTTCATCAGATTGTCTTTTTGAATTTTCTGCAGACAAGCGAGACATACTGTGTCAACAGTTTATGTTAAAACCGTCTGAATAATGCAGTAAATCACTTATTTATTTTTTTATTCAAATAAACAGTCTTGCACTTAATTACCAGTCTGTCTCAAAATTTGCATATTTAAGCAAAGAACTAGACCAATTGTGTACTGCTATTTTACAATCCAAGATGGCGGTATACAGTTGTCTACCTTAAATTTGGTGGGCTGAGGGGTCAATAAACTGGTGTTTGTTTCATGAAGAACAGCAATTAAACCAGTGTTCCTTTGTTTTGTCAATAGTTTGTATGGATATTTTTGTAATAAATTCATTTACCATGTTCCTTGTTTTTCATTAGATTAACTCTGTCTCATGTTTTATTTGTTCCATGTCTGTAGCCTACCTAGTCAAATTGAAGTCATAACCATATCAGTGGTTGTCTTAAGTTGCATCTTAAATATATTTCTTCTTTATGGAAGATCTGTTGATGGCAATTCTTTTGTGGTATATGTTAAATTTTCTCACAACTTATCTAGACTCCGAGCAATTTAGAGCTTGATATACAGTAAAGACAATAACTTTGATAGTATCATCACCTGTAGATGTCTTTTGTATGTATTTTGTCTTGAGCTGTAGATGTCTTTCATGGGTTTTTGGTCTAGCCTGTGACATTTTGTCTGGTAAGCGAGACATAGTGATTCTACATGACATTGCCAGCATCATTAATGGTAAGGTTCAGTCTGTGGTTAAACATCAATAATTTTGTCAAAGCTTGATGGAATTTTCGGAAACTAATTTAGACAGAAGCCTTTTTTTTTTTTTACCAAAAGACAGTATACATTGACAGTGGCAATTTCAGGCGAGACACAGGGTTTTGCTAAACCCTTTACAAAAATTTGTGTTGTTTGGTTGTTGTCTCATTGATCATGTTAATGTAAACTCTGTATCTGTTATTCCTATTAAAAAAATAAATTCAAGTTCTCAATATTAGATATAAGCAGATTGTGTAATCTTAAAAAACTGGTAGATTTTAAAATTTTCATCCTAAACCTGCATTAAAAGATTGCTACTCCTTGCGAACATAATTATACAAAGGTCCATATGAAAATATACTAAGAAATGTTCTGAAACCATTTTACCTATATGAAATCAACCTGGCCTCAATGATAGAATCAAATTCATAACAGTGTAGACGAGACCATTCGTTGGCACGCTCAATTCTCCAATTGACTGGATCAGATCAGGTAACAGTTTGTCTGTTACGCCCACTTAATACGTTGTTTTTACAAGGGACATTTAAACGTACAGGGTTACCAAAGGTTTCTCAACGCCTGAACATACACAAGAATCAGGGACAGCTCAGCGGGGGTATCGTTATCAGTGTCCAACAAGGGAGCACTTTTGGACTGATAAAATTTAACATTGTTGTATATGGAAAAAACATGACAGTTGCTTTAAAATGATTTGTCAACATTTTATTTGTACAATCATAAACTATTGCCATGGCAGGTGAAAAAGCTGTTAGATTTATCTTTATTTTGATGTAAAAAAAAATATGTTATGTTATTTTAAAGTGGTGTCCCTAATTATTTGAAAACTTCCCATGAAAAGATACGTTTTTCCTACACAACTTAACCAAATTCAATGATGACGAGTGGTAGTAAAAAATTCCTGTAAAATTCATTATTGCAGTGACATTATTTCGCCATGTCCCATGTTATTTTTGTATAATTCTTCTTTCTGAAGGTGCAAAAAAAAATATTTTAAGTTTACATTTGATGGTGTCCCTTGAAGTTTGAATATGGTGATTATTTCGTTATCAAACGTCAGTACATGTATACGATATTGTAAAGAACTGAAACCGATATCTATACGTACCATATTGGGAAAGACGGAAAATGTTTGATATAAGATAGCGTCAAAACTTTTAAAATAATAATAATAATAATAATATTAATCATTTTCAATTATTGTTTAAAATAAATTCATGATGACGAAAATGTTAAATTGAATTTTAGTCCTGATTAAAAATTGTTGAAATTTTAAACAATATCCGGATAATTTAAATATATAGATAGAACTTAAACACATTTTGTATGATTAGAAAATTGCTAATGAGCTTATTTGCAGTACACACTTAATGACAAAGGAAACAATGTGAATTTGAAATACTAAAAGTTGGATGATGAATTAATTCAAAATGCAAAGCATTTGTGTCTTGCTATTAAAGTTTTGTAGGGTTCATGAAAAGTTACATTTAATTGTTTTTCTTTCTCGTAAACACTTATTATGTATAATACATATTTTATTTATTGGAAGGAAAAGATATGTACAAGTATCGTTTATTGTGTTCTTATCTTAACCATATTAAGGTGTAAATTTAAACAACAACCACCCGCTGTTTTATCATCTGCCAGCTATTCAATTAATGAAAGATGTAGACCGACATTCATGCTGATTTCGAATATCATTTGACAGTACTAAAAGTTTAATGTACACTTAACGATAACTCCGTCAATTTCTGTACTCAGGGTGTTTATACATGAACATTTATAGCCCGTCTAGCATGTCTAGTGTGCATGAGAGATTTAACTAAAATTTTGAATGTTAAAATATTGGCCACAATATGTTAATCGTGCATCTAGAACATTCAAATGTCCGATGATATAAAAAAAATACTTATTCAACAGTTAAATTATAATAATAAATTCAAAAACAGTTGGGTACTCTCTTTGACATATTATTTGATATGTGCAACAGGTTTTCTGATATTTCAAAAATAATATTACTTTGCCTTTCAACACCAGTGTTAAATTATAATAATAAATTCAAAAACAGTTGGGTACTCTCTTTGACATATTATTTGATATGTGCAACAGGTTTTCTGATATTTCAAAAATAATATTACTTTGCCTTTCAACATCAGTGTAATCATTTCTATCAGACCAAACTTTTTCTATGAATGAAGGTAGATGTGGGGTATAAGTAAATGCAGAAGTCATGAACTTCTGGTAAATGAGATAGCAACCAAACCATGCACATAAATAACTTAGACATCTAGAGAGCAAAATATAGCCTTAAAACGTTTAAACCCGCTGCATTTGTTTGCACCTGTCCTAAGTCAGGAATCTGATGTTCAGTAGTTGTCGTTTGTTGATGTGGTTCATAAGTGTTTCTCGTTTCTCGTTTTTATATAGATTAGACCGTTGGTTTTCCCGTTTGAATGGTTTTACACTATTAATTTTTGGGGCCCTTTATAGCTTACTGTTCGGTGTGAGCCTAGGCTCCGTGTTGAAGACCGTACTTTGACCTATAATGGTTTACATTTATAAATTTTGACTTGGATGGAGAGTTGTCTCATTGGCACTCATACCACATCTTCTTATATCTATTCTCCAAAAGACAGGCTCTTACAGGGCAACTTAAATACTCAACAATAGACATGCCTTTATAAAAATATCAAGATCTAAATCGCCCAGAGTCTGTACGTTCAATGTGAATTTAAAAAAAACTATGTGGTGTTTGCTTACATCCTCGTTTTCAGTCTCTGGTGGATTGTTTTCTAATATTGACAATAATACCACATCTTCTTATTTTTCTTAAGTTCTGTTATAAACACAAACATTCTCCAAATAACGAAAACAAGTAAGATATGACATACGACAACTACTTACGAGGTCCCCAAATTTGGACAGGTACTAGTATGCGTGTATATGGAAATGTGGTCGAGTTAAACTTACTTTTGTAGGTCTCAACCTTCCCCCTTTTGAATCTCAGTATAGATTAACAGAACGTGCATAAAAGAAAATACAAAAAAGACAAGTTCTAGAAAAGAACTTAACTCTGGTTTGTTTAAGGTTATGCCACACGTCTTATTTTTGGTACCGAAAATTTGCTATCCTATGCCTTTTTTCACAGTTCATCGTCTAAGTTCCAATTCGCCTCCTATTGGTGTCTATATAAAAATGACCGTCCCACATGAGCGTTAATAATGAATATTTTTGAAAATCTATTTTGCCTTTCTGCTTACTGGGCTATGTGATTACAATTTTTTTTTTTGATAGTCATGTTTTGTTTATGTCTAAAATTCAAAGAACCCTCATACAATGGCTGTATAAAAAGCTGTATATAGCAGACCTATAATGCTTTTTCATGAACTTATTTGGCAATTTTGCAGGTTAATATATATGAAAACATTTGTTATCTTCATCAATATGAATTGCTTTTTAAACTTGCTTGAGGAAGACGGAAAACGATCCCGGATACACATGTGAAGATGAAGCTCTATAGTTTATTGAAAAATTTAGATTCATGCCGCATATGTTTTCGAAATTTATGAGTTTCATATGAAATTGTATTGTGTCTTGTTTTTGCATATTACTCCCATCTTTTCTTTTCAATATGGGTTTATGTTAAGAATAAACATCATTATCTAAAGGTTATACAGATACAGCGAAAATTGACACGAAGTAGGCAAATATTTCGAAAAATAGGAATTATACCAACCTGTATGTATTTCACACTAGTAAAAAAGAAGAAAAAAAGTGAGATTGCCTTTTAATGTACCTCTTTAAAATTTTTGTAGCCTTAAAATTTTCAAAACTTATCAAATCGACTTTCTAAAATTCACATGCAGGTTTAGTCTTTTTTACCCAAATCTTCTTTAAAGCGTCTCAAAATCGATATTTTAACTAGTTGCGATTTTAATCTTTTTTTAAAAACAATATTAGAACACAAATCAGGCCATTGTTTTTCTCTTGTAAATGATTTCTCATTTTTCATACCGGGGCATTTTATAACATCACTTTTTATAACATGTTTAACTGGGGGTTTTACTCATTGTTGATTGACGTGCAGTGTCCTATAGTTGTTAACATCCTCGTATTTTGTTCTTTCAATTGACGGAAAGTTTTCATCTTACCACATCTTTTTATTTATAAGCCAATATATCCATTTGTTGTTAGAATTAAGTGGATACATTTTAAATGTAGGACATTAAAGCCCCGGACACGAAGATGGTACCAGAAAAAAGTCAGGTTAGAGATAGTTTGTCTCTGATTTACAATGTGAAAAACTTATTTCATAGTAATATTTTGTGTTTTCTTGAACATTAATAATTATAAGTATAAACAACTTTGTAAACAAAATTAATTCACAGTAAAAGAATTCATAATGATCTAGTGATTATTTAGAAAATAGGCTGCGAAAATTTGTTATTACTTGACTGGCTTTATGGTACCAAGAAATATATCCTTTGCATGAATAAAATTTTACAAGTCTTCATTTATCAATTCTAACGAACTATGTCCCAAGCTGTATAATGAATTTATGTGATAAAAAGAAAGTACTTCAATAATTTAAGCTTCTCTAATATATTCAAACGATAGTAAACAGTTTTACTATTTAATTGTGAATTTTTGTCCTATCAATTGTGTGACGGTCAGGCGTGTGACTTTGTGCCATTTACTTGCAACTCACACTGTGAAAAATTACCTATACTTATGACCTCATAACATTGTAAAGTCACTCGTTTACGGTTTCAGAGGCGTATAAAACAGATAGTAAATACCTTTTTTTCAGTTTTTTTTTTGTTATTATAATCAAGAAGAGAAAGAAGATTCTCTTGAAAGAAAGATTTGTAATTATGCCAAATGAAAATTAAACTATGAACTTTTTTGTTATAGTTAGTCGTGAATTCTTTCTACTACAGCCCAAGGAATTGCATATTTAAAAATAATTTTTCTTTCCCTTTAAAACCAAGTGTCTTGCTGATAGCAAGGATTTAAAACTATACAAATCCTTGCTGATAATTAACATGTTAAACGATTCCCACTGATTAATCAATTAACACATATATGATCATATATAGACCATCGCGACACATATCGAGAGTTGTCTTATCTTGCGAACTGGACACCAGATGAGTCAAGGAGATTAGAAACCCAGTTCAAAAGAATTATTTCTTAATTTGAGTTATCCCCCTCAAAAGTGTCCTCAATTCTTGTACATGAACAAGTAACTCGAAAAAGATACTACAGGTGTATTGATTAACATTGAATATTTTGACATTCTTCACCGACAATCGATAATCAAATTATTTATCATACCGCACGTTCTTTAAACATTAAAATAAAATTTCACTAGCTTCAAAACTAGTACTGAATGTGTATGCAATAACCTTTTTCGGACTTAAAAGCGATTTTACAATTGTCGCTTTCTAAAATTTGTACTGGCTCTTCGTATCTTTTAACTTTTAACTTGTCTAAAAGTATTCATTTTCAGAAAGAATGCATGATAACTTTAAATCGTGGTGCAATTAAAAAAAAAAAAAAATATATTTTCGTACTGTCTTTTTCCTGCTTGCAAAATATAGCCTTTTATAGGACAGTAAAAAACTACATGTATTTGGACCTAGCTTAATACAATTTGCATTTACTTTATGAAATAGTAATCTTTAAATTAAATATCTAAATAAAATTAATTGTTGAATAAATTTATTTACTGGAAAGCTAGAATTCAAATTAGTTGGTCCAACGTTCTACTGACTGACTCAGAATTCGGACTAGATTATTCAGAATAATACATTATAGTTTGATGAATGGGAAACTGGAATCTTTCTGCTAACCACTTTACTTGATGAAAACCCATGCTTGGTTGCAGAACCGTATTCCTGAATTCATTATTACGCACATACCACTCATTTGGTCTGAGAGTGCGTTTTATTTTAAATTTATTGACTTAGAGAATTGACCAATCCATTGAATGGGTTGCAATGCATGATGGACTACTACGTACTTTATCGAGAACACGCGTGTTTTTCAGTGACCTACAACTCACTTTTTCTTTTTGTGTATACGTTTAATAAAGCATAAGTTGTATGCTCAGATTAAAATAACAAACAGAGAGCTGATGAACTGTGACACCTGAAAATTTGTAGTTTATAAGACAAACAAAACACCGTAACAGCGTTACAACCTATGTGTTACAATTAATCTGTTTAGTATGAGGCTTTTGGTTAATTATTCTACTACCAAGATATTATGAACACATTATTGAATGCTTGGATATATTAAAAAAAATGTAAGTACAATTCTTAATTAGATTGTGATTCAACTGCTGCAGTTACACCCAATTTACAATAACCGTGACAAATCTCACTACTAGCCTTGTTTGTAGTCTGCGTTTTTGTTTTCTATGCTACTTGATTGTCTATTATTGGCCTTTGTATCCCAATGAATTCTTAAGAAATTTATTAAGTAATGCTTCGAATACCAGATAATTAGTTGGCTTGGCCGTATAAACTCGTCAATGAGTTGATAAGTCATTGTTATATTATAAATAGCCTCTTCCTAAATTTTATTTATCTTACTGGGCGGGGCATAGCGGTATTCACCGTATGTCCGATTTATAAATAAGCAATCATATGAAGTTCTTTTTCACTATTATACTTTCAATAGATCTGTTTACCTTCCCCTAAAAAAGTTTACATAACACAAAAGAATAACATGAACAAATTTAATTGAATTAATTATAAGGATATGTATAATATACAAAGTACAGCAAGTGTTTTTACAAATAACCACATCCACGAAATATAGAAATAGACTTCGAAGCGGTAACTTGTTCTAGACCACATATAGCCATCTCAGTCAATTCACGTGCGTAAATCGTATGACTATGCAAATAGTCTTTCATTACTTTAAAACATACTTCACATGTATTCAAGTCTGGGTGATATGGAGGTTGATATAATAAATCTACGTGACGGTGTCCCAAAATACATCTAAGGGTATTTTCGGCGAATCTACTGTGGTGGAAGCCACAATTGTCCATGACAACAGTGTCCCCGGGACGTAAGCAATAGTTTCAAATCGATATAATTCCTGCAGTGGCGTAGCTGCCGTTAGGCACCTAAGGCACATGCCTACACATAATTTTTGTCAAAAATATTCTTTTTATCAAAAAAAAATATGGTAAGACAACGTTATCTGTAGACTAGTGTAGATGCACGTGAAGTCGTCAAACTCTTTAATTATCAAATGTCATTTGTACACAAGTCTAGCATCCTTAGTGAATGGAGTCTACGATTATTGAATAGAACCGTGTGTACATTACATTCCACCTTATATAGAAACTAAAAACTAGAACTTTGGTTCAAACATTTCGCTTAAAAAATACTTGAATGAACCCCAACATGCTCAAAACCCTGACATTTTATTCTAAGATACTAGAACATGATTTTTTGTATTAGTCGTGTTGGCTTTCAACTAGCTTTCTATTTGGTCTTCATCCGACCTATAAGGAAACCCCTTGCCGAATTCGGGCGTCCGTTTTGCTGTGCGGGATGTATAAATACGCAGTCACGTCTGGGCAGAATGTGGGCGTTAAACCGATGCCTAATGTAGAGAGAATGCCATGCTCTCTGCACGTAAAGAACACTTACAACAACTCTTTGTTGGGTCCATAGGTGGTCTGCTTAAAGGCAAAATTTCTGTCCCTATCCAATAAACCCTTGTAATTGCATTTCTAAATTACAGACCTTCATCCTGGACGACCCCTATGCCAGAACCTACATGTTGTATTTATTGTAAATTTGTTTTGTCCTGAACATTCAGCACACTTATTTGCCACTGGCATTTAGCAATCAATCAATCAATCAACTAGCTGTCAGTAACTTCAAGCATAGGCGGATCCAGGGGGGAAAAATTTGGTTGATTATATAGGGAATCACTGAAGCATGAATGGAGCGCCCGCCCGCCCGCCCCCCCCCTTTTAGGTCAGTCAGCGCCCCCATTATGAAAAGTTCTGGATCCGCCACTGTCAAGCAAGCAAGTTAGGACTCTCAGATCTACGTGTAATGACAATACTTATTCAAATTCCTATAGGCAGGTATGGATTTTACAGTACACGATATTAGAAAATTTGAATTTCTCGTTTTTTTTTGGAAAGTTTGCTATAGCTTGCTATAGCAGTAAACTTTCCTAAGGCATCGGCCTCAAACCGGAAATGACAGACTATCTTACTTTAGGATGTGTGTTCTACTCCTAGATAATGTAGTACTGGTGTTTGAAAACTAATTCTAGGAAGATGCTTTTGAAATTTTGAGTTACTTATATTTTGATTAGCTTACAGCTTGAATTAAAATGTACTGAATGTTCATCGATAATTCAAATAATTCAACTTCATTTTGAAAATGGCTATCACAAACACTACTTCGCGGATCTGCGCTGCGCGGAAAGTAAAATCAATACACACACGAGACAGCAGTTTCTACGTTATGCTTTTATGATCGGTATTCTCCAGACATGCGTAAGATCCATATATGTGTGCCTCCAAACGGGAGTACTATAATCCCGGTTTCAGGGGTTCCCTCCCGTCCTCCGGTTGAAGAGAAAATTAATACCGTGTTTAAAATATTTCATGAATGAACATTTTTCGACGCTTACTACGATTTTTACAAATGTTTATTAAAGACGTAAAAGCCCTAGTGTATCGAAAGTATCCTGGTATCTTATCTCGGCCCATTACAAACTCGGACTATAATAAACTCGGCCTATTACATAATCGGCATCAGAAAATCGGACTATAACAAAATTCGTAATTATACTACTATTATATAACAAAGTTTGGAGACTTATTGTTTTTGCTCAGTTCTTATTATTTTTCTTCTTGGGGTCTATTTAGGGGTATTTTGAGGAGCCAACAGAAGGGAGTGATTTACTATAGAACCCTATGGGATTTATTTTTTTTTAAATTTTCAAATGACTATAGCTTGAAAACAGTAAGTGATAGACACACTCGGTTTTCAGTAATGATCACAGAACCATAAAACAAATCAAATAAAATATAGGTTGAGTCCCTGGGGTCACCCCACCCACCCCATTCTGTTTGAGAACTTGTAAACGGTCAAGATCCCCACCCCTAAACCATATATATTCTTGTATGGGGCTACAAAACAAATCAAATGAAATATAGTGGGAGTCCCTCTGGGTCAGTCCCACCCCCTCCTGTTTGAGAACTTGTAAACAGTCGAGATCCCCACCCCTAAACCATATATATTCTTGTATGGGACAATAAAACAAATCAAATGAAATATAGGGGGAGTCTCTGGGTGTCACCCCACCCTATCCTGTTTTGATTACTTGTAAACAGTCAAGATCCCCACCCTGAAACCATATATGTATTCTTGTACGGGACAATAAAACAAATCAAATAAAAAATAAAAGGTGAGTCCCCTGGGGGTCGCTCCCACCCCCTTCCTGTTTGAGAACTTGTAAACGGTCGAGATCCCCACCCCGAAACCATATATATTCTTGTACGGGACAATAAAACAAATCAGATGAAATAAAAGGCGAGTCCCCTAGGGTCACTCTCACCCCCACCCCCTTCCTGTTCGAGAACTTGTAAACGGTCGAGATCCCCACCCCTAAATCATAAATATTCCTGTTCATGATTTCAAAAAGATTTGAATGACATACAGGGGTAGTCCCTAGGCGTCACTTATGCATATCACTTTACTAGACCAAACCAATTTGTACTGGACTTTGCTCAATGTCAGTCGACCGTGGGAATGACTAATTATGGGAGCTTTGCTTGGGAGACTTCGTAACAGCATCCAATTATTTCTTGTATTAAGTAATTTTTTTTTTAAAGTCGGAAAAAAAGTTAACCACGCAATCTACACATTTATCACTTATTTGAAATATTACAATCTACCGTTGCAAACTTTTCACAGGTGCTATCCAGCACTTTGATTGTTAGATAGTATCAACAGAACAGAACTTCTTCATTGAGCATTGACTGTGTGTGCGTGTGTGTTTTTGTTGCCGTGGAGCGTGACGGTTTAAGAATCAAAAGATGAATGGTCGATGCCTAGCCCATAGGATATAGTATTTTATGTTAGTCTCAGTGTTTACGTGCCTCTTTTTAATGGAGGATCGTCAACATGTACTAACAATTGACGTATACATCATTATCCTCAATTAGAAAGGAATAAATATGAACATACTAAACAGGACGTACTGCTTAATTAAATAGGCTACGCTGATCTACGCTGGACTATGCATATTGTATTTTATTTTTTAGATTTCCGATTATCACCTGTGATAATTCATTAGTCAGATGTTATTGTAAATTTATCTATAATTCTTCGAATTTTTCTTGATGTATTTTATTATGATCAACTGACCAGTACATTTTATGTCTGTTGTACACAAAATTTTGCAACTAAAAATGCTGAAAACCGTTTTCCGTCGGGGGGCTTCGCCTCCCTTGAACCCCCTTCCAGGGCTCTGCCTTGGACCTGCTGGGGGCCTTAAGTGGCCCCCAGACCCCCTGCCGCAAATTGTGCCTACAGTTAATTGGATAGCTAGCTACGCCCCTGTCCTGTAAAGCATCAGAAAAAAAGTCAACGAGATGAAATCCATTTGAAGGTCCATCTAAATTACTGAAATAATCAATTCATAATGGCCCACGAAGGAGGTTTACCGTGTGGGTGGCATTGGAAGCATATTTGTGTACCTCTATAGCCTTTTCCCCTACTGTTGCATGTCCATAAAGTCTCTTTCTAGTTGTTTTTATGACAGATGATTCGTCAAAGAAATGTAAAGAATAAGGATTAACTGCCGAGACAGTATTTACATATTCGTCAAATCGTCGCTGGTTCTCAGCACTTAAGGCTTCCTTTGCACGTACTTTTAATTTTTTGTGTGACATTTGGCAGTCAAATTTTTTTAAATTGTAGATAGACTTGGTAAAAGTTCATTTGTCGTTACTCTATCAGACAATAACTTACTTTGAATTTCCTTCCCGTAAATTGATGGCTGGCGAAATTTATAATACCTTATAGCCTGGACAACGTCTTCGGAACTTTTAAGCCTCGTTGCACCATGTTGGTATTTTACCGGAGATACAGAACCATCTAATTGATATTTATCAATGATATTGCGAACCGTATTGTGGGAAACGGTACAGTGTTTTGAAATAAATGCACAAGTATGGTTTCCAGATAAATACAATGTCTAGAATAGTCTTTCTTGTTACAACATTAGTAGCCTTTCCAACTTCATAGTATCTTCCAAATGAATTTTGCTTGATCATATTACATGTACTTTGAAGGAATATGTAATACTGTTCAGCTTTTTATATTAAGAGCCGTTATATTTGAAAACAGGTTTTTTTTAAACTTACAAGTACATGCATATTCATCAATTTTTAAGAAGTACTCACATGCCATCCTTTCTACTATAAATGAACTATAATTCAATCTTATTCGTTCATATACTACCAATATGGATGATATGACAGTGATTGAATTTCTTTCTCAAATTGGGAAGGAATTTATACAATACTCGGATTATTTCGTTCAACATAAGTTCCTGAATGTCTCTTCTTTACGTTGTATTCACATTCCGGATGACATTAATTACATTTTTGGAACTGTATTAACATTAGGAGAAAAGAGACAAATTGAAAATGCTCTCATGGAATTAAAAAATGTCGCCGTAAATGAAAAAGAAACCTGTAAATTTGAACCTGAATCTTCAGCACTTAACAAAATTTCCGGAAAGCTTGAAGACAGACTATCACAGAAAAAGATAGAACTGGCAGGAAAAGAGCATCAACTTAAACAACTGGAAATGTCAATAGAGGAACCGCCACCACAAGGAAATTTAAATTATAGGTAAATGGTCTTTTTTTTTGTATACATTTTTCGTGCTCCTCAATCTATGATTTTCTGTGATTGTTTTTTTTTGTCGTGATTGCTACTTTATTATGTTTTCTCTCTTTTGCTATCTTATCTATTCGGGTGAACACTAGATTCATTATGTATTAGTTTGTAAGACATACACCGACTGCTAAAAGTATACATAACTTTTATTACCGGCACTTTATGAGTACGTCACATTCTTATCTCTGGTCATTGTTTCTTCAGTTTTTAATATAATCTTTATTGTCATATAAACAATTAAAACATGTTTGTGACAAATTAGTCGTCCCCGCATTTAAGGATGTATGTACTTAGGTGAGGTTTAGGAATTTGTCTCAGATGTTCGATCGGACTCCTTGGTTTTTTCCCTACAATACAGGGTAAAATATTTTGCCCCATAACACCCATTTCTCCTTTTCATATAAGAGTTCAATAGCTCATTTAAAGGTCATTAACCAAAATTTAAGCAGATTCTAGATTTCTTTTCTTTCGATTTGAGACCCATATAATATCAATGCAAAGATAAGGTAAAAGTCCGAGTCAGCCGTTTCCCGCAATTTTTAAAATTTAAAAAAAATCAAATATCTCGAAAAGGAGCTCCATAACCTATCAATATTTTGAGCTTATTTTGTTCCTTAACAAATACTCTTCCGACTTATAGTATCAATTTTAAATTCTAGATTTTTTTAATTTCACCTAAGTACATCCTTAACATCACGAAAACTTTTATTTATCACATTCTTTAAGGTTTATTTTGATTTTTAGATTCACAAACTGTCACATTAGAGGTCATAAGGCTGACAACAACAAAGGAAATAATGTGTGCAAGAATGACCGATGTTCAACTTTTTTGATTTGTGGACAGAAAGAAAAACACAAAGAGTTTCGCGAGGAAAGAAAATCATTGAAGACGAAAACTCGAAATATACGTCTAGAAGTAGAGTCCCTAATCACAGAGCAAAACCAGTTCTCCGAGTATAAAGTAAGAATTGATGCTTCATTTATGAAAGTTATGAAAGACCGTTTGAGAAAAATAGACCCGTTGAAATATTCGAAACCAAGTATACTGATGCGCCATCTTATGTGTCTCAAGTCTGTTTATAAAGATAATGGTAAAATCCCACCTGTCACACAAAATGACAAAATTGAGCTACCTAAAATGGTAGAAAAGGCAGATGAAAAGAAAACCGAATTAAATTCGGATTCTGAAAATGAAAGCTACGTTCCTTCTTTTAAAAAGGCACGTTCTTCTTTTCCACCAAATCAAAATGTTTCGCAGACGTATAGCAGTATGCCATATCAGAATCACCAATTTCAACAAAGAGTTCTTCAACACCATCCAACTCCTTATAACATGATTCCGCCATACCCTTCAGTTAATTATGCTAGCATGCCACAACAACCTCAAACACAGCACTTTTTGACCAGTATACAGTATCTATGCAGCCTTCATATAATCCTATATATCCTAATGCTTCGATGTCGCGTAATTCTTCTTTCAACTTCAATCAAATGCCTCTTCAAGTTATACCACCACAGTCACCATTCTTCTCGTACTCCACACCTGCAGACGATGTTTACCACAGTAGTACCGACGAAGACACACAAGAGGACAAGTCTAAGCCTCCCAAGATATGGTCACCCATTGGACTGTGACATATTGATAGTTATATACCCATTATAATGTGATTTTTATAAACTAACCTGTTAATATTGTAATATTCACATGTTTTGCATTTTGTTATTGTGTTACTTTGTTTGCTGACCAGATCATGGCATATGAAAACTCCATATTGGTGAAAAGAATATGTTAGCCCATTATGAACGTCTGTATACTAATATCTTTATGCCAAGGTCATTATATAAAAAAATGTGAAATTAGCATATATATAGTTTATTATTTACCCTTGCCCGTCCGTCCTTTGTCATTGTCGTCTTTTTACATTGTGCACTTAATGAAGTATCTTTCAGGAATCAGAATAACATTTGTCTTTTCGATTATGGTACTTATATATTTCAATTTGTTGCATTGTTTCTTCAAAAGATATATATAAAATAAGGAGAAGTGGTATGATTGCCAATGAGAAATTTAAGGAGACAACCAGTTTATATTTTAAGGGGCAGGATATTTTTCTGAGGGAAATTCATTTACAACTTTGTACGGGTTTGACGTGCAATCTTTACTTTTTACTTTTGTACACATTTATATACTGCATTGCGTTAGGTAAAACATACATTTTCATCCTGTTTGGGCGAGGTTATTTATTTTTCAGTCCTAACAAGGCCAGACTATTAATTTTAATTTTTACAATTCTGCACCCACCCACCCTCAGAATATCAAGTGGTCGTCCCCTAACATACAGAGTCAAAATAAAGTTGATTACAGCAACTATAGGTAATCGTACGGCCTTCAACATTATTAGCAAACACGATACCCTGTAGTCAGTTGTAAAATGCCCCGACATGACAAAATGTGAAACAATTCAAACGAAAAAAATCAACCAGAAACAAACATGCCTTTTGAGTTACGTGTGATCCATTAGCAAACTAGATTAGGCAACAAAGAGTAATCAAGTATTAAATTGATGAGCTTTAAATACTAAAAAAACTAATTTCCCGGTATTCGATGCGTTATTAAATAGTTTTCTAAAGAATTCATTTGAATACAAAGGACAATAATAGACAATCAAATAGTAAAGAAGACAGTCGAGCAGACTATTAACAAGGCTAGTAGTGAGATTTGTCAAGATTATTGTAAATTGGGTGTAACAGGTCGGGACATTTCCAGAGGCGAATTTATGTGTGTGGTGGCGGGGCGGTGGGGGTGAGGGCTTCATACATGGTTAATGCATATACTTTTTACATGTCCTACTAACGTTGTCTAGTTCCCCCTTCCCTTTTCCTTTTCGAAATTCTGGATCTGTATCTGATTTCCTTATACGGCTATGCAATATTTAGCATTCTAATGCTTCCGCCATTACATGTATCAGTGTTTGTTTAGTTTAGTTTAAACATATTTTATTTGATCAAAGCAAAAAGGATCAGACACAAGTAAAACATACTTATAAAGTCTTCTCCACAATACAATATATATAACAATACAAATTGAATGTGAGCATGCATTATATAATATAGACAACATTAATATTACTAAACTATACTGAAAAAAAGGAAAGGGGATGAAGAAAGAACGACAGACTGAGAGATTAGGATAATGATGATAATGTGATAATGATGATGATGTGCGTTTTAGCTATGTTGATATTATACTACGAGGAATTGTTTTGATCTCTTAATAAAATTGAATACTTGTTTAACAATTTGCACAATTTGATCATAAGAAAGAGATTCTTTTCCAAAACACCAATAGTTTTAAGTCCAAATTGCAGCCTTCGGGAAGCCAGCTGAGACTATTAAACAGAATAGCCCTTTCAATTAAACAGAAAGGACAATCAAAGAAAAAATGGTGCATGTCCCCAATACCCAAACCACATTACATGTTGGATCAGATATAATGTTAGCTCTAAACAAGTCACAATTCAAGAAAGATGCCGAACATCTAAATTGGGTTAAGATTATATTCAATTTTCTAGGACCATATAAATAATGTTGAGATTGATTCTCATTTCGAATGCCGTGGTTTTTTAATTCTACTTTGAATTTTGATAATGAGTCTACATTTCGAACTGACATGTTCAGATTATTCCAAAGTTTAATTGTTGAGGGGATAAATGATTGGGAAGTCAGTGTCAGCCTGCAAAATGGTAAAATAATATCTTGTCCATTTCGCAAGGGATATTGTGTTGTACTTTGAACTTTAGGGGACACAAGGCTACATAAATATTCAGGGGCATAGTTTTCTTCTTTTTCTTCATTCCTCTAAAGTTTCCCAACCAACCTCTTTAAAGACAGTCTCAGATTGTGTAAAAAATGGTAGCCTGTTACAATTCGTGCAGCTTCAAGTTGAAGCTGTTCTAATTTAATTGAATACCCTTTTCCGCAATTGTCCCATATATGTACTTTAGTTGCATCTTCAAAAATTGGTCTAATAAATACACGATATAATTTTTCCAAATTTTGTCTGCTAAGTTGATATTTGAGTTTTCGCAGTACATTTAGATGCTTTTTAACACTATTTAATATATTTTCATTATGGTTGTTCCATTTTGCGTCACTTCTGAATGTAACCCCTAGATGTTTATGAGATCGCACAATTGGTATTTTTTTATTGTTCATAGTAAAATTGAGATCTTGTGTCTCATTATTTGAGAAAATCATTATTTCTGGGTTTTTTTCAGGATTGAAAGACATAAGCCACTTTCTTGACCATTCATTCAGCTGACTCAGGTCACCACTAACAACTGATTGTATAAGTTCTTCGTCATGACCCGAGTAACTGAATGAAGTGTCATCTGCAAATAGTCTGCATAACGAAGTTAACTGTTCAGCAATATCATTAATATATTTGATAAACAATAAAGGACCAAGAACTGATCCTTGGGGTACACCAGTTGAAACATTGCAAAAAGTCGAGGATGATTGATTAATACAATACAATACAATACAATACAATACAATACAATACAATACAATACAATACAATACAATACAATACAATACACAAATACAAATACAAATACAAATACAATACAATACAATACAATATTTTTATTTTTCCAAATTAAAGGGCCCATTAAGAGCATAACATTAATAACAACATGACATAAACATTACAGAGTGATTAAAGAAACATAAAATAATAGTTCAAATGCATGAGGAAAGGGTAAGTGGTCAAGGGGAGATAATTTTGCTATCTATTAGAGTATTTAACTAATTTTCTGATTTTCTAAGTTCAGGGGCGGATCCAGCCATTTTGAAAAGGGGGGTTCCCAACCCAGGATAAGGGGGGGGGGGTTCCAACTATATGTCCCCATTCAAATGCATTGATCGTCCAAAAAAAAGGGGGGGTTCCGGGGGTTGGAACCCCCCCTTGGATCCGCCACTGAAGTTGCAGGCCTTTATCAAGGTATGCACATAAAATAGATTAAAAAAACTGCTATCTTCATTACTCATGATCCATGTAAAAAGATCATTTCTGTTTAAATTAACTAAACTGGGGTATTTGTCATATCTCTTCTGAGGTTATTGTAAAGAGGGCATTCCAGAAGAAAGTGCATTTCATTTTCAATAGAATTTGAATTACAATATAAACATATCCTCTCATGTCGACAGGGCCGTAAATTGCCTGTCTTGTAAGGGGAGGCAGTTGAGTTTTTTTTTACCCATTTTAAGCAGAAAATGATATTTTTTCGGGCCTTTTCCCTGTATGCAATGTACCTCCTCAGAATTCACCACTTGTTAAATTTTTGTTATATTTCAATAAATAAGCGCCTGGAATATATTGAAAAGAGTTAACTTATAAACCAGAGTTAGATTACGTGTGCTGGTAAAGTAAGATTTTTTACGCTTCATCCTGCTTTACGACTCTTCACAAGCTATTTTTACTTAGTTTTAAGGAAACAATTTGCGAACTTAAAATGAAAGGCCCCCTAAAGTTGAGCCTTTTTTTTGTGGTTTATCATGCTTTTTTGGCTGTCCCAATCGAGCTATTTTGACTTCGTTTCAGAGACACAATTTTCAAACCTTAAAATGAAAATACATACTTAATAACTCATAACTTTTAATTATCAAATTCAAATTATTATAACGTAATACTGTTTGTTTACACTGACAATTTTATTCGGTTAGGCTTTGTCAATTGCTAAGGGGATTTTTCTGTGCCCGGACGAATCCCATCTCTTTAGCACTTCTATGCATTCAATATTGCCAACATTGTCACTTCTATGTGTAGCATAGCCAGACCACGTAATCTGCTTTCCGTCATTGTTGACCTGTTCCATGTTTTAAGGCGCCGTAGCGCAGAAAACGATCTCACACAACTGCAGGACCCATCTGGCAAGGCTAACAGAAGCAAAAGTATTTGTTTTATATTTGGGTAGAAGTGCGTGTTTGATTGCTTGCTCTATTGTACATTTTGACCCAATCTCGTTAATAGACATGAAAGTTGATTTTAACAATTTTTTCTTTTCAGTATTTTTTTCTTTTTTTTTTTTTTGTCAGTCCGCAATAGGAGGCAACTGCCTACATGCCTCTATGTAATTTACGGCCCTGGTCGAGGTAATATTTCATATTTACCACATACATTCATAAATCGTTCATGTCTGCCAGTTTCTATTCTTAAACAGTGATTGTTGAGTCTGTATTTTGTTAACAAATGTTTTTGGGGGTGCTTTAAATCTAAATAATTTTCATAGTCAAATGACCTCTTGAATGAAAAATAAGTGTCCAATTTGCCTTGATTCTGTAAATAAAATCTCGCATTTTCTCCCAATCATTTTGAAATTTTAATTTGAGCTGTTTTTTCAGATAATTTTTAAATTTATTTTTGCCTAAATTTTTACATATATTTAGGTCAATACCCAGTTTTTCGCTGTAGAAAATGATATAAGAGAGCCATGACTTATTGGAGCTAGTTTGAGCTTTACTCTCAATCATTTTTAACTCAGCATAAGCACTTTTCAATAAATCAGATGGGGAATTCTCTAGTCTATGCCAATACATAAACATATGTGTTAGCAAATTTATATAAAGAGGATATCTACCCAGTTCAGACAGGACTGCTACATTTGTGCACGTCTTTGAACACCAATAATATACTTGCAAAATTTTTAATTTAGCTTCCCAAACTCCCAATCTTTAAATATGTCATAAAGGGATAATTTTTTCCTTTTAGGAGTAATGTTAATAACACCCCAATTTTCACAACCATACGTTACAATTGGCTGTATACAATGATCAAATAAATGCAAAAGAGTTTTAATAGGAGGATTTGATGATTTCAAATCTTTATAAGTTTAAAACTGGCCTTTTGACCTTTTTGGAATAATTGTTTCCTGGCTTCATTAAAGTTTCCAGTATTTTGGATGACTATGCCAAGATATTTGTATTGTTTAACACATTCGATAGAATTATTTCCTACATTGAAATCTTCATTAAGGAGTCTACCACTCCTATTGAATATAATAATCTTTGTTTTCTTCACATTTATTTCCATACACCAATCTTTGCAGAATGTGCACAAAGTATCAAGTCACTTCTGAAGCCCTTCTTTTGAGTCAGATATTAATACAAGATCATCAGCATATAGTAGACATGGTATCTTTTCATTGTCTAAATTGACATTATCATAATTGTTTGACAATATATCTGGCAAATCATTAATAAATTGTGTAACAATGTGGGACTCAAAACGTCACCTTGTCGTACACCAACATTATATCTAAAAAAAATCAGTTATTTTGTCTTCTACTTTGACACACACTTTGTCATTACTATACATATATTTCAATATGTTATAAAAAATACCATTATTTGTATGTTGTAATAATTTGTATAATATACCAATGATGAATAATCTTATCAAAGGCCTTGCGAAAATCTACAAAGCATACATATAATTTACCTTTGCCTTTTTTAACATATTTCTCTATGAGACATTTTAGCACAAAAATGTGATCCAAAGTGCGAGCTTTCTTAGAAAAACCAATTTGAGTTTTATTTATGATATTGTTATCAGATAGAAATTTATCAAGCCTGTTATACAGAATGGTATTGAAAAGTTTGCCAAGACTATTATTGATGGCAATACCTCTGTAATTTTCAGGGTTCTGTGGGTAATCAGATTTGAATATAGGAGTAATGATAACCTTTTGTTTTCTTTGACAAAGGTAGCTAGTGAACCAATTTAAAAGATTTCCCTCAATGCCATATGCTTTCTTTTTTGTTCTCTCACATGGCGTCTTAGTGACAATTCGTATATAACAAAACACATAGATTAAAGTGAAGATTTATTAATATATTGTTTATTTGTGAGTGCCGAAAAGGAACAAAACATGTCCGAAACAAACGTAAACTTTAGTCAAAGAGCAGCTGAAGTACTAGCTCTTTTAAAAAATATTCAGAACATTGTTTCAAAACTTGAATCCCATATTGAAAATATTGAAAAAGAAGTGAGCAAGATAGAAGATATAAAGATACAATTAAATTCAATGTCTTCCCGAATAAATGATATGGAAAAGCGTGTCGAGGAGGCTGAAGACCGAAACACTAAAATAGAGGACAGTGTCGAGGAGATGAGTCGTATTGTTAACTCGGCACTAGATAAATGTTCAGACAATACGGATCAAATCGAAATATTAGATATAGCTGTAAAAGCCGTTCAGAATACCGCAAAAAATCGGGAACGTGATGAAGTGCACGTCTCTAAGTTGCGAGCTCTTGAAGAAGATGTCGTAGAAATGAAGTGGAGATCTATGAAAAATAATTTAATATACACTGGGCTAAGGTATCAACCAGACGAGAATGCGCGATTTCATTAACACTGAGCTTGGCATAAACAACAATATATCATTTGGAAATGTTCATCGATTCGGAAAAAAAGATCGAAACGGTATTAGAACTATAGTTGCTCGCTTCATATCCAGACGAGATCTTGATTATGTCTTGAAATGCGCTTATCGCTTGAAAGGTACCGATTATGGGACAAAGGAACAATTTCCCAAAGAAATAGAAATAAAGCGTAAAGAACTTTACCCTATATTAAAACAGGCTAAAAATGACAAAAAAAACAGCGGTTTTAGTACGAGACCGATTATATATCAACGGGGAACTCCATAAACCGCAACCAAATATTACGAACACTTCTCAAGGAAGGGAATTTAGGGATATTCTTATTAACCGACCAACAAACTCTCAGATTCCTGTGAATAGTGGCCCTCCAGTTCCACCAAGGCCCTACAAACGTTCATTGACAAATTCTGACGAGGCTGAAAACACTCATTTATAGGACAGGTCAGCAAGAGGTGAATTAAAATTTTCATTTTTTTTTAAACATATGTGGGCTTAAATCAAAATCTTTTGCACCAGAATTTTCAGAACTCATTATTAATAACGATATCTCCATATTTGTAGAAACAAAAACAGATGAATTCGACATCATATCACTCCCTAACGGATATAGTTGTTTTAGTAAACATCGATCAAAGTTTAAAAGAAAGTCAGGTAGCATAATCATCATTTACAAATCTGAACTTGAAAAATTTCTTACATTTCCGGGGCGTTTCTAGGATATTTGAAAGAGGGGGCGTAGAATCAAATCTTTCGTAGAGCGGAGCGAGGCGAAAAATTTTTTGGACCTTTTTTTGCTAAAAAACATAAAATAATTGTAAAATGCATAAATTGCCATATTCAATACAATATTAGCAGATTACGATAGTTTTTTTTTTTTTTTTTTTGAGAAAAGGGGGCGTACGCCCATTACGCCCTCGCCTGGACCCGCCCCTGTTACCGGATTATGTTATCCCAGATCAACATTTACTTGATTACAATGAGCTCTTAACAAACAATATTTCCTTGCGAAGATATAGCAAATGTGCATGTAGACCAAATACGTATGGTCATCGACTCCTAGAAATGTGTAAAAAAATGAATACATATATTGCAAATTCAAGAATATGTAATGACAAAACCGTAGGAAAAATTAGTTGTAATGACGTTAGTGTCGTTGATTATCTAATACTTAGTTCTGATCTTTTTCAAATGACAAATAATTTCGAAGTAGAAGAATTTAATCCTATCCTATCAGATGTTCACTGTAAACTAAAGTTTACTCTGGAATCAAAACCATATACTAATATGTACAATGTGAAAACCGTTGAAAGGCAAGTTATTAAATGGAACAATAATAAGCAAGATAAATTTGCCAAATTTGTTAAAGAAAAAAAGACTGAAGAAATACGGGACATAGAAAATATTCTTGATCAATTAATCGATCGAAATGATATACAACAAACCGATATTGACACGGCAATGAATAAAATTTGTGACATATTTGACAGCTCTTCAATCTCAGTGTTTGGAACAAAATGCTCTGAAAGAAGCAAGTAAATCTTATAAAAAAAGAACTAAATCGGAGTTATATTGACTTCCAAATGAATACCGCAAAAGATCTCAGAAAACTTGCCAATCTGATCCAAAACGGCTTTGGAAAAAACTGAATAGTATAAATACCAACAAATAAAATAAAACTGATGCTGTTAAAACTGAAGATTTATATGAACATTTTAAACGTCTAAGCCAAGATGATTTAATTGAAGACAACTCAGAGATAGACCTAACAAATGTACCACCAGAGAACATTGACAGAATTTTAAATTCTCCAATCACAGAAGAAGAAATTTTGAATGTCGTCAAAAAACTTTAAAATAATAAGGCTTCCGGATATGATGGCAGTGTGAATGAACATATTAAACAAACGGTTAAGGAAATGTTGCCCATCTATCACAAGCTATTCAACATTGTTTTAAATACTGGGAAGGTCCCAGATTCATGGACAATGGGAAATATTCAACCTATCTTCAAAAATAAAGGCAATATATATGATCCCAGCTCGTATAGACCAATTACTTTAGTGTCGTGTCCAGGGAAACCTTTCACATCAATCTTAAAGGAACGGCTTGGGGAACTTTCAATTGAGATCAATCTGATTTCCGAAGCTCAAACAGGATTTAGAAAAGGTTATAGCACATTGGATAATATCTTTGTGTTACATTCATTAATATCAATTTAGCATGCGCTTGGAAAAAAACTCTCTTGCACTTTTGTTGATTTTTCGAGAGCCTTTGACACAATCTCTCATACATCTTTATGGATAAAGTTACAAAAGGCGAATATCTCCTGGAAAATTTTCAAGGTAATATATAAAAGAGGGACGAAAGATACCAGAGGGACAGTCAAACTCATAGATCGAAAACAAACTGACAACGCCATGGCCAAAAATAAAAAGACAAACAGACAAATAATAGTACAGATGACACAACATAGAAAATTAAAGACTAAGCAACACGAACCCCACCAAAAACTGGGGGTGATCTCAGGTGCTCCGGAAGGGTAAGCAGATCCTGCTCCACATGTGGCACCCGTCGTGTTGCTTATGTTATTACAAATCCGGTAAATAGTCTAATTCGGTAGGTCACATTCTTGAAAAGGGAAGGGTATTGTAGTTACGACATAAGGAACATATCCGATATCATCTGTGAAACGGTTATTCCATAACGGTCAACCAACTCGTGATGGCGTCCGTAAAATTTACGAAGGGATGATTTCAACTTCACCATTTGGAACTCTTGGTTTAATAGCTTCCTTGTGAGCAGCAATCCTCTATCAAGGAAATCATGATAAGAAATACAAGCCCGGGAATATCGTATCAATTGGGAGATATATACTCCGTATACAGGCGCTGCTGGAATGTTGCTACATAGAAATGGAAAGTTCACAATTGGGAAGCTGAAATCATCTCTTTTGTCGTAAAGTTTTGTGTTTAACCCACGCACATTGTCAATTTCTAGATGTAAGTCAAGATATGAGGCAGACTTAACTGTATCTGTAGTATCCTTTATCTCTAGTTCGATGGGATAGATTCGTTCAACATAGTCACCAAATTTTGTATTATTTAGTGAGAGAACATCATCTATATAGCGGAACGTAAAGTTAAAGGATATTGCTAACTTCTTATCTTTCTTTCTAAGAAGTTCCTGTATGAAGTCAGCCTCATAATAATAAAGAAACAAGTCGGCAAGAAGAGGGGCACACTTGGTTCCCATTGAAATTCCGACAGTCTGTTGAAAAACACGTCCTCCAAACGTAACAAATATGTTGTCAATCAAGAAATCAAGCATCTTGATAATGTCAGTTCAGAGAATTTTTTGTTTGAATCAGAGTGATTCTTTACAAAGTAGGATTTATCCCTCCCCAAGACAAGATACTTGTATCTACGTTCGCCATTCTTTTTTAATGAAACAAAGTAATACCAACTCTTTCAATTTGTCTTTTAGTTTGGAATGTGGAATACTTGTGTAAAGTGTAGAAAAGTCAAATGTTTTAATACTATTGCAAGATGAGAGAGTCTTAGATTGTACGTACTCTAAAAGATCTTTGGAATTTTTTAGTATCCACATCTGATTCACGCCACCTCTAGAATAGGCAGTTTCACAATAACTTTGGAACCCGGCTTTGATTGCTGATAAAATAGATGTTAATAATTTAGAAAGATGTTTCGTGGAGCATTTGGAAGACCCAGCAATATACCGTTGTTTGTAAGGACACTTATGTAGTTTAGGTATCCAATACAGTGATGGAAGATCCGGTTCTTCATCTTTGGTTGAAATTCCAAAGGAACATATAACATGTATAGTGATTTTAAATCGTGCATTAGGAATGGGAACGAAGTTTCAGCCGTTTTTAACTGAAACATTGGAGTGCGACAGGGAGAAAATTTATGATCTCAACGATTCTTTGCTGAAAATGATGTTCAGAACTTGCAGGTTATGGAAAATATTTGCCGCAATTATTTGCATATCTATATAAAAATATTCGTTTTTTTGTATGCCGATGACACTATAATTATATCCGAAACGGCCGAATCGATGCAGCAAGCCTTAAATGTTTTTGAAAGATACTGTGTCCGATGGAAGTTAAACGTTAATTTATCGAGGACAAAGGTTGTTGTGTTCTGCAAACGGAAATCACGAAAATTACCAAAGTTTCAACTATTTAACCAGTCTATTTAAAATTCAAGATTCTTATTCATATCTAGGACTAACTTTTAATTACAATGGTTCATTTGCTACAGCAAAAAAAAAACGTCTAAGCGAACAAGTACAGAAAGCATTATTTAGCCTTTATACAAAGATACGTAACCTCTCAATACCTGTCGACTTGCAATTACAACTGTTTGATGCACTTATACTTCCCATTCTGACATATGGGAGTGAAATATGGGGATTCGGAAACAATTACATGCTGGAAAAAATCGACTACAGTTTTGCCGAAATGTGTTAAAAATTAGATCCTCGACACCAAATTTTATGACATATGGAGAACTTGGTCGTACACCAATAGATACCATAATAAAAGTTAGAATGGTGTGTTTTTGGAATAAACTTCTCGCCAATGAAAACAAACTAAGCAATATCCTGTATCAAATAATGTTCAACTTAAAAGATGATTACACGTTCAAGTGAATTGGCTATCTTAAATCGATTTGAGACAATTCTGGACTTAGCTATGTTTGGACTCAGCAATTGCCAGTAGATATAAATCAATTGAAAACGTTCTGAAACAAAATCTTAAAGATGCATACATTCAAAAATGACATAGGTAGCATGTTGCAAGGCAAAATTTCTGTCCTTTAATTATCCAATATACCCTCATTTTCCTGTGGCAGTCCATATTTCCCCGACCTGTCAGATTTATGTGTATGTTTGTTCGAACTTTTAAGTCAGTTGTGTTGTATAACTGTGATGAATGTTTACACAGTTTGGCTGCTGGATCCCAATTATTCTCATGTTAACCAATTATGTCTGTTTGGGTTGCTCACCCAATTTTGTCAATATATAACGGAACTATAAACAACTGTCATATATACAAGTGGAAGATTTAGCTAGCGTTAAAACCGGGTTTACCCACTATTTTCTTCGAGAAATGTCTGTACCAAGTCAGGAATATAAGAATTGTTTTCCATTCGTTCCGTTGGTTGATATAGACGAGCGTTTGGTTTTGTCAGCTTTCATGGACTTTCCCCTTTAAATTTACGTTGGAGTTCGGTATTTTTGTTAATACTTTTTTAATGCTTTCATGATCTCCGGCTATCTTCAGAGTATGTTTTTAACATATGATTAAATTGCTGTAAGTGTTGAAAATTGTTATAATTTCAAGTTAAGCTTAAGACAGTAGTAAAATACAGTACATACCGTGGATCTATAAACCGCGTTATACAAACGTTTGAGGAGCTGATCAACCAAAAGGATCTAAAGTATAGCCAAAACCGGACAAGGAATTTTCTAGTTATATGTTGGAATTATAAGGATTAAACTTCTTTTTTCCTTATTTTTCAAGCAAATGTGTATACTAATTTACAAACAAAAAACACTCTCAAATTCAGTAAACTAAAACATTTATGGACAAGTATAGAATAACAAGCTGCTTTATCAAGAAGAATTGTGATACACCTACACTCACTTTTTTTTAAAATAACGCGAAAAGTCAGTTGCTGAACACGTTCAGTCAGGAAACGCAGAAAAAAACCCCCGAAAAGTCCGTAACCATTCCGCACTGACGTTGGAAGTCCTTAAAAAATTCTGGATTTAGCTTCGAATTTACTTAAATCAAGATGTCGTTCGGTATAATTTATCATAAATATAATAGCCATATATGTGGCTATTACATCTATGGGTATATCGAGAAAAAATTATCGAGAAAGAATCAGTAATGATAGTCAAGTTTTAATATCGGATTGCGAATGCAATCAAATGCAATTCATTTTCAAAATTTGCGTGATCAAAAAGCGCAACAACAACAAAAATGAAAAAATAAATATGCCTGTCAAAATGGATTAACATTATGATATTGAAATCTTTTTTTTTTTGTAATGTGTTTATAGGCAAAACTACATATATAAAAAATCATAATAGATGGTATAATTAAGGTAGTAAGTCCATGGTACATCAGCAAAATCAAGACAAATACATATAGTTGGTTTCTTTTAATCATTTGACAAACTTATAAATAAATAATAATGGTAAAACAAACCTAGGCAGTCTGGATTGGGAAGATATTTTTATTGCTTAAAAAATTACTTGTATAATTATTTTATTAGTTGGAGCCAGGGGTTCCAGCAGGAGTACGCTCTTTGCAATGCTTTATTTTTATAAAATATTATTTTTTCAATAAACAAATTTGTTTTAAGATAATTTTTTAAAGCTACAATATTTACTTGTCCACTTTGTATTTTTGTTCTATATATGTACATTTATTGTTTTGTATAACTTTAATTTTATAGAGAAATTCGTTTGTTCCCAAAATTCTGTGAGTGATCCGGTATTTGAGCCACTGTAATAATGATATTGAAATCTTAGAAAAATAAAAGTTTGAAAGTTCAACGTTTTCTCAAAACTATCAACATTTGAATGACATAATAAATGTGAGCAAACATGAGTATTTTCAAAATATAAATAACTAAACAATTATTTTCTGAGCATTGTCGTTCTATATAACTGTATCATATGGCTCATAAATTAATGTAGACGTTACGCGCAATGTTCGTACCTCATTGGAAAATCGGTGTAGTTGGCAAGATGCAAGTCCAAAATATATAATTTTGTGATATCATATTCATTGCTATTGTACGTATTTTAAAAATAATGTTTTTTTTTTAAATAAAAACGAAAAAAATAATTGTTGAAACTATGTTTTATGCTGCATGCGACAAGCTTCATTTTTAAAAAACGGCTATTTTTAGGCTGTCCCGCGTAACATATTTCATTTATTGTAACCACTAAACTATGATTTTCGTCTAAACTATTTAATATTTTGAAAAACGGTTTTTTCCATTATTTAACATAAATGTTCCTTCAGTCTTTTATGCATTTTTTATGACGTTTTAATGACGTCATGGAAAAAAAGCGTTCCATACTACAAGGGCAAATCTGTCCCATGGGAAAAAAAATTGGGATTACAGATTTGAGTATCAAAAAACATTTATCTAAAATGGAAAAAGGTTAGTATTTGTATTTACTACATCAATGTTAATTTGCTTAATTTTATGAATTTAAAGACAAATATCCTGAAAAATGATATATATCCGTAATTTATGAGTGATTTTTCAAAGGCTTACAAGGTTGTCGCACCGCCATTTTTTGACGTAAAAACAAACTCAACTCAAATTTACGTCAATTGTTTGCTTATCAGTGCTCTTATAATGATAGAATTTTATGATTTTTTAAAATGTTATTTTTCTTAATTTTAAAAATCTAAAATACATCAATTTTCAATAAGTAGTTAAAAAGCACCGTCGATTTTGCGGAGTCTTACAAGAATGTCGCACTTGCTTTTAAAAAAACAACGTTTCAGTCGAAGTTTTGGTTTGAACGTTACGAAATATTTTTTTAATAATTCCAGAAATTATGAAAACGGTTATGATATGAATATTTGTCATATTTAAATACTTTCAGTTGATATTTGTATTAATAGATGTAACTTTGACCGAGACCCTATAAACTTTTATTTACAGAAGTAAAGATTTCTGCCGCAGATAGAATAAAACTCTGGAAAGCAAAGAAAATTGAGAAAATGAAAGAAAAAAACGAAAATTATTATTTGAAAAAGAAACTAAGTAATGAAACAAAACAGCCAAAACAAACACTTTCAATGACAAATTCTGCAATAAAAAGGAGAAAAGAGAGAAATAGCAATAAAGAGAAAAGGAAACAAAAAGAAAACAATCCTATCGCAAATCTGCGAAGGAAACTGCCGTAATTGAGCAAATATCCCTATATCGGAAAACTTTCGCAAATAGAACGGAAAAAAGTCGCGCCTTAAAAAAATTAAAACAATTTTTACCATTAACGCCGAACCGAAGAACTGCAGTAATGGCTTCTTACTTAAGCAGTAAGAAATCACCGACAGTTTCCAATTTGGAAAAAATAAATGTTGTTATAACGCCAGAAGATAAAAACGACATACACCTAGGAAAGGCGGTTATCCACGATTTACGTGAAATTGTCGACAAAACCAAGTTATTAAGAACAGATGGTGCAAGAACTGCAATCAGCATCATAACGGCGTCTACAAATGGATCAAATGTTCAAAATGAAAAGAAAAAAGTTTTATTAGCAAAAAAAATGGACTTCCTGTAAAACGAATTTCCGGCGGAAAAAATGTAAGAGCCAAAATTTTAAGTTCAGAAGAGTCCTGTTGGAAATATATTCAAAAGAAAACCAGAAAAGACGCAATTTCCCATGAAATAAAAAAAATTGCATATGACTTTTGGTTGCACCCCGACAATTCCCGGCCGTCCCCAAATAAAACAGATATTAAACGTGTTCGAATCGCACCAAAACAATTTTCAAAACATACTATACATATTTTGGATAAAACCCAAACAGAAATATTTCATGAATTCAAAATTAAATATCCTGAGATCAGTATGAACCAAAAAACTTTTGAACGTTTGAAACCATTTTTCGTTAGAGCAGCTTCTCCAAAGGACAGACTCACGTGTTGCTGTCGTTATCATGTCGAGGCTAAGTCCTTATTTCTGAAGTGTATGGAGTTTAGAAAGAAACATATTCACCCGCAATTATCGGAAGAAGAAAAAAATAAGTTCCCCGTATATAAGCATCTTACCGACATAGCGGTTGCTACTTTGTGTGGCAAAGACACAACAAATGACTGTTTTAATAAAGCCTGTCTTGATAGAAAATGCACCGAATGTGGTGTGCGCTTACTTGATTTCTCCGATCAGGAACTTAGTGACCACCCAGAGGCTCCAACTGTAAGTTGGGAAAAATATGAGTATATAACAGTGCATAATAAAAGAAAACTCACATTAGTACGAAAATGCTCAAAGCCGTCTGAAATGTTTGCACACTTTAAACATGTTTTAGATCATTTTGCAGGTCATCAATTTCGCGCATACTGGCAAAATGCTCAACTCAAATCTCTAAAGGAAAATTTACCCCAAAATAATTGTATTGTGATTCATGACTATTCAGAAAACTATGCATGTAAGGAAAGGGTGGAGGTGCAATCGACATATTTTCAGAGAACAGAAGTCACGATTCATGTTTCGATCATTTATAGACATTCTGTTTTAGAGCTTGATGGTGTTGAAAGTTTTCCCGATGATCCCTGTATCGTAACCGAACATTTCTTCGTAATCAGTTCTGACGAAAAACATGACCAGTGTTTTACTAGTAAAGTTCAGTCTTTGGTTAAAGAATATCTTGATTCGATTAGTTACAATGTGAATGTTTTTCACGAATTTACGGACGGGTGTCCCGTGCAATATAAATCTCGCAATTGTTTCGGTACATTGCGAAATATTTGTGTTGAAAATAATTACGATCTATTTATAAGGAACTATTTTGAAACAAGTCACGCAAAGGGGCCTCAGGACGCTGCTGGAGGTTTTTTTTTAAAAATCACGTCGATTTAGCAGTTTTGCGAGGCAGCGCCGTTCGTTCAAAATGCGCATGATTTTTTTAACTACTGTGAAAAAAAACCTAAAGGATACGAAGTCACATTATTGTAGGAGGAGAATATTTCGCTTTGTAGATACAATTAATCGTGATTCGGTTAAAGCATATAAACCTATCCCGGGTATAAGAAGTTTACACCAAGTTTTAAATTCAGAACCGGAAAAACTAACAGTTAGGTATATGTCATGTTATTCGTGTGAAGAATGTGTGAATGGAAATTATAACATGTGTACAAACAACGCCATTGGTTGCAAAGAGGTCGTGCCTATTAGACCTGATGACAAAGGTACTATAGACGACGACGAAAACGACAATGAATATACAATGTCCGACTTGATTGTAGAGGGAACAGTACTCGCCCTTTATACTGATGAAGAAAATGCCGAGTTTTATTTATTGCGCGCATCTTCTTGTCCTGAAAAACTAAGAACAAGTGAAGTTGACGATTAGGGTGTTTCTTTTAGAAAAAACACAAAAATCATTCGAGGACAGTACTTCAAATCAGACTTAAATAGATCAGAACTGTCATATAAATTAATTAGACGAAAAAAGGCAATTGTACCAGAGGCATCTGTAATTTATATTTCACCACAGTTAAGAGTGAATTCTCGATTTGCACTTACTCTTCCTGAAACCGTGCATCTGGACATACTATCTGTACTAGATGAAATGGAAAGTTGAGCTTAGATAATGTAATAAAGTTTACTATGACAAATTATAATCTTTGATTTATTCACAAAAGAAATAAATATAGATTAAGTAGTACATATCCTTGGAATGTCCTTAATATATGTTAAAGTGAAAAAGAAATTGTAAATACATGTGCGATAAGCGATACGTTCCAAACAAGCTAGCTCCCGATTCTTGCTTTCGTTTTTTTTCATACAATATAAATCAACAATGAAGGAATTAAAATAATTGTTTGTCACATACTGATCATATTTAAAGAAAAAAGAAAAAAAAAGGTGTGTTGTTCACATACAAACAAACATTTTCCCCGATCAATTATAGTGTTTTGGGTCTTTCTCAAGTTCGCCTCTGGATGCGGGATTTTTCACTGTGTTGAAGGCCCTTTGTTGGCCGTTGCTTGTTTTGTACATTTTTGGTCGTGTTGTTGTCTCTGTGACACATTCCCTGTTTCTATTTTTTACTCTAAACAAAAAACATAGGAACACGTATTTATGGTCAATCACATAAACGTAAAAAAACCTTTAAAATACGACGTTTTGTAGATAAAAACGTCGCGACGTTGTGTTACGCTTACATGTACGAACATCGCGCGTAACGTCGTAAAATTTGAACAAAAATGGTAAATTTATATGAATTTGATATTTCTGATCTTGAAAGATCATGTATCGCTTTTTGATGATCGTGAAAAGGAACATGAAATATGGGATGCCGCTTATTTGTACTTTTTTTTTCCAAAATGCATGGAAGCGTTCAAATCCTTTAATTATAAGATACTATTATCATCGAATAGTCCATTTGCCAATTTCCAACTTTGTTTCCAATCAAGTTTTTTTTTTTTTTTTATTCGGCAAACGGAAATAACATTAGGGTAGGACAGACTGTATCCCTGGCTTTACAAAACAAGTGGAACAATCATGGTTAGGAATCTGACAATTAATATTATTTATTTCATGTAAAATTTATTCAAAACTAAGTATCTCCAAATGGAGCGAGACCGGGTGTGTCTACACGATAAGTGTCTTCTGCTATGTATTCATCACCATGCAGCCTGTCCCAAGTCAAGAGCCTGAAGTTCAGTGGTTGTCGTTGGTTCATGTCTGTCTTAATTATTTGCTTTTCGTTAATTTGTTTTGTTATAAATTAGGCAATCTGATTAAAACTCAGATCTATCGCAACTCGTGAGCTCTTCTCAGTGTCATGATATGAGGATAACGAAATTAAAGATCTATATTTTAATTAGATTGTAAATTAGGCTGTTAGTTTTCCCGTCTTACTGGGTATATGGCCGAACTGGTTCATGGCCGAAATGTCTCGAAAGCGGCCCCTATCATCATTCGCACTAGGGGCGTGTTTTATTGGTCTCTTCTGTACATCTCATGAATGTGTTCTGGTGAAGAGTGCAAAAAAATGAATCTGGACCTCTTCTGGAGATATTCTGTAGAAAGCAATAAAACAAAAATTCAATTTGCTGTCGAATATAGCAGAATTTTTTATGTTGGGTGACATAAATGAACATGATGAAGTTTACGATAATCTATTGGAAATTAAGATACGCCGGTCAGTTCCGAGTCGGTAGACATGACAATGTTTTGGCATTTGTGTTATTATATATAATGAGTGTAAAAACAAAGAAATTTGGTTGGAAGAAATCGCTGTGTTCGTGACATTTTTTTCTTTCTGCTTTCCTAACTCAATTTTGCTAAACAAATCAGGCTTCCAGCCCCGACCATTTGCTTTTCGGGAATAATCTTAAACTGTACAAGAATTTGTCAATGTTTGTCCGGTATATGATCGGAAAGGACATCTTGTCTATCCTTTTTATAAGTAACCAAACTGGATTATTTTTGTATAAAGCAAAGATATCGCAGAGTTCTCAAAATCTTCAGTTTTCCCTGGTGGTCGTTGAAAAAATCTTCTGTTCTTACTTATTATTTCTATTGCAAAACTACGATGGTCAAAACCTTCGGACCACCACTTTTCGAAAACCTTATTTGTATATGCATGTATACAATGGAAACAAGGTCATGGCATTTCTCAGACTGCCGTCGGTTGTGTAATGATTGATACTTTAGTCTGGGAGAGCAAGATTTATTTCAGTGTTAGTTGTAATTAGCTTTGAACAAACTTTCAGTATCTGCAAAATTGATCTTTTGTAAATTATTTTGCTCCATGTATATATGCATATAATTAGGTCGTTATAGTTTTTTCGTTTCAATTGTTTCACATTTTTCATGTCGGGGCCTTTTATAGCCGCCGACTATACGGTATGGGTTTTTGTCATTGTGGAAGGACGTACAGTTGCCTATAATTGCCACTTCATTTGAAATCTGGTGGCAATCATACCACATCTCCTTATTTTTGTATCATATACCTGACTATTAAACACGTGTTTTCCTGATCAAGCATGAACTATTTGCCACTAGATGTTGAATATAAACAACCAACAACCAATCGATTTAAACTTGTGGTCAGTTAAGGGGAAACTATTTGATTTGGGGGCAGAAGGATTTTAGATATGAATATGGTGGCCGGGATAGAGCTGAAAAAATATAGGCATGATAAGCGTCAAATTAAAATGAATATTAAATCCGCAAAAATCCTCTTGCCCCCTCCCCCTCCCCAGAGTATCAAATAGTTGTCTCCTGACTTTTATTGTCCGTGTACTCTTATATTTATCCAGCTTGTTGTCCTACAGGGATGTCATACTAAGGCTGTAATACCTTAAAAACGGTTACCACACAGCGGCTCACATTCTATTTTATCTGCATTCATAAATGTATTAATATCATTTAGACTAAGCGACGCCATATTTGTTATGTGCCTCTGCCGTCTAAACTACCTATTTAAAAGGAAGAGGTAGAAGAGAGCCAGAAGATCTTCCCAATGCAAAAAATAGAAATGGACCTCTTCTGGCTCACTATCGAAGAACAAAAAAACACGGCCCTGGAAATCACCTGGATGATGACTGGTTTACTATTTTCTTATTGTTGACCTAGCACCTACCTTTTATTGGCTAGGAACCAGTTTACTGTTTTACCTGTGCCGCCATAGTTGAAAACAACACAGAATGGCGATCAAATTGATCCCATTTTCTGTTTGTATCTTGTACTTATCGTTGAATTTTAGACTTGCAGGTATTAGAAAAGTATTTACATACAAAGATAAGACATTATATGATTTGTTAATGGTAACATTATGTAATCACCTAAGTGTTGATTCAACACCTGATTCATTTCCGGATTGGTTAAATAATTTGTTTACCTTTAAATATTTTACACAAAATACAATCACATAGAACGATATACCCTTGTTTAAAATAGTTAATGGAACGTTATGCATTTAGGGTTAAGTGTAGATTACAGGTAATTACAGAATCTTCTACTACAAAATCATATTATCGGTATGTTTTCATAAATTTGTTGTATAACTGCATATATATAAAGGCAGTCTAACTGGTTGAGTTAGGGAATATCTTCTTTGTCTCAGTCGACATAAAAAGATGATGTTTTAAAAATATGCTCCCATCTGAAGGCATTGGGCATCTTTTTATAAAGATAGTACAATGTACTTATTAAGTCTAACACTATAAAAGGGACATGCGGCTTTTGCCATGCATTTTATATTTCTGAAACTATATTTCCAGTCACTGTCTGTAACATACCAAAGATATACCATGGAGATTGGTATTCACAAGAAGCAGGTGTTGATGTGAAGACAAATGTTGCATTTGACAAATGGAGACGTGACTCTGTACCGCAGGAACAACTGGAATGTGTAGCAATATATACCCACCCACAACAAAGCTCTATCATTGGTGGAATGAATAGTTCCATGATTAACAGTACAATGCTGATGTCTATATTGTATGTATCTACATTATATATGAAAATAAAAAGATGTGGTATGATTGCAAGTGAAACAACTCTTCACCAAAGAACCAGGATGTTAACAACTACAGGTCATGGTACAGCCATCAACAATGAGCAAATCCCATGCTGTATACATTGTAGTAAGCTATAAGGTCACAGGGTGACAAAATGAAAAACAATTCAAGAGAGAAAAACAAGGGCATGATTTATGCTTAAAAAACAAAGGAAAAAAAACTATGGAATACAATAACTAACGGAAGCAATTAATAACAGTCTTATGGATAATGTCTTGGGACAGGCACATTAAAAATAGCAAATTAAACATGTTTGTGAGCGCTCAACCTTCCCCCATCCTAGTACAGTGGTGTAGACCTTCCCCTAATTCTGAAACAGTGGTGTTAACCTTCCCCTCATCCTGGGACAGTGGTGTAAAACACTCTACTTATCCAGGGACAGCGGTGTAACTGTATAATAATAGAGCAAAATGTAAAAAGCAGTTGAGGTTTACTTGAGAAGTTACTTTATAATATTGATTAAATGATTGAGTCAAGACTCTTTTCAACTAATTTTTACATTTTGCTTTTTTTCTAATTATGATGACACTTCATTAAACCTTGTTTCTGATATTTTGTGTTTCTTAAGCGACAGTATCAAACCAACAGCTATACATACATGTACTTTAGTTAGCTTTTGGACCTTCTGGTAGTTGTGATCACATTTTGACCCTGTTTTTAAACCATGTAATGTTTTTTTATTTACTTGTTCAAGTTAGTGGTCAACTTGTTGGTAGCTCCATTGTGCAGATTCTTTATTTGTATGTTTTAGTTGTATAATGTACAGTCTAGTTACATGTATGTAAAAATGGAACTGGTTTAACCCCACTACATTTTGTGTCTGTACCAAGTCAGACCACATGTATATAAAGTATGTGTTGTTCCTTGTTGTTTGTATTTGTTTCTATATCAGTTATTCTTTTTCCCTTTTTTCAAAGTAGGAGTCAGTTGTTGGTGGTTCATGTATGGTCTGTTGTGCTGTCTTGTGTTTTTGGTGATTCCTGTTATCCTTTTTTATATATTATTTTGTTGAGTGAAGGCAGAGGATACAACAGCTCAGGTCTTTAAAATACTTATTATTTATATGTAATGTACAAAAAATAGAAACCTGACAGATTATTTTTCATTTGTCATTTCAGTGGGGAAACAGATGTAAACAAATGTTATTACTGTATAGATGTATTGTACAGGACTCCAAACATTATACAGTACAAAAGACGTAAGTAAATAAAACATTATACTACCCAAAATATATTGCCATTAATTTTTAATGGAGATTCATCTCATCTGAAAAGTGGTGCATCTGCCCAGTGTTAAATATTCCTCAAATAACTGAAACCCCTCTGTAGTTATAATATCAGAATTAGTTGATTGTGGAGAGTAGTAACTTCTTATTTTACTTCCATTAAGTTACATTGTAGCCTTGTATAAGATTAAATATATATATATTCTGATCAATATAAAATGCAGGTCAGCATTTTACCTCGTACTCTTTTTAAAATTTGCAAAGGTTTTTTTTATTTTTTCTCTGATGGTCATGTTGTAGTATTTTGTGTATGTAGTTTTTGGCTAGAATAAAGTCAGCCTTATAAGCCAGAATTGGCCCAAAAAATACTAAGTAGCATTTAAATTTTTTTAAATGTTTGTCAAACTCAACTTATAACACAAAGAATACTGTCACTGAGGCAGGCAATGTTTCAGTTCTTGTTTATTATATTTTGACCATAGTGAGTTAAAATTTGCAAACACAAGGTATTAATTGAATGAAATCAATATATTTGCTCTGAACAATGTGAACTTTTTTATGGTATCTTTGTCTTTCCGTCATTGATGCTTTGGACCTTGATTTCTGATTTTACTGCCTTTCCTCGGCCATGTGTTCACTGTTGATTCAGAAGAAATTCATTACTTTATTCTCATGAAAAAATAATAATTTCCTCCTACATCTGTGACTACTTGATTATGCAAACAAATATTTTTTTGATCACAAATTTTGTTGCCAATACACCTCTCATGCACTTGATAGTTTGTAACATATCAGATTTGTGGTCAATACACCTCTCATGCACTTGATAGTTTGTAACATATCAGATTTGTGGTCAATACACCTCTCATGCACTTGATAGTTTGTAACATATCAGATTTGTGGTCAATACACCTCTAATGCACTTGATAGTAACATATCAGATTTGTGGTCAATACACCTCTAATGCACTTGATAGTTTGTAACATATCAGATTTCTGGTCAATACACCTCTAATGCACTTGATAGTTTGTAACATATCAGATTTGTGGTCAATACACCTCTCATGCACTTGATAGTTTGTAACATATCAGATTTGTGGTCAATACACCTCTCATGCACTTGATAGTTTGTAACATATCAGATTTGTGGTCAATACACCTCTCATGCACTTGATAGTTTGTAACATATCAGATTTGTGGTCAATACACCTATCATGGGCTTGATAGTTTGTAACATATCAGATTTGTGGTCAATACACCTCTAATGCACTTGATAGTTTGTAACATATCAGATCTGTGGTCAATACACCTATCATGGGCTTGATAGTTTGTAACATATCAGATTTGTGGTCAATACACCTATCATGGGCTTGATAGTTTGTAACATATCAGATTTGTAGTCAATACACCTCTCATGCACTTGATAGTTTGTAACATATCAGATTTGTGGTCAATACACCTCTCATGCACTTGATAGTTTGTAACATATCAGATTTGTAGTCAATACACCTCTCATGCACTTGATAGTTTGTAACATATCAGATTTGTTGCCAATACACCTCTCATGCACTTGATAGTTTGTAACATATCAGATTTGTTGCCAATACACCTCTCATGCACTTGATAGTTTGTAACATATCAGATTTGTGGTCAATACACCTCTCATGCACTTGATAGTTTGTAACATATCAGATTTGTGGTCAATACACCTCTCATGCACTTGATAGTTTGTAACATATCAGATTTGTGGTCAATACACCTCTCATGTGCTTGATAGTTTGTAACATATCAGATTTGTGGTCAATACACCTCTCATGTGCTTGATAGTTAGTAACATATCAGATTTGTGGTCAATACACCTCTCATGCACTTGATAGTTTGTAACATATCAGATTTGTGGTCAATACACCTCTCATGCACTTGATAGTTTGTAACATATCAGATTTGTGGTCAGTACACCTATCATGGGCTTGATAGTTTGTAACATATCAGATTTGTGGTCAATACACCTATCATGGGCTTGATAGTTTGTAACATATCAGATTTGTGGTCAATACACCTCTCATGCACTTGATAGTTTGTAACATATCAGATTTGTGGTCAATACACCTCTCATGCACTTGATAGTTTGTAACATATCAGATTTGTGGTCAATACACCTCTCATGCACTTGATAGTTTGTAACATATCAGATTTGTGGTCAATACACCTCTCATGCACTTGATAGTTTGTAACATATCAGATTTGTGGTCAATACACCTCTCATGCACTTGATAGTTTGTAACATATCAGATTTGTGGTCAATACACCTCTCATGCACTTGATAGTTTGTAACATATCAGATTTGTGGTCAATACACCTCTCATGCACTTGATAGTTTGTAACATATCAGATTTGTGGTCAATACACCTCTCATGCACTTGATAGTTTGTAACATATCAGATTTGTGGTCAATACACCTCTCATGCACTTGATAGTTTGTAACATATCAGATTTGTGGTCAATACACCTCTCATGCACTTGATAGTTTGTAACATATCAGATTTGTGGTCAATACACCTCTCATGCACTTGATAGTTTGTAACATATCAGATTTGTGGTCAATACACCTCTCATGCACTTGATAGTTTGTAACATATCAGATTTGTGGTCAATACACCTCTCATGCACTTGATAGTTTGTAACATATCAGATTTGTGGTCAATACACCTCTAATGCACTTGATAGTTAGTAACATATCAGATTTGTGGTCAATACACCTCTAATGCACTTGATAGTTAGTAACATATCAGATTTGTGGTCAATACACCTCTCCACTTGATAGTTTGTAACATATCAGATTTGTGGTCAATACACCTCTCATGCACTTGATAGTTTGTAACATATCAGATTTGTGGTCAATACACCTCTCATGCACTTGATAGTTTGTAACATATCAGATTTGTGGTCAATACACCTCTCATGCACTTGATAGTTTGTAACATATCAGATTTGTGGTCAATACACCTCTCATGCACTTGATAGTTTGTAACATATCAGATTTGTGGTCAATACACCTCTCTTGATAGTTTGTAACATATCAGATTTGTGGTCAATACACCTCTCATGCACTTGATAGTTTGTAACATATCAGATTTGTGGTCAATACACCTCTAATGCACTTGATAGTTAGTAACATATCAGATTTGTGGTCAATACACCTCTCCACTTGATAGTTTGTAACATATCAGATTTGTGGTCAATACACCTCTCATGCACTTGATAGTTTGTAACATATCAGATTTGTGGTCAATACACCTCTCATGCACTTGATAGTTTGTAACATATCAGATTTGTGGTCAATACACCTCTCATGCACTTGATAGTTTGTAACATATCAGATTTGTGGTCAATACACCTCTCATGCACTTGATAGTTTGTAACATATCAGATTTGTGATCAATACACCTCTCATGCACTTGATAGTTTGTAACATATCAGATTTGTGGTCAATACACCTCTCATGCACTTGATAGTTTGTAACATATCAGATTTGTGGTCAATACACCTCTCATGCACTTGATAGTTTGTAACATATCAGATTTGTGGTCAATACACCTCTCATGTGCTTGATAGTTTGTAACATATCAGATTTGTGGTCAATACACCTCTCATGCACTTGATAGTTTGTAACATATCAGATTTGTGGTCAATACACCTCTCATGCACTTGATAGTTTGTAACATATCAGATTTGTGGTCAATACACCTCTCATGCACTTGATAGTTTGTAACATATCAGATTTGTGGTCAATACACCTCTCATGCACTTGATAGTTTGTAACATATCAGATTTGTGGTCAATACACCTCTCATGCACTTGATAGTTTGTAACATATCAGATTTGTGGTCAATACACCTCTCATGCACTTGATAGTTTGTAACATATCAGATTTGTGGTCAATACACCTCTCATGCACTTGATAGTTTGTAACATATCAGATTTGTGGTCAATACACCTCTCATGCAATACTTGATAGTTTGTAACATATCAGATTTGTGGTCAATACACCTCTCATGGGCTTGATAGTTTGTAACATATCAGATTTGTGGTCAATACACCTCTCATGCACTTGATAGTTTGTAACATATCAGATTTGTGGTCAATACACCTCTCATGCACTTGATAGTTTGTAACATATCAGATTTGTGGTCAATACACCTCTCATGCACTTGATAGTTTGTAACATATCAGATTTGTGGTCAATACACCTCTCATGCGCTTGATAGTTTGTAACATATCAGATTTGTGGTCAATACACCTCTCATGCACTTGATAGTTTGTAACATATCAGATTTGTGGTCAATACACCTCTCATGCGCTTGATAGTTTGTAACATATCAGATTTGTGGTCAATACACCTCTCATGCACTTGATAGTTTGTAACATATCAGATTTGTGGTCAATACACCTCTCATGCGCTTGATAGTTTGTAACATATCAGATTTGTGGTCAATACACCTCTCATGCGCTTGATAGTTTGTAACATATCAGATTTGTGGTCAATACACCTCTCATGCGCTTGATAGTTTGTAACATATCAGATTTGTGGTCAATACACCTCTCATGCACTTGATAGTTTGTAACATATCAGATTTGTGGTCAATACACCTCTCATGCACTTGATAGTTTGTAACATATCAGATTTGTGGTCAATACACCTCTCATGCACTTGATAGTTTGTAACATATCAGATTTGTGGTCAATACACCTCTCATGCACTTGATAGTTTGTAACATATCAGATTTGTGGTCAATACACCTCTCATGCACTTGATAGTTTGTAACATATCAGATTTGTAGTCAATACACCTCTCATGCACTTGATAGTTTGTAACATATCAGATTTGTGGTCAATACACCTCTCATGCACTTGATAGTTTGTAACATATCAGATTTGTAGTCAATACACCTCTCATGCACTTGATAGTTTGTAACATATCAGATTTGTGGCCAATACACCTCTCATGCACTTGATAGTTTGTAACATATCAGATTTGTGGCCAATACACCTCTCATGCACTTGATAGTTTGTAACATATCAGATTTGTGGTCAATACACCTCTCATGCACTTGATAGTTTGTAACATATCAGATTTGTGGTCAATACACCTCTCATGCACTTGATAGTTTGTAACATATCAGATTTGTGGTCAATACACCTCTCATGCACTTGATAGTTTGTAACATATCAGATTTGTAGTCAATACACCTCTCATGCACTTGATAGTTTGTAACATATCAGATTTGTGGTCAATACACCTCTCATGCACTTGATAGTTTGTAACATATCAGATTTGTGGTCAATACACCTCTCATGCACTTGATAGTTTGTAACATATCAGATTTGTGGTCAATACACCTCTCATGCACTTGATAGTTTGTAACATATCAGATTTGTGGTCAATACACCTCTCATGCACTTGATAGTTTGTAACATATCAGATTTGTGGTCAATACACCTCTCATGCACTTGATAGTTTGTAACATATCAGATTTGTAGTCAATACACCTCTCATGCACTTGATAGTTTGTAACATATCAGATTTGTAGTCAATACACCTCTCATGCACTTGATAGTTTGTAACATATCAGATTTGTGGTCAATACACCTCTCATGCACTTGATAGTTTGTAACATATCAGATTTGTGGTCAATACACCTCTCATGCACTTGATAGTTTGTAACATATCAGATTTGTGGTCAATACACCTCTCATGTTTGTAACATATCAGATTTGTAACACATCATGCACTTGATAGTTTGTAACATATCAGATTTGTGGCCAATACACCTCTCATGCACTTGATAGTTTGTAACATATCAGATTTGTGGTCAATACACCTCTCATGCACTTGATAGTTTGTAACATATCAGATTTGTAGTCAATACACCTCTCATGCACTTGATAGTTTGTAACATATCAGATTTGTGGCCAATACACCTCTCATGCACTTGATAGTTTGTAACATATCAGATTTGTGGCCAATACACCTCTCATGCACTTGATAGTTTGTAACATATCAGATTTGTGGTCAATACACCTCTCATGCACTTGATAGTTTGTAACATATCAGATTTGTGGTCAATACACCTCTCATGCACTTGATAGTTTGTAACATATCAGATTTGTGGTCAATACACCTCTCATGCACTTGATAGTTTGTAACATATCAGATTTGTGGTCAATACACCTCTCATGCACTTGATAGTTTGTAACATATCAGATTTGTGGTCAATACACCTCTCATGCACTTGATAGTTTGTAACATATCAGATTTGTGGTCAATACACCTCTCATGCACTTGATAGTTTGTAACATATCAGATTTGTGGTCAATACACCTCTCATGCACTTGATAGTTTGTAACATATCAGATTTGTGGTCAATACACCTCTCATGCACTTGATAGTTTGTAACATATCAGATTTGTGGTCAATACACCTCTCATGCACTTGATAGTTTGTAACATATCAGATTTGTGGTCAGTACACCTCTCATGCACTTGATAGTTTGTAACATATCAGATTTGTGGTCAATACACCTCTCATGCACTTGATAGTTTGTAACATATCAGATTTGTGGTCAGTACACCTCTCATGCACTTGATAGTTTGTAACATATCAGATTTGTGGTCAATACACCTTTCATGCACTTGATAGTTTGTAACATATCAGATTTGTGGTCAATACACCTCTCATGCACTTGATAGTTTGTAACATATCAGATTTGTAGTCAATACACCTCTCATGCACTTGATAGTTTGTAACATATCAGATTTGTGGTCAACAGTCACTGGCTAAACACATTAAACATTCAGGAAAAGGGTTTAATGGCAGCATGCATCTTGGGCATGATGACAAAAGGCTGAGGGCAACCTTGAGATAAGGTTCAAACTTGCAGATTTAGTTAAGATATCTACTATTTGTCAAATAGTGTTCAAATTAATTTAATCAGGGCAACCAAAGATATGCTTTTTTTCAGTTTAAAATTTTTTTTATTGAAATAGCCGATTTCATTTTTCAATTTTCAGAGGATTGTATTAGGTTAAATGCAGGAAACCCTATATCTATTGATAAATCATGCAGAGGTATAACAGAGGGCTTACCAACTATGGACAATGCTATCACTATGTTTCGTAAGTACTTTTGTATCTTAGTCCGAATTCAGATTGATTTCTTACATTAGATTTTATGTTATACACATCACCTTTTTTTTAAAGGAATATGGGGGTCATCAATTATCTTGGATCATTAAATAGTAGAAAACGATCCATCTAGATTTTTAATGACATAAGAAAATTTTGAGGGAAGAATGCTATTCAGTTGTAAGACATTTCATTAAAATGAAGAAAAAAATAATAAGATTTTATTTTGATAACGACTTTTTACAAAAACAGTATATTTTTATTGATTCAAAAGTTTCTTAAACTTTCCTTATAACAGGAGATAATTCAGATAACTTTTATATAGGAATGTACAGTAAAATGTTGTATGTTGTATTATAGGAAGAAAAATATAGGGTAACCCAACTTTTTCTTTTCATTTTCTAAAAGCATTGCATAAGAGCCATCGTCTTATATTTTATTTCTAATTTCATTCATTTAGTTTTCTTTCTATATATTCACATATTAATACCTTTTCCCTGTATTATCCTTACAAAATGTGTCAATTTTTCACATCTTGTATATATTGAAAACATTTTCTGTGACTATATTTTTGCATTTGTATGATTTTTTTACCCCAAAATTTCTTGAATAACAAGATTTGTAAATAAAATTTTAAATATAAACTGACCATTACCATTTTCATGTTGTTTCGAGAAACAAAACACACTTTAATAAGTAAAGGTAAACAATTTGACAAAAAATTCAATAAAGTTTTTCAAAATATTGTAATGTGCCAATTGACCTGACTTGATATCTCATGTATATTTCTGTTTTTCCAGGGCGATCTGTAGTCAAATTAAACTGTATTACCACAATAGAAGGTGTATATCAATTTTCTTATGAAGTCGGAGGAACAACTTCACTGGGTGGTATTTGTAATGAGCCACGAAGTAGGATTGAAGCTTGTCAAGATCCTGGTTCTGCTTATGTTGATAACAGAATGTTTCTGATGAATTATGCTAAATGCCGTGATGTATCAACTTCTGTAGATCAACGTATGTATTTATTTTTAGGAGAAAAAAAACATTTAATGGACACAGATTTTCAAATACAAGTTGTTAAATTTGCATGCTACATGTAATGATGATGATGTTTAAAGGGCATGTGTAAGGTACAGATTTTTGGTGTATTTATTCCCTGTAAATTTGTAAAAAAATCAAAATGGCACAATTTTGAACCATTAATTTGTGCTACCTATTGAATTATTCATTAATGATCTGTTATAAATGTAATATTCGGCATTGATTTAATAAATATTTGACAGAGATCAGATACCAGTGTATGGGAGCTTGGTATGCTGTAAAGAATGGTGTGGGATATACCTTTGCAGCTGTTGCTGATACAGTAGAGGCAGATGAAAGGGAAAGGTTCAAATGTATGGTAAGTGTCTATAGAGTCAGATGAAAGGGAAAGGTTCAAATGTATGGCAAGTGTCTATAGAGTCAGATGAAAGGGAAAGGTTCAAATGTATGGTAAGTGTCTATAGAGTCAGATGAAAGGGAAAGGTTCAAATGTATGGCAAGTGTCTATAGAGTCAGATGAAAGGGAAAGGTTCAAGTGTATGGCAAGTGTCTATAGAGTCAGATGAAAGGGAAAGGTTCAAATGTATGGTAAGTGTCTATAGAGTCAGATGAAAGAGAAAGGTTCAAATGTATGGTAAGTGTCTTTAGAAAAAATAGTAATTAATCCAGTCACAATCTTTTACAAATAGACAAGAAAAGATATGTAAATTTTGCAATTATCAGTCTTATACAAAAATAGACTACATTTTTACAGATATGATCAATTGATCTTTTTCTATTATACAATTGAAGGTTTTTGTGCTTACAAAATTTGCAAACACAGAAGATACATAAAGATAAAAATCTATTAGAAAAGTGCTGTAAACTGATGATTGAGGGAAATTGATTTATACATTGTATTTGAATTTAGACCAAAAAATCATTACCATTTTTGTGCCAATTAAAGCTAGCTTCAGTTCTGAAACACAATTTAACACTACTTCACACATATTTTATTGTCAAAACAAGAAAAATGGCAATGGATAAGATGCAAGTTTTTAACTTGTTAGGTCTTCTCCAAAATTTAATACTGAATATAACTTTTGAAAAACAAGGTAACAATGTTATTGGAGGAAATATTTGAGAAACTGAAAAGAAGGAAAGGAGAAGAAATAAAAAAAAAAATGGAGATCCTAGTATCTACAGACATGAAACAGATCTTTAAAAATTTAAGGAATATACCATTACAAAATTAGCATGAGTGTTCAATAGCTAACAAGACTAGAATAGTACACACAAGGTTATACTCAACCAGGAAGTCATTGTATATGAATGAAAAGAGACTGTGGTGGGTATTCGTCAATGAAACAACAAGAATACATCTCAAATTCTTCAACAATAGACAAGTGCTGCATAGTATGTCTATAAATTCCCAGAGTTTAGGAAAAGTGTTAAAAAAAAATTTGTTTTCTCATACCTAGGACTTTAATATTTATTAATCATGTTGTTTGATTTTTTTCAGATGACATTAAAAGATCAGAAGGATCCTAATAACCAGATCCGTTGGGTGATGAGTCGTTTCCCTACATGTACAAGTCTAAACAGTATTTATGATGGAGACAGAAAACTTGTGTTAACAAGAGGTAAGAACGGATTTATACACTAATGAAATTTCATGGATAGCAGAAGAAAAAAAGTTTATACATTGTATGTTTACTAATAATTATGTTATATGTTCACAGGAAACATTCTTTGGTCAGCAGCTTGAAAGTGATGATTTGTAACGTGTGAGCACTTTTCAGATTGTCACTTGTCCGACACCTACTTCCTGTTTGCCATTCCTTTGAAATTTTCAATATGTCGAATGAACTTTAAAATTTCGTCACACATTTATCAAGCACTACAAAACAAATTACTTGATCTTTGGTCAGCAACTTTACATTGATGAAGTGTAACATGTGAGCACTTATTAGTTCTCTCAGACACCTACCACCAATCCTTTAAATTTTTCACATTATGTTGAATGAAATTAAAAATTTTCATCATATATTTCTCCGGTACTACAAAATAGAATGACTTCATATTTGATCAGCAGTTTGACAGTGATGAATTGTATAGTGTGTGCACTTTTCAGATCTGTCAGACACCTACTTCTTGTTTTGGATATTGTAAATTACAAATTTGAGTACAATGCATTTGTAATTTGATGTTGATTTTCTCTTTGCAGTTATTCCAACAACAAATTACTTACCCCCACAGTGTGTACTGCCAAGGAATATGTCTGGCACATGGTTTACACAAGGTCAACAGTTCAAATCTGATGTTTTTATAAATGAAACCCATATTGCTTATAAGACAAAGATAAACGAGTTTGAGCTGCTGGAGACCTATTATTCTTGTCAACAGACTCAAGGAACAAGATACATGATGACTAGAGTTACAGCTGGAAGATGGTAATACATGAGATAAATACGTCAATACCATTTATTATACCCCCGCTTTAAAAAAGTGGGGGTATACTGTTTTACCTCTGTCTGTCTGTCCATCCATCCGTCCGTCCGTCCCATGAACATTTTTCGTTGCATTTTTCTCAGGAACTACATTACAAGGATTTCTGAAATTTGGTTTCAGGGTTTATATGAGTGAGCTATACCGTGTGATGCGTTTTCAGATACATCACTCAACAACTTTCTGTTTACCTTATACTTTTAGCGGGGCGGGGGTATCATTAGTGAGCAGTAGCTCACAGATTCACTTGTTTGTACAAACTATTTATGTGTGAAAATTTTTTTTGCATTTTTTCATGATGAGGAAGTTAGCGCAATAACCTTTGCACAAAAATTTCCATGTTTGTAGTAGATGCCTTTATTTTCGATAATGAAAAGCAATGTATTGTCATTTTCGTCTCTCGATGAAGTCGAAAGCGAGATTAAGGGGTGCTGTTTCCAGCAGGGACAACATCAAAATTAGTTAAGTTCAGTTTAAAGGGAACCACTTATTGTATATCCATGGACATTATTTGGGCCAGCCCCCTCCGTCATGGTCTATTGACTTTGAAACTTTTCATGGTTAAGTCCCTTTCTCAGATATTATAAGCAATTGGTAACTATATTTTGTGTATGAAAATGAAATGATTGTAAGGCATAAACATGTCTCTCTGACCGGGTTTATCTGACCTTTACCTGATTAGCATGGATCATTGATAATGTTAATTTTATGTAATATTTGTTAGATAACTTTTTCTCCAAGACTTTAAACATAAATTTAATTACGATCAGTAAAACAGGCGAGACATTTCAGAGTGAGCACTCTTGTATTCAATTTACATTTCTTAAAGTCAAAATAAAGTAAATATACTAATGAACTATTTTTTTCTTGAATAAATAGTATTTTTATATGTTTTTAATTTTCAGTGAAGTGGATTTTGTATGTTTTGATTTAATGCCTAGACATCACAGTGTTATCAGATACAGAGTTGGTATGTACAGACAATAAGTTAATCATAACATAAACTTGGAATTACAGCTGCTCAGGGTGTCTTGAGAGTTTGTAATGTTGCAAAAAGAGGGAAAAGATGCCAATGGGGCAATCAAAAACCATAAGTAAAATCAGACAACATCATGCCAAAATGGAACTTGACAAAAGAAAATAACAGTTTACAAAATTCTACACAGAAAACTAAAGATTGGGCAACATGAACCTAACAAAAATCATTTGGTGAACTCAGTTTCTCAGTAAGGGTAGGCAGTTCCTGCTCCACTAGTGGTACCCATTCTTATGCAAAGATATCCTTTTATCTTCATTGATTCAAAACAATATTTGATCAATGGAATTGCCATATGTAAGAAACTTTGAATTTTGAAAAAGAAGCCATTTTATTTTTAAAATGTTGAAACTACAATTAACTCATTTCTACACAAAAAAATGTTTCTTTATATGTGTGAAATATTTGCCACTGGACATAATAAAAAACAATAAATCTTTACCAAAAAGATTTAAGAGATTATAATTATATTGACTTTTATATACAGGTAAACCCAGTAGACTGTCAGATGAAGACACAGGAAATTTCATGGTGAAGAAATTCAGAGAAACCTGTAGTTGGATGTCTTTTACATACAACAGAGATGAAACAGATTGGAAATATGAAGTTCTTATTTGTAAGTTTTAATTTGCATAGTCAAAAATTTCTAGTTTTTAGTCACTGTTTGGCAATGTTTTGTTTTCTTTTTATATCCTCTATATGTCTTATTAGTCTTTTGGGGGATGCTGTCACATGTACTCAACACTTTCTTTAGTTCTTATTATAATCTGCATTTTATGCCTTTGCTTTTGCAAGTTGAATTTTAAGAATAAGTCTGTTTGGTTTAAAGGACCACTGAATTTTGGGTACAAAGTGACATCTAAAATGCAACTCATGTATGATTTTATAAAGTATTTTTAAACTGTAAAATGTCTTGTTTATGAAAAAAAATGTTGGTTTATTTCCAGTGAACCCACCTACTCCAGTGCCTTGTCCAATAGCAGGACGATTTAACTTTGAGCAGTGGCCAGTAAGAGATAGTGAGAAGATTGCTACCAGGATCAGAGGTGTAACACCAAGACCACGTATACAGGTTGATTGCAGGATCATTGTTTCTGAAATAAAGTCTTGTCCTGTTGATATGAACAGGATATCTATTGATGCAGAGTACTGTGAAACTGTAGATTACAGGGGACGTCCCATTGGAGAATATGGTGTGTAATATAGTGACTGTTTTACTGATTTATTTTGTAAATTGTTGTTTTAGAATCCTCAGTTTGTACTATGGGGTAAAATGGATAATTTTAGAGGTTAGTATTCAAATATAATTCTGGAGTTCTTAGTTACAATAAGACTTTCTTTGTGTGATAATTTTATAACGGACGGTAATCAGTCTGTCAATATGTTGGGAGGGGGGAATTAATTAATTCCCTAGTCACGATAAATGTAAATCACAAATAACAGCAAAAATAAAGGCCCAATCACTAAATACTTAAAATGTCCTTCAGTTCCTCATATGTATGTTTGCGTTTTCTAAAATTCTAGCATATCAACTGTTGATTTGACTTACCTGTGAAGTTAGGTTTTATAAAATCTGTTAAACTTAACTTTCTATTTCAGATGTATCTGATTATGATTTGACCTGTGTAGGGTTTTGGATGGAAGATTATAAATCTTATCTAATCACATGGGATGAGGAAGATGCCATTTCAAATTTTAGATGTTGGGTAAGTTTAGTGAAAATCTAATATTTACTTTCAGCTTCTATTTTGAATTATCATAAATTAAAAGCATGCTATTTTTTCACTTCAAGGAAAATTCTGAATTATCAACTTTTATAGAGAAATTTTAGATTTAAAACAAATCTAAATGGAAATTATAAGATGATGGTTATCCCGTTTAATGTTTTCTTGGAAATATTGCTTGTACCATAAATTGTCTTATTTCACTGTTACAACATTTTATATAAAGTGTTAGCAATGTCATCTGTATTGAAAATTTTTTTTAATGTCATTTTCATTCTAGTAATTTTTTATATAGGTTTATGAACGTCTAAGCTGGACTGATGTTATGATGTCAAGGTCTCAAAACGCACGATGTGTGCCAGATCAGAGGGCAGATTCATTTCAAATACCTGGTACAGGACTGGCTTTGAAACTGACAGAAAGTGAAAGATTATGTAAGTTGTATTTTAAAATGGTGTGAACTGTTTGTAAATAGGTTAGGAATTTGTGGAGCAAAATGACAGGTTGTGCAGACTTGACAAGTCATTTTCCATAAGAAGAAGCCAAGATGATAATTGTTCTATTATACTGATTATGCATATAAATTTTGAAGTACTCAAAACCTCAAAATCAGATCCAAGATTAATTTCAATAAATTATTAATATCTATCACTTCACACTTCATATAATGGAACACTTTCTATATTTATGTGCTGATTTTAGGTAAAGATAACGAGTTGCTAGAAAGTAATGGAGCAAAGAATTAAAATTTCTGTTTAAATTTTTTTTTTAGAATTCTGTGTTGACTGAAACAATAAGATAATATGGTCAACAGGTATTACCATTGAAGAAATCTAAATCTAATAAAGTCATTGAAAACAATATACGAACTAACTAAATGATTAGCTTTTGTGAAAATAACATGAGAATATGATATGGATGTTTGAATGTTAATAAATCATTTTTAGATAATCTAAATAAAAAAACATATGCTGTTTTGTACAACCCTTATCAGTATTTACTTTAAACTATACAGTTTTTTTATTGGTCATGTTTGATGGTATTTTATCATACATGTGCAATAGACAATACTGATGCCAGATTATTTATTTGTTTTACAGTTGATGATTGCCCGCAGAGATTTGATCCTGGGTTAGATCCATACAGAAAGCCAACAATAATTTACATATTAAACAAAAGTACAGCAGTTACACCATCCATCATTATCATATCAATACTGTCATTATTGTTCACATTGATTCACTGATCATCGAACCTTGATCACTGAAAGCTTGTGCCATTATACACACATTACCACGGAATGGAAGAGTCAAGCATGTATGTTGGTGTTTTGACTATCAAATGTTAGATATATTGGATATATGACAGATTCTGAACATTCCATTCATTCTTATGTTGTAAAGGCTGCAATGATATATTATCATGAATTATATTTATATCTTATGTTTAAACATGCTGCCAGGTTTACATTACATATAAGTCAACATAAATTTTCAATCACGAATTTGCAGCATTCAAGTAAATTATGTATTGTTTATTCTTTATATAATTGTTTATTCTTTATACATAGATCTGACATATATGAAAGTTTTCATGTATATCTATTTGTATACAATAGATACACCAGCTTGTTTTGTGAAAGAAAATACTGTCTGATATACTCCTTCTTTTGTATACAATAAACTGGATTTTTATTAGATAGTCACAAGATATTATATTCTAGTATGCATAATTTTCATAAATACTTTAGCTATACTCAGAAAAAAATTACTCATTCTTCAAAGAATCTCACTAACCCTTATCCTTTGATTATTATTAGAAGTTTAGATCTGGTAGATGATGTTTTACTAAAATTCTTAGCGAAACAAATAATACGATTATTTATTGTGTCCTGTTCAAGTGAAATTGTCCTTGACTAGACTAGATGTGTACAGTGAAACTGGTGTAAACCAGAAACCTGTCTTATGTTAACTCTCACATGATATTTTATAATAGTCATTTAATGCAAATTGAATACTTGAACAAAATTTTTAGACTGAAAGGATTTCAGGTTATACAAGTCTCAATATTATATTTTTGTTCTGCATATTATGCACCAGTTGAGATTTTAAAACTGTTGTCAGATATATCTTGTACCTATATTTTAATTCAAGCAATAATTTATGTGCTGGTCCCTTTTTCAGCTTTTTTTATTTTTTTTAAAAGTTTTATGACCAATTAATGTATAAGATTTATAAGATTCTTGTAAAGGGCATCTTTTTCGTTGTTGTAGTTATACCTCTTTTAAGAGATTATATATATTACATATTGTAGCTAGAATTTCACTAAATTGTTATCAATACTCCTTTTACTTTGACTCATTTAATTCTCAAGTTATTCATCTTTTTTGAATATTAAAGGGATTTTTATCTGAAAATGAGATTCTGATTTAGCATAATATGAGAAATTTCTGTGTTGAAGTTAAGTGATTTGATATTTAAAAGTGCTTCCAAAATTTGAGATTTCTTTATTCACTTAAATGATATTACTTAACCATATTGCTTAAAGCTATACAGACAAAACTGTATAAGAGATTATTTTGAGGTGAAGAAAAGAAAGAGTTGCTTTCAAATCTTTTAATGAGATTATTTTGGATAATGAAAAGAAGCTTTTCTGTCAAAACTGCATTTGATTATAAAATTTTTAAGGTGGTTAAAGAGAGCTGAACCATCAAATTTGTATTAGAGATTATTTTTGGGTGACGAAAAAAGCTTTTCTGCCAAATATGTATTTGAGATTATTTTGGGTGACGAAAAGCTTTTCTGTCAAATCTTTGTTTGAGATTATTTTTTTGGATGGTTAAAAGAGAGCTAAACAGTCAAATCTGTATAAGAGAGATTACTTTTTGGAAGGGTTAAAGAGGGCATAACAGTCAATTCTGTATTTGAGATTATTTTTGGGTGATGAAAAGAATTTTTTTCTGTTATGTCAGACCTGTATTAGAGATTATTTTGGAGTAGTTAAAAGAGAGTTAAACAGTCTAATCTGTATAAGAGATTATTTTTGGATGGTTTAAACAGAGCTATGTTGCAGATTACTTTTGGGTAATGAAAAGAAAGAGGCGGTGGTGGTGGAAAGCCAATACTAGTAAATTGACTTTTCAATTAGTGTGGAAAATGTAAAAAATAAACATAGCATCTTCATAAATGGCCTTTTCAACTTATTAGAATTCTTGTATTTGCTGCTGCTGTAAGCCATGATTGAAATAATATGGGCAAGTCTCCAAATCTTCAGCACCAATAATAAAATAGTACTTTGATGTTTTTAAAATGATTTTGGGAGCTGTGCCCTGTTTTAACTTACAATTATATTATATTTAATTGTTTTTCTAAAGTATTTTTATTAAGAAATACATGTCCATGATGTAGATTTGGTATATGAACTTGTAACATCAAAATATATTTGCTTTTTGGGGAGGTGTCAGCAATATACATTTATAGGTGATACTGGTAGGTTTTATATTTTATATTCAAAGTGCTTTTGTAAATTGTATATTTCTTGATACTTGATTATAAATAAGATTTCTCATGTATGTTTAATGTGTCTATATTGTACATATTTATCATAGAAAAAAGAATTGTTATACTATTTACAGCCAAGAGTGAATTTACATGCACATTAAACCTTATACCTTTAACTATTTATTTCTAATATTATTGATTACTAGAAATTGTGAGCAAAATATCTTGAAATTTGATCACAGATAAAATATAAAGATTTAATGTTGCTTGGCTACAAATCTTTTGTGTTTGATCATACCAGATTAAGGTAAATCCAAAAAGCCTTTCAGTCGCACCAAATTTATAAAGTGTTATTTTCATATTTGAATGACAACAGAAATTAGTAAAATTTACTGATTAACAAATAAACTGACAAAAAATTTACTGATAGTTGAAATTAATATATTTTGAACTATGTCAGCTAATAGTTGAAATAATATCATTTGACAAACTCAAGTAATGTGGCCAAGTTTAATGAATTGTGATACTGTCATACATTTGGCATCTGAACCTTTACATTTTTCTTTTGAATCATGCAATAATGTTGTGTTTTTATAGGTTGTCAGTCCACATATCTTATACATATGCATATAAAGTAGCATGTGTTAACTTCATACATATCATTTTATGATGTACATTCCATTTTGTATATTGTTCTTTTAACAAAACCATTGTAATTATCTTTTATATGATTAATTTTCAATGCTGTTATTTTCAATAAATATAAATCTCATCAAGGTTTTGTCTTTTTATTACATTGCCACCAGACATCTAAGATCTGTTGTTATATTGCCACTAGACAACTAAGATGTGTTGTTATATTGCCACCAGACAACTAAGATGTATTGTTACATTGCCACCAGACAACTAAGATGTGTTGTTACATTGCCACCAGACATCTGAGACGTGTTGTTACATTGCCACCAGACATCTAAGATGTGTTGTTACATTGCCACCAGACTTCTAAGATGTGTTGTTACATTGCTACCAGACATCTTAGATTTGTTGTTACATTGCCACCAGACTTCTAAGATCTGTTGTTACATTGCCACCAGGCAACTACAATGTGTTGTTGCATTGCCACCGGACAACTAAGATGTGTGGTTACATTGCCACCAGACATCTAACATGTGTTATATTCTAGTATGCATAATTTTCATAAATACTTTAGCTATACTCAGAAATAAATTACTCATTCTTCAAAGAATCTCACTAACCCTTATCCTTTGATTATTATTAGAAGTTTAGATCTGGTAGATGACGTTTCACTAAAATTCTTTGCGAAACAAATAATACGATTATTTATTGTGTCCTGTTCAAGTGAAATTGTCCTTGACTAGACTAGATGTGTACAGTAAAACTGGTGTAAACCAGAAACCTGTCTTATGTTAACTCTCACATGATATTTTATAATAGTAATTTAATGCAAATTGAATACTTGAACAAAATTTTTAGACTGAAAGGATTTCAGGTTATACAAGTCTCAATATTATATTTTTGTTCTGCATATTATGCACCAGTTGAGATTTTTAAACTGTTGTCAGATATATCTTGTACCTATATTTTAATTCAAGCAATAATTTATGTGCTGGTCCCTTTTTCAGCTTTTTTTTTTTTTTTTAAAGTTTTATGACCAATTAATGTATAAGATTTATGAGATTCTTGTAAAGGGCATCTTTTTCGTTGTTGTAGTTATACCTCTTTTAAGAGATTATATATATTACATATTGTAGCTAGAATTTCACTAAATTGTTATCAATACTCCTTTTACTTTGACTCATTTAATTCTCAAGTTATTCATCTTTTTTGAATATTAAAGGGATTTTTATCTGAAAATGAGATTCTGATTTAGCATAATATGAGAAATTTCTGTGTTGAAATTAAGTGATATGATATTTAAAAGTGCTTCCAAAATTTGAGATTTCTTTATTCACCTAAATGATATTACTTATCATATTGCTTAAAGCTATACAGACAAAACTGTATAAGAGATTATTTTGAGGTGAAGAAAAGAAAGAGTTGCTTTCAAATCTTTTAATGAGATTATTTTGGATAATGAAAAGAAGCTTTTCTGTCAAAACTGCATTTGATTATAAAATTTTTAAGGTGGTTTAAAGAGAGCTGAACCATCAAATTTGTATTTAGAGATTATTTTTGTGTGACGAAAAGAAAGCTTTTCTGTCAAATATGTATTTGAGATTATTTTTGGGTGACGAAAAGAAAGCTTTTCTGTCAAATCTTTGTTTGAGATTATTTTTTTGGATGGTTAAAAGAGAGCTAAACAGTCAAATCTGTATAAGAGAGATTACTTTTTGGAAGGGTTAAAGAGGGCATAACAGTCAATTCTGTATTTGAGATTATTTTTGGGTGATGAAAAGAATTTTTTTCTGTTATGTCAGACCTGTATTAGAGATTATTTTGGAGTAGTTAAAAGAGAGCTAAACAGTCTAATCTGTATAAGAGATTATTTTTGGATGGTTTAAACAGAGCTATGTTGCAGATTACTTTTGGGTAATGAAAAGAAAGAGGCGGTGGTGGTGGAAAGCCAATACTAGTAAATTGACTTTTCAATTAGTGTGGAAAATGTAAAAAATAAACATAGCATCTTCATAAATGGCCTTTTCAACTTATTAGAATTCTTGTATTTGCTGCTGCTGTAAGCCATGATTGAAATAATATGGGCAAGTCTCCAAATCTTCAGCACCAATAATAAAATAGTACTTTGATGTTTTTAAAATGATTTTGGGAGCTGTGCCCTGTTTTAACTTACAATAATATTATATTTAATCGTTTTTCTAAAGTATTTTATTAAGAAATACATGTCCATGATGTAGATTTGGTATATGAACTTGTAACATCAAAATATATTTGCTTTTTGGGGGGAAGGGTGTCAGCAATATACATTTATAGGTGATACTGGTAGGTTTTATATTTTATATTCAAAGTGCTTTTTGTAAATTGTATATTTCTTGATACTTGATTATAAATAAGATTTCTCATGTATGTTTAATGTGTCTATATTGTACATATTTATCATAGAAAAAAGAATTGTTATACTATTTACAGCCAAGAGTGAATTTACATGCACATTAAACCTTATACCTTTAACTATTTATTTCTAATATTATTGATTACTAGAAATTGTGAGCAAAATATCTTGAAATTTGATCACAGATAAAATATAAAGATTTAATGTTGCTTGGCTACAAATCTTTTGTGTTTGATCATACCAGATTAAGGTAAATCCAAAAAGCCTTTCAGTCGCACCAAATTTATAAAGTGTTATTTTCATATTTGAATGACAACAGAAATTAGTAAAATTTACTGATTAACAAATAAACTGACAAAAAATTTACTGATAGTTGAAATTAATATATTTTGAACTATGTCAGCTAATAGTTGAAATAATATCATTTGACAAACTCAAGTAATGTGGCCAAGTTTAATGAATTGTGATACTGTCATACATTTGGCATCTGAACCTTTACATTTTTCTTTTGAATCATGCAATAATGTTGTGTTTTTATAGGTTGTCAGTCCACATATCTTATACATATGCATATAAAGTAGCATGTGTTAACTTCATACATATCATTTTATGATGTACATTCCATTTTGTATATTGTTCTTTTAACAAAACCATTGTAATTATCTTTTATGTGATTAATTTTTAATGCTGTTATTTTCAATAAATATAAATCTCATCAAGGTTTTGTCTTTTATTACATTGCCACCAGACATCTAAGATCTGTTGTTATATTGCCACTAGACAACTAAGATGTGTTGTTATATTGCCACCAGACAACTAAGATGTATTGTTACATTGCCACCAGACAACTAAGATGTGTTGTTACATTGCCACCAGACATCTGAGACGTGTTGTTACATTGCCACCAGACATCTAAGATGTGTTGTTACATTGCCACCAGACTTCTAAGATGTGTTGTTACATTGCTACCAGACATCTTAGATTTGTTGTTACATTGCCACCAGACTTCTTAGATCTGTTGTTACATTGCCACCAGGCAACTACAATGTGTTGTTGCATTGCCACCGGACAACTAAGATGTGTGGTTACATTGCCACCAGACATCTAACATGTGTTATTACATTGCCACCAGACATCTAAGATCTGTTGTTACATTGCCACCAGGCAACTACGATGTGTTGTTGCAGTGCCACCGGACAACTAAGATGTGTGCTTACATTGCCACCAGACATCTAAGATGTGTTGTTACATTGCCACCAGACATCTAAGATGTATTGTTACATTGCCACCAGACATCTAAGAAGTATTGTTACATTGCCACCAGACATCTAAGATGTGTTGTTACATTGCCACCAGACAACTAAGATGTGTTGTTACATTGCCACCAGACAACTTAGATGTGTGGTTACATTGCCAGCAGACATCTAAGATGTGTTGTCACATTGCCACCTGACATCTAAGATGTATTGTTACATTGCCACCAGACATCTAAGAAATATTGTTACATTGCCACCAGACATCTTAGATGTGTTGTTACATTGCCACCCGATATCTAAGATGTGTTGTTACATTGCTACCCGACATCTTAGATGTGTTGTTACATTGCCACCAGACAATTAAGATGTGTTGGTACATTGCCACCAGACATCTAAGATCTGTTGTTACATTGCTACCCAACATCTAAGATGTGTTGTTACATTGCCACCAGACATCTAAGAAGTATTGTTACATTGCCACCAGACATCTTAGATGTGTTGTTACATTGCCACCAGACAATTAAGATGTGTTGTTACATTGCCACCAGACATCTAAGATATGTTGTTACATTGCCACCAGACATCTAAGATATGTCGTTACAATGCCACCAGACATCTAAGATCTGTTGTTACAAAGCCACCAGACATCTAAGATCTGTTGTTACATTGCCACCAGTCATCTAAGATCTGTTGTTACATTGCCACCAGACATCTTAGATCAGTTTTTACATTGCCACCAGACATCGACGATGTGTTGTTACATTGCCACTAGACATCTTAGATCAGTTTTTACATTGCTACTGGACATCTGAGATGTGTTAGAAGCATTGCATGCAGTGAGTTGATCTCAAAACGGGTTGATCAATATTAAATTTATGATGTAACCAGTCCTGACTTAATTCAATATTTCAGTGCCACCAGACATCTAAGATCTGTTGTTGCATTGCGACTAGACAACTTAGATGTGTTGTTACATTGCCACCAGACATCTAAGATGTGTTGTTACATTGCCACCAGACATCTAAGATGTGTTGTTACATTGCCACCAGACATCTAAGATCTGTTGTTACATTGCCACCAGACATCTTAGATCAGTTGTTACATTGCCACCAGACATCATAGATGTGTTGTTACATTGCCACCAGACATCTAAGATGTGTTGTTACATAGCCACCAGACAACTAAGATGTGTTCTTACATTGCCACCAGACATCTAAGATGTATTCTTACATTGCCACCAGACATCTAAGACGTGTTGTTACATTGCCACTAGACATCTAAGATGTTTTGTTACATTGCCACTGGACATCTAAGATGTGTTAGAAGCTTTGTTGCAGTGAGTTGATCTCAAAACGGGTTGATCAATATCAGATTTATGATGTAACCATCCTGACTTAATTCAATATTTCAGTGAGGAAAAATATAGTTAAAAAAAAATAGGTGACTATAGCAAATGCATTTAAAAACAGGAAATGTCCTTCAGCAAAAGTGCATTATAACAAATTTTGCTATAACTTTCTAAAATGCTGCATTTCTAAGATTTTTATCATTAATGAATACACTATCCACCCTTTTCCAACAAACAAAAAAATACTACAAAGGTCAATTCTTATCATATCCTCTTGGAACAAAGTTCATCCATTCATATTTGCAAGGGGCCTTGGTGGCCAAGTGGTCTAAGTAGATGAACTACTGTATCACTAGCCTGTAAACACTGAGGTTGTGAGTTCGAATCCGGCATGTGGCAGGTGTGTTCAATTCAAATCTTAATAGACTAGGATTGTCAGTTTTCCTACAAAAGGTTGTGGTTCTTCCCGGCCACTCCAGCGTCCTCCACCAATAAAAATGACCGCTATGAAATAACACAATAGTGCTGAAAGTGGCATTAAACAACAATCAATCAATCCATATTTGCAAGTCATGTCCAGTTCAAACATTTTGAATATCTTGATGGATATAACTGATACTAAGTATTGTTGTAGCCCATCACCAGTGGGTATGTCATGAATGATGTTGGAATATCTGTCTGCAAGGTCAATCTCACTAACTTAGTTCAACTAAACATTCCCATATTCAAATATACAAAGTTGTGTCTGACTCATAATCTTTAAACACCTTTAATGGTTTGCCCACAACCAGAGAGTTTGTTGCAAATAAAGATAGAATGTCTGCAAGGTCAACATTAATATTTTGTATATTAAGATGAATACAAGGGCTGGGTACCATTTGTTAGCTTTGTTGTAAGAACATGTAGATTAACCTTTCAGAATTACTTATATCTAACTTTCTTTATATTGGAATGATTTTATTCGGTTTTAACTGTCTTGATTTAAGCTTCAATTTCAAACATTCTAACTTACTAGTACTATGTTTTGGTTTTGTGAGAGTGAAGGTAAAATTTTTTTGTTTCACATATAAGATAAAATTATTTTGGAACCAGGAAAGGAATTTTCTGCTTTTAAAGATGAAAATTAACAGAAGGTTTGGGGAAAACTTGAGGATCTTTGAAGTGTCATATCTCATGAAAGTATCACAGAGGACATTTTCCTTTTTTTTGGCATCATTTTGGAAACCTTCAGGCAAAAATTGAGAAATTTCAACCATTATTAAAGAACATAACACACTCCACATTTGTTTAAGTATCAAAGGGGTACTACAGGGATAATATCCAAGAGAAAATAATATTACAAAGTAAGTAGTTCTTTTTTAAGGCAGTTGTCTTGTTTTTACCACTAAGTTATAAAGAGTTGAGTGCTTACAGAAACTACATTCCCCCAATATATCGATGATTCTACCTCAAGTATGGAACCTGATTAATGGCCGTTTAGCAATGTCTTATTTATTTTCAAATGTGTTTGATGGCAGATCTTTGGTAGTCTTGGTTGAATTCATTTGCGACTTTTTCTTAGACTGTTGGTAACATAAAATTGACATGATATGGACACTTTTGTTTGTCACTAAAGATTAGTTGACCTCTACTGTAAATAAGGAAATTTTTGAAAGGGGGTAATTTTTCTTTTATTTCACTAAAATGTCCTGTGCTGGAAAGGATATACCATTACACATGAACTTTTTTTAGGGCACATTTAACCCAAGTACAAAATATTTATGCATTGAAATCATGAAAATAACAATGCGAAAATAATTTTTTGTAGGTTTTACAGTGCTGGGGGTTTAATAAACTTTTTTTGGTTGCTTTATCTTGACATTGACACACATCTTTTATTCATACTCTATTTGAAGATAATAAATTAAGCATGGGGCATGAGATCATTTTTTGGAGATTTTTGCATAGTTACTCTCACAGGTTATTTTTAAATCACGAGTGCACACGCTAAATATCTTGCCAGCATTACTAATCATAATTAAATCTGTGTAGAAAGCCTGTATTATGAAGGTTGTATTGTGTTAAGTATCACATAAATTTAACATTATCAATGATCCATGTAAATGAGGTCATGGTAAGATAAACCCTACCAGACAGACATGTACACTTTACAATCACCATACACCAAATGTATTTATCAAGTTACATATAGTATCTGAGAAACGTACATAATTTTGAAAATTGAACATCGACTGAACCACAAAAATGAGGTCAATGTAGGATGAACCCTGCCAGACAACATTTACACCATGTAATCATTCCATACAACAAATATAGTTGACCTATTGCTTATAGTATCTGAGAAACAGACATAAACCATAAAAACTTAACATTGACTAATGAACCATTAAAATGAGGTTAAGGTCAGAAGAACATTGCCAGACAGACATGTACACCTAACAATCATTCCAAACGCCAAATATAGTTGCCATATTGCTTATAGTATTTGAGAAACAGACCAAAACACAAAAACTTTGCATTGAGCAATGAACCCTTAAAATGAGGTCAAGGTCAGATGAAACCTGTCAGTTGGACATGTACACTTTACAATCTTTCCACAAACCAAATATAGTCGACCTATTGCTTATAGAATCCGATTAATGGACTTGACAACAAAAACTTTACCTTGATCACTAATCTATTAAACGAGGTGTAGGTCAGGTGAACCTGTCTGACAGACATGTAGACCTTGACCGAATATGATTATCCTATTAAACATAATAGGTGAGTATTTCACATGACAAAAAAACTATATAATTTTTTTTTAACAGTTGCTTAACCAAGAAAATAGGGTCAAGGACAGTGGACATACAACAGACTTCATAACATAATACTATTAGTTACATAGTGTGCTAGTGACCTAATACGATATATATGGGGTGAGAGCGAAGCTCGAATCCCCATATGGAATTTACTGATCCCATATATATCGTATTAGGTCACTAGCACACTATGTAACAAATTTATCTTACCGACTATCTTAACATGTGGTATTGAGACTAGTGGCCTATCAAAGTGATCAAGTCTTCAATACCGTTAGTATTTAGAACCTACTTCCATTGGTCTATACAAAAACAAATGCCAACAATAACAACTTGTTAGCTTTTAATGTGTTTTATGAATTTATTTCAATCATTCATCATCAATTTCTTCGTCTGTTAAAACCTTTAAGATTTTTCCTCAACACTGTGTTGTTTTTATAAAGGGATGTAACACCACTACTTACGTGTATTGAAATAAGCCCCGCCTACTAACCCAATATGGAATATACTCCGTCTCCCCGTGGTTGCTTTTAACCAATCATATTCCTAGAAATGTATAGAAGGGGTCTTTTACCTTTGAAATATTAAGCTTTATACCAATGTCGGCTAGTAATCCCTATGTCTCAAATTCTGCAACTTTTGTCGAAGGCAAGACAAAAATCTATGTGTTACCCTGGTTAAACCTGAAGGTAATTTCACATGGTACTTCTCATTAAATAAAGGCTAATAAAGACAGAACATCTTTTTATGATTTTTATAGAATTTATTTTTGTATTTTTCCTTTTTCATGCATTTAACAAATTATGTATCCAATATCATACAAATAAAATCAAGCAAAACAAAACAATTTTATATCAAATTCTTTCCAGTTAATAATTTCATTTGTATAAAAATTCTGCTGAATCATTGTATAGGAAATATAAGTCATCTTGACGTGTTTCCTCAATTAAAACTACATCTAAAACATCAACAATAATTGTATGGAAAAATAGGTCAATCTCTTTCTTGGTTTCAACTAACAAAAACCACAAGGCCAATTCAACTTAATAATGTGTTTGTAAAACACACATGCCTATCCCCTTATAAACCAAATAAAATGTTAACACTTGGACTGAAATGCAAAATTTTAAGCTGGTATAGATTAAATGTAGGTCATAATGACCTAGTTTAACAAAAACTGTATATAAGCATATAATAAATATATGTTGAACGTATCTCCAAAAATCAACAGAGAGACAACTAAGATAAATTTTATCTTAACAAAGTTTGACTATTTTTTCTCACAAATGCATGATATAAGCACCAAAATCAGGAGTATAAATATATGTGGATGGTATGTGTGGCAGTACAAAGCTCCAGTTTCACGAAAAAAATACTATGCCTAAAATTGATCTTTAGTATACTGAATTGAAAATACTTTTTGTAGCAAGATTTTTTATGAAATGAAAGCCAGGCACTCAAATGAGAGGAACAGGCAGTTATATGTATAAATAAATCACTGTGACATAAACATTATTGTGTTAGAGATTTTTTTGTTTCTTTTTCAGAAAATTTTACAACACTGATGATTTAACAATAATTGCAGCACCAGCTGCTATAAAAGCATTTACAAAAACTTTTAAAAAAGAAAAAAAAAGGAATGTATGTGCAAGCTCTCCTGCAAATAAAAAAGAAAAAGCTGGTCAAAAGTAAAAAAAATTATTACTCATTAAACATCAATGATGCAAGTACCTTGGTCCCATGTTGGTACTCAAAGAGCAAATATAATGCTTGCATATTCAATTCTTCAAATAAAACACTCAAAAAATACTCAAAGAAGCATATATTAATACAAGATAATTCTATGTGTTAGCTGTTTAAAGAAATAACAATTTTTGCCATTCAATGGAAAAATAAATATTGCCAAATAAGGTTGATGATGATGTAACATTTTTGGACGTTCATTATCATGTTATGAATATAATTGATAAAAAAGGTTTTCATAGTAACCTATAACCCTGAAATCTACATAGTGTATATATGTAGGACTCTTAACTGCGATGGTACTCCGAACCGTGATGGTCAAGCTGATGTGCAATGGTTTGACGCTGGTGCATTTTTGATCACGCCGAAGTGTGATGGTGGCATTGTTGATAGCTACGCCGAGGTGAGAAGGTCGTTATGCTGATGTGATGGATAATAAAAATTATATTTTTAATGTTTTTCCTGTTCATATGTGGATGTAGAAGTCAATTTGTTTGTTCGAAGTAGCTTTTCGTTTTGTTTTTTAATGCAAAACATCGAGAGAATAACCTATTTAATTTAAAACATTCATGATAAATAGCCATTGCATTTCCAGTTTTCACTGTAATGTTGTAGAGTACATTGTACTTTGTAAATAGCTTAGCCAAAAAAATGCAGTCGTTCATACAATCGTTCAGAAATTGATGCTATATACAGAAGCTGACCAGCACTAATTGCAATGACTGGTATGGATGCATGGTATTTATATACTAATTTATAAAATATTCAATCTCTCATAATTACTGGACATCTGTAGATTTTAAACTAGTCATCGCGTGTCGTATCATATAGACCATCGCACATCAGCGAAAGGACCATCACACTTTGGCGCAGACCATCACATTTCAGCGTGACCATCGCACTCCAGCGTCCCCATCGCACCTCCGAGTCCTACATATATATCACAATTTTGACAACTTTATATCAACGTAAAGTGTCTTAGTGAAAATCTAATTCAGTCTGTATCAGTTATTTATTAATTCCTAAAATATTAAGACTGTTATCCAAAGAAAACTTGTGCTTGCTGATATTATCCAAAGACTACACATTTTCTTGTTTACCTATTCAAAGTGAAGAACTTTGGAATAATATAAAGGATAGCTGCCATCATAGCCTGTATTTCTGGCCAATATTACAAATGCCTATGCAGACAAATTATTGGACAAAGCAAAGCTAAGTTGCCATACAGACAATTGTTTCAGGTGAACACAGTTGTTGGATAAGGTTGGTATTGATATCTGATATTATTGATATGTCAATATTAAGCAACATTGAAAACTTTTGCTGATCTCTCTTAAACCCATTTAGGATAACAAGTTAAAATCACACCAGAAAAGATGAAATATAAATATTGGAATATTGATATCACAGCCTTAAATGTGTGTAATAATCAGAATAGACCAAAATGGATGATGATTTGTTGACACTCCACAATGTATGAATTCAGGTAATAAAGTAGTCATTTGATACCTTCCATCTTTTTACTCTAGTTATAATTATAGATCTATCAAAACAATAATAATACATACAGCGATTACCGCATAACTTTCTATTATAATTATAGCTATTGAAGCTTTTGAAATTTTTCATATCACTGGAATGATTTTATAATGATTAATGAGAAAATAAAAATAAGCTAAAAATTAAAATAAAAAATTAACATAATCAGTAAACCACAGAAATTTAGAAATAAATGCAACATGTAATTGGATTTATAATTGACATGCAATGGACATGATTTTTTTTCACAAAATTGACAGCTGTCTGTTGAGAGAATTCTTGTTTAAACATCGTCTTAAAATCATTACCAAATCATTTGATGTCTTATTTTATGAATCAAATATCATAAAAAGATATAAACAAGCTGTAAATACTTCGTAAAACATCTCACCAGATGTATGTTTATGTACAGTATAAAAATGTATATAAATCTTGAATCAATGATAACTGTACCACCTCTTTGTATCATAAATTTTTAAATTAAATAAAATTTTAAGTGAATAGTCATTACATGGTAACTGATTTCCGAAAACGAAAACTGAAATCAAAAGCAACATGTAAATTTCATTACTACAAAATTATTCTATTTGATATTGAAGAGCTCAATACTCAAAAACTGACCTAGGAAAAAAATTCATATCAATGAATATTAGCATTAACTGATTACATGACAACATAGTTTGTGCAAAAGTATAATATTTTCTTAAACTGAATATTTAAAGCAGTACGAAAGCAGGTCCTTATGTAAAATTTCCCTATTATTATAGAAGGGGCTGTTCCAGAATTAAACACATGGGGGGATGGAAGGCACTTTTTTTAAAGACCCCAACCACCCATAAAATAAAAATTTTCATTTTACTTACATGTTTAATTCTTACAAAATTTTAAGGAAAAAGCAACCACCCATATTTTATTAATTTGAGTGCCTCCCATGCCCGCACCTGATTAATTTTGGAACAGCCCTAATGTATAAAATGTTGAGAATTGTTGTTCCACATTTCAATTCTATAACAGTCTTCTTGAAATATTATCCAGAGCATCGGGACTTAAATATCAAATAATAAATCAAGTATGCAAAGGGTTATTTTATTTGAACTCTTCAAGCAAACATTTTGGAAAATTTTCATTTTTATTTCCCTCGTCAGTGATGCTTCAACACAACAACGTCACTGAATGTTGTCGTTAATAATTGTAAATTCAACTTGTAACTTACAATTTTGTTATCCTTAACTGTTTACAATTCTTAACAATAAAAAGATTATCTGAACTAATATACCATAGAACATAAAAATGATACTATACAGATAAAAATAAATATTGAGAATCAAGTGAAACCTAACTCCATTATTCTAAAAATAAGGAAAATGAAATGAGACATTTTAAATATACAATTCATAAATATTGAAGGTAGAAATGTATTTGATTGCATTTTGAAGACTTCCAATATCACATGACCAATTATCTTCCATCAGTTCGAACATCTTCAGGTGTTCCTTCCTTGGACCCAAAGTAATCTCCTAGTAATTTGGCACCATTGATTCCCCGAACAGTTATTTTATTTGGTCGTACAAGTAGTCCATGATCTGGTTTACATGTAAAGTAACGTCTTTCTTGAACACTTCCATCATTTTTACCTTTAGGAGTTCGTAATTCCACGCCAACCCATAACCCTTCTCCAAATTCTGCAGGGCCAATGTACCTTACAATACCTGAAATATTTTAACAGATTATAATAATGTGAATCAGTACTAACTCAAATAATGCAAGTATTGTTTTAATCATAATGCATTGTATATCAAATACCTAGTATGTCCTTAATGCAAGTATTGTTTAAATCAAAATGCAATGTATATCAAATACCTAGTATGTCCTTAATACAAGTATTGTTTTAATCATAATGCATTGTATATCAAATACCTAGTATGTCCTTAATACAAGTATTGTTTTAATCATAATGCATTGTATATCAAATATCTAGTATGTCCTTAATGCAAGTATTGTTTTAATCATAATGCATTGTATATCAAATACCTAGTATGTCCTTAATACAAGTATTGTTTTAATCAAAATGCAATGTAAATCAAATACCTATTATGTCCTAAATGCAAGTATTGTTTTAATCATAATGCATTGTATATCAAATACCTAGTATGTCCTTAATACAAGTATTGTTTTAATCATAATGCATTGTATATCAAATACCTAGTATGTCCTTAATGCAAGTATTGTTTTAATCAAAATGCATTGTATATCAAATACCTAGTATGTCCTTAATGCAAGTATTGTTTTAATCATAATGCATTGTATATCAAATACCTAGTATGTCCTTAAGGCAAGTATTGTTTTAATCATAATGCATTGTATATCAAATACCTAGTATGTCCTTAAGGCAAGTATTGTTTTAATCAAAATGCATTGTATATCAAATACCTAGTATGTCCTTAAGGCAAGTATTGTTTTAATCAAAATGCATTGTATATCAAATACCTAGTATGTCCTTAAGGCAAGTATTGTTTTAATCAAAATGCATTGTATATCAAATACCTAGTATGTCCTTAATGCAAGTATTGTTTTAATCAAAATGCATTGTATATCAAATACCTAGTATGTCCTTAATGCAAGTATTGTTTTAATCATAATGCATTGTATATCAAATACCTAGTATGTCCTTAATGCAAGTATTGTTTTAATCATAATGCATTGTATATCAAATACCTAGTATGTCCTTAATGCAAGTATTGTTTTAATCATAATGCATTGTATATCAAATACCTAGTATGTCCTTAATGCAAGTATTGTTTTAATCATAATGCATTGTATATCAAATACCTAGTATGTCCTTAAGGCAAGTATTGTTTTAATCATAATGCATTGTATATCAAATACCTAGTATGTCCTTAATACAAGTATTGTTTTAATCATAATGCATTGTATATCAAATACCTAGTATGTCCTTAATGCAAGTATTGTTTTAATCAAAATGCATTGTATATCAAATACCTAGTATGTCCTTAATGCAAGTATTGTTTTAATCATAATGCATTGTATATCAAATACCTAGTATGTCCTTAATACAAGTATTGTTTTAATCATAATGCATTGTATATCAAATACCTAGTATGTCCTTAATACAAGTATTAATATAACTGAAACATTTCTAAAAAATATTAAAAGTGAAGGTAATTGGAGACTCTTTTATAGTGTTAATAAATTAATATCATTACATTTCTGTTGGCACAAATGCCATTACATATTTTTCAAGACAATACAATTCCTGTCTATACAATATATCCTACCTAATTCATTATTGCAAAACACACTCATGCCTACTTCTAATTTAAACTCTGAACTAGATCCAGGAGTTCTTGATATGCTGTGGCCACTTTTTGGTCTGTAAAAAGAATATTTTTAGTTTTATTAACATGATAATCTCCACATCTCTGAACTCATACATATTAAAAAATGTCATCTATCTAATCATACAACTCATCTATTTGAGACTGTGAGCAAATATCAATAAAATAAAGTTTGCTCCTTTGTTAGGTAAATATTGCATTTGTTTTCTTACTAATGGAAGAGTAGCAACTGCCAATATTAGCCAATTAAATAATAGAATATGTGAAACAAAAAATGAGCAAAACACTGTTTGGCCAATTTGTTTAGGTAATAAAAAATCCATGTTCATCTAAATAAGCAAGCAAAATATTCTTTTTATAGTACACCAACTATCTACATACTCAGTCTTCATACTTGCCCACAGGCTCACAGACCCAGGCTTATAAGAATTTCTACTACAGGCCAATAGAATGTATACAAAATTAAAAAAAAAAAAATGAGTGTCTTGCCTGAGGCTTCAAAAGTTCATCAAGAAAACTGCATACACAAATAGTTGAGCTGTAATTCTTACAAATCCAGTAAATCTGCTATAATATTAAAGTTAAAATGGATCATCCAATTTTAAAATCATGTACTCAGAGGATTTAGAATAACTGTTCTCTTGGTTTTTTTTTTTAATTGGTGGGCTATCTCAATCATATATTCCTTGTACATGTATATGTAGGGGAAAACATTTGTAAAAGCAATGACCTCTTGGACATCTTTGTATCTCATTTAATGTTGTATAATATATACCACTCAACTACCGTAATATCCGTTCTAATAATTAATTTACTGTTATAATCAAAAGAAATCTTATCAATCTATTAACATGTACCTTTTAATTGGAGTTCTTGATCTGGCAGTAAATGAACCACCTGAAAATATATTCAAATCTATTTTAAAAAATGTACTACTAATTTAGACTTTGAAGATTGAATATTAATAGGCTGTCACAGAAACTAATGTATGGAGGTATAAAACACCTTCTGTTTAATTCTTTTGATATTTTATTCATCTCTTTAATTTATTATATGTTAAGGTAATTTTAAAATGTATTAGCACTTACTGAATTAGTTTTATCTAACATTTTATTTTCATGCTAAATATCATAGCCAGAATCCTATCCTTTTTACCATGATTGTGACTTATCACCAAATTTTTACTTGCCATGAGCAACATGAAAGGTGCAACTAGGGGAGCAGGATCTGCTTACCCATTCAAGAATACCTTCGTTCACACAATATTTTTGGTAGGTTTGAGATGTTGTTTGTCAGTTTTAAGCTTTCTGTGTAGTGTGTTGGAACACTGTGGATTTTGTTTTTGGCCAAAGTTTGTTTTTGTTTGTTTGTTGGTGTTTAACACCACTACCAGCTAACATGGCTATCTTGTGGTGGCAAGTTAACACCACTACCAACTAACATGGCTATCTTGTGGTGGCAAGTTAACACCACTGCCAGCTAACATGGCTATCTTGTGGTGGCAAGTTAACACCACTACCAGCTAACATGGCTACCTTGTGGTGGCAAGTTAACACCACTACCAGCTAACATGGCTAGCTTGTGGTGGCAAGTTAACACCACTGCCAGCTAACATGGCTACCTTGTGGTGGCAAGTTAACACCACTACCAGCTAACATGGCTATCTTGTGGTGGCAAGTTAACACCACTACCAGCTAACATGGCTATCTTGTGATGGCAAGTTAACACCACTACCAGCTAACATGGCTATCTTGTGGTGGCAAGTTAACACCACTACCAGCTAACATGGCTATCTTGTGGTGGCAAGTTAACACCACTACCAGCTAACATGGCTACCTTGTGGTGGCAAGTTAACACCACTACCAGCTAACATGGCTACCTTGTGGTGGCAAGTTAACACCACTACCAGCTAACATGGCTACCTTGTGGTGGCAAGTTAACACCACTACCAGCTAACATGGCTACCTTGTGGTGGCAAGTTAACACCACTGCCAGCTAACATGGCTACCTTGTGGTGGCAAGTTAACACCACTACCAGCTAACATGGCTATCTTGTGGTGGCAAGTTAACACCACTACCAGCTAACATGGCTATCTTGTGGTGGCAAGCTTTTATTGGTGAAAGAACCCAGATTAAGAGAGCTAACGACCTTTTGAAGGAAAGCAGGCAATCCTTGTCAATTAAGATTGTAGTCATGGGCGTGGTTGTAAATCTAATCTCAATGGTGACAGGCTAGTAATCACTGTACTGATGCCCTTTTGTGGCCCTGGAATTGTCTTGTTTTCTAGGTATTTATATCTTATTGTCCCACTGGTATCTTCTGCCTCTTTTTATCATATATTTATTCTTTAAACAAATTTCTTAAACATAGTTTGACATTCCTTTGATTGTCATCCATTGAAACATAATAATAGAACGACTTACTCCTTCTGTCCACCTTCTCTGATACAGCTCCCCAACTTATGGCATCTAATGATTCACTTGAACTAAATCTTCTATCTCCTAACCTTAAATAGAAACAAATTCAGGTGAAAACAATCTATCCAACTGGTTTCAGAAATAACTTTCAGGAACCTCACCAGTGGTTGTCACATCTTAATGTTTTTCGTGACTTGGAAAATTGGGTTTTATGGCAGATTTTGCATTGTTTCTGTTATATTTATTCCCAAGTATTAAAGACTCTGGATGATTTGTATCTTGTCATGTGTGTGTATTTTAAGGACTTTTCACATGCATCTATAGATAAAAAACCCCAGTATTTCCCAAACATCAAAATTCTTAGATAATCAAATCTATATATGCATTTATTTTAGTCTCTGATGCATGATTTTTTATTATTAATTGTTTTGGCTTTTAACTAGCTGTCAGTAACTGTGAGTACTCTCAAATCGTACTTTCTTGTTTATTTGACCTGTTGATACTATTGTAATGCTTTTTTTGTTATTTAATGTTATTCAGGGTTATATCTGGTCTACATACCAGCTTTGATAAGTGTTTGGTACTAATATAAATTTCCACTTCGTACTATGAACATCAAAATTATTTATTCTGTAAAAATATTTCCTTTCTCTATTGTAACTGTACACATATACCTAACAACAAAATTATTTTCATTTACCTGTGTTTAAAGTTATTGCAAATGGCTGATATTTTTGTTCGAGCATATTGTTTTTCTTAAATTGTTTAACATTTCATACCGATATAACATGTTACTTTAATTATTCTTCCTTTAGTTTATTTATTTTGTATTTGCATTGTATCATAGGTCAAATTTATTTGTTCAGTGTATGTTCAATGGTGTTAATATGTCCTTTGATTGAGTTAAGCTATTTCAGTTGATATCTTATAGTGTGTCTTTCTATGTTGAGATGTTACACTATTGTTTCAGGAAAAGGGTGAAGGTTTGGTACCATTAAAACGTTTAAACCCGCTGCATTTGTTTGCACTTGTCCTAAGTCAGGAATCTGATGTTCAGTAGTTGTCGTTTGTTGATGTGGTTCATAAGTGTTTCCATTATTGCAAAACACACTCATGCCTACTTCTAATTTAAACTCTGAACTAGATCCAGGAGTTCTTGATATGCTGTGGCCACTTTTGGTCTGTAAAAGAATATTTTTAGTTTTGTTGACATGATAATCTCCACAATCTGAACTCATACAAATTAAAAAATGTCATCTATCTAATCATACAACTCATCTATTTGAGACTGTGAGCAAATATCAATAAAATAAAGTTTGCTCCTTTGTTAGGTACATATTGCATTTGTTTTCTAACTAATGGAAGAGTAGCAACTGTCAATATTAGCCAATTAAATAATAGAATATGTGAAACAAAGGATGAGCAAAACACTGTTTGGCCAATTTGTTTAGGTAATAAAAAATCCATGTTCATCTAAGTAAGCAAGCAAAATATTCTTTTTATAGTACACCAACTATCTACATACTCAGTCTTCATACTTGCCCACAGGCTCACAGACCCAGGCTTATAAGAATTTCTACTACAGGTCAATAGAATGTATACAAAATTAAAAAAAATAAATGTGGATAGTGTCCACATGTGGACACAGATGATGCCCCCGCTTGCATAGCATATAGTTATAAAGGGACACAACTGAAGAAAGGTAAAAGTGACGCTACCCAAATTTGAACTTGATCTGAGTTTTGTGGTAACAAGCATTGTGTGTAAGTCTCATAACATTTGGTTGAGGCTAACTTAAGTAGAGAACAGAAACTAAAAATTCAACAATTTTTCTATTTGTAAACACGCATAACTTTAGAACGGTTGTGTATAAGTTTTATAACATTTGGTAGAGACAAACTAAAGTTAGAGAACGGAAACGAAAAATTCAGCAATTTTTATGTTTATAAAGGGACATAACTCAAGAATGGTAAAAGTGTTCTCACCAAATTTCGTACTTAATCTGCATTATGTAGTAATAAGCATTGTGTATAAGTTTCATAACATTTGGTTGAGGCAAACTAAAGTTAGAAAACGGAAACAAAAAATTTGTACTTGATCTTAGTAATGAATATTGTGTATAGGTTTCATAATGTTTGGTTGGGGCAAACTTAAGTTACAGAATGGAAAATAAAAATTTTGCAATCTTTCGATTTATAAAGGGGCATAACTCAATAATGGTTAAAGTGACAATACCCAAATTCAACTTGATCTGTGTTTTATCAGTGGAAGTCAAAATTAAACATTGCATTGTATAAAGCATTGATTGTAGTTGATTCAACTATAATTATGGACAAAGGAAGATAACTCCAATTTTAAAAATTACTTGATATTTAGAAGAAAATAAAAATTTTGCAATTTTTCCATTTATAAAGGGGCATAACTCTAGAACGGTTAAAGTGACGCCACCAAAATTCAAACTTGATCTGTGTTTTGAGGTAATAAGCATTGTGTATAAGTTTCATAACATTTGGTTGAGGCAAACTTAAGTTAGAGAACTGAAACTAAAAATTTACCAATTTTTTCATTTGTAAAGGGGCATAACTCTAGAACAGTTAAAGTGATGCCTCCAAAATTCAAACTTGATCTGTGTTTTGTGGTAATGAGCATTGTGTATAAGTTTCATATCATTTGGTTGAGGCAAACTTAAGTTGGAGAACGGAAACTAAAAATTTTGCAATTTTTCCATTTATAAAGGGGCATAACTCTAGAATGGTTAAAGTGACGCCACCAAAATTCAAACTTTATCTGTGTTTTGAGGTAATAAGCATTGTGTATAAGTTTCATATCATTTGGTTGAGGCAAACTTAAGTTAGAGAATGGAAACTAAAAATTTTCCAATTTTTCCATTTGTAAAGGGCATAACTCTAGAACAGTTAAAGTGACGCCTCCAAAATTCAAACTTGATCTGTGTTTTGTGGTAATGAGCATTGTGTATAAGTTTGATATCATTTGGTTGAGGCAAACTTAAGTTAGAGAACGGAAACTAAAAATTTTGCAATTTTTCCATTTATAAAGGGGCATAACTCTAGAACGGTTAAAAAGTGACGCCACCAAAATTCAAACTTTATCTGTGTTTTGAGGTAATAAGCATTGTGTATAAGTTTCATATCATTTGGTTGAGGCAAACTTAAGTTAGAGAACGGAAACTAAAATTTTCCAATTTTTCCATTTGTAAAGGGCATAACTCTAGAACAGTTAAAGTGACGCCTCAAAATTCAAACTTGATCTGTGTTTTGTGGTAATGAGCATTGTGTATAAGTTTGATATCATTTGGTTGAGGCAAACTTAAGTTAGAGAACGGAAACTAAAAATTTTGCAATTTTTCCATTTATAAAGGGGCATAACTCTAGAACGGTTAAAAAGTGACGCCACCAAAATTCAAACTTGATCTGTGTTTTGTGGTAATAAGCATTGAGTATAAGTTTCATAACTTTTGGTTGAGGCAAACTTAAGTTAGAGAACGGAAACTAAAAATTTTCCAATTTTTCCATTTGTCAAGGGGCATTACTCTAGAACAGTTAAAGTGATGCCTCCAAAATTCAAACTTGATCTGTGTTTTGTGGTAATGAGCATTGTGTATAAGTTTCATATCATTTGGTTGAGGCAAACTTAAGTTAGAGAACGGAAACTAAAAATTTTGCAATTTTTCCATTTATAAAGGGCATAACTCTAGAATGGTTAAAGTGAAGCCTCCAAAATTCAAACTTGATCTGTGTTTTGTGGTAATAAGCATTGTGTATAAGTTTCATAACATTTGGTTGAGCCAAACTTAAGTAAAAGAATGGAAACTAAAAATTTTGCAATTTTTCCATTTATAAAGGGGCATAACTCTAGAACCGTTAAAGTTAAGCCACCAAAATTCAAACTTGATCTGTGTATTGTGGTAATAAGCATTGTATATAAGTTTCATAACATTTGGTTGAGGCAAACTCAAGTTAGAGAACAGAAACTAATTTTGGGACGTACGTACGGACAGACAAGGGTAAAACATAATGCCCCCACCGCTACGACGGGGGCATAAAAAAATGAGTGTCTTGCCTGAGGCTTCAAAAGTTCATCATGAAAACTGCATACACAAATAGTTGAGCTGTAATTCTTCAAATCCAGTAAATCTGCTATAATATTAAGTAGGTTAAAATAGATCATCCAATTTTAAAATCATATACTCAGAGGATTTAGAATAACTTGGGTTTTTTTTTTTTTTTTTTAATTGGTGGGCTATCTCAATCATATATTCCTTGTACATGTATATGTAGGGGAAAACATTTGTAAAAGCAATGACCTCTTGGACATCTTTGTATCTCATTTCATATTGTATAATATATACCACTCAACTACTGTAATATCCGTTCTAAAAATTAATTTACTGTTATAATCAAAAGAAATCTTATCAATCTATTAACATGTACCTTTTAATTGGAGTTCTTGATCTGGCAGTAAATGAACCACCTGAAAATATATTCAAATCTATTTAAAAAATGTACTACTAATTTAGACTTTGAAGATTGAATATTAATAGGCTGTCACAGAAACTAATGTATGGAGGTATAAAACACCTTCTGTTTAATTCTTTTGATATTTTATTCATCTCTTTAATTCATTATATGTTAAGGTAATTTTTAAAATGTATTTGCACTTACTGAATTAGTTTTATCTAACATTTTATTTTCATGCTAAATATCATAGCCAGAATCCTATCCTTTTTACCATGATTGTGACTTATCACCAAATTTTTACTTGCCATCAGCAACATGAAAGGTGCAACTAGGGGAGCAGGATCTGCTTACCCATTCAAGAATACCTTCGTTCACCCAATATTTTTGGTAGGTTTGAGATGTTGTTTGTCAGTTTTAAGCTTTCTGTGTAGTGTGTTGAACACTGTGGATTTTGTTTTTGACCAAAGTTTGTTTTTGTTTGTTTGTTGGTGTTTAACACCACTACCAGCTAACATGGCTATCTTGTGGTGGCAAGTTAACACCACTGCCAGCTAACATGGCTACCTTGTGGTGGCAAGTTAACACCACTGCCAGCTAACATGGCTACCTTGTGGTGGCAAGTTAACACCACTGCCAGCTAACATGGCTACCTTGTGGTGGCAAGTTAACACCACTACCAGCTAACATGGCTAGCTTGTGGTGGCAAGTTAACACCACTACCAGCTAACATGGCTACCTTGTGGTGGCAAGTTAACACCACTACCAGCTAACATGGCTATCTTGTGGTGGCAAATTAACACCACTACCAGCTAACATGGCTATCTTGTGGTGGCAAGCTTTTATTGGTGAAAGAACCCAGATTAAGAGAGCTAACGACCTTTTGAAGGAAAGCAGGCAATCCTTGTCAATTAAGATTGTAGTCATGGGCGTGGTTGTAAATCGTAATCTCAATGGTGACAGGCTAGTAATCACTGTACTGATGCCCTTTTGTGGCCCTGGAATTGTCTTGTTTTCTAGGTATTTATATCTTATTGTCCCACTGGTATCTTCTGCCTCTTTTTATCATATATTTATTCTTTAAACAAATTTCTTAAACATAGTTTGACATTCCTTTGATTGTCATCCATTGAAACATAATAATAGAACGACTTACTCCTTCTGTCCACCTTCTCTGATACAGCTCCCCAACTTATGGCATCTAATGATTCACTTGAACTAAATCTTCTATCTCCTAACCTTAAATAGAAACAAATTCAGGTGAAAAACAATCTATCCAACTGGTTTCAGAAATAACTTTCAGGAACCTCACCAGTGGTTGTCACATCTTAATGTTTTTCGTGACTTGGAAAATTGGGTTTTTATGGCAGATTTTGCATTGTTTCTGTTATATTTATTCCCAAGTATTAAAGACTCTGGATGATTTGTAACTTGTCATGTGTGTGTATTTTTAAGGACTTTTCACATGCATCTATAGATAAAAAACCCCAGTATTTCCCAAACATCAAAATTCTTAGATAATCAAATCTATATATGCATTTATTTTAGTCTCTGATGCATGATTTTTTATTATTAATTGTTTTGGCTTTTAACTAGCTGTCAGTAACTGTGAGTACTCTCAAATCGTACTTTCTTGTTTATTTGACCTGTTGATACTATTGTAATGCTTTTTTTGTTATTTAATGTTATTCAGGGTTATATCTGGTCTATATACCAGCTTTGATAAGTGTTTGGTACTAATATAAATTTCCACTTCGTACTATGAACATCAAAATTATTTATTTTGTAAAAATATTTCCTTTCTCTATTGTAACTGTACACATATACCTAACAACAAAATTATTTTCATTTACCTGTGTTTAAAGTTATTGCAAATGGCTGATATTTTTGTTCGAGCATATTGTTTTTCTTAAATTGTTTAACATTTCATACCGATATAACATGTTACTTTAATTATTCTTCCCTTAGTTTATTTATTTTGTATTTGCATTGTATCATAGGTCAAATTTATTTGTTCAGTGTATGTTCAATGGTGTTAATATGTCCTTTGATTGAGTTAAGCTATTTCAGTTGATATTTTATAGTGTGTCTTTCTATGTTGTGATGTTACACTATTGTTTCAGGAAAAAGGGTGAAGGTTTGGTACCATTAAAACGTTTAAACCCGCTGCATTTGTTTGCACCTGTCCTAAGTCAGGAATCTGATGTTCAGTAGTTGTCATTTGTTGATGTGGTTCATAAGTGTTTCTGGTTTCTCGTTTTTTATATAGATTAGACCGTTGGTTTTCCCGTTTGAATGGTTTTACACTAGTAATTTTTGGGGCCCTTTATAGCTTACTGTTCGGTGTGAGCAAAGGCTCCATGTTGAAGACCGTACTTTGACCTATAATGGTTTACTTTTTAAAATTTTGACTTGGATGGAGAGTTGTCTCATTGGCACTCATACCACATTTTCTTATATCTATTTATAATAGCTATAACTCCCATAACAAGAAATGTATGTGAAAGAACCACTTGTATTTTTGGAACCATGTTGTGATTTTTTTTATTAAATGTGTTCATCCAAAGAACTGATTATAAACTAACAAAAAATGTCAAAAGAGTTACATCTCTCATCTGTGTACAGCAAGACTTAAAAGCTGATTCATTGTATTGTATATCTAAAACGGTGTGTGTATACAGGTTTAAGTACCAGTACTTACAAAACTAACCTATTATCACAGTCAAAGCATATCATCAGTATCATGTGACTACACCTATGTTGCATTGTGTATAAATATACCATATGTGTAAAACTACTGAATTTGATAATATCAATTTTTTATCCATCTTATTTTACAACGTTTTAAAGAACTGAGCTTATTCAAAAATTTCCATTGTATATAAAAAGTTGGATGACTTATTTTATTACAAAACTTTTTATTATTTCAGATAAAAATTGATCACAAAAATAAAACTTTTTAAAAGATTCCAGTAGTGTTGGATAATCGGTTGAAATTACCAACCAATTATCTATTACTATCGGTTGACAACAACCAACCGACTATCGGTTATAATCGCATCATTATACCTTGCTCTTTTTTGTATATGAAATCATGCATTCAGCCACATTGTACATGTCTAATGCATATATTCCATATCATTGCAGAGTCTTAAATGTTCATGTTTGATCTTTAGTTTCATTTTCATATTTTATTAAGCAATTAAAACAGTGAATCAATTAGAATATAGATTCAGATTGAACATATTTTGTCTGATGATTACAACATTTATTACCAACAATGACACTAAAATTTCTAAATTTCAATGGTATCACTCACATTATAATTTCAAATACATAGCTGCATCAAAATTTGAATGCTTCTCATTAAAAAAGATATATATAAAGTATTTAACTTTAAGCAATTTAAAATTAATCAATAAATAAAACAATGCATTTGCATTGAAATATATACATTTAACTAAGGATCCAACCAATGTCTGTTAATTCATGTGGAATGCGTATTTTTCACTTTTGTGATCTTTATTCTTCTGTCAGCTGTGTCATTCGTGCATCTGTACTTATAATTGTAAGAATACGGAATTCTTTCATAGTTGGTCCGTATTTGATCCGTGATTCGTATATGTTTCAATGGCGGACAAACCGGGAAAATTTACAAAAATAAACGATGTTTGACAAGCAATTTGAAAAGGAATATGACGTTTTTAACGCAACAAATGGATGAAACATTAATAAAAGGAAATTTGCACCACGTTCTAATGTAGCAACAAATTTATTTTGTCGATAATCAGAATGATTTGATGTTCGTTCTCGAGTAGAAAGTACCGGAAGTGAAAAAAAGTATTTCATAAAAAGTTTCTATTTTAATTTAAATAACATATGACCAATCTGTAAAGTCAATGCTTTTACCACGTTTGTACAGAAAGAAATTGCTTATGTCTTTGATTATAGGATGTTTGACATTGTTATTGTCATCTACTGATATTTTTTTCTTTACAATTTGTTTGACTGCGCATGTAAAATGCAAACCGGAAACGGACCTGAAGTTGATATGCTAAAAGTCCGGAAACTATAACGACAATCGATTGAACAAAATTCCAATCGATTATCGACATCGCCAAGCCCAACCAACTGATTTCCGACTTATTCCGATTATCGGAACAACACTAGATTCCAGGTTTAAAGTGTTTATTGGCAATTTCATTCATGACAGTTATTTATACTCCTGTAATTGAAATGCAAACAATAAATGGAAACTATTTTGTGGACTATGATCCCTGAATATTGATTTTCAATGTACCTTTAAAGTTCTCTAAGTCATAAATATCAGTAGCCTTTAATAAAATAAAACCATTTCCAAAAAAATTCAAACACAATTTTTTTGTTCTTAGAACTTGAACTTTGTTTTTAAGGTTAAAAATTTCATCAGCACAAACATTGATGGCATCACCATACAACTGCAAGCTGTTGCTTGAAAATTTTCATGCTTTGTACTTTTTTTAACTAAATATGTAATTTCTAAACTTAAATACAACATCATGATTAATGTTTACTTTTTTTTTTTAAATATTTGGGAAACGGTAATTTTTGTCCATTACATGGAGGAGTTAGACATACTTCTGTATTCTGGAGAGAGGAGCAAATACACCATGTTTAGTTTTACACTGAAAATATCGCTCCCCATTAACTGATCCATCATTTTTCCCAACAGGACGGTCCAATTCAATACCATACCATATACCTGTGTTAAAAAGAAGGAAGAAATAAGACCAGTCACAAGTACTTAGTAGGATACATTATCTTACATGAACTTCATATGGAGATAAATTGTTGAAGAGATAACCTAAGGATGATTCTGATCAAGTTATGTTTCAATTGCCCAACTAGAAAGATATATTGGTTATTATTTATCAAAGTTATATTGTTTATAGCAGAGAATGACTGATGACAATGAATCACACAGCTCAGCTGGTCTAGAAGAGTGTGGAAGGGTGCAATTAATACATCTTATATCATTTTCATGGTTTTTTTTTCACATTGTACACTCATTTTAGAGTTATATTTTTTTAACTTTTACATCACATGCTTTGTTTGATTTCTTAGAAATGTTGCTGATCTGGGTGCATGAATTTCTAATTTACTGTTAATTGCATGTTTAATTGTTAAGATCACAAATATCTTCATCTTTCCATGTCCATTTTTTTGCATACAAATGTCTGAATCATTAATGTTTAATCATTGAAATACTAACAAAAGATAAGAATCCACTGGGAAACAACTGTCACTTTTTTAATATAAAGAAGTTGTGCGAAAAAGACAAAACCATGTGACAATTTCATAACATTTGTTTTACTAACCGGGTGCAAATTTTGATTCACCAACATATTTGACAGTTCCTTTACGTTGTCCAGCAACTATAACTCTGTCACCATATTCTATATCACCAAGATCTGTTATCGATGGTGCTCTACCCTTCAATCCTGCAACATAGGAAGTTAATATGTGTAGTTTTATATATATAAATAAGATGCCCCTTCTAGTTAATATGCCAGTCAATAAAAGGACATAACTTGAGAATAGTGAAAGTGATGCCACCCAAATTCGTACTTGATCTGTGTTTGGTAGTAATAAGCATTGTGCTTAAGTTTCATAACATTTGGTTGAGGCACAGTAAGGTTAGAGTGCAAAATTGCAAAATGGCAAATTTAGCAATTTTTCCATTTATAAACTGGTTATAAGCAATTTTGTATACGTTTCATAGTATTTGGTTGAGGCAAACTAAAGTTAAAGAACTGTTGTGCTCCTTTCCTCTTTAACTTTTGAAGAATATTTCAGTTTTTCTGACCAACACAAGTTCTCCAACTGCAGGTCAAAATATCATCTTTTGAGTTTTATTGCAATATTTATGAATGAGGAAAGATTGAAAACGGTACCTCTAATATCAGCTAAATTGGAACAAAGTGTATAAATCTAATATAAAAAGAACGATGATACAGATGTTTATATAAGTTTAAACATATTTTATTTGCTAACTTAAAGCAAAATGGATTTGACATAAGTAAATCATACTTATGAAGTCTTCTCCATAATACAATATAAATATTTACAATAATAGTATAATGAGCATGCATGTAAAGCAAACAGTTTACAGAATATATTAATACGAGCTATAGGTAAAAAAGAAGAGAACAGAAAAAAGAAGGAAATATTGAAGTCATATAATTCTGTTAACGTGGATGTTGATGATGATGTCGATACAAGAAATCTGTTTGACCTATTGATGAAATTTTGAACATTTATACTGATGTGTATATCTGTTTACATTGGATGATGAATACAGTTATAATACCTTGTAATTATAATAACAATATTAACAATATTAAGGTAGATGGGGCGGGGGTCTTAATTTAGATCCATAGATTTTTTTAATAATTTGTCAAAATGTAGTTTATATCACGCTTTTTTCAAAAATATAATAAAATGTATGGGTCACATGGCTTTTTATTCAAGCTACAGGTTATGCAAAATTGTCAGATTTTGTATAGATTATGCATGGAAACTCCTATTTTGTGTGATAAAAAGAAAACTAAACCATAGAATTTAAAGATAACATATGAGAAGATAGTTCTGATAATGTGCTTACAGATAATAAAAAGAAAAATTGGGGGTCACCGTACTCGTTTTTTACCACAAAATAGGTAATTTCATAACACATTCCTTTATAAAAGTATTTTTATATGAGTTATTTCCCCTTAAATAGCAAAGTTGAACAAAAAATTAATCAAACAAAAAATATTCTGTATTTGTAAGAAACAGTAGTGTATATTATAAACACGTTATTTCTTCATTTAAATGAAAATTTTACAAATGAATTACATTTTTCTCTAGAAATTTGCCCATTTCATTAAAGATCTAGACCGATTGTTTCTTGCTATGTTACAATCCAAGATAGCGGAAGACACTCGATCTACCTTTATACTTATAATATACTTCAATAAGATTTTTTTTACTTGGTAAAGGTGACTATCCAGGTCTTAAATATTCTACTATGAAATATTTTTACAGTGTCACATCTAATAAAGCTAAAAAGCAATACTTTGATTGAATTTCTTGACAGAAAATTTATATTAGTTCACTATCTTTCAACTTATTTTCATTCCATATAAATCCTGATGTTATTACATTTAATAATATTAAATAAAATGCTCCACTGGGCGCAGCTAGATACGACCACAGAGGTCAAACCTGAACAGTTGGCACACGTATAGACACTACATTCAAGCTTGATACAGCTCTGAATTTGGATTGTGATTAAATATTTGACACATCATAGGTTTCCATCACAGAATGAATGTGGTCAAAGAACTGAAAAATTTGAAATTGGATTTTATCTATCATTGTTCAATATCCAAAATCTAAATTAGATTCAGCATATCCAAGTAGTGACTGTACACCAAGAATTTAATTCATTCATTTATTAATGGACCATAATATCCAAGTACACCAAGAATTTTATTTATTTATTTATTTATTAATGGACAAAATTAGCTAAGTTTTAAAAGGAGTTTGCTTAATAAATTAAAACTAATTTATTCAGAGTAACAAACAAACCTACCACGAAGTTCTTCAAAAAATTTACAAAAAAATGAAAGAAAGAAAAAACAATTTCCAAAATTTCATTCATCATTAATACCATGTCTTTAAAAATCTATAAAACTTACCTCTAATTATTTTTCAAAATATCTAATAATGAACAGAAAATTTCAAACTATATTTATACATGATTTCTAAAATTAGAATATGATGATGCTGTATCTATTTTTGATGAAATCAAAGTTTAATTTTGAACCCTTTGAACCTCAATGTGGACCAATTTAATAATGGGGTAAAAAATCCAAAATCTAAACACACAGTTAGATTCAGCATATCAAAGAACCCCATCAATTCAATTTTTGATGTCAAACAAATTTTAATTTAGGATCCCAATTTGGAACAACTTGAAAACTGGGCCCAAAATCAAAACTCTAAACACATGTTTAGATTCAGCATATCAAAAACTCCTTAAATTCAATTTTTGTTAAAATGAAAAAGTTTAATTTTGGACCCTCTTGGACCTCACTGTGGAACAATTTAAAAATAGGGTCCAAAATCTTAAATACACAGTTACATTCAGCACAATAAAGAACCCCAAGAATTCAAGACCGAATTAAACCCCTTTGAAATTGCTCAAGAAATGAGCAATTTATACAAAGTATCAAAGTATTAATGTTTTTAGCCCCTTTTTCCCAAACGGTTTAGGCCATAACCCCCAAAATCAATCCTAACCTTCCTTTTAAGGTATGGAACCTTGTGGTACAATTTCATAGAGATCCATACACTTATACACAAGTTATTGTCCTGAAACAAGAAAAATGCTTGTTTTTTGCCCCAATAATTCCTAAACAGTTAGAACAATAAACCCAAAAATCAATCCCAACCTTCCTGTTGTGGTATGGAACCTGATGGTACAATTCATAGAGATCCATACACTTATACTCAAGTTATTATCTGGAAACCAAATGTCTCCGGAAGACGATGATAACATTATACGAACACATAAATTTTGCGGACGTATCAAATTAAAAAAAACCTCTATTTTGTATTTTTTCATCAAATAATTTTGTTGATTGTCATTTTAATATGTTTACCTCAAAATTTAATAAAACTTTCAGCTTAATTTTTAATATTTCATTACAATAGTCTCACTTTCTGAATGCTTTCCCTGAGAACAACGTTTCTTAGGTTTACTTACACACGTCACATGAAAAAAATATTACCATAGCAAAATCCCTGTTTTTGCTTATAACAATAACCTATGGTTAAGATATAACATAATATGGTCACTATAATATGACAAAAAATCCCACAAAGTATGAAAGCTTTTGGGAAAAAGATCTCAGAGAAGTAGCATGGTCATGTGCAGGTGATAAAAAACAATCCAACCAAATATGAAAGCTTTCTGCCAAATGCTCTCACGAGTTTTCAGACGAACCGACAAAAGAAGAATATTTCTTTTTAAATAAGCCATGCTCTGTAATCTAACATTTTAAGTTAGCACTGGCTATGATAGTTCCATTGCAATGAATATGACATTGGTAGACTTCAGTGTTCAGCATTTTAAAATACATTCCACACTGGGATTAGAAAAACAAACACACTATGTTTACAATACATTCTATTGTAAAATCTATTCAGGAAGCATCATGGCAAGGTATATAATATGTACAATTTCCTGTAAATAGTTTTTGTGTGTGTGTAACGTTTTCCAGTGGAGGACTATAAATTCAACATTTAACTTTGGAATAACTGTATTGTGAATATGTTAATTTTAAACTGCTCTGTTAAGTGAACATGCTGTGTGTTTCAATGTTGGAGGGAATTACGCTAAGAAGAAGTTGCTTTAAGACCCTGGGGATAACACTGGAACATAATCAGGCTCAACAATTTTAGACTCTTTTTGAAATATTTGTGTGGCTCTTAAAAGAGCCTTTATAATAAGGAGCCTGAAGCTGATCGGTTTAGCTGACTTCCATTTCGTCTACTTCATCTTCATCGTCGTGGTCTGAATCTTCTTGTGACGACTCTTCATCGTCGTCCAGTACGGCTGACAAGGAGTACCCACGAGAACTGAAATCATCTTCATCATCTGACATCTCTACGTTGACTTGAAATCGAAGCTCCGAAATCTCATCTGCCTTCTTGGTAGCATATTCGTAGAACATGTTTCGAACACCTTCGACAACTGCAATCTGCAACCTGAGGTTGTAACGGTACGATCGCCTGTTTTCTCTTCTAGCCATGTCGTATCGCTTGGAAAAGTCTTCGATCTTTCTGTTCAGCGATAGGATCTCGTCACAAGCCCTCTTAAAACACCTTTCGGCTTCCATCAACTTTGTTGGAGTGTTTGATAATATACTACTCATCTTTGATGTGGTACATTGAACTACTGAACTGAACTTGATTTTACCGCTCTGACAAAGCGGAAGTACTTTACCGTTAGATCGTTATGTAAAAATCAGAGAGGTTCCGCTTAATAAAGTCACGTGACGAACAGGTGACCGTAGAGGTTCGGAAAAGGGAAATTACAAATAAGAAAAAGTGTGAACAAAGTTTACATGAAAGAAGGATAAAAGGATGACCATTCAGTCTATACCAACTTTCCATAAATTTTTGTTTGAGACACAAATAATGAGCTAATTGAAAAAAAATCTATCACCAAACACTTTAATAAATTTAGGTTTTTCATCCTAGCCCCCATAAAATCAAATGGTAGCTCCCTAAAAAAAATCTATCACCAAACACTTTAATAAATTTATTTACCAAAATTCACCTCCTAATAAGTATAATATAAGGCAGATATTACATGTAAAAAAAGATGTAGTCTGTAGAAATAATTCTTTTAATACTGAATATTTTGCAAAATTAAGACTGCAGAAAAATGTACTACAGTAAGGTCACCAAAATATTGTTTTTCATTTTACAAATTATGACATTAAAAAATCACTACAATTTAAAAACAATCTGTGACTTTTGAGATACCCTTCATCATTGACTTCATAAATGAGGGCTTAACAATAAATACCTCTATACCAAATTGCAAAACAATTCATTCACAGCATAATTTCTGCTGAAAAGTAACTGAAATATGGAAACATATCCAAATAATGGCAATGTTGGTCCTGTTGTCTGGACTTTTATTTATGACGTCATTTTCAATGTAAACAAAGAAATGCTATCTGCTTCAGGTAACATTTCTTTCATTATAAAGTATTTTTCAATTAAAGTTATAATAGTTAAAAAAGGTATTGATTTTGAGTTCAATTGTATATTGATTTTTGGTTTTATTGAATACTCTCTGTTATTGGGGACTTCATTCCCATATTATTTTGGATCAATCTTTGTTTTCGCTTAGTTATCATTTTGAATTCTTTTTGAATTAAACAAAGATATATATGTATATTCTAAACTAGGTGATGTTCTTTTTAATGAGACAAATTCTGAAATAGAAACATTTACAGAGGTAACTTACTTTCTCACCTATTATATTTTAATAAAAATTAAAGCACAAATATAAAGAATGGCAAATTTTACAATTAAGTCTATGAACAAGATACTTAAAATTTAAGCCAGGTGGGAAGTAAAGCATTATTAGGGTAGCAAGATTATAATGAAATTATTGAAATAAAAAATTTGTAATGGGTTCCGTGGAACCCTGTGTCTCGCCTGCAATTGCTGCTGTCAGTATAAAAGTGTAATGTTGACTTAAAAAGTGAGTCCATTTATCAGTAAAGCACAGAATTAAAAAAAAAAAATCAGATTTTTCTTTAGATGCTTTTTCTTGGTCTTGAAGATTAGCTTCTGTCCAAGTTTCATTGGTTCACAATCCATGAAGGTTTACAATATATCAAATAAGAAGATGTGGGTATGATTGCCAATGAGACAACTCTCCATGACTAAATGACATAGAAATTAACAACTATAGGTCATCATATGGCCTTCAACAATGAGCAAAGCCCATACCGCATAGTCAGCTATAAAATTCATCATGTCAAAAAAAAATTAATCCCAGACTGTCTGTAAATGTTAACTGTGAAAAACATCTATCAAAAAAATATTGAAAATAAAAAAAATAAATATTCAAAAGTTTGCTTCAGACAATATCTCTTAATCGTAAAAATAAATGGGGAATGTGTCAATGGGACACAGATGATGCCCCATCTTGCATATAACGTTATAAAGGGACCTAACTCAAGAACAGTAAAAGTGACGACACCAAAATTCAAACTTGATCTGTGTTATGTGGTAATAAGCATTGTGTATAAGTTTCATAACATTTGGTTGAGGCAAACTAAAGTCAGAGAACTGAAATGAAAAATTCAGCAATTTTTCCATTTGTAAAGGGGTATAACTCTATAACTGTAAAAGTAACACCACCAAAATTCAAATTTGATCTGTGTTTTGTGGTAATAAGCTTTGTGTGTAAAATTCATAACATTTGGTAGAGGCAAACTAAAGTTAGAGAACGGAAACCAATTTTGAGACTTACTGACAGACAGACTTACTGACGGACAGACTTACAGACGGACAAGGGTAAAACTTTATGCCCCCACCGCCATGGCGGGGGCATAAAAATGCTTCTGCCAAATTTTCATAAAATTCTCTGAAGTTTTGACAAAGTAATTGATGTATAACAAACTTCAAACCTAGACTGTATCTACTTGTTAACTTTAAAAAAAACTAAGTTCATTTATCAGTAAAATACAGAAATGTAAAATTAAATTTTTTTTAAATTTCGCTCTGGATACTGTATTTTGGTCATTAACAAGCTTCTGTCCAAATTTCATAAAATTCCATGAAACAAGGAATTTTTTTAATCTGGAATAATTTTGAATTCTAGAAAAAAAAATAAGAAATGTATGATGAAAACTAACCCAACTTTAGATGGTGGGCCATGCTCCCATGGCTAAGGCTCAAGTAACTTTCACTGATATTTCAGTATGAACTAACTAACCCCCTTAATTGGGTTAGTTTTCATCATACATTTCTTATTAATTTTCCAGAATTCAAAATTATTCCAGAATCAAATAATTCCTTGTTTTGAAGATTTGCTAATGTTATTGATGACTGAAAAACTTTAACCTCAGATTGAATCTGAATGTTAACTGTAAACAAGAGTGCACATGCTAAAATGTCTCGCCTGCTTTACTGACCATTGATTCTATGTGGATATTCCTAAATATAAAGTTTACTACAAGTATCACATAAACTTAACATGATCCAAGAAAATGAGATTAAGGTCAGATAAACCAAGCCAGAAATACTGTTCACCTTACAATCATTCCATACACTGAATATATAGTTGACTTATTGCTTATAGCATACAAGAAACAGACAAAACCATGAAAACTTTATATTGACCAATGAACCATGAAAATGAGGTCAAGGACAGGTGAACTCTACCAGACAGACATGTTCACCTAACAATAATTCCACGCATCAAAATTAGTTGACCTATTGCATACAGTATCTAAGAAACAAACTTAACCAGGAAAACTTAACATTGACCAATGAACCATGAAAATGAGGTCAAGGTCAGATGATACCTGCCAGACAGACATATTCACCTTATAATCATTCCATAAACCAAATATAGTTGACATATTGCTTATAGTTTAAGAAAAACAGACCAAAAGACAAAAACTTAACATTGAGCAATGAACTGTGAAAATGAGGTAAAGGTCAAATAAAACATGCCAGACTGTTCATCGTAAAATATTTCCATACACCAAATGTAGTTGACCTATTGCATACAGTATTAGAAAATATTTTCACAGAAAAGTTGACCTATTGCATACAGACCAAAACACAAAAACTTAACTTTAACCACTGAACCATGAAAATGAGGTCAAGGTCAGATGACAGCTGCCAGTTGGACATGTACACCTTACAATCATTCAATACACCAAATATAATAGACCTATTGCTTATAGTATCTGAGATATGGACTTGACCACAGAAACTTAACCTTGTTCACTGATCCATGAAATGAGGTCGAAGTCAAGTGAAAACTGTCTGACAGGCATGGGGACCTTGCAAGGTACGCACATACCAAATATAGTTATCCTATTATTCATAATAAGAAAGAAATTAACATTACAAAAAATCTCAACTTTTTTTTCAAGTAGTCACTGAACCATGAAAATGAGGTCAAGGACAATGGACATATGAGAGACAGAAACTTCATGACATAAGGCATCTATATATAAAGTATGAAGCATCCAGGTCTTCTTCCCTCAAATATGTGAAGCTTTCAAGAAGTTAGTTAACGCCGCAGCTGCCGCCACCGGATCTCTATCCCTATCTCGAGCTTTCTGCGACAGAAGTCGCAGGCTCGACAAAAAAACTAAGTCCATTTATCAGTAAAATATTTTTGCTCTGGGCCCAGTTGTACAAGCTTCTGTCCAAATTTCATAAAATTCCATGAAGGTTTGACAAAGTTACTGATGTCTAAAAAAAACTTTAACCACAGACTGAACCTAAATCTTGAAGCCAATGACAGAATCTAGGATTGCTATGTCTCGCTTTCGCGACATATATGTTGCAGGCTCAACAAAAACTAGAGGCTCTAAAGAGACTGTGTCGCTAACCTTGGTCTATGTGCATATTCAACAAAGGACACTCTCCAACATTGTAGACCAGAATAGAATTCATGACAAAAATCTCTGTTTTGTTGATCTTGTATTGCTGATCATTTAGTCTGATTAGTTTCTCTCTATCTTCTTAAGTTTTTGCTCAAAACACAAAAGAGGGTAAAAAAAATCCTCATTAAAGGGCAATCACTCCTATAAAGAGTGACAGTCTACTAACTATATTGTCAAAATTTGACTTGTTAGCAGATCTTGACTTGCTGATCATTTTTGTGATTTTAAGGGTCTATTTATCTATTATAATTTTTATCATATAGGGCAAAACGCAACAAAAAAAGGTGAAAATCTTCATCAAGGGGCAATATTTCCTATAAGGAGTCAATGACGATTTCCTCCATATTGTCTTAATTAAAGATCTTGTCTTGCTGATCATTTTTGCTTATTTAAGTTTCTATCTATCTATTATAATTTTTAAAATATAAGGCAATAAAATGCTCCGCAGGGCGCAGCTTGATACGACCGCAGAGGTCGAACCCTGAACAGTTGGGGCAAGTATGGACACAACATTCAAGCTTGATACAGCTCTGAATTTGGATTGTGATTAAATATTTGACACAGCATAGGTTTCTGACACAGAATGAATGTGGTTTAAGAACTTAAAAATTTTAAATTGGACATTCACCTATTATGGTCCAATATCCAAAATCAAAATACATGGTTAGATTCAGCATATCAAAGAACCCCAAGAATTCAATTTTTGATGAAATCAAACAAAGTTTAATTTTGGACCCTTTTGACCTCAATGAGGACAAAGTTGATAACAGGGCCCAAAAATCAATAATCTAAATACATGGTTAGATTCAGCATATCAAAGAACCCCATATATTCAATTTTTGTTGAAATCAAACAAAGTTTAATTTTGGACCCCGATTTGGACCAACTTGAAAACTGGGCCCATAATCAAAAATCTAAATACATGTTTAGATTCAGCACATCAAAGAACCATAAGAATTCAATTTTTGTTAAAATCAAACTAAGTTTAATTTTGGACCCCAATTTGGACCAACTTGAAAACTGGGCCCATAATCAAAAATCTAAATACATGTTTAGATTGAGCATATCAAAGAACCCTAAGAATTCAATTTTTGTTAAAATCAAACTAAGTTTAATTTTGGACCCTTACCTAGACTGTATCTACTTGTTAACTTTAAAAAAACTAAGTCCATTTATCAGTAAAATACAGAAATGTAAAATTAAATTTTTTAAATTTCGCTCTGGATACTGTATTTTGGTCATTAACAAGCTTCTGTCCAAATTTCATAAAATTCCATGAAACAAGGAATTTTTTTTAATCTGGAATAATTTTGAATTCTGGAAAAATTGATAAGAAATGTATGATGAAAACTAACCCAACTTTAGAGGGTGAGCCATGCGCCCATGGCTAAGGCTCAAGTAACTTTCACTGATATTTCAGTATGAACTAACTAACCCCCTTAATTGGGTTAGTTTTCATCATACATTTCTTATCAATTTTCCAGAATTCAAAATTATTCCAGAATCAAATAATTCCTTGTTTTGAAGATTTGCTAATGTTATTGATGACTGAAAAACTTTAACCTCAGATTGAATCTGAATGTTAACTGTTAACAAGAGTGCACATGCTAAAATGTCTCGCCTGCTTTACTGACCATTGATTCTATGTGGATATTCCTAAATATAAAGTTTACTACAAGTAGCACATAAACTTAACATGATCCAAGAAAATGAGATTAAGGTCAGATAAACCAAGCCAGAAATACTGTACACCTTACAATCATTCCATACACTGAATATATAGTTGACTTATTGCTTATAGCATACAAGAAAAAGACAAAACCATGAAAACTTTATATTGACCAATGAACCATGAAAATGAGGTCAAGGACAGGTGAACTCTACCAGACAGACATGTTCACCTAACAATAATTCCACGCATCAAAATTAGTTGACCTATTGCATACAGTATCTAAGAAACAAACTTAACCAGGAAAATTTAACATTGACCAATGAACCATGAAAATGAGGTCAAGGTCAGATGATACCTGCCAGACAGACATATTCACCTTATAATCATTCCATAAACCAAATATAGTTGACATATTGCTTATAGTTTAAGAAAAACAGACCAAAAGACAAAAACTTAACATTGAGCAATGAACTGTGAAAATGAGGTAAAGGTCAAATAAAACCTGCCAGACTGTTCATCGTAAAATATTTCCATACACCAAATGTAGTTGACCTATTGCATACAGTATTAGAAAAACAGACCAAAACACAAAAACTTAACATTGACCAATGAACCATGAAAATGAGGTCAAGGTCACTTGATACCTGCCAGACAGACATACACACCTTATAATCATTCCATACACCAAATATAGTTGACCTATTGCTTATAGTTTAAGAAAAACAGACCAAAAGACAAAAACTTAACATTGAGCAATGAACTGTGAAAATGAGGTCAAGGTCAAATAAAACCTGCCAGACTGACATGTTCATCGTAAAATATTTTCACACACCAAATGTAGTTGACCTATTGCATACAGTATTAGAAAAACAGAGAAAAACAGACCAAAACACAAAAACTTAACTTTAACCACTGAACCATGAAAATGAGGTCAAGGTCAGATGACAGCTGCCATTTGGACATGTATGGACCTTAATGTAGACCAATTTGAAAACGGAACCAAAAATTAAGAATCTAAATACACGGTTAGATTCGCATATCAAAGAACCCCATTAATTTAATTTTGATGAAATCAAACAAAGTGTAATTTTGGACCCTTTGGACCTCAATGTGGACCAATTTAAAACGGGCCCTAAATCCAAAAACTTAATACATGGTTAGATTCAGCATATTAAAGAACCCCAAGAATTCAAGAATAAAACCCCATTGAAATTGGTCAAGAAATAAGCAATTTATACGAAGTATCTTCTTTTGCACAATACTGTGCAATTGAATATTTCTTGCTATTGCGCAATACTGTACAATTCTATTGCGCAATATTGTGCTATTGGATATTTCTTGCTATTGCGCAATACTGTGCAATTGAAGATTTCTTGCTATTGCGCAATACTGTGCAATTGAAGATTTCTTGCTATTGTGCAATACTGTGCAATTGAAAATTTCTTGCTATTGCACAATACTTATTATATAATAATTTACACATCCTGTTTGGTGTGTATCTCCTATCATATCATTATTATTTGCTTTTAAATATAAATCAGAAATAACCAACTTAAAATGAAAATTTTAAAAGAAAAAAAAGGAAAAAAAAATCCCCTCCTCCAAATTTTTGAACCCCTTATGATTCATCATCCCAAACTCAATCCCAGCCTTCCCTTTGTGGTATGATACCTTGTAGTACAATTTCAGAGAGATCCATACACTTGAACACAAATTATTGTCTGGAAACTAGAAAAATGCTTTTTTTTGGCCCCTTTTTGGACCCAAATTCCTAAACGTTTAGGGCAATTACCCCAAACTCAAACCCAGCTTTCCTTTGTGATATGGAACCTTGTAGTACAATTTCAGAAAGATCCATACACTTACACACAAGTTATTGTCCTGAAACTAGAAAAATGCTTGTTTTTGCCCCTTTGGCCCCTAATTCCTAAAATATTGAGGCAATTACCCCATCATCAATCCCAGCCTTCCTTTGTGGTATGGTACCTTGCAGTACAATTTCAGAGAGATCCATACACTTGAACACAAGTTATTGTCTGAAACTAGAAAATGCTTATTTTGGCCCTTTTGGCCCCAATTCCTAAACGTTTGGCAATTATCCCCAAACTCAATTCCAGCTTTCCTTTGTGATATGGAACCTTGTAGTACAATTTCAGAAATATCCAAACACTTACACACAAGTTATTGTCATGAAACTAGAAAAATGCTTGTTTTTGCCCTTTTGGCCCCTAATTCCTAAAATTTTGAGGCAATTAACCCCAAAATCAATTCCAGCCTTCCTTTGTGATATGGAACCTTGTGGTACAATGTCAGAGAGATCCATACACTTACACACAGGTTATTGTCTGGAAGTTACAAAATGCTTTTTGGCCCTTTTGGCCCCTAATTCCTTAACTGTTGGTACCATAACCCCAAAATCAATCCCAACCTTCCTTTTGTGGTATTGAACCTTATGGTAAAATTTCATAGAGATCCATTCACTTAAACTAAAGTTAGAGTGCGAAAACCAATGTGTCTTGGACGACCACTGACGCGTAACGTCATACCAATATACGACCACAAAAATTTTTTTGCGGTCGTATAAAAACACAAAAAATTGGAAAAAATCATCATCAAAGGGCAATAACTCTAATAAGGAGTCAACTGACGATTTCAACCATGTAGACTTATTTGCAGAACTTGTTGATCATTTTTGCTATGTAAAATTTCTCTTTATCTATTATAGTTTTCAAGATAATAGGCAAAAATGAAAAAAAGGTACAATTTGTCATTTAAGGGCAATAACTCCTATAAGAAGTCGTCTGACAGTTTTGACGTATACAGACAATTGGCAGAGCTCAACTTTCTGAACATTTCTGCTCCTATCAGATTTTCTCTATTTATAATGGTTTTCAAAAAAATAGACAAAACTTGCATTTTACCTCTATGTTCTATTTTTAGCCATGTCGGCCATTTTGGTTGGCAGGCTGGGTCATGGGACACATTTTTTAAACTAGATACCCCAATGATGATTGTGGCCAAGTTTGGTTAAATATGTCTCAGTAGTTTCAGAGGAGAAGATTTTTGTAAAAGTTAACAGACGACGACAGAAGTCGGATGCCAAGTGATGATAAAGGTTACTTGGCCCTTTGGGCCAGGTGAGCTAATGGAAATCAGTTATTATGTATTTGTATGTATATTTTAAATAACATATTTTAACAGAAAATTTCTAAAAATGTACGATAATGGTTTAAAAATAACTTTTAATCAGTATAGTAGACGGTGTAAACCTTCTATTGATTTTGTCACCTTTTATAAAATAAGTGTCTACTGTTCTCGCGTCATCCGTTTTCCAATTGCACGTCCTTTACATAGATACACTAATTTTACAGTGGTTCAGTTGATTTGTGCTTAAAGTGCACAGAATAATATTAAGGCTATTCTTTGGTTTCTCTGCAGCTGAATAACCTTGAACATGGTCCATATGTGTTCAAAGATTGTGTAATGCAGTTTTTGTCACAGTTTTACACAGCATAAAAGGTGGTCTAATAAGTAGCAGTTCCAGTCAATCTAAACTAATTGTTGGCTCTGGTGGATTTTGTTATTTGTACATAAATCAGACAGGTGTCTTAATTGTGTATGAAACAGAAAGTCAATCATTAGAAATAGAAATATTTTCACTGCCCTACACCAGCTTTATACTAACAACACCCTTTCTCTAGCAAAAAAGTCTTTTATTTTTGTTTTTCATTCATTGTTGTCTTTATAAATTGCTATTGATATTCTCTTTAAAATGGTTTCGCATTTTGCCAAACTGGGGCCTTTTTCACATCTTTGTTCCTTGGTCATCGACATTATGGATGCTGTTTCATTTGCAATAAAACTACATTTTTTTTTGTCATACTAAAAACAAAATAATTACATTACATGTATGTTTCACGAGAATCCGTTAGTTTGATAGGCTAACAACAATTGCACCTCATCCAAAAATTAACCTTCATATCAAAATGAAATGTTACATTCATGATGACATGTGCTTCCACAAAAAAGTGCACAGGAAAATAAAAGAAAAACTTGATAAATTTTTTTTTTTTTTCATGGTCTTATTAGCATAAAAATGTAATTATAAGAGATGAATGCTTCTTTTGTAATTTTATTGGGGTGTAAAAGTGTTGATTGTGCACACATTTTTAGAATGAAGCGCTTCCACGCTTCATTCAAAATGTGCTTCAGTCAACACTTTTACACCCCAATGAAATTACAAAAAGAAGCATTCATTTCTTAAATAAAAGAATGTGTCTGAGGACATGAATGCCCCCAGCTCAAGTTTGTCAATTTTCCAAGTTAAAAGGCGCATAACTCTAAAATAGTAAATGATCCAAATTTCGAACGCTGTTTGTGTGTTGTGGTTCTTAGCATTGTATATGAGTTTCATTGAATTTGGATGAGAAAAACTTTAAGTTAGAGTGAGGACACTGACAAATTTGTAATTTTCCAAGTTAGAAAGGGGCATAACTCTAGAACGGTAAGTGACTCATTGCCCAAATTGAACTCTGTCTGTGGTTTTGGTTCTTAGAAATGTGTATGAGTTTCATAAAATTTGGATGAGGAAAATTTAAGTTAGAGTGCGGAAACAAAAATGGGACGGATGGAAGGCTGGACAGACGGACAGTGGGGGCATAAAAATACTGCAGAGCAGTAATTTTGCTTGTTAATTATTTAATAATTCACTTTGAAGTAAACCTACCGGTCTAAAACTATTCATTTAGTTTCTTACTAAATAGCATCACTAGTGAATTAAGAATATTTTCAACAAGATTATATTGTTATTATAATATTTTTATATCCCATAAAAGTTTTTAAAACAATTGTTCTAATCAAAGTCCTTGTAAGCACAGAAGGGTAAAGATTGCTTTAAGTTATCAGTGGGAAGTAAAATTAAACATTGCATTGTATAAAGCATCGGTTGTATTTGATTCAACTACAATTATGGACAAAGGAAGATAACTCCAATTTTAAAGATTACTTTAACAATGACATCATTGATATTTTTGGAACAGATATTAGATTCCTGCATCTTGCACAAGTTATGTAATTGTCTTGACCAGTATAAGATTATTTTGTAACTTGAATATCTGAGCATATACTTCATTGATAAATTTCTGGAAATGTTCATGGATAGGATGAATAGAATGTTATGATCAATGCACTATATTTTGTGTATCTCAAAAGTAGTGATAAACCTTGGAAGATTTAGATATCAAGTCAGTTCCATAGGGTTTTGATTGCACTTCATGCAATCTTTACCCAATAATATTTTATGTCCCATAAAAGTTTTTAAAACTTGCAGGAGTTTTCATCTTTTGTGTCAGAGGAATAGAATAATAGGAAATGAGTGAGTTGCATCTGAAATATGTGACATCACTAGTAATAAAATGCTCCGCAGGGTGCAGCTTGATACGACCGCAGAGGTCGAACCCTGAACAGTTGGGGCAAGTATGGACACAACATTCAAGCTTGATACAGCTCTGAATTTGGATTGTGATTAAATATTTGACACAGCATAGGTTTCTGACACAGAATGAATGTGGTCTAATAACTTAAAAATTTAAAATTGGACATTTACCTATTATGGTCCAATATCCAAAATCTAAATACATGGTGAGATTCAGCAAATCAAAGAACCCAAGAATTCAATTTTTGTGAAAATCAAACTAAGTTTAATTTTGGACCCTTTGGACCTTAATGTAGACCAATTTGAAAACGGGACAATACTGTTCAATTGAATATTTCTTGCTATTGCGCAATACTGTACAATTAAAAATTTCTTGCTATTGCGCAATACTGTGCAATTGAATATTTTTCTTGCTATTGCGCAATACTGTGCAATTGAAGATTTCTTGCTATTGCGCAATACTGTGCAATTGAAAATTTCTTGCTATTGCACAATACTGTGCAATTAAAAATTTCTTGCTATTGCGCAATACTGTGCAATTGAATATTTTTCTTGCTATTGCGCAATACTGTGCAATTGAAGATTTCTTGCTATTGTGCAATACTGTGCAATTGAAAATTTCTTGCCATTGCACAATACTTAATACAATAATTTTCACATCCTGTTTGGTGTGTATCTCCTGCCATATCATTATTATTTGCTTTTAAATATAAATCAGAAATTAACAACTTAAAATGGAAAATTTCAAAGAAAAAAAAAAAGGAAAAAAAGGGAAAAAAAAGGAAAAAAAAAAAAAATCCCCCCCCCACAAATTTTTGAACCCCCTTATGATTCATCACCCCAAACTCAATCACAGCCTTCCCTTTGTGGTATGGTACCTTGCAGTACAATTTCAGAGATCCATACACTTGAACACACGTTATTGTCTGGAAACTAGAATAAAATGCTCCATGGGCGCAGCTTGATCGACCGCAGAGGTCGAACCCTGAATAGTTGGGGCAAGTATGGACACAACATTCAAGCTTGATACAGCTCTGAATTTGGATAGTGATTAAATATTTGACACAGCCTAGGTTTCTGACACAGAATGAATGTGGTCTAAGAACTTAAAAATTTTAAATTGGACATTCACCTATTATGGTCCAATATCCAAAATCTAAATACATGGTTAGATTCAGCATATCAAAGAACCCCAAGAGTTCAATTTTGATGAAATCAAACAAAGTTTAATTTTGGACCCTTTTGACCTCAATGTGGACAAAGTTGATAACGGGCCCAAAAATCAAAATCTACATACATGGTTAGATTCAGCATATCAAAGAACCCCATATATTTAATTTTGTTGAAATCAAACAAAGTTTAATTTTGGACCCCGATTTGGACCAACTTGAAAACTGGGCCCATAATCAAAAATCTAAATACATGTTTAGATTCAGCATATCAAAGAACCCTAAAATTCAATTTTGTTAAAATCAAACTAAGTTTAATTTTGGACCCTTTGGACCTTAATGTAGACCAATTTGAAAACGGGACCAAAATTAAGAATCTAAATACACGGTTAGATTCGCATATCAAAGAACCCCAATAATTCAATTTTTGATGCAATCAAACAAAGTTTAATTTTGGACCCTTTGGACCTCAATGTGGAAAAAGTTGATAATGGGGCCCAAAAATCAAAAATCTAAATACATGGTTAGATTCAGCATATCAAAGAACCCGATATATTCAATTTTTGTTGAAATCAAACAAAGTTTAATTTTGGACCCGATTTGGACCAACTTGAAAACTGGGCCCATAATCAAAATCTAAATACATGTTTAGATTCAGCATATCAAAGAACCCTAAGAATTTAATTTTGTTAAATCAAACTAAGTTTAATTTTGGACCCTTTGGACCTTAATGTAGACCAATTTGAAAACGGACCAAAATTAAGAATCTAAATACAGTTAGATTCGGCATATCAAAGAACCCCAATAATTCAATTTTGATGAAATCAAACAAAGTTTAATTTTGGACCCTTTGGACCTCAATGTGGACCAATTTAAAAGCGGGCCCAAAATCCAAAACTTAATACATGGTTAGATTCAGCACATTACAGAACCCCAAGAGTTCAAGAATAAAACCCCATTGAAATTGGTCAAGAAATAAGCAATTTATACAAAGTATCTTCTTTTGCACAATACTGTGCAATTGAATATTTCTTGCAATTGCGCAATACTGTGCAATTGAATATTTCTTGCTATTGCGCAATACTGTACAATTGACAATTTCTTGCTATTGCGCAATATTGTGCTATTGGATATTTCTTGCTATTGCGCAATACTGTGCAATTGAAGATTTCTTGCTATTGCGCAATACTGTGCAATTGAAAATCTTTTGCTATTGCACAATACTTATTATATAATAATTTACACATCCTGTTTGGTGTGTATCTCCTGCCATATCATTATTATTTGCTTTTAAATATAAATCAGAAATAACCAACTTAAAATGGAAAATTTTAAAGAAAAAAAAAGGAAAAAAGGAAAAAAAAAATCCCCCAATTTTTTGAACCCCCTTATGATTCATCACCCCCAAACTCAAACCCAGCCTTCCCTTTGAGGTATGGTACTTTGCAGTACAATTTCAGAGAGATCCATACACTTGAACACAAGTTATTGTCTGGAAACTAGAAAAATGCTTATTTTTGGCCCCTTTTTGGCCCCTTATTCCTAAACATTTCAGGCAATTACCCCCAAACTCAATTCCAGCTTTCCCTTTGAGATATGGAACCTTGTAGTACAATTTCAGAAAGATCCATACACTTACACACAAGTTATTGTCATGAAACTAGAAAAATGCTTGTTTTTTGCCCCTTTTTTGGCCCCTAATTCCTAAAATTTTGAGGCAATTACCCCCCAAAATCCATCCCAGCATTTCCTTTGTGATATGGAACCTTGTGGTACAAAGTCAGAGAGATCCATACACTATCACACAAGTTATGTCTGGAAGTTACAAAAATGCTTATTTGTGGCCCCTTTTTGGCCCCTAATTCCTTAACTGTTGGTACCATAACCCCCAAAATCAATCCCAACCTTCCTTTTGTGATATTGAACCTTATGGTAAAATTTCATAGAGATCCATTCACTTAAACTAAAGTTAGAGTGCGAAACCAATGCGTCTTCGGACGACGGCACGACGACGCCGACGACGACGGCGCCAACGTCATACCAATATACGAGCACAAAATTTTTTGCGGTCGTATAAAATGCTTGTTTTTGGCCCTTTTGGCCCCAAATTCCTAAACTTTTAGGGCAATTACCCCAAACTCAAACCCAGCTTTCCCTTTGTGATATGGAACCTTTAGTACAATTTCAGAAAGATCCATACACTTACATACAAGTTATTGTCCTGAAACTAGAAAATGCTTTTTTTGCCACTTTTTGGCCCCTAATTCCTAAAATATTGAGGCAATTACCCCATAATCAATCCCAGCCTTCCCTTTGTGGTATGGTACCTTGCAAAACAATTTCAGAGATCCATACACTTGAACACAAGTTATTGTCTGGAAACTAGAAAATGCTTATTTTGGCCCCTAATTCCTAAACGTTTGGCAATTACCCCAAACTCAAACCCAGCTTTCCTTTGTGATATGGAACCTTGTAGTACAATTTCAGAAAGATCAATTCACTTACACACAAATTATTGTCATGAAACGAGAATAATGCTTGTTTTTGCCCCTTTGTTGCCCTAATTCCTAAAATTTTGAGGCAATTACCTCCAAACTCAATCACAGCCTTCCCTTTGTGGTATGGTACCTTGCAGTACAATTTCAGAGAGATCCATACACTTGAACACACGTTATTGTCTGGAAACTAGAAAAATGCTTGTTTTTTGGCCCCTTTTTGGCCCCAAATTCCTAAACTTTTAGGGCAATTACCCCCAAACTCAAACCCAGCTTTCCCTTTGTGATATGGAACCTTTTAGTACAATTTCAGAAAGATCCATACACTTGCATACAAGTTATTGTCCTGAAACTAGAAAAATGCTTGTTTTTTGCCCCTTTTTGGCCCCTAATTCCTAAAATATTGAGGCAATTACCCCCATAATCAATCCCAGCCTTCCCTTTGTGGTATGGTACCTTGCAAAACAATTTCAGAGAGATCCATACACTTGAACACAAGTTATTGTCTGGAAACTAGAAAAATGCTTATTTTTGGCCCCTAATTCCTAAACATTTCGGGCAATTACCCCCAAACTCAAACCCAGCTTTCCCTTTGTGATATGGAACCTTGTAGTACAATTTCAGAAAGATCAATTCACTTACACACAAGTTATTGTCATGAAATGAGAATAATGCTTGTTTTTTGCCCCTTTTGTTGCCCCTAATTCCTAAAATTTTGAGGCAATTACCCCAAAATCAATCCCAGCCTTCCCTTTGTGATAAGGAACCTTGTGATACAATGTCAGAGAGATCCACACACTAACACACAAGTTATTGTCTGGAAGTCACAAAAAAACTAGTCCATTGGTCAGTCAAGTAAGGAAAAATGAAAATGAATATTTTCAAAATTTTGCTCTGGATACTTTTTTTTGGTCATAAATAAGCTTCTGTCCAAATTTGATTAAATTCCATGAAGGTTCGACAAGTTTATTGATGTCTAAAAAAAAGCTTTAACCACAGACTGAAGCTAAATGTTGACGCCGACAACGGAATCTAGGATCTCTATGTCTCGCTTTCAGGATATAAATGTCGCAGGCTTAAAAAAAAAAAAAAAAACTCATCAAAGATACCAGGCTTTAATTTGGTCGCCTGATTACAAAAGTTTCATCGGTGACGCTCTAATAAAACAAATTTAAAAGGCAAAAAAAAGTACAAAACAAAGTTGAAGAGCATTAGGGACCCAAAACTTTCAAAGGTTTTGCAAATACAGCTATTCCTGAGGTAGAAAATCCTTTGTATTTTGAACAAAATAAAAGACATATCTACTAGCCTCATTAAAATAGATTGAAAGCTCTGTTACCTGTATCTACCCTTGCTTTCACATTAGACACATCTACTGGTACTGTTTTGTTAGGTGATGACTTAGAAGGTGATGATGCAGACGATGGGCGAGGTGCTGGTGTACTTCCTGGCTTAGCTATTTTACTTACTGGAGCAAAGATACCTTAAAATATAAGTTCTTAAATTATTTTTTAATAACTAATTTGAAGCAATATTATCAGTTATAAAAAAAAAAATATATATATATATATACCGGTATATATATTATACTTTCTCAAATTTAGCCCAACAATGTTAGAGCTGCAAATTTGTGCTTGCAAATTTTTGTTCTTCCCTCAACAGGATTTGAACCCATGTATCTGTAACATCAAAGCAACTATGCCTGCACTGTGTCCAACCACCTAGACCACTTGGACAACTTTGCTATATAAAAATATAGCTTCGTTAGTCGAGTGATGCCTTTTTTTGTCAGCTTTACCTAGGTTTATAACACAGTAAATGATGTATGGTTGCATGTAGACAGAATACCTTGAAGATCAGCTCTTTTTTGTAATATACATCCTTATACATCAGTATTACTGAAGAAGTTATATACAGAGACGTGCAAAAAGTATTCGGTCACAATGGCATCGTGTTTACGTTCTTACAGGTGACTGAGTTTTGAATGGCCTTGCCTCATGTCATTCACGTCACTGATGATTACTGCAGATACCCATCTTTAGCGTTGTGCATCACATGGGCTACCGTCATGTGATGTTTGTTGTCGTCTGCCATTGAAGTTTTGTTGCAACAAGTAAAATAACAAGATATGGGTAGAAAAGGTCAGGAACTGTCAACGGATGTCAAAAACATGATTGTGGAAATGTTCCAGAATGGGTTTTCTCGTTGAAAAATTGGTGACATACTTAAAATCCCCAAGTCAAAAGTTATTGACAATGTTCGGAAGTTTTTAGACACAGGTTCTATGGAAAATAAACCAAGAAGTGGCCGACCATTGTTTGTAAAACCACGCGACTACTGCAAGCTAGAACGCATTGTAAAGACAAGTTGGAGGAGATCTCTATGTGACATAACAAACAAGTTTAACCAAGAAAATTATGTTCCCGTGTCTAAACATGGGTATCACAGGTGTGTGCATAAGAAAAAAATCGTGATCAGGGAAGTCAATCGGAAAAAAGACTTGCATGGTGCAAAGAAAAAGGAAATGGACGGTTAATGACCACTGGAAGAAGGTTATTTTCTCTGATGAGAGCAAAATTATGATTGGACATGATCAAAGTGTTTACGTATGGCAAAAAAGAGACGAGGGATGGAGACCGGACCTTGTTCAACTGCGGAAATCACAAACAAAATATCAAGTCATGATTTGGGGTTGTATTTGCTGGAATGGTGTTGGCACACTTGCTCCTGTAGAAGGCAATATTAATGCCGTTAAATACCAAGAAATACTTGACAACATTTGTGGCCAGTGATAGCTCGGCATTTTCCGGGAGGTAATTATTTTTTCCAAGATGACAACGCCTCTGTCCATCGTGCACGGTCCACCCAAGAGTTTGTAGCTCGGAACGGAATTAACGGTATGAGCTGGCCTGCACAGTCGCCAGACTTGAATGTGATAGAAAACTTTTGGTTATATATAAAAAGAAAACTTCAAACATGTACTGGGATGATTAATCTAAAAATGAATTGTTCCAAGAAATCCACCGTATTTGGGTCAATATTACGCCTGACTATATTCAGTGCTTATATAAGTCGATTCCGAAAAGGATATTAAATGTAATCAAGCTCAAAGGACACCTAACAAAGTATTAAAGGTAAGTTTTTATTTTTGTTGTATTTCATTGGTTGATTTATTTACATCGCAAGCTTGAACTTTACAACTTTCGTTTTCAAATGTAAACACGCCGCCATTGTGACCGAATACTTTTTGCACGTCTCTGAACTAATTAGTTTGAAATATATCTACTTAAATTCTCTACAGGTGTTGAGAGTCCACTGTTCACAATCTTCTATTAATATGTAAACTTTCAACTTACAGGTATACAGAAGACATGCACATAAAATAAACTACTTCGCTGAGTGCAGCTGGATACGCCCGCAGAGGTCCAACCCTGAACAGTTAAGGCAAAACTGGACACAATATTCAAGCTTGATACAGGTCTGAATTTGGATTGAAATTTAATATTGACATATTATAGGTTTCTGAATAAATGTAGTCAAAGAGCTTGAAATTGGTTATATGAATTTAATTTATATTCAATTAAAGATTTCTTGCTGTTGTGCAATACACTGTGCTGTTGTGCAATACTAAGTAAATCTGTTGTCAGACTATAAACAAATAAAGTTCAATTAATTCTCAATGTCATATTAGAAATTTATGAAAATCAAAAGGGAGCTTACATCAATAGATATAAACAATTCACCAAAGTTTCATGAGAATTGCTGACAGCATTTTTGAGTTATTGTCCGAAAACTGGAAAATTCCCCCCTTTTTTAATGAATAAAACCCCATAACTCAGAAATGTAAAATTCAAAATTTATAAAAATCTAAAAGAAGCTTACATCAATAGATATAAACAATTCACCAAAGTTTCATGAGAATTGCTGACAGCATTTTTGAGTTATTGTCCGAAAACTGGAAAATTCCCCCTTTTTTAATGAATAAAACCCAATAACTCAGAAATGTAAGATGTAAAATTTATAAAAATCAAAAAAGGATTTTACATTAATAGATATAAACAATTTAACAAAGTTTCATAAGAACTGCTGAAAGCTTTTTTGAGTTTTTGTCCGAAAACTGGAAAATCCCCCTTTTTTTATGAATAAAACCATGTAACTCGGAAACGTAAAATCTAAAATTTATAAAAATCGAATGGGAGCTCATGTCAATAGATATATACAATTCACCACAATTTCTTGCTAGTTGGTGAAAGCATTCTTGAGTTATTGTCCGAAAACTGGAAAATCCCCCTTTTTTTAATGAATAAAACCCCATAACTCGGAAACGTAAAATCTAAAATTTATAAAAAACAAAAGGGAGCTCACATCAATAGATATAAACAATTCACCAAAGTTTTATGCAAATTGGTTAAAGGGTTTTTGAGTTAATGTCCGACATGTTGATGACGGACGGACAGACAACGGTATACCATAATACATCCCGTAAACGGGCATATAAAAAGTTATTACCACAAATATTCAACAGTACAAAATAGTACAAGAAAAATGTGCTAAAATGGTACCTAAGTGCTTTATTTATGATAAGGGGTTAAGGAATATATACTAAAAATCTAGTATAAATATTTGTCCTCTTTCATGAAGATATAAAAGTACATTAAATTGATACGATTTGTATATGTTGTAAAGAAAATTCCATTTACGATGTTCCTGACAAAAGTCTGTGGTCATTGAATTTGAAATACCATGATTGTGACAAAAGTCAGTGTTCTTTGAGACTTACCATGATTTTGAGGACACTGGAAGTAAGATATTCCACCAATACTACCATCATTCTTGCCACCTGGATCATCTAGTTCTATTCCTGCCCAAATACCATTGGCAAACTCTGTTGGTCCACAATATCGTAATGTTCCAGTCTAGGAAATATAATGTAATTGTTAATGTAAACCCTTAGATTTATTTTTATTTTAAAGATGAAATAAAATGTGCTCTACTCCAAACATTTGAATAGATTCAGTAAACATAGTCATTTGCAACATGGAAAAAAAATATTGCAAAATCTAGGACAATGAAATACACTCCTCACAACTATTATTAAACTTTAACTTGTCTTCAGGATTCTTATCATTATTTTTAAAATTTAAATAGATAATCAGATTATTGAACAGAAACATAACATTTGCCTTCTTTCCACATATTTCAGGGGAATATCTCTAAGAACAACAAAAGAGAAATATGTTGACTTAATCTGTGTCTAACATTCTCTTGCAACATTTCAATAAATACAAATGATTAGGCAGAAAAACAAAATAAGATCAACAAATAATGTTATGGAACTTTCACAAATTCCTAACTTTGGTCATGGGGCTACTTTTTGTAAAAAGGTTCAAATGAAAAATCTATTTACAATAAATTATTATTGTGAATATTTTGTAGTGAAGTCCATTATATATTTTTGATTGCGATTAGAATCTGAATTTGATAAAGGTCCAACATACATTCAATGCTGTGCACATACCAGTACATCTTCTTGTGCTGTTTTTTCTTTACCTACCTGTGTTTGTTTTTTTGTTGTATTTATATGTCGTTTTTTTTAAATGTATTCATTCATGCCAATAATTTTTAGTGTTTGAGGATGAGATAACTGAAGTGTCGATGGTAAACCACCAACCTACTGTTTAAAACACATACTAGTTGATCACCTTTGCATCCAATTGGAACAAGAGCCCTTGTAGTTGTGGTTAAATGTTGAAGTGGCCTGTTAAGAAGATGTTGAACAACTACATTCTTAGATGAGATTTACGGAAAGTCTTGGTACTGACTGTTGACTCCGACTTTGACAGATAAAATGAAAGGGTCGTCTCAAATGTGAATTTTACGGCGCACTTGAATCATAAGGTATTTTTGTGCAAAGCATATTATCACTCCACCCACAATAAGCAGCAAAATTTTAGTCCAGATATTCCGTTACAGAAAATTTAAATCGGATATACACATGTATTAATTGAAGCAAAAACAGATAATCCGTGCTGACAAAAATTACTTAAAAATCTGTGCACACCAATTAGAATCTGTGGGGCCATTCAGACAACCTTCATGGGCCATCGAAAAACAATTTGGAAATACGGCATCCCAGGGAAATTTCTATCAAGTTTGGTTCGAATGGACCAATTAGTGTTTGACGAAAATCTGTCAACCAATCACAGACCATGGTGGCCACGTTTTAAAATTTGTTGGAATAATCAGTCGCAGTTTTGGTGGAGGATAATCCCAGGATCATTTCTACCATCTAGTTTGGAACCTACATTTAGTAGTTTTTGACCAGCAGTCGACTGCTCAAAGGCTGCGACGGTCATTTTGAAAATTGGATAGGGCTGTCAGATATAGTTTTTATAGTGAACAAAGAGCATTTCTATATACCAAGTTGGGTTTAAATACTTTTTAAGCCAGACAATTTACGTTATATCTTATTTTTGATATTTAATGCATTCTGCAATCTTAATCTGTCCATCAAAAGCTTTACAAATTTAGAATTCCACTATTTTCTTATATAAATTGAGAAAATGACGGTAGCAAAAAATACTTAATAAACACAAACATTTTTCTTTATCTTGCAACCGGTGAAACCCCTGAAATATGCTAGATATTCTGCAGATTGTCAAGGATTCATTTTCACAAGATACTAGGAGACCCTACAAATTATCTCAGAAAAATCAGGTTATTTTGTATATAATATGGCTTCAGTCGTATTCAACATACCATGTTCTCTCGTTGATTTTCAAATCAGAAAGCAGAAATTAATACATGTATTCCAATATTTCAAAGAGCTTTGGAGTCGTTAGTGCAGTGGCCTGCTTGGAACAAATGGAGAGGAAAACGTGATATTTGGACTTATATCCCTGCTGCCGTCGGTGGAATAGAATATCATAGGCCACAAGTTGAGCCGCAAGAACTGTTTTTTACAGTCATCATCACTACCATGCCATGCATACGTCTTTTGAGTTAACCCAAATGCAACTGATTTTTACAGTTTATTCTTATGTTGTGCTGTTACACCACAGTCCCAGGTTAAGGGAGGGTTGGGTGTCACAAACATGTTCAACCCCGCCACATTATGTATGTGCCTGTCCAAAGTAAGGAGCTTGTAGTATAGTGGTTGTCGTTGGTTCCCTATCTGTCCTAATTATTTTTCGTAAATTGTTTTGTTATAAACTAGGCCGTTAGTTTTCTCGTTTGAACTGTTTCACATTTTTCTTATCAGGGATTTTTATATCCGACTATACAGTTTGGGGTTTCTCATTATTGAAGGCCGTACGGTGGCCTTTAATTGCTTACTACCATTTCATTTTAACTCTGGTGGATAGTTGTCTCTTTTGCAATCATACCATATCTCCTCATATTTATATCAATAGAAAACCTTTATGGAGGCACGCAAGACAAAAGCTGACATATTGTGGAAACCTGCTTAGGACTTGTGAACAGACAACAATCTTTATTGAATTAAATAAATCATTGGTAAAATCTTGTTTAACAGTTATTTGCAACTCATACCTTGAAATGTTAATTGCTTCATTTTACCTGTCAAAGTTGGTGTAAACAGTCGGTACCGAGACTTTCCGTAAATCTCTAGTAAGACCACAAGGCCAATGAGACCACGACACATGTTGTTTACTAGTCATTTAACCAATTTAAACAACCCATCAACCATCAAATTCACTGTTAGGAACAGTATCATCAAATTATTGGGAAGCTGGACGTTAAGCAGCCATCCATCATCATCAAATTATTGGGTAGCTGTTTATTAAAATAAAATTTTAAGCTGTTACCAGTAGTGCTGTTGGCATATGAGACAAGTATGGGATTGAACAGCCCCAATCAAGAATGTTTTTATTTTAAAATGAGACATATATGGAACTATCTGGTAAGGACTTACCTTTAATCCCCCGACCACAACTTTATCACCCAAGTCCAGTCCTAATGACTGTAGAGTTACTTTACTTTGGACTAGATCATAATTTGGTGGAGGTAATTTAGGTGCTGGTTGACTAGCTTCTTGTAAAACTTTCTTTAATTTGATCACTAGTTTTCCCATATCAGGGTCTGAGTCTAAATCACTAGGATCTGGAATGCATTCTGTAAAGAAATACCATTGTTAACATGGTAAAGACAGTATTTGTACACTTCTTCCAGCTTCAAGTTATATATAGAATCTATGTCTGAGACATAGGCTTCTGTCTGTTATGAAAAAGACTTAAAAAATTCTGATTGCTTCACTGGATATCAAGGACTACACTGATTTTTATCAAATAACACTCATTCATTGACTTTGGGTGTCCGTCTTATTGTTATACAAATAGTTGTACAATTTACCTGATGATTTACATGTTTGCTAATTGAGTACAGAATTTACTTTAATTATGACATAAAAGCCTATTTAGTAATCAAATTTTCATGCTTTGAATCCATCCAGATACCAATTTGATTGTTCTTCCAAAGGAGTAAATTTCACTTCACTTCACAAAATCAATGGTCCTTGGTGGCATCCTTCAGGAGAGTAATTTTTTTTCAAAGATATTTATTGCTTAAGTTTTAGTCCTTTCAAATCTGGCAGTTGTTGGTTAAGGACTTGTACAATAGGGGAACTACTGCATGACATATTCCAACTTGATCAATATTAGTATTTCCAAATCATGAGAAAAACTCAACAAAAATTGTTCTATTTCATTTCCTCATTACTTTAATTATCACCTTGAAAAACTTTACATCTTGAAATAATGGATTTATAAAAGGAGCCAAATTGGCACCTTACCACACATACCCCTTTATTGGCATATATATTCTTCTTAAAAACAAACCTATTGGTGTTCGTCCTTTATCATCTTTTAATGAAGGATTAGCACCATTCTGTAGTAACACCTTTATTGCTTCATATGCTAAGTTAGATGCTGCGATATGTAAGACACCACCATTGTCAAATTCTGAACAGATACTATCAACATCTGTAAACAATAAAGTCAAACTGTGAAAATGATAATACTTCACTGAGCATAATAAGTAACCCATCCATAATCATTTCATCCAAAATACAATTATGGTAGTACCCGTTTAACTGATCTTATATGAATATCTGATATGATAAAATCATTGTAGAATTGTAAAATATTAATTATTTTCATTATGATTAAGTTTTAAAATGCTTTATTAGCATATTTTTATAGAAACTTATGTAAAGTTGAAGACAATCTCTAGACATTTTTTATAAAAATGAGGAAACGTGGTATGATTGCCAATGAGACAACTATCCACCAAAGTTCAAATGAAGTGGATGTAAGCAATTATACGCAACTGTACGGCCTTCAACAATTGTTTGTTTTTATATCTCCTTCATTTATTTGTAAAACACTTAAATTTGTAACTGGATTCTGGAGATTGTCACAAAGATGAAGAAATGCTGTGCCCTTCCTTGTATATATTACAATTTTCAAACACTATCATCATTCATGTCCATCATGGAATTGGACCTTAGCAATAAATCTTAACCAAAACTATCTCCTATGACTCCTATAAGGAGTAAATTGACTGATTTACAGATATCATTGTGCTGATTATTTTCATTATTTGAAGATTCTCTCTAACAGCTATAGTTTCAACATAAAATGGGTATAAATCACCTTTGAAAGGGCAATAACTCTTATAAGAAATCAATTGATGATTTTGGCCATGTTGACTTGTTTGTCTTGATCTTGTTGTGCTGATCATTTTTCTGTTTTATATTTTCTCTCTATCTCTATAGTTTCTTCAGAAAACTCAAATGGAAAAAGAAAAAACTTGTATTTCAAGGACAATAACTGCTTTAAGGGATCAACTGATGATTTCAGCCATGTTGATTTATTTGTAAGTCTTAATGTGCTTTTAAAACATGTTGCTTTTATTCATCACAGATTCTGCAAAAAATACAAAAATGCATAAAAATCATTTTTGAAGGGTAATAACTCCTATAAGTGGCCAATTGAAGATTTCAGCCATGTTGACATATTTGTAGATCTTATTGAGCTAAATATTCTTGCTATTTACAGTTTCTCTCTTTCTGTCATAGCTTCTGCAAATTACAAAAACATGGTAAATAAGGTCAATAACTCCTTTAAGGGGTTAATTGATTATTTGGCAGTCTTAACTTATATGTAGATCAGATCATCTTATTGTTTTGGTCATTTTTACTATTTTAAGTAAATTTCTCTATATATATATATATGAAAGTTCAAAATAATAACCAAAAACTGTGAAATTTGTTAAAAACAGACATTTCAGGGGCAATAACTTGAAAATTGGTTGTCAGATTTTTTGGAAAATTTCTTAGCAGATAGACCTTGACCACTAGCTTATTTTTACCACAGTCATTGTTGCTCTTACTGCTTTACTTTTATTTTAGATATAAGCTAAAAATTGCAGTTCAACCCTATGTTCTAAATCGGTGCAGTCTTTCTGTAAAGTTTCAGGAATCTAGGTTTAAACTGTAGCAGGAGTTGATTACATTAACTCCTCAACTGCCCATCATACTATAAGCAAGTTTTTCTCTTGATGCAACCTGGCCAAAAACTCATAAAGAGGTTACCAAAGATAATCAAAAGCCCATCCCAAATTTCGTTGCAACAATCTGCAATGGAAATACTTTTGTCCCCATACCGCAAATAATTAATAAATTAAAACCTTAAGTTAATCTGACAGTTATTTAATACACAATAAAAAAACAACTATTTCATACCTAAAGCTTTAGTTGCCTTCAAAAGGACTTTTATCACAGGTACCACATCAAAATACGCAGCATAATGTAGAGCAGTCATGTTGGTCCACCTACATCTTATATTTACATCTGCTCCCTTTGATATTAACATGGACGAAACCTTAGCTGCAATTTCTGAATCACCTATCCCAGCAGCTCCTGATTTGCTAGAATAATGTAGTAATGTCATGTCTGTAAGGCCATCTCTGTCATTGATATGTGCTCCACGCTTCAAAATCTGAAAAATGTCAAATTTAAAAAAAGTTATATAACAAATTTCTATAGTAACGCATAGTAGATGAATAAAGAATATGTTGAATTGCAACTGAAAAATAAAATGAGAATGTTACTATAATACTGCCTGAAATCTAGGGTAAACAATATTGTAATAAACTGTTGACACAGAGATATGTCTCACCTGTGTGTAATTTTGATACATGTAGTATAATGCAAAAGTTTCATATGGACAAGGACTGAGGGCAGGCCAAAAAAACAATAAGCAATGCCCAACATTAATACAACTGCATACCTATTATATATTTATTGACTAACTATTTTAATAGTCTTTTTACTTTGGCCTAAGCACAAACTTTAAGATATTAACCATGTTAAAATTTCAAAAAGCCCATGGACTTAGGTAAGGTTCAGGTCCAATAATCACCATGAATAACATTGTACCAATGCTTATACAACTGCATACCAAATATTATCTATTTACATAATAGGTTTCTCTTATAATGAATTAGGTAAGGTTCAGGTCCAATAATCACCATGAATAACATTGTACCAATGCTAATACAACTGTATACCATATATTATCTATTTACATAATAGGTTTCTCTTATAATGAATTAGGTAAGGTTCAGGTCCAATAATCACCATGAATAACATTGTACCAATGCTAATACAACTGTATACCAAATATTATCTATTTACATAATAGGTTTCTCTTATAATGAGTGAATCACAAACTTAACAATGGATGACACCACCACCACTGCTACTTGAAACAGCATGTTAAAGTCTGGCTTCTGTGACTGAGGCAGAAACCATATTTAACATATAGATTTAGAAAAGTTCACAAAACTTGTCACGAAATTCAATTATATCACAAACACTCATAAAAAAATATGTTTTTCTTGCTTTGAGAAAAAAATCATAGTATTTGGATGCAGATACAACATCATACCTCACATCAACAGCATAAATAGTAAATTGAATGCTATTATGAAAACAGTATATCATAATTAATAGTCTTTTATAAATACATGTACTTCTTTCCAAGTACACCCTATCAGAAATCTAAATGTTGAAGTCATTGGAGCATCCTAGTGGAGAGAACTCAAATACTGTAAGCAATTGAGATGGCATGAATCCTGATGCAATGGTATGCCTACTATTTTAAGTGTACCCTTTTCAGAAAATTTAAAAGTATAAGTTGAGGACACAATCACCAGAAAACTTAAGTGCATATGACTTGATCTGGGACATTTGTCACACAAAAGATAAAAACAAATGCCATAATTGATATGGAAATGTTTACTTTGTTCATGCAAAATTTAAAGGAAGTTACCATAGTTGTATTTTTAAAGAGAATCTATGAATTAATTTTTATGGTCTTATTTATTTAAAAGATAGTTCAGGAATGCTTGAGGAAGTGAAAATTAATTTTCAAAATACCTCATTAACAAGTAATTCTAAATTCTGTTGTGTCTGAGGTGTCCATTGTCGTAATACTGCAAAAATTTCAGGGACGGTTGTGTTTGGATTTTCTAGTATCTCCTTGCATCCTGGGCATCCAGGATCAAAGAAAGATAACTCTAGTCTCTGACAGCTCTCACAAACAGGAGGATCCACACAGGGATGAATCATTGGTTTTTCTCTGTCTGGATGGTAGTTATTGTTGTCTACTATTCTACTATGATTTTCATCTTCCTCTTCAAGAGTCATTCTAAAATAGATAAAAGTTTATTATCATTGTGGTTCATTTTTAAACAACAACCAGGGGATATCAAAAGTTACAAAAGTTTCAATTAATGCCATAGTGCAAACAAGGTGTAATAAGAACAAGAGTACACACGCTAAAATGTCTCGCCTTCTTTACTAACCATTGATATTATGTTGATAGTCCTAAATATAAAGCTATACTACAACTATCAACCTTACAATCATTCAATACACTAAATATAGTTGACCTATTGCTTATGGTTTCTAAGAAACAGACTTAACCAAGAAAACTAAACATTGACCAATGAACCATGCCAGGCAGACATGTACACCTTATAATCAACCTATGCATTAAAAATAGTTGACCTATTGCTTATAGTATCTAAGAAACAAACTTAACCATGAAAACTTAACATTGACCAATGAACCAACAAAATGAGGTCAAGGTCAGATGATACCTGCCAGATAGACATATACAGCTTACAATCCTTCTATACAAAAAATATAGTTGACCTATTGCTTATAGTTTAAGAAAAACAGACCAAAACACAAAAACTTAAAACTGAGCAATGAACCGTGAAAATGAGGTCAAGGTCAAATAAAGCCTGCGAGACTGAAGTGTGCATCATAAAATATTTCCATACATAAGTATAGTTGACCTATTGCATATACAATGTAGTATTAGAAAAAAAGACCAAAACTCAAAAACTTAACTTTGACCACTGAACAATGAAAATGAGGTCAAAGTCAGATGACACCTGCCAGTTGGACATGTACACCTTACAATCATTCCATACACCAAATATAGTAGACCTATTGTGTACAGTATAAGAAAAACAGACCAAAACACAAAAACTTAACTATAACCACTGAACCATGAAAATGAGGTCAAGATCAACTGACACCTGTCAGTTGGACATGTACACCTTACAATCCTTCCATATACCAAATATGCTATACCTATTGCTTATAGTATCTGCTATATGGACTTGACCACGAAAACTTAACCTTGTTCACTGATCCATGAAATGAGGTCAAGGTCAAGTGAAAACTGTCTGACGGGCATGAGGACCTTGCAAGGTACACACATACCAAATATAGTTATCCTATTACTCATAATAAGAGAGAAATTAACATTACAAAAAATCTTAACTTTTTTTTCAAGTAGTCACTGAACCATGAAAAAGAGGTCAAGGACAATGGACATGTGACAGACGGAAACTTCATAACATAAGGCATCTATATGTAAAGTATGAAGCATCCAGGTCTTCCACCTTCTAAAATATAAAGCTTTTAAGAAGTTAGTTAATACCACCGCCACCGGATCACTATCCCTATGTCGAGCTTTCTGCGACAAAAATCGCAGGCTCAACAAAAATCAAATGTTTATGATAAATATGGTACTGCCACTTGACAGAAGCTTCAAAGAATTTTTGAGGATGTATTGTTTATTTCCTTTCAGAATTTGACAAAATAAGAATAAGGAGATGTGGTATGATGCCAATGAGACAACTATTGACTGAAAATCAAAGATTTAAACAACTACAGGTGAATGCATGACCTTCAACAATGAGCATACCTCATATTGTATAGTAAGCTATAAAAGACATGGGTAACAAAATGTGAAACAATACAAAAGATAACATTACTGTTAATTCAATAATTATTGCAAGGTTTTTATAAATCTGAATAATTTGACTTGATGAGTATCCCAATAAGAACTCTCATTCTGAATTTGATATATATATTTCTATGAGGATTTTCCTTAAATCGCAATAATTAGTCTCACATTTTTGTCCATTCTTCAAAAATCACAATTATAAATACACACAATAATTTCTGAATTCACATTATATGTTTCTATTAAAGCTGGCATCCCATAATTCACAGCAAAATATGATAATGGAGACTAAAAGCAATAGAGGAATAGAGGAAAAACCCTTAAGCCAAATTATCATTTCAATACTAAGTTTCAAAATAGTACAACACAGTGACACTGACGAAATTACTATTTACATATGTACATAATCTATTACTTATACTTACACAACTAATTTATTTGTAAAATTTTACAATGTTTTATCATAATCATGAATGTAAAATAAGATTCAATTAATTTCATTTCTACCAAATTTTAAACTAGATTAAAAACGTTATAAAATCTTTCGAGCAACTCTCTCTCCCTCTCTTTCAGCAACTAAAATTCAAATGGCTGTCACCGTTTATTATATAATAAATACCATTAAGTATGAAACTACCACTAGTCAAAGTATTCACAATTATATACCTGCATTTTGAGCAAAGTAAGTATTTGATGGGTGTCTGACAACCCACTGTTCCACATTGCATGGAGCAATTTAAAGTCTGACAGCCAACAGATCCTGATTTTACTTTCATCTTTATCCGTTTGTGTGGCATTCGATTTAAACAGTCAGTGAAACCTCCTTCTTTAATGTTAATTATCTAAATTTGTTAGTGACTCTCTGTTATATCCTTAGACATATTCACTAATTGCAGTTCTACAATTTTTTTAATTATCTGATCCAGACTTTAAAAGGGAAAAAAAATCCCCCAATTTTTGAACCCCTTATGATTCATCACCCCAAACTCAATCCCAGCCTTCAATGAGGTATGGTACCTTGCAGTACAATTTCAGAGAGATCCATACACTTAAACACAAGTTATTGTCTGGAAACTAGAAAATGCTTATTTTGGCCCCTTTTGGCCCCTAATTCCTAAATGTTTAGGGCAATTACCCCCAAACTCAATTCCAGCTTTCCCTTTGTGATATGGAACCTTGTAGTACAATTTCAGAAAGATCCATACACTTACACACAAGTTATTGTCATGAAACTACAAAAATCCTTATTTTTTGCCCCTTTTTTGGCCCCTAATTCCTAAAATTTTGAGGCAATTACCCCCAAAATCAATCCCAGCATTCTCTTTGTGATATGGAACCTTGTGGTACAATGTCAGAGAGATCCATACACTTACACACAAGTTATTGTCTGGAAGTTACAAAAATGCTTATTTTTGGCCCCTTTTTGGCCCCTAATTCCTTAACTGTTGGTACCATAACCCCCAAAATCAATACCAACCTTCCTTTTGTGGTATTGAACCTTATGGTAAAATTTCCTAGAGATCCATTTACTTAAACTAAAGTTAGAGTGCGAAAACCAATGTGTCTTCGGACGACGGCGACGACGACGACGACGACGCCAACGTCATACCAATATCGACCACAAAAATTTTTGCGGTCGATAAAAACTTAAAACTGAGCAATGAACCGTGAAAATGAGGTCAAGGTCAAATAAAGCCTCATGAGACTGACATGTGCATCATAAAATATTTCCATACACCAAATATAGTTGACCTATTGCATATACAATGTAGTATTAGAAAAAAAGACCAAAACTCAAAAACTTAACTTTGACCACTGAACAATGAAAATGAGGTCAAAGTCAGATGACACCTGCCAGCTGGACATGTACACCTTACAATCATTCCATACACCAAATATAGTAGACCTATTGTGTACAGTATAAGAAAAACAGACCAAAACACAAAAACTTAACTATAACCACTGAACCATGAAAATGAGGTCAAGGTCAAATGACACCTGCCAGTTGGACATGTACACCTTACAATCCTTCCATATACCAAATATGCTATACCTATTGCTTATAGTATCTGCTATATGGACTTGACCACGAAAACTTAACCTTGTTCACTGATCCATGAAATGAGGTCAAGGTCAAGTGAAAACTGTCTGACGGGCATGAGGACCTTGCAAGGTACACACATACCAAATATAGTTATCCTATTACTCATAATAAGAGAGAAATTAACATTACAAAAAATCTTAACTTTTTTTCAAGTAGTCACTGAACCATGAAAAGAGGTCAAGGACAATGGACATGTGACAGACGGAAACTTCATAAGATAAGGCATCTATATGTAAAGTATGAAGCATCCAGGTCTTCCACCTTCTAAAATATAAAGCTTTTAAGAAGTTAGTTAATACCACCGCCGCGGATCACTATCCCTATGTCGAGCTTTCTGCGACAAAATCGCAGGCTCAACAAAATCAAATGTTTATGATAAATATGGTACTGCCACTTGACAGAAGCTTCAAAGAATTTTTGAGGATGTATTGTTTATTTCCTTTCAGAATTTGACAAAATAAGAATAAGGAGATGTGGTATGATGCCAATGAGACAACTATTGACTGAAAATCAAAGATTTAAACAACTACAGGTGAATGCATGACCTTCAACAATGAGCATACCTCATATTGTATAGTAAGCTATAAAAGACATGGGTAACAAAATGTGAAACAATACAAAAGATAACATTACTGTTAATTCAATAATTATTGCAAGGTTTTTATAAATCTGAATAATTTGACTTGATGAGTATCCCAATAAGAACTCTCATTCTGAATTTGATATATATATTTCTATGAGGATTTTCCTTAAATCGCAATAATTAGTCTCACATTTTTGTCCATTCTTCAAAAATCACAATTATAAATACACACAATAATTTCTGAATTCACATTATATGTTTCTATTAAAGCTGGCATCCCATAATTCACAGCAAAATATGATAATGGAGACTAAAAGCAATAGAGGAAAAACCCTTAAGCCAAATTATCATTTCAATACTAAGTTTCAAAATAGTACAACACAGCGACACTGACGAAATTACTATTTACATATGTACATAATCTATTACTTATACTTACACAACTAATTTATTTGTAAAATTTTACAATGTTTTATCATAATCATGAATGTAAAATAAGATTCAATTAATTTCATTTCTACCAAATTTTAAACTAGATTAAAACGTTATAAAATCTTTCTAGCAACTCTCTCTCCTCTCTTTCAGCAACTAAAATTCAAATGGCTGTCACCGTTTATTATATAATAAATACCATTAAGTATGAAACTACCACTAGTCAAAGTATTCACAATTATATACCTGCATTTTGAGCAAAGTAAGTATTTGATGGGTGTCTGACAACCCACTGTTCCACATTGCATGGAGCAATTTAAAGTCTGACAGCCAACAGATCCTGATTTTACTTTCATCTTTATCCGTTTGTGTGGCATTCGATTTAAACAGTCAGTGAAACCTCCTTCTTTAATGTTAATTATCTAAATTTGTTAGTGACTCTCTGTTATATCCTTAGACATATTCACTAATTGCAGTTCTACAATTTTTTTAATTATCTGATCCAGACTTTACAACTTATCTTTCATGATATCATTTCCTTCCATATTCATTTGATTATTTTAGCTAGAATAGTTCCAATGTAATTTTAACTAGTATCAGCATATACTACACATTAAATAGTATCAATCACACTATAGTAGTATTAAATTCCTTATTTGTTATAACTTAATCATGTCTGATATCTACAATTCTAAATAGATACTCTTTGAAGAAATACAAATATCTAGCATTTTATAAATGTTTCCACACATTGTATCTTGGCAAACATTGAAGATAATTATATGTACAAAGGTGTCAATAACGTTGCCTTCAATTTAAATATTCACCCGATTTTCAGTATATAACAATAGTTTAATGACTGTCTTTGTTTAGAGAAATAAATCTGATTTTGACGCATGTTACAAACAGAATTTAACTTTGAGAACTAGATTTGAATGATTTAGTTCCTAATCCAGCATTTAATCATTACATGTGTATTTAGAAATTTAAATTATGAAGCTTAGAGTATTGTTATATCAAATTGTAAGATTGATAATAATAAATGATGATCTAACTATGAGTCATAGGATTTTATATTTGTTTTTCACTGCATAAAGGCAGAGACATATATACACATGTATATAGGATTAAGAGAATTTATAGATTTAAAATAACTAATATAAATGTATTTAAAAACAACTAATATAAATTTCTGGGTAAGATCTTACTAAGTGCAAAGTTTTCCAAATTGTAGTCTTTTTCGCAAAAGATCCTATGAGGAAAAACATTTCTATTTCATTCACGATTAAGTTTATACTTGTACCGAAATTAGAAAATTGTTTTCTGTCATAACAATCCTGATGACATGAGTAACTGATTTTGACAATCCTAATAATACGATAAAATGTAAGAAATTAGTTCCTATCTCAACAAAAATTACATTACATTTTTAAAAACTTTTTAAGGATTAATTTGTACTTGGAGCAGGCCTATTAAGAAGTTTCTATTATCAATTAAGTATATAATTTAGCTTATGAATTTTATCTTAGTGTCTCCTGTACCCTGAAGGCCCTTATATTAATATTAATTATATAATTATAATAAACTTAAAGTATCATTAATAAAGGACATTTTTACCTTAAACCCTAATTCATGGAAGTCTAAGACATAGAATAACATGTAAATGGACTGTCATAAAAAAATTATAGACTTAAAGTGTTATATATTATGTCTGGCTGGTGTCATCTAAAAAACCAACAGCAAAACCTGCATTAACTCTTGATAATACTGCATCAATTTTACTGTTTAAAAAAATGTTTGATACTTGTTTTGATTTTCACCTTTTTAATGGAAAATTAAAACATCTGTAATTTTGATAATTATAAATATCCATAAAAATCATTACTCTGTACAGAAAATGCTACTAACTGCTTTGTTTCCCCAATAACATAAATAGTTTGCATTTAATTGCCAATTACCTGTAACCTTTTAAATATTGGCTCACTTAAGTTATATGACTTTTTCTTTCAAGTGGTTTAATTTCATACTGGCATTTAATTGATTTATATTGGATTCAGTTTTCAAATGATCAATAAAAAGATGAAACATTTTATTAAAAACTTCTTTGTCATCCACAGTGCTCCAGCTAAAGTGAATCCCATGCACAGCATAAAATTAACATAGAAAATTTAAAGCCCTTTAAAGTTATTGATTGATTGTTGTGTATCCACTTTAAAGTTATCAAGGCAATTGTTATCATAGAATATTGTTATCTGCTCATTTGTCTGTCAGTAGTAATACTTTCAAGATAGGTTTCCTTAAAAATGATTTAAAATTTCTCAATGATCACAATTCACAAGTTTGCTATCACAAAGACTTTTTACAGCAACAATACACTTGATATTTTCTGAACAACTCTACAGGGTTATACACGTGACCTCAAAGACAAGGCAGCAGCAACTTAAAACTGAAACATAACCAAACTTGCTGAAGTATGAGATGATGACCAAATAATATTGAATTTTTTGCATTATTTTATAAAACAAATATTTTTCCATAAAACACCAAGTCCCACTCACACTATCACATTTCTATGTTCAGCGACCACAAAATCTGAGTCAAAACTCTACTTTGAACTATATTTATTTAAGTCCACTTTCATAATGAGCATATGTACCAAGTTTCAAGTTGGTGTATAACTCCATGGTAAACTACCTTAAGGGCATACGATACAGTTGTGATCCCACAGTGAATTTTTGATGAAAATTTGCATACAAGCTACATTTTGTATTTTTCACTTGGTCAATTGAAATGAAATAAAAAATATGCCTTCATGTGCTACTTTTAGAGATAAATGGGGTCGAAATTTTAGATATTTACTCAAAATTTCGATTTCTTGAAAATTTCTATCCTTTGGAGAGACATACCTAACTTTTTTGTTTCAAAAGGTAAACACAAGTGTATTTTTGTAAAACCATTTGAAATATCTTTTTTACATACGTATGCTTTAATTTGTGTAATAATTCTTTGGAAAACATTCAATTTTATCAAATAATCATGATTTTACAAAAAAAACAGCATTTTTTACTGTATATTTTTCTAATTTTAAAAAAATTCATCAGTGATTTTTCATAAATATTGGTACAAGTATAAATCTTCATATAAAATCAAGCCAAATGTCATTTTTAAAAAGGGGGTACATGCACTCGTTTTCAAGCTAATGATTAAAATCAGTAAAAAAATGCATCTTTTTCCGATATGTCACAGTTTGACGTCGTGAAAATAATATTTTATGTTAGCAACGTCATTTTCTCCCCCTGTAACTGTATCCAATGCCCTAAAAGCAACATTTTAACCTGATCAGTAAACCCTGAAATCTGGCATATATTTCAAAAAGTTCACATCATATTGAATATGTGTACCAAGTTTCAAGTTGATGTGACTACAACTTTATAGTAAAATACCTCAAACCAAAAGATAAAGCTGATACAAGACAGATGAACAAGTGAACTAACAGACAGATTCATAGACTGAAAACATTAATCCCCCTTACCATCATAGATGGGGGATAAAAAAGACTCTTGTACCGGAATATTTTACTGATATAGCCATGGTATTTTATGTGTTTTAATAATAAAACATTTGAAACAATATACCCTCTTAAATAGTAGCAATAGAAATACAGTCATTATTATGTCTTTCTCTTTGTTTGTTTATTTTGGGGGATTTACCAGGGCAGAGGCATAACATATAAAGCTTTTACAATTTCCACTTATGGAAGACAACAACCACTGGCACAAATCTTTATACCTTACATTTCCATGTAACAATGAAGATATATGTTTTCAAATGGAAACTGAAAATTAGCTAATCAATGGGTTTTTAAATTGTTTTATTACAAAAATTAAGGAAATATGATCTTGTCTCTCTACATTGTACTCATATGAGATACAAAAACATAATTAAGTTAAGATATTAAAATGATACTTAAAAAAAGTCATGAAATTTAATGAATGTAGGTTCAAATATCATTTGATTATATAAGAACGGCACACATGAATAAAAGGAGATGTGGAATACAGCCTTAATGACACAAATAACCAATGGACATGCATACATAAATAATAAACATTGTGAGACTACAAATGTAAATGTACATGATACAGCTTCTTTACATAACAAATTAATAAAATATGGAGTACCGGCTTATCAAAATACACATGTGTCAGAGATGTACGTTTCTGCTTCTAAAAAGTTTTAGTGTGTTAAAAATAAGGAAAATAAAAGAGTAAAAAAATAACAAACCATAACAAATGCCTTCTTCATCCCCAGATTTCGTCTTGTGACACAATACAAGTACATGTATAAGATTACAGAGATTAAATTTATCTTGTTTATTTTGAGAGTGAAAGGGAAGTCATCATTGAACCAGACAGGAAATAAAACAATGTTGTCAATATCAAGAACATTTCTTGTCAACAAATGATTCATATTTCTTCCTTAAACTAGTTCAATTTTATTTATTTCTCTTCAACTTATAAAAGTTCCAAGTAAAATAACAGAACAATGTACATGGTATAATTTCCTAACCATGAGAAGGAAATGAAAAGAGACTTTTTTTTATACTCACAATAATTGTTTAACTATCATATTTTAAATAGTACATTTGTGTATATGTATTTAAATTAGTTCCACTTATAATTATATAAACATGAGAACAAAAGACCAAAAGTTCCCAGAATGGATACTTTGTTGGCTGAAATGATCACTATTTTGACTGTAAATTGAATAATATTATCTGCTTTGACATGATCAGTGGGTTTTTTTAAGAGCTAGCCTCTGACCATGCTGACCAAAATTTCTGTCATGTCTGTGTCATAAACATCTCTAGTTGGTTCAAACACAAAAATAATTATCTTAGCTTTAACCAGATCAGCATCCTTTTATAATAACCATGACTTAAATACCTTTCTCATCTTGCAGTTTTTCATTGGTAATAAAATTTACCCCAATTCACTTAAGTATAAAAAACGGAGAACTTTTAGATTATTTGAAGTTCAAGCTTGTATATTCCAGTACAATGGCATCAAAGTCAATGTTTGTCTAGTAAAAGTTTACTACAGTTATATTACATGTATTAAAAGCTAAGAAAATTGATAAAATAAAAGATTTCCATCCTTGTAACCTACCCTATTAATTTACAACATCAGGCAGAAAATTTGATTTATTTTGGAATAAATTTGTTAGCTTGATAAGTAATATGAATTAAAGGTATAAAGCAGTAGTATATAATCAATCTGTTTTACATCATGTTTATTGAAAAGGAAAGTATCCTTATAGTACAATGTACATATGTATTTCAGTATTGGGATTCATAAAAAAAAAAAGAAAATCTTGAACCATTTCTTAAGCTTATAATTAAAAGGAACTGAAGTAGTTGATTGATGCCATTTTACTTTTCAAACAAACAACTTCATCAAATTCAGTCTGTATTAACATACATTGTAAATAAAATCATGGAATCATTAATTGATTGAATAATTCCCAAACCTCTAAGGGTGTTTTTCCAAAATATAATGTACCCGAATAATCCCTTTAATTAGTGACAAAAATCTTGTCTTCTGATGCATTATTATTGGTGGAAAAAATATGACTTCTACCATATGATCATATAAGCACTGACACACAACTAAGGATAATCATCATCTAACTTATTTCCAAATGCAACTAACACATGTATGTCAAGTTATTGAGATAAAAAAAAAAACAAACACAGGGAACATTCATAAGTCAGCAGTTGAAAAAAAACTGACAATACCATTGCAAAAAGTAAAATGCAAGTACAAATCCTCTGATAAGTCTCATTCAGTGATGTCTCAAAAGAGGACAGGATTGTGGTAACGACAATTGGAACATATCCGTGATTGACACAGATGTTTCATAATTGTCAACCATTTTGTGATGGCTTCCGTCAAACTTTCTAGCAGATTACTTTCACTTTACCACTTGGAACGACAACCCTTTGTTGCAAACTAAATATTTCTTCTCAAGATTTCCTAATTAATTACTGAGGCTGAGCAGAGTCATCAGTGTCAGTTCTATGTTACTAGTAACTAGGTGCAGATTTCTCATGTGCCTCCCTTCTTTTTTTTTAAACTGAGTTATGTATTGTTCAGGCCTTAAGCATGAACCAAATAATGTAAGGTATTTCCACAAATGTACATCATTTAAAAGAATTTTGTAATGGCAAATAGCTTGATACCTCTAAGGGAAAAGGTGACCATTGTTTCCCTTGACATCACCAGAGACATTTAATTCAATATATGTACAATAAAATGCTCCAGGGCGCAGCTTGATACGACCGTAGAGGTCGAACCCTGAACAGTTGGGGCAAGTATGGACACAACATTCAAGCTTGATACAGCTCTGAATTTGGATTGTGATTAAATATTTGACACAGCATAGGTTTCTGACACAGAATGAATGTAATCTAAGAACTTAATTTTTTCAGCATAGGTTTCTGACACAGAATGAATGTAGTCTAAGAACTTAATTTTTTAATTTACCTATTATGGTCCAATATCCAAAATCTAAATACATGGTTAGATTCAGCATATAAAAACCCCAAGAGTTCAATTTTGATGAAATCAAACAAAGTTTAATTTTGGACCCTTTAACCTCAATGTGGACAAAGTTGATAACCAGGCCCAAAAATCAAAAATCTAAATACATGGTTAGATTCAGCATATCAAAGGACCCCATATATTCAATTTTGTTGAAATCAAACAAAGTCTAATTTTGGACCCGGTTTGGACCAACTTCAAAACTGGGCCCATAATCAAAAATCTAAATACATGTTTAGATTCAGCATATCAAAGAAGCCTAAGAATTCAATTTTGTTAAAATCAAACTAAGTTTAATTTTGGACCCTTTGCACCTTAATGTAGACCAATTTGAAAACGGGACCAAAATTAAGAATCTAAATACATGGTTAGATTCAGCATATCAAAGAACCCCATATATTCAATTTTGTTGAAATCAAACAAAGTTTAATTTTGGACCCGATTTGGACCAACTTGAAAACTGGGCCCATAATCAAAAATCTAAATACATGTTTAGATTCTGCATATCAAAGAACCCAAGAATTCAATTTTGTTAAAATCAAACTAAGTTTAATTTTGGACCCTTTGGACCTTAATGTAGACCAATTTGAAAACAGGACCAAAATTAAGAATCTAAATACACGTACACGGTTAGATTCAGCATATCAAAGAACCCCATATATTCAATTTTGTTGAAATCAAACAAAGTTTAATTTTGGACCCGATTTGGACCAACTTAAAACTGGGCCCATAATCAAAAATCTAAATACATGTTTAGATTCAGCATATCAAAGAACCCTAAGAATTCAATTTTGTTAAAATCAAACTAAGTTTAATTTTGGACCCTTTGGACCTTAATGTACACCAATTTGAAAACGGGACCAAATATTAAGAATCTAAATACACGTTAGATTCAGCATATCAAAGAACCCCATATATTCAATTTTGTTGAAATCAAACAAAGTTTAATTTTGGACCCGATTTGGACCAACTTGAAAACTGGGCCCATAATCAAAAATCTAAATACATGTTTAGATTCAGCATATCAAAGAACCCTAAGAATTCAATTTTGTTAAAATCAAACTAAGTTTAATTTTGGACCCTTTGGACCTTAATGTAGACCAATTTGAAAACGGGACCAAAATTAAGAATCTAAATACACGGTTAGATTCGCATATCAAAGAACCCCAATAATTCAATTTTGATGAAATCAAACAAAGTTTAATTTTGGATCCTTTGGACCTCAATGTGGACCAATTTAAAACGGGCCCAAAATCCAAAAACTTAATACACGGTTAGATTCAGCATATTAAAGAACCCCAAGAATTCAAGAATAAAACCCCATTGAAATTGGTCAAGAAATTAGCAATTTATACAAAGTATCTTCTTTGCACAATACTGTGCAATTGAATATTTCTTGCAATTGCGCAATACTGTGCAACTGAATATTTCTTGCTATTGTGCAATACTGTACAATTGACAAATCTTGCTATTGTGCAATACTGTGCTATTGGATATTTCTTGCTATTGCGCAATACTGTGCAATTGAAGATTTCTTGCTATTGCGCAATACTGTGCAATTGAAAATTTCTTGCTATTGCACAATACTTATTATATAATAATTTACACATCCTGTTTGGTGTGTATCTCCTGCCATATCATTATTATTTGCTTTTAAATATAAATCAGAAATAACCAACTTAAAATGGAAAATTTTAAAGAAAAAAGAAAAAAAAATCCCCCATTTTTGAACCCCTTATGATTCATCACCCCAAACTCAATCCCAGCCTTCCTTTGAGGTATGGTACCTTACAGTACAATTTCAGAGAGATCCATACACTTGAACACAAGTTATTGTCTGAAACTAGAAAATGCTTATTTTTGGCCCTTTTGGCCCCTAATTCCTAAACGTTTAGGGCAATTACCCCCAAACTCAATTCCAGCTTTCCTTTGTGATATGGAACCTTGTAGTACAATTTCAGAAAGATCCATACACTTACACACAAGTTATTGTCCTGAAACTAGAAAATGCTTGTTTTTGCCCTTTTTGGCCCCTAATTCCTAAAATTTTGAGGCAATTACCCCAAAATCAATCCCAGCATTCCCTTTGTGATATGGAACCTTGTGGTACAATGTCAGAGAGATCCATACACTTACACACAAGTTATTGTCTGGAAGTTACAAAATGCTTATTTTGGCCCTCTTGGCCCCTAATTCCTTAACTGTTGGTACCATAACCCCAAAATCAATCCCAACCTTCCTTTTGTGGTATTGAACCTTATGGTAAAATTTCCTATAGATCCATTCACTTAAACTAAAGTTAGAGTGCGAAAACCAATGTGTCTTCGGACGACGACGCCGACGACGGCGACGACGACGACGACGACGACGACGACGCCAACGTCATACCAATTTACGACCACAAAAATTTTTGGCGGTCGTATAAAATGTATTTGTCTCTGATATCAGTATTCTATCCCCAAAATAATTGAACTGGCAATGACTGGATAAGTGTTAACCATTACAGAAACAAAATATTCCACATTTTTTAAATGCCCAATCTAAATATAATTCTACCATGTCTACTGAAAAAGTGTTAAATTCTGAAAATCCTACAGTACTGTATCTGCAAATAAACAGCTGCACTAGTAGACGCTTCTGGTATAAATGATTAAGAGAGGCTATTATGTCACAGGCACTTGTCTCAGAAAAAAAAATTTCCTATATACCTTAATATAACATATTAATATAAAATGCGAGTTAAGTACCTTGTGTTATATTAAGGTATGTAGGAAAAAAAATTTCTGAGACAAGTGCCTGTGTATTATGTGTATCTGGTAGAACTGATAGCATTTTGCACAATATGCATATGTTCATGAACACATATGAACTGTTAAAAATTATTTTTGTGTCCAAAATTTTTTAATGAATATAACAAATTAAGAAAGCAATCAACTGGACAGTATTCTTTGTGATTCTGTGAATAATTCATTGATCCTGCATAAATATTTACAAAGGATCCACTGGTCATTCTGGTCTTTTATCTCATATAACTAGGTCACAAAGAAGAATGAAACTTATCCAAACCCTTTATATGAACATTATCTAAAGTCATATGACCTTTTTATGTAAACCATTTAGGTCTAGATGGCTTCATATTGCTATCATAACCAGTACTACAATTTAAGTTGAGTATCTAAATATAATAAATTGCTTCGCTGAGAGCAGCTGGATACGACCGCAGAGGTTCAACCCTGAACAGTTGGGGCAAAAATGGACACAATATTCACGCTTGATACAGGTCTGAATTTGGATTGTAATTAAATATTTGACACATAATAGGTTTCTGACACAGAATAACTGTAGTCAAAGAACTTAGAATTGGTCATATGATTTGAATTTATATTCAATTTTTTGCTTCCGTGCAATACACTATGCTGGTGCATATTGACCCCCCCCCCCTCTCCCCCCCAAAAAAAGAAAAAGAAATTTTCTTTTGAATTTCTGAAATCTGAAATGAGCAAAAATTGTCCCCTCCACAATTTCTTATTTATCCACCTCCCCCACACACACACACCCCACTTTTCCCTTTTTCCAAAAAAAAAATTCTTTCCCTCAAGATATGGTCATAATCCCAATTCAAATTTCTAATGGAGTTTGCAACCATAATTACCCATTTAAATACATCATAAAATTCTTAAAATAGAAAATGACATATGGCTAAAATTAATATTTATCAATAGTAACTTCTAACAAGCAATCTGAGAGTATTGCATGGCAATACATAGTCCCCTACCGGGTAAAAGTTCATTATACTGGAACAAAATGCTAACTTGTTCTATAACTTGTCATGGTGTAAACAAAAACAAAATATCAAGTCAATATCTTCAAGCATGACTAAAAACAATGTCTAATCCTTTTTGTGAGTTTTTTTTGCAAATAAAATATGTTTAAACTAAACAGTGTGGAAAACTGATTATATGAGTGAATTTTTCAAGTCCAAGGACCATAACTCTGCACAAAATTATCAGACCGAAACAAAAATTTGAACTTGATCTGTAACTTGTCATGATAAAACTATATACCAATTATCAATCAATATCTTCAAGCATGATGAAATAAGTGTGGAAAACACTCTAACATTGGATGTGATTAATAGTTCTCTAAAATAAGATATGGTGTAATACAATGTATATTTATTTTCAAGTTATAATCAAATATAATTAATAGTTCCAATATTTTTCTTTCATTTGTCACAAACTAATATAGATATGTAACTTATCTATAAATGTCAACAACTTTATCTATACACAATGTAATGTAATGAAATATATACCTTAATAAAAATAGATTATTATCTAATTAAAAGATTTCACTTCATAATTTTTTTTTATGTATATAGTCAGAAAATTAGTTTATACAAAATAAAAAACACTTCAAACAATTAACCAAAGAATGTCTTTAAAAAAATGAGTTATTTCTCTTTGTACAGGAATATGGTTTAACATACAAAATGTAGTACTATAACATTAGATATGGACCATGATAACTCTGGACTAAATCATCAGACCGGAACAAAATTCGAACTTGATCTATAACTTGTCATAATAAAACTATATATTAAATATCAAATCAATATCTTCAAGAACAAAGAAAAAAGTGTGGAAAGCTGATTTGCCGGACTGACGGATGGACAGACGGACAGACAGACGGACGGAGTGCAAACCTAAAGTCCCCTTCGACTTCGTCGGTAGGGGACTAAAAATAAATTGACAGCTATAAATCACCCCAAGACAATCTACATTTCTTTATACATAATTTACAAGCAGTGTAAGGGAGGTAATCGAATCATACACAACATTTTACTTTAAATGTGTTTGGATTACCTCCCTTACACTGCTTTTAGATTGTCTTAATTGTCCATTAACCAGGAAATCCTTGTTTTTTCTCCCTTTTTTGCCCCTACTTCCTAAATGGTTTGAGCCATAACCCCCCAAAGTCAATCCTAACCACCCCTTTGTGGTATGGAAACTTGTGGTATAATTTCAGAGAGATTCATACACTTAAACACAAGTTATTGTCTGGAAACTACAAAAATGCTTATTTGGGCCCCTTTTTTGGCCCCTTATTCCTAAATTGTTGGGACCATAACCCCCATAATCAATCCCGACCTTCCTTTTGTGGTTATAAACCTTGTGTTTAAATTTCATAGATTTCTATTTACTTATACTAAAGTTATTGTCCGGAAACCAACTGTCTTTGGACAACGACGACAACGACATGATACAAATATACGACCGCAAAATTTATATAATCGTATAAAAAGATGATCATTTACACAGTAAATGCAATGGTTTCAACATTTTGATATATGAATTTTTGATTGTTTGTTCTTTAACATGTGAAATTGGATAGTTGTAAAAGAGAGGCCAAATATAACAAAGGGAGATTCAAACTCATAAGACGAAAATAAACTGACAACACCATGGTTAAAAAAGAAAAAGATGAACAGACAAAAAACGGTACACAAAACACAACATAGATTCATAGACATAGAAAAACTTAAGACCGGGCAAAACACCAAACCCACCAAAAATTGGGGTTCATCTCAGGTGCTCTGGAAGGGTAAACAGACCCTGCTCCACATGTGGCAACCGTTGTGCTGCTAATATTAATACAAACAAGTCTAATTTGGTAGGTCACATTCGGAAAAAGGGGGACAGGATTGTAGTTATGACAATTGGAACATATCCATTGTCATCTCTAACTATGCTCTAGATAAGATTTGAAACAGGTACACAGAAATTTAAGGGGATGTTATTTCAGTGACTGAGCTCAACCAGATAGATATACATATGCAATACCCCATAGGATAGGAGAATTTCCATTTTTCAACATTTAACATGGATTTGAACTGGACCAAAATGATGTCCTAAAAGTTGACAAGACAAGACTTCCAGGGTGAAATGACTTCTATTCATAGATATAAGAAGATGTGGTATGAGTGCCAATGAGACAACTCTCCATCCAAGTCAAAATTTATAAATGTAAACCATTATAGGTCAAAGTACGGTCTTCAACACGGAGCCTAGGCTCACACCGAACAGTAAGCTATAAAGGGCCCCAAAAATTACTAGTGTAAAACCATTCAAACGGGAAAACCAACGGTCTAATCTATATAAAAACGAGAAACACTTATGAACCACATCAACAAACGACAACTACTGAACATCAGACCCCCGACTTAGGACAGGTGCAAACAAATGCAGCGGGCTTAAACGTCTCAATGGCACCAAACCTTCACCCTTTTTCCTGAAACAATAGTGTAACATCACAACATAGAAAGACACACTATAAAATATCAACTGAAATAGCTTAACTCAATCAAAGGACATATTAACACCATTGAACATACACTGAACAAATAAATTTGACCTATGATACAATGTAAATTCAAAATAAATTAACTAAGGAAGAATAATAAAAGTAACATGTTATATTGGTATGAAATGTTAAACAATTTAAGAAAAACAATATGCTCGAACAAAATATCAGCCATTTGCAATAACTTTAAACACAGGTAAATAAAATAATTTTGTTGTTAGGTATACGATACAGTTACAATAGAGAAAGGAAATATTTTAACAAAATAAATAATTTTGATGTTCATAGTACAAGTGGAAATTTATATTAGTACCAAACACTTATCAAAGCTGGTATATAGACCAGATATAACCCTGAATAACATTAAATAACAAAAAAGCATTACAATTAGTATCAACAGGTCAAATAAACAAGAAAGTATGATTTGAGAGTACTGCAGTTACTGACAGCTAGTTAAAAGCCAAAACAATTAATAATAAAAATCATGCATCAGAGACTAAAATCAACTAAAACACATCCCAGGGATTTAGTATTTTAACGTCATGGACAGTCAAAGAAGACATGACTAGTGCAATGCCAAAATAAATGTATCGACAGACAGTAAGATAGTTAGGAGTTTAACCTGTTTATAGATCAAAATGAACGTGGTGTGTCTTTAAACATCCCGTTTGAAAAGAATACAAATTTAGTTATGTTTTAATTTGCTGATGACAAAATCGATATTAGTGCCAATGTTAACTATATTCAAAGATCTAATTACAACATTGGTAAGATAACCTGAACTAATATCTATTAAACATGAACTGTTGACTAGCACACTGAATTGGCCAATTATCCAATGTTCTTCTTTCAAAAAATTTTGGGTCAAGAAGGATAAACAGTACTGTAATTCCATCGGAAGAACAGAGGAGTAATTCGGTTTAACTTAAGAAGTAAATCGGTTTATATGTACATAAGTTGACAGACTAACAGGTCGACATGTTGACACTAGAATGGTCGACCAGTGTGAAAGTCAACAGGTTGACAAGTGTTAAGGTCGACAGATTGACAGGTCGACATGTTGAAAGGTCGACAATTGAAAAGGTTGACAGGTTGACAAGTGTAATGGTTAACAAGTTGACAGGTTTAATTTTACAATTCAGTTTTTAACCATTTTATTAAGTCTCGACTTATAACTGTCTACCTGTCAACCTGTCGACTGTTTACCTGTTAACCATTATTACAGTTTTCATTTCTCACTATCAAATTGTCAACCTGTCGACTTGTCGACCAGTCTACCAGTCACCAATAATACTATTTTACACTATATAAATTCTTTCAAATTTTAACTATATTAAATTTTCAACTTGTCAACTTGTCAACCTGTCGACCAGTCAACCATAAAAATATTTACATTTTTAAAATTGTCAACTTGTCAACCAGTCAACAATAAAACATCAGTATTCCCATCAGGACCTTTTAACAACATGGTACTATCTGAGTAGATTTTATAATACAAAATATAAAAAGTAATGTCAATGTGGTGCTATAATCTAAGGGAAATAGTGTTATTTCAAAATCCATATATATGCATTGTACTATTAGTTTGAAAATACTTAAGAGAACACTAAAGACTCTTTTTAATTTGAATTTACAACTCAAATTGTTTCTCTGGTTTGCTGATAGGACAATGATAAAAATCTTAATGATCTTAAATGGCAAAAGAAGAACAACAAACTGTGTGCAAATATTGTAAGCATACAGTGTATTTGTAAATGCCTTTTTTTCATTTTTATTGAATTCATTGCAGGTTAATATTGGCAAAGAAATAAGCAGATGGGAAAATCCACTTTTCCTTGGTTGGGCAATACTCCCAGAAGTGAGTACATTGTAATACAGGGCAATAGATTTTTAAAGCTTGTTTTTACCCACAATAGTGAAGACATACTTTTGTTTCATAGTACTAATTGTAAATAGGCACATTGCATACAGGGTATCAAAGTCTTAACATTTTTGACAGTTCACAATTTCTTCCTTTCCTCTAAACACTCAATAGCAAAATAAATGTTTTGCTACATTTTGACAGTTGTTATGATGGTTATCATGTATTGTCTTGTTAAATTTAATTGCTTTACAATCATATAAATAAATAAAAGAACAGCTTTGCAATGTTCCCAATCAAAGCACATTTAATCAGTCCAAGGGCAATAACTCCAATATATATTTTTTGGAGATTCTTTTAAACTTTAGCAAAAAATATCCTGCAAGAACTGTAGGCCAGAGATTGCTAAAAATGCAATTTTCAATAGGGAACAACACCTGTAAAAGTAATTTATTAGCTCTGATTATCCAACTTGTCCAAAACCTTGCTGATATAAACATTTGATTTAAATTTTATAAAAAAAAGAAATGTAGTCAGAACAATGCTTACAATGCAGTTTTCCTTAAAAATTACACTTCAAATGTATGAAAATGAGTTAAGGTCAATCATGTCTGTTGAAACTTTCCATGGACATGTACACCTAAAGTCCTTACAATAATTCCATACATCAAGTATAGTTGAATTTTTACTCATAGTACATGTATATATGATCTGAGATACAGACTTGACCCCAAAATTTTAACCTTGATCACTGATCCATGAAATGAGGTCAAGGTCAGGTAAACCCTGTCTAACATGTCTAAAGGACATGCGATGCTTGCAAGGATCCTATATACATGTACCAAATATTGTTATCCAATACTAACACATGACTAATGAGTGAGAAATTCACCTGACAAAATATTAATTCATAAACTACATGTATGCTGTTTTTTAAGCAAAAGTCTAACCATGAAAATAAGGTCAAGGATAATGGACATCAAGGTTCTTAAATATAAAGCTTTATACAAATGTTTAATGCTGACACCTGATTTAAGCATTCCTATGCATGTCTTTTGTCAGGACAAAGGCGAGACAAAAACTCTTTAATAAACAAATCAATTGGTTTCAGCAATACATTTTTATTTGTCTTAGCTTGTTTTTCAGATCATTTAAGCTGTTTATAATTTCTATCTATGTAATATAGCTTTCAACATACAGGAAATACACAAAAATTCACTGTGAAATACTGTCCATGAAAATATCTCAATGTAATTTTGTCTTCCCTGAGAAATCCTCTGCAATGAAATTTTGAGTATTTCTGGAATTTTTTTTAACATTTTTCATGAAAAGTATGTGTATAAGTTGAGTTATACTGTATAACCATAAAATGCTGCATAATTTAGTTTTGCAGCTTGTTTTTTTTAATCAATCAAATAAAACACTTTAATGATATGATTATTCAAAATAATAAATGTTTATAAACTCTCTTTCATGAGACAAAATTTCATGACAATCCATTTCCATGCATGAATATTGTCTCAGTATTCATAAATATAATATATTACCTTGGATAACCTACAATGTATCTTTAACAAGATAAAAATTTCATATTACCCATCTATTGATTAATTAATCAATTGGAGTTTAAGGCCACTTTCAGCACTATTGGCTATATCGTGGCTGTCAGTTTTTATTGGTGGAGGAAGCCTAATTATCCTGGGAGAACCATAGACCTAGAAAACTGACAATCCTAGTAAATTAAGATTGGAAACGAGCACACCTGCCATGTGCGAGGTTAGAACTCAAAACCTCAATGTTGGCAGGCTAGTGATACAGTAGTTGGATTACTTATACCACTCACCCACCGAGTTCCCCAATCCATACATAAAATATTTTATGTATATGGACAAAATTTCAAATGGAAATTTGTCCTTCTCTGGACACGCTGGACATTATTTCATAGATGGGGACAAAATTTTAGGATCCAGTCATGAAATATTGTCTTGGGGGACAATATTTCATAGGACAGTGTTTTGCTTTACACTAGCTTGAAAACTGAAGAAGGAGATAGCTGAACAAACCATGTACCTCTTTTGCATATTTTCCAAAGATATTAAAATCCTGAAAATATGCATAAAAAAACAAATATAGGTTGAAATCTGTGGGAGGACAATGCATGTACTCTGTTTTCATAATTTCATAAAACAATCTGTTCAGGAAAATTTCTAATCTGGCTGGTTTTTCAGGAGAACATCTAGCATTCAGACATCATGGACATCGAAAATATAATATCACTAGAAAACTCTGAAAACGGGTCGGATGCTGAAACCCTGGTTTACTTGATGAGCGGGTGTAGAAAAATCTTGGTGGGGCTCTTGAATTCCTGGGTGTGATCCGCAAATATTTTACAGGTAGGCAAGAAACATCTGCCTTAAATATGCAAACATTAGGGTGTGGATTTTTTCATAGTTGAACTTAATTTTTATCTTGATATGATACAGTGTACATTTGTAGATTTTTTCATAGTTGAACTTATTTTTTATCTTACTATGATACAGTGTTGAATTTTTCATAGTTGAACTTAATTTTTATCTTGATATGATACTGTGATACTTTGGGTACAAGTCAAATCGGCACCTGGTCAATTCGGCACCTGGTCAAATGGGCATCTAGTCAAATCGGCACCTATCTTAAGTCATTTCAGCATTTAATATTATTTTTACCCTTTTATTTGAGGTATCATGTATGGCATGCTTATAAACATATGAACTTATATCAATAAAAAACAATAATCCGTTTGTTGTTTTAACCATTTAAAAGGTAGTTCTTTTTTATGTTTTATAATTAAACAAGCATTCTGAGAGTATTGCATGGCAATACATAGTCCCCTACCGATTAAAAATTAATTGTACTGGAACAAAATGCTAACTTGATCTATAACTTGACATGGTGTAAACTATATAACAAATATCAAGTCAATATCTTCAAGCATGAAGAAAAAAAGTGCGGAAATCTGAGTGAACTGAATTTAAGTGAATTTTCTAGGTCCAAGGACCATAACTCTGCAAAAAATCATCAAACCGAAACAAAATTCGAACTTGATCTGTAACGTATCATGACAGGGGTTTATCTGGGTATTTTGGGAAAAAGGACCCTTGCCAGTTTTGGGAATTTTTTAACGCGATTTTCAATGAAATTGGGAAAAACAACCAATATACCAGATGTTAGTTTAAGTGTGTTTAGTTCATTAAAAATTTTCTTTTTTGGTGAAAATAAAGTAAGAAACTACATGAATGCTATTAATAATTCAATTTTCTGTTCCTTTTTGTTTTTAAATTTAACAAGCCAGTCAAGTTTATTTAGTGTCAAAACAACAAGTTCTTAAAGCACACATGTGATAAATATTTACCCCCTCTTTTTTTTATCTACAAACTGAAAGGCTTTAACAATAAACATGGTTAATATAATAAATAATTCAGGGATAGAAATAAGATGTATTTTAACTGGCCAAGCAGGCTAACATTTTATAAATCCACTTGCTCTTCCAGATTTTTACTGGCAGTTCAAAATTTAGAAGAAATTACCTCTTGGATCTGTAGTTTACCTTATAAAATCATATAATATCAACAGTCTTTAGTGATAAAGAAAAGTATTGTCACATTTTATTTTATTTTGACATGAAAATTTGTGAACTAAAATAATTTTGAGTTTCTGTATAAAATATTTCCCATTTCTTTTTTCTTTTTCATATATCTTTTCTTTTTCAATTTTAGTGTTGGATTTTCAAAGCTGTCACATTCTTGGATTTTTTAAAAATTTATTTATTGTATTTAATTGGCAAACCCGGAATTGTAGCCTTATCCGTTTCCGGAATCTGATCTGGTTTTGTAATTTTCTTCACTTCCTGTTTATGGCAGCCATTGTTTGTCAATGTTGTTCTGTCAGTCATTATGTTTTAACTCGGATTTACACAATACTTGCTAGCGATTTTCGGCATAAAGCTAGCGGTTGAACAAAATAAACATCTCTGTCATGAATAATAAAGATGAAAATAAATTTTGTGTTCGTTTGGGAATTTTGCTCCCAAAATTGGGAAAAATGTAGGGTTTTTGCCGTTAGGAATGGGTCCGAATACGGACCCTGTGGCATGCTAGAAAAATCCATGCATGATAAAACAATGTACCAATTATCAAATCAATATCTTCAAGCATGACGGAAAAAAGTGCAGAAAACTGATTATTTGAGTGAATTTTCTAAGTCCAAGGACCATAACTCTGCACAAAATCATCAGACTGGAACAAAATTCGAACTTGATCTGTAACTTGTCATGATAAAACAATGTACCAATTATTAAATCAATATCTTCAAGAATGACGAAAAAAAGTGCAGAAAACTGAATATTTGAGTGAATTTTCTAAGTCCAAGGACCATAACTCTGCACAAAATTATAAGACCGGAACAAAATTCGAACTTGATCTGTAGCTTGTCATGATAAAACAATATACCAAATATCAAATCAATATCTTCAAGCATGAAGAAAAAAAGTGGAAAACTGATTTGCCGGACTGACAGAAGGACAGACGGACGGACAGTGCAAACCTAAAGTCCCCTTCGACTTTGTCGGTAGGGGACTAAAAAAAACTTTAATCAAACAAAGAAGCTATTATCAAAGCTATAACTGTTTAATCCACAGATGAGGATAAAATTAATTTTTAATCATTGTTATCTAAATTGTATTTTTCCCCTGCATTTCCTGTCTACTTATATAAAATGTATAACATTGGCACCAATTTTGTATGTTTAATAGCAATGTGCAGTTGTCATAAAATAGAAGTTCCTTTATATATAAGTTTCAACAGAAACAGATATTATGGCATTGTTTATTACAAAGCTTCCATTAAATCTTCTGTTACAAACATAGTTGCCAACTCACATGATATTCGCGTGTATTACACGCTTTTTCGACGGTTTACAAGCGAGATTTTTGTCACATGGCGTGTACACGCTTTTTCGTTGTTTTGATTTTTTGGTCGTTAGTGAGATCATGATTCACGGGTGTTTTCATTAATAGACGATAAATACCGAGGATTTCGAAGTAATTGTTGAGTCACCATTGTTTATTTACGATATGGACGAACAACAAAAGCCCTTCACTTCAGGTAAGTTTGTAAGTAGGTTTTAAGATTTTGTGACTTGTTTCTTTCAAATTCATTTTGGGGAAATGTCAGGGTTCTCACTAGGAATTTTTCATGGTGAGTCCTGGGACTCATCACTTTTAGAAATGGTGAGTCCCAATAGATTTTGATGAGTCCAGGATGCGTGTAATTTTTTGTGTCTTATAATATGATGAAATAAAACTAAAATGATGCATGTCTGATCGTTAGTTTTTATTATATCACCAACATGTGATCCTAAAATAGCACAACAGTACTGAAAGTGGTGTTAAACACCAGTCAATCAATCAATCAATCGAACTTTGGACACCAGAATAACAGCTGAAAAATTAAATAACCTTATGGCATCCTACAACTATTTCTCTTCAAGTCATAATTTTTATCAATATCAAAAGGCAAACCTAAAAGGAGGTAGAAAGATAGTAGAACAATGTTTGAACATAGCCCCATAAAACAGCTATTTACAGGTTAAATATATAATACAGGGCAATAAATTAAAAAATATTCTTATTACAAATCCCTTGAGACATTGGTATAATTGTTTTTACACAATAAAAAGAGATACATGCATTTCATGTATATAAAAACAAGCAAATCTAAAGTGAACACTGTTCAAAATATTGAGCTTGGCTTAATAGTTATTATTCTTTAATCATTTTTTAATCGTCATTCAAAACATTTCTCACCTTGCTTACGATCACGATGTTCAATATGCACAATATATACGAGATAAATGTGAAATCATTCGAAGACCAGTAGAATTATTCTTATCCGTAAAATTTTAAATCAACTTTGTTCTATGATCTATTTTATGCATAGTAGCAACAGTTATGAAATATTATATCATTTCATTTCAAGTTCTCAAAAATTTTTACTTTCTTTGGTTCAATTGATAAATACATGATGTTCAACACATATTAAATCTTTTCAAATACTCCTAAATTTAAAAAAATCAGTAACTATTACATATTTATTAATCAGTTTGAACAGAATTATATATTTTAGGATGAAAGACGTTTAATTTTAAAAAATAGTTATCAGTCAACAAAAATATTCATCTACGCATTACATAAATTTTTCAACATCGACTTCCAGTATAGTTTCCTGTCAAAACAACGCAACGATCATGAATCTTCTTGGCAAAACGATGTGTTTGGGACTCAGGGGATACAGCGAGGATGCATCCCGGGGACTCACAGGTTTCAAAAATGACGCGTCCAGCTTGATTTTCATGCGTCCAGGACGCGTATACGCGTCTTAACGAGAACCCTGAATGTCCAGCAGAAAGAGGTCACTTTCTGGACCTGAACTGTCGTCTAAAGAGCTGAGTGCTAAGCGAAAACGATATGTGTGTACGTACCAAAAAAGTTGGGAGTCCATGGTAAAATGAATCAAAAGAAAGTGATCGAGGGCCGAACAATGCATTGTACACCCTATGTTACTCTCATATTTATATTGGATCATCTGCAAACATTATCAATCATTTGCAATCATAACAACATGTGTGAGAGGATGTAACTATTTGATAAAGCATTCAATAGTATTCAAATTATAAAATTTTTTTTTTTTTCAGTTTCAAATCTAGCCAACAGATTTCTACAGGCCATATGAGAAGGGAATATCACAGAACTGTTGGATCAGTTCTCAGAGTACCAGCTGTCTTCTGATGAACTACCCAGTTTTGAACAGACAATAGCAACATATATAATTTGTGGGGAGCAATGGCAGATGTAGATGACATTTTTAATGGCAAAAAAAACCATCATGACATTCTTTCAAAGCTTGCTATTTAAACGTTAAAGCTATTTTAGTTCTGCCAAATAACAATTCTGACTGTGAGAGACCATTTTCAATTATAAAGAAATTTACACTGAATTCAGATCAGAACTCAATGATATATTGTGTGCCCTGTTATCATGTAAATGAAACCAAACTGGCAGTTATTTTGAATATTTGCCTAGTAGTGTTGTTTCGAAAGCAGCAAAAATAGGCCACTGTTGAATGGAATAAAAGTTTACAGTAGAATATTGTTTTTTTTTTTATATTAACAAATTTGTATAATGTTCATTTTAAAAAGTCTGCATCTACATCATGCGTTTTCACACACTTTTTGACATGTCATGTCATGACATGATTTTTCATTGTCAGAGGTTGGCAAGTATGGATACAAAAAAAAGTATCCAGACCAAATATAATACGTAAACACCTCGAGTGAAAATATTAAAAAAAAATATAGAAAACACAGTCTTCAATAGTTTACTTGCAAAACATAATGTTAAGTTTGGGTGCCGACATAACTACCTCAGGTACCGAATTAACCAGGTCCCGATTTGACTATATCGTATGCCGATTTAACTAGAATTCATATACATGTATAAACTGAAATGTCTACCAATACGATAAAATTCCAATTGAAGGCCATATGGTAATCTGCAGTTGTTAGAGTCCTTGTCATTTGGTCTTTTTGATGGATAATTGTCTCATTGGCAATAATTTCACTTTTCTGTATTCTTTAATAGTCTTAACTCTTGTGTTGTACAGTTTACACTTACAGATGAAGTGGTGAATCAGTCAGTGTTTTGCCTTTTTTCACTGTCGATATATGTTTTGCCAACTTTTGGGTTATTTGATTTGGTAAAAGTATTTCAAAATAGTCTAATTATGATTACCTTCTGTTTTCTACTAACGACTCCAGCTGGAATATTTTTCTTGCTAACAAAAAGAATATTTTTCCCTTTTTTATGTTCAATGTATTTTAGAATCATCTTCTTGTACTGTGTTTGGTACAACATTCAAACATTTTAATGATTGTGAGTCATTGAAGAGGCTTTACTAAGGGATTTACTATCAATATTATTATTATTATCATTAATGAATAATATGTTCAACATATTTCTAGAGATAATTGCCAAAATTTATAAATAAAAATCAATAATTGATATTAAGATTCTTGTCTTGAGCTACTCCTTGAAATGATTTGCAACTCAACCAAAACCCTTAACAAACCTTATTTACCTTCGGACAGTCTCTGGATTATCCGCTATCTAAAACAATTTGACGTTTCATCACCAACGGAAATTTCCAATTTCTTTCACTTGTGATTGTCAACAGTAAACAACAAAGTATTAAACATGGGAGTAACAAGAGATGGAAAAGACGTATTCTTTTATGGATATATTGAAGATGAGCTAGAGTGAGTATTTTTAAAATATGCTTGTGTCTCACAGGCAAAAATTTGAATGCAAGCACCTCTGTAGCCTGGGAGTGGGAAGAATAGGGCCTATATAACTGATCAATATAATTATGTCCCATAGGCCATATATCCAAGCTGTAACCCTATTGTAGATGCAGTGTTGGGCCTTTTCTTTCCAAGCTAAATAAACTCACTATTATGTTATATATTTATATCTAGCTATACACCTTATCGCTATTCCCGCTTGACCCGAGAATCTGTCCCGCTTGAACTTTTGATGTCATACAACAATCACTTTTCCATTGTGGCGTCAGATATTTTCTATTATGACTTCAAAATTTTACGGGAACTTTTGTGATGTCCAATAATGGCGGAAAAATAGCGATAAGGTGTATTGTATCCTACCATAGTCTATAAGGAAGCAAGTTGACTCGTACCATTGTAAACTCGTACCACGTAAACTCGTACCAAAAAGTTAACTCGCACTAACGTAAACTCGCACCACTGGGAAGTCGTACCAATCAGAACTCGTACCACTGCAAACTCGTACCATTAAAAATATATTCAAAAATACGAATGTTTTATGATTTTTTTTGATAAACTTAATAAAAAGTTGAATTTCTTGAATTTTATACTAGATTTTAATGAAAACTTAGACAAAAATACGAATGTTTTATGATTATTTTTTTTGAGCTTTATACAAAAATTAAAATATCTTTGAATTTTATACCAGATTTTAATGAAAACTTAGACAAAAATACGAATGTAATTTCTTAATCACCATGCTTATTTATATATTAAATTCCTTTGATTGTGTGATTATTGGTTGATTATAAACTAATCAACTTGTTTAATCATATTATTAAATTTTGATTGTTGTTATATAATTTAACAGCTTGGAATTAAATGTATAATGTTTATTATTAAATGAAATTTCTGATTATCAAAACACAAGCTGACATGAGTTGTCTCAAAGCCCACTTTCCTCATAAAATGGGGCATGTTTGTGCGGCTCCTCATAACCACAATGGAAGACGACAATTGTAAAAAAAAAAAAAAAAAATGTATATGGTGCCACTTTCTGGTTAGACCCCGACAAGAAGCAATAGAGTGTGATGTATGTTCTAAATGGCAACACAGAAAGTGCGGAAATATAGGTAAGTTATTTTCATCATTTATTACTTAAAAACCCACAGAAGAGTAAATTAAAATTCTAAAAAATTTTATTATATACTGACTGAAACGTATATCCAAAAAATGTAACATGCAGAATTGTTATATAACTGAGAGTTATTGATCTAGTACAATACAGTCTTTTATTCTGTTTTTCGTTCAAACCCCCAAATGTGTTAGAAAATGTTACTGTACATCAAATAAAGTTGACGATGAGATACACTAGAAAGAGCGATGCATATCTTCCACTAAAGGTGATTTATACTGCAACTAGCTGTGTTTATTTCCTAAATATAGTAACACAGCTTTATTTTGTGCAATGTCAATTTCATCATGGATAACTTTTTCCACAATCAGGGGTTCATTAAGGGATGAAAATAAGTTTGAAATTTGTGTTACAATTTAAATAGCTATCAATGTTTTAATTCAAGTTGCAGTATAAAAACAATATTAAGTCAATGCAGAGACATATATACACAGAGATTGGCAACTGTAACAGTGGTCAGCGAAATCTAATCAAAACACGCAGCCCACGAGACTTTAACGAGATCGCCATTTTGATTCTATCACGACAAGTACACCCCTCGCTCGATTTTTATTTTACATCAAGCATTTCAAAACAGCATAATGTAAGTATATATTTCAATTTCGTAAATTATTTACCTTGTTTTATCCAGTTTGCAGTAATTATTAATTAAAATATTGTGACGATTAACGTTTTATTGTAGTCAATAATAAGGAAAAGCTTGGCGTTATGAAAATTTTGAACACGGACGTATTTTTATTAAAACCTTTTCATTCGAAAAGGAATAAAAACATTTATGAGATGAATTACTTTCCCAAGACATACTGGTTTTGTGTAAATAAGTTGAATTTTCATTAAATCACCCACTTTGATGCAATTTACAATTAAAATTCAGTATTCTCGCTGTCGGCCACGTTCAATTTCTTCAATATAAAGACAGGCCCCTGTCCATGGCTACAGTCAATAAACTTTTCCATCTTTAGAGAATAATTGTTCCCAGAACATGAATTACTTTCCTATGACATACTGGAATTGTGTATAACAGTTGTTTTTCCATATTTTCACCCACTTTGATGCAATTTACAATTAAAATCACTATTCAAGCTGTCGGCCATGTTCATTCTCTTCAATATAAAGACAGACACCTGTCCATGGCTACAGTTTATAAACTTGTCCATCTTTAGAGAATAATTGTACCCAGCACATTAATTACTTTCCTATGACATACTGGAATTGTGTATAACAGTTGTTTTTCCATATTTCCACCCACTTTGATGCAATTTACAATTTAAAATCACTATTCAAGCTGTCGGCCATGTTCATTCTCTTCAATATAAAGACAGACACCTGTCCATGGCTACAGTTTATAAACTTGTCCATCTTTAGAGAATAATTGTTCCCAGCACATGAATTACTTTCCTATGACATACTGGAATTGTGTATAACAGTTGTTTTTCCATATTTCCACCCACTTTGATGCAATTTACAATTTAAAATCACTATTCAAGCTGTCGGCCATGTTCATTCTCTTCAATATAAAGACAGACACCTGTCCATGGCTACAGTTTATAAAATTGTCCATCTTTAAAGAACAATTGTACCCATCACAGGTATTCCTTTCCCAAGACATACTGGTTTTGTGTATATAAATTGTTTTTTCATTATTTCCACCACTTTGATGACATTTACAATTTTATATATATTTACATTCAGTATCTGACAGCATTTTTTTTTTAACAGGATCCTGCATGTTATAAAAGAACAAAGATGTTGATCAAATTTACCTAACAGTGCAGCATACAAGAGATGTAATATCAATTATCATACATGTGCTGAATTTAGGACTCCCAAGCCTTTCTGATTGAAAATAAGACTCCCTGGCAGACAGGAACAACTATTTGTTAGTGATGACTTTTTTCAAATGTGACTGCACAGTCTTGTATTGGACCGATTACTACTATCAATGTGATACTTAAAAATGGTTATGTAGGAGAGAAAATTACATGTGCTTATCCACCATATTATTGTAGTTCATATATTATAGTTCATATGCCAAACTTGATGTACATGTGTATGCGATTTTGTGCAAGTGATGGTGACAGCATTGAACTAAGAACAAATACAAGACTGCATTCAATCTCTTGAATTTGAAGCAGAAGTGACACAGTGGCAGTTGTGCAGAGACTATATGGAAAAAATGCAAATAAATATCTTGTGTTCAACTTCATTTGTCTTCTTTACAAAGTATACATGTACATAGTTTTACATACATGTATAACAATATGATGATGTAGTATGATTGCCAATGAGACAATGATTTACATGTATGACTATCATTGGAAGGCCACTCTATAATATCTTTGTACATCATGACAATGGAAATGCTTCCTTTGTACCATAAATGTAGCATAATGTAAAAAAGAGAAAATGTTCATTTATTCAACAACACTCCTGTGAATATATAACTTGACAGTACTAAAGGCAAAATATTTCGTTTCACAAATTCTTTCTTCTCCTCGAAAGTAACATATTTAATTGTTTACATGAAATGACAAAATGTGTAGAATAAGAAGCAAGAAATGTTCACTCTACTTGTACATTAGTCGCTCATATTGGTCATCATCTATGTTTGTTTCAGTTATTTAACAATGGTGCCTGTTTATATTTATCTGTTGTGTTGTGTTGTTTCAGTTTTACATGTCCTCATTCTGTGATCACTATTTCACCTCTCCTGTTTTGAAAAATGTTTATGCAAATATTTTCTGCAATAAATTGAAAAGGCACAGATGCTATGACTAAACAGAAATGTGAGGTATATGTCAATGAGACAACAACCCAACGACAAAAATATTCTTTGTACATCTATGAATGTTTAAAAATTCTTGTGGAGGTCAAAAGCACATAACGTGTACTTATATATCCGTGACCTGGTACATGTATGTACCTATTGATGCATTCCGTCCTAAACATAAGTTGTGTGAAGAGACCAAGCAGTTTATATGCTTAAAAACTGATATTAAAATGACTTCCTGTATAACAAATTCGGGAATGAGACACTATTTTATTTAAACCAGATGAGATATTAGTGGTAAAGGTTTGAACAGAAGCAGGAGATGTCAAGGGCAATACAAAAGTACAAGGTCGTGTAACACAGGAAAAATAACAAATGAAAAGAAAATAACAGCCCACATAGCACTGCACGAAAATTACCTTGAACAACATAAACCCACAAAAGATCAGATAAAACTTGTGTACAATTTTAAATCTGTCTAATTTCAAACTCGAGTTTCACTACCCGATAGGAAAGAGTAAAGATAAGAATGTTGCAGTACTCGGTGGTCTATGAAACAGAACATTAAAATTCTACAGTTCAGCAGAGTATTTTACTGTACTTATGATACACATTGTTTTTAATCAGAGTCTGTGATATTAAGTCTTAAAAACTACAAATAATGACAGATTCATATTCAATATTTCATTGCAGCAAAAAAAGTGATTTCGACAACACTATAATGTACGCACTTCATTTAGGAAATTCATGCAAAGGTTCCACAAATAATTTAATTTTAGGTCAATCAAAAATTAAACATTATAATTAAATTAAAACAGATATAAAATCAGTTTCCCACAAGACAAAATTCTACTGGCGTCATATTTTTTTATATGAAAAAGTTGCTTTATTTCTTTTCTTGACATGTTAAATGACTATTTTTTCCTGATTGAATACTATAGTATAGCCCAGTGTTTCTGTTAAAATAAAGTTCTGGTCATGGTTAAAATAATATGTCAGAATTTGTTTAGTTGTAAAACAATTACCAAGTAATAATCCATTTAGAACTTCACCTCCGGCAAAATTCAGGTGATCGGAGGGCAATAAATTGCGTATCGCACACCTGTGAATCCACAGTCACAACTCTAAGGAAATAATGACCGGAAAATCAGACACACATAATTTCACTGTGTAATTTAGAAGCAAACTTTTGCAAAGAAATGTTTCTTGTAATATCATGATCATTACCAGATTTTACTTTTAAATTAAAAGAAATGCCGAAAAAAGAAAAATATTTTCTCAATCAAATACATTAAAAAATACAACTATTTCAAGTAGTTTTTAGAAAAGAAATGATTTGATCTGAAATAAGCTTTCCTATTACTTTTCTTGATTAGCTATCGAGGTTATTCATCCCTGACTTGTTTACATGTTGTAGAATAATTATCGACGAGAATCTCATTCCGGGCGCGTGTTTTAACGGGATTTCACGGAGTTGCCAATCTCTGTGTATATATGTCTCTGGTCAATGTCAGAAAATATAAACTTTTTGTATTCGGCACAAAACTGAGAAGGGCTCGGTAAAACCTCGCCTTTCCCCAGTTTCTCAGCCTCATACAAAAAAGTTTATATTTTCTAACATTGACCTAATATTGTATATGTATATATACATGAGAAGAATGATAATGACTTATCAAATATATGAAATAAAGCATGGTCGTATTCTGCTTTAAAGTGCTGAACATTGTATATAAATAAATTTCATACTTTCTAACTGTTGGTCATAAACAATTTTAGACCTTTAAAACACAATAAATGAATTCTTTCATTAAATAAAATTCCTTTTAGAAACAATAGAAAAATACCCAAAATTTATTCAATGTTACTGATTTGGAATGATTAAAATTAAATCAAATAGTTGTCAGTAAAGTTTAAAAAGAGTCTATTCAAGGAGACAACAAAGCCAATCTGCCACAGTTTTTCTATCCAATTAGACAAGGAAAATTAACAACAAATTGGTCATTGTAATTTCAAATTATAAACTTTTACAGATTTAAGAGGTATTGAGTGAAATTAAAGTATATATTCATCATTAAACACCATTTGAATGCATTTAAATAAGTTGGTACGAGTTTACAATGGTATGAATTTACCGTGGTACGAGTTAGCAGTGGTACGAGTTTGCATTGGTACGAGTTTTTTTAGTGGTACGAGTTGACATTGGTATGAGTTTACAATGGTACGAGATAACTATAATTCGTCTATAATCGGTCATAATGTCGGTTCGTTCGGACTTTGTTATTGTACTTATCACACAGGAAAACTCGGCATAGACGTCACTACACTAATACCATCGTATAAAATTAGTGCAGAATACGTTTTTTTTCACACTTCTAAATAAAATGATATTTCTAAAGATATGTTTTCATTATTATTCTTAAGTATTGTACAAAAATGTAGATTTTCTAATGGCCATTTCAAACCTGACTTCCGAATGCCTAAAAACATTTCAGAACTTCAGAAAACCTCTCTTCCGGCCTCATTGCTTTGTTTACATTCCATTACACGTCATCAGGGGTCACCACACTTCAGAATTATAGGGAGAAGTGACTTCTCCCTGGTAGCCAAACAGGGAGAAGTGAAGACCCAACAGGGAGACTTCTGGGAGAAGTGGAGCCCCAACAGGAAGACTTCAGGGAAAATTGAAGGATTGCGTTAACATTTTTTAAGAATCAAATTTTCCAAGCATCTCTACCTTTTTGTTATTTTTCAAAGCATTTTTGCATGACAACTGCCAAGGTTGCATGTCCTTGCCATGCTTGTGGTCTGAATTACATTTGTACCCACATATGCAAATTGTCAAAAAATATCACAAGGACCATAAGAGCTACATTTGTTGTAGGTCTGAATGAATTGAAGATTTGACATTGGTCAAATTTTGCTGCATCTCAAGATTTTTCCAAACAAAAGTATGTTTTGGATTGCTCACAATTGTGTTTAATAACATTAAGTAAAGTAAGAACCCTTTAGATAACAAAATAATAATCAATTGATAAGTAAGTTAATATATCTTCAATACGGTTTCACTGTCTTTCATTGCTAAGATCATAATTAAAAATTATATTTGCTCTTTAAATAATTTTTAATAGGAATTCAGAAAGAAAAGCTTTTAGTCACAGACACTTGTTAAAAACGTATAGTAAAACTCTGTTAATTTCAAATCGTGAGCGATTGTTTGCGGTATTTTCATGGAAAACCCCGTTTCCCAGCATCAAGCTGCCGTTGGAAATACATATAAATGTTTCTACATGTAGAACACTTCACGAGTGTTTAAATATGACAGAATCACAAAAGGAAACATCGGAAAAGTTGTATTGTTCATTACAGGAAATTGAACAAGTATGATGCAGTCTGGTAAATCGCCCACATAAGGCTTTGACCGTATGTATTTCTGCTTAATTATATACAAATTGTATCAAATTTATTTTTCACTTTATGACGGAAATAGAATGACTGAGGGTTGGCGCTCAAAAGTAGGGTCGGTCAGGTAACTGTAAACAGACATATATTTTTTTGGGGCCTTAGGAAAGTGTTGATTATTATAAATGCTAATTTGTTTGTTTCTATGATAAATATGTGTAATTTATATTTTTTTTATGGAGAGAATTTTTGTCTATACTGGTATATCAACATGCTTTCCAATCTCAGTACTTTATATATTTAATAAAAAAAAATCTTTTGGTTCAATATAAAGAGATCAATATTCTGACCATAAGTCATGTAAGTGAAAATTCATAAAAAATTCCATTGATGTCAAATTTCATTGTAAATAATGAGGTTTCTGGTTTAATAACCCCCCAATTCATTGCAAACAATTTCAAAGCAATATCATACAAACAAATAATATAATTACTTTAGACTAAAAAATCCCCTAATTTGCCATAGAGCAATTTGATTCGTCTGGACGATCCAATGTGTCACGTGGTTTTGACGCCATTAGAATTTGGAGGTAAACAAACGGGGTCAGCTGCTTCAGTTTGTAACAACATCGTACATTTAGTGATTGAGGAACAATAATGAGTAACCAAGCTTGACAATACATGGTAATAAAAAAAACAAAGCTGAGTCTACAGAAAAATAAAATAAACAATGTTCTTAAGTGACCGGAGTACTGTCATTAAGGGATATAAGTAATCTACAAATGTACTATTATAGGGTTAATGTAGGCCTATAAATTATTTTAATAAGACTTCGTAGATCCATATCGTTTTCATTCAACGTTTTTATCGGATATTTTATTTTTGCTATCAGTGCTGAACCATGATGTTTAGCATTGATAGTATAAAAAAAATATCTGATAAAAAACGTCGACTGCAAACGATATGAACCTACAAAGACATATTGTAGGAATAAGGGTAAATGTACCCTATAGATTATCTATTTTTATATTACTTCAATGCTTGCTTTGCATCTTAAGCACCATCCCCTGGTGTCTCCTCCGGCAGAGCAATCAATTATCAATAATTTTTGTCTCCCCTTGGGTTGCACTACCTCAAACATCCATTACTGCAGATTTTCTTCTTTAATATAGTAGTTAAACTCATTTATAAGTACTCAATACTTTGTGTGTGAGAACAGAAGGTGCTGGTAATGTCTATTTACCAATAACAGTACTATAATAAAAAAGTAAAAAATATGGTGCATGCTGTTAAGGTAATGCAGGATAAAAACATTCCATCATCTATGCAATCAGAGAACTCATGGATTTTTCTAGCATTCCTTAGGGTCCAGTATTCAGACCCATTCCCAATGGCAAAAACCCTACACTTTTCCCAATTTCGGGGGGAAAAATTCCCAAATGATCTCAAAATTCATTTCACCTTTATTATTCATGACAGCGATTATAAATAAGATGTGGTATGAGTGCCAATGAGACAACTATCCATCCAAATCCCAATGTGTAAAAAGTAAACAATTATAGGTCAAAGTACGGCCTTCAACACGGAGCCTTGGCTCACACCGAACAGCAAGCTATAAAGGGCCCCAAAAAGACTAGTGTAAAACAATTCAAACAGGGAAACCAACGGTCTAATCTAAATAAAAACGAGAAATGATAAACACTTATGAACCACACCAACAAACGACAACCACTGAACAACAGGCTCCTGACTTAGGACAGGTGCATAAAAATGCAGAGCTGGTTTAAACGTTTTAACAGGTGCCAACCTTCACCCTAACAGTGGTATAACATTACAATGTTCATTTTGTTCAACTGCTAGCCTTTTGCCAAAAATTGCAATCATGTGTAAAACCGAGTAAAACATATCTGACTGACAAAAAAACTTCGACAAATGGCCTCTAAAAACTGGAAATTGCAATACCAACTACAATAAATAAATAAACAAAAATTTTGCGGCAGGTGACAAAATACAGCTACATGTATAAAATATAAATACTAGAATTGAAAACCAAAAGATATACATGATATATGAGAAAGAAAGAAGAAAGAGGAAATATTTTATATAGAAACTCAAAATTATTTTTATTTCACAAATATTCATCTAACATTGTTTTTGTTATTACCAATTGCAAACTGGTATTATACATTGTATTCTTGTACTGTATATGTTGATATAATTGAATTATGATTGTATCCGTGTCATTGCCCCCTGAGGGACATTAATTGGAATAAACACATGCATATTTGGTATTGTATATTGAGCAGATACATATTATATTCAAGAGATTTAAACCTGCCCAAAAACTATCTTAGAATGACACAGCCACTCCTGGACCCGTGAAAGATTCCATTTGGTCATTTAAAGTTGTGGTGAACATCCTAACTAAAGGTTTTATTTGCTCTTGAGGATATAAAATTTGGGAAATTTTATACCATTTTGAATGAACTGGAAAGGTAAATTTCAGGACAAACTTGATATATTTATCTAGAAATAATTTTACTGTGGCAGTGGGATATTTTATGATAAGAAAATCTATAATGTAACAATTTGCTTAATCATTTTAATGGTTTGTAGCTAGTCAAACAAATGAAATGGTAATGCTAATTGAAGTTCAGAATTTTACTACAGATATGACCATCACCAACAAGCTAGGAAACAGGTACCATGAGATGATCCATCAGGGGGATTAAAGGAACATCACCATAAATTTACAAAAATAAAATGTAGAAAAGGAGAATTTTGGATAATTTTACTAATACAAGTTTAATTCAGAGGAAATTGTAGCTATTTGATATACTTTTACAGAAACATCCAAAGGTTTTAGTTTCATGTTGATTGTGATGTCATGTCGTAAAACTCAATGAATTAAAATTCCTTTGAATGTGGAATTTTGGAAAACATGTATTTTTTATTTGAATTTGTTTTTAATACTAAGGCTATTTTGTTTCAGGGAATTGCAGCATGATATAAAAGAGGAAGTTAGATCAGAATCAAAGAAAAGACGTGTAAATAGAAATCGTATTTTTGCAAATAGATATGACAACAACATTAACTATGTATGCAGGAAGAAGACAGGAGCCAAACAGGCTAGGAGAGTTGAAAACAGTAATTTATTTACATTTGTAGTCAAAGAAAATTAATTAAGTGAAAACCATGATGCATTTTTCATCAACAGGTAGCTTAAGTGATGCAATGTTTTAACTCAGCTATATGAGATACTAAGATTTGATAATGACACCAAAAATATTTATCAAAATAATGTCTGTGGTAATCTTGATTCATTAGAAGGGAGCTTGTTTAACTCATTTCATGCTATTCATCCTGTTCATTTGGATTTAATGTGATGTTTATAAATGAATTAAGTAACATGCACATTTATAAATTATAAATATATTTTGTGATACATGTATAACATACATCATGAAACTCCAGATTGATTATGTATACTAATATTGCAGTGAAGTACCTACTTAATTTGAATGAAAAAGATGATGGCAGTTCAAGTGATATTGAGACTGATTTGTTTGAACCGTCAGTATCTCACTTTGCAGAATTGTTCATGGAACAAGAGAAAATGCAGGTTTGTTCTGTAGTCAGTAAACAGACAATATAAGATAAAGTTTTACAGCATATACTTTTATATACACTTGAGTGTATATACAGGACAATGAAGTAAAGTTTGCTAGGTGGACCATAGAATTACTTTTGTTTATTATCTATTGATAGATAAACAATATAATTAAATATTACTGACCAATCAAATCTTTGAATTTGCAAATTAATTTTGACTGAAAAACCTGTTTGACCATTTTGTCTCTATATTTATAAAAATCAATAAAGTATTTATGGTTTACTCAGCTAACAAACAAACAACTTTAATGTTCTAAGTACATACTCAAAAAGTTATTAAAGTTGTAATCATGGTAACAAAACTGAACAGTTTCCATTATGTATAGAATTATGTTTGTCATCATTAACATTTGTAGCAATTAAATGTTGCATTCAGGTTGTAGGCAACACATATGTTTCATGATAGACATACACCTAAGTGTTTTCTATTATTATTATATGTAGATTTGGAATGATTTCATCAGCTCTTCAGAAGATGAGCAGCAGCAGTTTTTAACAAGAGCAGAAACAAAAGATTCAAGGAAGAAAAAAGATGAAGGGAACAACAACGAAAGTAGTGATCTTGATGAAACATGGGAAGAGGTGGACATGAGATCATGTACGGGTTTAATTTTCTGTCTGTCCTGTAATGTAGGTTTTGTCTACATGAATATACAGGTTACCTGTACATGTAATATGAAAATGTCTTCTTATGTAGTTCTCTTCTACATGTATGACATATTTTGTCCTTACCAGATATAGACAACTTCTTCATTTGTCCTTAAAACTAAGGTAAAATCTTTTGAACTTTTAATAGCATGTTGTTATTTTGTTTTTGCATGTTTAACTGAAATAGCACAATTTTGAAATGCTAATTCCTGCAACAGTTCAATGAATTGTTGAGGTTTGTTATCTCAAACAAATATAAATGGAACTTTCAAATGTTTCGGGATTTTGTACAGTTATATAACATGTATAACATGTCTTGAAGAACTTTAAAGTAGGTTAAGGTAATTGAGTTTGATATGATAAGAATCAGCTTTGGTGTTATTTTAACTTTTATCATGGTTATAGATTTTTTTCAGAATATGCACATGTCCTGCACATTGTTTGTGTTATTTTTCATACAGTCTCATACATTTATTCTTAATTTTAGATTCAGTTTTAGTACTGTAGGAAATCAAGTGTTGAAAATATAGATGAATTCTTTACATTTTGTTTAATCCAGTTTAAAAATTGTTATACACTTAAGTATTTTTACTGTAATAGAATTACTCTTTCCTTTCAATAGGTTACCCTTCCATGTGTAATGGCATTTTGTTTTAATTATTATTCAGTTTTATTTGCTGGAAGTCTGATGCAATATATATCTTCAATACAATATAATTTTTTTTAATTTTGTAGCTCATCCAGGCTTTAGTGCCAAAGAATGCTTCCAGAAAATTGATAAGAATATCAAATCATTCTTGAAGAGAAGACATGTTCCAATGGTTTGTATATCTACTGTACAAGTTTTAACTCACCAAAGGAGGGGCCTCAATGATTGAGTGGTCTAAGTAGTCGAACTACTGTATCACTTGCCTATCAACATTGAGGTTGTGAGTTCGATTCCTTTACATGGCAGGTTTGCTAGACTCCAATTTTAATTGACTAGGATTGTCAGTTTTATTGCGGAAGTTGTTGTTTCTCCTTGGGCACTCCAGCTTCCATCACCAATAAAAACTGACGGCTACGAAAGAGCACAACCTTCATGTCCGTCATCATTTATGGTATTTTTTTGGCTTCCTTTGCTGAAGGACATACACACTTAAGTCATAACTGTACATTGTTAGCCATCTATCTTGAAAACTTTCAAACTTCCAAGAAATCACCAGGAGAATCTGAATTATATATCAGTAAAAAAAGGAATTTTATGATATTCTCTCCTTATTTATTCTTGTGTGATCTAAATATGGTTGTCAGGGGATTTAACTGATTCTAGTGGATTAATTTTTGTCTCGCCTTGACGGAGTCAAAAAGCGAGATATAGGTATGCTGTTTCCAACGTCCGCGGCGGCGTCAACAATGTATTAGTTTGTGATTAGGTCTAGTTTATGGTGAACCACTAGTGGAAGGTCAATGATATTTGGTATGCAGTTATATTAGCATTGGCACATCTCATTTCCATGGACATTATTTGGCCCTGCCCTTCAGTCATGGTCTATTTACTTTGAAACTTTGGCTTAGTTTACATGTATTAGTTAGTGATTAGGTCAGTATATGGGGAACCACTAGTGGTAGGTCAATGATATTTGGTATGCAGTTGTATAAGCATTGGCACATCTCATTTCCATGGAAATTATTTGGCCCACCCCCTCAGTCATGGTCTATTGACTTTGAAACTTTTGCTTAGTTTACATGTTTTAGTTTGTGATTAGTTCAGTTTAAGGGGAACCATTAGTGGTAGGCCAATGTTAATTGGTATGCAGTTGTATAAGCATTAGCACATCTCATTTCCATGAAGAATATTTGGCCCCGCCCCCTCAGTCATGGTCTATTGACTTTGAAACTTTTGCTTAGTTTACATGTATTAGTTTGTGATTATATCAGTTTAAGATAAACTGCTAATGTTAAGTCAATGATATTTGGTATGCTAATGTATTGGCATTTGCAAGTCTTGTTTCCATGGAGATTATATAGCCCCACCCCCTCATCATGCTTCATTGACTTTGAAACTTTTACATAGTTTACAAGTTAATGTTTAGTTTTGTTTAAAGGGAATGACTTGTGATAAGTCAATGGTATTTGGTATGCAGTTGTATTAGCATTGTCACATCTCATTTCCATGGAGATTGTTTAGCCATATACCTTCAGTCATGGTTCATTGACTTTGAATATTTGCATAACTTATATGTTGAAGTATTGCTATTTTGATTTCAACATTTGCATTATCAAAATTACAAGAAAGGCAAGACATATCTCTGTGTTAACAGTTTATTATTTATTCTCCCCTTAAACTATAATTCCAAACTGTTCAAACTTTATTGGCACTAAGGTTTGTAGACTTCTAGAGAGACCTTTTGAACAGGAATCAAATGCATGAAAGTGAGATGTAGAATAAAATGAGACAAGTCACCAAGCAATACAAAAACCTAAAAAATGACATCCAGAAGTCAACATACAGTCTTTAACAATAAAAAAAAAGTGTTTGGGAAAAGGGGGGCAAGGCTACATTATAGTTGTGGTATTAAATCAGTGTCATTGTATCTTAAACCTAATAACAATTTAAGACCTATCTTTCAGGGTGTATTAGAGAGCTTAGAAAGAGATCTGTTATCCTTCTTCTCAGAGTGGCCTTCATCAGTATATCTATCAGACTATAAAAGCAGTTTTGAGAGAATGATGTTGCATGCATTATGTCAGTACCTGGATCTCATTTCATCAAGTAAGTGTTAAATAGTCAAATCTACAATCCAGAACTGGTAGAAATTATCTTCTGTTATTCACTGCTTGATTTGTTTCCTTTAGATATATTCATGTATTTTGTAGAGGATAACTAAGTTTTATACTTACCGGTAAGCTTCCTCACATCTACTTTAGTCCAGAGAATGAGACAAATTGTCTGTCTGTCCAGGATGAAAGTTTGTTAATGCAAAATATTCTATAGTTTACATAAGAATGGAACAAAACTTTATCTTGACACATTTATTATTTTTATGCCCCCGCTTTAGGGGAGGGGGCATTAAGTTTTACCCTTGTCCGTATGTCCCAAAATTGTTTTCCGTTCTCTGACTTTAGTTTGCCTCAACCAAAGGTTATGAAACTTATACACAATGCTTATTACCACAAAACACAGATCAAGTTTGAATTTGGGTGGTGTCACTTTTATCGTTCTAGAGTTATGCCCCTTTACAAATGGAAAAATTGCTGAATGTTTCGTTTCCGTTCTCTAAATTTAGTTTGCCTCAACCAAATGTTATGAAACTTATACACAATGTTTATTACAACAAAACTCAGATCAAGTAGGAATTTGGGTAAAGTCACTTTTATCGTTCTTGAGTTATGTCCCTTTATAATGTTGTATGCAAGCAGGAGCATCATCTGTGTCCATGGGGACACATTCCCCATTTATTTTCATTTTGAATTATGGAGGTTCGTACAACAAAACATAGACTTTGCCATTTGTTTTAACGGGTGTCATCATAGCAAAAGATATCTTTATATAGGAAAGTCTGTCAATATAGAAATAGAACAAAGCATGATGGAAACACATTTTACTTTATGTGTTGTTGTGGATCACCATATGTTCTTATAGATCATATTAACTTTTGGATTATCTCTTACAAGGGTCCAGGAAATTTTTCATGCTATTTTTGTCATTTTCTTATGACTAGAAAAACTTGTATTAAATATTGTAGGAGCAATAATGGAAAGTCAATTATAAAAAACAAAAATCCTCACTTTATTGCAATGAGAAGAAAACATTACCGTAATTATTATTTTCTATTAACCATGAAATTTTTTCAAATAGACCCCTCAAGTGATTTCTTAATTAATACTGTGACAGGATGATACTGACAAAGATAGGAAAATTATGCTAGATTTTATTGATAACTAGTAAATTTTATTGATTTTTTTACAGGTTATGATGAAAATGGGAATCGTCGAACACAGGTAGAAAACAAACATCAGCATTTCTTACCACCATCACCACTGCTCACCCAGTACCTTCTACAGCAGCGGACATAAAATGTTATTTTTTTGTTTCTATTGATCAATGTTAAGAATTTTGTCCAATGTACTAACATGCATGTATTTAAAAGATAAGTTAAGTTTTATGTACCAGTTATAACCACAAAGGATTTATAATCTGAAAATAAAATGCCTGACTTATTTTTATACGACCGCAAAAATTTTTGTGGTCGTATATTGGTATGACGTTACGCGTCGTCGTGCGTCGTCGTCGTCCGAAGACACATTGGTTTCGCACTCTAACTTTAGTTTAAGTGAATGGATCTCTAGGAAATTTTACCATAAGGTTCAGTACCACAAAAGGAAGGTTGGGATTGATTTTGGGGTTATGGTACCAACAGTTAAGGAATTAGGGGCCAAAAAGGGGCCAAAAATAAGCATTTTTGTAACTTCCAGACAATAACTTGTGTATAAGTGTATGGATCTCTCTGACATTGTACCACAAGGTTCCATATCACAAAGGGAATGCTGGGATTGATTTTGGGGGTAATTGCCTCAAAATTTTAGGAATTAGGGGCCAAAAAGGGCAAAAATAAGCATTTTCTAGTTTCAGGACAATAACTTGTGTGTAAGTGTATGGATCTTTCTGAAATTGTACTACAAGGTTCCATATCACAAAGGAAAAGCTGGAATTGAGTTTGGGGTAATTGCCCTAAATGTTTAGGAATTAGGGGCCAAAAGGGGCCAAAATAAGCATTTTCTAGTTTCCAGACAATAACTTGTGTTCAAGTGTATGGATCTCTCTGAAATTGTACTGCAAGGTACCATACCTCAAAGGGAAGGCTGGGATTGAGTTTGGGGTGATGAATCCATAAGGGGTTCAAAAATTGGGGGATTTTTTTTCCTTTTTTTTTCTTTAAAATTTTCCATTTTAAGTTGGTTATTTCTGATTTATATTTAAAAGCAAATAATAATGATATGGCAGGAGATACACACCAAACAGGATGTGGATATTATTATATAATAAGTATTGTGCAATAGCAAGAAATTTTCAATTGCACAGTATTGCGCAATAGCAAGAAATCTTCAATTGCACAGTATTGCACAATAGCAAGAAATATCCAATAGCACAGTATTGCACAATAGCAAGAAATTGTCAATTGTACAGTATTGCACAATAGCAAGAAATATTCAATTGCACAGTATTTCGCAATTGCAAGAAATATTCAATTGCACAGTATTGTGCAAAAGAAGATACTTTGTATAAATTGCTTATTTCTTGACCAATTTCAGTGGGTTTTTTTTCTTGAATTCTTGGGGTTCTTTAATATGCTGAATCTAACCGTGTATTAAGTTTTTGGATTTTGGGCCCTGTTTTAAATTGGTCCACATTGAGGTCCAAAGGGTCCAAAATTAAACTTTGTTTGATTTCATCAAAATTGAATTATTGGGGTTCTTTGATATGCGAATCTAACCGTGTATTTAGATTCTTAATTTTGGTCCCGTTTTCAAATTGGTCTACATTAAGGTCCAAAGGGTCCAAAATTAAACTTAGTTTGATTTTAACAAAATTGAATTCTGAGGATCTTTGATATGCTGAATCTAAACAGGTATTTAGATTTTTGATTATGGGCCCAGTTTTCAAGTTGGTCCAAATCGGGGTCCAAAATTAAAATTTGTTTGATTTCAACAAAAATTGAATATATGGGGTTCTTTGATATGCTGAATCTAACCGTGTATTTAGATTCTTAATATTTGGTCCCGTTTTCAAATTGGTCTACATTAAGGTCCTAAGGGTCCAAAATTAAACTTAGTTTGATTTTAACAAAAATTGAATTCTTAGGGTTCTTTGATATGCTGAATCTAAACATGTATTTAGATTTTTGATTATGGGCCCAGTTTTCAAGTTGGTCCAAATCGGGGTCCAAAATTAGACTTTGTTTGATTTCAACAAAAATTGAATATATGGGGTCCTTTGATATGCTGAATCTAACCATGTATTTAGATTTTTGATTTTTGGGCCTTGTTATCAACTTTGTCCACATTGAGGTCAAAAGGATCCAAAATTAAACTTTGTTTGATTTCATCAAAAATTGAACTCTTGGGGTTCTTTGATATGCTGAATCTAACCATGTATTTAGATTTTGGATATTGGACCATAATAGGTAAATTAAAAAAAATTAAGTTCTTAGACTACATTCATTCTGTGTCAGAAACCTATGCTGAAAAAAATTAAGTTCTTAAGACTACATTCATTCTGTGTCAGAAACCTATGCTGTGTCAAATATTTAATCACAATCCAAATTCAGAGCTGTATCAAGCTTGAATGTTGTGTCCATACTTGCCCCAACTGTTCAGGGTTCGACCTCTGCGGTCGTATCAAGCTGCGCCCTGGGAGCATTTTATTATATAAAAGTCATGGTGCGATTAGCAGATTTTATCCTTTTACTGTTGAAAATGTAAGTGTTTTTAATGATTTCACTTTTCCTTGCAATGTAGGACCATCATTTATATATGTAATTATTTTCAGACTCATAAGGTGCAGTATCTATCATGTTTTGGCTTCTGTACACTAGTTTTAATTATCAACCCATTTTAAAACTATTTTTCTGATACATGATCACATTCCTTGTCTGCATAATTAATTCACATTTGTCCTTCCCCTCACAACTTTCCATATGCAGATGGTTTAAAAGGGACAAAAAGAAGTGATACCCAAAATAGTCCCTTTCTAATCAAGTTGAAATGTGAAATCAATTTTTTTTAGGGGGGGGGTTTCAGTAAAACATTAATGTTTCTTTGGTTTTTGAAGCAAATTTAATTTTCTTTTTTTGTTTCCTATATGAAAGAGGCTGTTCCAACATATTGCTGTGTTCAAGATCTTGTGTCTATGTCTTTCTGCTAAATGTGTTACGCAAAATGCTATTTCCAACTTTTATTTTACACTTTTATTCAAATTTCCCTTAAAACTGCTACTGTTATGCCATGTTTTACCCCATGTAACATTCTGTGTTTCACTCTTTTCCGGAAGATGTCACCTATTTTCTGCACATTCAATTTATCCCTGACAGGTTAAAAAAGAGGAGGGGGTTTAAATATTTTATGTATAATGTTTTTTGTTGATCCTTATATCCCAAACCTTACTTTGCAGTTACTAATATACTTTTCAATGTTTAACATCTGGCTAAAAAATTGAAGAACTACATTGGTGGTATTTTTGTTTTTGTTTTTCCTTGAGTGGTGGAGGTTTTGGAATTATTCTCAACTGCAGATTGTTACCCATGAACTAGCACTTGCAAATATTTGACTTGCCTTCTTTTTCTAGTACAAGGCAGAGTAAATATCTGATTTTGTTTGTAAAATTTGTTGTTGAATGTTAAGTATCCATCATTCTATCTAGAGTTGTGGGAAGAAATAAAACCATGAATACAATTCTTGTGTTTTAAATTACTAATTGAAACTTCTACAAAAATAGATAAATACATCTTTATCTTCAAATTTTATAATAATTTACTGATATTTATAACACAGTAATTTTTGTAGCATTGTTGACCAACACACAACAATTTTCTTGACCAAATTGTAAAATTTTTCTTTAAAATTTGGATTTGATAGGCAGTATGTATATAATTAAATGTACTATTTCCAGCTTAGAAATGCATGCTTTGCCTGAAATGTTATAAATATGTCTTGTTGTTAATGGTACCATGTACTAAATAAAGTGATTAACATATTTAGTTAGTGATTTAATATTAAAAGCTAAATTTACTAGAGGTCAACATATGGTAGTTTGTGTCTTGCCTGCGACGAAAGTGCAGAAAGAGAGACTTAGGGATTACAATCCGGCAGTGCAAATAAACTATTTGTTTAAAAGCTTTATATTTCAGAAGGTAGAACGCCTGGATGCTTAATATCCTGTATGCAAAAGCCTTATGTTATGAAAATTCCGTCTGTCATATGTTCATTGTCCTTTACTTCATTTTCATGGTTCAGCAACTGCATTAAAAAAAAATTACGTTTTGTTTGTCAAATGAATTTCTTACTTATTATTGTCCCCTGCGTAAAGCGTTGCGGAGACGTGGAAATACCGTCCGTCTGTCCAGTCTTGTTAGTGCTCTCACATGTACAATCCTGGCTAGATTTTTATGAAACTTATATCATAGGTTTATATCAGCATTGTCTTGGATGGATCTGAAAATCAGTGCCGATCAATTATTTTTAGCTCACCTGGCCTAAAAGGCCTCTCGTATCAAGCTGCGCCCAGCGGAGCATTTTATTGGTTATTATCTTGAATATTATTATAGATAGAGATAAACTGTAAACAGCAATAATGTTCAGCAAAGAAAGATCTACAAATAAGTCAACATGACCAATATTGTCAATTGACCCGTTAAGGAGTTATTGCCCTTTAATGTCAATTTTTAACAATTTTTCGTAAATGTTTGTATTCTTTTACAAAAATCTTCTTTTCTGAAACTGCTTAAACAAATTTAACCAAACTCGGCCACAATCATCATTAGCGTATTTAGTTTAAAAAATGTGTCTGATGACCCCGCCTGCCAACCAACATGGCTGACATGGCTAAAAATAGAACATAGGGGTAAAATGCAGATTTTGGCTTATAACTCTGAAACTAAAGCTAAAGTATAATGATTGCATTATTTTATGCATCAGTTGTAAACAAAAATATCAGGTGAGCGACACAGGCTCCTTGGAGCCTCTAGTTAAAAGAGTTATGCCCTTTGGAAACATTAATTTTATTGTCTCGCCTTGACGGAGTCAAAAAGCATGACATAGGTATGCTGTTTCCAGCGTCGGCGTCAACAATGTATTAGTTTGTGATTTGGTCAATTTATGGGGAACCACTAGTGGTAGGTCAATGATATTTGGTATGCAGTTGTATAAGCATGGGCATATCTCATTTCCATGGAGATTATTTGGCTCCGCCCCCTTAGTCATGGTCTATAGACTTTGAAAATTTTGCTAAGTTTACATGTATTAGTTTGTGATTAGGTCAGTTCAAGGGGAACCATTAGTGGTAGGCCAATGTTAATTGGTGTTCAGTTGTATAAGCATTAGCACATCTCATTTCCATGGAGAATATTTGGCCCCGCCTCCTCAGTCATGGTCTATTTACTTTGAAACTTTTGCTTAGTTTACATGTATTAGTTTGTGATTAGATCAGTTTAAGATGAACTGCTAATGTTAAGTCATTGATATTTGGTATGCAAATTTATTTGCATTTGCAAGTATCATTTCCATGGAGATTATATAGCCCCACCCCTGATCATGGTTCATTGACTTTGAAACTTTTACATAGTTTAATTACAAGTTTATGTTTGTGTTTAGGTTTGTTTAAAGGGAACGACTTATAATAAGTCAATGGTATTTGGTATGCAGTTGTATTAGCATTGGCACATCTCATTCCATGGAGATTGTTTAGCCATGTACCTTCAGTCATGGTTCATCGACTTTGAATATTTGCATTACTTACATGTTAAAGTATTGCAATTTTAATTTCAACATTTGCATTATCAAAATTACAAAAAGGCGAGACATATCTCTGTGATAACAGTTTATGGAAAATTGCATCGTTAGCACTCTCATGTGTACAATTCTTGCCAGAATTTTATAAAACTTTTATCATAGGTTTATATAAACAATGTCTTGGACGAGTTCGAAAACCAGTGCCTTTCAATTATTTTTAAAAGAGTTATGCCCCTTGGAAACATTAATTATATTGAAAATTGCATCGTAAGGGGTCTCATTTGTACAATTCTTGCCAGATTTTTATGAAACTTATATCATAGGTTTATATCAGCAATGTCTTGGACGAGTTCGAAAATCAGTGCCAATCAATTATTATACGACTGCAAAAAAATTTTTTTGCGGTCGTATATTGGTATGATGTAGGCGTCGTTTTCTTCGTCCGAAGACACACATTAGTTTCCACACAATAACTTTAGTTTAAGTGAATGGATCTCTATGAAATTTTACCATAAGGTTCAATACCACAAAAGGAAGGTTGGGATTGATTTTGAGGGTAATTGTACAAACAGTTAAGGAATTAGGGGCCAAAAATAAGCATTTTTGTAACTTCCAGACAATTTCTTGTGTGTTAGTGTATGGATCTCTCTCACATTGTACCACAAGGTTCCATATCACAAAGGGAATGCTGGGATTGATTTTGGGGGTAATGCCTCAAAATTTTAGGAATAAGGGGGCCAAAAAAGGGGCAAAAAACAAGCATTTTTCTAATTTCATGACAATAACTTGTGTGTAAGTGTATGGATCTTTATGAAATTGTACTACAAGGTTCCATATAACAAAGGGAAAGCTGGAATTGAGTTTGGGGGTAATTGCCCAAAATGTTTAGGAATAAGGGGCCAAAAAAACAAGCATTTTTTCTAGTTTCCAGACAATAACTTGTGTTCAAGTGTATGGATCTCTCTGAAATTGTACTGCAAGGTACCATACCACAAAGGGAAGGCTGTGATTGATTTTGGGGGTAATTGCCTCAAAATTTTAGGAATTAGGGGCCAAAAACAAACATTTTACCAGTTTCATGACAATAACTTGTGTGTAAGTGTATGGATCTTTCTGAAATTGTACTACAAGGTTCCATATCACAAAGGGAAAGCTGGGTTTGAGTTTGGGGATAATTGCCCTAAACGTTTAGGAATTTGGGGCCAAAAACAAGCATTTTTCTAGTTTCCAGACAATAACTTGTGTTCAAGTGTATGGATCTCTCTGAAATTGTACTGCAAGGTACCATACCACAAAGGGAAGGCTGGGATTGAGTTTGGGGGTTATGAATCATAAGGGGGTTCAAAAATTTGGGGGATTTTTTTCCTTTTTTCCTTTTTTTTTCTTTAAAATTTTCCATTTTAAGTTGGTTATTTCTGATTTATATATAAAAGCAAATAAAATCTTCAATTGCACAGTATTGCGCATTAGATTTGTAAGATCTTTGACCACATTTATTTTGTGTCAGAAACCTATATTATGTCAAAAATTTTATCACAATCAAAATTCAGATAGTATCAAGCTTGAATATTGTGTCCAAATTTGCCCCAACTGTTCAGGGTTCGACCACTGCGGTCGTATCAGGCTGCTCTCAGCGAAGCATTTTATTTTTAAAAGAGTTATGCCCCTTGGAAACAATATTTTTTTGGAAAATTGCATCGTTAGCGCTCTCATGTGTTCAAGTCTTGCCAGATTTTTATGAAACTTATATCATAGGTTTATATAAGCAATGTCTTGGATGAGTTCGAAAATAAGTCCTAAACAAATATTTATAGAAGAGTTATGCCCCTTGGAAACATTAATTATATGGAAAATTGCATCGTTAGCGCTCTGTTATGTACAATTTTTACCAGAATTTTATGAAACTGAAATCATAGGTTTATATTAGCAATGTCTTGGATGGATTTGAAAATCAGTGCCGATCAATAATTTTTAAAAGAGTTATGCCCCTTAGAAATATTAATTTTATGGAAAATTGCCTTATGAGCACTCTAATAAAAGAGGGACGAAAGATACCAGAGGGACAGTCAAACTCATAAATTGAAAATAAACTGACAACGCCATGGCTTAAAATAAAAAGACAAACAGACAAATAATTGTACAGAAGACACAACATAGAAAACTAAAGACTAAGCAACACGAACCCCACAAAAAACTGGGGGTGATCTCAGGTGCTCCGGAAGGGTAAGCTGATCCTGCTCCACATGTGGCACCGGTCGTGTTGCTTATGTTATTACAAATCCGGTAAATAGTCTAATTCGGTAGGTCACATTTGTGAAAAGGGAAGGGTATTGTAGTTACGACATAAGGAACATATCCAATATCATCTGTGAAACCGTTATTCCATAACAGTCAACCAACTTGTGATGGCGTCCGTAAAATTTACGAAGGGATGATTTCAACTTCACCATTTGGAACTCTTGGTTTAATAGCTTCCTTGTGAGCAGCAATCCTCTATCAAGGAAATCATGATAGGAAATACAAGCCAGGGAATATCGTATCAATTGGGAGATACATACTCTGTATGCAGGCGCTGCTGGAATGTTGCTACATAGAAATGGAAAGTTCACAATTGGGAAGCTGAAATCATCTCTTTTGTCGTCAAGTTTTGTTTTCAACTGACCCTCATTGTCAATTTCTATATGTAAGTCAAGATATGAGGCAGACTTATCTGTATCTGTAGTATCCTTTGTCTAGTTCGATGGGAAAGATTCGTTCAACATAGTCACCAAATTTTGTATTATTTAGTGAGAGAACATCATCTATATAGCGGAACGTAAAATTAAAGGATATTGCTAACTTCTTATCTTTCTTCCTAAGAATTTCCTGTATGAATTCAACCTCATAATAATAAAGAAACAAGTCGGCAAGAAGAGGGGCACAATTGGTTCCCATTGGAATTCCTGCAGTCTGTTGAAAAACACGTCCCCCAAACGTAAAAAATATTTTGTCAATCAAGAAATCAAGGATCTTGATAATGTCAGTTTCAGAGAATTTTTTGTTTGAATCAGAGTGATTCTTTAAAAAGTAGGATTTATCCCTCCCCAAGACAAGATACTTGTATCTACGTTCGCCATTCTTTTTAATGAAACAAAGTAATACCAACTCTTTCAATTTGTCTTTTAGTTTGGAATTGGGAATACTTGTGTAAAGTGTAGAAAAGTCAAATGTTTTAATACTATTGCAAGATGAGAGAGTCATAGATTATATGTACACTCAAAGATCTTTGGAATTTTTTAGTATCCACAGCTGATTTACGCCATCTCTAGAATAGGCAGTTTCACAATAACTTTGGAGCCCGTGTACAATTCTTGCCAGATTTTTATGAAATTTATATTATAGGTTTATATCATCAATCAGTGCCGATCAATTATTTTTAAAAGAGTTATGCCCCTTGAAAATATTGATTATATGGAAAATTGCAATGTTATCGCTCTAATGTGTTCTATTCTTGCCAGAATTTTATGAAACTTTTAAAATAGGTTTATAACTATAATGGAAATCCCATGGCATTTGCTCTGAAGCCTTCAGTTCTCTTAAGATAATAATAAAAAGTTTTAAAGAAAAAAGTGCTTTTTTAGTTATTGCCCTTGTACCTTGGATAGATAAAATATGTGCAACGCGGGGACATTGGAACTCTTTTCTTTTTTAGTAATAGGATAGATCATTGCAAGGTATTCATGTCAGTCAGACAGGGTGCACCTGACCTTGACCTCATTTTGGGATCAGTGATTAAGGTTAAGTTTATATGGTCAAGTCTGTATCTCATACCATAAGCAATAGGTCAACTATATCTGGTGTATGGAATAATTGTAAGGTGAACATGTCTGACTGGCAGGTTTCATATGACCTTGACCTCATTTTCATGGTTCATTGGACAATGTTAGTTTTTTTCTGATTTTGTCTAATTGTCAGATACTATAAGCAATAGGTCAACTATATTTGGTGTATAGAAAGATTGTAACCTGTATATGTCCGTCTGGCAAGATTCATTTGATCTTTATCTCATTTTCATGGTCAATGTTTTCATAAACAAATACTATCTATAAGTAATAGGTCAATTATATTTGATGTATTGAATTATTGTAAGGTGTACATGTCTGTCTGGCAGGGTTCATCTGACCATGACCTCATTTTCATGGTTGATTGTTCAATTTTCGTACTTGGGTCCGTTTCTCAGATACCATAAGCAATAAGTTAACTATATTTGTATGGTATGATGGTAAGGTGCACATGTCTGTTTGACAGGCTTCATCTTACCTTGACCTCATTAACACTGATCATTAATAATGTTAATTTTATTTGAAACTTATAGTAAAACCTTAATGATAAGTAAAGCAGACAAGACGTTTCAGCATGTGCACTCTTGTTAAGTACATGTATAGGCAAAGGTCTATAAATTCTTGGTCTAGATATCTCTCTAGAAAAGTGGTGACTACATTTAACAGAGACTAAACAAGATCTGCCATCAATACCAAACTTGATTACAGTCACTGTTAAGTTTTCTTGCTGAGGTAACTTTTTCAGTTACGATGAGGATAAGGTCAACTTTTTGTTTTTAAAAAAGCTGTACATAATGGTTTGACTGAGGTATAGAAATAAGGACACTGACTTCTCTCAGTATAGCAGTCAAACCCTTGCTAAAGTTGGGCCTCTGTTTGGCTGTGCAGCCATGTGGGGTTGGAATAGGAATGTTAAATCTTATTCCTTGTGTAGAGAGTGCCATTACCTCAGCATGTATAAGAACATTTGCAACAACTATATGAGTGGTTCTTTGTTAGCCTGTTCAATTGCTTAATTTCTGTTCTATATCCATCATCTCTTCATTTTCAGTGGCAGTCCAAATTTCCAGCCCTTCATCCTGGTCGGCCTACCTCACAGAACCTACCTTATATGCAAGAAATAATTCCCACCTTTAAGCAAGCATCAATTAATCAATCATTTTCATTGTGTATTGATTAATGTTAAGTTTTCTGGATACATATCCTTTATCTAATAGACTGCATATACCGGTATTCAATTACAATCAATTAATTAGGCGAGACATTTGTATGTAATGAGCAACTTGAATAGGTCACTATTTCAAGCTTGATAATATGTATGATAATGTCGAGTAAGATGAAATTCAAAGTGACACCACAACAGACTGACAAATTGTACTATTTTTTCTCATTCTAGTGGCAAGATAATGGCTCCTATCATACTTCCTCTTTGACATGCATTACAACCCCCTGCTGAAACCATGAAACCGCATATGTTCTCTTGAAATAGTACACCATATTGTCTTCTCCCTTCAAGCAACTATTCTTGCAAATATTCCAAAAACTAGGCCCAATTTACTTCTACAATTTCTACGTTCATGTTCAAAGACTGGGTTAATATTATGCATAAATGCCAGTTTATTTAGAAAACATGAAAAGTAAAACATAAAAAAAATAATCAAAAATAATTACAAATACATAAAACAATTTAAATTATTACTGGTTTTCAAAATAATGTTCATGTGAAACCAGTGTAAGTTTATAGAATTACATTTTTTTTTAAATTCATGCAAATACATTAAATCCCAATAAGTTCATTTATATTGTCTTTGAAGTTGGAAATGAGTTAGCAGTTCACACAACTTTATTTTGTCTTCCTCTTTGAAGAATATTCTGTCTGCTTTATTGAGAAACACATCTGCCTTTGCTTGGCTCATTTTAATGTGATCAGGGATTGCCATAAGACCCGTACAGACAATATTCTTCTGTCTTTAACTACACTGTACAAAATGTATATGTATATTTTATCACAGATATTGATAATCTCAATACTTATTATCATTTTTTGTATGTTAATACAAATTCTGGTACTTTAAGTTCTCCAGTTATGACTTTCTGTCGAATGTCCTCATTATTTTTCAGTGTAAATACAAGAGTTCTCATAGTTCTACGATAATCATAATTGATTAATCTTTTATGGTGGTAAAATGCTTCTCTCTCTATGGCATCAGGTAGAGTGTGACTCTCCTACAAAATATATCATTTATCACAAAAATTTCTGGATAACACAAAAACTATACAACAATTTTCAAGTTTACATACAACATTTTGGAAGCAAACTTTACAAACAATTGAGATTGGCTATTTTGTCACATGTTTTTTTTTTTTCAAAAGATTTGATTGGTCTTAATGTATGATATTTTGGAATAAGAGAGATTTCTTCCCCTTCTTCACGTTTGTGTAAAAAAAGTCATATACAATATTTTGGAAGCCAAGCGACAATATGTACCACAGTATTTCTACAGTAATGAATTGATATTTTGGTTACACAATACTGTTGTATTGTATCAATATATATCAAGATATTCATATCTTTGGTCTCCTTCAACATAATCCCTATCACCTGACCAGATGATAAACTGCTATCAATCAATGTGTTTTCAGATGTTTGCTCCTAAATTATGTTAAAATTATATCAAGTGCTTGTTTTTCTTAAAGATTTTCTGAAGGTTTTATTTCATGAGACTGTTGTACATCAACAGTATAGTTTCCATTTAAATCATGAAGCTGGTATTTCACACTGTAATACCATTCTTCAATAAAATACCTTGTTTGTAATGATCATGAATATAAAGCAAATTTTTAATGACCTTGTGTATACTGAGCGCATTTCCACATTTAATATCAGTGTTCTAATCAATATTTTAGTAAATGTATATAGTTTTTTTCTGTTTTATTGGGTTGCTGTCTCATTGACGTTTACCCCACATTTTCTTTTATTAAATTTGTTAACATTACACTCAGTTGTTGGCATATTTATATATACAAATACATTAAACCAACCAAAATTATGTTGTTTCTATACTTTGAATCATCCATACGTTATACTATAAACTATATAAATTGTTATAATGATTTTACCTCTAGATCTAATGATCCAGCCAATAATTTCTTGCCAGATGTTCTCATTTTTTCTGTTTTAGTATCACACATGACTTCAATAACTGGTCTTTCAGCATGACTGACAAAATGTTCCTTCCATTTAACATAGACACGTCTAGCTGCTTTTCTAATGTCACTATCTTCATGTTTTCTTAACTTATTGACCAGTTTGCCTATAACATGAAAATCAAATACAGGAAAAAATGTTGCACAACTCTCAAAAAGTTATCTTGCATGTAATGTTTAAAAAAAAATAAGTTCAAATGAAATGTTTTTGTCCCCATTATTTTCAGTCTTAAACTTTTGAACAGGTGGTGAAAAATTGAAATGGTAGAATAAGAATATGGATAATTATTGACCTTTAAAAACCAATGCATACATTAATTTGTATATTTGAACAACTAATTCATAGCCCTAGGAGGCTAGGATTCCAAATTTAGCTTTTAAAATGCATCAGAGCAGAGATTTTATCATCCTAGTTTTCACTACAGGTGCCCTATGTCGTCTTGTGCTTTTCAACATTCTCGATCAAAAATCTGTTTTGTTTTGCACAGTTAAGGATAATTGAGCAAATATGTTAGTTCATCAAACTTGGGTTAAAACGATCCTCAATCAATGTGTGCCACTTTGTTGCAGTATTAACCTGATATTCCCTCCCTTGTTGTGTGTCATTGTTTATTACCTGTCTTCTCAGGTAAATTTTAGGTTACTATGAAAGTACTTTTATTTGTGGGTATCAATTTTTCATGGTTTTAGCAAAAGTTACATGTTTGTGGATTCTTAAAATCGTGGATTTTAGTTTTCTGAAAAAATTCTAGTGAAGAATTTGAAGCAATCAGAAATGAAAATTCTTTAAAATAATTAGTAAGTGTTGTATTATGATTTGTGGGACATTGCAAAATAAGGTGTTCATTTTCACTTACTAGTTCGTCTTTCATTAATTTACTGACAACATTCATAGAATTTTTAATAAAATAATTGCTTTCAGAAATTGCTAATGTATTACTGACTTGCAAGTGAATAATTTAATCTCGTAGAATCCGTATTCATGTGACCTTCAATTTAACCCCTTAGCTAGAGATGGGTTACGCATGAGCTTGGCGTGTTCAGCTATTCAAAGGAAAAAAATGTCACCATTGAAAGTAAAAACAAGGGTGAACCATTTGGTTGACTGATTCCATCCACATAAAAATCGTTCTTATACAGGTAAAAACGATGATTAAAGGAGACGTGACATGATTTTTTAATTTTTGTTTTTTATAATTAAATTAATAAATATTAGTATTAAAACATGTTTTGTACAATTTTGCTGGTCAAAACCTGATCAATCGAATTTTTAGGTCAAGAATCCAGCGCTTGTCATAATGAATGATTTTAATTAGATAACTATCACGTGATCGTGCTTACGCCAGTGGTTACAAGCTGGGAAAATGTCTCTAAGTGGACGATGTCGATACACTATGGACGGTATTGACAGCACTTTTCCCCATTACTGACAAACTACAACGACAATTGACCTCATCCATTTGAGCCATTGTGTGTGAAAATAACCAAGAAAAGGATATTAATTATTCATGCGAAGTGTCCAACAACGACGATTTTTCGGACAATACCGATCGGATTGTTACCATACATATGGGTTTGTCTGATGAATAAATTTAATAAACCACTTTCTGCATTTTTTTTAAATAGAACTACTTTAAATCATGATTGAAAATATAAATTTCTAATTATTGATGATCAAATTGTTCTTTTTCTCTGTTGCGTAATGATATAATTATGTTTGCACCAGAAGCAGAAAAAACGAAGTAAAAGTCAAACTAGGCGTTCGCAAAGGGTCATTTTTATTTTATTTTTTTTGTTACGTAGAGACATTTAATAGGTATAAATTATCACCAAAAGTTATGCTTCTAATTTTTTGGTTGGAAACCATACATCACACCAAGGATTTGTATAGTGACAAATCCTTTTCACTCTATTTCTGCATTAAGATATTCAATTAACAATTTTATTACTTTCCCCCTTTTATGTAAACAATTCAATTCAGTAGTTTATTTACGTCTCACCTTATGTATATAATTACACTATATAAAACATTTATTGGAGGCTGTTATTTAAGTAATTAAATTTTGACACCTATAGCATACTTAACCAGGTTAAAGGTAAGAAACACCTGTAGTGTGGTTTAGTCACGTGTCATTTCTTTTCCCCAATTGGATATTTTGCATCAAACAAAAGGTAAGAATTAGTATATATGCAAACATTTCTAGCCGTCAGTGAAATTTGTTCTCAGTGGACCAGTGGAATAACCTGTCTCTTGACTGTCAGATTTAACAGGTGAAGGCAAGGACTCCCAGGTCTGAATGCTTTTTCATGTTTTGAGTCGGATTTAAATAAAGAGAACTGGAACCTTACGCGAGGAGAAATTCTCACTATAGTAGAGGGGTCGGTAGAAGTAGAAGCTAAACTTAGGGAACGGTCATTGTTTATCAGATGAGGGGTATGTTCAAATTTTTCACCACATAATGACCCCCCTCCCCTTACCACATAGCTTCAAAACTTTGACCCCAAACAAAAATCCAATATAAGAATGTAAAAGACTTATGATTCACATTCTCGTATCATTTCCTTTTTGTTTGCTTTTGCCTAACAATTTCCTATGAAGTTATAGACTTGCAAGCATACACGGCAGGAATATTACTTTTCCATCTCAAGAAGTCAATTAAAAATGCATCTGTTATAAACATTTTTATATATCTGCATATTCTTAAAAGCAATAAAAATAAGATCTATATACAGATTGTCTATTAGTTATCAACACTGGTTAGGGTATTTAATTGGTGGTGCATAGGGTATTGTATGGTCGTACTACAGTTATTCATTAAACTTCAGGTAGTTGTACCTGTATTACTGTAACAATAATATATTCCAATCTCACCTGTGCCCTCGGCAAAACCAACATCTAGGATGTACACAAAGAGCTTATGAACTAATATTGCGTAATAACTATGTCTTATCAATCCCCCATGTGGCGTGACACCTGAAGCTTCCAACTTCAAACGAGACTGACCTGAAATTGCGAAACCCAATCACCTGTACCGTACACCTGTGACCTATGATGAACTCATGGCATGGCACCGAGGCCCCAACTCTCGATTCCTTATGAAAGTGGGCGGAAAGAAGTGTAGTTTGGGCTTGTTAAAAGTCCCATCTTTACACCTTCTAAATTTGCGTATCATTCCAAAAACAGAAAATATCATGTAAATATTCTTTTTAATTATGTTGTTGAATCCATCGGCATCACACATAATAATTGTTTATCTCTGTCAAGCGTTTTGTTGGATAATAATCGAAACTAAATTTGCACTGTACTCATATGTCAATATGAATGAAAGGAACCACTGACGTAGTAGCCTCGTTCTGAGTGACTTCCGTGATAGAAATATGCATATTTGACAGGTCGATAAATCGTTGCATTAAAAGCTCATTAAAATACATATTTTACCAAATATTTGAAACTTATATTGCTATCGATGTATTTTTTGGGGAAAGTTAAGTATAAAAAAGATTTTGAATCACAAATTGAAAATCGTGTCATGTCTCCTTTAACATATTTTTCAACCAATACTATGAAATTAAACAGACCTAAAAACATCTGATTGCACATGTTTGCTCTCTATTTAAATTTATATTTATGTTTATATTGGGTTATATTACTGCTGGCAGTCTTCGGAGGGCATCTAGATGGTTAATTAGATGGCGTCAAGACTAAAATACGCTCGAAAGTTTGATACATATTATCGAGTCCATACATGTACATTGTTAATTGTTTATTTTGACTATTTATAATTTGGATATACATTTTAGTATGTTATAAATCAAATATGAGAATTTGAGTCAAATCGGTGAATATGAATTTGACAGCTAATGCCCTTTTAAAGAAAATGGTTACATAAATAAATGCTACAAATGTACTTTGAATTATAGAATTAATTCTTCTTACATAAAAAAGCAAGCCCGATATGAATTTTTTTCATATGAGAATTATGAGGAGATAAAATTAACACTTCAACATCCCACACCATCATCAGAAGTCTGAATTTCATCAATCAAAATTAAATTTTTATGAGAATTAATAGGTTAAAAGTCGTACAGTTCAGGTTTTTCAAATATAAAATGAGTAAAATCCTGTCAGAAGTTGTATTTATAGTTCATAAAGCATTTGCTGATATTTGATGTAATCTCTAGATTATATCCCCGTCAAACATACATGAGGATCTTTCCATGTTTTGATTTGGACAACAGTTGTTATATTTCGTTGGACACTTAAACTCGTGGATAAAGACATCCACGAAAACCACGAAAATTGGTACCCCATGATAAAAGTTTTATCACAGTATCTTTCCACCAGGCCTTGTTTCTCCAAGTTGAAACTTCAGGTTCATTTTAATGCAATCTATTTTACAAATGCTAATTTTAAAGTTGTTGATTTGACTGGACTAGGTTGGAAACCCACTACTTCTCCAACTCAAGGCAAACATGCTTCCACTAGACCACCAAAACGGTTTCAGTTATAAAGTGTACTAATGTTGTTGAAATAAGGCATTATTCTTGAGCACATGCTCATATTCTAGAAGTTTAGTACGCACAAAATTATTTTGTGTTATTGTTTTGTGAAAAAATGTACAAAATATTTCTTTCATCTCTAATGTACAAGGAAAACATTTCTGTTCTGCCGAGGGTCTCCATTTTTGCACAGCCCTGAACAAATGAATAAATGCATTTCTATACCAACAGAGATCTAAGAACTTAGCTAATGGACACTGCAGACATCACAGAAAGGAATCACACACCTTCCAACATTCTGAAAACATATCTCTGTTCGATTATCTAAACTTCAATGATATAAAGTTGATACCTATTTTTGTATCTAACATAACATGTCTAGGAGGAATCTTTTGTCCCAGTTTGTTCAGGCTGTCAACCATTTCTTCTTTTGAAGTACTTTCTAACTCCAATTTGGATTTAAGCCTTCTTATTTCTTCAACCACAACAACACCCTACAAAAATATTAAATAAATATATAAAAAAATATTGTACTACAGTATACATGTACATAGTGTTTTCACAACGATGCTATCCTATATAAGATCATATATATCTTTAATATCAGCCTAAAATATCCTAATATATGAATATAGAAAATAAAATCAGAGATGATATTTCTTATCAACATTTAGTCAAAACTGATGGAACTTTAGTTTTTACAGCAAAAATAAACCAAATTAAAGTAACAGGTGAAAGGTTAAATGGTAAACCAGATATCAGCTTAAAATGACCATAAACATCAACAGTGTTTCATCTTGATCGTTTTCACAGGGCGGTCCGCCCATCCTTTCCCGACTGATGCCCTGTGCCCTTTTTATGATTCCCTGTACATGTGCCCTTTTTAAGACGACCTTGCCCTTTTTCCCCAAGTCCATGCCATTATTGTCGTATCATTTTGATGTTTCAATTAAAGTCTTTTATTGATAAAACTTCCTTGTAAACATTGCTCACACACTGTAATCAATATTTACCTTGATGATTTAGGAAACAGCTGATTGACCAACTATTTGAAACAGTTGATTAGCACTGGCTAATTTACGGTGATTAAAATCCAAGTTGACAAAATCTGAAGGGTGATTAAAAGTCATCAATGAATAAATGAATAAATTTAACAAACAGTGTTTTGTCTTATTTCTATCACAATGCCCAAGTGGGAAAGACGTTTGAAAGATGAATTTATAACATGAAAAGAAACAAACAAGAGTTTGAATGACTTCTTTTGTACTACCTGAGTGTTTTAAAAATATTTGATTTACAATCCTATTCAATTTCAATGTTTAAATAATTAGCAAGTATTATATATAGATTTTAAAATACTTGTAAATTAATAGAAAAATAAAATAATAGTTAATAAATTTTCAGAAATCATCCTGGAAGTGATCAGAATAATGATAGTGAAAGTCAAGATAAAAATACTCAAGAGGAAACAACTTAACAGTCTCACTACATCTTCTGAAACCCTTTATATAAGGCATAGGCACAATAGTTGACATTGGGTGGTATTTGATCCAAAATGGCACCATGGAAGACCATGGCTACAGTATAACGACAACAAAATAATTTGTACATCATGTAAAAATCATAGTAATTTAGGAACATGGAGCTCTTCAACGTGTGTAACTTTGAGAATAGATAAAATTAAAGAGCATGAACTCTGTGCTGAGCACTTATTGTCGGTTAATAAAGAATGCAGAAAAGTGTAATGAAAATTTTAAAATGACTCACATAATGCCATCCAAGATGCACTGAGGGTACTTTATTACCTACATGTAATAGAACACAACTATCACTTGACTCATTTTCAAGCCTTGTTGATTTAAATATATTGTTTCATTATTGCCCATGTATGTATACATGTATATAGATGCAATGTATATTATTGTTTACATATAAACAACAATGTTTGACATACCCTTTTTGAATTATCAATCAGCGTGGTAAAGTGCCCTTTTCATGATTGGCTCCCTGCCCTTTTGAAATCCTAGCTGGAACACTGATCAAGTATATGTTTGTATATATATTCATTATTCAAATACAAATTTCATGAATGGAGTCTACATGCAGGTAATATTCTAAAATGAATTTGTATATTTTTTCTACCTTGTTTATTTGGTCATTACATGTATATTTTTAGGTCATGTGTGAAAACCAAAAATCAGCACACAGCCAAAGAGCTCATGTTTCACAGCTACATGTAGTCACGTACAAAATCAAGGGACCTCGCTTGCATAAAACAAAACAAAAATCAGAACAATAAACATGATAAAAAGCACATTAACATGATTAAATTTAATGAGTAGTAAAAATATATTTAACTTTAAATTCCTGCTTGATGAGAACAGAGCTTGGGGCCATTTACTACGTAATGAACGGTAGGGATAAGCCACTAAAATAAGTAACTATTTCAAGCTTGATAATAAAATTGAGAATGGAAAGGGAGAATGTGCCAAAGAGACAACCCAACCAAAGAGATAATTGGGATTTGAGTAAGTGATTTACTATAGATATAATAATAATAATGTATGGTAAAGCTAGCCGTAAAAAGATTAAATCTGAAATGAATTGAATGCAAAAACATATCAGAATAATACTTTTACTTATTTTTCTACCTTAGAACAATTAAAAAATAAAAATTTTGAAAATTAATTTTTTCATCCATACCTCTTTTAATTGTTTAACTTTATCTTATTATATTCGAATATCAACATCTCATAAGTTCTGCTGTTTAAAAGCTGCACAAATGTATGTAAAGATCACACAAATTGGCACATTGTATGTCATGGATTGAAAATGAAAAGGAATTAAGGCAATATAACAAAAATCTATCAATGGCCTTCAAGTGCAATGAAATGATAATGTGTACAATTTTAAATTACTTAACCATGTGGACATGTTTTGGAAACTTTGATATAAATTGTAAGAAAAATATCCCCTAAATACTGAAATTCAGCTCGAAAAATTTCGTACGCATTATGACCTGAGATTTCATTCTTCTATGCAGGTCATCACCTGCATTTTCATTGTCATAGGTTGACATGTATGTATGGAAGATACTAATTACATACATATGCACATGTATATGACACAAACAGTTAGCTTAATGTAATTAGAAAGTCATGAATAGAAGATGATTAAACATTTTGTGGTTCAATTTTAATTTTATTTTCTAACTGTGGAGTGCTACCTTAGACTGCTGTACCAAGATCAGTTTGTAAGACTCATTATCAATTTATGATTAAGGTTCATCATAACCTTTTGGCTATTATGGCCGTATTTACACCACAAATTTTACTCTTGAGTACAGACAAACCTGTGCACCTAGAAAACTTTTTAAAAGGCATGGCAGGAACTAGATAATTAAATTTAAAATGCATTTTTATGTTTCAGAAAATCATAAACTTTTCTGGATTTTGCTATTCATTTTTTTTCATTCCTGCAGAAGGTGCCAAAATAAACTAAGTTGGGAAAGAGATTTGAGAAGCTCCCCTCATATAATAAATGTTGTGAGTAGTATTGATTTAAATGGACAATAGATTGACAATAGACAGTGTATATAAAGTGCGAATCCAGTTAGTTCATTTTCACTGTTGTATGCGAGTATGTCTATTGTAGAATAAAGGATGATGGGAAAAACTGCGTTTGTTTACTTTTTGAAAATACAAAATAATAGATTTGAATGTATGTTTTAACAGAATTTCATTAGAATATAACTTTTTAATGTATAATAACAGGATTAAAGTCCAAAAAGTGTTATTTAAGCAGCAGAATCCATAATATTGGTTACTGAATGCGATTCATTTTAACTATAGATGCGATGAATTATCACTGTAAGTGCAATCATTTCTGATGTGGAATTTTTGGAAGTGCGATGAATTTTCATTGTCGTTTTATATGATTATTTGACATACAACAACTGAAAATAGTTTTTAAACGACTTTAATATTGATGATATTTATAATTTGAAATGCAAGCTAGTCGTAGATTCTTACTTGAATATACATGGGTATAACCACGTTCATATCATGAATATTCAAATATTGTTGGGGAGTTTGCTATTAGCTTGTCATGGATCCGAAAATTTACTGGAGGAGAACATCCATGAATATAATGTTTTTCTAGGATGAATTTTCTTTGAAAAGTTTTATAACTGTCTTAAAAAAGCTTTGAACATTTGTCACGGCGTGTCATACATATTTCTACCATATTGATAGGCTTCTGCACAACGAACAGTACAAGAATGTACAACGAACGGTACTAAAGAAAGAAAACAAACTACAAAGAGAATGAATCGTGCAGTGTAAAAATTCTGAGGTCAGTTTTTCAAGTAAATGTCTTTAAATAAAATTAAAACAACGGGTTTCTCATTCGTTTTATGCATTTTAACAACAACAAACACAAAATACACGGTCGCATTTAGTGAAAGAGCCAACCAACTATGCTCTATTTGTAGTTTAATCAAGTTTGAGTTACACATAGTGTTTGTTTCGCGATGTTTACAAGTAATTCACAGACCGGTCTATTTAAAATAGTCACATGGTTTCATGTAATATAAATGATATATAATGCTGCCAGGAGCAGTTAACTTTGTTTTCATAAATATTGAATACTTTTAATTAACAGTTAGTCAATTAGTCTTTGGTGTAAATATAAGAACAGTATATCTACCAACATTGCTTCGCGATGTAGCGATTAAGGGCATAAGATACAGTTTCGATCCCATAATGATTTTTTTACAAAAATTTGCATACAAGCTATTTTTCACCTAAGCAGCTATGTAATAACAAAATTACCTTCATGTGCTACTTTAAGAGATAAAAGGGGTCGAAATTTTAGACATTTACTCAAAATTTCGGTTTTTTAGACATTTCTATCCTTAGGATAGACATACCCAACTTTTTTATTTCAACTCATAAACGCAAGCGGATTTTTGTAGAAACATTATGAAAATCTTCTTTGATAAATATGTTCTTTTATGTGTACAACTGTTTTTTGGAAATAATTAATTTTTAACAAAGTTTCAGGATTTTCGGAATAAAACGGCATTTTTTTGCGGTATATTTATCAAAATTAAAAAAATTTCAATGTTGACTTTTTCATTAAAATTGGTACAAATAATCTTCATAGTTACGTAATCAACCTAATGCCATTTAAAAAAAAGATGGGTCCATGCACTCGTTTTCAAGTTAAATCAGTTTAAATCACAAAAAACAGTCAAAATATGCATATTTTCTCGATATGTCACAGTTTGACGTCGCAAAGATAACAATTTACGTTAGCAACGTCATTACCTCCCCTGTAACTGTATCGTACACCCTTAATGTCTGGAATCAACTGTACGGCGGTTATACCCCGTGGTATAGAACCATTTTAACATGTAACAATAAACTGTTTTCAATATTTCTTTGTATTCTCACAATTGCGTATTGGCTTATTTGTAACACCGACTTATAAGAAATTCAAGCATATTTAAGGTGATTCAACTGTTGCTCGATCTTTCTTTACTCAATACTGTATAAGATTTATACACAATGGCATGATAAATATCAATTATCCAGTCATCCAAGCGTCAATTGTTTGTGCAAGATGAAAACGTTTCCACTCATTCAATCGTGAAATGAAGATCGTTTTGTGAATGCTCTTTTCTCAAATGCATCCATTAGAGCTATTTTCCTAACGCTTGTAGTTTAAAGGTTTGGTTGGCTTGCTTGCTTTGTTTGTATAAACGTTTGCTCAATCTTAATTACAATGCTTAGGCAACATTTACACAATCAAGGCCAACCACACCTTTTAACCACAAACATTAGGAAATTAGCTCTAATGACGTTTAATTTATTAGTATGCGATGTAGATTTAGACCGAAATAGAAACTTTGCTTTTCCGGTGACGTGGATTGGCTTAACTGTCCAAGATATATGTATTTAATGATGACGTGTCATAGGAAAGAATAAATTTTATCCTACACATAGATCAGGACAAATAATTTGAGAAAATAGAATTGACTATATTAGCAATAAATACCATGTATAAGGAAGTTATTGATATATTACCTAAGACTTTCACTCACTAAGTATGCATAAATAATCAATCCTTCTGACTTCATAAATGTTGTTAGAGAGTCGGCTGAATTAAGACTTTATATAATAAAAATTAATTAATTTCCTTCTGTGAAAATGCATCGCATATACAATAGAAATGAATCGCCCTACAGTGAAAATGACAGTCTAGTATCATTATTCGACAGTAAACATGAATCGCATAACGAAAACAGCATAGTGGAATTTGATTCAATATCAACAAGCTGAATAACAAAACCTGTTTTAAGTTAAACAATATTAATAATTATGTTAAAAGGTACATTTTTCTGCAAATGAAAATTAACTGCTACTTTCAAATCTCTTGCACGCTCTGTTCGTGAACTATTCTTAATATTTATCTATTTGTGTATCAATTTTGCACCTGGATGGCTGTAGGCGCGATGAAAACCCGTCCGCATCTCATACCTATATCATGAATTTATAAAAACAGTACACATTATATATTATTTCTTATTTTGTTCAAAAATCTTGAATTTTTCGTCTGTTTGTTTATCATTCTACATCAGAAATTCATCACGGATACAGTAAAAATGACATTTTAGGATTCGCACATTACATACACTGATAGACATCTGCAAACAATAGGTGATTTAAACTGTGTAACTGAGTGGACCATCCATGATCCAATGAAACTCAGGTGTTTGTTTATTTTGCTATCTTCTGCAGACTGAAAAAAAAAAATGCACATCAAAAGCCAGGTAAGTTTTTAATTTTCTGAAACATAGACTACATATAGCTTTTATCTATCTAGGTCCTGCCATGCCTTAAAACTTTCCTAGATGCATCAGTTTGTCTGTACTCATAGTAAATTATACGGCAATATTTTTCAATTCCTTTTGATGAACCTTAACTATATTATTATAATTATGTGTCAGACCTGGAGAGATTCGATTGTAGACTGTTTCATCTGCTTCCTGTGGCCTTTTTGACTTGAATCTTGTTTAATTTCTTTTGGTTTCTTAATCAAATATTTATCCATTTTATTTCGTTGACTTTGCTTGTTTTCTTCTTTTTTTTCTCAACCGGAAATATCTAAAGTAAATCACAAACTCAAATCCGAATAAAGCATGTTCTTAATTCGTATTTTTTGCTATCATTTATACCAGACATATATATATAATACAGTTGTATCATATCTCTGTTTATACTAATCCTCTTGTAACTCACATAATCAGGAAAATCACACACAAAACAACGAACACTCTTAATTTTTTAATGAAAATCCTGACAATAGTTAATCAGAGGCGGATTTAGAGGGTTTTTCAGGGGGCCCGGGCCCCCCCTTTTGTGGGAAAAATTTTGTTGATTATGTAGGGAATCACTGAAGTATGACTGGAGCGGGCCCCCTCTTAGGGAGTCAGTGCCCCCTTATGAAAATTTCTGGATCCGCCACTGTTAATATTGTCGTTCAAATTGTAAATTTGGCCCAACGGTTCTTACGATCAGTTTTATTGGTTAATATAGACTAAGCCATATAAAACATCTATATACATATAATGTCTCTGATATAGAGACATATGTCCAGGGCCGTAACTAGGCCTCGGAAGCAGACGAGGCAGGGGTTGGGGTTGGGGTTGGGGTTGGGGGGCGCCGACTGAGGCCCCATAATGGGGGGACGAGGGGGGCGAAGTCCTCCGTCCGAAAATTGTAATATTAGGGTTCGAAATATATCTTGTTACATCCGATTTTGTATCATATTTTCCGTTTTTGTTTCATATTTACCGTATGAAGAACTGCATTAGGCTATCAGAGCCGGCAGACAGATACTTGCCTTGAATTTTGTACCATCAAACATGTATCCATTTACAGTAGGCCCGAGTAGGGTACAAAAATGTACATGTTTGATAGTAGAAAAAGCGGGACAAGTTTGTGTGGTCAACGCTTCATTAAACATTTTTAATAACACTTTAATAAAGCACTAAGAGTGGAACCTAGCCACTGTCTGTGAATGCTAGTTCGACCTTTCTTGTGCCACTAAGATAGCATCGTTTGACTACTTACTTAATATTGGATAATTAATTTATTTTGCTAATTTTATAAATGCATAACACCCGAATCAATAATGATACAAATTTAATATTCTCGAGCCACCTTTACCATGTTTAATTGTGCGACCGTCTTTTTTCGCAAGCCCGAAGTACTCCCACAATACCTCATGAAAATTCATAATATCAAGGAATCAAATTGTAAGTCTGCCGAGGTCTTGTCCTGTCCATTTAACATTCGAATGGAATGATCACATAACCTGCTCTCCATTATATAGCTGAAATAAATCCACCTTGGCGTTAAACCAAAGAAATCCTTCATCAATCCGAAAAATACATGTTTTGTTTTCGAATAGCGGCCAGGTTTGTAGCAAAACATTGGAAAATGCCTCAAATCTTCATTTTATTTGAAAGAGAAATGCACACAAATTGTGGGTATTTTGATACTCCTGCGTGAGCTGTGAATGCTTCTTCGATATTATTGACCAAGCAAGTTGAAGAATTCGAATTATTTAACTTGATTTTGATTTACTTTGCGAAAAAATCCATTATCTTTTTCGCGGGAAATATATAATTGCAGAACCAAATGCCGGTTTACTGGCGATGGTAATCAGGCAGAGAGTTCGATACCTAACTTAGTTGAACTGAAAGTACAGAAGCTGCACGTCAACATTAATTACTATTCGAAGTATGCATTACTTAATTCTTGATATAAAAATGCAAAGATGTGATCTACCCCTGTATGCCTAGTTTTCTCCCTTTTCTTTTTTTTTCTTTTTATTATTTTTTTTGCCGGACATTTAGACGAGGCAAGTGCCTCGTCTGCCTCATCAGTAGTTACGGCCCTGGTGTCTCTAGTTGATACGACAAGGTAACATTCAGAAAATTATTACCTGCTAAGTTCATAGGCGCATGGACATAACCTGATGATACACGATCATACACCAAGCGCCTGTGATTCTAGACTAGGTATTACTGGGTGGTTTTTAACAACCTCGACTTGCTATTAAAAGCTATTGCACGGTCGGTAATTCTAGAGGTACAACGACGGAAGGTTATTTATACTTTTAAAATCCTTGAGGCACGATAGGAGTAATTTGTAGAACTTTCTTAAAACCAGATTTTCGTAACACCTTAATTTCATACATGATTCCCTGACAGGCGCTTGGGGAATAGAGCTCCCTTATTTATAGATATTTTTTAATTTTACAAAACCTTGCTTGAGAACATCAGAAGAGTTCGTTTTCATATAAAGTTGTTCCTTCTTTTATTTATGCAACGTTAGAATGTTGTTTAACATTTTAGCAATCTGAGTATCAAATGAAAACTAAACATGTCACGGTCAAAGTTTCACCATGCACCTGAACAATAAACATATTGAATGTGCAATTTTCTGAGCTCATAGAGAATGGACGTGTTCAACTGAAATTCCTGCTGGAACTTCTAATAACCAGTTCTCTCTGATATACATTAACAATTAAATGTATCCAAATGTTTTAAGGATCTGTTCAGCAAGGATGCAGTTTTCATAGTTGAATTTAAGACGGAAAGACCACAAGGGCTTGAAAATGTAGAATGTAGCATATGAAGCTTAGGATATGAATTGGTGATTTACCTCATCAGCACTAGACAGAATAATGTCTTTTTACAAATTGAACTCTCTTTTGCGTTATACATGTAACTCCATAAACATCATGCATTTGATAAATCAAACTGCACCATTACAGTAAAGTAGGAATGTGAAGCTATGCGGATTCCCGCAATTTTATCTCAAACTCTAGAAAAACAGACATCAGATGTCACTTTTTATAATTCGTTTAAAAAATATGTTTTTATCTGGGATATCTGAAATTATAATGTTTCAATGAATGTAATATCCTATTTATTTATTTGTATCTAAAACAATCATTCGTGTTAATGAACAATTTTTTTCATCACATTATACATGTCTTATTTTATCTATAAAGGAGATGTATTCTACAAGAATAAAATCGATTAAGGGGTTGATTATGTTGGGTGCTAAATATAGGTCGGTCAGAATTCACCAAAGTTAATTTCACAATAGGGCTATTCTAGTTTAAACAATATTTATTCGGATAAATCATCACATAACGATATAATACAATTAAAATAAATATTTAGGATTCAGAAACAAACATACTTGCTTTTACAAATCTGTCTCCTATTACACAAATAATACACTTATTGAACAATACTTAAATCTAAATACACTTTTGTACTGGCATGCTCTGTAATAAATATATAAATATGAAAAAGGTGAAAATACAATAGAGAAAAATAGAAATAAACATGAATTTTTGTAATGTATACAGTGTGAAATGCTTGGGTTCTTATTGAATGACGAAGCAGTCCCACCAAGGGTTAAAACGTTTGCTTGTATGCAGGCAAATCCTGATAAATTCAAGCCATTGCAGTTGGAAATAAAACATTTGCAAAAAGCCTGTTTTAATATACAGTCAGCAAAAATATGCTGTGATGAGATTGTCAAACTTTTAGGTATTGATATTGACTATCAACTTAATTTTAATCACCACATTAAAAATATTTGTCGTAAAGCATCTCAACAACTGAATGTTTTAAAACGCATTGGCTGCTACCTTACTAAATTAAATAAATTGACCATTTTCACACATTTATTTTATCTAATTTTAATTTTTGTCCTTTGGCATGGCATTTTGCAACAAAAATAACACCACTAAATTAGAAAAATTCAGGAAAGGGCTTTACGATTCATATATGAAGACTATGCTAGTTCATATGATGAACTACTTTTACGAGCAAAGGTTCCATCACTGAAAATAAGACGTATGCGTAACATGGCTATTGAATGTTTTAAAATTTTATATAAATTGTCACCACCATGTTTACATGATTTAGTTATATTGAAAGATTGTAAATATAATTTTAGATATTCTAATATTGTAGATATACCTAGGGTCCGAACATCAACCTATGGTAAGAACTCTTTAAATACACAGCTGCTGTTTTATGGAATGATCTACCTGATGATTTTAGAAAATTGCTAATTTTAGTCAGTTCAAAAATATTTTAAAGTCATGGAATGGAAATGACTGTAAGTGCACAGTTTGTGCAGATTTTTAGTGAATATATTATGCTAAAATTATTTACCATTTAGATCATACCCCTTTTTTCTTTAAAACATTTTATGCTACGCATTTTACCAGCTTTTATGCCTAGTTTACACTTATGTACTTTTAGCTTTTATACCTAGCTTATGCTTATATTCTGCTTATTACCATCATGCTTTTAGTGCTTCATTTTGTGCTGTGTAATTTATTGCATGTGTATTATGTGTTGTATTGTTATATGTTGTATTGTTATAAATGTCTTGTATGTCGGTTAAAAGCTCATTAGAGCTTATGTTGTCTCTGTTTGTATACCTTGCCGACTCTAAATAAAGCTTATTTATTATTATTATTAAAATCCATTATCTTTTCGCGGGAAATATATAATTGCAGAACCAAATGCCGGTTTACTGGCGATGGTAATCAGGCAGAGAGTTCGATACCTAACTTAGTTGAACTGAAAGTACAGAAGCTGCACGTCAACATTAATTACTATTCGAAGTATGCATTACTTAATTCTTGATATAAAAATGCAAAGATGTGTTCTACCCCTGCATGCCTAGTTTTCTCCCTTTTCTTTTTTTTTTTTCTTTTTATTATTTTTTTTGCCGGACATTTAGACGAGGCAATTGCCTCGTCTGCCTCATCAGTAGTTACGGCCCTGATGTCTCTGGTTGATACGACAAGGTAACATTCAGAAAATTATTACCTGCTAAGTTCATAGGCGCATGGACCATAACCTGATGATACACGATCATACACCAACCGCCTGTGATTCTAGACTGGGTATTACTGGGTGGTTTTTAACAACCTCGACTTGCTATTAAATTGATTGATTTGATTTTTGGTGTTTTAACGCCACTTTTTAGCACCGCTTTTGGGCTATTTCGTGGCGGTCAGTTTTTATTGGTGGAGGAAGCCGGAGTGCCCGGAGAAAACCACCGACCTTCGATAGGAAAACTGACAATCCTAGTCAATTAAGACTGGAGTCGAGTGCACCCGCACGAGCGGGGTTCGAACTCACAACCTCAGTGTTGACTGGCTAGTGATTACAGTAGTAACTACTTAGACCACTCGGCCACCGAGGCCCCGACTTGCTATTAAAAGCCATTGCACGGTCGGTAATTCTAGAGGTACAACAACGGAAGGTTATTTATACTTTTAAAATCATTGAGGCACGATAGGAGTAATTTGTAGAACTTTCTTAAAACCAGATTTTCGTAACACCTTAATTTCATACATGATTCCCTGACAGTCGCTTGGGGAATAGAGCTCCCTTATTTATAAATATTTTTTTAATTTTACAAAACCTGGCTTGAGAACATCAGAAGAGTTCGTTTTCATATAAAATTGTTCCTTCTTTTATTTATGCAACGTTTGAATGTTGTTTAACATTTTAGCAATCTGAGTATCAAATGAAAGCTAAACATGTCACGGTTAAAGTATCACCATGCACCTGAACAATAAACATATTGAATGTGCAATTTTCTGAGCTCATAGAGAATGGACGTGTTCAACTGAAATTCCTGCTGGAACTTCTTATAACCAGTTCTCTCTGATATACATTAACAATTAAATGTATCCAAATGTTTTAAGGATCTGTTCAGCAAGGATGCAGTTTTCATATTTGAATTTAAGACGGAAAGACCACAAGGGCTTGAAAATGTAGAATGTAGCATATGAAGCTTAGGACATGAATTGGTGATTTACCTCATCAGCACTAGACAGAATAATGTCTTTTACAAATTGAACTCTCTTTTGCGTTATAACTCCATAAACATCATGCATTTGATAAATCAAACTGCACCATTACAGTAAAGTAGGAATGTGAAGCTATGCGGATTCCCGCAATTTTATCTCAAACTCTAGAAAAACAGACATCAGATGTCACTTTTATAATTCGTTTAAAAATATGTTTTATCTGGGATATCTGAAATTATAATGTTACAATGAATGTAATATCCTATTTATTTATTTGTATCTGAAACAATCATTCGTGTTAATGAACAATAATTTTTTTATCACATTATACATGTCTTATTTTATCTCATAATATGGAACGCCACAGCTGTCTTATGTGGAACTCTGATATTACGTTATTTTGTTTTATTATTACTTGATGATATTTTGTCTTTACTTAATATGGTTTTGACATTACGTAATGATGTTTTGATATAACTCAATATGGAATAGTCATTACTTAATGATATTTCGATATTACACGATATGGTTTCGTATTGACTTGATATAGTTTTGTCATTACTCAATATGGTTTTGTCATTACTCGATGTGGTTTCACCATTATTTAATGTGGTTGTGTCATTAGTCAATGTGGTTTTAACATTACTTGATGTGAATGTGACTTAACGTTATGTAGTTGTTTCATTACATGATGTGGTTTTGTTATTTTGTAATGATGATTTGCCTATTCTTTATATGGTTTTAACATTACGCAATGATGTTTCAAAATTTGACGATTTTACACTACATGATGTGTTTGTTTCATTATTTGACGTGGTCCTGTCATTCTTTGATGTGGTTATTCCATTACTTGATGAGGTAAAACCACGTGACCAATTCGGAAAAAACCTGTTCTATTTTAAACAGATTTCAATATATCGTTTGTTTAATGTGCTTTGGATGGGTATCGCTATCCATTGAGTTAAAGTTCAAATTAAAGTTCAGTGGTTGTTCAGAGTTATTTGGTATGAAAAGGGAACGGCAGATAATAATAAGAAAAAAAGTATTAAAAAGTTTATAGTATTTCGGACATAATTGGGATATCCCCAAACCACTTGGTCCTGTTGTTTTTATCCTAAGTTCTCAAACGGAAGCAGTATTTTTGTAATAAATTTGTAAAATATTCCACGGAACCCTGTGTCTCGCCTGATATTGCTGCTGTAAGTGTAAAAGCGTCATGTTGATCGGCTGTACATTTATCTATACATTTATCGGTAAAAAAAAAAAAAAATGTTTTTCTGTAGATGCTTTTTCTTGAAATTGAGGAATAACTCCTATACAAGTTTTAAAACACTTCATGGAGGTTTACAAATTTATCATGTCAAAACAGTTTACATGTAATTCGGTTTATTTAACTAAAACAAAACTGTATGGTTTTCAACAATGAGCTAAACCCATACCCTATAGTAAGCTATAAAAGGTCCCGAAATGAAAAATGTAAAAACTAGAAACCTAACGATCTATAGATAGATACTTTGTTCTCTAAAACTAAATACAAGTTTACAGAGAAACATACAATATAAATACAGATACAATAGTCGAGGTAAACAAATCCAGTATGATGTTCTAAAAGTAATATACATGGCATACATGTTTAGTAACATGTATAATGAAAGGTTAAACTCAATAGAAATAAAAAATGGAGATGGAGACGCCGACGCCACTATCGACAACGAAATATAGGTTTGTTGTGTCTCACTGCCGCTACATTGATGTCGCAGGCTCGACACAAATCAAAAGACTTGAACTTTATTGTTAACAAATGAAACACTTCAAATCAACTCACACTAAAGTTACAGGGAAACGGGGAAGGGGGGCTCGGACTAAGCGACAAAGCATCAATACTATAAAACAAGAATTCTCCGATTTTTTTTTTAGCGTAAATGATCATTTGAACTTATACGAATATCAATCTTTTATTTATAATCAACTGAATTCCCTGATCTACCTCGCAATAATTGAAAAATAAACTTTTTAGAATGTCTGTTTCATATGTGACGACGGACATGTTCCAGTGGTCGTAACCATAAAACCGTCATCTTTTCCTTGAATGTAAACTACCAAAAAAAAACCAAATCACTGGGTTTGTACTTTCTCGAATAACACGACGGGTGCCTTTCTGGAGCATCCGAGATCACCCCGATGGATTTATATTACCCAGTCATACCGATCTATTGAAACAGCCAAATGAAACTGTTTTGTATGCCACCGCAACTGAAAGTTGGGGGGGGGGGGGGCATATTGTTTTACCCCTGTCCGTCCATCTGTCCGTCCGTCTGTCCGTCTCATTATGGGTATATAGTTATTCCTCATAACTCCTCCTACAGTTTGAATCCTAGGAAGTTTTCTCTTTACTGTCTGTTTATACATATATTGAAGGTGTGCATGTGGTCATGGTTTTTATTTTTATTATCTTTTGCTCTTTTGGGAGATAAATGAACATTTTTGTCATTTTGGGGTATAAGCGGTTAAATGAGTTGAGTGCGGGGCATCACTTTGCCTAGTTTACATTTTTTCTCGTGTTGTGCTGTTACACAACTGTAACAGTCCGATGTAAGGTTAGGATTTAGCGCTCACATACATGTTAAACTCCGCCACGTGCACTTTCTTTATGTACCTGCCCCAAGTCAGGAGCACGAAGTTCAATTGTTGTCGTTGTATAAATGTGTGTCATTTCTTTTTGCAGATTGTCTATTTATAAATAAGACCGTTTGTTTTTCGTTTGAATTTTTCACATGTTGCATGGTGGCCTTTTGTGGCTGACTATACGGTGTGTTGAAGGCTGTACGGTTGCCTATATATGATTTCTTACATCCACTGCATTTAAACTCTGATGGATAGTTGTCTCATTGTCAATCACACCACATCTAACTTTATTTCAACTTCTATGTTGCGTTTTGTATACTGTAACATTGTTTATCTTTTGTACGCATACCGCGGAGCCCTCTTTTCGGAACCCCGAGCAAAGTCCTTGTTCCGCGCAAGGATTTGTATAGTGACACTATACAAATCCTTGTTCCTGATAGAAAATTTAATTACGAACTCATATAGGATAGCTCAATTTCAACTCAAAATCTTAATTAATCTAAATGAGACTTAAATTCGAATCCTACTCAAACTCTACCTCAAAAATGGCTCAAATTTAATGTTGCCAATGTAACTAGAACTCTACCTCAGTTAAATGTGACTCAAACTCGATGTCCAACTCGAAACTCAATGCTAACTAAAACTTTAATTCTAATAATGACTTGAATTCGAAATCGAAGACTAACTCAAAGTTTAACTCAAACAGTAACCCGAACTTTAATTTGAACTCTTAATTCGATGGATGGCCACACTCATCCAAGGCACATACAACATGGAAATCTGTCTAAAAATAGAACAGGTTTTCCGAATTGGTCACGTGATTTTACCTCATCAAGTAATGGGATAACCACATCAAAGAATGACAGGACCACATCAAATAATGGAACAAACACATCATGTAGTGTAAAATCGTCAAATTTTGAAACATCATTACGTAATGTTAAAACCATATAAAGAATAGGCAAATCATCATTACAAAATAACAAAACCACATCATGTAATGAAACAACTACATAACGTTAAGTCACATTCACATCAAGTAATGTTAAAACCACATTGACTAATGACACAACCACATTAAATAATGGTGAAACCACATCGAGTAATGACAAAACCATATTGAGTAATGACAAAACTATATCAAGTCAATACGAAACCATATCGTGTAATATCGAAATATCATTAAGTAATGACTATTCCATATTGAGTTATATCAAAACATCATTACGTAATGTCAAAACCATATTAAGTAAAGACAAAATATCATCAAGTAATAATAAAACAACATAAAGTAATATCAGAGTTCCACATAAGACAGCTGTGGCGTTCCATTTATCTATAAAGGAGATGTATTCTACAAGAATAAAATCGATGAAGGGGTTGATTATGTTGGATGCTAAATATAGGTCGGTCAGAATTCACCAAAGTTAATTTCACAATAGGGCTATTCTAGTTTAAACAATATTTATTCAGATAAATCATCACATAACGATATAATACAATTGAAATAAATATTTAGGATTCAGAAACAAACACACTTGCTTTTACAAATCTGTCTCCTATTACACAAATAATACACTTATTGAACAATACTTAAATATAAATACACTTTTGTACTGGCATGCTCTGTAATAAATATATAAATATGAAAAAGGTGAAAAATACAATAGAGAAAAAATAGAAATAAACATGAATTTTTGTAATGTATACAGTGTGAAATGCTTGGGTTCTTATTGAATGACGAAGCAGTCCCATCAAGGGTTAAAACGTTTGCTTTTGATAATGTATTTCTGCACCAAACTAAATAAATGACTATTTTGCTCATCTGAGAGTACCACTGATCCTCTTGGACAGGAAGAACTAAAACAGAAGTTAATAGTTCATGTCTTAAATCGGTGTATATAGGACAAGATAACAGGAAGTGAGAATTTGTTTCTACATCACCACAACAACAGCTTGGGGAGTCTTCTAAATTACGAAGGAATAGGTAAGCATTCAATGAACTTGAATCCATTCTTAAGGGCATACTATACAGTTTTGATCTCACGGGGATTTTTTTACGAAAATTTGCATACAAGCTATTTTTCACCTAGCCAATTCAAATATGTAATAAAAAACATACGTTCATAGTAATGCATTGGGACCTTACTATTTTGGGTACGAACTTTTTTTTAATAATGGTAGAGATTCACATTTTCTTATGTTTAAGTTAAGAGTGTTCCATAGTCTTGATGTTGCTGGGATAAAATATTCAGAATGTAAACGGGTCCGTGTGTTGAGTTGTATAATATTATTTCTTTGTCTTGTATAATGATCATGTTCATGTCATGTAGGGTTACTTTCAAAACGCCTTCCTATTTTTACAAAATTTCTTAGTATTACGGTTCTTTTTGTGTTCTTTGAGGTTGATACAAAATTATTGAGTATTTTAAACATTTAACCAAAGTTTAAATGCCTTTTGATAGCTCATAAATGCAATTTGATCAAATTTATGCCAATTTTGAGTATTTATTAGAAATAAACGAATAAGTTAAAAGGATATTCTTAACCGAAACTAACATTTTACAAGAAGTAAATCGATGTTTTGTCTTTCAGATACAACTTTATTTTTGTTAGTAAAGGATGTCATTCAGTGCAAAATTTTACAAAAACATGTCTCTAATAGCTGTGTAAACAGAGAGGAATAGCATTTGATTTTACGGATAAACAACATTTGTTTATGAAATCTGTTAAATATGTAATTATATTTGGACCCTTTTTTGTTCAAACACCAGTTGGCAATATACAATCGACAGTAATTATTTAGCACAAACGCAGTCGTAATGTTAGTAAAAGCCAAAATAAAAGTACATTGTATTACAAAATACAAAATATAATTCAATCATACTCTGCAAAAAATGTATTTATAATAATTTTTGTTGTTTTAATGATTTTTGGAATTATTGTTCAATCTGAGTCTGATTATTTGAGGGAAATTAAAGACATTAGTACCCTATAAATTACAAAGCCGTTTAACTTGAATAAACAATATCGTTAGTGATTTCTTGACAGTAACGTGTTCAAGCATATACACCATGCAGAACCGTCAAACGAAAGTTCATGCAGAAAGATAAGTCAATACGCGAGCTCTTTAAAATGAAGCCGATTGCCTATCCCATAATAATGCTGAAGGAGTAACATCAGCCTCCTCCTCCTTTCAAGAAGAGTCAAATGTACGGTTAGTTTGATCTTCCCAGCACGTGGCAAATATTTAAGGTCTTTTTTTTAATTAACATATTAAAAGTAAGAGGACACAAACACTTTTCTGTAAAATGCACAAACTTAAGGTAAAATAAGATGTTCAAATTACACTTGTAAATCCAGCGAAAAAAAAACTGCATGCAAACAATCGAATATTTAACAAGGGAAAATAATCACCAGAGTCGTTACTTGGCATAGACAACCCGGCAGAAATTCCAAATTTCCACTAGTTGTATTAGCAAATGCTAGTTTAACCATCTAAAGAGTTTATATGCTAACAAGACTTTCCCAAAACAAATCATGACTAAACATATCAATACATTAATGTACAACATCTAAATTGATACCAATAAAAACAAGAAACGAAAATGACAGGAAATGTAACGTTATGTTGAAAATAAAGTTTGTTTTCATGTAAGAAGAACAAAAACTGTACCAGGAACATTAAATTGCACTTAGTGTGTAAATAATTCAATAGATCGTGTAAGAATTAGGTGAGAAAACAAACGATCTTTCTGTCAGTCAAAATGCAGTCACTCGGGAAGATCATTGGTTGGATATTTCCGTCTGCATGTAGGTACATTTTTAGTATGATTAATATTAATAATAATAATAATAATAATATTATTATTATCATTATTATTATTTTTATTATTATTATTATTTTCAACTTTTATGAAAACAATATTATATAGTCTAAATAGTAAAATACTGTAAACTTTGAGACATACAAAATACGTGAGTATACAAACAAACTATTAGCGATCGTAGCCTTTGCCATAAATAGACAATAAAATACTTTAGAAACGTTCATAAAGTCGAAAACAATATCCATACATTTTTATTAATATATCAATATTTTGGTAGTGTGCGGAATATTCGGTTGAGTTGTGGAGCAAGTTCCTCATAAAAAAACAATCTTCCGACTTTCCATAATCAAAGTAAGATTTAAAGGAAGCCGCCTTATTTCACACGCGTGGAAACGTTTAAAGAATTTGAAGAAAAATATCAGCACAATCGACATATATCGACATTCTATATATTCTGGATATTCGGTAGATCATGGAAGTATTATATTGACCCTGTCAATATAATACTTCCATGGGTAGATTAAGAGCAAACGCAGTACTTTCTTGTCAGTCTGGTAAATATTCAACCATGGTGTATTTTGACGAAAGAGTTCCAGACACCACAGAACTTTGATTGACGATTTTTCTTTTCAGTTGTCTTGAGTACAGTAAACGGATGCGATTTTGTTGGACTTAATTTGTGTACTTGGAAACTGTCACAGAATGTATCTGAATCGGAAGAATTTACTGTTTTACCTCATAAAAGACAGATTGAAAATCTTTGTTCGTAAGTACGCATAGATCGGATAACCTTGAATACCAGACCATTTTTGAGAGCCAGAGATATGGCGAGTCATTTCATAATTTGGTAATAATTCCACATTAAAATTAAAAAAAATCGACGAAAATGACAAGCAATCAATTTTTTCGGTTGTACTGTATATCGTTTACAAGTAAATTGCCTCAGAATATCCTTTGCTGCTCTATTTCATTACTAGAGACACAGCCCACAACACTAAAACTGATTCTTTAATTTAAACTCACTCCACGATACAATGTTTATTGAATTAGGCATTGTTTGGACCAGCTTCTCTTATAGATGCGTTCAGCCAAGGTGCATTCAACCACAGTACATATTCAGAAAGCTATTTCACACTGCAAACTAACATGTAACAATATAACCCAATGCACATCGAAATCTTGTGATATCACTTCAATTTGCAGATACAGAAGAAAATTCAAGAACTGTTACACGCCCAAATTATCAAAATGTTCAGATGACTTGATGTATGTATCTACTTTTGCGACGACACTGAAAACAGTCAACTTTATATGCACGTCTGGTTTTTCAGGTATACAGTAAGTCTGAAAGTTAGATAAATAAAATAAATAACGATAGGTACATTATATTTTACATGTTAATCGGCCACAGAGGGCACTAGACAAGATGCTTTTATTCTTTTTATGTGAAAAAAGGATGTGGCATTATTGCTAATATGGGATAACTATCCATCTACCAAAAGGATGTGGCATGATTGCTAATGGGACAACTATCCATATACCGAAAGGATGTGGCATTATTGCTAATATGGGACACCTATCCATATACCAAAAGGATGTGGCATGATTGCTAATGGGACAACTATCCATATACCAAAAGGATGTGGCATGATTGCTAATGGGACAACTATCCATATACCAAAAGGATGTGGCATGATTGCTAATGGGACAACTATCCATATACCAAAAGGATGTGGCATTATTGCTAATATGGGACAACTATCCATATACCAAAAAGATGAAGATGTTAACATTATACAGGTCACCATGGCCTTCAATAATGTTTCATCCCATACCGTATACTAGTAGTAAGATATAAAAGGCCCTACTACAATGTTAAATTGATAACCATTAAGATAGATAAAATCGAAAAATTACAAAGACGAGGCACACACTACGTTACAAGCAGACATAGAAATATATCCAGTTTGAGCAACATTATGAATGACCTAGTATGAAAAAAAGCAATAAAGGCGTAAAGAAGCACGAATTATTATGTATTATACAGTATAACAAATAACCTTCTAGCTATAGACAAGAATAAATACTTACAAAAAAACAACAAGAAGCTCTAGTCGTACAGGCAATCATACATACCTACTACGAATACCAACTACAACAGCCATGCACCTACAAACGACTGTCGGAATTGGTCTTTCTTTGTAAACACAGTCAAGGACTGGAGCAAAGTTAAACGGCCACGGATATTACCACAGCAAAGTCACTCGATATATTCAAGTCTCAAGTGACCAAAACCACTAAATGAACATATCAACATTATCGGTTTTAACTTGTTTTAGTCATGTGCAAATAAGAATAGAGGGGCATATTATAAAAACTTCTGTTATTGTAAAATGGTATGGATTAAAACAAGAACACATTAAATAAGTTAAAATGGTAAGGAATATTTTACTAAACAAAATTAAAACACAAAAAATATATAGAAAGCGGAGTCCATTCCCCAAACGCCTCAGTCTGATTAAAATCATACCTCTCATTTGCTATCGTTTATTTATATATCGCGCGTCCTGTGTGTTTGTATTTTAAATCACAGAAATTCGGTAACCAGATTTAAATAATAATCAATTTTTTCCTATTCTTTTCTTTGTATTTCCTGTCTATTTGTATCACATTATTAACGTATTTAACGTTGGCATCAATATTTCTTTTTTTTCTAGCAAAGTGCAGTTTACTATTCATATCCGTATACTGAAAATAGAATGTTTAATCTGCTGACCGAGTCCCTGTGTATTAAAGTGACTCAAAATGTAACTTGGGACAAAAAATTTAGTTCTTAAAAAGTCTGTTTTGTAGATATGGTTTTACACGATGATTGTTGGAGAAAATCAGAGGTACAGAATAGATCAAATGCTTGTTACAAGGACCATGTTGAAACTGTCAAGAGCCAACTTGAACATATATCTATGTTAGATGATGCTTACACTGATCTAGTTAAACAAGAATGGTGCAAGTAAGACTGTTAACAGTATAAAGAATTTTTAGAAATTTAACACTACACATTGCTACAGACAATCCTTACCAGACACTTTTACACTTGCACTAGTTTTGCCCCTTTCTTAGAGTACCTAATATTTGCAAAGAGCCAACTTCCTCCTTTTTGAAAGATATATTAAAATAGCGATTCCATGATTATTTAGCTTAATAGGAGTAATTCAAAATTTGTGAAAAAGGAAATAGATTGCGGCGCCGGCGAAGTAATTGAAAAAAATGGCAGGTTTCAATTGACTTTAACCTCATTTTCATGGTTCATTGGTCAATGGGTCGGGTTAGCTGAAAAGTGAGGGTAATTTACAATAATTTAATACTTATGATACAACAAATAACCCATCGAATTCATCAGGCAAGGAGTCAATTTTGAAGAACAATTTTAAAAAATGTAATTTCCTTAAAGTTACGTTTAAACTCATTTTAATTGGAGATTGACGTTCCAGTTAAACCACAGGGAATATTTTCTAATTGTTAATATTTTCACATTCAACAATACATGGTGGTAACATTTATTTGTCATATGAATTTATAATTCTTTTTTATAGTTATTCGAGAATGTAATATTGTGATGGTACTGTTTCAGAATACTTCTGGATTCTTACCAGTGTATGCAGAAGTCTGTGAGTGACTCTTGTGAACAGTCGTCTGTAGATGTTGTGACGGATATGATGAACACGGTTTTTGAACAGATGAACTCCATAATGACATGCCAAGAACCGGGTATGAATTGTTTGTTTAAAAAGACAAACAAAACAAACAAAAAAACACAAAACTAAACAAACCCAATACAACTGCTATCATAGTTATAGGCTTCGCTTATTCTGCAACAAAATCAAAAACAGTTTTTGACAAGCTGTAAAGTTATTGCCTGCGTTTGGAAGTGAATATAGCGTACATTATAAGTAAAGTTTACAGTGAGCAATGTGTTTTAGTAGACCATGATTAAAAGATCAAATCTAAATATCCTTGCACATAGTACAGATGAGATGAATGCAAAAATGAGAGTATTATGCCTAAGTAGCAAAGGCTTTGAAATTGAAATGAAGGGATGCTAACCAAATAACAATAGTACCATACAATATTTCTTAACAACATGTTTAGTCAGAAAAATCAAACCAAATTAATAGAACGTGTAAGTAAATGAAAAAAAGACCGATTTTCAGTTTAAATACCTAGTTCAAACTTTAACATCAATTTTTAACCCATATAGAAGATATGAAAAATATTTTAGTAAGTACTTGAATCAGTCTAAAATAATAATTTAAAAATCAGCAGAAGTTAATACTGGAGGAAATGAAAAGCCATTAAGTATCTTACTACAGTTGTTAATCTATACTTCTTTAAAGGCAACCAAGGAATATAAACACTCATACACCTATAAAATCTGGAACAAAACATGAAGAACAAACTAATTCTTGTCTCTCTTCAGATAGATCTACATCCCAAAAAGAATTTATCCGTTTCTGGGAATCCCTCATAGAAAATGGAGCAATGAATACTTGTCATGAATGGTCAATGGTTACGGTCATAATAGCAATACTTGTAATAAGATATCAATAAAAATAAAAAGCTAACTAGGATATAATTTTCCATAGAGTTAACAGTAAATATGCAGTGACAAGAATGAGTGAATGATTTATATGTGAAGTGTATAATGTTTCATTGCCTCTAGTTAGTATAGCAAACTTAGACATGAATCTCTTATGAACCTACTGGCTTAGAAAATACGGTAAGCAGGAATAATTTCTTACAAACACATCAGTCTTTCATCTATCTTGTATTCTTAACATGTTGCCTCTTGTACAAGCATCATGTAACAATTGTTGGGACGTCGTCTTACTTATCACTGACTGTTCTTATTTAATTCACAAAGAAATTACTAATAAAAAAATAAGAGTCACTAAATTGAAGCCATCTTAAATAAAAAACAAAACATAAACTCCAGAGAGTTCTGTTCTCTTCAGAAAGGAAACTATTCAGTGCACACACTTTACGTCCCGGCTTTGATGATAGATGTGTTCCTTTATACTGTTGATAATAATACCCCTCAACCCATTAAAGTTGCAGGACACTTGCTGAGTGTTTAATTGAGGTAGAGAGATGTATAATATGATGTGGCAAATATTACATGCATAATAGGTACATTATGCTTGAAAACACCTAAATGTAATATTAATATGAACCCTGCTTTGAACCAGACTGACACACTGAGCTGGAGTTTTAATCTGGTAGTTAACAGGAAGAGTCTCCTTATTATTCTGACTCCTAGCCAACCAGCTTTTCTTAATGTCATGTTTTTAATGGAGCAGCAGTCAATATTCTTATAAAGTCTTTTGTTTGACCAAGCCAGGGATTGAACCCACTAACGCTGCATGATATTATTACTAATAACATTTTTTAAAATCAGAAGAAAATATGAATATTGACCAAGCCTTAATAACATAATTTGACCATTAAAGTGATGTCATAGGCGAGATTTTTTAAAAGAATATACCATCAAAGAGATAAACACAAAATACACTTATTGTTTATCTATCTTTTTGGGAGATGGCTCTATGTCTTAGCATGTACAGGTGAAAGTTAAAATGTTGGCACAGTTGCATAATTTGGATAGTTTACTGACGTTTGATGATAAATCAAACCATGAAAAGAGTATATATTCAACCAAAACTGCATTGTTTTATTAAAGTAAATAGATTCAATATTGGATATTGAAAATATTAGATTGGTGGAAATAAATTTAATTAAAGGCCAATTTAGCCCCAAAATCATACCTTTAATTACTGAATCAGTTGTGTGTTCATCCTTAATTCCATTGTTGTTAGGAGTTACCTAGTTGAAAATAGTTGTTTTCAAACCAATTGTTCAGAAATGGTAGATGTTAAACCATCAAAGGTGGATTGATTGTTGGTGTATAATACCACTGTTCAGCACTCTTAGCTATATCGTAGGGCCCAGTATTTATTGGTGAGAAAACCAATGGCCTGCAGCAGGAAAACTGGCAATCCTAGCCAACTAATATCAGAGTTGAGCCCACCTGCAACAAGCAGGGTTCGAAACTCTAAACCTCAGTGTTGACAGGCTCAAGATGCTAATAAATCAGAAAACAACAACATGAGGGTTAACATATTTTACCAGTAGACCAAGATGCCTATATGAACATCTGTGACAATTTCCATCTGGTGTTCAAGATAAGTGTAGCTTTGGAAAAAAAAATTAAAAATGCCACATGATACTACCACTTAGATAACCAGATATAAACTGTCAGTCAAAATATATATAGAATAATGACATTTTTGTTTTTGATACTGACTTATCAGCAAGAATATCAAGCAAGCCCGCTAGGGCAAGCCGATATTCAAGCTGATGAAGTCAGTATCAAAAAATAAAATGTCATTATTCTTTTTATGGGTAATTTGTCTTAACTGTATGTTTTTTTTGTGTAGAGAATATGAAATAAAATGAAATAATTAGCAAAAAATCTTTCTACGCATTAATTGATGAATTGACGCAGATAGAAATGAACATATGACGTTACTACACTTATACATGACGTCATAGCCTAATATTTTTCGAGTATCAGGTCCTGTCCATGATATTATAAATATTAAGCAGTAAGATCAAAGGGAAAATAAACAAATTGCTGATAAAAACTCATATGCAGCAGCAAATAAAGACTTAAATTCTGGATTAGGCTCAACCTCATTAGGTTATACTCAAAAGTACTAGAATGCCTTTAATATGGTACTCTAATGAGAAAATGTATACCAAAGAAGGTAATCAAGGCAGTTGTGTTACCTAGGACCTACAGACAAAGCAAACTGTAGGCATTCTACTGGCTTAAGTTGAATAGCACATAAAATAATAATATCTGGCAGAAGTTATAGCACTTCTATTTTTTTGTAAGTAGTTATTTCAATAAAAATAATGCATTTAACTTTTAAACTTGTTTTATTCAGCTCTTCACAATTGTAATAACATACACCAACAATAAACATCAAGACAAATAAAACCATAAAAACAAAAGATATGTAAAGCCCACACAATTTAAGCTTGTAAATGAAGATTTATGATACTTTGCAAGCAGTATAATAGACCAGCAAGAAAAGCTGATATGACTGCTTCAGCTTAATACATTACAACTTAGTTTTTCCTATCACTAATTCAATATTTTCTGTGCATAATCTTTTGTTTTCCAAATAGACTATTTCTAACAGTATGCAGGCACATTCATACAACCCTTTAAGGATGACAAACTGCTACATTTTCATGGAAATATTTAAATGAACAAAATTTTTTATTCGGATGGAAAGGTTGCTTTTGCTATTCATAATATCTTTTAAGGTAGATTGGGTGTCTTTTTCTGAGCATTCCTTCTGGGCATGTTGCAAAAATACTTTTTTGGTTTAAAAATATTTTACCAAGTATCATTCAATCAATAAAACAAAACATCTAAATTTTGAATTTAAGGATCAAAGTATCAAAAAAATTAAGTGCCGTTAAGTGTATTTAAATTTTCAGAAAAAATCCCTTTAAAATCAAGGGCAGATAATTGACATTTTGTGTTTTTTGTTTTTTTCAATTCGGAAGTATTTATGAAAAGCAGTTCTCTCATTGAATTTTAACCAATTCTATTTGTTTAATCTTTCCTCAATACAGAAAAAGTTTTCCCTACATAACCCATAAAAAATAGCTGTGATTTCATTAATTTCAAAGTTTTTATATTAAAATTTTATAGTACATTGACCCAGAAGTCTTTGACAGAAGTTTAAGAAAAAAACTATCGTCAAACACTTGGACACCCCAGCTACCTTAAGCATGTTTGAGTATGATAAATTTTTCCATGCCATTTTTGTCAAAAAAAAATATACTGGGTAATTACAATTATCTTTGTCAACAATCTGCATTCTTGAAACATAATACAGCTCACAATGAAAATGCAATATACTGCGTTAGGGCATTAAAATATCTATAGTAGTTAGTACAAAACATTTGCATTGGTTTTTATTATAAAGTTATAAAGAACACTTTATTTAACTGTGTCAGTACCTGCTGTAAGACAACATATTGCATTGATAAGTATATATATTTTTTTTTAATCTATGGTATTTAAAATACTCATAGGATTTTGCATTGTCTGTCAATTGTGCATTGTCAGTTAATAATTGCATTGAAAAATTTCACTTCTAATTCTACATAAAAAATGGATGACAAAAAATTACATGATAAACCAGTACTGTGATGTTATTAAACACAGGAATGTATAACCTAAACATAGCTTAGCAAATAAATTACATAAAAATAACCAATTACAAAAATAATTACATCTATTACATGTAATAAAAAAAAGAACAAGGACATACAATGTCACTAAATTGCATTGTTACCTATATCAAGAAACAATTCCTTCATTAATATCCTGATTAAAGCAGAATAAATAAGCATTCTATAAAAAAAAAAAAATCGCATTAAATACATAGATTCTTCTATTCTCTATCTGAATTACTCTTCTTGGCTTATCAACAAACTGGGAAAATGGTAAATTACACATTAAAATGCAATTAAAAGAAGAAATCATTTGACATATGTGAAAATCAAGGCATATGTGTTAACTTGCAAGATATCGGTGACAGCCTAAACATGTTTTATTACCGGGGGTAAATAAAAATTCTGGAAAAAATATCCATCTGAATATCAGTGTACTAAATAGGTCCTGTTTCCATATTTGAATAAAAACCATCCATTTTTCATCATTATAAAAATACTGATAAGGGGCATAAATTTAATTGATTCAAATGAAGATACTTATAGGTGTCAACTTTTTCAATTTCCCCCAAGGATCAGTTAATGTTTTCTCAGTAACTGTTATCAGGAAAAATTATAACTGATTCAGGGTAATTTCATTATGGGTTGGCTTTCAGTCAGCACCTTAAACTTTCTTTGCTCTGTTTGGACACAAACAATATGATGTCAATAAAGAATGCTGAACAGTTGGGAATTAACAGCAAGTTTGGACAGTTATGTGCTTGACACCGTAATATGCTAGTTACAGACAAGAAATGGAAAAGCTCAATTTGCATAAAGCAAATTAGTCTGATATACAAAATCTAAAGTATAAAAAAACACATCCAAGTACATGTACAACATGAAATAACTAGATGTGTCAGAATGACAAAAGTTTGAAAGCCATTTTTAGGAGTGGAAATTTGAGAATGAAAGTCTGTATAACTGTCCAAAGCCAGTAATTTCTGCACAAATCAGTGGAGCGGAACCAGACGTAAACTCAATATGTGAAGATGTTTAGAAAAGAAGTTGGTATAACTGTTCATTGCAGAATGATGAAATGACGGATAAGGGTAAAACTATACTGCCCGGAAAAATTCATTGCGGGGCCATAAAAAAGGTTCCTTAATTTGACATCTATCTATTTAAGCCCTCTTCTCATCCTGTTGCTGTAACTATAGCAAAGTTGCTATGGACTAAAATATTCCAGTCTCACTCAGCCTCTTCAGAGAGACAGCTTTCACACACACGTTTTCCCATGATTTCTGTTTGTTTTGTAATCTATTCTAATGATAAACAGTGGAGAAAAAGAATCAAACAATATCAAGAAAGCATGACTTACCATCAACTGTTGATTTCCCTGCACTTATAGAGCTTGGTAAAATTAGATTTCAAATATAAAGAAAGCATTTAATTACAAATATTAGATTGAAAATAAAAATTCTTTTTTTTTTTAACGTTTAAACTATTTTTGGTATTCATATCTTTGAGGCGGTATGAAAGATCCATCTCAGTTCTTTTGCTACAGTACATGATTGAAACTTACTATAGAATACAAAGGGGGAAAAGATAGATATGATTGATTGATTGTTGTTTGCTGAGCATCCATCAGCAAATATTTCATGCACATTCAGATCAAAATGAGATTACAGCTAAATATTTCATACCATAATAAGAGTTATATTACTTTTTAATCTATTCTGCCTCATGCTGGAAATAGATTGGACTAAAATCGTCTTTTGAAAACCTTCTTAGGATGAACAAGATCAGTCTCTATAAAAGTTCAATTATTATAAGTTGACAAGAATAAAAGCTATTGCATGAAAATCATTATTATTGCAGACAGAAAACAGCAGCACGTTTCTGCTAAAGGACTTCAAAAGTTCCTCACTAACAAATTTTTACATATACCAAGTAAATTAGTAGAGTCATGGGTACCTCTCAGTTTACAATTTCAGAAACTATTTTTAACCTGAGAGACGGTACGTAATTTTATCAAACTTTTATCAAAAATGATTAAATAATATCATAAGGAATAAAATCATAAAGAAAATCAAAACAAAATATGAAAATCTAAAGTGTTAACCTTTTTTAAACATCTCAGCATATATTGACTGTCATTATGCTACAAACAGCATAAATAACTAGATTTGCAATTGCTAGCAATAGGGGATGGCACCATCGTCCTCCTATTGCCAGGGTATCGGCAGCCATTTTGAAAATTCCAAAGTCAAAGAGCACATCTACACATGCCAGTTAACAATTTTGTAAAGTTTCATTAAGTTTGGAGCATTTTGAAATTTTCGACATTTTTGCTGTTTCCATGGTAACGGTGACCATTTCCAAAATTCCAAAAGCAGTCGCCACTTTGTCACATGCCATGTCACATATCCATACAATTTCAATGCGTTTGATGTAATATTCTTTCAGAAAATGCAGCTTTAATGTATTTTCCCATAGGTCAATGTTAAACTTTCCCCTGTTTTGCCATTTTGGAAAATCTAAATAATGCCTGCACATCTCGGCAAACTGGGTAACATTTCCATAAAGTTTAATCCAGTTAGGTCTTGTAATGAAAGATTTAGAATTTTTCACATATTTACTGTTTCCATGGTAACAGCAGCCATTTTGAAAATTCCAAAGTCAAACTGCAACTCTACACATGCCAGTTACCATTTCTGTAAAGTTTCTTTCAATTTGGAACACTGATTTTTTTTCGCATTTTTGCTGTTTCCATGGAAACGGCAGCCATCTTGAACCATTTCATGGCAAGATGCATAACTTCACATGGGGGTCCTCATTATAGTATAGTTCCATCAACATTGGTCCATTAAATTCCAAGAACTAGCGCGGACAAAAATGTGTGGAAGAAAAATAAGAAAAAGAAACGTAGAATAACAATATGTCATCCAAACTCCGTTGAGGGTGCCATATATATGTTCAACATAATTAGTTTTAAGTTGAAATTACATTGTCATTTGATGAAAATTAATAACTATGAAAATGAATAAATCCACAGGATATGACAAAGGAAAAAGACAGCAAAATGATTTTTGTCATCAGTAAAAAAAGAAATAATGTTAAATAAATAGCATTTCTGAAGCACCCAAACACCAAAGAAGTTATTACAGTATGTTATATTTCAATTAATTTCTCCTGGTTAATTTTACAAAATTTCCTAATTTTCTTAGTGTTTCTTTTTTTATTTATTATGAAAACTGAAGCCCACATGTGATTTATGATAATCATACAAAAGTAGAAGGGTTCCTTCATAGTTATTAATTTTTGCTTTCATTTGAAAATGTTTTGTTTCAGACAGATGGGGATTGAGGCAACATCTTTGTTCTCTGGTAGAAAGTTTCATGGGACATCAGCATAATTATGCTTCAACTCACAGCTTATCACAAATATTGTAACCAAATTAAATACTGAATCATTTATATTTACATGGATATTAAAAAAAAAACTGTATACAATCTGAACATAAAAAAAATATCACAGCCTTTTCTCTATAAGATAACATACTATTTGATACCAGGTCCACACATTTCAACGACAACAAATATATATACATGTCTAATAACAAACTTGTACATCTGTGTTCTGATGTAATCAGTATAATGGGAAAATTGTAATTTAGAAAATAATTTGATGTTTTTATTGATGCAAATAATGCAACAGGTTTATCATCAATATACATTATTGTTTGAAACTTCCAACTAAAAAATGTGCAAGAATTGAATTCCTTAATCTCACATATTAATCAAGTTTTCCCACCATTAAATTCCAAATATACAGTATCACAAAATTTTATATGTAAACACGCATAAAACATATGCTTTGGCATATCTACGGATTATTTAAAACATAACAAATTATGAGTTGGGATTTAAAAATAAATATTTACCGGTACATTCTCAATTCTCACCTGACAATAAGATCAGTGTACTAGAAGACTGGACATAAAAAAAAAAAAAAAAGGCCAGTGATTACAGAATCTAACATTCAATCAATCTATTTTATTAGTATTTAATGATATGAGCAATTGTGGTTAAAACGTTGAAAAAAATGAAACACACTTAAATGGATTATTAAAACTTTCATTTAAGGATGTTCGCTACTCTTGTTTTTGTCTTTTTGTCTTTTTGTCAGATATTCGGAATTCTCTAGTTTTATCCATGTAGTGCCAATAAAAATTTTGCCCAGTAACCCCTTCTTTTCATTTCATAATTTTATTCCATATAGTTTTAAAAGCCATTTTTGAAAATTATATTAAATCCTTGTTATTTTTTCATAGTTTTTCAAAGGAAAATGTTGCCAATGATAACTATATGAAAAATCTAGAGAGAATCATTTCCCGCCAAATTTTCAATTGATTATGTCTCAAAAACAAGAACACAGACCTATCATTTTTGCTGCTTTTTAAGTTTCTTTATTTATGTACTATCCATTTATTACAGTCTTTTAAAAAGCTTGTTATTTGGAAACAGAGGAGCGAACATCCTTAATGTCTACCTTTTCTTCACTTTTGAATGGCTAATTATGTTCTCTTCATAATTGCAAGTATTTGGTTTTTACATATAATTTTGGTGGTTTGTTATTACTTAAATAGAAACGCAGATACAATAAAAGGTTTTATATTATGACTAATAGATCAAAGAAATTATAGGTAAACTTTTTATTTTAATCTATTTGATTTAATTTCTCTATTTACATACAGTAATGTCATCAACTATTTTGAAGAACTGTTTACATGTAAAGTTCTTAAGATATTTAATTTCATAAAATCTATTTTTTTTTTTTTACCCTTGTGACTATTCTCATCACATTTACCCTTATACCTATCTTTATCACATTTAAAGTTAATTTCATCAACCAAAACTAAACTGACGATGACTTTTGGGGTAAAGAACTTAAGGGTATAGATGATGACTTTTGGGTAAAGAACTTAAGGGTATATGATACATAAGAATAAAACAACATGTCTACTACATAAGACATATTGGAAATACAAAAATGTCCAGTGGAGATACTTTTCAGTTAAAAAAAGGTAAAAAAAAATACAGGTGCAGATATCTGTTTATAGGTGGAAGGCTTAACTATGCTCTTATACAAATAGGGGGATAGGACAGTTGCATGCTCCAAAATATCAGGAATCTCTCATGTGTACTGTTTTTTGGTATCTATAGCCTTTTCTGCCTATTAAGGATTTTTAGAGCTTATTTAACAGCAATATTTTTAAAGACATCTACTTGTTTATACTTAACACTTAAATGTTAAAATCACCATATTCAGGACCTTTTCGTGCTAATTGTTTAAAGAAAATAGCCACAAGGGTAAGAATTTGAATACCGGTATTTGCAAGTTATAAGTTTAAAACTTTTAAAAAGTAAATTAATGGTTACTGGGTTTGAGAATCTAAAAAGTGATTATGTATGCACATTGTTGGGGAAAATCACATCCAGTATAAAGTCAAACTTGTCATAGTTAATTAAAGAAAAGAATTATAACATGAAAGGCTTGAATGCATAAGATTTACTGTCTTTACTTCCTTAATCTTAAATACAAATTTTCATCCTTTCATGTCTTCTAGGATACTGTTATTTATTAACACAAAAAGCACCTTTAAACAAAGATGACAGAATTTTCTTTTTAAAACTTTTCTTGATTAACATAATTACTACCTAATAAATAATTTAACAAAGTAATTTTCCACAAACTATGTCCTAAAAATATCCATAGTTGTATTTTAAAAGATTTTTTGGGACTTAATATGTCCTGCATATCACTGATGAATTTTAACTGTTTGGCATGGTGTATACCATGTATACTATTCTTCTGTATATGTTGAGGTATATCATGGAGTATCTGGTGGTAATTCTCCTAGAGAACAACAACAAGTACACATATGTTTTGATTCCATTTCTTCTATACCTCTTCCAAATAACTTTACAAGCTGACAATGAACTCTGAAAAAAATAGTCAAAAAATTAGATGTCAATTTCTTATTATCAACAATGATTTAATTTTTTGCCACTTAAATAATAAGTATTCGCTAACTTGTTTGATTTTGTTGTTTCTATGTTAAAGGGCCAAAACTTCAGCAAAATCACTCAACTGAACGAGACTCAATATTGTGTGGTCACTTCATATGATATGACTTTAACACAAATATCTAATTGATTTGATACAGGCATTACAAAACAAGAATATATGTCCATAGGAACCATGCCCCACTCACACCACCAACTGCATCTTCAGTGAACAGTGAAATCTCAGTAAAAACCCTAATTTGGCATGTATTCTAAAAGTTTATATCATAACAAACATATGTACTAAGTTTGTATTAGATGTGATCATAACTTTATGGCAAATTACCTTAAATAAACCAAAACATTAACCTGATACAGGACAGACAAACATACTAATAGATGAATGCACAGACCCGAAAACATAATCCCAGCTTCTATTGTAGGCAAGGTAAATTACAAGAAGCAGTTACTGATATTTTCTATGTCCAAGGACCATATGAATTTCTATTAAAATCTTCAACCAGGAAAAACTCAATCTTGATCTGTAACTTCTAATGACATGACTATATTCCAAATAGTAATCAACTGATTCCAGCACAAAAGACAAAATGTGGGTAAAACTAATATTTTCTAGAAGTTTTCTTTGTCGAAGAGCAACAACTTCTGCAAAAATCATTCAATTTGAACAAAACTAAATCTTGTTACTTTTTATGATGTAACTTAATACCAAATTATTAACCAATTCATTTTGGCATTACAGAGAAAAAGTGTAGAAAAATTATATTTATGACTACAAATTAGAACATCATGATAACAGAAAATTAATTCCATTTATTTTATCTAATAGAACTGTATGATTATGGTCTAACCTGACTTGTAATGAAGGGTGTGCTATAACTTCCCCATCACAATTCCATACACTTGTCTTCATTCTAGACGAGGGAAGTTTGGAATGTTTTATTCCTCCTGAGGCTGTATCCTCCTTTTGTTCTTCTTCATGTTCAGGAAATGGACGAAAACTAAATTCTTTCACTCTGTATATTTTAATGAAGTCAAAATCAAACTGAAATGATAAAACATGATCAAATTTTAATAAATTCATATTGTTAAGGGGTTTTAAGGCATAGGATATTTTAGGAATGATACACATTAAAGTATGAGACTATAGACCAGACTTCAACTACAGGATATTATAATCTATAGATATATTTCTTAGAAGCACTGAATAGTTATCAACAGAATTGTCTCCCTCCTACCTAATAGGAGAAATAATTAGATATAGGAGAAATCATTAGTAATAAATTGTAATGTAAATTATTTTGAATACAGACAGATATAGAAATACCAACTTAAGGTAGTTATAAAATATAAAAATAAGTAGATGTGGTATGATTGCCAATAAGACCAAACTCTACCAACAACCAAAGGACGAGGATGTAAACAATTAAATAAGACACAACACTTCTTGTAACTTGTATCCCATTCATGCTAAGTCTAAGGGTATTTACTCAATAAAACTACTGAAATGATTTAAGCCAAAAACTGCATGAAAACCCGTATTTAGATCGCCTTTTTACAAATACTGAACAGGGGTTGTGAAATTATAATCTTTAATGCACATTTTCAGTTAGTTTTCTCCAATTATATTATCTATCCAGCTGTTGATGAAGAGTTGCACTTATGAGAGACTATTACCACATATTGCAATAATGAAGGAAGTAAGATCATTTATCTCCCCTTAACACATAGGATAGGGATTATATTCCTTCATATAAAGATAAGAAAATGTGGTATGATTGCCAATGAGACAACTCTCCACCAGAGACCAAATGACATAGAAGTTAACTATAGGTCACCACAAGGCCTTCAACAATGCATTTTCTCAAAAAGTGTTCTACAGCAGTATAAATTTTCTTCAATATCCATCCAGCTGTTTAGGAAGAATTGTGCTTACAAGTCACATAAACATACAGATGACAGACAGATGCCAGACAGGCAGACTCAGAAACGGACAGGTTGATTCCTATATCACCACTCTCAAAACTTGTGTGTGTGTGTAGGGTGGGGGTTAAAATCGAACAACTGGAACAAAAAGGTTATGTTACAAGCAATTATTCACAATATAATATGATGATAAGTAACATCTCAATATACAATACATATCAGATATCAGCTCAATGGCTAATAATAATGAAAAATATGTGTGTAATTCTTATGAAATCTCTACATCTGAATGCTATTTGGTTAATAGTAGGTCATACTCCATATTGATTTTAAACTTAACGCCGTTAAACTCAAGGTTGAATAAAAAAAGATTTTTTTTTAATCATTCATCTGTAAGTTACCTGATCAGCTGTTCTGTCAGCCACCCTCATCAAATGTTTTAAAAATTTAAACCTTGAGCATTCCTGTACCAGCATGAGATCAGTTGTTCCATCACCTAAATGACAGTAAGGTGAAGCACCTGCAGGAGTCAGTGCACAAACACATGACATTGTAAAACTGCAAATGGCCATAAATTTACCCTTAAACTTGTGTACACCATCGGATTCTGAAACAAAAATATTTAGAATATTTATAAATTTGTAAATTTTGCACTCAATTTGTGTATTAATATAAAATAAGGAGATTTGGTATAAGTGCCAATGAGACAACCATCAGACAGAGTCCAAATAACGTGAATTTAAGCAATTATAGGTAAGTGTACAGCCTTCAATAACGAGAACCCATACCTTAAAGTCAGCTATAAAAAGTCCTAACATGACAAAATGTGAAACAATTCAAACAAAAAAGCCAACAGCCAGATTTACGATAATACAAGAAACAAAAAATAGATAAAACAGACAGCATCAAATGACATACACTGAATTACAGGCTCCTGATTTGGGACAGGCACATGTGGTGGGGTTAAACATGCTTACAAGCGCTCAACTCTCCCACTTACCTATGACAATGGTGTAACAGCACAAGAAAAGAACAATCTGTAAAATCAGTTGGAAATGGCTTGACTCATCAGATCAGCACAAAGCACATAAAACAATTAACATAAAGACAAAAGACATAAAATACTGATCTTAGAGAACTCACAGAAAGCTAGTTCAAAGTCAATAACAACTATAAATAAATTATGTTCTCTCCGACTAAGGTATCAATCAGTACACATCCAACAAATTTAGTGTAATGACAATAACATAAAACGTTTCCTACGTTTCATGAGGTATTGCTATGGTAAAGATTTTAGCATAAAAATTTAAGAAGTCAAAATAGAATACCTATAGAACCAAACAGAGAAATGATAGATTTTACTGTTGTTCCCCCTTCCCTTCTGTAAGATTACAAGATTTTAGTATATTCTTTGTGTCAACATCTTAATCATAGTTTTTATACTTGACAGTGTAAACAGGTTAGGGGGAGAGTTAGGGGCCCGCTAACATGTTTAACCCTGCCACATTCCGTACCTGTCCCAAATCAGGAGCCTGTAATTCAGTGGTTGTCGTTTTTGTTGCTGTATATCATATTTGTATTTCGTTCATGGTTTTTTACATAAACAGGCCGTTGGTTTTCTCATTTGAATTGTTTTACATTTGTCATTTTGGGGCCTTTTAAAGCTGACTATGTGGTATGGGTTTTGCTCATTGTTGATGCTGTACTGTGACCTATATTTGTTTACTTCTATGTCATTTGGTCTGTGGTGGACAGTGTCTCATTGACAATTATACCACATCTTCTTATTTTTAATTCATTTCAACAATATAACTTTTGAACCACTTCAAAATACCTGTAATACTTTGTATGATTATTCCTGATCATTAAAGTATAGAAAGTAGAGAATATCCATCTAATGAAGTCAAAGTTATAACAAGCATCAAAGTACATAAAAGGATTCAAAAGTTATGTCACATAAACAACTGATATAATTATAAATATCCCTAAAATTACCTTGGTTTGTCACTTTGTCTTAATGCAACCTTATTCAAAATACACCTTTTATGGAACAATCATTAAGTATTATCAATATCCAACAAGACTTCAGTAATACACCAGAAAAACCTATTTTTGGTAAAAATGTTGTTCAAACTGTGGTCATGGCTTTGTAGGTGGACATTTGAATTTTATTTGTAACACCTCAATAACGATAGGTAACAGTCATATCCAGTGCCATCATCTAACTCCCATTTATTATATAAGCTAAAACACCTTTAATCACTGGGTTACAAATTATCTAATTTCTACAAAATATTATACCATCATTCATCTTTGAGTGCTTATCAACTGCCCTGGAACCAGCCAGACAACAAGTATTACACCTGCAAAAAATTGTTATTCCTGTATTGGAAGATTGAAATATCATTTATAATATCAATGTATTTAAATAAGACAAGTGCTTGATACATATTCCTTTTTTACAGCCTTAAAATTTAAGAAAGGAATACACAATTCTGTAGCTGAAGAAAGCATACTACCTCAGCTATGCCTGTCAAACAAATATTAACCAAAGGTTTCTACAAAATATTTACTAATAACAAGTTAAAACTAGATATGGACAATGCCCCCCCCCCTTCTTCTGCTCTGCCGTATGCATGAGTATAGTTCCACATATTTTAGATTTGACAAACAGTGATGTTGGCATAAAACTTGAAATTGTTACGCTGTCTGTAAGACACAAATGATGTCCCCGTCTGACCATAGCAGGGCTCACGCTACCAGGCGACTAGGGCGAAGAAGTCGCTTTCCCGTCCATCACTTCGCTTTGCCAGACCCTCAAAAGCAAAAACAAGTCGCCCTGTTGTTTACGATACTCGCTTTCAGTCGCTTTCGTCATCGGCAATATTCAATTTTTACCAAGTCGATGAAACAGCAATTTTTCATTCAAAAGTAAAGAAATTCAAGGCATAAACTATTAATTTTCATCAGAAAAGAGGTTAAAGCATTTATTTTTAAGTTGGTGGCATGTTATTTCATAAAAACAAAATAAGTTGTTACTTCATTAGAACATGATGAAATTTGCCTGAAGTAAATTTGTTATCTATGTATTGCATTAAAAATGTCATATTCCTTTCCAAATAGAGTGTCAAACATCGTTTATTTTGGTAAATTTTTCTTCATCCGACATTTAAATTATTGGGCATATTATTGTACAACTACGGATCGGAGTCGGGATTTCATCTTTTTAATGAGAAATACTTAATTTCATGAACATGCAAACAGAGTAGTTTTTAATTGAATTTTAAATGATATAACAACTTTCTTTTCCTTTTGATATAAAAAAATCTTTTTATTATTGCCAGATATTTAATTGTTTTTATCTGACAAGAGGACTCATATGATTGTGCAACTAGATATGATAAAATTAAACAACAGTTATTTTAATTGTATACCCAGGTACAAATTGAACAATATTAAAAATAAGATACTTATTATTATGGCACTTAATGTATTATAGTAAAACCAAACATTGTAGCGCCATGAGTGAACAAGCACTTCTCCTCTCAATTTCAAAAGAGAAGTCACTTCTCCTATGATTCTATGTAGTGTGAGCCCTGCATAGGAAATTATAAATATAAAGTGGTCAAAGTTCAACTTTCCAGTTACTTTCCAGTTTTAGTGGTCACCAAGTTCACTTTCTATTTCCAGTGGTCACCAAGTTTAACTTCCAGTATTGATTACACATTTGACAATACTAAAAACTCTTATTTTTTGTATTAGAGACATTAATCTTTAGTAGAATGCTGACCAATTATATAGCAAGTGAGAAGGAAACAAACTACCGGTTTTCATGAATATCTAATATATCCCTTTTCTGACTAGATAAAAATGACTAAGTTCAACTACCTGTCATTTTTCAGAATATTTGAAAAAAAAATCAAAATTCTGTGGCCATGCACACCTCCATTATGTGTATGAACATCCTACATTAAAGCTGTACCTTCAAAACTGCAGGAGGAGATAGCCAGACAAACCATGATCTCTTTATGCAGCTTGTACCAAAAAATTAATGATCTCTTTATGCAGCTTGTACCAAAAATATGACTAAGTCCAACTACCTGTCATTTTCAGAATTTTTAAAAAGAAATCAAAATCCTGTGGCCATGCACACCTCCATTATGTGTATGAACATCCTACAAAATATCAAAGCTGTATCTCCAAAACTGTAGGAGGAAATAGCCAGACAAACCATGATCTCTTTATGCAGCTAATACCAAAAAAATGATTAAGTCCAACTACCTGTCATTTTCACAATATTTAAAAGAAATAAAAATCCTGTGGCCATGTACACCTTCATTATGTGTATGAACATCCTACAAAATATTAAAGTTGTACCTCCAAAACTGTAGGAGGAGATAGCCGGACAAACAATTTATCCTAATCCGGACCGACGAACGGACAGACGGACGGTCAGGGGTAAATTAATATGCCCCTCGACATTTATTGCGGGGGCATAAAAAAACAAAAAACATTTTCCGAAGTTGTTTGTTACTATAATGCAATATTTTCTATGTAACTTTATTTTAAATTTCCAAAATGAAAATATAAACCACTAACAAAGGAGTTTTAAGGAGCATATAGATATCAATAAAAAGCAAAGGGGCAGAGTACTGATGAGCATTGAAGCTAAAGGTTTTCCTTGTTCAAGGCCTGAGGAAGTATTTGTTGTCAAAGGCTTTATCATGACTAAAGATGATGATCACGTCTTTCTTGTATTGGGGCCTTGATGGCGAGTGGTCTAAGTAGTCGAACTACTGTATCACTAGCCTGTCAATACTGAGGTTGTGAGTTTGAATCCCTCACGTGGCAGGTGCGCTCAACTCCAATCTTATTGACTAGTTTTCCTACTGAAGGTCGGTGGCTCTCTCTGGCTTTCTCCACCAATAAAAAACTGAATGCCATGAAATAGCACAATATTGCTGAAAGTGGTGTTAAACACCAATCAATCAATCATGTATTAACATTGTACTTATCATTACTTAATCACACACAGTCTGCAAATTGCAAATTAATAATGGAACAGAATTTAGTAGAAAAAAGAGCAAAGAATATACAATTTGACTTGTCTTATTTCTACTGTTTTGTCTTTCAGTATTGAAAAGATAGAAATAATTTTAGGAGTTCTGTTCTTGTAAATTCATTTGAAATTAGCCTTTGCTCAACAATATATTTAATATATCTTACTCATTCAAACATTTCTTCTTATCTCTTGGATTACTATCTGAGTCTGAAGACAATCTAAATGTAACTTCTCCATGATATGCCTTATTTCCAAGGAACTTTTTGGCACCTGTAACAAACAAAAAGCATTCAATTTATGAAGCTTTAAAATGAATAGGATTTGTCATTACAGACTGAACTCTTTAATGGATTATACTACATTCTCTTAAGACAAAATTTAAATTTTTGAAACTATAACAAAAAGCTCCATAGAGCATTTAACCCTCATTCTACTGATGGTCTGTTGCACAATCTGTAATTTTCTGTGTAGTGTTTTGTTATTGCTGTTTGCCTTCTCATCTTTTTTTTTTTTTTACCATGTTGTTTTCTGTTTGGCTTATCATTTTTGATAGCACCCTTGGTATCTTCTTCACTCCTTTTACAGCAATATATGTGTAGTGTGTGAGAAGCTTTCGTCATGCTTGTGTATAAGTAAAACTGTGATGCTTCCTGTCAAATGAATGTTCCAGATTCAGTCCATATTCATAAAAAAATAAAGTTAAAGAACAGAAACAAATATTTCAGCAATTTTTCCATTTGTAAAGGGGCATAACTCTAGAACAGTAAAAATGATGCCACTAAAATTAAAACTTGATCTGTGTTTTGTGGTAATAAGCATTTTGTATAAGTTTCATATCATTTGGTTGAGGCAAACTTAAGTTAGAGAACAGAATTTTTCAATTTTTCCATTTGTAAAGGGGCATTACTCTAGAACGGTAAAAGTGACACCACCAAAATTCAAACTTGATCTGTGTTTTGTGTTAATAAGCATTGTGTATAAGTTTCATAACATTTGGTTAAGGCAAACTAAAGTAAGTGAACGGAAACCAATTTTGGGACATACATACGTACGTACAGACAGACAAGGGTAAAACTTAATGCCCCCTTCTAAGGTGGGGCATAAAAAAATCAAAAATGCAAGTGAAATTATAGTTTACCTGCAACATGATATCTTTTTGGTCCCATCCATCGATTTTTTTCACTATCTAACAAAATATCACCATAGTAACCATATGCTAACATTGAGACACTGTAACGTTGAAATTTACCATTTGAGTATATTGAACAGACATCTAAACCTACATTGTCACCTGAAAATATAGATAAAAACATATATTACTTGGTACATTAAATATCTACTTATCATCTGGGTGTAACTTTATCAATCTATCAATACAATAACTGTCCACCCACCACTGATGGTAATCATTCAATTGATAATACAGCCTATCTAAATTAGGATGTAACAACTAATCATTATTAAAGAAAATTCAAATGAAATAGTCAATTACTGACCTGGGCTAGATTTTTTATTTTTCATAGGGCTAAATATTGATTTGACATGCATAAGCTGTCAGCTTGACTTTCAAATTATGACTTTAGGTTAAGATCATCACACAGCCATAGGTCATAGTAAAACTCTGTGTGAAGATTGATTTAAATCAAAGCATGCATTCCCATATTATCGTCTTCTAAAGTAATAATAAAAACTGTTAGAGGCCTGTTTGTGCACTATTATTTTTGTAAGCCTTAAATAAGATTGATCAGAAATGTTATAAAAGAATCTATAGTATGCATACCTTTAAATTCATTTTTTGTGATAACAATAACCTACCTAGTATAATATGTAATGCTGAAGTAACAGGATCATTTGTTCCTGCGGTGGTATAAACTATACAGTCTGTTGATCCTGTTTTAAGAAAAACATAAAATATATTAAGACCACAATTTACAACTTAAGAAATATTTAACAATTGCTTGACACTGCTTTATATTGTAACTCAGTAATTACTTCTAAAATCATGCAAAAACATTATCTTGAAGAATATTTCAGATCAATTGTTCAGTGAGGTACTTGGTTTATACTTTTTTTGTTAAGATGTATGCATAACATGTCTTTTATTCTGTATGTAATTATATAAACAAAGCAATATCAATAGATGTTGGTAATAATAAGTCAATCAGACAGAAATCTAACAATACTACAAAAATAATAATAGAAAAGTGACTTCACAATATGTCATAATTTAAATCTGTAAACATGGATTGATCTTGAAACAGAAAAAAGATGGACATAGTAATCTGTGGATATCTGTAAAAAGCCCTGTTCGTCTAATGTAGCCTTTAAACTGTCTTTTGTTGTATTGCTTCTAAAACTCATCAAGAGAAACATATAATTTTTTTTTATCCAAAATTGGTAAAGACAATAAAAGCATGACTTATTCACAACTTTCCAAAACTCATGGGGTCTAGTATTTGATGTATTGTATAGACACCTGTCGTTTGTTGATTGCAATTTGTTGACCCTAGAATTCTTTTCGGTTTACTTGGAGTTGTAGGGTTGCTGTCTCATTGACCATTACCCAATATTTCCTTCTATTCATTTTTATCATTTTCATAAGTTTTCTTGCTAATTTTGAGGAAGAAAGTTTGTGTCTGCATTCTTACCTGCTGGTATAATTCCAATTCTTATATCAGGTGGTATAGGATTTTGTTCTTGTGTTTGTTCAAGGTCTGCCTCTTTTAATTTTCTTTCACACAGACCATTTAGTAACTCAGAGAACATACCGTCACCTCCCACACAAACAACCCTGTAATGATTCATTCCTATTTTATAACCACTTTGAAAAATACAAAAGTTCACAAAATTATCCATTTTTTTGTCTGAAATATTTCATTTTTAAAAGGAAGTGTATGCATATATATTGTTAATCTGATTCTTGAAGTACAATAAATGCTTCATGGTTCAATATACAACAAGGTTGTTCAGTTTCAAATCAACTTTTCTGTGTTTAGTTAAGGAAAAGAATAAAAAAAAGTTATTGCTGGTGTCAAATGGAAGATTTTCTACCATAATACTAATGAGCAATCAATTTACAATGTTTAAAGGAAAACTGAAATGCTTATTAATTCTATACAAATTTTGGCTAATAAATTTGTATTACCATCTGTTCTGTTTTAACATGGATACCAGGACACATAGACCAACTATTAGATGCAGAATTGAGACTGTAGAATAACATTTAGAAAAAAAACAAATGGATTTTAAGGTCAAATTATATGAAGCTTTAATATTGGTAAGCTCTTATCTGTAACACTGCTTTTACTAATTTATTTATTTCATAAGTTTGTTAATCATTTGCCAGTTAATTATCTGCCTGCCTAGGGTAGATTAGATATCATGTTTAAATGAAATAATACTTCTTAACATTTTGTTCTTACCCATCGACTTTATGAAGGTCGTGTTCAAGTAAAGTGTCTCTGGCATGGTTAGCTCTCTGTGTTGCTGAAAAATGAAATAGTTTTCAATGTATTAAGTTCAGCAAATAGTATAATTAAGTGCAGCTCCTAATGAGAATCCAGAGTCATCATAAGGTCACTAAAACATGTCTTTGGTGGTCATTCTAGGTGAAGTTTATAAATTTTGACATCACGTGTTACATTTCGGCACAAAAGTGTCTAGATTATATCCTGTTGATTTATCAATAAAATTAATATACATACATGTAATTGAAAGTCTTAAAAAACTTTACTACTTTTTGCAATATCATGATCCAGATAATGGCTCTTAGTATATCTCCTTCTTGTAATACCAATGAATAGTAAAAATAAAGCATGTGCATTTTGGTAGGTATAGGCATACAAAGTTTTTATTTTCTGTTATTCTCCCAAAATACACCAAATGCTGATACTAAAATTGATCTGGTTTAATAACTTAAATTTATAAAAGTGGATTTAAGATTTTCAACTAAATATTCAAATATGGTTGAAAGGAATTGATTACATTATTCTGTCAGGGCAATTCATTGTTATGATGTTTTTAACATGTATGACTCTATACAGTGAAAGCTATAATTCCACAAATGTATAATAAACCTCTTGTTATTAACAACTGAACTGTCATTTTCTGTACTTACTAATAACTTCTGTTTTGATGCCAGCCATCTCAAACAATGGAGCTACTTTTTCTTTATATAAACTTGGTCCCTGTTGTTTACCTCCATATGGATTTACAAATACCAGTAGATGTTTTGGTCGATTAAAAACTGAAATAAAACAATTAGAATATTTAATTAAAAGATGTCAAAGTGAGCATTCTCCGATAACGTATATCATTTTTAATATTGTTTTGTTTGTGCTTGTTTTTGTTGTCTATTATATCATTATTACAATGCTAAGTGCTTTTCCTGATCTTGTTCTTATTATATGTTATTTTATTTATCTTTTGTTAGTCCACTTATCAAGATTAAAATGGGGTGTGTGTGAGATCTCAACAACTAGTTTGACCCCGTTGCTTCTTTATTGAGATTAAAAAGTGAGCAAGTTCAGATATCAATAAACTAGTTTAATCCACATCATGCGCCTGTCCCAAGCCAGGAACCTCATCAGTGGTAAATGTTCACATGCCTGTTCCCTCAGGAACCTCGTCAGTGATAAATGTTCACATGCCTGTTCCCTCAGGAACCTCTTCAATGGTAAATGTTCACATGTCTGTTTCCTCAGGAACCTCATCAGTGGTAAATGTTTACATGCCTGTTCCCTCAGGAACCCCATCAGTGGAAAATGTTCACATGCCTGTTCCCTCAGGCACCCGTCAGTGGTAAATGTGCATATGCAACATTCATTGTATGTATGTTTGTATGGTAGTGAGGGGCCTCGGTGGCGAGTGGTCTAAGTAGTTACTACTGTAATCACTAGCCAGTTAACACTGAGGTTGTGAGTTCGAACCCGCTCGCTGCGGGTGCACTCGACTCAATCTTAATTGACTAGGATTGTCAGTTTTCCTATCGAAGGTCGGTGGTTTTCTCTGGGCACTCGGCTTCCTCCACCAATAAAACTGGCCACCACGAAATAGCCCAAAGCGGTGCTTAAAAGTGGTATTAAAACACCAAAATCAAAAATCAATCATGTATGGTAGTGTTTTATGACAACAATTTATATTAAAAGTATTAGTTTCAACAGATGCAAAAAAATGGTTAAATTGAATGTTATTTCATTTATTAATATAGAATTTCACATATATAAAAATTTCAAATAGAAAACTTATCAGACCATGTAATTATGCTAAGTAAGGCTAGTCACAGTCACCTACTTTAATCATTGAATATTCGTTTTTTAAGTCTGTGACTTAGAAAATTTCGCACTTTTTGTCTATTTAAATTTTTGATTCTCAGCGACTGAGACTTGCTTTGAGCAACAAGATAAGTGCAGCATACATGAGGCGAGACCATTTTGGGACGCCGGGATCGGCCGATTTTAGCGAAATCGGGATTACCTTGTTTAAAGATCGGGGTCGGGATGGAAAACATCGGGATACGGGAAAGCCACGTTTTAGCCACGGAAATCAGGATTTTATGTTGAAATATAACAGGATTGACAAAAACTGTACCTTGGACAGATAAAGTGCCATTTTCATTATACTTTAATCAGCCCTAAGCATAATCATTTATCCTAACAAGTGTCTTAAAATCTGGTATTTTTTTTAAATTTTATAATGTAAAGCAGCGTTTCGACTACTTTATAAATCTTTCAAGTGATATTTGTAGTTCTGTTTATGTCTGTAACTTGGTTGATCCTTGGTTCATTGGTTTTCGAATGGTGATTCAATAGATTCAAATTTCTCTCCATTACAAAACGATTCCAGTGCTTGTTATATAGGTTCTTGTATTGACTTGAACTGGAATTTGGCCAATTTTCTGACTGGCTACTGAAGATTTATGAGAACAAAAATGCTTATATGCAGCTTGCCGTCACGGTAATATTGATAATACATATTCGGTAATATTGATAATACATATTCGGATTGGTTACGCTGAAAGACTTTGAACATCAATCATACCGAGACGTTTAAATCGTAGCGTCTCTTTGGTATCTTCTGCCTCAAATTTTGTAGGATTTTATACAATTGCAAACATTGGTTTAAAAATCTGCCTTAATCATTATCAATACAATGACATACATATATGGAGGTTTTAAGTGAAATGTGTAGGTTTCTCAACAAGAATTCTATTTTAACATATAAAACATTTATTTGAAGAATCTGACCTGGATTATCAAGAGCATCATTGATATTTCTGACCCACTGACTGCATAAGTGAGAATCCTGACAGACAAAGGATAACTTTTTGTACTTCCATTTATGTTTTGATCCTCTACTCAATATATAAACCATGAAAGATGGACATTGTAACTCTATGTATAGGTGTGTTGTATCTTTTGCCTTTGTCCCTTGACTTTTGTTCACCGATGGCTGACTTGGCTTGTGTCTATCCTTTTCATGTGTAGCATTTATTATTTCTTTTAGTGGCACTGCATTAGCATTTTTATGACCTGGAAGGAGAAAAAGTATGAATAAGGGATATATAGTATATTTTGATGTAAAATGCAGCAGTATAAACATGTTACATAATATTGATAATGTTTCACTAACCATGAAGACTTTTAGAAAATTATTCACTAAATAAACAAATTTCTCAGATTCCTAGAAGATATTCTAACTGTCTACCAATACATGAATACTTCACAAAGGCAGAATGTATACATGTACAAAATGTATAGTACATTCTTGTACTACAAAAAGACCCATAGGAATGCAAAATTCAAGTCACTCTATAGACAATCAATCGAGCTGGCATAAACTGTTTTAATGGTAGATTCAGACATATTCCCACAGAATGGACCTAAATGTAGGTAAGAATAAATTTTATTATGGCTAGTTGATCAGATTGAAAATTTCTGTATTGATTTAATATTTGTGAATTGATAATCAACTTTTACAATAAAATGGAATAATAAACATCAATGTGAATATTTCATTTTCCAACAGCTGATATTTAAAAAAATTTAACAAACTGACTTTCTTTCAAGTTTTGGTACTTAAACTTTATGCAAAGCAAGGATAAAAGTCAACAAGACCAATGCCGGGTTTGTACCTGCCTCGCTGACTGTAATTGATTGAGGTTGGATGTTGTTTCATGAGGATAACGTAATTGACAGAAAGACGAAAACCATAATAAACATGTTAAAAAACATTGTTTTACTTGTGTTCCTTAAAAAAAATGGTAAATTCAGACGTAATTTGTCTTTGCCTGCCCTCACTTTTGATACGAAAATAACAAAACCGGCCGCCATTGTTGATCTATTCAATTCTGCTGCCTACTGTGTATAATACTCCGGAGAAGGAGCACACCAGAATAAAGAAAGATAACTCAATTTTATTTTTTCCTAGTATTGAGATACCTACTCAAAATATGTCTACATACTTCCAAGGATGTATATTAGTTATACGTCCTTGATACTTCTGACTTTAGAATTTATAGATTTAGGAGGTCTTTTGAGTTATGGGCAAGGTTAAGAGGGTCTTGGTAGCAGGATAGGTAGGGTGCTTGGGTCATCATTTTCTGTATTCTTTATTTTTTATACAAATTTTTACTATTCTGTATATCTAAACACCCATTATTCTCTATTCTTCATTTAATTGGCCATTTTTTTTCTATTCTTTATTTTTTAATTTAAAACATTTTCTCTATTCTGTAGTACACATCTTTTTTTTCATGTATATAAACCCTATGCAATAACTACCTTAGTCTATCATGTCAAATGATGTACAGTGCATAAGAAATTTAAATTGAACATGGTTTCAATTTTGGTAGAGGAAATCAAGACTCTTGCTGGCTCTAAAAGTGGCTCCAAGTTTTCAAAACTGGCGACAAAATATAGCTGCTGGCGATTTTTCTCGCTCCAACTTTTTTGGAGCCAGAGCAGCCCCTGAATACTTCTTAACATTTTGTTCTTACCCATCGACTTTATGAAGGTCGTGTTCAAGTAAAGTGTCTCTGGCATGGTTAGCTCTCTGTGTTGCTGGAAAATGAAATAGTTTTCAATGTATTAAGTTCAGCAAATAGTATAATTAAGTGCAGCTCCTAATGATAATCCAGAGTCATCATAAGGTCACTAAAACATGTCTTTGGTGGTCATTCTAGGTGAAGTTTATAAATTTCGACATCACGTGTTACATTTCGGCACAAAAGCGTCTCGATTATATCCTGTTGATTTATCAATAAAATTAATATACATACATGTAATTGAAAGCCTTAAATAACTTTACTATTTTTTGCAATATCATGATCCAGATAATGGCTCTTAGTATATCTCCTTCTTGTAATACCAATGAATAGTAAAAATAAAGCATGTGTATTTTGGTAGGTATAGGCATACAAAAAAACAAAAAGTTTTTTTTACTGTTATTCTCCAAAAATACACCAAATGCTGATACTAAAATTGATCTGGTTTAATAACTTAAATTTATAAAAGTGGATTAAAGATTTTCAACCTAATATTCAAATATGGTTGAAAGGAATTGATTACATTATTCTGTCGGGGCAATTCATTGTTATAATGTTTAACATGTATGACTGTATACAGTGAAAGTTATAATTCCACAAATGTATAATATGTCTCTTGTTATTAACAATTGAACTGTAATTTTCTGTACTTACTAATAACTTCTGTTTTGATGCCAGCCATCTCAAACAATGGAGCTACTTTTTCTTTATATAAACTTGGTCCCTGTTGTTTACCTCCATATGGATTTACAAATACCAGTAGATGTTTTGGTCGATTAAAAACTGAAATAAAACAATTAGAATATTTAATTGAAAGATGTCAAAGTGAGCATTTTCCGATAACGTATTTCATATTTAATATTGTTTTGTTTGTGCTTGTTTTTGTTGTCTATTATATCATTATTAGAATGCTAAGTGCTTTTCCTGATCTTGTTCTTATTATATGTTATTTTATTAATCTTTTGTTAGTCCACTTATCAAGATTAAAATGGGGTGTGTGTGAGATCTCAACAACTAGTTTGACCCCGTTGCTTCTTTATTGAGATTAAAAAGTGAGCAAGCTCAGATATCAATAAACTAGTTTAATCCACGTCATGTGCCTGTCCCAAGCCAGGAACCTCATCAGCGGTAAATGTTCACATGCCTGTTCCCTCAGGAACCTCGTCAGTGATGAATGTTCACATGCCTGTTCCCTCAGGAACCTCGTCAATGGTAAATGTTCACATGCCTGTTCCCTCAGGAATCCTGTGTGGTAAATGTTCACATGCCTGTTCCCTCAGGCACCCCGTCGGTGGTAAATGTGCATATGCCACATTCATTGTATGTATGTTTGTATGGTAGTGTTTTATGACAACAATTTCTATTAAAAGTATTAGTTTCAACAGATGCAAAAAAAAAATGGTTAAATTGAATGTTATTTCATTTATTAATATAGAATTTCACATATATCAAAAATTTCAAATAGAAAACTTATCAGTACATGTAAATGTGCTAAGTAAGGCTAGTCACAGTCACCCACTTTAATCATTGAATATTAGGTTTTTTTCAAGTCATTGAATTTCGCACTTTTTTGTCTATTTAAATTTTTTATTCTCAGCAACTGAGACTTGCCATGAGCAACAAGATAGGTGCAGCATACATGTATGTATCATTGTATGTGATCATTTTTTGACATGGTTTTTATAATTCTGTTATTTATCATTGTGCCTTTGGTATCTTCTGCCTCAAATTTTGTAGGATTTTATACAATTGCAAACATTGGTTTAAAAAATCTGCCTTAATCATTATCAATACAATGACATACATATATGGAGGTTTTAAGTGAAATGCGTAGGTTTCTCAACAACAATTCTATTTTAACATATAAAACATTTATTTGAAGAATCTGACCTGGATTATCAAGAGCATCATTGATATTTCTGACCCACTGACTGCATAAGTGAGAATCCTGACAGACAAAGGATAACTTTTTGTACTTCCATTTATGTTTTGATCCTCTGCTCAATATATAAACCATGAAAGATGGACATTGTAACTCTATGTATAGGTGTGTTGTATCTTTTGCCTTTGTCCCTTGACTTTTGTTCACCGATGGCTGACTTGGCTTGTGTCTATCCTTTTCATGTGTAGCATTTATTATTTCTTTTAGTGGCACTGCATTAGCATTTTTATGACCTGGAAGGAGAAAAAAGTATGAATAAGGGATATATAGTATATTTTGATGTAAAATGCAGCAGTATAAACATGTTACATAATATTGATAATGTTTCACTAACCATGAAGACTTTTAGAAAAATTATTCACTAAATAAACAAATTTCTCAGATTCCTAGAAGATATTCTAACTGTCTACCAATACATGAATACTTCACAAAGGCAGAATGTATACATGTACAAAAATGTATAGTACATTCTTGTACTACAAAAAAAGACCCATAGGAATGCAAAATTCAAGTCACTCTATAGACAATCAATCGAGCTGGCATAAACTGTTTTAATGGTAGATTCAGACATATTCCCACAGAATGGACCTAAATGTAGGTAAGAATAAATCTTATTATGGCTAGTTGATCAGATTGCAAATTTCTGTATTGATTTAATATTCATGAATTGATAATCAACTTTTACAATAAAATGGAATAATAAACATCAATGTGAATATTTCATTTTCCAACAGCTGATATTTAAAAAAATTTAACAAACTGACTTTCTTTCAAGTTTTGGTACTTAAACTTTATGCAAAGCAAGGATAAAAGTCAACAAGACCAATGCCGGGTTTGTACCTGCCTCGCTGACTGTAATTGATTGAGGTTGGATGTTTACTGAAGCATATCTGATCATTCCCTTTCACTGAAGCCAAGAAAACTGTGACGAAAATTTTCCTTGTACAATGAGTGTTACAAAATTTCAAACTCTCTGGGAAGTGGATACACGGCAGATGTAAAAATTGCTTGCACTCTACAACTTTACATATCAAGCTGCAGACCAAATATTAGATAATTCCCTTCAAAACCGGAGCCAAGAAAACTTTGAAGAAAATTGTCCTTGTACATCTAGTAGTGTTGTAAAATTTCAAAATATCTGCCAACAGGAAGCGGATACATGGCAGATGTATAAATTGCTTACAAGCTACAACTCATCATTTTAAAGCTGCAGACCAAATATTAAATTATTCCCTTTCATAGAGGCCAAGAAAACTTTGAAGAAAGTTCTTTCGGATGGACAGTCGAGCTATTACTAGAGTCTAACTAGACCTGCTTCTGTCTTTGGTGATGCAGTTGCTCTCTTTGAAATTTACCCCACATTTGGCATTTAATTTTATTCCCCCATTTTTACCGTGTCCTAGCAATCATCTTTAAGATTTCACAATAGCAGTATTTTTTAGGCCATGTCAATTCAAAATAGGAGTACATGTAGGTGGTGGGAGGGGGCTTAAAATACTTATATTGTTAAATCATAAATATAACAGCAAGAAAACAGGAAAATAAGTTTGCAGGAAATTGTTCTTTAAGTCTTTAGATATATAAATGAGAAAAAGAAAAGGAAAAGGGTCCAGTCTTAAAGCGCCTGTGTCATGGCATGGCCCAGACTGAAATATTGCAATCACTGTCTGTTATTTGTAAACTTTTTGAAAAATATTTTTTGTGTCGTGCATAAATTGGCAGGATTCTATATATTGATTTGGGTAAGTCAGGTAATACCTTACATGAAATATTCACTGCATAATTTGTATAAAATGAGGTATGAAAAGTTTTTGTAGTATAGATTGAGTTAGTCCTAGAATCAATTACAGTTTATCGTTTATAACTTTAGTTTTGACCAGTGAACTGTGCATTAACTGCATTTATACATACAGATCAAAGAAATATGACCTTTTCCGATAAAAAACATATGTACATGTACATCGCCTCAATTGAAATATTGAATAACTTCTGTTAATACCCCTTAGGCCACATCATTCATGTATATAGCTATTTCCAACATTGACATGTATTTTCATGGGAAAGCTACTTTATTTTCCACCTGTCTTGGGCAAATGATTACTTAATTTCTGTTATTATCGGAATATTCATTTCCATATATATAATCATCTTATCTCCCCCTCCCTTTTCTTATGAATACTATATAGTCGCCCCTTTGTATAATGAAAAATTTGATGATTGGCTCGCTTACCATATTATGAAGAAATCAGAAATTAATCATTTCACCAGGTGTTATCTTCCACTACGTACGCAAAATAAAAAAAATTGTTTTCCAAGGAGTATTCTGAAATATATACTACCAATTATTCATTACTAAAGACTGCGGAACATCTGGTACATGATCCACTTGACCACTTGAAAGTTAGAAAAGTGCTTCAAAATAGGATATACCTCCACCATTTGATTAGGTAAAACATTTATTTAAATAATTTAGACGGTTACCTATAATAATAATGACAGAAGTAAACTTAATACTGTTTAAAACATTGTCAAATGCCCATTCAAAGTTCCCACGAAAATTTGTTGGGAAACTTGCTATGAGAAAATGGTGACTTCTCATAAGACCTCGTGGTTCAGCATTGGTAGTAAAAAAAATATCCTATAAAAAATGTTGAAAAAAAAACAATATTGGACCCAAGAAGGCTTGTATTATAGGACTAAAACTCCTACATTTGTATGTGACAGTAGTAGATGCTTGCAGTGCCAATATTGTGAAAATACATGGATTTTTCACAGGATTAAAATTCACAATCTCGGGATCTAGAGGCAGCGCTCTAACCGAGCCAAAGAGGATCTTCCCTAATTCAACCAATTAGACAACCTTTATATCTGCAACTATCGACAATCATACATGTATTACACTAGGCCAACAAAATTATTGACTGGGCTTCGGCTAGTCTAAATAATTATGTCTTGAAAGGCTATTCAATATTTTGCTGTGACGCCTTCCTATGACGTGTCACAGCAAAAAATTAAAATAGCCTTTGGCTTTCAAAATGTCATAATTATTTGGACTAGGCTACTGCTTGAATGAAAATTTTAATTTCTATTCCTGTTAAGGACACTTTTTTATTCTTTGTGAATCCAGTAGTGAAGGAAAATCCATCTTTTTATCTCTAGTTGAAATTGCAAAAGAATTAGCAGTTAGTAATCATCAAAAATCTGATGGATACTGGATACCATAAGAAGAAGAACATTAAACAAGCCAATAGGGGTCAAGGATTACAGCAGGAAGAAAACAGTTGTCCAAGTGATAAAAAATGTCATTGAACAAAAGACAAAGAAAAACGGTATTTGTAAAACTACATACAAAAAGTGGTTCAGAAGACGGACTGTCAAGGGGTCCACCCTTCGATGCTTGTTCCCAAATAAGATGACTAGAGGTTAATGCAACTTGGTGTGCTATTTTTTGTATGTGAAGAGTGGACTGAAAAATTGGTTCTCCATAGTCTGCCATCGTATTGTTTACTTCCGGTTTGAATAACAGACAGACGTCACATTTTTTTTCTATTAGTTTATTAAGGCGGGATATTCAAAGTTTTTGTTTGAGTGTTGATTAAAAATTTGCTATGAATCTATGATATGAGATAGGTCCTACCTGTTGAGCCTACGAGGTTATTACTGAATGTTTGTTTAAAGATAAGGGTAAGATGAATTGAAAATCAAATTTTGCTACTAATGATTTGTCTTGTTGATCAATTTTGCTATTGAAAACCTATCTTTTATAGTTTGTAGGATATGGGACAAAAAAAAAAACAAAAAGTTGCTAAAATCTTCTTTAAAGGGCAATAACTCCAATAAAGAGTCGTCGGAAGATTTGGTCATGTTGACCTATGATAGATCTTTTCTTGCTAATTATTTTGCTAATTTAAGTTTCATGCATGATCTATATATTTAATTAGGCCTACAGTTTTTAAGATATTGGACAAATACACAAACAATTGGTAAAAATCGTCTTTAAAGGCAATAACTCCAATAAGGAGTCGTCGGACGATGTCAATCATTTGACTTATTTGTATAAAGCAAAACAACAAAATACCGAACTCAAGGAAAATTCAAAACGGAAAGTCCCTTATCAAATGACAAAATCAAAAGCTCAAACACATCAAACGAATGGAAAACAACTGTCATATTCCTGACTTGGTACAGGCCGCTTTCTTATGTAGAAAATGGTGGATTAAACCTGGTTTCATAGCTGGTTTTATAGCTGGTTTTATAGCTGGTTTTGTATCGGATATTGTCTTGCTGATCATTTTTACAATTCAAAGTTTCTCTTTATCTATTATAATTTTAAAGATAATAGGCAAAAAGAAGAAAAATAAATGGTAAAATTCATGATCATTCATCATTTAAGGGCAATAACTCCTGTAGGAAGTCGTCTGACAGTTTTGATGTAAACAGACAATAAGTAAATCTCAACTTTCTGAAGATTTCTGCTTTTGTCAGATTTAGCATTATAAATACAAAGATGGGTCTAATGCGTTTTGTTAAAATATACTTTTTCACTTTTTTGGTCTTTTGGAAAATATTGTTTGTACTGTATTTAGACCCCTCTACCAAGAAATTTGTTTTACATGCACACGTATCAAAATTACGGTTTTTATCCAACGCAATCATAGGTTTGAACGTTGTTTTCAATTTAGACTTGTTTATATCAAGTTTTTCGTTTGTGCTTGTATTGTATTTACCTTCGGGTTTATATGATCCGTTCATCCTATTTCGACTCTTCAAAATTCAAGAGTCTATCCTAAATTGAGGTAAATTATATGGCCTTCCAATTACCGTTTCGATTCCTAACATCACTGAAGAGACATTAATTGTCGAAATCCGGATATGGTGTACTAATTTTTGCACCTTTTGTTTGTGGTAAACCATCTTTTCCGCAAGTTTATTGTTTTCTGTTTGGTATTAAATTAATAGTTAAGATCAATTTTGTTACATTTGGTGATCCGTTTATTTGGTAATCGCCAATGGCAGTCAGCAGGGTTAAAGAACATCCGTTGTTCGACCTGCTAGTCAAATGCGTTTTGTTAAAACATACTTTTTCACTTTTTTGGTCTTTTTGGAAAATGTTGTTTGTGCTGTATTTAGACCCCTCTACCAAGAAATTTGTTTTGCATGCACACGTATAAATATTGCGGTTTTAGACAACGCAATCATAGGTTTGAACGTTGTTTTCAATTTAGACTTGTTTATATTTTTCGTTTGGGCTAGTATTATATTTGCCTTCGGGTTTATATGATCCGTTCATCCTATTTCGACTCTTCAAAATTCAAGAGTCTATCCTAAATTGAGGTAAATTATATGGCCTTCCAAATACCGTTTCGATTCCTAATATCACTGAAGAGACATTAATTGTCGAAATCCGGATATGGTGTACTAATTTTTGCACCTTTTGTTTGTGGTATACCATCTTTTCTGCAAGTTTATTGCTGTTTGGTATTAAATTAATAGTTAAGATCCATTTTTTTACATCTGGTGATCCATTTATTTGGCAATCGCCAATGGCAGTCAGCAGGGTTAAAGAACATCCGTTGTTCGACCTGCTAATCAAATGCTTTTTGATAAAATATACTTTTTCACTTTTTTGGTCTTTTGGAAAATGTTGTTTGTGCTGTATTTAGACCCCTCTACCAAGAAATTTGTTTTGCATGCACACGTATAAAATTAACATCAGAATCTTACTGAGGAAGGATATCTGTTATCCGAAATATTTAAAAATAATTACATTTATAGTTACCTTTTTTTTTTTGTTTTTGGTGTTGTTGTGTACATGTATCGTTACTCGTAACGATCCAGCGCCCTCGTGGGGAAAATCGTTGACTATTATTCAGACGTTTCATATATATAATATATATATATATAATTTTGTTTTATTCCCAAGATAAATTTTGCTTTGTAAGAACACTCTAGCCTAAATTTATTGTGGTTACAGTGTTAATTTTCTACAACAATTTAGGCCGAAATAAACATGATAGGTCTCTACGTGTATTTCCAAATTTCTCCTCCTCAGCGGAGAAGCAGCTAATTTTTAAGTTTTTGGTGGAATATGTGACACTTTTCACTATTAATCAAGCATAAATGTAATTGGCGGGATATAGCAAAAACATTACTAATAACTGATTTTATTATTGAATTGTTCACATACAATGCGCAAAGAGAAGTCAAAATCAAAATATTTAGACGAATATATTTTATTTATCGTTCAAGTGCTTAATCGCGCCCTATGATTTGCTGCCTGACATGGTTTTACATATTTTGTAACCTACACCTGTACTGCTCAAAACTGTTCTGACCTCAAATCGTTCGTTACTTTCTTTTTCCATTTCCTTCCTTTAATTTGTTGGCATAAAACCTTCATTTACAAACCCTTATACTCCTGCCTGCGAATCCATGTTGTATTTACAATAACGTTGTATTTGAAAACGTCACAATATTCCCGCTAATTCTCCTATTAGCCAAACCATCGCACTTCAGCGAAAGGGCCATCGTTCTTCGGCTTGGACCACCGCACTTCAGCGTCCCCATCGCACCTCCGAGTCCTACATATATATCACAAAAAAAAAAATTAAAGCATTAATTTACGTTCTTAGTAAGTAATTACACGCTTCAACCAATTACAAGTATATCAATTGGTAAAATAAATGTTGTTTTCTGATCATTAAGTCTGGTCACGCCTTGTCTTTCACGATCAAAATAATGCGTTGCCTGATCTTTCACGATCAATTTTTTTTATTAAAAATCAACAAACTTAAAGCCATAGTTGAACTTTGTGGTAGTTTTGCCAATCACTCAATATTAATACATTTTGTTTTGTACTATAATGATTAAAGTACAATGTTTATACCTGTATGATTTGTAGTCTTACTCGTACTCGTACTCCGAGTCCGATTGATTGATTGATTAACTGATGGTTGCTTAACGTCCAGTGGCAAATATTTCATGCATGTTCAGGACGAGAACAAATTAACAAAATAAATACAATAGGTTGGTCATGTAATAGAGGCCGTGCGGGATGAAGGTATGGGAAATTTGGACTGCCACGTATTGGATAGGGACAGAAATTTAGCCGTGCAACAGGCCACCTACGGACCCCTCAAAGAGTTGTTGCAAGGGTTCTTAAAGTGCATGGCATTCTTTTACACATGAGGCATCGGATTAAACGTCCCCATTCTGACCGGACGTGGCCGCGAACTTGTACATCCCGAACAGCCAAACGGACGCCTCACTTTGGCGATGTTTTTACTGCCGGTCGGAGGAAGACCAATGGTGACCATATTTCTATTCCACAGTCACTCTTGGGGGTCCGAGTCCGACAGTTATTGTAAATATCTAATAAAACATTAGTAAGACCACAATGGAATAGGTCAGGACAGTATACATGTGAACCATACCAGCAAAGCCAAATATATTATCAAATGAATAGGTGCAAAGACGAGCTGCTCGATATGTTACTCACAAGCACATAAACACAAAAACAGATCAAGTGTTAGCAATATAAGTGTTTGAAAGTGATTTTTACTTTCGATTTTTATACCATACCGTGAGTTTGTGAATAAAAGGAGATGTAGGGTATACGTCATTGATACAGCAACCCGACGATACGAATAACTTAAAGACAGAGGTCAACGTACGACAAATGTCAACGAAGCCAATGATGTCTTTTAAGCCATCCATTTCTGATCTCAATAATTACAAAACTGTTCTAGCTTGGAATCTATATATCAGGGATAGTACATATATTTGAATCTTAATATATTCCCTCTGATCATAGAATTGCAGTAAGAACTGTTCCTTCTCTTTATATGATATTATTGGATTTCTTGGCCTTTAAATGCTTTATCGATCTTTTCACATATTACACCTCCTTTTTGGATTTGTTTCAATTACATTTACTTCCACGTTAACGTAACGGTTAGACTTGGTAAGTTTCATATAAAATGGGCTATTGAAAATACAGGTGAAAGGATTTAAAGGCGCAAAAAATGGGCTTAAATGTCAGCGCTGAACTGTTCACTAGTAGTTTTGAATTTTTCGCTTAAATGTCCGGGGCCCAGAAAAATATAAACAGATAAAGATAAATAATTATAAAACAAATACGAGACTATGGTGGATCTTACCACACTATGTTTGGGTTTACGTTTGTCACATACTCGGGTAAACTTTTTGAAATTTACGAAATTTGGTGATAGCTTTAAATACGGGTGCATTATTAAATTTTCTAAGTAATATCGCATTTGACTTGTTTTTGCATGTGTGCATGTTTTGAACTTCATCGCAGATATTATTTATTGTGTCTTGATTGATTTTCTGTTCTTTTCCATTAATCTGTTGTATTGAAAGAGAGGCGAAAGATACCAAAGGGAAGGTATTGACGTTTACGTATTATCTCCTGTTATTCATGAAGTGTCTACAATAACATTATTATTGCGAATACACCATTTAAAATATTGGATACTCATATTAATATTCACCACAGTAACAAATTCAGTGTGTACTTTAAAACTACAAGTAAAAGTACTATATCTCCAAATAATCTGACTTTGAAAATAAAACGTAGAAATTATATGTAATATTCAGAAACATGCAATCATGTATGCGTAGTTTTAATCCATTGTTGACAAAGTTAAGATTAAACCCTTGGTATGGAAAACAAATATGGTATTTCGGAAGCATTTATCACTTTCTTCTTGACTTAAAAACGACTTTTTGATAACTGTTCAAACGTTGAAATCAATAGTAAATCAAATAAATAACCATAACTTTGCCAATGATATTTGTTACACCATAATAAAGGCTTTCATTCTTTGTGGAATATTTTCAACCAAAAGGTACGTTTATATAGTTTGCTTGAATTTTCTCTTGTTTTTATATTTTTTAAACAATAAGAAAATAAAGGCTTTGTACTAAGAGCAATAAATTTTCCACTCTTTGTCCCAATGAATGAATTATGTTTTACGATACAAGTACAATATAAAGCTTCATGTAAAAAAAAAAAACTAAATTCTGTTGGCAATTTATTAAAATTGTTATTTTTTATATTCTTAAATGTGCCTTTTGTATTTGTTTAAAACATATATTTTTAAGATTTGCTGATTTTCTGTTGTTTTTTTTTTAGACATGTGCGTTTGATGTTTTCTAATAGAATGCACTATAATCAAGAAAGATAACTATTGTCAAACCAATAATTTGTCCATAACCTTTGGCCAATATTTCTATTAGAGGAAGGTCCTTGACGTTCACAACTATTTTATTGTTTATTTTCACTCTATCTGAGCTGTCCTATTACAAATGCAAGAATAACTTCTTATAGATGAAAGCTAAAATCTGTTCCACTTCCCAAAGTATTTTTTTTCAAAAGAAAGCACTGGAAAACCAGTGATAAGGTAGATATTTTTAATCGTATTTACATTAAAACACTACATTTAAAAAAGAAATAAACCTATATTTGATTATGTTAAGAAAGAATAATAGCATGTTCTGTTATCCCATTTTGAGGAAAACATGAAAGCAAACTGCATATTAGACTCTGAGATTAATGAGGGGTGTGACACGCTTTTGGGATGTTAGATATAGAGGGTTAAAAAGTGGGATCTGGGAAAAAGAAGGAAAAAAGTGGAAAGTGGGAAAAATTCCGAAAAAGTGGGATTTGGGAAATGAGCATCCCGTGTCACCCTCATCGATGTGCCGCACGTATCTATCTATGTTTGGATATACATGAAAACAAAGTAAACGATTTTTTCTTCTTCAGAAAATCCTGTTTGCAGGTTAACTCGAAATTTGTTACCTTCCAAATTTTGAATGCTTTTTAAACCTACCAGATGAAATTTTCTAGCAACGGAATATTTATATATACTCGAGAACAACCATTGAGATAAGTTTATAGTAATAAATCTAATGGCAATCAAGTGCCATTTTTGTGTTGATTTTAAGTGTCAAGTTGTTTTGTGTAATGCAAATTACATCCATATAAAATTGTTTGCATGTTATAAGATTTATGTACTGTAAATTTTGAACTAAAACAAAGAAATATACTATGTCTAGAATACGAAGTAAGTTAAAAGTATATAAGTTTTGTTTGCCATATTTTTGTTTTGGTTTATGAATTACAGAAGAAGGAATATTGGGATGTATGGATGACAACACGCTCATGAAATACCGAAAAATAAATATATGTATCGAAGGAGCAGGGTTTTTACTTATATATTCCGACTTCACGACCGAAAGGAGGTCTTTAACGATGAGCTTACACCTTACAGCAAGATCTAGGTGGCTCTTCGCTTCGATATAGGAGAAATTAAGAAGAGACGCTTATCATTCGCCACTGTTTTGCTGTCGAAAATACAAAGAATTTTATCTAAGTCAAAATAGCACAGCCTCATTTAGTATTTTGCTTATATGCCACTTTCAAAGACAAGGGTTACGATCTATATACTTTATATACTAAAGCTACAACCCTTTACGGAATAGGCAGACATTACTACCAGTTCAACAAAAACACAAACAACGATCAGTATACCCAATAAGATGTTGTAATAACATATTTTTATTGATCATGTCTGTTCTACCATTTCTGTTTTAGAAAGAATTTTGTGTGAGATAAAAAAAAAAAACTATATAATACATAATAATGGATTCAAGTTTAAAGTACAACATTCATTCTTAAGCCTTTCACGGTATGTGTCGCCTTATAATTATTTATCTTTAGATTAAATGGAAGTCTATAACCGTGCGTCCAGAATAAAATGGATTAAACTTGCAATCTGCCAAACTTCGACCTTTTAAACTAGAAATTTAACCTATTTTTTGTGGCTAACAGATAACTGGTTCATGTTTATCTTTTGTTTTATATTGACAGGAATGGCAGCATGTAATTCAGATGACGATACAATGAGCAATGGAACTTCTCGTAAGTTGTTTTGAAGAAAATATTATCTTTCATGTTTTCATGTTAAACTTCAATATTTCTTTAACCATTTCTGAAAATCATTTAATTAACTACAGATTTTTAGATACTCTTCAACGATAAATCTTTTACGTTATTTACTATATTGTTGCAGGTTTTTGGACAATTTTTACCGGTACATTTGAACCTTTATAAGTAAACGTTTTAAATAAATTCAAAATATCGTCTTTTCAGTGTTGATTTAAAATAACAATCCATATTCTTAAATGTTGTCAAACCCAAAAAGCATTTGCATATATTGCGAAACACGCTTTAGGGTGAAATTATGACTTCATAATGGAAAAATAACCGATCTGAACAAAAATAATGGTTTCTTTATAAATATTTTTAATATCATATCATCGAAGTGTCACAGATGACAACTGATATGTTCCAAATGTAGTTACTACAATCCCGTCGATTTTTTTATTGTCCTGTCTCTTATTTCTAGGACTCACCGATTTGACTCAAATTCTCATTTTTGATTTATAACATACTAAAACGTATATCCAAATTACAGAAAGTCTAAAATAAACAATTAACAATGCATGGACTCTATAAAATGTGTCAGCATTTCGTGAGTATTAACAATCGAGATGACATCCGAAGACTGCCAACGGTCATATAACCGTTTAACCGCTTCCCTTTCTTATTATTATGCAGTATTTTAACAGCGCATTATATAATATGAAAATTACTCTATGCGCTTTGCAACACAATATCAATTTACATATACAAGTACATGTATTTACAATAAAATAGAAAAGCCCATGATAAAAATTTAGCAAATGATGAAAAAGAGATATTAATATTCATAAAAATCTGATTTTAAATATCTTGCATAAAAAACTATATTATTAAATTTACTGTTAAACAACAAAATGTTAAAAATGGGCATGTTAAAATGAAAAGACAAAAACAACTGAAAAGAAAAAAAAAACATGAAAGCAGCAACTTTCTATCAAGGAAATTATAATAAGAAAAGCAAGCTTTAGAATATTGTATCAACTGGGAAATTTATACTTCATATACAGACGCTGCTCGAATGTTGCAATAGAAATAGAAAGTTTACAATTGGGTAAAGTTTTGTTCCCGACCTAACTTCAGTGTCAATTTCTAGATGCAAGTCAGTTTTGGGACTAAACTGTATCTGTAGTATACATGTACTTTTTCCACGTTAACTGGGATAGATGCGTTCAACATAGTCAACAAACTTTGAAATATTTAGTGAGTGTACATTATCTACATAGCGGAACGTCATGAGAAGCTCTGTATGAAATCTTCCTCAAATGAAAAAAAAAAAATAAGTCGACAAGTGTTAAGGGTAGAGAAGTCTGTTTTCACCATTGCAAGAAGAAAGTGACTTATATTGTACGTACTCTAACATATCTTTGGAGTTTTTAGTATCAACATTTAATTTACGCTGCCCCTAAAGTAGGTAGTTTCACAGTAACTCTGAAGCGCGACTTTTATTGCTGATAAAATAGATGTTAAATTTTGAAAGTTTCCTGAAGCAAAATCCAGTTCTTCATCATTTGTTGAAATTCCAAAGGAACATAAATGAATATGAATATAATCAGGTCATTCTATTTCTTAGTTAAAATTAAATAAAACATTTTTCCATCCTTATTCAAGTTTCCTTCATTTCTTGTCTGCTTTCATGATTTTTTTTTACTATAATGTACATAGCGGAACGTGAGATTAAAGGATAATGCTAGCTTTTTTCATTCTTCCTGAGAAGCTCTGTATGAAATCTTCCTCAAATGAAAAAAAAAAAAATAAGTCGACAAGAAGAGCAGCACGTTTGTTTGCTCCCATAGGGATGCCGATTGTTTGTTGAAAAACACGTAACAAATATGTTGTCAATAAAAAAAACACCTTGATGATGTCAGTTTCAATGAACTTTTTGTCTTTTGTTGAAATCAGAGTGGGTTTTATTTATAGAATATAATTCATCCCTTCTTACAACCAGATAAGTGTATATACGTTTGCCATTCTTTTTATTGAACGAAAGTTGGACTACTGATTCTTTATCTGTCTAAGTTTAGAATAAGGAATACTAGTGTTAAGGGTAGAGAAGTCTGTTTTTACCATTGCAAGAAGAAAGGGATCTTTGGAGTTTTTAGTATCAACATTTAATTTACGCTGCCCCTAAAGTAGGTAGTTTCACAGTAACTCTGAAGCGCGACTTTTATTGCTGATAAAATAGATGTTAAATTTTGAAAGTTTCCTGAAGCAAAATCCAGTTCTTCATCATTTGTTGAAATTCCAAAGGAACATAAAACAGTCTACGATTATTCAGGATTTCCTCTTTTTTAAGTATCATGACAGTATTTGTTGAGTTTCCAAGTGAATTGTCAATATCTAATTCCGTTATCAAGCAGTTAATGTAATGTTAATAACGATGTTTTCGGGGCCTGTCGATGCACCTGGTCTCTCTCCTTTTTGGAGTTCATGTGATTCCCTCAGTTTTTGTTTGTTACTTTGATTTGTCTTTTTAATCGATTTATGAGATTTGAAAATCGTTAAACTACTACTGCCATAATTTATCGGAGGGGAAAACAACATATTTGTTATGGAGGTAGGACAGGTGCCCACCAACATTAGGGTCTTTGCAATAGATTTAGCATGAGTGCTCATGAACCCATTCCTTTTTTAAATTCTAATTTGTATCAATCACCTCACAGCCTTAACCCATTCAGAAAGATTATCCGCGTCACCTTTTTCGCGTTTAGTCCATTGCCTGGCATGATCCTCTTTCATTAGTATATAAAGTTGTGTTTCCAATTAATGGATGTTGGTATTTCGGTCCATTGGTGCACATTCTGCAGAGAGGTGTTGTAGTTATGTTCAGGTCACCATGGATATCATGGCCAGTCATGGATTATAAATGAACGGAAAACTAGCAAAGGTGCAACCAGGAGGTTTAGACTTGATGTCCTCAATATTGTGGTCCAGCACCACGATGCTCGTTCTACCTTAGAAAAAATTGTCTAAGGAATTGAAATAACATGAACATATACGTACATTTGGTATTCAACGTAATACACACATGAAAAGTCTAAATGGATGGCACACAGAGTTTTTTTCTTCTTCAAAATGCTCATGACATCTTTACAGTCAGTTATTATTGACTGCTATTTTAAAAGCAATATATCAACTGACATATACTTTTATGTTTTAGATCATGTTACTAATGCTCTTGAATTTATGACAGAAGAAGAAGGTAAAGAGTTTCAGGAATTCAGGAGGAGTATCGGGTATGTCCACTCAATCCGCGATGGAAGATTGGTTTGCTTTTATGAAAGTTCTCTAATTTCCACCATACAAAAATAAAACGTTGGTCGATAATTTCAGGAAATGTAACCAATTTGGGATATTAATTATGATAAATTGAACAAAGTGATAATGTGTGAACTCTTGTGTGTATCTGTACCCAATGTATCCAAAGTGTTTTTATGGATTAACCCTCATGAGGATCGCTCAAATAACAAAAATTAAAGCAAGGGATGTATAAATATCTGACGAACTATTGTATATGACATAAAAAGAATAACCAAAATCCATCTTACTTTGCCAGAGCGAGTTGGTACCTTAGTTTTTAATTAGAATTTAATTTATCAACAAAAATTTCAGACATGTATGCTATAAACAATGTCAATGGCAAAACTCTGACGATTGGGCTGATGATATCCTCCGGAGACAAGCAGACCACTAACAATGGTATCGATCCAGTGCTAGAAATTAAAAATTACACTGTATAAAATGCATGCGTCCGAAGCACTTTTCCGGATTTACCTTCATCGGGAACGCTCAAACCTTAACAATTGAGAGCTGAGGATACAAACATTCCTACCCATGTTAGAAGCTATATGTGTAAAAGGGACAAAAAAAGAATAGGCAAGTTCATCTAAGGCCAACTTTTCCTGATGGAGTAGCCATAGATGAACATATGAGAAACTGGGGCAACTCGCCACCATGTGCATTTGAAGTGCTATTCTGAATTTACCTTTATTGTGAACGCTCAAATTTAAAATTTAAAAGCAAGAGATGTAGAAATACTTGATGGTATGCATTACATGAAGAGACATAAAAAGAATAGCCAAACCTTCAATTAGAACTTAAAAATTAACCTATTATGTCTGTTTGGGTTGCTCACCCAATTTTGTCAACATAACGGAACTAAAACAACTGTCATGCAAGTGAGAGGTTTAGCTAGCTATAACTCCAAGTTTAACACACCATTTTCTTCTGAAAATGTCTGTACCAAGTCAGGAATATGGCAGTTGTTTATCACTTGTTCCGTTGATCGACGGCGTTTGATTATGTCAGATTTTAATGGACTTCCCCTTTTTGAATTTGCCTTGGAGTTCGGTATTTTTGTTAGTTAGATTAGTCTGTTCAAGCATCGGTAATTCATAATCAGTGAAAAGTAGAAGTAATGGCATTGCCATTCGTACATCTTCATTTTGAATATCACAAAGAATTATTAAACATCTATCAAATAAAATATTTCCTTATTGTATTCAACTAAATATTATTAAGAGTATGGTATGATGAGTTTTAAATGAAATATACACTTTCATAATGTCTTATTCTCGTACTATTCAAAAATCAGCATTAGCCTTCCAATAAGAGATTATTTACTATGGATTTACTAGTTTTGAATACCGATATAGCTGTGTTCGTTACCAAAATGTGCCTAATATATAAATTATATGCTGGATAAGCGAAATATCTTTGTATGTAATGCTGTTCCTCATATTTCATCTAACAAAAAACTGTATAAACTGATCATATATCTGACATGTTATGACGTCACTGTGACATCACAAATAAATTTAATTTAAAATTTTCAAAAACTCATCGAAGATACCAGGCTTATAATTTAGTACGCCAGATGCGCATTTCGTCTACATAGACTTATTAGTGGCGCTCGAATCAAACCGTTGAAAGACCAAATCAAATACAAAGTTGAAGAGCATTACAAACCGAAAATTCCGAAAAGTTGTACCTAATATTGCTAAGGCAATCTTTACCTTGGTCCCCGGTAGAGTTTGGATAATTGAACATTTTCAAACTGTAAATTTACAGAAAAATTAACTTATCAATTATCTTTCATGTCAACGCAAGTGCTGACTACTGGGTTAGTTATACCCTCGGGAACTAAATAATGATTAGCAGTTGCATGGACCCAGTGGTTGTAAAAACTCATCATAGATACAATTGCACAAGCCCGCAGACGGCACAAACACTACGCTTCCATATATACCACTTTATAGACCTCACTATATGTTACGAAGATATACAATTATAACGTGTTGATTCATTTTTTACAGCACTGGGTCGATACCTCTGCTGGTGGACTATTAGTCCCCGAGGGTATCATCAGCTCAGTAGTCAGTACTTCGGTACTGACATGGTTTATAACAAACATTTCTAAATTTGTCCGTTTATAAATTTGGAAATTATAAAGAAACTGAGGTTTCAACTCCCTCAGGCAAAGTTGACCTTAGATAGATACGGGCTATTTTTTGGGGTACTTTTGGTCATATAACTCTTCAACTGTTTCGGTTCTTATACATCCTTGGCTTTCAAATATTCGGCTTTGAGAGTTCCTGATGAAGGTAAATCCGGAAAAGCGCTTCGGACGCATTAAACTTATAACGTGTTGTTTTCATATTTTATAAAATGAGATTTATTCGTCGAAGTGGCATTTGAGGTACATAACTACTATTATAAATCTTTTTACTGTTTTTACTTCCGGTAGGAATCCACCTTCTTGTTGCTTCGCATCACGGTGCGGAGCTATTAGTTTCATTCGATATACACGCCATCTTGAAATAATTACTAATCACATATAGATTCTGATAGGTTGCTTTATGATGCGGCTGAGATACAGCAACAGCTATTGGCTTAAATGAGATAAAGAATTACAGACTTTTCTCTCCTCAGGATAAGACATCAAATGCCGGAAAATTAACTATGTGGATTTCAGTTCCGATCAACTGTCATTAATTCATGTTCGTTTTATTATGCATATATTGCACACTGAAATTCAATATTGAAATATCAATGTTTAATACGTGTTTATTTGCTTTGTTAATCTGCAATATGCACGATTTGTTTTGCTAAACAATGTTCCTATACAATGTTTTGCAAAAATGAATTATCTGTATTTTATAACTTCTGCCAATCTAGGCACACCTCCAGAGAGGCACACCTCCAGAATACTAATTCAACAACCACATGCACACATATTACCTTAAATTAGGATAGAGCGAAGCAGTCCACAGCTTTTTAGAAAGCTCAAACTTGTTTTCTCTAGTTTTCAAACATCGAAAAGTTTCATAAGAAGGAATCGTACGGAAGCGTATTAGCGCCTCGCGTTTTAACGCAAACCTTTTGCGTTATAACGCAAAGGTTTGCGTTATAACGCAAAGATAGAAAAAAAAATGTGGCGCTAATACGTCATCGTCATAGCACTGTGCAACTGTATAATTTGAAAAATTATAATAAGATAGCAAGGTGTAATCATAAATATAACAGATCTAATATGATAAAATCAGCATAATCTGAATAAACACATGAGTAAAAACAAAATGTATATATATTTCCTTTCAACAAAAGCCAAAACCGTTAAAAGGTCAACTTTGCATGCGGGACTGCAGCTTTAGTTTTTGTAATATCAAAATTAATTTTAAGAAAGTGTAATTAATCTGTACAAAGCCGAGTAATGAGTACTGATGTAACCTTGTAGTGATTACTGAGGTTTATAGCTTCATGGTAAATGGCAACTCTCAAACAAGAATACGATATCAAATGTGCTAAATTCTCCGTAAGAATAAAGATTGAAATTCTAAAATCAGTTGCTAAAAACATGAAGTAAGGTATGGCATATTTTTCAAATCCACATATAGGTGTTGCTGTCGTCGGCGAATTTACCCATCGCTCTAGACCACTCGGCCACCTAGACTGAATTAATAATTAAACTTTCGGTGGCCTAGTGTTACCTTTCCTCGTCAGTAGAATCTAGAGTTGTGTAACACAGTACATGATATATTAGGCATGATGATGGAGTTGATTGCAGATTAGCTAAATATCTATCGTAAAGGATCGTATGATACAGTCACAGAAATAATTATTTTGATAAGTATCCCAATAGCATGAATTCGAATCCCGGCGAGGGAAGTGCTTCCGCAAATTTGCAGATTTAACATTGTTGTGCGGATATTTAGAGAAGTTATGAATATAAAATGTATTTTCAGCCGTGTATTACCTCCACTGGTGATCCAATTTATGGTGTCACTTGTTTAGACGTACTTATATGCATATAAGACTAAAATATCAATCAGTACACATCCAACATCAAATGGATTTAGTGTAAAGACGTCATTAACAGTAAGAGAAACACATGACCTTGTGCAATGCCAAGATACAGGTATCGACAGATGTAGAGCCATGAATGTGCATATGTATATAAAAATAATATTTAGTTTGATTTTAATTTAAATACATTTTTATGGTATTCGAGAACGTGATACAGGCTATTACAGGCAGTCAAATGCTTTCTATCAAAAAAGGGCCAAATGCTATTTGACAATGTAAAAATATTGTGTTTTACAGAATTGTTGGAACATTTACAAAACAGATGGTCAAGATGGCGATTGAACAGTTAAAGCCTGAATTTGAAAAAATGGCAGTAAAAGCAGCCGAACAAGCATTTGAAAACAAAATGACAAAGGTTAGAGAACTACAAGAGGAATTGAACAAGAGAGAACGGGAACTCAAACAACTCCGTCTTGAAAAGAAAATTCTACAAGCCAAACTAGATAAAGAACGAGTTGTCAAAAGTAGACCTGATTCTGTTGAAACAAAAGAAAAAGAACTTAAAAGAATGGAAGCAGACATCAGTAATTTAAAAATGAAACTTAGAAAGACCACAGATGATTTAAAGCACGAGAAGGACCGTTTGTGTGAAGAAGAGAAAAAACGACTAGAGCTGGAGAGTACACTACAAGCTGACGTAGAGCGACTTCGAAAAGAACTTGACAGGGTGAAAGGCCAATTGGGTCAACTGAGGTCAGCTAAAAATGTTGGAGATGATGAAACTAGAAAACTAAGAGAAAGAGAGCGACAGCTTTTGGATGAAATGGAGATGATTCGAAAGCAACAACCTCGTCTCCATAAAAGAAAATTGTTTGCATAACTTTCAACACACACAGAAAGAAATAGTAGTAATAATTTGAATAACTATTTACAATTAATTTTGTCATTTGGTATTTTTATAAAGACTATGTATGCGATTTTAATTTTCTACACGAAGATTATTAAGGGAACAAAATTAAACACCACTGAATCAATTATATATAGATATACTCATAAATCTCACCAATTTGTACATTGTAATCAAAAGCATATTATGCAAAGTTTTAAAGTGTTACTTTTTAGAATTGTTCGAATAGTTCAATAAAGTTTTGTTTGATTGTGCCGTGCATTATTGTTTTCTAAAGCTTCGTGTTTCTCTTTTTAAACTCCTTCGTAGGTGCGATTAATTGAAAAAAGGATACAACTATTTAATTAGATTAATGGTGGGATCTTTTCAGAATAATTTTATCATTGTCCAAAGGATGCCATTGTATAAGAAAACTATATAAGCAGTGAAGTGAATTGACTTTTTAAAAAAAAAGCTGATCGGTGGTGCATATTTTATTTTTAGAACTTTAACAAGTATTTCAAAATCTACTACATAGTCCATCGTTTTATAAATGTTATCCCACCTTCAACCACCTGCCCCTAACCTTAAGTCCATCGTTTTATAAATGTTATCCCACAACATAAAATAAGTCACAGTACGGCCTTCAACAATGGTAAAACTCACCAATAGGAAGCTATAAAAGGCCCCGACAAGACAGATGTTAAACAAAAAAAAAAAAATAAGAAAACTAGAAACCTGATTTATGTACATAACAAAAAATGACAACCGCTGAAATACAGGCTCCTGACGAGTTACGCATCTACAGAATGTGGCGGTGTTAAACATGTTTGCGGGCGCCCAACCCTCCCTTGACCTAGGACAGTGGTGTAACAGTATAACATAAAAGGGACTATAAAAATCAGTTGAAAAGCTTGACTCGTCAGATCGACACAAAGCACACACACAAAACAAATAAACAAAACGACAAAGACACAAAATGCCGATTTAAGAGAACTCGATGTTACAGAAAGCTAATTCAAGACAAATAACAACAAATACAAAAAATCTTGTATCAAAAACTAAAATATCAATCGAAACAAATCCTATGGATTTAGTGTTTAGTGTTAAGACGACATAAACAGTCAGAGAAAACATGATTTTGAGTAATGCCAAAATATAAGCATCGACAGAATGTAGGATCAGGAATATTAATAGCTGTATAGCAATAATAGTTAGATACGTTTTAATTCATTGATAACAAAATCAACTTTGTTTGTACCGATAAAAAAAAATATTCAAAAATCTGATTTCAGTATTAAATTGATAACCTTTGATAATAAGTTTATTTACAGGATCGATCAGTTTACACGGATCGCATCTAAATTTACAGGCTTTATTAACATCACCGTAAGATTAAGAACGTGATATCCCGTTGGTGAGAAGTTTTCTACCGGAACAGCCAAATTACTTTCCAAACCAAATATTGGTATCTGTGAAAGAGATGCGAAAGACACCAAAAAGTATACAAAACACAACATAGAAAACTAAAGACTGAGCAACACGAACCCCACCAAAAGTGGGGGTGATTTCAGGTGCTCCAGAAGGGTAAACATATCCTGCTCCACATGTGGCACCCGTCGTTTTGCTCATGTCAGTATAAACCCGGTGATAAGTCTAATCACATTCGAGCAAATGATCAAACAACTCGTGACGGCGCGCGTAAAATCTTGAAAGGGATGACTTTAATTTCACCACTTGGAACTTTTGGTTTAATAAATTCCTTGTTAGCAGCAACCTCTATCAAGGAAATCATGATAAGAAATACAAGCTCTAGAATATCGTATATTAACTAGGAGATATATACTCCAGTTGTAGGCGCTGATGGAATGTTGCTACATAGAAATTAAAGTTCACAATTAGGAAGCTGAAATCATCACTTTTGTTGTAAAGTTTTGATATTGTCAATTTCTAGATACAAGTCAAGATATGAGCAGACTGAACTGTATCCTTTATTTCAAGTTCGATGGGACAGATGCGTTCAACATAGTCACCTCCTTTGAATTATTCAGTGAGAGGACGTCGTCTTTATAGCGGAACGTGAAGTTAAAGGATAATGGTATCTTCTTTTCATTCTTCTTAAGAAGCTCCTGTATAAAGTCATTCTCATATGAATAAAGGAACAAGTCGACAAGAAGAGGAGCACAGTTGGTTCTCGTGGGAATGCCGATTGTTTGTTGAAAAACACGTCATCCAAACGTAACAAATATGTTGTCAATCAAGAAATCAAGCATCTTGATAAAGTCAGTCTCAGATAATTTTTGTTTGAATCAGCATAATTTACCCAGTTCGATTTATCCCTCCCTAAGGCTAGATACTTGTGTCTACATTGGCCATTCTTTCTTATGAAACAAAGCAGGACCAATTCTTTCAATTTGTCTTTTAGTTTACTGAAAGAATTGAGTAAAGGTTTTAAGTCATTTGTGGTAACGAAATCTCTGACTTATTAATTTACCAGTGACACATTGATTACGTTCATTGAAATCTAAAACGTCACTACGGACTGGTGCAAAGCGAACGAGTTATAATATATAAGCACCGTAAGTATTAGATATATCCATGCGGGCATTAGTCCGATTGGGTGTATCTAATTTACACTAAGATATTATGATTAATGCAAACAGATAGATTTCAATTTAGAGGCGAAAGGGGGGGGGTTGGGGGTCTTTAGCAATTTGATCTAATTTTATTGTAAATCATGATAAATTCGAGTTATCCAATTACGTTTTATGATATCTTGGTGTGAATTATTAAATAACATCATACATTTTTTACGAAATGTTTTCTTTATCCAGTCACTTAAAACGGAATATACACTTACACATTTGCATCAAATCAATTTCATTTAAAAACTGCAAGTTGCGAAATAATCTATTGGAAAATTTAAATGATTTTGAAAAGTTTAATCACAACAACATGTTTTTTTAATATATTTAAAGAAGGAATTAGTTTTTGCTTACTTAATTAGTCTGATATCTTATCTAAGTATCTGTATGGGGTTCCGCTCAGTTTGTATCAGATTTCACATCTTTCTATTCCGACCTTGTTGGCACGTGCCTCATGATAGATTCGACTTTAAAAAGCAGATAAAAAAGATGATTTCTGTAACCACAGGATGCGACTTATATATTTATACAACTAGATAACATCGCATCGAACTTAGTTATTCATCAAATTGTATTTCCGTCGCTTAATTACTGGGAGTAATGTTGAAATGGTTTCATTCACCCTGAAATTTTTAAAATGATATGAAAGGCCTTTTCTATATCTTGTAATAGTAAGCAATGGATCAAAAACCTCCACGGCCACAAACTTTAAGGATTGGATCTCCAAACAACAAGAGAACACAGAGAACTTCTAGACAAAGACGAACACCATTAAAGCGAAATCCGTTAGAACTCCAGCTCCTGGCAGAGGATATTAAAGGTATCATTGAAGATATTTCTTTCGAAACTGCAGAAGAAGAACACAACGAAGATGGACTAAGGAGATCTTATGTAGGAATTCACCGACGCTCGACTGTTGACAGATCACAACGCCGACCACCTCGAGACGTCATTTCGGCATTTTATCGCGACAGGCAATCAAAACGAAATGAAATTGCTATTTCGGACCAACCAGGAAGTTTCGAATCAGAAAAGAGACAACCCGAGTATAATAAGCGGGTTTCCTGTCCATGGGATTTACCATATTTTAACCAGAGTCACGAAGGGACACCATTGGAAATTTTAGCTCAGGAATTAAAATATGCTCGGGATGTACGAGAAAAGGAGGTTCGAAGTCTCTTACATTTTAATAGTAAATTGCAAAATGATTTGCTGGAAAATGATAGAGAAATGTGCACTTTGGAAGAAAAGAATGTCATCTTAGAAAAGAAATATGATGAGATGCTGAAAGTTTACGAACGAATACGTGAAAATTTGAAGAGATGTTTGACAAAAGTTAAAGATTTAGAATGTATCGGTCGATTATCGTCTGCAAACAACTCTGACGATGAATCTATACACAGGTAAGACAGTCTTTCAGTTTTCCTGCATGAAATTGAATAATATTTTTGTCATCATATATCATTACTATAATTCGTTTAATGACTCTTGTTTCTTTAAGTTGTCTTTTGTGGGCACCATATAGTATACGACTATAAGCACTACAAATTCAATTAACAAAATTAATTTACAGTTTTTTATCATTCTTGCATTTATATTCTGACTCAAGAAAGTGTGAAACATGTTAATACAATGAAGGGTAAATGACAGACTAATAAGATGGGAATCTTGGGTGTAGAAATATGGTTGGCTATGTGGGATGTATAAATACGCAGACACAAACGGAAAGAGGAGGTTGAAACATATGTTTTCTGTTAGAGCGATACGTAGTGGACATATAGCAAGAAAAAATGTTTGCCTCTTAATGAAGGTTCTCTTTCCAATGGTAGTCCAAATTTTCGGTCACTAACCCCGCTCGTAGACCCACTTTGCAGAGCCTACATTGTTAATTTGTTGTTTCACTAACTGTTCTAAATCCAAGAAATAATTGCAACTGAACGTTAAGCAAATACTAAATCAATCAATGAAACAAATTTTTAGTTTAAAATCAACAGACTTGATTAATCCATCTCAAAATATATTTCTTCTATATTGAATTCAAATCAAATCGTCTTTTTCTCAAAATCTGAAATGTTATTACGTAGAAGTATACTCTCTGATTTGAATCTATTTTTACATCCAGACCAAGTTATTAAGTTGAATCATTACATTAGCGATGATCCCAAGTGATTAAAGATAAGAATTCCAGAAGATAGATTGCGCTTTTGATCATTCTAAAACATAAATATGATACCATCTCCACGTGTTGCATGGTAAGATACTCCGTGGTGATTCATGTTTTTATCTTGTTTACTAACTGTTAGTATCATTTCATGGCTAAAGTTCTGAGGATATTGTGTACCTCATTTAATGCATTTTACGCTAGTTTCTAATGAAATAGTTATACTAATTTACTGTTACTACGACTTTTCAGGAATTAATTTGAACTAGAATTTCAACAAACATTTTGTTCTTGAAGCAAAATTTAACATGTTATCCTTAAACTTGTAATTTTTGGTGTATTTTCTAAATAGTTTAATATGTGTCTTTAGCCTGTTACATTCAGAGAAAATACAAAATGTTCTAAGGTCCTCGATATTTCAAGATTCGTTGGTAAAACACTTTTTTTAACACACCCCGATGGTAATTCTTACAGGGACAAATGTCAAGTGCACTGAAAGTGATTGATTGATTGATTGTTGTTTAATTAATGTCCAGTGGCGAATATTTCTTACGTATTTAGGACGAGAACAAATTTACAATGATCCCAAAATAGGGTTTGCAAATTTGGGACACCGTTTTGAAGGCGGGATATTTGAACTGCCACTAGAAAAGATGATCTGCTGGATAAGGGCAGAAATTTTGCCTTGCAACAGACTACCAACGGATCCCTTGTAACAATAGGAAATGTTATGACTGGCCTCAAAAAGTTGTTGCAAGGGTGCCAATTCATCATATTGTAGATGTTTTTTTTATAGAAAAAAAACTTAATTACTTTTCAACTCTTTATGTTAAACCTTTTTGTTTGTGAACTTAAAATACTGCAGGGTATAATTCCATGAGAAATCCAAGACTACAGTACTTGTTTTATTACTATAAAAGAAGGGTTTCAGATTTTCTAAAGATGAAAATATTTCTGTCATTTACATTTAGAGTGGAAACCTTCCAAGCTGTTGCTGATAGTCTTTCGTCAGGTATAAACACTTGGATGTCAGATGCCTCATCCATTTCAACTTCTGTTAACGGTTACGATGGCAAGTATTATTTTAGTATTATATAAATAACTTAATACATCGATTAATTGATTGGCGATTAATGTCCAGCGGCAAGTAGTATTTGCATATTCGTTGTACTATAACGATACGCTGCATCCGATTACCAACGTTATATCTCACATGGTTACCTTCTGTATAAAGCCTTATAACCCTGCAGGGAAACAGTATTTAGATTAGGTCGACCAGGCTTTCTCTTATTTCCTAGATGCGGCGTGCTCATGGATGAGGTAGAAGAAACAAATCAATTTGAAAGTCTTTCTTTTGAACCGGTCGGTGGTCGAAACCACGACAGACGATCAGTTACAGTCTTATAAGTCATATTGTACTCTTATTATTTTAGTTTTAATATTTTGTTTTCTTACCTGTCTTTCACTTTTTAATTTCAAAGAGTTTCAAGATAACAGTTTAGCAATACCTCACGTATGAATGTTTAAAATGTTCTCTAAGATGTATCAACATTACCAATCCCACAATTCTTTTGGTATAATAGGTGATGGTGAAGCCTCATTGCATACTTCTACGTACAATAAAAACCCAGACCAAGAAAACAAATCAAATGATTACCAAGAATGCGGACGAAGTAGAGAGGATTCAAATGGCACGATGTCACCAACACCAATGGCTGATCGACAGCTGCTAATGAGGTTACAGGCAGATGTAAATTCTCTATCATTAGTTAATTCGGAACAATCTCAGGTATGTAGGATAGGAAAAAAAAGGCAAAACTTATATTTTCATACCATGAGCTTTTTTTAACACTTGAAAATAACAATAATAAACATTTTCATTCATTCGCGAGTGTACATATCATATAGACAGATTTAAAATTTTATATATATATTGAACTGCAGCTTTATTCTTGTTTGCTGAACAGCACATCTTCATTTTAGATAAGACTCCAGATGATATGTTGGATCAAATCTATTTGCCATATAATTATATGCTTCATTTTTCATTATCATTTTAAGGAAATTGAACGACTCCGCAATGACCTTTTGTCGTGTAGAAAACACATGTCTAGTACCCAGTTCCAGTTAGAGGCTGTTGAAATAGAATGTAGCCGGCTGTTGTCAATGGAAGATCAACTTATTTCTATTGTTAATTTGTTGAAATGGGCCAAGGAAAAGGTACTGATGTAATATTATATGCAATATGTATACAACAAAAACAAATGTTTCATATCTGCAACTGGATAACCTTTAACAATGATCATGTGTCTGTCTGTTGTGTGATAAAGCGCGGTTTATGAATTCTCCCTAACATAATAAAATAGGAAAAAAAGCAATTTTTTGAATTGTTATAATAACACCTGTACAGAAAATAAGGAGATGTGACATGATTGCCAATGAATCAACTATCTACTAAAGACCAAAGGTCAAGGACGTGGGCAACTACTGGTCAGAGTATACGGTCTTTAAGTGTGAGCAAAACCCATCCCATAGTTATCAAAGGTTCCAGGGTGACAAAATGTGAAACAATTAAAAAAGAAAGCCACCGGCCTGATTTATATACTAAAAACATTTGTTATAGTTCCTATAGGAATATAAGAATTTTAAACATTACCGGAATATTTTTTGTTAAAAAAAGAAGCGGAAATGATGAATAACTCTTTTTATGAAACTTTTGTCTGGAACACCAGATACACCTGTGACATATTTCTAATGTATTTGTATAGCCTTGAAATATTTTGCAAGGTGTCAGTCAGTGTCAGATAGTTCCTTGTTAACATTTAGACTAGATTTGAAGCATTTTAAAGGAATATTTCATAATTTTTAAATGTAAAACAGTGTTCACAAATGCAGTTAGAGTGCAATTAAAAACTCTTATCGTACTGCTGACGCACAAGGATATGTGCCAAGTAAATATCAAGATGTCCTGTCACTCTATAACCCACATTTCAGTCAGTGCTTACATTTCATATATCCAAGAGAGCTTGTGATAAAGGATACTACCGAATCTAGAATGGCTGCATTATATCTTGACCTTTTCTTTGATATTGACACAGATTGGGGACTTCAAACAAAAATTATGACAAACGTCACATGATGATTTTAAATTTCCAATGTCAATGTCCCAGTTTTCAATAGTAGCATACCCCTGCTCAATCGTATGGCATTTACGTATCTCAATTGATACCTTAAGCTCGCGCATGTTGACAAAGGACCGACTTCATGGACAGAGGTGTGCTTCTGACACAAAACTGATTAAAACAGAGGCGGAGGATACCAAAGGGATATTCAAAGTTAATAGTCGAAGACAATCTCACAACACCATGGCACAACTCAATGAACGACGTAAAGACAAATAAAATACAAAACCCTACATAGAAAACTAAAGACTGATCAACACGAACCTAACTAAAACTAGGGGTTATCTCAAGTGTCACAAAACGGTTAGCAGATTCTGCTCCACATGTGGCACCTGTGTGTTTTGCTCGAGTAAATCTGAATTCGGTTATATGAACAGAGGTATGAGGAAGAACCGGCGACTGAAATGGACAAATCATATTTGTTTTCGTGAATTGTTTTGTTATAAATTAGGCCGTTAGTTTTCTCAATTGAATTGTTTCATTTTTTTCATGTCGGGGCCTTTTATAGCCGACTATGCGGTATGGGTTTTCTCATTGTTGAAGGCCGTACGGTTGCCTATAATTGCTTGCATCCACTTCATTTGACCTTTGGTGGATAGTTGTCTCATTGGCAATCATACCACATCTTCTTATATAATATACAAAGTAAGTTTTAAGTCACCATCGCAAATTGCGTTACCTTAAAGCTTTACCCTGTCTCAACTCACTAGCAACATCTTTTCGCAGTTTAAGATATTTAGATACTAAGTAGAAACTAAATGTACTATTTGTGTCCTATTCTTGTTTGTGATATTTTGACTGATTGTGATTCGCATGGCGTGTGATGCATGCATAGCAAAAGACGCGTATGCTTTTGACGCATCTGAAATCAACTCTTTTTGAAGTTCATGGGATTCCCATAGTTTTTGTTTGAAAACACACGAATGACAAAGTGTAAATCAATCTCTTTTCTCATATGCTTGCATATATTGTAATTAAAAAGCTACATTCAAGCAAGACAAGGGATTACGGACTCTAAAAAAAAAATTCGGGTAAAGGGTAACTTGCTTCACCACCACTCTAAACCATGTAAACCTTTACGGGGAATCAAAATATATTCATTTATTACAGTGCGATATCAATGCTAACCATAGTTCAGATATCAAGTCAAATTATACAGACCAGACTGTATGGCAGGACAATCACGAAAATCGGAAATTTTCGACAAACTACAATTATGTAAACATGGCAAGCGTATACTGTCGTTCAGAGATGGGTTTTTTCTTGACTTCTGTTGGGGGATATTTAGAGTTGCAAGCAGGACAAACTATTCTTTTCTGAACAAGGTTCATTTTTCCTAGAAGCGCCCCGATGTTACAGTTTTTTTATACTCCAATAATTTTATATTGATAGGCCCAAAATGTATTCTGCAATTTAGAAATGTTTTGAAATGTCCTATGCTGCTGGACAAAAGCACGCTACATGTTGTGCACAAACGTTCGACCAGCACTCTATTCCATTGTAGAACAAGTCAAATGTCCGTAATAATAAACGTTCATAATCGCAATATTATTAGGATTTGTGGTTTAAGAATTTTGTCTTGACCGGCATGTACGAATATATATGTTCCAACCAAGGGTCAGAACCTTGAGATAACGTTCCCACAATACAGAAGTCATTTGAGGTCTGAATTACTTATTAAAGTAAAGTTTTAAGCATGTCTAATGCGATGTATAGTTATCCTGCTGAAAAGAGATTTTCTTGTCTTGTTTCACTAAGTTAGATTTGGGATTAAACAACCGAAACTTTCACAATTTCTAAACGGATAAAAATGCCTTTTTAAAACTGAAAGTCTATGTTATAATGATTTATGTTCCTATCGATACATTTTATTAGAAAAAAGAAACATTGTTTCAACTAAAAAATAAGTCTGTTTTGAAAGAACTTTTGTAGCCAGTTTGGCAAGAATCGAATTCAACTAATATTCCCAAAATTCAAATTTTCCCCTTTCATTGAGGTATAATAGAAAATTATATTTACAAATAAATATTTTTTCATGTTTTCAAAAAGGGTCAAGTGAGCTTTTCTCATCACTTGGCGTCCGTCGTCCGTCGTTGTCGTCCGTTAACTTTTACAAAAATCTTCTCCTCTGAAACTACTTGACCAAATAAAACCAAACTTGTCCTAAATCATCCTAAGGGTATCTAGTTTGAAAAATGTATCCGTTACCCCGACCATCAACCAAGATGGCTGCCATGGCTAAAAATATAACATGGGGGGTAAAATGCAGTTTTTGGCTTATATCTCTGAAACTAAAGCATTTAAAGCCCGTTGTTGGGTTGCTGCCCCTGAATTGGTAATTTTAAGGAAATTTTACAGTTTTTGGTCATTATCTTGAATATTATAATAGATAGAGATAAACTGTAACCGCAAAATTGTTCAGCAAAGTAAGATCTACAAATAAGTCAACAAGACCAAAATTGTCGATTGACCCCATAAGGAGTTATTGCCCTTTAAAGTCAATTTTTTGCAATTTTTCGTAAATTTTTGTAATCTTTTACGAAAATCTTCTCTTCTGAAACTACTAGGCCAAATTAAACCAAACTTGGCCAAATCATCCTTAGGGTATCTATTTTTAAAAATGTATCCGATGTCCCCGCCTATCAACCAAGATGGCCGCCATGGCTAAAAATAAAACATGGGGTAAAATGCAGTTTTTGGCTTATATCTCTGAAACTAAAACATTTAGAGCAAATCTGACACTAAATAAAAATGTTCATCAGGTCAAGATCTATCTGCCCTGAAATTTTCAGACGCATCAGACAACCCATTGTTGGGTTGCTGCCTCTGAATTGGTAATTCTAAGGAAATTTTGCAGTTTTTGGTTTTTTATCTTGAATATTATAATAGATAGAGATAAACTGTATACAGCAAAATTATCCAGCAAAGTAAGATCTACAAATGAATCAAATAACCAAATTGTCAATTGACCCCATAAGGAGTTATTGCCCTTTAAAGTAAATTTTTCACAATTTTTCGTAAATTTTTGTAATCTTTTACAAAAATCTTCTCCTCTGAAACTACTAGGCCAATTCAAAGCAAAATTGGCCTAAATCATCCATAGGGTATCCAATTTTAAAAATATATCTGATGACCCCGCCCATCAACCAAGATGGCCACCATGGCTTAAAATTAGAACGGGGTGTAAAATGCAGTTTTTGGCTTATATCTCTGAAACTAAAGCATCTACAGCAAATCTGACGATGGGTTAAAATGTTCATCTGGTCAAGATATATCTGCCCTGAAATTTTCAGACGTATCAGACAACCCGTTGTTGGGTTGCTGCCCCTAAATTGGTAATTTTAAGGAAATTTTGCAGTTTTTGGTTTTTATCTTGAATATAATAATAGATAGAGATAAACTGTAAAAGCAATAATGTTCAGCAATGTACCATCTACAAATACGTCAAATAAATCAAAATTGTCAATTGACCCCTTAAGGAGTTATTGCCCTTTATAGTCAATTTTTCGTAAATTTTTGTATCTCCACTTATCTACTGGGCCAAATAGAATTAAACTTTTCCAATAGGGTATCTTGATTGAAAATGTATCCGATGACCCTGTCATCCAACCAACATGGCCGCCATGGCTAACAATAGAACATAGGAGTTTACTATAGAAGTCTAAGGGAAAATTGTAAAAAAACAATTTCAATTGGTCACAACTTGAAAACTAATTTAAATAATGATAACGGGTTTTAAGTAACTATTTTAAGACTACAATGGGATGACCTGCTTTTAATTTAACTACTGGGCCAAATTAAACCAAACTTGGTCTCAATCATTATTAGGGTATCTAATACTATTTATTATGATTTTAACCTTATTTTACATGATTTCCAAAACAACAGTCGATACAGGTGCAGCGACACAGGTTCGTGAGAGCCTCTAGTTGTAAAATCGCATACGTTTTCTCGGGAAAGTCATTTAATGATGGTTTTCCACTTTTTTTATGAAAAATTGAATAAAAAGAAAACACATGCAAGTCTGCAATCATTCTGCTGCAAAAGGGTATTTAAATTGAAAATAAATATTCAATGTTTTTCTCATGAAAATGGTTAGTGACCTTTTGATCTTGATTTCTGAAAAACTGCACTATATTTTCTTTTGACGACCAAATTAATTTTAAAGTACACACATTTTCGAATCGAATGATATATTATAAAGCCGTGTAGTAGTTTTGACGATTAAATTTTGAAAATTCTGACTCTGGTCACCGGGCTATAATGTCCTCGTAATAAAGATGTCCTGTTGGCAGTTAAAGGCAATGTTTCTATTCTAGTTCAACTTGGGCATTTTAGCAATAGTTTTTCTTAGTTGGTTAATAACTGTAGTAAGTAATGTTATATATTCTCGGACAGTAATAATGGTCTTGAAGGCTGAAATGTCACTCTGCATGGGTTGCCATTACAGACATCCTCAGATCATTATTATAGACCGAAGACATATAACAGGGCCATTATTAAAACGACCATTATTAAAATACTATAATATAATTCATAATGTTTCCTTCCTTTCAGCACGTTCACAGACAAATACTCGGGGATCATATTTATGCTGCCGTAGATGCTGCAATGCACGGAGACTACACATCTGGTAATACACAGTTTTATGTTCAAAATATTTTTCTTAAGTAGATGACAATAAAGGTTCTAGTTACGGCAATACCATCCGCATCTATAACCAAAACATGTTCTATAAAGAGCGTACACACACCGACATTCCTAGCACTTACCAGGGTATATCTTGGTGGGCCTTTAAACTAGCTCACAAATATTACAACCCTCTTTATCCCTATCGAAGTCGTAGAAAATGCTATCGAAAACCGGAAAATATTTATGATAGAAGCTTTCATGTCAAAGTTAGACCTTCTAAATCAGTGACTCATATTATAGTAAGTCATTATTTTGTTTGAAATTCATGACAAAGACACCAACTAACTGCAGCTGGATGGTAAGTATTACTTTTTATTTCACAGCACTCACTCCATACTAACAACTTTTCACTTAAGCAATTTGTTAAAATATTTTACCAGTTGATCAGTTTGTGGGAGAAGAATTCAAACTGCAATTTGGTAAACTACTTTAGCCATTGCTATTGTGATACCCCAAAGCCACTGAATAAGTACAGTAAAAGTTTAACTATTTTCAAAAGACTCTGAAATATCCAGCTATAGCACATCCAAATTTTAATATTCTTTTCTGAATCTTTTATGCTAATTTTACGATATGGCGTAATGTATTTAAACTTTTATATGGAGTTGATGATTTTAAGTCTTTTAGCAAACGATCCTCATTTAATGGCGATTTATCATTAGGTGTCATACATGCAAGCATTTGCCTACAATATTAATGCTTGCATATATTTCGCATTGAAACCCTATGGAAAATCATCATGATCATATTCTTCTCTGAAACTACGTGGACAATTTAACAAAAAATTCCAGAAATGAAATATATTTTATCTTCTAAAAACGATCCTCATTTGGTAAACATTTCCATCAGAAGCAAACATACAATTCTGACTCGCCAATTAAAAACAATAGTACTAGGCAAAATATTTTGAAACTAAAGGGGTTGGTGGAAACCATCTCTGTAGTTAAATATGTCAGAAATAATGATCATTTCTTGAGTAATTCGGGGGTAAATTTGTCAGGTGTGCGAATCAGGCTCATAGGAGCCTCTAATTTATATAGTCGATATAATAATAGAAGTGTTGATTACATTTCGGAAACACTTCAACTGACCTTTCATGATACAGTGATATCAAATATATTCTCTAATATTACACAGCATGATATTGATTAGAACAAGCTGTTGTAGTATTAGCGTCAAATGTACTGATGCAAATATACATTTATACTGGAATAAAAAAGATAACCGGTATATCATTCCATATTGTTTAGTATTGTTATTTTTCACATTAAGTTGAATAACTAATATGAAAATATGCAAAGATTTTAATAAGAAATTCAATCGCAAGACTAAAGAGTTGATGTTCCCGTTCTGTCGGACCGGGCGTCATACAAAACAATACTCACTCAGTTATAATTATAATATAATTATGATCTGCAATATGTAACCACATGAATATCTGTTAGTAATATTTTTACAGAGAAAAGATTAGGTTTAGAAAATAACTATTAAGGTACTAGATAGTACTAGACAGTACTAGATACAGATTTTTCTGATAAGATCATTTGGAAATCTTTGCAAATGAAAAAAAATATAGAGAGTATGGAGACTTTTAACTCCTTCATCTCTGATAAATACTCTACTGGTTTCAAAAACACAGAATGAACTGCGCAATATATGAAAAGTTCATTACATCATTACTTCTTCAATCACCAATGAACGTTAAGCAAGCAATCAATCAATCAATCAATCTACAATCACCTCTATTTGTACTGTCCTTGTTAATATCGGCAGCTGACTGTGCAACACGAGGATTTATGTAGCCAACAATCAATCAGAAAATCTACTATACAATAGGATAGACAAGCAGAACGAAAAATTACCACATAAGACATCAACATAAACATCTAGTTTCCCCGTGCAACATAACAGTCTTTCAAGAATTGAACAATATTTAAGTTTAATCATAATCAAAAGGCCTCCAGAAAATTTGAAATTAAATTTTAGGTCAAATTAATGATATTTCATATTTTATTTTAGCAGGGTTACCCGCTGATCTATTTCTGAGAGAATTACAAGATCAACTGTCAGCCAATCCAATACTATCTGTCGATGGAAGACTGGAAGCGACAAAAGAAAGGGGATGCACTTTGATCATAGAATAATGGATCAAATCAAATTTGCGGACGACGACGAAGAACCATTCAGCGACACAGATTCTTTTCATAGTCTTGGTAAACATTTGAACGACACAGAAGAACCCTGACCAGTCATTCATGACACTGACTTTCTTGTCAATGAAAGTTTTCAATAAGACAATTATGTTCATTGTACAATTCTAAACGAAAAAAAAAATAGGAAAATTCATGTCGTTCCACTAGAAATCACTCTCAAAATAAAAAAATCATTACAAACTGATCTGTCAAATGGAGAAAATCTGTATAATTGGTATTGACAGAGACATATAGTACAGAGACATATAATACTAGTACTATATGTGTTTGGTATTGGCAATATGTGCTTGATAATAACTCTTTATCCACGATTTTAAACAAAGAAGGTTACTGCAAAGCATTGTGTTATAATATATATATAAAACACTTTTTTTTTAAATTCAATTAAGTTCATAGAACCTGTAAATGCGTGGTGCGAGTAATCAAAAAAGAGTTGAAAGAGTTATTTACTCAACAACTGATGACATCCTTCACAGTTACGATTATAGTAAGTTGTAGCACACATACAGTTATTAGTATACTAGTGTTCATATATCTTAAATAAACAAATTGTAGATTGAGTGAAAAATTCAAATTTATGAATAATTATGTATATTATAAATGCATTAAGTGTTCATTATTACCTCACATCAGAAGAAATTTTCTATGAAGGGCACAATTTTTTATATTGATGTACATATTTGTTTACTTTAATTATTTTACCATTATTTATTTAGATTTGATATTTATTATTTATTATTGTTACTATTTATTATGTATATTTAGTGTTTTCTTAGAAATAAAAGGTATAATACATTTTCATTATTATTTTTCCTAATGACGGACAACGCCATGGCCAAAATATTTAAAAAGACGAAAAGACAAACAACATTATGTGCACAAAACACTAACTAGAAAACTAAATGTTGGGTAACAAGAATTCGACCAATAGTAGGGATGAATTCTTGCGCTGTGGGTTGGAAACAGTCAAAGGTTTGCTTTGTTTTCTTTTTTATTCTACGCCATTCTTATTTTAATGTTTATTGGTCCTGTTCATATTGGTTGAAATTACTACCTTTAGTTATGTGGTTTGTAAAGATTATTAGTAAAATATTATAGCACTGTAGGAAAATTAAAATGATAAATTATTAAACCAATTTAACAACCGATGTCCCTATTTATGATTTTTACTTTGGGCCTAGTCTTGAGGGGGGGTTATTTAAAACAAAAGAAGATAATAATATAACAAAAACAATTACCAATTTACTTTTTTTTTCTTCATATTATACTTTATTGATTATTGAAGGTCTCATGTCTCAGCTCGAATAATGGTATAAGATTCTAACATTCGACTCAGTTTTTACTCATGGAAGGAGCATTGTCACTAAGCTTGAAGTTTACCAAATCGAGAAAAAAATCCAGTGTTACTGTTTGTTGGTGATTCATTAACTTCATTATACTTTCCATATAACATTTTACGCCGGACATGCAAATTTGTTCCTCGTTATTTTTCAATAAAATCTAAGATTTATTAAATGTTTTTTCATGCCTTCCGTACCAACCTTGTCTCCCTCCTAGTAACCAAGGATCGTAATGAAGTAATTTATTTCGATCTAAAACATTTAAGGAATTAACGACGTCATTTTCTATTTGATGGAAAAGGTGTCTAGGGGTATATCCATCCCTAACTGATCGACAAATTGTCGTAATTGGTATATTTGAAGGTTTTAATCTTTTTAAAATTTCTTTCAAAATTTCTGTCCGATAACTAATTTCAGTTGAATTGGTGGGATGATTAAATACTGCAGTAGAACCAGGAACATTGTTGCCATGACAAATTCCGAATGTTGACTCCCAAAATGTAGTCTTGGAAGGCATCATTGTTGACAAACAAAAACCAATATTTTGCAATACTGATAACTGAGCATTCGTAAAAAGTGAAATCTTACTTATGAACTTTCTAATTAGAATTAATGATTTGTTTCCGCTTTGCGGACAATCCAGCTTTAACTTTTGGATCTGATGTTTTAAATAGTCCACTGCCGTTTGGCGACGAGCAACTCCTTTACATAAAGAATACTTTGCAAATTGTTTACAAGCTTCCTCAAATTTCAAAATCTCTAAAACATCAAATAATATTTTATCGGCTTTCATGTCATGATCTGAAGTTTTAGGGCAAACTATGCTATCTAAAATTTCATTGAGTTTCTCCGTTTCTGGCAATGTGATTCCAATGTCAACAAGAGTTTGAGCAGGGAGGATGCATCCGTAAAAGTCTTCGTCAATGTCAAGCACAATATTTTCATTTCCTAAGTTGTCTGTAAGCGAATCGGCTGCTACTCTTTCTTCTAAAAGAATGACTTCAAATTCTATATGAATATCACATGAAGTAATGGGAAGTTGAACCATATTTGCTCGATCTCCATTCACTGGCGTATAAACGCACACGTTCTTTGATGTCGTAAAGTTGGTAAAACACATGCAAAACGTTCTCCCATATTCTTCCAAATCGTCAAATTCAAGCGTCGTTAAACCTACTTTAAAATCTGTACTAGCTTCATCTTCTTCATGGTTAGATACATCCCATTGAGGCCAAATCCATACAATCTTCTTAAAAAGACCAGACATGGCAGCACCCTTTGGATATATAGAAAACAACAATATGAGACGATATAGACAAATTTAAAACGGTTTCACATCCAAACTTGTACAGAGGTTTGCTATTTTTTGCAACTGCTTGATCCAAATTGAATATAACCTAGAGCTAAATTAACATTAGTTAGTTATTGAAATCAGTATTGGTCAGTTGAATCACCTTGTTTCGGGTGACTTTACCTTACACCTACATAAGAACCACCTGATAATGTTCGTCTGCGATTACGTTACGCACGTTATTGTGTCAAAATGCTGAGAAATCATGCATACAACAATTATGGGCAGCCTTTACAAAATAATTGTATTTAAGCTATATAACCTCTATATATAAACTCAGCAAGTATTACTGTTTCTAAAAATCTATGAGAATGCATCTCACTTTTATATCAATAGTAAACACCATTGTAATTGCAAAGGTTTGACAGAATAAAATATATATATGTTGTGTACAAGTTATCATTTTGTACAAATTATAATTTGTATTTTGACTTTGTACAAATTGTAATTTGTACAAAAGTGCTTGTACAAATTATAATTTATACAAAATTTGATTAAAATTCACTTATAACTTGTACAATAATTGATAATATGGATTTTGTTATAAAAAAGCATTGATACACACTATAGAATTATTTTCAATGACCACACAATAAACAAAAAAGTTAAAAAATACAAAAAATGTTCTTTATCATTTGTTTGAGCATGTGAGTGAATTATGACATCGGGAATTGCACAACATCTTTTTGCATTTTACATTTACATTTAGAAGTGCTGCACCCCCCCCCCCTTTTGCATTTACTTGAAAGAAACCCCTGACCACCACTTTTTGAAAGCTTTTTAACTGCTTCACGTAGAGAAAATTGAAGCTCAGAAACCGTTGCTGCGAATAAAGATGTGTCTTTAACAGCTTCAATTTGATTTCTCGACAAATATCCTGTTAGAATTCCTACAGCTGTTCCAATGCGGTACTCAAATTCTCCAGATTTAATAATAACACCTAAGATATTTCGAGGATCAGTTGGGGCACGATCATACTGAGGAATTAGTATGACATTATCCCCCACAGCAAGTTCTGATAGTTTCCGTTTCGTTTTCTTGGTTAGATATTCAGCTTGGATCTGTTGGCCAGACAGCGCACTCTTCCTGGCATGATGATTGGTGTTTCAACGTCACTGTCATCCTGATTGTCATTCGGGCCAATTTCTATTATACTATCAGAATTAACATTGGGGCCAATTTTTATCATTCTATTAGATTTGTCACTGGAGCCAATTTCTATTGTACTATCAGAATTAACTGACATGCATGTATCAATTACATTTCCTGTCTCCATCTGGGTTTTTTGTATTTTGCAAATAAGGTTTATTGTATGGTCATTGAATAGAAATTCTACAATGTGTATCAATGCGTTTTTATAACAAAATCCATACTATAAATTATTGTACAAGTTATAAGTGAATTTTAGTCAAATTTTGTACAAATTGTAATTTGTACAAGCACTTTTTGTACAAATTACAATTTGTACAAAGTCGAAATACAAATTATAATTTGTATAATTTTTTTGTACAAATTATATTTTTTACAAAATGATAACTTGTACACAACATATATATAGTTCACAAAAAAAAAAAAACTATTAGCAAAACGTCACGTCTTAAGTGTGCATTTCAGACGTAACAAACTATATATATAATAGTTTTAAAATCGTATTGGTGCTCTTCAGGCAAGTGATAGTTTGCGAAAATTTGCATGAATGATCTTGGTAATATTTTATTTATGATGTCCTCATCGAATTTAGGCTAATTCAACGGCTGAAACTGTTTTTTTAAATATGAATACGGCCAGATATCAGAAAATAGTTAGTTGTCAAATTCTATGGATTCAAGCTCAAGCTGTTGAGACATAGCCTGTTCATTATCCAGAGCCTTAGACCACTCGACCAACTGCATGAACTGAATATAATAACATTAAGTGGGTGATGCCTTTCCACATCGGCATAATCTAAGTTTAGCATGGTGTCCAATGTATATGGAGTTGTATATCTGTCCGGTTCATGTTTCAAAAATCATAAAGGAAGACAATTTTTTCTGTAATACAGTCACACAAAATTATAATTTTCAAAGCCCAGCAATTTAAAAATTCAATTTTTCCATTTACAAATTTATGCCTTTCCGTAAACGGAATTCAAACTCCTAGCGGCAAACGTCGTTAAAGACAAGATTTTCGTATGCTAGCAAAAGAATGCAAAAATTGCTTTTTTTAATGCACAGGGAAGACTAGACAATTAGTTATAAAAATGTATATAAAAATGCTTTTACCAAAACATATAAAATACTCTTAGTTTCATTTTCCAACGGTAAAATCAGTGGAAAGCAGGGACTTCATATGGTATTTTGACATGCCGACTTCATAAATAGCTTTTGATCATTTGATCAACACTATATAAATTTTATACGTCCGAAGCGCATTTCTTGATTTACCTTCATCAGGAGCGCTCAAAGCCGAATATTTTGAAAGCCAAGGATGCATAAGAACAGAAACCGTTGAAAGCGATATTCATATACTGTAAAATGGTAGCAGACAAATTTTGTACATCCTGAGTTTCAGACTTGGTGATCGATATTCATATGACCAAAACTATAAAATATGTATAGTTTCTAGGTCAAGGAATTTTTTTTACATAATTTTATAATGCAACTTATGTATATTGTTCTTGAAACAGCCTTATATTGAAGGTTTTGCAGTTGCCTAAAACACCGCCATCTGCGAAAATAGACCATTTTGCTTTTATGTGTTAATATAGCAAATTAAAAAGATTTGCAAGCATTAAGTTCGATTTTTTTTTAATGGTCTCCCCTTTTTTTTTCATATTTTGTATGTTATGGTTGATATTTGTGCTATTAGAACGGATTTTTTATGCACTTGTTTATTATTGGCTATTTAACGTTTCAAAACAAAATGGTTGCATTCTATTTGTCTATTTGTCTTATTTAAGAGTTATTTAATCTGTTTAAAACATATCTTCAGAAAAGCGTTTTCCCAAATTAATATGAGTGTAAATCGGGATGGGGTTTGAATTATGTTTCTTCCTAAAAATTCAGTAACATACTTGTATTCATAAATACACGTTAGGTTAAATACGCCCTTTTTAACCTTAAGAACAAAAAATCTGTTGACCTTAGATGAATTTGGCTTTTCTATTTAGTTTCCTTTTGGTCATATAGGTCTTCAAGTACTCAAGTATTTATACATCCTTGGCTTCCAAATTTTGGGTTTGATTGTTCCTGTTGAAGATAAATCATTTTCCCAAATTTAGCTATTATCTTGTCAGAGAAACATTAAAATGACTAGCAAGACAAGATCTGCAAAGGTCAAACATGACCAAAATCATCAATTGACTCCTCATTTTTTAATTTTTTGGCTTATATCTTGCAAACTTGAAATATATATGTGAAATAAATGAAAACGAATTTCCCTTGTATTTGTTTTACTCACAGGACCAACATTATAAAGTTGTCAACTCTACTAGAAAGTGAATATCAAAGAATATATATCATATCATTTAAATATTTTTTCACAATTTTACATATTTCCATTAAATCAATATGCTACTCAGTGCTTCTTGAACTTACTTGTTGCTGTTGAAGGCATTTTTATAAAATTGAAATTCTTGCATGTTTTTGTCAAATTTTCTCCGAATGAATTTGGTATTTAATAAATAAATGTGCATCCTAAGGACAATACATAGCTTTACTTCCAACATAATTTTGATTTTGGTTAACACTATCTTTCTTATGCATTTTTTGTCAAAATACTTAAAATTGAAAAATCTTTCAAAAGTGCGGTATTCAGTTATCTTCAGGGTAATCTGTTTAGAAATAAGCCATTATATTGTTAGAACCCATAAGTACACATACTAAGCTGCGATGCTATGTATTGGAGCTAAGATAAAAAGACCTTTTTGAAAATGCCCCTGGTACGAAATAAGATCAGGGGATATTGGCCCTACCTCTTTGGTATAAATATTCCCTAGAGTCTCAGATAAACGATTCGGGGCTCGTTAGTGCGAAAGATATTATCTAGTTTTTTTGTTTTTGTTTTTGTTTTTTTTTTTATTAATTCAAAGTCAAGTGTATAATTGTGAATTATAGATCGTTTCGTTTTTTTGGATGACTTACAATTCATGGAATTGCAGCTTTTGAACTGAGCAAATTTCTTGAATATAAGTACTTTTTGGTCCGTTTTCATTATGTCATTTAAATATTTGTTTTGTAAAAACGAAGCACAGAGGCCAGATTTTTGTGGACTGTTAAGGTCTCACTTTGCTTTATCAGTAATTGCAGTTCTTTAATTAACATCATATGTGTAAAGCTTTTCCTTATCCCGATATAAAAAGCATAAATATAGCTTACGCTTTACATAAAATTATATACAACTTACCATTATAAAAACATCGTTACTTTGCATCATAGCCTCTAAATCACGCAGTGTCCTGGGTTTACGGAAGGTCGGAAAGAATGCTGTATTGAAAGGCATAGCTAGGTCTGAATGACCGTCAATATGTACCTAATAAAAAAATATGATGATAAGAAGCTGTGCTGTTTGATTTTGTTTGTACATTTTTATTGCCATTTGGAGGGAATAAGCCACAGTGTATTCAAACGACACAACAAAATGGGATTTAATATACGGTTTGACAACCGGTTGAATACCGGTCTGCGTTCACACATTTCCAGATTAACGAAATATACCAAAGGGATATTCAAACTCGTGTCGATGAAAAACTGACAACGCCATAGCAAAAAAGCCTAAAACGACCAAAAGACAATATACAAATATATAATAGACTGAGCAACACGAACCCAACCTAACACCGATGGTAATATCAGGAGCTCCTGAAGGGTAAACAGATCCTGCCCTACATGTAACACCTGTTGTGTTTCTCATGTGAGAACAAACTCGGTGATAAGTCGGCAATGTCATAATGGGTATATGTGAATCTGAATCCAAAGTCAAACCATTCAACTTACATCGGAATAAGGTCTAGCAAAAATGCATGTGTTAACGCAAATGCAAGAATGTATCAGTACGCATGCCAATTTATTACTATTTGTTTTGCGCCAGAAAATTACTTGCTAGCAAGAATATTCATTTCACTCGTATGCGGGATAAAGCGTATTCAAGTACCAGAATATCAAAAACTACAAATTTAAAAAAATGCATATTTCGACATTTGTTTGATATCATAGTATATTCATCGCAGTTCTGCCAATGAACAGGATAAATAAATAAAAAAATTCCTTTAGAATACTATTTCAAATTTTTGGGGTTAAATATCTGTTTGATGGAACTTACCAAAATGTTGCCCTCTTTGGGTATCATTCCTTTATCAACAGCGTCAAACCAGTATTTCAATACTGAAAACAAATTTTGAATACCATTATAACCAGTGCAATAGATAGATGGTTTTAATTAAAATTTGGTTTACTTTGAAAAAAAGTTTAAGGCAGTCTGTAATTAAAACTGTGTTCATAAAATCATATGTAAAACGTTGTTGATAATATAAACTTATGTATTCGTGTGTTTATTATCATGTCTGTATAATTTAGCGAGCGGAAACATACTTAGTGGTAAGACAGGAAATTTAAGAGTTCCGTTTCCGAACTGAGATATATCATTCATTTCTGTTAGAAATATTATTGTTATCTTTTTCAAGCATAGTTAACCTATTGCTTATAGTATATGCGATACAAACCTACCATGAAAACTTTACGTTTGTCAATGACATCCATAAAAATAAGGTCAAGGTCAGTTTAACCCTGTCTGCTGCAAGACGGACATGTACACGATACAATCATTCCATGCATCAACTATCGTTAACCTATTGCTTATAGTATTCGAGAAACAGACTTAACCATGAAAACTTTACATTGACCAATGAACCATAAAATATGGTCAATGTTAGATGATATCTCCCGGACAAACATGGACACTTTACAATCATTCCATACACCAAAATAGTTGACATATTGCTTATAGTATCTGATAAACAGACCAAGCAAAAAAAAAAAAAAAAAAACATAACATTGACCATATGACCATGAAAATCAAGACAATCTCATATGAAACCTTCCAGATGGACATGTGCACCTTTCAATCATTACATACACCAAGAATATTGAAACGGACCTATTGTGCCATGGATGGATACCCAATTTTATGTCCTGAGGGTGAAACAAACAATTCTTTCAAAACAAATTATTTTTCTTCTAATGACCCCAGAAAATCAAATGGTTGCTGCCTAATGAAAACTAAACCTTGATCACTGATCCACGAAACAAGGTCGAGGTCAGGCTTATCCTGTATGACAGACACGTAGACCTTGCAATTAAGCAGTCGCTGCATCAATAAAATTAGGTAAAGGACAACAGATTTATGATAGACAAAAACTTTCTTTCATAAGGTATCTTTATACAAGGTATGAAGCTTCCATGCCTTCTTCCTTCTGAAAAATAAACGGATTTTTACAAATAGCAAACGCAGCCGACGCCGGATTAGCATTCCTTTTTCTCACATTCGGCAACTTTTGTCGCAGTCCGGACAAAAACAAAAGCAAAGGAACAGCACTTTTAATCTGTTCTTCATCTCAAAGCACAGCTAGGCAGTCAACATGGAACACAAACGTTTTCCTCATTGGAAGTTCAAGACGGCCCAGCACCGGTTTTAGAGGAATTCTTTCTTACATGTCAATCACGTGTAATCAATGTGCATCGAAAAACAGAGCGGCTGGGTAATGTCAACCCATTATAAATCATATATAACAAATAAATCAAATGAATTTAATAGTCATGGATAGCACGACATTCTCACTATAAACTATAAAATGCAGAAACAATAAAATATTAAGACAACCTCGGGTATCAAGATATACTAGTATATGTTAAATAACTTTGGACATGTATTTCGGGTGGAATGCATAACAATTTCGTGTTTCCTTATGAATTAAGAAAATTTGAAATAAATCTGCTAATGGCAACAGAGGAAAAACTTTAAAGATATACTTACCAGCATGGTGTTCTTCCACTATATACACATGTAAATCCTTATTTCTTTGACTAATTCCTTTACTATATACTAACTTGTTTGGATTAACGATATTAACACCATGTTTACTACGAGTTTCTGGTTGCCTAAATTGAACACTTGTCTTTTCTTTAGTTATCAATATTGAATATTGAGTGAAAAATATTATAATGCTGAGCAAAGTTAGACCTATAAGAAATTTGGTCACATTTTTACATCCACGTCTCATTCTGTCCAAAAATTGGATTGAACTGATCTGAACTGTAACAATTGATTTTACATTAAAACAACAAATGATACTGATAACGAGTAAGCATCCGTTACTGGGAAAGATTCATTTTCATCGACATTACGCTTTTCAGGGCAGTTGAATAAATGTAAATAAAACTTTAAAACATAAATTTGTAGCAAAAAGTTACAATGTTTTGAACAAATAATTTTCACCTGATTTAACACTATATTGACGATGAAAAGATTTTATTAGTACGAACTGTCCTTGTATATAATACATGAATTATTTGTATTTGTTTGTGGCTTTTGCGAACATTGATTGATTGAGATGTGTTTATAAAGTGAAGTATTTTAAAATCGTTTAGTATGATATCTCAAGCCAAGCATTATTCCATAAAAATCTGATTAAACCGGATCACTCACGTCTCTGCTTGGTTGTTTTTGGATGTCCCGCCATGGAGGACATAATAAAAATATAACAGAACAGTGAGAGATTTGGTTTACATCAGATTGTAATTTATATACTTTATCTATATTTTAAATCTCGTCGTCTGATGATGATGATGATTATACGTCTCTTAAAAGTTTTTGACTTTGTCGAGTTATTTCAAGCTCACCAGACCCAAAGAGTCAAGTGTACTATTTTCATCACTTTGCGTCTCTCGTTGTTTTACCACGTCTGTCAACTTTTACAAAAATCTTCCCTGTAAGTACTAGACTTATTAGAACCAAACTTTGCTAAAATTATCATACGGCTATCTTGTTTACATAATATTTCCCAATGATCTTGCCTGTTAATCTATCAACTTGTCGACCTGTTAACTTGTCTACCAGACACCCTGTGACGTCTAACTTTAATCTAATAAAAACCGATTTACCCAAATGAGGATTTCTGCGCTTTTGCTTCTTATCTTGAGAATTTGATAAACAGAACTTAAAACGGAAAAAAAAATATGAGCAAGAAAAGATCTACAAATTTGTAAACATGACCGAAATCGTTGTGATTTTACCTATTTTTGCATATTTGGCCAAAATTTTGGTAGATATAGAAAAATTGTTAACATCCAAAGTGATCAGCAAGACAAGATATGCAAATTCAACATGTATATCATTAAAGGCGTTATTGTCAATCAATGAGGATTTTACCCTATCTTTTGCATATTATGCAAAAACTATAATCGATATAGAAAAACTGTAAACAGCAAAAATAATGAACAAGACATGATCTACAAATGTGTCAACAAAGCTAAAATTCCACTTCTTATGAAAGTTATCCACCTTGAATGACGATTTTTCCCAATTTTTGTATTTTAGGCAAAAACTATAGTCGATAGAGAGAAAATGGAAAAGGAAAACATGACATGACCCGTAATACAAATCAACAAAACAGAGTTATTTGTCATGAGTTTTATTCTAGTCTTTAACGTTGGAGAGTAGCCATTGTTTAAAATGCATATAAATCCAAGTGAGTAAAACATTCTCTTTATAGCCTCTAGTTTGTTGCGTTGTATATCTGTGATGTATATTTCCACAGTTTTGGCTGCTGGATCCCAATTATTGTCAATATAGCGGAACTATAAACAACTGTAACTCAAGCTATAAAGCATGGTTTTAACCCGCCATTTTCTTTGGAGAATGCCTGTAGCAAGTCAGGAATGTGACAGTTGTTTTTCACTCGTTCCATTGGTTGATGGCATTTGATTTTGTCAGTTTTTATGGACTTCCCCTTTTTGAATTTACCTTGGAGTTTGGTATTTTTGTTATGTTTTTTTTTTCTTTCTATCTGCAAGTAGTTTACGAACTTCACATATGTAGTCATCTTTTGTAACTGTGGTAATGTAATGTAAGCTTTCTATTATTTTGATTTTGTAGCTGCTGTTTTTTCTCTCGTAGATTATATATAAAAATAAGGAGATGAGGTATGATTTCCAATGATACAACTATCCACCAAAGTTCAAATAAGTGTATGTAAGCAATTATAGGCAACCGTACGGCCTTCATAATTCTAATTTATAACAAAACAATTTACGAAAAACAGATATGACAGACATGAACCAACGACAACCACTGAACTACAGGCTCCTGACTTTGGAAAGGCACATACAGAGTGGGGCGGGGTTAAACATGTTTGTGAGCGCTCAACCCTCACCTAACCTGGAACAGTGGTGTAACAGCACAACAAAAGAACAAACTATAAAAATGAAGTTTACTTTTATTTGCACTTTTATAAGAGAGGCGAAAGATACCAAAGGGACATTCTAATCACAAGTCGAAAATAAACTGAAATAATCATGTCACAACCACAGCTCAGCTTAAGGACTCTTCTGAACATTTCAAGGTCCCCACTATGTATTGGTTACCTAAACTACACAAAAAAACACGTAAAATATCGCTTCATCTCGGCTTCTAGTAAGTGTTCTACTACTAGACTTTCAGTGCCTTTAACGAGTTCCTTAACTACTATCAAAGAACTGATCATTAATTTTTGTAATAAAACATGAAAATCGTGGAATTAACCATTTTTGGAGTGTAAAAAATTCTTTGGATGCTTTAAAAATAAATTACGTGCTTTTGATGGTCCTTTTGATTCGGTTGACAGTTTTGACTTTTCCACTCGTTACACTACACTCCCACACAATCTTATCAAACAAAAGTTTTCCTATTAGATTAAATGGTCGATCGATAAATCTGATTGCAAATTTATTTGCTGCAACTCTTATAAAGCCTATTTCTCAAACGAGAAAGGTAAATATGCTAAATATACTTACTGGAGGTGTGATGAGATAATTAAAGCCATAAATTTTCTCCCTCACAACATATGTACGGTTCGGCAATAAAGTTTATCAACATATTGTAGGTATTCCTATGGGTACCAATTGTGCCCTTTTAACAGCAGACTTGTTCCTGTACTATTATGAATCACAGTTCATGGCCAAACTCAGTAAAGACTCGTCTAAACTCCATTTGATTGATAAATTCAACAACACTTACCGTTATCTTGATGATATTTTTTCGTTAAATAATGAAAAATTCTCTAAATATACAGCCGAAATTTACACAGGAACTTTCCTTAAATAAATCAATATTAACATCAATAAGTGTCCTTTCCTAGATTTAGACATTTCAGTTTTACACCAGAAACTATACACAAAAATTTACGACAAAAGGGATGATTTTTCGTTCCCTATTGTTAATTTTTCCTTTTTTGGTCGGTGATGTTCCTCTGGCACCATCTTACGGTGTTTATATATCTCAACTCGTTCGTTATGCCCGTGTCTGTAGTGACGTTTTGGATTTTAATGAGCGTAATCTATGTATTACTGGTAAATTATTAAATCAGGGATTTCGCTACCATTTATATATCTCAACTCGTTCGTTATGCCCGTGTCTGTAGTGACGTTTTGGATTTTAATGAGCGTAATCTATGTATTACTGGTAAATTATTAAATCAGGGATTTCGCTACCACAAATTACTTAAAACCTTTACTAAATTCTTCCATAGATACAAAGATTTGGTTTGCAAGTTTGGCTGTACCTGTAGAAAACTTATTTCAAACGGAGTAGCACATCCTAAATTTTACGGTGATGTTGTTAACCGAGCCCGGAAATTTAGATACGATCCGGGTAAACTTATAAATCATTTAAATAAACTTATTCTAAAAGCTTACCTATTCAACACTGTAATTAAATCTTTAAATATTGATTTTATTGGAATAAATAATGATTTTGTTATCAGTAAATTAAAACCATACTTAATATTACACATATGTACTTTCACGGTACTTCAATCTGTCGATACCTATATTTTGGTATTGCACAAGGTCACGTCTTTCTCTGACTGTTCATGACGTCTTTATACTAAATTCATTGGATGTTGGATGTGTACTGATTGATATTTTAGTCTTAGAGACATGATTTTTTTATTAGTTGTCATTAGCTTTGTACAAGCTGTCAGTAACTGCGAGCACTCTCAGATCTGTACTTAATGTCTTTGTTGTTAGGGATGAAGGATGGACATATACCCTGCCACGTCCTGTCTGTGTTTTTGTCTGATGTTTTTCTTTGTATCGATCTGATGAGTTAAGCCTTTTTCCACTGATTTTTATAGTTTGTTCTTATGTTGTGCTCTTACACCACTGTCCCCTGTTAGGAGGAGGGTTTAGCGCTCACAAACATATTTAACCCCGCCACATTCTTTATATGCCTGTCTCCAGTCAGGAGCTTGTAGTTCAGTGGTTGTCGTTGGTTGACGTCTGTCATATTTGTTATTCGTAAATTGTTTTGTTCTAAATTATGCCGTTAGTTTTCTCAATTGAATTGTTCATATTTTTCATGTCGGGGCCTTTTATAGCCGACTATACTGTATGGGTTTTTCTCATTGTTGAAGGTCGTACGGTTGCCTATAATTGCTTACATTCACTTTATATGAACTTTGGTGGGTAGTTGTTTCGTTGGCAATCATACCACATCTCCTTATTTTTATATTTACAACGCCATAGCTTAAAAAGAAAAGACAAACAGACAAACATTAGTACACAAAACACAAAATAGAAAACTAAAGACTGAGCAACACGAACCCCACCAAAAACTGGGGTGATCTCACGTGCTCCGGAAGGGTAAGCAGATCCTGCTCCACATGTGGCATCCGTCGTGTTGCTCATGTTAGTACACACCCGGTAATAAGTCTAATTCGGTAGGTCACATTCGGGGAAAAGGGAACGGGATTGTAGTTACGACATTTGTTTTTGGTGGGTTTCGTGTTGCTTAGTCTTTAGTTTTCTATGTTGTGTCTTCTGTACTATTATTTGTCTGTTTGTCTTTTTATTTTTAGCCATGGCGTTGTCAGTTTATTTTCAATCTATGAGTTTGACTGTCCCTCTGGTATCTTTCGTCCCTCTTTTCGAACATATCCGCTATCATCTGTGAAACGGATATTCCATAACGGTCAACCAACTCGTGATGGCGTCCGTAAAATTTACGAAGGGATGATTTCAACTTCACCACTTGGAACTCTTGGTTTAATAGCTTCCATGTGAACAGCAACTCTCTATCAAGGAAATCATAATAGCAAATACAAGCCCTGTAATATCGTATCAACTGGGAGATATATACTCCGTATGCAGGCGCTGCTGGAAAGTTGCTACATAGAAATTGAAAGTTCACAATTGGGAAGCTGAAATCTTCTCTTTTGTCGTAAAGTTTTGTGTTCAACCAACCCTCATTGTCAATTTCTAGATGCTAGTCAAGATATGAGGCAGACTGAACTGTATATCTGTTGTATCCTTTATCTCAAGTTCGATGGGATAGATGCGTTCAACATAATCACCAAATTTGAAATCATTAGCTGTATTTTCTCATTGTTTACAAGACTGGTACGGAATTCATTACACATAGGGATAACTTCTGTCCTCTTGTGTCTTCATCCGCACCAAACTTTGTTATTACACTTCTCAACAGAATAACACCAAACTTTGTTATTACACTTCTCAACAGAATAACACCAAACTTTGTTATTACATTTCTCAACAAAATAACACCAAACTTTGTTATTACACTTCTCAACAGAATAACACCGAACTTTGTTATTACACTTCTCAACAGAATAAAACCAAACTTTCATTGAATCCTGATCAAATTATGAACCTGCTATTCTAATTTTCAATCTGACTGATGTTTTAGGTTTGTAATACCAAAACATGGAATTCACCATTTCGGATTTTATTATTGCGTAGGCGACACATGTCTTCTTTGAAAAAAAAAATCATTTTGATCAATACTTAAAATTTACAAAATTCTTTAAATTGAAAATTTTAGTCATCTTCATAGCATCAATAATCTGGTTTGACTTAATGTTGTTAGAATTTCTTCACATGGGTGTGTTATTGTATATCTAAATATACATGAAAGACTGTAAAATATTTTCCTTAAGAATTATTATGTTCTTATTTCACTTGTATGATTCATGCGTCCAGCAAATGGGGGTACAATAAAATAATAGGTTATTAAGAGTGATCTTAATTTTTTATTGAAATATGACACTTGTCCTATGACCTGTCCCACGACAACTTTCTTACAAGATAAGTTGCACTTCTACAGGATAATGGTCGCTAACATCCAACATCTGAAATATAAAACTGAATATGTTATAGATAACATGTATGTATTTAGTGTAAACGTATTTAAAAAAATTAAACTCACATTAAATAACAAACACAATTTGGCATGAACATGTACTGTAGACCTGTTGAACAGGGTGTTTGTAATCATATGAAAATATTTTGCTACTAAGCATGAATGTTTGAAATGCAAAGAATGTTCGATGTTTTGTTCATAACTGAAATCCGTTGAACCATATAGCAACATTTCGTCTAATAAGAAATGGTGGTTTCTGTTGTCATAAAAATGCTGTCCATGAATGAAGTGAAATCGAGAGTGCAACAAATAATGCGCTGTGGTGTCTATAGCACCACATAAACAGAGTGGTAAGGCAACAATATGTTAATCAAATGATGCTGATTCAGAGAACAAACGAAGTCTTGAGTGATAAATTTGATCTGATCGCTTCCCAATGTAGTAAAAATATGGGGGTTTAGAGACTGGACACAAACTCTTGAACGCTCCCACTGAAGAACTGGCTTTAGCACTCTCAGAGAGATGATTCCATGAGCGTACAGTTGCAGATAAATAATGATTAAAATAAAGAGCAGTTTTTGTTCGAACTGGGAGGGGAATAAATGACGAATTTATCATATTATGGTTATACAAAGTTCCATAAATGTATTTAAGGACAACCAAATTGTGGGAAATATCTGTTTGCTTAAAACAAATGTCCTTCTATCACAACCCCTTTGCGCCAATAATTCGTTTTCGCCACTTGATTTCAAACCACCATGATTCATTTGCATCTCCCTCCGTCCCTTCATTTATTCCGGCTTAGCCAACAGCTTACACTGGCGAAGTTAAAGTAATTTAAAGTCATTTAAAGGCACATTTTAAAAGAATGCAAATAAAACATAAACCTTTAAATTTATGATGCATACAATGTAAGATTTAAATTTGTAGCTTAACACGCAAACATTTCATCTACGGCTTAGTTCACTTTTTAACACTTCTGGATTTTTTTTTTTCTTTGCTGAATTATAACTGCTTCTTACGGCTGTTGATTTTATTGTACCATCAAAATATACTTCAAAACCTACCCTTTCGTAAGTTAATCCAAAGGTGTTCTCGAACAAATACACATTAGCTGAACCTGGATATACTGACTGCTGAAGCTTGGTTCCAGAGACTACGATTCTACCATAGGACAAAAACTGATAATATTACACTCACATATTTGATATATATATAGAGAGAGATATATGGTTTTTCAATATCACACCCGTATCAACCCGAAATTATACAATATTTGCCCTACAGCTTAGCTTTTATTGGTTGAGGTTTTAGTACAAAGCTATCTGCGTGAGTTTAAAACAGTAGTGAAGCATTACTAATTATATTTAGATAATATTAGAACTTTGAATATTTCTAAACATGCTATATTATATTTAGATAATTATGTATTTATTCAGCATACCTATCATAAGCACAGTTAGTGTTTTGAGAAGTGGTAGTATCAGCATCCCAATCAAGCAGCCAATGGAAGTCAACATTGTCATAATAAAATGTCTTTGAAGCCAACTCTTCAACCTTGACGTAGGAACAATCTGCATTGAAGTCTCCGAATGTCATTATATTCTTAAGGATAAAAAGACCACATGTTATCAGTTTTGTTGTATAAACGACATAATTAATACATACTAAGTTAATCATTTCATATATATGTAGGTGACTATGGCATGGTATTGGTTGCAAAATTTGATATTTTCATTTAAATGCAATATTTTTATTTAATTGGTATATTTTTTCATTTAAATGCAATATTTTTTATTTAAATGGTATATTTCATCATTTAAATGCAATATTTTTATTCAAATGGTATAATTTGTCATTCAATTGCAATATTTTTATTCAAATGGTATAACTTGTCATTTCAATGCAATATTTTTATTCAATTGGTATAGTAGTTCTTTTATTTATATGCAATAATTGCATTATGGGAAATTCTTTGACGTCACAAGGTCAAATTTGCAACAAAGTTTGTGATTGGTCGGTAATTGTTTGATTTCTCCCTTTCTTTCTAAACATGAGTGACCAAGAATATAAAAACGCGTCGGAATATCGCCCTCTATCTAAATTTGGCGTTCGTGCGAGTTCATGCACTGGCTGTTAATGCCAATAATGGCCAGGTCGAGGAAAAAATTCGAGTGACAAGTAACAATTATTATAATCAATTTGACACAACCTGTTCATGGATAGAAACAGATGCCTGCGTGCATGGCAAAAACGCCTCAATGAAAACCCTTTCTAAAGAAACTCCCGGCCTACAATCTACACATTGAAATAAAAATATATACATAGGTAGCCCCTCCCCATCTGAGTCCAGATACATGTAATCATGACGCTCTCTGATGCTATATCATTTTTACTTTTCTTGATCCTCAGAGACGTTGCAGGAAGGCAAACATAAAAAGAATAAAAGCCTTCCAGGACGTTATAATTTTTTTTACATGTAGAAAAAATCACCTAATTGCGACAGCAGAACCAGAGACCCACAAGAAGAGACCTGAGCTGTGATAATGACTCCGGAACTAATTCTTTAATAAAGACAATTCGTGATAAATTGGAACCAGTTACTAACCCATGTTACAACAATAGTCCTATGACATAGGACGCACACTGTCTAAGGCGTGAACTTCATATTTTGGACTATCTATAATATGCGCTCTCATGTCTTATGCCGCAAATCATTTTACATTTAGGATTTGTTGCTGAGCTTTTTAACTGGTCCCATCTCCGAATCCCTTAAATAGAATTTGTTGTTCAAGCCCCACAGTAGTTCAATAATTACTATATGTCTTTGCATAAATAAGTATACAGAGCATATTTCAGGACTTTTAAATGATTTACTTTTCAATACTGCATTGGAAAGGGAAAAGGGGGATTATACAAGTTTATTTTGTGACACAGTCTTTAATATAATTAGATACAAATCTCTAATGATTTGTATCCATTAAATTATAGGACGTTTAGCTATTATCTAGACCCGTACAAAATGTATATAATAAGATAAATTTAACAGGGGCGGATCCAGAACCTCGGTGTCTAGGGAGAAGGGGTTCAGATTTAGATATTTGTATAGAGATGTATATATGCGAGTATTGGTAGTATGGTTATGGTGTGTGTGTGTGAGGGGAGGGGAGGGGTTCAAATCAAAGATCCATTCTATAATTCCATATCTTTTAGTTTTTACCATTTTACTCTTTTCTTTATCCTTTGGTCTCTATTACATTTGTCCTAAACATGCGTGAAATATTTGCCACTGGATATAAGGCAACCAAAAACAATCAACGTATTCTTTATATTTCATCATTTCTGGTTTGGTCCCGCCCTTATCTATTTTTGCACATTATTCTCTCTATGTAAACCCAATTCCTGTCGTGATAAATGGTGTCTCATGCATAGCATCATATGTGGTTATTAAAACAAGAAACATATTCATATTATAATAATTTACTGTATGCTTGGACTTATAGATAGATGTCATTAGTCCCAGATCATGTAATAAAGTAGGTCTTATAAAAATACAATAGCATTTTAATGATGATTATATATATGTATATATATTAAACAATGCCATTTTTGGAAAAAGGGTAGGGGCAAGGCGTTTTAAAACATATTAATGGGGCGCGTTTTTATTCTTCGGTAGCGAGCCAGAAGAAATCCATTTCTGTTTTTAGCATTGGGAAGATCTTCTGGCTCTCTTCCACCTCTTCTTTTTGATAGGTTGTTTGATAGACGACAGAGGCACATAACAAACATGGCGTCGTTTAGTCTAAATGACATTAACAAATTTCTGAATGCAGATATACTAGAATGTGAGCTGTGTTATAAACGTTTTTATGGTATGACAGCCTTAGTAGGACATCACTGTAGGACGATAAGCTGGATAAATATAAGAACTACACGGACAATAACAGTTAAGGGACGATTATTTGATATTGTAGGAAGGGAATTTGATTGATTGGTGTTTAACGCTACTTTCAACACTATTGGGCTATTCCGTGGTGGTCAGTTTAATTTTATAGATGAAGGATGGGGAAGGGAAGAGAGTATTATTATTCATTTTAATTTGTCGCTAATCATGCCTATTTTTCAGCTCTTACCAGGCAACCATATTCATATATGAAATCCTTCTGTCCCCACCCAAACAAATAAATAAATATCAAACGGTTTTCCTCTTATTTAATACAAGTTTAAATTGTTTGTTTGTTTGTTGCTAATTTTAACGCCCAGTGACAAATATTTCATGCTTGTTCAGGAAAACACGAGTTTAGAAGTCAGGTATATAATATAAAAACGAAGAGATGGGATATGATAGCTAATAAGGCAGCTATCCACCGGAGTTCAAATATGAAGTGGATGAAAGCAATTATAGACAGTCGTAAGGCCTTCAACAATGACAAAACCTGATACTGTAAAGTCGTCTATAAAGGTCCGACATGAAAAGTGCGAACAATTCAAACGAAAAACTAACGGCCTAATTATACATAACAAAACAATTTACAAAATATCAAATATGAATCGAGACATGAACCAACGACAACCACTAAACTACAGGCTCCCTACCTGGGACAGGCAAATAAAGAATATGGCAGGGTTGATATAAAAACGAAGATGTGGTATGATTGCCAATGAGACAACTCTCCACAAGAGACCAAATTACACAGAAATTAACAGCTATAAGTCACCGTACGGCCTTCAACAATAAGCAAATAAAATTGAAAATGGAAATGGGAATGTGTCAAAGAGACAACAACCCGACCATAGAGCAGACAACAGCCGAAGGCCACCAATGTGTCTTCAATGCAGCGAGAAACTCCCGCACCCGGAGGCGTCCTTCAGCTGGCCCCTAAACAAATATGTATACTAGTTCAGTGATAATGGACGTCATACTAAACTCTGAATTATACAAAAGAAACTAAAATTAAAAATCATACAAGACTAACAAAGGTCAGAGGCTCCTGACTTGGAACAGGCGCAAAATGCGGCGGGGTTAAACATGTTTTTAGATCTCAACCTCCCCTATACCTCTAGCCAATGTAGAAAAAACAAACGCACAACAGTACGTACAGTAAAACTCAGTTTAAGAGAATTCCGAGTCCGATGTCAAAAGAGATAACAAAAGAAAATAAACAAAATGACAATAATACATAAATAACAACAGACTACTAGCAGTAACTGACATGCCAGCTTCAGACCTCAATTAAACTGATTTAAAGATTATGTCTTCATCATATGAATATCAGGCACAATCCCTCCTGTTAGGGTTTAGTATTATACCATCATAAAATATATGAGAAGAACATAACCTGTGTCATGCCAACAACTGGTTTTACCGCATAGTCAGCTATAAAAGGCCCCGAAATCACAAATGTAAAACAATTCAAACGAGAAAACTAACGGCCGAATTAATGTACAAAAAATGAACGAAACACAAATATGTATAACACAGCAACAAACGGCAACCACTGACTTACAGGCTCCTGACTTGGGACAAGCACATACATACAGAATGTGGCGGGTTAAACATGTTAGCGGGATCCCAATCCTCCCCTAACCTGGGACAGTGGTGTAACAATACAACAACATGTTTGTGAGCACTGAACCCATCCCAAAGCTGGGACAGTGGTGTAACAGTACAATAAAAACAACCTGCACTAATCAGTTGCAATTAGAATAACTCAAAAGATCGGTACGAGACACACAAAACAAAAAGAACATTAAGACAATAGAATCTGTTACGCCAGAAAATTGCCTTTTAATTGTAGCCAACAAAAGACACAAATCAATGATAAATTTAACAAGACTTATTATACACAAGTTTACAAGAAGTATTACATAAAAGAAATGTCAACTTAACTGTCAAAATATATCTCCAATCTTGTATCTTTTCTTTATCCGAAATCTTCTCGGAATCCACAGAATATTATATCCAATTGGTCACAATCTAGTACGATGTAGTTTGTAAATAAAAGTGTCAATCCAACTGCTGAGAATGTTGATGTCTATCGATGTCTAAGTTTATCTATATCTATGTCTAATCTTAGGATCTGCATTTAAATACTTGTAACGGAAAGTTCTAGATAATGCTAGATGTTCAAATTACGCATCTTTTGTTATGATCATTCTGGAAACGTTATGTAAGTGAAATAGAAAGTTCTAATCATTCCATGAGTATCAATGATTGTTCCAGTGATTTCTAAACTGCATAGTTGTAACACAATGTGTATTATTTTGTACACAATATAAAACAATGTAAACATTCTTAGGCCACACAAAACAAGTTAGGCCAACTAAATAAATATGATAGTTACAATATCATAACACCTCCCCCCTTAAAAAAAGTTTGAGTGTAACAAAAACTTTTCATGAATAATATGTACAAAAATACATAGTATATACACAGTGTTTCAATAAGTTCTAGATAAAGCATCTGCTATTACATTATCTTTACCTTTAATATGTTTTACAATAACATCATATTCCTGTAACAATAAACTCCACCTAGTCAATCTCTGGTTCTTGTTTCTCATTTTATGTATGAAGGTGAGAGGATTATGATCAGTATAAACAAGAATAGGATGGACAGTGGGATTTAAATATACATCAAAATGCTGAAGTGCAGACAACAGTGCAAAACACTCTTTTTAATAGTTGAATAATTTTTCTGATGTTTATCTAATTTCTTAGAAAAATATGATATAGGTTTCTCAACATTATCATGTCTCTTGATTTAAAACAGCCCCAACTCCTACGTCGCTTGCATCAACGGCAAGTTTAAATTGTTTTTCAAAGTCCGGAGTGATCAGAACTGGATTATTAATTAAAAGTGATTTGCTATTTTCAAAAGTGTTTTGACAATTTTCACTCCAGATGAATTTAGAATCTTTCCGTAAAAGATGAGTCAATGGTTGAACAACAGTAGCAAAATTTGAACAGAATTTCCTGTAAAATCCAATCATGCCTAAATATCTCATAAGTTGTTTTTTATTTGTAGGAGGAGGAAATTTGGTAATTGCATCCACTTTAGCCGTAATAGGTTTCACTTGACCTTGGCCAACTGTATGCCCTAAATAATCAACAGTGGCCTGGCAAAATTCACTTTTACCAAGATTAACAGTCAAATTTAATTGTGACAATCTATCAAAAGTATCATATAAATGTGTTAAATGCTCTTCCCAGCTATCACTACATACAATAAGATCATCAATATAAGCATAACAACAGTCTAAATCTTTTATAACATTATTAATCATTCTTTGAAATGTAGCTGGAGCACTTTTCATGCCAAACGGCATTACAGTATATTGAAATAAGCCGTCTGGTGTTACAAAAGCTGATATTTCTCGAGCTCTCTGTGTCAATGGGACTTGCCAGTAACCTTTCAATAAATCAAATTTGCTCACAAATTTTGCTTGTCCAATGTTATCAATGCAGTCGTCTATCCTTGGAATCGGATAGGAATCAGATTTTGAAACAGAATTTACTTTTCTGAAATCCGTTACGAAACGAAAGGTTTTATCTGGTTTGGGGACAAGCAGACAAGGAGAGCTCCATTCACTGTTACTCGGCTCAATAATATCATTGTCAATCATATATTTAATTTCTTGTCTCATAAATTCAAGTTTGAGTGGTTTGAGCCGGTAAGGATGATGCTTAATTGGAGAAGCATCACCAACATCGACATCATGACAAACAGCAGTGGTTTTGTTTGGCACATCTGGAAAAAGATTTTCAAAAGAAAATACCAAAGCTTTTAATTTTTCTCTACGATCAAAAGACAGATGTGCAAGTTTTGAATCTAAATTTGACAAAATTTCTGAATTTTTCAATCTAACTGTCTCTTCCATAGTTTTAGAACTAAAAGGTGGTTCAATTATATCTGGTTTGTCATGATTGTTCTCCAATTTAACCATGGCTAAAGTGGCAACTGGTTTACTCTCACCTTCATTAGTACGCTCAAAATATGGTTTTAACATGTTAATGCGACACACTCTATTTTGTTTACGCCGACCTGGTGTTTTACAATATAATTCAAATCATTGATTTTACTCTCTATGGTGTAAGGACCACAATATTTAGCTTGTAATGGATGTCCAGGGACTGGCAAAATTCAAGTACCTTATCCTCAGGCTCAAAAATCTGTCCCTGGCATCTTTATCATACCATATTTTCATCTTATTCTGAACAGTTTTAAATTGTTCTGAGCAATTTGACAAGCAGTATACAATTTTTCTTTAAATCTAGATACATAGTCTAAAAGATTCAAGTCAGTGTGTTCAGTAAGCCACTTTTCCTTTATCAATTTTAACGGTCCCCTTACAGTATGACCAAATACCAACTCAAAGGGACTAAAACCAAGGGATTCTTGAACAGCCTCTCGGACCGCAAAAGTAAAAGTGAACACCATCATCCCAATCCCTGTCAAATTGAAGACAAAAGTTCTGATCATGTTCTTTAATGTTTGATGAAAACGTTCTAAGGCACCTTGAGATTCTGGATGATAAGAACTTGACCTATACTGAGCAATCCCTAACTGGTACACGACTTGCTGAAAAACCTGACATGAAATTTGAAACCTGGTCGGACTGTATAGACTTTGGAAGTCCTACTAGCGTGAAAAATTTGATCAGAGCTTTGACAAAAGTAGGTGTCTTGATATTCCTTAACGGAATAGCCTCAGGAAAACGAGTGGAGGTACACATGATCGTCAATAAATACGCATTGCCGGTCTTGGTCTTCGGTAAAGGTCCAACGCAATCAATGAGTACTCGGCTGAAAGGTTCTTCAAAGGCTGGAATAGGAAGAAGTGGTGCTGTTGGTATTTTCTGGTTAGGCTTACCAACAACCTGGCATATATGGCATGATTTGCAGTATTCTGCGACATCATTTCTAAGTCTTGGCCAGTAAAAATGCTGTAGGATCTTAAGGCAAGTCTTCCTTATACCTAAGTGTCCAGCCAAGGGGTGTCATGGGCAAGACCAATAATGTCTTGCCTATAGACTTTAGGCACCACCACTTGGTATACCACTCTCCATTCCTACTCTGGGGTAGCATCAGGGGCCTCCACTTTCTCATTAAAATGCCGTCTTGATGGTAATAGCATTCGGCCACTTTGTCTGCTTCCTCCTGTAGTTGAGCCCTCTTGCAGAGCTGAAGAACCTCAGGGTCTTTATTTTGTTCTTCGACAAGTTTCCTTCGGTCTAATGAATGGCTGTTTAGGTCTGGCCATGGCATAATTACATTCTTGCTAATACTAGGTGGTCTTATTACGGCCTTCTCTGAGCTACCGGGACCTTCAATGTCGGCTAGAAAGGTGTCAAAATGTCCATGTAATCAAACTGGTCTTCTTGCAAATCCTCATTTTGATGTTTTCTAGCCATCGCCCTAGTAACGACACAAGCTGGATACAGTTCAGCATCATCTTCAGGTGATTTAACATCCACCACCGGTTCACTGGTAACAATTGGTTCAGCAACCACTTTGTTCCTAGCTAGATCATTTCCTAGCAATAATGAAACACCCTCAACAGGGAGATTAGGACGAACACCCACAACAACTGGTCCAGTAATCAAATCTGACTTCAGATAAATACGGTGGAGGGAACATCTATACAACCTAACTCCACACCTTGTAACAAAACGGAGGCACCAACAGAAGTCTCCTCGGACAAAGACAACACACCTTCTAACAATAAAGACTGAGAAGCTCCAGTGTCCCGTAAAATCTGAATAGGCTGAGGAGTAGTATTATTAACAATATAAACAAACCCATCAGACATAAAAGGTATATAATCCTCCATGTAATCACAAAACTGGACTTAAAAGCCTGACTCGCAGGACATTCCAACGTATTGGTAACACGGGGTGTCGTACAAGCACTGGTCTTGGGCTTATTATCACTTTCATTCTTCTTCTGGTGTCTAAAACAATCAGCCATCAGTTGACCATTCTTCTTACAATAAGCACAAGTCAGTGACTTCTTCTCAAAAGTATCAAATTTTGGACTAGACATATTATAACTAGACTGGCTTTTATTTTGTGCAACAGCCTTACTATCAATACGCTCAGTGCTTTGAGTCTTGTAATTTCCACTGAAGTATTAAAATTTTGACCTTTGAAACTTCTTTTATGTGAAAGAGTATAATTATCCGATATAACAGCTGCATCTTGTAATGTCTCAACAGTTTTGTCATCTAAATGTGTTTTTAAGTCTAAATGAACACACTGCTTGAACTCTTCTAATAACATCAATTGTCTTAAATTATCAAAATTTTTATCTATTTTCTTTGACGTAAGCCATTTATCAAATAGATCTTCTTTTCCTAGCTTATTCAACATAGGTTTGTGAATCAAACTTTTTATAAGACCTAAATTTCTGTCTATATGCTTCTGGCACTAGCTCATAAGCTTTCAAAACCTCTTTTTTAACCTTGTCATAATCAGAACTATTTTCTGATGAAAGTGCTGAGTAAATTTCAGCGGCCTTGCCCTCAAAAACACTTTGCAGCATTGTAGTCCAAAAAGGCTTCGGCCATTTCAAATTTTGAGCAATTTTCTCAAACTGTGGAAAAAATTTGTCAACTGTTTTTTCACAAAATTTGGGAACCAAACGTATATTTTTTGCTGCATCAAAATTAAAATGTTCTGATTTTGATTGGAATTTAGTGTTGCTTTCTTCTTTTGCCATTTCAATTTTCATTTTCTCAATCTCTAACCTTTCTCTCATTTCAAGTTCTGCCTGTTTTAATTTAAAGTCATCTTCTTTTTCTTTTTCTTTCATCTTCTCCACCTCTAACCTTTCTTCTTTTTCCAATTGTTTTAATTTAAGTTCATGTTCTAATTCAAGCTGTTTTAATTTGAAAGCATCAACATTTTCGACCTTGAGTTCAAGAGCCTCTTCACCTAAAATTTCTGCGTCAACTAATTTGTCTATTACCAAATTTTTTATAATTTGTTTTCTCATAGATACTCTAAAGTCTAATTTCAGATGTTTAGCAAGCAACACTAATTCCTCTTTCTTTAAATTATCAAACCCTTCCAGGTCTGGCGTTTTCAAAAATTTACCGGCATCAAATGCCATTTTGTAGAATTTTGTTGGCTAGTTCTAATAAAAATACTGAAAAAATTTTCAATAAGCTATTTACGTTATCCCGGAAGCGAGCCCCAATTTTGTTACGCCAGAAAATCGCCTTTTAATTGTAGCCAACAAAAGACACAAATCAATTATAAATTTAACAAGATTTATTATACTTAGTACACAAGTTTACAAGAAGTATTACATAAAAGAAATGTCAACTTAAGGTAGTTCAGGGTATAGAAAAAAATGACAGAATTTTCTTATACTTTGCCAAATGAAGATTTTACTATGCTTTTTTCAAAAAATAATAAAAAGTATGGGTCACCGCGCTATTTTTCAAGGTACGAGTCGTTTAAAATTGCCAAAATTTGCTTAGATTGTTCATGAAAAACACATTTTGTGCATAAAAGAAATCTATAAGACAGAATTTTGAAATAAAATATGAGAAGATAGGTTTTATAATATATTTTAAGAAAATAGAAAGAAAAATGGTGTTTTCTTGCTACAAGTAAAAAAAGAAAATTTCCTATATGTCCAGTATAAATTTTGTACTAAAAGAGTTATCTCCCTTAAATGGCGTATTTGAAAATTGATTCGAAAAACACAAATATTTGGTATTTGTTAAAAACATTTTCAATAATGCAATGAATCACTAAGTTTTCTTTATATAAATAATCAGTGTAACCAATAAATTGCAAATCTGTTTCCAAATTTGCAGATTTGGGCAAAGAACTAGACCGATTATGTACTGTGATTGCACAATTCAAGATGGCGGTATACCCTGAACTACCTTAACTGTCAAAATATATCTCCAATCTTTTATCTTTTCTTTATCCGGAAATCTTCTCGGAATCCACAGAATATTATATCCAATTGGTCACAATCTAGTATGATGTAGTTTGTAAATAAAAGTGTCAATCCAACTGCTGAGAATGCTGATGTCTATCGATGTCTAAGTCTATCTATATCTATGTCTAATCTTAGGATCTGCATTTAAATACTTGTAACGGAAAGTTCTAGATAATGCTAGATGTTTAAATTACGCATCTTTTGTTATGATCATTCTGGAAACGTTATGTAAGTGAAATAGAAAGTTCTAATCATTCCATGAATATCAATGATTGTTCCAGTGATTTCTAAACTGCATAGTTGTAACACAATGTGTATTATTTTGTACACAATATAAAACAATGTAAACATTCTTAGGCCACACAAAACAAGTTAGGCCAACTAAATAAATATGATAGTTACAATATCATAACAACACAAAGCACCGACATATTTAAAGAATATTTGCAATTGCTGGAAGTTTGCTCAAAGCTAATTACAACTAGTACTGAAATAAATCTTGTTCTCCCAGACTGAAGTATCAATCAGTACACAACGCGCGGCAAAGGATTTATTAAAAGAAAACAGTCTGAGAAACGTCTGGTTTACGTTGTATATAGATATAAGAAGATGTGGTATAAGTGCGAATGACGGACAACTCTCCATCCAAGTCATAATTTGTAAATGTAAACCATTATAGGTCAAAGTACGGTCTTCAACACGGAGCCTTGGCTCACACCGAACAGCAAGCTATAAAGGGCCCCAAAAAATGACTAGTGTAAAACCATTCAAACGGGAAAACCAACGGTGTCTAATCTATTTAAAAAAACGATATACTTGCATATAGATCCATATACAATGAAAGTTTTTGAAAAGTGGTGGTCCGAACGTTTTGACCATCGAAATTTTGCAATAGAAAGAATAGTTAGGAACGGAAGATTTGAACAGCCAGTGCAGGACTCGCACGAGTGCCAAATTTAGTTAGAGGGCCGATATTATGACGCGTTTTTTATTCTTGGTCACTCATGTTTAGAAAGAAAGGAGAGAAATCCACACAATTACCGACCAATCACAAACGTTGTTGCAAATTTGACCTTATGACGTAAAAGAATTTCCCATAATGCAATTATTGCATATAAATAAAAAAAAAACTACTATACGAATTGAATAAAAAATATTGCATTAAAATGACAAATTATACCAATTGAATAAAAATATTGCATTTGAATGACAAATTATACCATTTGAATAAAAATATTGCATTTAAATGAAAAATATACCATTCAAATAAAAAAATATTGCATTTAAATGAAGAAATATACCAATTAAATAAAAATATTACATTTAAATGAAAAATACCAAATTTTGCAACCAATACCATGCCATAGGTGACTTATCACTATAATATATTGTGACAAAATATTATGCAACTATGGAAAATTATATTTATATGAACTATTTCTTTGAACCCGATTTTTAAAAGATAAAAATGATTTTAGATCATTAAATCTACTATCACTGTTAAAGAGGTGTTGGAAATAACCCTTGATTTGTTTCCTTGATTACATCTAACATCTCGAAAGTTGATGAAATCATATTTACGAGTCAATACAGTGATGATTTATCTCGATGATTACTGAAATCGAATTATATGGAAGTCCTGAAATATTTCAGGATAAGGTCTTGAAATACCCCAAAAGCTCATTAAATACAATAATTTTGACTTAATCCGCGCCTCATATTATAGTTGTCTCGCTGGCAATCATATCACACCTTCTTATTTTTATATGTTTTATTATTTATCAAGGGGTAGGTTCTATTACATTTTACGAAACGCAAAGATATAGTTTTCATGGAAATTTAAGTATCTTAAAAAGATTAAAATCATTTTCAAGTTTTTTTCAATTAAGGCTTAATTATTTGATGAAATAAACTCTCTTAAATTTTGTGTGTTCGACACGCTTTCTGGATTCATTTTCATCGGGAACGCTCAAAACAAAACCTTAGAAAGCCAGGCATTTTTCTTTTTGCATTTTTGTCTACATAAATAAAATCTGCTATTTATTAGCTTTCTTTTGATTCTAAATTAAACTAGTAGAAATTAACAAGACAATAAGAACATATTTTTTTCCTCGGTCTGAAATGGAGAAAGCCAGGAATTGATACGCTGCAACATTAGGAGCTATATGACCTAAACAGGATAGCCAAATTCAATTTGCCAGGAGGAATTTGAACCATATAGCTTCTTAATCATTTCTTAACTTATGAACGGGGGCCTTTAAAGTCCTACTTTTAGTGTTTTCAAAACCCTCCTTTGTCTTGTTTTTATTCTCTTGGCTTGGTCTGGATTCTCATTGATCTGGAGGTCGGGTGACCACCCTTTTTAATATTGACTTATATGGATGTGTATTGATTTTTATTTTAGTATAAGATACATGATTGTTTTTTTCACTTGTTATTGACTTTGAACTAGCTGTCAGTACTGCGAATATCTCATATCTGTACTTTGTGGTTTGTTTTTTTTTGTTTTGTTAGGGATTCGTAAATTCCCTGTCACGTCCGGTTTTGTTAGTTGTTTTTCTCCTTTGTATCGATTTAATTATCTTTATGTGCCTGTCCCAAGTCAGGAGTCTGTAGTTCAGTGGTTGTCGTGATTTCATGGCTGTCGTATTTGTTTTTCGTAAATTGTTTTGCTATAAATTAGGCCGTTCGTTTTCTCAATTGAATTGTTTCCTATTTTTCATGTCGGGGCCTTTTATAGCCGACTATATATGGATTTTTCTCATTATTGAAGGCCGTACGGTTGCCTATAATTGCTTACACGCACTTCATTTGAACCTTGGTGGATAATTGTCTCATTGACAATCATACCACATCTCCTTATTTTTATATTATGTTCAACCAGTTATATACCAGCTAGTGTTATTTGATTTGATTATCTTAATTTATTTTTTTGTAACAAACCTTATTATAGTGTTTAATCGCAATAAAACACTGAATTGAATTAATTACTGAATTATTAGTTTTCAATCTATTTTTTTATTATTATTCTTTTGAAATGGCTCAGAATGTGAACTGGAAACATTATAATAATCAGGAGAAAAAAAAACCATTCTTCACGCACAAACACATACATAAATTATATATGCTAACTCACTGTTATTCCCCATTTCCCCAATGTGTCTTGGTACACATTATACAAATAACCAATTTCTGCGACAGCATCGTCTGGTTTAGCATGTATACCGGTCACAACAAATCTCGTATCTGAAAATAGACATCTACTGACTTACATTTATAACATCATTATACAAAAACATTAATTGACTACCATATAAACCAGGATCAAATATATTGTCTTTAAAAAAAATCTTAACTAACTACCATACCTACCAGCACGACAATTTTTGCATCTTAACTTTATATACTATTACTATTATATATACTGAACACAGCAGCTCTTTAAATATACCAGACTTATAATTTTGTACGCCAGACGATGCGCGTTTTGTCTACAAAAGACCCATAAGTGACACGCGAATAAAATAAGTTAAAAGGTCAAATAAAGTAAGAAGTTAAGGGTATTTAGGACCCAAAATTCTGAAGGTTTTGCCAAATACAGGTAAGATAATCTATTCCTTGGGTTGAAAATCTTAAGTATTTCCAACAATGCAAAGATTTGTAAACATTCAATTTATAAATATGACCTTTTAAATGATATTTCGTATCAAGGCAGACGTGCTAACTACTGGGCTAATTCCAATTGGGGAGGAAACCTCCACCAGCAGTGGATATTTACTAAGCATGCCATATCTTATAACTGAAAAATAAATACTTGTTTCAAGAAATTTGGGCCACCAATCCTAAACTCTCCAAACAATGGGATAGAGTTAATAGAGCCAACTAACAAACCACCGAACTAAACCATCGAAGAGAGTTTTTAAAAGCCATTCATTGCATGAAACGAGTCGTCCAAACAATTCAAGTTTTATTCTGTAGTCGGGCGACTAAAATCATGATAAATTCTGACTAATGTTGACCGGTGCCTAACTTAATTGATTGATTGATTGTTGATTGCTTAACGTCCAGTGGCAAATATTTCATGCATGTTCAGGACGAGAACAAATTAACAATAAATACAATAGTCATTTCCTATAATAGAGATCGTGTAGGACGAATGTTGGGGAAATTTGGAATGAGGAACATATATTTTGCCTTAAAACAGGCCACTTACGGACCCCTTAAAAGTTGTTGCAAGGGTTCTTAACGTGCAAAGAGCTTGGCACTTTCTCTACACGAGACATCGAAATTAACAATGCATAAAGAACTACCTGTTCCCCCGTGTACAGGTTGGAAGAGAGCACTGTATGGTTCCCTTTCAAACCAGTCACTGTAATCATCAGGACCGTCATCATACTGGTGAACATCTAATAATTCCAATGTACGTAATCTGTAAAACAAACATGCTGAAGTAATTGATATTCTAAAATGCAAATGGTTAAATTGTAAAGCGACTATTGCTTCTTATCCACTTTTATTCATTTTTTGTTGTTGTCATTACTCTCAGTCATAACTATCCTTGCAGTACTTTCGTAGTTGGCAAACTGGATAGGACTCTTATCAATCGCATTTATAATAAAACATTTAAGTACAAACCAAAATTTCCTCTTGTGGCATCACTATCACTATCAACTAAATTGTTTTATAAGTTATGAATACCAGTAGAAAACTTACTTGTAGAAGTAAGCATATTGTTCTTTGTATGAAGATCTTCCAAGACGTTCACTTACTGCCATACCGTAACTATCGGTCCTGTAATAAAGCAGTGTCCATCGGTCAATTTATCTAGCAGTGGAAGGATTTTTGTAAAAAGAATTATTTCATTACCCCCAAAACAATCTTCTGGAAGGATTATTGAAATAAAACAGAATTCATTGCGACGTTTCTATGGTTCATTTCATAACTCAAATGTACAAAACATGACTTTGTGTGTTTTACAAAGTGATTATAAGAAATTAAGCTGCATACCTTTTGGTACTAGTGTTAGTAATCTGTTCAGTTTGTTATTCATGTAAACATCTGTTTGTGTTCCTTCACGATTAGTTTCCTTAAGTGTGTTTTTAAGTACAAGAAATATGGTTTATCAGTATAAAACTTACTTGTTAACTAGAGTCCAAAGATCCTGTAACGCCTCGCCGCTTATATCTCGTATTTCTTGTATCAAAATCAAGTCATACCTAAGAACTATCTGTTTATTTAAAAACTATGTCTGTTAGTAAATTTTCAAAAAAAATGTAATTCAAACATCATTTAGCAAATCGATTGAATACAGGCCTAAATTTCCTACCCTAAATGCATTGGTTATTTTGTATTGTTTTATCCAAATATCGTACGTAATCGTTCATTTTATTGAGAAACTCAATTATTAATGAATATATCCCGGTACATGAAAATTATTGGGATCTTGGATAATGATCAAACATCACATTAACAACACAAGCTATACACAAAACCGATAAAATATGTCATTATACAAGCCATCTGTCTTAGCTTGTTTGCTCCGAAATGTTTTAAGTATCAAGCTTCTTTGGTCTCGAATGCATTTGATGACGACTATTCAAGAAAATGTCATGCGTACTGAAGTCAGTATTATACGTTTACATAACTTGACAACCTTGTTAATTTATTTAGTTTAAAGACTAAAAACATATTTGGCAAAAAATGCCATTTTAGGAATAGCTTTTGGAAAAATTGATACATTGTATGTTTTCTAGGTCGACCGATACCCCTGCTTAATGACTGTTAGTCCTCGATGATATCATCAGCTTAGTAGTTCGTGCTTCTGTACTGAACATTTTTTTCTAAAATTTGCCTTTGATAGATTAAGAAATCACAAAGCAACTAAGGTTCCAACTACCTCAGGTAAAGTTGACCTTAGATAAATTTGGTTATTCTTTTATGTTCCTTTTTGGTAAAGCTAGCTATAAAACATGGTTTAACCCACCAATTTCTCGGCAAATGCCTGTACCAAATCAGGAATTAGGCAGTTGTTTTTCACTTGTTCCGTTGATTGATAGCGTTTGATTTTGTCAGTTTTTATGGACTTCCCCTTTTTGAATTTGCCTTGGAGTTCAATATTTTTGTTATACTCTTTTGGTCATCTAGCTCCGAACGTTTCTAAGTATTTATGCATCCCTTGCTTTCAAATGTGTAGGTTTGGGCGTTTTTAGTGGTAAATCCAGCTTAGCACTTCGGACACATGCAATTTATTACATTGTTATTTTCATTTACATAACTTGACAACCTTGTTCAATAAATTTTGTTCGAGGACTTAAAAAATTGTATATTGGACCAAAAATGTCATTTTACAAACAGTTTTTTGCAATTAATGTATTGTTTGAGCATTATTTTACCATTCCTTAAAAGATATGGCACTCATGTCAACATAGCTGTTACGTAGATAATATCTTGTAGCAAAATATCGTATTCGGTAAGACTGGTGCTTATATCTCATTATTAATGTTAATATAGAAAAATGTGGCTATGATTGAAGTTTATTTTTTTGGTTTAACTTTAACGAAAGACGTTAGATGACCGAACGCAGATATAGAAGGCAACTTAAGAAATATAATTACTGATGTCTGACAGACTTTGATATTGAAATCATTGATACAGTCATATTATTTTTTTTATTTTCAAATTCAAAGAACACGAAAAAAATACTTTTTTATACTCTCTCCATAATACTTGCTACCAGGGGCGGATACAATATTTTAGGTTAGGGAGGGGAAGGGGCGCAAACATAAATTTTCTTTGAGGTAAAATTATCGAAATATTCTTTATTAAGCTGAGGACAACCCATGCGTTGCAAATTTTAGGGGGGGGGGGGGGCGCACGCCCACGCCCCGCTTTTTTCCGCCCCTGTCTACATAAAACGTTTTAAAAATAATAGAAATAAAGAAATGTCAAGAGAAAAAAAAGCATTAAGAAAATGTTACGTCATCGAAAGACAGACAAAACCATGGCAAACTAAAAAAGATACTGAACTACCACTTAAAACTTAATACCATGCTTTCCAACCTCTAATTATCTTCTGCATTAATCTGGATTTGAATAGTACTTAATTAAGTACTTAGTCTAGAACGTACTAAACGAAATTTCAAATATACGCTTTATGCCATTCTTAGAGATAAAGTTTAAGAATTTCAAAAAGATTATTGGACTTCATTCGGAGAAAGCAAAATCCTCCAAAGGCATCTGCAAATAAGATAGATGAACACTAACTTTGGTTAGATTATTAATCTTTAAAAAAATGAATTTAAAAAGCAAGAGTATTTTGTAATTATTTTTTTTTACCAATATACCAGGTGTTAGGGTGCAGCAACCAGCAACGGTATGGACAAGCGGTAGTGTAGTGTTATTATCCCCGGTGAAAAGGGTCTATAAGTTTTCAATACATATAGTTGAACAAACCTCTTTGATATAGTTAGCTATTTCAGGGTCACTCATTTTGGATTTTCCGAACGTTTTGATGTTAAAGGCCGATACCAAAAGTGGAGTCCCACTACGGAATTTTGGACCATTACGACCTCTAGGTTTTGCTTGAATCAGTAATGCCATATACAGCACTAAGCCGATCACAAGATATCTACACATTGCAGGTGCTGAAAATAAATATGAATACAAACAAATGTAGGGTAAACGTGAATGAAACAGCGGTTATTAATCACCAAATGACATTTGAAAGTCATTTTACAACCTTCACCAATAGATAAGTAGATATAGATTATGTCAAGCTCTAAGTCGTTCCGAATCTAGATAGATATAGAGAATCCCAATAGAGACTACCAAAGATCTTACATCAACACCAAATTCCCTAAAGGACAAAAATAACATAAAAGACATACATGAAGACAATCAGTGACGAGCTAGTGATGTGAGACAGGCACATCCAATGAGATATGGTGAAATTAGAACAAAAAAAAAGAGGCGGAAGATTCCAAAAGGGACATTTAAAACTCATGAGTTGTTGACAAACTGAAAACGCATGACAAAGAATGAAAAACTACGAAAAGACAAACTACAGTTTACAAAAAACTACATAGAATCCTAAAGACTGAGTAACACGAACCCCACTAAAACCAGGGGTGCTCTCAGGTACTCCGGAAAGGTAATCAGATCTTGCTCCATATATGCATGCACTGCTGGTTTGTTGCTGCATAGACATGGAAAGTGCTTAATTCGGAAGCTAGAATCTTCTCTTTTGTCGTATAGTTTTGTTATCAGCCGACCCTCATTGTCAGTTTCTATATGTAAATCAAAGTTTTAGGCAGACTTCACTATATCTGTGGTATCCATTATGTCAAGTTCGATATGATAGTTGCGTTCAACATAGTCGTCAAACTGTGAGTTCTGTAGTGAGAGGACAACATCTATATATATAAGAAGATGAAGATAAAGGATAATGTTAGCTTCTTTTTATCGTTCTGAGAATCTCCTGTATGAAGTCTGTCCCATTAACATTTGAATATAGGAACAAGTCGGCAAGACGAGGTGCACAGTTAGTCCTCATGAGAATGCCGATTGTTTGTTGAAAAACAGTAGTTTACCGATGATGTTCAAATATCATAAATTCAACTTATCCTTTTACTTGCTACAATATCAAAAAAAAAAAAAGATAAAGTGTTGAAAAAATTATAAGAAAGAAGGAAATGCCTCGAGAGGAGCAATAAAAAAATCTTACGTCGACGCAAGAGAGACAAGGCCATGGCAAAATAAAAAAAAAACATATACATAATAAATGCTTTCCAACCCTTTTAAAATACTCATAGGCATTAATCTTGGTTGGTAATAGTACTTAATTTAGTACGCACTACATGACATATGGAAATGTACGCTTTAACATTCTTAGAAAATAAGAATGGCAGTTTTAAAAAAAAAAATCACCAGCCCATTTCTGATCTTGCAGCTTGAATGATAAGAGATACACAGGAAAGGGAAATCAATTCTATATATGATTCCGGTATGATATGAATAAATTCAACTACAAGCACAACAATAATAAACATTGCTGTTCAAAATAATGCTCTGAATTTCTAAAAACAAGCTTAACGTACTTCATCTGCTAATACGAAATCACGCCCTTCCATGTTTATATCGGTGGCTGTACGTCCAGGTAGATTTCGTACATCAACAACAAAGCACCAGTAGACACAATCTTGTGACATGATAGGGAAAATCTGTACTGAATTTCAATGTAGAAAAGAATAACCAAAAGAAATATATTTAGTCTTTAACTCTAATTTAGTGAATTGATGTTAATCTCCCTAAATGCCAGACGTAGTTATTGAAATAGAGTGGTATAATTATTTCATTAACCAACGAAGAATGCTGTAAAGCGAACAACGAACCTTTGTAGATAAGAAGTAGAAATCAAAATATATTAATGACCAAATATAGATATATACTTACAGTGTAACAAGTTTACAAAACGTGATAGTCCCGAGATAAAGTTTACTATGGGTAACTGTTTATATAGCATGGTGATATTTTGAAGTAGTTGGAGAGTGAGAAAACGACAGATGTAACGGTAATAATAATACTTTGAACATGTGAATACATTTTGGAACCGGTCTAAATTTAAATTCTATCATGAGTGATTTTATCAATGTTAAGAAGACCACATACTACATAATTGTTATCTGAATAAGATTGTCTTTGCTCGGGCGCAAGCCATTTGGGCTAAATCAAAAGCGTGACCATGGTATCATTTTGGCTAAAAAAGTCAAGTTTACATTTGGGCTTATTATTTATTTTCTAACCTGTACGGGTAAATTGCAGGAAAAGTTCATCAATATCGATATTTCATATGAAATATATATGATAAATACAAAAATTATAAAAACAACTTACATAAAAATCCATTCATTTAGAAAAAAAATGCTTGTTTGAAAAAAAAGGAACTTGAGTTTTACACCATCTAATTGAAATGAGTTTAAAATGAATATCAGCCTGTACCATAGTATCACGAGACTACCGTTTTTAATGGCTGTCAGATTTAAGTTTAGGACCAGAAGCAAACTTTGAGAAAAACCTATTGGATGTACTTTATTATATCTTAACATAGCTGTTTTATACCTTCATGTTGTACATAGTTTAAACATATTTAGTGCTATAAAGATCGACATGTCTTGCTCAAAATCCAACTTTCACAACCCCGTGGTGAGCAGGTAGGAGACATTATCTGGCAAACGGAATGCGTACACACAACAAGAACATGTTATGATAGAATGTCATTTATTACATATAGGATATTAATATATAATTAGAATATAGATTTGTTACATGAAATATACTTATATATGGGAGGATTAGCATAAATGTCGACTTTATTTTTAGCCCAAATGTTACAACAATTAGCCCGAACGTGCATCTCCCATCCCCTTTGCATGAAGTACTTGATTTTTTATTGCGGTCATATTTACATTCACTATTATCATAAGAAAGTTGATCTTGCCCATTTGGGTCGAGGTTCTAAAAATATCCGATAGTCAAGAGGGTGGCAATGGTCTCTAACGTCAGATTTCAAATGCTCTCTTTTCAATATATATTTTGCAACAAATGAGTCTTAAAAATATTGTCATTCTACAAATCGCATTTGTCAATTACTGAAGGTGCTAAATAGAGTAAAATATTTATCGTTATCTTTAATTCAAGCATTTTTTTTTGTTATTCGTTATTGGGTTCCTCGTGACGAGTGAACATTTTCTCTGCATATATAATTTAAATAAAAATCTAACCTAAAATGTCCCGTAGTGGGTACTATTTGTTTCTAGTACTTTCAAACTGTACATATCGTTACATTTTACAACCAAAAAGTCCTTTTAACAGTCAAAATGGTTATTTACCCTTAGACTAAATCGACTAACCTGCACAGCAATTAAAGAGACAATGCTAAACGCTCAATGCTAAAACAAAGTGGGAAAAGAGAAAAAAAAAAAAAAAAAAAAAAAAAAAAAACACGAAGGAGACAGAGATATGTAGTCAAAAGAAGTTAGCAGTATTTCGACTTCATGTTGATAATTGTTGCGGCTGATGACCTAAGTTCAGTTATCTAGGACAGTAAACTATTCCCAGGGTTTATTATATAAACACGAAGGCTAAGTCATCTAATTTGACGCAGTTTATATTTCGAATAGTGCAACATTCAAATTAAAGTTGAAGATTTCGGAGGGACCCGGGCTTCCATATATATTTATTAAACAGTTACAGTAACATTCAGAAACAGGGTACCTGTCCTCCTTATGGTTCAACAATAAGTGTTTTCCCCTGAAGATTTTTATCACCAGTAGAAAAATACCTTGCTACATGTAGAAAGCACTCTGAAATATTCACTTTTTAATATTTATTAAGAGATGCCATCACATTTTGAAAAAAATTAACAGAAACCAGGTGTGGGTACAGGATTGTTTTTAAAAGAGGGGGCCTGGAACAACACTGTTTAGAGTGGAACTTAATTTCTTGGTAGAGGGTCTAAATACAGCACAAACAACATTTTCCAAAAACTACAAAAAGTGAAAAGTATATTTTAACAAAAGCTTTTGACTAACAGTTCGAACAACAAATGTTCTTAAACCCTGCTGACTGCCATTGGCGATTGCCAAATAAACGGATCACCGATGTAATAAATGGATCTTAATTATAGATTTAATACTAAAAGAAAACAATAAACTTGCGGAAAAGATGATATACCGCAAACAAAAGGTGCAAAGGTTTTTGTACACCATATCCGGATTTCGATAATTAACGTCTCTTCAGTGATGTTAGGAGTCGAAGCGTTATTTGGAAAGCCATACTATTTACCACAATTTAGGATAGACTCTTGAATTTTGAGGAGTCAAAATAGGATGAACGGATCATATAAACCCGAAGGCAAATATAATACAAGCCCAAACGAAAATATATAAACAAGTCTAAATTGAAAACAACGTTCAAACCTATGATTACGTTAGATAAAAACCGCAATTTTATACGTGTGCATGCAAAACAAATTTCTTGTTAAAGGGTCTAAATACAGCACAAACAACATTTTCCAAAAGACCAAAAAGTGAAAAGTATATTTTAACAAAACGCATTTGACTAACAGTTCGAACAACAAATGTTCTTAAACCCTGCTGACTGCCATTGGCGATGGCCAAATAAACGGATCACCGATGTAATAAATGGATCTTAATTATAGATTTAATACTAAACAGAAAAATAAACTTGCGGAAAAGATGATATACCGCAAACAAAAGGTGCAAAGGTTTTTGTACACCATATCCGGATTTCGACAATTAATGTCTCTTCAGTGATGTTAGGAATCGAAACGTTATTTGAAAGCCATACAATTTACCTCAATTTAGGATAGACTCGTGAATTTTGAGGAGTCATTGTTAAAATGATTGACACCGACGAAGGCTATTTGTTAAGCCGAAATATTTGTCAACACGATTTAATAACAACATCTTCGTATAATACCATCTTATACTAGTATCGTTGTGCAAATTTTAGACTTATATAATGTTTTCCTTATCTGCACAGTATTCTAGACGATCCGGTACATAGTAAATTTGCTGGTTGGTCCTTTTTATAGACTTCTATATATATATATACAACGCCTGGTATTCCTTAATCATAAAAAATCCGATGGACAATGCATAATTTACAGTTGTCACTACACACAGACATATCTCATTATAAATTCATAGTGAACATATAGACAGCTTAAAGAAAATTACAAATTGGAAACCTATTCATTGTTAAATATTGACAGAAAAGTAATAGGACATTTTGCCAAAATTCGCATAAGTAATAGTGTTCTTAAAATTGAACAAGGACGACACACTAAAACACCTGTAGAAGGAAGAATTTGCCCCTTGTGTCTTTTAGAAGTAGAAGATGAATTTCATTTCACTATAATATGTACAAAACTAAATACAATTAGAGAACAATTATTTTCCAAAATTAGTGAAATAGTTCCCTCTTTTTTAAATATGACTAATGAAGCAAGATTTAAATTTTTGTATACCTGTGGTGAGACTGATATAATTAAAATTATTGTAAAATTCATAAGCACCATCACTGTGTATCATCGCCACCGGAAATTGGGTACTAACGAAGCGGAGAGAATGGAAAAAAAGTAAACAAGGTAAGAATTCATTCAATTTAAAGCATTTCTACTGATTTGACGAGGGTACCGCTTAAGAAATGATTTTCTGATATATAATTCTTTAAATTATTAGGCCGATAAGTACAAAATTAAGACAAGATTTTGTGTTATACTCCAAAACTTGCCACTAAGTACCCGAAAATTTCAAGGTCGATCGTCCTTTGTCGCCACATTGGCAAGATATTCAACTGTTTTCATTATTTTCCAGACACACTTTTAGATTATTATAGTGTCGCATCATATTTACTGAAATTTGTTGTCAAAAAGATGTTTTTTAAAGAATATGGATCAAAACATTGTTTGTTTATTGTACGGCGAATTGCAGAACGTTGTACGGCGAATTGCAAAATAACAACTTTTGTCTGTACGGCGTCTTGCAATATATTGTAATTTAAAGATGAAATTAATCACTGTTTAGATAATATCAAGTGACGATATTTTGTCCATATCAAAGCTTTTGAAATATACAAAATAAACTACATATCAAATATTATAAAATATATGCCGTTAATTTCGTTCAGAAGTCGTCGTTGCGTACCTCTATTCGACTTTGTGTTTTTAAAGACAAAAGGTTTTTTTCGACCATATTATCCTAAAGACATTCATATATCGTTATACTACTAACGACTGTTGTCTTATTTGTTGTCAGTGTGAAATTTTGTAAGTTCAATAAAAAAAAACGACCATTCATCTTTCCTTGGTGCTTGAAAGAATTTTTTTAATATAAACAGTGGAGATGTGGTATGATTGCAAATAAGATAACTAATCACCAGGGTCAAATAAAGTGTATGTACTAAGCAAATATATGCTCTCGTCCGGCCTTCAACAACGAAAACACGTACCTTATAGTCGGCTATAAAAGCCCCGACATGAAAAATATGGAAGGATTCAACAAGAAAACTAACGGCATAACTCATAACAAAACAATGTACGAAAACAACAAATACGATAGAGATGAACCAACGACAACCACCGAACTACATGTACAGGCTCGTGACTTCGGACAGACACTTTACGAATGTGCTGGGTTAAATACATTGTTTATTTTTTAATTTCTGAAACGAATAATTTGTTAAAAGAAAAGTGAAGAAAATATCTTTTTTCATTGAAAATTAGAAGAAATAAATCATGAATTGTGTTTCGAATTAATCTTCTTGAAATTAAGATTGTATTTTTTTTAGTTTAAGTAAATTCAATCAATCTTTTATTTACAGGAAAAAGAATAAAACACTGTTGCTCAGGCTGTTTGGCCTAAACTTAAAGGGTAGTGAGAAGGAGTGTATTCGTCCGAATTCTCATTGTAGTACATTTTCATGATTACTATGTATAATATTTCTCAGTAAATTTTAATGTGATATTGTGCCAATTAAAATCATATAATTAATACAAATAAGACTTGCATTTGCTTTAAAAGATATACATGTACCAGCACGTGATTATTTGTTTTCAAACACACCTTCTCTGTTTTGAAACTTATAAATGTATGGATCTCGGCGTATCTATTTGGTTGAATATAAATGTGAATTCATAGTGTTTCAAAATCAACAGTTAGCCCTATTTTTGTGTGTGTGTAAATAATCTAATCTTTAGATAGATGCTAAAATTAAAATCATTTTTCTTAATAATAAGAAAAAGTGCAACTCAAGTACGCCTGAATGTAAAAGGTGTACCCGACTTATTCTTTCACGATAAGAATTTACCGATTTCGGTATTTTAACAAAACTGTTTACGAGGGCAAATAAATAAAAGAACGCTATCAAATCAACATTTAAATTTTCGTGGATTTTTCCAAAAGATTTTATGAGTATGCATCATCTGGAATTGAAAATATTTCAACCTGTCCTTATTAGATGTTATTTGATTATATTTCTTTAACTTACAAGTCGAAGATGCTAGCTTATTGTATTAATAAGTATATAGCATTAAAATGACAACCAAAAATACTACATACAAGGTCATCTTTATTCTCAAGTAGAAAGTTTATATAGATAGTTTATGCCGTAGTCACAGCGGGATTTGTATCCCTTGTATCGGATTTTTTTTTCATTCTTTCCAAAAATGATTAATATATGGTTAATATTTTTAAAAATTCAAACAGTGTTAGCCACCGAGCTTGTTCATTTCTTAGAAAATTAATGTTCTTTATTTTAATATATTGGCTGTATCTACCTTTTACAAATTAGACAATAACTTTAATTGAAAAGGAGGTGTGGAATGATTTTCAATGAGAGGACTATCCAACAAAGTCCAAATGAAATGGATTTAACCAACTATTGGTCATTATACACTTCACAATGAACAAAACCCATATACCGTATCAAAATTGCCTGATTTATAACAAAATCATGAACAAATGTCAGACAGCAACCTACGACAGCCGCTATATTACATGTTCCTGACCAGAGACAGACATATATAACGTCAGGGCATAAAACAGGTCAGTGAAACAGTGACATGCCTTTCCGAAAGTTGCAACATTTGCCAGCTTTTGTATATGCCGTATTCATATTGTATACATCGGGTATGTAAAAGATGTAATAGGACTGTGTTCAAGCCTTATATTGTGTATACATCTTAAATGCTGTCAAGCGAATTGTATTTTTATCAAATGCATAATTAGATATTTGAACTTAATACTTTATTTTCTTTAAAAGGACGGCAAATAAATATTTTAAAATTAGCAAGTTGCCATACAGTTGAAAACAAGTTGCCATACAGTAAATTTGTCAACACGAGCAAGTTGCCGTACCCTAGACTTTATTTTTTATGGTCTATATTCTTTAAAAAACATCTTTTTGACAACAAATTTCAGTAAATATGATGCCACACTATAATAATCTAAAAGTGTGTCTGGAAAAATAATGAAAAACAGTTGAATATCTTGCCAATGTGGCGACAAAGGACGATCGACCTCGAAATTTTCGGGTACTAAGTGGCAAGTTTTGGAGTATAACACAAAATCTTGTCTTAATTTTGTACTTATCGGCCTAATAATTTAAAGAATTATATATCAGAAAATCATTTCTTAAGCGGTACCCTCGTCAAATCAGTAGAAATGCTTTAAATTGAATGAATTCTTACCTTGTTTACTTTTTTTTCCATTTCTCTCCGCTTCGTTAGTACCCAATTTCCGGTGGCGATGATACACAGTGACCATGTATAATTCTAGAAATGCTTTATTGAGTACTTAATAACTTTGTGGTACCACCACCTCAGCAGAGATTATATACATTCATTTATTATTGTAACAATATTTTCTTTTAATAATGGAGGGATATACAGTTATATATATAATGTTTATAAATGTGGTCAGATTATGTTTGTATGTTTATGTATAGTCAATGTCTATTGTCTTGGTAACAATCCTATAATTTTGGATTTTGAACCAATAAATTATCTAATCTTATCTTATCTTATCTTATCTTATCTTATCTTATCTTAGTGATTGTATGCTTCTAATAATAGAACAGCAGCCTGTAATTATACTAAGAGATGAGTAGATGATCATTTCTGTACAATTAAATATACTTCGTGTATTGTAACTTGACGTCCTTGTTTAAGGGCATACGATACAGTTTTGATCCCGTATTTAAATTTTGATGAAAATTTGCATGTAGGCTATTTTTACCTGATTAAATCAAATATGTAATAAAAATATACCTTCATGTGCTACTTTTGAGTAAATTGAGGTTCAAATTCCAGATATTTCCTCAAAATACGGATTTGTGGACGTATTTTCCTTTCGATAGAAATACATAACTTTTTGTTTTAAAAGATAAACACGATCTGTTTTTGTTAAATTATTTGTAATTTATGTGTTATATAAATATTGCATAAATTTGTACATTTTATTTTACAAATAACTCAAATTTATCAAATGTTCATGAATGTAGGAAAAACCGTCATTTTTGCTGTATATTAATCAAATTTAAAAAATTGCACTATTTACGTTTTCATGAAAATTGGTACACACAATCATCTTACGTTATTAAACCAAATGTCATTTTAAAAAGAGGGTCCATGAACTCGTTTTCAAGTTAAATCAGTTTGAATGATAAAATCAGTCGAAAACTGCATCTTTTCCCGATAAGTCACCGTTTGACGTCGCGAAAATAACAATTTACGTTAGCAACGTCATTACATCCCCTGTAACTGTATCGTATGCCCTTAATACCTACGAGAAGGTAACACCTCCCGAAACGAAAGCCGATTTTTATCAGCTATAGTTAGAGGAGGGGATAAGGCGTCTGTGCAATGCTAGGCGGTGTTGTCTGTTGTCGTAGAAGTGAGAAGTGACCAGTACAGTTTCCAGACCCGATCGCGGAGGAAGTAAAGAATCATATCTACTCTAACACTGTTAGGTTGATTTTCTAGGCACTATATATGAATATCTGTGAAACAGTGAAACCGGTAGGAAACTATGGAGAACATTTTTGAAAAATTTGATGTCTTAATAGACAAAATTTGAATATTCATATTGAATATAAATATTTAGTGCATTTTCAGCCTTATTTTTTTGAAAGATGTTGAATCTTGTGATTAGACTAAATCATTATAATTCTATAAACTGTACTTTATGAATTTATAAAAGCAGATCAATCTTAAGTTGAATATTATCTTAATCATCAAAATTTTGAAGGCCAAAGATAAGGGTGCATCATTTACATTCAAATTGAAGATTTTGGCCTACATATACAGTTATGATTACAGTTACTATAAAAAGAAGATGTGGTATGATTGCCAATGAGACAACTCTCCACAAGAGACCAAAATGACACAGAAATTAACAACTATAGGTCACCGTACGGCCTTCAACAATGAGCAAAGCCCATACCGCATACGTTAACTTTCAGGAACTGAAGTACCATTCAAGTGTTTTGACCAGTAGAAAAATATATTGCGGTGTTGGTATGAAATATCTTGCCAATCTAGCATTCTCAAAATTTAAACCTATTAATAGAATAACATAAACAGAACCAATTTTACTGCAACAGATGCACATTTCAACACCTTATACCCGAAGCGATGATCAAGGCCGAAATATTTGACAATCCAAAATTTATTACAAATGTTGAATATGCTTTAACATTTTGAAAATAAAAAATGAAACAGTAGGCATTTAGACTTAAATATAAAAAAATGAAAATGTGGTATGATCGCCAATGAGACAACTCTCCACAAGTGACCACATGACACAGAATTTAAACAGTTATAGGTCACCGTACGGCCTTCAACAATGAGCAAAGCCCATACCGCATAGTCAGCTATAAAAGGCCCCGAAATCACAAATGTGAAACAGTTCAATTGACTAACGGCCTAATTAATGTACAAAAAATGAACGAAAAACAAATATGTAACACAGCAACAAACGACAACCACTGAATTACAGGCTCCTGACATGGGACAGGCACATACATACAGAATGTGGCGGGGTTAAACATGTTTGCGGGATCCCAACCCTCCCTCTAACCTGGGACAGTGGTGTAACAGTACAACATAAGAACGAAATATAAAAATTAGTTAACTTACCCAAGAATCTGTCTTTCAATATAGATAGGTTTAAAATATGTTCAATCCTTTATATAGCATGATAGTCATTAATCATTAAAAATTCTAAAAACTTTAACGTAAAAAGAACCTGAAATCTCTTACGAAAATTGATTTTTTTCCAGGAAAGTAAGGAGATATATTTATGCAAAATTATCAAACCAAATCAATTTAAAATTGAATATTATTATAATCATTAAATTTTGGGGTTCTTATATTATTCACAAAATTTAGAATCAGTGATCATACAGGTACACTTCTAATTGAAAATTGGCGGATACAAACAACTGCCAAAAGAAGATTATGCATCATCTGTAAAAATTAAAGTGATGATGAATGTGATTTATTCAAGTACTGTGATTAAACTGAGAATATTTGTGAATAATTGTTTAGATAATTTGATACTGTAGAAAATAATTCTTTTTCTTTTTAAGCCATGGCGTTGTCAGTTTATTTTCGACTTATGAGTTTTGTACCCTTTCACGTTAAGAATTTACAGATTTCAGTATTTTAACAAAACCGTCCATAAGAGCAGACATCTAAATGAACGCTTATATCAAATCAATCTTTAATATTTCGTAGATTTTTTCCAAAGAATTTATGAGAATACACCATTAGGATCTAATCTGATTTTCAACTGCCATTATTAGATGACAGCTGTACACGAGTAATTTACAATTTTTTTTAATTATCAAAATTTTATGACGGGGTGAAAAGATGAACTGATTTTTCATTTGTTCGATATAAATTGATTACATTACAATTGCCTCTAATATCTAATGTAAACTCGGATACATAGGAATTAAAATGTTAACTATAAAAATGATATGATTCATATAGTTTGATTTATGGACACTTCATGAAACGATAAGAATTTACCGATATTCCCCAAATACTCATTTTTGTCAATGCAATCATTAACAGAGTTGCCTTGGAAAACTAAAATCCATTATCACCCTTCTTTCCTCCGAATCAGCTTTTGGGACCGAGTTCAATGGAGATAAAATAAGACCATCTCTGAAGGGATTACTTTTGAAAGGACCAAGAATAGCACCATATGAAGCTTCCTTCTTTATATATTTATCAATATCTTTAGAAAATTGTCGTGCACCAGCATGATTACGTACTTTCTTACAAGAGGGATGTATTTTATCAGCAAAATTAATACCCACTGGCCAACCAAACTCCAAAAATTCACAAATATCTTTGTCAAAATAGCAAACTAATTGTTGTCTCCAAAATGAAACATTTAACCTAGAGTATATAGGGATTCTCAAATTTTCATAATTATAATCACTATAAGTAAGTAAATTATTATGCAAATGTATCAAGTTTCCGACACTGCATTTATTGGATTCTAATGAATCAAAACATAAGTAACAATGATCTGTTTCAAACAATGGAATGCTACTTTGATCACAGGGTAGTCATTTTTCTTTATTGGGACAATTTGTCCGAACATTCCGGATGAGATTGTTGAGTCCCATCTTTCTTTGATTTGATTTTATTTGAACACTCAGACACAGATACATGTGTAACATGAGGTCATTAATAATAGCATTATATAAACATGACGAAGTAAACATGTGGTATCAATAATATAGATGTAGCATATAAATATAACAATATTATAAAAATATGTTTTTCAACATTTTCAGAACATGTTGGCAATGTTTTTGATAAATACAGAAAGTCGTTTATACAGTTGTACATAACATATTGAAAGAAGACCTTCCATTTTTTTATAATTAGGATTCACTGTGTAGTAGCTTGGTAGAAACTTTTCCCTTAATACAACAATATTTTGATTAGTACATTTAAATAACAAATGAAATTCATCACCAATATTACTCATACACAAAGTACATATTCTATCATGCTTCGGTATATTTTGCCATCTGCCTGTTTCAATAGGCAGACGCAGATTTGAACACCTTAAGTGTGTGATCCAAAGCCTGCAATATTCAGGAAGTTTTAGAAGGTATGTTTCTAAAGTAAAATCTTTTTTAAATATAGAGTAAAATTGTCCTCGTGATGAGTTTTCAATATCACTAAACCACTGTTGTACAAACTGATCACAAAGAATTTGTTTTAAGTACATTTTATCACAGTAGCCCGTTTGATTGGCAAAATATATCCAATGCCAGTACTGTTTAATATTGCTTCTATAAAATTTACCCATTTAAAGGTGTATTTAGATTTAGGCTTTAAACCAAGCATCAGTCTATACAATAAACTGCATAGCTTTGATTCATTATTTACAATTTTACACCAATATAGAATCATTCTAATTTTCACCTTTATCTCCAGAGGAAATCTACCCAATTCTCCATAAACCATAAAATTAGGCGTAGTGTTTCTAACTTTCAGCGCCCTTTGCAGAATTTCAAGTGAGTCTTTTCGATAATTTTCAGGTTTTCAAAGCCCCAAATTTCAGAACCATACAGTAAGATAGGTTCTATCATAGAATCAAAAGTTTAAATTGTAGATCAATGGGTAAAGATTCATTTCGTATAATTTTGTAAATATAAAAAGTGCCTTTTGGGCTTGATCTACAAGTTTCTTTTGGTATCAAAAATGTACCATTATATTTGAAAATGACACCCAAATACGAAAATGTATCTACAATTTCAAGTAAATCATTCTGCAATGTAAATTTCAGATTTTGTTTAGTTTTCCTCTTGCTAAATACCATAACTTTAGTTTTCTTAACATTAACCTTCAGTTTCCAATTTTCGCAGTACAACTGGAAAATATCTAAGGAATTTTGCAAGTCTTCTTTTGTTTCTGAAAAATGACTGTATCATCAGCATACAGAATTACGAACAATTCAAAAAATATATGAAGTTCGTTTTCAAATTTTTCCTTTAAAAGTTCTAAAGGAATACCATCTAAATTTCTAAAATATTGTTCCAAATCGTTCAAGAAAATAGAAAATAGAAAGGGAGATAAGTTTTCTCCTTGTCTAACACCAATCAAACATGGAAAAAATTCTGATTCTTCACCATTATATTGAACACAAGATTTAATACCTTGATACATATTAAAAATAACTTTGAAACATTTCCCCTTGATTTCACTAAGATGTAGTTTTTGCCATAAGCCAGTTCTTAGAACAGTGTCAAAAGCTTTTCTAAAGTCAATAAATGTACAAAAAAGTTTTTTTCCAAATGAAAAATATAATTCTACAAGTGCATGTAACACAAAAATATTATCTGTTGTTGCATATCCTTTTCTAAAACCAGCTTGATTTTCTGATATAAGAGAAATTTCATTCGCAAAAAAGTTTAGTCTAGTATTTATAATAGAGGTAAATAATTTTCCCAAACAGCTGATAAGTGTAATAGCTCTAAAATTACCAGGGTCTGTAGGATTGCCTTTATTTTTGAACACAGGTTTAATAATACCATTTGTCCAAGTGTCTGGAATAATTCCAGTATCTAATACAATATTAAATAATTTACAATACAATGATACAAAAACAGGGGGTGAATTTTTCAAAAATTCATTAAGTATTTTATCAGAACCAGGAGCCTTGTTATTTTTTAAATCTGCAAACAAGAAGCACAAATGTGATGAACGGTCCTGACAATTCCACGAATAGTGGCAAAATGAGGTGAAAATTTTTCCTCACATTTACTTCTTTGATATTTGTAACAAAACCAAGTAGATGATTTAGATGCTTGATTTTTTAAAGAAGTTTTAGTACTAGACCTGAATTCTAGCGGTAAAATATTACCGGTTAAAACAGCAGACTCTAATACCTGTGGATCATCATTCCACGTTTTCTTTCCAATTTCAATCTGCCGTAACCATGCAGCATAAAAATCAAGAATAGCTGACCATTGATAAACAGATGAAAAATAAGAAACTTTTTGTAAAAGTCGTAATCTACCTTCCTTTTCGGATTTGTTTTTGCAAAAGTTGGAAATAATTTCTAATTCCCCTGCAACAAACTGTTTAAAATTTAGCTGTTTAAAGTTTAGATCTGTGTTACGTATTCAAATTGAAGATAATTATGAGAGAAAGACTGAGGGTTTTTAACTTTATCCGTAGACTTACTGACGAGGCCTGATTTTTCTTCTTTGCACTTTTCTTAACTTTTCTTTTCTTAAATGAATCATCACTACTAGTATTAGAACTAGAATCTGAATCAGAATCCGAATCGCTATTAGATGAATCAGAATGAGACACAGGTGTGACAATCTTTTTCTTCCTATCCACTGACTTTTGACAAGATTTTCCCTTCTGGCTGCTATTCGAATGAGCTTTATCAGAGTCAGGAAAACCTTGCTTACTTTATTTATTTAATTTACCTAATGAAATAGACTTTGAAGCAGAAATTCCATTTTCATCACTCTCCAGAATCAAGACCTAAAAATTTGAGCTGCTCATCTACTTTTTTGTTTAACTTTTTAGATTTTCTTAGATCTTTTATAGTGACATTGTCTTTTTCAAGATTGAGCTTAGTAACCTCACCTGACTTCTTTTTCTGCTTCTTCTTTTCGCTCGTGTCTTTGGACTTGGAATTACCCGACATCTCGGCTACTTATTCCTCTAGTTGTCTTATCCGGTCTTTCAATTGCTGCTTTTTTAGGTCATCCCTCTTCTTCTCCAAGAGTTGTACCCTCAGCTCCAAATCATCATCCTCACATTTATCTACTTTCTCCTCTTTGTTACGGTTTTCCAGGTTTTTTGAACCCGAGGCCTCTCCCTCATTTTCCGAAGACTGCTCTGGACCAACAACAAAATTCACCAAATTCTTCTTGCTCCTCTTGAGTCAGTGACAAGTCTACTAAGTCTTCGTCCATGTTTTGCTGAAATGAAAACTGAACAACAGGATCCGTTGTACCAAAACAGTTGAGATTTTTATAATCCCGTCGCGGGACCGATCTTTTAGGTCTACCGTTTCATATTAAACGAAGCATAAAACACACACAAAAATGTATACTAAAGTAAGGTAACATTATAAAACTATCACAGTTACATCGCTAGACAAAGTAATATCTATCTAAATAAACAAAAAAAAAATTTTGTTGATCGACGCTTCAACAAAGTACTCTAACTCGAATTCGAATGTATATATGCAGAAACTAAATATTCTCTAATAGTAATAGTGTTGATCGACTCTTCAACAAATACAATAAATAGATTAAAAAATGATCTGAAACTATCAAAAATTGTTGATCGACGCTTCAACTCAAATTTCAAAAATAATATATAATAAGAACTAAGTGTTTACCGTGTGAAAACAAATCTTGGAGTGAAGTAAAAAGGTATGTAATTTAACAGGTAAACGAAAGTGAGTAGAATTCAACTAATAATCCAATAAGAAAAGTTATGACAAAATCAGGATGACGAAAAGAATGTAGCATTTAAATAAATAAATTCGTTAGGAACAGAAAAATAATAAAATTCTAGCAAAAATATAAATTTCTTTCTCAGTAATTAATCATTTTTTAATAAAATAAAAATTTCCATATATTATATTTCTAATTGTTTATTTTTCTTCTAAAAACATCTAATTTTTGTATAATTTCCGTTTAACAGCTCAAAATCCTCATCTTTGAATACATTATGCATGCATGTTCACAAGAAAGACACACAGACAGAATTAGGTCATTGCTTCATTTGTGAATCTAAACAGTTTGAACACTAACGTATTGGTGAGCAATTTTCTTGCAATTCTGAAGTGAGTTTATATATATATTTCTCTAATTCTTCGTCAATTTATCCCTTTCTGCGCCCATTGTATAAAAGAAATTTAATCAACGTGTGGTTCGTTTGATCTCAGTTCTTCATTGGTTAAAATCCGATTATGACGTCGAATTTAATTGCTTTCCTCTCAATTTCCTATTGTGACGGCATGAAAAAAGGCGACCATGTCTGATGACGTCACATAGAAAGAACACATCTTTTTACAGATCATTCGAAAAGACGGAATATACTAGTTTGCCTGCATATTGTTTGAAAAATATTAGAGAAACAGATTCCACCACCAAATCTCGTGTAATACGATATTTATCCACTCTCGACAGTTAAATTTTAAATATTTAAAACGCTCGGCGAGCCTCGCGTTTTAAATTTGAAAATTTAACTGTCTCGAGTGGATAAATATCGTATCACACTCGATGCAGTGGTAGAATCTATATATATATATAATGTAACATGTTAGATTAAACCGTAGCGCCACAGAAAGTAAAGTGTTTTTATTTTAAATAACATAACAAATTAAAAAGCAAATATATATTACATATGCCATTCTTATGTATGTTAATATTTATTTTCACCGAAATATGGTATAATGTAATGATCTGGTGTCATCGATATATCTATACTACTAAAGGAAGAGACCGATTTCATTGAGCCGCAATTCCTCTGAAACCATACAAAGTCGGAAATATTTGTGATATGACGTATAAATGTAATGTTTTGTACTTCTAATTTTGTCTTGGAAACAATCTTTTTTTCCACAGAAAACGCCATTTTTTGAGAAAATATCTAAATTCGGACCGTTATCGGTCCGTGTCTTATACGCTTTCGCGCATGCTCAGTCGACGTACTACCCGCTAGCCCGGGATCCGGGCTCGCGCTATCGACGAAGTATTAGATTGGGTCAGGATGCCAGGCTTACTTCCCGCGAAATCTATATTACCTTATCTGTACGCTGTATCTGTCAGGTGCACCACCAAACGGTGTATTTGGGTTTTGCTGTATACAAGGGTCATTATACAGGGTTGACACTTCTAAATTCAATCATTGTCTCATTGTTTCCTATTGTAGTATTTTATTCGGCATAACTTTATAAGATGACAATACGAATACTAAAAATCCAGACTTAAAATAAGGCGTAGGTACAGTTTCCAATTTGTTAGCCGGCATGACGTAAAGCGGCGAATCAAAGCATTCAACATATGATTGTATGATACTAAACTCCTAACGGGAGGGATTGTACTTGATTTTTCCAATGATGAAGACATAATCTTTCAATCAGTTTAATTGAGGTCTGGAGCTGGCATGTCAGTAACCGCTAGTAGTCCTTTGTTAATGTATGTATCATTGTCATTTTACTTAGTTTCTTTTGTTACCTATTCTGACATCGGACTCGGACTTCTTTTAAACTGAGTTTTACTGTGAGTATTGCTATGTGTTTCTTTATTCTACATTGGCTAGAGGTACAGGGAGAGGGTTGAGATCTCACAAAACATGTTTAACCCCGCCGCATTTTTGCGCCTGTCCCAAGTCAGGAGCCTCTGGCCTTTGTTAGTCTTGTGTGTTTTTTAATTTCGGTTCATTTGTATGTTTTGGAGTTTAGTGTGACGTCCATTTTCACTGGACTGGTACACCATTTTATTTGGGGGCCAGCTGAGGACCACCTCCGGGCGCGGGATTTTCTCGCTGCGTTGGAGATCCATTGGTGGCCTTCGGCTGTTGTCTGCTCTTTGGTTGGGTTGTTGTCTCTTTGACATATTCCCCATTTCCATTCTCAATTTTAACTTTATATATAACTAATATAGGACAATGGTGTTGATTGAAAATTACACAATTCCAGGCCCCTTTGTTTTTAAAATAATTTATGTTATTAATAATTAATAAGTTCCAGGTTAACGGGTTCAAGCAGAAAGATTTTGAAAGCAGAGAAAACTGTGCATCTTATAATCAGCATGACCTTATCAGATGACAATAGCAATACTAAAAGTCCAGGCTAAAAATAAGGCTTATACATGATTAAATACTTTAATTCAGTCACTGACCCGCGATGTCGCGGGTGTGTTCTAGTATATATAAAAATAAGAAGATGTGGTATAATTGCCAATGAGACAACTATCCATCAGAGACCAAATGACATAGAAGTTAACACTCATAGGTCTTAATTAAAGTGTCCTTAACGTAGGGTAGGAATGCCATTTACAGTCAGGCGTCAAACGGTAATTCTTGGCTACCGTTAGCGTGAAACCGAAGAAAATTTTACAGTTATTTGTCAAAATATCCTTATCGTGATTCGTCGGAGGTCTCAAATAATTAATCGTTACCATTATTATTGAGAAGAATTTAACGTGATTCATGACAATCAGTCGATTTTTTTTTAAAAACAAACTCACATTTTTGTTCGAGTCCGTGCGAATACTACCACAAAAGTTTATAAACTGGAATCCGCTTGTATAGTCAATTGAAATTACATTCCAAAATAACTACTCTAACCGATGTTAGTTTTTGCATGAACTGTTTCCAAGCTATAAATGTTGTAATTAAACATCCCAGACAGATAAGCAGGGATAAACTGCAAACAGATATGTCCTCTTGTATTATAGTTTTTTTTATATTTTAAACGAGATTCATTCTGACTTCTGAAATATAAAATTATTCTGAGGGTGACGAAATCCGATCTAATTTTAGATCAAATTACATAAAATTGGCCAATTCCTAAATAATATTTCATCAAATGAAAGTCCAGACGTTCTGATTGGTCAAATGGTCGTTGACGAGGACAAAGGTTAAATTTCTGAACTGGGTCCTATTCCAGACTATGTTATACGTCAGTGCAAGCTAATGTTTGAATATATAAATGTTTTACTTTGCTAGGATAACGAGTTGGACGATTATCATATACAAATCTTGTTTAGAACAGGCAGTTGGTTGTCTAGAAAAACAATAAGACACACAAAAATAACCGTTCCTTATGATAATTTCTCGTTATGGTTTTGACAAAAACTGCAAGTTTTAAGTCAGTTTTGTTAATCCCGATTTTATATTCAATTTTTAGAAATTTACCTGTGACGTCACTTTTTGTGGCGTTGATACATTCGTGTTACGCACAGTTCATAATTCTATTATGCTGTATTTGTGTACTGTCTTAAATTAATTTTAGGTGTTCGTTGTTATTCTGTGGTTTACATGTCGGAATGTACTATCATATTATTTATTTATGTATTTCTCTGTCCTGAGTGTTCTTGCATTTATTTGTACTGTATTCCTGTCAAGAAATGTCATTTTAGCGTATTTTTTACATTGCCATATAAGCGGGAGGTTTGGCTAGCCATAAAACTAGGTTCAATCTACCATTTTTTCTTAAAATGTCCTGTACCAAGTCAGGAATATGGCAGCTGTTATCAAATAGCTCGTTTCTATGTATGTTGCATTGGTGTTTGTTTTTGTTGCACTTCAGTGTATCTGTTGTTCCGTTGTTTTCCTCTTATAGTTTATGTGTTTCCCTCGGTTTTAGTTTGTAACCCGGATTTGTTTTCTCTCAATCGATTTATGACTTTTGAACAGGGTATACTACTGTTGCCTTTATTTGCTGCCGTATGGATTCCTACTGACTGACAATTAATTAAAACATATTGTCCACGGACTGGAATGATAAACCATAAGGCGGATGTACTGTTGTTTGAGTACTTATGCCAACACATACACCAAGACACGCAAAACGTTACACAGAAATCTAGATAAGGAACAACACTAAAACAGTGGATGATTGTGTTTCTCCGAAATAGTAAGCAGTTTCAGTTCTACTAATGACACCCGAAGTGATGTTAAGTACTATTAAAATCTTGTAAATGAAGGTAGAAGGACGGGACTGTAGCGCCAACAACTTGAACATGTCCACAGTATGTTGCCAACATATACATGTGTTATGTAAGGGTCAATGACGTCCTGGTGGCGTCCTTACAACCATCGAAGTAGTAACTTTTCTAGTTCGCTAGCGTCAATGGTAGTTTTGGAACCCTTATTTTAAGAAATCTTCATAGCAAACACACGCTTTTTGCATAGTACTGCAAACAATGAACAGTTTATAGGCTTGTTAGCCAAAGACCAGAAATATCAAATTCCTAGACAATCAAATGGAAGAACATAAGGTGGATGCAATTCAGGACTTTGCCAGTATTTGGGTCAAGCGAGAGCCAGATGAAACCAAATTGGACTTTATCTGAATGGATCAAAGCAATTGGGCCATGCATTCTGAAGCGCATTCAAAATCGTTCATCGAGCACACGGATTTTTAACCCTTTTAAAAAGTCCAAGGTTTTGAATGCTTTATCCTCTCTTCACGACAATATTGTTTTATATTTGGAACGTCTAACTTAAGTACTCGGAATGCACTGCAAAACTCAGAATCCCCTTCATCAAACACGAAAGAGAAAGTCACAAATCCGTCCTTTTCTCTTATTATTAATGAACATCTCCCGTCTATATTCTGGATACAAAAACTTTATTATAAAGAACGCAATATAACCAAATCGTCAAGATGTTCGATTAAAAATCTTTCTAAAATTCTTACTTCCATTCTTTCTATAGAAAAAGACGAATTTCAGAAATACTTTGACGAGGTATATTTAAACGGCAGTGTCATTCTAATATGGATTCTTAAAAATTCTAAAGATCTACCGAAAAATCTTCAATCTCATACACTACAATTTAGAAGTAATATAAAACTTTAGATTTTCTACGCTTTACAGTACTATTGCCTATGCTGTATTTAAAGATCGAATACATCATTTTATTAACATAACTTTTCTACAAAAATGGGAATCGTAGAATTCTTTTATCGTCATGACAAATTGTACTTTGTAAACAACCACGATGATCCCAAAAGCAAGCACACTGAAGATTGATTTACGTTTAGAACGACAACATATTTGTTCAGTTTGGTGGAGATATTTCAAGACACCAACGGGCAATAATTGTGCACCCCTACTGGCCGATTTGGTTTTTTTTTTACTCATATGAAGCAGATAATACAAAACTTTGTCAAAGACAAACACATCTTGCAAAGATTTTCAATGTTTCTTTCATATAAGTTTATGATGTCTTGTCACTCAATAACCAACATTTTAGTAAGTGCTGTCATTACATATATATCAGTCGACTTGATATTAAAACACTATCGAAACTAGAAGGTCTGCTTCATATCTTGATCTTTTCCTCGATATTGACACATATGGACGACTTCAAACGAGAACCTATTGCAAACGTGCTGATTTCAACTTTTCAATTGTTAACTTTTCATTTCTCGACAGTAACATACCTTCTGATTAAACTATATGTTTTCACAGTTTTAGATCTTTCGATACCAGAATAGTCGTTTAATTTGTAATTTTACCGATTGTATCCTATTCCTGATTTTGACATTGCGACTGAGTATAGATTCGGATGGCGGTGATGCATGCATATGAAGACGCTTGCTATTTCGACGAACCGGTCCCGCTCCTTTTGGAGTTTACGTGATTCCCTCAGTTTTTGCTTGGTACTTGGTCTTCCTAATCGATTTATAAAATTCGAGCATCGTTAAACTACTGTTGCCTATAGTCTTAAGTAAGGAGTATATCCTTTAAAAATAACAAATATTACATTGAGGGAATATTTATTGTATATTAACAATTAACAAAATACTATAAGCCTTTACATTTGATCTATGCTAAAATTACAGTACAGAATGTCATCATGCATAGTATTTACAATCATCCCCATTAAAAGTCCAGTTTGACTGCGACAACTTTTTTGCATACCACAGTTGCATAGTAAGTATCATAAGACTATTTCATTCATGAAGACAATTTAGATTAGTTGTGTGCAAATTTAAAATCCTTATACAAAATTTCCAAAAAATCAAAAAATCTTTTAAAAGAAATTTAATTGTAGTTCTACTGGGTAGTGGTCAGTTACATTCATCAACTGAAATGATAAAACTATAAATATATAAATTGATCCATCATTCCGAAAATAACGATAAAACATGATTTTAAACAAAATTCTCAGATGTATTGTAACACTTTTTGCTTTGCTATAAAACAATGTTTTCTAAAGAATAACATTTTTTTTTTCATAGCTTTTGTTCAATAGAAATAGATTTTTTAACTTATCCTCAGTGTCAGTTACAGTTAACAGGTGCAAACGACTGTATGCAGAGACTGACATATATGTTTTTTTAATTAGAAACAAATAATCCAAGGAATTTTTATTACTTTACAAAATAATATCATTTTCTTACCTTTTCATCTGGAAGTTGCCATTTGTTATCGAATTTAAATACATTAGATGTACCAGGTATCACTGCCATTTGAAGTGTTATTCCAGATCCAATGATTCTGTATCAAAAACAAACATGTGTTATCACTCATTTGTTTTTAAGTCGAGAGGGACCAAAAACCACGATGATTAGAGAGCTTTTTTGCCGACAAAGTGACAAGTACATAAGAATTACTCTTAATTAAAAAAAGAGCGAGGAAAAAAAAAAAACAAGTCGAAAGCACCACACAATAAATGATTGAAGTTTGCATTGCAGTTCAAAAAGGGATTAGTGCAGGCACAAGGATAACAATAGATCTATTTAGTATAACTTGACTAAATTATACAGAATAACATTTAATGTGAAAACCATCGATCAACAAGTTGGAAACCGGTAGAGATGGTTAAGTGTATGGTTTATCTTTTTAGTTTTTTATGGGTCTTGGATAAAAGCCCCCTCACCCTATGCCCTCCAAATTATTGTTCACACACAAAACGGTATGATATGGAAAAAATATCATCTGCAAACAGATTGCACGTGTTGGTCAATACTTTCAGGTTGGTTTCAATTGAGAAGATGAAGAAACTATTAGAACTGTCATTACCACTTTGGTATACCAGGAACGCTTTACCTCTTTTTGTAATTGATTACTGTTCAGGAGGAATCATGATGTTTTTTTTAAAGAGCGGACACCAACAGAAAGAAAACGTAGATACTCTTTACGAATGGATTAAGGTGTCTATGTATATACATGCTGCACCGATCTTGGAAGACATAAATGTTACTAAGCACATGTCTTACCTTCATGACAAAAATGTTGTTGTCCCCAAAGATAAAACCCCAAACACTTCGTTTTTGTGTGTAAATCACATAATGTAAACTGATTGATAACGAAATTAGGTATTTATTCATTTGGAAACTCAACATACATCTCACGAAACTTACCAAACAGGAAATCGGAACAATCATAGTTTTGTGCTATGTCCCTTTGGAATTGCAACCAAAGATGAAGAACTGGATCTTCCTTCACTATATTGGATACCAAATTACACAAGTGTCCTTAAAATGCGAAGTGCATAAACATTTTAAGCTATCTTGGAAAATTTAATTCTACTCCAGTGCTATCCGAACTTATTTTACAAATGAAAACGTCTTGCTTCACCCGTAGTTATAGAGGGTTGCTTTCTCTTTTTATCATATTGTTTGATCAATTTGTTATTTTCATATTGTATGATGCTGCTCTTGTTGCACAAATTGTGTGCCTGAGTATACTAGTTATAAATGGTATACAAAGAAAACAACGTTATATTGCGAGGTCTTCGAAGTGCTCCATAAAATCGCTTTCTAAACTATTAACATCAATTTTATCAGCAATTAAAGCCGCTCTTCAGAGTTATTGGGAACTACTTACTCTTGGGGCGGCGCGTATCAGTTGTTGATACTTAAAATGTCAAAAATCTGTTAGGTTACATAAAATCTAAGTTGCTTTCCTCTTGCAATAGTCTAAAAACGTTTGACTTTTCTAGCCTTTTACCAAGTATTCGATTCCAAACTTAAAGAAATTGAAAGAAGTGGTCTGACTTTGTTTTATAAAAACAAGAATGGCCGACGTAGATATAAATAACTTGCTTTAGGGAGGGGAAATCATATTTTGTAAAGTATCACTATGATTCAAACAAAAAATATCAAGATGCATGATTTTTTTATTGACAACACATTTCTTGCATTTTGAGGACGTGTTTTTCAACAGACAATCGGCATCTCCGTGGGAACCAACTGTGGTCCTCTTCTTGTCAACTTGTTCCTTTATTTATATGATGCTGACTTCATACATACAGGAGCTTCTTATGAAAAAGGAAAAGAAGCTAGCATTATCCTTTTACCTCGCGTTTCGCAATAAAGATGATGTCCTCTCACTTGATAATTCAATGTTTGGTTACCATATTGGACTCATCTATCCTATCGAACTTGAAATAACGGATACCACAGATACAGCTTAGTCTGCCTCATATATTGACTTACGTCTAGAAACAGACGATGACAATGACTATTTGAGAATATAACTTTACGACAAAAGAGATGATTTCAAGTTTCCACAATTTCAAACTTTCTCTTTCTATGTAGCAAAATTCCACCAGTGTACATATGTTGTATATATTTCCCAATTGATACAATATTCCGAAGCTTGCATTTTCTATCAAGATTTCCTTGATAAAGGGTTACTGCTAACAAGGAAGCTATCAAACCAAGAGTTTCAAGTGGTGAAATTAAAGTCGTCCCTTCCAAAACATTACGGACGCCATCAAGAGTTGGTTGGCCGTTATGTGAAAATGTGAATGTTAGAAATGAAAACACGTTTTTTATGTAAGATGTAAGGCGAAATTATTACTGATGCAAACCACAGTTGTATTTGTGGTATCCTTTATTTCAAGTATATGGGATAGATGCGATCAACAAAATCCCCAAACTTTGAACTATTCAGTGCAGGGGCATCATCTATCTAACGGAAAGTGAAGTTGAAGGATAATACTAGCTTGTTTTCTTACTTCTTGAGAAACTCCAGTATGTATAATGACTGCATGTGTTGGGAAAGTAAAATGTTTTGACGCTATTGCACGAAGATATGGACTCAATCTTACCGTAACAAAAGTTTTAAATTGAATAAATAGCACATAAAAGAATATCAAAAATCATGAACAAAAGAAAAAGGCAAAAGGCAAACAACAATCAACAATCATTTACCGAATCGAAATCTACATCACACGACAATTAAAAGTCACCATCAAGATATAGAGAAAAAAAAAAGTGAAAAAAAAAAAATGCAAAATAGCATTATACCTTTTATGTTTAAAGTGTTTACCAAATCTTGAAACTGATATATAGTTTCTGATGACAATCGTATCGAGAATGAAATTGTGTGAAGTTGTATAACCATAAAAAAAAAAAAACGATAAACTTTGTTTCGTATTTTATTTCTAAACAGTTTTCTTTTTTATGTATGATTACCTTTTGAACTAGATTGTAAAGAGAATTGAATGATTTCTACAAAGGTGTGTAAATCCACATCTGTTTAACCTTGCTCGAAATTGAAAATATTTATGGATTCATGTCCTTATGACATTCAGAATATTTTGTCTGACGAGGTTAATAAGTATTTACATCCTAATCCGTAAACAAAAATAGAGTGAAAAAGATCTTCCTATCGATGCAATTCCGGTTACTGTCTTTCTCCTAGTTTTTTTTCAAGAAATGTTACATTGAGTTATGGTAATTTAACAACTTTTTAAAGACGAAGATGATAAATTAAGTCATTTTCTTTTATTTGCAATTCACCAAATGCCCTAAACATTACTTTAGCTACAATTATTACGCAAGTAGAGAGTGAATTTAGCATTAGTTTTCACAATTCATTCGAGAGTCATTACATCATAATTTAAAAAACAAGCTTTTCGAAAATCAAACTGGCATGGTTATTCCGTTTTATAAAAACCATGGAGAAAACATTTGCGTTCTATCAAAGATTATCAAAATATGAACCCGACTGTAAAGTTTTTGGCATTGTCGACGGTTCAATATTCAATCTATTTTCAATTCAATCATTTTTCTTTTGAAATTAAAAATTCTTGCAAGTAATAAAAAAGATAAAATCACAAATATAAACTTTAAAAGAATGAAAAATGTCAAACAAAATCCAGAAAATTTCTGAAAATATAAATTTGTTATCACTGAGCTAGGTGGGTTTTTTTTCAGAACTGATTTTGATTTATGTTCTTAAATTTATCTTTTATTAGTACTAATCGATATGAGATTAAAAAGGGAATGTGTTGAATGCATTAGTTTTATCCTGCCACATGTTTATATGCCTATCACAAGAGAGAAACATTGTCAAATGGGTGCCTTATGTTAATTATTCGAATTTTAAAATTTGGTGTTTATTGAAGATATTTGACAGTATATGTTCATAAAATGTCTATATTAATGGCGATTAGGAGTTAGAAATAATGCACAGATACTTGTCCATTATTGAAATAACATTGACGGAACCAATTTTTCTGCACCAGATGCGCATTTCGACAATAAATGTCTCTTCAGTGATACTCGAGGCCTAGAGATTTGAATATCCCCCTCCCCCCAAAAATATAATGGACATAAAAACCAAAAAGGACAAAAGGTATAGAAAAAGCCAGGCAATGAAGTCTTTTGAGTGATTTGTGACGAACTTTTACTATTACTACCCTTACCTGAACCCTAACCCTATATTTAACACTAATCACAACATCTACTATAATTCATATTCACATCGACTTCCAGATTTTACACGCTAGGAAAGTATATTTCATACCTGTCATAGGCACAATCTGTAGTGCTGTTGGTTGTTGTATCGGCTTCCCATTGTATATACCAATGATAGTCAACTCGATCGTAATAAATGGGTTTTGACATCAGTTCCACTGGATTGGCGTATTCACAATCAGCATAGAAGTTACCCATTGTTAGTGCGTTCTAGAAGATATATTGTAAAGTTAGATTGACACTAGTTGATATAAAATACTTGTAAGTGGATCACAAACTTCCCCAATTTCGGAGAACAAGAATTAAATCCCGGTGTCAGGATTCGTGTTGCTCAGTTTTGTGGATTGTTCCTAGTCTCTGCGTCCTTTTTATCTATCCTATGGTAGTGTTTGTCTTTTATGTGTCTACTGTTTTAAATTCCCTTCTTTTTATAAATGCTAAGAGACTGTGTTAATCCTCGTCAAAGAGACCAGGCTTATAATTTGGTACGTCAGACGCGCGTTTCGTCTACAGAAATCTTATCAGTGCAGCTCGAATCAAAACTTGGAAGACTTAATCAAATACGAACTTGAAGAGCATTGAAAACTAGAAATTCCGAAAATTGGGTCAAATACGAGTAAATCTATATATGTCTGTAAAGTCGAATCTAGATTATTTTGGTAAATTTTAAATATCTATCTGAAAAATTAAAAGGAAAAACACACAAAGCTAAAATTCTATCAAATGCAAAATACGTGCATCCGTGTATTTTTTTGCTCAAATATTGATAAACCTATTTCGGTTTCGCTTTCGGACGTATTTTAGTGAAATATACAAAAAAACTTTTGATTTATTTTTAATAATGACTGTTTTACCCTTCAACGCATCCGGTAACTCTCAGTTTGGAGTTCATGCGATTCTCTTAGATTTGGTTTTTACCTTGATTTAGAAAAATAGGGAGATGTGGTATGATTGCGATAACAGCCCACCAGAGTCCAAAGAGATTCAGGAAACGCTGATTTTTTAAAAATTGAGAGGTGCAAGTTCAGTCAAATATAGTACTTGTAATAAAGCAGTCCCATTACGTAATTTTTCTAGCTGCGGAACCATAACTCTAATGGTCCTTATTTTATTTTCTGATTTGTGCGGACCATCTATGATCTGCAAATTGTCAAAAAATATCACAAGGACCTAAGAGCTACGGTTCCGCAGCTAGTAATTTTTCAAGACTACCGACATATCTGTGTTATCTATAAGGCGAGAGGAGGGCTTCAATTCTTTATGGTAGGTGTGTCATATTTGTCATATGAATTTCTCGACCTTAACATGTCATGATTACTAGTATATCAGGGAGCTTGAAATATTGGTCTATTTCAACGGCTCATCCCTACCACTAGTTAATAGTAAGTGTTCCCCCTCCCCGAGATGTAAGGACCTGTTTATCCATATAGTCTATATAATATTCTTAAATTTTTTTTCTCCACTAAATCAACATGTTATTCAGCGCTACATGTTTTCGTTGCGAGCATTTTCAAAACAAATTTGCAAGCTTTACATGTTTTGTCGAATTTTGCATCGATTGATTGATTGATTGATTGTTGGTTGCTAAACGTCCATGGCAAATAATTCATGCATGTCCATGACGCAATTTTGCACCGAAGAACGTCAATAACCAAAATGTGTCCAAAAGACAATACATAGCTTTACGTTCAACATAATTGAGGTTGAGGTTAACATTTCATATATGTTTTGGTATAGGTACCCAAAATTCCTGGATTATATCCCCTAGTTTGTAATTAGGTAATCTCTTTAAAAAAAAGAAGTACACACATAGGCTGTGATACTGTGATTGAACCATTACAGGTTGATTTATTCAGAGCTTTGGTCAGATAACAGCTATTTAGTGTATTAATCCATTAATCTTTTGCGAATATATTCAATATCTTTTTTCGTGTTTCATATATTTTTCTGTTTTTTTGTTTTTATCTTTCTTTGTTTCGGCAAACAAAAGTATTATTTTCTTGTTTTTTTGTAGTTTTTATTTTTTTATCAAGAGAAATTTTAATCTTTACGATATATTTTACTGGAATAAAATATCCCGTTACCGATCAAGTGAGGCGCCAATTCGACTAGGATGTTAATAAATAAATATCGAAAACAATAAGAAATTTTATAGTCTGCATGTGGTATGATGATTCAAAAATCGTTCCATCTGAAAGAAGTCGTTTGCTGAAAATCGGAAAGCAATAGTTTCCCATAATGACGCTGAAGGTAAACAATCTGAAAGACAGCGTTTCCTATGATTTTTTTCAACGGACATTTATGGTTAGATTAAATGAGTTTCGAGAAACCGAACAGTATCAATGAAAGGAAAGTCAATAGAGGATTTGAAACCTGTGAATTTGAAATATGTTTTAAACAGTTTCATACGAAAGAAATGCATTCTTGTGTTCAATCGTTTACAGTGTTGCGTTTGTGGGACCGTTTACGACTTAATTACAAACTTTTATGATGACAAGCATTTCATTTTTATCAAGAAAAATATCTCTAATGTTCCGTGAGAAACAAGAGAGAACACCATATACCATCCCATTGTAGTATCGTCCATCCTCATTTCGTGTCTCCTGCTTCGCCGTCAACAAAAATCTGAAAGCAAAGCGTTATGCGTATCGAGAAGCAAGCGTTACCGTCGATTGAACCGGAAAGCAAGCGTTCTGAATATACACCGTGAAACGGCGAGGATATAAGCAACTATAGGTAACCGCATGGACTTCAACAATGACTAAAACCCATACCGTGAAGTAAGTTACTAAATGATCTAGTATGTCAAAATATAAAAAAATCAAACAATAAACGAAAAAACAAGTAAGGTAAACGCCGACGAAAGCTAAAGACAACCATTTAATTTCAGGCTCCTGACTTTGGCCACGCACAAAAAGAATATGGTGCAGTTAAGCATGTGTGTGAGCTCGTGAATGTTCTTAATGGATTTATGAAATTTTAACATCGGTAAACTTATTTATACTGAAGATTAATCGATGAAATGTAAGAAATGCATTTGGGTATCCGTTTATTAATTTGAGTGTTTTTTACGTTAAATTGTGCGAGGTCTTGCAAATCATATAAGTCCACATAGTAAAAACTTGATGCGTTCATTCCCAGTGTTCTTGCTGTTTGAATGACGTGTATGCGTATCACCACGTCTACTTTAATATTATGATGTATTGCCTTATACTTAATTTAATAGTTTTTAACAAAATGACTAATGTTCATAAAAATGATTAACGTACTACTTCCCCCCAAGTATTCATTATTTGATAATACACTTCGTGAAGATGTCCCATTTCATTTACAGAGTCTCCTGGGTTAGCATGTAGTCCTATTGCAGCAAACTTTGTATCTGAAAGAAAACAACAAGGAGTCATTTTTTAACATGAAAGTTTGTGTAGCCTGTCTTTTTCGTAAAAGTTGACTTGTAATTAAGATTACAGCTTTAGAAGTAAGTTTCGCTCAATTTCCAATAGTTTATGAAATTAACGGTTTTTGCGTATCCACCCGCATTAGTGTTTATCCAATGTTAAATGATTGCGTAAATGACTAAAATAATAGTTATCGCACTTGAATCCTCTTTATTGCTCCTTTAAAGCCATATCATACAAGCGTGAATTTAATATTCAGATATAGAAGATGATGAAAACGGCATTGTTATCGGTATCAACATCTTTAATAAACAAACATTAAAATCAAAAGTAAACTTTGCATAACAGCCTTATGATAATCCTTATTATCATATCAATTTAGAAGTTATACATTTTCGCAAAAGGTGTGAAACCAGATGATATCCCAATCGGTGTAGATTGTATATGCCTTTCATTGGAGGATGCTTTCTTATTCAGGTATCATTTTAAACATGGGCTTTTCATATAAATGGTGATTAATTCTTGGTCGACAATCGCATTTTTCTTTTTAAATCAATCGATTCAGAACTCTTTCAGGACAATCTGACAATTGTGTCTGCTCTTTTATGTCCTTAACTTGTTATATACAAAGGAAGGTCAGTATTAATTGCAGTAACTTTTAATTAATCAATTAATTGAGTCTATGTGGCTACATTGGTACAAATTTCACAAAATGTCCAGAAGGACAAGAATCTTTTGTTTTTCTTTTTTTATACGCCTTCGGAATTCTAACTCATCTAAATTGGAGCACTTGTAGTCATGATCAGTCATTGTATGAAATTCAATTCAACGGTCATTTTTGTGTGACCGTCTTACTTTAAAAGTGGAAACGAGTGTAACTCGCTGTTATATTTGAAAATGTCATAAATGTAAACAAAGGATGCTATATGCAAAGGGTTATTATAGTAGTATGAACAAACAATATAGCTGATAAGACATACGAGATGAGGCTAGTTTGACTTCAAATAATGCAGTGTATGGGTCTCGTTCAAACCAGTCATGTAGACTATCGTCGAATAGATGTTCATTTACAAGTTGAAGAGTCAACAAACTGTAAAACATTATAAAATTCGGGGATTCATGATTATGTTATTATTATTAAAAAAAACCATGATCATTTTGGTTGACAGACGCATATAAAAGGAAAACAAACCATTGATATTGTTTTCGAACAATTGGAGTTTGAAACATGCACAAGACAGTTGCCAAAAATTTAAGATGACAAACGGTGCTTTTATTTTTTCATAACTAATATCATACTTACCAAAATATCTAATCTCCTTATTGGCAATTAAAACTTTTATGTGTCAAATATAAAAAAAAACTCCCTCGTTTCGAAACTGTATTTTGCAGTCCTCCTTGTTAAGTGTGGTAATATTCCCGATAGTGAAATTTTGGCTGAGTGTTGATTCCCATGGTGGTAATTCATGCATAGCAGAAGATGCTTATCATATCTACGAACCCGGTTTCGCTTCTGCGATTCCCTTTGTTTGTTTGTTTGTTACCTTGATTGGTTTTGTCTAAATTTATATGGCTTACTAACGGTACTATAGGGTTAGTGCATTCCATTTTTAAGATAGCAAAGTCAGTATAAGCTTTGTATTTTGTCATGCGTTTGTTCTAATTTCTACAGTTTGCAATCATTATTAATGAAACGAAACGATTGAAATAAGAAATAGTGCAAAATGAAAAGGGAGCATTTGCATAACAATAAGGTTTTATGTTGCACTTTGCAATATATCATTAATGCATTTGAATATATATTATTAAAGTAATGCAGTTATCTAACTTGAGTTTGTTATATATATTCTATATTTGTGGTCCAAATTGTAGATATATAGTTTATTCTCATAAAACCATGCAAGTACAAAGGTAGAAATTGGTGGATATCAATCGGATCAGTATCTTTAAATTGTGGACAAATTGAATGTTATGCAAATAGGAAAATTAAGAAATCAATTGCTACAATTATTCGGTACCTATGCATCATGAAAGTGGCAAAAAGCGGCATAACTACTACAGATGCAACATTTTCCTAAAATTAACACTTCACAGAAACGACTAGTGCAACCCAAAGGTGAAATTTAAGTATACGAAACCTTTTTATGTTTACCAAACATGCCAATGAAATGAAACTAACGTTATATCACGAAATACAATAGTGATTTAAACAAACATAATTTGGAAACTTTATAATGTATCCATCATCTGGTATAAAGTAAAACAACAAAAATACCGAACTCCAAGGAAAATTCAAAACGGAAAGTCCATTAACAATTGGCAAAATCAAAAGCTCAAACACATCAAACGAATGGAAAACAACTGTCATATTCCTGACTTGGCAAAGGCATTTTCTTACGTAAAAAAAAGGTGGATTAAACCTGGTTTTAAAGCGAAAAAATTTCATCAAAGATATACTATGCTTATAATTGGCTGATGAAGGTAAATCCAGAAAATTGCTTAGTGTTATTTTTATTTTTTAGCACTGCGTTTCGTCTACACTAGACTCATCAAAATACTAGGAGTCAAAATCAAAAGTCTACAAAAATAAGCTTAACCCGTCAGAATACCAGGACCATTGATTTATTCCATGTTAGTAGTACATTTTGTTGTACATTCGTAGGAATGTCGTTACAATCCAGATTAGAGTAAGTTCTTATTAGTCAACATAAATATTGCTTAATATATTATATCTTATTAAATCCTTGTGATTCCTTTAACCTCTGATAAAATCCGAACCTCTAGGTCAGGTAAAAATGCACTTCGCTTGATAATTAAATTGCCATTACAACTGAGGAAGGAAATGGGGCACTTTTGATTGTTATATTTGTGTTTTGTATGGTTCAGGGGCTAGTTAAAGCACGCCTCCGGATGCGGGATTTTCTCGCTGTGTTGAAGACCCATCGGTAGCCTTGGGCTCTGCTCTTCGGTAGTGTTGTTGTCTTTTGACACATTCCCCGTTTCCATTCTCAATTTTATTCACAATTTATATGACAAACTATTGTAAAGTTTCTAATGGCACTAAACTTTTGAATTGAAATTGAATTGGGTAAATCAGACTGCAACACGTACAATTGCAGTTAAATACGTTTAACCAGTGACAGTTAAAGCGATATGCATGTTATGCAATTGATCCTTTTTCATTTTGAACCTTTCAGATTTCAACGAACTGTGAATGCTGATAAAACAACAGTATTCAGCAAACTCGAAAATGTACCTATCAAATGCGCTATTTACGTTCTTTTTTTTTGCCATTTCGTTTCTTTGGTGATTGCAGACGCTTTACTTTAGAGATAAGAGCAAATGTATGATATACTCGTGTAAACTACAAAGCTTTTAACAACTTTACTATTTTACTAGTAAACATGACAATTACTATGGTGTATATAGATGACTGTATGCAGTATACAATACTTTCGAACCATATAGTACGCCATATAATTTATACATAATAGGTAGAACATTCAAACTGAAATTGTAATTATAATTGAATGCCGTACATGTAGTTCTATAGCCGAGTTATTAAAGCGTTGACTGCTCGCAGTGCTACGATCAACGCTTTAACACTGCAGTAAAAGTACGAAAAGAAGCATTAAATCCTTAAAAACGGTTACTGAACACATACCTGTAGAAATAAGCATATTGTTCTTTAGACGAGGTTCTTCCGACAGGGGCACTGACTATCATTCCATAACTTTCGGTTCTACAACAAAAGTTATTATATGTATTTACAAAAAATGCGAAAGTTAAATCATGCTATGCTGAAACTAGAAATGATATGAACAGTTTGAAAAAAAAAAAAACGGGACAATGTAACCAATATAAATCATGAATTTTGGACACGAGCAGAGGCTGAAACAATGATGACTTTGCACGTAGTTACATAAATTGGTGTCATTGTTAAAGGGGAGACAAGAAAGAACTGGAAACCCTGGTATATCGTATTATTCAATTAGAGGCTTAAAAAAAAGTACTAGTAGTATCATACAACCACTCTACAACCAATTTTCTGCGGACTTGACCCGTGAAATTCACTTACTTGTCCTTCAAATGTTAAGCAACCATCAATCAATCAATCAATCAGTATTTGTATGAATGGAAGTACTTGTCCAGTGCCTACAGTAATCACTAGCATTCTAACGTTAGAAAGAACAGGCACTTTAAAAGATCTTAGTTGGAATGGCAGGATTGAACAATATTTTGACCTCTTGGCGTACGGAATATTCATCAAATATCAAGAGTCACAGCAATTTTGTCGGCGTGTTTTTATTACACAAATTTAAGAAAATCACTTATTCAACAGTACTTACATGTATACACTACCGAGAGAGTGGATAATTTAATGTTGTGTAGCAAACCCTAAAGAAACGAAACAATACTTGCCTGTTGACCATCGACCATAGTGCATTCAGAGCACTTCCTGTAAGATCTGTCACCTCTTGTATGAGAATCAAGTCATATCGCGTAACAATCTGCAAAACAGAACTATTAGATGCTTTATGTCAATACATTTTTTTGTAATTTAGAACTGAGACATTTAAAGATACGAACAAAAATATGGCATGAAAATTTCTCTAGGAACTCAATTGTGAAAAGAAGTAGTACCTTCCACAATAATTAAAACACTTTCTTTGGTTGTTATTTTCAAAATTCATGTAATAGATAAGTCTATTGTTGAATAATGTATGTGGTCGTCTATATGTCTTTTTGTAAATTGTGTCGTACGATTGCAGTTTCGTTGACGTATACCCCATCATTTTATATATTCACATAATTGTTCTTTATAACTATTTTACAGGTACTATCTAAAATTATTTTTGATCTTTATAGTTAATTTTGTTCCTTGCTTTGGTTCAGTTCAAAGCTTTATTTAAAGTCGATATTCAATAATCTACAAAAGCACAAGCTCTAGTGAGCTTTTCAAATCGACTAAATAATAAAATATATACGCACATAAAAAAAGTCATGAAAACTACACAATTTTAAATATACAGTACATGGTAAGATGACATAGATGACATATAAAAGTTAAAAGCATAGTTTCAGTCATATTTTGGAAATATACATGCAATATAAAGTATATCTTAAAACATAGCATAAGTTAGTATATTGATTTGAAAATAATATCTATCTTTACAATACTAACATGTGTTATGAAACTAGCGATTTCAGGATCATTCATTTTATCTTGATTAAACTGGTTAAGGTTGAATGCTCCTGCCAATATAGGGTGTCCGGAACGTGGACTTCTGAGTTCGTGTGATTGTGCTGCCCCATCAAGAAACTGTGTTGCTATTGTCAAAGTTAACAACAACAGGCCTAACTTTAAAGCGCTGAACGATTGGATTTTCTGAAATATAATCAGAACAGTAAACGTAACAATGTGCGAATTCATTCCGTTGTCAAACTGTATTTTCGGGTATTTAAATGATTAACATATACAGAATGACCTTCAGTATAAAAGGAATAGCACATCATTGGACATTTGGAACATATGCGTTTTCATTTGTGAAACAGATATTCCATAAAGCTCAACCTACTCATGATGGTGCTCGTAAAACTTTCGAAGGGATAACTTTACTTCTAGAAACCCTTGTAGGAAGCAACCCTCTATCCAGGAAATCATGACAGGAAACGCAAGCACGGGTATATCGCATCAACATGGATATACAGGTGCCGCTGGTGTTTGCTAGAAAGAAATGGAAAGTTCACACAAATGGAAATCCGATATCATCTTTTTTGTTGTAAAGTTTTGTTCTGAATCGACCCTCATTGTGTCAATTTTAAAAATGTAAATATTCACCCCATGTTCTTTCGTCTCATTTGAATCCAATTGTCTCACAGGAAATCAAACCTCATCTACTGTGTGTTAAGGAACACTATCAATTTCTTTTATAGTACAACATTCGTTTGAAAAAATCTGAATAAGTTTTAATGGAAATTGTTAAACTGTAATGTGAAAGTTCAATACGATTGTCATTCAGTACAGCTGGAATTGAGATTCTTACCCTCATTGTGACTTCAGGTGAATGGTTCCAATTAAATAGGTTACACACGATCCGTCTGTTATCTTGTTAGACGTGTTCTGATTAAAACTTCAAGGACGATTAGAAATAAAACTAGTATATTAATAAAAGATTCTAGACTGACTTTTAAGTCAGATGGTCCAAATGAAATTCTTACATTTTTTTACATTAAAAAATGTCCATAATTCATTGATTTTCATGTTCAGTAAGGCTCCAGTTGTCTTTGAACAAAAGAAGAAATATTAATTTATGTTCTCCTTCGCTTGCTCATCCGAACATAAAACTTTTCTGATTACTTCAAAGACAACTAAAGACTGTTGTGAATTGAGAGATGCACCAAAGCAGTTTTAATAAACGTTTTCAACAATATGTTTCATTCATATTCAATATATTAAAGTCCAAATTATATTAAATTATATTGAAGTCCAAATTATCGGCACAATCCTGGAATCACACAATCTACAAATACAAATAATATGAATTAGAGCAAGAAAAAACTTCCATATACAAGCATTGTAATAAATGATATCTAAATATAACTGTAGAACTCGCTTTGGTGTTTTCTCGATAATTAGAAAAAGGCGCCAAAAGAATTATATAAAGGTCTTAAACCGAATTACTTCTAATTACGCAAAGAAAAATAAATACAATTATTTTATTAAATAAGAAATATTAGTATTCACTGTGAACTCTTGAAACATTAAAATCAAAATTGAGTTGAATTTAATGTAAAAGTGAACCGTCTGCGTAAAACAAGGTTTTGAAGTTCTACAAGCAGAAGTTATTAAACCTAAATGTTCCCAATATCAAACTACAAAGTAACTGTTTAATCCCCATCGTAATATTGTATATACAAATGACAGCTACTATAGGTTCTGGTAATCTTTTATTTTTCGATTTTATTTTGAAAATGACTCTATACTCACTCTTCATTCAATAGTAGAATGGTTATCAAAATAAATGACCAGAGCTGGTACACTAAATTGCCTTGTATGCTTCCTGAAAAAATAGGCAAAATGACAAAAATATATGTAAGAGTGAAGTAGACCATAATATGACATTTTACAGACAGACAACTATGTAACTCTGTATTCCTTCCATCAGTGTCCAGAGGACAATTAACAATAGTGTATAATTTCTCATAACAAAGAACCTGGGACATAATATACTAGTATTTAGTTAGTATAATAGTCCCAGAACGAACCCACTGTAACCATTTGTCCCATCCTTCTTTACTCATCAACGGATTTGGTTTGCCGTGAGCAACACGATGGGTTTCATGTGAACAGAAACTGCTTACTCACAATGAGTTCATCCTGGTTGTGATTGGCTTCATTTTGTCTGCTAAACCTTCAGATATATATGTAGTGTTTTGTGGAGCTGTTTTTAAACATTTTTTTCCTTTTGGCGTTGTTTGCCTTTCTTCCACTTTGAATTTTGATTGCTCCTTAGTGTTTTCTTTCATATTGGTGATCTGTCATGAATAGTTACTAAAGAATCGTTGAGGTTGGGATTCCTGTTACTAAATCTTCACGTTTCAGTGTAGTGTTTTGTGGAACTGTTTTTATTTTTCTCTTTGCGTTGTCTTAGGGAGCTACCATTTGATTTTTATGGGGGGGGCTAGGATGAAATTGGAAAAAAATAGACAGGACAGGAGTTTTGAGTAAAAAAAAAGGCAGGATGAGACACTTGCAAAAAAAAAAAAGTCAGGATGACAATTTAGGTAAAAAAAAGTCAGGATAAACTTTAAAAAAAAAGGCAGGACCGAATAGAGTGTAAAATAAAAAGGCAGGACAGAGATTACAACTGAAAAAAAATGCAGGACAAAATTTTTCATCCTAGCCCCCCCATAAAAATCAAATGGTAGCTCCCTTACCTTTCTCCTACTTATGATTTGTGATTGCCTCTTAGAATTTTCTTCCATATTGCTGATCTGTCATACTTCTTTAATCCTTAAACTTAACCTGAATACATGAATGTGAAAACGAAGTAAAGGTCATATGAAATATATCAGGACATATATACTCCCCTGACGATCTGCATACCAAACATTGTTCAATTGTCATGAATACTGAGTAACAAAGGAATACACCTTATATACAAATAAAATGTTTGCGCAAGCTTGATACGACCGCAGAGGTTGAACCTGAACAGTTGAGGGAAGTATGGACACAACATTTAAGCTTAAAACAGCTCTGAATTTCGATTGTGATTGAATATTTGACACAGCATAGGCTTGTGACACAAAATAAATGTGGTCAAAGAACTAAAAAATTGAAATGGTCCAATATCCAAAATCTAAGTACATGGTTAGAATCAGCATATCAAAGAACCCCAAGAATTCAATTTTTGATGAAATAAAACAAAAGTTTAATTTAGGACCCTTTGGACCTCAATGCGGACCAATTTGATAAAGGAGCCCAAAATTTAAAATCTAAATACATGGATAGATTCAGCATTTCAAAGAACCCCATAAATTCAATATTTGTTGAAATCAAACAAAGTTCAATTTTGGACCCTGATTTGGACCAACTTGAAAACTGGGCCCAAAAATCCAAAATTTAAAAACAGGTTTAGATTCAGCATTTCAAAGAACCCTATATATATTCAGTTTATGTTGAAATCAAACACAGTTTAATTTTGGACCACGATTTGGACCAACTTAAAAACTGGGCCCAAAATCAAAAATCTAAATACATGTTTATGAATAGACAATATAAGCTTAGTTTTAAAGGAGTTCGCTTCATCAAAAAAAAAATAATATATAAAGCATTCAGAAAATTAGTTTATACAGAATAACAAACAAAACTACCACAAAATTCTTCAAACAATATAACAAAGAAAAGAAAAGCAAATTTTCCAAAATATCATTTATCATTTATACAATGTCTTTAAAAAAAACAAAACTTATCTGTCATTATCTTCAAAATATCTGATAATGAGGTAAATTTAAAACTATATTTATAAAGTTCAACAGAGCTTATCATCAACAACACTTAGGAAACACAAAATTTTCAAATAAAACTGTAACTCCAATCATAATTGTGTGATTGATAATTACCACATGTTTGTTATCTGATAATAGGTGAAAATTATTCAAAAACACTTAGTGTAATCAAACTTCATATATATAATTAATAGTTCCTAATATTTTTCTTTCATTTGTCACAAACTAATATCTGCAACTTATCTATCAATGTCAACAACTTTATCTACACAATATATTGTAAAAAATATATCCTATAATAAAATAGATTATTATCTAAAAAATTACATTTTTTTTTATTAAGATTTAACATAACATAATGTATGGCACAAATTGTGTTTCAAAACTTCACTTACATACAACTTCCACTTCAACAGATGGACAAAGGTCTATTTTAATTTCCAAGGGAGTTTTCAACCATAAGAAATATTCAAACGTGTTAACAATCTTTAAATAGAACACAAATGCATACATATATATATAAAATATAAATACACGCTTAGATTCAGCATATCAAAGAACCCCAAATATTCTTTTTTTTTTTAAATAAAAAAAAGTAGTATTTGGACCCTTTGGACCTAAATGTGGAACAATTTGAAGACACCTCAAAATTATTTTTATTTCCAAGGGAATTTTCAACCATAAGAAAATATTCAAACATGTTAACAATCTTTAAATAGAACACAATGCATACACAATTATCACCACAATTAATATATCTGAATCAGCAAATCTATTTTAAACTATGACTCAATTTAAAATTTCTATTAGTTTACAATAAATCTATAAATGTAGAGCTTGATTAACTATTTAATATTCCAACCCTCCTATTATGGTATGGAACCTTGTGCTAAAATTTCTTACACATCCATACACTTATTCTAAGGTTATTGTCTGTGAATCACTTTATTTTCCATGAACCAGTGATGTAAACCACAAAAATAGTTCTCTAAAATTAGATATGATTAATTGTGCAATAACATCTCTAAATTTAGATTCTGAGCAAATATGTAATAATAGCATAGTTTCTGTCATAGAATGAATGTTGTACAAGTTCTTTAATAATTTTAAAATTAGACATTTACCAATTATGGTCCAATATTCAAATTCTAAATACATGGTTGGATTCAGCATACCAAATAACCACATAGTTTAATTTTTTGTTTAATTTTGGATAATTTGGACCTTTATGAAGTCCAGTTTGAAAAACGGACCAAAAATCAAAAATTTACAACACTGTTAGATTGCACACATTAAAGAACTACAATGATTAAATTTTTGAAAAAAATCAAATAAAGTTTAATTTTGGACCCAAATTTGGACCAACTTTGAAAACCAAGCACAAAATAAAAAAAATCTAAATTTAAAACACTGTTGGATTGACCATATCAAATAACACAAACAATTTAATTTTTGATGAAATCAAACAATGTTTAATTTTAGACCCCAATTTAGTCCATCTTGATTACTGTGCCCAAAATCAAATATCTAAATACACGCTTAGATTCAGCATATTAATGAACTCTAACCATTCTTTTTTCTTTAAAATAAAACAAAGTTTAATTTTGGACCCTTTGAACCTTAATGTGGGCCGACCATGCCCCAAATAAAAATACATATAAATACACCTTAGATTCAGCATATCAAAGAACCCCAAATATTCTTTTTTTTTAAATAAAAAAAAGTTGTATTTGGTCCCTTTGGACCTTAATGTGGAACAATTTGAAGACACCTCAAAATTAAAAAAATCTAAATACATAATTAGATTCAGCATATCAAGGATCACTTATAATTTAATTTTTAAAGAATTCAAACAAAGTTTAATTTTGGATCCTTTGGACCTTAATATGAATCATTTCAAAAACAGACCCTCAAATCCAAATATTAAATACCCAATTAGATTCAGCATATTAAAGACTCCCAAGAATTCAAGACTCTTGGATAAAACCCCATTGAAATTGCTAAAAGAAATAAGCAAATTATACAAAGTATTGGTTTCAGCAACTTTTAACTAAACCAATAGGGTCATAACCCCTAAAATCAATCCAAAACTTTATTTTATGGTATGATACCTTGTGGCACAACTGAATAGATATAAGATGTGGTATGAGTGCCAATGAGACGACTCTCCATCCAAGTCACAATTTGTAAAAGTTAACCATTATAGGTCAAAGTACAGCCTACAACACGGAGCCTTGGCTCACACCGAACAGCAAGCTATAAAGGGCCCCAAAAAATGACTAGTGTAAAACCATTCAAACAGGAAAACCAACAGCCTAATCTATATAAAAAACAAGAAACAAAAAACACTTATGAACCATATCAACAAACGACAACCACTGAGCATCAGGTTCCTGACTTAGGATAGGTGCAAAAAAATGCAGCGGGTTTAAACGTTTTAATAGGCGCCAACCTTCACCCTACCTGAAACAATAATGTAACATCACAACATAGAAAGACACACTATAAAATATCAATTGAAATGGCTTAACTCAATCAAAAGACATATTAACAAAAACAAGTGAACATACACTGAACGCATAAATTTGATCTATGACACAATGTAAATACAAAATTAATAAAACAAGGGGGTTAGATGTAAAACAATAAATAGCAATATATAGACTTATATTGAAGGCCGTACATTGACCTATAATGGTTTACTTTTATAAATTGTTATTTGGATGGAGAGTTGTCTCATTGGCACTCACACCACATCTTCCTATATCTTTATACTCAAGTTATTGTCCAGAAATCAGAAAATCCTCGTTTTTTGGCCCCTTTTCAGCCCCTTATTATTGAACGGTTTGGACCATGACCCCTACAATCAATCCCAACTTTCCTTTTAAAGTATGGAACCTTGCAGTAAAATTTCATAGAAATCCAAACTCTAATACACAAATTACTGTCCTGAAACATGAAAAATGCTTTTTTTTTTTACCCCTTTTTGGTCCTTAATTACTAAACAGTTACAACAATAACCCCCAAAATATATCCCAACCTTCCTATTGTGGTATGGAACCTTATGATAAAATTAAATAGAGATCCATACACTTATACTCAAGTTATTGTCTGTGAACCTGACAAAAAACGTTTTTGTTAAACCCTTTTGGCCCCTTATTCCTTAACAGCTATGACAATAACCCCCAAAATTAATCCCAACCTTCCTCTTGTGGTGTGGAACCTTGTGCTAAAATATTGAACAAATAAATATCTCTTATACTCAAGTTATTGTCTTCAAACCAGACAAATCATTGTTTTTGGCCCCTAATTACAAAACCGCTAAGACAATAACCCCCAAAATCAATCCCAACCCTCCTATTGTGGAATGGAACCTTGTATTAAAATTTCTTACACATCCATACACTTACACTAAAGTTATTGTCTGCGAACCAATTTATTTTCCATGAACCAGTAAAACTGACCTTTTTTGGCCCCTAATTACAAAACAACACAGACAATAGCCCCCAAAAACAATCCCAACCATCCTTTAGTGGTATGGAATCTTGTTCTAAAATTTCATAGAGATCCATGAACTTATACTCAAGTTATTGTCTGCGAACCAAAATGTCTTCAGACGCAGACAACACCTTAACATAATACAGTACTACCGCAAATAAATTTGCGGTCTTATAAAAAGTGATGGGTTAAATGTAGGTCATAGTTTATTGCTTATTTGTGCATTATTATACCATACAAGATATTTTATAGCAACTTGTATGATTGCAGGTTATGTATACACGAGAATGGAACTCTGGAGCAAAACAATATATAACTTAAATGAAGTGTTACGTGTAAGTATGGGTGACCTACTATTTAGAGAAACATGGTAATATTTTTCTACATGCATCCTTAACCAAAACTTAGTATTTCAGAAATTAATTAATATGTAATACTTAATATAAGTCAGTGTGGCATAAAATGTAGATTAGAGAGGCCTACGTTTGTGAACATCTGCAGTACTGCCCAAGATACATATTCTAATATGAAATAATAGGATTGTAGGCAACAGTCTACAAGTTTCAGTGGACTGGCTGTGGAAGTGCCACAAACATGGACTTGGTCAGCAGATGTACGCTAATGAATCCCACTCAACTTTGCTAATGCAAAGACTAACCTTGCTGTTGTACAAACTTTAAAAAATACCTGAAGTTGTTTCATCTTTCATCACTATCAATTCATCATGTGACCACTGATTAAGTGTCTACCCTGATTTATCTCAAATTTTTAATAAATCTTATAACTTTATTAAAGTCAAGGTGACCTAACTATTTGTATAAAACCTTCATTATTCATAAAGCAGTCATTGAAAAAAATGCTTTTCAAAGGTCTATCTCAACATAACTACTTTGCATTCTCTATGATGTGCAGTGCCCTAGCATTCTTGTCAATGGAGTGTATTGCATGAAATATGCACCCATGCTTGAAACGATTAGGGGCATAAAATTAAATATACTATGTTGACACACAAAGTTTTGCAACTACTCTTGGTGAGGGGTGTTCAAGATGTTTAAATACACAGCCATGTCTGTTTCACTGTGTGGATTTTTTTGGGTGTTTTAATGCAACTTTGAGCACTATTAACTATTTCATAGCAGTCAGTTTTTATTGGTAGAGGAAGCTAAAGTGCCTGGAGAGAACCATGACCTCGACAGGAAAACTGGCATTCCTGGTCAATTAAGATTGGAGTCAAACACAAGTGCTGGGCTCAAACTTGCAACTTCAGTGTTGACAGGCTAGTGATACAGTAGTTAAACTACATGTACTTAGACCACTTGGCCAGAGGACCACACTGTGTGGATACATTTCTCCACCCAGTTGTGGACATTGACTTACAAGTCAGGTTTAGAGTGCTGTAACACTAGTTGTTTTACCAACCACTTACAATAAAAAGTGACTGTACAAAGTCAGTCTATAATAGTCAATCACAAATTGTTTACATAAGGATTGTTTAATGGGATTTTCCCAAAACAAGCCAGTATAAATGTACATCAGTTTTTCAGAATATACTTTGTAGATGTTTAGTTACTATTCCCTACTCATAACATACAAACATGGACAATATCTTAAATCTCATTCTGAACTTGATTGGCAAAGGATTAATACACAATGATTATGTAAAAATATTTTATTGCTGACCAGCAGCTTTTCATATATAAAACATTAATATATAAACATGTCATTATATAATCTGACAGACTGTTGTATGATATGACTGTGACAAATATCCCTTCATGTAACATAACAGATACAAGATTAATAATTACAATCCCAAAATATGTTTTATGATGATTTCATTTTTTATTTCATTGTTAAAAAGAAGTTTTCTCTATAATGCATAATGACATTTTTAGCTGTGGTAGCAAGTTGTAATATTGAATATAATGAGAGAGAATTATATGAATTAATCATTCCAGTCGGAAAAAAATGACACATAAAATTCTGGTTTATTTTATAAGCTTTTAAATGAAGCAAAACTACATGTACATCAAAAAAATTTGTACATTTCATTTTGTCCAAGATATGATAATTTCTTTCAAAAGTCTCCATTAACCTTTATTAAAATTACTTTTAGAATAGTTTACAAAGCATACAAATATTCAATCATTTCTAAAAAGTGTTGTGTCAAAATGATGCAGATAATAATATCATATTTCAGGTTGGAGTACCAATATCAGATATAAAGTCTACAGACCTTTTCAATAACACACACACTGATGATTATTTAAAACTAACAGCACTAGTAAATTTAATACATTTCTTAATAAATTTGATATTCATTGGTAGCATAATACTAGTCAATGCATGATTACTAAGAATCCCTGAGATTATATGCCCTTATAAAATAATTCATAATTTTGTTTCTGTGTAATTTAGTGTGACATTTAAAAAATATAAAACTAAAATGAATTTTCAATTACTTTCATGACTGCATTACATTTTTTCAAAAGTAAATAGACTTATAACAAACAACATTTTCCAATTACCATTACTTATATTAATTTTTTCTCTCTCTAAAATCTATGTTCATGTTATTATTAACAAATTAAAAATAACAATAATATGAGAATGATATATGATTTACTAAATTTAAACTTATTTAGTTTCCTGAAGCTTAGTTTGTTCCAAGATTTGCATAGATATGTGTTATTTTTTTACAACAGATTTATACATAAAAGGATGTAATACAAAGATTTGTTTTTATCAAATAATCTCATTTGGTAAATCCAAGACAACAAGCAATAAATACCTGTGCAGAAAAAAAAAGTGTTATAGAAAACATCTGAAGTGCAGTTATAACAGTTGTGATGAATTTTTAATCAAGATGGTTGCATGCCACCTCAAAACATTGGTCATTTCCCCAATAAATATATGTGTAAATGTATATAACAGCTTTCAACAGCTTTTGATATGATAATGTTTATAAACATATGTTTATAAAAGAATGTAAGGAGTAGCATATTGGCATGGTCGGTTGTACTGTACAATATCTTAGGTATTGCTTGGTATCTTTTCTAATATTATTGCATTTGTAGTATTTGTTTCCATATATATCATAGAAAATAAATGTGGATTGTGTCCCATGTGGACACAGATGATGCCCCACATGCATATCATATAGTTATAAAGGGACATAACTGAAAAATGGTAAAAGTGACATTACCCAAATTTGAACTTGATCTGAGTTTTGTGGTAATAAGCATTGTGTGTAAGTCTCATAACATTTGGTTGAGGCTAACTTAAGCAGAGAACAGAAACAAAAAATTCTGCAATTTTTCTATTTGTAAACACGCATAACTCTTGAACGGTTGTGTATAAGTATTATAACATTTGGTTGACACAAACTAAAGTTAGAGAACAGAAACGAAAAATTCAGCAATTTTTATGTTTATAATAGGATATAACTCAAGAATGGTAAAAGTGACGCCACCGAATTTCGTACTAAATCTGTATTATGTAGTAATAAGCATTGTGTATAAGTTTCATAACATTTGGTTGAGGCAAACTAAAGTTAGAGAACGGAAAAATTATTTGTACTTGATCTTAGTTTTGTGGAAATGAGTATTGTGTATAGGTTTCATAATGTTTGGTTGGGGCAAACTTAAGTTAAAGAATGGAAACTAAGCATTTTGCAATTTATCGATTTATAAAGGGGCATAACTCAATAATGGTTAAAGTGACACTACCCAAATTCAACTTGATCTGTGTTTTATCAGTGGAAGGCAAAATTAAACATTGCATTGTATAAAGCATTGATTGTAGTTGATTTAACTATAATCAAGGACAAAGGAAGATAACTCCAATTTTAAAAATTACTTGAATAATGACATTGATATTTTTGGAAAAAATAATGAAAAATTGCTAAATTTTTCCATTTGTAAAGGACATAACTCTAGAACAGTAAAAGTGACGACCCCAAAATTCGAACTTGATCTGTGTATTGTGGTAATAAGCATTGTGTATAAGTTTCATAACATTTGGTTGAGGCAAACTTAAGTTAGAGAAAAATGAAAAATTTTGAAATTTTTCCATTTATAAATGGGCATAACTCTAGAACGGTTAAAGTGACGCCACCAAAATTCAAACTTGATCTATGTTTTGTGGTAATAAGCATTGTGTATAAGTTTGATAACATTTGGTTGAGGCAAACTTTAGTTAGAGAACAGAAACCAATTTTGGGACGTACGGACGGACAAGGGTAAAACTTAATGCCCCCTCCGCTTCGGTGAGACATGTCAACATGATATGCTTAAAATCATTTACAAAACATCATTGAATTCATATAACAAAATCATAATTTTATTTAAATACTGAGTATTTGCTATTTAAAATAATTATGCCAAATTCTTTAAAATACTGAATAGTAATCAAATCAAAGTCAATCCTTTCTTAATTAACATTCAATAAAATAAATATTTTCAAGAGAGGTTACTATTGAGAACCATATTAAATACACTCTTACTAATGAATCAAAGAGTGTTTTCATTATTTGTATAAAATCTTCTATTTCATATTTTTTGGGCCAAAAATTGAATATCAGAAAGCATATTTTCTTTCTCCACTTGAGATTAAATGACTACCGTACTCTTTTTGTTTACAAAATATTTTATAATACAAAGGAATTTTACCCGTTTCTACAATTAACTAAAATTTATCAATTATTACAGACATAATTCATTTTCATACTTTATTTGAGAGAGATTTTTCAACATATTTAGCATTTCCTTTCATAGCCATCCATTTTGTTGGATTTTTCTTAAAATAAACCACTGCTGCTATGACAATTAATGCTACAACTAATAATCCTACTACTATGCCAATAATTGGTCCAACATTAGTATGGGACCTGGCAACAAAAACTCCACCCTGATCCGTTTGGAATTCTGCCATTCCACCATTGATGGATGCGTCAACCTTTGTCCATCCACCAAAATTTTCTGTATTTGATCTATAAATACCGATATCACTAGCATCCTCATTAATGTCTATCCCGATGGTAACTTTCTTCCCATTATCTGTCAGTTTAGTTTCTGGGGCCAAAACAATAAAATCACTTGCAAAATCATCACCAACCTAATAAAAACATACATAAAATCTTTGTAAATAAATAGAATATGAATATAAGGAGACATGTGGAATATGTAAATGAGACCATTCAAAACATCTTCAAAGAGTAAAAATAATACCTTGATTGTAAAGTTTATCTTTGTTGCCAAGGCTTTAAATTTTTTTACATTTTTGAAATTTGCAATTCTGGGCCAGTGACCTAGTTTGTGATGCTGATATATCAAGAATGAGTAAAACTGAAATTAAAAAGCAGATAACTTTTTTGATAAAACAACTTTGAAAAAAATTAACCCCTTTACATATGATGTGCTTGAATTTGTGTTTCCTCTGCTTGAAACAATCATGTATGATTACTGTTATTCATACCAAAACCAATGCTTTAAATTTTTTTACATTTTTGAAATTTGCAATTCTGGGCCAGTGACCTGTTTGTGATGCTGATATATCAAGAATGAGTAAAACTGAAATTAAAAAGCAGATAACTTTTGATAAAACAACCTTGAAAAAATTAACCCCGGCATATACCCAATAATTCAATTTTGATGAAATCAAACAAAGTTTAAATTTTGGACCCTTTTGACCTCAATGTGGACAAAGTTGATACGGGGCCAAAAATCAAAATCTAAATACATGGTTAGATTCAACATATCAAAGAACCCCATATATTCAATTTTGTTGAAATCAAACAAAGTTTAATTTGGACCCTGATTTGGACCAACTTGAAAACTGGGCCCATTATCAAAAATCTAAATACATGTTTAGATTCAGCATATCAAAGAACCCTAAGAATTCATTTTTTGTTAAAATCAAACTAAGTTTAATTGTGGACCCTTTGGACCTTAATGTAGACCAATTTGAAAATGGGACCAAAAATTAAGAATCTAAATACACAGTTAGATTCGGCATATCAAAGAACCCCAATAATTCAATTTTTGATGAAATCAAACAAAGTTTAATTTTGGACCCTTTTGACCTCAATGTGGACAAATAAAATTGAGAATGGAAATGGGGAATGTGTCAAAGAGACAACAACCCGACCACAGAACAGACAACAACAGAAGGTCACCAATAGGTCTTCAATACAGCGAGAAATTCCCGCACCCAGAGGCGTCCTTAAGCTGGCCCCTAAACAAATATATATACTAGTTCAGTGATAATGGACGTCATACTAAACTCAAATTATACACAAGAAACTAAAAGTAAAATAATGCAAGACTAACAAAAGAGGCTCCTGACTTGGGACAGGCGCAAAAATGCTAAACATGTTTATGAGATCTCAACCTCCCCTATACCTCTAGCCAATGTAGAAAAGTAAACGATAACAATCAGTCAGTTAAAGAGAAGTCTGAGTCCGATGTCAGAAGATGTAACAAAAGAAAATAAACAAAATGACAATAATACATATATAACAACAGACTACTAGCAGTTAACTGACATGCCAGCTCCAGACCTCAATTAAACTGATTGAAAGATTATGTCTTCATCATATGAATATCAGGCATAATCCCTCCTGTTAGGGTTTAGTATCATACCATCATAAAATATAAGTTGATAACAGGGCCCAAAAATCAAAAATCTAAATACATGGTTAGATTCAGCATATCAAAGAACCCATATATTCAATTTTGTTGAAATCAAACAAAGTTTAATTTTGGACCCGATTTGGACCAACTTGAAAACTGGACCCATTAATTCCTTATGTGCTTGAATTTGTGTTTCCTTTGCTTGAAACAATCATGTATGATTACTGTTATTCATACCAAAACAATATGACCATAATTAGAGAATTAAAAAAAATTGAATTCATAACTGAATTACAATCAATGAGTTACAGGGAATAAATAAACCATATAAGCTAGTTAAATTTTTAATTTCTTAAATGTAAGGTTTGTGAAGCATTGTTGATGTTCAAGTCAAAACAATATTTTACTCAACATGAAGGAGAATGAAGAAGTATGTAAAAGTTTTTAGATGAAAAGGTTAAATACCAGCATATTCTTGGTTTGATCCTATAAGATTTTGTTTCTCATTATAATCATTATGCACAGTAATTTTTCTACTATGTTGTCACAATGGTACAAAAATCCAGAAATAGAGTAATCTAATAGCATTTCCTTTAATTAATCAGATTGGCGGATGAGGTAAAACTATGTAAACATTTTTCTGGTTGAATTTTGTTGTATAGTTGCTATCTCATTGATGTTTAGCTCACATCTTTTAGTATCTTTATAAATCAAATCAGTGATACATGTATTAAAAATTCAGATAAAATTACATATATACTCAACCCAAGATCACACATTCAGGTAAATAAGCTTGGATCCTTTTTAAAACAGTCTATAGAACTGAGGACAGGGGACTCTTGAAATATTTACTTACATTATGTATATAAGTGATCTTGTTGATATTGTTTGTTTTTATTTTATTATGTTGTGTCACATGCTATAAATGTATGGTGTAATGGCAATAAAGATTTGAATTGAATAAAAAATTAAACACAAGACTAGGAAAGGTAATCTGTATTTTTGGTTTAAACTTATGAATAAATAAAATAACTGGATCTGATTCAGCTTATTCTAAATTTGAATGATATCCAATAATAATACTCACAGATATATCTCCTCCTTTAGACTTCATAAGATTCAATCCATCATTTGAACTCCATTCATTTAGTTTCAGTGTATGTAGCTTACTGAATGTTCCTTGTTCAACTTTCACCCATGCTTTACTATATAAAGTATAAACAGATGTAAGTAAAATGTTTAATGAACACTGTGTCTAACAAACATTTATATTGGTAAAGGAGGATCTGCTACCTTAGGAAGGAATAACCAAAATAAGTCTTTTGATATTAATGAATTATGATATATTCAATATATTGTTATGATAATGTAATTATGTTTATTTATCTTGGCCTAATTTGTTATGTGTGGCCTTATAATGTTTATTTAATTGGGTTATAGTTGTTTACAAAATGATGTTTCAATTGTGCAGTTTAGAAATCACTGGAACAATCATAGATACTGATGGAATGATTAGAACTTTCTCTTTGACTTGCATAATAATTCCGGAATGATCATAATCTACGATGCGTAATTTAAACTTCTACAGTATTCTATAAGTTTCCCTTCTACAGTTTTCTAGAAGTTTCCATGACAACTATATATATACAGACACCGAAATTCAGACAGACATTAATATACTTCTCAGAAGATCTCTGGAGTTGTTGGATTGACATTTTTATTTATGAACAACATCATACTAGATTGTGATCATGAACTTATTTGACATATATATTACATTGGATTCCGTACAGTTAAGAGAAGAATTCCGGATAAAGAAAAGACAAAGGATCGGACATATATTTTAACAGTAAAGTTGACGTTTCAATTTGTATTATATTTCGTGTAAAATTGTATAATAAATCTTGTTAAATTTATTCTTGAGTTTTGTCTTTTTTAGGGTACAATATAAAGGTGATTTCTGGCTGTAACAATATATATACCTCAGCAATCATAATTGAACTAAAAATCAAAGTTACATCGTCCAGTGTCAAAAAGGACAAGGACAACTTTGCTCTGAAATGCTGTGAAACTCTAAAGAATCATGCATGGTCTGGCAGAAAAAAACCATATTAAGGTTCCAATAATCTGTATCTTTTTCATATAATTGGGATACAATAAAACAATAAAGAACAAAGAATTCAGTATCTTAATAATAAACCATTAATTACATACACATCTATCAAAACTATGTCAAAACTGAAGTTATTTAAAGTTAGGGAGGGTGTTTATAACAATGCTTAAACTAGGGGTATCTAATAATTAAATACCTATCTGGTATCTTGAGCTGACCTCCCATCCAACCAATCGACTCATATACAGTTGGACTACTGGATACCATTATACGTCCTTTCTGGTCACGATTGGAGAAGTCATTGTTTCTGGTACACATGTAATGAAAGGTCCCCATCTGACTGATTTTTCTAATTCCAAGATTAAAGTAAGGGCTAGCATCATCTAATTGTGATAGTTCTCCTCCAAAGGCACCTAACAATAGAAGGCATCAAAATAAATACTGTAAATGTAGGAACTTTTGTGATGTTTTAATTAATGCGAAAATTGTGACAGGACAGTTTTTGTAAAAATAAAATCCTGCAATTTACAATTTGATAACATTATTCTATGCTGCGTTTCTGCAATCGCAATAAATAATCTTGAATTTTTTACCATAGTAAAAGGAGGCATGAGCTATGATTTAGACAAAAATTTAAAATACAAATCTTTTTGTTTCAAGTATTAAAAAAAGCAGAACTTTATCGGAATAAAGCGGAATAATAATATTTCATTATAAGCAGTTAGTTTGGCCAAAATTTGTCAAAAAAAGCTCAAAAACATCGCTGATGTATTATTCACTTGAAGTAAATAATTTGACCTCATGTGAATCTGTATTCATATGAACTTCAATTTAAACCTTAGCTGGAGATGGATTGCTCATATACTAGGCATGCTCAGCTATTTAAAGGAAAAGAATGTCAACATTGAAAGTGAAACAAGGGTGAACCATTTCATTGACTGATTTGATCCACAAACAAGAATGTGTCCCCAGTACACGGATGCCCCATCCGCACTATCATTTTCTATGTTCAGTGGACCGTGAAAATGGGGGAAAATCTCTAATTTGGCATTAAAATTAGAAAGATCATATCATAGGGAACATGTATTCTAAGTTTCAAGTTGATTGGACTTCAACTTCATCAAAAACTACCTCGACCAAAAACTTTAACCTGAAGCGGACGAACGGACGGACGGACGAACAGACGAACGAACGAACGGACAGACGGACGCACAGACCAGAAAACATACTGCCCATAAATGGGACATAAAAATCATTCTTATACAGGTAAAAACAATGATTAACTAATTTTTTTTAACCTTTAACATGAAATCAAACGGACCTATAAAAATCCAATTGCACGTGGTCATTTTCTATTTTATTTCTATTTATGTTTATATCAAGTTATATGATTGTTGACAGTCTTCGGAGGTCATCTGGATGGTTAATTAGATGGCGTCTAGACTAAAATACTCACAAAATGCTGATATATATTATCGAGTCCATGCATTGTTAATTGTTTATTTTAGTCTTATTGTAATTTGGATATATACTTTTTAGTATGTTATGAATCAAATGTGAGAATTTGAGGCAAATCGGTGAACATGAATTTGACAGCTAATGCCCCTTTAAACAATTACAATAAAATTATATTCACGCAAAAATTTCTGAATTTACAGTAACACATTATATATTTAACTACTTCAACTTGAATACTATAAAATTTATCAAATATCAGTATATCTTTTTCTTTTCATGGTTTATTGGAATTCCACATAGAGTAATATAGTTGGAAAATGTACTAGAATGAGACTACATTTCAAGCATTATTTCTTATGGACATGCTGAGGTTGTATCATTCTGTACTTTTTATGACCCATTATTGTTCCATTTGCATCGTTTATTTCTAAGATTCGATGCTACTACTACTACTAAGGTGCAATACCTGGAACATTAAAAGCCAGATTTTCTCTATCTTCTCTAGATAGTCCCAAGAATGTAGAGTTATCAAGGTGCATTGGATAGTTAGTTCCGTATTGTCCATATTTTGCACCAGGACCAAATTGAACACCATTGCCTTCAGGGTAGACTTGAGAATTCAGCAAGACAATATTGTTTCTATCTGACCTAGCCTGACCATTCCCATCATTCCCGCATTGTTTGTATTGGACCCTGTCCATCTGTAAGATAACAAAAACATTGCTACTATAAAATAAATAATTTTTTGTTGGTGACCCAAAGGAGTAAGTTCACAAAGGGTTAAATTTGGCCCTAAGATTTTGATGTTTTTTTAATCAGGCCAAAATACTACAAATTTCACATATAGTTGTGATATAACTATTATTACAAAATAACTTCTTTTTGGCACATCACATTAAAAATAACGATGAAATGATCCCTCAAGTATGCATTATTTATGTTCCAAATTTTGGTAAAAATTTTCAATAATTTTTAACAGTTCTTAACATAGTTTACTTTGGCCGCCTCCCCTAATCCAGAAATTTTTTGTGTCTAGGAATTCGATATCATCATTGGCAACTTTTGGCTACAAAACATTTTGGATCCTAGGTTGCGGCCAAGGATTTCCTCAAGCTTTTAGGTCCAAAAATGTGCAAAATCATCATTTTTTGACAACATAACCAAAATTTGCTGACTTTGAAGCTAGGAATGTGCTCTAGTGAAAAATGTGTTTAACCTAGTAGTAAGACTTTTAAAATAGATCCATTAACCAATCAAACTATGTCCATTTTGAAATCTTGGGATAAAGTTGAAACAAGGCCATATTTGGCCTATAGTGAACCTTGTCCTTTCTGCTATTTTCATGTTACATGTATCTACAAATTTTAAGCATAACAAAACTGTTTTGTAAAGAATACATATCGTATTACTGTAAAACTATGAAAATAAATGCCATTGAATTTTCTGTGACAAACAAGACCATATAAAAATTAGATGTCACAAAAGTTAACAACGCCTGAAATTTCTTTTTATTATTTCTACTCATTGTTGTAATGTTGTCATGGAGAGCATGCTATGAATGTTGCATTTCACTGGGATATAAAACATTTCTTTAGAACACCACTTGGTTGCTGTCTTCTATCAAAATGATATAGAATTTTATGAAACAACTGTTCAATGAAAATATATATAAATCTACAGAACAATGATTTCTTATAAAATATTCAAGTCAAGTATAAAAAAAAATCCAGTGGAGCATTTACTTCTTTCATTATGATACTTACTGAATGTGAACGTAGTCACCATTTGCAGCTTCTAAATTATTGGGTACAAAATCATACTCTACTGATGGGAAAACTTCTACAATGTTTCCTCTCTTTCCTCTAACATTTAGATTATGTATGGCTTTTCCACTGGTCTCACTAGGCTGTGGACGCACAGCAAATATGAAAGATCTGAAAAGATTATTTTATATACATGTAATACTGTGAGCTAATTATTCACAAAATTTCAAGTTTTGAAAGTGAAAAAAATATGTTTAAAACGAAAGCTACTAATTTGTTGACATCAAATTCCACTTTCTAATTTACAAATAATGTCATCAGCTCTGACAGCTTCAAACAATTGTTTTTTTTATAAATATAATGACAATTATTTCATTTCTCATCTAGAGCTGTAAAAATCAAAACAATACTGTTAATCTAGATCAGGCTGAAATCAACTCCCCGATTAATTTTAACTGTTTTTTTTTTAAATAGTGTAAAAAGATTTAAGCATTACCTATCTTGAAATGTCCTTCCAAATTGTGCAGTATTAACAGCTAATTCCAATTCAAAACCTAGATCACTGAAAAGTTTGATTTGAGGGTTGTCTTCAAATACAAAGCCTCTGTCTGATGCAGCATCTTCTTCACTAAATCCAAGGTTTTTATAAAATTTTTCATTGGCGGAGGCGATATTTGCGGATGAAGTGTTCCAGCCATCATAATCACCAGTGGATATATTGTACCTACAGTGTATAATTAATAAGTTATATTTCTTAAAAGAACCATGTGGTTTTAGGATTGATAGTAAAGTAAGGGATTGTATAACAGTTACTAACACACAAGGTCTTTTCAAAAAAGACATTTGTTAAAATTTTGGCTAGAACAAGTGAACAACCAAGCACAATTTTCCAGAGAATCTTGAAACCACAAATATTATTCTACAAAAAATTGGTCTATTTCATAATAAATTTTATAAATTTAACATGCATTAAAAAAAAATAAATGTGGATAGTGTCCACATGTGGACACAGATGATGCCCCCGCTTGCATATCATATAGTTATAAAGGGACATAACTGAAGAACGGTAAAATTGATGCTACCCAAATTTGAACTTGATCTGAGTTTTGTGGTATTAAGCATTGTGTGCAAGTCTCATAGCATTTGGTTGAGGCTAACTTAAGTAGAGAACAGAAACTAAAAATTCAGCAATTTTTCTATTTGTAAACACGCATAACTCTAGAACGGTTGTGTATAAGTTTTATAACATTTGGTTGACACAAACTAAAGTTAGAGAACGGAAAGGAAAAATTCAGCAATTTTTATGTTTATAAAGGGACATAACTCAAGAATGGTAAAAGTGTCACCACCAAATTTCATTGTTCATCTGATAATTGTAATAAGCATTGTGTATAAGTTTCATAACATTTGGTTGAGGCAAACTAAAGTTAGAAAACGGAAACAAAAAATTTGTACTTGATCTTAGTTTTGTGGTAATGAATATTGTGTATAGGTTTCATAATGTTTGGTTGGGGAAAACTTAAGTTACAGAATGGAAACTAAAATTTTGCAATCTTCGATTTATAAAGGGCATAACTCAATAATGGTTAAAGTGACACTACCCAAATTCAACTTGATCTGTGTTTTATCGGTGGAAGTCAAAATTAAACATTGCATTGTATAAAGCATTGATTGTAGTTGATTCAACTATAATCATGGACAAAGGAAGATAACTCCAATTTTAAAAATGACTTGATATTTAGAAGAAAATAAAAATTTTGCAATTTTTCCATTTATAAAGGGGCATAACTCTAGAACGGTTAAAGTGACACCACCAAAATTCAAACTTGATATGTGTTTTGTGGTAATAAGCATTGTGTATAAGTTTCATAACATTTGGTTGAGGCAAACTAAAGTTAGAGAATGGAAACGAAAAATTCAGCAATTTTTCCATTTGTAAAGGGGCATAACTCTAGAACGGTAAAAGTGACGCCAACAAAATTCAATCTTGATCTGTGTTTTGTGGTAATAAGCATTGTGTATAAGTTTCATAACATTTGGTTGAGGCAAACTAAAGTTACAGAACGGAAACGATAAATTCAGCAATTTTTCCATTTGTAAAGGGGCATAACTCTAGAACGGTTAAAGTGAAGCCACCAAAATTCAAACTTGATCTGTGTTTTGTGGTAATAAACATTGTGTATAAGTTTCATAACATTTGGTTGAGGCAAACTAAAGTTAGAGAAGGGAAACTAATTTTGGGACGTACGAACGTACGTACAGACGGACAAGGGTAAAACTTAATGCCCCCTCCGCTACGGCGGGGGCATAAAAACCTGAAAGACAAGGGGTTTTAGATGACCTAATTTTCATACACAATGGTGACATAACGAAATCAAAACAGTACATAGCTTACAATACATGTGGATTTACATGAGGGTTATTCTGTAAAAAGTATAAATATGTAAATATGCGAGTCTGTGGTGAATATAGATATATCGAGAATTTTATGACGCTGTTGTTCACAAAGCAGAAGCAGCATATCATATTAGAAAACTTTTTTGAACTTCCCTTTTTGTACATCGACCTACTCTGGCAATTCATTATTCTTGAATCATAGCTTTGAGATGTTTGCAGAACTTATCAGCGAGGTCAACATGTTTGAGGAGAAGTTATCAGAAACATCACAATTTGTATTCTTGAATCATAGCTTTGAGATGTTTGCAGAACTTATCAGCGAGGTCAACATGTTTGAGGAGAAGTTATCAGAAACATCACAATTTGAGAGCAGAACTTATCTAGCATAGTTTCATAAAACAACTAAGCACAAAACTGTCAATGGGGAGAGACCAAAAATAGATCAATAAACAGATTATTGGGTTTTCTGCATATAAATATTGTTAAATAAGTTTGTGTATCTCAGTCTTTAGTTTTCTATATTGTGATTTGTATACTGTTGTTTGTCTTTTGTTAATCTTCGTTTCTTTGCCATGTGTTATCAGTTTGTCATTATATTGGTTTGAATATCCCTTTGACATCCTCCACTTCTCTTTTAATAGCCACACAATGTGTATACACATCATTATCTGAGATTGAAATTTTAACATATATCTCTCTTTACCCACCTCATTCTCATGATACATTGTTCATGGTTGAGGCTGTTTGGTATGGTCCAGTTGTAAACTAATGGTTGTCCACCAATACCATTACCAAGGTGATTATCTCTTGAAAATTGTGTTTCCCTGCAATCAGGGGCTGGTATACCGTGAGATGGAATTTCTGTCCATGAAGCCTTTGCACCATTAGCATCATTTTTAGGATAACGAAATGCCTGACAAAAAGTGTATACATTATTTTAAGACTCATGTAAGAGTTCAAAACTCATATACATGTAGGTAAACCATAAAATTCCACATAGTGTATAATGTAGGTATTAGAACAAATCAATCCTAAGCCTTTAAAAAAATGTTTTGATTCTGCATAAAATATTTTATAAATGCTGTACTTATTTCTATGATTAATCACTCTAACCACTTAAATCCCTTTTATCAGTACACATATTATACTTTTAAGTATAGTGCCCTATCCAATTCATCTACAAATCTTATATTAATTTATTAGGCAATCTACCTAATATAAATGTTAACTAATTTAGAATCAAAAGATTAGTATACATATGTAATTTATCTATAAATACACACAAATTTCAACAGGTAAGGTGGTTATAAACCTACATTTTCATTTACAATTACACACTTACACATACTTAGAATGCAGTCAAATCATCTACTGCCTACAACTGTTCATTATCTAATAACAGCCCTATCAAAGTCCTCTCCAGATGTATACTATTACAAGTCTATCGCCCTATGCAATCCATCTTTAACATTAATCTGAATTTTTAAGTCTTAGTACAAAAAGTGTACAGTTAACTAACCTCACAGTCTGCCTTGTTGTTTGGTATGTCAAATCTTCCAGTGTACTTTTCTGTTACGTTTTTTGGCACAACACACGTCCAGCGTGACTTTACATTCTGACTTTCTTCTTGATAGTATGGGCATCTTGTAGCATCATTTGTCATAATAACAATATCCTAAAAAAAAAACCATTAGTCATTATTTTTTTAGTACTAGCACATTTCATTAGCTCATTATGTAAATAAAAGCAAGAAATGGTCAATATTTGACTTAAAAATGATGACTTGTGTTTCATAAAATAAACTATGATTTGCTAGTATGGGAAATGTATGTTTTCCAAAATAATAGATTTTTTGCTAAAACTAAAATCTAAAATAAATAACCTTTTTTAACCAAGCTTAATTATATAAAAAATGTTTATCAATTTTATAATAAAAAAAAAATAACCTTCCATGGAGATGGCTCCCAGTATGGATAATAATCTCTTTCCTCAGGACATTCATACCCATATCGATTCCCAGTAGGGTTCTGTCTTGTATTTCTAGCATATTTACGATTTCCTCCTAAATTCTGAAAAGGAAGAACACAATTTGGTTAACAGCTGTCATTTTTCCATATTGTATTTTAGACTGAAGACTCATTTACCCTTTGATAAAGATAACAGCTGAATGGTGAACTGAAAAATTCCAAATAACTAACATAGTTCAAATGTATAAATTATATGCCACAAAACTACCACTAAAGTGAAATGCATGTTGATCACAGATATCTGTAGAATCTGTTGAGTAAGCTATTCCAAACAACAGAATGGAAAATCTTGCTACAGTCATTATATTGACTGGATGACAGCAACTTTCAAAGTTAACAGCTCAAATGATAACTTCTCTATATATGATATAAATGTTTCTGGGTTTTTTTTTTTAAGGGACAACAATTTTCGTGGATTTCGTGAATATAGGTAAACCACAAATTTTAATGTTTAACAAAGTATGAATTTTCTAAAGGCTTGTCTGGCAAACCATGAAATCAAATATCCATGAAGAATAAAAAAATTCACAGTAATCAGCTGGTGATTCAAAATGAAACTAATCTGGATTAATGTAATTGAATAGAAAATGTTTCTTCTTCTAAGCCGATTTATACGTTCATTGATTTTACTTTTTTGTTGGGGGATCTAATTTAGAATTTTGGAGAGGGAGAAATGAAATTCCAGTACCGTTTATTTTGTGTTGTGTATTCGGGCTTATCAATGACCATTAAGGAAATTGTTTACATATGCAATTAAAAATATACCTGCTGTGTTTTTATATGATACAGTACTACTGTTTATCTTGAAAACCCGGTAATAAAATAATATTGACAATGTAGTTGTATTCATTTACTTATATCATTTGTACAGTCAATCCGAATTTCAAGTTTAAACAAAAAGTGTTGCTAGTTTATTTCATGCATTAGTCTCATGTGCATCTACCTCAATCTATTTTTTCAAAAAGTCCAGAAAAAAATTACTCCCAATTTGTATTATATGATTTGTTTTATATTTTTTTTTTATCAAGAACTGTTTGAGAATGATAGAGCAATTTAATCTATATCACCACCTTTCATAATTTTGTAAAACATTTATAATTGATTGTCCACAGGACATCATGTCAGTTGTGATTTCAGATTCTCATGAACGATTGTAGGCCTATAAATGAATTGAAGATATCTGTATCACATATTAATTAACCATTAAATTGCAATCAAATTATCCATCAGATGTTTTTACTTTTCACATTTCATTGCTTATTCCAATGAATAGCAAAAATCAGCTGTTATTTCCCACCCCTTAACCTACGGAATACTAAAACTGGTTGGCTCATAACAAATAACAATTAAACAAATCAGCTGAGTGATTATGCAACATCATCATGACCAAATCATCGTAAAATGATAACTCAAACAGTCTCTTGGTTTCCCATTTAAATTGTTTTGAATGTTAAATCCAAGGATGTTCAAAGTTGCTGCTGTATTTATTTCATTATTTCATTTATTCATTTTCAGTATTGGTCCTTGGTCATTTAAAAAATCTTGATTTTCAGTTGTCAATCACCATTTTTGTTTACCTGAGCCACTTGTAAACCATGAGTTGTCTCCCTTAAAAGAATTTTGATGGGGACTTGACTTTGCTATGAAGTCAGTCAGCCGCAGAGTTTTTGAGATTTTCAAATTTTTTTAGCGACTTAAACCATCATTTTGCCAGCAAGATTATGCACTGTATTGCCATGAAAAAAGGTGACTATGCCTAATGACATCACAAGGAAAACACGTTTTTTTTGCCTACATGTTGTCTAAAAATCATTAAAGAAACAGATTCAACCATATTATCCACTGCAATACAATATTTCTCTTCTCTCAACAGATAAATCTTAAATATTCAAAACACTCAGCAAGCCAGGCATTTAAATTTGAAAATTATAATTTTTCTTATCACAATTGATGCACTAAATTTTTCTTTATGCATATCTTCTACAACTCTCTACACACTTTTTGAGAATAATACTTGACTCTTACCTGGTCAGCAATAAAGAGACCTCTATTTCTTAACCTGTATCTACAGTTCTGGTAATACTCAAAGTTTTCATTCATTCCATATTCAAAATCTGTGTTGCAATCAAAGTTTCTACATTGAGAATTTTCTAATCGTATTGTACTGAAAAACAAAAATTTAACTTAAAGAGAAAAACCTAAAAACTCATTTATTCAGACATGCATTTCATAGTTCTTAAAATATTTCTATATCATTGTAATTTTGAATTTTTAAGCTATTATTTTTGAATTTTTAACTTACTTTTATTGGTACAGTTTTAATATCTCCTTAATTTTACCATGCCCATTTTATATAAATTTTATTGATTATCAGTAAATTTAATAGTATATTTTTATATGCAATATTTTAAAATCTGTTTGTTTTAGGATTTTATAACATGGGCTTTTATATTTTGTTAATACTTATATATGTGAATGGATATATGTTGTAAAGCGCTTAGGGTAATTTTAATATTATATAATGCGCTGTTATAAATACTGTATAATAATAATAATAATAATAATAAATTTAAAATCTGCATCCATTGCTGTAGCAAATAAAACAAGCATTCCGTGAGTATTGCCTGGCAATACATGGTCCCCGACCTGTTAAAAATTCATTGTACTGGAACAAAATGCTAACTTGATCTATAACTTGACATGGTGTGAACTATATAACAAATATCAAGTCAATATCTTCAAGCATGACCAAAAAAATTGTAGAAAATTGATTATTTGAGTGAATTTTCTAAGTCCAAGGACCATAACTCTGCACAAAATCATCAGACAGGAACAAAATTCGAACTTGATCTGTAACTTGTCATGATCAATCAATACCCCAAATATCAAATAAATATCTTCAAGCAAGAAGAAAAAAAGTGTGATTTGCCGGACTGACGGATGGACAGACAGACGGAAAATATTGTTTAGATATTTTTTAACCTACCAAAAGTTGAGAACGTAAGGGGTCATAAAAGAATTACTTGTATAAATGAATTTTTGGAGAAAATTAAGGAGATTAAACAAACCTTGAAAATAAAATTCAAATACCAATTTTATATATATATATATATATATATATATATATATATATATATGAGTCTAAAGATTGTGTAACAATACCGATACCTATTAAGTTTACTGGTTGGTAGATTCTTATAGACTCTATATATATATATATATATATATACAACATGAAATTGAGGTCAAGTCAGATGAAATCTGTCAGTCTGACATGTACATGTACCCCTAACAATCATTCCATACACCAAATATAGTTGACCTATTGCTTATAGTATCTGAAAAATAGTCCAAACCACAAAAACTAAACATTGCTCAATGAACCATGAAATTCAGGTCAAGGTCAGATGAAATCTGTCAGTTGGACATGTATCCCTTACAATCATTCCATACACTAAATATAGTTGACCTATTTCTTACAGTATCTGAGATACGGACTTGACCATGTAACTTTAACCTTGGTCACTGATCCATGGGATAAGGTTGAGGTCAGGTGGACCCTAGTACCTGACAGACATGTAGACGTTGCAAGGAACCCATATACCAAATATAGTTATCCTATTACTCATAATAAGTGAGTATTTCACTTAACAAAAAAAATATAATTTTTTTTCAAGCAGTCATTGAACCATGAAATGAGGTCAAGGTCAATGGACATATGACAAACGGAAACTTCGTAACATAAGGTATCTGCATACAAGGTATGAAGCATTCAGGTCTTCTACCTTCTGAAATCTAAAGCTTTAAACAAATAGTTTACGCTGTCGCCGCCTCCGCCAGATTGTAATACCTATGTCTCGCATAATGCGACCTTTGTCGTAGGTGAGACAAAAATCGTGTCTGGTTTATATAGCCTTCGTTTGATCCATTACTTACCTGTAAAGCTGGACAATCAAGGGTATATAGTTGATGTACATGAGGCAACAATATAAATGAAAGTTACAGCTATATAATCTATTGCTTATCTTCATCTTCAAGTTTACTTTAAAAAAATACAATTATATCCTTCTATATGTACAATACCATATCTGTCTTGCAAGCACATTTAACAACCAAATAATGCAATATATGGATCAAATATAAGAATCCAGACAGAAATTTCTGGTCATAATGTATAATGTCTAAAATATAACTAACGTTCTGGATGCTCCATCTCTAACTAAGTCACCACACATATACTGTATTACTAATTCACAATGACTATTTGGGTTCATACAGGAATGCTGATTTGTCCTGAAATAGAGTTTACAATCAGTCATTGCTAATCACTAACAAATTCACTTGTGTATGGATCTCAGAATTTTCCAAAAATTTATGGCAAATTTAAATACACATTCATAAGCAAGGTTTCTGAGAGGACTTTTTCACAGGATTCGTTGTGTTTTGATATGACAAGTGCAGAAATTGTGAAGAAAATCATGTTAGAGTAAATTTTATCATAAAAGTCTTCTGAAAAAAAAAAATCTTTCAATTTAAATCACTACATATATTTTTAACTTGTCAATCAATTTTAGAAAACTAGGTAGAAGAAGCAGGATGTGAATTTCAACATCGGAAAAGAAGAAGAAAATGCTTTGAATTATTACTATTAGTGATGATAATGTAACTTGTTCTACATATGAACAAGTAAGGTTTAATGAACAAAAGAGAGAATGAAATTCTATTTCAAAATATGAATACACTGAAATAGTGTCAACTTTAGCGTTTGATAGTTCATTGATAACATTCTGGCGTATCACAAACAAACAACTTGTAACGTCTCATTTCATTGGCCGAAAGATTCAAATACAACACCAATCGTAGTGTGCACGTGAATTGACATAGGTGACTGACTATGGAATGTACTATGTAACTACGAACGTAAAAACAAGGATTTGACAATGTATAGTTTACAAATCTTTGGTCAAAAGAATTAAACAAATGTTTTGTGAATTTCAAATAGTTGTGTCGAAATATCATACTGCAGCAACATAATTATCTTGTACTGCATTATGAAAAATATAAGGATAAAATAAAATGCATGTGCTGCTTTTATACGGATGATTAAGGAACCACTTTTAATTTCTTTCAATGTCGTAGTTACTTATAATAAGGATCTCATAATACTGATCCATTACAATAATTACAATAATTTATGATGGGTTGCACATTCCTCTTTTAGTGTTTTCATGCTATAAAACAAACATACAGAACGTTACACAGTAGCTAAGCGTTTGGTCATTCAGAAATTACATATCATAAACAGAGCAAATTGTCCCCAAAATATAGTAACAAAACAACAATAATCGTATTATTTGTACACGTGAATGAAGACGTAGTATGCAATGTACTATCATGGTCACCACGAAATTCAAATGAATTCAGTGAAGGCATGAACTAAAAAAAATAAATACTTGTGAGAAATATCGTAGCTAATAAGGAACAATATAAATGTACTGTTTTCGATTTTAATTGGCTGAAAACTTATCTTTTAATTTCATACCGTAAGAATAGTGATTTGCATAACATTGTTGAACTATCCGCCAAAGTGACGTGTAGTATGCATGCATATTTAAAATGAAATACAAAATCATACATGGAAGATAAACTGATAAACGAAATATTAAGAAATTATTAATAAGGATGACTGAATGCATGTACAAGAAGGGACCCACCTTTTTATCAATACATTGTACATTTAATGAATAAACACGCTGAAACGAGTGACTAGTGAAAAATAATGTTTATTCAATTATTGAACCAATGCATGTATTTATCATAAACTTAGTCTTCTGTGCACAATGTTATCATTTTTAAGCAAATATATCGTATAATCGTCAATTTTTTTCTATATGTCTGTTATAATGTGAAAATATGGCGGCTAATTATTTGTCCTGTTTTGAAGTCAAGTTTACCGATTGTCACCTTCCTTATAGTAAACAATCAACAAAGAAGCATGGATATTGAGCATGTGTATAACATGTACAATCAGATAATAGTTTATTTCAATGAGAGATCCATGCGTATTGCAATCACCGGATTTTACGAGACGAGTCACACTAAGGTCACTTTGCATACGGAAAATATGTCGGTAATTGCTTCCTGGAAGCAGGCAATTAAAAAAGTAAACTTTATCTAAATGTGGACAAATCATAGAATTTTCTTCAGAAAAAGTATATGTACATAGGTTTTATAGTGAAAACTATCCATTAAGTTATAAAAACATATGCATCATTTTTTTAAATTTGAGGTTTCATATGACTTTAATAAAATGCTCCATGGGTGCAGCTTGATACGACCGCAGAGGTCGAACCCTGAACAGTTGGGGCAAGTATGGACACAACATTCAAGCTGGATATAGCTCTGAATTTGGATTGTGATTAAATATTTGACACAGCATAGGTTTCTGACACAGAATGAATGTAATCTAAGAACTTAATTTTTTCAGCATAGGTTTCTGACACAGAATGAATGTAGTCTAAGAACTTAATTTTTTAATTTACCTATTATGGTCCAATATCCAAAATCTAAATACATGGTTAGATTCAGCATATCAAAGAACCCCAAGAGTTCAATTTTGATGAAATCAAACAAAGTTTAATTTTGGACCCTTTTAACCTCAATGTGGACAAAGTTGATAACAAGGTCCAAAATCAAAATCTAAATACATGGTTAGATTCAGCATATCAAAGGACCCCATATATTCAATTTTGTTGAAATCAAACAAAGTCTAATTTTGGACCCCGATTTGGACCAACTTGAAAACTGGGCCCATAATCAAAATCTAAATACATGTTTAGATTCAGCATATCAAAGAACCCTAAGAATTCAATTTTGATAAAATCAAACTAAGTTTAATTTTGGACCCTTTGCACCTTAATGTAGACCAATTTGAAAACGGGACCAAAAATTAAGAATCTAAATACACGGTTAGATTCAGAATATCAAAGAACCCCATATATTCAATTTTGTTGAAATCAAACAAAGTTTAATTTTGGACCCGATTTGGACCAACTTGAAAACTGGGCCCATAATCAAAAATCTAAATACATGTTTAGATTCAGCATATCAAAGAACCCTAAGAATTCAATTTTGTTAAAATCAAACTAAGTTTAATTTTGGACCCTTTGGACCTTAATGTAGACCAATTTGAAAACGGGACCAAAAATTAAGAATTTAAATACACGGTTAGATTCAGCATATCAAAGAACCCCATATATTCAATTTTGTTGAAATCAAACAAAGTTTAATTTTGGACCCGATTTGGACCAACTTGAAAACTGGGCCCATAATCAAAAATCTAAATACATGTTTAGATTCAGCATATCAAAGAACCCTAAGAATTCAATTTTGTTAAAATCAAACTAAGTTTAATTTTGGACCCTTTGGACCTTAATGTAGACCAATTTGAAAACGGGACCAAAATTAAGAATCTAAATACACGGTTAGATTCGGCATATCAAAGAACCCCAATAATTCAATTTTGATGAAATCAAACAAAGTTTAATTTTGGACCCTTTGGACCTCAATGTGGACCAATTTAAAACGGGCCCAAAATCCAAAAACTTAATACACGGTTAGATTCAGCATATTAAAGAACCCCAAGAATTCAAGAATAAAACCCCATTGAAATTGGTCAAGAAATAAGCAATTTATACAAAGTATCTTCTTTTGCACAATACTGTGCAATTGAATATTTCTTGCAATTGCGCAATACTGTGCAACTGAATATTTCTTGCTATTGTGCAATACTGTAGAATTGACAATATCTTGCTATTGTGCAATACTATGCTATTGGATATTTCTTGCTATTGCGCAATACTGTGCAATTGAAGATTTCTTGCTATTACAATATTGTGCAATTGAAAATTTCTTGCTATTGCACAATACTTATTATATAATAATTTACACATCCTGTTTGGTGTGTATCTCCTGCCATATCATTATTATCTGCTTTTAAATATAAATCAGAAATAACCAACTTAAAATGGAAAATTTTAAAGAAAAAAAATCCCCCAATTTTTGAACCCCTTATGATTCATCACCACCAAACTCAATCCCAGCCTTCCTTTGAGGTATGGTACCTTGCAGTACAATTTCAGAGATCCATACACTTGAACACAAGTTATTGTCTGAAACTAGAAAATGCTTATTTTGGCCCCTTTTTGGCCCCTAATTCCTAAACGTTTAGGGCAATTACCCCCAAACTCAATTCCAGCTTTCCCTTTGTGATATGGAACCTTGTAGTACAATTTCAGAAAGATCCATACACTTACACACAAGTTATTGTCCTGAAACTAGAAAATGCTTGTTTTTGCCCTTTTGGCCCCTAATTCCTAAAATTTTGAGGCAATTACCCCCAAAATCAATCCCAGCATTCCCTTTGTGATATGGAACCTTGTGGTACAATGTCAGAGAGATCCATACACTTACACACAAGTTATTGTCTGGAAGTTACAAAATGCTTATTTTGGCCCTTCTTGGCCCCTAATTCCTTAACTGTTGGTACCATAGCCCCAAAATCAATCCCAACCTTCCTTTTGTGGTATTGAACCTTATGGTAAAATTTCCTAGAGATCCATTCACTTAAACTAAAGTTAGAGTGCGAAAACCAATGTGTCTTCGGACGACGGACGGCAACGACGCCAACGTCATACCAATATCGACCACAAAATTTTTTGCGGTCATATAAAACTGATTGTTTTCTATGTGACTATTAAGATATTTACAATATATAATTTACGTTCATTTTCAACCGAGAATAGTAAAACAGTTCATTATAAAATTCATTAAGTATATCGCTGGAGTTTATAAAGTACATTTCCTTCCACTGTGCCATGGTTTGCCATCTCCATTTTTCTCTAAACAAAGTATGGTTGGTTACATGTTCTGAATTTACTTAGAATTTCGGATTTTTCTCAAAATTAAGTAAAATGAATCAGAAAAAATCACACTATTCTTAGTCGAATACCTAAAACTTGCGAAAGTTATGAAAAGGCAGGATGAGCAACTTGGCAAAAGGCGGATGACGATTTATGTAAAAAAATCCGGACAAACTAATAAAAAGGCAGGACCAAATAGACTTAAAAATAAAAAGACAGGACAGAGATTACAACTAAATAAAAAGAACAAAATGTTTCATCCAAGGCCCCCCCACTCCCATCAAAATAAAATGGTAGATTTCTTAATCCAGAACCAACTGAGAGGAGACAGTTGAATTAAACATTTCGATGTGAAACCTTTTAAGATTTTAAAGTTTAAAATTTTACTATTGCACAAAATTATGAATTCAATGAATTTTACATGCACATGTATATAAAAGCTAGAATTACTATGGGATTATTAAGAACACAATCATGTACGTGAATACGACGATGGAACATTATAACAACCTTGACCGGTTGCGTGAATACTGATCAGTCCATTCAACTTATAGTTCGCGTGTTCTATTTTCGCAGGTGTGAGGTCGAAGGTTTGAATTGACCAATAAAAACGATCGTTCCTTTACGAGTCAATCTAATAAAGTTTGTTTGACTGATTACGTCGCACAACCTTTCGCTAAGCTTGGCCACATTTAAGTGTAATATGCTATAATTAAAAATAATATGAATCTGACCATTCTATGGGTAATGTAGATCCAGCATAATAAAGAAGTCCTCCTACATTATATCCTCCTCTGTTATTGTTTTGTGAGTCAAACATTCTGAAATATAAAATAATCCAACATTTTTGTTTTTGTTATTATCCATTTAATTATACAGGTGCCAAATATATCTTCTCTTGTTTCAGTTATTTGATCAATTATAAAATAATTGCAAGTTCATGAGTACTGGCTAAAGCAATGAAGTGAATCAGCTTAATGAACTTTGTATTATTCAAAAATTTAATACAAGCTTGTGTACGTTAAAGCTTGACATGGCCTGTACTCGCAACTTTTTTCTACTGAATCAGACATGGTTGTTTCATTTGAAATCTGACATAAATGGGGCATACCGGAGCGATCACTCCAAACCAAGATAGATAATATAAATATCTTGTCTGGAAACTTATATAATTTTATTGTCAACATCTGCATGTTTAATTTATCATATTAAAAGTCAACTTCGACTATGTCACAACTCTGCTAAAAAAAATGACATAATTTGTCAACTAGGTACAAAAACTCCTTTCAATATTCAATATCGGACATAATTTACCTTTTTTGATTTTGAACTTCTCTGTTCTCCTCATCTAATCTGTTGTTACTTCCCCTTAAATATATAAAAACATTATTTCATAAGTTCATTTAATTTAACAATTTCTTAAACCCTTGTATGACCCCAAAACAACATGTGAAGATACATGTATCAGGTTGTTACCTATACAATAGTTGCTAACATCTATGCCATTTGAACTTGGGTGTATAGTTGTCCTGTAGGCAATCATACATTTTGTACCACATCTTTTTATAATGAAGCATTCATGGAGCTGATAATAAAAGGAATAGATCATTTATTTTTATTTTATAATAACAGAGACATATAATACAAAACTTAAACGATCTGTTTCATAAACAGTTTATGATGTTATGTTAGAACATTTATCATTACTTTCGAGTACTTTTAATACTTTTAATTAATAAAGGAGATCTCATGAGTATTTCCTAGTGGCCAGGAGAAATTACGTTAGTTCGCCGAGTTGCGAATCTCTTGTATTATATGTCTCTGATAATAACATTTAGGTTAATTCTAAATTTATACAAGAAAACAATAAATCCACAATGATTTGGGTACAATAAGTGCCCATCTTTTTGCCAATCACCTGTTTGAAAGCTGTCTACAAAATTCAACACAGACATTCTAAACTAAAAATTATAATTCTTAAACAATAGACACTTTTTATAATTTTTTATTTAAATCAACATTGTCCATTACAAATGTCATCCTTTGTCCTGAAACTAGAAAAAAAATGAATGAAGCTTTCAAACATTTGGCTTGTAGCGTTCCTGATGAAGCACACACATGAAATTTATACTGTTGTTTTCATTTTTTTTTAAAAGTATTTCCAAAATGTAAATGATGGAAAAGACATTTGTAAATTAGATTGTCAAGAATGATAAGATAATTTCAATTGAAATATCCTGTTGATGTTCCTTATGTTTTTACATAATTTGAGTAGATAACATTACACAGTGATAACATGAAGGAGGCATACAGACCCATAGCCAGGAATTTCCAAGAGGGGGTTACATGGACTCTCGAAGCTCACTTTAAGTTACAATTCAAACAGAACGCTGACTTTAACAGTGCTTATTTGTTTTCAAGGGGGGTTCGAACAAACCCCTCGAACCCCCATGGCTACGGGTGTGGCATACAATATTAATGTTAACTACATTTGTATTTTAGAACTACATTTTTTGGTTTATGCAAAAACTTTCTTAAATGGGTATTATTAATTTTTTTACTCTAAATTTTTCCCACTAGTCTGTGATCCATCAATCAAAATAATTTATAAAACATTAACTTCCCTACCCAATAGTTAAGACTTTCAAAATATTTATCGGAACAATATATATGAAATAGAAGAAAATCACATGTCTATTTTTGGGACTTTTAACTTGATTCTTTTTCTGTTAGAATTTCTTTTTTTGGCCTATTTTTTTTATCCAAATTAGTCATATCAATGATACACTCCCCATTAAATATTCAGTATAATAATTGTGTTTTATAGATGTCACAAATAAAGTCTTCATAATCATAATAGTTGTGGTTTTTATGTACATTTGTACTACATTTACCTTACTCTTAGTATAAATTCAATATCAATCACAACTAGATGTAAAATGTCAAAATATTTACAGAAATTGTTTTTGTTTTTAAAGTTACATGTAGGTATGAACAAAAGGAGATTTGGGTAAAGTCATTGAAACAGCAATTAAGTCAAGCAACAAAATTAAAAATAACATGGCTACATTAGAAAACAACATACAGTCTCAACAATACACAGGTTTCCTTACAATATCACACTATAATTTGTCCAGAGCTTACAAAATTGTGAATAAACTGATTGATCAGAAACAATCAAAGATCTGCCATCAACACAAACTATTCAAAATAACAAAAAACATTAAGAAATGACACAAGACAACAACTGACGAGGTTCCTAACTTGTGAAAGGCACAAGAATATTTAGCAGGGTTAAACTATTTTTCTTTAGTTCTAAAGATTCTCCTTTTTAAAATCTCTATCTACGTACTAACAAAACGAACAAAAAGAAAACATATATGTAAAAGAAAAATTGGTACAGGAAACGATCTTTATTCTTAAATAAAGGTACATTGTACATTCATTTGTCAGTAAATGTTACAATAATGTTTCTTCAGAATCAACAATTAAAGCTGGCAGTCGTAGATTAGAATAGAATTAGGAATTTTGAGATAGAATCTCCAACATTTTCCAAAACTGAATAGAACAAGGTACATGTACATGTACAAATGTATCATCACCACAAAAGGGGCACAAACTGCCGATGATAAAACAAATTGGAAAAGATGCACTTTAGCACATTAAAAGAATTGGACAGTAGCACTTGATGCCAGAAGTTTGTAGTTTCTGTCTGTTACTCAGAAAATTGAAAAAATAATCAACTTGAGCCCAGAGGGAACAAATGGCAAGAAAGGCTTTTGCTATTTTATTTTTCTAGCAGACAAAATCTGACACAATCGCATTATGTTTCCTTGGTTCCATCCAGTTTTATACTACACATACATGTAGTTTTCATACAGCAATTCACTAATGGGTGATAGAGGGATCTTTTTTTATTTCCACTTTTCACTCAATTTTATCATAAATTTTACAAAATTCTTAGTCTTTACCATGTTTAGAAACGGGATTTGTGATCTAGTATAATGAAAAAAAAAAGTTATTTCTTTAATATGTCTATTTTTTGGCAAGGAAATAAACTGTTTAAGGTCAGAAAAAAATTACCAGCAAAACACAAATTCAACTAACATTAAACATGATTAAACAGTATTATTATGAATAAGGGGTTTCATACATCCATCATCAAAGTTAAACAGATTATACAAAAAAAAACAACTAATAGCCTCTTTTTTTAATTACTGATTTATTCTATTACACACTTGTAATACATTACTTGTTATACTTAATGCAGTACCTGCTTTACATTATCTTTGGGACTATTTGAATTCAGATGAGTTTGATGTCTTCAAACAAACTTTATAGTTCGTGTATGGAAACTGTATTCACGTGCAATTTAAGACTTATTTTTGCAGGGTTGACCGTTGTTTTTTAATTTATGTCTCAAATACATTTTTTTTTAAATGACTGAATCACAGGAATGGATAAAGTGTTGTACTTACATGTTAAAGACTGGGTGGCTAAATGGTGTGAATGTTCTAGTAGTTATATCAACAACATGACATTAAATAGTCTTTGTTTCAACAGACATAGGTCTCTAATTTCAATAACTGTGATTACTAACTAGAGTCCTGGAAATTTGGTATTTAAGATATTTATTTACATGCCTGCATTATCATGATTATTGCAAACAAAGGAAAAACAAAAAATCCAATACAATTTTTATTTTTGAAAAAACATTACGAACGTTGTAAATGCAACAATTTACATAGAATAGGTGATATACATTATTATTTTCAGCTACATGTATCATCAATCAATTCAACTCAAAGTTTATTTTGAGTCGATATTCAATAAACTACATGAACACAAGCTCTAGTGAGCTTTTCAAATCGACTTTTCTATAGCTATCAATAAATAGCTATAGTGAAGGTGACTGTTTTTACATAGTACCATTCCATAGAACAATAGAAGGTATACTGATTCTCAAATACATGAAACAGAAAAACATTAAGCATCTTACCGTGGATTATGTAAATAAATGTCTGCAGTTGTAAGTTGAAAATATGCAAGTACACATATACCAAGATTAAAACGAAAGTATCTATCCATTTTCATTTTTCACTGTTCTCAAATCATTCAGAGTATCTATTAAATTTGTGAGACATGTCAGACGTTTAAAGTAATCCCTATGTTGTCAACATTCCAAATATGGACAATAATAGTTAATCTCGTGATCTTTGCGTATGTACATGATGTATCAATGTCGTTTAATTGGGATTAAATTGCACACAACTTCCCTCTTAGCGCACCTGTCCAACTCTCCGCTACATGAAATAGTGCAATGAATTTTTTGACATACTCAGTGAAAAATTATATATATATTTGGTATGTTAATTTAAACAGAAATTGTTAGTTAGACATTATTTAGAAAAGTGAAAATCAGAATCGGTTGTATAGCTATGTCTATTTTTTTGTTATTATTCTACTTCCACTTTCATGCGCAGTAATTCACCATATTAAGATGAGGTCATGAAGACGTGAAATAAAAAGATAATGGATTAAACAGACAGAATCACTGGACAGAACCATTGATTTATTATAAAATTTACAACAAGGAAATCATATATTTAAAAACAACATTGCAATATCATAGTAGAGTACACCAAGCCTTAGCGGTGCGAACAATCAGGTAAGCTATCTTGTCTATAAAAGTGAAAGTAGGATATAATTTAGCCCAAGTAATTTTTTTAGTAATAATTTTTGTTAATAACTGTTTCATCGACAGGAAAACGATTCAAACGCATCTTTTATATAACCGAAGAAGAAAAGAATATGTCTCTGATCAAGGGATGAAGCAATTCCAAACTATCTTCCAGGATTGATGGATTTTAAAGCAATTATGGTTTATTTACCTTTTTTTCTTGAGGACAGGACAGTTTTTTTTAGCCCTTCCACTTTTTTTCCAAAATATTTTGTTGTTTCTATTAATTTCAATTATTTTCACGTTTTTTGTATTACATAAATATATAAACATGAATATACTAGAAATAACTTGTATAATATATTAGCAGAGACATGACATATATACATGTGTATGTATGTTTCTGCTATCAATGTTGTTTTTTGTTTTTTGTTTTCATATTGTATCTCATACTACAACAATGTTAACTCACCTCTACCATACTATGTATTATTTGTATACATTTTTTAATACAGAAAAACATGGAAATAATTGAACAGCTAGAAGTTTAATTATTTCTTTTTTGTTTGTTTTCTTAGTTATAAAGTTCCTCATTTGCTAAATTTATACCAGCTGGGTATGTGCTCTGAAAATAAACAAAATTATGTTTGTGGTTTTCCATAACTGAAGAAGAAGAAAATTTGGAGGTACTACATGTATACCTTTTTCTCACTAAAATTTCTTATTTAAAAAAATAATTTTGTATTTCAAAAGCAAACACGCACATAACATCTTTATTTTGTCATTATTTTAATGTATTATATATTATCTATTAAAAAAGATTATTATTTATGAAAAGGATGTTACTTGGGGAATGATTTCCTACAAACAAATTTATATGTAAATACATTTTTTAATTTTTTCAATACTCTGATAAAATTTGACAATATAAAATTCCATTGTTGAACAGCATTCCCAATCTCTCCCCCGCCCCCAAATCAAAGACAGCAAGATATGTATTTGGATATTTATACGCTCTAGCAAAGAAAACATATTTACAACATGATGAATGATGAACTGCAGAGAGCAATACATAACATGAATAATAAGAAAATAAGCATTGGTACATCTCTTGTTTCCATGGAGATGTTGGGCTAGGCACCAGGATTATGGTCAGTTGTCTTTGAAAATTATGATAATGTTGCACAGTCTAGACATATATCTGTGTCAACAGTTTATGAATTTGACTGTCCCACAATCAAGGAAGGCATGTCATTGATTAAATAAATACATGAAATATGTGAGTAGGTCAACAGTTTATATTGAAAAGTATGAAGAATTTCCAAACTTATGTTTCCAATAACGAACCTATTGCTAATGGTGATTACTAAGTGATTACATATGCTTAATGGTACTAAAGACTCTATTGTTAAAAAGTGGACTTCTTTTTATCACTGTAGGTAAAATGATGATTCAGCTTATGGTCATAAGTGTCTTGTTATTTGGACAGTGTTTTGCAGACATTTATCTACATATTCCTAGAGGATCAAATAACAGATTGAATGAAAAAACTGGTAATAGGAAAAATGCGAACAGGGTGTTTGATTCACAGGTAATCTATTACACAATTAAAGTATTTCTTTATTGTAATAGGCTCTAGGTTTAGGTCTTTTTATTTTGAAAATGACCTGCATTCAATTTTAGCGAATATATCCAAGAAGATTAACTATCACATGAAAATGAAAAGACTATTATCTACCATTTATTACCTTTATAAGTGAAATAGGATATATTTTTGACTGCATAAAAGGTCTCCTAGATGTTGGTCTATATATTAGGATGAGATTAACATCTGAACTTAGAAGACAAGTTAATGTTTGTTTAGTAGTGGAGAAGATGAGACTGGAGCTAATTATCCACCAACCTTTGTACAGTAACTATAAAAATAACAAGCTCTACCCAGATGTGGTGTAAAGCAAATACTTATCAATCAATCAGTTAATCACAAACAATGTACTTCTAGATTTAGTAGGCCTGTCACTGTTTCAAATGATATTTTAGTGTTCTATACTTGTTAGGTATAAATGTAGATAATATCATACTACCTATATTGTAGTGCTGTATACTTGTTAGGTATAAATGTAGGTAATATCATACTACCTATATTGTAGTGCTGTATACTTGTTAGGTATAAATGTAGATAATATCATACTACCTATACCTATTGTCCACTTGGACCCTGGCTGAGACTCAAAGCTTTTAATTTTTCTGTTTAATTGTAATCATCTTCACCTAATAAGATTAATGAGACAACATTAAATGTTTATACTGGTCATATACATGCAAATATATTTCTTTCTTTGTAATTTTAGAACAATAACAAAGGAGGTTATAATGTTGGTGACAAAGGAGAAAATCCATCTAAAAATGAAGGAGAACAGTACAGGATGGTAAATATTGTACAAATAATATATATAAAGCAATATAAAGCAACTCCTATATGAAGAAATAAAAATTAAATTTAGTTTTCATGGGATACATATAGATTCTTACATTGATACCAGTGGATTATCGGATTTATCCAATTGAGATAGTTAAATTATCTCAAATTTTAAAGTCCGAGCCTGGGCGAGGACTTTAAAATTTATAATTTAACTATCGAGATTGGATAAATCCGATATTCCACGAGTAACTATGTAAGAATCTGTTTCTCTAATGATTAAAAAATAAATTTTCATTTTTTGTTAAACGAAAATCCCCTTCGAGTGCCCTCCACATTCCACAAAGTTGTCAATTTCATTAACACCTGTTAGCATATTTTGTTTCATCCAGTGAGCTGATAAAGGTTATGACCCTTAAACTCATCCAATCATCTTCTGAGATCACCGGCAACCACACGTTGATTAAATTTTTTTATACAATGGGTTCGGAAAGGGTTAAATTGCCATAGAATTAGAGAAATGTATATACATGTACTTATTTCTGAATCTCAAGGTTACACGAGATTGTTCTCTCCTTTTGTTAGCATCTTGTAAGTTAATGAGTTTTTGGACTGCTTCAGGAGAATAAGGATATGTTGGGTAGGGTTAACAAATTTTGCCTTACAACAGGTGTGGACCAATCTAAAAAGTTGTTGTTTTGAAAAGAGCTGTTGCTCTTGTTTTCTAATTATTTTTCCTTGGATTTTAATCATTTACATTACCAATAAGACTGGACAATTGATCACTATATCGAAGTAGCCTATTCTATCTCCCTCATGCATAGCTTTCTTGAGCTAGGTGTTGCTCTACAATTTGCTCATCTTTGATTGCTTTAGCTATTTGACCTTTGTTTTAGTTTCAAGTTTCCCGATATTTTGGCTCTGGGCATCACTATAGAAAGTCATTAATTTCTATAAATGAATATGCATTATTATAGTTCCATATAATATTTTGGTTCTGTACACTTATTTTTTTTCAGATCACCTTTTATATATACCAGTAAAGATCACTCAAATTTGAATAACAATAGTATCATAGGACATAAAAAATTGAAAATATTGTTAAAACTTTGAAGAATAGACACATGTACCTGAAGAAAACTTATTACAAATGGTATATCACATCCTATTTAATTTTTATGGTGATGTTGTTTATAAAGCCCATAAATTAAGATATGATCCATGTATGGCTGTTTATGATGTATTTTCTAAATACATTGGATGTGTACTGATCTATATTTTAGTCTTAGAATTAGCTTTTATTGGCTTTGAACTAGCTTTCAGTAACTGCAAGTATTCTCAGATCTGTACTTCGTGTTTTAAGTCCTTTTGTTAGTAATTTTTTTTGTTTTGTTTCGATCTGATGAGTCAAGGATTTTTCAACTGATTTTTATACTTTGTTTTTATGTTGGGCTGTTACACCACTGTCTTAGGTCAGGCATGTCAGGGGGAATGTTGGGAAAACATATTTAACACCAGCAATGTGCCTTTCCAAAATCAGGAGTCTGTAATTCAGTGGTTGTCATTTGTTGTGTACATCATGTTTGTTTTTCGTTTATTTATTTTTTACATAAATCAGGTCATTGGTTTTCTCGTTTGGATTGTTTTACATTTGTCATTTTGGGGCCTTTTCTAGCTTGCAATGCGATATGGGTTTTGCTCATTGTTGAAGGCTGCATGGTTATCTATAGGTTGCACTTCTGTAAATATAGACAATGCAATTTTCCATAGGAACTCCTTTTACGGCAAAAACTGTGCCACTTTTACTATGAAGTTTCATAAAAAATTATATCCTAGAATGGAAAGTTCATATGCACTACTATTTTTTTCAAAGATCAAAATATAGGGCTATGCGGCATATTTTCAACATTTATATGCCTCGAACTTCTAAGAGTTTAACATTATACTAAAATTCTGTACTACCCCTCCCTTCACTTTGGGTCTTCCTCAGAATTCAATTTAGCTGCTATCCATGTGTATTTATACTGGTAACATTCCCAAGTTATGTCTCTACGAGGTGAAACATAGAGATCATATCTGGGAACCAGTAGGTAAACAAAACAAAATATCTATGAATATTATATATCTCCCCAAAGGAGGCTTTGTTAACGAAACAGCTGTATTTACAAAGTGCAACCTGTAGTTGCTTCCCTCTACATCATTTGATCTCTTGTGGAAAACTGTCTCATTGGCAATCATACCACATCTTCTTATTTTTAGTTATGGTTCCATTTTCAGTTTCTATCCAATTATGTCATGCACAGTTGATGGATTACCAAGGAATTATAAAATTCTTCCATATTCCTTCCAAGAAATGAGAAATTGTGCAAAAGCATTACGATTCTGACATCTGGGATGGTCTATTTTTTTGCAAAGTACAACCCTTTTCATGACCAGTATTGACCTTTTGTGAATCTAAATTATGAAGTGTTATTGAATATTGAGTTTTGTTACAGAAGATCTTTTGAAATTTAGCTTGGGCCATTTTGTCTATATTTTTTAACGCTTGGTTTAGGATAAATTAAATTAAGCTCCTTTTCAATTGTAATATTGTTCACTTCTATGGGACTGACTGAAGAATTAAAATAAAAAAAATATTGTAAACCAATTTTTCTTTAGAGTGGGTGGTGTCATAGTTTTTTTGTTAGATAAAATGACATTTTGTCAATGAAACTTGACGACAGTTTACACAAACAATATTTAAATTCACCAATTTGAAATTTTTACCAAGGGGGCCTTGTTGACAGGTAATTTTTCTTTAAGTATTGAATGGAAATAATTATTCAGTATTACACTTTTTTTACATTATTTTCACATATAATTATTGTATTGACTTCATGCCTTTAATCATTTGTTATATGACAATGTATGTATTTAAATCAGTTTTAAGCCTATTTTCTTTATGTTTTTTCAACTTTCTCACACATCATAGTTGTTTATTTCATTCGCTAAATGTGAGTACTGACAGTAAAACATGTATCAAAACTTATTTGGGGATTAATTATCTCTGTAAAGGATGTTTTCTAAATAGGATTATTTTATAAAAGCTATTATAATTTCAGGACTTCCTTACAAACAATAATCACAGGATACTTAACCGATCAATGTTTCAAACCTTTGCATTATACAAAGAAGTGTTTATCATTGTAAATCAGATTTCAAAGTCAAGTTTGTGACGTTTTTTGGGGGCAAATTTCTTACTCAGATTACATATTTTTCCAAAGTTTTAAATAAGACAGTATATCTAAATTTATTAATGTTCTTCTAAATAAAATATCATACTAGGGGTTACCAGTTTAAATAGTGGTAAATGAATTTAAGTTACAATTCTACCTGTTTTACATACTAGCTGTTACATACAGGGAATATTAAATACAACTTATATTCCTTGTATGGAAGAAAGACTTATAAAAGAATTAAATGAATCAAACATAGGATTGTATAATATGGATTGATATCCTGGTATCTATGATGAGTTTATTGATATGATGTCATATCTAGTTATTATAATGATAATGATGAACTCTGGATTACCTAAAGTTAAGTACTTTTGTAAGTGTGTTAACAACAATCGGAAGTTTACCACATTTGGTTACTTCATACATATGAGGGAGCAAAGTGATAAAATTTCATAAGTTAAAACCAAATTTGATTTCTTTTTGATTTAGAAATTTGATTAATTGCTGCTAGAAAATATATCTATATCTATATCTCTATTTGTGAATCTAGTATTCAAAATGATAAAAAATTAAAATTTGGACGTTACTTCATCTAATGTTTTGTTCTGTATAAAGAATATACCAGGGTCAAACTTAAACACAAAAATAAATAAGTATGAAAATAAGAAGATGTGGTATGATTGCCAATGAGACAACTCTCCACCAGAGAACAAATGATGTAGAAGTTAGCAACTATAGGCCACTGTACGGCCTTCAACAACGAGCAAAACACACTCCACACAGCAAGCTATAAAAGGCCCTGAAATGACAAATGTAAAACAATTCAAATGAGAAAACAAATGGTCCTGATTTATGTACAAAACAATAAACGAAAAAAAAAAATATGATATACAACAACAAACGACAACCACTGAATTACAGGTTCCCGACTTGGCACAGACACATACTGAATTTGGCAGAGTTAAATACTTTATAAAATTTTCTGATTTGAAATTTATAAATCTTTACCATTGATGTAATGATGATTGGTAATTATAGTATGAAGAAAATTATTTTGAAACCAAATATGAATATAGGAATTTTACTTTGTTCCTGAATTTTGAAAGCAACAGCATTACCGTAACAAATCTAAAGCTTAAGGTGGTACCTAACACTACAGGGAGATAACTCTGTAAAAATCAGCTAAACGTTTTAATCACGTTGTTTTGTTAAGGAAATACTAAGCTTCTCAATAATCAAAATTAGTGTTTGTCAAACTGCTATATAACCAACGAAATTTTTCTGATAAAGTGGTTGGTTCAAATTTTTTGAAATTTTTATATTTTAATCAAAGGGTCAAAGTAAACATTTTGTCAAAATTTTATGAAAATTAAACGAGCCAAATTAATATTAGTCAAGGTGTTGGGTACCACCTTAATAACACATCTTTGAATTAGATGATTTGGAATAAATCTATGTAGAAATCACAACATTATAAACCAAAAAAAAGAACAATAAGTATATGTCAGAGTCCTATATTTGAAATGTATCTATATTGGTGAAGAAGTTTGAACCATTACTGAAAGATATAAAACATTAAAATTTAAAACTACAGATCGATGCATATACAGATGATATGCAATCATAATATAAACCCCAAAAACTAAAATTAAAGATTAATCTTTAAATTATATGTTCCAAATTTTGGATACACATATTCACAAATTTATAACCTTATAAAAATATATGTATATATGAAAACATAAATTTTTTTCAAGATTTATCCATTTTCAATTGTAAATTGTAAAACCTTATTAGAAATTTACAGATAGTGTCTGATAATTCTATAAAGGAATCAAAAACCTGAAAGGAAAAAAATATAAGAAAGGAGTTTAAATCTTTCTAGTTCTTTTTTTATGTCTATTTTTAGTCTGCACTTTTGTACATGTAAAGAGTTGAATATCAGAAATCTCAATGTGCTGAGCTGTAGGTGGTTTGCAATAATGTTAATGTTTTCAAGAAATTAATTACTTAACAAATGAAGGAGGGTTTGATGATTTTTCATCACACAGTTATAATTATTTAGTAATATGATAAAGATAAAACAGTTCACAGTTTCACTGTATTTTTTCAGAAATATTTCCAAAGTGGTCCATTTAAAAGTTTAAATAATGATGCAGGGAAGAGTTACCTGGAGGTTGAATGGACAAATCAGCATGGGTGTGGAGGCAATGAAGATACCAATCCACAGAAACAGAATTGTCACATGATCTTACAGTACATGTGTCAGGATGACGTGAACACTCCAACAGGTACAAACAAAAGCTGTAACTTTATCTTGGACAAACCAAATTTCCAATTTTTGTCTGTTCATTTTTGAAATCTGCATAAATTAAAAAAAGACTTCCATTTGAAAGTGCAAATATTTCTGTGATGTTATTTATGTTCATAAAAGTTAATCAGTGTTTTGATTTTGTAATTAACTGTTAATTACAAAATCAAAACACTAATTAACTTTTATGAACAATGAGTTCCCATACATTTTAACAGTTTACGTGTTAGTGCTACTGGGGTCATATAACATTGAAAATGTCCAATATTTATTTTAGCTTTGTAAAGATAAAGGACAGGGAGGAATAAAAGCCTTATTTTCCATTACAATTTGTATCCTAATTTTATGATTTCCTTTAATGTCTTATATTATTAAAGTTGAAGTAATATCAAAGGATGAACAGACTGTTTATGTGCCATGATATTACAATAAATGGGGTATAATGTCATGTAAATGATTTTTTATGCCCCCGCCGTAGCGGAGGGGGCATTAAGTTTTACCCTTGTCCATCCGTACGTCCGTTCATCCGTCCGTTCGTACGTCCCAAAGTTGGTTTCCGTTCTCTAACTTAAGTTTGCCTCAACCAAATTTGATAAAACTTATACACAATGCTTATTACCACAAAACAAAGATCAAGTTTGAATTTTGGTGGGGTCACTTTTACTTTTCTAGAGTTATGCCCCTTTACAAATCGTTTCCGTTCTCTAGCTTTAGTTTGCCCTAACCAATTGTTATGAAACTTATACACAATGCTTACTACCACAAAATACAGATCAAGTTTGAATTTTGGTGGTGTCACTTCTACTGTTCTAGAGTTATGCCCCTTTACAAATCGAAAAATTGCTGAATTTTTCATTTCTGTTCTCTAACTTAAGTTTGCCTCTACCAAATGTTATGAAACTTATATACAATACTTATTACCACAAAATACAGATCAAGATTGATTTTTGGTGGTGTCACTTTTACTGTTCTAGAGTTATGCCCCTTTACAGATCGAAAAATTGCTGAATTTTTCATTTCTGTTCTCTAACTTAAGTTTGCCTCAACCAAATGTTATGAAACTTATACACAATACTAATTTCAAATGTTTGGAAAAGGCAATATGAACAACCATATTATGTATTCTATAATTATCTGAAGTATCACAAAATGTTAATAGTGCTAACATATGTGCCCTCAATGTTCAGTTTAGTTTGTGAAATTTGGTTCTTACAATTAAGTCATATGGTTTACAATTTTATTTTGTAGGCACTGCTGATACTCTTAGAAATGGACAGAGAACTGAAACACAAGCATATAACAGGCCACAAAGTTTGACTGAAACTCAACAACAAACAACCGCTCGTAAAAATAATGCTGTCCAACAAGAGGAAGTTATCCAGGAACCTTGGGAATGGTATGACAAATGCTTTGTCAGGGAACGCAATAGAGGTAAGAAGACAACTCTCCTAAAATGTATGAATAAATGAGGAATTTAATAGACTTTTGATAGTTGCTTTGTTAATAAAGACATTTAATTTAAAGGGAATAAAGAATGATGCATGCAAACATGCAAAAAATTGATATAGAAGAAGTATTATATTTAGTTAATGTAAAGCCAAAAAAAGGGAATGTTACTTGTTATAATAGAATGGATCTTGTTTAATTGTTTTTGGAAATGGGATGTTCACATTTTGATATTATTTTGATATAAAATATTGTCTGGTTTTAGGGATATGGAATATTTATTTTTTGAAGCTGTAATATTTCTTTTATGAATGGAGACTTATTTTCTTTTAATTTTAATGCTGAAATTGCCATGCAGGTCTGTTGAATAATAAGATATCATGGGAGTAACACGAATATAACCAAATACTGTTGACATGTGAACCATCATTTGAAGTGTATCATATGTCAGTTATAATATATTTTCAGGGCTTTTTACTGCTGATCAAAAGTTAAAAAGTAACAATGGCTTGGGCACTAGTAGTGCCATTTACACAAGACAGAACCCTAATGGTAATCGTTATGGCTATGAATGTCCAGAAGAAAGGGATTATTTTCCCTACTGGCACCCTACTCCATGGAAAGATATTGCAGTACTTGCAGAAAATGCATCCATGTGCAGGTTTGTATATAGAGAGTTATCTTACTTTGTTTCTGTTTCAACTTTTAATAATTTGCAGGCTTGTATCTCAGTTTGCAGACTTATTTTAATCCAGTGGATGTCATATTTGTTATATTTATTGTTTTGGTAAGGATACTGACTTAAATTAAATTCTTTATTTTTTATTTTTTTAAAATTATTTGAAACTTAGTGTTGATATCAGATCTTTGATATTCTCCTTTACTAAGATTTATTCACAACGTCATTTAGATCTAGAGTATTACATATTGATAAAACAATTGTGTGTTAATTCATTTGTTAGATACTGTATGTTGACCTCTAGATGTCTGTTTTTTGGAAGGTTACTGTTGCATTACCTATACCAATATGTAATGTTATTCATAATACAAAATGTAATTTGAATCTGATTTAACTGTTAGAGTTTATATCATATTTAATGGTATTTCTTTGCTTCATCCTGATCTCACAGAGTCAATTTTATCTAAAAGAATAAAACTAAAAATTTATTAATGAAATTTGATAAATAGTATTAAAGAATAATGATTAGGCTTGGGGTCATTATGGAAAGATCAAACATCTCTTTTTGCATTTAACCGAGTATTTACAATCTTTTTTCCCTATTGGTCTTTGAAGAAAATCTGCTGGTCCTCACTATTATTTCTATTATAAAATATCAAAATCGTGTCGGTCCTTTGCAAAATATAGTGGTCAAAACCTTGGGACCACCACTTTTCAAGAACTCTGTTTACAGATTGCCTTCACTCTTTAGGGATTGTCTCTCCCAACTGTTTCATAAATTTTGTATTGATGACTTGAATTGCACTCAATTTGAAAAAAAATTATGAAACAGTATCATAATCAGTTGTTCACATTTTAAGTAGGTGGTAGATCCTTTGAAGAAATAAGGTATTTAATACAGGGATATCAATACAGGATACACAAAGGTCAACTTGTTTGTAATAGGAAGTGTTACAGTTCAAATTTCAGTCTATAATCTGTTGAACAAATACCAAAAACAAATATTTATGTTGTTCAGTACTTTTGTTTATCATCAACCCAAATTTTAATCAAATGAATTCAATTTCAGTGGATTAAATATATTCTGATCAAAGTTTATTTATTTGATTGTTCAAAGGTACATAACATACAGCATTCATTACAATCGTTACTAGCCCAAACAGAAATTGCTAACAAAAGCACATGTGAATCACATAAGATGCAAGTAAGAATCGTATGCAAATACGATTGCTCATATGTGCAGTTTGGAAGTTCATATGTGCCCCAAAATTTTTTCTTTATGCTCATATGAACAATTCAAACGTCATATGACCTTTTACCATCTATGTAACAAAAAAGTTATTGTCCATTCCAATTACGTTGTATCTGTTGTAACATTAGTTGCTTTAAGAGTAATCCACACATGCTGTATATCACATACAGAGATCTAGCTAACAATGTTGTTATATGAGGTATTATTGAATACCATAGTCTGTCTATCCATTCATCCATCTATCCATCAACACTTCATACTATAACTCAAATTTGCTTTTCTCTTTAGGAGTAAACTTTACATTATTGTTGGGATTGGTAAAAGGAATCTCCCTTTCAATTTTTTCAATTTTCTAGTTGTCTTTCAAGAGTTATAGGACTTTAATTGTCAGATTTAAGTTAATTTTTCATATGTTGTACCATAACTGGTTGGAATTGGAAAACAAAACATACGGTTTGATATAAAAAAAATATTTATACACCTAAGGGTATCTAAATGCACATTCTTCTACAGAGTTATTTTATTTGCTTCTGATTGAATGCCTAATTAATATCCAATTTTATTCTTGCAACAATTTCAATATGCACAATAAGGGTGCATCATGCACTCTTGCTGCAGCTGCTTATTCTAGTTTTGTAATATGGTATGGTATTCTATTATCAGATCTTTGGAACCATTTGCCACTCTATTGAAAGAACTATAAAAACAGCAAAAAATTAAAACTTCTTAAAAATTACAGTCTATGTTAACAATATATAACTGTAATGAATTTATTTCAGTTATCACAAGTCAAACAGTTTTAATACACAAATGTACCATGAATGTGTAGAATTTTACACACCTGGAGGTGCCAGACGTCCTTATTCAAAATGGAATAATCAAGCACAATGTACACAGAATGGTGGACAATGGGTACAATTCAGCAACTTTCTAGAAAAGGCACCTGGTGAGGAACTCAATCATGATGAGAGAAAATATTTTTCACATAGTCATAAATAACTGTTGAAAAAAGTTGTTCTTTAAAGTGTTAAGTTTCTATTGCATTTGATGCTTTTTAATATTTCTTTAGTTAAATGGAGAAATTTTTCTTAAACACAAAATTAAAAAATTGTTCCAATATGAAATGACTAATTATTACATTTTTTTGGGAAAAAACCCACCATAGTCATAAAATAAAATGTAGATATGTTCATGTATGTTCTTCTCAATGTTAAGAATATATCCATAGATAGCATTGATGTAAGGTCAAACAAGTAAAAACTAATAAATAATTGAAAACTGCATCTTAAAATTTCAGCATATACTACCGAGACCACATGTAAAGCACAGAGCAAAGGTGGACTGACCTATAGATGGGCTGTACCATATGATGCTACCGATGTTACTAAGAAAGAAAATGCATCCATGTGCAGGTTTGTATATAGAGAGTTATCTTACTTTGTTTCTGTTTCAACTTTTAATAATTTGCAGGCTTGTATCTCAGTTTGCAGACTTATTTTAATCCAGTGGATGTCATATTTGTTATATTTATTGTTTTGGTAAGGATACTGACTTAAATTAAATTCTTTATTTTTATTTTTTAAAATTATTTGAAACTTAGTGTTGATATCAGATCTTTGATATTCTCCTTTACTAAGATTTATTCACAACGTCATTTAGATCTAGAGTATTACATATTGATAAAACAATTGTGTGTTAATTCATTTGTTAGATACTGTATGTTGACCTCTAGATGTCTGTTTTGGAAGGTTACTGTTGCATTACCTATACCAATATGTAATGTTATTCATAATACAAAATGTAATTTGAATCTGATTTAACTGTTAGAGTTTATATCATATTTAATGGTATTTCTTTGCTTCATCCTGATCTCACAGAGTCAACTTTATCTAAAAGAATAAAACTAAAAATTTATTAATGAAATTTGATAAATAGTATTAAAGAATAATGATTAGGCTTGGGGTCATTATGGAAAGATCAAACATCTCTTTTTGCATTTAACCGAGTATTTACAATCTTTTTTCCCTATTGGTCTTTGAAGAAAATCTGCTGGTCCTCACTATTATTTCTATTATAAAATATCAAAATCGTGTCGGTCCTTTGCAAAATATAGTGGTCAAAACCTTGGGACCACCACTTTTCAAGAACTCTGTTTACAGATTGCCTTCACTCTTTAGGGATTGTCTCTCCCCAACTGTTTCATAAATTTTGTATTGATGACTTGAATTGCACTCAATTTGAAAAAAAAAATTATGAAACAGTATCATAATCAGTTGTTCACATTTTAAGTAGGTGGTAGATCCTTTGAAGAAATAAGGTATTTAATACAGGGATATCAATACAGGATACACAAAGGTCAACTTGTTTGTAATAGGAAGTGTTACAGTTCAAATTTCAGTCTATAATCTGTTGAACAAATACCAAAAACAAATATTTATGTTGTTCAGTACTTTTGTTTATCATCAACCCAAATTTTAATCAAATGAATTCAATTTCAGTGGATTAAATATATTCTGATCAAAGTTTATTTATTTGATTGTTCAAAGGTACATAACATACAGCATTCATTACAATCGTTACTAGCCCAAACAGAAATTGCTAACAAAAGCACATGTGAATCACATAAGATGCAAGTAAGAATCGTATGCAAATACGATTGCTCATATGTGCAGTTTGGAAGTTCATATGTGCCCCAAAATTTTTTCTTTATGCTCATATGAACAATTCAAACGTCATATGACCTTTTACCATCTATGTAACAAAAAAGTTATTGTCCATTCCAATTACGTTGTATCTGTTGTAACATTAGTTGCTTTAAGAGTAATCCACACATGCTGTATATCACATACAGAGATCTAGCTAACAATGTTGTTATATGAGGTATTATTGAATACCATAGTCTGTCTATCCATTCATCCATCTATCCATCAACACTTCATACTATAACTCAAATTTGCTTTTCTCTTTAGGAGTAAACTTTACATTATTGTTGGGATTGGTAAAGGAATCTCCTTTCAATTTTTCAATTTTCTAGTTGTCTTTCAAGAGTTATAGGACTTTAATTGTCAGATTTAAGTTAATTTTTCATATGTTGTACCATAACTGGTTGGAATTGGAAAACAAAACATACGGTTTGATATAAAAAAAATATTTATACACCTAAGGGTATCTAAATGCACATTCTTCTACAGAGTTATTTTATTTGCTTCTGATTGAATGCCTAATTAATATCCAATTTTATTCTTGCAACAATTTCAATATGCACAATAAGGGTGCATCATGCACTCTTGCTGCAGCTGCTTATTCTAGTTTTGTAATATGGTATGGTATTCTATTATCAGATCTTTGGAACCATTTGCCACTCTATTGAAAGAACTATAAAACAGCAAAAATTAAAACTTCTTAAAATTACAGTCTATGTTAACAATATATAACTGTAATGAATTTATTTCAGTTATCACAAGTCAAACAGTTTTAATACACAAATGTACCATGAATGTGTAGAATTTTACACACCTGGAGGTGCCAGACGTCCTTATTCAAAATGGAATAATCAAGCACAATGTACACAGAATGGTGGACAATGGGTACAATTCAGCAACTTTCTAGAAAAGGCACCTGGTGAGGAACTCAATCATGATGAGAGAAAATATTTTTCACATAGTCATAAATAACTGTTGAAAAAGTTGTTCTTTAAAGTGTTAAGTTTCTATTGCATTTGATGCTTTTAATATTTCTTTAGTTAAATGGAGAAATTTTCTTAAACACAAAATTAAAAATTGTTCCAATATGAAATGACTAATTATTACATTTTTGGGAAAAACCCACCATAGTCATAAAATAAAATGTAGATATGTTCATGTATGTTCTTCTCAATGTTAAGAATATATCCATAGATAGCATTGATGTAAGGTCAAACAAGTAAAAACTAATAAATAATTGAAAACTGCATCTTAAAATTTCAGCATATACTACCGAGACCACATGTAAAGCACAGAGCAAAGGTGGACTGACCTATAGATGGGCTGTACCATATGATGCTACCGATGTTACTAAGAAAGAATGTTTAGTTCGACTGGACCAACCAGATTGTAATGAAGCACAATATTCTAGGTATATAGTTTATTTAGATGTAGACCCACCAGACTATAAAGCAACAGTGTTCTAAGTATATAGATTGTTAAACTGGAGACACACCAGAAATTTAAAAGAGTCATAGTATTCTTAGTACCAGTATATAGCTTATTTGAATGTAGACTCATCGGACATTAAAAGAACCTTGCTGTTTTTAATGTATTAAATTTTCATGGCCCCGCATCAAAGTTGTCGGGCCATATAGTTTTACACTTTTCCATCATTCCGTCATTCCATCATTCCGTCATTCCGCAACAAACCATTATACAGACTTTTTTTCTAAACGCCTTCAGATATTGGGCTGATTTTTGGTATGTGAGTTAAACATGATGAGTTACAGTTCAAGTTTAAGTTAAGTTCTGCTCCGCTAATTTTTGCCGAAAATTATGGGCTTTGGACTTTGATAAATTGTTGAAAATCACAGTTATACAGACTTTTTTCTAAACGCCTTCAGATATTGGGCTGATTTTTGGTATGTGAGTTAACCATGATGAGTTACAGATCAAGTTTAAGTTTCGTTTCCGCTTCGCTAATTTTTGCCAAAATTACAGGAATCTGATGTTCAGTAGTTGTCGTTTGTTGATGTGGTTCATAAGTGTTTCTCGTTTTTATATAGATTAGACCGTTGGTTTTCCCGTTTGAATGGTTTTACACTAGTAATTTTTGGGGCCCTTTATAGCTTACTGTTCGGTGTGAGCCTAGGCTCCGTGTTGAAGACCGTACTTTGACCTATAATGGTTTACATTTATAAATTTTGACTTGGATGGAGAGTTGTCTCATTGGCACTCATACCACATCTTCTTATATCTATTTGGACTTTGATGAATTGTTGAAAATCACAGTTATACGGACTTTTTTTCTAAACGCCTTTAGATATTGGGCTGATTTTTGGTATGTGAGTTAACCATGATGAGTTACAGAGCAAGTTTAAGTTTAGTTCCGCTCCACTGATTTTTCCCGAAATTAAGGGCTTTGGACTTTGATAAATTGTTGAAAATCACAGTTATACAGACTTTTTTTCTAAACGCCTTTAGATATTGGGCTGATTTTTGGTATGTAAGTTAAGCATGATGAGTTACAGATCAAGTTTAAGTTTAGTTCCGCTCAGCTGATTTTTGCTGGACTTTGATAAATTGTTGAAAATCACAGTTATACAGACTTTTTTTCTAAACGCCTTTAGATATTGGGCTGATTTTTGGTATGTGAGTTAACCATGATTAGTTACAGATCAAGTTTAAGTTTAGTTCTGCTCCTCTAATTTTTGCAGAAATTAAGGGCTTTGGACTTTGATAAATTGTTGAAAATCATAGTTATATGGACTTTTTTTCTAAATGCCTTACAGATCAAGTTTAAGTTAAAGTTTAGTTACGCTCCGCTGATTTTTGTAGAAATTAAGGGTTTAAGACTTTGAAAATTGTTGAAGATCACAGTTATACAGACTTTTTTTCTATTCGCCTTCAGATTTTGCGCTGTTTTTTTTATATGTGAGACTACCATGATGAGTTACAGATCAAGTTTATGTTTCATTCTGCTATGCTGATTTTCATGGGGTTTCAACACATCTTGTTAGATCTGCAGTACATCCACTTCCTGTTTGCTGATAGTTTGAAATTTAATTACTCATTGATCAAGGAAATTTTTCATCAAACTAGTATTGGTCTTGAGAGCTTGATACTATCCATGCATGTTTATGTCCACATGTGTTGTTGAAATTGCAGATTTTTCAACTTTTTGAGACGGGGCCATTCGTGTCGTTCCGACACATCTAGTTGAAGCATAAACTGTTCATATATAGAACAAATATATAACAAAAATTTAGTTTCAATTGTATTTATATCTATTTCAGGTCTAACCATCTGGGTAATGGAGCAAATGGTAGAGCTAATAGTTATATATGGACATTGCCTTATTTTCCTTCAGGAAATGCCAAAAGATGTGTTTTCAGAATGAGGTACGTGTTCAAGGATAAAAATGGTTCATTGACATAGCATTTTGAGTACATCATAAATTTATTTTTAAAACTAAATTGCATGAATTTTGATGATTTTAAATAATCTGGCAGTGCAACTTCTCTTTAATTGAGAATAACATTATATTTTGGTTACAATTTCACCTTTTTGGACTACAGTAGTAATGCCATCTTTACCATTGAAGTAGTCACACACTGAGGATTCATTAATATTCAATGAACCCAATTTTAGGGGTTGAAAAGAGATTTCTAGTACGCTGCTTAAAATATCAATAGAAAACATTTTTGATATGATGACATTTATAACATAAATGATATTGCTTTAAGAAATCTTGTTACCACAAATAAATTGTTTCAGGAAAGAACAAATCTTGATCTGTGAACTAAATCTACTCTGATTCTAACAGAAGGTTTTTGATGACATCATGAAGTTGCTTGTATTTATTATTGACAACATATGTTTGGTGATATTTATAAACAGACAGTTGACATTCTTATGGGAACTAACTGTGCTCCTCTTCTCACCAAGTAATCAAGAAGAATGAGAAGAATCTAGCCTTATCATATAACTTTACATTAAGCTATAAAGGTAAAATCCTTACACTGAAAACTTTGATGACTATGTTGATTTCCTATTGAACTTGAAATAAATGATACCATATAAATGAACAACAATAAAAGGTATTAGTCATTGTTTTGCAACAGCTCAATTTCTTTATTCTCTTTTTTTTCAGGTACAACATATCAACAGATGATTATGATCCATATTTCACAGATTCCTCTTTAAATCAACAATCGTAAGTTTTTTTTATATTCCATATGAAAACTTATTTACTATACCGGAGATGAATTTGTGAATAACAAAGGGAAATTATATTAAATGATATTCTCTATCATCTTCCATCATCATTACATTTGGTTACTTCGAGTTAAAAATGAAACCAAACCTAAAAGCCATTCTTTCTTGAAGCCAATTGATGTGACTTCTTAGGGCATTATGGTGAATATTATTTTTTGTAAGTCCATCAATAAAGTCGACTTCTATTACATTTTGATGATCGTCTATAAATTTTTTGCCATATTTGATGATGTCTAAACATTGAGCCATATTTGACGACAAATCTATAAATATTTTGCCATATTTGACGATATATCTATCAAAAAATTTCCATATTTGATAATATATCTATAAATGTTTTGCCATATTTAATGATATGTCTAAATATTGAGCTTTATTTGAAGATAAATATATAGATATTTTGCCAATTTTCCATATTTGGTGATATATCTATGAACATTTTGCCATATTTGATGATATATCTATGAATATCTTTTTCTTTTTGATCATATTTCTATTAAAAAATCCATATTTGATGATATATTTATAAATATTTTACCATATTTGATGATATATCTATAAAATAATTTCCATATTTTATGATATATCATAAATATTTTGCCATATTTGAGGAAGTACATCAATGTCCTGCTGAAACATTGGGAAAGCTTTTAATAATTATCATTATTAAGGTTTTCAAAGTAATTAACAGTCTAAACATACATTCAAAATAATCTAAAAACAAAAGATTGTGCATTGTTCATGGAAAATCCTCAGGCAAGTCGTATATACTGAAGTGTATAGAAGCAACTGAGGTTTGGTTGTATTTTTAACTTAGATACTATATATAACCTTATCAAAGTGCTACAACACAAAAGAGTAGGCCCGGTAAGACCCCTTTTTGGCCCCAAAATATAGCATTTCAAAAATTTGTTTTTAGCTATTTACTGGAAAGAAGAATACTTTTGTTACATTAATATGGGCTGTTTTTGACAATACAATGCACATGCGCCAGGTATCTGCACCATTAATTCATGAAAATTACTGAAATCTTCACAATTTTAACATTTGTGCTTATTTTTAGATTTGGTTTTGTCTAAAATGGAAGTGGCCGCACTTGTGTTCAGTCTAAACATTTAAATATATGTTGTATTTGATGATGATACACAACATATATAAAGGTTGAGACTAAACACGAATGCGGCCACTTCCATTTTAGACAAAAACTATCTGAAAAGTGACGTTTTATGGCATATTTGATAGATTTTTCATATCTAAGCTTGAATTTAGGTGTCTTAAATGCCCAAATCAGTTCAAATCTTTTACATAAACTAATTGACTGAAGAAGACACTTAAGTGTTAAAAAAATGTCAAAAATCTTTCATCCAATGTACTTCAAATTTTAGGCCAAAATAAGCCCTTACCGGACCTTCTCCTTAGCATAAATTTACAAGTAACCAATGTTATCTAAAAATGGAACATATACCTTTTTACAGAAATCCATTGGTACAATCCATTATAGAGCAGGATCCTTATATAGACGTGGGAGGCAGAACTGCATTACGTATGAACATCAACACTAATCAGACTGGCAGAATATTTCAGGACAGAAGTCATGTATTTCTCATGTCACCAAGAGCTGGTGCCATATCTCAGACAGATAGAATATTTAATTTGAATGTACGAGGAAAACGTGGTAACATAGTACAGACTTACCCTGCTGTAGAGTATGACTTCCATCCAAATACATTGAATATGAAACCTTCAGATCTGGTTCATATTCAATGGACAGGTAATTTTTTCAGTTTTATATATTGTATGTAAATGATTTAAAAATCAATTTTATACCCAATGGTTCTAATTTTTCAAAGTATTGTACATTTATACATCCTTGTCAGTTAAGAATGGAGCCAGTTAATATATATACTGTAAATTCAAAATACCGATGAGATAGGAGTCACAAAAATAAAAACTCAAATTTTAAAGATTAAATGCATTATTTGTATTTCCTGAAATTGCAATAATTAAACTCGCATTTGTATCAATTGTCCAATAATACCATTATAAATGCTTGCAATAATTTCTGAATTTACAGTAATATGTATTAGCTCTATTTTTCTTAAACTTGAAAAAGCTTAAAAATGAATTTCTACTGGGTGGCTTTGGAAGCAGCTTCTAGTAAATAAGCAAGAATAATAAAGGGCAAATGTGTCAACTTTTTTTACCTTAACAAAGGGAGATCATCCTTACGACTGTTATGGGATACAAGCCATAGGACCTATAAAACCACAAGTTAACCATATTAAAGACATCTAAATGGGGTAACAGGTGAGATTTCTTCATACTTTAAACCTAATTATGGCCCTTAGCTTCATGACATTTTACCTCTCTATCATCAGCCATCTTATAGATCTATGGAGGTTTCATTTAACCAAACCTTTTTTGAGTATTTCTATTTAGTTTTTTGTTTTGAAAAGTATATTCAATTACCAAAGTTATAAGCTCATATATCTGCTATAATAGGTAAAATATGAAGACTGATAAATGTAATGGATCATTATTTTTGCAATGGCAAAACCCATTAGTACCAGATGTGGTGAAATGGTTTTATATAGGAGTATGGAAATTACTTATAATTCATATTAGTCAGTTCAACAGGAACCTGTTACTAACAAGATTGTGACAATACTGTTTGCAAGTGAACAATTCCTTATACATTGTATTTGAATCATATTTTATTAATGTATTTTTAGGCTCTAATACACATAATAACAATAACCCAGCTGGTGATGGACAGGCTGGAGATGAAGGTCAAGGTAAAGATGGTAAGTGTTAGGACTAAAACTAGTCGACTTTGTTATCTCAAAATTGAAGGGTAGTGATATAATTTCTAGTAACCCAAAGTTTTACTCTAGGGAAGCAAAAGTGAAACCAATAAAGGGAATACAATTAAGATTTTGCATGAGGTAAAATCAGTGTTGCGTACTGTTTATCTGATCATACATAGTACTATAAAAATCTATCAAAGTCAAGTGTTTCATTTTAGACGGTATTTTTGTTTTCTGTATTTTTTGTTTAAACACTGTATTTGAAAGGTTTTTGTTATAAATCCCTTTTTAGTTGAACTTATTTTGTTACAATATTTCAGTTACTATTGACCTGATATGTCTGCCAAATTGGTTAAAACTTTACCTTATCAGCTCATCTGACCTGAAGGGTCATTGTGAGCTTTTTGTATCCCTTGTCATTCCTCAGCCATTGTCCTTGGCGGTGGGTTAACTTTTGCAAAATTTTCTCCTGTGCGGTAATTGTAACTAAACTTTGCCACAATCATTCTTTAGGTATCTTATTTAAAAACTTTGATGATCCTGCTTGCCAAACAACATGGCAGCCATGACTAATAAAAAAGCATAGAGGTACAGTTTCTAATATATTGAAAACTATTTTGATAGAGATATAGATAGAGATTATATAGGAGGCAGAAATGTTTGTAAACCTTTTTTTTTAGTTTTTGGTGAAAACTATAGTAGAAAGAGAGACCCTAAACATTATCAAACTGCTTGTGAGCACTAAGGGTAAAGATTGCATTCATTTTGCAGTGGGAACTGAAAAAGGTTTGGAAGACAATACTATGAATTGGAGATATCTTCCTTTGTCCATAGGGGCCTCAGTGGTCGAGTGGTCTAAGTAGTTACTACTGTAATCACTAGCCAGTCAACACTGAGGTTGTGAGTTTGAACCCCGCTCGTGCAGGTGCACTCGACTCCAATCTTAATTGACTAGGATTGTCAGTTTTCCTATCGAAGGTCGGTGGTTTTCTCCGGCTTCCTCCACCAATAAAAACTGACCGCCACGAAATAGCCCAAAAGCGGTGCTTAAAAGTGGCGTAAAAACACAGAAAATCAAATCAAATCCTTTGTCCATATTTGTTGTTGGTTCAACTACAATTCTGGACAAAGGAAGATAACTCCTATTTTAAAAAATTAATTTAACAGTGACATCATTGATATATTTATGCATAAAACAGATAGATTCATGCACAATACACAAATTATGTAATTTTATTGACAGTTTGGTTATGCTCATAGATGTTACTTGACATAACTTGAATATCTGAGTATCTATTTCATTCATATATTTCTGCATATAGCATGTATAATAGAAAGTTATGGTCAATGCAATTTGGTTTTTTTTCAACTCCTGCTGAATTTCAGGATGAGAGTTGACCTAAAGAGGTGAAACTTCTTAATTATATGAACAAATCAGAACAATGTAATAATTTTTTTCTCATTTGGAATGGCTGGAATTGTCAAATCGTATCAATTCCTTATGTTGATGTTCTTTTCAAGAATATTGATAAAGGTATTGTTTAATTTTATGTTTAAGTATAGATATAAATGATAATGTGTTTTTTATCCTTATAAAAGCCATCACACTCAATAATCCATTAACTTACCATTTTCAGGATCTGACAGGAGTAATATTGTGGAAATAAAAAATCTGAATGACAATTTCCCATTACCATATGAGAGTACCACCATGTGGTCTGCTGCAGACATCAAATGGATCTATTCTGGTTCCACCGCTGTATCTCCTAAGGACCTGGCTGTTATCATGTCATCATCAGGATATTATAAATCAGTCAATGAAGCTAAAACTAAGGCTGCCATGAACCCATTACTAAACAATGCACCAGCTTCATTTGAAGGAGCAGTTCTTAAATTTAACAGAGGAACATATCACTATATGAGCACAAGAAATAATAACTTCAGTAACAGAAGTCAAAAATCAACACTCATAGTGTCGTAAAACATTCTTGCCTATTGTTATGGTCATATTGTATTTTAGATCATGTTTGTACTTGGTATCATTTAATTTCAATATTTATTCAGTCATTTGCAGCATATCATGTGGTCTTTTCTCTTGGAAGGAGTTAAATCAAAAGTCATAATTTGCACAAACTAAGAAGTAGTATTCAAAACATATTTTCTTGTACACACCTGTATTCAAAATGTTCCTTTGGGATTCAGAATTTTATTTGAGGAAAAACTTCCCAATTTTTTACATTTTCTATATTTTTATATTTGTTTGTATTATTAAGTAACACTTCACTATAAACTTTTATCTCAACATGATTCATAAACATTCCTGTATACCTTAGACCTTTTATTTATTTTATTTGTAACTTTGTTTGATGATCAATTAACATAATTGTTAAAGGATGTTAAATTTACCAACAATTATATACTGAGGCCAATACAAAACACTTATATTAAATTTTGCTGTTGTTAAACATTCCAAATGCATAATTAATTATTTAATAAGGGTTTTTACAGCAATTCTTCAAATATGTTTAGTTTATTTTAATGGCAATTCTCAGCATTTTATTAAACACATTTAATTCAACATTTTCAGATAAAATAGAAAACAAAATTTTTTAACAAATATTTAAGATTTAAAGAAATAACCAGTGATTAAAAGGAACAAACAAATTTGGTTTATATCAAAACTCTGGCAGAATTATGAACATTGGCAAGTCAGAAATATATTAAAGCACTTTGAATTGGCATTCAGTATATACTGTTAATCCATACCAAATAAAGATAATGGCATACGATACAGTTTTGATCCCACAGTGATTTTTTTTCTTCGAAAATTTGCATATAACCTATTTTTCACCTGGTCAGTTTAAATATGTAATAAAAAATATACCTTCATATGCTACAATAACATTTAGAGATAAATGGGGTAAATTTTAGAGATTTACTCAAAATTTCGGTTTCTTGGACATTTCTATCCTTTGGACAGACAAACTTAACCTTTTTGTTTCAAAAGATAAACTCATGAGGATTTCTGTAAAGATTTGGAATATCTTCTTTACAAAAATATGCTCTAAATTTGTGTAACTATTCTTTGGAAATGATTCATTTTTTATTAAATTTTCATGATGTTAGAAAAAACGCCATTTTTGTTGTATATTTATCTAATTAAAAAAAGATTCACCGGTGATTTTTTCATAAGAATTGGAACAAATTATCTTCATACATAATCAAGCCAAATGTCATTTCAAAAAGAGGGGTCAATGTACTAGTTTTCAAGTTAATGATTAAAATCAATTGCAAAATGCATGTTTTCCCAATATGTCACAGGTTGACGTCGTGAAAAATAACATTTTACGTTAGCAACATCATTACCTCCCCTGTAACTGTATCATATGCCCTTAAAAGAACTAAGTGTCTAAGGTAATTCATAATCATTATATGAAATTGTGTGATTTTCAATTTCATTATACCAGACTTCCAATGAACAGTAACACAAAATATGCAAATGCTGGTCATTTAACGATTGATTTCATTTCAAATTATTACCATTATATGATAACCAACATGATTTTGAGGTCTTTAATTAAAATACTTATAGTTTTGAATAGATTATAATATTTTGTACAATTTATTTGAAGCATTTGACCAAATCAATACATATCAGAGATATACCAAATATGAGATTATTTTATATACTTATTTTGTATTTTTGTGGGATAAAACTTTATTACCAAAATAAATATAAATGATAATATTTTTCATGATAAGATGTCCGCTTTACGGTTCACTAGTCTATAGAAATTTGACAAGAGTCAATACAAACTTAATTATTTGTGGTTAAATAAAATGGCATATTCCATACAATTGAAATTGTAATAACAACTCGTTAATGCCTAATACAAAATATTCTTCATTTATGAAATTAAAACAACAGTAAAACTGAATTCTGCAATACTTCAAGTAATTTTTTTTGAGGATTTAAAAATTTGTATGTAAATGAATTAAATAGAACTTTTTCACAAATATACAAGTTAACAGCTTATATTCTGAAGTATGGTTTTGGCTTTGTAGTTGTGAGTTTCAAAAGCAAGATAAAGGGTATATAGAAAAATGGACTTTTCTACCATAATTTTGAAATAAATCAGTAGAAAAGGCTTATTTATCACATTTTTCTGTATGCTTTTACATCTTAGATACCTTTTCTTATTTTCAATATTGGATTCTTACATTGACTTGTGTCCTGACCAAAGCTTGGTGTTGACTCAATCATTAACAGTATAGCCAAAGAAAGACAACAGAAATTTATATGTAGATTTTAGTTCCCTGTTTACATCATGTAAAGTATTCACTGCAAAATAAAAACTATTTTAATAACATCATCAGCATTTTGTTAAACATTTAATTGGCTTTGAAAACTTATATTTTGTAATGATTTATTTGATTTAAATTTAGATCAAATATAATTTTGTGATACTTTTGCAAACTGGATATTTTCATTTTACATGGAAACCTCAGCAATTTTTAAGTTGCAATTTACTGAATGTTTTTTTTTGTCTGCTGGTACAGACAATTATGTCTTATTTGTTATTATTTATTTGTAATTAAAATACATATCTATCTAAAATTAGTTTGTTCACGTTTACTACTACACTGTATTCATTTTAAACTAACAGAAGTTGTATATCAAGTCATGTAAATTTGATAAAGTTCATGAAAAAAATTCATGGGCACTTCAAAGCCAAGCATTAAATGGTCATTTACAGTGTGAGCAATAAATTGAATAGATAGTAATTGAAAAAATTAAAAAAAACGCAAAAAAACAAAAAGTCTCTCTTCAAATTGAAAGTACCGGTAGTTGTGCCAAACATTACTGGACTCATCAGGTATGATTGCTGCATGAAGCAGAAAAACAACAGTTGAATTAACATCAAGACAAACGACACAAAGCACCGATCAAAGAGTACTAAGACAAAAAAAAAACACCAGCCTAAGAGTACTATGACAAAAGAAACGAAGAGTACTTGCAGTTACTGAAAGCTAATTCAAAGCCAATAATAGCTCATTAATAAATCATGTTCTCCTAGACTAAAGTATCAATCAGTGAACATCCAAGGGATTTGGTGTAAAGACATAAACAGTCTGCTAAAAGTCTGACCTTGTGCAATGCCAAAATATAGGAACATAATATTGTTTGACTTGGAGTCACTGATTGAGGTTTACATTGTACAAACAAATGGACTGTTGCTCACTAATGATACCCCTCTTTCAGTATCTAGTAAACAGGAATTTGATTAGTGATGTTTGTGAAAAAAAAGGTGTCACACTGTATAGCATGCTCACATGGAGGTTGATTTCAAATTTTAGAAAGCATTGATATGCAGTTCCTGACAAAATGTTCATACATATATAGCTATATAGCCATTAGGTGAAAGAATACATAAGTATTTAGTAACTAGAGGCTCTAAAGAGCCTGTGTCACTCACCTTGGTCTATGTGCTGCAGTGCATATTAAACAAAGGACACTCTACAACATTAAAGACAAGAATAGAATTCATGACAAAATTCTCTGTTTTGGTGATGGTGACTTGTTTGTAGATCTTACTTTACTGAACATTCTTGCTGTTTACAGTTATCTCTATCTATAATGAACTTGGCCTAGTAGTTTCAGAAGAAAAGATTTTTGTAAAAGATCAAAAAATTTATGAAAAATTGTGAAAAATTGACTTTAAAGGGCAATAACTCCTGAAGGGGTCAATTGACAATTTTGGTCATGTTGACTTATTTGTAGATCTTACTTTGCTGAACATTTTTACTGTTTACAGTTTATCTCTATCTATTATAATATTCAAGATAATAACCAAAAACTGCAAAATTTCCTTAAAATTACCAATTCAGAGGCAGCAACCCAACAAAGAGTTGTCTGAAGCGTCTGAAATGTTGAGAGCAGATAGATCTTGACCTGATGAACATTTTTACAATGTCAGATTTGCTCTAAATGCTTTAGTTTCAGAGATATAAGCCAAAAACTGCATTTTGCCCCTATGTTCTATTTTTAACCACGGCGGCCATCTTCGTTGATGGACAGGGTCATCGGATACATTTTTTAAACAAAATACCCAAATGGTTGATTTAGGCCAAGTTTGGTTTAATTTGGCCCAGGAGTTTCAGAGGAAAAGATTTTTGTAAAAGATAACAAAAATTTACGAAAAATTGAGAAAATAAACTGCTTCGCTGAGCGCAGCTGGATACGCCCGCAGAGGTTCAACCCTGAACAGTTTGGGCAAAATGGACACAATATTCAAGCTTGATACAGGTCTGAATTTGGATTGTAATTAGATATTTGGCATATTACAGGTTGCTGAATAAATGTAGTCAAAGAACTTGAAATTGGTTATATGAATTGAATTTTTATTCAATTAAAGATTTCTTGCTGTTGTGCAATACACTGTGCTGTTGCGCAATACTTAGTAAATCTGTTGTCAGACTATAAACAAATAAAGTTCAATTAATTCTCAATGTCATATTAGAAATTTATAAAAATCAAAAGGGAGCTTACATCAATAGATATAAACAGTTCACCAAAGTTTCATGAGAATTGCTGACAGCATTTTTGTGTTATTGGCCCGAGAACACAGTTATTTCGTAGTGCATTTCTTTTAGACAATAAATTCAAGTTAAAAAAATCGCACCTGCTCTATCTCAAAAAGATTTTTACAGTGTAGTGTACTACTATTGGGACAAATAATATCAAAATTATAGAAAAGTCTACCAGCTCTAACTCAAAATATTGACAATTCTATGTTAAGGGGGTCTAAAATTCAGTTTGACAGCTTCAGACATACTAGTTTTTGACCTTTTTGAACTGGACCAAATCACTACTTAACATAAAGATTCAGCACCCCAATTTTTTTAACATGTGATTTCATCCCTTTACTTAATATTTCATGCATAAAATATAAAGAAATAAATTTGGAAAGTGTATGAACAAAATTTGCAAGTTATACACTGTCCACACTAGGGACTATATTTGTAGACAACGAAAATCTAAGGACGATAACTGTGTCCTCGGACCTATTGTCCGATAACAGGAAAATCCCCCCTTTTTTAATGAATAAAACCCAATAACTCAGAAATGTAAAATGTAAAATTTATAAAATTCTAAAGGGAGCTTACTTAAATAGATTTTAACAATTCACCATAGTTTCATAAGAACTGCTGAAAGCATTTTTGAGTTTTTGTCTGAAAACTGGAAAATCCCCCTTTTTTATGAATAAAACCCTGTAACTGGGAAACGTAAAATCTAAAATTTATAAAAATCGAATGGGAGCTGATGTCAATAGATATAAACAATTCACCACAATTTCTTGCAAGTTGGTGAAAGCATTCTTGAGTTATTGTCCGAAAACTGGAAAATCCCCTTTTTCAATGAATAAAACCCCATAACTCAGAAACGTAAAATTTAAAATTTATAAAAAACGAAAGTGAGCTCATGTCAATAGATATAAACAATTCACCAAAGTTTTATGCAAATTGGTTAAGCTTTTTTGAGTTAATGTCCGACATGTTGACGACGGACAGACGGACAGACAGACAGACAGACGGACAATGGTATACCATAATACGTCCCGAAAACAGGGGTTTAGAAATAAAAAAATGACTTTAAAGGGCAATAACTCTTTATGGGGTCAAATGACAATTTTGGTTATATTTGACTTATTTGTAGATCTTACTTTGCCGCACAATTTTGCTGTTTACAGTTTATCTCCATCTATTATAATATTCAAGATAATAACCAATAAATTGCTTTGCTGAGCACAGCTGGATACGGCCGCAGATGTCCAACCCTGAAAAGTTGCGGCCAAAATGGACACATTATTCACGCTTGATACAGGTCTGAATTTGGATTGTAATTAAACATTTGACACATAATAGGCTTCTGACACAGAATAAGTGTAGTCAAAGAACTTAAAATTGGTTATATGATTTGAATTTATATTCAATTTTTTGCTTTTGTGCAATACACTATGCTGTTGAATATTAAACCCCCTCCCCCAAAAAAAAAATATTTTAAGAAATTTTCTTTTTAATTTCTGAAATCTGAAATGAGAAAAATTGTAGCCCCCACAAATTCTTATTTACCCACCCCCACCCACCCCAAATTTTTTCAACTCCCCTTTCCTTATTCCAAAATAATCTCAATTCAAATTTCTAATGGAGTTTGCAACCATAACTACTCATTTTAATACATCATAAAATATTAAAATATAAAATGACATACAGTCATGGTTAAAATTAATATTAGTTAATAGTAACTTCTAAAAATAAATTTACAGCTAATCATCTCATGACAATCACCATTTCTTAATACATAATTTACAAGCAGTGTAAGGGAGGTAATCAAACATATATACAACAGTATTCTTTAAATGGATTGGATTACCTCCCTTACACTGCTTTTAAAATGGAAACTTGTGGTATAATTTCAGAGAGATTCATACACTTAAACACAAGTTATTGTCTGGCAACTGCAAAAACGCTTATTTGGGCCCCTTATTCCTAAACCTTTGGGACCATAACCCCCAAAATCAATCCCAACCTTCCTTTTGTGGTTATAAACCTTGTGTTAAAATTTTATTGATTTCTATTCACTTATACTAAAGTTATTATCTGGAAACCATCTGTCCTCGGACCACGCTGACGACGCAACGACGACGATGACGACAACGTGATACCAATATCAACCAAAAATTTTTAATTTTTACGGTCGTATAAAAACTTTTTAATTATTGCAGTCGTATAAAAACTGCAAAATTTCCTTAGAATTACCAATTCAGAGGCAGCAACCCAACAACGGGTAGTCTGATGTGGCTGAAAATTTCAGGGCAGATAGATCTTGACCTGATGAACATTTTTACAATGTCAGATTTGCTCTAAATGCTTTAGTTTCAGAGATATAAGCCAAAAACTGCATTTTACCCCCATGTTCTATTTTTAGCCACAGCGGCTATCTTGGTTGATGGGCAGGGTCATCTGATGCATTTTTTAAACTAGATACCCTAAGGATGAATTAGGCCAAGTTTGGTTTCATTTGGCCCAGTAGTTTCAGAGAGAAGATTTTTATAAAAGTTAACAGACGAAACGACGACGACGACGGACGCCAAGTGATGAGAAAAGCTCACTTGGCCCTTTTGGGCCAGGTGAGCTAAAAAGGAAATATGCATCACACAGTATAGGGTGCTCACTTGAATTTTGGTATCAAATTTAAGGAAGCCCTGATTTATAGTTCTTGATAAAAACACAAACAAAAATTTTATGGGACAGGTATAAACCAGTATACCCATCATTTTGGTATAAAATATCATAAAAAATTCACAGTTTTAGGACAGAGCCTTTCTCCTATCCCTTTAACAACATTTATCTGACCCTTAATTCATATTTCATATTTGTAAAAAGTTGCTAGTTGATTGACTTTGTTGTAATTGTAAGGCAAGACTACATTTAAACTGTTCAGTATATCTGAGGCATTTAATGCGAACCTTAGCTGTGCATTGTCCAGATTATAGAACATTTAGAACAAAGAGTTGAGCTCTTTTCAACTGACTTTAATACATCTGTAAACATTTGCGGCTGTATAATGGTGTGACAATGTCGTTGTCTGAAGACATTTGGTTTCCAGAAAATCACTTGAGCACAAGTGTATGGATTTCTATGAAATTGTACCACAAGGTTCCATACCACAAAAGGAAGGTTGGGATTGATTTTGGGTGTTTACTGTCCTAGCTGTTTAGGAATTAGGGGTCAAAAAGGGGCCAAAAAGAAGCATTTTTCTTGTTTGAGGACAATAATTTGTGTATAAGTGTATGGATCTCTATCAAAGTGTACCACAAGGTTGCATACCTGAAAAGGAAAATTGGGATTGATTTTGGGGGTTCTGGGCCAAACCGTTTAGGAATTAGGGGCCAAAAAAACAAGAATTTTCTGGTTTCCTGACAATAACTCAGTATAAGTCTATGGATCTCTATGAAATTGTACCACAAGGTTCCATACCAAAAAAAAAGAAAAGAAGGTTGGGATTGATTTTGGGGGTTATGGCTCTAATGGTTAAGAATAAGGTGCCAAACACAATACTTTTCTGATACTTGTATAACTTGCTTATTTCTTGACCAATTTCAATGGGGTTTAATTCAAAGACTTCAATTCTTGAAGTTCTTCAATATGCTGAATCAAACCGTGTATTTAGATTTTGAATTTTGGGCCCCGTTTTTAAATTGGTCCAAATTGAGATACAAAGGGTCCAAAATTAAACTTTGTTTGATTTCACCAAAAATTGAATTCTTGGAGTTCTTTGATGTGCTGAATGGTAAATGTTCAATTTCAATTTTTCAGCACTTAGATTACATTCATTCTGTGTCAGAAACCTATGCTGTGTCAAATATTTAATCACAATCCAAATTTACCTTGCCCAAACTCTTCAGGGGGAGGGTTTGGTGGCAGCAACAATTTTAACCCTGCCACATTCTGTATGTGACTGTCCCAAGTCAGGAGCCTGTAAGTCAGTGATTGTCGCTTGTTGCTGTATATCATATTGTTTCTTGTTTATTGTTTTGTACATAAACCAGGCCATCAGTTTTCTCATTTGAATTGTTTTACATTTGTCATTACAGAGCATTTTATAGCTTACTCTACAGTGTGGGTTTTGCTGAAGGTGGTACTGTGACCTACAGTTGTTTACTTCTACTTCATTAGGTCTCTGGTGGAGAGTTGTCTCATTGGCAATCATACCACATATTCTTATTATTAGATTTTACCTTTTTTAAGTGGTAAGTGGTAATGATATATAATCTCTAAACAAGATTAATTACAGTAAAGTTGTATGGACAAAACTAACAGACCATGGATGATAACTAAATGATCTCTTTTAAACATCTTATTTTTTCCTTTTAGAAAATACATCAATCTACACAAATAAATGGAGAACGTCATAATAAATGCATCATTTTATTTTTAATTCTATCTTCTGAAGTATTCCTTCATCAATTATCAATTATAATTTATAAAAATCAATTATCAATTATAATTTATATAATATCAATTATCAATTATAATTTATATAATATCAATTATCAATTATAATTTATATAATATCAATTATCAATTATAATTTATATAATATCAATTATCAATTATAATTTACATATAATCACTTATCAGTTATAATTCATATAATATCAACTGATATTGAACTTTGTGCAGTAAATCATTTGATCAAAATCACTTTAAATTTGAATTGTCTTAATATATGAGTATATTTAAATCTGTAGACTGTTTAAAACATCACATCTGAATAAATATTTAAACTTGATATTGTTTATGAAACACACATTATTCGAATGACATCAAATTTGTTAAATTCTCTTGCTTAATAACTAGCACTGCAAGCACCATTACAATGTAAGGTAAATGCTATAGTTTGTATAAAGTCATTTAAACACAACACTGTTGACTTTATTGCAGATATTTCTTGAACCATTCTACCATGTTAATGAAGGCATCAGCCTGACTATCTGTCTTTATAATGGGATGACTGTTTCCTTCATAAGATATCAATCTGAAAGTACATTATAATTCATTTAAAATTATTAAAGGAAGGAAAGCATCTTATGCTCAGCAAGTTAATTCTTTTATCAGGGCTGTTCCATAAAAAAACATAAGACTCTTCGGATGGTTGCCCATTTTCAAACTGCCTTCCATGGGTACCATGTATATTTTAATGGAACAGCCCATAAATGTTGTTTTCTTCCTCTTCATAGGCAATAGCATTATGTATTTCTCAAACAAAAACACATTTACTAAAGTATCAATACAAAGATATAAGACAAATGAGGATGAACAGAAATATGTATGTTGCTAGCACAATAATCATGACTTAATTATATGTTCAAGTCAAAGTCTTCACAAACATTTTTACTGACCCTACTATATATTCTGTGGCCTGAGTACGCTGGTTTGCAGTTAAACAAGAAGATCAATGTCTAACTAAACACATGAAGCTTTACAATATACAACGTAACAAGACAGCAGATATTTAATCCACTTCTAACCCAACAATTGAATCTGTGAGCTACTGCTCACTAATGATACCCCCGCCCCGCTAAAAGTATAAGGTAAACAGGAAGTTGTTGAGTGATGAATCTGAAAACGCATCACAAGGTATAGCTGACTCATATAAACCCTGAAACCAAATTTCAGAAATCCTTGTAATGTAGTTCCTGAGAAAGATGTGACGAAAAATATTCATGGGACGGATTGACGGATGGACTGACGGATGGATGGACGAATGGATGGAAGGATGGATGGACAGACAGACAGAGGTAAAACAGTATACCCCACATTTTAAAGCAGGGGTTTAATAATTCAGTCCCTCCCCATGATCGCCTCTCCAACTCACAAAGGCCTGAATTCTTTATAGGATAAAAATGTGTCACAAATCCTGGATTTTGATTGGTGCTCTCTGGGAGAGAGAGCCAATCAGCTGATAGCTTAATGTTATGAAGATAGGTAAATCCAGAGCTAATTCCGAATGATTATTTGACAATTTTCGATTCTTCATTGACTAGGCCTTCCGTCACGAATGTAGCAACCATAGAACAGTGGAATATTACAATTGATTTATTCAGGTTAATCCACAAAACATAGAGTGATCACTAAACCATGAAAATTAGATTCTGTATACACTATGAGAATGCACATCATTACATAATGAAAATAAAAGAGAAATATATCAAATTGACCTTTTACTCATAGTGACTAAGAAACTTACTTCATCACAATAATGTAACATAATATTTTTGATACAACCAATAAAATGAGGTCCGCTGTCATGATTACAATGACGTTGACCACAAAGCATATATTTTTTATTTTAGTGTTACAAATTTTTGGAATCTATTCAATCATGAAAACTTAATGCATATATAAGATAAAACAGACATAATTAGGCCACTAGGAACCATGATAAATGATGTCTAGGACAACAGAAATATTTTTAAAAAAAATATTCAGATCATATGGCATCTAGATACAAATATGTGCAAGCTGTATACAGAATTCCAAAACTGATATAGCTTAGGCTAAACTTCAATTTTATTTATGGCAAGCAAAATAAATATTATGAAATTAAATTAATAAAGGAATTAACAATGACAAGTCAATTCTAATTCATACCCAAATTTTTTCCTAAGTAAAGTAATAATTTTGCATAGGTTAATTACTTAAACATTGAGCAAAATAGCATTTTTAGTTTAGAAATTATATCAAATATCTAATGTATATTCAAGTCGCATATGCATTATGTAAAACCATCAGCTGTGATCTATGATCGGCGCAATACAACATTTTTGTAACTGTTGCAATATGTAGTGAGTATAACATTGTTTTTCTATACAGAAAAATATATTTTAGAAACAAAAGAATGTGCCTATGGGACACAAATGCCCCCACATATAAATATACAAGGTCAATGTACTTATTCAAACCTACTGACTTTTAGTTTTCTTTGAAACTTAATCACGTTAATGACATTTGTTTCTGTATGTATCGGTTAGTCTATGGAAAGGTATATACTATGAAATTTAGAGGGAGGGGCTTCCCCCGAGCACTTAATTTCATAGTATATACCTTTCCATAGACTATCCAATGTAGCACATATTTATAACTCGAGTAATCTTTTAATTGGTCTATTGATAGTTCATTTTGGCTGACTTCTTGTTTCACAGGTGTTTGTAAAACAGAGTTCATTATCTAAGTTTTATGTTATGTAAAATTTACTCCCTAGTATCATATTTGCTCAATTTGTGAAGTGATTTTCTAGATCACGAGTTTATAAAAATATGTGATTTTAAAAGGCCCTTGAATCCAGAATGAAAAGATGGTAGCTGCTGGTGTAAGTATGTATATCAAGATAAAGAAATGTCTATTTTTTTACAAGGTAAAATGACACAAAAAATGTGCATTTTACATGCTTTGCAAACATTTATCAATTTCACAGTAAAACTAAATTGAAAAAATATAGATAAATATGACCAAAAGATAGTCTGGCTGATAGGCATTAAAAAAGCAAGTAGCAATAGATCAATTATAAGATTGCAGGTTTGCTTTTTATATTTCAAAGTATAAACCAAAAGCTTTATTAGAATGAAGATATTGGTGGCACATTCCCTTTAGACATCACGGTTTTTCATCATGAATTGAAAAATCTGTAAGAAGGTAAAAAAAATTGATCATCATCATCATCATCATGAAGTTGCTTGAATTTCCCTTCACAAGGTTTCATAGTACATACATTTTTGTGTATAAACATAATAATGTTACTGCATGGATGATGAATTACCTAAATAATTATTGTTTATAAATATAACCCTTGAAACTAATTACAAACATTTTTGTTAATTTGGGATCAAAATTTTATTCCAAAATAACCAGTGGCACTTTCTGTTTTTAATATCTTGATTACAATACAATGAAATCTTATCCTTGTGATCATTCATGCATGGTTACTTAGTATACGGGAAAAGTATGTACTATGAAAATTAGAAGACAAATTCAAGCAATCTGATTGGACGAGAAGTTGTATGTGCTCAGTTGTCATTAGAGATAGCTCGGAGGAGGTTTGAGTGCTCTCATTGTTCAATAAAAAAAAGTAATGGGGTAATTCGAACTTCATCTGTGTTTGGTAGTAATAAGCATTGTGTATAAGTTTCATAACATTTGGTTGTGGCAAAGTAAAGTTAGAGTGCTGATATGGCCAATTCACCAATGTTTCCATTAAAAAAGAGACATAACTCAAGAACAACAGAAGTGACACCACCAAAATCCAAACTTGATTTGTGTTTGGGGATAATAAGCACTGTGTATAATTTTCAGAACATTTAGTTGTGGCAAAGTATAGCTAGAGTTTGGAAACGGCAAATTTCCAATTTTTCTATTTATAAAGAGACATAACTTAAAAATTGTAAAAGTGAAAATTTGAACTGGATTTGAGTTTGGTAGTAATAAGCATTGTGTATCAGCTTCAGTTTCAGAACATTTGGTAGTGGCAAAGTAAAGTTGGAGTGCCAAAACAGCAAATTTAACAATTTTCCATTTATAAAGGGACATAACTCGAATATCTTTGGTTGATCAAATATAAAAGTATAAGGTATTCTAGCAACTAGTGACTAAGCACTTAAGCAGGTGAACAGTATCTCTGTAACTAATCAAAATCAAATATGACCTATTCAAAGTAGACAATTCAAGAATTTAATAGATGGAAAAGGAAGCAACACATTTAAAAAAAAATGTATACAACTATATATCAATATGCTTGTTTTGAACTCCCAATCTAAAATCAACCTATTTTTCAATTATGTAGATGCAATCATTATTGTGGGTAACAATTTTGGTTGATTTGGGGAAATTGTATTCATAAATGAACACTTACGATGCATATTATAAAGGCTTGGTCATATCATAAAACTAATTTGTGCAGTTTGAAATCATCTCTTCAAACTGATATACTGGTAAAATATTCAAATTATTGCTAATGAAAGGCTGTTATTTTGAAATCATCATCAGCTGGTAAAATATTTAGCTCATTGCTGGTGAAATGCTGTTAGTAAAAAACAATTGCAGTTTCATAAAAAATACTTTTACGATCCAAATCTAGTGATTGACTGTCTGTTTACTGTACAAGGTGGACTGATAGAACAAATTTACAATATTAGGAACAATAGTTTAACAAGGAGGCTGTCATATTGACAGCAAACTGGATTTTCCTGCATGAAAATGATATTTGCAAATCTCAACCCTCAAACAGGATCAAGTATAAAAAATAAATGCATTTTTGTAGGGTTCAGAAATGGAAAGGCCAAAATCAATCTAAATGCCGCCATACCACACGACCGACCAACCGAAAAAATTAGTATGATTGGATTTGGAATTTATCCAATCATATGACATTTTCTAAATAATTAATTCTAACTTCTAAACATTACTTTATTCAGCAATAAATTGTTGCTTTAATCTCTAACAAAAAAAAACTTATTATTCATATATTTTTTCTATAGTTATACTGAAGCATTGGTGTCATAGGCACATAATAATATGTAACATAATCAAAATGATTAACAAAATTAAAGTTATCCCCCTTTAATACCAAGTTTTCTTCATATTTTACCAAATTTTCACTCATCTTACAAATGTATGTCAGCTTTCTTTTCAGAATAAATAACAATAGTTAAATAACTATTTAACATTTAACCAATATTTAGAACTAATTACTAATGAGAGAAATATCAGTATCCAAGTCATATAATTTTAACAAGAGTGCACACGCTGAAATGTCTCGCCTACTATACTGACCATTGATTTTATGTTGATAGTCCTACATATAAAGTTTTACTACAAGTATCATATTAACATTTATGATCCAAGAAAATGAGGTCAAGGTCAGAAAAACCAAGCCGGAAATACATGTACACCTTTAATACAATCCCTCCATACACAGAATATAGATGACCTATTGCTTATAGTATAAAAGAACAGACCAAACTATGGAAATTCTATACTGACCAATGAACCATGAAAATGAAGTCAAGGTCATTTGAACCCTGCCAGACAGACATGTACATCTTAAAATCATTCCATGCATCAAATATAGTTGACCTATTGCTTAAGGTATCTAAGAAAAAAAGTTAACCAGGAAAACTGAACATTGACCAATCAACCATGAAAATGAGGTGAAGGTCAGATGATACCTGCAAGACAGACATATACACCTTACAATCATTCCATACACCAAATATAATTGACCTATTGCTAAATTTCAAGAAAAACAGACCAAAACACAAAAACTTAACATAAGCAATGAACCATGAAAATGAGGTCAAGGTCAAATAAAACCTGCCAGACTGACATGTACATCATTAAATATTTCCATACACTTAATATAGTTGACCTACTGCATACAGTATTAGAAAAACAGACCAAAACACAAAAACTTAACATTTAGCAATGAACCATGAAAATGAGGTCAGGGTCAAATAAAACATGCCAGACTGACATGTACATCGTAAAATATTTCAATACATCAAATATAGTTAACCTACTGCATACAGTATTAGAAAAACAGACCAAAACACAAAAACTAAACTATGACCACTGAACCATGAAAATGAGGTCAAGGTCAAATAAAACCTGCCAGACTGACATGAACATCGTAAAATATTTACATACACCGTATACAGTTGACCTACTGCATACAGTATTAGAAAAACAGACCAAAACACAAAAACTAAACTATGACCACTGAACCATGAAAATGAGGTCAAGGTCAGATGACACCTGCCAGTTGGATATGTACACCTTACAATCATTACATACACCAAATATAGTAGACCTATTGCTTATAGTATCTCAAATATGGACTTGACCACGAAAACTTAACCTTGTTCACTGATCCATGAAATGAGGTCGAGGTCAAGTGAAAACTGCCTGACAGGCATGAGGACCTTTCAAGGTACACACATACCAAATATAGTTATCCTATTACTCATAATAAGAGAGAAATTAACATTACAAAAAATCTTAACTTTTCTTTCAAGTAGTCACTGAACCATGAAAATAAGATCAAGGACAATGGACATATGACAGACGGAAACTTCATATCATAAGGCATCTATATACAAAGTATGAAGCATCCAGGTTTTCTACCTTCTGAAATATTAAGCTTTTAAGAAATAAGTTAACGCTGCCGCCGCCAGATCACTATCCCTATGTCGAGCTTTCTGCGACAAAAGCCGCAGGCTCGACAAAAACTAGTGTTTCTGAAATTGACTATCTAAACAAACAGTCCAATTTGTAAAATAAACAGCCAGCCAAATAGTAGAATTGGATGGCAAGACTTGTTTTTTATTACATTGCACATGTTTCATACTAGCAACCTTTCAATGGCAATGAGCTTAAATAATCTAATAGTTGATTAGTTTGGAGAGATTAATTCAAACTGCAATTATGAAAACATTTTAGCAAATTGGTATATGAAAATACCAAACCTTTTGAATATGCTCAGTAAGCTCAATCTCCATAACAATTTCTGAATATAAACCTAAATGTAATGTGTATTTCAATCCCTAAATTTGTGTCACCTATCCCCTAGAAATAACCTAAATATACCTACGAATAATAACAAATCTACATATATAACTTCTTTCCCATGCCAACTGGTCTTGGTCTTGAATAGCTTTGAGAATACTCATTTGATCATAGGGGTATCTAGCAACCTAAGCTTATCAGGTTTTGTGGGAAATTCAAGATACCTCGTCATTTTGTTACGAGCTTTGAGTGCCCTGTGGATTTCTCTTCCTTGCTTGGGTGGGCATCTTAAATCATCCACACCTAACAGTATCAACAATGGAGCCTCCATCTAAAAATGAGTGGAATATTTGTTAAATCATATCCATTTTTCTTTTACCTTGTTACTTTATTTCTTGCTTTCAATCCTCTATAAAATTCTCTGCCCTGTTTGACTGGTACCCTTAAATCATCAGCACCTAACATAATTAGACAAGGAGCTTCCACCTGAAAGTATCTTGTATTGTCAGAAAACACAAATTTTTATACACTATTTATATCTTTCCTTAATATTATTTTATGAAAAAATATGTATAAATGCCATTAAATGAATGAAATAGCAATTCAATAATAGCTGTGAAGTTAAGTCAGTGGCGGATTTACCGGGGGCACAGGGGGCACGTGCCCCCCAAGTCGGGGTCACCAAAATATTTTCTAACATAGTTTTATTGCTACTGTATCTGCTTATCTAGATATCTAGATCGCAAAACAAGACACAGCTTGATTTGACTTCCTAAACTGGTCGTTAATTAACCCCACCTTCAACATGCGTGATTTATGACAACTTAATGATGGGTGTGTAAATATTGACACCTTTGTGTAATGTCTATATCCAAAAGCATTTATGTAACTTAAAACTACATGTACATGCTGATTGGAATTAATACGAATATATTTAGAATGTAGGACAGAAAGTCACAGGACAAAAAGTCACAATTCAGTTTTGAGATATTTTTCTTTTAACAAGAAAATACTAATTTTAAAAATATTTTTTTTTTTTCTGAACTATCATATATAAAGCAACTTTGTTATTAAAATTTATTCAATAAATATCAATAATGATAAAAAATTGTTATGAAAACAAAATGTCAAAGTGGCTTAGTACTTCAATGGCTTCATGGTGCCAAGAAATATATCTTTTGAATGATTAAAATTTAATAAATTTTCATTTATCAAGGCTTATGAACAATTTCCTAAACTTAAAAATTAATATATGTAATAAAAAGAAAATATTTCAAGATCTTTCTCTAATTTTTCATACAATTGTCAACAAATTATTTGTGACTTTTTGTCCTGTGACTTTTTGTCCTGTGACTTCCTGTCCGTTTACCTATATTTATTGGTTTATAATACAATATTACAGGATCGAGATCGATTATATTTGTAGTTGTTCAATTTCTGTATTATATATGTTTGTATTTGTGTTTGCTTGACCCATATGGGTGTATTTTGCAAAAAGAATTATTGACAAGTGAAATCTTCTGATCAGGAAAGAAATTACCAACTAAAATCAGTCTTAAAAGAATATGTAAAAATAGATGTTTAGTGTCAAGAATGTTAGTATCGATATGAGATATGTCTTTATTACCAAACACTCACATTGTTGACAGTTTCTGGGGAATGTGTCTTTCTCAGAACAGTCTTTTTCGGATTTTATTAAACAACAAAAGATTGTTTTCAATGCATACAGCATTTTTCTTTAAACTGAATGTCGTGTTTCTTTTCCCCTTATTTTTTTGTTATGTCAACCAACGATTTGTCTTTAAAGAAAACCCTCCCCCTCCACAAAACATGACTGGTCTATGCCTTATATATAATCATTAATGAAATGATATTGTATTTTTAGAAAACGTACTTACAGTAATATGTGTATATTTTTTCTTGTTCCAATTACCATGTATGAGGATATGAATAGGTTACCATGAATGAGGGTACGAATGGTTTACCGTGAATGAGGGTATGAATGGGGTTTAAAGATAAGAGAATACTGGTCAAAAAGTAAAGACTAGAAAAAATGGGTCCAAAAAATATAGAAAACAGATTAAAGGTGTGATGAACTATAAAGAATAGAGGACAATTGGCAGCAAATAAAAGAGAAGAAAGAAATGGACCCAAATATAATGAAAATATATAGAAATGAAGACCTGACCCCCCTCACGACCACCATCATCCCCAATGCATGACACCATCACCACCCACACTCGCATATATACATATCTAAACAAATCTTTAATTTTGGTGTCATGGTGCCCCCCCCAGACATCGAGGTTCTGGATCCGCCCCTGTAAGTCGTCAGTGAATAATATTTTTTTTGTGGAAACAAACTATGTCAGTACAAATGCATATCTAATCCCTTCTTCAACTCAGTGAAGGATAAACTGTGTGGGTCGAAATAACTTCCTTTTAATAGGTGGCTTTTATACATGCCAAAATTCAATCCATACACTATATGATTGTAGAACACTTTGTCAATTTGAACTGAAGTTTGGATATACTATGCAAAATAAGTTAATGAAATGTATATCAGAGCAGACTGCTTTTGTTGAGATCTGTTATATGACCTATAGAAATATCCCTACATCAAATTATATGATTGTTTGTCACTTCATAAAAGAAAATTAAATTTAGCTTCTGTTATATTACCCTTAGGGATATCCCTACACCAAATTATATAATTGTTTGTCACTTAATATAAGAATATTAAATTTCAATCCTTTAACTTGATCAGGATTTTTTTGGGTAATAAAACTTGATCAAAGTCATTCTACCATGAAAAAAACAGTTAGGTGACCTTCACCAAAAGTCTTTAGGTCAGCCTCCTCAAGAAGTACCTATAGACTATATAACATCGTTGTAAATCAAGCAAAAACTCTAAAGTCCTCTTTGATTCCATTTGTGCAAAATGAATATCAGAAGAATCACAGTTAACACAGATTTCTGTAAAGTCCTAAACATCAGTATACCTGATCAATATATCTAATAGGGGACTTCCTCCACATATCTGTTAATATATTCTCATTTAATGCTGCCTTGTGGTCAAACGGATGTCCACTTTCATAGAATGGCCTTAAAAAGAAACAGAATTTACTTTAACTTTCTGTTTAATAATTTCAATAAACATGTTCTAAATGTATTTCCATATCAGTGAAGCTGATTGAACTAAAATGACATTGTGAAATAAAAGACTTCATGAGCCTGATTCCCTTACCTTGAGTTCAAATAACTTAAAACCTAACAGTTCATGAATGGTTTTTAAATAATTCAGGCAGTTTACAAAATAAGACTGTTCCAGTAGTTTCAGATGACCACTTTGTAAATGCATTTTCTAAGATACGAAAAGGGGGGAGTACACCTTTTATTTGGGAATTGATAAGCTAACTTTACTTTTTAAATGGTATGAAGTTTACCTTTTTCATGCTTTACAAGTGTTTTATTCCATTGATATAATTTTTGTAAGAAGGTGTGTATACAGCAGTGGCTAGCATAAGGTTGCTGTTTATTTTTCAACTCTGCTAACTTAATTGGTATGTTTTGGATCTACAGAAACATCGCAAATTTTCTCTTAAAACTAGGAACTTAAAAAATGTGGCTACAGGAATACCCAGGCCTAGACATTTATGTAATTTTGGTAATGTAAAATAAGCAAAGAAAGCATATTGTTTCAAACATTTCCAGTAAAGATTTATGACATTTTTGATCATGTTTCACTTTGAAAAGGACATTTTACTTGCAAAATATAAATTTGAAAAGGTGGTGTTCTCCAAATATTTCCATAATTGTTACAATCAACCTACTTCAGCTCAAAGAGCTGAAGCCTACCACCATAACTTGGCATCAGTCATATTTTATCCCAATCTAGTTTTCATTTATATCCTCATAAACACCTTGAATCAATCATGAATTTGTCCTAAATCAAAATTATTGCAATCTTATCCCATCAACTTAAACAATTTAGAAGGATAATGCATACATACTGAAATCTGTTGTGCAATTGTGATGCTCCTTTTAAATGGGGCAAATGTATAAAGGAGTTATATCTAGTTTCTGAAAATTGCCACTAAATCAATGTTATGTATACATGTATAGGTGTAAGAACAGAAAGTGCCCAAGTCAGGTAATCAGGAAAAATTCAATATTTTAGTCTCTTTATTTTAATTGATTGAAGCCAAATGATAATACAAATGTGAATCTTAGAATTTTGTTTCTAGTTTTGACAGTCTCCATTTTCATATCAGTGCTATATTGACCCCTTGTAATCATTCTGAAAAATTTTAAGCAAAACTAATCTGGGAAGATTCTGTCTCTATGCTGCTGTCAGCTCATTGCATAACAGGACCAACTTTCAATTGTTTTTACTAAAGGAAGTAGTACATTGTCAAACAAAAGATGCTGTCCTGTTTCACATAACCCAATTCTATAAAGACAAAAAGCACAAATGTAGGTTTATGAAATATATATGCCATTCAGACTTTGCTATGGCTTGTCAACCAGTCAAGCTCTTGAAACAATAACACAAAAGTTGAAAATAACACAAGCAACAAATTTTCAAAAAAAAACCAAATCATCTTCATCTTAATATGGACATATGTTGCTTAATAAATAAATATATGCAAACTTAAAAGAAGAACTTTAAAATCAAATAGATGACTACAATTCATTAAGGAATCAAAGTTTACATTGTTACTGGAAGTTTTATCCTTATAATGAGTGTAAACAAACTAACCAATCGGGGATATCTGTTGATCCTACCATAGCTGAAAGAAAGATCAAATATAGTTTTATCTATTTCAAGTATATATTTCTTTCCTTATCTCCTTACCTGTTAATAAATAAATAAAATCTACCTATTAATTATCCTAGGATCATCACAATCCACATCTGACATTAATTACATTGTCACAAGATTTGATTAAAACCTGATAAGTTAAATGTTAACTTTAGGGGCTTCATTCTAAAGCAGAATATAGTCAAAAGTAAACTCTTTCTTTATCCATCCATATTAACCATGAAGCTATGTGGTCTTTATTCATCACTTAAAAGTAGGGGGTATAGTTTTCTGTCTGTGTATCTGTAAATCCATTGTATATTCATGGGAACTGTTTCTGGTCTTAGGAAGTTTAAATGAAGTTGATGTGACTTCATCCATCACAATATAAAAATGTAAACAGTTCAAAAATATTTATGTCAACATTTAAGTCTGACCATAATTCTATGGATGACTTATAGCAATATAGGTTTTGGTAAAGACTAGATATATTTTAGGTTGAAAATTTGACATAAGTATGTCATAACACTATTAGCGATCTTGATTTAAAAGAAACAAGAATGTGTCCCCAGTACACGGATGCCCTCATCAGTGGACCGTGAAAATGGGGAAAATTTCTAATTTGGCATTAAAATTAGAAAGATCATATCATAGGAACATGTATTCTAAGTTTCAAGTTGATTGGACTTCAACTTCATCAAAAACTACCTCGACCAAAAACTTTAACCTGAAGCAGGACGAACGGACGGAAGGATGAACAGACGAACGAGCGAATGGATGAACAGACGAACGAACGAAAGGACGGACGGACGCACAGACCAGAAAACATAATGCCCATAAATGGGGCATAAAAATATATATATGACAAAGAGAATAGGTTGACGTCATTTTTCATGGCTGATTGTGATCATAAATAACACTTTAGCTTAGAATGAGGCTAATGCTTCAATAAGAAGCAGATGGATTACCAGCATGACCTTGGGTCAACCAATACTGAAAAAATGCAAATTATTATAAATAACAATCTGACTTTATCATCATGGCTGACTGATCACAATGTACATGTTAGTAAATCTTGTGATAAATACTTTAGTAGTTTAATGTAAAGTCAATGTAGAATATCAACCAATATATGTGACCAGCCATGAGATTTTCAGGCATATGGCCCGAGAACACAGTTATTTCGTAGTGCATTTCTTTTAGACAAAAAACGCAAATTAAAAAAAATCGCACCTGCTCTATCCAAAAAAGATTTTTACAGTGTAGTGTACTACTTTTGGGACAAACTATATCAAAATTATAGAAAAGTCTATTGACTCAAACTCAAAATATGGACAATTTTATGTTAAGGGGGTCTGTAATTCAGTTTGACAGCTTCAGGCATACTTATTTTTGACCTTTTCAAACTGGAACAAATCACTACTTATCCTAAAAATTCATGCCCCAAATTTTTTACATGCAAATTTCATCCCCCCACTTACTATTTTATGCATAAAATATAAAGAAATAAATTTGGAAGGTGTATTAAAAAAATTTGCAAGTTATACACTGTCCACACTAGGGACTCTATTCGTAGACAATGAAAATCAAAGGACGATAACTGTATTATGAAGTATACATGAATCAAATCACCCTGACAAGTTATTTTGCTAGATTCTGGAAAATAACAGAATTACGGTCATTTTTGTTACTTTTGATTTTACAACAATTTTTTTTTTTTTAATTTTCACATGTATGTTTATTTAATATAGATATCTTTGAAACTTGTCATATTGCTCCGGTTATTTTTGTACATGTATCCTAACAAAGTGATTACATCAAAGATCTGTTAATGCTGAGTAAGATGAAGCAGTCAAATAGCATGATCAATAATATTAGGTGAAAGGGATGTAAGAAAACTTTCAACAACACATACATCTTGTTATGTAGTTCTTACTTCTAAGACAGGCACAGATAAAAAAAAACAACCTAGGAACAAACATGGGATGAGACACTATTTGGGTCCTAATGGGTAGGCATATCTTTCTTGATTTACATGTGCCGGTATATGTCCATACATATGTTTATATTTTCCCTTACAATGTGAAAAACAACGAGATTTACTCCAAAAACATAATGTTCATGCTGCAATCTGTATTGGTAATAAATTAGAGAAAAATATAAACACTGCACTTTGAAATGCCTATAATGATCTGAAGTTTATTTTCAGGCCCCTTTGAGAATTAATTTTATTTCAGATCAATGCAATGAAATCTAAAAGATAAATTGTGTGCATTTAGAACGCAATTCTAAACAGGATTTTATCCTAAATTATTAATTTTATGTAAAAAATCTACTTGTTTTGTATATCTTAATATAAGATTGAAATTCCTTACGTCAAGAAAAAATGAAACTTTATTTTACTGCATGATACAATTTGACATTTACTAACAGGTGCCCTGATTACGTTACGTGACTCTACATTGATGTTTTCTCATTATGACATTTACCACCATAAGCCTGGAAATGTCATGGCGGGTCACATATGTAGATATAAATATATTCAATATTTATGTAAAAAGAAAAGGGTGACCTCAATTTCATGGTTGACTGGTCACAACTGAGACTTTCGTTAAGACTGAGGTAAAGGTTTAGGTTTAAGGTACTTCACTATGAAGTACAAATTATTTCAACATGAAGCTATTTCTGCAAATGCAACAAAATTTATCTGAACAGAGGTTATAAATTAACAATCACAATTCACAAGTCAGAGATAATAGCTGAGATTTTAGGAACAAATACATCAATTTTTTTTTAAGTATTTGATGCCATGACATATGTTGTTCTTTTGATACAGTTTTTGTTTTCTTTTATTTTCTCATTCCAACAGAAAAAGGTATTCTAACAATTATTATATCACTTACTTGACAAGTTAATCACTGGATTTCGACAGCAGGCTGCTTTGTAAAACTTCTGCAAAATATAATAAGATTCTTGTAAACAGCATCAAAAGATAAAATTAGTATCATGCCTAACACAAAATGTTTGAAAGGTCACTGTGATCAAATGGTCACTAGTTGCAGGTTAATTCAGACCAACACATTTCCATATTGACACAATTTTATAAGATTTAAAAATTAATCTAGAAAAATGTCAGATTTTAAAAGTTTTTAGCGTTAGCACCTTTCAATCCTGTACTGTTAACAAGAGTGCACACGCTGAAATGTCTCGTCTGTTTTACTGACCATTAATTTTATGTTGAAAGTCTTAAAGATAAAGGTTTTACTACAAGTATCACATATACTTGACATTTTTAAAGATCCATGACAATGAGGTCAAGGTCAGATGAAAACTGTCACACAGACATGTACACCTTATAATTATTCCATACACCAAATATAGATGACATATTGCTTATGATAATTGAAAAACAGACCAAAACACAAAAACTTAATGTTAACCAATGAACCATGAAAATGAGGTCAAGGTCAGATGATACTGGCTAGACAGACATGTACACTTTACAATTATTCCATACACCAAATATAGTTGACATATTGCTTATGGTAATTTAAAACTGACCAAAACACAAAAACTTAATGTTAACCAATGAACCATGAAAATGAGGTCAAGGTCAGATGATACTGGCTAGACAGACATGTACACTTTACAATTATTCCATACACCAAATATAGTTGACATATTGCTTATGGTAATTGAAAAAACTGACCAAAACACAAAAACTTAATGTTAACCATTGAACCATGGAAATGAGGTCAAGGTCAGATGATACTGGTTAGACAGACATGTACACCTTACAATCATTCCGTACACCAATCTTGGTTGACCTATTCTATTAGTACTTGAAAAACAGACCAAAACACAAATACTTAACATTGACCAATGAACCATTAAAATGAGGTCAAGGTCAGATGACACCAGCTAGACAGACATGTACACCTTACAATCATTCCATACACCAAATATAGTTGACCTATCACTTACAGTACTTGAAAAACAGACCAAAACACACAAAAATTAACAATGACCAATGAACAATGAAAATGAGGTCAAGGTCAGATGAAACCTGCCAGTCTGACATGTAACCCTTACAATCATTCAATACACCACATATAGTTGACCTGCTGCTTGTAGTATCTGAGAAATGGACCTAATCACATTACTTCAACCTCGATCACTGATCCATGAATTGAAGTCAAGGTCAGGTGAACCCTGTCTGACAGACATGTAGGCGTTGCAAGGAACCCATAAACCAAAGATAGTTATCCTATTGCTCATAATAAGTGAGAAATTCACATGACTAAAAAACTGTATTTTTTTTTTTCAAGCAGTCACTGAACCATGAAAATTCGTAAGGGTTCCATGGAACCCAGTGTCTCGCCTACTTTTGCTGTTAATCGCAGGCTCAACAAAAAGAGGAAAAAATTAATAAAATATTCCTCTCTATACTATCTTTTGATTGTAAGAAGCTTCTGTCCAAGTCTGGTAAAAATCCAGGATAGTTTATGAATCTAATAAATATTTTAAAAACTTAAACTGCAGACTGTATGTAATGTTAACTGGAAGAAAAACTAAGTCCATTTATAAGTAAAATACGGAAAAATGGAATTTTTTTACAAAATTTACTTTTGAATATTATCTTATGATCATAAACAAGCTTCTGTCCAAGTTTGGTAGAAATCCAGGATAGTTGAAGAAAGTCATTAAAATTTCAAAACTTTAACCACAGAGTGAATATTTGTGGGCGCCGCCGCCACCGACAACAACGACAACGACGACGGAATGTAGGATTGCTATGTCTCGCTTTTTCGACAAAAGTTGAAAGGCTCGACAAAAATGAGGTTAAGGACAATGGGCATATAACAGATGGAAACTTCATAACATAAGGTATCTGCATACAAGGTATGAAGCATCCAGGTCTTCTACCTTCTGAAATATAAAGCTTTATACAAATAGTTTACGCTGCAGCCACCGGATAGTAATACCTATGTCTGGAATACTGTGACTTTCGTCGCAGGCGAAACAAAAATGGGAAAACATACAGTATATCTACATAAGAAATTACCAGTAGCTGTTTTTAATGTTTCCATATTGGATCATATTGTTAAACAATCCTTTATTATCCATCTGATATTTTTTTGTAGCATGGACAAGAATATACTTTTTATTATTATACCAGCATACTATTTTGATCCTGAAAACAGTAAAAACTTACTGGATATTGACCAATCAAATGTGCTGTAAGAAATCCTCCATGAGAGCCACCAAACACTACAACCTTGTCACCATTTACTCTACCAGAATTAACAACTTCCTCTGCTGCTGCCTAGTAATATAAATGATCCATAATAGTCCTTATCATCCAACAAGCTTCCCAAAGAAGACAATTTCTAGGCACAAAAAAAAATCTTCTAGATTATTATTCAAATTTTGTCAAAAATTAGTTGAAATATTTTTTATCTCTTCTTCAATATAGAAATTAGTAATTTTATTAATACAAGTTATATAAGTTCATTTCTTATCAAAGTTTATAAAGGGCTTGGTTGTGTGAAGTATAATACATCTATAGCATTTTCTCAAAGGCAAGGAAGAACATAATGTACTGTTTAACACAGTGATCCTTTAGTTCCCATAAACTCCTTAAATCAACCATCAAGGTTTAACACAGTGATCCTTTAGTTCCCATAAACTCCTTAAATCAACCAGCAAGGTTGAACAAAGTGATCCTTTAGTTCCCATAAACACCTTAAATCAACCATCAAGGTTTAACACAGTGATCCTTTAGTTCCCATTAACACCTTAAATAAACCATCATGGTTGAACACAGTGATCTTTTAGTTCCCATAAACACCTTAAATCAACCATCAAGGTTAAACAAAGTGATCCTTTAGTTCCCATAAACACCTTAAATCAACCATCAAGGTTGAACACAGTGATCTTTTAGTTCCAATAAACACCTTAAATCAACCATCAAGGTTGAACACAGTGATCTTTTAGTTCCAATAAACACCTTAAATCAACCATCAAGGTTTAACACAGTGACCTTTCAGTTCCTTTGACACCTTAAATCAACCATCAAGGTTTAACACAGTGATCCTTTAGTTCCCATTAACACCTTAAATAAACCATCATGGTTGAACACAGTGATCTTTTAGTTCCCATAAACACCTTAAATCAACCATCAAGGTTTAACACAGTGATCTTTTAGTTCCCTTTAACACCTTAAATCAACCATCAAGGTTTAACACAGTGATCCTTTAATTCCAATTAACACCTTAAATCAACCATCAAGGTTTAACATAGTGATCTTTTAGTTCCCATAAACACCTTAAATCAACCATCAAGGTTTAACACAACGATTTTTTAGTTCCCATTAACACCTTAAATCAACCATCAAGGTTTGACACAATGATCCTTTAGTTCCCATTAACTCCTTTTATCAACCATACAATATACTGGTAAGAACTTTCATAAAAGGATGCATTGAAAAGAAAACTGCTATATATATCATTGGACTTAAATTCAAAATTCAAAATTTAGGCCCTTAAACTTCAAAAACAGTAATTGCTTAATTTAAAAAAAAACCAAAGCAGGATTTTTTAAGGAACCCCCCTACCCCCTCAAATACTACTTGAAAAAAGTATATTTGAATATAAAACACTGTCAGCACCCATTTTGACCTATTTATATTGGAAACCCAAGAATTAATAAAATCTACTAAACAAATGCAAAAAAGAAAATTCCATAAATAACAAAAATTTTTAAAATCTACACTTGAATTGAAATACATTTGCATCCCTTGATTTACAATTTTAAATTGGATTTTTTTTACTTTTATGCTTTATTATTCAATTTATTTGAATTAAAGGTGACATGGGTCACAAGTAAATGAGATGGCAACTCAACAAATCAATAAAAACAGAGGTCAACATACTGTTCAAGTATAGACAATTATCTTTATTATATGTCAAGATCACATTGGTCACAGTCAAGACAAATGTCTGTATCATATGTCAAGATCACATTGGTCACAGTCAAGACAAGTGCCTGTATCATATGTCAAGATCTACATTGGCCATGGTCTAGACAAGTGTCTGTATCATATGTCAAGATCTACATTGGCCATTGTCTAGACAAGTGTCTGTATCATATGTCAAGATCTACACTGGCAATGGTCTAGACAAGTGTCTCTATGATATGACAAGATCTACATTGGCCATGGTCAAGACAAGTGTCTCTATGATATGGCAAGATCTACATTGGCCACAGTCTAGTCAAGTGTCTCTATGATATGGCAAGATCTACATTGGCCATGGTCTAGACAAGTGTCTCTATGATTTGGCAAGATCTACATTGGCCACAGTCTAGACAAGTGTCTCTATGATATGGCAAGATCTACATTGGCCATGGTCTAGACAAGTATCTTTATTATATGTCAACATCACATTGGTTACAGTCAAGACAAGTGTCTGTATCATATGTCAAGATCTACATTGGCCATGGTCAAGACAAGTGTCTGTATCATATGTCAAGATCTACATTGGCCATGGTCTAGACAAGTGTCTGCATCATATGCCAAGATTTACATTTGCCATGGTCTAGACAAGTGTCTGTATCATATGTCAAGATCTACATTGGCCACATTGGCCATGGTCTAGACAAGTGTCTCTATGATATGGCAAGATCTACATTGGCCATGGTCTAGACAACTGTCTTTATGATTTGGCAAGATCTACATTGACCACAGTCTAGACAAGTGTCTCTATGATTTGGCAAGATCTACATTGGCCACGGTCTAGACAAGTGTCTCTATGATATGGCAAGATCTACATTGGCCACGGTCTAGACAAATGTCTCTATGATATGGCAAGATCTACATTGGCCATGGTCTAGACAAGTGTCTGTATGATATGGCAAGATCTACATTGGCCACAGTCTAGACAAGTAGTGAATTAATTGAATACAGACTTCCAAAGATTTGCAATCAACATCAAATTCTCGAAAGAACACTTATGTACCTAAAGTCAGATCATTATCTGCAGGCATATAGAAAAACATTTTCTTCAATCATTCTTCTGATATAGAAATCATGCCAGTTGTACAGGATGTATTCCTATGCAAAGGTCTAGTCTGAATGTGGATGTTGAATCCAATGCCTTGTATAGAGTGAGTAAGACTCCTTCTCTACTGGTAAGGAACCCTTGCAATAACTCTCAAAAGGGTTTGTAGGCAAAATTTCTGCTTCTATCCAATATGTCCTCATTTTTCAGTGGCAATCTAGATTTCCCACACTTCAACAAATAACCCTTTTTTTTTAATTTGTTCTCGTCCTGAATATGTATGACATATTTGACACTGGATGTTAATCAGCAACAATCAATCAATGTTACAATTTTTATTTAGATATATACTTGAGTTTCTGTATTAATTCAAACGGTTCTATAAATGTGGTTTAAATGAGTTTTACTTTGCCAAATTGACAGTTAAATATATTTCCCTAACAAGAGTAATATTATTTTTTCCTCTAAAAATATGTTTGTAGCAAGAGTAAAACAAAAATTAACCTCTTACCTGACAATCTTTAACGTCCTGGTCACCAATATTCCCTGGCAATGATCTTAAATTGTTGTCACCAAATCCTAAGGAGCCTCTGTAGTTAACTGTAAAATGTATATGAAACAAGAGCCAACACACTGAAATGTCTTGCCTGCTTTATTAATTACAAAATTTACATGTATATATACATTTTTTTATACTCTTCACTTTCTGTATATTTTATTTGTTATATCTTGCTATAAAAGTTACATTTTTTTTTTATTCATATGCAGCTCTTCATGCTCTAGTTAGATGCAAAATTTCATAAAACAAGAGTGCACATGCTGAAATGTCTCCCCTGCTTTACTGACCATTGATATTATGTTGAAAGTCTTTAAGGTAAAAGTTTTACTACAAGTATCACATAAACTTTTTTATAAGATCCATAACAATGAAGTCAATGGCAGATAAATCCTGCCAGATAGACATGGCCACCTTACAATTATTTGATACAACAAATATAGTTGACCTATTCCTTATGTTAACTGGAAAACAGACTAAAACACAAAACTTAACATTGACCAATGAACCATGAAAAGGAGGTCAAGGTCAAGACCAGCCAGACAGACATGTACATCTTACAATCATTCCATACACCAAAAATAGTTGATCTACTGCTTATAGTAATTGAAAAACAGACCAAAACACAAAAACTTAACATTGACCAATGAACCATGAAAATAAGGTCAAGGTCAGATGAAACTTGCCAGACAGACATGTACCCCTTATAATCATTCTATATACCACATATAGTTGACCTACTGCTTATAAGTTAGAGTATCTGAGAAAAGGACATAATCATGTTACTTTAACCTTGATCGCTGATCCATGAAATGAGGTCAAGGTAAGGTGTACCTTATCTGACAGTCATGTAGACGTTGCAAGGAACCAAAAATACCAAATATAGTTAGCCTATTACTCATAATAAGTGATAAATTCACATGGCAAAAAAACAATAATTTTTTTTTCAAGCAGTTGTTGAACCATGAAAATGAGGTCAAGGAAAATGGACATATGATAGATGGAAACTTTGTAACATAAGGTATCTGCATACAAGGTATAAAGCATCCAGGTATTCTACCTTCTGAAATGTAAAGCTTTATACAAATAGCTAACACAGCCACTGCTGCCAGATAGTAATCCCTTTGTCCTGTTTACTGCTACTTTCGTTGCAGATGAGACAAAAAATTGTGAGGTCACCCATTTATAAATATGTCTCTGATACCTTTGTAAGGCATCCGACCATGTGATTATATATATATATATATATATATATATATATATATATATCTAAAAGAATGGAATAATCAATGCACAACATAACATCATGACTTGAGTAAACATTGATTAAACTTCAGAAACACTGTTCATATAGTAAATTCTTTTGAAAAGTTAAAAAGGCCTTTGTTGTTTATCATACTCAGGAACACTGCATTTATCTTAAATAAAACAAGTAAAACTGTGAGCTACTGCTCACTGATGATACCCCCGCCGAAATATTTCGGTAAACAGGAAGTTGTTGAGTGATGACTTTGAAAACACATCACACCGTATAGCTGACTTATATAAACCCTGAAACCAAATTTCAGAAATCCTTGTCAAGTAGTTCCTGAGAAAAATATGACGAAAATTTTCAACTTGGCTATCGTGTAAAATAATACAAGTGTTCGTAAACAGGAAGTTGTTGAGTGATGAATCTGAAAACGCATCACACAGTGTAACTTACTTATATAAACCCTGAAACCAAATTTCAGAAATCCTTGTCAAGTAGTTCCTGAGAAAAATGTGACGAAAATTTTCAACTTGGCTATCATGTGTAAAATAATACAAGTGTTCGGTAAACAGGAAGTTGTTGAGTGATGAATCTGAAAACGCATCACACGGTGTAACTAACTTATATAAATCCTGAAACCAAATTTAGAAATCCTTGTCAAGTAGTTCCTGAGAAAAATGCGACGAAAATATTCATGGGACGGACGGACGGACTGACGGATGGACTGACGGATGGATGGATGGATGGATGGACTGACGGAAGGACAGACAGAGGTAAAACAGTATACCCCCACTTTTTTTAAAGCGGGGGTATAATTAATATAAAATATGGTCTGAATTATTTTGGGGGAAAAGTATAAATATTGGAAAGTAATTTTAGTTGTGGTCCTGGTCAGAGGTCAACAAACTGTCTTGAAATATAGACAGGTGTCTTTATCATGTCAAGCTCTAAATTGGCCACAATTTCTATCACTTTGATCCATGGATTATTATATTCATCCACTTTAAATGAAAAAATATCACATTATTATAAGAATACCCTCAGTGAATAAATACTTTGTGGTAGTAGTATTTACGTACAACTATCTTAACATTAAATAAAAAAAATAGTAATTCAAAATTATATGTAGTGTTCACCTACTGTACATAACTGCAAATCCACTGGCAATAAGACAAGAAGTGTATAACATATATCCTTCGGTAAAGACAGCATGAGGTCCTCCTGAAATAACAAATGTATAAATATTTGATAAAAAAGATAGATTCAAACAACTAATCTGGGCTATAAAGTATATTCTTTAAAAAGCAACATAGATCAACATGCTTTACAGATATTTGACCTTAAAAGGTGTTATACTGCTAAGATAAAATTACCATATGTGATTTTACATCTGAGACTTCTGGCATCACCAAAATTACTTACCATGTGGAAACACAATAAGTAGTGGTTTTCACATCTTATTTTTCTGAACAAAGAGAAAAACTTACCATGTGGGAACACAATAAGTGGTGGTTTAACATCCGAGACTTCTGGCATCAGTAGAATTGTTTCATAGTTCAATGCTCCTGAAACAGAAGTTCACAAAATAAAATTTTAGCCAGGGTATCCCCTATTTGTAATACTTTCATAAAGCTTGTGGCCACAATATATGTTTTTTCCACAAAAATGACAATGCTAATGTGACAATATATTAAACAGAGAGCAATCCTGCTTATCTTGGATGGTTGACAGATATTCTGTACATTTAACTGATACTGAAGTTTAGTTTTAAAAGAGATCACATGACATAATTTCACTAATATAAAACTGTAATTGTTTAAATGGAAAAAAGAAATCATACTTTTAAAACTGGTCTCAATGAAAACAAGAGACAGACAAAACGACAGCAAACCAGGCTTTTGTTCCATAATTAAAATCATTATTAAAGCAACCAAGGACCATAACTCCAGAATAACAATAGAGAAATCGACAAAACCAATCTTGACCACTATCTTGTTATAAGAAACAATATATCAAAACTAGATAAGGATTGGACTAAGAGTTCTCAAGGTGTTGGATAGAATTGTCATAAAGTTCATTTCCCATGCAATCAAGGACTATAACTCCTGAAAAGCAAAATGAAAATTGAACTTAGACATCCATTTTGTCGTCAATAACAGCATATTAATATAAAAATAAAGTGATTGAACAGTTCTCAAGCTATTGTACAGAAAAAGATAGATCTACCATCCGTTATGCTAGCCTAAATAAATAACCAGATTTTTCCATTGGATCGATTGACTGATTGTAGTTGTTCAATGCCCCTTTCAGCACTCTTTACTAAGTTGTGGTGGTCAGTTTTTATTGGTGGAGGAAGCTGGAGTACCTGGAGAGAACCACAGACCTTTGGTAGGAAAACTAGTCCTCGTCAATTAAGATCTGAATCAAACGCACCTACAGAGAGTGATGTTCGAACTCACAACCTCAGTGTTGACTGGCAAGTGATCTCTTCAGATGAAATACTTAGACCACTCAACTATGGAGGCCCCCTTTTAAATTGTAAAATCTGGTCAAAAAGCTGAAGTTTTTAACTTTTGTAAGTCCTAATTAAACTGTTCATTTCTTTTTAGATTTTTTAAGTGAAGGATAAATACAAGTGAAAGATGAAATAAATTTTCATCGTTTACCAAATTTGGAATGTGGTCGGTCTGTTGGAGAGAATGTTTGAACTTCCCATGATATTCCAGGAACAGGTATAGGTTCATCAAGTGGACATATAGTAATCTCTCCTTCCTGTCCAGCAACTGGCAAGGAACTTATAGCCTGTATAATAGAAATGGTATATATTTATTTTGTGTACCTTTTTCATAACAATATTATTTTCTGCAGTTAATGTGGTTGATCATCAAGTGAAAGGACTAAGGTGATTCTCTTTAACACATCAGTTCAGGCAGTTTCAACAGGAAAGACTGCATTTAAATCATGTTTACAGATAATTAAAAAGGAATTAATTTTATCCAACAACTACCAATTATAATAACAGACCATCATTTACACATGTTTTGGTCAAAATCTACCTAATAAACCAGAGTTTTCATCATGTTGTTGTCAAAATCTACTTAATAAACTAGAGTTTTCATCATGTTGTTGTCAAAATCTACCTAATAAACCAGAGTTTTCATCATGTTGTCGTCAAAATCTACCTAAAAAACCAGAGTTTTCATCATGTTATCGTCAAAATCTACCTAATAAACCAGAGTTTTAATCATGTTGTCGTCTAAATCTACCTAATAAACCAGAGTTTTCATCATGTTGTCATCTAAATCTACCTAATAAACCAGAGTTTTCATCATGTTGTCATCTAAATCTACCTAATAAACCAGAGTTTTCATCATGTTGTCATCTAAATCTACCTAATAAACCAGGGTTTTCATCATGTTGTGGCCTTAAGCATATTAATTTTTTAAAGAGAATTCTAGATTTCATGATATTATGAACTTTTAGGTATCTTAATGACTATCACACGACATTAGTATATCTCAAATGCTTCGTTCTTTATTTTGTTTCAACTTTCAGCCTTGCTGTGTTATGACAAAGCAGAAAACTATCAAATTTTTTGCTTTTTTTACATTTCTCATGGAAATTTCGATATGAGTATGAATTTAAGCCCTTCCCAAATAGTTGCTAAATATGCAAATGTTGTTTTTGGTTAGACTACTGCTAACAAGTTTATAACTATAATAATCAGTTTTCATCAAACATGTTTAAACAAATCATAAGACTGTGAATTCACTTTCTATTTCTTGTAGAAAAATATTCTGATAATATCAAAAGTTTCATCTGAAAAAGTCAATTTTAAAAGGACTGAAAATTAAAAAAAATTTGGATCTTAAGAGGCCTTATTATTGGGCTGACCTTTCCTCCTCTACTGAACTGCTATCTTCAATATTTATTATGAATAAAAGAAGAGTTGTGTTTATGTAAATGAGATAGCTATCAAATAACCCTAAAAACCAATAGATGTCTAGAGGTCAACATAGGGTCATCGATAATAGACTATTTTTTTAACAATAGTAAAGTTTCTATGCAAAATGTCAGATCTAACTTGCCAAATGTCAAGCTCTTGATTGCCAAGAGTCTGCAAAAGTTGTGAATAAATTTCACAGAGACTATAACATTTCCCCTCAATACCAAATTCCTCAAACGACAAAAAAAAAAAACCACATTAAGATATTAAAAAAGATATTAATTCAAGGATTACAGGCATGTTAACATGTGGCAGTGTAAACCCAGGGTTTTTATTTATGGCCTTTATTTTGTTAACTGGTACTAAAAGCATGGCTTCCAAAACAGTTGTATTTTCCAAACCTGACCTGCATATTTCAGACTTCATGGAATAACTACTCTAAAAACAAACCTATTATAGAAATATTTTATGGCTAGATACTTCATTTTTTAAATGCTACTTTTGATCAAATAGATATCACTACAGGAATTTAGAAACACTGTGTAATGGTTTTTTTTAATTAGTAAATTAGACTACTAAGATTAAATTTTTGGTCCCTATGAATGGGAAGTGCATAAAGTTTGTGTACATACCAAATAAGGTGGTTGATTTAAGGCACTACATTTTACAAGAAGTTTGTCAGTTAAAACATCCATCAATACTGCATCACCTTTTACATCTGAAAGTACAAGCTCAACAGTAGGCTATTGTTCACTAAAGATACCACCCCCCTCCCCCTACAAGTATTCCATCAACAGGTAGTTAATGAGTGATGTATGTAAAAATGCAGTAAAGCATGCTCCCTGCGAAGTTTCAGGGATCTTGGTTGAAAGCTGTAAAAGGAGTTGATTACATAAATTAGGTACCTGCTTTTTATTACTATATTAGGCCTAAATTTTTAAATACATTACAGTCAAACCTCTATATAAAGGTTCTCTTCAGGACCAGAGAAGATTGACCTGATTGGAGTGGTGACCTTTAAACTGAGGTTCAATATGCATAGGTATTACTACAGTGAAACATAGAAAATGTGAGCTTACAAGACAGGTTTGACTGTATATCATTTGTTTTTCAAGAGTATACTGACCAAGAGAGTAGAAATAAAGAACTGAATTATATATCAATCATTTAACTTTGTAAAATCATTTAAGAAAACCACAAACGAGTTCCCTCCTTTTAGGCCTGAATTTGTTAACAAGTCAGTCAACTGCATTTTGAAATCAGACTGAATTCTATTTTTAAAACATTATTTTTTTTACAATTTAATTTCCTGTTTTTCAATGGCTTATTTTATGAAGTATATTCACCTCTTAATCATTTTTTTTTAAATTTTATGTAGTTATTTCAAAGAAGTATATTACGACTGTAAAAATAGTTTTCAATTCTGACTTACTTGTTTTCAACCTTGTGACAGTTTTGTCTTTTACATCAACAACTACTAAAGACTGAAAGATATACATTGTATATAAAAATAAACATGCTTGCATATATATTTAAATGTTTTATATAGAGATACAAAGCTTCTGCCTTAGTTTTATAACATTTATCATACTAACTCCTTTTGGATGTGGCTTATAAACTTAGGAAGAGCAAGGTAACCACAACCCTTTAATATTTGTAGCAAAATACAAAAAGTTGATATTTTTCTGATATTGATCTAATATTGTTTTTATAATGCAGCTAAAAATGCCTACAATAGCCATTTAAATGGTAACAAGAATTCAAACGAATTTTCCATCTCTAAATGATCTACTGACCTTAAAGAAAAGTGATGTGCCATAAAAATGACATTGAAAACACTATGCTACTATATTCAGAAAATAAAGACAACCGGAAGTGTTCTACCCCCCGTATGAATAAGTACAACAATAATTACAGTACTTATACATGTATGCAGTCACAACATTTTTAATGTGAAGGTACACAAAAGCATTGATATACATATGTATGACAACAGCACTGTTGTGTAGACACAAAAGCATTGATATGCAAACATATGCATATCAATGCTTTTGTATATACCAGTACACAACATTACAATTGTCATACATATGTATATCAATGCTTTTGTATCTACCAGTACACAACATTACAATTGTCAAACATATGCATATCAATACTTTTGTATCTACCAGTACCCAACATTACAATTGTCATACATATGTATATCAATGCTTTCGTGTCTACACAACAGTTCTGTTGTCATGCATATGCATATCATTAGTCGTAAAAGCACTGACATACATATTTAAAACAACAGTATTGTTGTGATATACACATGTGTTGGTATAACAGTATTGAAATATAATTCTTAGAAGACAGATATATACCACAGAACTTCTCCAAACACTTGATAAAATTATCCTACTGTTGTCAGCTGACCAACACTTGGTGGGTAATGATGCTACATAGAAACCTGGAAAGCTTTTAACTGTAATAAAAAATATTACATAATTTTCTTGTGATGACTTTGCTTTTGCATTGCTGATATGGCATTAACAGACAAGGACTTATCAGCCCTCATTTGCAAATTCTGTAACAGCCCTCTTTTGCAAATTCTGTATTTGCCCTCTTTTGGTTTAAAGTAATGTACAATGTGTGAGATTTACTTCATCTGAAACCAACTCTTCTGTTAATGAAATTGTATGAACAACACAGCATTAAAAATATATAAGATCATGTTTTCTTAATGATGCTGATTTTGTGACATCATTGCTAGGAACATTAAGACTTTGTTGAAATTTGGAGTAGACCAGACTTGGTTATGAGGATTATTGTGGAATCATTTGAATGTTAAACAATGCTTAAAAAAGTTGGAAATACAATGCTTAAAAAAAGTCAAAACAATTAGAAAGATAAATAAAGAGCTGTGCCATGAGCGCATGATATGCCCATCACTTTTTCAAAGAATAAGTTTCATAACTCCTCAATGTCATATCAGAAAACTAAAGGGGAGGTTATTTTAATAGATATAAACCAGTCACCAAAGTTTCATGAAAACTGCTCAAAGCACTTTTGAGTTATTGTCCGAAAACTGGAAAATCACCTTTTTTTATGAATAAAATCCCACAACTCGGAAACATAAAATCTAAACTTTATAAAATCAAAAGGGAGCTTACATCAATAGATATAAACAATTCACCAAAGTTTCATGAACACTGCTTAAAGCATTTTTGAGTTATTGTCCGAAAACTAGAAAATCCCCCTTTTTTAATAAATAAAACCCCATAACTCAGAAATATTAAATCTAAAATGCATAAAAGTCAAAAGGGAGCTCACATCAATAGATATAAACAATTCACCAAAGTTTTATGAAAACTGCTTAAAGTATTTTTGAGTTATTGTCCAAAACCGGAAAATCCCCCTTTTTTAAAGAATAAAACCCCACAACTTGGAACTGTAAATTCTATAACTTATAAAAATCAAAAGGGAGCTCACGTCAATAGATATAAACAATTCACCAAAATTTCATGCAAATTGGTTAAAGCATTTTTGAGTTATTGTCCAACATGTTGACAACATAAGAACGGACGGACATACGAACGGACAACGGTATACCATAATACGTCCTGTAAATGGGCATATAAAAACCAAACAAACATATTGAATAAATGCATTGGATTTTTTTCAGTTGTTTTACTCAATTACCTCTTTCCAATTTCACAGGCTAAATATGTGATATTTAGAGTCAGATATTACATCAATTTGCCTCCAGATTGTAAAATTCTGCTACTGCATTCCATGTGGTATGCACTTTTTCTCTATTCAACTGCATTTGTAACACACTTTTATTGACCTGAAGGATTTATTGTTAGTATTTGGATTTCTCCCTTGTGTTAAGCAAACTTCATGTAATGTAAATTCTCTTCCTTGTGTTAAGCAAGCTTCATGTAATGTAAATTCATTCTTCCTTGTGTTAAGCAAGCTTCATGTTATGTAAATTCATTCTTCCTTGTGTTAAGCAAACTTAACGTAATGTAAATTCATTCTTCCTTGTGTTAAGCAAGCTTCATGTAATGTAGATTCATTCTTCCTTGCATTAAGCAAACTTAACGTAATGTAAATTCATTCTTCCTTGTGTTAAGCAAGCTTCGTGTAATGTAAATTCTCTCCCTTGTGTTAAGCAAGCTTCATGTACTGTAAATTCAGAAATTTGTGCTTGCATCTATTATTGCAATTTTTCAACAATGGACACAAATGTTAAGTTAATCATTACAATTTCAGTAAATGCTGCAAACAAATAATACTATCAAAATTTAAAACGAGTTTTTATTTTTGATATACAGTCGACTCTCGTTATCCCGAAGACAGCTGGACCAGAGAAATATTTTGAGATACCCATAGTTCGACTCAAACGAAAACCAGAAGTTTGACAGTCCAAGGGACATAACTCTTGCTTAGCTTGGTAAGGCTAAAATCAATCCAGATGGGAAGGGGATCGATATTCTGGTCTCAGATCGATGTTTTTGTATGTTATGGTCTTTTATTATTATAATAACATTTTATGTCTCTTATTTATTTCTTTGTACAGTTACAATTTGTCCCTGTGGCTTTTAGCCGAGGGAGTCATTTCCAATCGATCTTAGTGTTATTTCAAGTTGACAAAATTGTTCATTCTAGTATACAAAAGATTTTAGAAAATTGAGATTTCTTTTAATTTTCTTTCATTAAAATATTTTTCTGCAAGAGAAAATACAAAAAAATAAAGATGCCGATTGAGTAGTTTTGGGTTGATCACCAACGGAAGTCTTAATCCCCACTTTATACACAGCCAAGCTCATTAGTGTATGATTACGATTAATTGTTTTTAAAACATTTTAAATAATTTTTCATAAACTATAACAATGTATCACTAATTATTTATCATGGTGATCAAAGAATCTTAGGTAAACACTCGTGGAAAAAGCATGTCATAAATCAACACAGTGGTCAGTGACCTGAAATTTAATTACAAGTGTATCGTCAGATTAACTCTTCAATCCATTTAAATCCCCGAGGTTATGTTTAAGACATATGTGTTTTGGTTTGAGATAAATAATGCATTTTGAATGGTTTTGTTAACCTTGGGACCATAAATTTAGTTTGAGTCAACCGAAATTTCGACTCATCCAATTTCGACTCATCAGGAGTCGAAATACATATATTTATATGGAACAAGTTCGGGACCACGAGAAAACTTCGACTCATCCGAAATTTCGAGTCAACCGAGTTCAAGACAACGAGAGTTAACTGTATTTATTATATTTTAAAAACATCGCAACAATTTTTAAGTACAGTAATTCAATGATACGTTTGAAATGTTATGGTGATTGTTGTTATTATCTTTTTTCTATCAACCATGGTACCTCTGGACTCATTTTTGATTAGAGTCTTTTATTTGTACCTCTGTATTTTGTAAATGCAGTAACAAACCTGTGGGTTCTTTAACTATATCTACTATCACTGATGTCTGCCTGGATGGCCAATCACACTGAAATATATAGGGAGTACAATGTATAACCCTCTCAATGAATAGGCTTAATAGATGACTTTTGAATTTGTGCACTTTCCCGTAAATTTCCGATGTCACAATGCTTATGTTATTACGTTACAGTCAGAACCGATTGTTCGATTAGATTGTCTACACTGATAGACCTCGGGTCAACCGGTCTAATTCACTCTTACAAAACAACTAGAAACTGGTGTATCATTGTTCATTTTCAGCTAAAAAAAACAGCTACTGTATCATCAGCTCTTTAAAAAAAAAAATCTTTCTCCAAAAACTGATCCTAACTTATACTGAAATGTTCATGACTGAAGAGTATTTTTCACAAAAGATTTTTTTTTAAATTGATTGCATGATAGTTACTAGTTGATTGACTTAATGACTAATTGAAAAAAGTAAGACTGAGCATTGCCTACCGAAACCTTGATAGCAAGTGATACAAAATAATCAATTTTAAAGAAGTACTGCACCTTCATGCTATAACTATAATTACATGAATAAAGGCAATTTTCAGTTAAACATCTAAAAGTGTCAATGAGCCTGTCAACTGATTTCTTTAAATTTTTAAAACTGCTTTGGGTTTTTGTTCTGATGTGGCCAAATTCAATATGGGAAAAAATCTTAAAAAGACAATGCAATACTGCAGTTATGTACAATCATTCCTTACCATGAGCAGTCTAGCACACTGGTAATGTGGACCTCCTATATCATTATCAAAATATATTAACTTTGATCCATCTGGACTAAATCTAGGCAGTGCACTGCATCTGGTATCATCACTCAGTCTTTCTATGAAATACAAATCAAGTTTTGAATAACATCTAAAAACAAACTCCTATTGTCTGGCTGACAAAAAGTCATGCCTCGTAAAAATAATTCCAAATATCACAGATACTCCAAAACATTTGTGGCAAACTATTAACTTCTTAAGGAGTCATCAAAATAATTTTTCAAATACATTTTTGTAGATCTTTTATTGTTAATCACAAACTAATACATGTAAACCAAGCAAAAGTTTCAAAGTCAATAGCCAATGACTGAGGGGTAAGGCCCAAATATCCTCCATGGAAATGAGATAAGCTAATGCTTATACAACTGCATACCAATTATCATTGATCTACCACTAACTGTTCCCCTTAAACGACCTAATCACAAACTAATACATGAAAACTAATCAACAGTTTCCAAGTCAATAGACCATGACTGAGGGGGTGGGGCAAAACAATTTCCATGGAAATGAGATATGCCAATGCTTATACAACTGCATACCAAATATCATTGACCTACCACTAGTGGTTCCCTATAAACTGACCTAATCACAAACTAATACATGTAAACTAAGCAAAGTTTCAAAGTCAATAAACCATGACTGAGGGCGCGGGGCCAAATACTCTCCATGGTAATGAGATGTTCCAAGGCTTATACAACTGCATACCAAATATCATAGACCTACCACTAATGGTTCACCACAAACTAGACCTAATCACAAACTAATACATTGTTGACGCCGCCCCCGACGCAGGAAACAGCATACCTATGTCTCGCTTTTTGACTCCGTCAAGGCGAGACAAAAACTGATTAGAATTGTACACATGAGAGGGCTAACAAGACCCGATGGACAGACACAGGGATGTTAGAATGGACACCAGGTATTTTTATGTCCCCCGCATCGCATTGCACAGTGGACAAAAGTAAAGTTTATTTAAAGTTGCTTACCACATTTATTGGATACAATATCCCAATAGTAGATTGCACTCCTGAAAAAGATCAATATTTTACATATATCAGATTGGTTTTAAAATGGAACTATTATATTTCCTACATTACTTTTCAATTAACCTAATTATTAATTCCTAACTAAAGCATACCTTGAGTGCTGATTGTTATGTGTTTTCTTTTTTTTTTTTTACAAGAAACACAAAAATAAATAATTGGTCCTATTCTCTCAAAATTTCTTGTTAAACTTTTTTAAGTATGTTTTTTTTTTAGTTTTCGTATTTCTGCAATGAAAAAAAGATTTCTTCAAATCTCTTATGCAGGTTGGTAAAAACAGAGGTCAACTGTCAATGTCATTTAAACATGGTCACCTTGAAACGAAAATTTCTCTTTTCACAAAAATATCACTCTCAGACTTTAATTTTTTTTCTTCAATTATATCTATACTTATATATATAAAAGAACCAACTAACTCTCTGATTGGACAATATATTAGACCTAATCTATAAGGACCATTCTTCCATCCAGTAAAAACCACTCCAGAGTCTGATGGTGCCCATACTGCCTTTAATGATATAAAATAATCATGATTAACACAAATATAAAACAATCATGATTAACACAAATATGAAACTTTTCCAACAGAATTTTGGTCTTTATCTTCACATTTAACATTTGATGTATCTGAGATTTTGTTTCTGTGGATTTCTTTGACACAGGAAGTATAACGTGAGTAACAGTTTTTGATACTATTCTTAAATATTAAAAAGAACATTTTTGATTGAAATATTGAATGAAACAATGTACTGTTAAAATGGTTGGAATCCTACTAAAATCTAAAACTAGGTACTTTTTTGTACCCGTAACTTATTAGTCAGTTCATCAAATACTGTGGATACCTTTATTTTAGTGGGTACAAATTTTTAGGAAAAAATAGAATTTTTGTAGATACATATAGAAAATTTTAATTTGGTTGAATATTTGAATTCGTGGTTTACCTTAACCTAGTAAATCCCTGAAAATTGGTAAGCCATGAAAAACAAACCTCAGTATGTGATAAAATCAGTAAATGAAAATGATTTGATTTACACCTAATTATTACCTGTCCCAGAGAATGATTGTCCAGTATGTTATCCAGAACTTTGACATCACCATTATCTATGTCTAAGATACAAACAACTGGACATGTTTTACCAACCAATTGTTCACCCCAGTCATCTATGTAATCATGTTCTTGGCCCTATATAATATTAATGTTATATTTCAGTTACACACCAGTCTTCTATGTAATCATGTTCTTGTCCCTATATAATATTAATGTTATATTTCAGTTACACACCAGTCTTCTATGTAATCATGTTCTTGGCCCTATATAATATTAATGTTATATTTCAGTTACACACCAGTCTTCTATGTAATCATGTTCTTGCCCCTATATAATATTTATGTTATATTTCAGTTACACAACAGTCTTCTATGTAATCATGTTCTTGTCCCTATATAATATTAATTTTATATTTCAGTTACACACCAGTCTTCTATGTAATCATGTTCTTGGCCCTATAAAATATTAATGTTATATTTCAGTTATACACCAGTCTTCTATGTAATCATGTTCTTGGCCCTATATAATATTAATGTTATATTTCAGTTACACACCAGTCTTCTATGTAATCATGTTCTTGGCCCTATATAATATTAATGTTATATTTCAGTTACACACCAGTCTTCTATGTATCATGTTCTTGGCATAATATTAATGTTATATTTCAGTTATACACCAGTCTTCTATGTAATCATGTTCTTGGCCCTAATGTTATATTTCAGTTACACACCAGTCTTCTATGTAATCATGTTCTTGGCCCTATATAATATTAATGTTATATTTCAGTTATACACCAGTCTTCTATGTAATCATGTTCTTGCCCTATATAATATTAATGTTATATTTCAGTTACACACCAGTCTTCTATGTAATCATGTTCTTGTCCCTATATAATATTAATGTTATATTTCAGTTACACACCAGTCTTTTATGTAATCATGTTCTTGTCCCTATATAATATTAATGTTATATTTTAGTTACACACCAGTCTTCTATGTAATCATGTTCTTGGCCCTATATAATATTAATGTTATATTTCAGTTACACACCAGTCTTCTATGTAATCATGTTATTGTCCCTATATGATATGAATGTTAAATCAGCTAAAGAGCCATTCCCAATATTCAAAGTATCAGCAAACAGGAAGTAGGATTCTGACAGATCCAAATAGTGTTCACAACTTAAAACCCATTACTGTCAAGTTGCTGACCAAATATCAAGTCAATCTATAAAGAAGTACATGAGAAAAGTGAGACTAAAATATTTACTGGATGAACTGGTTAACAGATAGACCCTTAGACAGACAGACAAGGTTATTGTAACACAGCCCTCACTCCTACAGACAGGAATATAATAAACTGTTGACACAGAGATTTGTCTCCCTTATAAGTTATAACTGACCTAATCACACACTTTAACATGTAAGTCAATGGACCATCACTGATGGGGCAGTGCCAAATAATCTCCTTTGATAACACCACAGCCAGTAGAAGCTTGCCTACGTCTGACTTTTTCTGTTTAGTCGAGGCGATACAAAAATGTAGACACAGGAAAGAGTGACATTTTAAACATGACAGTATAGAAATTATTTGTTACGCATTAAATATGAAGCTACATGAATATAAGGTACTTACTATCTGAGAATTTTAGGAATATAAAAATTGAATAAAGAAAAAGTAAGTTCATCAAATATGAAATATGTGTTATGTGACCTTGAATTAAAATTATCATCAAAGTATCTCCATATTTAAGTTGGTAATATTATCTGTGAATCCATGATTTCTCTGTTGCTGCAAAGATAAAAGAAGTTAAAATATTTTGACAGTACATGTATATTCAAAGCTTACCTTGACAGGCTTTTCTTCTTCATCCTTATCATCCTTGTTTGGCTTTGAATCAAAATATGAAACAGTTTTCAATTTCTTTTTCTCAGCTATGTACAGTAAATTTTTCTCACTTGCTGACCAACATACAGATCCAAACTGCCCTGTAAAATATTATTACTAACTTTCAATTTCAGATGGATCTCTCATAATATTAGTATAGATCAACTTATTCCAATAAATGTGGCCAATCACTAATATAATTGTTTGACGGAAAATGTGAATGTTTGAAGAGTGGTCCCTCATCATTCCTTCTTAAGATTATTCATGGGTTTAAGTACCAATCTCAAGAAAACTTATTTGGACCATTCCTTTTAACTTAAACATTTATCCACTCCAGATAAAAAAATCAAACATCAAATCAATTTTGTTTCTAGTTCAGTTTTTATGAAATTTAATTTGCATAATCAGCACTCTTTATTCTACAAACTACAATCTGATAAGCTATGCATTACATGATTATAACATGCACAGAAAGCCTTTCACTTTTGAGAATAATAGATAATGAAGACTGAGAATAAATATGCAAGCTTCACTCAAATGTGTAGCACCATAATATATAATATCACATGAGTCTTATAAATAGTCTTGATAATAGTAAGTTGATACCTGATATTTAGGCTATTCCTAGGTATGAATAAGAGCTGAAATAAGTAAAATAAACTGTTGACATAGATAAATGTCTCGCCTGTCTGCCAAAAATTCAAAAAAAGACAATCTGATGTACAGCAACACTGAAAATTGGTTATTACTTGAAAGTCACTGGATCATGACCTAGGGGGCAGGGCCTCGAAAAGGTCATCAAACTGATATTTACTTATAGTAATGCAACTTTACAGAAAACATCATTGATCTATCACAAGTAGTTCCTATCAAACTGACTTAAGATGAAAACTTAACAATGGAAAATTTTTTAATTAATTCAAAGTCACTGGACCGCCAGATCACTATCCCTACGTCTTACTTTCTGCGACAGAAGTCACAGACTCGACAAAAATGGGTAAAAATCACCATTAAAGGGTTATAACTCCTATAAAGAGTCGACTAAAAATTGTAATAAAAGGGCAATAACTGCTATAAGGAGTCCACTCACAATTTTTGCCATTTGGACTTATGTCCTGCTTATCATTTTTGCTATTTAAAGTTTGTATCTATCTATTATTGTTCAAGAAACTGCAATAAAGAGTTCACTGACTATTTCAGCCATTTCAAATTATATGTTGATCTTATCTTCTTTTATCATTTTTGCTGAAGGGTCTCTTTACATTACAGTTTTCAAGATAATAGGCGTGAATGAAGAAAAAAATGGGTAAAATTCATCATTTAAGGGCAACAACCCATATAAGAAGTCATCTGACAGTTTGGATGTAAATGGACAGTAGTTAGATCTCATCATTTTGAACATTTCTTTCCTGTCAGATTTTGTCTATCTAATCTTTTTTCAAGATAATAGAGAAAAATTGTATTTCACACCAAGGTTCTATTATTAGCCTTGTTGGTTGGCAGTCGAGATCATGGGACACACTTTTTGAACTAAATACCCTTCTGATGATGGTGGCCAAGTTTTGTTAAATTTGGTTCAGGTGTTTCAGAGGAGAAGATTATAGTACAAGTTATGACAACAGACACCAAGTAATGAGAATAGCTCACTTGGCCATGTGGGCCAGGTGAGCTAAAAAAGTTGGAAACAACTACAGGTTTGTATATTTTAGGGTTTATTAATGTAAAAAAAATACAATTCTCAATAATAAAGAGATAAAATAAATCATACCATCTGGATCACATATTTTCCCGTGTTTTTCTAGACTTGTGATGTTGTAATTCTTTATTTTCTGTCTATGATCCCAAATCTAAAAAGAAATATATGATATACATGTAAATATCTTATACTTCATTGTTATATCAAGTCTGATTTTCGATATTTAGAAAAAAATCTATATTCTTATTAGACCAAATATGTTGGTCCTTGTAGGCTTTTTTAGGAGGGGAGAGTTGTACAAAGTAAGACACTTTTTTTAAGCAATTAATCTTTTTCCCAGTTGATTTTCATTTTCGTATATATGCTTAGATTGATTGCTGTTAAACAATTAAACAATTGCTTCATTTCATACATATATAATGATTTGATAAAGAGAACAACACTGCAGACTTCTATTTTGTAGCAAGAAAACAAATACAATTTATTATTTTATTTTCTAAAACACATAATAAGAGCTATCTTCTCATATTTTATTTCAAAATTCTACCTTTTAGTTTTTTTTTCTTTTGTAACAAAATTGGTGTTTCCATGTATAATTTTTTTTTAAATCTGACAATTTTGCAAAACTTATAGCTTAAAAAAGTTCTGTGACTCATACATCTTATATATTATATTTTTAAAAATAGCATGTTATATACTACATTTCTGGCGTCAGAGATGCAGGAAATGGACAAAGTATCATCAATGTTGCTGAATATTTGTTACTTTCTTATAAAATGATTATTGAACTTATATGAAGGAATGTAGTCCCTCACAGTATATCATACTGCACTACTATGCTAATGCAATGTGATATACTGATCTGGACAATATTCCTTCGTATTAGTGCAATAATCCTATAAACTGTTAACACAGAGATATGTCTCACCTTTTTGTTATTTTGATAGTAAAATGCAAATGTTGAGATAACTAGAGGCTCTCAAGAGCCTGTGTCACTCACCTGATTCTACTTTGGTTTTGGAAATCATGTAAAAATTGATTAAAATCATAACAGATACCCTAATAATGATTGAGGCCAAATTTGGTTTAATATTGGCCCCATAATTTAATCAAAAGCAGAAGACAGAAATTACCAATAAATTCATTGAAATTGTAGAAAATGACTTTATAAGGACAATAACTCAAACAAAGTGTCAATTGACAATTTTGCTTATGTTGACTTATGTGTAGATCTTCTTTTCTTGATATTTTTGCAGTTTACAGTAGATCTCAATCTATAAAGATACATGTATTAAGGTCTTCATCAGCACCTCATAAGGAACATTTATGCCATGTTTGGTTTCATTCCATTCAGTGCTCCTCTAGAAGAAACATTTGTATTTATTTTCCATACAGTCTTATGTTAAACTAAGTCTCCTGCTGGCGGCCATCTTGGATGATGGTTCAGCTACAAAGTAACAACACTTGGTCAGCACCTCATTAGGAACATTCATGCCATGTTTGGTTTCATTCTATTCAGTGGTTCTCTAGAAGAAAACATTTGTATGCATTGCCCATAGGGTCCTTTGTTAAACTAAGTCCCCCCTTGTCAGCCATCTTGGTTGCTTGATTGGCTACAAAGTAACAACACTTGGTTAGCACCTCATAAGGAACATTCATGCCATGTTTGGTTTCATTCCATTCAGTGGTTCTTCAAAAGAAGACTTTTGTATGTATTTCACATAGGGTCCTTTGTTAAACTAAGTTCCTTGCTGGAAGCCATCTTGGATGACAAATCAGCTACAAAGTAACAACACTTGGTCAGCACCTCAAAAGAAACATTCACACCATGTTTGGTTTCAATCCATTAAGCAGTTTTCTAGAAGAAGATATTTGAATATATTGCCCATAGGGTCCTTTGTTAAACTAAGTCCCCACCTTATCAGCCATCTTGATTGCTTGATTGGCTACAAAGTAACAACACTTGACCAGCACCTCATTGGGAACATTCATGCTATGTTTGGTTTCATTCCATTCAGTGGTTTTCTAAAAGAAAACATTTGTATGTATTTCCCATAGGGTCCTATGTTAAACTAAGTCCCCACTGGTGGCCATCTTGGATAATGGATCGGCTACAAAGTTACAACACTTGGTCAGCACCTCATAAGAAACATTCATGTCATCTTTTATTTCATTCCATTTAGTGGTTCTCTAAAAGAAGACATTTGTATGTATTTCCCATAGGGTCCTATGTTAAACTTAGTCCCTCTCTGGCTGCCATCTTGGATGATGGATTTGCTATAAAGTAACAACACTTGGTCAGCACCTCATAAGGAACATTCATGCCATGTTTGGTTTCATTCCATTTAGTGGTTCTCAAAGAGAAGACATTTGTATAAATTATCCATAGGGACCTATGTCAAATGAAGTCCCCTGCTGGCAGCCATCTTGGATGATGGATCGGCTACAAAGTTACAACACTTGGTCAGCACCTCATAAGGAACATTCATGCCATGTTTGGTTTCATTCCATTCAGTGGTTCTATAAAAGAAGACATTTGTATGTATTGTCCATAGGGTCCTTTGTTAAACTAAGTCCCCCTCTGGCGGCCATCTTGGATGATGGATTGGCTTCAAAGTAACAACACTTAGTCAGCACATCATAAGGAAGATTCATGCCTTGTTTGGTTTAATTCCATTCAGTGGTTCTCTAAAAGAAGACATTTGAATGTATTGTCCATAAGGTCCTATGTTAAACAAAGTCCCCCACAGGCGGCCATCTTGGATGATGGATCGGCTTCAAAGTAACAACACTTGGTCAGCACCTCATAAGGAACATTCATGCCATGTTTGGTTTCATTCCATTCCGTGGTTCTCTAAAAGATGACATTTGTATGTATTGTACAAAGGGTCCTCTGTTAAACGAAGTCCCCCGCTTGCGGCCATCTTGGATGATGGATTTGCTACAAAGTAACAACACTTGGTCAGCACCTCATAAGGAACATTAATGCCATGTTTGGTTTCATTCCATGCAGTGGTTCTCTAGAAGAAGTTCTAAATGTAACAAGTTAACAACGACGACGAAACAACGAGGGAAGATGACAGACAATGACAACCACAGATGACGGACGCCAAGTGATGAGAAAACCTCACTTGGCCCTTTGGGCCAGGTGAGCCAAAAAAAAAAACCAATACTTTAACATGCAAGTTATGCAAATTGTTCAATATCAATGAACCATGACTGAAGGGGCGAGGCCAAATAATTTCCATGGAAATGAGATGTGCCAATGCAAATACAACTTCATACCAAATATCATTGACCTACCATTAGTGGTTCCCCATAAACTGACCTAATCACAAACTAATACATATAAAGTAAGCAAAAGTGTCAGTCAATAGACCATGACTGAGGGGCGGGTCAAATAATATCCATGTAAATGAGATGTGCCAATGCAAATGAAACTGCATACCAAATATCATTGACCTACCACTAGTTGTTCCCCATAAACTGACCTAATTACAAACTAATACATGTACATGTAAACTAAGCAAAAGTTTCAAAGTCAATAGACCATGACTGAGGGGGCGATGGGCAAATAATATCTATGGAAATGAGATGTGCCAATGCTAATACAACAGCATACCAAATATCATTGACATACCACTAGTGGTTCTTATTAACTGACCTAATCACAAACTAATACATTGTTAACAACGATGCCGCCGCAGACACCGGAAACAGCATACCTATGTCTTGCTTTTTGACTCTGTCAAGGCGAGACAATAATACTGTATAACATGTTGTACCGACTATTTATATTGTGCAAAAATGAATAGTTTAATCTCGCTACAATCAAAGATATCAAAAGTCAATTGCTATAAACCAGGTACTATAATCTAATTAATTAGCTGATATATGTGAAATAGTAATCTATACTGTACTTCAATATATTGTTTTTCTTCTTCCTTTTTTGTGGTGATATTTCTTATAATGACATTCAACCTTCCTGACGGGGATTCTTTATTCCAAAGTCTAAAAAAAACATTTATAACAGATATGACATTACAAATCACTTACTTTTGTTTTTCTTTCTTGACATATTTGTTTGTTTTTATAGTGATTAAAATAATAACACAATGTTGACTGCTGTAACCCTATTTTTGACATTTTTACCTATTATGTCTGTTTGTTTTGTTCACACATTGTTGTCAATATAATGGAATTTTATGTGACTGTCATACAAGTGAGAGGTTTAGCTAGCTATAAAACCAGGTCTAATCCACCATTTTCTACATAAGGAAATGCTTGTACCAAGTTAGGAATATGATAGCCGTTTGCCATTCGTTTGATATGTTTGAGCTTTAAATTTTGCTTTTTGATAAGGGTTTTTCCATTTGGAATTTTCCTTGGAGTTCGGTGTTTTTGTTATTTCTTTTTTTAATAAAAAACACTCATCAATTTATTAGTGTGATAAATACACATGATCAAGGGGCCTCAGTGTCAGTAGTTCAACTACTGTATCACTTGCCTGTCAACACTGAGGTTGTGAGTTCGAGCCCCGCACATGGCAGGTGTGCTCTACTCATATCTTAATTGACAAGGATTGTTGGTTTTCCTGCTTCAGATCAGTGGTTCTCTCCAGGTAATCTGGCTTCCTCTACTAAGAAAAATTGACCGCCCAACAAAATAGCCAACAGTGATGAAAGTGGCATTCAACACTAATCAGTCAATCATCAATCAGATTATCACAATTCCCATTCTACATATGTGGTCATGGCATTAAAAATAATTCACCATCTACTCTGTTAAGTAAAGTGCTACCATAATAAGATATAAATCAGAAGAACGGTTAAGTAAAAGTAAAACTCACTCATTATTTTCTGTAACAATATTTGAAGACTGAACTTCAAACTGATTTGGTTGACCATTTCTAACAATATAATTTTTGCTAAATTTAATATTTTCTATTCTTTCTAAATCAGTCTGTTTCCATTGAGTTTTCAATATAAGATTATCTCCCTTGGATTGATTTGATATATATCCCTTTAATGGTTCAGCTAGACAGCCATATTTTCTGTATAAACTAATAACTTCTTCCTGTAAAATAAAAAAGAAAGAAGTCAATTTCTCCCTTTTTTTATTAATGCAAGAAAAATGTGCTTTAGTTTAAACATTTGTATGACAGAAGACACATCAATCTCAACTTCTTGAAATATTTAGACTTCATGAATCAAGTTTTAAAACAAAGTATGATGATAGTGAGAGTTGCTTGCTACCCAGCATACACTATTCTTTAAACAGTAAATTCCATTTTCAAGCTCTCTCATTACAATCAAATTATGGTTTATTTGACAGACTATACATCTTCTTGATTGATTAATAGGTGTTTAACTCCACATTCAGCACTATTTTGCTATTTCGTGGCAGTCAGTTTTTATTGGTGGAGGAAGCAGGAGTGCCCAGAGAGAACCACTGACCCTCAGAAGGAAAAATAACAATCCTAGTGAATTAAGTTGGAGTCGAGCACACCTGCCCATTGCGGGATTCAAACTCACAACTTCAGCGTTGACAGGCTAGTGATACAGTAGTTCATCTACTTAGACCACTCAGCCACCGAGGTCCACTATATCTTCTTGAACACAGGCATTTACATTTAATTTAAATTCAAATTTTAGTATTTATTTATAATTTGTTTATGTCATTAGTTTTCAACTATTTTTGTGCTGTTTTTCGTTTATTTTCAGTTGAATGCATATAGTATACATCTTGCCATATTTCAAACACTTTGAGCTTTAACTATGCAGCTTATTAAATACATAATGTATAAAATTTGGATAAAATTATGTGTTATAATTGCCAATTAGATGACTACCCACAAAAGCCCAAGCTACAACCACCTCCAACAATGAGCAAAACCTATTCTGTATAGTAAGCAATCCATAGATTAGGAAAGCAAAATATAAAACAATTTTAAAGAAAAAAATAACACTTTGATTTGAGCTTCTGACATTTAATGAATTTTTGTATGGCAGACAAGAACCTACCATTAGTGAATTTGAATATGTTGCATCTGCTATTGATATTTGTTTTATATATTTTCTGAAAAAGCTCAATGGAGCTTGTGTTTAATTGTTATTATTTCCAAATCAAATAATTTGTTTATATATAACTTTAGAGTTTTGAAGATTTTGTCATTTGTTATTGTTCTTGCATATTACTTAAACTTAAAGGAGAAAGTGTGGTAAGTACACATTGTCTTAAATATGGAATCAAAAAAGCATTATAAATCTATTTTCTTTTAGATTCAAAAGACATTTATAGACTGTCAAATATAAACAAAATATTTAAATGGTATTTGCCTTATATATTTTCTTTAGGCTATCAAACTTTTGTTTTAGGGAAAACAGCCAGTATTTGGTTCTGAAAAAATAACCTTGTTATATAATTTCAAGTATATATATAAGGACACTTTTTTCAAAGACAAGACAATAGACAATATTTCCATAACACCTGACTAACTTTTCCTGTTTTCTGAGCCCTAACAGAACATGGTCGCCCTAGTACATACAATTATGACGTCTTGAAAGGCTGCCTTAATTTTAGTCTGTGAGGCCTTCAAAGAAAAAAATATCAAAATAGCCAGGAAGGCGTCACAGAAAAAAAATAAAGTAGCCTTTCAAGGCGTCATAATTATTTGGACTAGTCCCCTAAAGCAGAGACATATGAGGGGGGTGACACAGGGGTGCTCATTTCCCAAATCCTTCTTTTTTTGGGAAATTTTTCCCACTTCCCAAATTTTTTAGACCATTTTTCCCACTTCCCACTTTTTTTCCAATTCTCCCAAATCCCAGATTTGGGTTTTCCGTAATATCCTATTTGGAGCCATCCAGAGCTGTCTTCTTGTCTTGTTTGTTCTTCAGTATGTACAAAACTTATGAATAAGCACATATGTGTCTTACCTAGACTTTACTGGTCCAGATTCTTACTACAACATCAAGAAACAATGTCATTTAAGGCTTTTGTGAAAAAATAATAGGGAAGAAAACCACCAAAGGTAATAAAGCACTCCTGGATGACTATGAAAATAAATACCTTCAATGCTTAAAGCAACTCCCGTTTAGTTAACAGAACACAAACTTAACTGAACACAAAACCAACAAAACACCGGCAAAACCCAAAACAGGGAATCTTCATATCAGACACAAAGTGTGATACAATTGATGAACAATTGTTCATTGATGAACAAGAACTACTGGTGTACAAGCATGACCAATAATGATTCCAATTGGTACGTCGATACTACTGTCTGTTGAAGTATGGAATTTAATCATACCCCTTGACACCCCTCATTATTTTTCTCTAGATGCCATGGAATAGGCCAACCCCCTGTTTTTTTCCCAAATGTTTCAAATTTCGAACCCTAGTTTCAGATATTTGAACATAGCGCCACTAAAAACCTTGCGCAAACGATTCTCCTCTACAAGACCTTTATAGCCATACCCCGTGACACCCCTCATTATTTTTCTTTAGAAGCTATGGAATAGGTCACCCACTCCCCCCTCCCCTCTCTGTTTTTGTTTTTCTCCAAATTTTTCAAAATTTCGAGCCCTTGTTTCAGATTTTTAAACATAGCGTCACTTGAAACCTTGCGCAAAAGATGTGCCTGTTTCTCCTTTACAAGACCTATATAGCCATACCCTGTGACACCCCTCATTATTTTTCTCTAGAAGCCATGGAAAAGGCCACCCCCCTCCCTGTTTTTTTTTTTTTAATTTTCAAATTTTGAGCCATAGTTTCAGATTTTTGTCGAGCCTGCAACTTTTGTCGCAAAAGCGAGACATAGCGATCCTACATTCGTCGTCAGCGGCGGCGTCCACAAATATTCACTCTGTGGTTAAAGTTTCTGAAATTTTAATAACTTTCTTAAACTTTCCTGGATTTCTGCCAAACTTGAACAGAAGCTTGTTTATGATCATAAGATAGTATCCAGAAGTAAATGTAAAAAAAAATTGTGTTTATCCGTATTTTACTTATAAATGGACTTAGTTTTCCTGCCAGTTAACATTACATTCACTCTGTGGTTAAAGTTTTTAAAATTTTAATAACTTTCTTAAACTATCCTGGATTTCTACCAAACTTGGACAGAAGTTTGTTTATGATCAAAAGCTAGTATCTAGAAGGAAATTTTGTAAAAAAAATCGTGTTTATCCGTATTTTACTTATAAATGGACTTAGTTTTTCTTCCAGTTAACATTACATACAGTCTGCAGTTAAAGTTTTTAAAGATTTATTCGATTCATAAACCATCCTGGATTTTTACCAAACTTGGATAGAAGCTTCTTACAATCAAAAGATAGTATATAGAGGAATATTTTTAATAATTTTTTCCAAATTTTTGTTGAGCCTGCGACTAACAGCAAAAGTAAGCGAGACACTGGGTTCCGCGGAACCCTTACGAATTTTTTAACATAGCGCCAATCGAAACCTTGCGCAAACGATGCGCCTGTTTTTCCTCTGCAAGACCTATACATAGCAAATAAATCAAGAGTAAGTAAATTTTGGCTCAAAATGGTCTATATATTTTTTTATATAATTAAAAGTGTCATTTCTGCTAATTTGTTTGTTAGTTCAATTAAATAAAGACAACAAAGGTGCTATTTTTTCAGGGAAGGACTTCTTTTATGTTCTAAATTGAAGGGGTGGCATTGGTGGTCAATCCGTTGACAGGTGTAGATTTACTGTGGTACTGAATGTTACCATGAAAAGGGGAGTGGCAGAAGTGGTAAATCCCATTTCATGATAGAGATGTAAATTACAATTTCTGGACGGAGTTTCTACCTTTTAAATATTTTTTTTTGTACGGCGGCCGTTGCTGTTGCTGTCTTTTAATTTTTCGGTTTTTAGATATATCGCCTTATTGTTCGCTAGCTTCGGTCTGGTTCATGACATTGCCTATCCAGGCAACCTCGGGCCATTGCTTATCATTTGTACTTATTGTGGACAAAAGCTTTGTCATAGGGAAATTTTTACATATTAAAGTTGGCAGAGGGTAGGATTTCCATTACCCAACTTTGAAACTCACATTGTCATTTGTAATAGTTTCGTAAATTTACCCACCTGGGTCTTTGGATCCAGGCAACTGTAGGCCATTTTCTAACATTTGTACCTAGCGTAGACGAAAGCTTTGCCGTAGGGAATTTTAAACGAATCAAAGTTGGAAGGGGTATGGTCTCCATACATTGGACCTCAGTTGTAGATGTTCTTAACTTTACCCACCTGGGTCTTCGGGTCCAGGCAATCTCAGGCCATTGCCTATCATTTGTACTTATTGTGTACAAGCGCTTTGCCATAAGGAATTTTTTACGTATTAACGTTGGGAGAGGGTAGGCCAATCTCCATACCCCCTGACTTTGGACCTCAGTCATAGAAGTGTCGTAAATTTACCAACCTGAGTCTTTGGATCCAGGAAACTGTAGGCCATTTCCTATCATTTATACCTAGCATAGACAAAAGCTTTGCCGTAGGGAATTTTAAACGAATCAAAGTTGGGAGGGGTATGGTCTCAATATCCCAACTTTGGACCCAAGTTGTAGATGTTCCGTAACTTTACCCACCTGGGTCTTTGGATCCAGGCAACCTTAGGCAATTGCTTATCATTTCAACCTAATGTGGACAAACGCTTTGTCATAGGGGAATTTTTACGTATTAAAGTTGGGAGAGGGTAGGCTGATCTCCATACCCCAACTTTGGACCTCAGTTGTAGAAGTGCCGTAAATTTACCCACCTGGGTCTTTGGATCCAGGAAACTGTAGGCCATTTTCTATCATTTGTACTTAGCGTAAACAAAAGCTTTGCCGTAGGGAATTTTAAACGAATTAAAATTTGGAGAGGTATTGTCTCCATATCCCAACTTTGGACCTCAGTTGTAGGAGTTCCGTAACTTTACCCACCTGGGTCTTTGGATCCAGGCAACCTCAGGCCATTGCCTATCATTTGTACTTATTGTGGACAAAAGCTTTGTCGTAGGGGAATTTTTACAAATTAAAATCGGGAGGGGATATTGTCTCCATACCCCACCTTTGAACCTCAGTTGTAGAAGTTCTGTAACTTTACCCACCTGGGTCTTTGGGTCTAGGCAACCATAGGCCATTGCCTATCATTTGTTTCTAGTGTGGAGAAAAACTTTGCCGAAGTGATTTTTTCTCAAATTAAAGTGGGATGGGTTAGAGTTAGGGGACACCACTTATCAGACACATCATGACCATTCATGCATTCACATTCTTTTTTTTTTTAATTTGTTTTGTGGGTTTTCCCACATCCCACTTCCTTCTTTTTCCCAGATCCCACTTTTTTTTATCCCCTATATCCCACATCCCAAAAGTGTGTCACCCCCCTCACATATATACACATGTGTATATATGTCTCTGCCTAAAGTAGTCCAAATAATTATGACGTCTTGAAAGGCTATTATATTTTTTTTCTTTGACGCCCTTCGTCGATGTAAGGCGTCAAAGAAAAAAAATATAATAGCCTTTCAAGACGTCATAATTATTTGGACTTTGCCTAAAGTAATCAAGGGGCAAAATTTCTATGTGAAAGATTCCAAAGTGAACATCTTTTATTCTTAATCACAAATTATCAAGAGCTTCATTTTTGAGACGTTTTAAATATTTTTCTTCCTAAATTATTTAAACCCACAATCTTCCTCATTTTTGACCTGCACCTACGGATGAGATCTGATTAACAGTGGTAGTACTTCATTTGCCACAGCGGCTTAACCCGTGTTAGCCCGGTTGGTACTTCCGGTATAGGCACAGTCTCTTCAATTGCTTTGAAATCAGCCGCCGGCGCATATAGGCATACGCCGCCCTCGCCAGTCTTAACACACCGGTCAAAAAAGTATGGCGGAAAGCGCAATTTTAGGTAAAATGTCGGAATTAAAAGATGAAAATTATAACATGTTTTAATCAGACCATATCGTAATGTGATACTGTAATGGCCCTCTATGACGTTAATAAATGTTCGCCATATTTTAATTCGCCATATTTTAATTTAAAATTTATAAAATTATCTCGGAAAAACGTTTTTATGATAAATAAGGCCGGTTCCACTCGTTTTACTTTTCAGCCATATTTAACCCGGTCACGTGATAGGGCTAACCGGGCATAACCCGGACTAGAACAAATAAAGCAGCCCCAGTATTATATTGTTCCTTTAAAGAAACACTTTTGAGGTAACAAAATTAAACAAAATCATTTCATACCACAACGGATTAAATATAGAATAGCAAAACCGCTGATGTCACAAGTATGAATGCCTATACATGCCAAATAGTTTGTATATGTTTATAAAATTTTCTGTTGTCTGGAAAATGATTTGTCAGAGACATATATAGTACTTCTTGTATATTTTATGATAAATAATAAATAAATAATAATAAATAAGCTTTATTTAGAGTCGGCAAGGTATACAAAGAGAGACAACATAAGCTCTAATGAGCTTTTAACCGACATACAAGACATTTATAACAATACAACATATAACAATACAACACATAATACACATGCAATAAATTACACAGCACAAAATGAAGCACTAAAAAGCATGATGGTAATAAGCAGAATATAAGCATAAGCTAGGTATAAAAGCTAAAAGTACATAAGTGTAAACTAGGCATAAAAGCTGGTAAAATGCGTAGCATAAAATGTTTTAAAGAAAAAAAGGGGGTATGATCTAAATGGTAAATAATTTTAGCATAATATATTCACTAAAATCTGCACAAACTGTGCACTTACAGTCATTTCCATTCCATGACTTTAAAATATTTTTGAACTGACTAAAATTAGCAATTTTCTAAAATCATCAGGTAGATCATTCCATAAAACAGCAGCTGTGTATTTAAAAGAGTTCTTACCATAGGTTGATGTTCGGACCCTAGGTATATCTACAATATTAGAATATCTAAAATTATATTTACAATCTTTCAATACAACTAAATCATGTAAACATGGTGGTGACAATTTATATAAAATTTTAAAACATTCAATAGCCATGTTACGCATACGTCTTATTTTCAGTGATGGAACCTTTGCTCGTAAAAGTAGTTCATCATATGAACTAGCATAGTCTTCATATATGAATCGTAAAGCCCTTTCCTGAATTTTTCTAATTTAGTGGTGTTATTTTGTTGCAAAATGCCATGCCAAAGGACAAAAATTAAAATTAGATAAAATAAATGTGTGAAAATGGTCAATTTATTTAATTTAGTAAGGTAGCAGCCAATGCGCTTTAAAACATTCAGTTGTTGAGATGCTTTACGACAAATATTTTTAATGTGGTGATTAAAATTAAGTTGATAGTTAATATCAATACCTAAAAGTTTGACAATCTCATCACAGCATATTTTTGCTGACTGTATATTAAAAACAGGCTTTTTTGCAAATGTTTTATATCCAACTGCAATGGCTTGGAATTTATCAGGATTTGCCTGCATACAATTAAATCTAAACCAGTCAATTAAAACAGCACTTTCTCTTTCAAGTGTACACAATAAATTTTCAAAGTTGTTGTCAGCATATGACAGTGTATTATCATCAGCATAATTATACAGGGTACCATGTTCAATAAAATAGAATATGTCATTTATAAAAATATTAAATAATAGGGGTCCCAGGATTGAGCCTTGGGGTACCCCTTTCTGGATGTCAGCCCAACTGCTGAGTACTCCCTGAAGTTTGATTTGTTGCCTACGATCTGTAAGATAATTTTGAAGTAATTTCACTGATTTAGAAGAAAGACCGTAGGCATATAATTTACTTAAAAGAATATCATGTGGTAGACAGTCAAAAGCTTTCGAAAGATCCATAAGTATAGCTGCCACATACATATTTTTATCCAAAGCTGTTTTCCAATCTTCAAGGAGTCTAAGCAAAGTTGTCTGACATCCATGACCTTTTCTGAATGCACATAAAAAAGCATGAAATATATTTTCAAAAAATTCAGTCAACTGGTGAGACATAACCATTTCATATACTTTTGAAATTGTTGGTAAAATGCTCACAGGTCTATAGTTCTTTTTATCCAGTGGATCGTTCTTTTTGTGTAATGGTACAACCTGAGCTTCTTTAAGTCTGTTTGGAAACTCACTGGATTCTATAGTGTTATTTATTAGTGTTGTTATTTGTTTGTTCAGTACTGGTGCACCAACTCGTAATAGTTTCGATGATATCTGATCTACTCCAGTAGCTTTTTTTACATTTATCTTGATGGTATGATACTAAACCCCTAACGGGAGGGATTGTGCTTGATTTTCATATGATGAAGACATAATATCTTTCAATCAGTTTAATTTAGGTTTGGAGCTGGCATGTCAGTAACTGCTAGTAGTCCTTTGTTAATCTATGTATCATTGTCATTTTGCTTAGTTTTTTCTGTTACCTATTCTAACATCGGACTCGGACTTCAGTTTTAAACTAAGTTTTACTGTGCATATTGCTGTGTGTTTGTTTATTCTACATTGGCTAGAGGTATAGGGGGAGGGTTGAGATCTCACAAAACATGTTTAACCCCGTCGCATTTATGCGCCTGTCGCAAGTCAGAAGCCCCTGGCCTTTTTTTGTCTTGCATGTATATTTTTTAAATTAAGGTTCATTTATATGTTTCGGAGTTTAGTGTGACTTTCATTTTTGCTGAACTAGTACGGCACATTTTTGTTTAGGGGCCAGTTGAAGCACGCCTCCGGGTGCGGGATTTTCTTGCTGTGTTGAAGACCCTTTGGTGGCCTTGGTATGTTTTTACTCTTTGGTTGGGTTGTTGTCTCTTTGACACATTCCCCGTTTCTATTCTTAATTTTATTTTATACTATAGAAGAAGAAGAAGATCTATGGATTTGTATAGTACTTGTCTTACTATACAAATCCCTGATCTGGACATCATTTTCGGATCAAGTATAGAATGTGTAATTGTAGTTCCATCGGCAATATACCACTTAGAGTTTGGGTAAATTGGTTTAAAAAACAGGTATACAAGTTGAGTACCTTGTAAAAGACTAAAGACAAAAGTCAGCTTTACTGTAATAGGAGGGGTTCGATTGGATAAGGTTTGCATGGTTCTTATGATACGGCCTCATTGCATGATGCACTTTAAGCTTGACAAATGCCCAGTGATAGCTCAACTCACTAAACTCAAAACAGTATGCTGTTGATAACTCGTATTCTTATATGGATTCTGTATGTTAAAAAGTGTACTCTATTAAGATTCTATTAAGACTATTCTATTTTCATTCTGTGTGTTGCTTTTTTTTTTGTTTTTTTAATTAAAGTTTTGTCAGGGAATATTTTCGTTTTGTACTCTATCTTGAGCTGTATTTGTAGTATTTGTATTTTATCCATCTGATGAGTTAAGCCTCTTTCAACTGATTTTTATAGTTCGTTTTTATGTTGAACTGTTACACCACTGTCCCAGGTTAGGGGGAGGGTTGGAATCCCGCTAACATGTTTTGTTCATTTTTTTGTACATAAATTAGGCCGTTAGTTTTCTCGTTTGAATTGTTTTACATTGTCATTTCGGGGCCTTTTATAGCTGACTGTGCGGTATGGGCTTTGCTCATTCTTGAAGGCCGTATGTTGACCTATAGTTGTTAATTTCTGTGTCATTTGGTCTCTTGTGGAGAGTTGTCTCATTGGCAATCATACCACATCTTCTTTTTTATAAAACACCGTTTTCCTACATTACTTATTAAATTGCATATTAAAAGAATGGATTTTTTTTCCTATCTTGAATTAAGTAAAGTTATTGACTGAGTGATCAATCGGTTTTTATTAGAATTAAGTTAGACAGGGTGTCAGGTAGACGAGGTTTCAGGTCGACAGGTTGACAGGTCTGCAGGTCAGGGTTAGGGGGCTAGGGTTAAGTTTAAAGGTTATAAGGTTTAGGTTATGGTTAGGGATGCGGTAATGATTAGGGTCTGGGTTAGGGTTGGGACTATAATACTAGTCAGTATAATAGTCCCAGGTTAGGGTAAGGAGTAAGGTTAGGGGTAAGGGTTAAGGTTGGGTTACGGGATGGGGGTCGGGTTAGAGTTAAAGTTATGGTATGGGATAGGGTAAGGGGTTAGTGTTTGGGTTATGGTTAGGGTTATGGGATAGGGTTAAGGCTAACTTTTGGTTAAGGTTTGGGGTTTAGGTTAGGGTTAAGGATAATGTCAGTGGTAAGGGTTAGGTTTATGGTTGCCAAATAAATTTTAAAAACATGAAACGACTTGATATATAATGTAAAGTAATTGATATTTTTCCCGTCGACTTGTAAAATTGTTGTCATTCTGATTCTTTGAACTGTTGCTGCATAATTACAAAGACATATCATGAATTGGTAAAAAGAGTAATTGATATGTGTCCTATTGACCTGTCGATTTGCTGACCGTCGACCTAGGGTAAGGGTTGGGTTTAGATTTGTCATGGAAAAAAATCACAGTGAAATATTGTAAGGGACAGTATTTCACAGTGAAATTTTATCCCGAAGAACCTGACAAAATTTTATGGAGAAGGACACTATTTCATAATGAAAGATTGTTCTTGACAGTATTTCATTATAAAATATCGTCCGCAATGAAATTTTGTCCAGCGCACAATATGTAATGTGGGTCATTATTTGGTGTTACAAGTGGACCGTATCATATGAAAGTCAAGTATTTGTATATTTTGCTATCTTTTGCAGACTGGAAAAAATGCACATCACTGAAAATCCAGGTAAGTTTTTAATTTTCTGAAACATAAAATGCATATAACTTTAATTTATATAGGCCCAAACATGCCTTTAAAATGTTCTTGATGTATTGGTTTGTCTGTACACCAGTGGATTTTGTGGTGTAAATACTGCCATATTTGTCAATTTGGGACCGGCGTTGGCGGAATTAAAGATTGTTTTATTTTTTTTTTTGTTAATCGTTTTCCTTTACTAAGAGCATTAACTTACTCGATTTTTTTCTTTCTTTCAGGTACATCACTATGTTGTCCTTTGTTATATATATATCAATAAATACATATAAGAAGATGTGGTATGAGTGCCAATGAGACAACTCTCCATCCAAGTCAAAATTTATAAAAGTAAACCACTATAGGTCAAAGTACAGTCTTTTTATATTTTTTAATCAAAATATTTATTCAACATTTCTTCCATAACCTACAACTCATATCATGATAAGATAAGATAAGATAAGATAATTTTATTAACCAATCATGGTGTCCACAATTTGAGCTATACAATCAAATGAGTTACGAAATAAAGCACAGCAAATGATTAGAATGATTAGAATGATTAAAGTACATTTAAACAAATACATGTATACACATTTAAACAAAGTAACATAATTATAAACCATGTAATTGACAAAACATTAAGTTATTTTGGAAGCCACTGTGACCTGGAGAAATTACATTTCTTAATCAATGTATAGCCCTAGGCCTATGGGAGACAACTCCTGATCGATTTTATTATATTTTTTTTCTTTCTATTTTTTCAAACAACATTGATATTTTCTAAGAGTTTCTTTCGTTCTTCAAAAAGAGAGTGTAATAATTCAGATGAAAGAATCCAAACAAGTTTCATTTCATCAGATAACTTTGAAAAAAATTTGAATTTAACATTTAAATTAGACAGATGTTGAGATCTTGTATCTTTTAGAACAGGACATTTTAAAAGAAAATGTATTGTTATAAGGTTACGAAACGTCTCAGTTACAAAACGACCTAGTTAGTTACGAATCGACTAGGTACGAAACGACCAGGTTACGAAACGACCTGCACCCGTAAGTGTGCACTTGAACTGGGTATTTACAAATAAAATGAAAATCATTTGCATTCCTTTACTTATAAAGATTTTGTTAAAATAATTTCTTTTAAAGATATACATCTGATAAATCCATATATATTAATATTTGAGTCGTAGTTTATAGAATAATTCTATAAGAGGTCTACATATAATATTATGTGTCTCTGATTCCATGTAGTATAGATCAAAAGTTATAGGTAAATAAGTAGCTCGGCCAGTCAGGGACACTGAAAAAATCTAGTTATTATTCAATAATATTCAAAGTATTAAGTCCTTTCGTGTAAAAGGCCCAAATTTAGTAACAACTAGAAAAATAGAAATATTATTTTAAGGTATGTATTGACATGCTTGTCGTTTTAAATGATTAATTGTTAAATAGACTAAATTAAAACTAAGACTAATATTAGACAATCTGGCTAGAACCTAAGTACTGAAATGTTTTAAAAAAAATCTAAAATAAGTATTTCCACATGTCCTTTTGTTTTATTTTTTTCTGTATCAATTATTAATCTTATTAGTTTATTATTAATTATATTAGATATAATTTCATCGAATATATTACTGTTTTTATCATTTGAATCAACGACATGTAAAACCTTATTAAATATTCTCGAGTATCACGGGTTCGTAATATTTAATCTAGACCCACCACAGAAAGATGTCAGCCTCTATGAAAAATTTGACATTCTCTGTTGCTCGATATCTTTTAAAGAAGAATGGCATTTTAAAGCGTAAATAAGCATTTTTATTATACGACCGCAAAAAAATTTTGTGGTCGTATATTGGTATGACGTTGGCGTCGTCGTCGTCGTCGTCCGGCGTCGTCGTCGTCGTCCAAAGACGCATTGGTTTTCGCACTCTAACTTTAGTTTAAGTGAATGGATCTCTATGAAATTTTACCATAAGGTTCAATATCACAAAAGGAAGGTTGGGATTGATTTTGGGGGTTATGGTACCAACAGTTAAGGAATTAGGGGCCAAAAATAAGCATTTTGTAACTTCCAGACATAACTTGTGTGTTAGTGTATGGATCTCTGACTTTGTACCACAAGGTTCCATATCACAAAGGGAATGCTGGGATTGATTTTTCGGGGTAATTGCCTCAAAATTTTAGGAATTGGGGCCAAAAGGGGCAAAAACAAGCATTTTCTAGTTTCATGACAACTTGTGTGTAAGTGTATGGATCTTTCTGAAATTGTACTACAAGGTTCCATATCACAAAGGAAAGCTGGAATTGAGTTGGGGGTAATTGCCTGAAACGTTTAGGAATTAGGGGCCAAAAGGGCCAAAAATAAGCATTTTCTAGTTTCCAGACCATAACTTGTGTTCAAGTGTATGGATCTCTCTGAAATTGTACTGCAAGGTACCATACCTCAAAGGAAGGCTGGGATTGAGTTTGGGGTGATGAATCATAAGGGGTTCAAAAATTTTAGGGGGATTTTTTTTTTTCCTTTTTCCTTTTTTTCTTTAAAATTTTCCATTTTAAGTTGGTTATTTCTGATTTATATTTAAAAGCAAATAATAATGATATGGCAGGAGATACACACCAACAGGATGTGTAAATTATTATATAATAAGTATTATGCAATAGCAAGAAATTTTCAATTGCACAGTATTGCGCAATAGCAAGAAATCTTCAATTGCACAGTATTGCGCAATAGCAAGAAATATCCAATAGCACAATATTGCACAATAGCAAGAAATTGTCAATTGTACAGTATTAGCAATAGCAAGAAATATTCAATTGCACAGTATTGTGCAATTGCAAGAAATATTCAATTACACAGTATTGTGCAAAGAAGATACTTTGTATAAATTGCTTATTTCTTGACCAATTTCAATGGGGTTTTATTCTTGAACTCTTGGGGTTCTTTAATATGCTGAATCTAACCATGTATTTAGATTTTTGATTTTTGGGCCCCGTTATCCACTTTGTCCATATTGAGGTCAAAAGGGTCCAAAATTAAACTTTGTTTGATTTCATCAAAATTGAATTATTGGGGTTCTTTGATATGCCGAATCTAACTGTGTATTTAGATTCTTAATTTTGGTCCCGTTTTCAAATTGGTCTACATTAAGGTCCAAAGGGTCCAAAATTAAACTTAGTTTGATTTTAACAAAATTGAATTCTTAGGGTTCTTTGATATGCTGAATCTAAACATGTATTTAGATTTTTGATTATGGGCCCAGTTTTCAAGTTGGTCCAAATCGGGTCCAAAATTAAACTTTGTTTGATTTCAACAAAATTGAATATATGGGGTTCTTTGATATGCTGAATCTAACCATGTATTTAGATTTTTGATTTTTGGGCCCGTTATCAACTTTGTCCACATTGAGGTCAAAAGGGTCCAAAATTAAACTTTGTTTGATTTCATCAAAATTGAATTATTGGGGTTCTCTGATATGCCGAATCTAACCGTGTATTTAGATTCTTAATTTTTGGTCCCGTTTTCGAATTGGTTTACATTAAGGTCCAAAGGGTCCAAAATTAAACTTAGTTTGATTTTAACAAAAATTGTATTCTTAGGGTTCTTTGATATGCTGAATCTACACATGTATTTAGATTTTTGATTATGGGCCCAGTTTTCAAGTCGGTCCAAATTGGGGTCCAAAATTAAACTTTGTTTGATTTCAACAAAAATTGAATATATGGGGTTCTTTGATATACTGAATCTAACCATGTATTTAGATTTTTGATTTTTGGGCCCGTTATCAACTTTGTCCACATTGAGGTCAAAAGGGTCCAAAATTAAACTTTGTTTGATTTCATCAAAAATTGAATTATTGGGGTTCTTTGATATGCCGAATCTAACCCTGTATTTAGATTCTTAATTTTTGGTCCCGTTTTCAAATTGGTCTACATTAAGGTCCAAAGGGTGCAAAATTAAACTTAGTTTGATTTTAACAAAAATTGAATTCTTAGGGTGTTTGATATGCTGAATCTAAACATGTATTTAGATTTTTGATCATGGGCCCAGTTTTCAAGTTGGTCCAAATCGGGGTCCAAAATTAAACTTTGTTTGATTTCAACAAAAATTGAATATATGGGGTTCTTTGATATGCTGAATCTAACCATGTATTTAGATTTTTGGTTTTGGGCCCGTTATCAACTTTGTCCTCATTGAGGTTAAAAGGGTCCAAAATTAAACTTTGTTTGATTTCATCAAAATTGAACTGTTGGGGTTCTTTGATATGCTGAATCTAACCATGTATTTAGATTTTGGATATTGGACCATAGTAGGTGAATGTCCAATTTAAAATTTTTAAGTTCTTAGACCGCATTCATTCTGTGTCAGAAACCTATGCTGTGTCAAATATTTAATCACAATCCAAATTCAGAGCTGTATCAAGCTTGAATGTTGTGTCCATACTTGCCCCAACTATTCAGGGTTCGACCTCTGCGGTTGTATCAAGCTGCGCCCTGCGGAGCATTTTATTTCATTTATGTCGGTATCTTCCATTACATCAATGATATTATATTCTCTGATGATGTTGAGGATGAAATTTATTTCTTTTAACAATCTTCTTTCTAACAGAGATATATTATTTATATGTCTCTGTTCATACGTGTTTCTAATCAGCAAAGAAAGTTTTTTCTTGATTACATTCATAAAGAAATATGTCCATCTTTTTCTAAATTATGCCGTCTTAACAGATTTACATAGTTAATGACTATGAAAGATATAAAACTGCGTTTCGGTCCAAGTCAATACGGCCCTAATTTCAGGGGTGAAAATTAACTTTATAAGGCCAGTAGCCGGTACCTCGAATGACCGAATAACACCGTTATTATCCGAATAACACTTGTAATGACCGAATAACACTTGAAATTTTACTATCAGCACATATTGGTGACTTTTAAACATTGATTATTAAATAATATTTATATTATAAGTGTATTTTATAACTTAAAAATGATATACAGAAAGCAGGTAAGTTCATAAAGATCATTATAAGTATAGTGTGTACATCCAACATGGCGACCAATGAAAACACAATGGAAGAATAAAAGAATGATTGCATATGCATTCAAAGAGAAATGCTATGAAAATAAAGTATTAATTTATGTACTGTATATACATAGTATTGTCCAATAATTGTTTTTCAGTAAGGTTTTGAAAAGTTAACAAGTACATCAAAAGCCATGAAATTACTCCAATCACCTATTAGTTTTCTTAACGATTTACTCAATATTGAATGAAACGTAATTCAGAATTTTCACATATTTAATTTAAATTTAATAAAAAACATTGATTATACTTGATTGTTTTATAATAAAAACAAAGCAGCTGAATGGATGATTCGTATGTATGTTGTAATAATACACATAGCGCGATGCATTGCGGCCAAATTTTATGCGTAGCGGTACCGCAATGCATGAATAGCCTAGGAAAACACTAAGCAATCATTCTTTTATTCTTCCCATAGTGATTCCCTTGGTCGCCATGTTGGATGTACACATTATATTTATAATGATCTTTATGAACTTACCTGCTTTCTGTAAATCATTTTAAGTTATAAAAACACTTATAATATAATATTATTTATTATCAATGTTTAAAATTCACCAATATGTGCTAATATTAAAATTTCAAGTGTTATTCAGTCATTACAAGTGTTATTCGGATAATAACGGTGTTATTCGGTCATTCATGTTACCAGCCAGTAGCCAGCTGGGCTACTAGACTTGAAAATCAGTTAGCCCAGACAAAAGTTAGTAGCCCACTCTATTTCACTATCACGGTGAAGCCCACAAAGCGGGCTGAACTAGCTAGGGGTTTGGGGCATGCCCCCAAGAAAATTTTGAAATTTTAGACTCAAAACACTGCATTCTGAGCATACCTGGATGTGATTTAGATGCTTGGGAAAATGTAAATTTTGTCTTATTTTTGTTGTTGACTTCAATCAAATTTAATAAAGAAAATCATTTACAAAATGGGAATCTTTATATATGCCCTGTGTACCAGTTTTTTACATATCTTTTAAAACAACTAAAGAATTCTCTGTCCTTAAATACATGTAGATGATAGATTAAATATTTAATTTTATTTCTTTAATAATCTAATTTATTAAATATCTTGGTCGATTTATTTTAGTAACTACATACATTTTCCAAAATTAAACTTTGTTTGATTTCAACAAAATTGAATATATGGGGTTCTTTGATATGCTGAATCTAACCATGTATTTAGATTTTTGGTTTTGGGCCCGTTATCAACTTTGTCCTCATTGAGGTTAAAGGGTCCAAAATTAAACTTTGTTTGATTTCATCAAAATTGAACTGTTGGGGTTCTTTGATATGCTGAATCTAACCATGTATTTAGATTTTGGATATTGGACCATAGTAGGTGAATGTCCAATTTAAAATTTTAAGTTCTTAGACCACATTCATTCTGTGTCAGAAACCTATGCTGTGTCAAATATTTAATCACAATCCAAATTCAGAGCTGTATCAAGCTTGAATGTTGTGTCCATACTTGCCCCAACTATTCAGGGTTCGACCTCTGCGGTTGTATCAAGCTGCGCCCTGGAGCATTTTATTTCATTTATGTCGGTATCTTCCATTACATCAATGATATTATATTCTCTGATGATGTTGAGGATGAAATTTATTTCTTTTAACAATCTTCTTTCTAACAGAGATATATTATTTATATGTCTCTGTTAATACGTGTTCTAATCAGCAAAGAAAGTTTTTCTTGATTACATTCATAAAGAAATATGTCCATCTTTTCTAAATTATGCCGTCTTAACAGATTTACATAGTTAATGACTATGAAAGATATAAAACTGCGTTTCGGTCCAAGTCAATACGGCCCTAATTTCAGGGTGAAAATTAACTTTATAAGGCCAGTAGCCGGTACCTCGAATGACCGAATAACACCGTTATTATCCGAATAACACTTGTAATGACGAATAACACTTGAAATTTTACTATCAGCACATATTGGTGACTTTTAAACATTGATTATTAAATAATATTTATATTATAAGTGTATTTTATAACTTAAAATGATATACAGAAAGCAGGTAAGTTCATAAAGATCATTATAAGTATAGTGTGTACATCCAACATGGCGACCAATGAAAACACAATGGAAGAATAAAAGAATGATTGCATATGCATTCAAAGAGAAATGCTATGAAAATAAAGTATTAATTTATGTACTGTATATACATAGTATTGTCCAATAATTGTTTTTCAGTAAGGTTTTGAAAAGTTAACAAGTACATCAAAAGCCATGAAATTACTCCAATCACCTATTAGTTTTCTTAACGATTTACTCAATATTGAATGAAACGTAATTCAGAATTTTCACATATTTAATTTAAATTTAATAAAAAAAATTGATTATACTTGATTGTTTTATAATAAAAACAAAGCAGCTGAATGGATGATTCGTATGTATGTTGTAATAATACACATAGCGCGATGCATTGCGGCCAAATTTTATGCGTAGCGGTACCGCAATGCATGAATAGCCTAGGGAAAACACTAAGCAATCATTCTTTTATTCTTCCCATAGTGATTCCCTTGGTCGCCATGTTGGATGTACACATTATATTTATAATGATCTTTATGAACTTACCTGCTTTCTGTAAATCATTTTTAAGTTATAAAAAACACTTATAATATAATATTATTTATTATCAATGTTTAAAATTCACCAATATGTGCTAATATTAAAATTTCAAGTGTTATTCGGTCATTACAAGTGTTATTCGGATAATAACGGTGTTATTCGGTCATTCATGTTACCCGCCAGTAGCCAGCTGGGCTACTAGACTTGAAAATCAGTTAGCCCAGACAAAAAGTTAGTAGCCCACTCTATTTCACTATCACCGGTGAAGCCCGCAAAGCGGGCTGAACTAGCTAGGGGGGTTTGGGGGCATGCCCCCTCAAGAAAATTTTGAAATTTTAGACTCAAAACACTGCATTCTGAGCATACCTGGATGTGATTTAGATGCTTGGGAAAATGTAAATTTTGTCTTATTTTTGTTGTTGACTTCAATCAAATTTAATAAAGAAAATCATTTACAAAATGGGAATCTTTATATATGCCCTGTGTACCAGTTTTTTTTACATATCTTTTTAAAACAACTAAAGAATTCTCTGTCCTTAAATACATGTAGATGATAGATTAAATATTTAATTTTATTTCTTTAATAATCTAATTTATTAAATATCTTGGTCGATTTATTTTGCGTAACTACGTACATTTGTAAACAAATGACCCCCCTTTTTTCTCAAAAGACTTGTACACGTATTTCAAAGCATTGTCATAAAATTGATATCTCCTCTGATTTTCTCTTTTTTTGTAAACTGTTCAGTAAGTAGGAAACTAAAATCATTTTGAACTTATGTTATTTATTTGTGGTCGACAATATTCTACTTTCGTTTTTGACCTTCATTCTCTGGACAACACATGGGCTTTGAAAAGGGAACTACAAAATGTCAAAAGGTACTGTTTTCCAGGTTCTTAACAACATTATATATTATACTTTCTTTTATTTGACTGATATTATTTCATAACATGCTATTGTCATCTTCTCTGAATTTCTTCGCTTGTTAATATTGTTAATGACCATCGGAACGTCTCTCTTGTTATCCTCGCAAACATACAAAACTTTCCGACTTTAAATAGACGACCAATCAGTGACTTGAATTAACGTGAACTATATTTAGTCAAAGGTAAACCCTGATTTTACATCCTTGTTCATCGCGACCGCGACTTTGCGACAATACGACTCTCGACACTTACCTGTATACATTTTAAAAAGAATTTTTTGTCTTTTTGAATTTCTATTTTTGTCAGTGAAGTAGCCAGCACTTGGAGCCACGGTAAACAGCGGATTTCCGTCAGTCGAGTACTTTTTTTCAATTCGCCACCTGGGCTACCACAACTGAATAAAAAGATCGCCCAGGTCAATTTCTGGTCGCCATGGGCGACTGGGCGACCGTTAAGTTTTTTCCCTGAATTTAAAAAATATTTATGATGGATAAAAAAAAATATATATATACGAATTGTATTACATAAATGTTTATGAATTTTATAATAATACAAAAAGGTGGACTGTAAAAAAGTATGCCTTTGACTAATATTTGAATATTTAATTTTCATTAGATGAGACATTTGTTGGAATATTTTTTAAAATATTTATATTAAGATTATATAGAAATATAATATCATTTTAAAATAAAGTATTTTAATTCAAATCAATTTATGGCCTTAAATGAATACAGATGATTATGCAGTATAAAACAATTATGTTGATTTATTGTTATAGTTACAAGTTTTCTAGACAATCATGTATGTATAATTACAAAAAAAAATATATAACAGAATTTAGTACCATGCATCAAAAGGTCAAACTATAAAGACCTTTGTCGATTAAATAAGTTTTATCAATCATGATTTTGATTGAATTAAGTGGTTATGACTGGTGTTCCTTTGGTTCACAATCCTGAAACAATTGTTAAAATAATAAACCAATTACAGACATTGATTTGATTTAAACAAGTCTTTATGAAGATTACATAATTATATGTGCCTTTGGATTGTAAATATCTATTTATCTCTTCAATCATTGTCAATGTGGGAATTAAGTAAAAACTATTTTTTCCATGATATTCCAAGTTTTCATGGAAAATAACTTCATATACAAACAGTACCAATCATACTCCTTTTCGTATAGATTTAAAATAAATCATCTGAATGTTCTCCAATATTAGGCATTCTTCACTTACCTGCTGTCATTGATCATCGATACTTATTGCAAATTCCATTTATCCTGAATCAAATATGTCACCAAATCCTCCGATGTTTATACAAATTAAATTATTCATTATTTTATCAAAAAAAAGTCATGGGGCCAGATCCACTTGGGGCGGATTGTGGTAGGACATAACTACTTGGGACAGATCAACTTGGGGCCGGAATGGTTTGGGGCCAGAACGACCTGCTACCTAAAACTTAAAACTTACCCTTTAACAAATGAGCAGATTTATTTTAGAAAACTTTCCAATACACCGATCTCAAGTTGTTTTATATGAATGAATAACACCGGTTGACCCAAGGGTTAATGACGTTATTGAACAATTGGTTCTTACTGCATGTACTGTGACGTAATAACAAAAGCATTGTGACATAGGAATTGTACGAGAAAGTGCATGAATACGAAAGTCGTCTATTTTATTATATGCTAATATTTAAAGGGGCATTAACTGTCAAATTCAGGTTCACCGATTTGACTCAGATTCTTACATTCGACATATAACATACTAAAATGTATATCCAAATTATAAAAAGTTTAAAACAACCAATTTACGATGCATAGACTCAATCGTATGTATCAGCATTTTGTGTGTATTTTAGTCTAGAGGCCATCTAATTAACCATCGAGGTTGACATCAGAAGACTGCCGACAGTTATATAACCCAATATAAACATAAACATAAGATATAAATAGATTGTAAACTCGTGCAATTGGATTTTTCTAGGTCTGTTTGATTTCATATTATAGGTTAAAAAAATATGTTAATAATCGTTTTTACCTGTATAAGAATGAATTTATATACGACCGCAAAAAATTGCGGTTGTATATTGGTATCACGTCGTCGATGTCGTCTGCGTCGTCCGAAGACATCTGGTTTCCGGACAATAACTTTAGTATTAGTAAATAGAAATCTATGAAATTTAAATACAAGGTTTATAACCACAAAAGGAAGGTTGGGATTGATTTTGGGGGTTATGGTCCCAACAGTTTAGGAATTAGGGGCCCAAATAAGCATTTTTCTAGTTTCATGACAATAACTTGTGGAACGGTATATGGATCTCTCTGAAATTATACCACAAGTTTCCATACCACAAAGGGATGGTTAGGATTGGCTTTGGGGGGTTATGGCTCAAACCGTTTAGAAATTAGGGGCAAAAAAGTGAGAAAAAACACGGGTGTCCTGGTTAATGGACAATTACTTAAGTACAATGTTGTGTTTGAATTACCTCCCTTACACTGCTTTTAAATTATGTATAAAGAAATGTTCTATTGTCTTGAGGTGATTAACTGTCAATTTATTTTTAGAAGTTACTATTTTAATAATTTTAAAAATGCTGATTAAGGTATATTAATTTTAGCCATGATTATTTATGTCATTTTCTATTTAATGACTTTTATGATGTATTTAAATGGGTCATTATGGTTATTATTAAAAAGAAAATTTCATCAAAAATTAATTACAAACCTCTGCGGTCGTATCCAGCTGCGCTCGGCGAAGCAATTTTATTATAGATGGAATCAGTCAACCAAATGGTTTACCCTTGTTTCACTTCAAAACAACCAAACTGGCTGTTAAAAGCGAATTATTATTTCACTATTTCACTTTCATTTATGATTGAAAAAAAAAAAAAAATAATATTTTATTTTTTTTATAACTCATAGCTAATGCCCCTTTAAAACTGTGTAATATTCCATGATGCATATTATACAATAAATTGTTTGCCTCTTTGTACAATTATTTGTGCACTACCAATGTATCTTGTATAACTTTTTATGCTAATATGAGGCAGGTTTTACCTGTGAAAGAATTTTATTTTAAACGTATTGTTGTCATTTTTCTTTTTGGTAATCATATATACAATTGTGCGCTGGACATTGTATGACTTACAACATGACAGCAGCTGTCAACAAAACAACTGTTATTTGGGACTTATCCTCCATATTATCATTGTAAACTTGTTATTTTCTAAGCATATGCACCTTGAGGGTCCATGCCTGTCATCAAACATTTTCAAAACAGTTTCTTACTAGAATTAATTGTTGTCACACAGACTGGTTTGCAACTAAACAATATAAGAAATAAATTATTTAGTTTGTCAAAAAAATTCACATCTGATTAAGTTCAAATGGTTTTTGAGCTAAAATTGTCTATAATTGTTGCTGAAACGACTACAATTATGGACAAAGGAAGATATTTCCAATTCATAGTATTGTCTTCCAATGATAAGTACAATGCAGTGTTAGTGCTCACAGGTGTTAAAAAAATATACATACAAAAGCTTTCAGAATTAATAAATAATAAGTTCAGTCACTTCTTTTGTGTGTCTCAAGTTTTTGATTGATGAAATAAAAATGAAAAAACTAACAAATCTTAAAGATGCTCGATAAAAATGTACTTGGATTTTCGGTCCACTCTCTGAGCTTGATTACTGTGAAGTCAGTGTCCAGTTAATTTGTCTTTTTTTGGTTACCTGCTTAATTAAGCCAAAATTAGAAAATTTATAAACTAGTTGAAGTCATTTATATAATTATAGATTATCGTTGGTTATCTCAACGAGATTGGTACGGCGAAAGTGAGAAAAGCAATCGAGTTGAGATGACCAATGATAATCTGTTTATCGCTATTTTACCTACATGTATGAAGACGTTGTTAATTTCCTTGACAATGGCACGTGCGCCCTTAGTTTCTAGCGATAATTTTCATATCACTCGACTCCATTTTCATATCATTCGACTCCGCTGAGAAAGGAAATTATCAGTCAGCAAGATCAAAGGAAAAATTTGTAAAATAGCGATAATACCACATGTTCCAAGAATTGGTATATTTATATCATCATGATCATATGCTCTCTACCAATATATATACATGTATGATACCACAAGATGCAAAAAAAAAAATGATTTAAGTCCAGGTTTGTGTTTCACAAAACATCTTACGACTAAAATTTTATCATAATTATACTGTATTACTCATGGCTTGCAATCTTTTTTAGGTGCAATATTTTATGTGTAATGCAGGCCTGGCACTCGAATTCGTCAAAATATACTTTCATATGATTAACCTTATGAATTAGAACAGTCCGTTTTAGATTGTTTCATCAGAAATATATGAGAAAATATTTTTCCGTAATTGGGAATGCAAATAAATACTTATTTTAGTTTAGAAATAATGAAATTAACCATGTTACCTATTTGTTTACAGATGGAAGAATACACAACAGTATACAGTGTTTGAGGAATAAATCTGGTGATGATAGGTAATAACTTATATATTACATGTAGTAATAAAATTTTACATTATTTCTTCTTAATTTTTTTGTCTTTTGACTTTTTTTTCATCTGTCCTTTTTTGATTTGGGATTGTTTATTGCCACCTCCTATATTCTTACTACTATTCCTAGTTAAACAGTATTGTATATTAATATAAACATTTTCAAATGATCTTCTGGTACTTACCATATCAGATACAACTTGTGTTGACTAATTTTGTTGGTAACGTAAGGGACATATTCAGAAATTCAAAAAGAGGCAGAGGATACCATGGGGACATTAAAAACTCATAAGTTGTAGAGAAACTGACAATATCATGGCATAAAAAAACATTTCCGCAGAACACTAACATAGAAAACTTAAGACTAAGGAACATGAACCCAATTAAAAACCTGGGGTGATCTCAGGTGCTCCAGAAGGGTATGCAGATCCTGCTCCACTAGTGACACCTTTCCTGTTACTCCTGTTAAAATATATGTCATATCAAGTGATTAAATAGGTATCACTAGTGGTCCATTGAATAACTTAGCTTATCAAATATACTGTCTGTAACTGACTGTACATTGTATTAACTAACAGTTGTTTTGGTTTCTCAGTTACAATACATGTATTATTGTCAGTTCTTGAAGATGTAGATTGATAAAACTGTTTAATCATGATGATGATAATTGATTTTATATATCATTTTTTTTTCAATTGGGATATTCATGTTAGGAGAAAACACATTGTTTATTAATTGTAATTTTGATGTTTTACCAGATCACATTATGTAGCCTTATCTACAGATGAATCTACAGTTATCTGTTGGCATCCAGAACCAGAATTTCCATATGAATGCTCAAAGGTAAGATTTTATGTACTTCATATAATAATAAGGAGGGGGCATGATGTTTTCTGGTCTGTGTCCTGTAGTAAAAGTTAGAGTTTTTTGTTTAAGGTAGTTCACCATGAAGTTGTTGTCTTGTCATCTTGAAACTTAGTACACATCTTCATTGTGTTATTAAGTTTTATGTGATTGTTGGAGCATTGCATGGTGTCCTATGGACACATATTCTTGTTAGAGTTGTAAAAAGATTCACAACTAGACCAATAGTATGAATATGACTTGTTAATTGGGAATTCATTGATGGGAGGAATAGGGGTTCAGTAATTCCTATATCCTTCCCCATTCCCTGTTTCACTGACTCTCAGATCCTGTCTCCTCAACTCCTGTTTTTAAATCCTTGTGCCCACTATATGATGCTTGTGGAATCTTGCATCCTTTTACAATCCACTGCAGTCGTCTATACACCGACATTGTAAGTACAATTGCAGATGTTTGTTTTTCTTTCATAATCAGAACATTTATATAGTATATACAATCATTACATCACTGTCTAATTTCACTTAATTTTTTCATCTCTGAGTCTTTGGAATCAGGCAGTGTTCTCCCCAGGCCCTTAAAGGACCACGGGCCCGCGATGTATAATTTCTGAGCGTGGTGCTATCGGTCTTACCGCGATGTATAATTTTTGTCCGTGGTGCTAAAATTTTCAGTAAAAAAATCGTAAATAGGTAAAGTTTTAAATCTTTTCTGTGCGGTATAAAATTCTAGGTAAAATTTGACCAGTTCAAACCAGTTCAACACAGATTGTTTACACCACATGATCGATTTACCTTATGAGGTTAACCTCGTTGATTGGATTTAATCAGAACATTTATATAGTATAATATGCAATCATTACATCACTGTCTAATTTCACTTAATTTTTTTATCTCTGAGTCTTTGGAATCAGCCTAGACAGGCATATAATTTATAGAGAATGGATATCATTCATGGGTAAATATTGTCAAGGTAACATGTTCAGACATACATAGTACCTAGACAAGGCACTTGGAAAATATAGACCAGTCTGTGACCCATAAAACATAGAAGCAATTTTATAAGAACTGCATACATTTTGTATGTGTATAATATAATTCATACCTACCCATAGAGGCAAATTCAAGTTTCTTTCCATGGTTCCTATATGTTTTTGGTGAACAGCTCTCATTAACAATAGGATTTTTTTAACTTTACAGCCAATTCCAAGAAAAGCTGAAGAACTTGCTGAGGTAGGTTTGATCTTTTATTACTGGTAGTAATTATACCCCATGCAACAAAGGAGGGTATAATGTTTTTCACCCGTCCGTCCATCCGTCCGTCAGTCCTGTTCTTGTCATCACAACTCCTCTGAAACCACACAACAGAATTTCATGAAACTTTGTAGATAATAAGGACAAACTATGTAGATGTGCATATCGATAGGAAATTATGATTCAATTTTTTTTCTAGGAGTAATGCCCTTTGCAGTTATTGCCCCTTTAACTTAGAATTTTGGCCAGTCCTGTTCTTGTCATCCCAACTCCTCTGAATCAGCACAACAGAATTTCATGAAACTTTGTAGATAATAAGGACATACTATGTAGATGTGCATATCTTCAGGAAATTACAATTGAATTTTTTTTCTAGGAGTTATGCCCCTTTAACTTAGAATTTTGGCCAGTCAAATTCTTGTCATCGCAACTCCTCTGAAACCGCACAACAGAATTTCATGAAACTTTATAGATAATAAGGATATACAATGAAGATGTGCATATCATCAGGAAATTACAATTCAATTTTTTTTCTAGGAGTTATGCCCCTTTAACTTAGAATTTTGGCCAGTCCTGTTCTCGTCATCGCAACTCCTCTGAAACCGCATAACAGAATTTCATGAAACTTTGTAGATAATAAGCACATACTATGTAGATGTGCATATCGACAGGAAAATATGATGGAATTTTTTTTCTAGGAGTTATGCCCCTTTAACTTAGAATTTTGGCAACAATTATACTACTGCAACAGTTTGTCATCATAACTTCTCTGAAACCACACAACAGAATTTCATGAAACTTTGTAGATAATAAGGACATACTATGTAGATGTGCCTATCAACAGGAAAATATGATGGAATTTTTTTTCTAGGAGTTATGCCCCTTTGAACTTAGAATTTTGGCCTAATTATACTACTGCAACAGTTTGTAATCGCAACTTCTCTGAAACCACACAACAGAATTTCATGAATCTTTGTATATAATAAGGACATACTATGTAGATGTGCATATTGACAGGAAATTACTATTGAATTTTTTTCTAGGAGTTATTCCCCTTTGAACTTAGAATTTTGGCCTAAATATACTACTGCAACAGTTTGTAATCGCAAGTTCTCTGAAACCACACAACAGAATTTCATGAAAGTTTGTAGTTAATGAGGACATAATATGTAAATGTGCATATCCACAAGAAAATTTTATCAGTTGACTTTTGTAGAGTTATGAGTCTTTGAACTTAGGAATCTGGTGAGATTTTGTTTGTCCAGTGACAATGTGGGGGCGTGGGGTATGTGAGCGTGCTCACAAAGGTTCTTTAATTTTTACATAGTTTTGAAACGAGGAATTTTGTTATATGTACAATTTTGGTTTTACTTATTAAATGTCAGATCTTCATAAAAACTTACTACATGTACGTCATGTAGAGCTTGAGATTTTATTTTAATAAGAATATTCACAGGCAAAATTATGAATACAGAAATACAATTGTTATTATCAGATAAAAACGTACTGAATTGTATAGATCAATGACACATTAACTAGACCATACAAAAATCAACAAACACCTAGATGTTAAAACTAAACAGTGCTTTATAGATAGAATCATTTTTATACCCCACACAATTTTTGAGTCGGGTATAATGTTTTTGGCCTGTCTGTCCGTCCGTCCGTCAATCCATCAGTCCTGTTCTTGTCATCGCAACTCCTCTGAAACCACACAACAGAATGTCATGAAACTTTATAGATAATAAGGACATACTATGAAGTCATGCATATCGACAGGAAATTATGATTCAATTTTTTTTGGAGGAGTTATACCCCTTTGCACTTATTGGCCTCAATATACTACTGCAACAGTTTGTCATCGCAACTCCTCTGAAACTACACAACAGAATTTCATGAAACATTTGTAGATAATAAGGACATACTCTGTAGATGTGCATATCAACAGGAAATTATGATTCAATTTTTTTTCTAGGAGTTATGCCCCTTTGAACTTATTGGCCTCAATATACTACAGTCCGTCAGTCCTGTTCTTGTAATTGCAACTCCTCTGAAACTACACAACAGAATTTCATGAAACTTTGTTGATAATAAGGACATACTATGTAGACGTGCATATCGACAGGAAATTATGATTCAATTTTTCTTCTAGGAGTTATGCCCCTTTGAACTTAAAATTTTGGCCTTAATATACTACTGCATCAGTTTGTCATCGCAACTCCTCTGAAACCGCCCAACAGAATTTCCTGAAACTTTGTAGATGATAAGGACATAATATATTGATGTGCATATCCACAAAGAATTGTTATCAGTTGACTTTTCTAGGAGTTATGCCCCTTTGAACTTAAAATTTTGGCTTAGATATACTTCTGCAACAATTTGTCATCTCAACTCATCTGAAACCACACAAGAGAATTTCCTGAATATTTGTAGATAATAAGGACATAATATGTAGATGTGCATATCCACAAGAAATTATTATCAGTTGACTTCTGGAGGAGTTATGAGTATTTGAACTTAGGATTCTAGTGAGATTTTGTTTGCCCTCTGACAATGTGGGGGCATAGTATTCTAGTGAGATTTTGTTTGCTCTCTGACAATGTGGGGGCGTGGGGTATGTGAGCGTGCTCACAAAGGTTCTTTAATTAGACAGTATATTGAATTGAGTTAACTACCTTTGTCACTAATTTTGTAATTGTCCCCATGGGAAACAGATCACTTGTAGATATGCACGAGTCTATAAAGGGACATAACTTTAGAAACGGTGAACGTGACACCACCGAAATTGGAACTTGATCTGTATGTGGTGGTAATAAGCATTGAGTATAAGTTTCATAACACTTGGTTGAGGCAAACTTAAAAAAGAAAAAAGAAACCAATTTCGGGAAGCACGTAGAGAGACCATTACCATATCCCCCTCAGAACAATGTGCAGGACACATTCTTCTTTTATGGGCTCATATTTCCTGTCATTGTTTCCTGAGCTGTGAGGCCAAGGGGATATATGGCACTGACAGGGAATATGAGCCCATATCCTTTGTGAAGATCATGAATAATAATTATGTTATACTAGAGTGTCCTGATTTTAACATTACTGATCATTGGGATCTTCTGTTTACATTGTATATCGGCTATCAAGGTAACCAATTTAATTGCAGGATTAGCCCGGATATTTCAGTCAAGTATAATATAACAAGTGAAACATTTAACATTTCTTTGATATTGACGTTATAATTAAATTACAGGGCGATTCTGCACTGAAAGTTCAGTATCATTTGGAAGACAAGCTACGTTTTAGAAAGGATGGACCAACAGATAAAGAACTAGCTAATATGTTCTTTACAACAAAACATCCATGGTTCCCTAGGTAAGTTTAAAAATACACAACTCTCTTGTCTGTTTTATGCTCAGCTGCAGCTGTTTATATTTACTAATGAATACATAGTAAAGCTCTGATTCAGTATCTAAGTTAAGTTAAACTTTTCATCCTTTTTCAAGTTTTTGGTTATTTCAGCTGTTCAATATTCACATGAGGCTTTGGATTTTCAAATATTTTGGTCTGTAGCATCACTGAGGAGATATTATTTGTTGAAATATCTGGTGCAGTATAATTTGTACTGTGAAATTATGTTACTTTACAAACCAAAAATATTTAGGATTATTATAACTTAAATTTTTTTGTTTTAAATTTGAAATGCTCCATGTACTTAAACAATAATCAGTTTGAGCTGTTTCCATATACTTACAGAAGCTAAAGTGTATTATTATAACCCCACCAACAAAGTTTGGGGTACATAGCAATCAGCTTATCTGTCCTGATTACATCTTTATTTTATTTTGATTCACTTCAAACTTTGTAGAATAATTGATCATGATATGCAAACACCACCATGCAGATTTTTTGTTCTGTTTAGTTTATCTAGAATAATGCCTCCTTCATCTTAGAAATTTTCACCCTTTTCAGAAAGGACCTTGTCATTGAAACATCTCCTACATGACACTTAGTACATTGTAAGATACTTATATACAGATGTTCAAGTGGGTAGGTTGTCCCGTCCATTGAGTTATACCCCTTTCAATATAAAAATTTTGGCCCTGTCCAGCACAAACAATGTCAACGCAAACCCCCTACATGTTTTATCATACCTACACAAAACTTGGTATATTGTTAGATCCTAATATACAGATGTAAAAGGATGATGCAGTTTATTGAGTTTTAACAGAGATATGCCTCTTTGAGCTTAATAAAAAGTATTAGCCCTGTCCAGCACTTACCTTGTCATCGCAACTCCTTCATGGTTTATCATATCTACATAGAAGTTTGTATATTATTAGATACTATAGTATAATGCAGATATGCATGTGGTTAGGATATTCCAGTCCATTGAGATTTCCAACATCTCCTTTCACTGATATTGATGTCCACTAAATAAAGCTTCTTACTGTAATTATATGTATCTATTGGTGAAATTTTTAGTGGCAGAAAAATGGCAGCAGGGGACATTTCAATACAGTGCAGAAATCTTGTTCATTTTGTATTTTCAGACCACAGAAGAAGTACAGAAAATCCAAATCTCCTAAAGACAGAGACCATATATAATATTTTGTCAGATTTTATGCTGTTAATCATACGTGTGAATAAATATAAATGACATGCTTGATTCAATTTCATCTGTTTATATACATGTACTGCAAGAGTCTACACTTGTTATGCATATTGTATTTCCTCTATTCGTCCATCCCACATAAGGTACATAGTTAGTCTAGCTGACTCCTCCTTCAGTTTTCAAGCTAAAACTATTATATAATGCAGCAGGATAGTAAATATACTAAGAGTGTGTATACTTTCAAGATTTTTATACGACCGCAAAAAAATTTTGCGGTTGTATATTGGTATGACGTTGGCGTCGTCGTCATCAGACGAAGACACATTGGTTTTCGCACTCTAACTTTAGTTCAAGTGAATGGATCTCTATGAAATTTTACCATAAGGTTCAATACCACAAAAGGAAGGTTGGGATTGATTTTGGGGGTTACGGTACCAACAGTTAAGGAATTAGGGGCCAAAAAGGGCCAAAAATAAGCATTTTTGTAACTTCCAGACATAACTTGTGTGTTAGTGTATGGATCTCTCTGACATTGTACCACAAGGTTCCATATCACAAAGGGAATGCTGGGATTGATTTTGGGGGTAATTGCCTCCAAATTTTAGGAATTAGGGGCTAAAAAAGGGGCAAAAAACAAGCATTTTTCTAGTTTCATGACAATAACTTGTGTGTAAGTGTATGGATCTTTCTGAAATTGTACTACAAGGTTCCATTTCACAAAGGGAAAGCTGGAATTCAGTTTGGGGGTAATTGCCCAAAATGTTTAGGAATAAGGGGGCAAAAATAAGCATTTTTCTAGTTTTCAGACAATAACTTGTGTTCAAGTGTATGGATCTCTCTGAAATTGTACTGCAAGGTACCATACCACATAGGGAAGGCTGGGATTGATTTTTGGGGTAATTGCCTCAAAATTTTAGGAATTAGGGGCCAAAAAGGGGCAAAAAAAAAGCATTTTTCTAGTTTCATGACAATAACTTGTGTGTAAGTGTATGGATCTTTATGAAATTGTACTACAAAGTTCCATATCACAAAGGGAAAGCTGGGTTTGAGTTTGGGGGTAATTGCTGTAAACGTTTAGGAATTTGGGGCCAAAAAAACAAGCATTTTTCTAGTTTCCAGACAATAACTTGTGTTCAAGTGTACGGATCTCTCTGAAATTGAACTGCAAGGTACCATACCACAAAGGGAAGGCTGGGATTGAGTTTGGGGGTGATGAATCATAAGGGGGTTCAAAAAATTTGAGGGGGGATTTTTTTTCTCATTTTTTTGCTTTAAAATTTTCCATTTTAAATTGGTTATTTCTGATTTATATATAAAAGCAAACAATAATCATATGGTTTGAATAGGTAAATTAAGAATTTTTAAGTTCTTAGACCACATTCATTCTGTGTCAGAAACCTATGCTGTGTCAAATATTTAATCACAATCCAATTTCAGTGCTGTATCAAGCTTGAATGTTGTGTCTATACTTGCCCCAACTGTTCAGGGTTCGACCTCTGCGGTCGTATCTAGCTGCGCCCAGTGGAGCATTTTTTATTTTTAAGCCCCCGCCACTAGGTGAAGGGGGCATTAAAGTGTTACCCTTGTCCGTCTGTACATCCAAAAATTGGTTTCCATTCTCTAACTTTAGTTTGCCTCAACCAAATGTTTATAAAACTTATTATCATAAAACACAGATCAAGTTCGAATTTGGGTGGCGTCACTTTAACAGTTCTCTAGTTATGTCTCTTTATATGGTTATATACAAGCGGGGGCATAATCTGTGTCCCATGGACACATTCTCCATTTATTTTTAAAATATTCTACAACTGACAGGATGTTGAACTTTGTAACTTTGGGGAAATTATTGAAGTGGAGTACATGGTTTGTCCAGCTAACTCCTCAAATTGTCAATATTTTTGTTCTGGAAAATTTTCATTGGTTTACCTTGTCCATGTATTACAAAAGTGGTGTAAAAATGCATTTATCATCTGATTAATAGTCCAACACTCGACAAGAACAGTTATTGCCATTACTATGTACATTTTTATATTTAATAATAATTTATTGACATTCATGTTATTTCCCCCCTGTTAACTTTGCAAAACTTGAGTTTTGAAGCTTGAAAGAAAAAACAACTCAATTGTCCTACAGAACATTATGAAATAAATCATAACTAGTGGCATAATAAATGATAAAATTTGTCTTCCAGAACTTCAACTTCACTGTTTGCTGATATTCATGTGTGCGGCTGGGCATCATCTTTGTCTTGTTTTTTTCATGATTTGTATATCTTGAGAGTGATTTGAGGTTGTATAGAGTAATAAGGCACCACAAAGTTTTCATGCAAGCTGGCAGAGTTTGTTCCATGTGATAATTTTGTTTTTTTCCTTCACTGAATACTAATACCCCGTTTACACTATGCCTTTTTAATCCGGGTTCGACCCAAATTAGTTAATCCGGGTTAAATTTAGGTAGTGTGAACACCTTAACCCAGGGTGAATCCGGAATAAAAATTGACCCTCGTTTTAGGTGGAGTTAATGTGGGGGCGAACCCGGGTTAATAACCTCACCTTCTATATGTGAACGTAAAGTGGAGTAAATGTGAGGTTCTTGATATGGTGACGCATGATGTTTGCTTACTTCATTCAAAAATTACAAATGTCAGATCATGGGTGAAACACCAGAATCAGTTGTTAACAACAAAATTGCAGTCTAACGTGGAACAAAAGAAGAGAATTCAAGAATTTGGCCATCTGTATTGGGAGAAAAAGCAATATTCGTTTAACGTGGCTATTTTGGAAGTTTTTAATATTTAACATGTTAAAACGGATAATTATTTCATTATGCAAGATAGTCAAATTAATTCAAATTGCACCTATTTTGACAGTTTTTGTCACCTTCCTTAATTTAAGAAACAGACAAAAGTTTCCTTCCTGTGTTTATTTTGTAAATTTATCCCAGGCTTCTTTACTACAAAGATTCACAAAATAATTTTAAACTCATACTTAATCATGGAAAAAAATCAGTTTGAACTGACTTCCATACGATAAAAAATTTCTACATTGCACACCTGCTTGAAGTTTAAACATGCGAAATATCGAATTACTGATGTTTTGTTTTAATTTCTTCACATTCTTTGAATATTTTGAAAATAGTCCATGCTTTTTGTCCTTTTCTGTAAGAAATGGATGCCTGTGACATATTTTAAGAGCTCATTTAAAAAGTTGATTTTTTTGTGGACGTAGCTAGTGGTTTTCCCTAAATTTTACTTCTCACTGGACCTGTTGATTTAATGTGACTGTTTTGTGTAGAATGAAGTGCATTCAGCTAAAATAAAAGACGTGTATAAATTGAGTGCACACGCTGGAATGTCTCGCTTTCTTTACTGACCATTGATTTTATGTTGATAGTCCTAAATATAAAGCTTTACTACAAGTATCACGTAAACTTAATATGATCCAAGAAAATGAGGTCAAGGTCAGATAAACCAAACGGGAAATACATGTACATCTTACAATCAATCTATGCATTAAATATAGTTGACCTTTTGCTTATAGTATCTAAGAAACAAACATAACCGTGAAAACTTAACATTGACCAATGAACTATGAAAATGAGGTCAAGGTCAGATGATACCTGCCAGACAGACATATACACCTTACAATCCTCCCATACAACAAATATAGTTGACCTATTGCTTATAATTAAAGAAAAACAGACCAAAACATAAAAACTTTACACTGAGCAATGAACCTTGAAAATGAGGTCAAGGTCAAATAAAACCTGCCAGACTGATATGTACATCATAAAATATTTCCATACACCAAACATAGTTAACCTATTGCATACAGTATTACAAAAAAAGACCAAAACACAAAAACTTAACTTTGACCACTGAACCATGAAAATGAGGTCAAGGTCAGATGACACTTGCCATTTGGACATATACACCTTACAATCATTCCATACACCAAATATAGCAGACCTATTGCTTATAGTATCCGATATATGGACTTGACCATGAAAACTTAACCTTGTTCACTGATCCATGAAATGAGGTCGAGGTCAGATGAAAACTGTCTGACGGGCATGAGGACCTTGCAAAGTATGCACATACTAAATATAGTTATCCTATTACTCATAATAAGAAAGAAATTAACATTACAAAAAATCTTAACTTTTTTTTCAAGTAGTCACTGAACCATGAAAATGAGGTCAAGGACAATGGACATATGACAGACGAAAACTTCATAACATAAGGCATCTATATACAAAGTATGAAGCATCCAGGTCTTCCACCTTCTAAAATATAAAGCTTTTAAGAAGTTAATTAATGCCACTGCCCTGCTGACGCTGGATCACTATCCCTATGTCGAGCTTTCTGTGACAGAAGTCACAGGCTCGACAATTACAAATGATGAAAACACGAATTCTTCAGTCTCAAAGAAAAGCTACAAGATTTCCAATTTCCGTTTTAGCAAAAAAGGGTAATCAGTGTATTTTGGATACTTTCACGTTATTCTAAAACATGATAAGGAAGCGGCCAGGAGTATGGAAAAGAATTTCAGACTTTGAAATAATACAAATGTGATGCAAAGAATATAAATAAGTACAGTGAAAATATGCAGGTTACAATTTTGGTGCATTCATGTCTATTTTTGTTGAAAGGGAAAATCCAAAAGTGAGTTAATTTTTATTAAGTGTGAACTGTGGTAATTAATTCAGGTTAACTATTCCGGGTTTGACCTGGAGCAGATTTCATAGTGTGAACACAGTATAAGATGCTTAACTGTTATCAATTTTTATCTGTTGTCTATCCATTTACAATGAACTATTAATGTCTCTATCTTCTTTGAAGCTTGTCCTGAACAAGCAAGAAATATTTGCTACTGTTCTTCGAGAAAATGCCAGTTTCTACTGAAATCTAAGGGTTGATGTGAACCATGTTTGATCAGAATATGTTTGGAAACTTTCAAAGGTCTTGATAAGTGCTTCTAAATAGACCGAGATTTAACAGCCACATCCTCTATCTTATTGATTTATATATGATTAATTCTTCTGTAAAATGTCTGAAATATGAGATGTCTGGTACCCACCAGCATAGTTTAACATAACCTTAAGGCAAACTTTATAAACAGCTCAATAATGAAAACCAGAAGATTCGGATTGGTGTCATGCAGGGATTATTAAATTGTCCTTTCTCAAATATGAGATTAATCAGTTTTAGGAAATTAAATAGAAATTAACCCATATGTAACTGTAAATAGAAACCTGAATTGCAACAGACATAGCTGCCATCATTGCTATTGTAGAACAGGATTATAAACAAACAAAATGCCAGTGCAAGACATTATCACAACAGTAATAGTTTTATGTTAACCTGCATTTAACAGACATGTTGTCTTTTAACAAGATTGCACATGCTGAAATGTCTTGCTTGCTTTACTGACCATGATTAATTTGATGTTAAAGGTCTTCTGATAAAGGTTTTACTACAAGTATCACAAACTTAATACTATCAATGATCCATGACAATGAGGTTAAGGTCAGAAAAACGGTGGCAGACAGCCATGTACACCTTAAAATCATTTCATACACCACATATAGTTGACCTATTGCCTATAGTTTCCAAGAAACAGACCAAACCTTGAAAATGGGGTCATAGTAAGATGAACCCTGCCAGGCAGACATGTACACCTTACAATTCTACATACACTAAATATATTTGACCTATAATTGCTTATAGTATCTAAGAAACAAACTTAACCAGGAAAACTTGATCAATGAACCATGAAAATGAGGTCAAGGTCGGACGAACCCTGCTAGACAGACATGTACACCGTACGATCATTACATGCTTTAAATATAGTTGACCTATTGCATATAGTATCCAAGAAACAAACTTAACCAGGAAAACTTAAGATTGACCAATGAACCATGAAAATGAGGTCAAGGTCAGATGATAGTTGCCACACAGACATATACACCTTATAATCATTCCATACACCAAATATAGTTGACCTATTGCTTATAGTATTAGAAAAACAGACCAAAACAAGAATATGTCCATAGCACACGGATGCCCCACTCGCACAGTCATTTTCTATCTTCAGTGGACCGTGAAATTGGAATCAAAACTCTTTGTTAACTTAATTTGGCATTAAAATTAGAAAGATCATATCATAGGGAACATATGTACTAAGTTTCAAGTTGATTGGACTTCAACTTCATCAAAAATTACCTTGACCAAAAACTTTAACCTGAAGCAGGACAGACGGACGAAAGGACAGACGAACGGACAGTCGGACGCACAGACCAAAAAACATAATGCCCCTAGGTGGGGCATAAAAACAATAAACTGTTAACACAGAGATATGTCTCGCCTATTTGTTATTTTGATAATGCAAATGTAATTAAAATAGCAATACTTTAACATGTAAGAGATGCAAATATTCATAGTCAATGAACCATGACTGAAGGTACAGGGCTAAACAATCTCCATGGAAATGAGATGTGCCAATGCTAATACAACTGCATACCAAATACCATTGACTTTTCATAAGTCATTCCCTTTAAACAAAAGTTGATGAACCATAATGAGGGGGTGGGGTTATATAATCTACATGGAAATGAAACTTGCAAATGCCAATACATTTGCATACAAAATATCACTGACTTAATATTAGTGGTTCATCTTAAACTAACCTAATCACAAACTAATACATGTAAACTAAGAAAGTTTCAATGTTAATAGACCATGACTGAGGGGTAAAGACCAAATATTCTCCATGGAAATAAGATGTGCTAATGCTTATACAACTGCATGCCATTTATCATTGACCTACCATAAACGGTTCCCCTGAAACTGACCTAATCACAAACTAATACATGAAAACTAACAAAAGTTTCAAAGTCAATAGACCATGACTGAGGGGGCGTGGCCAAAATGGCCATGGAAATGATATATGCCAATGCTTATACAACTGTATATCAAATATCATTGACCTACCACTAGTGGTTCCACATTAACTGATCTAATCACAAACTAATACATGTAATTAATTTATGATTAATAAATAAGTTTCAAAGTCAATAGACCATGACTGAGGGGGCAGGGCCAAATAATCTCCATGGTAATGAGATATGCCAATGCTTATACAACTGCATATCAAATTTCATTGACCTACCACTAGTGGTTCACCATAAACTAGACCTAATCACAAACTAATACATTGTTGACGCCACCATCGCCTCTGCCGACGCTGGAAACAGCATACCTGTCTCCCTTTTTGACTCCGTCAAGGCGAGACAAAAAACTTAACATTGAGCAATGAACCGTAAAAATGAGGTCAAGGTCAAATAAAACATGCCAGACTGACATGAACATCGTAAAATTTTTGCACACACCAAATATAGTTGACCTATTGCACAGTATTAGATAAACAGACCAAAACACAAGAGGTTGTCAAGAGTGACAGCAAACCTGATTTTCCTGCAGAGGTCGAACCCTGAACAGTTGAGCAAGTATGGACACTACATTTAAGCTTAAAACAGATCTGAATTTGGATTGTGATTGAATATTTGACACAGCATAGGTTTGTGACACAAAATGAATGTGGTCAAAGAACTGAAATATTTGAAATTGCATGGACATTAAAATACCTATTATGGTCCAATATCCAAAATCTAAGTACATATCAGAATCAGCATATCAAAGAACCCAAAGAATTCAATTTTTGATGAAATCAGACAAATGTTTAATTTAGGACCCTTTGGACCTCAATGTGGACCAATTTGATAAAGGAGCCCACAATCCAAAATCTCTCAATACATGGTTGGATTCAGCATTTCAAAGAACCCCATAAATTCAATTTATGTTGAATCAAACAAAGTTTAATTTTTGACCCTGATTTGGACCAACTTGAAAACTGGGCCCAAAAATCTAATATTTAAATACAGGTTTAGATTCAGCATTTGAAAGAACCCTATATATATATTTAATTTATGTTGAAATGAAACACAGGTTAATTTTACCCATAATATTTTCTGTGCAAATTGAAATAACTCAAACTGGATAAATAGTTCTCTAAAATAAGATATGCAATTTTTCAAATTATAATCAATAATATAATAACAACAACCAGTGATGACTAAGTTCTCTAAAATTAGATATGATTTCACACTCAAACATTGTTAGAATCAGCAGATCAAAGAACCAAAGAATTCAATTTTTGATGAAATTAAACAAAAGTTTAATTTAGGACCCTTTGGACCTCAATGTGGTATTATCTTATTAATAATGAAAAGAAATACAGGTTTAGATTAAGCATTTCAAAGAATCCTATATATATTCAATTTATGTTGAAATCAAACACTTTTTAATTTTGGACCCCGATTTGGACCAACTTGAAAACTGGGCCCAAAATCAGAAATCTAAATATATGTTTATTAATAGACAATATAAGCTTAGTTTTTAATGGAGTTCACTTCATCTCAAAAAAAAAAAAAGCATTCAGAAAATTAGTTTTTACAGAATAACAAACAAACTTGCCACAAAATTCTTCAAACAATTTATCAAAGAAAAGAAAAAAACAAGAATGTGTCCATAGTACACGGATGCCCCACTCGCACTATTATTTTCTATGTTCAGTGGACCGTGAAAATGGGGGAAAATCTCTAATTTGGCATTAAAATTAGATAGATCATATCATAGGGAACATGTATTCTAAGTTTCAAGTTGATTGGACTTCAACTTCATCAAAAACTACCTCGACCAAAAATTTAACCTGAAGCGGGACGGACGGACGGACAATCAGACGAACGAACGAACGGACAAACGGATGGAGGGACGCACAGACCAGAAATCATAATGCCCCTCTACTATCGTAGGTGGGGCATAAAAAATCCTAAATTTTATTATCATTAATACAATGTCTTTTCAAAATCTATAAAACTTATCAGTAACAAGAAATAATTGTAACAGGATGCTGTAATGAAGTCTCACAAACAAAGCTCCAATAATTCGTCATTCCCATGGTCGCCTAACATTGGGCAAAGTCCAGTACAAATAGGTTTGTGATATGCATAAGTGACGCCTATGTTTTGACCCTGTATGTCATTCAAATCTTCTTGAAATTATGAACAGGAATACATATGGTTTAGGAGATCTCGACCGTTTATAAGTTCTCAAAGGAGGGGGTGATCCCCAGGGGATTTACCCTTTATTTCATATGATTTGTTTTTTTTGTCCCATACAAGAATATATATGGTTTAGGGGTGGGGATCTCGACCGTTTACAAGTTCTTAAACAGAAGAGGGGTGGGGATGACCCCAGGGGACTCGCCTTATATTTCATTTGAATTATTTTATTGTCCCATACAAGAATATATATGGTTTCGGGGTGGGGATCTTGACCGTTTACATGTTTTCAAATAGAAGAGGGGTGGGGGTTACCCCAGGGGACTTCCCCTCAATTTCATTTGATTTGTTTTATTGTCCCATTCAAGAATATATATGGTTTAAGGGTGGGGATCTCGACCGTTTATAAGTTATAAAAAGAGGGGTGGGGTGGGGTTATCCCCATGGACTTCACCTATATTTCATTTGATTTGTTTTATTGTCCCATACAAGAATATATATGGTAGAGGGGTGGGGATCTCGACCGTTTACAAGTTTTCCAACAGGAGGGGGTGGGGGTGACCCCAGGGGACTTGCCTTTTATTTCATTTGATTTGTTTTATTGTCCCATATAAGAATATATAGGTTTCGGGGTGGGGATCTTGACCGTTTACAAGTTTTCAAATAGAAGAGGGGTGGGGGTTACCCCAGGGGACTTCCCCTCAATTTTATTTGATTTGTTTTATTGTCCCATTCAAGAATATATATGGTTTAAGGGTGGGGATCTCGACCGTTTATAAGTTATAAAAAAGAGGGGGTGGGGGTGGGGGTTATCCCCATGGACTTCACCTATATTTCATTTGATTTGTTTTATTGTCCCATACAAGAATATATATGGTAGAGGGGTGGGGATCTCGACCGTTTACAAGTTTTCTAACAGGAGGGGGTGGGGGTGACCCCAGGGGACTTGCCTTTTATTTCATTTGATTTGTTTTATTGTCCCATACAAGAATATATAGGTTTCGGGGTGGGGATCTTGACCGTTTACAAGTTTTCAAAACTAGAGGCTCTCAAGAGCCTGTGTCGCTCACCTGTATTTACTGATGCTTTGGAAATCATGTAAAATAAGGTTAAAATCATAATTAATAGTATTAGATATTAGATATTATAATGATATCTAAGATAATAACAGAAAACTGCAAAATTTCTGTAAAATTACTAACTCAGGGGCAGCAACCCAACAACGGGTTGTCGGATTCGTCTGAAAATTTCAGGGCAGATAAATCTTAATCTGATGAACATTTTTGCCACCTGTCAGATTTGCTCTAAATGCTTTAGTTTCAGAGATATAAACCAAAAACTGCATTTTACCCCTATGTTCTATTTTTAACCATGTCGGCCATGATGGTTGGAAGGCAGGGTCATCGGACAAATTTTTTAAACTAGATACCCTAATAATGATTATGGCCAAGTATGGTTCAATTTGTCTCGGTAGTTTCAGAGAAGAAGATTTTTGTAAAAGATTACAAAAATTTACGAGAAATTGTTAAAAATTGACTATAAAGGGCAATAACTCCTAAAGGGATCAACTGACAATTTTGGTCATGACGACTTATTAGTAGATCTTACTTTGCTGAACATTATTGCTGTTTACAGTTTATCTCTATCTATAATAATATTCAAGATAACAACCAAAAACTGCAAAATTTCCATAAAATTACCAATTCAGGGCAGCAACTCAACAACAGGTTGTCAGATTTGTCTGAAAATTTCAGGGCAGATAGATGTTGACCTAATAATCAGTTTTACCCACGTCAGATTTACTCTAAATGCTTTGGTTTCAGAGATATAAGCCAAAATCTACATTTTACCCCTATGTTCTATTTTTAGCCATGGCGGCCATCTTGGTTGGTTGGCGGGGTCATCGGACATATTTTTTAAACTAAATACCCTAATGATGATTGTGGCCAAGTTTGGTTAAATTTGGCCCAGTGGTTTCAGAGGAGAAGATTTTTGTAAAAGCTAATGACGACGACGGATGACGGACGCCAAGTGATGAGAAAAGCTCACTTGGCCCTTTGGGCCAGGTGAGCTAAAAAGGGGTGGGGTTACCCCAGGGACTCGTCTTATATTTCATTTGATTTGTGTTATTATCCCATACAAGAATATATATGGTTCAGGGATGGGGATCTCGACCGTTACAAGTTCTTAAACAGGAGGGGTGGGGTGACCCCAGGGGACTCGCCTTATATTTCATTTGATTTGTTTTATTGTCCCATACAAGAATATATATGGTTTAGGGTGGGGATCTCGACCGTTTACAAGTTCTCCAACAGGAGGGGTGGGGTTACCCCAGGGGACTGGCCTTTTATTTCATTTGATTAGTTTTATTGTCCCATACAAGAACATATATGGTTTCAGGGTGGGGATCTTCACCGTTTACAAGTTTTCAAAAGAAGGGGTGTGGATGAACCCGTGGACTCCTCCAATATTTCATTTGATTTGTTTTTTTGTCCCATACAAGAATATATATGGTTTAGGGGTGGGGATCTCGACCGTTTACAAGTTCTCCAACAGGAGGGGTGGGGTTACCCCAGAGGACTGGCCTTTTATTTCATTTGATTAGTTTTATTGTCCCATACAAGAACATATATGGTTTCAGGGTGGGGATCTTGACCGTTTACAAGTTTTCAAAAGAAGGGGTGTGGAGGTGAACCCGTGGACTCCTCCAATATTTCATTTGATTTGTTTTTTCTGTCCCATACAAGAATATATATGGTTTAGGGTGGGGATCTTGACCGTTTACAAGAAAAAGCACATTCTCAAATTGAAGGGGATGGGGTTAAGAATATATATGGTTTAGGGAGACTTAATTATCTTCAAAATGTCTAATAATGAACAGTAAATTTCAAACTTCATTTATGCAGTCCTACTAATAAATTTCAAACTTTATATATACAGTCCTACAGATCTTATCAGGAAACAGAAAATTTTCAAATAAATCTGTCACTCCAATGATTATCATATGCTAAGATATAACCCAGATCTAATAATGTAATTAACTTCAAAATGTCTAATAATATAGCTTATAATCATCACCACTTAGGAAATAGAAAATTTTCAAATAAATCTGTCACTCCAATTTTTATTGTGAGATAAGACAAATCATAACATGATAACAAGAGTAAAATATTTAAAATTCCACTTTTGGATATTAAAATGGTGATAACTCAAAAGAAGAAATACTATAAACTGTTATCACAGAGATATGTCTCGCTTTTGGTTATTTCGATAATGCAAATGTTGAAATCAAAACAGCAACACTTTTACATGAAAGTCTTGCAAATATTCAGTCAATGAATCATGACAGAAGGTACATGGCCAAACAATCTCCATGGAAATGAGATGTGCCAATGCTAATACAACTGCATACCACATACTAGTGACTTATCATAGTAGTTCCTTTAAACAAACCTAAACACAAACTAATAAATGTAAACTAAGCAAAATTTCAAATTCAATAAAACATAACTGAGGGTGGGGTCAAATAATCTCCATTGTAATGAGATGTACCAATGCTAATACAACTGCATACCAAATATCATTAACTTACCACTAGTGGTTCCCCATAAACCTACCTAATCACAAACTTTTACATTGTTGACGCTTGCCGTCGCCGCAGACGCCAGAAACAGCATACCTATGTCTTACTTTTGGCGCCATCAAGCAAGCCAAAAACTTGAAAATTGAACTAGACCTTCATTAAGTCCCAGGAAACAACATATTTAAATTAGAAAAAATTTGTTAAAGCGTTTTCATGTTATTGTGCTGACACTGTTTGGCAGCCGCCTCAGCCCACCCAGCTGCCCGCCGTACATCCCCATTTTAATAACCAATATTTCCTTGAAAATTCGGTTAAAAACTTAACTTTGACCACTGAACCATGAAAATGAAGTCAAGGTCAGATGACACCTGCCAGTTGGACATGTTCACCTTACAATCATTCCATACACCAAATATAGTAAATCTATTGCTTATAGTATCTGAGATATGGACTTGACCACGAAAACTTAAAACTTGTTCACTGATCCATGAAATGAGGTTGAGATCAAGTGAAAACTGTCCGACAGGCATGAGGACCTTGTAAGGTATGCAAATATAGTTATCCTATTACTCATAAGAGAAATTAAGAATACTAATAAAATGCTCCGCAGGGCGCAGCTTGATATGACCGCACAGGTCGAACCCTGAACAGTTGGGGCAAGTATTGACACAACATTCAAGCTTGATACAGCTCTGAATTTGGATTGTGATTAAATATTTGACACAGCATAGGTTTCTGACACAGAATGAATGTGGTCTAAGAACTTAAAAATTTTAAATTGAACATTTACCTATTATGGTCCAATATCCAAAATCTAAATACATGGTTAGATTCAGCATATCAAAGAACCCAAAGAGTTCAATTTTGTTGAAATCAAACAAAGTTTAATTTTGGACCCTTTGGACCTTAATGTAGACCAATTTAAAACAGGACTAAAAATTAAGAATCTAAATACAGGGTTAGATTCGGCATATCAAAGAACCCCAATAATTCAATTTTGATGAAATCAAACAAAGTTTAATTTTGGACCCTTTGGACCTCAATGTGGACCAATTTAACTAGAGGCTCCAAGGACCCTGTGTCGCTCACCTGATATTTTTATTTACAATTGATGCATGATAAATGCAACTGTTGTACTGTCGTTTAGTTTCAGAGATATAAGACTAAAAGTGCGTTTATTTCAGCCATGTGTGCCATGTTGGCAGTCAGGGTCATCATACACAGTGGTCCCTGGATATCCTAGTGGTGATTTAAACCAAGTTTGGTTTAATTTGACAGTAGTTTCAGGGAGAATTTTTGTAAAATTTATCTAACGAAATGCGAAGTGATGAGAAAGTTTGTTGTGAAGTTTTGTTGTTGCAACCCCCCAAAAAACAAAAGGTAATAAAAATTATCATTTAAGGGCAATCTTTCCTATTAATGATTTCTGCAAACTTCAGTTGATTGTGCAAGGGTTGTATAGCCAGCTGAGGTCGTTAAAACTCTCATTTGTTGTTGCAAAATTCAAGTGGTTTTGAATTGCTTTGTTGATCTATTTTTGTATTCAACTTTTAAACAACAAAGTACAACAAATATGATGACTGATACTCATGACACTGAAAATATGGTCTTCATTCTTGTGAAGAAAATGATAAGGTTTGAAATATTTCTTAAATATTAATTCAATACCAATACTTTAATTTGTATTGGATATATCCCAGGAAATGAGAACAAGGGACACAATTAAATTCAATTTTTTCCCTAAATTTCAGATAAAATATAAAATGAAGAACTATATTTTTTAATGAGAATTTTCTTTTTAATAGTTAATTGATAATTTGAACAATATTAATTAAGTTTTAGATCTTGCATGGTTGATTAATTTTCTCTCAAAATTTCTGATATTCTATTAAAGTTTTAAATATAATATGAGGCAGGTATTACCTGTGAAAGGGGATGAAGTCTGTATAAATTAGTGTAGGAATTCAAGCATCATTTGCACTTGAATCTGTAGAAAATGAAGCCAAAGTACTGAAACATATCTGACATTCGACCTATTGTTCGGGATTATAGTTGTGACATCATTTTCAATGTAAAGAAAGAAACACCATCATCAGGTATTAATGTTGTTTTTTTTCATGTTATAGAATTATCAATTATTTTTATTGCCAGTACATTAGTAGATTGTTTTCTATATTGATTTTCTACTGCAGTTTCAGAAAAGAAGATTACAAAAGGAAAACATTTTGTAAAACTTACCAAAATTTACCAAATTAATGAAAATTGTTAATAAAATGCTCCATGAAGCGCAGCTTGATACGACCGCAGAGGTCGAACCCTGAACAGTTGGGGCAAGTATGGACACAACATTCAAGCTTGATACAGCTCTGAATTTGGATTGTGATTAAATATTTGACACAGCATAGGTTTCTGACACAGAATGAATGTAATCTAAGAACTTAATTTTTTCAGCATAGGTTTCTGACACAGAATGAATGTAGTCTAAGAACTTAATTTTTTTAATTTACCTATTATGGTCCAATATCCAAAATCTAAATACATGGTTAGATTCAGCATATAAAGAACCCCAAGAGTTCAATTTTGATGAAATCAAACAAAGTTTAATTTTGGACCCTTTTAACCTCAATGTGGACAGAGTTGATAACAAGGCCCAAAATCAAAAATCTAAATACATGGTTAGATTCAGCATATCAAAGGACCCCATATATTCAATTTTGTTGAAATCAAACAAAGTCTAATTTTGGACCCCGATTTTGACCAACTTGAAAACTGGGCCCATAATCAAAAATCTAAATACATGTTTAGATTCAGCATATCAAAGAACCCTAAGAATTCAATTTTGTTAAAATCAAACTAAGTTTAATTTTGGACCCTTTGCACCTTAATGTAGACCAATTTGAAAACGGGACCAAAAATTAAGAATCTAAATACACAGTTAGATTCAGCATATCAAAGAACCCCATATATTCAATTTTGTTGAAATCAAACAAAGTTTAATTTTCGACCCGATTTGGACCAACTTAAAACTGGGCCCATAATCAAAATCTAAATACATGTTTAGATTCAGCATATCAAAGAACCCTAAGAATTCAATTTTGTTAAAATCAAACTAAGTTTAATTTTGGACCCTTTAGACCTTAATGTAGACCAATTTGAAAACGGGACCAAAATTAAGAATCTAAATACACGGTTAGATTCAGCATATCAAAGAACCCCATATATTCAATTTTTGTTGAAATCAAACAAAGTTTAATTTTGGACCCGATTTGGGCCAACTTCAAAACTGGGCTCATAATCAAAAATCTAAATACATGTTTAGATTCAGCATATCAAAGAACCCTAAGAATTCAATTTTGTTAAAATCAAACTAAGTTTAATTTTGGACCCTTTGGACCTTAATGTAGACCAATTTAAAACGGGACCAAAATTAAGAATCTAAATACACGGTTAGATTCAGCATATCAAAGAACCCCATATATTCAATTTTGTTGAAATCAAACAAAGTTTAATTTTGGACCCCGATTTGGACCAACTTGAAAACTGGGCCCATAATCAAAAATCTAAATACATGGTTAGATTCAGCATATCAAAGAACCCCACATATTCAATTTTGTTGAAATCAAACAAAGTCTAATTTTGGACCCGATTTGGACCAACTTGAAAACTGGGCCCATAATCAAAAATCTAAATACATGTTTAGATTCAGCATATCAAAGAACCCTAAGAATTCAATTTTGTTAAAATCAAACTAAGTTTAATTTTGGACCCTTTGGACCTTAATGTAGACCAATTTGAAAACGGGACCAAAATTAAGAATCTAAATACACGGTTAGATTCGGCATATCAACGAACCCCAATAATTCAATTTTGATGAAATCAAACAAAGTTTAATTTTGGACCCTTTGGACCTCAATGTGGACCAATTTAAAACGGGCCCAAAATCCAAAAACTTAATACACGGTTAGATTCAGCATATTAAAGAACCCCAAGAATTCAAGAATAAAACCCCATTGAAATTGGTCAAGAAATAAGCAATTTATACAAAGTATCTTCTTTTGCACAATACTGTGCAATTGAATATTTCTTGCAATTGCGCAATACTGTGCAACTGAATATTTCTTGCTATTGTGCAATACTGTACAATTGACAATATCTTGCTATTGTGCAATACTGTGCTATTGGATATTTCTTGCTATTGCGCAATACTGTGCAATTGAAGATTTCTTGCTATTGCGCAATACTGTGCATTTGAAAATTTCTTGCTATTGCACAATACTTATTATATAATAATTTACACATCCTGTTTGGTGTATCTCCTGCCATATCATTATTATTTGCTTTTAAATATAAATCAGAAATAACCAACTTAAAATGGAAAATTTTAAAGAAAAAAAAAAAAAAAAAATCCCCCAATTTTTGAACCCCCTTATGATTCATCACCCCCAAACTCAATCCCAGCCTTCCCTTTGAGGTATGGTACCTTGCAGTACAATTTCAGAGAGATCCATACACTTGAACACAAGTTATTGTCTGGAAACTAGAAAAATGCTTATTTTTGGCCCCAATTCCTAAATGTTTAGGGCAATTACCCCCAAACTCAATTCCAGCTTTCCTTTGTGATATGGAACCTTGTAGTACAATTTCAGAAAGATCCATACACTTACACACAAGTTATTGTCCTGAAACTAGAAAAATCCTTGTTTTTGCCCTTTTTGGCCCCAATTCCTAAAATTTTGAGGCAATTACCCCAAAATCAATCCCAGCATTCCCTTTGTGATATGGAACCTTGTGGTACAATGTCAGAGAGATCCATACACTTACACACAAGTTATTGTCTGGAAGTTACAAAATGCTTATTTTGGCCCCTTTTGGCCCCTAATTCCTTAACTGTTGGTACCATAACCCCAAAATCAATCCCAACCTTCCTTTTGTGGTATTGAACCTTATGGTAAAATTTCCTAGAGATCCATTCACTTAAACTAAAGTTAGAGTCACGAAACCAATGTGTCTTGGACGACGACAGCGACGCCAACGTCATACCAATATCGACCACAAAAATTTTTGCGGTCGTATAAAAATTGACTATACAGGGCAATAACTCCTTAAGGGGTCAACTGATCATTTTGGTCATGTTGACTTATTTGAAGATCTTACTTTGCTGAACATTATTGCTGTTTACAGTTCATCTCTTATCTGTAATAATTTTCAAGATAATAACCAAAACGCAAAATTTCCTTAAAATTACCAATTCAGGGCAGCAACCCAACAACCAGTTGTCCAATTCATCTGAAAAGTTGAGGGCAGATAGATATTTACTTGATAAACAAGTTAATCCTGTAAGATTTGCTTTAAATCCTTTGGTTTCAGAGTTACAAGCCAAAATCTACATTTTACCCTATGTTCTATTTTTAGCCATGGCAGCCATCTTGGTTGGTTGGCTGGGTCACCGCACATTTTTAAACTAAATACCCTAATAATGATTGTGGCTAAGTTTGGTTGAATTTGGTCCAGTAGTTTCAGAGGAGAAGATTTTGTAAAGATTACAAAATTTACCAAAATTGGTAAAAATTACTTTAAAGGGCAATAACTCCTTAAGGGTCAACTGACCATTTTGATCATGTTGACTTATTTGTAGATCTTACTTTGCTGAACATTATTGCTGTTTACAGTTTATCTCTATCTATAATAATTTTCAAGATAATAACCGAAACGAAAAAAAATCCTTAAAATTACTAATTTAGGGCAGCAACCCAACAACCCATTGTCCGATTCATTTGAAAATTTCAGGACAGATAGATCTTGACTTGATCAACAATTTTACCCCATGTCAGATTTGCTCTAAATGCTTTGGTTTCAGAGATATAAGCCAAAATCTACATTTTACCCCTATGTTCTATTTTTAGCCATGGCGGCCATCTTGGTTGGTTGGCGGGTCACGGACACAATTTTAAACTAGATACCCCAATGATGATTGTGGCCAAGTTTGGTTAAATTTGGCCAAGTAGTTTCAGAGGAGAAGATTTTTGTAAAAGTTAACGGACGACGGACGACGACGGACGCCAAGTGATGAGAAAAGCTCACTTGGCCCTGTGGGCCAGGTGAGCTAAAAACGGGGCCCAAAATCCAATAAAATGCTCCGCAGGGCGCAGCTTGATACGACCGCAGAGGTCGAACCCTGAATAGTTGGGGCAATACAGCTCTGAATTTGGATTGTGATTAAATATTTGACACAGCATAGGTTTCTGACACAGAATGAATGTGGTCTAAGAACTTAAAAATTTTTTAAATTGGACATTCACCTATTATGGTCCAATATCCAAAATCTGAATACATGGTTAGATTCAGCATATCAAAGAACCCCAAGAGTTCAATTTTGATGAAATCAAACAAAGTTCAATTTTGGACCCTTTTGACCTCAATGTGGACAAAGTTGATAACGGGCCCAAAAATCAAAAATCTAAATACATGGTTAGATTCAGCATATCAAAGAACCCCATATATTCAATTTTGTTGAAATCAAACAAAGTTTAATTTTGGACCCGATTTGGACCAACTTGAAAACTGGGCCCATAATCAAAAATCTAAATACATGTTTAGATTCAGCATATCAAAGAAACCTAAGAATTCAATTTTGTTAAAATCAAACTAAGTTTAATTTTGGACCCTTTGGACCTTAATGTAGACCAATTTGAAAACGGACCAAAAATTAAGAATCTAAATACACGGTTAGATTCGGCATATCAAAGAACCCCAATAATTCAATTTGTGATGAAATCAAACAAAGTTTAATTTTGGACCCTTTGGACCTCAATGTGGACCAATTTAAAACGGGGCCCAAAATCCAAAAACTTAATACGATTAGATTCAGCATATTAAAGAACCCCAAGAGTTCAAGAATAAAACCCCATTGAAATTGGTCAAGAAATAAGCAATTTATACAAAGTATCTTCTTTTGCACAATACTGTGCAATTGAATATTTCTTGCAATTGCGCAATACTGTGCAATTGAATATTTCTTGCTATTGCACAATACTGTACAATTGACAATTTCTTGCTATTGCGCAATATTGTGCTATTGGATATTTCTTGCTATTGCGCAATACTGTGCAATTGAAGATTTCTTGCTATTGCGCAATTGAAAATTTCTTGCTATTGCACAATACTTATTATGTAATAATTTACACATCCTGTTAGGTGTGTATCTCCTGCCATATCATTATTATTTGCTTTTAAATATAAATCAGAAATAACCAACTTAAAATGGAAAATTTTAAAGAAAAAAAGGAAAAAAGAACCCCCAATTTTTGAACCCCTTATGATTCATCACCCCAAACTCAATCCCAGCCTTCCCTTTGAGGTATGGTACCTTGCAGTACAATTTCAGAGATCTATACACTTGAACACAAGTTATTGTCTGGAAACTAGAAAATGTTTATTTTTGGCCCTAATTCCTAAACTTTTAGGGCAATTACCCCAAACTCAATTCCAGCTTTCCCTTTGTGATATGGAACCTTGTAGTACAATTTCAGAAAGATCCATACACTTACACACAAGTTATTGTCATGAAACTAGAAAAATGCTTGTTTTTGCCCTTTTTGGCCCCTAATTCCTAAAATTTTGAGGCAATTACCCCAAAATCAATCCCAGCATTCCTTTGTGATATGGAACCTTGTGGTACAATGTCAGAGAGATCCATACAGTAAAACACAAGTTATGTCTGGAAGTTACAAAATGCTTATTTTGGCCGCTAATTCCTTAACTGTTGGTACCATAACCCCAAAATCAATCCCAACCTTCCTTTTATGATATTGAACCTTATGGTAAAATTTCATAGAGATCCATTCACTTAAACTAAAGTTAGAGTCGAAAACCAATGCGTCTTGAGACGGCGGCGACGACGCCAACGTCATACCAATATCGACCACAAAATTTTTGCGGTCGTATAAAACTTTATTCACGGTTAGATTCAGCATATTAAAGAACCCCAAGAATTCAAGAATAAAACCCCATTGAAATTGTCAAGAAATAAGCAATTTATACAAAGTATCTTCTTTTGCACAATACTGTGCAATTGAATATTCTTGCAATTCGCAATACTGTGCAATTGAATATTTCTTGCTATTGCGCAATACTGTACAATTGACAATTTCTTGCTATAACGCAATATTGTGCTATTGGATATTTCTTGCTATTGCGCAATACTGTGCAATTGAAGATTTCTTGCTATTGCGCAATACTGTGCAATTGAAAATTTCTTGCTTTTGCACAATACTTATATAATAATTTACACATCCTGTTTGGTGTGTATCTCCTGCCATATCATTATTATTTGCTTTTAAATATAAATCAGAAATAACCAACTTAAAATGGAAAATTTTAAAGAAAAAAAAAAACCCCCTAAATTTTTTGAACCCCCTTAACATTCATCATTCATCAGCCTTCCCTTTGAGGTATGGTACCTTGCAGTACAATTTCAGAGAAATCCATACACTTGAACACAAGTTATGGTCTGGAAACTAGAAAAATGCTTATTTTTGGCCCCAAATTCCTAATCGTTTAGGGCAATTACCCCCAAACTCAAACCCAGCTTTCCCTTTGTGATATGGAACCTTGTAGTACAATTTCAGAAAGATCCATACACTTACACACAAGTTATTGTCCTGAAACTAGAAAAATGCTTGTTTTTGCCCCTTTTAAGCCCCTCATTCCTAAAATTTTGAGGCAATTACCCCCAAAATCAATCCCAGCCTTCCCTATGTGGTATGGTACCTTGCAGTACAATTTCAGAGAGATCCATACACTTGAACACAAGTTATTGTCTGGAAACTAGAAAAATACTTATTTTTGGCCCCTTATTCCTAAACGTTTTGGGCAATTACCCCCAAACTCAATTCCAGCTTTTCCTTTGTGATATGGAACCTTGCAGTACAATTTCAGAAAGATCCATACACTTAGGGACGACATCAAAAGTTCAATGTAGGATAAAAAACTTAATTCACATAGTTTTTTCACTAACCCCTCCACCCCCCTTTAACTTAATTTGGGGAAAATTGATTGACCAATATGGATATATGTAAAATCGATTTTGGATAAACAAAACTTGCAGCAATTTTAACCCCCCACCCCAAACTATTTGATTTAAGTTTTTTATCCTACATTGATCTTTTGATGTCGTCCCTTACACACAAGTTATTGTCATGTAACTAGAAAATGCTTGTTTTTTGCTCCTTTTTTAGCCCCTTATTCCTTAAATTTTGAGGCAATTACCCCCAAAATCAATCCCAGCATTCCCTTTGTGATATGGAACCTTGTGGTACAATGTCAGAGAGATCCATACACTAACACACAAGTTATGTCTGGAAGTTACAAAAATGCTTATTTTTGGCCCCTAATTCCTTAACTGTTGGTACCATAACCCCCAAAATCAATCCCAACCTTCCTTTTGTGGTATTGAACCTTATGGTAAAATTTCATAGAGATCTATTCACTTAAACTAAAGTTAGAGTGCGAAAACCAATGTGTCTTCGGACGACGACGACGACGCCAACGTCATACCAATATACAATGTACGACCGCAAAATTTGTTTGCGGTCGTAAAAAAATCTTAACTTTTTATTCAAGTAGTCACTGAACCATGAAAATGAGGTCAAGGACAATGGACATACGACAGACGAAAATTTCATAACATAAGGCAACTATATACAAAGTATCAAGGATCCAGGTCTTCTACCTTATGAAATATTAAGCTTGCAAGAAGTTTGTTAACGCCGCCGCCACCAGATCACTATCCCTATGTCTTGCTTTCTGCGACAGAAGTCGCAGACTCGACAAAAATGAGTTGTAATTTTTGACATAATTCAGGATTAAGTAAGTCCAGTTTCAGCATTTTTGGCTTATAGAAAGGCAGGTGAAATGGGTACCTTTTTTGTGTAATTAAACAATATGCACTTTTCAACCCAGACCCCTGAAACTATATGTTAAAGTTTTGAACTGGCTATTATGGAATTGTTTAAAGGGAAAATTCGCAATTTTTCACTTATCTTATTATGTTCATAATACCATGAAAAACATATTCACCAAGTTTTATTTTGATATGAAAAGTAATAAAGAAGAAAATTGGGAATTATTAATTTTATTTATCCAAACTTCCTGACTTATGTGACGTAGTTTAAGTCTTTTTGCATGCCGGGAGTGAAATTAATCTCATTTAAGTCTTGTTCGTTAACCATCTAATAACGCGATTTAAAGCGCATCGACGACTTTCGGTGTAGCTATTAACCAACTAAAAATAGGTGATAGCCATGCAACTTTTTAAACTAGATTGTAGGATTTATGTTTTAACGATATTTGATACGAATTTTAGTAATAAAAGTAAATCATACAATAAAACATTTTTTATGATTTTTTTCCCGACAAATACTTTAAACAAACATAGGAAACTGACATGATCGATAGTGTATTAAAAATACTTGTTTGTATTGACCTTTGGAGTAATTAGGTCGCACAATAACTGGATAGTCGTTGTATATTTTTATATTTTGCGTAAGCTCACTTTTAAAGGACTTTTGTAACGATGAAATACTGAATTAATTTAATTGAATAAATTTATAAATAATAATAGCCTTCTGAACACGAGTGTATGAACTAAAAATTGTGCTATTTTAAATTAGAATCGATAACCTTGAATATTTGAAACAGATCATTACCAATTGCAATTATAGAATTTAGTCCATCCAAAACGATCTTTATTTACATATTCAGGAATTAATGTTCTCATCAAAATATTTTAAATCTCACAACGCATAAATACTTCAGCTATTTGAAAAAAAAAATTGACAAAAAATTTAAGGATCTTCTTGGAATGGAATCGAAAAATTACGAACAAATATTCTTTTCAGGTGTGAAAAACATCAACAAAATTTATACATAATCGGGAATGTCCCTATTAAAATAGTCTTCGTCTCACAACGTATAATACTTTAGCTATTTGACCAACGATGTTTAAAAAAAAGACAGAACCAATTTGATGTCATCTTTCCCTATTTTTGTATATAATTATAAGTCTGTTTTAACTGGCAAGAATACCCCTAAAGCGGACAAGCAGTTTATTCTTTAAATTTCTGTCATTGAATACCAAGAAAGAAAATAAATCCCGAAATTAATTTGAAACTTTGATACTCAATAGTTTTCCCTTGGGGATAATCAGTTTACGTCCAGTGACATATATATATAACATACATGTCGGAACAGGAAATTTGGCATAAAACACTTTCAGAACCATGTTCACATTATTATCCATTATACCCAACAATTGTGATGATGACGAATTTCTTCCTTTGTTCTGAGAACAATCTAATTGAAATATAAATCTGTGATTTTACTATGTCCATAACTTCGATGAACCAAAGCAAGTTAGATATTGACCTGTATTTAAATCAAATTGGTTCTCTTCTTCTTCTTCTTTTGGTATACAATAGTCCATCGACATCCGATGATTACATACTGTTGGCATACGTGAACTAGTCTATTTACAAAACTTTTACCCCAATTTAAACAAAATGTATGTTTCTTTCTTATGTTCAATGTATACATGTATATTTTAAATTGCGACTATTTATAGCTCCGTAACTTTCTATCCAGGTGTATAAACGAATGATCGACAAGTGTGTACATTTTTGTTAAATCAATACTTCTTGTATGTTTCAAACTGTCCTTCACTATTGACAACAAGTATATACTTACATTTTCCCAAATTTACCCGTGGAAAAAATATGTAAATAGATTTTTATTTTATCATTTTTAATTTTTTTTTTGGAATTATTAAGATTTTTTTGTAAATAATATTCTTTACACCAGAAATGTTATTTATAAGCAAGCGTATGAGTTAAGTAATGACTAGTATATCACTATCGGACACGCAAGACAGAGATGTATATTATACACCTGATAGTTCAAAATAGAAAGTTACAAGTTATCGGCCGTGTACACTGATCAATACCCTCAGAAGTGAAACGATGCATGAACTTGCAAGCCCAACAGGAAATCGCTTGAATACCTGGACGTGTCACCTCACAATACCTTTGGGAGTAATACCTTTAGCCATGCTGGTGATCAGATAAGGGAAGGTCCAGATTTATTTAAATAAGTTTATTGCATAATAGAATTATGAACAAATTAGATTTTCGAAAATTATTTTCACGGAACACTTATTCATGATCATTAATGAATTTGAACTTTGACTTTTTAACTAATTTCCATATAAACAGTTTAAAAACGACAGACCATGGTTATTTAAAAAATAATAACATTTTCCGTATCAAGTTAGTAAGTCGGATAAAACAACCATACGATTGAAAAGATATCGACAAGCAATTACGACTACATTAGGTTACTGTAGTTTTGGTCCTTTGTGGTTTATAGACCTATCATGGTTTCTAAACGGAGAAGATATCAAAATGGCGACACGCAGAGAATTGATACTCTTAATTTAAAATCGATGGTGATCTCTTGTCTAGCAGAATAAAACTTTGATACTTATGAATTTGAGCTTTTTTACACAGATTGGACATAATATCAATTTTTGATTTTTTTGCGAAGTTTCCCTTTAACGAATTATTTCCCATTACCAGAACTTGGGAACTATATATTTAAATGTTAGGTATAGACCATTCTCCATTGTTTAAGAAATATTTTTACTCATCCTGGTGATTTGAGTCTTTGATGCATTTTTTCTTTCCTTTACAAAAAGGCAGATTAAAGACAATAATTCTTGGTTTGCAGTATATTTTGCTAGCAGTAGAAAATATCTGTACAAATATATTACCCTATGTACATTTATACAATGCTTATCTATTTACAATATTCTTTTCATTCATAATCAAAATAATTCTTTGTTAATTCGATACATCCATAATTACAATCAATTTGAAAAAACATCAAAAATATTACTTTCATCTAAGAGATTATAAATGTTTCTGCAATTTCCACCACTGACTACAAATACATAATACCAGTGTCATGTATATCACTTTTTTACAACCTATTAATATTTACAAAACAAAATATTATTAATAATCAGTATATAGAGAAAGCATCACAAAAACTGTACAAATTATAGGAATCACTGGTGCATTTTTGTCTTTTCTCTCTACAAGCCATCAACTTCGAATAGCACTCTCGTTACTGGTTTTCTATGTTCTCTGCTAGAAATATGAGCAACTATTTTAGTTTCTTTTTTTCTATGTTCTCAGCTTGATATATGTGCAGTTGCTGATGTTGCTGTTATTAGAAGTTTTTATTTATTGTAATAAATTATTACTGAAACTTCACTTTCTGAAAGCTTGCTTTTCTCATTGTGTAGCGTAGCAAAAAAGTTATATTTCTTAATCACAGTTCATTCTGTTTCTTGGTATCGAGCAAAGATATTTTTTCTGGCTGCCTCTTTGTATGAATCTCCACCACTTGCAACATTGCTTGCACCTCTCATTCCTAAACCAGCTGTAGCATTCCTTCTCTGAGCCTGAAAAAGTCAATTCTCAGATATTTAAAGATATTGAAATATTAAGGGAAATTTACTATAAATTTAAACATATAATGCCATGAATACTTATAGTGAAATTTTTTTTTCTACTACCAACAGTAAACCTCTTTTTATCAGTTGTCCCCACCCCATAATCAACCTGCTCATCTCATTGTCAAATTACAAGGCTTATAAACGTAATATATGTATGACCTGGCCTAAAGTTCTTTGACACTAACATCATAAAGATTTCCATAAAGGTGACAAGTTTGATCAAAAACTAATAAGATCTTATTCCATTTAGCTAGTAAAACAAAGAAAAACTATCATTTCAATCATGAAATACACACAAATACAATATGGCAAATAGAAAGCAGATTTTCTTTTTTAAAACAATGAACATTTCATATGCACATAATATAATGTGAGCCTAACTAATTAGAGTGGAGAAACATCTTTATTAAATTTTGACCATTGAAGAAGTGAGATCAATCAAACCACTCGTAAATAAACAAATATTTACAAATTGAAAATAAAATAAATGGGGAATGTGTCCATGGGACACAGATGATGCCCCCACTTGCATATAATGTTATACAGGGACATAACTCAAGAAGGGTAAAAGTGACGCTACCCAAATTCGTACTTGAACTGAGTTTGGTGGTAATAAGCATTGTATGTAAGTTTCATACAATTGGTAGAGGCAAACTAAAGTTAGAGAACGGAAACCAATTTGGGACGTACGGACAGACAAGGGTAAAACTTAATGCCCCCTCCGCTACGGCTGGGGCATAAAAACAAAAAACAAAAAACATGCAAGTACACATTTTTATAAAAAAAAACTTTCAAGTAACTTTGTGATACATTGTAGTATTCAGTCCACATTTTCTGCCATTTAATTACCACATCTATGTCATTTATTTACATATGAAGTGAAACTATGGTTTCAATATATTATACATTATATATAATACTGGTTCACTGTAATGACACACTTACTGTGATAGGAGCAACAATGCCTTGTCGATTCTTCCCAAGACCTTGTCCTGCTGACCAACCCATTTTTTGCAATAGTTTGTTTCCAATATTTTCTCCACCTATTCCTGTTTTTGTTGGTTCTTCATAACTGTAATAAGAATTTGTACTGTAAATTTAACTTAATCTTTATGATTTTGTTACATCTTGCTGTTTTTTTTTTTTTTAAATAATGCCATTCTATATGTAAACAAAAATAATAAAAGACTTCTAGATTTGATCTTTCATTCAAATATTTTCTACTTCTTCAAGCAAGTTCTAATTTCACTCAAAACTTTAAGGCAGGGTCTGACAAACATTTAACTTAACTTTACTTTAATGCAGATATTAATTGAAAACATGTAACATATGCCTAGCTTATAGTCTCTAAAAAATTGACAGTTAATAAGCAATTCATTTCCAATGGTTCTTGTTTGTCATATTTGTTTTTCTAATTTTTTTGGTTATAAATTAGGGCATTAGTTTTCTCAATTGAATTATTTCATATTTTTTATGTCAGGGCCTTTTATAGCCGACTTTACAGTATGCGTTTTTCTCATTGTTGAAGGCTGCACAGTTGCCTATAATTGCTTACATCCACTTCATTTGAACTCGGGTGGATAGTTGTCTCATTGGTAATCATAATACATCTCCTTATTTTTATATATATATTTTACAAATAAATGACCTTTGGTGTGATTGAGTTGAAAAAGGAAACATATCTTTCAAAATAGTTTTAAGTGTATAAATTAACTTACACAGCTGGTACTTCTGGTCTTTTATTCCTTGGTTCTGGTGGTGGTGGTATTCCATACTTTTCCCTCCTCTCTTTAGCCCGGTCTCTATATTGTAATTTTTCTGCATCAGTATTTCCTCCTTGATTGACACCTTTTGATCGGTATAACTTTTCCAAGTTTTCCTACAATCAATACACCAGTATTGCAATTATATTATTCATCAATATTACAGATAAAATCATATGATTGAAGATTTAAAACACTACAGTACTTAAAACTATAAAAAAAGTGTAGTTTGTTTTAACATATTAGTATTTATACTCAAAAGCATACAAATGACATTAACCGGTATACATGCATGTATATACGGATTAAAAAACCCAACAAACTTAAAACAATCTGTCTCCCTGAACAATTTGGCAAAAACTAAAACAAAGTTTATTGAAACTGTTGAAAACTGATGTTTATTTATACAATGAGTTGCGGTGATTTGACAAGTTTGAGATTACAGGAAGAATGTTCATAAATTGTGATCCACTCTTTATGAGAAACCTCATAAGTGCTTGTCTTACAATATGCATGTTCAAAATGAAGGGCAGGACATTTCAAATGCCATTGGAAAATGAGGGTGCTAGGGCAGAAATTTAGCGATATAAAAGGCCACCTATAGACCCTCAGAGATTTGTTGCAAGGGTTCTTTAATGTGTTGAGGGCTTAGCACTCATCCTGACTGAAAGTGGCTGTGAATACATACATCTCGGACAGTCAAACAGATATTCCAATTTGGCAAGGGTCATATTGCCCGTCAGAAGACCAAAGTGACCATTTTTCTATACCCCCAGTCATCCTGGGGATATTTCAATTGTTAAGGACTGTTTAATGGTCTATAATTGTCTTTGGTTACTTTTGTTGTTGAGTTGCTGCCTTGTAGACATATACCCACATTTCCATTTATTCACGTTTAACTGATTTCAAAATATGAATAAAGCATAAGTGGGTATATGTCGATGAGCAAGTTACCCAACAACACAACCAAAATGCACATTTTCAAAAGCCAAAAGAACACAAACTTATTGTTTGTTGTGTAATGACACTAAGATTGGATTGATTGATGGATCCTTATATCACATGGCGAATATCTCATGCATATTGAGGAGGAAACAGAAACATATTTAAATAGTTTTCAGAACATTTTTTCCCCTTTAGAACTTGTCTGTTTCACCATGTGAAGTAAATATATACTTACTTTGTGTGAACATGACATCTGTTGATGCTTTAATAAGATTTCTTTGGTCTGAAACTGTCTATACTTACTTTGTGTAAACCTGACATCTGTTGATGCTTTACTAAGATTTCACCATGTGAAGTAAATGTATACTTACTTTGTGTAAACCTGACATCTGTTGATGCTGTACTAAGATTTCACCATGTGAAGTAAATGTATACTTACTTTGTGTAAACCTGACATCTGTTGATGCTTTACTAAGATTTCACCATGTGAAGTAAATGTATACTTACTTTGTGTAAACCGGACATCTGTTGATGCTTTACTAAGATTTCTTTGGTCTGAAACTGTCTCTTGCACAACAAACATGCTAATTTGTTCCAGTCTGTCAATTTGCTTTCATCTACACCACCCCCTTGTGAATCTTCCTCCCCATCTGAATCACTATCACCACCATATGAAGCTACTAAACCTGCAGCACTTGCAGACTGAGTTGTTGGAGATTGAGTCTGATTTGCAGGACCGCCACTCTAAATTACACAAATTTTAATTTCAGAAAAAAGATAATTATTTTTGTTTTTTCTATAAAAAAAAGTTATTAAATATTTTTGGTTAAAAATTGAAATGATCTGTACTCAATAAATTTGCAGTGCTAGATACAGATAAAAGATTTTTTTCTTATTCTAAATTAACCAGATTCATATAAGATCATATCAAGCATTTACCCATTTAAAACTTATCAAAAGAGCATGAGATGTAAGCTAAAAAAATTTCATTACAACTTACCAGAAATGGTGGTGGTGGCATTAACTTTTTATCTTCAACCAATCCACCTTTAACCTATAATGAAAATATTGAATATGTAACAACATGCAAGGCATATTTGAGGGTCTATATATAAAGTAGTGCATTTCAAGTAAAACTAGATGTGTCGGAACGACACCAGTGTTCCAGCTAGGCCGTTTTCACAGGGCGGTCCGCCCGCCCTTTCCCAAGTGCCGCCCTGTGCCCTTTTTGTAGTTTCCAGGGCGCCCTACCTTTTTGAAGATCAATTGTATTTTATTTTGTTCGTTTTGTTATGATGCCCCATTACGAAATTCAAGTTTACCTTGCGACAAGTTAATGACTTTGTTTACGACCCCAAGCTAATCAACAGTTATAACAGGTGTCATAATCTGTTGTTACAGGTAATCCATTAATCGGATGGGTCATTAATGGTCATCAACATTAATTCATTCAAATAGAACAGGTCAGTCGGCATGACTGAGAATGTTTATAAGACAACTTAATTTGCCATGTTTACCGTAGTTTCATGGAGAAAACGTAATTGACAGAAAGTCGAAAACCATAATCAACTTGTTAAAAACATCGTTTTACTTGTTTTCCGTAAAATAAAAATAGCAAATTCACAAGTATTTGTCTTTGCCTGCCCTCACTTTTGATACGAAAATAACAAAACCGGTCGCCATTGTTGATCGTATTCACTTCTTCTATGTACTATGTATAATCCTCCAAAGAAGGAGCACACCCGAATAAAGAAAGATAACTCATTTTTATTTTTTCCTAGCATTGAGTTAACTACTAAAGATATGTCTACATACTTCTGGCTTTATAATTTACATGTTTAGGTCTTTTGAATTATGGGAAAAGTTTAAGAGGGTGTTTGTAGCATTGTGGGTAGGGTGCCTTGGTCATCTTTTTCTGTATTCTTTATTTTTAACACAAATTTTCACTGTTCACTATATCCTAACATTGTGCATTTACTGAGCACAGCTGCTGTATTACCATTAAGCACAGCAGAGACAGAAAGGGTCTTTCCCAGGTAAAACTTGTATGACTATAGGAACAGAATGAAATCCTGAAAAACATACTGCATATAAAGCTAAACTATGACAAGCAATGCCTTGAAAACTTGTGTGACATTAGGTGGTTGACAAGTTTTTTCAGCATAAAAAGTAGACAGAGTTTTATCTGGGCTAATCATGCTGTACTTGTATATATATAACCAGTGATTCAAAGAATAAAGACAATGTTTGATTAATATCTTTATTAAAACATGCCCTTTTCATATAATCATATCACGTGTTAAATGCCCTTTTTCAAAATTGGCACACTGCCCTTTTGAAATCCTAGCTGGAACACTGGACACGAATGGCCCCGTCTCAAAAAGTTGAAAAATCTGCAATTTCAACAACACATGTGGACACAAACATGCATGGATAGTATCCAGCTCTCAAGACCAATACTAGTTTGATGAAAAATTTCATTGATCAATGAGTAATTAAATTTCAAACTATCAGCAAACAGGAAGTGGATGTACAGCAGATCTAACAAGATGTGTTTAACGACATGAAAATCAGCATAGCGGAATGAAACATAAACTTGATCTGTAACTCATGATGGTTAACTCACATACCAAAAATCAGCCCAATATCTGAAGGCATTTAGAAAAAAAGTCTGTATAACTGTGATTTTCAACAATTAATCAAAGTCCAAAGCCCGTAATTTCGGCAAAAATAAGCAGAGTGGAACAAAACTTAAACTTCATCATGGTTAGCTCACATACCAAAAATCAGCCCAATATCTGAAGGCGTTTAGAAAAAAAGTCTGTATAACTGTGATTTTCAACAATTTTCAAAGTCCAAAAACCCGTAATTTCGGCAAAAATTAGTGGAGCGGAACTAAACTTAAACTTGATCTGTAACTCATCATGGTTAACTCACATACCAAGAAACAGCCCAATATCTGAAGGCGTTTAGAAAAAAAATACGTATAACTGTGATTTTCAACAATTAATCAAAGTCCAAAGCCCGTAATTTCAGCAAAAATTAGCAGAGTGGAACGAAACTTAAACTTGATCTGTAACTCATCATGGTTAATTCACATACCAAAAATCAGCCCAATATCTGAAGGCGTTTAGAAAAAAACTCTGTATAATGGTTTGTTGCAGAATTACGGAATGACAGACTGACAGAATGACGGACAAGGGTAAAACTATATGGCCCCGACAACTTTGTTGCGGGGCCATAAAAAGTCATCTGGTTGCACCCATATTATACTAACTCATATTTTACACGAAGTAAACAAAACATTTGCGAAAATTGAAAACATACATATATTATTCATATTACAAATACAATAAATTGTGTTAAATTTGTATGTTTTATATACTTTGTAGAACATGACAATGCAACTGTTTACCTAGTGAAAGGAGTTTTTTACTGATGCAATTTTTAAAAACAAAATATGATAATACCACTATCTGTCAAATTTGAAGGTATGATATTAAATCATAAAATGATTCAAATATATTATTACATGTATATTCCAAGGATTGATGTGAAAACCTTGTGAGTAAAATACAATACATTTGTAAGTTTTCAAGTGCCTTTTATCAATATTTATCCTATTCAAACATTTTATATTTCATTGTTAAATTGATAAGCAATGCCTTTAAATGTAGAACTAGTTCACTGTAGAATGTAAGACTTGTATCACTACATGTGTAGATTACTGTAGATATACTTACACTCATTTCTAGGATAGCAAAGCCAGCATCTGCTGTTGCCGATTCTTTTTTATCATCCATAATCCTAACACCTGATATAGTTTGAAATGTCTTATTAAAGTGTTTAATTGTTTCTTTCTGTGCATTTAAAGTCTTTGCCCATTTCTCCATATCCTGAAATATACAGATAGCGATTGTATTTTACTGTGTCATGTCTTAAGGATTTGACATGAACACTTGCAATTGTCCAAAAGTATTGCAGAAAATTATTTACTAGCCTCAATTGCATTGAAACTCTTAGCATAATATAAGCATGCATATCTAGTAACAGGATCCATAGCATGCCAAAATCACTTGTTTCCTAATAGAAAGAAGGATTGTCAAATTAGGACAGAATATTTTATAATAAATTTTAAAGTATAAAAAAAATCCTAATGATATTTTATAAAGATCACATAATAGTATTATCAAATCATTGACTAGTTGAAAGATCACTATGGACATGAATATTAACAAGCATTCTGTGAGTATTGCATGGCAATACATAATCCCCTACCGCTTAAAAATTCATTGTATTGGAACAAAATTCTAACTTGATCTATAACTTGTCAAGGTGTAAACTATATAACAAATATCAAGTCAATATCTTCAAGCATGACGAAAAAAAGTGTTGAAAACTGGTTATTTAAGTGAATTTTCTAAGTCCAAGGACCATAACTCTGCACAAAATCATCAGACCGGAACAAAATTCGACCTTGATCTATAACTTGTCATGATAAAACTATATACCAATTATCAAATTAACACCTTCAAGAATGACAAAAAAAGTGCAGAAAACTGATTATTTTAGTGAATATTCTAAGTCAAAGGACCATAACTCTGCACTAAATTATCAGACTGGATCAAATTCAAACTTGAACTGTAACTTGTCATGATAAAATGATAAAACTATATACCAATTATCAAATCAATATCTTCAAGAATGACGAAAAAAAGTGCGGAAAACTGATTATTTGAGTGAATTTTCTAAGTCCAAGGACCATAACTCTGCACAAAATCATCAGACTCGAACAAAATTCAAACTTGAACTGTAACTTGTCATGATAAAACTATATACCAATTATCAAACCAACATCTTCAAGAATGACAAAAAAAGTGCAGAAAACTGATTATTTTAGTGAATATTCTGGGTCAAAGGACCATAACTCTGCACAAAATCATCAGACCAGAACAAAATTCGAACTTGATCTGTAACTTGTCATGATAAAACAATACACCAAATATCAAATCAATATCTTCAAGCATGAAGAAAATAGTGTGGAATACTGATTTGCTGGACTGACGGATGGACAGACAGAAGGACGGAGTGCAAACCTAAAGTCCCTTTCGACTTCGTCGGTAGGGGACTAATAAGACCACCAGTTTTACAAAAAAGCTGCATTTTTACTTTTACATTGCTGTTTTATCTTGAATCTTATGCAGAACTATTACTTTATTATGCATTATGCTGGTCATTCGAGTTAAAATTATAATTAATTATATGAAACACCAACAGGTTTCTTTTTCTTGAACAATACCTTAGCAATTTTCTTTGCTACTTTAACTTTCTCCTTTTTATCCCTGGGTTCTTTTCTCTGATCTCCATCTCTACTGGAATTTTCATCCCCATTAGGAGCAGGAAGGTAAGTAAACTTATCTGCATCCCAGTACAAAAACTGCCCTGTCTGAGCATTGTAGTAGTACTAAAAAATATAATTATCTAGTTATGCAATCTGTGTTCTCTTGACCCTAATATAAACAAAATGCAAATATGGTATATTCTCTGTAATATCAAAACTTGTTTTCTTGTTTTGAAACTTCAAATATCTAACTAATATTCTCATTTTTTTTTATAGTGGAAACATTTGATCTTTGAGAAAGACATACATAAAATGTACATGGTAATGACTGGATATAATAATCTTGTTACTTTGAAGTTGGTAGATATAATACAACTAATTACCTGCGTGTTTGCATCATAATAAAGTGTAGTTGAGGGATCATAGTAGTATCCTGATGTTTCTTCATATTGATATTGTGATACATCTGGTGGAGCTACAAAAACAAACAATTCAAGATCAAACACAAATGCAATAAAATGCTCCATGAGGGCAGCTTGATACGACCGCAGAGGTCGAACCCTGAACAGTTGGGGCAAGTATGGACACAACATTCAAGCTTGATACAGCTATGAATTTGGATTGTGATTAAATATTTGACACAGCATAGGTTTCTGACACAGAATGAATGTGGTCTAAGAACTTAAAAATTTTAAATTGGACATTCACCTATTATGGTCCAATATCCAAAATCTAACTACATGGTTAGATTCAGCATATCAAAGAACCCCAAGAGTTCAATTTTTGATGAAATCAAACAAAAGTTTAATTTTGGACCCTTTTGACCTCAATGTGGACAAAGTTGATATCGGGGCCCCAAAATCAAAAATCTAAATACATGGTTAGATTCAGCATATCAAAGAACCCCATATATTCAATTTTTGTTGAAATCAAACAAAGTTTAATTTTGGACCCCGATTTGGACCAACTTGAAAACTGGGCCCATAATCAAAAATCTAAATACATGTTTAGATTCAGCATATCAAAGAACCCTAAGAATTCAATTTTTGTTACAATCTAACTAAGTTTAATTTTGGACCCTTTGGACCTTAATGTAGATCAATTTGAAAACGGGACCAAAATTTAAAATCTAAATACATGGTTAGATTCAGCATATCAAAGAACCCCATATATTCAATTTTTGTTGAAATCAAACAAAGTTTAATTTTGGACCCGATTTGGACCAACTTGAAAACTGGGCCCATAATCAAAATCTAAATACATGTTTAGATTCAGCATATCAAAGAACCCCAAGAGTTCAATTTTGATGAAATCAAACAAAGTTTAATTTTGGACCCTTTTGACCTCAATGTGGACAAAGTTGATAACGGGGCCCAAAATCAAAAATCTAAATACATGGTTAGATTCAGCATATCAAAGAACCCCATATATTCAATTTTGTTGAAATCAAACAAAGTTTAATTTTGGACCCCAATTTGGACCAACTTGAAAACTGGGCCCATAATCAAAAATCTAAATACATGTTTTGATTCAGCATATCAAAGAACCCTAAGAATTCAATTTTGTTAAAATCAAACTAAGTTTAATTTTGGACCCTTTGGACCTTAATGTAGATCAATTTGAAAACGGACCAAAATTAAAAATCTAAATACATGGTTAGATTCAGCATATCAAAGAACCCCATATATTCAATTTTGTTGAAATCAAACAAAGTTTAATTTTGGACCCGATTTGGACCAACTTGAAAACTGGGCCCATAATCAAAATCTAAATACATGTTTAGATTCAGCATATCAAAGAACCCTAAGAATTCAATTTTTGTTAAAATCAAACTAAGTTTAATTTTGGACCCTTTGGACCTTAATGTAGATCAATTTGAAAACAGACCAAAAATTAAGAATCTAAATACACGGTTAGATTCGGCATATCAAAGAACTCCAATAATTCAATTTTTGATGAAATCAAACAAAGTTTCATTTTGGACCCTTTAGACCTCAATGTGGACCAATTTAAAAACGGGGCCCAAAATCCAAAAACTTAATACACTGTTAGATTCAGCATATTAAAGAACCGCAAGAGTTCAAGAATAAAACCCCATTGAAATTGGTCAAGAAATAAGCAATTTATACAAAGTATCTTCTTTTGCACAATACTGTGCAATTGAATATTTCTTGCAATTGTGCAATACTGTGCAATTGAATATTTCTTGCTATTGCGCAATACTGTACAATTGACAATTTCTTGCTATTGCGCAATATTGTGCTATTGGATATTTCTTGCTATTGCGCAATACTGTGCAATTGAAGATTTCTTGCTATTGCGCAATACCGTGCAATTGAAAATTTCTTGCTATTGCACAATACTTATTATATAATAATTTACACGTCCTGTTTGGTGTGTATCATCTGCCATATCATTATTATTTGCTTTTAAATATAAATCAGAAATAACCAACTTAAAATGGAAAATTTTAAAGAAAAAAAAAGGAAAAAAAGGAAAAAAAAAAAATCCCCCAAATTTTTGAACCCCTTATGATTCATCACCCCAAACTCAATCCCAGCCTTCCTTTGAGGTATGGTACCTTGCAGTACAATTTCAGAGAGATCCATACACTTGAACACAAGTTATTGTCTGAAACTAGAAAATGCTTATTTTTGGCCCCTAATTCCTAAACGTTTCAGGCAATTACCCCAAACTCAATTCCAGCTTTCCTTTGTGATATGGAACCTTGTAGTACAATTTCAGAAAGATCCATACACTTACACACAGTTATTGTCATGAAACTAGAAAAATGCTTGTTTTTGCCCCTTTTGGCCCCTAATTCCTAAAATTTTGAGGCAATTACCCCAAAAATCAATCCCAGCATTCCCTTTGTGATATGGAACCTTGTGGTACAAAGTCAGAGATCCATACACTAACACACAAGTTAAGTCTGGAAGTTACAAAATGCTTATTTTTGCCCCTTTTGGCCCCTAATTCCTTAACTGTTGGTACCATAACCCCAAAATCAATCCCAACCTTCCTTTTGTGATATTGAACCTTATGGTAAAATTTCATAGAGATCCATTCACTTAAACTAAAGTTAGAGTGCGAAACCAATGCGTCTTGGACGACGGCGCGGACGACGACGACGACGACGCCAACGTTATACCAATATACGACCACAAAATTTTTGCGGTCGATAAAACAAACTAGGTAGGATTTTCCAGCAGGTTGTCCACATTCCTCTGGAAAACAACTGTGCGCTTCTCCTTGTCAACCTTTTCTTATTTTCATACGAGTCAAGATCTCAAAATGAGGATATTCCTAATTTTCGACTGATGTTTTATGACCATCTGAAGACTGTTATTTGGTAGATTTATAATAGTTTTTGATTTTCGAATTCAAGGTATTCAAAAAGTGTCCTTAACATATCTTCTCCTTTGTATTCACTCCGCCTATACTACTTCATAAATATCTGAAGTGAACTTACGATATACTTGATATTCTGGTCCATTTTGTTGAGACAGTGACTGATCTTGAGTAACAACATTTAATTCTGGTACTTGACCTTTAACCTAAAATGTAATAAAAGATTTCCATAAAGTATGTTAAGTCTAGGTTTTTGTGCCTCTGCCATAAGCAACGGGGGCATTAAGTATTACTGTTCTAGAATTCTGCCACTTTAAAACTTGGAAAATTGCAAATTTTTTAATTTCCATACTCTTTCCTCATCCAAATTTTATGAAACTCATACACAATGCTAAGAACCAAAACTCGCAGACAGAGTTCAAATTTGGGCATTGAGTCACTTATAGTTCTAGAGTTATGCCCCTTTAAAACTTGGAAATTTGCAAAGCCTGAGCAGGGGCATTCGATTCCTCAGACAATTCTTCTTTTATTTTTTACAAAGTTTAGAAACAACTGACATTTTACAAAATTTTATAAATAAGTGTTACTTAATGAATCTTTTTTTGTTTAAGCACAATGGCTGCAGTGTCATCAGCTAACATTTTAAGAGAATCATCAATGTATCATGGCAAACATATACTAATAACACGATTTTCAGTTTTTTTTTAGACAGATTCCTCTTTTGATTCAAATTCTTTTTATTGTAGCTTTGGATGATCAGCAGGGATATGGATAGAATTTAATAAACTTTTAACACAGAGATATGTCTGGCCTCTTTGTAATTTTGATAATGCAAATGTTGAAATTAAAATAGCAATACTTAACATGTAAGTTATGCAAATATTCAAAGTCAATGAAGCACGACTGAAGGTACATGGCTAAACAATCTCCTTGGAAATGAGATGTGCCAATGCTAATACAACTGCATACCAAATACCATTGACTTATCATAAGTCGTTCCCTTTAAACAAACCTAACCACAAACATTTACTTGTAAATAGATATAGGAAGATGTGGTATGAGTGCCAATGAGAAAACTCTCCATAACAATTTATAAAAGTAAACCATTATAGGTCAAGGTACGGCCTTCAACATGGAGCATTGGCTCACACCGAACAGCAAGCTATAAAGGGCCCCAAAAATTACAAGTGTAAAACCATTCAAACGGGAAAACCAACGGTCTAATCTATATAAAATTGTAAGGGTTCCGCAGAACCCAGTGTCTCGCCTACTTTTGCTGTTAATCGCAGGCTCAACAAAAATGAGGAAAGAAAATAATAACAATATTCCTTTCGATACAATCTTTTGATTGTAAGAAGCTTCTGTCCAAGTCTGGTAAAAATCCAGGATAGTTTATTAATCTAATAAATGTTTTAAATCTTGAACTGCAGACTGTATGTAATGTTAACTGGAAGAAAAACTAAGTCCATTTATAAGTAAAATACAGATAAACAGGTATAAAATTTTAACAAAATTTCCTTCTAGATACTAGCTTTTGATCATAAACAAGGTTCTGACCAAGTTTGTTACAAATCCAGGATAGTTTAAGAAAGTTATTATAATTTTAAAAACTTTAACCACAGAGTGAATGTAATGTTAACTGGCAGAAAAACTAAGTCCATTTATAAGTTAAATATGGAAAAAATGGAAATTTGTTTTTTACAAATTTACTTCTGGATACTATCTTATGATCATAAACAAGCTTCTGTCCAAGTTTGGTAGAAATCCAGGATAGTTTAAGAAAGTTATTAAAATTTTAAAAACTTTAACCACAGAGTGAATGTAATGTTTCCTGGCAGAAAAACTAAGTCCATTTATAAGTAAAATACGGAAAAACAGGATTTTTTTTTTACAAAATTTAATTCTGGATACTATCTTATGATCATAAACAAGCTTCTGTCCAAGTTTGGTAGAAATCCAGGTTAGTTTAAGAAAGTTATTAAAATTTTTAAAACTTTAACCACAGAGTGAATGTAATGTTTCCTGGCAGAAAAACTAAGTCCATTTAATGAATGGCTATTATTTATTTTGAATTTATTGAACCATAAAATTAATTTTGGGTTCAATAAATTCAAAATAAATTATTGCCATTCATTATATTATAAATAAATTTCTATAAAAATAAGGCTCAAAGAACTTTTATATTATTTATATTAACAATAACAACGTACACACATGTTGGCGTATGAATATACAACGTCAGAGTGGGCATGCGCCATAAAAATTGACAACATTGATAATAAAAGTAATACTTTTAACCAATCAGAAGACAGTAAATACACCAAATTTATTTATTTAAAAGTAAAATACAGAAAAACAGGATTTTTTTTTTAACAAAATTTAATTCTGGATACTATCTTATGATCATAAACAAGCTTCTGTCCAAGTTTGGTAGAAATCCAGTATAGGTTAAGAAAGTTATTAAAATTTCAAAAACTTTAACCACAGAGTGAATATTTGTGGACGCCGCCAACGACGAGGCCGACGGAATGTAGGATCGCTATGTCTCGCTTTTTGGACAAAAGTCGAAGGCTCGACAAAACGAGAAAACCATATGAACTACATAAACAGACGACAACTACTGTACATCAGATTCCTGACTTAGCACAGGTGCAAACATTTAAACTATGTAAAAGTTTCAAAGTCAATGAACCATGATGAGGGGGTGGGGCTATATAATCTCCATGGAAACGAGACAAGCAAATGCCAATAAATTTACATATCAAATATCATTGACTTAACATAAGCAGTACATCTTAAACTGATCTAATCACAAACTAATACATGTAAACTAAGCAAAAAGTTCAAAGTCAATAGACCTTGACTGAGGGGCGGAGCCAAAAAATCTCCATGGAAATGAAATATGCCTATACTTATACAACTGCATACCAAATATCATTGACCTACCACTAGTGGTTCCCCATAAACTGACCTGATCACAAACTAATACATGTAAACTAAGCAAAAGTTTCGAAGTCAATAGACCATGACTGAGGGGGCGGAGTCAAATAATCTCCATGGAAATGAGATATGCCAATACTTATACAACTGCATACCAAATATCATTGACCTACCACTAGTGGTTCCCCATAAACTGACCTAATCACAAACTTATACAAGTAAACTAAGCAAAAGTTTCAAAGTCAATAGACCATGACTGAGGGGACAGGGTCAAAAAATCTCCATGGAAATGAGATGTGCCAATGCTAATACAACTGCATACCAAATATCATTGACCTACCACTGGTGGTTCACCATAAACTAGACCTAATCACAAACTAATACATTGTTGATGCGGCCGCCGGAAACAGCATACCTATGTCTAGCTTTTTGACTCCGTCAAGGCATGACAAAAACCCAAAATTCTGCATTTATCATGATTTAACACAAAATAAGGTCATATTGCTGACAGACCCCTTTCTAAATTATTAAAATCAATCATTTTGCATGGTGTCAATTAGATGAACCCAATCATGTCTACACCTTCATCTAATACTTGTAGCAAATTAAATTAGCCTTATTTTATATATGACACATTGAACAACCGATCTATTACTATTCATTTGTTAATAAAGTGTTATCACAGAGATATGTCTCGCCTTTCTGTCATTTTGATAATGCAAATGTTGAAGTTAAAATAGCAATACTTTAACATGTTATTAAACCATGACTGAGGGGGCAGGGCCAAATAATCTCCATGGAAATGAGATATGCTAATGCTAATACAACTGCATACCAAATATCATTGACCTACCACTTGTGGTTCACCATAAACTAATCACATACTAATACATTGTTGACGCTGCCGCCGCCGCCGACGGAAACAGCATACCTATGTCTCGTTTTTTGACTCCGTCAAGGCGAGACAAAAACCTGACAGATAGGCACATACACCTCAGTATAATTGTTAGTAATGAAGTCATAGTGTATTTCATTTTATTTTCTCATCATCTAAATATCTTGAATTGACCAAAGACCCGGATTTTTTTTATATCTTAGTCTGAATTGGTAAAAATGATTATTTCCATGTTTTTTTCCATCAACTAAATAACCAGCGACTCTTTTCACAAAAAATCTTACGATTAAAATTGATCGTAAGTTACACTGAAATGTGTATGACTTACGAGTATTTTTACTCTTAAGATTTTTTGTGAAAAGAGTCGATGATCTTTTGAAAAAAGTGATTCTGTGGTGTTGGTTTTTTTTATATTTATAAGCAAAAATCATAATTTTCTTCAGCAACCAGCTATCTGAGCGTTTAATTTACATGACAAAAATTATTACAAACCCTTTCCTGATTGTGTTTTTATTTAAAATGCATTCAGAGACTAAGGATGCATGATGTACTGACCTATTGACAGACAGTCCATGACGTATCACTGTCACTGAAAAATTTAATTCTCCAAAAAAATGCACATCCTTTCTATGGATTATTTTTTTTTATAATTATCAGTTTAATTCTCATATTAAAACCTTATAGAAGAATGATCTAGGAAAAATAAATAGTTATTCTGTTCAAAACCTAAAATAAACAGTATAAAACAAGGAAAAATGTACTTTATCATAACTGATGTTGAATACTGTAATAATATTCATACAAGAGGCTGTCGAATGACAGCAAACCAGATTTTCCTGCAGAGGTCGAACCCTGAACAGTTGAGCAAGTATGGACACAACATTCAAGCTTTAAACAGCTCTGAATTTGGATTGTGATTGAATATTTATAATAGATTATAATCTAATTAATAATGAAAATGATATTTGCAAATCTGAACCCTAAACAGGATCATGTAAAAATTAAACATTAACACACACAACAAAAATAAAATACCACATAACAACTGTGACATCTACCTTCATAACACATGACTTAGATCAAAGAGCTGAAAGCTCTAAGTAATAAAATGCTCCGCAGGACGCAGCTTGATACGACCGCAGAGGTCGAACCCTGAACAGTTGGGGCAAGTATGGACACAACATTCAAGCTTGATACAGCTCTGAATTTGGATTGTGATTAAATATTTGACACAGCATAGGTTTCTGACACAGAATGAATGTGGTCTAAGAACTTAAAAATTTTAAATTGGACATTCACCTATTATGGTCCAATATCCAAAATCTAAATACATGGTTAGATTCAGCATATCAAAGAACCCAAAGAGTTCAATTTTGATGAAATCAAACAAAGTTTAATTTTGGACCCTTTTGACCTCAATGTGGACAAAGTTGATAACTGGGTCCAAAATCAAAAATCTAAATACATGGTTAGATTCAGCATATCAAAGAACCCCATATATTCAATTTTGTTGAAATCAAACAAAGTTTAATTTTGGACCTCGATTTGGACCAACTTGAAAACTGGGCCCATAATCAAAAATCTAAACCCATGTTTAGATTCAGCATATCAAAGAACCCTAAGAATTCAATTTTGTTAAAATCAAACTAAGTTTAATTTTGGACCCTTTGGACCTTAATGTAGACCAATTTGAAAACGGGACCAAAAATTAAGAATCTAAATACACGGTTAGATTCGGCATATCAAAGAACCCCAATAATTCAATTTTGATGAAATCAAACAAAGTTTAATTTTGGACCCTTTAGACCTCAATGTAGACCAATTTTAAGACGGGCCCAAAATCCAAAAACTTAATACACGGTTAGATTCAGCATATTAAAGAACCCCAAGAGTTCAAGAATAAAACCCCATTGAAATTGGTCAAGAAATAAGCAATTTATACAAAGTATCTTCTTTTGCACAATACTGTGCAACTGAATATTTCTTGCAATTGCGCAATACTGTGCAATTGAATATTTCTTGCTATTGCTCAATACTGTACAATTGACAATTTCTTGCTATTGCGCAATATTGTGCTATTGGATATTTCTTGCTATTGTGCAATACTGTGCAATTGAAGATTTCTTGCTATTGCGCAATACTGTGCAATTGAAAATTTCTTGCTATTGCACAATACTTATTATATAATAATTTACACATCCTGTTTGGTGTGTATCTCCTGCCATATCATTATTATTTGCTTTTAAACATAAATCAGAAATAACCAACTTAAAATGGAAAATTTTAAAGAAAAAAAAAGGAAAAAAAGGAGAAAAAAAAAATCACTACCCCCCCAAATTTTTTGAACCCCCTTATGATTCATCACCCCCAAACTCAATCCCAGCCTTCCCTTTGAGGTATGGTACCTTGCAGTACAATTTCAGAGAGATTCATACACTTGAACACAAGTTATTGTCTGGAAACTAGAAAAATGCTTATTTTTGGCCCCTAATTCCTAAACGTTTCAGGCAATTACCCCCAAACTCAATTCCAGCTTTCCCTTTGTGATATGGAACCTTGTAGTACAATTTCAGAGAGATCCATACACTTACACACAAGTTATGGTCATGAAACTAGAAAAATGCTGGTTTTTTGCCCCTTTTTTGGCCCCTAATTCCTAAAATTTTGAGGCAATTACCCCCAAAAATCAATCCCAGCATTCCCTTTGAGATATGGAACCTTGTGGTACAAAGTCAGAGAGATCCATACACTTACACACAAGTTAAGTCTGGAAGTTACAAAAATGCTTATTTTTGACCCCTAATTCCTTAACTGTTGGTACCATAACCCCCAAAATCAATCCCAACCTTCCTTTTGTGATATTGAACCTTATGGTAAAATTTCATAGAGATCCATTCACTTAAACTAAAGTTAGAGTGCGAAAACCAATGTGTCTTTGGACGACGACGACGCCAACGTCATACCAATATACGACTGCAAAATTTTTTTGCGGTTGTATAAAAATAAATGGGGAATGTGTCCATGGGACACAGATGATGCCCTCACTTGCATATCATATAAAATTATAAAGGGACATAACTGAAGAACAGTAAAAGTGACGCTACCAAAATTTGTACTTGATCTGAGTTTTGAGGTAATAAGTATTGTGTATAAGTCTCATAACATTTGGTTGCGGCTAACTTAAGTTAGAGAACAGAAACGAAAAATTCTGCAATTTTTCCATTTGTAAACAGGCATAACTCCAGAACGGTAAAAGTGACAACATCAAAATTCAAACTTGATCTGTATTTTGTGGTAATAAGAATTGTGTAAAAGTTTCACAACATTTGGTTGAGGCAAACTAAAGTTAGAGAACGGAAATGAAAAATTCAGCAATTTTTATGTTTAGAAAGGGGCATAACTCAAGAACAGTAAATGTGACACTACCCAATTTCGAACTTGATCTGTATTATGTGGTATTAAGCATTGTGCATAAGTTTCATACCATTTGGTAAAGGCAAACTAAAGAAAGAGAACAGAAACGAATAAAATGCTCCGCTGGGCGCAGCTTGATACAACCGCAGAGGTTGAACCCTGAACAGTTGGGGCAAGTATGGACACAACATTAAAGCTTGATACAGCTCTGAATTTGGATTGTGATTAAATATTTGACACAGCATAGGTTTCTGACACAGAATGAATACGGTCTAAGAACTTAAAAATTTTTAATTTACCTATTCAAACCATATCATTATTATTTGCTTTTATATATAAATCAGAAATAACCAATTTAAAATGGAAAATTTTAAGGAAAAAAAATGAAAAAAAATCCCCTCAAATTTTTGAACCCCTTATGATTCATCAATCCCAGCCTTCCCTTTGTGGTATGGTACCTTGCAGTACAATTTCAGAGAGATCCGTACACTTGAACACAAGTTATTGTCTGGAAACTAAAAAAATGCTTGTTTTTTGGCCCCAAATTCCTAAACGTTTAGGCAATTACCCCCAAACTCAAACCCAGCTTTCCCTTTGTGATATGGAACCTTGTAGTACAATTTCATAAAGATCCATATAGTTACACACAAGTTATTGTCCTAAAAAACAAGAACAATGCTTGTTTTTTTGCCCCTTTTTGGCCCCCAATTCCTAAAATTTTGAGGCAATTACCTCCAAAATCAATCCCAGCCTTCCCTATGTGGTATGGTACCTTGCAGTACAATTTCAGAGAGATCCATACACTTGAACATAAGTTACCGTAGAAAGGTTTGTATAGTTCGCACTGGTACATAGTCCGCACCCCCTTCTCCCCACGAAATTTTAGGTAAAAAAACTTTTTGTAACTGTTAGAAAAGGTCTAATGAAACTCCGGTAATTTCAAATCCTGTGCGGTCGTTTTGGTATTTTCTTGGAAAACCTGTTTTCCATCATCAAACAGAAGCCGAAACTGCTTGTAAATAATTCTAGAACGCTTCATGATTGTTAAAATAAGTTTAATTCACTAAAAAAACAATTTAGAAACTTGTGTATGTTTAAACAGGAAGTCTAAAAAGCACGTGTAAAAGAAGAAAGTAACCGGTGAGAGTCGAAATCCGTACATAACAGATATCACTATAATACGACTTTGAAAGTAAAACAGTTCCATCCTTTTGTAAAACAATCTTTAATATATCTATCACATTAATGTTTGAAGGGTCTTAAGCTAATACAAACCATATTAGTCAGTATGAAACACCAAAACGGAACGAACAATAACCGATTACGTTTTGTAGTTTACAAATTCTAAGCTGGTTTACGGTTGTCTTTTTCACTATGTTTGTATCGTTTCAATCACGCAGATACCAGTTTATTTCAACCAATGCATTGAAAAGAAACGAGAAATTTGTAATGAAAGGTTTAGTTTTTATATTTATCAGTATTAATTTGATATTGAATAGAAATAACTTATTAATATGGATGAGTTAAAATTATTAGTTTGAAAAATGATAAGAGCGCCCTCTACAATATAAATAACAAAGATGGCGGAACGTAAACAAACCACCTCGCCCATAAAATTGAAATTTTTCTCTTATTTCTTGCTTATTGTACTCTATAGTCCGCACCCCATCTGGAAGGTCCAATTTTGGAGAATAAAACCGCGGACTATACAAGCCTTTCTACGGTATGGTCTGGAAACTAGAAAAATGCTTATTTTTGGCCCCTTTTTGGACCCTTATTCCTAAACGTTTTGGGCAATTACCCCCAAACTCAATTCCAGCTTTCCCTTTGTGATATGGAACCTTGTAGTACAATTTCAGAAAGATCTATACACTTACACATAAGTTATTGTCATGAAACTAGAAAAATGCTTGTTTTTTGCCTCTTTTTTGGCCCCTAATTCCTAAAATTTGAAAGTAATTACCCCCAAAATCAATCCCAGCATTCCCTTTGTGATATGGAACCTTGTGGTACAATGTCAGAGAGCTCCATACACTAACACACAAGTTATGTCTGGAAGTTACAAAAATGCTTATTTTTGGCCCCTAATTCCTTAACTGTTGGTACCATAACCCCCAAAATCAATCCCAACCTTCCTTTTGTGATATTGAACCTTATGGTAAAATTTCATAGAGATCCATTCACTTAAACTAAAGTTAGAGTGCGAAAACAATGTGTCTTTGGACGACGACGACGATGCCAACGTCATACCAATATACGACCGCAAAATTGTTTGCGGTCGTATAAAAATTCATCAATTTTTATGTTTAGAAAGGGACATAACTCAAGAACAGTAAACGTGATGCCACCCAATTTCAAACCTGATCTGTATTATGTGGTAATAAGCATTGTGTATAACTTTCATAACATATGGTTGAGGCAATCTAGAGTAAGAGAACGAAAAACATCAATTTTTAGGTTTAGAAAGGGATATAACTCAAGAACGGTGAAAGTGACGCCAACTTATTTCGAACTTGATCTGTTTTATGTGGTAATAAGCATTGTGTATAAGTTTTAGTACATTTGGTTGAGGCAAACTAAAGTTAGAGAACGGAAACAAAAAATTCTGCAATTTTTCCATTTGTAAAGGGGCATAACTCAAGAACGGTTATAGTGACGCCACCAGAATTCAAACTTGATCTGTGTTTTGTGGTAATAAGCATTGTGTATAAGTTTCCTATCATTTGGATGAGGCAAACTCAAGTTAGAGAACGGAAACCAACTTCGGGACGTACATACAGACGGACAAGAGTAAAACTTAATGCCCCCTCCACTACAGCAGGGGCATAAAAATCCAAAATGTCATTTATCATTAATACAATGTCTTTCAAAAATCTTTTAAAAAATGAGTTATTTCCCTTTGTACAGAAATGGATTAATTCATCAAAAATTGAATTCTTGGGAAAGGGCTACAATTGAACAACGAGAAAAGCTAAAATCATGAAAATTGAACTTAGACCTTTATTTAGTCACAGGAAACAACATATCTTAATTTGAAAAAATTTCATTAAAGCGTTTTCATGTAAATGAACAGACACTGTTTGGCAGCCACCGCCTGCCCACCGTACATTCCCAAATCAATAACAGTTTTTTACTTCGAAAATTCGGTTAAAAATTGAACCAGTATAAAGCCTACTTTAATCAAGATATGAAGAAACAAAAGTAAAAATACAAAATGTCTATCCTTGTAGTATATGACAACCACGGACAATAGCTCTGCATGATTTTATCCAATGGGTCTTAATCAAAATGGTACAGGTTGGTTGTATAAGAGGACCAACCCCCTTCTAGGATTTGAAGATTTGGAAACTTGTTAACAAATATAGATGTTTAAACTTACTTGTTTATTAACAAGATGCTTAACAGCATTTGCCTGTTGTATAGCTGCTTGGGCTACTGCTGCTGCTGCATTTGTTGAATCTGCTGGAAAATAAAACATTAGATTTAAAATCAGTACTGTTGTCTGTTGGTACCAGATACAACCCGTCATGCAAATTGTATTCCTTTACGAACATCATCAGGTTGTGTTCTACAAATATGCCAAGTTATGGAACCTCCATTTCATCCTACTTTGAAAAACTTTCTATCTGTTCGTTATGGTTATATGAGTACTCGTCTCTGTGACAATACTTCAGATTGAGACCCAATTCAATGTCCTGACACTCATTTTAAAATTTAAATTAGAACCATAAATGAATATGTTGGTGCAAAGGGCAGTGTTGGAACTCTCTGTACAGAAGTTAATAAATGTGCTTTGTCATTGGACAAATAAAATAAGTGTAAGAAAAAAAATTGTATCACAAAAAAAAATTGAATCATAATTTCCTGTCAATATGCACATCTACATAGTATGTCCTTATTATCTACACAGTTTCATGAAATTCTGTTGTGTGGTTTCAGAGGAGTTGCGATGACAAACTGTTGCAGAAGTACATTGAAGCAAATAAGTTCAAAGGGGCGTAACTCCTGGAAAAAAAATTGAATCGTAATTTCCTGTCAATATGCACATCTACGTAGTATGTCCTTATTATCTGGAAAGGTTTCATGAAAGTCTGTTGTGTGGTTTCAGAGGAGTTGCGATGACAAAAGGTTGCAGTAGTATATTGGGCAAATAAGTTCAAAGGGGCTTAACTCCTGGAAAAAAAATTGAATTGTAATTTCCTGTCGATATGCACATCTACGTAGTATGTCCTTATTATCTGGAAAGGTTTCATGAAATTCTGTTGTGTGGTTTCAGAGGAGTTGCGATGACAAAAGGTTGCAGTAGTATATTGGGCAAATAAGTTCAAAGGGGCGTAACTCCTGGAAAAAAAAATTGAATCGTAATTTCCTGTCGATATGCACATCTACGTAGTATGTCCTTATTATCTGAAAAGGTTTCATGAAATTCTGTTGTGTGGTTTGAGAGGAGTTGTGATGACAACAGGTTGCAGTAGTATATTGGGCAAATAAGTTCAAAGGGGTGTAACTCCTGGAAAAAAATTGAATCGTAATTTCCTGTCGATATGCACATCTACATAGTATGTCCTTATTATCTGAAAAGGTTTCATGAAATTCTGTTGTGTGGTTTGAGAGGAGTTGCGATGACAAACTGTTGCAGTAGTACATTAAATTAAATAAGTTCAAAGGGGCATAACTCCTAGAAAAAGAATTGAATCGTAATTTCCTGTCAAAATGCACATCTACATAGTATGTCCTTATTATCTAAAAAGGTTTTGTGAAATTCTGTTGTGTGGTTTGAGAGGAGTTGCGATGACAAGAAACAGGACTGACAGACGAACGGACTGAAGGGTCAAAAACATTATACCCTCTGCAACTCGTTGCGTGGGGTATAATAAAATGCTTCACTGAGCGCAGCCTGATACGACCGCAGAGGTTGAACCCTGAACAGTTGGGACAAGTTCGGACACAATATTCAAGCTTGATACTGTCTGAATTTGGATAGTGATCAAATTTTTGACATAATATAGGTTTCTGACTCAAAATAAATGTGGTCAAAAATCTTTAAAATGTGAAATGAGACATTTAATTTACCTAGAATGGTCTGATATCCAAAATCTAACAACATGGTTAGATTCAGCATATAAAAAAACACCAATAATTTAATTTAAGTTGAAATCAAACAAAGTTTAATTTTGGACCCTTCAAACCTTAATATGAACTAATTTGAAAACAGGGCCCAAAATAAAAATCTAAATGCACAATAAGATTCAGCAAATCATACAGCCGCAATAATTCAGTTTTTGATGAAATCAAACAAAGTTTAATTTTGGACCCTTTTGACCTCAATGTAGACCAATTTAAAAAACTGTTATCACAGAGATATGTCTCGCCTTTTTGTAATTTTGATGATGCAAATGTTGAAATTAAAATAGCAATACTTTAACATGTAAGTTATGCAAATATTCAAAGTCGATGAACCATGACTGAAGGGGGCGGGGCGAAATATTCTCCATGGAAATATGATGTGCTACTGCTTATACAACTGAATACCAATTAACATTGGCCTACCACTAAAAGTTCCCCTGGAACTGACCTAATCACAAACTAATACATGTAAACTAAGCAAAAGTTTCAAAGTCAATAGACCATGACTAAGGGGGCGGAGCCAAATAATCTCAATGGAAATGAGATATGCCAATGCTTGTACAGCTGCATATCAAATATCATTGTCCTACCACTAGTGGCTCCCCATTAACTGACCTAATCACAAAGTCAAACTAATACATGTAAACTAAGCAAAAGTTTCAAAGTCAATAGACCATGACTAAGGGGGCGGAGCCAAATAATCTCCATGGAAATGAGATATGCCAATGCTTGTACAACTGCATACCAAATATCATTGACCTACCACTGGTGGTTCACCATAAACTAGAGCTAATCACAAACTAATACATTGTTGACGCCGTCGCCGGAAACAGCATACCAATGTCGCCTTTTGACTCTGTCAAGGAGAGACAAAAATGGGGCCCAATATCCAAAATGAAAGAACCTTAGTGAGCGCGCTCACATACCCCACGTCCCCACATTGTCATTGGAGAAACAAAATAAGTGTAAGAAAAAAAATTGTATCAGAAAAAAAAAAATTGAATCATAATTTCCTGTCAATATGCACATCTACATAGTATGTCCTTATTATCTACACAGTTTCATGAAATTCTGTTGTGTGGTTTCAGAGGAGTTGCGATGACAAACTGTTGCAGAAGTACATTGAAGCAAATAAGTTCAAAGGGGCGTAACTCCTGGAAAAAAAATTGAATCGTAATTTCCTGTCGATATGCACATCTACATAGTATGTCCTTATTATCTGAAAAGGTTTCATGAAATTCTGTTGTGCGATTTGAGAGGAGTTGTGATGACAAAGGTTGCAGTAGTATATTGGGCAAATAAGTTCAAAGGGGCTTAACTCCTGGAAAAAAAATTGAATCGTAATTTCCTGTCGATATGCACATCTACGTAGTATGTCCTTATTATCTGAAAAAGTTTCATGAAATTCTGTTGTGTGGTTTGAGAGGAGTTGCGATGACAAACTGTTGCAGAAGTACATTAAAGTCAATTAGTTCAAAGGGGCGTTACTCCTAGAAAAAGAATTGAATCATAATTTCCTGTCGATATGCACAACTACATAGTATGTCCTTATCTAAAAAGGTTTCGTGAAATTCTGTTGTGTGGTTTGAGAGGAGTTGCGATGACAAGAAACAGGACTGACGGATGGACGGGTCAAAAACATTATACCCTCCGCAACTCGTTGCGTGGGGTATAAAAATTATACAAGGTTAGAACCCCCAAAAATTAAAGACTTAATTAATCCCATCAAAATTGGTTAAAACAGTTTCTTGCTATTGCGCAATACTGTGCAATTGAAGATTTCTTGCTATTGTGCAATACTGTGCAATTGAAGATTTCTTGCTATTGCCCAATACTGTGCAATTGAAGATTTTTGCTATTGCGCAAAACTGTGCAGTTGAAGATTTCTTTCTATTGTGCAATACTGTGCAATTGAAGATTTCTTGCTATTGAACAAAAGTGTGATATTGCACAATACTGTGCTATCTAGCAATACTGTGCCTTCCCTTTGTGATATGGAACCTTGTAATACAATTTCAGAGAGATCCATACACTTACAAATTATTGTCCGGAAACTACAAAAATGCTTATTTTTGGCCCCTAATTCCTAAACTGTTGGTACCATCACCCCCAAAATCAATCCCAACCTTCCTTTTGTGGTATTGAACCTTCTGGTAAAAATTCATAGAGATCCATTCACTTAAAGTAATTGTCCAGAAACCAAATGTGTCTTCGGATGCTGACGAAGTCCACGACATCATAGCATTATACGACGCAATTTTTTTTTGCGGTCGTATAAAAAACAAAAAAAATAATGGAATTCTAATTTCTTTAATCTTGAAAAAATTGACCCCCTTTCCAAAAAAAAATTAATATTTTTATATATAATAAAATTTTCTTTTTGTAAAATGTGGTACAATTTAAGACACATCCATACACTTAAGCACAAGTTATTGTCTGAAAACTAGAAAATTGCTTGTTTTGGCCCCTTATACCTGAACTATTTGGGCAATTACCCCCAAAATGAATCCTAGCCTTCTACTTGTGGTATTAAACATTGTGGTACAATTTCAGAGCAATCAAAATACTTCTACACAAATTATTGTCCTGAAACTAGAAAAATGCTTGTTTTGGGACCCTTTTTGGCCCCAATTCCTAAAAGGTTGGGACCATCACCCCCAAAAACAATCCCAACCTTCCTTTTGTGGTATTGAACCTTTTGGTTAAATTTCATAAGAGATCCATACACTTAAAGTTATTGTCCGTAAACCAAATGTCTTCGGACGACGACGTATTAGCAATATACGAACACAAATTTTTTGCGGTCGCATAAAAAGTGTAAACGCAAGTGAAAATACATACTTTGTGTAGGTGTAGATGCGGCTCCATTCTGATCATAATACTGAGAGTAGTCATAGTTCTGTCCATCATAGTACTGTCCACTATACTGTTGCTGATCATACTCTGTTCCTTGCTGATAGTATCCATCATAATAAGTACTCTGTTGGTTGATATCATATGTTCCCTGCTAAAAACCACAGTAAACAAAATATTTTAGTTCATTTCTATTCTCATTGGACTATAATTTAAACTTTTATTAGTCAAATAAAGATTGTCTTGCAAAATTAGTCAAAGTATGCTCATTGTAATTTTTTTTCAGTTCAGCACAAGATGAACTAACATAACATAACTTAGCATTCCAATGTCTCCCGCCAATGCACATACTAAGAAAGGGCATTAACTTACAAATTTTTTTTTTAAATTCTTTACTTTTCATCTTAAAGTATGAAATATCAGGACTGCTTTTCCAAAGCTAAGATAGAAATTGTAAATGGGTAGATGTATTTATTGATAAATAAGGGCATTTCAACTCACCAGTGTTTTAAATATTGATTAATGATGGTTTGCATTTAAGCTAACTAATATAATGTTGTTTTAATCAGGGTATACCTGTTCTCCTGCATATTGTGCAGCAAGTGTTGCCATCACAGTAGAGTAAGTATTTTTAGCAAAATTCACAAGGATCATTTTTCCATCAACTTCAAATGACACTTGTGAAATACAATTCAGCAACTGTGTGGCTTCCATAACTGAACCCAACTCAAGGAAACCATATCCTCTGGAAATGCTAGTAGATTCATCTCTCATCACTTGTATGTTTTTGATGTCAGATATTCTTATTGTTGACAAGGCACGAATCAGATTGTCTTCCGTAGTAAGGGCATCTAAACCACGAAAAATCAGTGCTGAAATAATGGAAAGGCAATGAACATCACAAATATTCAGACTAAACACTCACTTTTTGATGTTGACTATACATTTCCATTGACTACTTCTTTTTTCATAAACTTTGACCCTTGTCAAAGTAATAAATACAAGAACATGTGTCCAAAAATCACCATGAAATCTTGGCCAAAACCCTAATTTGACATACACATTAAACAGTTTTCTAAGTTTCAAGTTGATGTGAGCACAAAATACCTGTATAAAAACTTTAACCTATCGAATTTCAATGTTCAGTGAACCAGGAAATCTTGGCTTGAAACCCATATTTGGCAAATATATTAAACAGTTTACTTCATAATAAATTTCACTTGACATTTAATAACAAGATTCAATCAATCATATAAATGAAAAATCCAACTTAAATATTATCTGAATCTTAATCTATGGAAAGATCCAAAATAACTTATAACACAGACCTATGATAAATGACAACTTACTGTTACAAGGATTTGTACCAACTTGATCAAAGCCATCAGCCTCATTTTTTCTGTCAGATTCTGAAAAAATATTGAATCATTAAGAAAAAGAAATAATTTATTCGACACCTTACATCAACAAACTTCAAAAGTGACCTTGTTGTACAAACTAAATGGTATTACATCCATCATGTGCTTCTTGACATTATCTTCAGACAAAAAACACATTTTTCCCCCCTAAAATCCTAATTTTCAGCTGCTATGTTGCTAGAAAATTGGTCTTGATATCATCCTGACGTCAAGAATTCAAACAAATTTGCATTTTTCAAGGACACATCACCTTTACAGCAGCAAGCTAAGTCAAAACCAACCTTGACCAGAATGATATGGTTGATTGAAAGAATTTAAGTATAAGGGTTAAAGCAAATTTAGGTTACTTTTGAACAGACAGAGAAGCACCACCTTATCCATCCCTGAATAATTGTTCTGCAGCATGTATAAAGGGCCATTCTGATGTAGTACAGTACTGTATATAAAACTGGGATGATTCTGCCATGGCTTACAAGTGGTTTGTTGTATTATAGCATCTTGATTCAAATTTGTTCAAAATCAATCTTTTTATATTAAATAAGAAAGCAGGTGTCTTCAAAGTTTTTTTTAGAACTTTGATCAGTTAGGATTGCCCTTCATATCATTTACTTCAGACTTTTCCTTTACTTTCCAATGAAGCCCAAACGCTGAATCTAGGAAGTGACATAAAATCTTCTAATCAAGATCAGTATCACTGCTGTCATTAAAATCATCTGCTATGGTAAATGTCACACAAAATACTAGTAACAATGTTTTCAATCATCTGATGTGTAAAGGTTATACTACCATACCTTCTCTAGACAAATTGCACTTGAAACAATGGTCCCTTCTCTTGAAATTATGGACTCCACACTAGAAGTTAAAAATTTACATCATATGATAGCAATGCCCAAAAACAATTAAATATTGTGAATATTTAGATTAACACTTAATCCTACCAGAACGCTGTTTCTCAAAAAATGCTTTTATTTCTGACTTTGTGCCTAAAATTCATGTTTAAAGGTTATTTACATTTAAAACTAATTGAACTTAAAAATGGTTATAAGTATAGTGTTAGGTCATACCAAATAAAAGATTCCAATCACAGTTTTCAAAGTCAAGATTTTTAATAAATTTAGAGTTCTAAAAATGTGTGCAAAAAAAGAGAAGCTCTACACAACATAGAGAAAAGTAAATAAATTTGGTTACTGATCACAAGTTAAACCTGTCAGTCAGATATCCCCTAACCTCACCACAAAGTATCAAAGTTCATAATGGAGTGTTATCAAAAGTCTTTAAAATGAATTATGTTAAAGGATAAAATGGTATCATTACACACCTATTAGTAAAATGACTAAATATGTTCCCAGGGTATTTTCTTATCTATATCTATGACTAGAAACTATTTTGCCTACCTTTCCACATGTCCAGTCTGTCTTGTGCAGGTTTTTCTCAGGTCCAGTTTTGGGTGTACTATAATGCATGCTTATATGGAACTGGTTCTGTAGCTTAAGTCTTCCCTGTTGATAAATAAATGGTTGTCAGTAAAACGGATAGAAATACCATATGCAACCTCCAAACAACACAGAACCCGTGCTGTGACAGTGATCCAATTGAGCCAGCAAAATGTAACACAAAATCATAAAAAAAAAATTTCTTTTTCTATGTTTCGTCCATAGTATTTAGCTATGTCTGTTATTAGCTGAATGCTGTTGTTCTCTTTTAGCATATCTTTCAGTAACTTAAAATTTGCAGGGGGAAAAACAACAAGCAACATATTTTTGTTCCTATAACTGAAGCAGTTTTAAAAATTATTTGTGTGAGGAGCATTTCCCAAGAATTATGGAGTGCTACAATATATATTGTTACTTTTAAAAAAATTCATTTGATATTTTGAAAATAGTATGGAATATTTTGAATGATATTAACATGATTGTATATATATAAATATTTTTCAGAAATGTTAAACATTCAAAAGTAAGCAAAATGTGTAACACTTAATCCTTTTGATTTCTAACAAGTATGGTTCTTTTTATTCAACATTAATACACAGGTTATTTGATTAATGATTTGATGAGTCAATAAATTTAAAATGCAGCATTGGTTTTGTGTGACACATCTAAAAAAAAAAGAATAGACAAATGAGTGAATTTAAAATAGTAAATATAAAAATAGAATTGTTTTAAGCCAAGCTTAATCCTAGTTTAGTATCTGCTGTAACACAATGCTTAATTAAAGTTAAAATGAAATACACTTTTTGGTCGGTTACTATATGCCAAAAATTTATTTTACATAAAGCATTTTCCTATATCAAGGAGAATAATATACAAAGAACTTGTTTTCTTTAAACTCTTTGAATATCATGGTGAAATGATTGGTTCTATAGCTGTATATACTTTTCTACAAAAAAATGATTGAAAATTTTTGCAAACTCATTTAACATTTAACTAATGTATTGTAACACTCCACAAGCCAACATTGTAAACCTGGGGACCCTTTTCTTTATTTGTATCTTTGATCTACATAAAATGCCCTGTGAAGCTTTAAAACAACAATCTATTATTTTTAGGAAGGTATTTATTGTTATTTACCTCTTTCTTATGTATATTTTCAGTGCCTTAATGTGAAGTTCTTGTGACCTCTTTAAGTTCATTTGTAAGCAAAACCAACAAGAATCTGAGTAAAGTTTTGCTGTTGATGCATTTTGTGGTTATTTATATTACTGTCATCACACACACATATTAAAACTAACCTCCCAAATCAATTTCCCCTCTATTTTTTTCAAAATACCCAGACCCTAATATTTTTAGTTAACAGTCAACATTACCATAATAATAAACCATTTTTCAAGGGGGAAATTTCCACTGTACTCAAATAAGCCCCTGTCTTCATCAAGACAGTGATACATTATTTTTTTAGAGTATGATGACACATGTGTATAATTTGTACTTTACGACAGAGCAAGGTTTTCAACCTGATTCTGATCCATCCAGCGCTGTGCATCTGCTATGCTCTGAAACTCCACAAAAGCAAACCCTCGGGAAGCACCTGTACAAAATGATTATTGGCACTCATTAGAATTCAACATCACCATTCACAATGGGGTTGGGCTTAAAATGCTTACAATACAATGCTTCACTGATAAATGACAAGACTGGTCTCTTTCCTACGTTAACAAATCATTCCATTTATTTTCTTTTTCAATTTTTTATGTGTATCTTTATTCTGTCCTAAAAGCTATACCAATGCATCTACATAAATAATTACCTTTAAATCTTGTACAGAATTCCAATGCTTGTTCATCTGTTTCATGATTTTCATATTAAATGAAATTTTTACCAGTGTGAACATTCTTTAAAATTCCATGTTTTTTTTTTAATTTCCTGTGTTGAAACTTAAATAATTTTTTTCTGTTTATTGACCTTCACAAAAGTTTTGCAAATGTCAATTTGGAGCACATGTTAAAAGACTTTTTAAACACAAATGCCCATCTGACAAGGCCACCTATATTTATTAATCTAGCTCGATACTTATAGAAAATATAAAGAACAGCTGAATCACATTTGAACTTTGACAAAATTATTTCCAAATTTGCCTATTAAACATGTATATTTCTCTATCCAGTGACATCACCAAAGCTTGGATTTTTTTTATCTTTGAGAAATAAAAAAAATTGCAAGATTAGGAAAGCTTAAGAAGCAGTAACCAACCAAGATTTATTGATAAACTTATCAATATTTTTAGAAGTTCCTGAATATAAAATAGACCTTTTCTTTTACGTGCTATTTTTTGTAAATTCGAATCCAAATTGATGTAAAATCAAGAATTAAATTATTGTAGTAATAAACACAACACTCACTGCCTCCAATAGTATATTTCTACAACCCAACGTATCATATCGTTTACCACAACATTTAACCACAGAGATGTACACACAGGTCGTATAATAATTGATTATCTGATTCTCAAATTACACTGTTCTTATAAACTTTTCTGATAAATTAACATAAAACAAACAAACCTCCTTATAGTGAAAAAAATTCTGCATTATTTCATGACAGACAGCTGCTTAAAACAATATATTATCTACTATCTTGTTTTTTTGGTCGAAAAACAATGTCATAAAGGAGATCCAAAACTATCAAAACATTGTCAAATGAATAATTTACAGGTACATGAGAATCAGATATCAAATTTTACATGGCTATATGATTGTTGGTATTTATTATGTTGTTTGTGACTGTTTATGCAGCTCAGTATAATACTTTTGTTAGTTCCATAGGCAAATTTTCTTGTATAGTTTTTGAGTATTGTCATTTTCCTTCACAAGATATCTGTACCAAGTCAAGATTTTCTCATGCAGCCACATATACATAGTTTTTGATCTACAGTCTGCCTTTTGAATTTTTTTTAATATGTGTTTTGTTAACGGTTAAAGACAAACTAAGTATATTCAAAATCTTGCCATTTTCAGTGAAGCAGTTCTTAAATAAGTGAAATTGAAGGGCACAGAAAAATTAGACCAGTTGTTTTACAAAAGCCTCTGATGACAATCAGAACAGAATTCCTTACCAGAACTTCTCCTCATCAATCTGACATCTTTAACAGGAGCTCCAAACATCATCAATTCTCCACGTATCTGAAAAATTAATTAAAACAAAGTAAAACTACAAGCCTGGGCACACTGTTGCAATTGTAGACATTTTGTTCATTTTTTAACCAAGACTTGCAATGAACCAATAATATAACAACAACTGCACTGCATCAATTTTGCAAAGGATACAAGAAAGACCAGATGTTTTAACAAAAATACAGAGGGCCAGGATGGATAATGATAAAAGCAGTCATACCAGAAAGTCAACAAGGATGCTGCCTAAAATTCTGTAATAGTGTTTTTATAATGTGATATGTTGAAATAACAAGAAATAAGTTTCTTACAAGATTATAATATACTTTGTTGTTCATTAATCATGATGCTATACAAATTAAATGAGATATTGTTTAGAAAAAACATGTTTAAAATAATAAGATATCTTGCAAAATAAAGAGTAAACTGTCAAAAGGATAAAAATTGTCACTTCGGAATTTACACTCTATTATTTTTTAAAAGGGGATTAATACTTCACTATAGACAATAGGAACTTATATTGAAGCAGACTTTTATAAAAAAAAACAAGCGACAGGAGAACTTATAAAATCTCCCTATAATTAGAATATAATCTATGCTATATTGCCTCATTTAAAAATTGTAATCTGGCAATATGCAAATATTCTAAGACAATCTGTTTCAGATATACTGCTAGACTACAAGGAAGGATAGATGTCCACAAGACACCATACCATTCTTACACTATCATATTTCCATGTTCATTGTGCCACAAATGTGGGTCAAAATCATAGTTTGTCATATATTTTTTTAAGTCAAACCAAAATGCTTTTGTTCATTGTTGAAGGCCCTAGTGACCTATAGCTGCCAAAATCAAATTAATTTTGAGTCTGTTGGATAGTTGTCTCATTAGCAATCATACCACATCTTCTTATATTACTGCATAATGAGGTCTGAAATGAAGTTATACACAGCTATCAAGCCAGTGACAATAGAGTATTGATTGCATTTTATTCAATATTTATCCCAAAAAGATTTTAACCTTAAACTGATCAATGTATAACTTCTCTATAAAACCTACATCTGCCTCTTCTATATTTTGAGGAAGACCCCTCAACAGTATAGTATTAGTAGGTGTGTCAGTCATCCATTTTTCTCCTCCTCTATCTTCATTGCCTCTGTAGTCTCTGAAATTTTCACGATTATCTCCATCTGTGGACCCAGTCTTAAAGTATAAATTGACATTTTTACTTCCAATTAATATCATTTCTTTCTACTGGAAATAATTTCTTTACAGCTAAGCATTTATATTTATCATGTTATGAACTATAGTTTTGCAGTTAACAAATGATTTGACACTTAAAATCTTCTGCCTCTTTTTTTAACACTTAACTATTAGCAGTGGGTCTGAATTATGTCAGATGATAATTTTGTGTGATCCATTACTATCATTTCAAGTTATTGGAAAATAACCTAATATTATTCAGGGCCTTTTATAGCGGACTATGTGGTATGGGCTTTGCTCATTGTTGAAGGCCATACAGTGACCTATAGCTGTTAATTTCTTTGTCATTTGGTTTCTTGCGGAGAGTTGTCTCATTGGCAATTATACCACATCTTCTTATTTTTATATTATTCTGATCTTTTGACATGCCTAAAAGATTTGACTAACTTTTTTTTGTATCCTCAAAATCAATGTTATCGAGACGGCAACAATACACAACACATTCACTTAAATGAACATGACAAAGCTTGGTTGAAATTGAAAGAAGGAGATGTTATGAAAAGGCAAATTTTTGGTCTCTAGAATTGAAATTTTTTTTCAAGTAGAAGGTTAAAGTTCCCATTGAATGAACTCCACAGAGATCAATAGCTCTTGTATTTACTCAATGAGACAGTACACTTTACAAAAATTAAATGGACAAGTAAACTCCAACTGATTCTGGGGAAAAGTTTTAATTAGCTTTTCAATAACAAACAGCAACATTCAGCATCAGAAAGAACACACAAGGTTGGAGAGGAGAAAGAACGTTAAATAAGGCACTTTTGTTTCAATAAAATTCTTTTGCCTGTTCAATTCATGAGTTGTGTTCAATAATCAGAGGAGAAATGAGATACATGTCAAGTTGTCAAAAGGTCAAAAACCAATTGCAAACACAAAAATAAATGGGGAATGTGTCCATGGGACACAGATGATGCCCCCGCTTGCATATCATATTAAGTTATAAAGGGACATAACTGAAGAACGGTAAAAGTGACGCTACCCAAATTTGTTATTGATCTGAGTTTTGTAGTAATAAGTATCATATTTATAAAGGGACATAACTGAAGAACAGTAAAAGTGAAGCCACCAAAATTCAAACTTGATCTGTTTTGTGGTAATAAGCATTGTGTACAAGTTTCATAACATTTGGTTGAGGCAAACTTAAGTTAAAGAACGGAAACAAAAATTCAGCAATTTTTCTATTTGTAAAGGGGCATAACTCTAGAACAGTAAAAGTGACCAGTGTTCTCCCCAGGCCCTTAAAGGACAGCGGGCCCACGATGTATTATTTTTTACCGTGGTGGTATCATTCTTACCGCGATGTATAATATTTCTCCGTGGTGCTAAAATTTTCAGTTAAAAAATTGTAAATCGGTAAAGTTGTAAATGACTCGTTAAATCTTTTCCGCGCGGTATAAAATTTCAGGTGAAATTTGACCAGTTCAAATTACAGTTGTAAAGATTGTTTACACCACGTGATCGATTTACCTTGTGAGGTTAACCTTGTTGATTGGATTTAATTGATGTAATTGACACTTGTTACAGGATTCTTATGTGTTTTAATTAAGAGATCATAACTTTATGATCACAATTAACTATTTTATGATTCATTCACCACCCAAGTGTGGACCGATTAATTATTTGTACATAATAAAGTTGGATCTTTATGTATAATTCACAATTATACATTTCTCAATTCTTATATTATAGTTTTATATGTCTGATTAAACCATGGCCAAAATTATCTTTAATTATGACAAAGTTATTGCATGATAGGGCTGGTTTCAAAAACTAGTAATTCAAAGGGAACGGACATGTACATATCACATGACCCAGTTAGAATATTCAAGTTTATTTACAATGAATTGCAATCTATTCTATTTTATAAATTAACAAATAAAATGCTTGACCTTACCTTCAAACTGGATATTTATATCCACAATTAATGAATAACAGAAGTAATCTTGCAAATTTTATCCATAAGCACATGTTAAATCTATTTATATCTACTTCCTGTCATTTAGGCGGGAAAAATAGGGAGACTTTGTTGTTGACATTGAATATGGTTACTTACAGACCGAAGATAAATTCATAGATTTTGGAATTGTTTTTAAATGGATCATGACAAATAAAGATTTAGATTTCAGTGCTGTATTAATTCTGTATTTATGTTTGATTAGCACCAAAGACAAGAAAGGTTAATATTTACATGAAATCTATGGCAAAATGTTTTAAAATTTATGAAAAATTTCTTTTTATTCAAATTTAAGATAGAAAATGGTTCAAATAATAAAACAATATTTGTTCTTGTTAATTTCATTTCTCCTTATGACAAGAATTGTTTAACATACAACAACTTTCTTTCAAGAAACTAGAAAGTTTTTAAATTGAACATTTTGGGTCCTTTGAATGATATTTTAATTTCTATTGATCATGGATTTTATAAAAGATTTAATTACTTTAAATTTAGATGAATATTTTGGAATGAATCATGTTTTATTTTTTTTTTAAATATTAAAGTATAGAAAGGCTTGTATAGTTCGACTGGTACATAGTCCGCACCCCTTCTCCACCAAATTTTAGGTAAAAAATTTTGTAACTGTTAAAAAGGTCTAATGAAACTATAATTTCAAATCCTGTGCGGTCGTTTATGTATTTTCTTGAAAACCTGTTTTCCATCATCAAACAGAAGCTGAAACTGCTTGTAAATGATTCTAGAACGCTTCATGATTGTTAAAATAAGTTTAATTCACTTAAAAACAATTTAGAAACTTGTGTATGTTTAAACAGGAAGTTTAAAAAGCACGTGTAAAGAAGAAATTAACTGAGAGTGAAACCACCAAACAGATATCACTCTAATCGACTTTGAAAGTAAAACAGTTCCATCCTTTTGTAAAACAGTCTTTAATATATCTATCACATTTAATGTTTGAAGGGTCTTAAGCTAATACAAACCATATTAGTCAGTATGAAACACCAAAAACAACAATAACCGATTGTCCTGTAGTTTAAAATTCTAAGCTGGTTTACGGTTGTCTTTTCACTATGTTTGTATCGTCTCAATCAACAGATACCAGTTTATTTCAACCAATGCATTGAAAAGAAACGAAATTTGTAATGGAAGGTTTAGTTTTATATTTATCAGTATTAATTTGATATTGAATAGTAACTTATTAATATGGATGAGTTAAAATTATTAGTTTGAAAAATGATAAGAGCGCCTCTACAATATCAATAACAAAGATGGCGGAACGAAACAAACCACCTACAAATTGAAATTTTATCTTATTTCTTGCTTATTGTACTCTAGTCCGCACCCGTTAACGTCCAATTTTGGAGAATAAAACCACTATAAAGCCTTTCTACGGTATACAAACTGTTTATTGATTCATTTGGTACCAATAATTTTCTGACTCAATGTTTACATAACACAGTACCACAGTATTAAAACAAAACAAGAGACATAAAAACTGCAGTAACTAGAAATATAGCTAAGTGATGCGACACGACAGTTTGTATAAGTCATTTCACCAAGCTGTCCACACGTGTTACCCTGGTGCTATCCAAAAATCCTGGGGAGAACACTGAGTGACACCACCAAAATTCAAACTTGATCTGTATTTTGTGGTAATAAGCATTGTGTATAAGTTTCATAACATTTGGTTGAGGCAAAACTTGTTAGATAAAGGAAACAAAAAATTCAGCAATTTGTCCTTTTTTAAAGGGGCATAACTCTAGAACAGTTAAAGTGATTCCACCAAAATTCAAACCTGATCTGTATTTTGTGGTAATAAGCATTGTGTATAAGTTTCATAATATTTGGTTGCGGCTAACTTAAGTAAAGGAACGGAAACGAAAAATTACAAATTTTTCCATTTGTAACGGGGCATAACTCTAGAACGGTTAAAGTGACACCACCAAAATTCAAACTTAATCTGTATTTTGTGGTAATAAGCATTGTGTATAAGTTTCATAACATTTGGTTGAGGCAAACTAAAGTTAGAGAACAGAAGCCAACTTTGGGACGTACGAACGGACAAGAGTAAAACTTAATGCCCCCTCCGCTACAGCGAGGTCATAATAATCAAAGAGCTGAAGAGCTCTGAGGGAAAGACGGCCATTGTTTCTTTTATCGGGGGTTTATCTTTTCATAGTCTTCATATAAAGAATGAAAAAAAGAACACCTAGAATATGTAGAAAGGTTGACAATATTGAAATCAATTGTTGTGTAATGTAATTTCGTTTCCTTAGTTAAGGATTCAATTTGGACCAATGGAAGAGATCTTCATCCTCTCAATCAAAACATTCGATTAAAGTTGAAAGTTAATTATCTAAAATTCAACTGAATTCTATCATTTAACAACTACTACAATATTTTTTGAAATTTTAATTGTGTACCACTGAACTGCAGGCTAGGGCCATTTTCCTTTTTGTGACAGTACTCTAAGATTTTAATTTTTTTCTCAAGAAAGTGAGGACTGAAAATCTATTCAGTTTTAAATTTTCATTGATAAAGTTCCCAGTTACAACTCTCATCACAGGGATACAGGTACTAATAAAACCAATATGATTGTTGTAAACTGTGTGAAGCTTGTTTCAGATCTACATGTTGATATATTTGTAAATTTCATGAATAAATAGGTTTAAACTACAAAATGCAACATTTTAATTTTTTTTTTTTTACCATTACAATGATTATGTTGGTACACAAAATTTTTTAATGGAAGACTATTAATCATATACTAAATGTCACATTTTAAGTGTTCTGATACATTAACTTTTATTTTAGTGGATTATTACTCATCAATTGAGGTGCTCCTGTATTGGAGGAAGATTCTCAAAACAGAATTTTACAGAAAATGAAAACTGTCGCTTTCTCTCCCAATCTCATGTATCCCCACGGACATTGTCTACTGTGAAAGTTACAAGTTGACCTACAAATTAAAGCATTGCATGTTGATGTTTGAATGTTCAAATTGAACAAATACCAATTTTAAATTAGTACACGAACTCTGAGAATGATTTAAATAATCAGTAAAGGATATCCCTGCTTCTACGTAGTGTGGCATTCCAACAATGACGTCACTATAATGTAGGTTGGATATATTTAGAATATCTCGTCATTCTGATTTTTCCTGATTGTAAAAGAAACGTAAATAGTGTAAAGGAGAGCTGAAGATACGATAATTTCGCGAGAAACAGAAGGGAAATGTGTTAAAATGTGTTTAAAGTCAATCTATTCATTTGTGTGTCTCCTTCTCATCAATCTCAGTAAGATTTTTTGGGGGTGTTTTCCACACTATAAAAACAAAATGAATGACGTGAGGGGATGTCAGTCTGGTCAACCACATAGGGGATTGACGGCTTGAAGCCGTCTTTCCCCAAAAACCCACAACAATAACAAAGCTGGTCAACAAAGTCAGACCTAAAACATTCTAAATAAAAACAACTTATACAATATATTAGATTAGAAATTGCCATACATCTTCATCATATCTTTCCTCTCTATGAGAACTCCTGTCTCTCCCACTATGGCGCCTATCTCTATCACGCCTGTCTCTATCTCGATCCCTTCTTCTTTCATGGCGGTCTTTTTCACCACTTCTTCTATCCCTTCGGTCTCGATGACGATGTCTCCGGTCTCTATCTCTTTCCCTCTCCTGTGATGTTGGTGAACCTTCTCCTTCCTGTGTCGAGTCGAGTTCTATGAATTCTTCACCAGGATTATATGGTTCTTCATATTCTCCCTCTTCTGTATTGTACTCTCCATTGTTATATGCTCCCATGAAGTTTTCACTATTATAATTTTGAACTTCCATTTCTGAAAATAAAAAGACAAAAAAAACTGGTTAAATAATCGAGTTCCACCTTCAATATTCTACCTGCCTACTTTTTCTTTAAGGTTCATCATAACAAATGGACAAAAATGGCTGTATTTCCACCTCAAAAAATACTCTGAGTACAGACTGACCTGTGCAGCAGGAAAAGTTTTAAGGCCTGGCATCCACTAGATATATAAAAGTTAAATGCATTTTGTGTTTCAGAAAGATAAAATCTTTTTTTGGATTTTGATGGGCATTTTTTTTCATTCCTGCAGAAGGTGTAAAAATAAACTAAGTTGGGATACAACTTTGAGATGCTCCCTCTCAGGTAACAACTGTATTGTATTGTATTGATTGTCCTTGATTGTCATGGACAATAGACAGACAATAGGTATCTACACAATTATAGGTGAGTTAAAGGGTGTAACTGAGTGGACACTATCAAAGATATTCAGGTGTTTGTTTATTTTTACACCTTCTGCAAAAACGAAAAAAAAATGCCCATCAAAATCTAAAAATTTGTAAGGGTTCCGCGGAACCCAGTGTCTCGCCTACTTCTGCTGTTAATAGCAGGCTCAACAAAACTGAGGAAAAAAATTAATTAAAATATTCCTCTCTGTACTATCTTTTGATTGTAAGTAGCTTCTGTCCAAGTTTGGTAAAAATCCAAGATAGTTTATGAATTTAATAAATGTTTTAAAAATTTAAACTGAAGACTGTATGTAATGTTAACTGGAAGAAAAACTAAGTCCATTTATAAGTAAAATACGGAAAAAATGGAACAAAATTTTAACAAAATTTCAGTCTAGATACTAGCTTTTAATCATAAACAAGCTTCTGTCCAAGTTTGGTACAAATCCAAGATATTTTATGAAAGTTGTTAAAATTTTAAAAACTTTAACCACAGAGTGAATGTTATGTTAACTGGCAGAAAAACTAAGTCCATTTATAAGTAAAATACTGAAAAAATGATTTTTTTTTTTTTTACAAAATTAACTTCTGGATACTATCTTATGATCATAAACAAGCTTCTGTCCAAGTTTGGTAGAAATCCAGGATAGTTTAAGAAAGTTATTAAAATTTCAAAAACTTTAACCACAGAGTGAATGTAATGTTTCCTGGCAGAAAAACTAAGTCCATTTACAAGTAAAATACGGAAAAAATGGAATTTTTTTTTTACAAAATTTACTTTTGGATATTATCTTATGATCATAAACAAGCTTCTGTCCAAGTTTGGTAGAAATCCAGGATAGTTTAAGAAAGTTATTACCATACAGGCCTTAAAACTTTCAAAACTGCACAGGTAAGTCTGTACACAGAGGAGATTTTGAGGTGTAAATACAGCCATATTTGTCCATTTGTTATGATGAACCTTAAAAATTCAAAATTCATTATGCAGAAGAAGACAAAAGTCTTTGAAAACATAACTAATTTAAGATTTTCATGAAACAATGTTCAGAACATGCTCTAAACACCAGATACAGAGCATAAATAAGAACCAGTTTTGGGGAAAAACGGTAATTTCCAGATTTTATCTGTATCAGGAATTCCTCAATATTTTGGTTGGTCAGATGAAGCTTTGCTGTCTGTCTCACCAAATTTCAGACAGTCTTTTGTTTTATCAAAATGGCTGTCAAAGTGTCATGGCGCAAATATGATTTCCGGATATAAATTGCAACATTTTCCCCCTTCAAGACCCTTATTCAAATGAGAACTAAATACAAAGATAGTGGCCTCCAGAAATTCTACTTTTTGAAAGATATTGTTTATCCATATTATATTTCATTTTCACTTTTCAGTCTCGCTGTTGTCATTTACTGTAATGATTTATTTACATGTGGGTATTACCCGAATGTTAGTGCCATCTTGATCTTGACAGCAAATATCTTAAAATCCAAATATTACATTTTAATCACTGAAAATTGATATCTGTTTTGGGGTGTTAACAGCCATAAACGGGGAAGATAACGATTTATGAGGATCTTCCACAACCCGCTGAATGTTGAACAACGGAAGTAATGTCAGATTTACAAATGTAGCTGTCGAAAGTCCTTGATTTCTTCTATATTAAACCAATGTGTCAACACAAAAACATTAATAGATAATTAATTCATAATTACTTACTAATAGAAGAATCACCAAGTCTGCTTTTAACAATATATAGGCATAAAATTTGATTCTCCAATCGCAAATTCCAAATTTTCCAATATGGCCGTTTCGGTTTCGTGACGCAATATAAGAAAGGATAATGGGAAGATTTTATTTTGCGATAATGTGGCCATGGTGGATTTGAGTTTTTATCAGTCTATATAGGCTATGGTGTTGCTATTATATGCTCATCTGAGATTATTTCTGAATGGAAAATTGAAAAAAAAAAAAAAACTAAAAGGCGAATCACTCCTAACAGTCGGAAAGCAAGCCCTTAGAAACGACCGTTGTTGCTACTTTCTTAAGACAACAATGGGACTGATATTAAAACCCGCCATTTTGAAATTGCGTTAATTTCGCGGAAAAAATAATTTGGCGCCAATTTGGAATTTTTTCTTTTTTCTGTTTCTTACTTGCCATTAGGGTCAGAAATAGATTTCTTTCGATTTTTCAAGCATGGTTCTCATTATCAAAGAAAATAATACTTAAACATGTTATAAATTGTCCGTCTTTTAAAAATAACGTAATGCCTTTGATCGTCGTTTAAGAATTATGCGAAATTGTCTGTTATTTTTTTCTTCTTTTTTTTCCAGATAAACAAAGAATATACAACTATATAAAAAATTAATAATAAGTATCTCAAAGTTAAAACAAAAATCAAGTCTAACGTTCTATCACCCCTTAGGAAACCCCGTTCGAACTAAATTCCAAACGAAAGACATTTTTTGACATTGTAGTTTTTTTATCTTACACATCGATGTCAACTTGCATCTTTACTCAATGTACACACATTTAGTGTGTTTGTTCGAAAAAGCAATGGCGAGTTCAGCTGTGAATATTTGACTGGATTAATTATTCTCTTTAAGTCAGTGAATTGTTTGACTTAACTAAAACAAGGTAAGGAAATCGTATACTGTCTTTACACAACCTTAACCAAAACTCATTCATCTTTTAATATTATAAAAATTTGTGATGAAGTAATCCTGCAAAACTGCCAAAGGTAAATGAAAAGTCTTGTCCTAAATATGAACTTAAAACAATCTCTTTCAGACTAGCATTTTAGTCACTCTTATTCAAAGCATGTTAATACTGACATGAAGTGTGACTTACTTATGACTTGTGATCTAAAACATAATATTGTTGACTTAGCACTCAGAATCTGCTCTGAAATACTTTTATAAATATAAAATGCATAATTGTTAAAAAAATTAAGAAGAAGAAGAAAATATTAGACCCAGTCTTTTTGTTCTTATCTATTTTCAAGTTCATGATTAGAACCATTTATTTATTGGTTTAGTGTTTTTTTTTATAATTTGAGTCCATTCATTAGAATCTGCATGGAATCAGTGAGACAAAATTTATTGTTATATTTAGTTTGTTCATACAAGAATTGCAAACTAATTTCCTGTTTATTTTAAATAATGAAGAATTTACATTCAGAATACTTTCATTATGGTCTCGTTTAAGTTTAAATGAAAAGGTAGGATCAGGTATCAGTAATGAAAAGGAGTTCCTGTATTTGATCATTTTAATCCTGTCTTGATCCATTATTCATGAATATTTTGGCTACCCCTTGTATGATTAAAGTAGAAATTTATTTCTGTGTTGAAATAATTTGGTTACAGCAGTATAATACTTACCAAAATATAAATATTAAATTAACTCTTGGAATAATAATATTATGGCACATGTATACTGACATAGCCCAGAGACATATATACTATATATATGTCTCTGCATAGCCTCATAGGGCCTATTTGAGTATTTCAATGAGACTGAGTTCTGAAAAGTGATAAAATGTGTTTCGCTAATTTTTTGCACATGTCTTTAGTATCAAAATATATTCAATAAAATTATTTTAATAATATTCTCATGTAAATAACAGCATATGGTGCTTAATATAATAATAGTTTGATCATGAGAGTGTCAAACAAAGGGACGTAACTCGCAAATTACTATCGGCTCCGCTTCGTCAGAAATATCGACACATCGAAGTGGCACATTTGCGTATTACAGCGTATTAAGTGGCACAAATTTGACATACCATAGTCAAAGTTATGTTACATAACATAATTTAAATTCAGCATAGCTTCCCGAGAAGTTAAGAAAGAAAATTACGATTTTAATTTCCAGTGACCGATTTTTTTGGTCAACACCTAGACTTTGAAGACACATTTAGAGAGAAAAAAATAGTTTAATCCATAATTGAGTTGATCAATATATTTCTTATATACTCAAGAATGTTCACTTAAAAGCAAATTAGTTTTAATTCATGCAAAAAACTACAAATTCCAAAAAACGGGCTTCACTTTTTTTGGTAAAAAAATGCCCATATATGGTAATCACATGACTTCCATTGTTGCTTTAAGAAATGGGGTTAAACCGGGGTCAGCTTTCCGACTGCTAACGTGAGGCTGAGACTACTATAACACATGTGTTATAGTAGTTTCAGCGTGAGGGTACCCAAATTGCACCTATTTTGACAGTTTTTTTCACCTACGTTTTTTTTTATGATCCAGACAAAATTTTCCATTCTGTGTTTATTTTGTAGACGTATCCTTATTTACTATATAGTTACACCATTTTAATTTTGAATCCATATTGAATCATAGAAAAATGGGTTTGAACCGACCTCCAAACTATCCACGATTCTGTAATGAGGAGTACCCAAATTGCATCCATGCTTAAATTCACATCCTTAAAAATCGAAAAACAGATGTTTTGTTTTATTTTTTCAAATATTTAGAACAATCTGACATTAGTCCATGCTTACTATTAATTTTTTAAGAAATGGATGCTTGTAACATATTTAATTTGCTCAGTTTTAGAAGATGATTTTTGAGAACGTCGCATGGCGACGTTTCCGTAGATTTACTTTCCAGTGACTGCTTCATGTGTTGATATATACTGTGAACGTTTTGTGTATATTTCAATATATTTATCTATGTTGAAAGACGTGCATAATGTCAAGTAATAAAAATACAAATTTAGTCTCAAAGAAAACTTGTAAGATTTCCGCAGCTGTTTTTGTTGAATAGGTGCAATTTGGGTACTCTGACGTTAATTCGGTTAACGTGAGGGTACCCAAATTGCACCTATTCAAGTTGACAGTTTTTTCACCTACGTTTGTTTATGATCCAGACAAAAGTTTCAATTCTGTGTTTGTTTTGTAAATGTATCCTTATTTACTATACAGTTCCATCAATTTAATTTTGAATCCTTATTGAATCATAGAAAAATGATTGATCCGACCTCCAAACGACCCACGATTCACCCATGCAGATTGCATCCATGCTTAAATTCACACTACGTAAAAATCGAATAACTGATGTTTTGTTTTATTTCTTCAAATATTCAGAACAATATGACAATCGTTCATTTTTTTTTAACGGATGCCTGTAACATTTTTTTAATTGCTCATTTTTAAAAGTTGACTTTTTGTTGACGTCGCATGGCGACGTACGTTTCTGTAGATTTTACTTTTTGAAGTGAATACTTCATCAGTATATATATACTGTCAGGGGCGTAGCTACCCGGAGGCACGACGACAGCACGTGCATCCACATCGTATAAATAAATAAAAAAAAAAAAACAAAAAAAAACAAAAAACAAAAAACAGAGAGAGAGAGAGACGGACAAAGTTAACATATAGGAATTGGTCAATCCGACAGAGTGGGAGGGGTATTAACGTGATGCATCTATTATCTATTATGGAACGGGATGTTTGTTTAACGTTCGGAGACTGGACCATGAGTTGGTACAGGCAATTATAAAGAAATTGAACAATATATACAGAATGTATTTTCTACATTAATAGATTAGTCGTGCAATCTGAGGCCACCACCTGTAAAAACGGCTGGTTTGGTTCCCACATAATGCACTAATTGTAAATAACATTTTTTTCTTTTTTTCCCTCCCGTTCCTTGTCTAATGGAGTATGGGGTATACTGGTTACTGTGTATCTCTGTCCGTGCGTCCGTCTGTAACAAACTTTTTCTCAGCAACTATTCATCACAGCAAAATACTCCTCAGTTTCCTAGTTACTGTTTCCCGACCTTTTTATTTTCGTACATTTGGTCATACATGGAAGTTTTCGTGGCATTTTTTCAGGAACTGTTTCTGGCAGAAATCTTAAATTTAGTAACAATCTTCATGATTTTTTATACCTGTCAGTTCTCTCACTATTTCTTGTCTACCAACTGATACCACTTTGTAATGTATGGTTTCCTAGTCGTAACTAGTAAGCAATTTCTCACAGTTGTCGATTTTGTGTTTAGTGAAAAAAGACTCAGCTCATTGGTTGACAGCTTTAGAGTTATGCCTCATACATTGAAAATAAAATCATCTCCTACAGAATCCCCTTGGTATTCAAAACTCTATAAAAGCCCCCTAAACAAAACAAATCAAATAAAGAAAAACAAAAACAAAAAATATAGCAAAAAAATGTCAAAGTATTGTATGAAGACGGTGAAGCTCCTCATATGTCATTTTTGCAGTATTAAAAATGTCATACCTTCATGGACATATGTATTTTTCCGTCTAGACATTTTTATTTGTCTATCCGTAAACATTGGGAAATTGACATTGAGAAAGTTATAGACGCATTTGCTGTTAGGAAGAAACGTCGTTTGGGGTTCCTTTTTTCTGACTAGAATTGATATCCTTCAAGTTTGAAATTCAAAAGATTGATTGTTTTGATATGTTTATGCTTACAGAAACTCCACATACAGTATTGTGTGTACGTTTGTTGTTTGTTTTTATACATCTACTTTGCTCAGTACAACTACTAGCATATGGAACAAATCTCAGTGATTTTAAAAGCTCTCACGGCGTACCGTGAAAAAAACGCAAACAACAATGTTTAGTCTTCATTCGACTTGAAGTTAAAAAAATAGTTGACCAAAAAACCACAACAAAAATGTACAAGTTTTATTACGGTTGTGATTGTTTTGAAACGCTATGTATGCAGAGCTTACCTATACACTTTAGTTATATTAAAGTATATAGGTAAACAAAAAAATTCACAGACAGCTGCCTGTGTTTCATTGCTACAAATGAATGCTCAATATTTTTATTTTTATTTATTTTTATATATTCTTGGACTTGGACTCATAAATGTTTTTAAACTATCATAGGTATCTCAAATATTGTTACTGTTATCTTATTTAACTATATGAGTTTTAATTTGATTCTTTAATGTTGACAATGCACATTTTAGTAGTACTTTTCAAATGTAAATCTTAAAAGTCACTCTACAAAGAATCGGCAAAATAACAAATTCACTATATTGACGGCGGCAAAATAGCCATTGCTATACAAATATTCTATTTTGCCGGCTTTAATTAAGATATATCAATCAGAACCGGCAAAATAGCATATCTTTTATTTTGCCAGTGCCGGCAAAATAGCCACTGCCTTCTTTTTTAATGATATAGAATTAAAATTTGGATACTAATCTTGGGACCCGGCTTCATATCTCAGAAAATTGTTTTTCACAAAGATTAGCTGGAGTGTGTATTTAATTATAAATATTTGGGTATCCAGTTAAATGCGTAAATTCATTTTCATATTTTGAGAATGATTTGTACCAGGGTTAAATCAAATCAAAATCTAAAGTCGACAAAAAGCATGCACTACAGTAAAACAGTATTTGTAAGGAATGGTTTTATAGTTGGCCAAAAATCTTTGCAATTTTTCAACAACAAAAAAAAAACGAATCAAAGTAGATCCAGCAGTACCCAAAGGCATAGTATTAGGCCCCTTCCATTTCTTTCAGATGCAGTAAATTAACCAGTCCGACTATTTGCAGACGACTGCTTAATATAAAGCGAAGTCAACAGCAAAACAAAGACATATCAGTTTGAAAACCTTGAAGAATGGGTCAAAACTGAGGAATGAAATTCAACGCACAAAAATACAAAATCATGTCTATAAGAACAAAATATCAAGTACAGTTTGACAACTAAAAGGGCATATTATACTAGAAGAAGTAAACACCAACCCATACATCAGACGGTCGATCTAAAAACGGCGAACCCCGCAAAAAAGCAAGCTCGTCTGGATTTCCTCAGACTCAATTTACAACATTGCACAAGGGAATGCAGGAAAACATACATATCCATATTTAGACCAATCATGGAATAGTAGGGTATAATATGGGAACCATACATAAAAGGAAACAGAACAAATAGAAAGAATACAAAGGACAGTACGACTTATCAACAGACTTCAAATCAAGAGATGATGGAGAAGTCATTTCTTCTCTGCCATAACAAACGGCATCACACAAATAATGAAAGATCTAGAACTATCACTACTACAAAGTTATTGAGGGTCAGATACCGGCGATGCCGCCCTCTCACTACATATATTTAACTAAGGAAGACGCCACATTAAACAGAAAGGTTTCAAGACTGAATAACAGCAAACATAGTGGATAGACAATCCCGTATAAATACAAAAACAGTCAAAATCCAACATTTACATACCGACCAATATAAGAATCAATTTCGAGAAATTTCTGCTGTCGACTGGAACAGTCTTCAAGACAGCATAGTGACAGCAAAGTCAACCGAAATATATAAATGATTTATATGATGATAGATCTTAATTAGCAGCCAGATTTAGATTCAATATTTTATTAGAGTTTCACATACAAACATATAAGAATAACAGGATAACATATAAAGCAATTAAAACATTTGCAATGTATGCACCAATCCTAAAAAAGATTTAAAAGCGACTTTTAAGACACAATATAGACAGATAAACAGAATATTTTATTATAGTGTCGCATACCAATATAAAACAATATCGTACATCATATAAACATAAGTATAAAAATACAACAACAAAAAAACAGATTTAAATCTTAAGTTAAAATGTCGGTATCTAGTCACAACTGACTTATGAGACACTTTCAATAAAATACTTATTCTAATAAAATTGAGAATGGAAATGGGGAATGTGTCAAAGAGACAACAGCCCGACCAAAGAGCAGAAAACAGCCGACAGTAAGTCCTAATGGCTATTCATTAAAAATTAAGCTTTCAAAATAAAAGAACAAACTATACACAAAATTTTATGCAATGAAACATTAAATATAAAGATTTCACTAAAAAGGTTGCATAGAGTCATGTGACATCATAAAAATGAATTTGTCATCATTATTAAAATCGTTAAAATGGGCTAATTGCACTTTCTTTCAAATACAAATAATACCGCAGATCTGAATAAAATTCACAATGCATTAAAAAAATGTTTTTCATCTTCTACATAATCAACTGTACAATATATCATATACATACATGACATACACATTTTTACACATCGGCATTTAAATTTACAATGTAAATTTTTAATCCATGTTCGTAAAACATTTTGTTTCTTGTCATTCCCATCTTACTTAATTTAACTCTCCCTCCTGTATGAATGAAGCTGTTGCATAATTTCACATGTCGATTTATGAAAAACTAATTTTTTGTCACAAAATTCAGGATTTAGATATTTCTCAGCAATTGCAAGGGGATTAGGTCCTGTTTGCACAATTCTGTCATTATCAGATTTAAAGTTTATTTTATCACTATATATAGACAACCATTCTCCCAGAGAATTACCACCATAATTAGTTTCTATTAAGTCGTCCTTATTTTTGCATTTTCTTTCCCCACAGTAAGTCCTATTAGAAATAAGGGAAATTAGATCTTTCCCTAAAACTAAAAACATTTCATCAATTCTGTTGTCAATGTCAACATATCTTTGTTTCCCGTGTCTCCAACCATAATAAAGATTTACGGATTTCAAAGTATTTAGTCTGTTGAACATTTGAGGTACACATACAAAAGCATCGTCGTCTATTTTTGCTCCCATAAGGGCGTCTGGATATACCTTTTGTATATATTTCCACCACACGTACATTTTCTCACCAAATTTAACCGCTCGACCATGGTGGGATACATTTAAATACACTATGTCTTTGTGTAAATTATTTTCTTTTGTTGACTCAGAAGATGGCTCGTCTAATAAAAATGTATACGTTATTTTGAAAGGTAATACCTTGTGTAAATGTAACATTGTTTTAATCCAAGTATTTCTTTGAGTATCCCGAAAACGAATATTCTTTTCTCCACTTAAAATCCCTAATACAATGTGAGGTCGGCTCTCTTTTGAAGTTTGCGTGTAACGTTGTTCAGTTCGAAGTGAGATTTTATTCTTTCCATTAATAGTGGTATGGTTGAATTGTAAATAAAATATACTATAAAACGTAATGTAGAGTAGAAGAAATCCGGTCACTATATGCGGAAGCCATGTTTTGTATAAACGTTTGAGACCTTCGATAAACTTTCTACCCAGGTTCATCGTAAAGCTGTCAGCCTTTTAAAAAAATAAATATAGAACTACAGGTTGACAATTTACCAATTATCGCCTTTACCTTCATGATCCTTCATGCGAGTCAATATCAGAAAACAAGTTCGGTCTCGATTTTCTAAGATTTTTCTAACACATTCTTATAAGGCTTATCCTTAAACTCTGTAAATGTCCTGGATCTGAAATGAATTATTTAAAATAATAGATCTCGGTATCCATGTTTTGTTTTAACAACATATGAAACTTTAGATACATGTGCTATTCTTGTTTATAGCTGGAACTATAATACCATGGAAGTATTATATTGACAATATAATACTTCCATGATTATACTGAGTAGTCGAATATATGTTGAATATTTGAATTCTTCGATAAATTATTCTATAAATAATACTTATGCTAATTAAATCCCCTGGTTTCAATAGCAATTGACAGTATTGAGGGAGGAACCTTAATGTAATTGTTGTAAAGCTAAGGGACATTGTTAACAACTATTGGTGCAATAAAATATTTGAAGTTGGTTAAAAAAAACAAGTAAATAGATACGAAATATTGTATTTTGTTAAAATCAAACAATCACGAAGTTCCGTTTATATTGTAACAAAATATTGGATGGAAGTTCCAGTCAAAGTAAAGGTCGGAAAATATTACTAAACTTTTCGAGTAATAACAACATCTGAACATTATCATTATCAACTCTGCAACTCTACCACGTGAAACAGATGCGTATTTCCATACACAACATTTCATATACACGTTACACTTTCCTTATCAATACAAGATTAATACAAATGAATTATTGACAATTTCTTCATAGAACAAATCCCTAATGAATTCTGGATCAAATTAATTCGAAGTTAAGTACCTACCGTTCTGGGCTTACTTTCGGACATCACCGTATATGGCTATGATTTTTTTATTATGTCTTCAACGTTTGAATTAAGTCTTGGAATATTTTTGCCTTGATCATCACTGAAGAGACATATATGTGTCGAAATACGCATCTGATACAGTACAATTGGTACCGTTAATGTTATAACTAGCTATAAATGCAAGTTACGTTGCCATAACACCATCGCGTCAATAGACCATACAAAAACACAAATTAAAGTTTCTGATGCGGATCCATGATTCTGAGGGGAAATATAGGCAACGTTAGGAGTGGAACATGTAAAAAGTATATGGATTAACCAAATAAGTAGCGCCATAAAGGTGAGGGGCTGCCCCCTGACCCCTTAAAATCTGCCTCTGAGTTTGTTCGAAAAATTGGAACATCTTAATTATAATTTAGGTAATGACATTAAAAATAATTGTTCTAAGATGAAATGTCTTTTCGTTTTATTCTTTAACAGTTCAATCAAAGTATAGGAAATCATTATGTGATCAGTGTAAACTCATCGAACCTTTAAACAAACTTATTAGTAAAGGTTATCTTATTAATGTCGGAATAAGATCTTTGAATATTGTTTACATTGGCACTAACATCGATTTTGTCATCAACAAATTAAAACATAACTAAATTTGTATTCTTTTCGAATGGTTTTTGGGATGTATAAATACACATTCACGTTTATTTTCTATTTAGAGATTGCTTTATCTATATATAACATGATACAAATTTATTATAAGATTAAATTCTAACTATCCTACTGACTGTCGATACTTTTATTTTGGCATTGCACAAGTCATGTCTTCTTTAACTGTCCATGGCGTTAAAACACTAAATCCCTGGGACGTGTTTTAATTGATTTTAGTCTCTGATGCATGATTTTTTTTTATTGTTAATTGTTTTTGACTTTTAACTAGCTTTCAGTAACTGCGAGTACTCTCAGATCGTACTTTCGTGTTGGTTTGACCTGTTGATAGTATGTTGTGCATTTCTGTAATTCAGGGTTTACTTATTTTGTGCTATATCTCGCCTCGCTATTTTAGATATGTACCACCTTTGATAAGTATTTAGTATGACGATCAATTTTTACTTCTGTACTTTATTAATTATTAATTTTGTAATAAATGTTTACTTCCGTACTTCTAGCAAAAAAATTATCATATTTAAATTTACATGTGTACGTTGTTTCATTTAACGCCATTTTATCCCAGGTAAGAGTTGTCTTTTTGACACTGTTCCTACATCTTTTTTTTTTATTACTGCCTGTGTTCTATGTTATATAGACACATACGTTTTAATATTGTATTTATATTGTGTCATAGATCAAACTTATTGGTTCAGTGTATGTTTACTTGTTTTTGTTTAAATGTCTTTTTGATCAAGTTAAGCCATTTCAATTGATATTTTATAGTGTGACTTTTATGTTGTAATGTTACACTACTGTCTTAGGTTAGGTTGAAGACTGGAAGACTGAATGACGTCTTTACACTAAATCCATGGGAAGTTGGAAGTGTACTGATTGATATTTTAGTCCTAGTTACATGCTTTTTTGTATTAGTCTCAGATCTGTACTTTTTGTCCTTTTTGTTTTAGGGATGTATAAATACTCTGCCACGTCCGATCTGAGTTTCTGCTTTGTATGTATTGATCTAACGAGGTAAGCCCTTTTCAACTGATTTTTATAGTTTGTTCTTATGTTGTACTGTTACGCCACTATCCCAAGGTTCGGGGAGGGTTGGCGCCTTCAAACATGTTAAACCTCGCCACATTCTATTTGTCCCAAATCAGGAGCTTGTAATTGAGTGGTTTATTGTTTATTGCTGATTCTCATCCCCCCCTCCTTTTTTTGTTTTTGTTATGCCGTTACACCATCGCCTTCAAGCATGTTTAACTCCGCCACATTCTATATGCGCATATCTCCAGTCAAGTGCCTGTAGTTCAATGGTTGTTGTTGGCTCATCGGTCTGTCATATTTGTTATTCGTAAATTCTTTTGTTATAAATTAGACGTTAGTTTTATCAATTGAATTGTTTCATATTTTTCATGGCGGGGCCTTTTATAGCCGACTATACGGTATGGGTTTTTCTCATTGTTGAAGACCGTACAATTGCCTATAACTGTGAACATCCTATTCATTTGAACTTTGGTGTATAGTTGTCTCATTGGCAATCATACCACATCTTTTATTTTTATATTGATAAATTTTGCAGATTGGTTTCTAAATGTGAAAATTAACAAAATTTCAACAAAGTAGGCAGACATGTTAAACAGAATTTCACATTTCAGAATATATGAACCTGGAATGTGTTTCAAATAGTAAAACTATTCATGTTTTAGATCTGATTGTGAGAATGGGTAATGTTTACTTCTCTCGTTACTCCAAAAGTGAGAAGAGAGATGTATTCCTTTGAAAAGATATATTCAGGTTTACTCTGTGCGAGACTTCACAAGAAATTTGTATTTATACTGAAGGTTGCACAAAAACAACAAATACTACAGTGGTATATGAACTTTGTAGATTTCTAATTTATTTCAATCTATAACAAGGGATGTCATCGTTCTGGTATTAGAGAATTTATGAGGTAATATTCTTTTTTAAAAGATGCATATATACAATCTAAAACAAAACATCGTTGAAGAAAACATCATAGTTCAATAAATGTTATGTTGAAGTTACTTGGAATTGATTGTTCAAATGCTAGACATTTTTTTATGAGTCTTTTACAAATTTAAGAAGTATATACGCAAACCAAGCTATCAACATTGTTCCTTTGTAGCTATTGGGGTGGAAAAATAAAACAGCTAGTTAAATTTTCTGACAGTAAACTGCAAACATATCATTTATATAAATCAAATTTCGGTTCTCAATAAAATGTTGTTGCAAGTTTTGGCTACTACAGTAGCAACATTTCCATTATTAAATAAAAATAGAAGTTTTTAAATGTCTGATAGTTGGATAAAACGTAAAAATAGAACTGGGTAGACAACAAGGTATACCCAACACAACAGAATATGGAATACGTGTACTTCAAGTACTGTCGGAAGATGAGGCATATATTGTTTTTGATTGTAAAAAAAAAAGAAGATAGAAATGATATGTTGTCTAGCATTTCAAATATTAATAATTCGATGTAGTCGAAACAAAATCCTTTGACTTTTTAGTGTAGTAAATGTTGATTTACTCTATAAAAATGATATGTAATTTTATATACAAGCATCTTCCTTTATATACAAGCATCTTCCTTAAGATTACTATTATATAATTTGGTTGAATTTATTTATTAGTAGCATCGTCCCCGGATGTCAACTGCATTCAAGTTATACCTACGCTGCTACTTTTTATGCTTTTGATTCAGGTAGGATAGATACATTTCCACATACATGTATTTATTTAGTATGTCACTGAATCCTCAAGATATCATTCCCTGGTGTCAGCTATCGTATTTGTTACTGACACGGGAAGAACTGTTAACATGTTGAACCTTCTGAGCTGGACAACTTTATATATATATTTAAGGAATGACTGTAATGTTTTTTCTGTCTATGAAGAAATAACATCAAAAATGTGGTGCACACTGAATAACCCGCGTAGCAGGTTATTTTAAAGTGTGCACCACATTTTTTATGTAAATTTTTTTGTAAATTGTATGGCTTTCCAAATACCGTTTCGATTCCTAACATCACTGAAGAGACATTAATTGTCGAAATCCGGATATGGTGTACAAAAAATTTTGCACCTTTTGTTTGCGGTATATCATCTTTTCCGCAAGTTTATTGTTTTCTGTTTAGTATTAAATGTTTAATTAAGATCCATTTATTACATCGGTGATCCGTTTATTTGGCAATCGCCAATGGCAGTCAGCAGGGTTTAAGAACATTTGTTGTTCGACCTGTTAGTCAAATGCGTTTTGTTAAAATATACTTTTTCACTTTTTTTGGTCTTTTGGAAAATGTTGTTTGTGCTGTATATATATATATATGTATATATATATATATATGTAACACTCAGAAACGTGTCCATCCCCCTAAACGTGTCCGATTCCCCCAAACGTGTCCATATGACGTCACTGTACTGCAAAACATGTCCATTTGCTAAAGGGCGCCAATTATGGCCTTTTTATGAACGGCCAAACGTATCCAATCCCCAAAACGTGTCCATATGAGGACAAATTTTCCTTTTATGAACGCTAAATAGAGTCCATATTCTAAAAAAAAGTTCACCGTCAATAAATAGCGATTTGTAATCTTATATATTGTTTAAATACAAATCCAATCGATATCATCAAAGGAACCTTAGTTTTGTTTTGGTGCTGTAAAAATGGGCCAGTAATTCGAGAAAAGCCTAGACACCACTTCAGTAGGAAGCAGGCTGTGCTATATCCTCATACATTATAGTTAGACAGCAATGGAGTATATTAGTCCAAAAGAATTCACTTAGTTATACGATGAATTTAACTGTACAAAAATAAAACTAATAAATTGCAATGTTTATGTTCGCTCTGAATATGCATGACATATTTGCCACTGGACATTAAGCAAACAACAGTCAAGAAAAATGTACGTGTTGCAAATTGACTTGCAATCATGCTAAATATTAACCCTTTCGGCGCCAACACGACATTTTTGTCGTTTACCGTTAGCACGCCAAAACGACATTTTTGTCGCTTTTTAACAGATTCCATAAACCATTAACCCTTTGAGCGCCGAGACGATGTTTTTTCACATTGTTACGTTGCAATACATATTTGAATGACGTTACTATAAACGATGCGTAACGTAACGTCAACACATTACCTACAAGCACATGCACGTTATCCTCGTTAATCGATTTATTAGACATCTCGCACATTCGAGGGAATTTCCAACATACTCGGACTAACCTTTAAACTTGAGTACATGTAGCGTGCCTTGCGTATATTCAGTGATTTTTTATGTTCGAGTTGGAATGTTTTATTTCATTTCTATTTCTTTTCTAGAATACTATGTAAAAACGACAATATGGAAATAAATGAAATAAATGATGATTTTATAACATGATAAATATTACAAACAATAAAGATATATATTGAAGAAAATATAGCTCAATTACTGTATTTTGATATAAAGGCCCATGCAAGAACTGATATCATCGAGGGCTCCAAAAGACGAACAGTGTTCTCCATAGTTGGCGTCGGTCTAGGTTTTTTTAAGCACCGTCAATATAGAGTCCGACTTAATTAACACTTTGAACATCACCACAAAAATCGGGATACTAGTATATAACATTATAATGATTTAACCATCAAAGTCTTAACTGATTAAACTATAAATAGAATGACAACTGCGTTCAGCGACAAATATTTCATGAATATTCACTATATGTCCGACTTCATAATATTTTACGCATCAATATCGTATAATCGTAAAAAAAAAAATTCTCTCGGTCTGTTACGATGTGAAAATATGGCAGCTAATTAATTGTCGTGTTTTGAAGCCGTATTTTACCGATTGTCACCTTATAGTAAACAATCAACAAAGAAGCATTGATATTGATCACGTGTATAACATGTACAATAAGATACTAGTAAGTTATTTCAATGACAGACCAATACGTATTGCGATCACCGGATTTTTACGTGAACGGTCACGCTGAGTTCACTGCATACGGAAAAAATATCGGCGAATTGTTTACTGGAAGCAAACAATTAAAAAAAAGTAAATTTCTTCTAAATTTGGACAAATTATAGAATTTTCTTCAGACAAAAAGTATATGTACATAAGTTTTATAATAATAAAAACTTGCCATTTAGTTATAAAAAACATATGTATCATGTTTTTTTAATTTGAAGTTTCATATGACTTTAAATCAGTTTTGTCATTAAATGAGGCCTGTCGATAAAATTATTTTCTATTTCTTGTTGCGATCATAGACATAGAAAATCTTGTATACATCCTTTTTTCATAGGTGTGATTTAGGCAGATGATGAGAAGCAACTATTTAATCGTAAAGATACAATATTTTTGCAAGAGTTCATCCTTTAGGAATTTCGGTATAATCGATTTGGCCCAAATTCTGTAACTATTTTTTCATTGCTTCCAACTTTATGATGTAGTATCTATTTTTCAAAACTAGTACATGGTTAGTTTGAAGTATGAAATTCAAGAGGTAAATTTTAGTACCAATATTTTACCACAATCATTATTACGGACGACGTACTTTCCTTTTGACTGTGGTTGATTCTTTAAGATTTTGATTTTGAATTTGATTTGATACATGCACAAACATAACCACAAACTGGTTACTTTAAAAACCCTTCTCCAATTTAAAAAAAAGTTGCTGAGTTAAATGAGACTTTATCTCAAGAACACAAACAATAAAACAAAGATATATAGAGGTCAACTTACATTCTCAAAAGATAGTCGGGCATTATACATTATACAATGTACGATATTTCAAACACTAAAAGGACAATCTATACATGTAGTCTGTGAACAAATTATCAGAGACTACTAAAATTTGCTATCAGCATTCATTTCCTAAAATAAAATATAGCAGACGGATATAAACATACACAACCGCTTGGACAAAAAAAACCCACTCAAATATTACCGAAAAAACAACGACTGGGACAATAAATCAACTTCGACATGAGTAAAAAAAACAACCGCTGTTGACTCTCACAGATAAATGGTGCCGGATTAAAATAACCAATTATATCCAATCCCTTGTATATCAATAAAGTTGGATAGAAGGTTGCACTTGTGTAAAGAATAGACGATTTTAGACGACCCTTTATTTTCCAGTTGAAAAAATTGAAATAAAACTCTTTTTACAAAAATGGACATTTTCAAATTACATGAATTAATTAACCCTTTCTTGTATGTTCTTAAAACTGAAAAAAGTGTTTTGTTATATGCATTATTCAGGTTCCACCATAAGGAAAGCTTTTCACATAAAATTTAAAAATAAACAAGTTTGAGAAGATGATCACGATGAGGCTGTGGCCCAGCGAATGTTTGCTCCCCCGAGACTTGGACTTTTAAAGCCAAACGGAAACATTTCTTACAACACTGTGGTCTCGAAATTACAAGAAAGGCAACATTATATTTTGTTATACTTTAATCTCTTTTCCTTAGCTCTATTTGAGTATATCTGGATCTTTTTCGTATATAGTCATACGAAGTAGTTAGATTAGAGTCTTGTTTAATCTTTCCTACTCACAAAACATAAAAAAAACAAATAAAACGATTCAAAATGATGACAATAGTTCAACAGTTTAAATGGAACAGGACTGAAAAATCTACATGCTGTTAATAACTTCTGTATAAAATTAAAAAAAAAACAAGTTCGTATATCAATTATGTGTGTTGGATTTGAATTTTCAATACTAGTATTAGTTTAACTTTTGCATAGAATCATGCACTGCCGTCCATGTTTAAATATTGTTTTCCTTTAGCTACCATTAAACAATTTTGGTTGTGAAAATAACGAAATAAGAATTTTCTTTTGGCACCAGTATTATTTTGAAAGAGTTCGTTATGATATGAAAGTCATGATATTTGGTATGGTTATAAATGAGACACCTGTAGCCATCAAAGACATCAGGACAAGGTTATAAACTACGGGTCGTCGTACAGCCTTCAACAATAGTTTTGCATATGGCCTTCAACAATAGTTTTGAATATATGATCTCCCCCAGTTTTTGGTTGGATTCGTGCTGCTCGGTCTTTAGTGTTCTATGTTGTGTGTGTACTGTTAATTGTCTTTTGATCAGTTTTCGTGTTTTGCCTTGGCATTGCCAGTTTGTTTTTTGACTTGTGAGTTTGACTATCCCTTTGGTATCTTTCGCCTCTCTTTTTTGTATGCAAGACTGGCCTTTATTGAATTCAAAGTGAAAAAAAAAAATAAAGTGAGAAAGTTCACGACACAATAAGCTTTAAGCATAGAAGGATCGAAAAACAAATATGCAAACAAAGGGTATGTGACAACCAGTTGGCCAAAGACTTCTTCCTGGCTTGGGAAAAGCTCAGTATATTAATTTGTGTAGGCGCTGATCCACTCTTCTAACCTCGAAATGTCGATGCCATGTACCAGTATAACAACAAATAGCAAAAAACATTTGAAAAAAGTTTGACTTGTCAGACCTGGACCAAGCACAAAAAAAAACCAACACAATGAAAGAAGACAATAAGTAAATAAGAAAATAAAGGATAGGGAATTCAAAACACGATCTTAACTAAAAATAGAACATGTTTTCAAACATTGAATTGACAAGGAAGTGGGACACATGAACAATTAAGGTGGAGTATGAAAAGTGTATGCCCCAGTGGCAGATCCAAAGGGGGGTTCCGGGGTTGGAACACCCCTTTTTTTCTTGGCGATCAATGCATTTGAATTGGGACATACAGTTGGAACCCCCCCCGTTTATCCTGGGTTGGGACCCCCCCTTTAAAAATGGCTGGATCCGCCCCTGTGCCCTGATCAAGTATTAGAATGATAAATAAAAAAATCAGTGTATGATTTGGCTTTTCGCAGAAATTATTTTAAAAGACATTGTCGAAATTATTAATAACTTTAGCATTTTGGTATTTTTAACACTAATGAAGTCAACATGTTTACATCAACAGCAAATGGGTAAGTTTCTGAAGAAATATGTTGGGTAAAATAGTGCATTCAAAAACAGATATAACCGAATTCAACCGACTTTAACTGGCGAGCTAGCCTTCAAAATTCGAACAAACAGTTTTTATTATATATATTCACAGAAATCAAACAGTGATACCAATTATCGAACGATTTGCAATCTGTAAGAAAATCGGTAAAACTCAATGGTTTTATTGCAAAACGTTACCAGTAATTTCAAGTACCTGCCAATTTTATACGCATAAACGTCACACACAGCACCAGTTTTGATGACGTCATTCGAATAAACGTTACAATTTGAAAATAAAATAACAATTGTTTTTTTACAGTCAACTATGCCAACTAATTTCACTAAATTAATTTCATAAATAAAGACATACAAAGTTTATAATTGGAGTATAATAGCTTGTGTAAAAATTTGCGACTTACCTCTAAAAAAATGTTATAACCACAAAAATTCAATATATATTTTGGACTTTTAGGGTTATTCTTGTAAAACAGAACCATGTCAGTTATTTTCCTTCAATCCTATAATGGTTTCGGCAGTAAAATGATGTTTTTTATATACGTTTTTAACAACCGACGTTGAACAAACTAATGTTAATAAAATGACTACTTGAAACGAATATTTGAAGCATTGGGAACACGTTTTGATTTCTTAAGTGCCAAGTACCCCCATTTAAAATTTAAAACAATAATAATCATATTGATAGAAAAAAAAGAAAACCACTGCAAGAAAAATGGTATTGGACTAGATTTGAACATTAAGATGTTATTTGAATAACATTATTCTAAAAATTCACATGAATTTCACTTGAAAAAAGTCACAAGAGATTCACGTGAAACTAACACGAACTGATTTCACGTGAGTTTCAAATATAAGCTCGTTTGAGGTACGTGAGATTCACATGAATTTAATTTTTTTATTGTGCCATTCTTTTTTTTTTATCTAGTGTCTGTTTTAGAGCAGAAGTTCTTCACTTAGGCTATACTCTAGACGTCCTTGATTTCACTGAAGACATGTTAGCGCTAAACGTTTTGAGACGTTGTGGCGTTTAACCCTTTGAGCGCCGAGACGATGTTTTTTCACATTGTTACGTTGCCATACATATTTGAATGACGTTACTATAAACGATGCGTAACGTAACGTCAACACATTACCTACAAGCACATGCACGTTATCTTCGTTAATCGATTTATTAGACATCTCGCACATTCGAGGGAATTTCCAACATACTCGGGACTAACCTTTAAACTTGAGTACATGTAGCGTACCTTGCGTATATTCAGTGATTTTTTTATGTTCGAGTTGGAATGTTTTATTTCATTTCTATTTCTTTTTCTAGAATACTATATAAAAAAACGACAATATGGAAATAAATGAAATAAATGATGGTTTTTATTACATGATAAATATTACAAACAATAAAGATATATATTGAAGAAAATATAGCTCAATTACTGTATTTTGATATAAAGGCCCATGCAAGAACTGATATCATCGAGGGCTCCAAAAGACGAACAGTGTTCTCAGTTTCTTCATAGTTGGCGTCGGTCTAGGTTTTTTTAAGCACCGTCAATATAGAGTCCGACTTAATTAACACTTTGAACATCACCACAAAAATCGGGATACTAGCATATAACATTATAATGATTTAACCATCAAAGTCATAACTGATTAAACTATAAATAGAATGACAACTGCGTTCAGCGACAAATATTTCATGAATATTCACTATATGTCCGACTTTATAATATTTTACGCATCAATATCGTATAATCGTAAAAAAAAAATTCTCTCGGTCTGTTATGATGTGAAAATATGGCAGCTAATTAATTGTCGTGTTTTGAAGCCGTATTTTACCGATTGTCACCTTATAGTAAACAATCAACAAAGAAGCATTGATATTGATCACGTGTATAACATGTACAATAAGATACTAGTAAGTTATTTCAATGACAGACCAATACGTATTGCGATCACCGGATTTTTACGTGAACGGTCACGCTGAGTTCACTGCATACGGAAAAAATATCGGCGAATTGTTTACTGGAAGCAAACAATTAAAAAAAAGTAAATTTCTTCTAAATTTGGACAAATTATAGAATTTTCTTCAGACAAAAAGTATATGTACATAAGTTTTATAATAATAATAAAAACTAGCCATTTAGTTATAAAAAACATATGTATCATGTTTTTTTAATTTGAAGTTTCATATGACTTTAAATCAGTTTTGTCATTAAATGAGGCCTGTCGATAAAATTATTTTCTATTTCTTGTTGCGATCATAGACATAGAAAATCTTGTATACATCCTTTTATCATAGGTGTGATTTAGGCAGATGATGAGAAGCAACTATTTAATCGTAAAGATACAATATTTTTGCAAGAGTTCATCCTTTAGGGATTTCGGTAAAATCGATTTGGCCCAAATTCTGTAACTATTTTTCATTGCTTCCAACTTTATGATGTAGTATCTATTTTTCAAAACTAGTACATGGTTAGTTTGAAGTATGAAATTCAAGAGGTAAATTTTAGTACCAATATTTTACCACAATCATTATTACGGACGACGTACTTTCCTTTTGACTGTGGTTGATTCTTTAAGATTTTGATTTTGAATTTGATTTGATACATGCACAAACATAACCACAAACTGGTTACTTTAAAAACCCTTCTCCAATTTAAAAAAAAGTTGCTGAGTTTAATGAGACTTTATCTCCAGGACACAAACAATAAAACAAAGATATATAGAGGTCAACTTACATTCTCAAAAGATAGTCGGGCATTATACATTATACAATGTACGATATTTCAAACACTAAAAGGACAATCTATACATGTAGTCTGTGAACAAATTATCAGAGACTACTAAAATTTGCTATCAGCATTCATTTCCTAAAATAAAATATAGCAGACGGATATAAACATACACAACCGCTTGGACAAAAAAACCCACTCAAATATTACCGAAAAAACAACGACTGGGACAATAAATCCACTTCGACATGAGTGAAAACAACCGCTGTTGACTCTCACAGATAAATGGTGCCGGATTAAAATAACCAATTATATCCCATCCCTTGTATATCAATAAAGTTGGATAGAAGGTTGCACTTGTGTAAAGAATAGACGATTTTAGACGACCCTTTATTTTCCAGTTGAAAAAATTGAAATAAAACTCTTTTTACAAAAATGGACATTTTCAAATTACATGAATTAATTAACCCTTTCTTGTATGTTCTTAAAACTGAAAAAGTGTTTTGTTATATGCATTATTCAGGTTCCACCATAAGGAAAGCTTTTCACATAAAATTTAAAATAAACAAGTTTGAAAAGATGATCACGATGAGGCTGTGGCCCAGCAAATGTTTGCTCCCCGAGACTTGGACTTTTAAAGCCAAACGGAAACATTTCTTACAACACTGTGGTCTCGAAATTACAAGAAAGGCAACATTATATTTTGTTATACTTTAATCTCTTTTCCTTAGCTCTATTTGAGTATATCTGGATCTTTTCGTATATAGTCATACGAAGTAGTTAGATTAGAGTCTTGTTTAATCATTCCTACTCACAAAACATAAAAAACAAATAAAACGATTCAAAATGATGACAATAGTTCAACAGTTTAAATGGAACAGAAGGACTGAAAAAATCTACATGCTGTTAATAACTTCTGTATAAAATTAAAAAAAACAAGTTCGTATATCAATTATGTGTGTTTGATTTTAATTTTCAATACTAGTATTAGTTTAACTTTTGCATAGAATCATGCACTGCCGTCCATGTTTAAATATTGTTTTTCTTTAGCTACCATTAAACAATTTTGGTTGTGAAAATAACGAAATAAGAATTTTCTTTTGGCACCAGTATTATTTTGAAAGAGTTCGTTATGATACGAAAGTCATGATATTTGGTATGGTAATAAATGAGACACCTGTAGCCATCAAGGACATCAGGACAAGGTTATAAACTACGGGTCGTCGTACAGCCTTCAACAATAGTTTTGCATATGGCCTTCAACAATAGTTTTGAATATATGATCTCCCCCAGTTTTTGGTTGGATTCGTGCTGCTCGGTCTTTAGTGTTCTATGTTGTGTGTGTACTGTTAATTGTCTTTTGATCAGTTTTCGTGTTTTGCCTTGGCATTGCCAGTTTGTTTTTTGACTTGTGAGTTTGACTATCCCTTTGGTATCTTTCGCCTCTCTTTTTTGTATGCAAGACTGGCCTTTATTGAATTCAAAGTGGAAAAAAAAATAAAGTGGGAAAGTTCGCGACACAATAAGCTTTAAGCATAGAAGGATCGAAAAACAAATATGCAAACAAAGGGTATGTGACAACCAGTTGGCCAAAGGCTTCTTCCTGGCTTTGGAAAAGCTCAGTATATTAATTTGTGTAGGCGCTGATCCACTCTTCTAACCTTGAAATGTCGATGCCATGTACCAGTATAACAACAAATAGCAAAAAACATTTGAAAAAAGTTTGACTTGTCAGACCTGGACCAAGCACCAAAATAAACCAACACAATGAAAAAAGACAATAAGTAAATAAGAAAATAAAGGATAGGGAATTCAAAACACGATCTTAACTAAAAATAGAGCATGAACAATTAAGGTGGAGTATGAAAAGTGTATGCCCCAGTGGCGGATCCAAAGGGGGTTCCGGGGTTGGAACACCCCTTTTTTTCTTGGCGATCAATGCATTTGAATTGGGACATACAGTTGGAACCCCCGTTTATCCTGGGTTGGGACCCCCTTTAAAATGGCTGGATCCGCCCTGTGCCCTGATCAAGTATTAGAATGATAAATAAAAAATCAGTGTATGATTTGGCTTTTCGCAGAAATTATTTTAAAAGACATTGTCGAAATTATTAATAACTTTAGCATTTTGGTATTTTTAACACTAATGAAGTCAACATGTTTACATCAACAGCAAATGGGTAAGTTTCTGAAGAAATATGTTGGGTAAAATAGTGCATTCAAAAACAGATATAACCGAATTCAACCGACTTTAACTGGCGAGCTAGCCTTCAAAATTCGAACAAACAGTTTTTATTATATATATTCACAGAAATCAAACAGTGATACCAATTATCGAACGATTTGCAATCTGTAAGAAAATCGGTAAAACTCAATGGTTTTATTGCAAAACGTTACCAGTAATTTCAAGTACCTGCCAATTTTATACGCATAAACGTCACACACAGCACCAGTTTTGATGACGTCATTCGAATAAACGTTACAGTTTGAAAATAAAATAACAATTGTTTTTACAGTCAACTATGCCAACTAATTTCACTAAATTAATTTCATAAATAAAGACATACAAAGTTTATAATTGGAGTATAATAGCTTGTGTAAAATTTGCAACTTACCTCTAAAAAATGTTATAACCACAAAATTCAATATATATTTTGGACTTTTAGGGTTATTCTTGTAAAACAGAACCATGTCAGTTATTTTCCTTCAATCCTATAATGGTTTCGGCAGTAAAATGATGTTTTTTATATACGTTTTTAATGGTTTATGGAATCTGTTAAAAAGCGACAAAAATGTCGTTTTGGCGTGCTAACGGTAAACGACAAAAATGTCGTTTTGGCGCCGAAAGGGTTAAAGTGGACACGTTTGGGCGAATAACAATTATCGGACACGTTTGAGGGATGTGAAATTGGACACGTTTGGGCGATTCAGGATTTTAAGGTCACGTTTGGGCGAAAAAGACACGTTTAGGGGAATCGGACACGTTTGAGGGGATGGACACGTTTGGGAGTGTTACATATATATATATATATATATATATCTATTTATATTTTTATATACAGATGACAGGTGTCTTATAAATCTCACATCAGCCAAACTTGCATTGTGTATTATTATATCTAAAGCTGCTTAAATATTTACTTAATATACATGTAATAAGAATTAAAAAAAAATCAATTGATTTTATTGAATGATTGTTAAATTGCTTTAAAATCTTAAATTATTGATGTTATTGACATGTCAAATGATTATGCCGTTTGGGGCCATTTATTGGAATAAAATAGTCTTCTATTTCTATTGATGAGTATTCATATCTATAAATGATCCAATAACATTGGTCTTGCTATCCACCGACCACGTGATTATTGTATGAATGAAGCTATCCACCGACCGAGTGATTATTCCATGAATGTAGCTGTTGCATCATTTCACATGTCGATTTATGAAAAACCAATTGTTTGTTACAAAAACCAGGCTTTAAAAATCTCTTATAAATAGCATGAGAATTAGCTCCACATTGTACAATTCGGTCATTATCAGCTTTAAAGTTTATTTTATCACTGTAAACAGACAGCCATTCTGCAAGAGAAGTATCACCAAATTCAATATCAATCAAGTCGTTCTTATTTTTGCATTTTCTTTGTCCACAATAAGTCCTATTAGAAACAAGCGAAATGAGATCTTTTCCTAAAACTAAAAACATTTCATCAATTCTGTTGTTTCTGTTGATCTGTCTACTTTTTCCGTGTCTCCAACCATAATAAAGATTTCCGGCTTTTAAAGTATTTAGTCTGTGAAACATTTGAGGTACACACACAAAAGCATCGTCGTCTATTCTTGCTCCCATTAGAGCGTCTGGATACACCTTATGTATATATTTCCACCACACGTACATTTTCTCACCAAATTTAACCGCTCGACCATGGTGGGATACATTTAAATACATTATGTCTTTGTGTAAATTATTTTCTTTAATTGACTCAGAAGATGGCTCGTCTAATAAAAACTTATACGTTATTTTGAAAGGTAATACCTTGTGTAAACGTAACATTGTTTTAATCCAAGTATCTCTTTGAGTATCCCGAAAACGAATTTTCTTTTCCCCACTTAAAATCCCTAATACTATGTGAGGCCGTCTCTCTTGTGAATCTTGCATGTTAAGTTGTTCAGTTCGAGGCGGGATTTTACTCTCTACATAAACAGTCGTATGGTTTAATTGTCGTATATAAAGAACACCAGAAATCGTAATATAGAACAGTAAAAATCCAGTTACTATATGCGGAATCCATGTATTGAATAAACATTTGAGACCTCCGACAAACGTACTATTCTCGTTCATTTTGAAACTGTCAGCTATCTAAAAAAAATAATATATATACCATAAGTAAATCTACAGGATTAACAATTTACCAATATGCGAGTCAAAAACATTAATGGATTACACAAGTTTGGTCTTGATTTTCTAAGATTTTTTAACACATTTTTATTAGGTTAACCCTTAATCTTTATGTAAATGAGTCCTCGATCTGAAATCAACTAAACAATATATCATAAAAAATCAACTAAACAATATATCATAAAAATCAACTAAACAATATATCATAAAAATCAAAATACTAATAGTGTGCACAATTGTTTATTATGAAATTGGGAATAGCTTTTACGGAATCGTTCTAATTCTCAACATCTATAAAGAATTGTCACAGAGCTTTTGTTTATTGATGTATTGGTTATTTTAACCTGGATCAGGAACATATATATTGATATACTGTTCCCAGCCTGGATCAATAAATTGTAATAACTTTATTACGAAACTATATATTATATATTTTCGAACTAAAATCTTCAAAAGCTGTTGGAATATTATATTTCAATCATTTATCATTTATACTTTTTATTCATTTTTTAAACACAAAAAAGAACCAATTGATTAAGAGGTATACTGATGCAATAGGGGCTAGATCATTTGATCCGAGATGTGGTATAATTGCCAATGAGACAACTAACTCCCCATCAGAGAACAAATGACAACACAAACTACATACAAGTTTTATATAACTAGGTGCTATCAGGCTTTCAAATTTTAAAACTACAGCTAGTAGCACAGGTTTAAATGTCGTGGTCACAGCCGTGACTATTATACTATTAGTATAATAGTCCCAGGTAACAGCCATTATAAATATTGTCAAATAGTTATGAAAATATTATCCACCTCGTATTCTACAGATCGTATTGACTTCTTTTCAAATGAAAACTGTTTCAATAAAATTAAGATAAACGTCTGCATTAAAAATTCAAAAGACATGAAGTAAACATACCTTTATTAGTAACTTCAGAAAAAAAATCAATTTTACTTAAACTTAACTTCCACTACGAAATAGCCACCAGGGGGCATTCACTTCAAATGCTAGAATAGTGCTTTTTGATTGGAGAGTATTTTAAGTCATATATTAATGGTTTGAAATATAGTAACAAAAGGCATTTCCCAAAAAAATAACTTATCAAAGAGAGGTAACTCTTGTTTATTTTCATCACTTTCTGGCAATCATTTAATCAAAGTCAACTATGGTCTCTTTCTGAAATTAATAACTGAAACTAAAAAATAAAAAGTTTTTAACTTTATATTAACAGAAAAGGATAAACAAATGACAAAAAAAAAAAAAAATATAGAAATAATTTAATTTTCATTAACTTTTTTAAGTATGATTTAAGAAGTTGTACATGTGCTTACAAGAAGTTGTACATGTGCTTACAAGGAATATTGACAGACAGATAGTATTTGACAAAGACGGACAGAGTGATTCCTATATACAGGAATTCAGGTACATTTTGGGAGATTTCATTTTTTAAAGGGTACGACGTCTTTCGGTGATTGAACGGCAATTTTGAGAAGTCTTGCTTCCGTATGCGTAGAAGTAAATTGTATTTTTGTCGGTAATACTTTTATTAAAAATAATTTACAAAATCTCCAATGCATAGGTAGGTTTTGTTTGAATTATGTATTTCTGTCTAAATTGGAAGAGATCGTTCTACAGCGTTCAAACAAACAGTGCATAGTTGTCTCATTGGCAATCATAACACATCTCCTTATTTTTATGATTTTTTGAAGTTTTTTTCAAAGGTTGTACCTTCTTCCCAAAATCTTCAAATCCATCAACTATCAAACGTCTTTTTTGTCCTAATTTCACGACTAAAATATTAAAATTTCCTGATGTTATAAGTAAAGGTTATAATATCATCCTGTATATCATTTGTAGTATAATACAAGCCTCCACAAATGGCACAATAAATTATCAGGAAAAAAAGTTACAACAGGAAGGATGATATATTCGCTTATTTCTGGTAGGACATTTATTGCACTTTAACTGATTTTCACAGAAAAAAATGAATTGAACATAAATCTTTCCATCGTTGAATTTGTATGGACTGCAGTATCTAGGAAACAGAACGTCACAATTTAACTTTTAATTGATGCGTCGTTAGCAACTATTGTTTCTAAAAATGGCGACGTCCATATCTCTTCAAAATGAACAAACATTAATTGCAAATGAAACTATTGCAAAAGATTATTCATTAAATAAACAAAGATCTCTTAAAAAAAAACTTGATGCAACCCAAAATGAGCATTTTCGATACAATCTAACAGGCGGTGGACTTAGAATTTGGTTAAACGCTGGCTGCTATGAATCATTCAGATGGGCACTAAATACTTTTTGTGATAACAAAAGGAAGGAAAATGAAGGAAACATCATATACAAAAAGGTATTTGACAAATCCGAAACAGTCAATGTTGAAGATCAATATAAAATAAAATGTGAAGGATTTGATACACGAGGCCGAAATATAAAACTTAGTTGTTTTTCAATTAATATGTACCATACAACTTCGTCCTTACTAGTAAATGGAAAAAAGTTACTTGTGTTCATCAATGATCATCTTCCAGAAGTACTAAACTGTATGAAAAACTATCAAATTAATGGAAAACCAGTTGATCTGAATATGCTAAATAAATGCATTTATGTACTCAAAACTCTATGTCTGAAGCTGAGATTTTTAAAAACAAAAATTCAAGAGAAAATTGTCATAAATCAGAAAATGGTATTTGCACTAATAGCTTTGGCTCAAAACCTAAAAGTGATAGAAACAAACATTATAAAAAAAAAACTGTCTTAATCTAAAATGTAAAGGTTTCAATGCTGTATGCCTTAATGTTAGACATATTTTATCTAAATTTGACGAGTTAAAGAATATAATTACTATAAACAACAGATATTTAAATTTATTTGGATTAGTTGAAACATTCTTAAAACCTGATATTAACAATGAACAATAAATAAATTTGGTGTATTTACTGTCTTTTGATTGGTTAAAAATATTACTTTTATTTTCAATGTTGTCAATTTTTATGGCGACACGCCCACTCTGACGCTGTGTATTCATACGCCAACATGTGTGTACGTTGTTATTGTAAATATAAATAATATAAAAAGTTCATTGAGCCTTATTTTTGATAGAAATTTATTTATAATGAATGGCAATAATTTATTTTGAATTTATTGAACCATAAAATTAATTTTTGACTCTTCACATTTTACATAATCCGCTTCGCGGATTATTCAATGTGACGAGTCAAAAATTAATTTTATGGTTCAATAAATTCAAAATAAATAATAGCCATTCATTAAATGTAAAGTGCCAGGATACACAATTTTCAGAAAAGATCGCCAGAGTAAGGATGGTGGTGTTCTATTGCAGTTAAAAATAGATCTGATTTATCAATAAACACATCAGAAACCTTATGGTTAGAGGTAGAATTTCCAAAATCTAAACCTTTCTTCATTTGTACTTTTTATAGACCACCAAATTCCCCTCAGTCCTGGATACATCTTTTTGAGGAGGAATTTAATGCAGCTCTTTCAGAAAACAAAGAGATCATTTTAATGGGGGACTTTAATATTGACTTGATAAAAATTGAAAATAAAAAATGGATGAATTTCATAAACCATTTTAATCTTCAACAACAAATTTGCACTGCAACACGTATTTGTGACAAATCAGAAACTCTTATTGATCATATTTACACTACTAATCCTGAAAATATTGCTCATTGTCATGTTCCTTCATATGCTTTAAGTGACCACTACCCTGTATGCTTAAATAGAAAAATCAATATAAAGGTAAAGAAAGAAATTCATATCGAAATAAAGTATAGGTGTTTCAAAAACTTTAATGAAGATGCCTTTTGTGGAGACTTACATCAAACCCCTTTTCATATTGTTGAAATGGAAGAAGATATTGATATTTCTGTCGACAAATGGTATGAACTTTTTAATCAAGTTATTAATAAGCACGCACCAATGAAAACTAAAAGAGTAAAAACATTTAAACAAGCCGAATGGTTCAATGAAGAAATTAAAAATTCCATTCAATACAGAAATATGTATCATTCAAAAAAAGATTGGGTAAACTTTAAAAAGTGGCGTAATAAAACAACGTCGTTAATATTTAATGCAAAAAAAGAATATTATCAAAACGCTATATCTAGTTCCAAAAATATAAAGAAATTTAGAATCACATTAAAGAGTTAAATCCAAAAATGGATAATATTTTTCCACCTAAAATGCAGTATGAAAATCAAACTGTTTATAACCCCCAAGATATTGTTAATACACTAAATGTTCATTTTTCTTCCGTAGCTGAAAAACTTATTGGAAATAATACTTCAGATATGGATTTTTCTAAGCTACAAACTTTTACTAGTAAAAAATTAAAGGAAACTGAAAATTTTAAATTAAAACTCATTTCTGTTGGAGAGGTGTGTTCACAACTAAAACACCTTAATATTAATAAATCCGCAGGTTTAGATGGAATTGGTCCCAAATTTTTAAAGCTAAGTGCAGAGATAATATCGCCATCACTAACTTTTCTAATAAACAAAAGTACAACGTCGAATCGTTTTCCGCAAAAATTATAACTTGCAAGAGTAACAGTTTCTGCTATACATAAAGGAGGACCAACAGATATTCCCTCCAATTATCGTCCAACTTCTATTTTAAATACCATATATAAAATTTTTGAGAGACATGTATGTACACAGTTATATGCATTCTTAAATAATAAAAAAATGTTACATATCGCTCAGTCAGGTTTCAGGCAAGGTCATTCATGTCAAACAGCGCTGACTAAACTAACAGATGAATGGTTAAGATATTTAGATAATGGAGAAATAGTTGGTACTGTGTTTTTAGATTTCAGTAAGGCTTTTGACCGTATTAACCATGCCATACTTGTAGAAAAGTTAAAATTTTATCATATCGGAGAACATACGATAGATTGGATAAAATCATATTTGTCTGAGAGACAACAAGAAGTTCAATACGCTAACATTAAATCAGATAAATCGTTTGTAAAATATGGAGTGCCTCAAGGTTCTATTTTAGGTCCTCTGTTATTTTTAATTTATATAAATGATTTACCACTTCATGTTAAACAATCCGACATGGATTTATATGCTGATGATTCAACATTGCATTTTCATAATAAAAACATTGAAAAAATAAACAGCATATTGCAAAATGATTTAAATGCTATACAATCTTGGTGTAACAATAACAGTATGAAAATTAATGCACAAAAAACAAAGTGTATGAAATTGGGTTCAAAACAAAAACTTACACAACTATCAGAATTATGTATTACCGTCAATGAAACATGTATCGAAAATGTCCATTCTTTCAAATTACTTGGAATTGACATTGATGAAAATTTAAGCCGGTAAGATCATGTTGATCGTATATGTAAGATTATCTCATCTAAAATATCACTTTTGTTTAAAATTAAAGTATATTTGCCTATACACACAAGACAACTATTTTATAATGCATATATTCTACCATATATAGACTATTGTAGTTCAGTTTGGGGAAATTTATTACAAAAAGATTCAGATAGAATCATAAAACTTCAAAAAAGAGTAGCAAGAATTATACTTGAATGCGATATTTCTGTTCCATCTAATTTTATGTTTTCATCTTTAAAATGGCTATCTTTTACAAAAAGAATAAAATACCAACAATCAATTCTAATGTATAAAATTGTAAATGGACTAACACCTGATTACTTAGCAATGCTAAATATTAATGATGTGCAACACCACAACTTACGATCTGTCTCTAATAATGATCTATTTGTTCCAAGACCAAATACAAATTTTTATAAAAAAATCTTTTCATTATTCTGCAACAAAAGTATGGAATAATTTACCACTCAAAATAAAAAATTGTCGTAATGTGGAATTATTTAAGAAACATTGTTATAATCATTTTCTTGAAAATTCTATGCAAGTCGAATAATTTGTTTTCTTTCTTTTGTTGTAAGAATAAGAAAATTTAATCAAAACTTTACCAATTATTGCCATTTATTGCCATTTGTATGTTTGAATGATTGAATTGTGTATATACTAGTAATATATATTGTATCTTAATGTATGAATGTTAACTGTATACATGTATTTTGTTTGAGGGCCTCAATGAAAATTAGACTACTTCTAATTGAGTTACCCTCTTTAAATAAAGAATTTATTATTATTATTATTATTATTTATCTGTCGTCGTGATTCACGTGCATATTCTAGAGTGGAGATTTACCTGTTCCAAAGTCATTTTTTTGTTAGAGTTATTGACCCTTTATTAAGCTCTTTTAAAAGGAGGCTGATTTCTGAAGTTGCTACGGCTTTATATTCAAATTCTATAATTTCACAGAATCCGATTTCAATTTAAAATGGATCCAGGTGAATGAAAACCAGACAAGCGTGAACTAACATAAACATGACTACCCGAGAACATTGATTTTTTTATATGGGATTATTTTTCGATTGTTTGTTTGTATTTTCTGTCTTAGGGAGCTACCATTTGATTTTTATGGGGGGCTAGGATGAAAAATTTTGTCCTGCCTTTTTTTTCTAGTTGTAATCTCTGTCCTGCCTTTTTATTTTTCACTCTGTTCGGTCCTGTCTTTTTTTTTAAAGTTTATCCTAACTTTTTTTAACTAAATTGTCATCCTGACTTTTTTTTTTTGCAAGTGTCTCATCCTGCCTTTTTTTTAACTCAAAACTCCTGTCCTGCCTATTTTTTTCAAATTTCATCCTAGCCCCCCCATAAAAATCGGTAGCTCCCTTATTGTTTTGGTCTATTAACAGTTTAAAACAGAATTTATATAAATGAGTTACAAATGCCAGAAGCAGATTTATCAACTTGAAAGGATTAAATTGTATGATTTAGCAGATAAAAAAATCAAAATAAGTTGAAGTTGACCGGTGCATTAAACATTTGTACCGTTAAAGAATAAATGGCGTTAAAGTTATGCTTTGAATATTAATAACTTCAAAACTACTTAAAAAAAAAACAACATATCAAACCAATACAAAATGAAAGAAAAAAAATCAAACTTTATCTTTCGCTAATATTCCGATACAATTAAACGTACGTTAAATTAACCATTTAACATTTAAAATTAATAAAATTAAGTGATAACTAAAATTTTGAAAACATTGATTTCAACTGTAAATAAACAAAAAGACACTTCCTAACTAAAAGAAGACATTATGTACACTCATACTCACAATTAGGAACTTATACCATTCCTACCATTTTATCGTATTTGTTGTCTCATCTAATGTCCAAAACATAATTTATCAAAATTTCCCACATTCATAGAATGTGGCGGAATTAAACTCGTTTGAAGGCGCCAACCACCCCGTAACATGGAACAGTGGTGTAACAATACAACATACGAACAAACTATAAAAATCAGCTGAAAAAGGTTTAACTCATCAGATGGATACAAATAGAAATACATCTAACAAAAACACAGAGTGGACGTGGACGGGTACTTATACATCCGTAACAACAAAAAGACACTAAGTACAGATCTGAGAGTACTCGCAGTTACCGACAGCTTCTTCAAAGCCAATAACAATTTATAAAAAAAAATCCTGCATCCAAGACTAAAATATCAATCAGTACACATCCAACATCCAATGGATTTAGTGTAAAGACGTCATAAACAGTCAGAGTCGGCCAGTACGAACACAAACCGCTTTTCGAGTACTTGAATTTTGTTTTTAATCCTACAAATGGGCGTATTACTTATTCTTTTATTGATTTCTAAATTATTTTCGAAATGTGATATGCGAATGTCAACAATATTGAGACATTTATTCAAATAGCAATCAAGTGACTTTTTGTCAGATTTCTCCCGTTTACACTATTTTTACATTAGGATGAAAGAGCATCTTTAATAACCTGACGACACTCTACCCAATTTATTTTCGACGGTGGACGATATTTTGGTCCTTTTTTTCCGAAAGTTTATAACCTCTCGGTTTTGGACGATATTGAGGTCCCCTGTGATTACATGGCCATTATAAGTTATCTACGTTCATATCCGTAGATATGGATATTTTAACACCCTGAAGTATCCAAGTACACCCTGAGGCGCAGCCGAAGGGTGTACAGGGTACTGAAGGGTGTTAAAATATCCATATCTACGGATATGAACGTATATAACGAATTTATCCCCGGTCTTAGTCTAAATCTGGCGATTTTTAGAGAAATTCGACCACAAAGTTTAACGTGAAAGCAACGTGTTTTTTTCATTTTTTAAATATCTTTTATTGAAATTTGGGAATTTGACATATTTTTAATGGGGTGTAGGGTACTACCTGTGGTAGAACCCTACAGGTAGACAAATATAAGACGTTTTTAAACTAGAGACAGAGAAACTGAAATGGGTCGAATTTGGCGCGCAATGTTGTGAGAGTTACATCATAAACGGTGTGACGTCAACGTGGGTCATTTGCATAGCTAGGTCAATAGTACCATTCATTGACAATGTGGCTGCATAGTGATGCATTTACTAAAATGAATGGAAATAATCGATATAATAAGATAAAATCGTTAGTGGATTAAGTATTTAATTATACAGACATCATGGAAAATCTACAGAATTCGATATTTCAGAAGGAACAACCATGGAACTAAGGAAAACGCGCGTGAAATTCCCCGATGTAATGGGTAGCAACGTCCGGGGATATGGGTTAGCAACACCCAGGGGCTATGGGTTTTGTAACGACGTGCGTTATCCAATCAAAATCCTAGAAATATACTAAGCCGGGGATAATATAAGTTATCTACGTTCATATCCGTAGATATGGATATTTGAACACCCTGAAGTATCCAAGTACACCCTGAGGCGAACCCTGAAGTATCCAAGTACACCCTGAGGCGAAGCCGAAGGGTGTAGACTGAAGGGTGTTCAAATATCCATATCTACGGATATGAACGTAGATAACGAATTATCCCCGGTCTTAGTCAAATCTGTCGATTTTTAGAGAAATTCGATCACAAAGTGTAACGTGAAAGCAACGTTTTAAATTTGGGAATTTGACATATCTTTTACGGGATGTAGGGTATTACCTTTGGTAGAACCCTACAGGTAGTCAAATATAAGACGTTTTTGATACGGAGACAGAGAAACTGGAGTGGGTCGAATTTGGCGCTCAATGTTGTGAGAGTAACATCATAGACGGTGTGACGTCAACGTGGTTCATTTGCATAGCTAGGTCAGTAGTCCCATTCATAGACAATGTGGCAGCCAAGTGATGCATTTACTAAAATGAGTGCAAATGATCGACAAAATAAGACAACATCGTTAGTGGATTAAATATTTAATTACAGACATCATGAATAATCTACAGAATTCTATATTTCACAAAGAACAACCATGGAATAATGGAACTAAGGAAAACGCGCGTGACGTCCCCCGGGGTAATGGATAGCAACGTCCGGGTATATGGGTTAGCAACACCCAGGGGCTATGGGTTTTGTAACGACGTGCGTTATCCAATCAAAATCCTAGAAATATACTAAGCCGGGGATAAAGGGGTCATATCTAAACTTTAATGTTTCACAGTCTCATGTCGAAGGAGCATTATTTTCTATACTGACGTTGGTGTAACTGACGTTTAATTAAAAATCAAACTTCTGCTGTTTTTTTTTTTTATACAAATAAGAAATTATAGGTGGCTCTATGTTATCAAAATATGGAGGTATAAAGTTTTGAACGGTAGAGTCATGAAATATACTAGACAAATTGATAAAATCAATACCTCTATTAATGTATTTTATTTTTATGAAATACTTTTTATGATCTTCAGGTTTGTCAATTTGAGGGAACAGTCTATGGTGACAAAAGGCTGTAATAAATCGTGTACAATCATAATTTGGACTAAAAAACGATACTGTATCACATTCGTTATAAATATTATGTAATTTACTAATTGGTATTTGACCCAGTTTACATAATAATTGATGTATACCATTGTTTTTAAATATAATAGATAAAAAATCATCAAGTGCAAAATTAGAACGATATTTTTTTCGTTGATTGCGGTTAATGCGTTTGCCATTAGACCTATAATTGTGTTGTCTTTTATCAACAATAGTCATGATATCAATAGAGGCAGTTTTAGTTATGTTCCCTTGGTCCATGATATTGTCATTTAAACCTAGAGGATACGCTGTCTGTAGTCGTTTAATCCAAGACAGTTCGCAAAGTTTACGGGAATCTTCATTTTGTTTATGTGACTGTCTTGGTTGTTTCTGGACGGTTTGAAGTGTTTGGAATTTTATAAATTTAATATTGTGTTAGTGTTTTTCTAAATGTTGGTATATTAAACTTTTGAATTTCTTAGGTCTGCGGAAGCGGTATAGATGTTTTTGTGTTCGTTTGAAAAATTCACGCCCTACATATTGAATACTACATTTCGGTTTTGTTCATGTTACAAGATATATGAAGCTTTGGGTTTTTGACATATAAAAATGAAAGAGAAAAAGTTCTTCCGTTCACTGATGAACGAACAGTATTATGTAAAGATAATCTGGAGCAGGTTTGTCATTTTCTGGCATTGCACGGGAAATTTTTGTGGATATCTACGTGCGTTTTTGTTGAAAAATCTAGCTGCAGAGGCATTGTCTCCTTTAACACAATTGTGAAATGTGCTAAATTTGGAAAGTGAATTTCGATTAGAGTCAGTGGAATTTATATTATGCACGCGGTTTCTTAAGCACGTGGATATTCGAAGTGTGGAGTTTTTTTGTTATTTAACCGTTTCTTAAAATCATAATATTATAAAGTTTAAAAGTAGATAAGTAAAAGAGGCCGAAAGTCAAAGCTTTGAATTGGGATCATAATTACGGGAGTAGGTAGTGCAGTCGAAGAATTCTAATAAAAACTGTAGTTAATTGGCCCGGGAACACGTTTATCTTAAAGAATCGAAAAGTTTACCCTGATCGTTTCTAAATTTCCGGGCTCGGGTTTGGTAACGATTTTGACCAGGAAAACGTTGATCCAAAGGTAAAAGAACCTGGACCTTGACCTTGAGTCTTTTTTATTTGATTTTGTCAGAAATGGTTACAAATATACCCATACCTTGAATAGAAAAAAATGTTCAGAACGATTATTGCTTTCATTTGGTAACAAGGTTAAATGCAGAGGTCAAGGTCATGTCAAAAGTTCTTAGCAACGACCCTTACTTGATATAAAAGTACCTAGCAACCATACACATTTGAGATCAGACTAATACGAACTGTTATATAGATCCTTAATGAAAGGTGAGAGTTCAAAATCGTTTTCTTGATCAAAGTTTTTGATGGATTTTTTAAAGTGACCGTCAAAGAAAACTTTGATCAAAAACTTTGAATTGCATGGAATAGAATCTCATCCTATTTTTCTTGAAACTTGAATGGACTTGGACGGGAATTATCCGACCACAGTACAGTTTTTTCTTTGATCAAGTTTTTTTTATGAAAACTTGAACTGTAATTGTGACAACCAATGACTTAGACCAAGTTAACTTTGATAGTGACAACCGGTCTTAAAAAATAAGCCGTGCATCAATTATAAACATTGCACTATCGCTCGTGCTTAATCATGACAAAGGGTTTATCAATCTGCCTTTTTCAAAAGATTTCAAAACGGTCGAATTAGATCGCTTAACTATTAATTGAAGTTTTGAGTTAAAAACGATTTATTTGCTCAAAGAGACAAATAGGATCGGACGCAAGTTTAATCAACGTATGAAGTCTTCTTCTTTACATAATATTATAACAATTACAATTATACAGAGCTTGCACAGTTGAGTAGATGTATCTTAAAGGTATTAATAAAATGAGGCATTTGCTCACAGACAGAAAAAAAACCCAACACAATTGATTAAAAAAAAAAAAAAAAAATCGAAAAGAAAAAAATTGAAAAAAATAATAAATAAATGGAATTCCGTTGACACGGTGATTTGTTTTTAATTATATCTTATATGATTATACTACGGTGGATTTTTTATTTTTTTATATAAATTTAAAGACATCTTTAAAGATTTCACACTTTTCCTCGTATGTTAAATTTTGCTACCCTCAGAGAGCAACTCTAGATTAGTTGTCACTTGCAAACGATGAATGTTAGTTTATAGATCGTTTACTTAATCAAAATCTGCAAGACTGACATGAACATCGTAAAATATTTCCATACACCACCAATGTGTTTATATATCTCAACTTGTTCCATTCGCTCGTGTATGTAACAACGTTTTTGATTTTAACGAAAGCAATCTCTGTATTACTGAAAAATTATTACACCAGGGTTTTCGATATCACAAACTAGTCAAAACATTTACTAAGTTTTATCATCGGTACAAGGACATCATTCGTAAATATACATCAGCATGCAGACATCTTATACGTACAAGTATTTCACATCCAATCTTTTATGGTACTATATTATACAAAGCACAAAAATGTTGTCATTCACCTCGAAAGCTAACCTAACGAGAGGGATTGTGCTTGATTTTCATATGATGAAGACATAATCTTTCAATCAGTTCAACTGATGTCTGGAACTGGCATGTCAGTAACTGCTAGTGGTCCTTTGTTAATGTATGTAGCATTGTCATTTTGCTTAGTTTCTTCTGTTATCTATTCTGACATCGGACTCGCACCTTTTTTTAAACTGAGTTTTACTGTGCGAATTGCTGTGAGTTTGTTTATTCTACATTGGCTAGAGGGTTGAGATCTCACTAAACATGTTTAAACCCGCCTCATTTTTGCGACTGTCCCAAGTCAGGAGCCTCTGGCCTTTGTTAGTCTTGTATGTTTTTTTTAAGTTTTAGTTCATTTATATGTTTCGGAGTTTAGTGTGACGTCCATTTTCACTGAGCTAGTACATATTTGTGTTTAGGGGCCAGCTGAAGCCCGCCTCCGGGTAAGGGATTTTCTCGCTGTGTTGAAGACCCATTGGTGGCCTTGGACTGTTTTCTGCTGTTTGGTTGGGCTGTTTTCTCTTTGACATATTCCCCCTTTCCATTCTTAATTTTACCAAATATAGTTGACCTATTGCATATAGTATTAGAAAAAAGACCAAAACACAAAAAGTAAACTTTAACCACTGAACAATGAAAAGGAGGTCAAGGTTAGATGACACCACATATAGTAGACCTATTGCTCATAGTATCTGAGATATGGACTTGACCACGAACACTTAACCTTGTTCACTGATCCATGAAATGAAGTCGAGGTTAGATGAAAACTGTCTGACAGGCACGAGGACCTTGCAAGGTACGCACATATTAAATATAGTTATCCTATTACTCATAATAAGAGAGAAATTAACATTACAAAAATCTTAACTTTTTTTCAATTAGTCACTGAACCATGAAAATGAGGCCAGGGACAATGGACATATAACAGACGGAAACTTCCTAACATAAGGCATCTATATACAAAGTATGAAGCATCCAGGTCTTCCACCTTCTTAAATATATAGCTTTTAAGTAGTAAGTAAACGCCGCCGCCGCCGCCGCCGCCGGATCACTATCCCTATGTCGAGCTTTCTGAGACAGAATTCGCAAGCTGGACAATAAGATATGGTATGATTGCCAATGAGACAACTGTCCACTAAAGTTAAAATGAAGTGTATGTAAGCAATAATAGACAACCGTATGGCCTTCAACAATGAGAAAAACCCATACCGTGTAGTCGGCTTTAAAAGGCCCCGACATGAAAATTATGAAACAATTCAACTGAGAAAACTAACCGCCTAATTTATTACAAAACAATTTGCGAAAAACAAATATGACAGACACGAACCAACGACAACCTCTTAACTACAGGCTCCTGACTTTTTCATAGTTGTTATTGCTTATTACCATAAACACAGATCAAGTTCGCATTTGGGTGGCGTCACTTTTACAGTTCTATTGTTATGTCCCTTTGTAACGTTATATGCAAGCGGGGGCATCATCTGTGTCCCATGGACACAGTCTCCATTGATTTCTTGATAATATATGATTTTTGAAGCGAAATAATATTATAGCATTTTCAGTTTGTTTTCAACTATGAGTTTAAATATCCCTTTGGTATTGTTTGCCTCTCTTTCATCAGTATCATTGAGAATATTGGTATTATAAATTTAAATTCTTTCACGGTTGATGACCGAATGTGGTTCAACACAGTTAGGCCCCGACAAGAATATCACTGGAAAAACTGTTCCCTAAAGATTTATAAATGGACAGGGAGTGACCTATTAACTCATTGCCATTACGCCATATAATTTTGTTCCACGGTTTCAGCTGCTTCATGATCGCAATTTCACTTTTACTTAATCGTTATTTTGCTCCTATTGGCGATAGTAATATCAAGTTTTATTGGCGATAGTAATATCAATTTTTGTTTTTTTGTTTTTATTATTATTACTTTTTCGGGCTGGCCCACAATAGGAGGCAACTGCCTACATGACACCCTATAATTTATGGCCCTGAATTTTCCTGTTTCTTAAAGTTTGATACGAGTTTATAGTGATTATAACAGTAGTAAAATAATTGAACGAATGCGTCCATTTTCACTTAACTTAGTCCTCTGGGTACGATTTTTTCAAACATTTAGTTCGAATCCATAACATGTAATCGACAAACAAACATTTCATTCGGTAATTGTTGATTGAAAAATGTATCCGAGTTTTGGTGCCGAAGTTTACCGATCGTGACTTTAATAAACAATCAGAGATACACACGTGTTTAAATGAGCTTATAGATATTTCTTTGTTTCTTAATATTTTTTTATGGTTCCCATTTGTAAACGTAACTTTTTCATAGTTGTTAAATGACTTGGTGTCTAATAATGTTTCCTTCTAATCGGTTAATTCTAACTTAATTCCACGTTTGTTTATTTTTTTCTTCCATCACGGTTGTCCCCCTTCGTACTTGTCCAGTGCTATTGCCGAAGTTCTAACGAGAGGTGTGATGTAAGGTCACTGCATACGGAAAGCTGTCGACAAATTAAAGTACGTGAAGACAATACCTTAGTAATGTTTCTTTTACAAAAATTTATTTGTACAAATGATCATTGGATTCAAAATCAACACAATGCATAAATTAAACTTAAAAAAATAAATAAACTAGTCTCTAAATATGTAGCTATTGATGATTTTTAATGGCAGAAACGGTATCTCTTTCTCGATAACTCGAGTATCTGGGCCTTCGTCCCATCAACTCCCTACCAGGAGGTCCTCTTCCCTGGACCTGCTTTGGTCCCTCAGACACTTGACAAATTTCATTTGTCCGAAGCGCTTTTCTGAATTTACCTTCACCCAGAACGCTCAAACATAAACATATGAAAGCTAAGGGTGTATTAGACCATCACACATGAAGACTATATGAACAAAAAGGACCTAAACATAGCCAAATTCATCAGTCGACGTTGCCTAATGGAGTTGGGACCTTTATTTCTTACTAATTTCTTTTTATCAACGGAGAATTAAGGAAAGTTTGTTATAAATCATGTCGGTACCGAAGCACTGACTTCTGAGTTGGTGATATAAGTGTTTTATAATACATATTAGCCATTCAGTTATTTAAAACACATACATATGACTTTAATATTTTGTCCTTCATCCTACTGTGCTGATAGTTTTAATTAAAAAAAAAAAAACAAAAAAACGTAACGTTGAATAGTATTTTCAGAATTTCCAATTAAAATACAACGATCTAGATAATTTGAGACCTTATTGTATTTATGTTGATTCAGGAACAACTATATTCAATGATAATGTTACATAGTATTGAAAAATGATCACTAGTCATTCTGGTCTGTTGTCATAAAAGTAAAAGATGTTAATTATATAAAAGACCCCTATTCCACACTATCTCGGCTGTACATTTCCTCATATAATATTTTGGTAGCCCTTTGTCAGACAGGAAAATAAGTTGTGTAGGCTTCGTTTCCTCCCAGAAAATCCAATTGAACTCCCTTTCTAAAATATACTAAATGAACAACTCTTGGGTATGCAAATAAACTGTAATGTGTTGCTTAAGCACACGCGAACCAACAGCGAATCATCAGCTCTGATTCACTTTTAACATTTTGATTGATCAATTTGCCTTTATTTTTTGCGTTTATTTGAAAAGAGTGCTTTAAATGTTTACTGCTGATAAGAGGAATACGAGCGACCTTTGATCGAGTGTATTATGTTAAATGGAAATCTTTCGTCGTTTGTTGAACTGAAATGTGTAATCTTATAATAGCAGCAAGATTAAGTTGATTGTATATCTAACCGCAGTGCGCAGTGCTACATGATTATGACTATTTCAGTAAAAAAAATCATTACTTGTAATAGCAGAGCCAGACATGTTCATGTACTGTTATGAATCACAGTTTATGGCCGAACTCAGTAAAGACCCGTCTAAATTCCATTCAATTGATAAATTCAACAACACTTACTGTTATCTTGATGATATTTTTTCGTTGAATAATCAAGAATTCTCTAAATATACTGCCAATATTTACCCAAACGAACTTACTTTAAATAAATCAAATATTAACGATGCCTCGGTGGCCGAGTGGTCTAAGTAATAAAGAGAAAAAAGTAGTCGAACTACTGTATCACTAGCCAGTCAACACTGAGGTTGTGGGTTCGAATCCCGCACGGGGCAGGTGCACTCGACTCCAATCTTAATTGACTAGGATTGTCAGTTTTCCTACCGAAGGTCAGTGGTTCTCTCCGGGCTCTCCGGTTTCCTCCACCAAGAAAAACTGACCGCCACGAAATAGCACAATAGTGTTGAAAGTGGCGTTTACACCAATCAATCAATCAATCAAATATTAGCAGCAGTAACTGTCCTTTCCTAGATTTATGTGTGTCAGTTTAACACGAGAAACTCTGCACAAAAATTTACGGCAAAAGGAACGATTTTTTTTCCTATTACTTTTCCTTTTTTGGACGGTGATGTTCCTATGCCCGTGTCTGTGGTGCCGTTTTGGATTTCAATGAGCGTAATCTATGTATAACTGTTTAATTATTAAGTCAGGGATTTTGTTACCACAAATTACTTAAAACCTTTACTAAATTCTTCCACAGATACAAAGATTTGGGTTGCAAGTTTGGCTGTACCTGTAGAAAACTTATTACAAACGAAATAGCACATCCTAATTTTTACGGTGATGTTGTTTACCGAGCCCGGAAATTAAGATACGACCCGGGTAAAATTATCCTAAAAGGTTATCAATTCAACATTGTACTTAGAGCTTTGATTATCGTTTTTATTGGTATAAATAAACTCATCATAGATATATATATATACGTCTAAACAAGTGACAACTCTACGACAGACCCATGCATTGGATCACCAGTGTAGGTGATACTCGGCTGAAAACACATATTATATTAATAATGACTCTAAATATCAGCACAACAATGTTAAATCTGCAAATTTGCGGAAGCAAATGTTGGTTCTTCCCTCACAGTGCAGGCGGTGTTGTCTCGATATCTCAATAGCATGAGTTCGAATCCCTGCGAGGGAAAAACAAAATTTGCTTCCGCAGATATATATATATGTCTAAATTGAAAACAACGTTCAAACCTATGATTGCGTTGGATAAAATCCGCAATTTTTATACGTGTGCATGCAAAACAAATTTCTTGGTAGAGGGGTCTAAATACAGCACAAACAACATTTTCCAAAAGACCAAAAAAGTGAAAAAGTATATTTATATATATTATATTTATTGGCATAAATATTGATTTTGTTACCAGTAAATTAAAACCAAACTAAATATTATTATTATGCACATATATTACAATCTGTCGATACCTTTAGTTTGGCATTGCTCAAGGTCGTGTTTTTCTCTGACTGTTTATGACGCCTTTAAACTAAATCCTTTAGATGTTGGATGTGTACTGATTGATATTTTAGTCTTCAATACATGATTTTTTTATTAGTTGTTATTGGCTTTGAACTAGCTGTCAGTAACTGCGAGTACTCTCTGATCTGTACTTTTGTGCCTTTTTTGTTATCAGGGATGTATGAATACCCTGACATGTCCGGCCTGTGTTTTTGTTAGATGTTGTTCTGCTTTGTATGACTTGTATCGATCTGATGAGTTAGGCCCTTTTCAAATGATTTCTATAGTTTGTTCTTATGTTGTGCTGTAACACCACTGTCCAAGGTTAGGCGAGGTTGAGCGCTCACAAACATGTTTTACCCGAAAACTTGAACTGTAATTGTGACAACCAATGACTTAGACCAAGTTAACTTTGATAGTGACAACCGGTCTTAAAAATAAGCCGTGCATCAATTATAAACATTGCACTATCGCTCGTGCTTAATCATGACAAAGGGTTTATCAATCTGCCTTTTCAAAAGATTTCAAAACGGTCGAATTAGATCGCTTAACTATTAATTGAAGTTTTGAGTTAAAACGATTTATTTGCTCAAAGAGACAAATAGGATCGGACGCAAGTTTAATCAACGTATGAAGTCTTCTTCTTTACATAATATTATAACAATTACAATTATACAGAGCTTGCACAGTTGAGTAGATGTATCTTAAAGGTATTAATAAAATGAGGCATTTGCTCACAGACAGAAAAAAACCCAACACAATTGATTAAAAACTTTGTAATAAGTTTTGATTATCGTTTTATTGGTATAAATAAACTCATCATAGATATATATATATACGTCTAAACAAGTGACAACTCTACGACAGACCCATGCATTGGATCACCAGTGTAGGTGATACTCGGCTGAAAACACATATTATATTAATAATGACTCTAAATATCAGCACAACAATGTTAAATCTGCAAATTTGCGGAAGCAAATGTTGGTTCTTCCTCACAGTGCAGGCGGTGTTGTCTCGATATCTCAATAGCATGAGTTCGAATCCTGCGAGGGAAAACAAAATTTGCTTCCGCAAATTTGCAGATTTAACATTGTTATATATATATATATATATATGTCTAAATTGAAAACAACGTTCAAACCTATGATTGCGTTGGATAAAATCCGCAATTTTTATACGTGTGCATGCAAAACAAATTTCTTGGTAGAGGGTCTAAATACAGCACAAACAACATTTTCCAAAAGACCAAAAAGTGAAAAGTATATTTATATATATTATATTTATTGGCATAAATATTGATTTTGTTACCAGTAAATTAAAACCAAACTAAATATTATTATTATGCACATATATTACAATCTGTCGATACCTTTAGTTTGGCATTGCTCAAGGTCGTGTTTTTCTCTGACTGTTTATGACGCCTTTAAACTAAATCCTTTAGATGTTGGATGTGTACTGATTGATATTTTAGTCTTCAATACATGATTTTTTTATTAGTTGTTATTGGCTTTGAACTAGCTGTCAGTAACTGCGAGTACTCTCTGATCTGTACTTTTGTGCCTTTTTTGTTATCAGGGATGTATGAATACCCTGACATGTCCGGCCTGTGTTTTTGTTAGATGTTGTTCTGCTTTGTATGACTTGTATCGATCTGATGAGTTAGGCCCTTTTCAAATGATTTCTATAGTTTGTTCTTATGTTGTGCTGTAACACCACTGTCCAAGGTTAGGCGAGGGTTGAGCGCTCACAAACATGTTTTACCCCGCCACATTCTTTATGTGCCTGTCCTGTCAGTCAGGAGCCTGTAGTTCAGTGGTTGTCGTTGGTTGATGTCTGTCAAATTTGTTTTCATAAATTGTTTTGTTTCATATTTTTCATGTCGGGGCCTTTTTAGAGTAGACTATACGGTATGGGTTTTTCCTCATTGTTAAAGGCCGTACGGTTGCCTAGAATTGCTTCCATCCACTACATTTGAACTTTGGTTGATAGTTGGCATAGGCAATCATACCACATTCCTTATTTATATATTGGAGCAACTTTATCAAATTAATAATCATCCGTTTGATTTATCGAATGTTATTCATATATCTTATTCTCTATATTTGGTGATGATGATGATGATGATGATGATGATGGATAGCTGCTTAAAGTCCAGCGGCAAATTAATATGCATATTCAGGACGAGAGCATGATAATATAATATGTATATTAACCCTGCTTTGTACCAGCCCGACACGCTGAGCCGGATTTTTAACGTGCTAGTTCACAAGGTAACATTCCGCAGGAAGACATGTCAACTTACCCGAACACTTTATTCCGACTCCGAGCCGACCAGCAGTCTGCTCTTACTCCTTAATGTCGCGTTCATAGCGGAGAAGCAGCAAATACCAATTTCAAAGTCTTTGGTTTGACCCGGTCGGGGTTCGAACCAACAACCTCCCGCACTTGAGGCGAACACGCTACCACGAGACCACCGAGGCGGTTCTCTATATTTGGTACTTTAAATGAAAGTGGAAGGGATAAACTTGATAAGTAACTGAAGAAATTTGCAATGTTGGTAGAAGCTGATATGTTATCATTTACTTTATTAAGGGTTGAAATTGGTTAAATGTTGAGACCAGAAAGCAATATTTGGTTCTCAACAAGCGAAAAGAATAGTTTCATTGTGCTTATAATCAAACTTATGATTTACCTGCTGTACACTTAAGTAACCATGACCACTTTTCATACTTGAAAGAAGTAAGTAATTTGTTTTTTTTTTCACAGTCTTCCAATTTTAACTTAAAATTCAGAGTAATTTAATATTAAACATTGTGTCATATTTCTGAACGTCATCAAATAATAAATTCGTAATGATGGTATAAATTAAAAAACTGTAATTTCGATAAAGGCTGTCAGATAGATGTGGCGTATACGTCAATGAGACAGCAACTAAACAAGAAAAATAAAGGATATCAACAGTTTATGAACATACAGCAGAGTATTCAGCAATATACAAATACCCATATATAAAGTCATCCACTAAATCGCCCCGAGTCCATAAAAGCTTCGAATAAATCTGTTGTAACGTGCATTAAAATTCAGCTCAGAACATTTCAGGAAAAATATAGACCCCCCTCAAAACTGTTAAGAGTTTAAGACAGTAAGACAGTCCTGGAATATTATCATGTTCTTGGTTGAGATTGACGTTTAGATTCTATGTTTAATAGCAATCTCATTTCATACATAAACATTATTTTACAAATTAAACATATAAAACAACATTAAAACAAATATATGCTGCATAACAAACATAAGTGTCATTCTTTAAACACTTTTATATAAAATACATCAGAAATGTTGAGTTTATTTATGTGAAGGAATGTTTTGTTTAATCGAAATATCACAGCAGGTATAGGTTGAGACACTAAACATTCTTGTTTCTTTAAAAAGTAAATGCAAAAAGAGTACACACGCTGAAATGTCTCGCCTGTTTTACTGAGCAGGACTGATTTTATATTGAATGTCTTCAAGATAAAGGTATCACACAAACTTGTCAATATCAATGATCCATGACAATGGGATCAAGGTCAGGTAAACCCTACCAGGCACATATGACTTTACAATCACTTCATACACCAAATATAGTTGACCTATTGCTTACTGTATTTGAAAAACTGACCAAAACACAAAAATTCAGCACAGACCAATGAACCATGAAAATGAGGTCATGGTCATATGAAACCTGCCAGACTGACATGTACACCTTACCATCATGCTATCCCACATATATCTGACTTACTGCTTATAGTATCTGAGAAACAGACTTAATCGTGTATAACTTTAACCTTGATAACTGATCCAAGAAATGAGGTCGAGGTCAGGTAAATCCTGTCTGACGGACATATAGACTTTGCGAGTGAGAAATTCACATGACAAAAAAACTATACATTTTTAATCAGTCACAGAACCATGAAAATGTAGTCAAGGGCAATAGACATACAACAGATGGAAACTTTACAACATATGGCATCTGTAAACAAAGAATGTAGCATCTAGGTCTTCTATCCTCTGAAATTAAAGGCTTTATACAAATAGTGTTCGCAGCCGCCGAATTGTAATCCGATGTCTCGCATTCTGCGATTTTTGTCGCAGCGATCCAAAAAACGTTTTCAAAATAGTGATATCACATGACATTAAAAGTAGTAAAGTTACAAAAGGTTTCTGAAAACTATAAACATTAGTTCCTCAAACTAAACATTCGTCTCATAAAAAAATAAACAATGCTTTTTCTTAAAATAGACTGAATTTAATCACAATTCATAATTTCAACTAATTTCTGATCATCGTCTAACTTAACAAATCGTTCAATATCATTTGAACATTCAGAAAATAAAACCCATCTCAGGTCATCATAAAGAGTGCAATTTAAAAAAAAAGCGTTTTTTTTTTCGATTCAACATAATTATTCGTACAAAACACACAAAGTCTGTTATAAACTGGAATTGGCGGCCTGGTATAAATTATACCTTTCGGTTTCGATGGTAATCGGTAGCGATCCGGGGCAGAAAGAGAGCCATAACGCGTTTATGTTGTCTGGGTATTATAAGTGTGACATACTGTTCAATATTTCACGGCAATATCTTTAATCAAGTGATGCATACTGCCTATTCCTTGCATAGAAAAGTAATCAATAATCAGGCTTTTATTTATTATAGCAGCTGATATACATCTTGTCTACCATTTATTTTCCATGTTAAGTTATGTACTATATATAAAGGTAAATAAAAAATAGTAAAATTATATAAAATTACGACAATGGTGTAAAAGCCCATCCAACCAAAAAGGCGAAGTAAAAAAACATGATGTTTATAGTAACATGTATGTTAGAGACGCAAAGAAACTGCATTGAACAAATTAAAATAGTTTCCCCATATATATCTTATACCTTTTTCTTTCTTGAATACTAAGGACACATTTTAATTGTTGAAGACATTTCATGCATTTATAGGTCGAATAGTTCATATTTTTAGACAGAATTTCAAACTGATGAAAGTACAGTTTATATTTTTTTCTTAAAATTACTTTCTACTCCAAATTTATATTTCCAAATCATCTTTAAAAAAGTTTTGTTTCATTTGAAAATTGAGAAAAGCAAATTTTAAATGGGCATGAGCTGTCAAATTCATTGTCATCGATTTGAGCCAATTCTGATATTTGATTTATAGTATACAATAAAGCCTCTTTGAACACACTAAAACGTATATCAAAATTACATAACAATAAACAATGCATGGACTCGCTACAATGCATCAGCAATTCGTGCAAATATACAATGCATAAACTCTTAAAATGTATCATCAATTCGTGTGTAGGTTAAGGTTTGACTAGATAATATAATCAATAAACTGTTATCACAGAGATATGTCTCGCCTTTTTGTAATTTTGATAATGCAAATGTTGAAATTAAAATAGCAATACTTTAACACGTAAGTTATGCAAATATTCAAAGTCGATGAACCATAACTAAATGTACATGGCGAAACAATTCCATGGGAATGAGATGTGCCAATGCTAATACAACTGCATACCAAATACTATTGACTTATTTTAAGTCATTCCCTTTAAACAAACCTAAACACAAACATTAACTTGTAAACTATGTAAAAGTTTCAAAGTCAATGAACCATGATGAGGGGTCGGGCTATATAATCTCCATGGAAACGATACTTGCAAATGCCAATAAATTTGCATACCAAATATCATTGACTTAACATTAGCATTTCATCTTAACCTGATATAATCACAAACTAATACATGTAAACTAAGCAAACATTTCAAAGTTAATAGACCATGACTGAGGGGGCAGGGACAAATAATCTCCATGGAAATGAGATGTGCCAATGCTAATACAACTGCAACTGCAAATATCATTGACCTACCACTTGTGATTCACCATAAACTAGACCTAATCACAAACTAATACATTGTTGAGGCTGTCGACGCCGAAAACAGCATACATATGTCTAAAAAAACTGGAAATTAAACAAGAACACAGACTTCATGACTGAACAACAATGTTCTATTTTAATTCAGTCAAGAAGCTTTTGTTATAACATAATATATCACTGATTGAGGCATTTTTGTCGAAATATGTTGTTTAATATTTATCTTATATTTCATAGTGTGTTTGATGGTTACCTTTTAATTGATAAATTCATGACCTGGTCCAATTTTTTTTCTCCTTTAACTAATTTGGTGTCAGTGTCAGAATATTTTAGAAACGCAAATATTAAATTTCATAGAAGCTATACATTTTGTATTGATGACATTACAAGTACTGCACATTTTTAAATATGAATCCACAGCGAGATCTAGCGCAGAAAACGATTACTTCCCGAGAAGCTCTAAAATATAACGTATTTGTTGCATCAACATATGATATAATTATGTTGCATCTCCATACACGATTTAATATGGAGGCAAGTTAATTCGTAGTTAAGATCAATGCAAACTTGTATCTTTTCATATTACTCAAAAAGATAATAACTGTCTTCTGTTTACTGTTTCTGTCTTTTGTCTGTCGACTTTCTTTATTTTCTTGCAGGACTGTTCATTTTTTTTAGTTTCTGAAAAAGAAACACACATGAATCAGAATATTGTCATAATAATAATGACTCATCATATATATCGGGATTAAAATTTTTTGTACGCCAGACGCGCTTTTGTTTACAAAAGACTCATTAGTGACGCTCAAATCAAACAAGTTAAAAGGGCCAAGTAAAGTGCGAAGTTGAAGAGCAATGAGGACCCCAATTTCCGAAAGGTATTGCCAAATACAGGTAAGATAATCTATTCATATGGTAGAAAATCCTTAGTATTTCTGTATTGTTCCCACGTTTCAATGCCGAACTCCAACAGAGCTATGCACAAAACAAATGTTTCATAACAACACTCATATTGGTGTGTTCAAACCTAACCATTTCAGCAACATATAATAAAAGCTGGCTTAATGGATGCTTTATTCAAGCCATGTTAAATTTTAAGAGATAGCTCTTTTCTTTCTAATCGTAAATTTTCTTAAGACAGTTACAGTCAAAACTGGTAAACACTTGTAACAGTTGTTTTTGTATTGATAGAAAAAAAATTTATTAACGTACCTCTCTTACTTTCGCCATATTTATTTCCGCATAAACCCAAACATACAGTTGCTTTCTTCTCTTTTCTATAAGATTATATTCAAGATCAGTGATGCCATCCTGTTTCCAAATCTTTCGAGAAATTTGTAACATTTTCATTCTAAAAAAAAATCCACATAAATTAATATTTCTTCTTCAACATACCAACCTGTTGCGATAATTCATATGTGCAGCTACCCTCTTTAAATGTATAATAAACTGCTTCGCTGAGCGCAGCTGGATACGCCCGCAGAGGTCTTATATTCAATTAAAGATTTCTTGCTGATGTGTAATACTTAGTAAATCTGTTGTCAGACTATAAACAAATAAAGTTCAATTTCTTCTCAATGTCATATTTGAAATTTTTGAAAATCAATAGGGAGATTACATCAATAGCTATAAATAATTCACCAAAGTTTCATGAGAACTGCTGAAAGCATTTTTGAGTTATTGTCCAAAAACTGGAAAATCCCCCCTCTTTTAATGAATAAAACCCAATAACTCAGAAATGTAAAACCTAAAATTTATAAAATTCTAAAGGGAGCTTACATCAACAGATATAAACACTTCACCAAAGTTTCATGAGAACTGCTGAAAGCATTTTTTAGTTATTGTCCGAAAACTTGAAAATCCCCCTTTTTTATGAATAAAACCCTGTAACTCGGAAACGTAAAATCTAAAATTTATAAAAATCGAAAGGGAGCTCATGTCAATAGAAATTAACAATTTACCAAAATTCCTTGCAAGTTGGTGAAAGCATTCTTGGGTTATTGTCGGAAAACTGGAAAACCTCCCCTTTTTTAATGAATAAAACCCCAAAACTCTGAAATTTATAAAAAACGAAAGGGAGCTCACGTCAATAGATATAAACAATTCACCAAAGTTTCATGCATATTGGTTAAAGCTTTTATTTTAGTTAATGTCCGACATGTTGACGACGGACGGACGGACAGACGGACGAACGGTCAACGGTATACCATAATATGTCCTGTAAACGGGCGTATAAAAATAGATCATTCCCGATGTATTTGAGTCACTCAATCTTAAGTTCTAGGTGCATTTTGTTATTCCCTAATTCTATTTTGATTTTCGACAATATCACAGTGATACGAAAAAAAGAACAAAAACGGGGTAGGACCAGATTATCAAAACCAATGATAACCACCGTAACATGGATGTTATGGGTCCCAGTTTAGAGGATAATATGTTTTAAAAGCACCTCATATTGCTTGAAAAAGGAATAAACAAGTAATTTGGCCGAGCTTACAAAATTAAAACCAACATAACGGACAACTGAGACTACTATAAGTTAAAACATGTATATTAGTTGTCTCGGTGGACACTTAGCACATCACTAATCATCTCTGTATGTGTTATCAACTGAATATCTGTTTGTGTCTGTGGAAAAAAAGTGCATGAGGTCTTCGTTGATTATTTATCCACATTATCACTCGATCTACCTAACTCCATAATTACTTCAATGATTTAGAAATAACAGTAGTTTACCAATGTTCAAATTCGCGATTCCAGTTAGAATATACAAATAAAGATAAAAACGAGAATAGCATGAACTATTAAACAGAGCGAGACCGAGTGCATCGAGAGGCTGAGCTTCTACTATGCATGTATCACCCACCATACGAATCCATACTTATTAAATATATCACAATAGGGAATATGACAAAATCGGTAAATTTACAGATACGACGACTATTTTCATGAGAAAAAAGTCATACAAATACGTCCGGTTTTTTTACCTTGATTTGTATCATTCTAAATTGATAAATATCCGACTTGAACATCGGTAAACTACTGTTGCCAAAAATCCATATACCAAATATAGAATACATGTTTTGGGTCTCACTAATTAGCGACAAGAAGCGCCAAGAAGCTACAAGAAGCGACAAGAAGACTAATTTAGCGATAAGAAAACAAATTAAGCGTCAAGAAATCTAAATATTAATTATTTCAAATAAATAAATATAGAAACATGCATTAAAGTGTTTTTAATATACATGTATTTTAATTGTTTTATTATACCGATAGGAGAAAATGAACATTTGTTCAAGAAAAGAGATTTTTTTTATTGAGGATAAGTTTAAGATAATATTATATTTACAGTTTACAGCATATATATATAGTATATAAGTGAATGAATGAAAAGGTGGGAGGGGGATTCTTTATGGACACTTAGTATGATCAGATAATGGAAGGATTAGCTCATCCCGTATGCTCTTATATTTAGAGTAAGTGTCATGTGCTTTTTTTAACATAATTTATTCATAAAGATTACCTCACTGTTGTGACACCATTATGATTCTGCGATTGTTATGAAATTTTCAGATTCATGAATAACTTTATAAAAAATTTGTTTACTAAACATTTACTACAAGACGGCATAGCTACTAAATGCAACAGCATTTGAAAGTTTATAAAACAATTATAATAGCCTGTAACTAATTGACTTTTTTTTATAAATTTATTGTTTTGACAGTATATAAACTTTCTTGTTGCTTAATTTGTCTTCTTGTCTCTAATTTTTTCTTATTGTCGCTAATTTTGTTCTTCTTGTCGCTAATTAGTGAGACAACATTTGTTTGTTTCAAGAAGGAACATGACTCGATCGGGTCCTAGACAAAGGATCTTCTCGGGTCCTGGACAAAGGACCTATCATGGCAGACGGATACTTCGGACCATAATGCATCTATTTACATGATATGAAATCTACTACATTCTGAAATATTTTTTTTGCAGAGAGCTAAAGGCCCCACCACCGTCGTATTAGCATCCCTATGTCTCGCATTCTGCAACATTCACCAGTCCAATAAAAAAACCACTATGACCAAAAAGAAAAAACTACCATTACAAAATACTGAATTAAGCAACACGAACCCCACCAAAAAAAAAAAAAACTCGGGTGAACTTAGTTGCTCCCGAAAGGAAAGCAGTGCCTAAATATTTGTCAACTCTACGATTGATATTCCCCCATCATACAACCATCGATTATACAGGAAAAAACACCAAAAAATAACATACTTTTTCTTAAATATAGCTTATGCATTTGTAGGAATTTTGTCCTTCCCTTATCGCAGGATTTGAACCCATGCTTCTGTGAAATCGAGGCAACACCGCATGTAAGATGTCCACAGACAGAGACAAAAATTATAAAAAGACTGTAAACCTTTCGAACATATAGTTCATGAATATATGCAATTAATCGGAGTCAGCAAGATAAATCTTTCCTGCTTTGAGGAAATTAAGAGAAGAGGGCCAGCACGTAAAAACTACTATTATTGAAAAATAGAAATGGATAAAAGCAAGAACACATATAAGGGAAATGAGTTGAAATATTAAGGAAAATTTACTAATAATTCTGAAATGTACAAAAAGTTGAAGAAACAAAGAGGGATCCATGCCCCAAGCGTCTGTGGAGCTAACATAACATAGAAAATCAAAAGGTATAGAGCCAAACCCGAAAAGGATCAGATATGAGATGCATAAGTACACAGTGACCTGTCATTTCCAGTTCTTTGTCCAGAGTGTTGAACACTTCCACAATGTCCGTGTGCATCGAATGGTCTTGTCATTTTGTAATTGCTACGTTTTATTCTGAAAAAAAAAACCAAAACAAATATAAAACATATTTTTAAAAAGATTATGACTTGGTACTAAAAATTTGCTTCCCCCGATCCTAATGATGTGTTTGGTCTGTCATAACAAAGCATAATCTTTGAAATATCTTTACAGTATGATTAGCAGTGGAATGAATTTGTGACTTCAACTTGCGGCATATCTGTCCGAAAGTTGAACACTGCAAAACCTTCAGGAACGTGTTTTCATAAAAATAGTAAATTTAGCTTAATTCATTTTTGTTATTTTGATGTTGGTTAAGTTTTATAAACTGATATATCAGACGCGGGACGTTTGCGCTTTTTAAAGTGGACATTCGCGCATAAAAAAATGGATATTTGCGCTTTTGAAAAGGACATTTTCGCTGCTACTCAGCCCATAATATTGGTGGAAATCTTTGTATTACGTACTAACTTTTAATCTTTCGCCATATGCGGAAGGAAAAAAATCTTATATAACAACCATGACTCTTTCTTCAATGTCAACATGAACAGCCGATGGTTTAAAATCGGCTTAGGTCTTCACTAATTCAAAAAGTATTAGCAATAACGACACCCCTTTAAAAAAAAATCCTGGATTGCGCCCTTATAAACATGCAAGATGCTCACCTTGCAAACAATTCGTCGTCTTCACCACCCCAACCAAAAAACTGGTTGGGAAATCCATTTATATCCTCATACTGCTTTCTGGAAAATGTGGAAATTCCTCCTGCAAACTGATGGTATGGGACTCTGAAATGAAAGATTACAATGCCAGACTATTATTTAATGCAGCTGAAAAGCTAAACCAAAACGGTCCTCAATTCCATCAATAGAAATAATTCTTTCTTTATTGAAAACGTCCAGTCGGAAGATAAATAATTCAAATATATGTCCGCCAAAGTAACTTTCTGGGGAGTTTATAGTTCACTTTTATCTATGATGAAACAAGGTAGTTTAACTATAAACTAGGAACATTCATTTCATGAAGTAGTGAAATTTTATATTTGTGAAGTAATGTCTCCATAAAGGCATAACTATAGATAATGCATATTTCATGCCAAAATGCAATTGTCATTTTCAAATTTATCCTGACGTCTCTACAATCAAGTTTTATATAATAAAAAGATGATCAAAATATGTTATATTTTTTTCATTGATATAATCCTCTCTCAGATTTGTTTTTAGCCGATTTTGTTAATAGACAGGTAAATATAGTATTGCGTCAAAAATGTTAAACTAACACATACCTGTATCCAAATTTTTCAACTTTTGTTGCCATGTGTATTGGATTGTCCCCGCATATATAATAATTACGATCATCTTCTGGCAGAATATCTAAGTCGTGAATTACTACACAGTCATATTTCATGTCTTTCATTGCTTGTACGAATCCTATATTTGACAACATACCTCTGTTAAATAACGACCCAGCTGTCTACAATTTAAAATAAATTGATATTTATAAAAACAAACATTTCGAATCCTACTTTAATTAACATTTATACTTTGTATAGTTTTAAAATAACATTAAACGTTACCGATTTTACTGAACCAGATAACTGTTTATTTAAGAATTTATATAAGTAAACATGAAATTGTGTGATGTATCTGGAAATGCATCACACGGCATATAATACTCGTGTGAAGCTTGATGCTAAATTTCTGGAAGCTATAAGGGGCCTCGGTGGCCGAGTTGTCTAAGTAGTCGAACTACTTATCACTAGCCAGGCGGACACCCAGTTGAAATTAAACAAAAGAAATGGAACTCTTTGTTAGAGAAGGTAAAAAAGCAAAATTGGTATATTTGAATTGTTTACATCTGTTTCTATGGGCTTTAAAAGTTTAATAAAGGTACATAATTTAGGATTTTGTGCATCTTATATACGTGTTACTACTCGAATTATAGTACGGAGATTCGAGATATTTGTAAACTTTTAAATTTTAGACAAATTTTCATAAAACAGTCGATTGTGCCAGGTTCAAATTCAAGTGGATCTTTTTTGTGCATAAGCATAAATTCCGCCGAAAAAAATTCCACAGAAAGATAATAGATTGATCTTTCTAAAGCATTAATTTGCATCTCTGCCCCGGCGATAGTTTTTTGGGAAAAAATCCCAAAAATGGGCAATAATTGCATCGAAAAGAGAAAGTCGAGTGCACCTTTTTATGTTCAGGCGTGTTTTTGTTGACTATTCTGCCTTAAAAACGTTTAAAGCAAAAATATTTGATACATCATCTCGCTTCAGATTTAATTATTTTATATATTTAGGCTACATGTTGATTTAATAACATTAAAAATCCACAGTACTAAAAAATGAAATATATGGGTCAAGTGGAATACCTTTCTAATGAGTCATAACAACCGACTAGGTGTGTTCGAATAACAAATTTTACTAAAAGTACTTGACGACAGATTTTACAACTCGATCTTAAAAATGCATAACTTCAAAAAAAAAAAAAATTTTTTGTGAGTGTTATCTATGGTTATTTGTCTTCAACCTCTGAAAATTTTTAGTCTGCCCTTCCACGAAATATTTATTTATAATTTTTTTAAATGTTTTTGTACTTTCGAAAATTCCACCTGACAACCGATCAGACAATAGTTTTAAGTTGACTGAATGCAGAAAAGTACATTAAATGATGCTCAATAGCTAGTAGATACATTTTTCTTTTAAAATACAACTGGCATATAAGGATCGTAATGGTGCTATGTGGATAAATTTATCGGTTTTCAAGCTCAAATTGAAAGCGCGTCATCCGTACAATGGCTTCCATTTTTACGTTTGTAAAAATTGACTGGCGTAATGGGGAGATAATTTTGACGAAGTAGAATCCTGACTGTAGCCTGATAAAAACACTGAGGTTGCGAGTTCGAATCCCACACGTGGCAGGTGCACTCGACTCCAATCTGAATTGACTAGGATTGTCAGTTTTCCTACCGAAGATCGGTGGTTTTCTCCGGCCGGCACTGCGGCTTCCTCCACCAAAAAAAAAAAAATGACCGCCATGAAATAGCACAATGGTGCTGAAAGTGTCGTTAAACATCAATCAATCAATCTGGAAGCTATGGACAGTAGTTCCTTAGAAAAATGCGACGAATACTTCATACATGGCAATAATGTGTAAATATAAGTATCCGGTAAACAGGTATTTGATTAGTCATGAATGTGTCATACTGTATAGAATAATCACATAACGCTTGCTATTAAATTTCAGGAAGCTCTGGTGTGTAGTTCCTGAGAAAAATGACAAAATAACATGTTACGGACGGACAGACGTAAATTGTTTAAAAATTAAGAATATATTTACCTGCTCTACTATGTAGATTCCGAATTCTAATTGCTGTCTGTATATGCGTGGAATAACATTATTCAAAAATATACGAAGTTGTAATTGTCTGTCTCGATATGGAACGATAATAGCAATTTTTTGATACGCTGAACAGTTTTTAGGTTTATAATGTCCGTCTGCCATGAATGTAAATTGTGTATCAAGTTTTTCTATTGGAATGTCTGTTCTATTCAGAGGGGTACGTCCTTCTGTAAAGTAAAAAGCACTACTAAATTATCTTATGAGAAAAAGTACAAAACGAACAAGAATATCATAGTGTATAAGGTCAAACAACTTGACATATTGTATAGACATTTGTCTATTGTTGAAGACTATATGTCTTGTTTATGTTAACACATATATACCTATATACCTTAACTTTACACAGACACTTGTATCTGTAAAAAAGTAAAGTTATATTGGTATATTTTTACAGAAACAAGTGCCTGTGCTTTAGAAGTCTCATGGTTGTTTTTGTCATCGGCTTGCTGTCTCACTGAAGCATACACAATGCATTTATTCATATTCTTTTTATCTACGTTTTTTAAAGACGAGTTTTGTCTTTACCTTTTCCCTGGTCAGCTTTTGAAGAAACGATTATAGAGTACTTGAAATTGAAAACAGAACGTTATTAAAGTGGTAAAACCTAAATTATACATCACCCGGATGCCCTCCTTTTCACCAATTTTAAATCAAAGATACATAAACTAAAGATGATTTGCTGTTTATCAACTGAAGTTTTTGTAAATCTGACATGTACCTTTAAACCCGATAAAAAGAGCGAATTTCTATATACAAAATATTAAAGGATGATTTGTAATTTTGAAAGAAGTAAATAACAGAAAATACAGCATCAGTATAAGAAAGACGATAAAGTTTACATTCAAGAATTAAAAATGTACTAACAACTTCTTCCCGGTGAGACAAAAAGCTAAGGTCGAAACTTTGGCAAGGATGAATTTAGGCGATTTAGCATTTTGTTTTCGGCCGTAATGGACACGAGTCGGTATCAGTATCGTTCGTTTTAAAATATACCTGGATCGATAACAATGCAGATGAATTTTCTGTGAGAGCAATTGGCACTGGTACGATTAATTGAATACATTTTTATTGTAAACTTTCAGTTCATAAATAAAACTTAAGGTTGCAACCCACTCAGACAAAGTTTTAAATAATAATAAGCATAGCAAAAACAATAGAGCCTTCTGGGCTTCGTTTGAAGACTTTAGGTAACACAACAGTCTAGTTTAAGAAAATTTTGGATGTTCTTATTTAATAAGTAAAATTTTGTCCTTTCAAAAGATATTAAGACAAATGAAGTACCAACTTAAAGAAGAGATACCAAAAAAGCACGTCCAAAGAAGTTGGCAAATCCACCATCAACTGCATATTTTAAATGATCACATTTTGAAGAAATTTGCTAAAAATTACACTATTCCTTTTCTTAAACTAGCGTTGTCATTTCATCTTGAGGAGCATAAATATTCTATCCAACTTTATCTTTCGACATACGATCGATCATTTTCTCATCTGAAACTACTAGACAAAATCCGTTTCATCATACCACAATGAGACAGATAAACATCGTTTTATTTCCTATTTTTTACGAATACAGCTGTTGTAAATTCAATTATAAGTAGAGCACAAATCAAATAATATGATTGTTATACAAAGAAGGGGAGGATAACTGTTATATTAAAATTTAGATTTAGACGTTTTCATATGAAAGAATCAGTTATTCAAATATAGTAGTAACTCTTCAAGCCTATTTGGCTCAACTTGTGACGCTCTCTCTTTGACGGCAACAACGCATCTCACTTCATAATTGAATAAACTAAATTATCATAAGCTCAAATATTTTTTAAAGTACTTACGTAAATTAAGTGGAGGCCATGAACAGTTATTGGGTTGATTGCTCACGTGTAGTTCTGAATCACTTGCAGGTGTATTAGAATCAATTATTATCAATTTATGTTTCATTGTATCAATGAATCTGTTAGTAAAATTGTCAGCTGCAGATAAAACTTCTAGCATTTTGCCGTTTAATGTATCGCGTATAAAGTTTGTAGATGCAAAAAACTGAAGATCCAAAATAAAAATTACAGTCACTGAAATTATAAGTCCTGCGGTTAGTATATACCAGCTTTTGTCAGATCTGTTATTCTGTAAAAAAAAGTATTCTATAATTATCATGCCATTTTATTAAATAACTTAGTAGTTAATCTCTACGAATAAAATGGTTAAAGATTATTTCTGATTTGTACGACAGTCTAAATACATATTCGGAACAATTACTTATTAATGTTATAGGATCATGATCACTGAATTGGACTAGATACACACATTCACGGATAGCTCACATCGTTGGCAGAAATAGATGTCACTCTGCGCAGACATATTACTCTGACTATGAATCGAACAGTCTCCGCTCTTACCCCAAAACGCCGTCAAGGCCTGGGATAGAACCGAACTCCCGCACTCGACACGAGCATACTAACCATGAAGTGTTTGAACTACTATTTTAACTGAAAACACTTAAAACTTTGAACATTAAGATGATGATATTTTAAATATTTTGAATTGTTCATATTTTATAAGTTTGTAATTCTGACATATTGCTCTACATATTTCATGTGTTATACAGAACTAAAAGAAACATTGAAAAAATCTCGGTTACTTTGTTAGTACAAACAAATTTAATCATAGTGTATTTGTTAAATTAGTAGTGGGATCCAATTTATACTTGTAGAAATTAAAATTGTGATGCCATGTTTTTTTACAATCAGAAGGGAAAGCACCGTTCCTTTTGGAGTTCATGGGATTCTTTCGGTTTTTGTGAACCATGAAAATGAGGTCAAGGTCAGGTGAACAATGCCAGACAGACATGTACACCTTACAATCAATTTATGTTTTAAATATAGTTGACATATTGCTTATAGTTTCGAAGAAACAAACTTAACCATGAAAACTTAACATTGACCAATGAACCACGAAAATGAGGTCAAGGTCAGATGATACCTGCCAGACAGACATATACACCTTACAATCCTTCCATACAACAAATATAGTTGATCTATTGCTTTTAGTTGAAGAAAAACAGACCAAAACACAAAAACTTAACACTGAGAAATGAACCGTGAAAATGAGGTCAAGGTCAAATAAAACCTGCGAGACTGACATATACATCATAAAATATTTCCATACACCAAATATAGTTGACCTATTGCATATAGTATTAGAAAAAAAGACCAAAACTCAAAAACTTATCTTTGACCACTGAACCATGAAAATGAGATCAAGGTCAGATGACACCTACCAGTTGGACATGTACACCTTACAATAATTCCATATACCAAATATAGTAGACCTACTGCTTATAGTATCTAATATACGGACTTGACCACGAAAACTTAACCTTGTTCACTGATCCATGAAATGAGGTCGAGGTCAAATGAAAATTGTCCGACGGGCATGAGGACCTTGCAAGGTACGCACATACTAAATATAGTTATCCTATTACTCATAATAAGAAAGAAATAAACATTACAAAAAATGTTGACTTTTTTTTTTCAAGTAGTCACTGAACCATGAAAATGAGGTCAAGGACAATGGACATATGACAGACGGAAACTTCGTAACATAAGGCATCTATATACAAAGTATGAAGCATCCAGGTCTTCTAGCTTCTAAAATATAACGCTTTTAAGAAGTTAGCTAACGCCGCCGCCGCCGCCGCCGGATCACTATCCCTATGTCGAGCTTTCTGCGACAAAAGTCGCAGGCTCGACAAAAACGGTACGCTTCTGTTGCCTCTAATCTATACTATTTAAAATCAAGCACGTCGATTTTGTCGATTTTCACTTTTGTATGGTCTTTGATTGATTGGGATATGACACTTTATATCGTTTCTGTACAATAGCTTGGGAGCAGACCAATCAATGCCTTTCACATTTTAATGTGTTGCTACTGATAACAAAACGGAGGTATAGATCAATATTAAAGATTTTCACTTTTGCTGTGTAGGAGTTATGGTCCTTGATTAATTGGAATAAGGCACTTTATGCCGATTTCATTTGGCAGTTTTTTTTACACCTGCTAGAATTTTTTTGTAAGGAAACGACATGCACAGTGCAATTCCCAATTCATCTAGGACCATAGCGCCAGAAAAGAAAGCTGAAAATCTTCGATATAGAATTTGACTTCCATTTTGTCATCAGTTACGCATATTAAAATTTGAAATCAAGCATTAGTCATTAGTCAAAAGTAAAATAACAAGAAAATTTCAAAACGGAAAGTCACATATCAAATGGCAAAATCAAAAGCTCAAACACATCAAACGAATGGAAAACAACTTTCATATTCCTGACTTGTTACAGGCATTTCCTTATGTAGAAAATGGTGGATAAAACCTGGTTTTAGAGCTATCTAAACCTCTCACTTGTATGACAGTCGCATAAAATTCCATTATATTGACAACAATGTGTGAACAAAACAAACAGACATAATAGATAAAAATGTCAAAAATTGTGGTACAACTGTCAACATTGTGTTATTATCTTAATTGTCACAAAATATTAGTTCCTTCATAATATTAGTTCCAAATGGACTAAATATTATGAAATATATTTCCATTGGAACATTTGTTCCTAACGGATTAAAGGGTATAGAATATTTGATCCAATTGGAACAGATATTATGGAATTGTTTATAACAAAGTTTCCGGGGAAACTTATGTGAGCCGGAACAAATATATGTTGACATAATCACTATAAAAACAAACGAATAGTCAACAAAGAAAAACAAAATGGCATATAGAGAAAGCAAATAAGCAAAAATGAAAGACAGGAATACAAAAAATGACCATAGTTTCTCGTTTCTCGTTTTTTATATAGACTAGACCGTTGGTTTTACCGTTTGAATGGTTTTACACTAGTACTTTTGGGGCCCTTTATAGCTTGTTGTTCGGTGTGAGCCAAGGCTCCGTGTTGAAGGCCGTACATTGACCTATAATGGTTTACTTTTATAAATTGTTATTTGGATGGAGAGTTGTCTCATTGGCACTCACACCACATCTTCCTATATCTACATAGCACAATAACACACAATGGTAGGATGTATAAGTACCGAGCCACGCCAAAAGAATATTACCATAAATGGACTAAACAATAAACGTTATAAATATAAAAGCCAATAAAAAGATCACTATAACACGTAATTAAGATGATAAACAACATCCGTACCTGGAATATAAACTTCAAGACCATCATGTATTATTTGTGAAGTTGATACTGAATATTTATTAACAAGGTATTGGTATCTTCTGATGAACTTTTTAGAACAAGTGAACACACGCTGAAATGTCTCGCCTGCTTTACTGACCTTTGATTTTATTTTGATAGTCCTAAATATAAAGTTTAACTACAAGAATCACATAAACCTAACATGATCAAAGAAAATGAGGCCAAGGTTAGATAAACCAAGCCAGAAATACATGTACACCTTACAGTCATTCCATACACCAAATACAGTTGGCATATTGCTTATAGTAAACAAGAAACAGACCAAACCATGAAAACTTTATATTGACCGATGAACCATGAATATGAGGTCAAGGTCAGATGAATCCTGCCAGACAGACAAAGATTCAACGCTTAAATATAGTTGACCTATTGCATATAGTATCTAGGAAACAAACTTAACCAGGAAAACTTAACATTGACCAATGAACCATGAAAATAAGGTCAAGGTCAAATAATAACTGCCAGACAGACATATACACCTTACAATCATTCCATACACCAAATAATGTTGATCTATTGCTTATAGTTTAAGAACAACTGTCAGACCAAAATATAAACACTTAACATTGAGCAATCAACCGTAAAAATTGAGGTCAAGGTCAAATAAAACCTGCCAGACTGACATGTACATCGTAAAATATTTCCATACACCAAATATAGTTGACCTATTTCATACATGATAAGAAAAACAGACCAAAACCCAAAAACTTAACTTTAACCACTGAACCATGAAAATGAGGTTAAGGTCAGTTGACACCTGGACATGTACACCTTACAATCATTCTATACACCAAATATAGTAGAACTATTGCTTATAGTATCTGAGATATGGACTTGACCTCGAAAACTTAAATCTTGTTCACTGATCCATGAAATGAGGTCGAGGTCAAGTGAAAACTGTCTGACAGGTATGAGGACCTTGCAAGGTACGCATATACCAAATATAGTTAGCCTATTACTCATAATAAGAAAGAAATTAAGATTACCAAAAAATCTTTACTTTTTTTACAAGTAGTCACTGAAACATGAAAATGAGGTCAAGGCCAATGGACATATGACAGATGGAAACTTCATAACACAAGGCATCTATATACAAAGTATGAAGCATCCAGGTCTTCTACCTTCTGAAATATCAAGCTTTTAAGTAGTTTGTTAACGCCGCCGTCGCCGAATCACTATCCCTATGTTTCGCTTTCTGCGACAGAAGTCGCCATCTCTATGTTTCGCTTTCTGCGACAGAAGTCGCAATCCCTATGTTTCGCTTTCTGAGACAGAAGTCGCAAGCTCGACAAAAAGGACGAGACGTTCTTTAACATAACCCAGGTTCATCAACTTTCTGCTCAGACACTGGTGACGTTTTATAAAGTCTGAGTAGCAGCTGCAAGCTCTTGAATACCGAATGAGTTGGGAAATGTATATCCCATATGCAGGTGAAGTAGGTATATTGCTGCTAAGGTGGGGGAAATTTATAATTTCAAAATTAAAATCGTCTCATTTGTCTTAGATTCTGGTACTGAGGTGTCCGCTTTTGTCAAATTCGAGATATAAGTCTAACAAGAGTGCACACGCTGAAATGTCTCGCCTGCTTTACTGATCATTTTTTCATGTTGATAGTCCTAAATATAAAGCTTTACTACAAGTATCACATAAACTTAACATGATCCAAGAAAATGAGGCCAAAGTCAGATAAACCAAACTGGAAATACATGTACACCTTACAATCATTCCATACACAAAATATAGTTGACCTATTATTTATAGTTTCTAAGAAACAAACTTAACCAGGAAAATTTAATATTGACCAATGAACCATGCAAATGAGGTAAAGGTCAGATAAACCATGCCAGACAGACATGTACACCTTTTAATCTTTACATACACCAAATATAGTTGACCTATTGCTTATAGTTTAAGAAAAACAGACCAAAACACAAAAACTTAACACTGAACAATGAACCGTGAAAATGAGGCCAAGGTCAAATAAAACCTGCCAGACTGACATGTACATCGTAAAAAATTTCCATACACCAATATAGTTGACCTATTGCATGTAGTGTTAGAAAAAAAGACCAACAGACAAAAACTTAACTTTGACCACTGAACCATGAAAATGAGGTCAAGGTCAGATGACACCTTCCAGTTGGACATGTACACCTTACAATCATTCCATACACCAAATATAGTAGACATATTGCTTATAGTATCTGACATATGGACTTGACCACGAAAACTTAACCTTGTTAACTGATCCATGAAATGAGGTCGAGGTCAGATGAAAACTGTCTGACAGGCACTTGGACCTTGCAAGGTACGCACATACAAAATTAGTTATCCTATAATTACTCATAATAAGAGAGAAGTTAACATTATAAAAATCTTAACTTTTTTCAAGTAGTCACTGAACCATGAAAATGAGGTCAAGGACAATGGACATACGACAGACGGAAACTTCATAACATAAGGCATCTATATACAAAGTATGAAGCATCCAGGTCTTCCAGCTTCTAAAATTTAAAGCTTTTAAGTAGTTAGTTAACTGAAGCCGCCGCCGTCGCCGCCGGATCGCTATCCCTATGTCGTTAACTAGTTTAATTTTAAAAAATTATTAGCGTCTCTACATATGATGTTCGGGTGAAACTGTTTCACTTTTTTTATTGTATAGAATTCAAGATTGCTATAGTTTAATAATCAGAATAGATTGATCTGATTCATTTTACATCGTGCTCATACTGATGAAGGATATCTATATAAATTATAGAACTTCGTGTTCATGTATTATTATACATGAAGTGTTATTCAATTGTGAATACTTTTAAGATTTGGTACATCGAGTACCCGCTTAACGAAATGCTCGTGCAAATACGTTAGTGAACTACTATATAAGGTCATCGAAGTGACTACACCTGCAAGCCCGACCTGCCCGTAAGTCGTCATTTAAGATCACCTGGGCACGCCCAAGCTGATCTCAAAAACCTTACAATCACAATCATAGACCACAACGAGGGTTGGTCAAGGGCCGAAAGACTTGCTCGGGAAAGGTTTTGGATAAGAAAGCTAAGGACAGTTTCCCCAGAGGGCATAAATGAAAAAAAATAGAATGAGTCACTCATTTTCCCTACCATCACTCATTTTCCTGACATCATTTGTTTCCAGTTACTCCGGCTTCCTTACTGGACTCTTACAGTTTTAAGGATTCTTTTGGAATTTTTTGAATTTTACTAGTTTAAATACCAGCGTTCTTTTCATTTGGTAGGGATGTACAAGTACGCATCCACGTCCAATTATTTAACCTTAGCCCAAATTTACTATTATTTTTGCTTTTCATTATAAAACTGCTATTTATTTGGGATGATAAAGACGCAGCCTCTGTTTGGCATATTTTTCCAGCTTATATCGATCAGTGCTGTTTTTTGGGAATGTATTTACACGCAGTTGTTGTAACATCTTAACTGACGTCATTTTGGAATTTTAGAGTTGTGCCAGTTCATATCTCTAATTACTATTTTCATTTTAGGCATGTCTTTGAGTCGTTTTTGCGTCTCTAAATTTTAAAACTTTATTAGCGTCTCTACATATGATGTTCTGATTCATTTTACATCGTGGATGAAACTGTTCAGTCATTTGTTCGTTTATATATATAAGACTGGTTAATTATTACAAGTCTAAATTGATCCATCAAGATTTATCGTTGGCTATTATTCAGTCATATATATATATATAAATTGAAAACAACGTTCAAAATTAAATTTAAACAATTTATCAACTCAGATTTAAATTCCTTTTCATATATATATATATCATGCTCATTATAATAATAATAATAAAATATTCATAAATAATAAGAATAGTATTAATAATTATTTCCATACTTATTATTTTTATAGTTATTTTCATCATTGTTTAATCATTATTTAAAATAAAAGAAAATATGTTCACTTATGACAGTCATTAGAGCATCATAGGTATGACTATATTAGGACAGCTTTGATTTACAGTCTATGACATATCATATGATAGTCATAAGATGATCATAAAATTTGTCCTAAGATATATCTTATGACATATCTTATGATACTTTCGAAAACTAGCCCCTGATTCATACTAATTAGAATATTCAATTCTAGTACAATGCACGATGCTCATAGTTGAACTCTTAATATCCCAATTTCTTTTTGTAGATATTGGAATTTGATTTATACTGATTTGAATTAATATACAACAAACTTCCAATTTCTATAAGAAGATTATTTGATTCTACTAGATTCCTATTTGAACACTTGAAAATAAAAATAAAATACTTGGGAAAATGCGTAATTAAGTCATTTCAAGCAAAGTCAATAAACAGTAGATGGACTATGTCAGATTTTGGATAAAATTGTGCATGGAACTTTAGCACGATGAACTCGTTACTGAAAATCTTAAAAAATGGTTCATTTTTAAATGTGATACTTTCTAAAATATTATTGAAATAAAATCCTTTAAGTAGTTCAACATTCGAACAGAATCTATCAAAAACTTTATCAAAAATATCTTAAAAACTCCCTTTTCTTTTCCTAGTACATAGATTTTTCTTAAAACTCGATATATTGTTGCAAGATAAATTTCCTTTTTAATGATGTTAAATAATTACTGGGTCACTGACAAAGTTTTTGGGGCTATACATTAGTCAAAGTGGTGTTCTTAAAAAAATACCACGAAACATCGAAATAAAGCCGACATATACACCATACAAGCATTCAGTACACCAAATATTATATAATATACGATATAGTTGACATATTGCTTGTACTAAAAACACAAAAACTTAACAGTGACCAATGAGCCATGAACAGCTGGTCAAGGCCAGATGAAAACTGCCAGTCAATTTGAATATAACGAGCATTACGTTTGCAAGAAGAAATTACGTTTGCGTGAATTAACCTATAATGTACCCGAGTTTTTACATATGATTTAATCATAAAAATGTGTAAGGGTTCCGCGGAACCCTGTGTCTTGCCTGCAATTGCTGCCGTTAGTGTAAAAGTGTAATGTTGACTTAAAAAGTGAGTCCATTTATCAGTAAAATACAGAATTAAAAAAACAATCAAACTTTTTCTTTAGATGCTATTTCTTGGTCTTGACGATTAACTTCTGTCCAAGTTTCATAACAATCCATGAAGGTTTACAAATTCATCATGTCAAAAAAATGTAATCCCAGTCTGTAAATGTTAACTGTAAAAAACTTAGTCCATCTATCAGAAAAATACTAAAAATGAAAAAAAAAATATTTTCAACGGTTTGCCCCAGACATTATCTCTAAATCATTAAAAAGCTTCTGTCAAAGTTTTATAAAACTCTATGAAGGTTTGACAAAGTAATTAGTGTGTAACAAACTTTAACCCCAGACTGTATCTACTTGTTAACTGTAAAAACTAAGTCCATTTATCAGTTAAATATGGAAAAAAAATTGCTCTGGATATTGTATTTTGGTCATAAACAAGCTTCTGTCCAAATGTCATAAAATTTCAGTTAGGTTTGACAAAGTTATTGATGTCTTAAAAAACGTTAACCACAGACTGAACCTAAATGTTAACGCCGCCGACGCCGACGACGGAATCTAGGATCGCTTTGTCTCGTTTTCGCGAAATGATATTCGCAGGCTCGACAAAAATAGGACTGTTAAAGATGAAAACGACAACCTTTGACTGTAGTTTTTGTAAACATTCTACGAATATAAAAATAAGATGTGGTATGATTGCCAATGAGACATCTCTCCACTAGAGACCAAGTGACATAAAAGTTAACAACTATAGGTAGTGTACGGCCTTCAACAATGACTAAAACCCATACCGCATAATACGAACCACATTATGCATTGACAATTGAAAATAAACATTTACAGATGTAGGGTTGAAAACTAGATTTCTGTCGGTGCAAAGCTGGTTAACTTCTGTTCAGAAATCAGTGTACGTGATCTCATGTGTAAGCGGTTTTAAAGCAAAAAGTAAAGGAACATAGTTTCCGTTTCTGCATCCATGGATAGAATACAATTTGTAAAATAATTTGGGACAATACTTGAATGTGCCATCAATAAAAAAGTTACATATAAGTCAAATCACATAAAAATGTGAGATTTGAATCACATGTGAAAATCTCGATCCCATCATTAGAATTATTGTAGTTATTGTATTATTAAAAGTCAAGGATTTATTTTTACAATTTTTTTGTATTAATCCGCGCAAAACGTGGTGACTTTTCAACAGGTAAATTTCGCGCAAACGTGGATTTTTTCTCTCGCGCAAACGTTACGCGCCGAAAGTATTATAACAATCTGTGATTTGACCACTTCATCATACCATACTGATCAACCTGGCAGCTGAGTCATTCTTGAAACAAGTTGCTTTCTTTAAAAAAAGAAATGCAATCGTGAACCTAAATGCCTGTTTGGCATGAACGATCAGATAATTGATACATAAAGAAGCATGATTTTACCTCATTTTTTAATATAAAATGTAGAAAAAACTTACATGGATTCTTATCGAAGCTGCTGTTTTATGTGGGGTATGTTTTCTTGTTAAAGAAATAATTTCTCTGTCTCCCATCCCTTTATCTTCCGATAGATAACATTACAACATGCAATCTGATTAAAATTTAGATCTATCTTAACTCGCGAGCTCGTACATAAAAGCATATGAGGGTAACGAAACCATATCTCTATATTTTAATTAGATTGTACAACATGCTAAATAAGAGGCAACCACTGTTTGTTTCATTCTGAGGTGCTATTTTTGAAATTAGAGTTAGCTTCCTGGCTAAAGTCGAAATGTAAATGTGAAAAAAATTATGAAATGAATCATGATTATTTGTATGTAGCCAGTTTGAAAATAATTCAAAACCCTAAGCTATATTTGTATTTGTTAATTCCGAACATAGACCGTTTTGGAAAATCGATTACACTGGTTTATATGGTTTGGTCATTGGCCATCATATTCGAGATATGCTTGATCTCAATTACCCCAGGCAACAAACTAACAAAACAGACTTTTAGAGTAGAAACAATTTGAAACCTCAACTTTGTACTTAAATCAGTTTGCTCAAACATTCTCACTTTTTCATTTCATAACTTGTCCTTTTGTAAATTAGCCAAAATATAATGAAGTTGTCGATTTGCTCTTTTATACGATTCTGTGACAGACAGAGGAAACAGGAATAACAGTGCCAATTCAGTATAGCTCATGTCCAGTACGCAATATAAAAATCCTGTTTTTGCAATCGCATGTTCGTTTTATACGGATATTGATTTTAAGAAAAATAATTTTTTACTAAGTTGTCGCCAAAAACGCTCTAGACCTCTGTCAACTAGACCCTCTAAATTCGCTTATGACTACAGATTGGCTCGACTCCTTGAAAACAAATTGACGGAAATCCAAGAAACTTGCACTGATTCTTCTTTAGGTGGGACATGAAGTTGTGCACCAGCTACTTCAACTTTTAATCTGATTTTATTTTGAGGGGGAGGTGGGTTGTTTCACATACCGAAAACAAAAGAATTGACTTTGCCATTTATAACTATATGTTTTGGAGAGGGAAGTCGACACACGTGCTCTTTGGAAAACTTACACATTTTCCTAAACAAAATAACATGCGCATCTCTATTTTTATAAAAGAATCATGAGTAGATAATACTCATCTTCCTGTTATTATAAGTCTTTGGACAATTGCTAATCTATCCTCGTAAATCACATACCGGTAGTAATTTATAATAGTTTTCAATGCCAAACATCGAGGAATATATCAAACTTCAATTTGTTTTATTTCATTAACCATAAGTTTTAAATAAATAGAAAGTTATCGCCTAAACTCCAAAGAAAATCACTCAGTGTCTGTAAATCTTTTCATATCTTTAGAATTATTTTTAAGACTCAAACGCATATTCATTTATGAACTGTTTCGATGTGACGTGTAATTTCTGCATTTAACACACATAAAAGATGCCTTTAAATTTCGTCGTAATTTATAGGGTTAACTTGTATTTTTTAATAAGATTATGTATGGTTTATTTAAACATAAAAAGGAAGATGTGGTATGTTTGCCAATGAGACAACTCTCCACTAGTGATCAAGTGACGTAGAAGTTAACAGCTATATGTCACCGTACGGCCTTCAACAATGAGCAAAACCCATCCCGCATAGTAAGCTTTAAAAGGCCCCGAAATGACAATTTAAAACAATTCATACGAGAAAACTAAATACCCGATTTCATCGCGTTGTCATTTATTATAATTATTGCTTTTGTTTCCTTATTTATATTTAAGTTTGATAAAAATGTAGAGCCTTAGTTACTATAAATAGAAATTCATTATCTTAGTTCTGACTGTATCTATTATCACTCAGTCTCTATAAAAGACATTCAATATTTTATTTCTGACCCTGTATTATTATTTCACCACTGCTGCATTGCATATGCATAATCATTTTTTCTGTTATACAACATCACAAATATCAAGCCCAAACATCTAATTATTCTTTTAGAATCGTCAACATACCGCTAAAATATTTTATAACTTAAATGTATATTTAAAAATAAAATTTCGTTGTAGCATCTTATATCTGCATTTTACACACCTCAACGATTTTTAAGGTTCAGTTTGTTTTTCTTTAATTTATTTTAATTTTATTTTAATTTGAATTTTTTCCAATATTATACCAGTTAAATAATATGTGATTATTATAATTCCGTTTTTGTTATTTTAATCAAAATAGGAACAATTTTAGAAACACCTTGATTGTTCCCATCTTTCCTGGACGTAGAATTTTATTAGCTGCTCAAACGGACTTTACTCTTTTAAATTTCGCTGAAATGGCTCAATTTAAAAATCGTAAAAACGCCCTATCCATTGACCGTCACTTTTTTCGCTTAAAATCTACGTGATCCCCAAATTGAACACAGCTTGTATTTCAGAAACCTTAACATATGCGACTCTAATTTTATTAGCTATGAAGAATATCCATCAGTCTCCATTAACTTAATTCTGTAGCAACTGTTGGACGTTTATATTACGCAGGTGGCATTAGAAAAGAACAGATGTATTCCGAAAAGACAGTAGGCATTTCCGGTATTCCTAAAGACTACAACATCAACCAATATATATATGCGTGAACCCTCAGGGGTTCACGAAAACAACACGTTTACACGGAGAAATTAGCAGAAAACCATCTGACCTATTTCTACCTCCGCCATGTTGGGATTGTGGAAACTGATCAGTTTAACATCAGTGGTTTACTGTAACTTGACCTTAAAAAATGTTAACTAGATATAAGAAGATGTGGTATGAGTGCCAATGAGACAACTCTCCATCCAAGTCAAAATTTATAAATGTAAACCACTATAGGTCAAAGTACGGTCTTCAACACGGAGCCTAGGCTCACACCGAACAGTAAGCTATAAAGGGCCCCAAAAATTACTAGTGTAAAACCATTCAAACGGGAAAACCAACGGTCTAATCTATATAAAAACGAGAAACGAGAAACACTTATGAACCACATCAACAAACGACAACTACTGAACATCAGATTCCTGACTTAGGACAGGTGAAAACCAATGCAGCGGGTTTAAACGTTTTAATGGTACCAAACCTTCACCCTTTTTCTGAACAATAGTGTAACATCACAACATAGAAAAACACACTATAAAATATCAACTGAAATAGCTAAACTCAATCAAAGGACATATTAACACCATTGAACATACACTGAACAAATAAATTTGACCTATGATACAATGCAAATGCAAAATAAATAAACTAAGGGAAGAATAATAAAAGTAACATGTTATATCGGTATGAAATGTTAAACAATTTAAGAAAAACAATATGCTCGAACAAAAATATCAGCCATTTGCAATAACTTTAAACACAGGTAAATAAAATAATTTTGTTGTTAGGTATACGTATACAGTTACAATAGAGAAAGGAAATATTTTAACAAAATAAATAATTTTGATGTTCATAGTACGAAGTGGAAATTTATATTAGTACCAAACACTTATCAAAGCTGGTATATAGACCAGATATAACCCTGAATAACATTAAATAACAAAAAAAGCATTACAATTAGTATCAACAGGTCAAATAAACAAGAAAGTACGATTTGAGAGTACTCGCAGTTACTGACAGCTAGTTAAAAGCCAAAACAATTAATAATAAAAAATCATGCATCAGAGACTAAAATCAACTAAAACACATCCCAGGGATTTAGTATTTTAACGTCATGAACAGTCAAAGAAGACATGACTAGTGCAATGCCAAAAATAAATGTATCGACAGACAGTAGGATAGTTAGGAGTTTAACCTCTTTATAGATCAAAATGAACGTGGGTGTGTCTTTAAACATCCCGTTTGAAAAGAATACAAATTTAGTTATGTTTTAATTTGCTGATGACAAAATAACTGTTTTCTTTCAGTCATTTTCAAATTAAAACAAATTGCTGACCGTATAAATTTTTCTAACTAAACTTTACCTTCGCCTGGCTTGTAATTGGTAACGGCTTCATAACTGATTCTGCAAAAAAAAAGGAAAGAACAAACATGCTATGATTCTTTAAGACAGTATAAGCAATCTAGTCTATTTTTTATGAATTTGTTTTCTAAAATATTATTCTCTTTGTCTGTCATCACTGATTCCGACAATATTATCATAATAGTAAGTTTTATTTCGTAGTAAAGAGTTACAAAGATATATTGCTACTTATTGTAAGAATTCAGAATGTACATTTTTTATGGTGGTCAAATAGCCTTCATGGTCGTAAATATTTATGTAAATAATCAGATTCAAAATGTGTTTCTCGAAATTTTCCAAGCCATATCCCTCTATTAATCAAATGGACCTCCATTAAGCTGTTATCACAATATTAGACTAATAGAATAATTTCACTGTAGATTTCAATCTATCTATCAATCTTACTACTTATAGTTTCTTTCTATCTATTACTGGTTTCAATATAAAATCCCCAAACATTCATGTAAGTCACCATTAAAGGGCAATAAATCATACAAACAGTCAATATTTAACAATCTGGTCGTGTGAATTTTTTGTACATCTTGCCTTGATTATCATTTCTGTTGTTTTCTGATGTTTCTGTCTGTCCAGTATAACTAAAGGGCAATAATTCCTACCAGGAGTCAATAGATGGTTTCAGTCATTGAGCGTTTTTGTTTATCAGGTATTGCTGGTTATATTTGCTGTTAACAGTTTGTTTCTACCTATTATTGTTTGCAAGATATATGCAAACACTATACAATGTAATGGACAAAGCTACTACACATCTAGCCGTTTTATCGCTTCAGTCATTTTGACATTTTTATAGACCTTGTATTGTTGATCATGCAAGGGGCCGTAGGTATGTTCATTGTGAAACGCCAAACAGGCTTAATTTGTGTCTATTAAAGGTTCCAGTTGTTTCCATGTTGTCTTTAATAATATATCTCTTCAAATCAATCAAATCGGACATGTCTCTATAGACGGTCTAAATTGTCATGTTTATAGTCGGTCCGAGTTGTCGTGTACTTGGGACTGACAGGGTTTCGTTTTCAAGTTTGTGAAGAGTTCCAATAAGGCGTGACTAATGGCTAGGTACTTACAAAATTTACGGCATAGCCTCAAAATTTTACGGAACATGATGTTTTTATTCATTATTTCCAGTTTAGTTGTTTCCGTGTTGTCTTTAATAATATATCTCTTCAAATCAATCAAATAATACACCAACTTTATATGATAGACGGTTGGACATGTCTCTATAAACTGACTGGGTGGTTTTTAACAACCTTGACTGGCTGTTAAGCCCTCGCACGGTCGGTCTAAATTGTCATTTTTATAGTCGGCCCGAGTTGTCATATACTTGGGACTGACTGGTTTTCGTTTTCAAGTTATTTCTTATGCGAATTTTGGCAAAATGTCCTATTACTTTTTTTGATAATGCTTTACATTAAATAGGTTTTCAGTTTGTAATTTTCTTTAAGCTGTCTATATGATCTGAGCTTATTACCGCTCAATGATTTATCATCACAAAAATATTTTATTCCAATAATTCAGATATCAATCATTAAGTTTTGTATGAAGTGCATACAATAAACGCCTTTTTGAAGTAGTATCCTAATTTCCCCAAACATGTGAAAAATTTAATGTAGCAAGTAACTGTTCAATCTTTCTTGCAAATCCATTGGTTAATTGCAGGTTTGAACTATATACATCTTTAAGTAAACAATTATTACCAGATTTTATCACATGCAACCAGAAGCCAATTGACAGTTTTAAAGCTTCTATAAAATTGGATACTTACCAAGAACAGTTAGTACTGCTAAATTGACAGCTGTTTTATTTACTCCAATTAAAGTTTTTTCAAATTTAATCTGAATTTTAATGGTAGCCAATAACCAATATTTTGACTCTAGATTTGTAATATCTTTATTCATATAAAGAGATCAACCTTCACTGCAATAAAGAAGTATAGGTCTAACACAAGCATCAACAAGCTTTAGGTGAGGTAATTCATTAATATCTTCAGAAAATAACAGTTTTCTAATACAAAATATAGCTTTTGAGGCTTTTTAAAAACAATTCTCACCGCCTCAGTAAAACTACCAGAGGGTTTAAATACTATACCCAAATATTTATATTCTGTACAATGTTCCAAAACATTATCATTAAAAACAAACTGGTCTTTTGTAAGTTTTTTACCAAATTTGTTAAAAATCATAACTTTGGTATATGTTACTCTCACAAGGATGGCTCATTGTGGGGCTTAAGATACACCCTTGTTTTACCCTAACTGTGGAATTAAAAAAATCAGTGACACCTTCAGAGATCTTCACCGAGTACAAAATCTCTTTATACATATCTCTCATTATACTGAAAAAGGGACCATCTATGTTGTATTATGACAATTTGTAAACGAGGGCCTCTCTGTTAATAGTATCAAATGCCTTTCTTAAATCTATGAAACATGTATATATCTTCTTTGATGATTTAAATGCTTTATCAATTATAGTTTTAAGAGTTAAAACGTGATCACTTGTTCGACTTCCGTTTCTGAATCAAATTTGCTCACGACAAATAATATGATTTCTTTCAAGATATTTTTCTAATCTGCTATATAGAACTTTTAGAACAAAATTTCCTAGACAACTTGAAAGGGCTATACCTCGATAATTAGATGGATCAGTAAAACACCCACCCTTAAAAATGGGTATAATAGAATTTTCTCTCCATAAAGTTGGGTAGATACCAAACTTAAGAATAAGATTAAACGATTTAACATAAACATCAATATTCATATTACAAGATATTTGCAACATTTCATTTGTAATACAATCTGAACCACTCGCTTTATTATTCTTTAAAGATTTAACTGCAATAATCACCTCCTCAGCTGTAATATAACTGTTTAAAATCTCAGTGTTACAAGCAGTATAAGTTTTCTTATCGTTAAATACATTTTACCTATAATCTGTTTTATCATTTTATGTCTAAATTGTCTATATTTTTCCCTTGTGAGTTTATTTAGTCCCTTTTTATGATATAATACTTTATGTCTAAGACTATCATTCCAGGGCTCAGTACACAATTTTCTGGTCAGACTAATTTTAGAGACCTATATTTAGATTCACATTCGTTATCATAATATGGCTTTTTTGTTTTTCTTCGTTTACTTCTCCTGGCTATAACAGGAGTTTTATTAGTCTAACTTAAAAAAAAACAGCCTTGTATAATATTGATATACTCGAGACTATGTCATTAACACTTTGAGTTGAAGTGGAATCAAATGTATTATTTGCATCCATTTTTTAGATTAAATTATCTAATTCAGAGTTGATGGTTCTAAAGTTAAATTTCAACATATTTAGACTTAAAAAATTTCTTCTCGTTTATTAGTCCATTTAACTCTTCTAAGAGTAGCTTTAACATACTAATTAAATGACTCCTTTACTAAACGAGATAGTATGGTTATTGAGATCGGACAGTCAGATCAGAGATTGTTGGTTCATATTGACTAACACTAAAATTGACAATATTTGGTAAAAATTCAGATGAACATAAACAATAGTCATCAATAGACACACCATTATGATTATAGAAAGTGATTTTACCTTTCGAATCACCCAATGTTCTTCCGATAAGGAATCTAAATTGAGGTATAGTGCATAAGTCAAGTATTAGTTTTCCATAATTATTAGTTTTTTGGTGTACTTGAGTATTTCTAAATTTGCATACACTATTTGCAACATAATTAGTGGGAAGAAAGTTGTCCAACCTGACATCTACTTCATTTGTTATGAAATCTAACTCTTTACAGTTAATATGTGCATTTAGATCTGTATATGAAATAAATAATCGTTCAAACAATTTCATATAATCATTTACTTCTAAAGACCAATGATTAACTTTAGATATTTCTGATTTGAAAACAAATTGTATCAGATTACCAATCAATAAAGTTGTACTTTATTGTATTTTGTATATTATATAAAAGAACTTGAAAACTCATGCGTATAAATAATAAAACATTGGGTACGAGTTGGTAAAAGTACGAGTTGGTAGAAGTACGAGCTTGTAAATAATGGGTAAAATGTAAAAATTTGTCAAAAATTATCATTTAGTGGCAGTAACACCAATACGAGTCGATTAATGGGGCAGTCATATTGGCACTTTTGTAAATCTTGTATTGCTGATAATTTTTGCAGTACATATTTTATGTCTATCTATTACACCTACCATCATAACATTGGTTGCATAGCAACTTGTCAATGTCAACCCTACTTTGAATAATGTATGCACGACCTTGCTTTTGATGTGAAATAGCGCCAACGCAACTCCGCACTTGAAACTTTGTTTTAATGGGAAAGTTGATAGGTTAATATTGGCAGTTTGTCACGTCTTCATAAAATAATATTCTATCTGCGCCTGCCAACTTAGAAGTACAAATCAGTGCAAATCATTCGACGTGTTATTTACAACACTTCATTTAAAAATTATTTTCCGAAACAACAAAATGTAGGACAACTTAAGAAAATATTTGTTTATCGAATTTGTCAACTGTGCATGTAAACGAGTCACGGGAAATCGAGATATGCTTTTTTACGTTGATTTTTTTGGCAAACTGCTTAACGTTTATAGCGACAAAACGTATATTTACGAAATCAGGAACAGTTTTTGTCTCTGCTTTTCCTATTGACATAATAATTATGATCGCGTTGTTTTTCATACACTTTCATTAGTGAAACGGAAATGAGACAACATCCGAACAACACAACAAACTAGGAAAGGCATTTTGTGCACGAATTTATGAAAAAAATCGAAATAATGTATTAAATTTCGGTTACCATTAAATACTTATTGTATTTCCAGCATTATTTCCATATCAAAGCAGTAGTAGTTGCAAAACTTCTGGTCTAAAATGTCTTCTTTGTTGAAAATCTTGGCAGGCCGTAACCAGTCGCGTGCAGCCGGTAAAACAAAGTTTTGATAAAATCAACGTTAGTTTTATTTTCACTTTTCAGCTTGTTTAAAGTTAAGCTAAAAACTTTCTTGTAAGATTAATTCATTTCTAACTACGGGACAGTGGGAAATCTATGAAAGCTTATTTGGGTCATTCTATGCTCTAGGAAAGAAATGTAAGTCGTGGCCACGAGTTACTAGTTCGTGGCCACAAGTTACTAATTCGTGGGCACAAAGTACTAATTCGTGGCCACGAGTTACTTATTCGTGGCCACAACTTACTTTTCCGTGGCCACGACTTACTTATCCGTGGTCACGACTTACTTATCCGTGGCCACGAGTTACTTATTTGTGGCCACGATTTACTAAGTCGTGGCTACGAGTTACTAATTCGTGACCACGAGTTACCAATCCATGGCCACCACTTACTTATTCGTGGCCACGAATTACTTATTTGCGGTCACGACTTACTTATCCGTGGTCACGACTTACTTATCCGTGGCCACGACTTACTTATCCGTGGCCACGAGTTACTTATTTGTGGCCACGAATGACTAAGTCGTGGCCACGAGTTAAGTCAGTCGTGGCCACGAGTTACTCAGTCGTGGCCACGATTTACTAGGTTGTCGCCACGAATAAGTAACTGACGTCAACGGTTCATGATCAGATATGTCAACTTTGTTCACGAATAAACAAAACATTGACTATAAAATAACATCATTAGACGACTTTGAAATTATATATTTGTATTCCTATTTGTGCCCCCATAAATAATCCGATTATAATCTAAAACCAGAGTTTATAATTATAAATTTCTACAAGAGATCTAATTATATTTGTATAGGTCATATGTATATATATCTCCGGTAAAATAATTGCTGTTATTTATAAAAGTCCCCCTACACCCATTTAATTACGTAAAAGGGGGTTCAATTTTTCGTACATTGTACGACACCAACACAATTTTATACAACTGCATAAATTGAAGTTCCCCCGACAATGAGGTAAAATTGTGAGTTAGAGATCGTGACTTTTTTTCGGGTATTCTTTTCACCAATACGTATTTGTTTTTTTTGTTCTTGAAATCAATATCCGAATTATTAAAGTGCATATAATAAAAATCATGATATAGAAATACTATCTGGCTTTCATTTTAAACTTTTATCCGCTATCATTAAGAAATAAATTATGACCTAGTAACTCGTGGCAACGAATGAATAACTCGTGGCCAAGGATAATTAAGTCGTGACCACGGATAAGTAAGTCATGGCCACGAACAAGTAACTCGTGGCAACGAATAAGTAAGTCGTGGCCACGTATTAGTAAATCGTGGCCACGACTTAGTAAATCGTGGCCACGAATTAGTAACTCGTGGCCACGACTTAGTAAATCGTGGCAACGAATAAGTAACTCGTGACTACGACTTAGTAACTCGTGGCCACGAATGAGTAACTCGTGGCCACGGATAAGTAAGTCATGGCCGTGGCCACGGAAAATTAAGTCGTGGCCACGAATAAGCAAGTCGTGGCCACGAATAAGTAACTCTTGGCCACGACTTAGTAAATCGTGGTCACGACTTAGTAAATCGTGGTCACGACTTAGTAACTCGTGGGCATGAATAAGTAAATCGTGGCCACGGATAAGTAAGTCATGGCCACGACTTATATTTTTTTTTCTACAGCATAGAATGACCCAAATAAGCTTTCAAAGAAATCTAGTGAAACAGAACAAAAGAAAATTACCTCTCCTTATGATAGAATCGAGAAAATCAACAATAAAACAATGCCGGTGACGACATTGATCAAAAGTTATTTCTATATAACAATTAAATTATTTGTTAAACTGTTTTATTAGAAATATACATGCAAATACACGACGTGTTATGATCAGTATTTATCGAGATAATCGCATTTGAAGCTTGTGAAACTGAAATCTAAAAAATGCCAATCTTTGCTGCATATTGATAAAAAAAAATTGAAAAAATCATGTACATACAAAATCTTAAGCTCTTTTGGGTCACCAATTTTTGGAGTGTTCAACAAAGTCCTTAGCATGTTACAATTTCCCAAAATATACTTATTTTTCACATTCTCAGATTTCGAGTACACCGGTCTGCTCTTGTCACATGAAAATTCAATATAGAAATATTGTCTTTTTATGAATATAACAATATAAAAGTCTGTCTGTGCAGGTTAAAAAATTTAAGATAAATATTCTTATTAAATAGGCATCTTTTTACTATTTTTTATACAATTTTAAGAAAAGGTCGTCTCGATTTTTGTACATGTAGTTGCGGTCTTCTCGATCTATTTACATTCAATGTTTACATCGGGCTAAGGTCCGTTTGAATTTGCTTAGTAACTTAAATTCAAAAGTGCCAATCTTTGCTGCATATCAATCGATTCCTTTGAAATTGTTTCCCTGACTTTCTCTTATCTAGCTGCATATAATTATATACAGATAATAAGCATAATCCAGAGAGGTATACAGCCAGTAAAAAATAAATTGAAGTTGGTACTCCAGGAATTTATTCGCATAGCAACATTTTAAACCATTTTTACACCAAGCTGCTTTAGTTTGCTGTACTCGTCGTTTTCTATTTAAGTAGGGAAATGATAACATCAAATGGAAGTTTTGTTTTTATTTCAACCAATTTCTTTTTTTTTATTATTTACCAGAACGTTTTCCCGTGAATTTATAATTGATAGTGTCCTTGCTAAAATGGGACAAACATTGAAAACATCTAGTTTTCAGTGTTTACAGGGGAGGTAATATTTTGTCACTAGATTTCCCACTGGGAGTTTTCGTCTTTTCACACATGAATTCTTATTTTTTTCAAGATAAATAAAAGAATTTATGTCTTGAAATTTCGCCTTAATATATTATAAGGAGATGTCGCGTTATTGCCAATGAGACAACTGGCCACCAAAAGACAAACGGACTAAAGGTTACTGTACGAACTTCAATAATCAGCTAAAGTCAATTTCATTGAAATTACATCTTAATTTTCTGTTCACTACACTATACCAACTCGAAGATCTTACAGCATCCCTCTACAAAATCCCGTTTGATGTCACATTTCAATTATAAATACAAAGTACTGATTTGCTGTTTACTCGGATCAAGATCTGATGCTGGCGAATAAATCAAACTCTGTATAAGTATGTCCATCATATTGTTATACAATATTGTTTACAAGGAACATGCATACAATTCTTAAAATTCATCCACGTGCATTATGGGTACTAAGATGACCGATGTTATCAAGGTACCTGTTCGTTATTATGATATTCATGATTTTTTACTGATATATATTTCTCAAGACGAAACATGTTAATTACAGATAAACGTTCCAAAAAAAATATTTTCATGAATTTTCATTGATGCTGTTAATATATATGAAGCGATTTAGAATTACATTCTCCACTCGATAACGTCAGCGTATTTATAATGTAATGGGTGTTTTTAAAAAGTCTCAGACACTCAGAAACTGCCATCTCAAGGTCATCCCAGTAAAATCGTCAAAGTTACTCAAATTCCAGAAGAGTAACAATTATACTGTTGGAAGTTTACATAAGGATTTCTTAAGAACACACTTAAAGAAAAATTTCAGAGTTGAATATGATGATTTTGTTGACAATGACTTTTCTGTTGTGTTTCCTAATTTCCTGTTGCAGCGTTACTGTTCCAACTGAGCTGATTTTTAGTATATGAGTCTTCAATGATGAGTTACAGATCGAGTTTATGTTTGGTTCCGCTCCACTGATTTTTTCCGACATTACGGGCTTTGGACTTTTAAAATTTCGTGAAAGTAATAGTTATACGGACTTTTTTTCTAAACGCCTTCACATATTGAGCTGATTTTTAGTATGTGAGTCTTCTATGATGAGTAACAGATTGAGTTAACGTTTGGTTCTGCTCCGCTGATTTGTGCCGAAATTACGGGCTTTGGATTTTAAAAATTTAGCGAAAATAATAGTTATACAGACTTTCATTCTCAAATTTCTACTCCTAAAAATGGCTTCAAGCTTTTTTTGCGAGCGGGACCATTCGTGTCGTTCCGACACATCTAGTTTCTCCTAAAGTCATGTGTACGCCCGGGCGTTTTGAAGTAAACGTAGCTACGAGCCTGATGGCATGCAGAAGTCAGTACATGTAATAAATAGTACAGATGTACAAAATAAGAATAAGGAGATGAGGTCTGATTGCCAACGAGACAACTATCCACTAAAGTTCAAATAAAGTGGATGTAAGCAATTACAGGCAACTGTACGGCCTTCAACAATGAGAAAAACCCATACCGTATAGTCGGCTATAAAAGGCCCCGACATGAAAAATATGAAACAATTCAATTGAGAAAACCAACGGGGCCCTATTTATAACAAAACAATTTACGAAAAACAAATATGACAGACATGAACCAACGACAACCACTGAACTACAGGCTCCTGACTTAGGACAGGCACATAAAGAATGTGGCGGGGTTAAACATGTTTGTGAGCGCTCAACCCTCCGCCTAAAATGGGACAGTGGTGTTACAGCACAACATAAGAACAAACTATAATAAATTGCTTCGCCGAGCGCAGCTGGATGCGACTCCAGAGGTCCAACCATGAACAGTAGGGGCAAAAATGGACACAATATTCGCACTTGATACAGGTCTGAATTTGGATTGTAATTAAATATTTGACATATAATAGGTTTCTGACTCAGAATAACTGTAGTCAAAGAACTTGAATTGTTTATGTGATTTGAATTTATATTCATTTTTTTTGCTTTTGTGCAATACACTATGCTGTTGCGAATTGACCCCCCTCCCCCAAAAAAAATTTTTTTTTACCCCCCCCCTTTTTTGGCAAAAAAAAAAAATATTTGAAGAAATTTTCTTTTTAATTTCTGAAATCTTGAGAACAAATTGTCCCCACCCCACCCCATTTTTTTAACCCCCTTTTCCAAAAAAAAATTCTTTCCTCAAGATATGGCCATAATCTCATTTCAAATTTCCAATGGAGTTTGCAACCATAATAACCCATTTAAATACATCATAAAAGTCTTAAAATAGAAAATGACATACATAATCGTGGCTAAAATTAAATTACCTTCATTAGAATTTTTAAAATAGTAACTTCTAAAAATAAATTGACAGCTAATCACCTCAAGACAATAGAACATTTCTTTATACATACTTTAAAAGCAGTGTAAGGGAGGTAATTCAAAATGTTGTGTTTGAATTACTTCCCTTACACTGCTTTTAAATTATGTTTTGTACTAAAGTAATTGTCCATTAACCAGGACACCCTTGTTTTTCCACCTTTTTTGCCCCTAATTCCTAAACGGTTTGAGCCATAACCCCCCAAGCCAATTTTTACCATCCCTTTGTGGTATGGAAACTTGTGGTATAATTTCAGAGAGATCCATACACCATTTCACAAGTTATTGTCTGGAAACTAGAAAAATGCTTATTTGGGCCCCTTTTTTGGCCCCTAATTCCTAAACTGTTGGGACCATAACCCCCAAAATCAATCCCAACCTTTTGTGGTCATAAACCTTGTGTTTAAATTTCATAGATTTCTATTTACTTATACTAAAGTTATTGTGCGAAAACCAAATGTCTTCGGACGACGACGACGACGACGTAATACCAATATACGACCGCAAAATTTTTTGCGGTCGTATAAAAATCAGTTGAAAAAGGCTTAGCTCATCAGATCGATACAAAGCAGAAAAACATCAAACATTAACATAGACCGGACTTGGCAGGGTATTTATCCATACCTCATCCCTAACAACAAAAAAGAGATTTGAAAGTATTCGCAGTTACTGACAGCTAGTTCAAAGCCAATAACAACTAATAAAAAAAATCATGTATCAAAGACTAAAATATCAATCAGTACACATCCAACATCCAATGGATTTAGTGTAAAGACGTCATTAACAGTCAGAGAAAAACATGACCTTGTGCAATGCCAAAATAAAGGTATCGACAGATTGTAGTACCGTTAAAGTGCATATGTGTATAACTAAACTATTTGGTATGATTTTAAATTACTGATAACAAAATCAATATTTATACCAATAAAAACATATATTTGTATTTATTTGTTACTTAACAGAATGCTATGTTTAAGATTGTTGCTCAATAAAAAGATTTGCAGCATTAGAAATGGATTATTTAATTTTAATTAATGGGTCTTGTGTTCATGCTTTTCCTTACATCTACACAAAAAAAGATACAAAACCGAAAGATATGGTACCTATTTTGATTTCGTCCTTTTGTGTTTGTACTTCAGTCAGGATTCTACTTCGTCAAAATTATCTCCCCATTACGCCACCCAATTTATATAATCGTAAAAATGGAAGCCATTGTAGTGATGACACGCTGTCAATTTAGATCTTGGATCCCGATCAGTTTATCCACATAGCATCATTACGATCCTTATATGCCAGTTGTATCTTAAAAGACAAATGTATCTACTTTCTATTGAGCATCATTTAATGTATTTTTATGCATTTGGTCAACTTAAAACTATTGTCTGATCGGTTGTCAGGGGGAATTTTCGAAAGTTCAAAAACATTTAAAAAAATTCTAATTAAATATTTCATGGAAGGGCAGACTAAAAATGTTCAGAGGTTGAGGACTAATTACCGTAGATAACACACACAAAAAATGTAGTTTTTTTGAAGTTATGCATTTTTAAGATCCACTTGTAAAGTCTGTCGTCAAGTACTTTTAGTAAAAATTTGTCATTTGAACACACCTACTCTGTTGTTATGACTCATTAGAAAGATATTTCACTTGACCCATATATTTCATTTCTTAGTACTGCAAGTTTTTAAAGTTATCAACCTATAGCCTAAATATATAAAAATAATAGAATCTGAAGCGAGATGATGTATCAAATATTTTTCTTTTATACGTTTGCAAGACAGAATAGTCAACTCAACACGCCTGAACATAAAAAGGTGTACTCGACTTTCTCTTCGATGAAATTGTTGCCTATTTTTGGGATTTTTTTCACAAAAAACTGTCGCCGGGGGCAGAGATGCAAATTAATGCTTTGAAAAGATCAATCTATTATCTTTCTTTGGATTTTTTTCAGCGGAAATTATGCTTATGCGCAAAAAAGATCCACCTGTATTTGCACCTACCCCAATCGACTGTTTTGTGAAAATGTGTCTATAATTTAAAAGTTTATAATTTAAGTAAAACACACACATATAAGATGCATAAAATCCTAAATTATGCACATTTATTAAACTTTTAAAGCCCATAGAAACAGATGTTAACAATTCAAATTTACCAACTTGGCCTTTTCTACCTTCTCTAACAAAGAGTTCCATTTCTTTTGTTTAATTTCAACTGGGTTTCCGCCTTCTTCATCATTAGAATCTTTGTATCTCGATTTTAAACACAAGAAATTTGATTGACTCATAATCTATCATTCTGTCAAGCATTTTTACTTCCAAAAAATATATAGTTGTGTTTTACTGCCTTTATACCTACAATAAATTTATATGCCCAACTTACACATTTTATTGACATATTTTAGTTATTCACTGTTAAAGTCCACTTAGTCCAGACATTTTTAGTTAAGCACCGTTGAAGTCCAGAACACATCCCTCTCTTAAAGTCCTTGCATTATTTAAAAAAAATCAATATACCTGCATACTTACCCTATTTATATTTGTTAGTGGTCATTATCCCACAACTCTCCGTGCTCTCAGTGCTGAGGTTTATTTTATACAAATCTTAATTGATGGTTTGGGACAGGTCACCCAATTGGGTTATGATAACCTGTTTGGGATATAAATTTACTGTGCACAAATTTTTATTTTGGATTTAAGAGGTGATATACAAAATGCAAACGATTACATAAATGGCAGCAACTATTCTGTATACCTGATTGTAAATGTGAATGACCCTTATGAAGATAGTGGTTTTCAAAGAGATCAATCTAGCGACTTAATCAGGTTCCTGGAAAATTCGATTACCAAAAGTTCCTACTATTGCTCTTAACCTTTCAATATTTTTGCTTAAATAAAAAGTAAGTTTTTTAAGGACTGTATTTATCCCATTTGGGCTTTTATATCCTAAACGGGTTGTTATAATCCATTTGGGTGACTAGACCTACTGTTAGATACAAATTTTTTGAACTGTAAATATTAACTTACCGTTTTCGGTTGATACAAGACTTTTAGAACATCTAGTTGATAGTATATTTTAATCAATTTTATTCTTCTTTGTTATCACATGTAAAAGTTTAGTCTTTGTGTTAACTGTAAAAGAAGAAAATATAGGTTTTACAATCAGTCAAGTGTTAAATAGTGGACAACAGCTGCAACTACATAGATAATACTGTTCCCAGATTTATCTAAATATAATGATATACTTCTATAATATTTAATTGTGTTTTCATAATTTATATGGTTGATGGCTCTGATTCTGACCGATGCTAATATATTAAATATACATGTACACTGTGATGTCTATTGTTGTAATTATCAATTATGTCAATAAATTGTAACTGAGGCCCTGTAATTTGGGAAATAAAAATATTCTGTTCTATTCTATTCTATTCTATAATATGAATGTTGGTTAACTTTGAATATTTGGATTTTACACCAATAAAATAATTTGATTTGATTTGATTTGATTATAATTGTTAAACCGGTTTAACCAAGGATTTGTATAGTAAGACAAATCCTTGGTTTAACATATCAGTTTCAACCATTAGGTTTTTTGTCGTTAGAATCATATGTTCTAACAGTTTTATGAATATGTGTACTTGTCTTATTTGAAACCTTGTTGAATTGTGATGTTTTGTATATATGCTAAAGTCGGTTATAAGAGCTTTCTCATGCTTATGTTAATGTTTGATTCTATGATATGTGACGACTCAGAATTAAATTTACTTACTTACTTACTTACTAAGAGAAGAGATGGGACTGAAATATGAGTTATTCAAAGAAAACAACCGGAAATAAAAGACTGATCCCTAGATATATTGATTAGTTCCTGGTATTTCATGACAGTTTTTTGTCTCGTGTACATTACTTCATATCCTATTGAATATTTTGGTGGTTATGTTTCACTTGGAACCCTTTTCAATGAAAAAAGAGTTAAAGAAAAGATCAAATCAATATTCGTTGTAAAAAAAATGTAAATAAAAATAACCTTACCGTCTTTGAATTCCTACATTTCAATTGAATTTAGATTTAGGTCAAACACAAAACTCACACAGGCGTGACATGCGATAAACATGAACATACCCGTATACTTATTGATTGTGTTTAATTGCTATCACGGGTGAATGGCTTTAATGAATGTAAACAATCTGTCTAACCTGACTGTCGAATGAAAATGATAATAACAAGTTATACATTATGTGACGGTCCGATGAGCTTCTCTGGGTGTACCTTCACAAGGAACGCTTAAACCCAAAATTTTGAAGGCCATGCAACTTGGATATTTGTACAGCTATATTACAAAAAAGTACATAAAATCTTTCATATTAGAAAATTAGTAGTTATGGAGAGTCAAGACTAAAAATGTCGACAAAAAGACATATAATATCATGATCGTTCGAAAAACAAAATATCATGATCGTTCGAACTGAAACTAGTTATGTTTAAACATGTAGCAATTTTTAATGATTTTTTTTCAAACAAAGGAATACATTGAAGGATAAATAATTGCAGAAATGTTTAAAAGAGCATTAGCTGTCAAATTCATGTTCACCGATTTGACCCAGTTTCTAATATTTAATTTACAGCATAGTCTAAAACATATCCAAATTACAAAAACTCCAAAAGGAACAATTTACAATGCATGGACTCGTTATAATGGATCAGCATTTATATGTAGCATTATTTTAGACTAGACGCCATCTGTAAAAAAAAATGAGTGTGTGATAACATTTTGTGAGGGAATTCGATGTTTGCTATACCACGGTTCATTTCAACGCACTTTATGACAATTCCCCAATACCAGGCATGGGGTAATGCAAATTTGTAATTGTAATGCATGGTTATGCATTACATTTTTCCAAGTAATGTGTAATGTAGCAATTTTTGCATTACATGTAATTGTAATTTAATGCATTACTTTATTCAAAAGTTGTGTAATTTCATACATTACATTGCATTACATGGCATTACTTTTTTTCACATACTATATATCTTTAACAGATTGTTGGAGATTTAACTAAAGCAGAATTTAAGATTTCTTGATTAACTAAGAACATAATCATTTGAATTTATTCCATATTTCATACATCTTCCTGCATAAAAAGATTGATATTTGAAAAGCATTACTGTAAAAGTGTTCCATTGTTGTCAAAAGATCAATGAATACCTTGTCATGATTAAATAACAGATAATTGAACATTGTCATAAAGCACTAATTAGTTTGTTTTACAATCAACCTTTTCACCATTTTGACACTTGGTCATAAATTAAGCTCTTTGTTTATTATTTAATTAGGAAAGAAATTCTCAGTAAATATTTTGATTGAAATTTTAAAAAAAATGTATATATATATAAAAGTAAAGTTTACATTAAGTTAAAATAAGTATTCAACTTCATCTCTGTAATTTTTTAGAGAAAACACAGAGATGTATACCTTGAAACATTTAAACCAAACTTATATTGAAGCGACATGTCGAATCTTTTGTGACTTTATGTTGTTTTTCAAAATGTTTGATTTTTCTTTTCACTTGATAATAAAATTTACAAATGTAATGTGTAATTCAATGCATTACTTTGCAAAAGTAATTGTAATTTAATGCATTACTTTGATAAATGCATGTAACTGTAATTGTAATTTAATGCATGGTTTTGTCAAAGTAATTGTAATATAATGCATTACATTGCAATGTAATTTGCCCCATGCCTGTCCCATATCAATCAGAATGACATTTTTTGCAGTGTTTTAAGAAATGATTTTAATTCAAATCCATGTATTATTTGTGAAACAATAAATGTTTTAAAAGGGCGAATTTTCTGTATAGTCAATGATTATGTTGACTTGTGAAGCCCAAACTTTCTATTGCTATAAATATGCAAATGAAATAATAAAGATTCGAAAACTATACCAATACAGAACGACATGTTTTTGAAATTATAACAGAACTTTTGGTTGACAAATATTTATTCGTTATTACAAAAAATGAAATTAAAACATCTGTCATTTTCTCCCTACCCAGTTTACCCCTATTACTTGTAATGATGCGGACCGGTCATTGTTATTGAATCTTACGCAATTTGATTGGATAAAGTTATTATTAGTTTACCTTCAAACTGTTGATTTTTTCACACATGTATATTGATATAGAAAGAAGCCATTATTGATTGTAAACACCAAGGAAAAATATCACTCCCTTACGACACAACAGTTCAGAATCCATGTATAGCGAAAGTATTATGTTATCAAATTGATGATAGCGCATATCCTTTTGTAGAACAAGTTTGGAAAACTCTTTGAAAGCAAAGAAATCCAATGTAAAAGAGTAAATCCCATGAAAATTTCTATATCATTACCAAAAACCTAACCCAAAGTACACTGTCACAACAACGTTTAACAAAAACTGTTCTATAAAAAAAATTATCAATATTGAGTAAAACTGTGCAAAAAATTTCATCTAGTCAGAAAATGTAACATGCCTCCTACTCTATAACATTTGAACGGCATTTATTCGGACAGCAATCTCATTTTTAGCATTAAACAAAAAAATACTAAGTATATGAATTCCCAAAGGTCTCCCGTCACAAAACTTTTAACCAACGTTTTACGTTAGTAATTCCTGGCTGGGTTACAGAAAACAATGAAAAATAATGTGTTATGCATTTTAGAACGGAGAAATGAAGCTAGTACGATACATTCCAAATAAAAAAGAAAATATTCTATACATTCAATTATATTTTTATCGATTAGTACCGCATATCGATGCGTTGAAAGGGTGTCTACCAAAATGTCACAATGTTAGCGTCTTCATGTTTTCTTTGAATTATTAAGGACAAGTTGTTACAAATCTTCAAAAAAAAGTGAAAACAACATCAGTTGTTTGAAAATAATAATTATAATATCAAATTCCTTTGCAAAAGGAACATTTCGATATATTTAAAATAAAGATTAATGCACAAATCATCAAAATAAAGCGGTCACATGGTGGTCTACCAAAATGTCACAGCATCTCTAATTTGACGTTTTTGACGTTAACTATATATAGGCAACGTATGTTTGCATTATGGTGTTTTTGTAACGTATCTATTTTGATAAAAGAATACCTAATACTTGAATTTAGAATATATTTTTTATTTCACCTCCTTGAAATGCGTTCCTCTTTTCAATAAAATAATTATTTTATAATAAAACGTGATTCGGGTATACTTCAATGACGCAGCAACTCAACAATAAAAATAATACATATTTTCTAAAATCTTTCGAAGACCAAAGTAGAAATTCAAATATTACTTACATCATACAAGTACAATATTCGTATCAGTAAAAATGTTGATCGTTTTTACTTATAACAAATTAACCCAAATTTGGGTACAACTACAATAAATCAAATTCGGAGATTTTTTATAACAACAACAAGTTACAGTAAGATTACAAGAAAAAAATTTGCAGATCGGAGCTGGAAATGTCGGGGAGTTTGAAAATAGGCTTACGGTTCATATCCAGTAAACATCGGTAAAATGTGTTTGGAAATTTTTTTTTTGCTCATTTATATATATACGAAGCAATTTTTTATGAGTTAAACGAATGAAAGAATTCTATGAGACACACCAAACTCTGCCCCTACTTGTCAGATAGTTTTCTGACATGTCGACCTAAATATCTACAAAGAGGACTTAATTTATTAACAAGTCGACCAAAATATTTGACAAGAATTTATCTGTAAAGTTTTCTTAAAAAGAGACACATTGAATTTAACTGAAGACGAAAAGGGATACTATTTTGGAATGTGCGAGTGTGTTGTACTTTTTCACCACTAGTACTGTCCAGGTTAGGGGAGGGTTTGGCTCCAGCAAACACGTTTAACCTCGCCCCATTCTGTATGTGCCTGCCCAAGTCAGGAGCCTGTAATTCAGTGGTTGTCGTTTGTTGCTGTATGTCATATTTGTTTTTCGTTTATTGGTTTGTACATAAATCCGGCCGTTAGTTTTCTCGTTTGAATTGTTTTACATTTTTCATTTCGGGGCCTTTTATAGCTTACTGTGAGGTATGGGTTTTGCTATAATTGTTGAAGGCCGTACGGTGACCTATAGTTGTTAACTTCTATGTCATTTGGTCTCTGGTAGAGAGTTGTCTCATTGGCGGCAATCATGCCACATTTTTTTATTTTTCTGTTATTTGAAGAATTTCCGAGGCCTCTTTTGCCGAGCGATCTAAGAAGTTTATCTACAGTAACCAATGGCCTGTTAACATTGAGGTTGTTAATTCGATGAACCCTGCTTGAAGCAAGGGCGTTCGACTCCGATCCTTATATATTTACTAGGATTGCCAGTCGGTTTCCTGTTGAAGGTCGGTTGCTTTCTGCGGGTACTCCGGCTTCCTTCACCAATAAAAAAAAAAATCGGACGCCAATTTTTATTGTTTTTTGTTGTCTAAACAATGTCTTATATTGTAATATGTTCTTTGTGAGCCCATGTGAAGGAAATAAAACATCATCTTCTTCTATAGCAAATAGTTCTGAAAGTGGCGTTAAACACCAACAATCAATCAATCAATTTTCTAAGATTTTCCGTTCAAGTTATCTCGTGTTACAGCACAAGATGAGAGTACTTATATGTTATTCCTAGCAATACTATTTATTAGTTCAAAAAGAGATTTTTTCATTATTTTCACTCATCCATTTACTATTTAGCATGTTAAAGAAGCGATTAGGCAGTGAATGTTTTGTGTTGATCTTTTTCACGTTTTGTAAAGCTTGCAATTTCAAGAAAAACTAAGTTATACTTTGTTATACATAGTTTGCACTATATAACCTTCCCTTATTTGAAACATACTTCTTTGCTTATTCCGCACTCCCTTATTTAAAACATACTTATTCCGCACTGTACAATGTATTTGTTTTCGATATTCTTTTTGGAAATACATAAGTTGTTTAACTTGGTAAAGTGGTTCTTATTACATGCAAAATTACGTAAAGATTAATCGATATAAAATCACATAACGCTAAACCTGTTCTTTAATAATCAATAAAATTGTATTGAAAAGAACAAAAAATTCCTAAAATATATATAAATACGCAAAAGTTTTAGCTCAAACTTTATACCAGTCTTCCATACAGCCTTTTAAAAATTCTAAACAAGTTAAAAAAAGAAAGAAAGAAAGTAAATTAATCCGAATTTCAAAATTCACGGAGCTACTCCTCTTCACTACGCTTTAATTTCCGTGAACTTTAATGTGACATATACATTTTATCAATGTCTATATTACAGTTCCACAATTGTTGGTGTTAGGACTCAATGCAACTTCAGCCAAGAAGTACGTTCTTATTGCCTTTATCCTAAATCCAGTACTCGTATATTTTTATTAGTTCTGACTTTCTCAAACACAAATAAATCGGGCAGTCAATATAAAAATTATAATTATTTTATGTGACTCAACGTTTAAAAAACATATTTTGACGGCATATTTAGTTTGATTTTCACAAACCATATGTTGAAAGACGCAGAATTGTCTGAAGTATATTTGTATATTTGGTCATAATTTTTTCTTCAGTAATTTTGTTTTCTCCTGATGCGAATAAGTATTGAATTTATTTACAATTTAATTTGGTTAGAATATATAGCAAATTTTCGGACAAAAAACAAATTTTGTGTTTACAAATGTATATCATCAGAAATTGGTAATTAACGCTTCATAAACAAAAATATTACCAAAATAAACAAATAAACGTATGACATTTTGCTTCTATTGGTATCAAATTAGATTAGAATCCAACCAGAAATGGCCCCTCAATATTTTGTTTGAAAAAAAACCGTCCATTTATATGAAATATAAAGCAACAAATTGTAAGTGGCGAATCCTTATGGCTATGTACTATATATCCCACATATTCTTCCATTCACAGAACACAATACGTATTCTTTACATTTCCTTTTACTACAGAACACATGTTGTATACCCTTATCTTCTTTTAAATACATAAAACAATGTATAAAAAGGATATACTGAAACGCAATATTACAACACGTTAATATTATAAGCATTTTACGTTAACGTTCGACGTTACCAAAAGTGACACCAATATCGTGCGTAACGTCAATGTTATAATTACAATTAATCCCAAACAAAAGTAGTCAGTAAATAAAGTCAAAATATATCCGATCAGCCTATTTTTTTACATCAAAATTCAATACGATCCTTTCAAGGTCAATTTCGTCTACCTCAAAAAATCTTGTTAGGCACTATAATTAACTTTCAAGATGACCTCCGAAGAATGCAGATTGTCATACGACTCCATATAAACATATATTATTAGTTACATGGTGTGTTAGTGACCTAATACGATATATATGGGATCAGTTAATTCCATATGGGATGAGAGCTTCGCTCTCACCCCATATGGAATTTACTGACCTCATATATATCGTATTAGGTCACTAGCACACCGTGTAACGAATTTATCTTACCGACTATCTTCACATGTGGTATTTAGACTAGCGGCATATCAATGTGATTAAGTCTTCAATATTTGTATTAAGAACCTACTTCCATTTTCTATACAAAAAACAAATGCCAACAATAACAACTTGTTAGCTTTAAATTTGTTTTATGAATTTATTTCAATCGTTCATAATCAATTTCTTCGTCTGTTGAAACCTTTCAGATTTTCTTTTTTGTTTTGATAGGGAAGTAGCTCCTTACTAACCCCATATGGTAACTAACCCCATATATTTTGGGACACCCTATATCAAATATATGTAGTCACCACGTGTAGTCCTTTAACCAATCATATCCCCAGAAATCTATAGGAGGTAAGATAAATATAAATACACAGACATGCACGTGCAATCGTATAACGGCCATTTTTCTAGGTCTATTTGATTTCATGTCATTGATATGTAAATCATCGTTTTACTTGAATAAGAATGATATTTGTGTGCCACCAGCTATATTGAGATTCAGCGAACCAGATATCCCATTTAATTCATTAGAAAGTGAACTCTCAATTGATGTGTTAAGGCTGAAGTTGGGACAAACATTTCATGGTCCCCCTATCATGCTTCATCATTGCCAGATGGGAATTAACTACCAGCAATGTCTGCTCTTCTACCTCTGTTTCACGAGAAAGCTAAATCTGTTGCAATGACACGACATTTATTGAACTTATTCATAGCGCTGCAAGAAGGCTAAATCCAGTTCAAACTTTCGTTGTTGCTTTTGACCAACCAATTTTCATAGTAGAAAAATTGTCATGATGTTCGGAGACCTACAAAAGAAATAGCTGCGTTTAAAGCCCTTGGTAGTTGGCTTGATAATAGATGATGGACTAGTGTTTATGTACATCCCGGTACATTCTTGAAGGCGTCTCATGTTATAAAAACACGTAGAGCACACCAAGTTACAGCATGTACAATTTACCGTTTACTATCAAATGCTTACCGCAAGTACACAGATAATTTCAATGATGATGAGGTAATCTTAGAATTCAAAAAGTGGTGTTTGGAAAGATCAATAGAATCTCTTCATTTTAAATTCTGGTATGTAACCCTGCAATTTGAACTGACGGTATTGATATTTCTTAGATCTATACGTGAAGCTAACACCTTGTCGATCGAACAACGTCTGTTGTTATGATATTGTAACTATCATATTTATTTAGTTGGCCTAACTTGTTTTGTGTGGCCTAAGAATGTTTACATTGTTTTATATTGTGTACAAAATAATACACATTGTGTTACAACTATGCAGTTTAGAAATCACTGGAACAATCATTGATACTCATGGAATGATTAGAACTTTCTATTTCACTTACATAACGTTTCCAGAATGATCATAACAAAAGATGCGTAATTTAAATTTCTAGCGTTGTCTAGAAGTTTCCGTTTGAGTATATATATATATAAGTATGCAGACATAGATAGACTTAGACATCGATAGACATCAACATTCTCAGCAGTTGGATTGACACTTTTATTTACTAACAACATCATACTAAATTGTGACCTATTGGACGTAATATTCTGTGGATTCCCGTGAAGATTTCCGGATAAAGAAAAGATAAAAGATTGGACTCATATTTTGACAGTTAAGTTGACATTTCTTTTTATGTAATAATTCTTGTAAACTTGTGTATAATAAATCTTGTTAAATTTTATTATTGATTTGTGTCTTTTGTTGGCTACAATTAAAAGTCGATTTTTCTGTTCATAACAGAAATTGGGGGCGCGTCCGGGAGAACGTTAATATCTTATTAAAAAAAAATTGTTTCAGTATTTTTATTAGAGCTAGCCAACAAAATTCTACAAAATGGCATTTGATGCCGGTAAATTTTTGAAAACGCCAGACTTGGAGGGGTTTGATAATTTAAAGAAAGAGGAATTAGTGTTGCTTGCTAAACATCTGAAATTAGACTTTAGAGTATCTATGAGAAAACAAATTATAAAAAATTTGGTCATAGACAAATTAGTTGACGCAGAAATTTTAGGTGAAGAGGCTCTTGATCTTAAGGTCGAAAATGTTGACGCTATCAAATTAAAACAGCTTGAATTAGAACATGAACTCAAAATAAAACAATTGGAAAAAGAAGAAAGACAAGCAGAACTTCAAATGAAGGAACGGTTAGAGATGGAGAAGATGAAAGAAAAAGAAAAAGAAGATGACTTTAAATTAAAACAGGCAGAACTTGAAATGAGAGAAAGGTTAGAGGTTGAGAAAATGAAAATTGAAATTACAAAAGAAGAAAGCAACACTAAATTCCAATCAAAATCAGAACATTTTAATTTTGATGCAGCAAAAAATATACGTTTGGTTCCCAAATTTTGTGAAAAAACAGTTGATAAATTTTTTCCACAGTTTGAGAAAATTGCTCAAAATTTGAAATGGCCGAAGCCTTTTTGGACTACAATGCTGCAAAGTGTTTTTGAGGGCAAGGCCGCTGAAATTTACTCAGCACTTTCATCAGAAAATAGTTCTGATTATGACAAGGTTAAAAAAAGAGGTTTTGAAAGCTTATGAGCTAGTGCCAGAAGCATATAGACAGAAATTTAGGTCTTATAAAAAGTTTGATTCACAAACTTATGTTGAATTTGCTAGAGAAAAAGAAGATCTATTTGATAAATGGCTTACGTCAAAGAAAATAGATAAAAATTTTGATAATTTAAGACAATTGATGTTATTAGAAGAGTTCAAGCAGTGTGTTCATTTAGACTTAAAAACACATTTAGATGACAAAACTGTTGAGACATTACAAGATGCAGCTGTTATTTCCGATAATTATACCCTTTCACATAAGAGAAATTTCAAAGGTCAAAATTTTAATACTTTAAGTGGAAATTACAAGAATCAAAGCACTGAGCGTACTGATAGTAAACCTGTTGCACAGAATAAGAGTCAGTCTAGTTATAATATGTCTAGTCCAAAATTTGATACTTTTGAGAAGAAGTCACTGACTTGTGCTAATTGTAAGAAGAATGGTCACCTGATGGCTGATTGTTTTAGACTCCAGAAGAAGAATGAAAGAGATAATAAGCCCAAGACCAGTGCTTGTACGACACCCCGTGATACCAATACGTTGGAATGTCCTGCGAGTCAGGCTTTTAAGTCCAGTTTTTGTGATTACATGGAGGATTATAAACCTTTTATGTCGGATGGGTTTGTTTCTTTTGTTGATAATACTACTCCTCAGCCTATTAAGATTTTACGGAACACTGGAGCTTCTCAGTCTTTATTGTTAGAAGGTGTGTTGCCTTTGTCCGAGGAGACTTCTGTTGGTGCCTCCGTTTTGTTACAAGGTGTGGAATTAGGTTGTATAGATGTCCCCCTCCATCGTATTTATCTGAAGTCAGATTTGATAACTGGACCAGTTGTTGTGGGTGTTCGTCCTTATCTCCCTGTTGAGGGTGTTTCATTATTGCTAGGAAATGATCTAGCTAGGAACAAAGTGGTTGCTGAACCAATTGTTACCAGTGAACCGGTGGTGGATGTTAAATCACCTGAAGATGATGCTGAACTGTATCCAGCTTGTGTCTTTACTAGGGTGATGGCTAGAAAACAACAAAATGAGGATTTGCAAGAAGACCAGTTTGATTACATGGACCTTTCTGACACCTTTCTAGCCGACATTGAAAGTCCCGGTAGCTCAGAGAAGGCCGTATTAAGACCATCTAGTATTAGCAAGAATGTAATTATGCCATGGCCAGACGTAAACAGCCATTCATTAGACCGAAGGAAATTTGTCGAAGAACAAAATAAAGACCCTGAGGTTTTTCAGCTCTGCAAGAGGGCTCAACCACAAGAGGAAGCAGACAAAGTGGCCGAATGCTATTACCATGAAGACGGCGTTTTAATGAGAAAGTGGAGACCCCCTGATGCTACCCCAGAGGAGGAATGGAGAGTAGTATACCAAGTGGTGGTGCCTAAAGTCCATAGGCAAGACATTATTGGTCTTGCCCATGACACCCCCTTAGCTGGACACTTAGGTATAAGGAAGACATGCCTTAAGATTTTGCAGCATTTCTACTGGCCAAGACTTAGAAGTGATGTCGCAGAATATTGTAAATCATGCCATATATGCCGGGTTGTTGGTAAGCCTAACCAGAAAATACCACCAGCACCACTTCTGCCTATTCCAGCCTTTGAAGAACCCTTCAGCCGAGTACTCATTGATTGCGTTGGACCTTTACCGAAGACCAAGACCGGAAATGCGTATTTATTGACAATCATGTGTACCTCCACTCGCTTTCCTGGGGCTATTCCGTTGAGGAATATCAAGACACCTAATATTGTCAAAGCTCTGATCAAATTTTTCACGCTAGTAGGACTTCCAAAGTCTATACAGTCCGACCAGGGTTCAAATTTCATGTCATAGATATAAGAAGATGTGGTATGAGTGCCAATGAGACAACTCTCCATCCAAGTCAAAATGTATAAATGTAAACCATTATAGGTCAAAGTACGGTCATGTTTATTTCAGCAAGTCGTGTACCATTTAGGGATTGCTCAGTATAGGTCAAGTGCTTATCATCCAGAATCTCAAGGTGCCTTAGAACGTTTTCATCAAACATTGAAGAACATGATTATAACTTTTTGTCTTCAATTTGATAGGGACTGGGATGATGGTGTTCACTTTTTACTTTTTGCGGTCCGAGAGGCTGTTCAAGAATCCCTTGGTTTTAGTCCCTTTGAGTTGGTATTTGGTCACACTGTAAGGGACCTTTAAAATTGATTAAGGAAAAATGGCTTACTGAACACACTGACTTGAATCTTCTAGACTATGTATCTAGATTTAAAGAAAAATTGTATACTGCTTGTCAAATTGCTCAGAACAATTTAAAAACTGTTCAGAATAAGATGAAAATATGGTATGATAAAGATGCCAGGGACAGATTTTTTGAGCCTGGTGATAAGGTACTTGTATTTTTGCCAGTCCCTGGACATCCATTACAAGCTAAATATTGTGGTCCTTATACCATAGAGAGTAAAATCAATGATTTGAATTATATTGTAAAAACACCAGGTCGGCGTAAACAAAATAGAGTGTGTCACATTAATATGTTAAAACCATATTTTGAGCGTACTAATGAAGGTGAGAGTAAACCAGTTGCCACTTTAGCCATGGTTAAATTGGAGAACAATCATGACAAGCCAGATGTAATTGAACCACCTTTTAGTTCTAAAACCATGGAAGAGACAGATTGAAAAATTCAGAAATTTTGTCAAATTTAGACTCAAAATTTGCACATCTGACTTTTGATCGAAGAGAAAAATTAAAAGCTTTGGTATTTTCTTTAAAAAATCTTTTTCCAGATGTGCCAAACAAAACCACTGCTGTTTGTCATGATGTCGATGTTGGTGATGCTTCTTCAATTAAGCAACATCCTTACCGGCTCAATCCACTCAAACTTGAATTTATGAGACACGAAATTAAATATATGCTTGACAATGATATTATTGAGCCGAGTAACAGTGAATGGAGCTCTCCTTGTCTGCTTGTGCCCAAACCAGATAAAACTTTTCGTTTCGTAACTGATTTCAGAAAAGTAAATTCTGCTTCAAAATCTGATTCCTATCCGATTCCAAGGATAGACGACTGCATTGATAACATTGGAAAAGCAAAATTTGTGAGCAAATTTGATTTATTGAAAGGTTACTGGCAAGTCCCATTGACACAGAGAGCTCGAGAAATATCAGCTTTTTTCACACCAGACGGCTTATTTCAATATACTGTAATGCCGTTTGGCATGAAAAGTGCTCCAGCTACATTTCAAAGAATGATCAATAATGTTATAAAAGATTTAGACTGTTGTTATGCTTATATTGATGATCTTATTGCATGTAGTGATAGCTGGGAAGAACATTTAACACATTTATATGATACTTTTGATAGATTGTCATAATCAAATTTGACTGTTAATCTTGGTAAAAGTGAATTTTGCCAAGCCACTGTTGATTATTTAGGGCATACGGTTGACCAAGGTCAAGTGAAACCTATAACGGCTAAAGTGGATGCAATTACTTAATTTCCTCCTCCTACAAATAAAAAACAACTTATGAGATATTTAGGCATGATTGGATTTTACAGGAAATTCTGTTCAAATTTTGCTACTGTTGTTCGACCATTGACTCATCTTTTACGGAAAGATTCTAAATTCATCTGGAGTGAAAATTTTCAAAACGCTTTTGAAAATAGCAAATCACTTTTGATGAATAGTCAAGTTCTGATCACTCCAGACTTTGAAAAACAATTTAAACTTGCCGTTGATGCAAGCGATGTAGGAGTTGGAGCTGTTTTATATCAAAAGACAGATGATAATGTTGAGAAACCTATATCATATTTTTCTAAGAAATTAGATAAACATCAGAAAAAATATTCGTCTATTGAAAAAGAGTTTTTTGCACTGTTGTCTGCACTTCACCATTTTATAGTATATTTAAATCCCACTGTGCAACCTATTCTTGTTTATACTGATCATAATCCTCTCACCTTCATACATAAAATGAGAAACAAGAACCAGAGATTGACTAGGTGGAGTTTATTGTTACAGGAATATGATGTTATTGTAAAACATATTAAAGGTAAAGATAATGTAATAGCAGATGCTTTATCTAGAACTTATTAAAACACTGTGTATATACTATGTATTTTTGTACATACATGTATTATTCATGAAAAGTTTTTGTTACACTCAAACTTTTTTTAAGGGGGGAGGTGTTATGATATTGTAACTATCATATTTATTTAGTTTGCCTAACTTGTTTTGTGTGGCCTAAGAATGTTTACATTGTTTTATATTGTGTACAAAATAATACACATTGTGTTACAACTATGCAGTTTAGAAATCACTGGAACAATCATTGATACTCATGGAATGATTAGAACTTTCTATTTCACTTACATAACGTTTCCAGAATGATCATAACAAAAGATGCGTAATTTAAATTTCTAGCGTTGTCTAGAAGTTTCCGTTTGAGTATATATATATATAAGTATGCAGACATAGATAGACTCAGACATCGATAGACATCAACATTCTCAGCAGTTGGATTGACACTTTTATTTACTAACTACACCATACTAAATTGTGACCTATTGGACGTAATATTCTGTGGATTCCCGTGAAGATTTCCGGATAAAGAAAAGATAAAAGATTGGACTCATATTTTGACAGTTAAGTTGACATTTCTTTTTATGTAATACTTCTTGTAAACTTGTGTATAATAAATCTTGTTAAATTTTATTATTGACTTGTGTCTTTTGTTGGCTACAATTAAAAGTCGATTTTTCTGTTCATAACACTGTCTTTGATAAAATCAAAAGGAACAAGTTACCACTTTTTTAAACACCACCTCCTGCAGCTATTGTATTTGAAAAGTAATTGTTCTTTATTTTCAAGACTGTATATTACTTGTCAATCTAGAGATGGAAACATCGCTTAGTCAAAATGGTACGACTCATCTAGGAACAAAAGCTGACTTTCTGTTAAAATGTCTAGATAATTTGTCGCCTCCAATTATAGATGTTCAAAATGTAGTATCTTCTATTATTCTTTGTTGATCTGCGATTGTTAATATGCTTAAGCTAACCAATGTCAAAACATTTAATGAACACCTTTCAAAAGTGTTTATACCATATATTCTCAATATTGGAAAAGATGGACAAAGAATTGACATTGTGTTTGACACGTTCGTTGACAATAGCTTAAAGCGTCTACTCGTGGAAAACGTTGTTAAGGTATTCTGAGGCTAGTTCAAGATGAATCGAATAATCCAGGAAACTGGCAAGAATTCGTGTGTCTAGATGATAATAAAGTTGATTTTTTCCCTGTTGATAAACTAATCAAAGCTGGCATATAAAATGATATCTTAGTATAGATTGACAAGGACAATACTGCAGAATACAGCTATGAATTATTGAGCTCATGTTTACATGAGGAGGCAGATACCAGAATGTTGTTGCATGCCTTAGATTCTGCCTAGAAAGGTCACAACAGAATATTGATCAGAATAGTTGATACAGATGTTGTGGTATTGTCCGTCTTGTTTCAACAGACTGCAAATTGAACAGTTGTGGATAGGTTTTGGCACCGGAAAGAACTTCCGATATATTTCAGTTCATGAATTATGCCTTGCTCTAGGAACAATGAAATAGAAAGTCTTACAACTGTTCCATGCCTTCAACAGTTGTTCAGCTTTTTCTGGGAAGGGTAAGGAATCAGCTTGGGACGCATTCTCCGAATATGAGAAATTGTCATGAGTATTTGTGCAGATAATTGAAAATGAAGTGGAAAAAATAAAAGCAATAAAAGTTATAGAACGGTATGTTGTGCTTCTGTGTGATCGGTCTAGTACAGTTTATACGGTGAATGAATTAAGAAAACATTTATTCACACAGAAGACAAGAACAGTTGACAATATTCCTTCGACACGAGATACACTACTACAACATACGAAATGTTAGCTTACCGAGGTAGTGATTTGGGTAATTTTTTAGTCTCAAATCCTGGTATGCCACCACCAGATGTATTCGGTTGGCAAAAACTTGATTATTCTGGTCAGGGCTTGCAGTAGCTGCAATGTCGTGTCAAAAGTTCATCCACTGTGTCTGTAAGAAAGGAAGTCGAGGGGCATGTAAATGCTTCAAAGCGGCATTGAAATGCACAGCATTATGTAAATGCTCATTAGACAGTGAGAGAGAAACTAATTGAGACTGTGCTAAATTTTGATTATCCTGCATTTGGATCTTATTTTTATTATCAATAACTTAAATATGTTCTATAAAGTTGTTATGCCAAATAGTTACTAACGAGGCATCATTTTTATTTTCGCTCCCATTTTGAAAAAAGAAATAATTGTCTTGTATCTTTGTAGGGTTTCATACAAATTTTTCATTGCTAGTAAATTGAAAGATTTTCTGAAGTCATGTAAGCATTAACTATAACTGTAAATTTAGACCTTGTCAGAGACGCCATATTGAATTGTATAGGCCATTTTTATTTCATAGTTTATTCCACCTTTTCAAAAGAATAATATGTTGGTTTGCATTTGTATCCAAATAAATGTTTTATAAAACATTATTTTTGTTTCATTCTATAACCATTATTACAAAAATCCGTCAAATTCTGACATTTTTACGGCGCCATCTTGAATTGCCGCCATTTTGAAAATATTATCTATGTCCCCTGGTATAATTAATAAATTGTAGGCCTGTGTTTACATCACATGATGAGTTTCACAAATTCGTTAACTTTCCATACCACGTTGATAGTGTATATATATCAATACCGTCAAGCTCTAACATTTTGATGGTGCCAATTTGAATTTAGACTCCATTTTGATTAATTATGTATTCATAAAGTTGTGAAAAATAATTATTGGCATATCTGAAATGCATTTCCTTAAATTCGTGATATCTACTGAACTCATGCATATTGGTAGACTTCATTAAGTTTATGATGTTGTATTCCCAGTACTTTATGTCGGCCATCTTTAATTTGGCGGCCATATTGGATTATTTTTCGTGGCTCCATATCTAAATTTTGTTTATACTCCTTAATCTTTCACTATGCCAAGTTTCATGCTTTTACCATAAAGTGATCAATTATTCTTATATCCGCTGCACTAAAACGGATCTTCTCCGTGGCTTCCTAGTTTCACTTTCCCATGTTGACATGCTTTTCTTTTTAATAACTGAACATATGATTTACATATGTGTAATCCATCTCAAGCTGAGGGTTAAATTGAATATAGGGTGAATACACATTCAAATGAGTTGAGTTCCGGTAAAAATCTATGATTATTGAATTGCAAGACAGAAATACATTACCAATGTTTTTGAGCTTATTTTGACGAACTTGAATCACACTGACTGCTAATAGCTAATAGCGAAATATTATTTCACAATTCCACTTTTATAAATGTTTGAAATAAAGAAAATCATATTTTCATTTTTTTTCCAAAATCGAAGCTAAAGCCCTTTAAACAGCGACAAGGCCTTCATATAATCAGTGATAAGCATCACTGTTTATTATTGCCATCGGAATTGGGTACCAACGAAGCGGAGAGAAAGGAGAGAAAAAAATAAACAAGGTAAGAGTTCCTTTAATTTTAATCATGCTATCGTTTTGATGCGATTACCGCTCATAAAACGATTTTCTGATATATCTTTTATGCCAATAAGTAGCAAACAAAGACAAGAATTTGTGTTATCCAAAACGGTGCACTTGGTACTAGAATATTTCGAGGTCGATCGACCTCCGACGTCCCGTTGGCCTGATATTCAACTGTTTTCCTTCTCTTCCCTGACAATTTTTTAGATTATGATAGTGTGGCTTCATATTTACTAAAATTCGCTTTCAAAAAGATGTTTTAGCGGATATATTTTTACTAAGGTAGTCGGGGAGGTTATCAAATATTGAAGAAGTACACGTTTAAAAATCGTGATGTATCTAGATGATCGCCTCGGAAGGGACAAAGACATGGAAGAGGCTTTGTTAGCCAGTGAAAATAATTCATTCCGATTTGGAAAAATTTGGTTTTATTTTTGCACCAGAGAAGTGTAATTGGGCCCCAGTTCAAAGTTGAGAATAGTTGGGCTTTCATTGGGATATGACAGAAGGGGTTATCATAATTACTGAGAAAAGAATATTGAAAATTTTAGAAGTTTTCAGGGCACAATTTCGCTATGGTATTATGCTTTTTAGGATGAAATTCATTACAAGTATTGTAGGACAAATTATATCAATGTAGGCTGCATTTATTAGATTAGTCAGTTTAAGAACAAGGTATTTGTATCAATGTATATAACAAAGGGCAATTTGGAACGCCCAGGTACTAGTTTATAGTACGGACGCATTTAAGGAATGCATGTTTTTGGGAACAGAAAGCTAGAAGCTGGAACGAGATAGGATCTCGGTTAACTCAGTTGACTTATAATGAAACACAAGATTATTATGTGTTCAGTAATGCATCTGGTATAGGTTTTGGTGGTTCTGCATATACTCTCAGATCTGTACTTAGTGTCTTTTTTGTTGTTAGGGATGAGGGATGGATAGTTACCTCATTGGCAATCATACCACATTTCCTTATTTTTATATTGTTACCACTGGTTCAGAGGACGAACCATTAGAAATGTTTGATAGTTGGTCATTAACGGAACAGGCCGAAAGTTCGACCTGGAGAGAGCTCGAGGCTGTAAAAAGAATATTGATAAAGTTTGTGTTCACAGATAACAAATATATCACACAAATACTCAATATTGGTAGCAGAAAGATGGTTTTTCACAAGAACGCTTGTGTTCGTTGATGAATTTTGCACAGAGAATGCAATAAAGTTGAGCTCGGTTTGGATACCACGAGAAGCAAACCGGTATGCAGATACTTTAAGTAGGGTAACAGATTGTGACGACTGGGAAGTTCAAAATGAAATTTTTCTGTACGTTTATCATATTTTGGGTCCACATGATATAGGTAGGTTTGTGCATGATTACAATGCCAAGTGCAAGCAATTCAATTCAAAGTTTTGGTGCCCCAGGACTACCGGGATAGACTCGTTTACAGTAGAATGGGGTGGACATAATGACTGGGTATTAACGACGCCAAGATTGATTTCAAAGGTTATTATTAAGATTAGGCAAGAAAAATGCAATGGCACTTTAGTAATCCCGGAATGAACATCGGCACCATTTTGACCTATGGTGGTGGATAGACTTGAACATTTTAAGGATTTCATAGTTGATTTTTTCAAGAGGAAAATCTAACTAAAAGGAGCAGAGGCCAGTGCAGACTGTTTGGACAACAGAGCTTAAAATTAAGATTTATTGCTATAAGAATAGAATTTTAGTTTTCAATATACTTATGACGTTATTTATTTTGACAGGGGTTACATTAGATCGCACAGTGGAGGAGACGGTCCAGGAAAATGGGATCGTAGTTAGAAGTTACATGTACGAACTTTATCCGAAGATGTGTGAACTCTAAAATTGGTAATGTAGTTAAATCATATTTTAATTCTTAAAAGGATGAGAACGTTTCATTTCATTTCAAGATCATAAATCTTTGCCAGCTTAGCCAGTTCATGTTGCACTGTATTTAACACATTTATTGAACAATGATTCAACTTTCTGCCTGTTTTAATGCAGTTTACGGTATAAAATGGGCACATGAGATAAATGGACTAAAAGACCCTTCAATAAACACTTTCGAAACATCGATTCTTGAAGCTTCTAAAGAGGAGCATCACAAAAGACAGAAAAGAAAGATCCGATTACTCCTGAAACTTTAATTGAACTTTGCGACATGTTTAAAGATTCTTCAGATTTACTTGTTGTAAGGGATTTGGCAATGCTGATTTTGATTTTTCAGTTCCTTGCGTTTTGTGATGTTAAAGAACACGAATCTCAATTAAGTTTGTATATTCAAGAAAGCAAAACCGACCAATATAGACAAAGCTCTGAAGTGTTGATTCCTAAAGGTTTCTCATCGGCCTGTCCTTATACAATGTTTATAAGGTACACTAGGTTGGCGGGTTTTGATGATTCTGGTCAGCAGAATTTTTATTTGTTTCGGCCTATTTATATATCTCGTATACGTGCAAGCTCATTACTAAAGATAAAAAACTTAGTTACACGGCGGCTAGAGAGTCAATTCTTAAGAGAATCAGAACAATTTGTCCAGAGGGAAACATAGGTCTTCATTCATTCAGATCAGGTGGGGCCATGATGGCGGCTAACGCTGATGTTAGCAACAGATGCTTAAATAAGCACGGTAGATGGAAGTTTGACTCTAGTAAAGACAGTTACATAGTAGATTCCAATGAGAAACGTTTGAAGATTTCTATGGTATTAGGCTTGTAGATTATCCTTTTCTTTAAATTTCTATCACGTACGACGGGCTGTCGGCTAATTTGAATTTGCGTTTGAGTTATTTATTTTTCTGCCATGTGTACGAGGTAGGTGTAGGTGGTGTTCTGTCAATGGCAGAACAGGGTGTCATTTGTCTGTCTGTCGTCTATAGTATAGTATAGAGAATATTTATAATTTCCCGCGTTTCGATCAGTATAGCTGGAAAATGTTGTATTCTCTGTATGCAATCGTTGATTTTCGGTAGGCCTATGTTGAACGGTCCATTCAGTGGGCTGATTTGTTGTCATATTTAAGGTGTGTTTATGTGGTAGCTTCAGTTTCTAGCCGTCGTTTGACCGAGTAAACACCATTATTAGGAATTACATTTAATATATTTATTGTTTGCAAATTATTTTTGCTTTACGTACACTTTTTGCACCGACGAGGTCTGACATCATTATCCTGAGATAGGCTGTAACATTGACTTCGGATACAGGTTTTTCCTGGTCGGCCTTGACTATCAATGAGGGTTAATTTTTCAAACGTACAGTTTCCATTATTTTGCTACGTTTAACGTATGATTGGTGAATGAAAAATGTCAATAGATTACTGTGCTTTATGTTTATTTCATGATATATGATATGTCACGATTATGTATAATATACAATTACAATTTGGCGTCCATCACGTACGACGGGCTGTCGGCAAATTTGAATTTGCGTTTGAGTTATTTTTCCGCCATGTGTACGATGTAGGTGTATAGGTGGTGTTCTGTCAATGGCAGAATAGTTTTGTTGTTAGGAGTACGGAAATATTTTTTTACAAAATAAAATAAATTTGTTGTTCACAGTACGAGTACAGAAGTGAAAATTTATCGTCATACTAAATAGTGAGACGAGATATAACACAAAATAAGTAAACATCGAATCAACAGGTCAAATTAACACGAAAGTACGATTTGGGAGTACTCGCAGTTACTGAAAGCTAGTTAAAAGCCAAAAACAATTAATAATAAAAAATCATGCATCAGAGACTAAAATCAATTAAAACACATCCCAGGGATTTAGTGTTTTTACGCCATGGACAATCAAAGAAGACATGACTTGTGCAATGCCAAAATAAAAGTATCGACAGGCAGTAGGATAGTTAGGATTTACTTTCATTAAAACCATTGGCAAAAAAGGGGTGGGGCAGTCGCCCCAGTGGCTCCTATGCAAGTGAACTATGTATTGGTTTTTAAGCTAGGACTTTACATTTTTTTTTTATCTGGTAGATCACCTGGTCGTAGTGGATATTTGAAGCAATACTCAATTGCTTCCTTTGTTTTCCTGTATAGTAGTAGTTTGTTTTGGGCATCGGTCTACACCAAAATCTTTTCCAAACTACTAGTCCCAGAATTACATTTTTCTTCTTATTTGTCTTAACAAATTTCTTCAAATACTAGCTAGCCCAGGACTAGTGGCTTACAGTACAGGGCTGGCGCATTGAACATGAACATGTCTTCCTATGCTGTTCATGATGACGTACAGCTATCGTTATTAAGTTTTTTATTGTCATTCAGGAGACCGCGCTGAAGTACGTCCATTATTCATTTTTCATTATTCAAAACTCTATCATGAATAATGAAATAGTTCATTATTCATTATTCAACGTAAGTGATTAATAATGAATAATGAAATAGTTCATATTTCAGTATTCAAGCTGAAAAGTGAATAATGAAATCGAAAATTTATTTTTTGACTGTGACACTATATCCCGTATTTCTGAATTCGTCATTTTGGTGTTATTTAACAAATATTCAAATTAATCTAAGAAAAAAAAATCAAAACACTCTTTGAAATTATTATCTTTATTTATTTATTTAGTTTCAGAGGATAAACTAGTGGGTTTCCCTAACGATTTTTAACAGAAATTCCTTGTTTTAATGTATAGACGTGAATATCAAAACATATATAAAAATCAAAATACTATACATTGTATAGCTTATCGATTGTGCGGCAATGCCCATTAGAGGGTTACGGAGGAACTAAATGCCAAAATACGCGTGAAAATTAAGAAATGGCCAATTTTGAATAATGAAATGGATATTTTGAATAATGGAATGGACTGCTGCGACCCTTCAGCCCCTAATTACAGATATACCTTATACCTTATACCTTATACGTCATTCGAAAGCTTATCAATAGATGAACAAAAGGTATATAGTCAATATGTCCCGCAACGCCTATTAGACGAGTTTCGGAGGACCTAAATGTCAAAATACGCGTCAACAATAAGAAATAGCTTATTTTGAATAATGGAATGGACTGCTACGACCCTTCAGCCCCTAATTACAGAGAAACCTCAGAAAGCTTATCGACAGAGGAACAAAATGGTTATAATCAATATGTGCCGCAATGCCCATTAGAGGGGTTACGTAGGACATAAATACCAAAATACGCGTGAAAATTAAGAAATAGCCAATTTTGAATAATGAAATGGATATTTTGAATAATGGAATGGACTGCTGCGACCCTTCAGCCCCTAATTACAGATATACCTTATACGTCATTCGAAAGCTTATCAATAGAGGAACAAAAGGTATATAGTCAATATGTCCCGCAACGCCTATTAGAGGGTTATGATACAAACAGAAAAGAAAGAATTGGAAAATCTGGGGGTGGGTTTTTAATTTATATTTCTAACATGTTAACCACAAATAGACGATATGATTTGGAAAAGGATGATATAGAATCAATTTGGGTCGAAATTATTTTTGTTCATCAAAAACCTATATTACTGGGTAACATATATAGACCATCAAATAGTAATGCAGAGTGGATTACAATTTGAATCAATGTTAACAAATGTTGATATTGAAGATAAGGAAATAATTATTTTGGGTGACTTTAATATTGATTTGGCGTCGAGAAAAATTCCAGCTAAATGGTCCCATTTGAAAAACATTTTTAACTTGTCTCAAATAGTCTCAGTTCCCACTCGAGTCACACAAACATCTTCCACTTTGGTAGACCATATTTATAGTAATGAACCAGATAATATTCATTTTATTTCTGTTCCAAAGTATTCAATCAGTGACCACTATCCAGTATTCATTTCTCACAAAGAGGTTAAAATCGAAAAGAAAATTCATGAATATATTACGTTCAAATCTACTAAACATTTTAATGAAAATGATTTTATCAATCACATATCACAGTGTTCATTTGATAGTGTATTAGAAATTGATATTTGTTGTCACTTTGAATATTTTACTGAAGTATTAAATCATGCTCCACTCATTAAAAGAGAGTAAAACGTTTGTATCAAAATGAGTGGATGAATGATGAAATTTTAGATAGCATGAGAAAACGTGATTTTTATCATAAGAAAAAAGATATGTATAGTTATAGACTCTGGAGAAACAAAGTCAAATATCTCATCGAAAACTCTAAACAAAATTATTATGCCAATATCATAGAACACAAAAAGGGCAACAGTAGTGAATTATGGAAGCACCTACATACTGTCAGCGGTACCGACAATCATACCAGTATTAAAATAATAAGTGATTGTAAAAGACATTTTAGAACCAAAAAGCATTGCTGATGTTTTTAATGCTTATTTCACAAATATCACAGATAATCTTAATATAAATCAAAACATCAACAATAGTTGTTTTAACAAACTTGATGATTTCATATCGGGTCATGTACCAGATCGTGTATTTTTCTATATCACTTATGAGTTATGATTTTGTGTGTTTACAACGAAAAGCACTAGATAAATCAAAAGCAACAGGTCTTGATAACATAAGTGCAAAGTTTTTAAAGATGTCTTCTCATGCTATTTCACTACCATTTTGTCACATTTTTAACTTAAGTATTAAAAAATGTATTTTTCCATCTTCATTTAAACTGGCAAAAGTCATACCAGTTTATAAGAACAAAGGTTCAAAACAGGATGTTTTTAATTACAGACCAATTGTAATTTTACCACTCATTTCTAAAATCCTTGAAAAACATGTGAAAACACACTTAGTAAATTATCTTAATAAATACAACTTAGTATACAGAATGCAGTCAGGCTTTCGCGCAAACCATTCTTGTCAAACTGCGTTAACAGCTTTATTGGATAAATGGCTAAAAGCCATTGATGATGGCGATCTTGTTGGGGCAGTGTTTCTAGATCTAGCAAAAGCCTTTGATCTTCTTAATCATGATCTGCTTATTCAAAAATTAAACAAATACAAATTTGCTTATACTTCACTACGTTGGTTTACATCATATTTGGCTAACAGTTATCAGATGGTGTCTATTTCAAATACATTTTCAGGCGTACAAAAACAAAAAACGGGTGTACCTCAAGGATCCGTTTTAGGACCTGTGTTGTTTTGAAATTTTATAAATGATCTTCCTTTGTCTAATCCTAATCATAACACCGATTTATTTGCTGATGATAGCACCATATCAGTCATTGGACAAAACAAAAGTTGCATCAGTCAAAAACTTAATACGGTTTTACAAGATATTTTTCGCTGGTGTGATGACAATAAAATGGCTGTAAATGTATCTAAAACGAAAGCTATATGTATTGGCTCTAAACAGAAGCTTTCAGTTACATCAAATGAAAACATTAATCTTGCTATAAATGGACAACAAATTAAAGAAAGTATATGTGAAAAGGTTCTAGGTATTTTTGTTAATGCATCTCTATCTTGGTCTTCTCATATTGATTATATAATAAAAAAAATTAACTCTTCTTTAGCTTTACTAAAAAGGATAAAGAAATATTTAAATCACAAAGCTAGGCAACTGTTTTATAACGCTTACGTTTTACCTCACTTAGATTATTGTTGTTCAATATGGGGAAACTGTAATAACTTTCTATTAGATAGTTTACTAAAACTGCAAAAGAGGGCAGCAAGAATAATTTTAGACGAACATGATTACACCAAACCTTCAAGCGAATTATTTCACGAATGTAACATTGTGCCGATTACACAAAGAATACATTATCATAAATCATTACTAATGTATAAGGCAAAACATGGCTTAGCTCCGGAATATATGTCCAGTCTTATTTTATTAGCTTCTGCAAACCAAAAATACACTACGAGATTTTCGTCCTCAGATAATTTTATAATTCCAAAACCAAATACAGAGTTGTATAAGTCTAGTTTCTCGTACAATGGACGTATGGAATGCTCTACCTAATTCAATTAAAAAATCAAATACAGTATTAGAATTTAAACATAACTACAAATCTATGTACTTTTAACATTACCATGAAATTTGTACTGTAATGCCATAAAAAATTGTTTATTGTAGTTAAATTGTATTACACATCTTTATTTATCATTATTATTGAATATGTATTGTTTATTTTTAATGTAATTATTATTGTATTAAGAGAGCCTTATTGAAAATTGGTGTAATCCTAATGAGTAACTTTCTCTAAATAAAGATATTTTTATTATTATTATTGTTTCGGAGGACCTAAATGTCAAAATACGCGTCAACAATAAGAAATAGCTTATTTTGAATAATGGAATGGACTGCTACGACCCTTCAGCCCCTAATAACAGAGAAACCTTAAACACCCTTCAAAAGCTTATCGACAGGAACAAAATGGTTATAATCAATATGTGCCGCAATGCCCATTAGAGGGGTTACGCAGGACCTAAATGCCAAAATACGCGTGAAAATTAAGAAATAGCCAATTTTGAATAATGAAATGGATATTTTGAATAATGGAATGGACTGCTGCGACCCTTCAGCCTCTAATTACAGATATACCTTATACGTCATTCGAAAGCTTATCAATAGAGGAACAAAAGGTATATAGTCAATATGTCCCGCATCGCCTATTAGAGGAGTTTCGGAGGACCTAAATGTCAAAATACGCGTCAACAATAAGAAATAGCTTATTTTGAATAATGGAATGGACTGCTACGACCCTCCAGCCCCTAATTACAGAGAAACCTTATACCTCCTTCGAAAGTTTATCGACAGAGGAACAAAATGGTTATAACCAATATGTGCCGCAATGCCCATTAGAGGGGTTACGCAGGACCTTAATGCCAAAATACGCGTGAAAATTAAGAAATAGCCAATTTTGAATAATAAAATGGATATTTTGAATAATGGAATGGACTGCTGCGATCCTTCAGCCCCTAATTACAGTTATACCTTATACGTCATTCGAAAGCTTATCAATAGAGAAACAAAAGGTATATAGTCAATATGTCCCGCAACGTATCTTTATCTGTTTAAAATTTCTCTCTTTTTTCTTTAGTTTTAGCCCAAAACACAAAAAAAAAAAAGATGAAAAAATAACACTTAAGGAAATCACTCCTGTATAGAGTAAACAAACGATTTCAGCAAAATTTGACTTATTTGTAGATCTTGTCTTGGTGATCATTTTCAGTGTATATGAAGTGCGAATCCAGTTAGTTCATTTTTACTGTCGTATGCAGTATGTCTATTGTAGAAAAAAAGATGATGGGAAAAACTGCGTTTGTTTACTTTTTGAAAATACAAATTAATTGATTTGAAAGTATGTTTTAACACAATTTCATTAGAATATAACTTTTTAATGTATAAATAAACAGGATTAAAGACCCAAAAAGTGTAACTAAAGCAGCTGAATCCATAATATTGATTACTGAATGCGATGAATTTTAACTATAAATGCGATGCATTATCATTGTAAGTGCGATCATTTTTGATGTGGAATTTTTGGAGGTGCGATGAATTTTCATTGTTGTTTTATATGATAATTCGACATGCAACAACGGAAAATAGTCTTTTAATGACGTTAATATTGATGATATTTACAATTTGAAATGCAAGCTAGTTGTAGATGCTTACTTGAATATACACGGGTATAACCAACGTATGGTTGATTCCGGACGTTGTGCGTTGTGTACCGTTCGTCAATTTTTTTCAGTACGTTCGTTGCGTGTTTTCGTCAAAGGTCTGTACCGTTCGTTAGTAAAACATCGAGAACAAAATCAGCTGTTTCAATTGAAATACCTATCTTTTATTTTTTGTTAGCAAGCTTTTGAAACTACTAAAACTATTTGACATTTCTAACATTTCATATTGAAGATTAAAACAACCTGAATTTTGTATTTGTTTGACGTGAAACAGAACTTACTGGAGCTAGAGAAGCCCACTCATCGGCAGCGCCTGATTGCAATCCAGTTTTTTTTTAGAAATCCAGTATTTTGTTCTTGAGTTCAAAGGTCAAGCTCATACGAAGGTCAGGGTAATATGCGTCACATCGCCTTAAGATGATACACGTTCATATCATGCATATTCAAATATTTTTGGTGAGTTTGCTATTAGTGTGTCATGGATCCGAAAATATACTGGAGTGGAACATCAATGACTATAACGTTTTTTTAAAGCTTTGTAAGCTTTGAAAATTTGTCACGCCGTTTCATACATATTTCCACCATATTGATAGGCTTTTGCACAACGAACAGTACAAGAATGTACAACGAACGGTACTAAAGAAAGCAAACAAACTACAAAGAGAATAAATCGTACAGTGCCAAAATTCTGAGGTCAGTTTTTCAAATAAATGTCTGCAAATAGAATAAAACAACGGGTTTCTCATTCGCATTATGTATTTTAATCAACAACAAATCACAAAATACACGGTCGCATTTAGTGTAAGAGCCAACCAACTATGCTATATTTGTAGTTTAATCAAGTTTGAGTTACACAGAGTGTTTGTTTCGCGATGTTTACAAGTAATTCACAGACCTGTCTATTTAAAATAGTCACATGGTGTTCATGTAATATAAATAATTTATAATGCTGTCAGGGGCAGTAAACTTTGTTTTCATAAACATCGAATACTTAACTGAACAGTACGTCAATTAGTGTTTGGTGAAAATACAAGGACGGTCTATCTACCAATATCGCTTTGCGATGCAGTGATTAACGTCCGGAATCAACTGTACGGCGGTTATACCCCGAACAATTTCAACATGTAATAATAAACTGTATTCAATATATCCTTGTATTCTTACAATTACGTATTTGATTATTTGTAACAACGATTTATAAGAAATTCAAACATAAATTAAGGTGACTCAACTGTTGCTCGAACTTTCTTTACTGTATAAGATGTATACACAATGGCATGAGAAATATCAATTATCCAGTCATCCAAGCGTCAAATGTAAAGCAATTGTTTGTGGAGATGAAAACGTTACCACTCACTCAATAGTGAAATGAAGATCGTTTTTTGAATGCTCTTTGTTATCTAAGATGCATCCATTAGAGCTATTTTCCTAATGCTTGTAGTTTAAAGGTTTGGTTGGCTTGCTTGCTTTGTTTGTATAAATGTTTGATCAACTTAATTTCAATGCCTAAGCAAACATTTATACAAACAAAGCAAGCAAGCCAACCACACCTTTAAACTACAAGCATTAGGAAAATGAGGAAACTTTGCTTTTTCGGTGACGCGGATTGCCTTAACTGTCCAAGATATATGTATTCAATGATGGGCGTGTCATATGAAAGGATAAATTTTATCCTACATATAGATCTGAATCTGGACAAATTATTAGAGAAAATAGAATTGACAATATTAGCAATAAATGCTATTTTTTTGGAATTTGTTGATATATTACCTCAGACTTTCACTCATAAAGTATGCATATATAATCAATCCTTCTGACTTCACAAATCTTGCTAGAGAGTCGGCTGAATTAAGACTTTATATGATGAAAATTAATTAATTTCCTTCTGTGAAAATGCATCGCATGTACAATAGAAATGAATCGCCCCTACAGTGAAAATGAAAGTCTAGTATCATTAATCGACAGTTAACATGAATCGCATAACAAAAACAGCATAGTGGAATTTAATTTAATATCAACAAGCTGAATAACAAAATCTGTTTTAAGTTATACAACATTAATAATTATGTTAAAAGGTACATTTTTCTGCAAATGAAACTTAACTGCTGCTTTTCAATCTCTTGCACGCTCTGTTCGTGAACTATTCTTAATATTTATCTATTTGTGTATCAATTTTACACCTGGATGGCTGTAGGCGCGACGAAAACCCGTCCGCATCTCATACTTATATCATGAATTTATAAAAACAGTACACATTATGTATTATTTCTTATTTTATTCAAAAATCATCTGTTTATTTATCAATCTATATTAGAAATTCATAACGGATACAGAAAAAATGGTATTCGCACATTATATACACTAACTTTTGCTTTTTAAGTGTCTATCTATTTTTTTTTTTATAGTTTTCAAGATAGTAGGCAAAAACGTAAAATATTGGTAAAAATCGACAGTAACTTCTACAAAAACTTATTTGTAGTACTTGACTTGCTGATCATTTTTGCTTTTTTTATGTTATTTTTATGTTTTTATCTATCTATTACAGTTTTTCAAATTGATAAAAAAAAAACGTCATTAGAGGACAATAACTCGAATGAAGAGTCGTCTGACGATTTCGACTATGTGCTTTGATCATTTTTGGAATATTAGCCAAAAGTTTTGAAATAATAGATAATAAGTAGACCTCATCATTTTGAACATTTCAACCTCTTTCTATTTGTCTATTTTTCTCTATTGCCTCTATTAGTAGCAGTTTTCAAGATAATAGACAAAACCTGCATTTTATTCCTGTGTTCTATTTTAAGCCATGTCGGCCATGTTAGTTGGCAAGTGGGGTTATCAGACATATTTCTAAACTAGATACTCTAATGATGATTGTGGCCAATTTTCGTTAAATTGCCCAGTAGTCTCAGAGGAGAAGATTTCTGTAAAAGTTAACGACGACGGCCAAGTGATGATAAAAGCTCACTTGGTTTTTTAGGCCAGGTGAGCTAAAAAATGGTATACAGATAGTAGCACAGATTTATCTTGCTTGGTGGAATGAAACTTATACAGATGGTTGATATAGGGAATAGGTTACTATAAGTTCAAATAGAAATTTTTTAATTTGGTTTTCGGTACAGTATCCCATTATTAATTGCAACACATGTATACAGACAAAATATTTTCAATGAAGGTTCCTGCTTCTTTCTCACTAAAATTGCAAGCATATGTACATAAAATGTAGTTCGGGGAGCATCAGTTGGCAGTGAAGCTTTTACTGGTATTTTTTTACAAGCATATTTGTAAGAATCTGGTCCTTACTATCATTTGAATACAGCATTGCAGATCATATTGATTATATATCTTTTGTTCCTCTATAATTAGGGGCTGAAGGGTCGCAGCAGTCCATTCCATTATTCAAAATAAGCTATTTCTTAATGTTCACACGTATTTCGACATTTAGGTCCTCCGTAACTCCTCTAATAGTCATTGCTGAACATGTTGACTATATACCTTTTGTTCCTCTATTGATAAGCTTTCGAATAATTTATAAGATATATCTGTAATTAGAGGCTGAAGGGTCGCAGCAGTTCATTTCATTATTCAAAATATCCATTCCATTATTCAAAATAAGCTATTTCTTAATGTTCACGCGTATTTTGGCATTTAGGTCCTGCGTAACCCCTCTAATGGGCATTGCGGCACATATTGGTTATATACATTTTGTTTCACTGTTGATTGGCTTTCGAATGGTAAATAAGTTTTCTCTGTAATTAGGGGCTAAAGGGTCGCAGAAGTCCATTCCATTATTCAAAATAAGCTACATCTTAATGTTCATTTGTATTTCGACATTTAGGTCCTGCGTAACTCCTCTAATAGGCATTGCAGAACATATTGACTATATACATTTTGTTCCTCTATTGATAAGCTTTCGAATGATCTATAAGATATATCTGTAATTAGAGGCTGAAGAGTCGCAGCAGTTCATTTCATTATTCAAAATATCCATTCCATTATTCAAAATTGGCTGTTTCTAAATGTCCACGCGTATTTTGGCATTTAGGTCCTCCGTAACCCCTCTAATGGGCATTGCGGCACATATTGATTATAACCATTTTGTTCCTCTGTCGATAAGCTTTCGAATGGTGTATAAGGTTTCTCTGTAATTAGGGGCTAAAGGGTCGTAGCAGTCCATTCCATTATTCAAAATAAGCTATTTCTTATTGTTGACGCGTATTTTGACATTTAGGTCCTTCGAAACTCCTGTAATAGGCGTTGCGGAACATATTGACTTTATACCTTTTGTTCCTCTATTGATAAGCTTTCGAATGACGTATAAGGTATATCTGTAATTAGGGGCTGAAGGGTCGCAGCAGTCCATTCCATTATTCAAAATATTCATTTCATTATTCAAAATTGGCTATTTCTTAATTTTCACGCGTATTTTGGCATTTAGGTCCTCCGTAACCCCTCTAATGGGCATTGCGGCACAATCGATAAGCTATATCTATGATCAGGGGATGAAGAATAGCAAAGATCCAGTAAAAATTAAAAAAAATTACAATGTATAGTATTTTGATTTTTATATATTTTTTGGTATTCAGGTCGTCCCATACATTAAAACAAGGAATTTCTGTTAAAAATAGTTAGGTAAACCCACTAGCTTATCCTCCGAAACTAAATAAATAAATAAAGATAAAAATTTCAAAGAGTGTTTTGATTTATTTTTTCTTAGATTAATTTGAATATTTGTTAAATAAGACCAAAATGACGAATTCAGAAATACGGGATATAGTGTCACAGTCAAAAAATAAATTTTCGATTTCATTATTCACTTTTCAGCTTGAATACTGAAATATGAACTATTTCATTATTCATTATTCATCACTTAACGTTGAATAATGAATAATGAACTATTTCATTATCCATTATTGAATTTTGAATAATGAAAAATGAATAATGGACGTACTTCAGCGCGGTATTCAGGAGTTATTTGTCCATTACACTTCACAATAATCATTTGAAGAGAGTGAAAAACTGTATTACATTTAAAGACAGGGGGTAAAACTTTTGTGAGTAATTTTTATATACTTGGAAGAATATGTAAACTTTCATATGGATAATATATACAATGTGGGGTTATGTTCTTCTCATATATTTTATGATTGTATGATACTAAACCCCTAACGGGAGGGATTGTACTTGATTTTCATATGATGAAGACATAATCTTTCAACCAGTTTAATTGTGGTCTGGAGCTGGCATGTCAGTAACTACTAGTAGTCCTTTGTTAATGCATGTATCATTGTCATTTTGCTTTGTTTCTTTTGTTACCTATTCTGACATCGGACTCGGACTTCTTTAAACTGAGTTTTACTGTGCGTATTGCTATGTGTTTCTTTATTCTACATTGGCTAGAGGTATAGGGTGAGGGTTGAGATCTCACAAAACATGTTTAACCCCGCCGCATTTTTGCGCCTGTCCCAAGTCAGGAGCCTCTGGCCTTTGTTAGTCTTGTATGTTTTTAAATTTTAGTTCATTTATATGTTTTGGAGTTTAGTGTGACGTCCATTTTCACTGAACTAGTACACAATTTTATTTAAGGGCCAGCTGAGGACCACCTCCGGGTGCGGGATTTTCTCGCTGCGTTGGAGACCTATTGGTGGCCTTCGGCTGTTGTCTGATTTATAAGATTTGATTGTTTAGAATAATTTCTTGTGCTTCTCCAAACATTTATTCAAATAATACGCCTGTCCGTTGCTGAAGACTATACTACAAATTCAGAAATTGTTGTGATGTTCAAATTAATGCAAATAATACGACATTTTCAGGTTCGCAATAATAATAAAATGCTCCCCGCGGGGCGCAGCTAGATACGACCGCAGTGGTCAAACCCTTAACAGTTGGGATAAGTATGGGCACTACATTCAAGCTTGATTCAGCTCTTAATTTGGATTGTGATTAAATATTTGGCACATCATAGGTTTCTGTCACAGAATGAATGTGGTCAAAGACTCAAAAATTTGAAATTGGATTTTACCTATTATGGTCCAATATCCATAATCTAAATACACGGTTAGATTCAGCATATCCAAGTACACCAAGAATTTAATTAATTTATTTATTAATGGACCATAATATCCAAGTACACCAAGAATTTAATTCATTTTTTTACCAATGGACAATATTAGCTAAGTTTTTAAAGGGGTTCGCTTCATAAAAAGAAAATAATATATTGCTGCCTACAGATGCATCACTCATCAACTTTTCACAGTAAGGCAACCGAAAATACCTATTGGATATTTTGCAATGTGAACTGCAAAAGTATGAATGTTATTTACATTCTAGAATGTTCGGTTTTTGGCCTCCAATATGTTGGTGAGTCAAAGCAGCCTTTCCACAAACGCCTCAATGGCAATAGGAGTGATATCTCTAAGAAGCCACTTCTCCCAGTTAGTCAGCATTTCAGACAGTCGGGTCATAAACTTGATGACTTTAGCCGCATGAAAATCCTAGTGATTGAACAGAACATTCAATGGAGTGATGCCCAGCGACAGGTTCGGGAAAGCTTTTGGATAAAGGAACTAAATGTACATCATCCAAACGGCATCAATAAGAAATACTAGCAGTTTTATTTTCACTCATTTTGGGATGTACATATACACAGTCACGTCTATTGAGTATCGAGTTATGTTTTATATTATGATGTTCAAGATTTGGGATTAAATCAATAGAGAAAAACTTACCTGTATTATTGAGCTATTTTTAACATACAATTAGTATCGTTAAATTTATTGACACTGACGAAGGCTATTTGTTAAGCCGAAATATTTGTCAACACGATTTTATAACATCATCTTCGTATATTACCATCTTATATTAGTACCGTTGTGCAAATCTTTAGACTTGTATATATATATAAAGTGCCTAGAAATCAACCTAACAATATTATAGAGTAGATGTGATTCTTTAATTGCTTCCTCCCCGACCGGTGCTGGAACCTGTACTTTTTCACTTCTCACTTCTACGACAACACTGCCCAGCATTGCGCAGACGCCTTATCCCCTCCTCTAACTATAGCTGATAACAATTAGCTTTCGTTTCGGGAGGTGTTACCTTCTCGTAGATATTAAACAAGGACATCTAACACAATACACGAAGTATATTTAAGTGTACAGGAATGATCATCTACTCATCTGTTCAGTATAATTACAGGATGCTATTCTATTTTTAGAAGCATACAATCACAATGAATTTATATTGAGATATGTCTGCCTATGTGTAGTGACAACTGTAAATTATACCTTGTCCATCGGATTTCTTATGATTAAGAAATACCAGGCCTTAGAATATCTATAAAGTGCCTAGAAAATCGACCTAACAATGTTAGAGTAGATCTGATTCTTTAGATTTTTCCTGTACACGTAAATATACTTCGTGTATTATGTTATATGTCCTTATTGTATTGTACACTATATATTGCAATGTAACTTGCAAGACCCAGAATGTTGTATACCTTCTTCATTGTCGATGTGACATGCAGTATGTTGGCGAGACAGAACAGCCATTCAACAAACGCATGAATGGTCATCGAAGTGACTACACCTGCAAGCCCGACCTCCCCGTAAGTCGTCATTTGAGATCACCTGGGCACGTCCAAGCTGATCTCAAAAACCTTACCATCACTATCATAGACCACAACGAGGGTTGGTCAAGGGCCGACAGACTTGCTCGGGAAAGTTTTGGATAAGAAAGTTAAGGACAGTTTCCCCAGAGGGCATTAATGAAAAAACATAAAATGAGTCCCTACCATCACTTGCTTCCTGTAACTCAGGCTTCAGTACAGGGCTCTCACAGTTTTAAGGAATTTATTCCTCCTCCCAAACATCAATATTGAAAAAGTTTACCAGCGTATTGATTCGTGATAATTTGTATAACGTTCAAGATTATTTTTTCAGTTCGACTACCACATGTCAAGATAAGAATGATTTGACATCTTATTGATGAAGGATATTAGTTATCCGAAATGTTTAATATTTGTTCATGATTTTACTATTTTTTTGGTGATGTTGTACCCTTTTAGACTTGTTTAGTATATATATATATATATATATATATTTTCAATTTTGAACGTTGTATATATATATATATATATATATATATATATATAGCATTCTGAAAACTAATTTATACAGAATAACAAACAAACCTACAAAGAAATTCTTCAAAATCTACCAAAAATAGAAAAACAATCTCAAAATATCTTTCATCATTAATACAATGTCTTTTAAAAATCTATAAAACTTACCTCTAACTATTTTTTAATAATATCTAATAATGAACAGTAAATTTCAAACTATATTTATACATAATTTCTAAAATTAGAATATAATGATGCTATATCTATTTTAAATATGAATCTACTTTCAATTTCTATTGATTGTACAATACATCTCTGAATTTGGATTGTGATTAAATATTTTACATAGAATAAGTTTCTGATATATACCTTTTATGGTCCAATATCCATAGTCTAAATACATGATTAGATTCAGCATATCAAAGATCCCCAAGAATTCATTTTTTGGTGAAATCAAACAAAGTTTGATTTTGGACCCTTTGGACCTCAATGTGGACCAATTTGATAATGGGGCCAAAATTCAAAATCTAAGCACACAGTTAAATTAAGTATATCAAAGAACCCGATCAATTAATTTTTTGTTGAAATCAAACAAAGTTTAATTTTGGACAAACTTGAAAACTGGGCCCGAAATCCAAAATCTAAATACATTTTTAGATTCAGCATATCAAAAACCCCTTGAATTCAATTTTTGTTAAAATCAAACTAAGTTTAATTTTGAACCCTTCGGATTTCAATGTGGACCAATTTGAAAACCGGGCCCAAAATCAAAAATCTAAATTACATGGTTAAATTCAGCATATCAAAGAACCCCAAGAATTCAATTTTTGTTGAAATCAAACAAAGTTAAATTTGGACTCTTTGGACCTCACTGTGGACCAATTTAAAAACGGGGTTCAAAATCCAAAATCTAAATACACGGTAAGATTCAGCATAATAAAGAACCACAAGAATTGAAGACTTTGAATTAAATCACCATTGAAATTGGTCAAGAAATAAGCAATGTATACAAAGTATTAGAACAATATTGTTTTTGGTCCCTTTTACCTAAAGGATTAGGGCCATAACCCCAAAATCAATCCCAACCTTCCTTTTTTTGTATGGAACCTTGTGGCTCAAGAAATAAGCAATTTTTACAAATTTTTACAAAGCGTTAAAACAGTAATGTTTTTGGCCCATTTTTCCCAAATCATTCCAAACCTTCCTTTTTTGGTATGGAACCTTGTGGTACAATTTCATAGAGATCCATAGACTTATAGCTCACACATTGTTGTCAATATAATGGAATTCCATATGATATGACTGTCATGCAAGTGAGAGGTTTAGCTAGTAATAAAACAAGGTTCACTCCACCATTTTCTGCATAAGAAAATGCCTGTACCAAGTCAGGAATATGACAGTTGTTTTCCATTCGTTTGATGTGTTTGAGCTTTTGATTTTGCCATTTGATAATGGACTTTCCGTTTTGAGTTTTCCTTGGAGTTCGGTATTTTTGTTATTTTACTTTTTATACTCAAGTTATTGTCAGGAAACACAAATCTTAGTTTTTTTTTGGTTCCTAATTCCTAAACGGTTTAGGGCATAACCCCCAAAATCAATCCCAATCTTCCTTTAGAGGAATGGAACCTTGTGGTACAATTCATAGAGATCCATACACTTAAACACAAGTTATTGTCCTGAAACAAGTAAATGATTGTTTTTGGCCCCTAATTCCTAAACAGTTAGAACATCAACCTCCTAAATCATTTCCAACCTTCCTGTTGTGGTATGGAACCTTGTGGTACATTCATAGAGATATATTTATTAAAGTTAATGGTCACATGATGTAGTTACAGTCAAGTGATTGTTTACTATAAACACGTGCTTGTGTTTATACTAAGCACATGGTTTGTGTTTATGTTAGTTATGATTGGATGGCATATACCCGCAATGCGGCTTTTACGGGTATATGCAGCTCATGAGATTCGTGAAAAGCATGATTAAGTACTACTTAAGGGGTTCGTTTGAGAAATTAAAGTTATTCAAAGTTTGCCTATAGTTTACGTAGCAGCAGTTCGTTATTGTGATATGTCTGACTCAGAGAAACTTCTAGATTCCGACCATGAATCTTTGCCTGGTCCTAATGTACATTCGTTGCCTGATGTTAATTCTGTACATCATACTGGAAATAACGACTTGGTGGATACATTTTCGCTGTTTAAGACATATCTTGACGGGAAGATTGCTACTCTTCATAAAGACTTGGCAGTTGGTAATGAGAACTTTGCAACCAAACTTAAACAAGGAGTGTCAGTCAAACTTAAACGTGAAGGAAATCAAATACAGTTTAATTTCAATTGTGATATTATGGCCGACCTTGTTAAGGTTCATCATAACCTTTTGGCTAATATGGCCGTATTTACACCACAAATTTTACTCTGAGTACAGACAAACCTGTGCACCTGGAAAAGTTTTAAGGCATGGCAGGAACTAGATAATTAAATTTTAAATGCATTTTATGTTTCAGAAAATTATAAACTTTTCTGGATTTTGCTATTCTTTTTTTTTTTCATTCCTGCAGAAGGTGCCAAAATAAACTAAGTTGGTAAAGAGGTTTGAGAAGCTCCCCTCATATAATAAATGTTGCGAGTAGTATTGATTTAAATGGACAATAGATGGACAATAGACATCTGCAAACAATAGGTGATATAAACTGTGTAACTGAGTGGACCGTATCAAATGAAACTCATGTGTTTGTTTATTTTGCTATCTTCTGCAGACTGGAAAAAATGCACATCAAAATACAGGTAAATTTTTAATTTTCTAAAACATAAACTACATATAACTTTTATATATCTAGGTCCTGCCATGCCTTAAAACTTTCCTAGATGCATCAGTTTGTTTGCACTCATAGTAGATTTTGTGGTGTAAACACGGCCATATTTTTTAATTCCTTTTGATGAACCTTAAGCTTGAGAAGCGTATTCCTGATGAAGATGCAGCATGTCTTAAATTGGTATCTGGTGCTATCCTCAAAGTTAAGAAGCGCAATAAGTTTATCCGCATTGCAGACAAATCTCCCGTAGGCTGGAAAACCGTCCGTGAATATGAGAGTGATGACCTTACTTCTGATTCAGAAGAGGAGAAACGCATCCGTTCTGCTGAAAGCTGTGCTATTAGGAGTATCAAGGAGAACAAAAGACCTCATCCTTATGAAACCGTTACAGCTACCGTTTCTGCTCCTACTGCTTCAATTTCCAATCAACAACATGTTCGACAAAACAACTATCAACAGCCGCCCTTTCGGACCAGCAGACGGAGGGAACCCTCATCTCATGACATCTGTTACAACTGCAACCAGCTTGGTCACTGGCGAACTCAGTGCCCCCTTTTCAGTGCAAAACCAGTTGTCCCAGGGACATCAAGACAACAGAGTTAATGATAAGTATTTTTATACTACTTTTCTAGATGAAAGTAATCTTTACGGACAGTTTGAACTGTTTCTGTCACAAGTAAGATATTTCATCTGTTGCAAAAGGGGTAAAATATAGTTTACGCAAGCATATACAATTCTGGAAACATACAGGTGCAAATGATTTTGTTATTAATACTATCAAACATTGTTACGTTATTCCATTTTTGCAGACTCCTACATCTATGTCATTTAAGAATAACAAATCTGCAACTGTTCATTCATAATTTGTAGATGAAGCAATTTCAGAATTACTGAATATCGGATGTGTTATTGAAACTCAAAAACGTGTCAAATGGCATACAGATAATAATAACTGCGTTTCCATTGTTCAGAAAGGAAGTACAAAAGTACATTTACAAGAGATAGCTATTAATATTTTTAAGTTGTGTTCTGAATTGAATATTTTTTTAGATGTAGTTTGGATCCCGAGATCTAAGAATACGAAAGCTGATTATATTTCTAAAATGATTGATATTGAAGACTTGGGAACTAATAAAGATTTTTAAATTAGTAAATGGCATGTGGGGGTCCGTATACTGTGGACAGGTTTCCGAGTAATTTGAATAAAAAATTACCAGGATTTAATTCCAAATTCTGGAATCCAGGTGTTGAAGCAGTTAATGCTTTCACGCAAAATTGGAAAAATGAGGTTAATTGGATTGTTCCTCCAATTTCCGTTGTCTGTAGAGCGATCAAACATTTGATATTATGTAAGGCTAAAAGCACTTTGATAGTTCGACAGTGGCCTTCCTCGTCATTTTGGACTATGATTTTTAAAAAAGGTTCGCATTTGCAACCCTATGTAACTGATGTTTTAGAATTTAAACCAAAGCAGAACATTTTTATTCATGGTATGAATATTAAGTCCTTGTTAAGATTTTCTAAATTCATTTCTAGTGTTTTAGCTATTAGATTGAATGCTGAGTTCATGTAAGAATTTTCGACAAGGCTGTTGAGCAAGGTCGTTTGGTAATGACAAGGCCAATCTAATGGCGAGGTCGTATGCTGATGACAAGGCCAATTCAAATTGGCAAGGTCTCACCTGACATGGCCAGTGTGAAAAATAAATCTGGCAAGGTCATTTAAATATTGTAAGCTAGTAGTAGTATAGTAGATTATATTTCTATTTGATATGCACGTTTTTCAGATGTTTTTTCATGTGGACTCTGGAAATCCTTGCCTAAGCCAGTCGACCAAGATTTGTAATCTTTATCCAACTGCCATATATCAAGACATTTAACTCGTATGCTAAAATTGAAGAAGCATATTATTCAATAAGCTGGGCTCACAAACTAGCTGGTTATTCTAATTCATGTAATTCACAATAGTGTATATCGGTTAAAGAAGGAGCTCATAGAAAGATTGGACATGTTATTGTAAATAAAAAAACCAATTACGCCAGATATTTTAAAGATAGTTGTTAATAAATATGGTAAAGAATGTAATAATCTTACAGAAATTATAATTTGTATGTGTCTTATTAGTTATGCAGGGTTTCTAAGATTTTCTGAAATGGTTAATTTAAAAAGATCTGATTTTACACCCCAGTTCTATTGTTATACTTCATAGTTTCTATTTCTGAAACAAGTGTAAATTGAATAGATCTACTGTTACAAATAACAATGGATTTTGACCACAGGGTGTGACGAGCGGGGTTTCTGGAAACCCCTGCTTCTACATCCCGAAAACACAGTCCATAACAATAGAAATTAGTTTTTTTTTAATAGCATGAACATAAGAGATTATTAATTGAGCTACAGGAACCGGTATCAAACCTGGAAGCGACAAAAATACAATTTCTTGGGACCCCTGGAACCGGTACATAAGTATGTTTTATTAAAGAAATAATTCATGCAAGCCATAGATTTTGAAAAATTTCACATGGCCTGGGTCGTTATATTGGAATTTTAACGTTTTGGGTACCTGAGCTACAGGAACCAGTATCAAACATTCCTTCGGTCCCTGGAAGCGATAAAAATCCGATTTCTTGGGACCCCTGGAACCGGTATATACTTGCTTACGCTCGGGATAAAATTCCAATATAACGACCCAGGCCATGTGAAAATGAAAACAAATCTATGGAATGCATGAATTATTTTGATTCTAATATGGTAAAGTTTCCCACTGAAAACTCTGACGCCATTTCAGTAAAATATGGCGTTTTTGTGCACAAATCGCATTGTGACGTCTTCGATTTATAGTGGTTGTGGTTTATTGAGTATTTTATTATTGCTCTATTCATATGACGTAATAAGCACCCCATATTAGAATTAATTTACTTTCTTACAAGTCAACACCTTATTAAGTCTGACGCCATTTCCAGATTTCAGTAAAATATGATGGTTTTGTGCACAAATCGCATTGTTTATTGAGTATTTTATGATGGCTCTATTCATAATTCCAATCTTATTTGCAAATATCACATAATAATCTGATTTCATTAGTGGAATCCGTTTCGAGTGACTGAAATTGAAAGGTTAACATATCGATTATTCTGTCTTCTGCACAACGAAACAAAAAGCATGATGACAAAGCAACTCGCCTCCTAAAAATTGTGCGTTCATGTTACTTCAAATAGTTGACCTTTGCGTTGACATTCTTTAGATTTACATCCAATATTTTGAACTGGTGAAAAATTAAAAATGTTATATTGACATCAGTTCATGTTTAAGATACTTTTGATACCTTTCCTGAAATTCTCCAGTCACAAAATCTTTTACAAAAATTCATTCTACAACAGTTTACATACTTTCAACCACGCTCTAAATGCCCGCGATTTCGCGGATGTGTTCTAGTTTAGTCTTGTATGTAGCATAAATATAAGATTATATCCATTGATACTCACCTATGTGTCGATTTATACCTCCGATCACCGGTCCAGCATATAAATAATTTTATTCCGAAGGTATGGAAAAGAATCTCTGTATTACTCTTTACCTTTAGAGCCACATCGATTTTAACTAAAATGTCTATCTGAATATTCAACTTTAGCATTAAACAGCAGCAAAAGGAATCAATCAAGATCTATACAAGAACAAGAACAATATTGAATTTCAAATAAATTCAGCAGAAGCATGTGATTCACCAAAAGAATCTCAAACGCCAGAATGGGTTAAAATGCAAGAAGAATTACAGAAATGGAGTATTCAAAGAAATTACCAAAAACCATCTTGTAATAGGATAAAAGATATCAAAAGGTATACAATTTTCAGCACTTTTATGTGGATATTATCCAATTCAGAATCTTGCAAGAAGTTGTATTTAGTTTCATATCAATGATTTTGTTTTGTGAAAAAATTGGTGTGATTCCAGATCTTTGAAAATCTATGTAAATTGGATAACGGAGAAACAGTTACTCGTCACTGAATAGTCTTATGTAGACGAAACGCGCGTTAACTATTAGCTTACGAATTTGAGTTTTTAAATATACTTACAATTTTTCAACAATCGGGATATTTTGATCTCGGCATGTTTTATAGATACTGGTTAATTATTGCAGAACATATGCGTCTTTTTATTAATTTGTGTTGTATTTGGACGTTGTTGTATAAAAAACAACAAGGTCATGCACGGAAGGGAGTCCACTCTAATAATTTCGCTCTTAGAAGATATATCATATAGATTATTCTAAAAGTTACCAAACTATCGACTGCCCCTTGAACAATTAAGAAATTTATTTAATCTGTCCGGAATATCAATAAATATCCAGAGGAGGCGATAGATTATTAGTTACATGGTGTGTAAGTGACCTAATACGATATATATGGGGTCAGTAAATTCCATATGGGGATTCGAGCTTCGCTCTCACCCCATATGGAATTTACTGACCCCATATATATCGTATTAGGTCACTAGCACACCGTGTAACAAATTTATCTTACCGTCTATCTTCACATGTGGTATTTAGAATAGCGGCCTATCAAAGTGATTAAGTCTTCAATACTTAATATTAAGAACCTACTTCCATTTGTCTATACAAAAAACAAATGCCAACAATAACAACTTGTTAGCTTTAGTTTTGTTTTATGAATTTATATCAATCATTCATTATCAATTTCTTCGTCTGTTGAAACCCATCAGATTTCTTTTTTGTTTTTAAAGGGAAGTAACTCCTTACTAACCCCATATGGTAACTAACCCCATATTTTTTAGGACACCCTATATCAAATATATGTAGTCACCACGTGTAGTCCTTTAACCAATCATATCCCCAGAAATCTATAGGAGGTAAGATAAAAAAAATACAAGCATATTCTGCATACAGAAGCAATCAGGTTTAATAAATGCAAAACATAGGCAAAAACAAGATTTGGACGATATGAAATCCTTCTGCAACCTTAAGTAATATCCGATGCCCCGAAATTATCCTGCTTATTTACAATATTTGTGGTGTAACCAAGACGTCATTGACAGAAAGGATTAATTTGTTTTAGTAAAACGCGGCTTAATTCAAGGACATATAATAAATATAAACGTAAGTGGGCTGTTCATATGTTAGTAATGCTAATTGAAAGCGGTATCTGAGTTGAACACACTCATCTTAGAAGCAAACCAACTAACAAAGGTTTGCACCAAAACAGATGAAGCTGTTGTGTTACTACTCCAGCAAATCATATTTCAATTTTGCAAGGAGAAAATCAATATGTGTGTCATGTATATTTGTATCCTAATGCCTATTGGGAATGAATAACATCAATCAGTGTCGTACCTTACGAAGAAATGTGTTATTTTCTTTGGCTCGTACATGCATTAACTTACATAAGGTCAAAGGTAGACTATTCCCCTATCTTTCAAACTTATTTTTTTCAGTCCTTATGTAATCAAGGGAGAGAATTTGAATACATTTCCCCCTGATAAAAATAGTCACTTAAAAGCACTATATTTTTTGAAGCACATGCTAAAATGAAATACAAATGTAATTCTTATGTTACAACTTCTTCTAAGAAGTTCATTTCTACATTGGAGTGAAAATGGAATCAACACATGATATTTTGTCAACTTTTTTAAGCAACGTCATCAATATATCAAAGTACAATCCAAAGTTGAAATCAATCTATGGAATGCTTAAAGACTTTGGAGTTGCACTTCATTGTACAATTCCCAGTGATTAAAACAAACACAGATATCTGTAGTTCAACCTTAGGAAAGTGTCAGTTAAGGAAAGACTATACAATTTTAGTAGATAACAACCAATTTACCAAAGGACACGCACATACTGATATGAATTAAAAACCCATTGTTCAGAGAACAATTGAAGAAGGTCTTTCCACCCCAATTTTGATAAGAAAATTTTAACTCAAGTTTACAATGTAATCTCCGGTGTCAGATATTATCTTACTTTTTCGCTGATTTCAATCATTTATAGTATGTATTTACTTTTGCTTGAAATGATGGAGATAAGCTTCTATTTTGTTCGCATCTCATATTTATTTTCAACATCTAGGGCACTTTAGACTAAATACGTCATAAATGACATTATATTTAACCTAATATGTAAATGTTCAAGTGTAACATACAATAAACATTTTTGGACAGAAAAAAGAATTTCGCTTGTTCGTATTTCATATTGTCTTTCAAATGACAGAGCACTAAAGATTAAATACATCATGAATGACATTATATTTAACATAATATATAATTGTTATAGCGTAACGTACAATAAACAGAAACGATAAACAACTCTTATGCGGAATAGTATATATAAAATTGACTATCGGATCTTGTCAAGAATTGAGCTGCAGGTCAGTGTTTATAAACCAAAATATCTTATACCACGTTTCCTGGCCATGATAAATAATTGATATTAATATTTCAAAAAAAGTCGTTAACACGATTTTATAGCTACTTCAAAAGTTTACGAAAAATAAAGTATATTGCTCGAATATTGATGAATATTATCACATGCAGAATATTATGTGTAAACAATCAACACTTTGACAAATAGAAAACAAATCAACAAAAAGACAAGCAACAGTCTATAGAAGCAACACTGACTCGCCCCACCTATAGTTTGTGACAAAAAAAGGTAGCAAGTCGCTTTTGTGATCTCGCAATCGAAAAAAAAAGACAATTGATTAAACAAATGAAGGTTATTGATACGAGCACAATGATGAATATAACCACTTGTTGAATATCATTTCTACTCGCAAGCTTAAGTATCATTATATTCTACTTGAATGATATAAACCAATAATGTACCGTTTATCCATCATTGTGTGTGGCAAAGTTAGTGGTTACTCACAATTTGCAAATGGTATACTGACGGTATATAAACACACTGCAGAAGACATTTACATCATCTTCATCTCTTTTACTCCTTATTACCCTTTTATTCTTTAAAATGTAATTTAATTTATGAAGTGTATAACATTCATTTCTTTATACATAGATAATGAAATGGAGTATGATTGTCATTGATACGACTATCCATTGACCTAATGACAAAGTTGTGAACAATTACAGATCACTGGATGGCATTCAACATTGCAAAACTCATACCGGCATTTTTCGAATCAGACTATGGAACTGACATGACACTGTGCAAATATTGTTGCATTTACTAAAAATATAATCATCGTTGTATTTTCATTACTGTACGAAATGTAGTTATTGTTTAGCAAATATTATACACCTTATACAATACTACTGTTAGTTGTAATGCATCAATTGCACTTTCTATGCCTCTTTTAAAAATCGTGAAAATGGCTTTTCTGATTTTTCTATAAGGAAACATAATTTATTTCAACTGGAAAGGGAAGGATTTAGAAGTTAGCTGTAATTGATTTGTAAAAATAATACAAAAAAAAAAAAAAAAAAATTATTACGATAATAAGAAAAACCCAGATATTTTACATCTTAAAAATATATAACAAAAACGTGTTTGGTTCAGTAGTAAAACAAAGTAACTGCAATGTTTCATTTAACTTCTAGACTGGAAATTCATGAAAAATATTACATTGCATCATATTTTATAATTTTAAGGATATATTTTCCGGACAAAATAAAGAATTTTACTTTTCGCAGCTCAAATTGTCTGTCATTGAAGATAAAATACATTATACATTAAATTACATCTAACTTAACATATTTAATTGTTTAAGCGACAAGCACTGTAAACAGAAACGAAAAACAACTCTATGGCGAATAATATATATAAAATATACCATCGGATCTTTTCAAGAATTTAAATACAGGTCAGTGTTTACACATTGTAATATTGTAAACCGCATTTTTGCTATGATCCTGCCTTATTGATATCAAGACCATATGTCCGAAAAATGTTCAAATGGTTCAATTTCTACTTAAAGAGTTAACAAACTATCAAGTATATTGCTCGAATATTGATGAATAATGTTAAGTGTACAATATAAAAATGAAAACAACACGTTATAAATTTCTTGCATCCGAGCGATTTTCTGGATTTCCTTCATCAGGAACGTCCTTACAGTTGTTTTGAGATTTGGATCAGATTATGAAAGTAACATGACATCGCACACACATTGTTGGGTTTCTTAAAATAATTCATTGTTGCATTGGCATACAGAAAAGCAATTGTTTGCAGGCAAAGCATGTTCACTTTATGAAACACTGCTTTCATTCATAATACATAAGTTGCGCTTTCTATGCATATCGCAAGATATCGGGACGTAACTGCCATTATTCGTTTAATCCTGGGGGAAAAATAGAGATCATGAAAAATGTTATATTGGACTTTATTTTTTGGACAGAAAAAAAGAATTTCGCTTGTTCGTATTTCATATTGTCTTTCAAATGACAGAGCACTAAAGATTAAATACATCATGAATGACATTATATTTAACATAATATATAATTGTTATAGCGTAACGTACAATAAACAGAAACGATAAACAACTCTTATGCGGAATAGTATATATAAAATTGACTATCGGATCTTGTCAAGAATTGAGCTGCAGGTCAGTGTTTATAAACCAAAATATCTTATACCACGTTTCCTGGCCATGATAAATAATTGATATTAATATTTCAAAAAGTCGTTAACACGATTTTATAGCTACTTCAAAAGTTTACGAAAAATAAAGTATATTGCTCGAATATTGATGAATATTATCACATGCAGAATATTATGTGTAAACAATCAACACTTTGACAAATAGAAAACAAATCAACAAAAGACAAGCAACAGTCTATAGAAGCAACACTGACTCGCCCCACCTATAGTTTGTGACAAAAAGGTAGCAAGTCGCTTTTGTGATCTCGCAATCGAAAAAAAAAAAGACAATTGATTAAACAAATGAAGGTTATTGATACGAGCACAATGATGAATATAACCACTTGTTGAATATCATTTCTACTGCAAGCTTAAGTATCATTATATTCTACTTGAATGATATAAACCAATAATGTACCGTTTATCCATCATTGTGTGTGGCAAAGTTAGTGGTTACTCACAATTTGCAAATGGTATACTGACGGTATATAAACACACTGCAGAAGACATTTACATCATCTTCATCTCTTTTACTCCTTATTACCCTTTTATTCTTTAAAATGTAATTTAATTTATGAAGTGTATAACATTCATTTCTTTATACATAGATAATGAAATGGAGTATGATTGTCATTGATACGACTATCCATTGACCTAATGACAAAGTTGTGAACAATTACAGATCACTGGATGGCATTCAACATTGCAAAACTCATACCGGCATTTTTCGAATCAGACTATGGAACTGACATGACACTGTGCAAATATTGTTGCATTTACTAAAAATATAATCATCGTTGTATTTTCATTACTGTACGAAATGTAGTTACTGTTTAGCAAATATTATACACCTTATACAATACTACTGTTAGTTTTAATGCATCAATTGCACTTTCTATGCCTCTTTTAAAAATCGTGAAAATGGCTTTTCTGATTTTTCTATAAGGAAACATAATTTATTTCAACTGGAAAAGGGAAGGATTTAGAAGTTAGCTGTAATTGATTTGTAAAATAATACAAAAAAAAAAAAAAAAAAATTATTACGATAATAAGAAAACCCAGATATTTTACATCTTAAAATATATAACAAAAACGTGTTTGGTTCAGTAGTAAAACAAAGTAACTGCAATGTTTCATTTAACTTCTAGACTGAAATTCATGAAAAATATTACATTGCATCATATTTTATAATTTTAAGGATATATTTTCCGGACAAAATAAAGAATTTTACTTTTCGCAGCTCAAATTGTCTGTCATTGAAGATAAAATACATTATACATTAAATTACATTTAACTTAACATATTTAATTGTTTAAGCGACAAGCACTGTAAACAGAAACGAAAAACAACTCTATGGCGAATAATATATATAAAATATACCATCGGATCTTTTCAAGAATTTAAATACAGGTCAGTGTTTACACATTGTAATATTGTAAACCGCATTTTTTGCTATGATCCTGCCTTATTGATATCAAGACCATATGTCCGAAAAATGTTCAAATGGTTCAATTTCTACTTAAAGAGTTAACAAACTATCAAGTATATTGCTCGAATATTGATGAATAATGTTAAGTGTACAATATAAAAAATGAAAACAACACGTTATAAATTTCTTGCATCCGAGCGATTTTCTGGATTTCCCTTCATCAGGAACGTCCTTACAGTTGTTTTTGAGATTTGGATCAGATTATGAAAGTAACATGACATCGCACACACATTGTTGGGTTTCTTAAAATAATTCATTGTTGCATTGGCATACAGAAAAGCAATTGTTTGCAGGCAAAGCATGTTCACTTTATGAAACACTGCTTTCAGTCATAATACATAAGTTGCGCTTTCTATGCATATCGCAAGATATCGGGACGTAACTGCCATTATTCGTTTAATCCTGGGGAAAAATAGAGATCATGAAAATGTTATATTGGACTTTATTTTTGGACAGAAAAAGAATTTCGCTTGTTCGTATTTCATATTGTCTTTCAAATGACAGAGCACTAAAGATTAAATACATCATGCCTGACATTATATTTAATCTTATAAATAATTGTTCAAGCGTAACGTACAGTAAACAGAAACGAAAACAACTCTTATGCGGAATAGTATATATAAAATTGACTATCGGATCTTGTCAAGAATTGAGCTGCAGGTCAGTGTTTATAAACCAAAATATCTTATACCACGTTTCCTGGCCATGATAAATAATTGATATTAATATTTCAAAAAGTCGTTAACACGATTTTATAGCTACTTCAAAAGTTTACGAAAAATAAAGTATATTGCTCGAATATTGATGAATATTATCACATGCAGAATATTATGTGTAAACAATCAACACTTTGACAAATAGAATACAAATCAACAAAAGACAAGCAACAGTCTATAGAAGCAACACTGACTCGCCCCACCTATAGTTTGTGACAAAAAAAGGTAGCAAGTCGCTTTTGTGATCTCGCAATCGAAAAAAAAAGACAATTGATTAAACAAATGAAGGTTATTGATACGAGCACAATGATGAATATAACCACTTGTTGAATATCATTTCTACTCGCAAGCTTAAGTATCATTATATTCTACTTGAATGATATAAACCAATAATGTACCGTTTATCCATCATTGTGTGTGGCAAAGTGAGTGGTTACTCACAATTTGCAAATGGTATACTGACGGTATATAAACACACTGCAGAAGACATTTACATCATCTTCATCTCTTTTACTCCTTATTACCCTTTTATTCTTTAAAAATGTAATTTAATTTATGAAGTGTATAACATTCATTTCTTTATACATAGATAATGAAATGGAGTATGATTGTCATTGATACGACTATCCATTGACCTAATGACAAAGTTGTGAACAATTACAGATCACTGGATGGCATTCAACATTGCAAAACTCATACCGGCATTTTTTCGAATCAGACTATGGAACTGACATGACACTGTGCAAATATTGTTGCATTTACTAAAAATATAATCATCGTTGTATTTTCATTACTGTACGAAATGTAGTTATTGTTTAGCAAATATTATACACCTTATACAATACTACTGTTAGTTGTAATGCATCAATTGCACTTTCTATGCCTCTTTTAAAAAATCGTGAAAATGGCTTTTCTGATTTTTTCTATAAGGAAACATAATTTATTTCAACTGGAAAAGGGAAGGGATTTAGAAGTTAGCTGTAATTGATTTGTAAAAATAATACAAAAAAAAAAAAAAAAAAAATTATTACGATAATAAGAAAAACCCAGATATTTTACATCTTAAAAATATATAACAAAAACGTGTTTGGTTCAGTAGTAAAACAAAGTAACTGCAATGTTTCATTTAACTTCTAGACTGGAAATTCATGAAAAATATTACATTGCATCATATTTTATAATTTTTAAGGATATATTTTCCGGACAAAATAAAGAATTTTACTTTTTCGCAGCTCAAATTGTCTGTCATTGAAGATAAAATACATTATACATTAAATTACATTTAACTTAACATATTTAATTGTTTAAGCGACAAGCACTGTAAACAGAAACGAAAAACAACTCTATGGCGAATAATATATATAAAATATACCATCGGATCTTTTCAAGAATTTAAATACAGGTCAGTGTTTACACATTGTAATATTGTAAACCGCATTTTTTGCTATGATCCTGCCTTATTGATATCAAGACCATATGTCCGAAAAATGTTCAAATGGTTCAATTTCTACTTAAAGAGTTAACAAACTATCAAGTATATTGCTCGAATATTGATGAATAATGTTAAGTGTACAATATAAAAAATGAAAACAACACGTTATAAATTTCTTGCATCCGAGCGATTTTCTGGATTTCCCTTCATCAGGAACGTCCTTACAGTTGTTTTTGAGATTTGGATCAGATTATGAAAGTAACATGACATCGCACACACATTGTTGGGTTTCTTAAAATAATTCATTGTTGCATTGGCATACAGAAAAGCAATTGTTTGCAGGCAAAGCATGTTCACTTTATGAAACACTGCTTTCAGTCATAATACATAAGTTGCGCTTTCTATGCATATCGCAAGATATCGGGACGTAACTGCCATTATTCGTTTAATCCTGGGGGAAAAATAGAGATCATGAAAAATGTTATATTGGACTTTATTTTTTGGACAGAAAAAAAGAATTTCGCTTGTTCGTATTTCATATTGTCTTTCAAATGACAGAGCACTAAAGATTAAATACATCATGCCTGACATTATATTTAATCTTATAAATAATTGTTCAAGCGTAACGTACAGTAAACAGAAACGAAAAACAACTCTATGGCGATGGCGAATAATATATTTAAAATTGTTACCTCGTTGAATATCAATTGTACCCGAAAGCGTATTTATTATGAGGCTGTAGACTGATAGTATTTTCTAATTTCAATACAATATCAAATTTGTATGTTTGAAGATTGTAGTCGGGCATTTCAGTTGCTTCTCCCGATATACAAAAAAGGACAAAAAATACAAAGGGGAAAACCATAAGAAGAAAATAGACAACACTATGTGACCAATGAAAAACGTCTTAAAGACAAACCACAGTCTACATAAGACTTAATTGAAAATAAAGCTTAAGCAACACAAAATACATAAGAAAACGCAAAGCGGATGCGGGACATTGTAGTCTGGCAGGGTACGCTTGTGTTGCTTATGGCAATTTTAATTATACGATGATATTTTTATGACTACGCCATAGCAAAAAAAAGAAGAAAAACGACGAAACGACATACAATAGTCTGCAAAACACAACATAGAAAAGTCCGGCAACACGAACCCCACCGAAAACCCGTTGGAGATTTTAGGTGCTCCACATGTGGAACCAGTCATGTTGCTAATGTAAGTACAAATTCGGTGATAAATCTCATGTAAACATCAAGTATAAAAATGAGTCATGAAAAAATCAAATGGAAATAAATAATTTCAGTCTAAATCATGTATTCGTAATTTATAGAGTGTCATACGATTTACTGAATAATCCTTTATAAAGTTCGTTTAGAAAAAAATAATACCCAAGATATATAAATGCACAGATAAATGAAATCAAAAGAAGCGGGAGAAAATAGGTCAAACTGTCTTAAATCCCGAATCAGCCGTAATAATTAAATGAGAAGTGTGGTATACGTCAATAAAACAGCATTCAAGCCACACATTTAACCAAAGGATATAATTCAGGGAAAACTCATCTGATCTCATATCACTGAAATTTCTAAACATAACAAAAAAGTAATTAATGGTTTTGAATCTAACCTTATTTTTAATTATTCAAGCATAACGTTTAGTTAACAGTAGCTGCACAATATGGCAGATAGTTTATAATGAACTGACCTTCTAATCTGGTTTGAAATTCAATTCGCGTAGTGTGTATACATCATAAGATTTTAAACTGGGTTTCCTTGACACAATATATTTATAGTGGTGCGTATGTTTCATATTTTTCTTGATTTTTCTATGATTGTTACTACTACTTTACCTCTTTATTCCAAGAACTTACATAGAGGAAAAGATGGATTTTCATAGGGGAATGATGGTTGTGCATCGCCAGTTGAATATCAAACATGCAAAAGGGTGAAGGTTTGGTACCATTAAAACGTTAAAACCTGCTGCATTTGTTTGCACCTGTCCTAATTCAGAAATCTGATGTTCAGTAGTTGTCGTTTGTTGATGTGGTTCATAAATGTTTCTCGTTTCTCGCTTTTTATATAGATTAGACCGGTTTTCCCGTTTGAATGGTTTTACACTAGTAATTTTTGGGGCCCTTTATAGCTTACTGTTCGGTGTGAGCCAAGGCTCCGTGTTGAAGACCGTACTTTGACCTATAATGGTTTAAATTTTGACTTGGATGGAGAGTTGTCTCATTGGCACTCATACCACATCTTCTTATATCTATGTAAAACAAATAAAGTAAAGTTTTTAAATATTTGTGGTAACGAAAACTCCCACTTAATAGTTTACCGATTTATACATTTATGACGGTCATTGAAATCTAAAACGTCACTACGTTTCTACCGATACGAAAATGGCGAACGAATTGGGAAATATACAAACTCTAAGAATGTGGCAAAGGAACATCACCGTCACAAAAGAAAGGAGGAAAATAGGGAACTAAAAATTATCGTCCCTTTCGTCGTGAATTTTTTATACATAATTACACCTTATATAAGAATGCCAGCTTTTGATTGGTTGGTAGCCAGTGTATTTTTCGCATATTCTAACATTTTTTCCTCATTTCAAACGATTTTGCCTGTTTTTCACCACTGTCGGTGAATATGCATCAAATACCATGGTATTTGCCATCTTTGATATTCCTTTTTTACCCTCGCGAGCATCTTCCCGCCAAAATTTTTCGGATATGACGTTACATAACAAAAGCGAGCTAACGCGTATTAGTACATGTACAGTTCCCGCGATTCTATGATAATGTCCACTTAGTCTCAAAATTATGCATAAACATGTTTACAGCTTACAAGTAATATTATTTTTTTATCTGTACCTGTACAGTTTCAATCCAAATCTATTCGGTGTAATTAAACAGATATATCATGTTATGGAGGGGTATTTGCGAAAATACCAGTCTTGGAACAGAATTTCCTTCGCCTTGCGGCTCGGGAAATTTCACAGTCCCTTGACTGGTATTTTTCGCAAATATATCTGTTCAGTATCCCGTGTAAAACCGAAATATCCAAATCTAGAATAGGACAGTTATTGATATTTATATTAGATTTATTCATAGTGAGTTCCACTGAGTAATTTTCCGCAGTAGATGAAGAGAACCTTTGAGTATTTAAAGAAAAAATATCAGCAAGGTAAGTGTTGGTAAATTTGTCACCTTAATGATATTTGGACGGATCTGTACTGAGTGTGGTCGTACACTGTGATTCATAACACTACATGTAATATTTAAGGGGCGCAACTGGTGCCCATAGGAATGCCTACAAACGATAAATTTACATGGATGTTGTCAAGTTGAAAATGTATGGCTTTAATAATCTCATCACATTTGCAGTAAGAGTATATCTAGCCTATTTTCTGTTTGCAGTAAGTATATCTAGCCTATTTTCCATTTTCACAACAGATGAAGGCTTTATATGAGTAGTAGCAAATAACTTCTGTTCGATAGGATTGTGTGGAAGCATAGTGTAAATAGTTCGAACAACTGTTCACCGAATTGAAAGGACTATTAGAAGCACGTAATGTATCTAAAACATCCAAGTAGGGTTCTTTAACAACGAAAATAATTGATTCCAATATTTGTATTTGCTTTTTTAACAAAAGTTATACTAGTAAACACAGAAAAGTAAGTTGAAGAACACTTTTTTGAAGCTGATACGAAACGACATTTGACGGTGTTTTGTATAATCTAGGTAGCAAATACATAGAAGGGCCTTCAAATGCTCAGATGAGACCTGAAGATGAGATGTGGTAATGATATTATTGTCTACAATGTTTCTTTCTTAGGAACAGACGTTCTTGAATGTTGAAGAATTTATAATTTCTAATATTTAGAACTTCCATCATACTACCACCACGTTATTGGCTGCTTTGTCAACCAGTTCAAACTTAAACCGCTTTGCTAATGCATATAGTTTGTTTCTAATTCTGGAAATGGGTGTATTAATAACTTGTCTACCAATTTTTAAACCAGTTCAAAATGGGATATGCGAATATCCGCAATATTCGTACATTCATTATATAAGAATCAAATGAGTTTTTTATCAGATTTTTCCCGTTCACGAGATTTTTTATAATAGGCTGAAATAGCAGTTCTTTTTACTATAATTGATCTATAGTTAAGGACCGGATGTTCCTTTTATTCAGCAAATATATCCTTTAACGTCAATTGATCTTTGGTGGATAGTTTTTATTGTATCAACTTAACTTCCAAGTGAAATGACGCACTTCAAAAGAGACCTTTCCGGCCTACAATTCTGATAATAATAAATAGCATAATTGAGCAACAACTCTTTTCATGTATAAACAACAAGTTTCCAGATTTCTATAGTTAATAGTATTGATTAATTGAAGTATTAATTTCATTATTATATTTACTTTTAGAAAAATGATGGTGATTGTTATGTCTTAGGCTTAGATAGAGTCAATTGGCAATCCGTTATTGCGTAATAAGTTATAATTTAATATAAAATATTTTATAGGAGTAACACGACGGGTGTCACGTGTAGAGCAAGATGTGCTTACACTTCCGAAGCACCTTAGATCATCCCGGTAATCTCGGTGGGATTCGTGTTGCTCATTCTTTGGTTGTTGTGTTTTTTATACTGTTTTTTTTTATTTGGTCGTTTTGGGGTTTTTGTCATGGCATTGTCAGTTTGTTTTCGACTTTAGTTGGAATATTCGATTTGTATCATTTGCCTCTCTTTTATCCTTCTTCACTTTTTGTTTTTATAGATCAAGTTACTTAAACTATAATCTTCAGTTGACAATTTTGGCATATCTTTTATTTAATCGGATCATTGTTTATTGTTCATGATAAATTGTCAGTTTGCTCGGTCTAGTATTTACTCCTTTGGAGTATTGATTTCTCAGACTATCTACATTGTTACTTCGGTATTATATATGTTACAGTGAATTTGTAAAATCAGTGATTTTGTATAATTACTGAACTAGTTAGTGATTTTATAAAATCCCTGGTTTTGACTAAGGATTTTACAAAATCACTGAAACAATTAAGATCTTTTTTACAGATTCCCTGATTAAATTCAGTGAATTTGTTAAAAAAAGTTATTCTTTTTTAATTAAAAATTCTTATAAAAAAGTCTAAAGCAGTTACACTCAACAAGTTTGAGATTAAATTAGCCTTAAATATTAATACTGAATGAGCATTTTTCACCAAACAACTGACATACTGTAGAAAAATGACTCAGGCAGTCTCTAAATCAAGAGCAAACTTACTCACAAAAGTTAATTCTAATAAATGAAGAAAAATAAAAATGCAACAAATTACTGGGAAAAAGTAAGAAGAACCTTCAAAAGGTAAAGGCTGTATCAATTAACAATTGCATATCTGTTCGACAGGCAGTTTAATTGTCTTTCATTTGTGATGGAAAATTTTTTTTTTAAATGTGGATGTTCTGGAACTATGGAAAGAATCGATGTGAACGAAATAGGCTTTTGTCGAAAAGCATGGTAATTGTGTAACAGTTGATGTCACCCAAACTTGTCATGCAAAAAATAGTAAATTGTAGTTTAGATATCAGCTCATATTCCTATTATTTATAACCATTGTACAATAGTTTAAAATAATATTTTCCATTAATTTTTTTTATTACAAAATCATTGGTATAATAGAATTCTTATTACCGACAAAGTCGAAGGGGACTTTAGGTTTGCACTCCATCCGTCTGTCTGTCTTTCCATCCGTCAGTCCAGCAAACTAGTTTTCACATTTTTATCAAGCTTGAATATATTGATTTGATTTGATATGTGATGTATTGTTTTATCATGAGAAGTTGAGAAGTTATGGATCATGTTTGAATTTTGTTCTGGTCTGACGATTTAAGGCAGAATTATTGTCCTTGAAGTTAGAAAATTTACTCAAATAATCAGTTATCAGCATTTTATTTGGTCATGCTTTAAGATATTGATTTGATGATCTATATATAGTTTTCATCATGACTAGTTACAGATTCATTTCGAATTTGGGTCCGGTCTAATTATTTTGTGCAGAGTTATGGTCATTGGAATTAGAAAATTCACTCAAATAATCAGTTTTCCTCACTTTTTTTCGTCATACTTGATAATTTTGACTTGATATTTGTTATATAGACTAAGTTTACACCATAACAAGTGATAGATCAAGTTAGAATTTTGTTCCAGTACAGTAACCGATAGGGGAATATGTAATGCCTGGCAATACTCACAGCTAGAATGCATGTTTAATTTGTATTAAGAAAAACACATTTCTAATATCATTCACAAGTTTAAACTTGTAATCAGGGATTTTACAAAATCCCTGGCAATATTTTCAGTGATTTTGTAAAATCGCTGATCTTTCAGGGATTTTACAAAATCACTAATTATTCCAGGGATTTTACAAAATCACTGATTTGACAAATTCACTGTAACATATATAAATCACAACAAATCATCCAAATAATAATCGGGCAAAATTCAACGTGGCCGTGTTTGATGTTTTCTATATTTCAATTTTACTTTTGTCATCATTTTTAGTTCGGTTTTTTACGCAACTTGTTAATGTTATTAAAGCAATAGCGCATTGTTTACGGGGTTAGACCTGGTGTATGGGAGATAACTCTTACGGATGTTTGTCATTTGTGCGTTTTAACCTAGCAGTTATTGAAACAATTACCAAGCATTATGTTGCTTACATTTGTCATGAAACAGCAGCTTCTAAGAAAATTGGACAAATTTGACTCCACCATGCATTAAATTAAGAAATTACATATTTTTAAAGATTCAAAAATTCCAAAAAGGTAGTAATTATCATCCATACATGAAATACTTATATCAAAAACTAAGAACTTAGAAGTTTTGGCTGAAGACTTTTGTCATCATTTAGATAACATCTCGGAAGGTCTTGGAAAAATTGAATTGGAAAAAAGTGGATTGAATAATGAAATTATAATTTTTTTCAGTGCTAAGCGATAGGCTGCACTTAACTGTATATCTTGGTTTTTTCTATTAGATATGATCTTAACAACCATACAAGTACAAGCTAGATATTTATAGATGTCTCAGCAGTGGCGGATCCAGAAATTTTCATAAGTGGGGGCCCACTGACTGCCTAAGAGGGGGCCCGCTCCGGTTACGCTCCAGTGATTCTCTATATAATCAACCAAATTTTTCCCAGAAAAGGGGGGCCCGGGCCCCCTGGGCCCCCCTCTAAATCCGCCTCTGGGCCCGTATGCATAAAACATCTTAACTTAAGTGTTCCTTAAACTTAGATTCCACTAAGAATTCCCTTAGTTAAGTAAAATTCTTAAGTCGTATGCATAAAATTACTTAAGTCTTCACTTAACTAAGGAATATTTAAATCGGAACCTTTCTCTAATTACCGTATGATATATATTAGCTAATCGCATGTACTCATCCGTGTAATAGTTTGTTATGATTTTTTACATTGATTGATCAATTTTATACTTTTATTAAGAGCCGGGGTTAAATTGATGTTGGTATGTAAAACAACTCAATAATATGTAACAAAGTAAAATGTCGATACAGATGACAAGTTGGCACATAAGAGAAAAGGTTGACGTTTTGATGGATGAGCATGGGAAAAAATAAATATTTGTAATCCAAAACTTCCCCCTGCTTTATCTTTAATTCATCTTTCATGGGTGTTGCTGGATGGAGGGGCCTGTTCAGTTTCTGGAGACAACAATATATTTTTAACTCTAACAATACATGATAAAGGTTTCAATGGCGTAGCCCAGTGTAGCATTGTAAGCATATGCTTACAAATAGTTTTGTAAACAAATTTTTTTCAATAAGAATTTTACTATAATCGTTCAGCTTCTGGTGGGCTGCCGTCCCCCTGCTTACAATTTCTTTTTTGGGTTTTAAAAATCTATTTCGATTTGAAATACACTTTTTTATCACTTCCCTTTTAGAACAATAAAAATGGGTAGGATCAAATTTCAATGAATTCATATAAGAACAACGGCATTTTTCCAAAGTCCTACAATCTTTACTAAAACACCCATTATTAGATTCATATGTTTACTGTAAAGGTATTATATATCAACATCTTAGCGTATTTCATTAATACTTCACTGGAAAGTTATCAATGTCTAAAGATGACTCAAAACTGCATGCATTCTTGCTAGATTTTAGACAAATTTGATCAATAATCCAAAAATGATGAGAAGGACAATTCTATTGGAAGTGATTACTAAGTTTTCTTTCGGATACAATAATTTATTTAAGTTAAAGTCTTCTCTCTACGCAAAATTTGAGATTTGCAACATTTTCGTTAACAGCAATATATCACTGAATATATAAGAAAATATGAAAAATAATTTAATACGATTTAGGTATCACAAATACGTTATGTAAACTTCGAATTCCACGGGGTAGGTCATAAAACTTTCCAATTTCGTCCCAGTAAGTGAAACAAAATTAGGGGAAACTTGCCCTACATCTTTACAATAAAACTAAATAATTGAAAATTCAACCGATGCCCATCCCCCCCCAATCTCCACCACCAACACACACAGAAAACAGGATTTTGCATGCCTAAAGATCCTCATCTCTTCCTTCCTTCATACTGTTTTTACTAACGGTTACAATTGATACCACGCGGTGTATTTTAACAATATAACGTTCAAAGTTATTTGTATAAACATGCACGTACAGAGTAATCAAAAGAAAAATAATAGCATGAATTCCATGCGTGTAAAAACTGAGTACTTTTCGGTATACACAACAACGAGATTGATAGATAAGGGTAGAATGAAGTTATATAACTACCCTCTGTTATCTCTTGATTTGTTGATTATACGTGATTTTAAGTAAATTACAATGATCGTTAAATTTAGCAATAAACAAAAGAAATATTACTGATATAATTATTAATCAATCAAATGGTAGCTAACCTATTAATGTTCTGCAAAAACGCATACTTTCGACTGATTTTTAACCATTTTTTAAAATTTAAGGTAGCTCTATAGGTACCTGAAACTTAAGTATAATCTTAGGCGTTTTCTAAGTATAAGAGGTTTTATGCATACCACTTAAGTTTTGTGGGCGTGACTTAAAACAACTAAGATTTTACTAAGGAAATACTTAGTTTAAGATTTTTTATGCATACCACTTAGGTAAAAAGGGCGGAGTTTCCTTAACTTAAGTGTTTACTAAGGAAAATCTTAACTTAAGTAGCTTTATGCATACGGGCCCAGGTCTGTATATTGTATTACATAGAATTTGGCGTCTGTTGACGGTATGTCAGAGGACTTTGTAGCCTTGGGGAAGGAAACATTACGTATTATAATGTCGATATGTCGATTCGTATCAAGGGTAATCGTTCATTACTGAATACAACTGATTTTCATTATCAAATGACTACAGGTATTATTTGGACTATATATAATTTTCATTTAAGTACACAAAAATAATGCAGAGACTGCAGAAGGTTTTATTGAAAGTAATGTTGTCAACGTATATTTGTTCCACCTGACAGAAGTTCCACTGGAAACTTTGTTATAAACAATGTCATAATATATGTTCCTGTTGGAACAAATATTCTATACCCTTTATTCCGTCAGGAACAAATACTGTAATATTTGTTCCAATGGAAATAATATTACAGAATATTTCTTCCACTTGGAACTTATATTATGAAGGAACTTCTATTTCGTGACAATGTGAATTTTGATTTTGTCCAAAATTTAATTTTCTTATACTGTGGATTCATTTATTTTGTTGAGCACCAATTTTTGGACTGAGGAAAACTTACATTTTCGTTGAACATTCAAATTCGTGTTTCACCTCTACCCACGAAATTAACGATAATTGGGACCTAATGTATAATAACGAATCCATAATATTTGTAAGCCAAATTATTTAAAGGTTTAGTAAATTAACATCAGCCAAGTTAAGACTTATTTCTGCATTTTTTTCAGGAACTAAACGATAGTTTTTTTCAGGCAATGTCTGAAAAAATTTATTTTAAACCATTTATTTACATTCAGGCTAAAACTATTACCATAACATTTCAGAGCTAATTTAAAAAGAATTTCTACTACAGCTCTTAACATTCATAGGTAGCTTTATTGAGAACATGTGCAAAAAGAAACAGTTATATACGTCTACTAGTATTGTCAACCGTTTTAAAGAACAGCCCAAAACGGGTCATATTCATTTATTCTAAACATAAAATGAAACGGTAAATTTTAACAAGACTTTACCAAATTATACATGGATCCCTACCTTTTCAATAATGAAGATATAAGTAAATTATACGAGAGGAAAATGTTGGGGTTAGCAACTGCCACCCTTTAAGATGTATTTGAGTTCAAATTTGTGTCTGATTTCCCACTCTTTGTCACATGCTAACTTTAATTCATGTATTGTTAAGAAAGAGCGTTGATAGTTACATCATCAAAGAAAATTATTCATTATATTTGCATTACTAGACGAACAGATTTTTTTTTATCAAGTTTATCATAAACAGCTCAGCAAATATTGTTGTTAATTATATTTAATAAAATGTATCTTCTGAAAAAGTATGTTATAGTATTAAATGTATTAAGCATATTTCCCAACGTTTAACAAGTGATTCAAAAAGTGTGCATTTATAGATAACTGTTTTGTATATTAAGTAATTGTGTAGATATAAACTTTCATTTTAAACAACTATCAAATATAAACTTCTTTCAGTTGACTTTATAACTAAATTTTTTAAATCAAGCATTCCAAATTTTGACCGATTTGATGGAGAACATTAGAAGAAAAGTGATAATAATAATGGTAAACATAATGAATTTGGATAGGCTTTTCTATCTTAATAGAAACAAGATTACAACAAAAAGTGTGTTACCCACTGTTATGACAACGTTTATGTCAAGATTTTGTTATCCTGCAAAATATCGAATTTTCTAGTAGAATATGCATTTTGGAATATAATGTGTTATTTTTTGGAATTAATTTTAACGGAAAATATATAATTTAACATCCCCTCTTCACCTTTGGTCTCAAGAAAATTCCAGAGAATGAAGAATAAAATTGGCGATGCGTAATATTAAACCGAACTTTAAACTATTCAAGCGTGACCTACAATACACTGAAACGAAGCAGTAGTATAGCAAATAGCCTACCTTATTCAATTAAATGGAGTTCAGATATTAACTTATTGGTTAGTTTTCTTTAAGATAATTTATGATCTGGCTTATATTCTATGACATATTCACATGATAAGCGTTTTTCATGTTCTTATTGTTTGTTTATAAATGCAATAAATGTAAACTTTCTTTAAGGTAATAAATATAATAATGATAGTATAAAGAATAGATCGAAATGAATCGTTTTATTGAATCAGATTTTGAGCGCTGTAATTTCAACTCGTTTCGAAACAGTAGTCAGTGCTTCGGAACTGAGATGATTTATAGCCTACCATTCATAAATTCTTCGTTGTTAAATTTTGAAATTATTATGAAACTTAGGTTCAGGGAAAGTTTACCCTGGATGAATTTGACTACTGTAGATTCAATTATTTCGTGGTACCAATTTTTCAAAGCAAACAGAGAGAAGGAAAAAAATTCAACCGTAGATGGAAAATGTGATGCATGCCAAACACCCTTTGTGAACACAGTATATGTATTCTCCAAGGGATAATACCACCATTGTTTTCCCCTTTTAGTCTTGGTTAAATTTGCATTTTTGCAAAACATTGTGCAGCATTTACCGTTATTTTAACTAAAGAAATAAATGTACTTTGCACGAATAAAATTTTATCCTGTCAATTACTACAGTGAAAATTTCACACAAGGTTTCATTGCATGTATGAAAGTAAATTTCCTTGGAAGTAAAAAAAGTCCATTTCTCAACTTTTTTCCATGTTTACAAGCATTTGTAACTATGCAAACGCATGTGAAGTATGTCCAGTGCACAATGTTTTACCGATATTGTCAACATCGCGATGTGTACGGTATCGTGTCATTATTGTGTTTACATTGTATCGTTTCTATACCTTGTGACTACATTGATTACATAGTATACATTGCGATGTTGACCATATCGAGTCAACATCGTGTTTATATTGTATAACAAGTTTATGCCTTTGTGTTCACATCGTAGACATCACGATGTTGACAACTGCGCGTCAACATCGTGTTAATATTGTATTCTAAGCCTATACATTTGTGTTTACATCGTTCACATCGTAAACATCGTGTTTATATTGTATACCAAGTCTATACCTTTGTGTTAACATCTTTCACATCGTAGACATCGCGATGTTGACAATAGCGTGTCAACATCGTTTATATTGTATACCGAGTCAATACCTTTGTGTTTACATCGTTCACATCGTCAACATCGCGAGGTAAACACGATATCGTTACTACATTGTATATATCGCGATGTTAACGATGTCAACGATGTAGACAGTATATAAGAGTTCTTACAATGTTAATGAATTATCGTATCTATACCTTGTGTTTACATAGTTTACATTGCGATGTTGACAATAGCGCGTCAACATAGTTTTTATATTGTATAACAAGTTTATACCTTTGTGTTTACATCTTTCACGTCGTCGACATCGCGATGTTGACAATAGGGAGTCAACATCGTGCTTATATTGTATACTAAGTCTATACCTTTGACTTTACATCATTGACATCGTAGACATCGCGATGTTGACAATAGCGTGTCGACATCGTTTATATTATATACCGAGTCAATACCCTTGTGTTTACATCGTTCACATCGTCAACATTGCGATGTAAACACGATATCGTTACTACATTGTAAACATCGCGATGTTAACGATGTCAACGATGTAAACAATATATAAGAGTTCTTTCAATGTCAACCATGTTGACACGATATTGTGTTTACATTGTAAATATCGCGATGTCGACTATATTGTTTTTACATTGTGCACTGGGCATGGATGACGCATGTTTCAGAAATATTTTATAAGAACACCAAATAAAAAGAGAATGGTGCATTAAGCACCTGGGATATTATATTTAGGAATAAAAAAAAAAATGTTCTGCAGTGAAAATTCAGCGTTAATTTCCTGTAAATTTCAAGGAGATTATATTTTTGTTCTATTTTAACATGACACCGGATGTGACATACTATCTTTTGATGGTATTACATTTCCAATGAAAACACATTTTGTAAACAGCTATGGGTTTAGGTGATATGGAAACGAAGATGATTTATCTACAACGAAACCATATCAAGCTTGGTCGTCGGACAAACATTAAGGACCAGATACCAAGGGGTTATCAAAAGTCACGAAACGATGAAAGACATAAAAGATAAAAGACGAACACACAATAAACATACCACAAAACACTATTAAAAACCCCTCATATTTAGAAAACGCCTCGGTGGTCTCGTGGTAGCGTGTTCGCATCGAGTGCAGCAGGTCGTGGGTTCGAATCCCGATCGGGTCAAACCAAAGACTTTAAAATTGGTATTTGCTGCTTCTCCGCTAAGCACGCGGTATTAAGGAGTAAGAGCAAAGACTAGTTATCTCGGAATCAGAATAATGTGTCCGGTTAAGGTGACATGTCTTCCCGTGGACTGTTACCTTGTGAACTAGCGCGTAAAAAAACGGCTCAGCGTGTCAATCTAGTAAAAAGCAGGGCTAAATTTTATATTACATTAACATGTTCCCGTCCTGAATATGCATATTAATTTGCCACTGGACGTTAAACTGTCATCCATCATCATCATCATCACATTTAAAAACATACATTCCACTTAAACCGAGGTACTCCAAAAGCGTAATTTCGTGTTCCGCTTGTACATGATACTAATTGTTCGCTCATCGCAAGAAAAAATCCGATGTCGCATTCAGTGATGTTATGATTAAAGATATGAAAAAAGAACTGTGAGTAAGACAAGGTGAAAAGATTCATATTCATCGGTGACAAACACATTTAATAGGAGTCAATCAAATCATTCAGATGATCGTAACAAGTGTTTACGTACAATTTTTGTGAAAATCTAAAAAAAAACTTTTATCATTGTAATAATTAAAAGAAAATGTGCCAACATCTATTAAAACGACACATGACACATGAAATATAACAATTGTGTTAATAAATCATATTCATAATGTTGAGGAAACCTAGCAAAATTTAAATATATAATAGAAGCATTCTACAGAATTCAACGAAATACAACTGTTGAACAATCACGCATTGCTGTATGAAAGTTTGGTTGTACCTGTAGAAAACTAAATACAAACGGAATAGCACATACTAATTTTTACGGTGATGTTGTTTACCGATTCCGTTAATTAAGATACGATCCGGGTAAACTTATCGATCATTTAAATAAACTTATTCTAAAGGTTACCATTCAATAATGTTAGCATATCTTTGATAATATTTTATCAGTATAATTATTGATTTTGTTATCAATAAATTAAAACCCAACTAAATATATTGTTACATTCATGTTCCTATAATCTGACGATACTTATATTTTGGCATTGAACAATGTCATGTATTTCTGTGACTGTAAATGACGTCTTTACACTAAATCCATTTGATATTTAAGTCTTAGATACATGACTTTTTTATAAGTGGTTATAGGCTATGAACTAGCTTTCAGTAAAAGAGAAGAGAAAGATACCAAAGTAACATTCAAACTCATAAGTCGAAAATAAAATGAAATCTTAATGGCAAAAACAAAAAGACCAAAAGACAAAAAACAGTATACAGTATATAAAACAAAACAAAGAAACCAAAGACTGAGCAACATGAACCTCGCCAAAAACCGGGGTGATCTCAGGTGCTCCGGATGATTTAGCAGATCCGGAAGGGTAAGCAGATCCCGAAGGGTATGCGAGAACTCTCAGATCGTCTTTTGTGTTTTTGTTAGTTGTTTTGTGCTTTGTATCGATCTGATGAATAAAGCCCTTTCAACTAATTTTTATAGTTTGTTCTTTGTTCTTATGTTGTACTGTTACACCACTGTCCCAGATTAGGGGCAGGGTTTGACGCCAGCAAGCATATTTAACCCCGCCACTTTCTGTATGTGTCTGTCCAAAGTCAGGAGCCGGTAATTCAGTGGTTGTCGGTTCCGCTGTATATCACATTTGGTTTTTTTCGTTTATTGTTTTGTACAAAAATCGGGCAGTTAGTTTTATCGTTTGAATTGTTTTACATTTGTCTTTTCATTGTTGAAGGCCGTACGGTGACGTCTACTTGTTAACTTCTACGTCATTTGGTCTCTCTTGGAGAGTTGTCTCATTGAAAATCATACCACATCTTCTTATTTTAATACTGTAGACATAAAAGGTATGAAAAGGGATATGACAGGAACAACCTATCGTCTGTCTTTAAACGTGCACCAGGTTGGCATCCGATTACATTATTGTTGTCGACTCCTTTGACCTCTTGTTGATTTAGAATCAAAATATCTGATTTCTTTATAACATTTTTACGACTGTGTCAACGTTGCCACTGGTTGCAATACAACGCATAAGTCTATAAAAGCATCAATAAACCCATAAAAGATACATAAACACTGGACACTTTTAATTTGCAAAACACTCATTCGCAAATTTAGCACCAAAAAATTAATACATAGAATAAAATAAATGAAAATAGACAGAGTAAGTGTAAAGATTAAAAGGTAGAAAGACCAAAACATAAATGTAACCAAACATATGTAGGCTTAGCTTTATTGAACCAAATCTATCTGCAGAAATACTTGCAGCATTGTGTAGTTGCAACAAGCTTGCAGAAGAGCCACACGATGATTTAAAATAGAATCCATGTTTACTGCAAACTTGCAGAACACCCGCTATAGATATGCATCAAACAATTCCCCCAAGCTTGCTGAATACACGTTTGTAGGCCTTCCGCAAACAATTCAGCATACAAACAAGTGTGCGTCAGTCCTACAGGAAACAATGTCACGCAAATTATTTTTCCTGTGCAAGTTTGCTGCAAACTTTCAGAAACTACACAGCCTTTGTGGTGTCATAATAGCGTGTTCGCGTCGTGTGCTGGAGGTCCGGCCGGGTCATACCAACGACTTTAAAAATGGTATTTGCTACTTCTTCTTCGTTAAGCACGAGTTATGTATCTGGATAGGGTGACACGTCTTTCTGAGGACTGTTACCGTGTCAACTAGCACGGCAAAAGTGTGTTGGTCTAAAATAAAGCAGGGTACATATTTATATTCATGTCGCATTAACCTATAATCCAACGCTTAACAGCCATCCATTATCATCGTCATTATTCAGAAACTACACAAAATATTATATCAATGGCATGTGTGTCTACAAAATCTAAACATTCGTTCTCATACGTACAGCCTTTCAAATACAAGTTTCACATCTCTTACAACCTTATATAAGGATTATTGAAATTATTCTAAGACGGAAAATGTATGTCTTTTCTGAAGTATTTAAATGTGATTTAATATTGAAAAATATTAGAAAAGGTTATATATATGAATGTATTGTGTTGATAAAGTTCAATTTTTAAAAATAAGCAATGACTCTCATCGCAACATAATATTTAATCACTTACAAAATCCAACAAATGAAAAGAGTATTTCAACCAGTATTTGATTTCAGTTTGTTTAATCAAACCTTCACTCAGACATTTGTGAGGGTGTCAAACAATATTTTCATGGGTCTACAGATCTAAAAATTATTTCATTGTAATTAACAAAAAAAAAAAAAAATATACATTTGGTAATCCATAAATAAGCAGCGCAAAATTTCAAACATAATCACACAATTGTTGGATATTATGAGTACTTTATTACAATGTGATACGCTCCTTTTTTCAGGGTTGTGCTCCTTACACAAAACCTGGACTAAAAGAGTTGCGGGAAAGTAAAATTGGAATTGACACACCACAATATTACGGTCATAAAATTTGTTGACCGATAATCTGATAAATTGTGTCTACACTCACTTGCGATATGTTTTCGCGGCCTTAGATATTTAATACAAGAAAAGTCATCCGATATGTAGATTTACGAATGTATGCTTACCCGATTGTGACATTTTGACTGGGTTTGGATTCGCAAGACGATTGATACATGCATAGCATGAAACGATTACCTTGTCGACAAACCCGGTCTTGCTGCCTTTTGGAGTTTATACGATTCCCACCGTTTTTTTTTTATAACCCAAACGATGTGGCAAATGTAAATTGAAACGGATGTTCTTTAATATGGAAACGAATAGAAAACAACTTTCATATTCCTGACTTGTTACAGGCATTTCTTTATGTAGAAAATGCTCGATTAAACCTGGTTTTATAGCTAGCTAAACCTCTCACTTGTATGACAGTCGCATAAAATTCCATAATATTAACAACAATGTGCGAGCAAAACAAACAGACATAATAGGTAAAAATGTCAAAAATTGGGGTACAGCAGTCAACATTGTGTTATTATCTTAATCACTATAAAAACAAACAACTATTTCAACAAAGAAAAACAAAGTGGCATGTAGACACTCTATAGACAAAGTACCATCAGCAAAAATGAATGACAAGAATACAAAAATTACCATAGTTCAATAACACAATGGCGGGAGGTATAAATACCGAGCCACAGCAAAAGGATATTACCAAACATGTACTAAACAGTAAAGATTAAAAGTATACAAAGATAAATAAAAAGAACACTATAACACGTAATTAAGATGATAAAGAACATCAGTACCTAGAATCTATACTTCAAGACCATCATGTATTATTTGTGGAGTTGATACTGAATATTGATCAACAAGGTCTTGGTTTCTTCCGATGAACTTTTTAAGAAAAAAGACGACACGTTCTTTGTCATAACCCTGGTTCATCAACTTTCTGCTCAGACACTGGTGACGTTTTATGAAGTCTTAGAAGCAGCTGCAAGCTTTTGAATACCGAATGAGTTGGAAATGTATATCCCATATGCAGGTAAGGTTGGTTTACTGCTGCTAAGGTGGGGAAAATTTATAATTTCAAAATTAAAATCGTCTCATTTGTCATAGATTCTGGTACTCAGATGACCGCTTATGTCAAGTTCGAGGTATAAGTCTAAAAAGGAGGCAGAGAAGTCGTGTCTGTTGTTTCGTTAATTTCTAGTTCTGGAGGATATATTAAAGGAACCCGATCAGAAAAGTTTGGATTGTTAATGGAAAGAACATCATCAATATATCTGATTGTGAAATTAAATGATCTAGCTCTTTGATTTTCTTATTTTTGACAAGTGTCTGAAGGATCTCCGACTCATATGGAAATAAGAACAGGTCGGCACGGAGAGGTGCACAGTTCGTTCCTATAAGAATGCCGACCATTTGTTGAAAACATCTACCTCCAAATTCAAAAAATATATTGTCAATAAGAAACTCCAGCATACTGATCACTTGTTCCTCGGTGTAGCATGTTTTACCTTTTTGTTCACTATAAACAAAATGTGTCGTATGGTATCCCGAAGCAACACATTTATAGCGTTTGCTACCGTTTTTATATTGAAAGGCATTGTGGATTATTTCTTTTTGATGATTTTTCCATTTGACATGGGGAATGGTGGTATAAAGGGTTGAAAAATCAAAGGTTTTGATAGAATTAATTTCAGAGAAAGATCGAGATTTAAAACTATCCAAGTTCTTTCCAGTTTTATAAATACCACTACGCGAGTAAACAGTTTCACAATAAACAGTTTCACAGTAAAAGGGACATTTGTGTTTAAACTGTTGAGACAGTGTCTCTGGTCCTGCACAAAGGCGTACATGAAAGTTACACCACCGGTAATAATTTATTGCTAAACCTTAGACATTATAAGCATCAAAATTTTCTTCCATAAAATAAAATAAATGTAAAGAATATGATTATTCATGCGTGACGTAGAGTAAACAGAGGCGCAAAAATAGTGTGACACATCTAGAATACCTTTTGTTTATGACGTTTATGATTTTTTTTTAATATTTGAAAGCCAGAGAAGCGTAAATACGCTGCAATATTAGAAGCTATACAATAAGTAATCTATCTTAATTATGTATTTATACTTCTGTTTTAAGTCAAAGAATTGTTTATTGTTATGCTGGTAACTTACTACCGCCTGTGTTTGGTAGGGTTCGTGTTGCTTAGTCTTTTGGTTTCAACTTTGTGTTCAGTTTGTCATTCGGTCATTTTTTTTTTTTTGCCATATCGTTGTCAGTTTATTTTCGACTTATGATTTTGAGTGTTCCTTTGGAATGTGTCGCCTCTTTTTAACCACAAAATAGTTGTTTTTGGATTTTTTTGAATTTTTTTTTAGAACCTCTCGTGTTAAGGCTTTTATTAAAGTCTTGTCAAGTTTGCTGTGTGACTTTATTAGAAACAGTTAGTTCTACATTAAATCAAGAGAAGCATGGTGAATGCAACAAGTTCGGTATGTTGAATTTTGACTAATAAATCTACCACTAAAAGATACATAATTTAACAAACAAAAAAAATACATCGCATAAATTAAATGAATATAGATAGAATAAGTGTCAAGGTTAAAAGGTTAAAAGGTAGAAAGACCAAAACATAAATGTAACCAAACATACGTATCTAAAACGTCTTTTTAAACAAATATATTTTACAGATTGTGATACAAAAATGTCCTAACGTGTTGAGGACAGCAAGACTACTAGGTTCGTGTTCATCTGTCATCTTGATTTAACGAATACAAAAATTGGACTTGATCTTTCAAAAGAGGGGGAGTTTAATAAAGAAGGTACTACTGATAAGATTTATTTTTAATTGTTCGACGTTCAGCTATCTAGTAAATCCAATTTTCCCGTGGCAGTCCACATTTTTTGAACTTGATTTGGCCTTTTAAACTCTTTTGATTCGAGTGTCACTGATGAGTCATTTGTAGACGAAACGCGCGTCTGGCGTTCACAATTTTAAACCCTGGTATCTATGATGAGTTTATTTCCTCGATCTTCATCCCGGACGGCCTTTTTTACAGGACCTACCTATTGTATTAATTGTTAATTTGTTTTCGACCTGAACATGCATGACATATTTGCCACTGGACGCAACCAACAATCAATCAATCAATCGACGTTCGGGATCCTAGTGTGCAATTCTTAAAAAAAAATATTTACTTAAAGTTGCCTTCAAATTGACGCATTTGTTCTGTAGGTAAGAACTTTCACCTACATCTTTAAACAGCTTATGGAAATAATTGCCAACAGTCTTTATCTTCGTCTTATTCTACATAATAAAAGGTAACTGAAAAACTATACCCCTAATGTCTGTAAGCGGGATTATAATATTAATTCTTTAAGATAGTTATAAGCCTGGTCTAAGTTTTTGCATTCGTTATATTGCAATTAGATGATGAACCATACTTACAGAAATTTCTGTTCTGTTTTGGCTACATTTAATTTTGATAAAATAATATTACTTGAATGCCAACAGTTTTTAATAAAAAAAAATTGGCAGGTGGTCAATATGCAGCTTTTATCACAGTTTTGTTTTCATTGACCAAATATAATCGTAAATGAGGCTCGATATGACGATTGACGATATGGTTGGTATTTTGATTAACTTAAACGATAAATATTTTACTCTATTTGACTCAAAAGGTAAATGACAAATAGTATTTAAAGAATACAAATATAAACTTCCCAATTGTGAACTTTCCATTTTCATATGTAGCAACATTCCAGGTGCTCCTGCATATGGAGTATTTATCTCCGAGTTGATACGATATTTCATGGCTTGCATTTCCTATCATGATTTCCTTGATAGCGGGTTGCGGCTCACAAGGAAGCTTGTTAACCAAGAGTTCCATTTAGTTAAGTTGAAATCATCCCTTCGAACACAATCACGAGTTGTTTGACCATTATGGAATATCTGTTTCACAGATGATTAATCGGATATGTTCCAATTGTCGTAACCACAATCCCGTCCTCTTTTCCCCGAAAGTGACTTATCGAACTAGACTTATAACCGAGTTTGTTCTTAAATGAGCAATACGACAGGCTCATGTGTGGAGCAGGATCTGATTAGCCTTCCACGGGGATGTCAGTTTATTTTTTGACGAATGAGTTTGAATGTCCCTTTGGTATCTTTCGCCTTATTTTTATGTGACGTTTACCGTACTGACCGCAGGGTAAGAGGGCGTTAGAAGCATGATGATAACGATCTTCCCACTCTCCTGACTATCAAAGCCTTGCCTTAAATGTGGTTGGTCAACTCTAATAAAAAACCACAAAAGAATTAAAAAATTATCAAAGTTGAAATGTTGAAAACAGTGGGCATATGGCAACTAACCCTATGAAAACATATCAACCAAAAATACCCGAATATTTTGATCGAAAAGTTATCTGTAAAATATATTTGTAAAAGCTATCATAACGTCATATAATGTTCTTTCCCCACATTGTATTAAGGTAAAATATTCCATTAAGGAAAAAAAAAAAACATCATCGAATGAAAATGGACATAGTAAGAAAAAAAAAAACATCATCGAATGAAAATGGACATAGTAAGACAATTGGGTTCAATATCCTATAAATGATAATCGGGGCTTAATTTGTTCATCCATGGAAATCAAATACGCTGCAGATATTTATTTCCTTTCCAAAATAGAAGTGGTGTAGCACTTCTAACAATGGCACCATTCTTCATGTCTTTGTCATAGGTCAGGATCCTATAATTCAGAATCGTCCTGAATATGCATGAAATATTTGCCACTGGACGTTAAGCAACCAACAATCAATCAATATAATTCAGAAGGTGCAGTTAATTGCCGTTTGCTATCTTTGTTTATCGTTTATATTTTTTAGTATAAATCAAGTCGTTGGTTTTCTCTTTTGAAAAAAAATTAACATTTGTCATGTCGGGACCTTTATAGATTACTATAACTTCATTATTGAAGGCCCAACTGCAACAAATTGTTGTTCACATTCTCGTCAATTTGGTCTCTGGTGGTGGCTGGTAACCTAGGTGACAATCTTTTTGTATTGATATTTTTTTACTTTTAAAATGTATTCACAACTTTCATTTTTTCTTGATTTGTCTATTTGGGAAAGGTAATAAATATCATTCGGGTAAAGAAGACGGGATTATGGTTGCGACAATTGGAACATCTGTGAAACATATTTTCCATAACGGTCAACCGTAAAATTTACGATGGGAAGATTTCAACTTCCCCACTTGAACTCTTGGTTAAATAACTTCCTTGTGAGCAGCAACCCTCTATCATGAAAATCATGATACGAAATGCAAGCGCCGGAATATCGTATCAACTGGGAGATATATATGTATACTCCATATGCAGGCGCTGCTTGAATGTTACTTCATAGAACTGGAAAATTCGCAACAGGGAGGTTTATATTTGTATTCTTTAAATACCTTATGAGTCAATCAAAACAGTAATGATATCGTCAATCGTCATACGGGCTACATCATATCGATTTAATATGGTCAATAAGAACTGTGGAAAATTTTGGCTGCATATTGACCACCTGCCATTTTTCTATTAAAGACTGTCGCATTCAAGTAATGTTGTTTAATAAATATTAAATGTAGCCAAAACAAAACAGAAACTAGAACTTCGCAAGTATGGTTCATCATCTAATTAAAATATTATGTAATGCAAAAACATAGACCAGGTTTATAACTATCTAAAAGAATTTATATTGTAATTCCGCTTACGGACATAAGGGGTATTGTTTATCAGTTACCTTTCGCAGTCAGGATTCTACTTCGTCAAAATTATCTCTCAATTACACCACCTTCTTTTTTTCAATAGCGAAAATGGAAGCCATTGCAGGGATGAAGCGCTGTCAATTACGCTCTTGAAAACCAACAAATGTATCCACATAGCATCATTGCCATTCTTACATGACAGTTGTATTTAAAAAAAAACATATGTATCTACTAGCTATTTAGCATCAGGGAATGTACTTTTATGCCTTTTGTCTACTTAAAACTATTGTCTGATCGGTTGTCATGGTGAGTTTCAGAAAGTACAAAAAAAAAAAAAAAATTATTAAATTCTAATTAAATATTTCATTGAAGGGCGGACATAAAATTATCAGAATTGGAACTACCAATAATACACACATAAAATGGTTTTCTTTTGAAGTAATGCATTTTAAGATCCAATTGTAAAGTTTGTCGTCAAGGGTTTTCAGTAAATATCTATTGGGCGTTAGTGCACGGTGTGTCCGACTTTGTTTTTTGTACCTTTCATGAATAAAATTATTTTTAAAATATGACTAATTTTGAATTGAAAAATGAGTGAATGAAAATAAAATATAATACAAGTAAGAAATACACCTCAAATTTAAACATTTGTAGTAGCACGAATGTTTTTATATGTGTCATTCATGACACAGTAGAAAGGTATTTCACATGACCCATATACTTTATTATTTTTGGTACTATAATTTTTTAGTGTTATTATATCAACCCGTAGCCTAAATATATAAAAAAAGCGAGATGATGTATCAAATATTTTTGCTTTATACGTTTTTAAGACAAAACAGTCAACTCAAATACGCCTAAACATAAAAAGGTGTATCCGATTTTTTCATTTCGATGAGGGTATTGCCCATATTAAGGATTTTTTGCAAAACTTTTGCCGGGGGCAGAGATGCAAATAAATGCTTTAAAAAGATCAACCTTTTTATCTTTCTGTGGATTGTTTTTTCGGCGGAATTTATGCTCATGTACAAAAAAAGATCCACGTTTTGCACCTACCATAATCGAATGTTTTGTGAAAATTTGTCTTTACTTGAAAAGTTTACAAATATCTCAAAGCTCCATACTATAATTTAACTCTACTCACGTATATAAGATGCAACAAATCCTAACTTATGCATCTATATTAAACTTTTAAAAGCCCATAGAAACAGATGTAAATTATTCAAATATACCAACTTGACCATTTATACCTTCTGTAATAAAGAGTTCCATTTTTTGTTTTGTTTGTATCAACTTGATATCGGCCTGTTCGTTCTGTAAAATAAGACGAAGATACAGACTGTCTTTTGGCAATCAATTCCGTAAGCCGTTTTAAAGATGTTGGTGAACGTTCCTAATTACAGAACAAGGGCGCCAATTTGTAGGCAAAAGTAAAAGACGTCTTTTAAGAATTGCACACTAAGATCCCGAACGTTGATTGATTGATTGATTGGTGGTGGTTAACTTCCAGTGGCAAATATTTCATGCATGTTCAGGACGGTCGAGAACAAATTAACAAGTGATACAAAAGGTAGCTCCTGTAAAAGAGGCCGTTCGGGATGAAGATCAGGTAAATAGACTCTTCATAGATACCACGATTAAAGTTTTGAAAGCCAGACGAGTATTTCGTCTACAAAAGACCCATTAGTGACGATCAAATCATAAAAGTTTAACGGAAAAATTAGGGTATATTAGATAGCTGAACGTCGAAAAATTTTAAATAAAATATAAATCTTATCAATAGTACTTTCTTTATTAAATTCTCTTCTCTTGTGAGATCAAGATTAATTTTTGTATTCGTTTTAGACAGATGACAATTGAGCACTAACCTAGTGGTCTTTCTGTCCTCAACACGTTTGGCCATTTTTATATCACAATTCTTTCTACCTTTTCACCTTGACACTTATTCTATCTATATTCATTTAATTTCTTTTATGTATTTTTTTTAATGCTAACTTATCTTTTATGGGTATAGTGATGTATTATTAGTCAAAATTCAACATACCGAACTTGTTGCATTCACAATGCTTTAACGTAGACCTAAATGATTCTAATAAAATCACACAGCAAACTTGACTACATTTCTATCAAAGCCTAAGTTCGAGGGCTTCTTAAAAACAAAAAGCAAAAAAATACAATAACTATTTTGTGGTAAAAGAGAGGCGAAAGATACCAAAGGGACATGCAAACTCATAAGATCGAAAATAAACTGACAACGCTATGGCAAAAACCAAAAAACTGGGGTTGGTAAGTTACCAACATAACAATAAACAATTCTTGAACTTAAGTAAAACATAATGAATACATATATAAGATGAATTACTTACTATATAGCTCTTAATATTGCAAATATTGCAGCGTATTTAGTCTTCTCTGGCTTTTAAATATTTGAATAAAATTCGAGGACGTCATAAACAAAAGGTATTCTAGATGTGTCACACTGTTTTTGCGCCTCTGTTCACTCTACGTCACGCTTGAATAATTAAAACGAACATTATACTCTTTACTTTTATTTTGTTTTAATTTGGAGGAAAACTGTAATTTGCTTATAATGTCTACGGTTTAGTAATAAAAACGGAACCGGTGGTTTAACTTTCATGTACGCGTTTTTGCAGGACCAGAAACACTGTTTCAATAACATTAACGGTACCAATTGTTCTGCACCAGATGCGCATTTCGACAATAAATGTCTCTTCAGTGATGTTCGATGTCTTAATATTTGAAATTCCAAAGCTTATTAAAAAGATGAAGAGTATAATAAAAAAAAGGACAAAAAAGTATAGCTAAAATCGGGTAAGGAATCAGAGCTTTGCATGAGGGAGATATATTCCTTAATTTAAAATAATCTCAACAGTTTACATAAAAATATTCCTTTTAGTATTTTTATACAATAAAGAACATCCGTTTCAGTTTACATTTGACACATCGTTTGTTTAAGTAAATTGTTCTTGTTTCGTCCATTTATTTAAAGGCAATAATAGTTTACCGATGTTCAATCCTTTGAGAAGATACAAATCAATGTTAAACAGATCTCAGAGGGAATCGCATGTACTCCTAACACAGTCAGACCGGGCACGGCGAAAAGTTTAGCTTCTTACGCTATGTATCCACCAATTGCCATGCGAATCCGAACCCAGTCAAAATGTCACAATCATGTTAGTACACATTGGTAAATTTACATATCGGACGACTTTTCGGATATTAAATATCAAAGGCCGCGCAAACATATTGCAAGTGAGTGGAGACACAGATACAGCTTATCGGTCAACAAATTTGTGAAGATGACAGTAAATCTTGTGGTGTGTCAACTCCAGTCTTACTTTCCAACTTTCCCCTGAAAAAACCAAAGACCTTATCACATTATAATAAAGTACTCATAATAAACAACAATTGCTTGATTCGGTTTGAAATTTTGCGCTTATTTATGGATTACCAAATGTATTATTCTTTTTTTTTTGGTTAAAAACAATGAAATAATTTTTAGAGCTATGAACATTTTGTTTGACACCCTCACAAATGTCTGAGTGAAGGTTTGATAAAAGACAACGTAACAATGGGTATCATTACAAACGTATCAATAGAAATCAACGAATTAAACATCGTATAAATTATACACTTGATGATCTCCTATCCTGGTAATTTATAATGTCAGGGATTTCGTTACCACAAATTACTTAAAAAACAATTACATAATTCTTCCATAGATACAAAGATTTGGTTTTGAAGTTTGGCTGTACCTTTGTAAAACTTATTTCATCTGGATAGCACATCCTAATTTTTACGGAGATGTTGTTTACCGAGCCCGGAAATTAAGATACGATCCGGGTAAACTTATCGATCCTTTAAATAAACTTATACTAAATGGTTACCAATTCAACACTGTAATTTGATCTTTGAATGTTGTTTTTATAAATACAAGTATTGAATTTGTTATCAGTAAATTAAAATCAAACTAAATATTATTTATATATATACATATTCACATTCATGGCTCTACAATCTGTCGATACCTGTATCTTGGCATTGCACAAGGTCATGTTTTTTTTCTGATTGCTAATGAAGTCTTTACACTAAATCCATTGGATGTTGGATGTGAATGATTGATATTGCTTAGCGAAGAAGCAGCAAATACCAATATCAAAGTAATGGTTTGACCCTTCCGGACCTCCCGCACACGACGCGAGCACTACCATGAGACCACTGGGGTGGTGTGTAGTTAATGAAAGTTTACAAGCTTGTTGCAACTACACAATAAATACTTGCGACAAGCAAACAGGACTCATCACAACAGTCGAAAACAAGCTTCGGATAAGTATAAACTATCATGGTTTCTTCACATTGATATCGTAAAATAACGATATCTAAACGTAGAAGACCTGATAATCTATTTATAAGAGTTGTCAAATGGAACAGTTTTGAACAACCGGTTACCCGGTTAGCATTTTTGGTATTCGATATTCGGTCCTTCCGACGGTTAACCGGTTAATCGATTAACCGTTGACAACACTACTATTTATTGTTCTATATTACTGGTCTTTCCCCTCCCTTAGACAGTTTCATGATTTAGAGCAAGCTTGGTAAGTACCGATTATCAGGTTGTCTGCATATTGATATTGTAAAATATCAGCTGCGAGTCACAATATGAAACTTTTTGTCGAGTGAGCGCAGCGAACGAGTTAAAAAAGGCTGCATATTGTGTCGAGCAGCTTATATTTTACAATATCAATATGCAGACAACCAGATAATCGATTTATCGGGTTGTATTTGCGTATTTTGCATAATAGAAACAAGTGTTTTCTTTGTTTCACCAGCAAACCGAAAGATGACGTGATAAGTTTGGGTCAAACTTATCAACGACGGTTCACTCATTATGACGTCGATGATATATTCGGGTCAAAGTTATCAAGGCCAGGTCAACGTATTTGACGTTACAAAGCCGTGACATGCATTTTTATGAAGAATTGAACAGACTGATACAGGCAGTGGGACGACCGATAACGTTTCTTCACACATTGTGACGTCGCTGATAATGCCTGCTCATTTCTCAAAGCCGTGATACGTGAATTACGAAGCGACCGTGTAGGTTAATATAGGCGAAGGAAAGGACGACAAAAAGATCTATTGGACCATCAATTACCAATTTGCATATGATCAAATAAATTACCGTTTTTATTTTTTATTGTATATGATCTTATCAAATACCGTTGTATAAGAAATGACTACTGTACATTGCATATGATCTTACCAATTACTTACTACAAACATATTCTATCTGTACCTGCAATTCAATCATGGTTTTGTTTAAATAAATGACATCTGTGTTGATGTGAAGAATAGAAGAGGAAAGAAAGGGAAAATAAAATTCAACAAATCCAATACATGACAACATGACCCTACGTAACAGTGAGGGATAAAGGCAAGAAAAAAGCTTTAGCGTGTGTAACTATTAATTTCACAAACAAATGGCTATTTTCAAACATTTTTGATTGTGCAAAGTCCTTTCCAATGTAGATAGAAATGATCTTTATGATTAAGTATCCGTTCAAATCGTAAACCTTTTTGGCAGCATCCTTTAAATACAACACATCTCCATTAGTGAAATATCCAATCCACCAACCAAATGTTCCTATTGTCATTATTGTATGATCGCAAGCAACAACAGTTGCCATATCCAAGTCTCTTTTCCCTAAAGACAAATATTCAATCGGTACATGTGAAGGCATGTTATCTTTAGACCATTTCATACCGTCGGATATCACAATAAATAAAACAAATTTATATTTTGTAACGTAGTAATTAACTGACCGGTTTAAATATTCTGGTGTTGATATATTGAAGCCGTCGTGATTACCGACTTTATCACCTCTCCTTATATGATCGCCGACCAAAGTAATATGTTGACGACATTTTATATTTCTTTTCTGTAATATCTTAATAATTTCATGTTCTGCAGCGTCATTTATATGCTTCCGGAAGGCCAATTATTTTCGAAGTTGTTTGTCATATTTATGGCAATATTTCCATGATTGGAGTCCATATCCCAATTGAATGTTTTTTGATGGAGTGAATTCCAAGAGGGTGCTATCGTATGTTGGGGATGCTTTATCTAGCACTTTTGGTAATCCATTACAGAATTGGCTTGTATTTGTGAATGTCACATTTATTTCGAATACTTGTCTAATCTGGGCATTTATGGGACATCCATTACTTTAGACATTGCAGCAGCGAAAGCTGTAGAAAACTGAAATAATCTATTTCCTAGTCCTCTTGTAAATTTGGAAAAATTGACCCTTTCTTTGTCACAATATGTTTGTATGATTTGATTGTTACTGTTGTATCTCTGTCTGACGGTACAGCTATAATTGTTTTTGTCGATGTTAAAACGAGTTGTCCGAATAACAAATAAACCATAAGCTCTATAAGTATGCCTGAAATAGAAATATTGATAATAAAAAAATGCATATTTTTACATCTGGTCCGAGAATTCAGAGATTCGACTTCGTGGAATTTGTATGTACCCATCATTGGGACTTTCGTTAGTTCTACCAAATGATACATTCCACAATGTTTTCATTGTTACTGGTTTTTGTTAGGACATTCCTTGGACTCAACAGAGATAGCAAAATGTCGTAATAATATAAGCGTTTAAACCTATAAAGACAGAAAAACAAGAGTCTGTAAAAGGTAAAAAAAAACTTATTTAAACATCTTTTATTTCGTACGTTGTGATAAGATCAACTACACAAAATTAATGTTTACGTTATAATAATATTAACTACTCAAATGTTTACGCTATAATAAAGATATCAACTACACAAATTTATACGTTATAATAATATAAACTACACAAATGTTTACGTTCATTATCGTTGTTTTGAAGATGCATACAAGTTTTTGGACACTGATCCTAAAAAAAAGAGTCGAAAGATACCAAAGGGACATTCAAACTCATAAGTCGTAAATAAACTGACAACGCCATGGAAAAAAAAAAGAAAGGGCCAAAAGTAATATACAAAACACAACAAATATAACCAAAGACTGAGCAACACGAAGCCCACCAAAAACCGGGGTGGTCTCTGGTGCTCCGGAAGGGTAAACAAATCCTGCTCCACATATGGCACCCGCCGTGTTGCTCATGTAAGTACAAACCCAGTGATAAGTTTGATTCGGTTGGTCACATTCGGGGAAAAGGGGACGGGATGTGGTTACGACAAATAGATCATATCCGTCGTCATCTGTGAAGAGATTTCCATAACGGGCAACCAACTCGTGATGGCGTCCGTAAAATTTACGAAGGGATGATTTTGGCTTCATCACTTTAAACTCTTGGTTTGATAGCTTCTTTGTGAGCAGCAACTCTCTATCAAGGAGTTCATGATAGGAAATGCAAGCTCTGGAATATCGTATCAACTGGGAGATATATACTCCATATCCGGGCATAAAATATGCAAATTATATCTTTCTCAATAGCCTTATTTATTATTACTTATTTTATTTTATTTATGAGCTCCGTGTATCATTCTTGATCCGTTTAATTGACGTCATATCGATATACAAAGTGTGATGTTTATGAATATTTTATCAAGCAAAAAAAAAAAAAATCGATAATATATATCTGTATATGATACTGAATATCGTTTAATCCATTATTACTGAAAGTGATCGTCTTATTACTAAAAAGGAATTTCTCAAGACTAAAATCTATTTGGTTACACCAGATTTATCAATAAAATAGAGAATGGAAACGGTGTCAAAGAGACAACATCCCGACCAAAGAGCAGAAAACAGCCGAAGATAACCAATGGGTCTTCAATGCAGCGTGAAAATTCCGCACCCAGAAGCGGGCTTCAGCTGGCCCCTAAACAATAATGTATACTAGTTCAGCGAAATTGACGCCACACTCAACTCCGAAACATACCAATAAACTAAAATAAAAAAAAAACAAAACAAATAAGACTAACAAAGGCTAGAGGTTCCTGACTTGGGACAGGCGGGAAAATGCGGCGGAGTCAAATATGCTTTGACTGATCTCAATCCTCCTCTTTACCTTAAGCAAATGTGGAACAAACAAACTCACAGCAGTACGCACAGTAAAACTCAGTTTGAAAGAATTCGGATTCCGAGGTTAGAATAGGTAAAAGAAGAATCTGAGTAAAATGACAATGATCAACACAGATTAACAAAGGACTACTAGCAATTACTAACATGCCAATTCCAAACCTCAATAACACTGATCGAAAATTATGTCTTCATCATATGAAAATCGACCACAAAACCTCTCGTTAGGGGTTAAATATCATGCCATTATAAATTATACGAGAAGAACATTGTCCGTATCATGCCAACAACAGGTTAAAGAACAAATATGTTTATTTCCGATGCAAATACTAGTACTCTATGAGTGAATCAATATTAATTCCAAAAAATGCCATCTTTAATGACTTGACAACAGTATCGAACCTATATCCCTTGTGAATAAGTCTGTTTAAAGTAGATATAAGAAGATGTAGTATGAGTGCCAATGAGACAACTCTCCATCCAAGTCAAAATTTAGAAAAGTAAACCATTATAGGTCAAAGTACGGTCTTCAACACGGAGCCTTGGCTCACACCGAACAGCAAGCTATAAAGGGCTCCAAAAATTACTAGTGTACAACCATTCAAACGGGAAAACCAACGGTCTAATCTATATAAAAAACGAGAAACGAGAAACAGTTATGAACCACATCAACAAACGACAACTACTGAACACCAGATTTAAGGCCTGGTTAGTTTTTCAGGAAAATGACGACACTTTTGTGCTTTGTCTGTACCGATTATCGGGTTATCTGCATATTGCAGTCGGAAAGCTGACACCGGTTTGACCCCATTTCTAAAGACAACAATGGAAGTCATATTTGGGCATTTTTTTGGTCATTTTTTGTTCAACTGAAAGGAGTCGATTTTATTCTAAAAGTCGTATCAAATGAAACCAAAGCGTACTTTACGTTTTAAATGACAACTGGGTATACTTTTTAGAAGTTCTAACATAAGAATTGTTTTGATAAAACGTACCGAATTAGAATACGAAGCCTTCAAACCAGAGCTCGTCAACCGTCGAGTCAATTTTTTTTTCAACAAAGGACAAAGAAGTTTAAACTTTTGGGCGAATCCGGGTCCGTTCGCGCCCATTCACGTTCGCCCCCTTTCACGTTCGCACCCCGGGTCCGTTCGCACCCTACACGTTCGCACCCTTTTTATTGATTTTGTGTTAAATAATGTTCAATCGTATTTTGGTTAGTGTATTGCTATAAATATTTTTTTTGTTCATTGTTTTAAAATGAAGTGACTTTCTAAAAACGATTTTTGTGTTGAATATTTTTTTAATCGTGTTTTGGTTATTGTATTGCTATAAATAAGTTTTTTTTCATTGTTTCAAAACATGCAAAATAAAGTGACGTTTTTTGTGTTGAATTTTTTTAATCGTGTTTTGGTTAGTGTATTGCTATATATTTTTTTTTTCATTGTTTCGAAATAAAGTTACTTTCTAAAAAGGTTTTTTGAGTTGAATATTATTTTAATGTTAAGATACCAAACCGCTATTAAACTCAACAACAATAACATTTTGAATCTTAATTGTTTTTACTCATACCAAGTTAAATACATGCTAACTACATGCAGAATTTACATCAAGTTTAGCTGTGTAAACACCATATGTTAACAGTAATCATACATAATTAACATATAATAATTAATCATCAAATCAACTTAAAACAATATTTTATTTAAAAAAAATTTAAATTGCCGAATTTTTCTTTATTTTGAGATAAACATCTTAAAAAACATCTTATAATTCATCAGGTTTTTTAATAAAAAAAAGGGTGCGAACGGACCCAGGGGGCGAACGTGTGGGGTGCGAACGTGTAGGGTGCGAACGTGTATTGGGCGCGAACGGACCCGATACCCTTCTGGGCAACCTATGCTGAATTTAAATTATGCGATGAGACTTTTTATGAACTGGCCTGTGTCAAATTTGTGACTCTTAATACGCTGTAATACGCAAATGTGCCACTTCGATCTGTCAAAATTTCTGACGAAGCGGTCGCGATAGTAATTTACGAGTAACGTCCCTTTGTTGACACTTCAAACAAACTATAACAATTGTTATTTTAGCACCATGTGCTGTTATTTACAAGTGAACATAATTAAAATAATTAATTACCTTTTTACTTAAAAAAATTGATTATATTTTTATACTACAGATATATGTAAAACATTTTAATAGGTAAATATAATTATTTTATCATTTTCAAAATATAGTTCCTGGACTGAAATAGGGCTTTGCAGTTACTCTGGATCATAAGATAGTATTCCATGAGTTCATTTAATGTTTTTGGTATATATGTTTACTGCTGTAACCAAATAGTACTAACACATAAATAAATTTCTCCTGCATATATAGGCCAGGGCTCGCCAACATATGCATAAATACTGGATCTAGACAAGGTTAAAATGTTAGATGTGAAGTTGAATTCCCTTGCAATATTTTTTACATATTTAAAAGAAATAATAATCAAAGCTATCTCAATGTAAATAATTCACAATTTAAAATAAAAGGAAATTTGTTTGCTTTTGTGTGTATGTCTTTTAATTAAACTGAATAACTATAAATATTGTCTCATTCTATACAGGTTCTACTAGATGGACCCAAATTGTAAAAAAGAAGCATAAACTAATGGATAATAATTTAACTTTCGTGAATTCATGAACTTGTGAATGAATTATGTTGAGAAAGATTTGTTCTCATAATTTCTTCTTCTATTTAAAACAAAATAACTATGCCCCGTATTTGACGTCACAAAGCCGTGATTTTATTCGGAGCTGAACAGAGTGATACAGACAGTGGGATGGCCGATAAAGAATTATACCATAAAGGATGGGATGTGAAATATCTGAACGTTTAAGATGTCTGCACGTTGATTAATATTTTCGAATGACTTGCTTGTACCGATGATAAAATTTAGACCATATCATAATATACGAAAAGTAGTGTTTGATAATATAATGTTATAGTGTGGTATACAGAATAGAAAAATCATTACTGTCAACGAAGAAAGAAAGACTGAAACTCAAAGGAACGTAGTGGATCCAAGATATTTAGTAGTATTTCTTAACTCCCAAAATTTTTTATTGATACCGTTAGCATAATTAGTTTTAATTTCTGGGGTCTTTGAAATTATTTTCCGTCTACTTGTAATAATCTACTTAAACAAACTTTGTTTTAGTAAATATGTTGTTTTAACTTTTTAGTTAAGGGTAGTGCAAATTATAGCCTCTAAGGAAAAACATGTCTTACATAAAACATATGTTGTTTCCTTATATCTACAAACCGAAAGAGCATAATAAATTAAGCAGAAACATATTTGCTTGTCATTTAGCATCCAAGATGAAGGTATTTCAATTTCCTCTATGGACGCAATAAGCATAAACATTCACAAAGGGTGTTCAAACGATAGCCTTGCCAATAAAGAAAATTGATTAAGACATATTTCATTCAATTTACTTGTTTAACATAATCAACATACGATGCTAGACATTCGAAAGCAAACAAAATCAATTGACAGAAATAATCGATTCCTTTCATTTATATATGGTCATCAGTTTTAGATGCTGTCAGTTACATTGTGTAGGTTGATGATTAATCCATGATTTTTTCATTTACCTTAATAATGTTGAGTTATCAAACAAACTGTATAGTTTTCTTGTGACATTGGTCGTTACTTTTTTGTTACAATGTTGTAACGCTACCGAAAGTTGTCTTTGTTTTGTTTTTGTTTTTGATTTTTTTTCATTTTCTAGTGTTTTTTTTTTTTTTTTGGTACTTTTTCATGTAACAATGAACCAGTGTATTTTTATCTTACATTTTCCTAAAATCTTAAATGAATTTGTCTGAAATATAGAAGCATATAGTTGTATAACTAAAAAGAAGTTTTGCAGTATGGTTCAAACAGTATATTTTCCCCTTTTCACCTAAAACTACACTTTACAAAAATAAAGTTTGAGGTTCAGAGAAATCGAAATATGTCAAAAAACACAATCTGCATTTTAGGGAAGAAAAGGTTATTATACACATAACTATTTGTTGGGTTAGTTAGATTCCCAATAGATAAACAAATTACAAAGCAAAACTTGTTTACTCTTGGAATAGCTATCTAAGATTTTTTCTCGTTGATGTATAACGTGTAGCGAGAAATAGACGCAGAAATAACGTGAATTTCTTAGTGTAATGATATTTTTGATAATACAGAGTCTAGTTATATGTAAGGAATACCCAAGCATTTTTAAAAATGAGTTCCTTTAACAAAAAAAAAAAAATAATAATACAAAATAATACAAAAATAAATTCATCCAAAACTGATTAATGGAATTGCTCCGACAAATATATATCACATAATTTCCTATTTCAAAAAATGAGAACTTGCAGAGTTTATAGCTTCAGGATACGAATTTAGAAATTTTAAAATAATAAAACTACATATAAAAACGTGAATATTTTTATGCTGAAAAATATAAGCATCCTCTAGCCAAAAACGATGATTTCAATAACAAAACAAGACCATCACCGTGATTGGATCTGCAGCATCGCTGCATCTAATTGATTGAGATAACATGCACACTGAGGCAAAACTAACATTTCCCTAAAGTCATTGAAACAATGAAAACTTTGATGAAAATTTTCAATGTACAATGAGTGTTGTAAAATACACAATTATTTGGAAAGAGAAATTGGATACACGGCAGATGTAAAAATTGCAAACACGCTACAACTCAACAATATCAAGCTGCACACCAAATATAAAATCATTCCTTCCTTACAAGCCAACAAAAGTTTGAAGAAAAAATTCCATGTACAATGAGTGTTGTAAAATTTAAAACTATTGGCAAACAGAAAAGTGGCTGCACGGCATATGTAAAAATTGATAACACGCTACAACTGAACATCATCAAGCTGCAGACCAAATTTTAAATCATTCCCTTATATAGAAGCCAAGAAAAATTTGACGAAAGTTTTTTCCCTAATGTATAACTAACTAAAATTTCCTCGTACAATGAGTGTTGTTCAATTTCAAAATACCGACAAACAGGAAGTAACTGCACGGAGAGTGTGAAAATTGCTTACACGCTACAAGCCTTCACACAACATCATGAAGCTGCAGACCAAATATAAAATAATTCCTTTACATAGAAGCCAAGAAAAATTTGACAAAAGTTTTATGCCTAATGTTTTTCGGAAGGACGGACGTACGGAATGACGGACGGAGTCGAGCGGTTACTAGTATAAAAATAAGGAGATGTGGTATGATTGCCAATGAGACAACTATCCATCAAAGTTCAAATGAAGTTGATGTAAGCAATTTCTAATTCGCCGTTTGCAATGCAAGTAAAAAGTGGAAAACAAGGATGTTACACTATCACACACTCTCACTTTCCCCCCAAAATATAATAGTATTTAAATATTCTAAGTGGCCTAGCAATCTTGTTTATTTCATTCTCTAATAATTCACTTATCTTAAAATCTTCGACTTATAAGAGTAAAATAACAAAAAGTACCGAACTCCAAGGAAAATTCAAAACGGAAAGTACCTTATCAAATGGCAAAATCAAAAGCTCAAACACATCAAACGAATGGAAAACAACTGTCTTATTCCTGACTTGGTACAGGCATTTCCTTGTGTAGAAAATAGTGGATTGAACTATATCGATACTACTTCATTTTTAAAATAAATTAATTGCTTATTTGAGATCTTTTAAACTACATGTGAGAAGACGAAATAATTACGATTGACATACTTTGAAGGCCTGTTACGAATGATTCCAACAATAGAAATAGTCGTGTTATACACCATTTTGTAGATAATTTAATGTAAATTTACGACATAACAAGTTTCAGTGGGATAGACAACAGTAGAACCGAAATATAACGAAAGTTCGCGCACGGATGACATTTCTCAAATATGTGTTAGGTACCTTGTGATATATTAAGGTATATAGGTAAAAAAAATTCATAGACAAGTGCTTGTGATTAAAGACTAGAAAACTGAAATGTCAGCAAGGTCCACGCTTTTTATTTTATGTGAGGCAAAGAGACTGATGCATACACAGAAAATGTTCGAAGGTTGTCAATTTCATAATTTTTTACATCAGCAATTAATTCAGGATGGGTTCTCGATTAATACCGGTTTGTTCAAATCGCTCTATGTATTTTGGTGGGCATTTTCGTAAATGGTAGGCAACCAGTAACTTTGCCACAGAGAATTTGCATAGCAATTGAAACCTTTTTCTTTTAAATACTAGCAAAAATATGATTCTCAGAATTCATCACAAAAGCTAGATTTTTAACACAATTTTGACTTAATAAGGAAACAATTTGGAATGAATATTATGTCTATTTTATAGAAATTTTTTGATAATTTTCTACCACAAGAAAAAGCTTCTCCAAATTTGTGATTTTTTTACCCAAAAGTTAGTTTTTACCATTTATTCTAAGATGTTAATATTTTGTTAAAATCCTATAATACATGTTAAATAGACATTTCTCTAAAATTTGTGATTTTTAACAAAGACAAAGTTATTCCAAAATTAATGAGCCAAATTTCACCAAAGTCAAACATGCACATCTACATATATTGTACAACGACTTTACAAAATTTCATTGGCCTCCTACTTATACTTTTGAAGTTTTTGCATTTACAAAAGACATTTCTCAAAATGTGTGATTTTTTTTCTTAAATTAATGAGCCGAATTTCCCCAAAATATATTATGCACATTTACATTTCATTAGCCTCCTACCTTTACTTTTGGAGTTTTTGCGTTTACCTAAAAAGAATGGACACAGAAATAACAGCTTATAATAAAACTATGTAAATTGTGAAATTTACCCTATGCCACACTAAAATAATTCATCTTCGATGTCATATAATTTTTAATAAATTCAATAAAAAATCCTAGGAATAGTTAGAAAATACAAGACCAATGTCTGAAGAGAAAATCCCCCCCCCCAAAAAAATAAACAAAACAAAAATCGATTTACAGGTGAATTTGGTGTCACAATAATATTGAAAAATATTGTTATATCTATTTGTCCTAGCTAAGGAGCGAAAGAATCAATTATAATCATTTATCTACGAGATGAAGTTCCCCAAAAAGTATAAGGTTTACAATAAATTGATGACAAACCAACTAAATATAAGCGTGCTTGAATTTTGCATTTGTTCCAGAAAAGTACAACTGGCGGTCCAAGAATTTTTTTCCCTATTTTTTAAAAATATTCCGGTTGAGATTTGGTGGCTTACGAGGCGTGATATAAGGTATATTTTGTTCTTTGATATAGTTTTACTGATAAAATAAGAATTTTTGCGTTTATTAATATTTCATTAAGCCAATTAAAAATCAATATAAATTTATATATGATACTGAGGGATTCTGAAAGTGATATCAAACTGAAAAAAAATGTATGTTTATTTACGTGGTAAATTCTCTTTTGTCGTCTGGACGTATCGAAATACACAGCAAAGCTTTACTGTTGTCTTTAGAAAACTAATAAAGCAAGGTAAGAGTACCTGAATTACAATATTTCTGGAAAAGGGATGATAAAGATGTCTGAGCTGGTTATATTGCATGGCTTTTATGACTGTGACCTTTCTAATCTTTCGCATTAAGACAGATACATTAAAAGAATGGTAAAGGGTTTCACGGGACTCTGTGTCTCACCTGTGATTGCTGCTGTCAGTGAACTAAAAGTGTGATGTTGACTGCTAAAAACTAAGTTCATTTATCAAAAGAATACGGGATATTTTTTTTCATCTATACTATTTCTTGAGTTTTAAGAAACTATTGATGTTCAAACAATTCAATCCAAGACTGTATTTATATGTTTACTTAAAAAAACTAAGTCAATTTATCAATTAAATATGAAAACTGAAGAGAATATTATCAAAATTTGGATTCAGACATTATCTTTTAATCATAAAAAAGTTGTTCTTCTTATTTTTTGAAAGCACAGTATAAGAGCTATCTTCTCATATTTTATCTGTAAATTCTAATGTTAAATTTTCTTTCTTTAACACAAAATTTGGTTTTCAATGTACAGTCTATACAACATCTGGCATTTTTGCACAACCTGTTGTTTGAAAACAAAACCCGTAACACATACTTTTTATTATATTTTTGAAACAAGCATGACAATTTTGACAAATTATTAACAAAATTCTATCGATTCTAATTTAGACTCCCCCCACCCCCCTCATTCTACCTTCAAATTGTGAAATAACAGAATCAAATTAGCAATTGGCAAATATACTATTGTTGCTGTTACCTTTATCCTTCACGTAATGATCCCTACATCATTTTAAGCACACCAAAGCGTCCTTTTTTCACTAAAGATTGTTTTAAGATACGCTATAGCCAAAAAGATATTGTTCAGACATGAAACTTTTCCCTAAATTGCAATCTGATGATAAGCACTGTAACCTTGGTTTATGTTACATGCAAAAAATGGGATCATCTAAACACCGGGGAAAATGATAAAAAGGTGCACACCCCTAACGCTTGTGGTTTCACATACAAGCGAAAAAATCGACACGATAAAGGCTGTCCTTAAATAACCAAACGAGTATATACGCGTATGGTAGGACAAAATAAGTATACGCATATGGTCATGACAATACGCGTATAGTCCAAATACTCATATGGTCCGGAACACATACAACATTGGTTTTCGAAAATAGACACATCATCGCGTAGTGATTTTTATTTTGTATAAAAAAAATAAGTTCAAAATTGAAAATTATTTGTTGAAACTAGATTAAATTGACAGATTATATATAACAAAGATGTGGTATCCAAATTTAAAAATACCAATAAAAATCGGACGATGGTCTGATATTGAACGAGAAAGAAGAATTTAACATATGTCTAATTCTGGAGTAGGAGATGGCTATCATTGTTTGTTCAATTGTGGTCATATTCAAATCAAGGTTTCAAAAGAAAATACATACCAAAATATTATACTTGTAATACAAATAAAATAAAAATAAAATAAAAATAAAAGGAATTTTTTCATTGTGTCATAAACAGTTGTAAGAAAATATCTATAAATATTTAAGAAATTAATAGCACCTTTGCAATGTAATATAAGAAATCCGTTTTCGTTTGTGGTGGGGTTTTTATGTTTATTTGTTGTTATGGTCTGATTTGTCTTTGTTATATATTATTTATATATTTTTCTTCTCATCATCAATATGTAATAATATGTTTGTAAAATATATGTGTCCTCTTGTACACACATGTGTCTGTTGTTAATAAAGCATTTGAATCTTGAATCTTGAATCTTGTAAAGATATTATCTTTAAAAGATTTTGTCCGGAAACCGAAATGTTTACGTGTTTGGAAGCTCGTACAGAATTCGCAATATCATAAACCGATTGTGACTGCATCGCACAAAAAATACATGATGGTTATTATATTAAAAGAAAAATACAATTTTCAATGAGGGTCGTCAAGATACCGGTATAATGTAAAAAATAATAATGCACGCGTTACGTTGTCGTGGTAAGCGTCCCTTCAAAGTATTGGAAAACAGGATTACATATAAAGTATATATAGATATAGGAAGATGTGGTTTGAGTGTCAATGAGACAACTCTCCATCCAAGTAACAATTTATAAAAGTAAACCATTATAGGTCAAGGTACGGCCTTCAACACGGAGCATTGGCTCACACCGAACAGCAAGCTATAAAGGGCCCCAAAAATTACTAGTGTAAAACCATTCAAACGAGAAAACCAACGGTCTAATGTTCAGTACTTTTTTGGGGAAAACTGTAACGACAACTTTTAAGTTTATTCAACATATTGAAAATTCAAAGTATCGGCAAACAGGAAGTAGGTGTATGACAAATCTGTCAAAGTGATCACACGTTACAACTCATCACTGTCCATCTGCTGATGAAATATTAAATCATTATATTCAGTAGTATTGGCGAAATCTTGACGAAACTTTTAAGTTCATGCAACATTTAAAAAAAAAAACTGTTAAACGTCTACAAAAGACCCATTAGTGACGCTCGAATCAAACTTGAAAGTTAAAAGGCCAAATAAAGAAATAATCAGTACAATTAAATATATTTTATGCTTTTATACTACTTAAAAGAATTGTATAATTGATGGTCAGGGTCAATTTTCAAATGTCCAATAAAGCATTAAAAGAATTCTATGACAATATTTGGGGAAACGGTACTAAATAGATTTTGGCAAGACTTCCATTTGAACCCCCTTACCTGTGTATTTTGCAGTTGAAGACTAAAAGCCACAGATTACATTAAAACAACTTGAAATTTTTTGATCTTTTGCATTTTCACGATCTAAAAGTCTGTCGTTAAGGGTTTTGGTAGAAAGATTTTGGGCCATTATCCCTGAATTTATTTCACACAAGGGCCAAGTCTTTCTTTCCTTAATTAAAATCACAGCTCATTAATCTCACAATAAGACAAAGGTATATGAACCTCGTAATAGCAGAAAAATACATAAACCTCATAATCTGACAAAAATACATGAACCTCATAACCTGACAAAAATGCACGAAACTCAACAAAGGACAAAAATGCATGAACCTCATTATAAGACAAAAATACACAAACCTCAATATAAGGCACTAATACATGAACTCAAAGTACATGAACATCATTATATGACTGAAATGCGTTAACTATTTCATTCAGAAGATCAATGAATTACATGGAATAACTTTATTTTTTAAAACTTACACTAGTTCGTCATAACTTAAAATATCTATTGTAAACATTATAAAAATACAACAATTAACAGTTTAGGTTTCAACTTGGACTATAGTAATATTTATTATGATAGTGTAATAGTCCAAGGTTTCAACCACTTCAAACTTTCAAATATGTATAATCCTTTTTGATACAGATTACCGTCAAACTTGAATAAAATGGAGAAAAAACGATATGTTTTATTTTATACCGAATAAAACCATATGTGTTATTTATACCAAATAAAACCTGTGTGTCATTTATACCAAAATAACCCTGGGGGTTATTTATACCAAATAAAACCTGGGTGTTATTTATACCAAATACAACTTGTGTGTTATTTATACCAAATAAAACGTGTGTTATTTATACGAATAAAACCTTGTGTTATTTAAACCAAATAAATACTGGTATTATTTTATATACCAAATAAAACATGAATGCTGTTAATACTACCAAATAAAACAAGGGTGTTATATATACCAAATAAATAAGTAACTTACCCTTTCTGTCGTTACTCTTTTCATCGCTGTATTGTAAGTGTATATTCGATTCGCCCTTTACTGTTTATACATACATACATGTATTTGTTCCTACAAGGAATAGAAAATCGTTCATCCGTAGAAATGATCATTTTACTCTATTTATTAGAATATAGAAAAGTGCTCTCGAACAATGACATTGTAGGATTTTGTGTTTTTCAATTGTGAAGAAAGAATGTAAATCATGTTCTTATCAGATTGGAATGATTTATCACACAGTGATTGAAACTGACTAAAAGTTGAAATGTGCAACAAAAAAATCAAAAGAAGTTGAAGTTTACTGGTTCAGTACAACTGGTACCGTTAGTGTTACATTATGAAAATATATTTAACTTCAAATTACTAAAAATTAAACAATATCAAATTGTTTAAGTAATGCAACAAAAGAAAAAAAGTTTGTAAATCAAATTTAAACCGAATCTTTAGCTTTCCAAAACTCTGATTACTGGATCAGGGGTTGGGAAGAATACTTAATTCCAATATTCCGATAACATAAAAAAAAAACAAAAAAAACAGGAATTTAAGTTTAAATTTATTTTTTAAACTTTTAAAAGCATTTTATTTGAACATTTCCCTGACCTAATGAAGTAGTGTTTGATGTGAAGAGCCGGACCAAAATAAATGTCTGTGAAATAAAATTCAGTTGTTACTCAAATGTATTTATTGATTTAAATTGTCAATAAAAAAAAGATAATTCCTCACTAAGATATTACATGATTTACATTCATACTCACTATCAGGAAACATATACAATTCCTACCAATTCATTGTACTGTTGTGTCACTCATGTCTAAAATGCACGTTTTTAAATTTCCAAAATTATAAGAAAGTCACTAAAATTAATCCATAAATAAAATGTCGAAAAAGGAAGTCATGCATCAATTATAAACTTTGCACTGACAATGAAACTAATTCTTGAATACAACCAATCAAGAGATCATTTGAGCCTTGATCACTTTACAATATTCTAAGTTTGTATTAGAACATACTCACCCTTTCTCGTCCAATGAAAAGTCAGTTTTTCACCTACTAATTTTCATGGTACATGGCGTTCCATGCACTATAAAATGCTATACATGAATGACTTTTCATTGTAGATTAATTATGAAAGTGAACTCTTAATAACTTCACTAACGAAGTGTACAATCCCCAGAGGCATTTTCCTTGGGAAAATAGCCTACTGATTAAAGATGAAAGAGAAGAGAACTATGTCTAGGTTAGTCTATGAAAAGGTATATACTATGAAATTTAGAGCGAGGGGCTTGCCCCGAGCACATAATTTCATAGTATATACCTTTTCATAGACTATCCAATTTAGCACATATTTACAACTCGAGTAATCTTTTAATTGGTCTATTGATAGTTTATTTTGGCTGACTACTTGTATCACAGGTGTTTGTAAAACGGAGCTCATTAATGAAGTTTCATGTTTTATAAATCTACTCACTTGTATCATTGTAAAATATGTGATTTCAAAAGGCCCTTGACTTCAGAATGAAAAGATTGTAGCTGATGGTGTAAGTATGTATATTGATAGAAAGCGGTGTTTTACTATACATATACTTCTTTACATGGTAAGATGACAAAATAAAGCAGGCAATAAATTATTGATAATCAATCAATCAATCAATTCATGACGAAATAGATCAATTTCCTTAAAAAAGTTAAAAAAAATCATTACCAAGTTGCATATATTTCCCTTCACGAGATTTCATAGTACACACTTTTTTGTGTACAAAGTATTTGCATGGATGGTACATTATCACAATTTTAAGATAGCGTTGTACTTTAATCAAGGTATAAAGAACCATATGTGTTACTCTTTATTTAAATGAAAGAAATTTGCAATTTTCAAAAACATTTTTAGATCCAAAGATTTTAATAGCAGGATATTTAAAAATCAATGTGAAAACTGATCACAAACTATTTAATTTGATTTGGAACACAGCATTTTATTTCAAAATAGCCAGTGGCAATTTTTGTTTTAATATCTTGATTACGATACAACGGAATCTTACCCTTGTGGTCATTCATGCGTAGTTACTTAGTACACGGAAAAAGTGTATACTATGAAAATTAGAAGGCAAATTCAAGCTATTTGATTGGACGAGAAGTTGTAAGTACGTGCTAAAATACATTTTGAACATTGCAAATCTTTATATTAATGGTACATATATATAACAAACAAAAAATAAAATGGGGGCAAAGATGTAGGTAAAATTATCTTTTATACAATTTTTATACCAGACATTCGAGTCGATTATTTTTATCAAGAAAACAATGTCAGACTGCTGATATATAAAGCAAAGGATTTTTTTGAGAAAAGAAAACCCACAATACATGTATATTCACCAATAAAAAGTAAGCATCTGATGTTGAATGGTCGTAATTCAAATATTTTTAGAGTAAGTTTTATAATTATAAAAAAAATATTCAAATTTCAGAAAGCAGATTGATATAACATTGTGTGCTATTTAAAATCCGGAAATTTAAGGTATACAAGTGTTAAATTTTTACCTGAAGCAGAAGAAAAACTCAAATGTTTGAACAATTTATCCTTTTTGTCCTCACAAACTATGTCAGTGCTATTTCATTCCATCCATTGAAATGGTCATAACCTATGTTATATACTCACTTCATTATAAAAAGTGAATTCTTAATAGTTTTGATATTACAATGGGAAAGGATAATTTTGTAAGGTCACTCGAAAGTGTGAATATGTTCTAAATTGGTCAGACCTTGGGCTTTAAATCTTCATAAAACATGACCAAGTATTGTCTAACCTATAAAGAGAATGCTAATCCCTTACTTCGTGATAAGTACTCGCTCACGGTCGTACTTTATCATGAGTAAAAGGGATTATAATTCTCTTACATATAATTGGCAAAAACCACCCTTGGACATGTCATGTCATCTTTAGGATTAATAAATAAGAATATACAAAATGTCAAACACGTTATTGCAGGTGGACACTATAAGTAAACCGTCAGTGTTTTTCCTGGTTGGTGAATGTTTGGTCATATTAAGAGCGAAAATACACCAAAAAGGCTTTGTTGAATTAGTTTTTGCAATTATGGAATAGTATTTCGTTGTTTTGTCATGAAAAAGGAGTTCCTTCATAATGTAAGTTCCGAGTGGAAGAAATATTCTGTAATATTATTTTACTGGAACAAATATGGTTGCGTCAATACTTTAATATGATACTGAACTATGGGTTACAGATAAAGTGAAACCATTGAATCTTTTCAAAATAAATTATTTAACTAAATACTAGGAATGGGTCATACGACGAATAATCTCATAACAAGAGGCGAATGTGGAAGATTTGAACTTTATGTTAATTATGTGCGTGAACCTATTAAATATTGTACTTCTTTTACAAAGCCTTGATGGTACAAATGTAGCAGACTACCGAAATTATGTTATTGTATGACGAATAAATTGACGTACCAAAGTGCAAAGACTATTATTTTCGAATGGATTTGGTGTAGTATGTGAAATCAAGGTGTGGGAGATACAAAAGTGTTTATGATTTTATTTGCATTTGTAAATTAACAAACTTGGTGAGATTACATTGGGAATTACGGAAGTCATAAGGGACACATAAAACATAAAATTAATCCATAATATCGGATTGAAAAACAGAGATAACGGATTATTAATCCGAGATCATGGATTAATTTTATTTTTTATGTGTCTCTTTATGGCTTCCGTAAGTAACTCATCAAATGTGCATTTGTAACAATATTTTCTAACTAAATTGTAAAATATCTTGAAAGCGGTCAGACGTTCAGACAGTACACCAACGTACTTTTAAACTTTATTAATAGTTATTTTTATGCAAATATGCAATTGATGTATGGAAAATTTATTTTGTTGTATATCATGTTATTAAAAAGTGAAGAATCAATATAGAAAAAAAAAAAAAAAAACATGCAAAAATGAATGTCCTGTTGTCATGTGGTGTTGCAAAATGGAAGTCACTGTACACCGAGAACGCGTAGGCACATTGAATAGAGGACAACGTTTACATAGTGTGAATAAGCCAACTTGGAAGAAATAGTCATATTACCTCTCTAAGATGTTATTGCCTTTAAACGGTGATTTATTTTTACACCCTTGTTGCACTTTTTTTTGAAACTATAGTTGAAAGAGAGAATCTTTTGATAGTTAAAATGTTCAACAAAATATGATCTACTATTAAGTAAGTCAACATGGACGAATAGTCAATTGACCCCTTATAGGAGTTTTTGCCCTTGCAAGACTAAATTCACTATTTTTTTTTTGGCGTTTTTTGTGTGTAGAAACTATAATAGATTGAGTGAAATTGTTAAATGCAAAATTAGTGTTCAGTTTAAGCAAAAAAAGATCTATAAACAAGTTAATTTGGCCGAAATTGTAAAAACTGTCCGCTTATAGGAGTTAATGTTTTTGAAAGATGGTTTTTATCCATTTTATCATGTTTTGCAGAAACCATTATAGATAGAGAGAAACTATAAAAAGGCAAAGATCTTAAGCACAATAAGATCTACAAATAAGTCAATATGGCAGAAATTGTCAACTGACTCCTTTAAAGAGTAGTTCCCCCTGCATGATCATTTTTCACCCATTTAATTTTTGTTTTTTGCAGAAACAAAGATGTATAGCAACACATATAGCAAAAACGTTCAGCAAAATAACCCATATATATGTAATTGCCCCTGAATGATGATTTTTATCCATTTCAGTTTGCATTTTTAAAACAAGAGTGCACACGCTGAAATGTCTCGCCTTCTTTACTAATCATTGATATTATGTTGATAGTCATAAATATAAAGCCTTATTAAAACCGTCACATAAACTTAACATTAACCACGAAAACTAAACATTGACCAATGAACCATGAAAATGAGGTCAATGTCAGATGAACCATGCCAGGCAGACATGTGCAGCTAACAATTCTTCCATACAACAAATTTAGTTGACCTATTGCTTTTAGTTTAAGAAAAACAGACCAAAACACAAAAACTTAACACTGAGCAATGAACCGTGAAAATGAGGTCAAGGTCAAATAAAACCTGCTTGACTGACATATAGATCATAAAATATTTCCATACACCAAATATAGTTGACCTATTGCATATAGTATTAGAAAAAAAAAGACAAAAACTCAAAAAACTTAACTTTGACCACTGAACCATGAAAATGAGGTCAAGGTCAGATGACACCTGCCAGCTAGACATGTACACCTTACAATCATTCCATACACAGAATATACTAGACCTATTACTTATAGTATCCGAGATATGGACTTGATCACCAAAACTTAACCTTGTTCACTGATCCATGAAATGAGGTCGAGGTCAAGTGAAAACTGTCTGACGGGCATGAGGACCTTGCAAGGTATGTACATACCAAATATAGTTATCCTATTACTTATAATAAGAGAGAATTGAACATTACAAAAAAATCTAACTTTTTTTTCAAGTAGTCACTGAACCATGAAAATGAGGTCAAGGACATTAGACATGTGACTGACGGAAACATCGTAACATGAGGCATCTATATACAAAGTATGAAGCATCCAGGTCTTCCACCTTCTAAAATATAAAGCTTTTAAGAAGTTAGCTAACGCCGCCGCCGCCGCCGCCGCCGGATCACTATCCCTTTGTCGAGCTTTCTGCGACAAAAGTCGCAGGCTCGACAAAAAAAATATTGGAGTTAAAACTTTAAATAGGAAAAGAGATAAGCAAAATAAGATCTACAAGAAAGTCAACATGGCCAGTTTGACACACTTGTATACAGGGTTTAATGCCATTAAATATAGAGTTCTTTTATCTAAAAAATTAATAGATAGGTATAAACTGTAAACAGTAAAAATCATCATCAATAAATACTTACAAAAATGCCCCTATATAAGATCTAGACAACTTTTGTACTACAAAAAAGAAGTTATTGGATTAGGCAGGAAACAATTCTGTCAATTCCATTAGATTTGTAATTAAAATTGTTTGATTCACTTATTTCCCCAATTCTTGTCTACTCAAGTGAAGTATGGGGGTTTGTAAGAAAATTCTCAATTTAAGAAACAAAACTCCAAGCTATATGATATATGGATAACTGGGACGTTCTCTGATGGAAGTTGTCATTAAATTGAGAATGGCTTTATTTTGGAACAACCTTTTATCCAGTAGTAACAAAAAATCTAGTATTTTGTACAGACTTATGTTTTAACTTCATGAGAGCAATCAAGGACATTTAAAATGGATTGCTTTTGTTAAATCTATTTATGATGAAACTTGGCTTAGTTGTATATGGAATGATCAGATGCATATGGATAATATTGTTCTCAAGTCTATTCTAAAACAGAATTTGACTGATCAATTTATTCAAAACTGGTTTTCACAAATACATAGTTCATCTAGGGGAGAATTTTATTGACTTTTAAACCATAATTTAAGCTTTGACCGTTTACTAAGATTAGCTGTATCCGATAGAATTATATGTGTAAACTGAGATGTTCAAATTTAAAATCTTCCGTAGAGACAGGAAGATGGGCAGAGATCTCTAAACAAAATAGAATATGTCATTCATGTAATAATAACATCGGTTATGAATATCATTAAATATTTACTTGTACATATTCACAAATCATGGATTTGCGCAAACAATATATTCCAGGTTATTATAATACAAAACCATCCGAGATCAAGATGATCAGAATGTCGTCAAATTGCAATGTAAAGTTATATCGTAATATTCGCAGATATATCAAAAACATAATCAAGTATTTTAAATATCCAATGTAAATACTCACAAATTCATGACATTGTGTTAAATCCAAATAATAATATCTTTATTGTCTGATACGGTGCTTCTATCCGGGATTTGCTTTTTGTCCGATAATTTTGCTTTTTGTCCGACACTTTTGCTTTTTGTCCGTTGCTTTCGGTCCGTTTTGCTTTTTTGTCAGATAATTTACCTTTTCGTCAAACACTTTTGTTTTTTGTCCGTTGCTTTCGGTCCGTTTTGCTTTTTGTCCGATAATTTATCTTTTCGTCAAACTTTTTTGCTTTTTGTCCTTTGCTTTCGGTCCGTTTTGATTTTTGTCCTTTGCTTTAATTCCGTTTTGCTTTTTGTCCAACATTTTTTGCTCTTCGTCTGTTGTTTTTGGTCCGATTTGCTGTTTGTCCAATGATTCTGCTGTATGTCCATTTTGAGATGTGCATATTTTTTGCAGGTTCCATTTGAACTTCGAAACTCCATGACATCTTTGAAATTAAATACAGACCTTATCTCTTTCTATAAATGAGTGGTACATGGAGTATCTGTGTTTTATACTAGTCTGATCAATATGTCATGAATTTACCGCTGGTAAAGCTAAGCATGCTTAAATTAACCATACGCTTCGGTTAAAAATAATTCAGTAGAAATATTTAGACGATCGTTCTTATGAGAACAATTGTGAAGTTTTCTGCTTAAGTTAGTTTGATAGGAACTAATTGTGATATATCATTGATATTTGATATAAAGTTGCATTATTATCATTACATATCAGTTTGACGACCATATTGAAGCCCTACCCCCTAGGTCATGGTTCGGTGACTTTGAATTAATTAGCAATTTTCAATGTGAAGTTTTCTGCTAAAGTCAGTTTGATGAGAACGACTTGTGAAAGATCAAGGATATTTTGTATAAAGTTGCATTACTCTCAGTACATATCAGTTTGGCGTGAATCAGATGTGAATACTAAAAAATTCCAAAGATCTTTTAGAGTACATACAATCTAAGACTCTCTCATCTTGCAATAGTATTAAAACATTTGACTTTTCTACACTTTACACAAATATTCCCCATTCCAAACTAAAAGACAAATTGAAAGAGTTGGTATTACTTTGTTTCGTTTAAAAGAATGGCGAACGTAGATACAAGTATCTTGTCTTGGGGAGGGATAAATCCTACTTTGTAAAGAATCACTCTGATTCAAACAAAAAATTCTCTGAAAATGACATTATCAAGATGCTTGATTTCTTGATTGACAACATATTTGTTACGTTTGGAGGACGTGTTTTTCAACAGACTGTCGGAATTCCAATGGGAACTAATTGTGCCCCTCTTCTTGCCGACTTGTTTCTTTATTATTATGAGGCTGACTTCATACAGGAACTTCTTAGGAAGAAAGATAAGAAGTTAGCAATATCCTTTAACTTTACGTTCCGCTATATAGATGATGTTCTCTCACTAAATAATACAAAATTTGGTGACTATGTTGAACGAATCTATCCCATCGAGCTAGAGATAAAGGATACTACATATACAGTTAATAGATATAGGAAGATGTGGTGTGAGTGCCAATGAGACAACTCTCCATCCAAATAACAATTTATAAAAGTAAACCATTATAGGTCAATGTACGGCCTTCAACACGGAGCCTTGGCTCACACCGAACAACAAGCTATAAAGGGCCCCAAAAGTACTAGTGTAAAACCATTCAAACGGTAAAACCAACGGTCTAGTATATATAAAAAACGAGAAACGAGAAACACGTATAAATTACATAAACAAACGACAACTACTGTACATCAGATTCCTGACTTAGGACAGGTGCAAACATTTGCAGCGGGATTAAACGTTTTAATGGTACCAAACCTTCTCTTTTTTAAGTCTGCCTCATATCTTGACTTACATCTAGAAATTGACAATGAGGGTCGGTTGAAAACAAAACTTTATGACAAAAGAGATGATTTCAGCTTCCCAATTGTGAACTTTCCATTTCTATGTAGCAACATTCCAGCAGCGCCTGCATACGGAGTATATATCTCCCAATTGATACGATATTCCCGGGCTTGTGTTTCCTATCATGATTTCCTTGATAGAGGATTGCTGCTCACAAGGAAGCTATTAAACCAAGAGTTCCAAATGGTGAAGTTGAAATCATCCCTTCGTAAATTTTACGGACGTCATCACGAGTTGGTTGACCGTTATGGAATATTCGTTTCACAGATGATATCGGATATGTTCCTTATGTCGTAACTACAATACCCTCCCTTTCACGAATGTGACTTACCGAATTAGACTATTTACCGGATTTGTAATAACATAAGCAACACGACGGGTGCCACATGTGGAGCAGGATCTGCTTACCCTTCCGGAGCACCTGAGATCACCCCCAGTTTTTGGTGGGGTTCGTGTTGCTTAGTCTTTGGTTTTCTATGTTGTGTCATCTGTACTATTATTTGTCTGTTTGTCTATTTATATTTGGCCATGGCGTTGTCAGTTTGTTTTCGATCTATGAGTTTGACTGTCCCTCTGGTATCTTTCGTCCCTCTTTTAACGACTATTTTGAGGCCCTGTCCCCTAGGTCATGGTTCGGTGACTGAATTAATTAGCAATTTTCAATATTAAGTTTTCTACTTAAGTTAGATTGATAGGAACTACTTACAATAGACAATGATATTTTCTATAAAGTTACATTACTGTCTGTACATCTCAGTTTGTCGACCATTTTCAGGCCTTGTCCACTAGATCATGGTTCAGCAACTGAATTAATAAACAATGTTGCTGTCCATCAGATTGTCTTTTTCTGCATTTTATATGTCAACAGTTTATTTTTAAATCATAAGCGAAGAAGATCTGAATGTATCAAATTTCGTGTACTAATGCCTATGTTTGAATTACATCATTTTCCTCCCCTTGATTTCATTTTCGTGGTTTCGTTCGTGTAAAGGCTGATTGTAGGATGTACATGTCCGACCAGTAGGTTTCAACTTTCTACTCGAATATTGAACGGGGTTCATCTAACCTTGACCTCATTTTCATGTTTCATTGGTCAATGCATATTTTTCACGAGTTTGTTTTTTTAGAAATCTCATAGTAAACCAAGTACATTATGTGAAATGATTGTAAGGTATACATGCTAGTCGCAAATGGCGTTGACGTAAGCAACCATGGCTAGATTGTTGTACGGCCTTTAACACGGAGCAAACGCCCACATAGCAAAGCAACCTATAAAAGGCCAAAAATTACAAGTGTAAAACAATTCAAAACGAATTTGATAAACAGAAAAACGACAACTATTGAATTGCAGGATCCCAACTTCGGACAGGCATATATATTACATGTCGGGGTTAAACATGTTTTCTCGCACCAAACCCTCCCCCTCACCTGGAACATTGGTGTATAGCTTCACAAATTTTGTATAAAACTTTTGGACCTGGGTTGCCGAGTGATCGTAGTAGTTCACCTATAGTAATCACAAGAGAGTCAATTCAGAGGTTGTTAGTTCATACCGATATGCTCGGCTGTAATTCTAATTTACTAGGTATGGCAGTTTTGCTGCAAAAGGTCGATGGTTCTATCACTTTATCACATATACACATTTTAAATCGGACAAAAAGCAAAACGGACCGAAAGCAACGGATAAAAAGCAAAAGTGTCGGAGAAAAAGCAAAATTATCGGACAAAAAGCAACGCCGGACAAAAAGCAAATGTCGGACAAAAAACACCGTATCAATTGTCATATAAACATTATAGATAAACTTTTAACCGACTGTATTGTATACTGTCAGGATTCTTCTTTGTCAAAATTATCTCCCCATTACAACAGCTAATTTTTACAATCGTAAAAATGGAAGCCATTGTAGGGATGAAGGCGGCACGCGCTGCCAATTTAGCTCTTGAAAACCGATAAATGTATCCACATAACACCATTACGATCCGTATATGCCAGTTGTATTGTAAAAGACAAATGTATCTACTAGCTATTGAGCATCATTTAATGTACTTTTCTGCATTTAGTCAATTTAAAACTATTTTCTGATCGGTAGTCAGGGGGGATTTTCGAAAGTTCAAAAACATATAAAAATACTAATTAAATGTTTCGTGGAAGGGCAGACTAAAAAATTTCAGAGGTTGCAGACTAATAACCCTAGAAAACACACACACACACATAATATTTTTTTTTAAGTTATGCATTTTTAAGATCCACTTGTCAAGTCTGTCGTCGAGTACTTTTAGTAAAAATTTGTTATTCGAACACACCTACTCAGTTGTTATGACTCATTAAAAAGGTATTCCACTTGACTCATATATTTCATTTTTTAGTACTGTGAAATTTCAATGTTATTAAGTCAAACTGTAGCCTAAATATATAAAAATAATAGAATCTGAAGCGAGATGATGTATCAAATATTTTTGCTTTATACGTTTTCAAGACATAATATTCAACTCAAACACGCCCGAACATAAAAAGGTGTACTCGACTTTCTCTTTTCGATGAAATTATTGCCCATTTTTAGGATTTTTCCCCAAAAAACTGTCGCCGGGGGCAGAGATGCAAATAAATGTTTTATCTTTCTGCGGATTTTTTTCGGTGGAATTTATGCTTATGCACAAAAAAGATCCACATGTATTTGCACCTACCACAATCGACTGTTTCTGTTTTCAAACATGTGTCTATAATTTAAAAGTCTTGAAGCTCCATACTATAATTTAAGTAAAAACACGTATATAAAAGAGGGACGAAAGTACCAGAGGGACAGTCAAACTCATAGATTAAAAATAAACTGACAACGCCATGGCTAAAAATAAAAAGACAAACAGACAAATAATAGTACAGAAGACACAACATAGAAAACTAAAGACTAAGCAACACGAACCCCACCAAAAACTGGGGGGATCTCAGGTGCTCCGGAAGGGTAGGCAGATCCTGAACCACATGTGACACCCGTCGTGTTGCATATGTTATTACAAATCCGGTAAATAGTCTAATTCAGTAGGTAACATTCGTGAAAAGGGAAGGGTATTGTAGTTACGACATAAGGAACATATCCGATATTATCTGTGAAACGGTTATTCCATAACGGTCAACCAACTCGTGATCGCGTCCGTTAAATTTACGAAGGGATGATTTCAACTTCACCATTTGGAACTCTTGGTTTAATAGCTTCCTTGTGAGCAGCAATCCTCTATCAAGGAAATCATGATAGGAAATACAAGCCCGGGAATATCGTATCAATTGGGAGATATATACTCCTAATGCAGGCGCTGCTGGAATGTTGCTACATAGAAATGGAAAGTTCACAATTGGGAAGCTGAAATCATCTCTTTTGTCGTAAAGTTTTGTTTTTCACCGGCCCTCATTGTCAATTTCTAGATATAAGTCAAGATATGAGGCAGACTTATCTGTATCTGTAGTATCCTTTATCTCTAGTTCGATGGGATAGATTCGTTCAACATAGTCACCAAATTTTGTATTATTTAGTGAGAGAACATCATCTATATAGCGGAACGTAAAGTTAAAGGATATTGCTAACTTCTTATCTTTCTTCCTAAGAAGTTCCTGTATGAAGTCAGCCTCATAATAATAAAGAAACAAGTCGGCAAGAAGAGGGGCAAGATGCATAAAATCATAAATTATGCACCTTCATTAATTTTTTAAAAACCCATAGATGTAAACAATTCAATATGGTGTGTTTTACCTTCTCTAATAAAGAGTTCAATTTCTTTTGTTTAATTTCAACTGGGTATCCGCCTGATACAAACGAAAGTGCCACGAGAATCACGTGATTGTTAAATGAGTTTTAGCTCATGTTGTCGTAAATGTAATGCTTTTCATAATTGTATTATAATTACTGTATAAATATCTATCGTTTATCTTATATATAAAAATAAGGAGATGAGGTATGATTGCCAATGCGACAACTATCCACCAAAGTTCAAATGAAGTGGATGTAAGCAATTATAGGCAACCGTACGGCCTTCATCAATGAGAAAAACCTATACCGTATAGTCGGCTATAAAAGGCCCCGACATAAAAAATATTAAACAATTCAAACGAGAAAACTAACGGCAAAATTTAGAACAAAACAATTTACGAAAAACAAATGTGGCCGACATGAATCGACGACAACCACTGAACTACCGGCTCCTTACTTGGGACAGGCACATAAAGAATGTGGCGGGGTTAAACATGTTTGTGAGCGCTCAACCCTCCCCCTAACCTGGAACAGTGGTGAAACAGCATAACACAAGAACAAACTATAAAAATCAGTTGAAATAGGCTTAACTCTTCAGATCGATATACAGCAGAACAATCAAACAAAAACACAGACTAGACGTGGCGAGTATTTAATCATCCTTCATCCCTAACAACAAAAAGGACACCAAGTACAGATATGAGAGTACTCGCAGTTACTGACATCTAGTTCAAAGCCAATAACAACTAATAAAAGAAATCATGTATCTAAGACTAAAATATCAATCAGTACACATCCAACTTCCAATGGATTTAATGTAAAGACGTCATTAACAGTCAGAGAAAAACATGACCTTGTGCAATGCCAAATGAAGGTATCGACAGATTGTAGTACCGTTAAAGTGCATATGTGTATGACAAAACTATTTAGTATGATTTTGATTTACTGATAACAAAACCAATATTTATACCAATAAAAACAATATTCAAAGAATCAAATTACAGTGTTGAATTGGTAACCTTTTAGAATAAGTTTATTTAAAGGATTCATAAGTTTCAACCGGATCGTATATAAATTTCCGGGCTCGGTAAACAACATCACCGTAAAATGTAGGATGTGCTTTTCCGTCTGAAATAAGTTTTTTACAGGTACAGCCAAACTTGCAAACCAGATCTTTGTATCTATGGAAGAATTTGGTAAAGGTTTTAAGTAATTTGTGGTAACGAAATCCCAGACTAAATAATTTACCAGTTATAAATAGATTACGCTCATTGAAATCCAAAACGTCACCACAGACACGGGCATAACGAACGAGTTGGGATATATAATCACCGTAAGATGGTGCAAGAGGAACATCACTGTCCAAAAAATGAAAATTAACAATAGGGAAAGACAAATCATCCCTTTTATCGTAAATTTTTTGTGTAGAGTTTCAGGTGTAAAACTGAAATGTCTAAATCTAGGAAAAGACACTCATTACTGTTAATATTTGATTTATTTAAGGTAAGTTCCTGTGGGTAAATTTCTGCAGTATATTTAGAGAATTCTTGATTATTTAACGAACAAATATCATCTAGATAACGGCAAGTGTTGTTGAATTTATCAATTAAATGGAATTTAGACGGGTCTTTACTGAGTTTGGCCATAAACTGTGATTCAAAACAGTACAGGAACAAGTCTGCTAGTATAAGGGCACAATTGGTGCCCATAGGAATACCTACAATCTGTCGATAAACTATATTGCCGAAACGTATATAAATGTTGTCAAGGAGAAAATTTATGGTTTTAATCATCTCATCACGCCTCCAGTAAGTATATCTAGCATTTACCTTTCTCGTTTAAGAAAAAGGCTTTATATGAGTTGCAGCAAATAAATTTGCAATCAGATTTATCGAACGACCATTTAATTAAATAGGAAAACTTTTGTTTGATGAGATTGTGTGGAAGTGTAGTGTAAAGAGTGGAAAAGTCAAAACTGTCAACCGAATCAAAAGGACCATCAAAAGCACGTAATTTATCTCTTGTACACTGTTGTGTCTGAGGATAATAAAAGTTTGAATCTTGAATCTTGAAAACAAATATGCAAACATAACTGATAATTTGCAATAAAGAAAAAAAAATTAATAAAATTGCATATGTTTACAAAGTGAGCGATCAATGCTCTTGTGAGCGATCATCTTGTTTATGGTTGTGCTAATTAGGAATTTACTAGTGGTAGTTCTTTTCATTGTATGCTAAATTTATTCAAGATTATCTAGAATTTGGACTGTGATTAGCTTAAGTCATATGAAACGAGTTTCTTGTAATTTTAATGTTATCGAAATTATTGAACTAATGTATGCATATATATATAACTAAATTTGTATTCTTTTCAAACGGGATGTTTAAAGACACACCCACGTTCATTTTGATCTATAAAGAGGTTAAACTCCTAACTATCCTACTGTCTGTCGATACATTTATTTTTGGCATTGCACTAGTCATGTCTTCTTTGACTGTCCATGACGTTAAAATACTAAATCCCTGGGATGTGTTTTAGTTGATTTTAGTCTCTGATGCATGATTTTTTATTATTAATTGTTTTGGCTTTTAACTAGCTGTCAGTAACTGTGAGTACTCTCAAATCGTACTTTCTTGTTTATTTGACCTGTTGATACTAATTGTAATGCTTTTTTTGTAATTTAATGTTATTCAGGGTTATATCTGGTCTATATACCAGCTTTGATAAGTGTTTGGTACTAATATAAATTTCCACTTCGTATTATGAACATCAAAATTATTTATTTTGTTAAAATATTTCCTTTCTCTATTGTAACTGTATACGTATACCTAACAACAAAATTATTTTATTTACCTGTGTTTAAAGTTATTGCAAATGGCTGATATTTTTGATCGAGCATATTGTTTTTCTTAAATTGTTTAACATTTCATACCGATATAACATGTTACTTTTATTATTCTTCCCTTAGTTTATTTATTTTGAATTTACATTGTATCATAGGTCAAATTTATTTGTTCAGTGTATGTTCAGTGGTGTTAATATGTCCTTTGATTGAGTTAAGCTATTTCAGTTGATATTTTATAGTGTGTCTTTCTATGTTGTGATGTTACACTATTGTTTCAGAAAAAGGGTGAAGGTTTGGTACCATTAAAACGTTTAAACCCGCTGCATTTGTTTGCACCTGTCCTAAGTCAGGAATCTGATGTTCAGTAGTTGTCGTTTGTTGATGTGGTTCATAAGTGTTTCTCGTTTCTCGTTTTTATATAGATTAGACCGTTGGTTTTCCCGTTTGAATGGTTTTACACTAGTAATTTTTGGGGCCCTTTATAGCTTACTGTTCGGTGTGAGCCTAGGCTCCGTGTTGAAGACCGTACTTTGACCTATAATGGTTTACATTTATAAATTTTGACTTGGATGGAGAGTTGTCTCATTGGCACTCATACCACATCTTCTTATATCTATATATATACTTAACTAAGTTCTGTATGCACGTTTTTTTTTAATATTTATTACGAACCTTTAATGTATTTAAACAAATAACATTTCATTCAATGATTGTTGAACGCAAGCTTATTAACGTTCGAGTTGGTTGCCGAAGTTTACCGGATCGTGACATTGATAAACAATCAACATAGAGCACGTGGAGCACGTGACAAATAAGTGAATTGATAGAGGACAAAGAGTCATGCTATTTTTTTTATATTTTCCATGCGTTCCCATTTGTTAATTAAACTTTTCCTTAACAGTTGTTAAATGAACTTGTTGTATTAAATTTGTTCTTTAAGAATCAGTTATTACTTTTTACCTTCCAGTGCACGTTTGTTTACATTATTTCATCACAGTTTTCCCTTAGCATTTGCGGTGGCCAAAGTTCTAACGAGAAAGTCTCGTAGTTAAGGTCACTGCGTACGAGCAAAATCGACGAATAAGTGTACTGGAAGACAATAATTCAATAGCAGTAGATTTATGAAGATTTTGATAATATAAACGATTTTCTTTTACAAGAAAGTTCACGTACATTTGGTTTAAAGTAAAACTTAGGCATTCAAGTATATAAAACATATTCAACTTTATTTTTTAAATTTTAAGTTTCAAATGACTCTAACATGTAAACAATATGTTATTTAGAAATATTATACATGTACTCACGCAATTGTGTCATATGTCTACATGAGTCAAAAAGCAGCATCTGTAGCGACTGTTAATAGCGAAAAAAAATCTATAAATCAAAGATGATTACAGGTTTTAATGAAATACTAGTACAAGTGAGATTTTTTTTATGGTATTATAAACCAACTTCGAAGAAAAAATATTTTGATCATGGAAAAGGAAAAAAAATGAGAGTTTTTGCCATTAAATTAATAATAAGTTCTGACAAATCTTTGCGGGACAAAAAAACCCAATTTAATGTTTGCGTGGTACAAAAAACATAAAATAAACATACCCCCCGCTCTCAAATTTAAATGGTCGTTCCCAAAACAATCCAAATATATGCCAATTTAAAAATTTATTTTTACCTTCTTGATAAAAAGTTCTTTTTCTATTGGTTAATTGTTCCCCGCTTCAGTATTTATTTACCTAGTCCGCCCTAACCGCCTTTGTGGTCTCGTTGTAGCGTGCTCGCATCGATTGCGGGAGGTCGTGGGTTATTTGCTGCTTCTCCGGATCCACTAAGCACGCGACAGTTAGGAGGAAAAGCAAATACTTGTATGCTCGGAGTCAAATATTAATGTGTCCGAGTAGTGTGTTATTTCTTTCTGCGGTCTGTTACCTTGTGAACTAGCACATTACAAATCTGGTTCTGCGTGTCGGTCTAGTACAAAGCTGGATATATATTCCTAACCCATTATCATGCTCTCTTTCTGACTATGCATTTAATTTGCCACTAGGCGTTAAACATTCATCCATCCATTAATTCATCCCTGTCCAACCTTCCCATGAAATGTTCGTGTAATGTCCTTAAGAACTGCACATTTGGTATCAAACTTTAACTGAGCATGCTATACTGCGTGAAGCATTTTCACGTTCATCACGCTTCAACATCCTGTTCATCAAACACTTTTTATATTCTTACACATAGTATATATGTACACAATTTTCGTCTCATTTTTCTTAGGAACTACGAATGACAGCTTCCAGTTAAATTAAAGGTGATTATTCTATGGAACGCCATGACTGCCTTATGTTGATGATCATCATTATATGCAGTGGTCATAACATTATATGCAGTTGTCACATCATTATATGCAGTCGTCACAACATTATATGCAGTCGTGACAGCATTATACGTAGTGGTCACAACATTATATGCAGTGGTCACATCATTATATGCAGTCGTCACAACATTATATGCAGTCGTCACAGCATTATATGTAGTCGTTACAGCATTATATGTAGTGGTCACAACATCATATGCAGTCGTCACAACTTTATATGCAGATCACAGCATTATATGCAGTCGTGATAACATTATATGCGGTTGTCGGGACATTATATGCAGTGGTCACAACATTATATGTGGAACTTACAACATTATATGTAGTGGTCACAGCATTATATGTAATGGTCACAACATTATATGCAGTTGTCGGAATATTATATGCTGTGGTCACAACATTATATGCGGTACTTACAACATTATATGAAGTGGTCACAACATTATATGCAGTTGTGACAACATTATATGTAGTTGTCGGAATATTATATGCTGTCGTCACAACATTATATGCAGTGGTCAATACATTATACATTTTATGCAGTGGTAACAACATTATATGCGATCGGGACAATATTATATGCAGTGGTCACAACATAACATGCGGTTGTGACAACATTATATGCTGTGGTCACAACATTATATGCGGTCGTTAAAACATTATATGTAGTGGTCACATCATTATATGCAGTCGTGACAACATTATATGCAGTTGTCAGAATAATTTATGCGGTGGTCAAATCATTATATGCAATGGTCACAACATTAAATGCGGTCGTGACAACATTATATGCAGTGGTCATAACATTATATGTAGTGGTCACAACATTATATGCAGCCGCGACAACACTATATGCAGTTGTCGGAATATTATATGCAGTGGTCACAACATTATATGCAGTGGTCACAATATCATATGCGGTACTTACAACATTATTTGCAGTCGTCACAGCATTATATGTAGTGGTCACAACATACTATGCAGTCGTGACAACATTATGTGTAGTTGTCGGAATATTATATGCAGTGGTCACAACATTATATGCAGTCGTCACAACATTATATGAGGTACTTAAAACATTATATGCAGTCGTCACAGCATTATATGTAGTGGTCACAATATTATATGCAGTCGTGACTACATTTATATGTAGTTGTCGGAATATCACATGCAGTCGTCACAACATTATATGCAGTGGTCACAACATTATATGTGATCGTGACAACAGTATATGCAGTGGTCACAACATTATATGCGGTCGTGACAACATTATATGCAGTTGTCGGAATATTATATGCAGTGGTCACAACATTATATGTGATTTGTTGATGAAGGTGATGATCAGTGATGGTGATGATGATGATTGTTGATAGTGAAGGTGGTGTTTCAGATTCGGTAAACTTCGGAAATTTCATCGGATATTTCCGGACCGAGGCCGGTCTAAGATACATGATGTCACACGTGTGACACCGGACAAAATGGCTATTGGGCAAAGTATAGAAGCAGGTCTTTTTGAACTTGGACTTGGAACTATTGCTCAGAGATTTACGGAACATAAGCTGACTTTTAATCTTGCAAAGAAATTGTCAGACCAAGAATTAGGTACATTATGTGTCGTCACCATTGCGGACCGAATACGTTTGAGAGAAAAATTGAACAGTGCAACCATAGAACCTGTTGTGCATTCCAGTCCCCAGGCTACAGGTTCTACTTCCGGTAAATTCAAGATAAAAATACGTAATAATGATGGAAAACCGATTCGTGACCTACACTACGTTATACACGGAATTATCTATACAGATTCTCATTAAACCATTTTCAACAAATTAGTCGGGGTCAGAATATTATTGGTTTTATAAAATACAGAATCTATTCTGTCTTTAGTGTTAATTGGATATTGTGTAGCTCCAATATGGTCAAATCCGACCCGCCACCTTCAGGGGCGGATCCGGCAATTTTAAAAAGGGGAGGGGGGTTCCAACACATACAAGTAATATAAAAAGAGGGTGTTCCAACCATCATGTGTCCCCATACAAAAGCATTAGTTGTCAAACAAAAAAGGGAGGGCTTCCAACCCCCCAGAACACCCCCTGGATCCGCCACTAGGGATTAGGTGGGTGACTTCGCGTCTCATTCTAAACAACAAACGACTTTTAAAAAATACCTTACATTTGCATATATTTCCGGGGTTTATTGAGGTCTACGACACAAAAAGGCCCAATTGATACCGAATGCCTACAGTCAAAGTTGTATTATTTCCCGTTATGACGTAAACGCCCGTTTGTTTTTTTTTTTGGTTTGTCAATGACATCTGTACATACATGTACTTTAAATGAATGTTCGGTGTTTGTAGTCTGATGGGGCTTAGTATCTGTATTTCTCATAAGCGAATGCTATATACACTGTAACGGTTGTCCATTTTACCGAAATTGCACATCAGTGTTACTGTATATCATTGCGTTCCAGTATTGTTCAATATTTATGTTGCCAGCTCTGTAGGTGGTCTGCAATCGATTAATCCGCGACTGTAAACGTCTGTATTTCAGCCTCCGGGGAGTAAAGGCCCAAATTATGAATAGAGAGTTGGAAATATTTCCTGTGAACAGGTTGTAGAGATAATCTGACCCTAAATTAAAGGGAAATTTTACTTTTGGTCTTATTAAAAAATTCGTTTAATATGACCGCAAATGAGTGAGGTCGTATACTAGTAATTATGATCTGTCGGCGTCAAACAGTGTCTTCGTCGTCTGTTAACATTAGTTTCTGGGCTCTAAGTTCCCTTGATTGATTCTTTTCATATTTTGAAACAAGATTACTATGCACAAAATATGAACGAGGTCTGATTTTGAAAGTCTTGACACCACCTGTATCGATCTGATGAATTAAGCTCTTTCCAACTGATTTTTATAGTTTGTTCTTAAGTTTTACTGTTACATCACTGTCCCAGTTTAGGGGGAAAGTTTGACGCCAGCAAACATGTTTAACCCCGCCACTTTCTGTATGTGCCTGTCCAAAGTCAGGAGCCTGTAATTCAGTGGTTGTCGTTTGTTGCTGTATATCATATGTTTTTCGTTTATTGTTTTGTACATAAATGAGGCCATTAGTTTTCTCGTTTGAATTGTTTTACATTTTTCTTTTCATTGTTGGAGCCTCTAGTTGCGTTGCTAACTTCTACGTCATTTGGTCTCATTAGCAATCATACCACTTCTTCTTATTTTGATACTGTAGGAATAAAAGGTATGAAAAGGAATATGACATGAACTATCTATCGTCTATCTTTGAAGGTGCATAAGTTGACTTCCAATAACATTATTGTTGTCGACTCTTTAGACCTCTTGTTGATTTAGAACCAAAATATCTGATCTCTTGATAACATTTTCACGACAGTGTCAATGATACCACGGTTGCAATACAACGTAGAAGTCTTTTAAAGCATCAATATACCTCTAAAAGATACATAATTTAGCACCTCCCCCCCAAAAAAAAAAAAATACATACAATAAAAAATATGAATATAAATAGAGTAAGTGTCAAGGTTAAAAGGTAATAAGACCAAAACATAAATGTAACCAAACATATATAGTCTTTAATGAAAAAAATATATCTACTAAAATACTTGCAGTAAATATTTATTGTGTAGTTGCAACAAGCTTGCAGAAGAGCCAAATAGTAATTTAAAATAGAACCGATGTTTACTGCATGCTTGCTGCACAAACGCTATAGATATGCCTCAAACAATTCGCTCAAGCTTGCTGAATACACGTTGTAGGCCTTCCGCAAACAATTCAGCATACAAACAAGTGTGATTCAGACCAACAGGAACTAATTTCGTGCAAATGAATTTTCTTCGTGCAAAGTTGCTGCAAACTATCAGAAACTGCATACCGGCTCGGTGGTCTCATAGAAGCGCACTCGCGTCGTGTGCAGGAGGTCCGGCTGGGTCAAATCAATGTCTTTAAAATGGTTTTTGCCGCTTCTTCCCTAAGCATGGTTCGGATTTGGAGTAATGTGTTTGAATAGGGTGACATTTCTTTCTGAGGACTGTTACTTAGAACGGCACAAAAAATGTGTCGCTCTAGTATCAAGCAGGGTTCATATTCATATTCATGTCGCATTAATATACAATTCAACGCTAAACAGCCATCCATTATCATCGTCATTATTCAGAAACTACAAAATATTATATTAATGTCATGTGCGTTTACAAATCAACTTATTAAAAAATAAAAAATATTAAACATTCGTTCTCATACGTACAGCTTTTCAAATACAATTCGCATATCTCTTGCAAATTTATATAAGGATTATTAAAAACATTTTCAGACGAAAAATGTATGTCTTTGCTGAAGTATTTATATGTGATTGAATATTGAAAAAAAATCATAAAAAGCTATATCTATGAATGCATTTTGTTGATAAAGTTCAATTTTTAAAAGGCAATGATTTTCATCGTAACATACTATTTAATCAGTTACAAAAGCCGAAAGTATTAATAGTATTTTCAACCAGTATTTGATATCAGTTTGTTTTATCAAACCTTCACTCAGACATTTGTGAGGGTGTCAAACAATATTTTCATGGGTCTACAAATCTAAAAATTATTTCATTGTTAATACCAGAAGAAAAAAAAAAATTTGGTAATCTATAAATAAGCAGCGTAAAATTTCAAACCAAATAACGCAATTGTGTATCATGAGTAATTTATTACAATATGATACGCTCTTTATTTTTTATTCGGTGGTGTGCTCCATACACTAAAACTGGACCAAAAAAGTTATGGGAAAGTACGACTGCAATTGACACACCATAAGTTTTCCGGTCACTTTCACAAATTTGTTGACCGATAAGCTGTATCTCTTGCGATATGTTTCCGCGGCCTAATATATTTAATAACAGAAAAAAATCGTCCGATAAGAAGATTTACGAATGTGTGCTAACAAGATAGAGACATTTTGACTGGATTTGGATTATCATGACGATTGGTGCATGCATAGCTTGAGACGCTTATCTTGTCGACGCACCCGGTCTCGCTGCCTTTGGAGTTTATACGATTCTATCCGTTTGTTTTAACCTTGTATCTTCTCTAAGGATTGATGAGATTTGAACATCGGTTAACTATTGTTGCTTTAAATAAATGGACAAAAAAAGAACAAATTACTTAACCAAACCACGGTAGGTATAGTGTCCGGCTGAGATCGTGGTTTTTCGAGTGATTTGATCGCGTTTTTGCGAGTGTGACCACTTTTTTTCGAGTGAATATAATCAAAAATGTAAACAAACAGACTTCCTTTCTGACAAGACGTGATATAGACGCTTGAGTTTAATATACAAGGTTATACAAGGTGTGTTAGTATTTGAGATAAAAGATATTATCAATCCGACATTATTTTTCGTTAAAAAAGTTGAATTTAGCTTACAATGCTTTTATTCCAAAATACAGAATAAAGCCATTTTTATACACATACCAATGCAAATGTCGAAGGAAATGCATACATGGAATCTATATATCCTTAGATATACAGACACTTTACAAAAATTCTTGTTATTGCATTGAAAACGACAATGTGAGACTAAATTCATTTCTATATGTTCGGGTTTTTTTGAGAGCAGTCCGAGTTTTTTCGAGTGCGTCCATGACTTATCGAGTGATTATACAAATTTCCTATAGCTTAAAATGTTATGTGTCAGTGTATTTACGTTTCAAAACAATAAAAAAAGTTCAAATCAGAAAACCAATGCACGAAGGCACGAAACAAATGCATTCATCAGTTTGATAATGGTGTACTAACACTTACATTTTATAAACAAGTATCGTTCATTTGTATATATTGTTGTTTGTCAAATCTTATAAATTACATGTACAGTATATATTCGTGATGTCAACAATCTAATGTAAGCATAGACAATTTGGATTGAGACGTACATACATATAGTGTGTTAAGCTGATGAACTATTCATTTCATTGTTAATCATTTATGAAATTTAATTCAAATGTTATTGTCAATGGGAATAAAAACGGGTCGGATTAAGTGTGTGTGTGTTTTTTATTGATGGATATTTTTTTGTGGGGGCGGGGGCAGGCCTCTTTTAATAGAATATTATTTTATTACATAGCATTTTTCTGATTCTTCACTGCTGTACAGTAGGTTTCTTTCTCCTTTTTTTAATAATCAGCGGCGCCATGAGCGCATGATACGCCCGTCGCGTTTTCAAAGAATAAATAAAGTTCAATAACTTCTCAATGTCATATCAGAAATTTATAAAAAAAAACTACAGGGAGGTTATCTTAATCTATATAAACCAGTCACCAAAGTTTCCTTAAAACTGCTCAAAGAACTTTATAAATATTGTTCGAAAACTGGAAATCACCTCTTTTTTGTTTTATAAAATCCCAGAACTCGGAAACGTAAAATCGAAAATTTAAAAAAATCGAAAATGAGCTTACCTCAATAGATATAAACAATTCACCAAAGTTTCATGAAAACTGCTGTAAGCATTTTTGATTTATTGTCCGAAAACTGGAAAATCCCACTTTTTTTAATGAATAAAACGCCATAACTCGGAAACGTAAAATCTATAATTTATAAAAAACGAAAGGAAGCTCACGTCAACAGATATAAACAATTCACCGAAGTTTCATGTAAATTGGTTAAAGCATTTTTGAGTTATTGTCCGAAATGCTGTCGACGGACGGAAGGACGGACAACGGTATGCCATAATACTTCACGTAAACGGGCGAATATAAAACTCCAGGGTTCACCACGAAAAATATTATTAACTGTGACAACAAGGATTTGTATAGTACTATACAAATCCTTTGGTGACAACAAAAGTAGCATGAAATGAAGTTGAAAAGATTATGAGTTCCCTGCACTATGTTCTAAAGACCGTTTTATAAAGGATCCAGTAATTTCTAATTCAATACTTGAAAGTTATGGTAGAACGTTTTCCGAACGGAAAATTTGCATTAAATTGAAAAAGGTTAATTTTGATCAACGTAGTAATATTTTTTGGTGATTTATTGGGAATATATGATATTGTCCTTCACTTAATTACAGTTATAAACTAGAAAAAGCCATTTTTTAAAGTCAAGAATACCCTTTTTCTTATTCAGATTTTCATTAAAAAACCGGAACATTTGTTGAAAAATCCGGACGGTTTCACCGTTGCTCTCGAAAAAACTCGGACAATATTAAACACTGAATTTTTTGGTTAAATACAAGACAATTGTGCTTCTTTGTTGCTCAAAACATGGATAGTATTCAAAATAAGATGGGTTGTCATGTAAAAAAACTATTATAATTACGAAATAGCAGTTAATTGACCTTATCGCATGTTTTATCACTCGAAATAAACCCGATCTACACTCGAAAAAAGTGGACCGATTCACTCGAAAAACCACGATTCTAGTCGGACACTATACCTACCTTGCAAACGATGTGGCAAATGTAAATTGAAACGGATGTTCTTTATTATGTAAAAATACTAAAAGGAACATTTTTGTGTAAACTGTTGAGACAGTGTCTCCGGTCCTGCATAAAGGCGTACATGAAAGTTACTCCACCGGCAACGGTTATGTATTTATTGCTAAATCTTAGACATTATCAGCATCAACATTTTTAATTACAATTTTCTTCCAACTTTTATATAAAACAAAATAAACGTAAAGAATATAATTATTCATGCGTGACGTAGAGTAAACAGAGGCGCAAAAATAGTGTGACACATCTAGAATACCTTTTGTTTATGACGTCTTCGAATTTTATTCAAATATTTGAAAGCCAGAGAATATTAGGAGCTATATAGTAAGTAATCATTATTAATGCATTTATACTTATGTTTTACTTTAGTCAAAGAATTGTGTATTGTTATGTTGGTACATACCAACCCCGGTTTTTGTTTGTTTCGAGTTGGTCAGTCTTTAGTTTTCTATGTTGTGTGTTGTATGCTGTCGTTTGTCTTTTGGTCATTGTTCCTTTTTTTTGCCATATCGTTGTACGTTTATTTTCGACTTATGAGTACGAATGTCCATTTTGGTATATTTCGCCTCTTTTTTTTACCACCAAATAGTTGTTTTTGTATTTTTTTGTTTTTAATTTTTAAGAAGCTCTCGTGTTTAGGCTTCTTTAGAAATATAGTCAAGTTTCTGTGTGACTTTATAAGAATTATTTAGTTCTACGTTATGTTTTAGACACATTGTCTTTTGGAAGGACGGACGGAGTCGAGCGGTAACTAGTATAAAAACAAGGAGGTTTGATTGATGAGACAACTATCCACCAAAGTTCAAATGAAGTTGATGTAAGCAATTTCTGCTTTCGCCGTTGGCGATACAAGTAAAAACTAGAAAAAAGGACGTTACTTTATCTCACTTTCAACAAACCACCCTTGGGCATGTAATGTGGACACAGGTAATCTTTAGGATTAATAATTTAAAATATTCTACACAGAATGTTACTTTTAACAATGATAACTGAAATTTTAAGTTTATAAAGATCAAATGTCCTGTAAAAAAGCGCAAATGTTCTGTAGAAAAAGCTCAAATGTCCTTTTTAAAAAATCGCAAATTTCCATTAAAAAAAGCGCAAATGTCCGGTGCAAAAATAAAAAAAAAAAAAAACACCTTAATTTCATTTGAAACGGTTCACTCATTTATAGTTTTCACGAACTATTGTTGTCAATCAAAACAACTCACTAATATTATTACATAGGGGAACATCTCAAATATTTCCTAACTTAGTTAATTTGGCACCTTCTGAGGGAACGGGAAAAAAGTAATCTCAAAATCCCCCCAAAACTATATTTTTTTTAACTATGAAATGCAAATGTTAATCTAGTTCCTGCCATGCCTTTAAACTTTGTCAGGTGAACATGTTTGGCTGTCCTCGGAGTAATCTTTGTGGTGTAAACACGGCCATATTTGCCAATTCCTTCTGACGAAACTAGAATAAGGAGATGTGGCTTGATTGTCAATGAGACAACTATCTACGATTATAAGGATTAAACACATTTTGAAGAAGGTTATTGTCAACTGTATAATAGAGGGACGAAAGATACCAGAGGGACAGTCAAACTCATAGATCGAAAACAAACTGACAACGCCATGGCCAAAAATAAAAAAACAAACAGACAAATAATAGTACAGATGACACAACATAAAAAACCAAAGACTAAGCAACACGAACCCCACCAAAAACTGGGGGTGATCTCAGGTGCTCCGGAAGGGTAAGCAGATCCTGCTCCATATGTGGCACCCGTCGTGTTGCTTATGTTATTACAAATCCGGTAAATAGTCTAATTCGGAAAGTCACATTCGTGAAAAAGGAAGGGTATTGTAGTTACGACATAAGGAACATATCCGATATCATCTGTGAAACGGTTATTCCATAACGGTCAACCAACTCGTGATGGCGTCCGTTAAATTTACGAAGGGATGATTTCAACTTCACCATTTGGAACTCTTGGCTTAATAGCTTCCTTGTGAGCAGCAATTTTCTATCAAGGAAATCATGATAGGAAACACAAGCCCGGGAATATCGTATCAATTGGGAGATATATACTCCGTATGCAGGCGCTGCTGGAATGTTGCTACATAGAAATGGAAAGTTCACAATTGGGAAGCTGAAATCATCTCTTTTGTCGTAAAGTTTTGTTTTCAACCGACCCGCATTGTCACCGTTGCTCTCGAAAAAACTCGGACAATATTAAACACTGAATTGTTTGGTTAAATACAAGACAATTGTGCTTCTTTGTTGCTCAAAACATGGATAGTATTCAAAATAAGATGGGTTGTCATGTAAAAAAACTATTATAATTACGAAATAGCAGTTAATTGACCTTATCGCATGTTTTATCACTCGAAAAAAACCCGATCTACACTCGAAAAAAGTGGACCGATTCACTCGAAAAACCACGATTCTAGTCGGACACTATACCTACCTTGCAAACGATGTGGCAAATGTAAATTGAAACGGATGTTCTTTATTATGTAAAAATACTAAAAGGAACATTTTTGTGTAAACTGTTGAGACAGTGTCTCCGGTCCTGCATAAAGGCGTACATGAAAGTTACTCCACCGGCAACGGTTATGTATTTATTGCTAAATCTTAGACATTATCAGCATCAACATTTTTAATTACAATTTTCTTCCAACTTTTATATAAAACAAAATAAACGTAAAGAATATAATTATTCATGCGTGACGTAGAGTAAACAGAGGCGCAAAAATAGTGTGACACATCTAGAATACCTTTTGTTTATGACGTCTTCGAATTTTATTCAAATATTTGAAAGCCAGAGAATATTAGGAGCTATATAGTAAGTAATCATTATTAATGCATTTATACTTATGTTTTACTTTAGTCAAAGAATTGTGTATTGTTATGTTGGTACATACCAACCCCGGTTTTTGTTTGTTTCGAGTTGGTCAGTCTTTAGTTTTCTATGTTGTGTGTTGTATGCTGTCGTTTGTCTTTTGGTCATTGTTCCTTTTTTTTGCCATATCGTTGTACGTTTATTTTCGACTTATGAGTACGAATGTCCATTTTGGTATATTTCGCCTCTTTTTTTTACCACCAAATAGTTGTTTTTGTATTTTTTTGTTTTTAATTTTTAAGAAGCTCTCGTGTTTAGGCTTCTTTAGAAATATAGTCAAGTTTCTGTGTGACTTTATAAGAATTATTTAGTTCTACGTTATGTTTTAGACCCATTGTCTTTTGGAAGGACGGACGGAGTCGAGCGGTAACTAGTATAAAAACAAGGAGGTTTGATTGATGAGACAACTATCCACCAAAGTTCAAATGAAGTTGATGTAAGCAATTTCTGCTTTCGCCGTTGGCGATACAAGTAAAACTAGAAAAAGGACGTTACTTTATCTCACTTTCAACAAACCACCCTTGGGCATGTAATGTGGACACAGGTAATCTTTAGGATTAATAATTTAAAATATTCTACACAGAATGTTACTTTTAACAATGATAACTGAAATTTTAAGTTTATAAAGATCAAATGTCCTGTAAAAAAACGCAAATGTTCTGTAGAAAAAGCTCAAATGTCCTTTTTAAAAAATCGCAAATTTCCATTAAAAAAAGCGCAAATGTCCGGTGCAAAAAAAAAAAAAAAAACACCTTAATTTCATTTGAAACGGTTCACTCATTTATAGTTTTCACGAACTATTGTTGTCAATCAAAACAACTCACTAATATTATTACATAGGGGAACATCTCAAATATTTCCTAACTTAGTTAATTTGGCACCTTCTGAGGGAACGGGAAAAAAAGTAATCTCAAAATCCCCCAAAAACTATATTTTTTTTAACTATGAAATGCAATTTTTAATCTAGTTCCTGCCATGCCTTTAAACTTTGTCAGGTGAACATGTTTGGCTGTCCTCAGAGTAATCTTTGTGGTGTAAACACGGCCATATTTGCCAATTCCTTCTGATGAAACTAGAATAAGGAGATGTGGCTTGATTGCCAATGAGACAACTATCTACGATTATAAGGATTAAACACATTTTGAAGAAGGTTATTGTCAACTGTATAAAAGAGGGACGAAAGATACCAGAGGGACAGTCAAACTCATAGATCGAAAACAAACTGACAACGCCATGGCCAAAAATAAAAAGACAAACAGACAAATAATAGTACAGATGACACAACATAAAAAACTAAAGACTAAGCAACACGAACCCCACCAAAAACTGGGGGTGATCTCAGGTGCTCCGGAAGGGTAAGCAGATCCTGCTCCACATGTGGCACCCGTCGTGTTGCTTATGTTATTACAAATCCGGTAAATAGTCTAATTCGGTAAGTCACATTCGTGAAAAGGGAAGGGTATTGTAGTTACGACATAAGGAACATATCCGATATCATCTGTGAAACGGTTATTCCATAACGGTCAACCAACTCGTGATGGCGTCCGTTAAATTTACGAAGGGATGATTTCAACTTCACCATTTGGAACTCTTGGCTTAATAGCTTCCTTGTGAGCAGCAATTTTCTATCAAGGAAATCATGATAGGAAACACAAGCCCGGGAATATCGTATCAATTGGGAGATATATACTCCGTATGCAGGCGCTGCTGGAATGTTGCTACATAGAAATGGAAAGTTCACAATTGGGAAGCTGAAATCATCTCTTTTGTCGTAAAGTTTTGTTTTCAACCGACCCTCATTGTCAATTTCTAGATGTAAGTCAAGATATGAGGCAGACTTAACTGTATCTGTAGTATCCTTTATCTCCAGTTCGATGGGATAGATTCGTTCAATATAGTCACCAAATTTTGTATTATTTAGTGAGAGAACATCATCTATATAGCAGAACGTAAAGTTATAGGATATTGCTAACTTCTTATCTTTCTTCCTAAGAAGTTCCTGTATGAAGTCAGCCTCATAATAATAAAGAAACAAGTCGGCAAGAAGAGGGGCACAATTGGTTCCCATTGGAATTCCGACAGTCTGTTGAAAAACACGTCCTCCAAACGTAACAAATATGTTTTCAATCAAGAAATCAAGCATCTTGATAATGTCAGTTTCAGAGAATTTTTTGTTTGAATCAGAGTGATTCTTTACAAAGTAGGATTTATCCCTCCCCAAGACAAGATACTTGTATCTACGTTCGCCATTCTTTTTAATGAAACAAAGTAATACTAACTCTTTCAATTTGTCTTTTAGTTTGTAATGGGAAATACTTGTGTAAAGTGTAGAAAAGTCAAATGTTTTAATACTATTGCAAGATGAGAGATTCTTAGATTGTATGTACTCTAAAAGATCTTTGGGATTTTTTAGTACCCACATCTGATTCACGCCACCTCTAGAATAGCCAGTTTCACAATAACTTTGGAGCCCGGCTTTGATTGCTGATAAAATAGATGTTAATAATTTAGAAAGAGGTTTCGTGGAGCACTTGGAAGACCCAGCAATATACCGTTGTTTGTAAGGACACTTATGTAGTTTAGGTATCCAATACAGTGATGGAAGATCCAGTTCTTCATCTTTGGTTGAAATTCCAAAGGAACATAGAACAGACCTATGATTATCCAGGATTTCCTCTTTGGTAAGTGTCGTGAGGGTATATGTTGAGTTTCCAAGTGAATTGTCAATACTTAATTCATTTATCAAGCAGTTTATGTAATGATATTTACACACAAAAACGATGTTGTTTGGGGCTTTATCTGCGGGGACAACAACATATTTGTCATGGAGGTAGGACAAATGTTTGGCAACATTTGGGTCTTTAAAAAATTGATGTAGCGTGGGTGTTGATATGCCCGTTTAGTTTCTCAAAGTACATGTAACTGCGATACAGGAGCATCAATTATACATAATAAGATATTGTATAAAATAAAGTAATGTGATAAGGTTATTGCTGTGTAAAATAGGCCGATTAACTCACAAACTTAATAAAGTTGCGTGCCTAACGTCCTTGATTCTATGTATATCAGTTGATAAATGTGTCTTCTAAATTTGTTACTAGGAGATACATGTGCTGCATACTAGTAATAAAACAAATAAAAACTGTTTTTTTAAATATATGGAAAAGATGGATAAATGCAAGGCTCCTGAGAAAAATGTTTAACAAGATGATATTGATTAACAATTTATACTTGTATAATTCTTTCTTGCAGGATACATTTTTTACAGTTTTTTCTGACACTAGGAAAATGGGAAATTTGATCCAGTATTCGAAATTCGTTTTAATTATTATTTTCATTTCTTTATTCATCATACTGCTTTACACCAGACTAAGATCTAGCGGAGAAGTTGTAGATCCTATTCCTATTCACACAGAGCAAATGACTAGCAAACAAAATTCATATTTTTCAACATATTTAGATGAAATAAAAAAGACAAGACTAGTATGTGGCGAATTATGTAATACAACACGTAAAGGAACTCCAGGAATTTTTTTTGATAAAATTACAGCAACTATAAATTGTGAAGCTTTATTTAAAAACGAATATGTTGATTCATCTCATGGACTTGCACATGCTCCAAGAAAAATACCTTCGATTTTATTGAATGATTATACCATGAATGGAAAAATGAAAGTACACATGGCTTATTTTAACCAACAATACCTTGGTAGTACTGCAAGGACACCCATTTGGACAAAATCTTTACTCGAGGAGTATGTAGCGCTAGCAAAAAAAGGAAAACTGTTTGGTACTTACGGAATACCTGAAACAAACGCACTAAGGGATGGTCTACAACATGCACCAGGAGTAAAAGGAGGGCGTGTCCTAGTCATCGGATCTGAAAAACCATGGGTTGAAGCATGCTTGATTGAGATAGGGGCAAAAAGTATTGTTACACTTGAATATGGAAGGATCAAATCTGAACATGAGCAGATTACAACGATGGTCCCCTCTGAATATAGACGAAAATTTTTAGATAATACATTAGGATTATTTGACGCAGTTGTATCGTTTAGTTCTATAGAGCATTCTGGATTAGGAAGGTATGGGGATGCTTTAAATCCATGGGGCGATTTAATAGTAGTAGCTAGGGCTTGGTGTGTAACAAAAACAAATGGATCCCTGGTACTTGGTGTTCTTTATGACATAAATAACGATTACATTACATTCAATGCACACAGGTGTTACGGTAGAAAAAGATATCCATACCTGACAACAAATTGGAATCAACATTATTTGGGGAAAGGACATCAACGGGTTCATGTGTTCACAAAATAAAAGTATTTATTATATATCATTTATATGCAAGTAGTTATCTATATCTTTGATACGCTCCCTCTATTGCAAGGCTATGTATATTCAATCATTTGCAGATCGGAAGGTAAAAAACAGAATAACAGGGAAAAAATAAAGACTAAATTACAGCAATAAAAACATTAATATATACCAACAGCATTTGCCTTTTGACAGAACACTGGCGTTTTGATGTGAATGTTTGTTATATATGGTTCCTTATGTAACAATCAAAATGTAGTAATAGATACATGGAAGAATAGTTTTTGTGATATGTTAAACCAAAATCATAGTAGTACTAACTTAAATTCAAACCAGGTTATTTTTGATGAATTTTTAGATAATGTAATTTCAATAGATGAGGTTTATAATGATTTAAATTTGTCTAAAAATGGCAAATCACCTGGGATAGATGATATTCAAGTTGAATTGTTTAAAAATAATACTGCTTTGAATGCATTGACACATATTTTTTTATATTTGTTATGATTCTGGTAAAATTCCATCTTTGTGGAGTAAGGGTATGATAACGCCAATTCCAAAGTCGTCCACTTCTGACCCACATGATCCTATGTCATACAGGGGAATAACTTTAGCCCTTCATCATATAAACTTCATTGTGGAGTACTTAATGCTAGACTTACATGTAAGCTTGATGATTTAGATTGTTTAAATGATGAACAGAATGGTTTTAGAAAAGACCGTAGCACTATTGACCATTTGTATACATTAACAACTATAATTGAAAGCAGAAAATTAAAAAAGCTTTCAACTTTTTGTGCATTTATAGACTTTAAAAAAGCCTATGACTGGGTTAATAGAGGCTTATTGTTCACCAAACTTGAGTCATTGGGTATAAGTTCGAAAATGTTAAAAGCATTACATGCTATTTATAATAATGTACAGTCATGTGTTAAATTAAATGGCCATATGACAGAATGGTTCAATGTTAGGTCAGGATTAAAGCAAGGGTGCATTTTATCACCTCTTTTGTTCAATATTTTTATTAATGATCTTATTGATGAGGTCAAGAGGTTAAATGATGGCATAAAACTTGATGATGATATTGTTTCTGTACTTGTATATGCAGATGACATTGTATTTATGTGTGATAATGAAAAAGATTTACAAAAAAATATTAGACATTTTAAGTCAGTGGTGTAACACTAATGATCTTGTTGTCAATTTAAGCAAGTCAAAAATTGTCCATTTTAGACCCCAGTCAGTACAAAGAACAAAGTTTCAATTTATGTTTAATGATAATAGCATAGATATTGTAGAAAAATATACATATCTGGGACTAGTGTTGAATGAATATTTGAATTATATAGATATGGCAAAAGCTGTTGCTAAGTCTGCCAATAGGGCATTAGGTTTGTTAATTGCCAAAAGTAAAGCTAATGGTGGTTTTGAGTTTTCAATTTTTACAAAACTTTTTGATACACTGGTTATGTCAGTTACCGAATATGGTGCCTCAATATGGGGAGCTAGGGAATTTACATGTTTAAATGCAATTAAAAATAGAGCAATGCGATTTTTTATGGGTGTTGGAAAATATACCCCAAATTTATCTTTATATGGAGATACGGGCTGGATGCCATGTATAATTAAACAATGTTCATGTATTTTTAGAAATTGGTCAAGATTTTTGAAAATGAATGATGCCAGACTTAATGAAAAGGTGTTTTCATGGGCAAATAGAATATGTAACAGTAAAATTAAAAGCTGGAATTTTAAAATTCATAGTAAATTTAGAGAACTTAATATTGAAAATTTTTGTAATATAAACTGTACTTTTAGTAAAAATGATATTAATAATATTGAGAGTAATGTTTGTACAAGAGAAAATGGTGAAATGATTTAAACACAAATGATCGCAGTAAACTGCGTACCTATAGATTATTTAAACAAGAATATAATAAAGAACATTATTTAAGTGTTCATATGCCAGGAAAATATAAAAGCGCCTTTGCTAAATTTCGATGTGGTGTGGCGCCGATTAGAATTGAAACAGGCAGATATGAAGGGGTTTTATGTGAAAATAGATTTTGTTTTAATGATTCATGTATGCAACAGAAACTCATTGAAGATGAGAAACATGTTTTACTCAAATGCCCTTTATATTCACATGCAAGACAAGAGGTTTTTACTAGAGCAGTTTCTTTTAATAGTGGTTTTTTAGACCTAAATGATAATGAAAAATTAATATTTTTATTTACAAATGAAAATTTGTGCTTTTATTCTGCCAAAATCTGCCATGATATTTTAATTCAAAGGAAGAATGTTTTATATAGATAAAAAAAAAATGTTTTTTATTTTTATCGATTTGTCCATTTTTATGCAAAAGTCTCTCATAACTCTTTTGAGAGTGGCTCTCGAATGTTTTTAAGATTGTTTTGTACTTTTAATTAAAACATGTTGTATATATTGTATTCATGTTTGTATTGTACATGTAGAGAGGTGAGACTATAATAAAATATTTGATTTGATTTGATTTATATAACAATAATGATAACGCAATTATATATGTTTTGAGAGGTCCCTGTACGCGACGAAAATAGTAGAATGCGGGACATATGGATAACTATCCAGCGGCGGTAGCAACGGAGTAAACTATTTACATAAAGCTATATATTTCAAAAGATAGAAGACCTGGATGCCTCATACCTTGTATGCAGATGCCTTATGTTACGAAGTCTATCATATGTGCATTATCCTTGACCTCATTTCATGGTTCAGTGATTGAATTTTTTTTTTAGTTTTCTGTCATGTAAAATACTCCCTTATTATGAGTAATATGATAACTTTATTTGGTATATGTGATCCTTGCATTGTCTTCATGTCTGTCAGACAGGATTCACCTGACCTCGACCTCATTCCATGGATCAATGATCAAATTTTTCGTGGTCAATTCCGTATCTCAGATACTGTAAGCAAGAGGTTGGCAGGTTTCATCTGACCTTGACATCATTTTCATGGTTTATTTCTCTGATACTATGAACAATAGGGCCACTGTATTTTGTGTATTAAATAACTATAGGTTACACTTTGTAAATACAGCTGTTTCTCAAACCACCCCTCTTTTGGGGAGATATAGAATATTCATAGATAATTAATTTTGTTTACATACTGGTTCCCAGTTATGATCTCTAGATTTCATCTCATAGAGACATAACTTGGGAATGTTACCAGTAAATATACATATGCATATTGTCTATATAGAAATCTGTGGTAATCCTACAGTCAAGGTAGGGATAGTTAAGAAATTTAGTGTTAGTTTAAACTCTTAGAAGTTCGGGGCATATAAACGTTGAAAATATGCCGCACAGCCCTATATTTTGACCTTTGAAAAAAATTGTAGTGCATATGAACTTTCCATTCTAGGATATGATTTTTTTCAAAACTTCATAGTAAAAGTGGTACTGTTTTAGCCGTAAAAGGAGTTCCTATGGGAAATTGCATTGTCAATATTTACAGAAATGCAACCTATAAGGTGTACATGTCTGCCTGGCAGGTATCATTTTCATGTTTGTTTAGTCAATTTTAATTTTTCATTGATATGTCTGTTTCTAAGATACTATATGCAATAGGTTAACTTTATTTGGTGTATGAAAAGATTGTATGATGCACATGTTGTCTGGTAGGATTCATCTGAAATTGACCACATTTACCTGGATCATTGATAATGTTTAGTTTATGTGATACTTGGATTAAAACCTTTATATTACAAACTTTCAAGTTCTACCGTCATAGGTAAACCAGACAAGACATTTCAACGTGTGCACTCTTGTTATATATATATCAACCTAGAACTCCCTAATAAAGTCACTCCAAAAAGACGTGCATCTTGCTAGATATAGCTTAAATAATTCATTTAAAGTATAGCTCGTATAAGTTTCAACACATTCAGATTCAAGGCGCGCTAAACTTCCATATAGTATATGTACACAAAAAAAATGTCTGATTGGATGACATGACTTTGACCTCACTTCCATATTTCATTGATCAACGTGTAGTTGCAATATTCAATCAGTTTCTAAGTTATCGTGAAATATAAAATTTTCATTTTTATAGGCTATTTTAAGTTGTACAGGTTGGGACCAATCTCCCAAATTATATAATACCCCAAATTGGATATACATTTACTGTGCAAATTATCAGTAGTACCTTCTTTATTAAACTCATCCTCTTTTGTGAAGATGATCATAAAACGTGTTAAAGTACAATTCTTGTGAAAACCTAACAAAAGACTTTTATCATTGAAATAATTAAAAAAAAATGTGCCAACATCTATTTTGACGACACATGACACATGAAATATAACAATTTTGTAAAAAGCTTATGTTGCGGCCTCCTTGTTGTATTTAATTCATGTTGATCATGTTGATGAAACCTAGCAAAATTTAAATATATAAAAGTACACATTATACATAGAAGCATTCTGCAGAATTCAACGAAATTAAACTGTTTAGCAGTCCTGCAATGATGTATGAAAAATTGGCTGTATCTGTAGAAAAGTAATTACAAACGGGATAGCACATCCTAATTTTTTTTACGTTGATGTTGTTTACTGGTCCTGTAAATTTAGATACGATCCGGGTAAACTTATCGATCCTTTGAATAAATTTATTCTAGTGGTTACTAATTCACCACTGTAATTATATCTTTGAATATTGTCTTTATCGGTATAATAATTGATTTTGTTATCAATTAATCAAAACCCAACTAAATATTATTGTTATACACATATGTTCATTCAAGTCGAAAATGAACTGAAAACGCAAAGGCAGAGCCTCTAGTTGCGTTGCTAACTTCTACGTCATTTGGTCTCATTGATACCGTATGAATAAAAGGTATGAAAAGGAATATGACATGAACTATCTATCGTCTGTCTTTGAAGGTGCATAAGGTTCCAATAACATTATCGTTGTCGACTCTTTATGGCAAAGAGATGATTTCAGCTTCCAAATTGTGAACTTTCCATTTTTATGTAGCAACATTCTAGCAGCGCCTGCACACGGAGTATATATCTCCCAGTTGATACGATACTCCAGGGCTTATATTTCCTATCATGATTTCCTTGATAGAGGGTTGCTGCTCACAAGGCAGCTATTAAACCAAGAGTTCCAAGTGGTGAAGTTGAAATCATCCCTTCGTAAATTTTACGGACGCCATCGCGAGTTGGTTGACAGTTACGGAATACTCGTTTCACAGATGATAGCGGATATGTTCCTTATGTCGTAACTACAATCCCGTCCCCTTTTCCCGAATGTGACCTACCGAATTAGACTTATTACCGGGTTTGTACTAACATGAGCAACACGACGGGTGCCACATGTGGAGCTGGATCTGCTTACCCTTCATTAGCACCTGAGATCACCCCAAGTTTTTGGTTGGGTTCGTGTTGCTCAATCTTTAGTTTTTCTATGTTGTGTTTTGTGTACTATTGTTTGTCTGTTTGTCTTTTTCTTTTCAGTTATGGCTTTGTCAGTTTATTTTTCGACTTATGAGTTTGAATGCCCCTTTGGTATCTTTCGCTCCTCTTTTAGACCTCTTGTTGATTTAGAACCAAAATATCTGATCTATTGATATTATTTTCACGACAGTGTCAATGTTACCACTGGTTGCAATACAACGCAGAAGTGTTCTAAAGCATCAATATACCTCTTAAAGATACATAATTTAGCACCCCAAAAAATATGCATACATTAAAAAATATGAATATAGATAGAGTAAGTGTCAAAGTTAAAAGGTAAAAAGACAAAAACACAAATGTTACCAAACATATATAGTCTTTATTAAAAAAAATATATATCTCCTGAAATACTTGCAGCAAATATTTATTGTGTAGTTGCAACAAGCTTGCAGAAGAGCCAAATAGAAATTTAAAATAGAACCGATGTTTACTGAATGCTTGCTGCACAAACGCTATAGATATGCCTTAAACAATTCCCCCAAGCTTGGTGAATACACGTTGTAGGCCTTCCGCAAACAATTCAGCATACAAAAAAGCGTGATTCAGACCAACAGGAACTAATTTCATGCGTATTAACTTTCTTCGTGGAAAGTTCCTGTAAACTATCAGAAACTGCATACCGTCTCGGTGGTCTCATAGTAGCGCGCTCGCGTCGTGTGCAGGAAAAAATTTTGCTGCTTCTTCGCTAAGCATGGTTCGGAGTTGGAGTAATGTGTCTGGATAGGGTGATATGTTTTCTGAGGACTATTACTTAGAACGGCACAAAAAATGTGTTGGTGTAGTATAAAGCACTGTTCTTATAAATATTCATGTCGCCTTAATATACAATTCAACGCTAAACAGCCATCCATTATCATCGTCATTATTCAGAAACTACAAAATATTATATTAAAATCATGTGTGTCTAGAAACCAACTTATTAAAAAATAAAAAATATTAAACATTCGTTCTCATACGTACAGCTTTTCAAATACAAGTCGCATATCTCTTGCAAAGTTATTAAGGATTATTAAAAACATTTTAAGACGGAAAATGTATGTCTTTGCTGAAGTATTTATATATGATCGAATATTGAAAAAAAAATCATAAAAGGCTATATCTATGAATGCATTTTGTTGATAAAGTTCAATGTTTTAAAGGCAGTGACTTTCATCGCAATATAATATTTAATCAGTTACAAAAGCCGAAAGTATTAAGAGTATTTTCAACCAGTATTTGATATCAGTTTGTTTTATCAAACCTTCACTCAGACATTTGTGAGGGTGTCAAACAATATTTTCATGGGTCTACAGATCTAAAAATTATTTCATTGTTTTAACCAAAAAAAAAAAAATATATTTGGTAATCCATAAATAAACAGCGCAAAATTTCAAACCAAATAACGCAATTGTTGTATATCATGAGTACTTAATTACAATATGATACGCTCTTTATGTTTTATTCAGTGGTGTGCTCCTTACACCAAAACTGGACCAAATGAGTTATGGTAAAATACGACTGAGATTCACACACCATAAGTTTTACGGTCACTTTCACAAATTTGTTGACCGATAAGCTGTATCTGTGTCTCCACTCACTTGCGATATGTTTTCGCGGCCTAATTTATTTAATACCAGAAAAATCGTCCGATAAGAAGATTTACGAATGTGTGCTAACCCGATTGTGACATTTGGAATTTTGAATTATGATTCTCGTGGCGATTGGTGCATAGCTTGAGATGCTTACCTTGTCGACGCACCCGGTCTCGCTGCCTTTGGATTTTATACGATTCCATCCGTTTTTTTAACCTTGATTTGTATCCTCTCTAAGGATTGATGAGATTTGAACATCGGTAAACTATTATTGTCTTAAATAAATGGACGAAACAAGAACAATTTACTTAATTAAACGATGTGGCAAATGTAAATTGAAACGGGTGTTCTTTATTATGTAAAAATACTTAAAGGAATATTTTTGTGTAAACTGTCGAGACAGTGTCTGTGGTCCTGCATAAAGACGTACACGAAAGTTACTCCACCGGTAATGTATTTATTGCTAAATCTTAGACACTATAAGCATCAACATTTTTAATTAAAATTTTCTTCCAACTTTTATAAAAAACAAAATAAACGTAAAGAATATAATTATTCATGCGTGACTTATAGTAAACACAGGCGCGAAAATAGTGTGACACATCTAGAATAACTTTAGCTTATGACGTCTTCAAATTTTATTCAAATATTTGAAAGCCAGAGAATATTAGGAGCTATATAGTAAGTAATCTATATTAGTAATGCATGTATATTTATGTTTTACTTTAGTCAAAGAATTGTTTATTGTTATGTTGGTAACATACCAACCTCGTTGTTTTGTGGGTTTCGTGTTGCTCAGTATTTAGTTTTCTATGTTGTGTTTTGTATGCTGTTGTTTGTCTTTTCGGTCATTTTTCTTTTTGTTTGCCATAGCATTGAACGTTTATTTTCGACTTATGAGTTTTAATGTCCATTTTGGTATCTTTTGCCTCTTTTTTTACCACAAAATAGTTGTTTTTGTATATTTTTGTTTGCTGTGTGACTCTTTAAGAATTATTTAGTTCTACGTTATGTTTTAGACCCAATGTCTTTTGGAAGGACGGACAGAATGACGGACGGAGTCGAGCGGTTACTAGTATAAAATTAAGGAGGTATGATTGATGAGACAATTATTCACCAAAGTTCAAATGAAGTTCATGTAAGCAATTTCTGCTTTCGCCATTGGCGATGCAAGTAAAAACTAGAAAACAAGGATGTTACGCTATCTCACTTTCAACAAACCACCCTTGGACGTCATGTGGACACAGGTAATCTTTAGGATTATTTAATAAGAATATTCTACACAAAATGTTACTTTTAACCATGATAACTGAAATTTTAAGTTTATAAAGATCAAATGTCCTGTAAAAAAAGCGCAAATGTTCTGTAGAAAAAGCTCAAATGTCCTTTTTAAAAAAGCGCAAATTTCCATTAAAAAAAGCGCAAATGTCCTGTAAATAAGCGCAAACGTACCGCTCTGGGTTTGTTGCCAATGAATAAAGAATAATGACCACTTCTACGGATGAACTATTTTCCTTTTTTTTCAGAACAAATTCATGTATGTATGTATAAACAAGAAAAAGCGAATCGGATATACACTTATAATACAGCAATGAAAAGAGAAACGACAGAAAGGGTAGGTTACTTATTTATTTGGTATATATAACACCCATAGTTTTTTTTGTATAAATAACACCCGTTTTATTTGGTAGTACAAATAACAACCATGTTTTATTTGGTATAAAAAAACACACAGGTTTTATTTGGTATAATTAACACAGAGGTTTTATTTGGTGTAAATAACACACAGGTTTTATTTGGTATAAATAACACATACGGTTTTATTTGGTATAAATAACACACAGGTTTTATTTGGTATGAATTACACATATGGTTTTATTTGGTATAAATAACACACAGGTTTTATTGGGTATAGATAACATATATGGTTTTATTTGGCATAAATAACACACATGTTTTATTCGGTATAAATAACACATATGGGTTTTTGATTGAGTTAAGCTATTTCAGTTGATATTTTATAGTGTGTTTTTCTATGTTGTGATGTTACACTATTGTTTCAGAAAAAGGGTGAAGGTTTGGTACCATTAAAACGTTTAAACCCGCTGCATTTGTTTGCACCTGTCCTAAGTCAGGAATCTGATGTTCAGTAGTTGTCGTTTGTTGATGTGGTTCATAAGTGTTTCTCGTTTCTCGTTTTTATATAGATTAGACCGTTGGTTTTCCCGTTTGAATGGTTTTACACTAGTAATTTTTGGGGCCCTTTATAGCTTACTGTTCGGTGTGAGCCTAGGCTCCGTGTTGAAGACCGTACTTTGACCTATAATGGTTTACATTTATAAATTTTGACTTGGATGGAGAGTTGTCTCATTGGCACTCATACCACATCTTCTTATATCTATTTTCCATTTTATTCAAGTTCGACGGTAATCTGTATCAAAAATAATTATACATATTTGAAAGTTTTAAGTCGTTGAAACCTAGTCCAAGTTGAAACTTAAACTGTTAATTTTTGTATATTCATAATGTTTACAATAGATATTTTAATATGACGAACTGGTGTTAGTTTTGAAAGATAAAGTTATTCCATGTAATTCATTGATCATCTGAATGAAGTAGTTAACACATCCCAGTCATATAATGATGTTCATGTACTTTGAGTTCATGTATTACATGTAGTGCCTTATATTGAGGTTGATGTATTTTTTTCTTATTATGAGGTTCATGTATTTTTGTCTTGTGTTGAGGTACATCATTTTTGTCAGGTTATGAGGTTCATGTTTTTTTGTCAGATTATGAGGTTCGTGTATTTTTCTGCTATTATGAGGTTCATGAAATTTTTAAACTACAGGTTGTGCAAAATTGTCAGATTTTGTATAGACTGTACATTGAAAACCCGATTTTTTGTGATATAAAATACAATTTTAAGATAAAATATAAGAAGATAGCTCGAATAATGTGCTTTCAGAAACTATAAAGAGAACAATATGGGGTCAAGGGATTCATTTTTCTTGCTACAAAACAAAAATAGATAAATTCACTAGACATTCCTTTATAAAAAAATAAAAATAACACTTAGTAAATTTTATGCGTCCAAAGCGCTTTTCTGGATTTACCTTCATCAAGTAAAAGTTACTTTCTCTGAGTTATCTCCCCGTATATGGCAAAGTTGAAAAAATTAAATCAAATATACAAAAAATATTCTATCATTGTAATAACAGTGGTGAAAATAATATAAAACACAATATTTTCTTCATTTAGATGAAATGTCTTACAAATAAATTACATTCTTCTCTTAAAATTTGCAGATTTCATTAAAAATTAGATATTACAAGATAACCGGTAAAATTGGACTCCCCTCTCCTCAGTTCAAATAACATCTTTACGAAGGTACACAATTTACTTATACAGAAGAAAAAACTAAAGAAAAAAAATTAAAACGAAATAAATGGGCAATGTCATATTAGTTTTGTCTAGCCTGCGACGTAATGTTGCGTAGGCGAGATATATATGCGATCCTACAATCCGGCGTCGTCTGCGTCGTCAACATTAAGGTTCAATTTGCGGTTAAATGTTTTTTAAGTCATCAATAACTTTGTCAAACCATCATGAAATTTTATTAAACTCGGACAGAAGCTTTTTTCTCATAAAAAGACAGTATCCAAAGCAAACATTTTGTAAATATAAAAATAAGGAGATATGGTATATTTGCCAATGAGACAACTATCCACCAAATTTCAAATGAAGTGAATGAAAGCAATTATAGGCAACCGTACGGCCTTCAACAATGAGAAAAACCCATACCGTATAGTCGCCTATAAAAGGCCCCGACATGAAAAATATAAAACTATTCAAATGGGAAAATTAACGGCCTAATTTATAACAATAATAATTTACGAACAACAAATATGACAGACATGAACTAACGACAACCACTGAACTACAAGCTCTTTTTTTGCTTCATATTTCCGTCTTTTACTGGTGGATGTTTTTTTCAACCTTAAAAGGTTAAGTTTTTCAACAACTTTGTCAAACCTATAATGAATTTTAGGAAACTTGGACAGAAGCTTTTTTATTTAAAAAAAAACAGTATCCGGAACAAAATGTTGAAGCTATTTTTTTCTTCATTTTTCCAAACTTGACAGATAAAAAGACTTTGATGTTTTGGCAATTAATAATTAGATACAGTTTGGGGTTAAATTTTTCAAGACATCAATAAATTTGTCCAACCTTCATAGAATTTTATTCATAAGCTTTTTTATGATTAAAAGAAAATGTCTGAATCAAAATTTTGATAGTATTTTTTTTTTTTTCATTTTCCGTATTAGATTGATAATTTGACTTGTTTATTTTTAAATAACATATACATATAGTCTTGGATTTTATTGTCTAAACATCAATAGCTTCTTTAAGATCAAGATATAGCATATAAAGAAAAAAATCGATTTAAAAAACAATTTTCTGTATTATTTTGATAAAAAGATTAAGTTTTTGGCAACCAATATCACACTTTTAGTTCACTGGCAGCACCAATGAGATGAGACACAGGGTCCCGCGGAACCCTTAACGATTTTTTTTGTCTCGCCTTCACGCAGTCAAAAAGCGAGAATTAGGTATGCTGTTTCCGACGGCGGCGGTGTCAACAATGAATTAGTTTGTGATTAGGTCAGTTTATGGGGAACCACTAGTGGTAGGTCAATGATATTTGGTATGCAGTTATATTAGGGAGCTACCATTTGATTTTTATGGGGGCTAGGATGAAAAATTGTGTGCTGCCTTTTTATTTTTCCCTCTATTCGGTCCTGCCTTTTTATTTTTCATTCTATTCGGTCGGTCCTACCTTTTTTTTTTAGTTTATCCTGATTTTTTTTTACATAAATTGTCATCCTGCCTTTTTTTTTGCAAATAATCTCATCCTGCCTTTTTTTTTACTCAAAACTCCTGTCCTGCCTATTTTTTTCAAATTTCATCCTAGCCCCCCCATAAAAATCAAATGGTAGCTCCCTTAGCATTGTCACATCTCATTTCCAAAAAATAACCCCCAAGGGTGACTGGGGAATAGAAGTATGGTCAGCATTGGTCTTCCTCCGACCGGCAGTAAAACCCTTGCTAAAGTGGGGCGTCCGTTTGGCTGTGCGGGATGTACAAATTTGCAGCCACGTCCGGTCAGAATGGGGACGTTAAATCCGATGCCTCGTGTAAAGAGAGTGCCACGCTCTTTGCACGTTAAGAACCTTTGCAACAACTCTTTGAGTGGTCCGTAGGTGACCTGTTGAAAGGCTAAATTTCTGTCCCTATCCAATATACCCGCATTTCCCGTGGCATTCTAAATTTCTCCGACCTTAATCCCCGACGCCCCTATTACAGAACCTACCTATTGTATTTATTGTTAATTTGTTCTCGTCCTGAATATGCATGAAATATTTGCCACTGGACGTTAAGCAACTAACACTCAACTCTCATTTCCAAGGTGATAATTTGGCCCTGCCCCCTCGGTCATGGTCTATTGACTTTGAAACTTTTGCTTACTTAACATGTATTAGTTTGTGATTAGGTCAGTTTAAGGGAAACCACTTGTGGTAGATCATTGATATTTGGTATGCAGATGCAAAAGAATTGTCACATTTTATTTCCATGGATATGATTTGGCTCCGCCCCCTCAGTCATGATCTATTGACCTTGAAAGTTTTGCATAGTTCACATGTTAAGTTTGTGAGTAGATCAGTCTAAGAGGAACCACTAATGTTAAGTCAATGATAGTATTAGCATTTGCAAGTCTTCTTTTCCATGGAGATTATTTGGCCCACCCCCTATCAGGGTTCATTGAAAGATTTTTTTTTTATTGTTTACGAGTTAAAGTTAGTGTTTAGATTAGTATTTTAGTAACCACTTTGGATAAGTCAATGGTATTTTGTATTCAGTTTTATAAGCATTGGCATTTTTAATTTCCATGGAGGTTATTTGGTTCATTAACTTTGAATGTTTTGCATAGTTTACATGTTTTAAATATTGCCGTTTGGATTCAATATTTGCATTATACAATCAAAATTAGAAAAAGCCGAGACATATCACTGTTTCAACAGTTTATTTAATGTTACCCGTCTATTGTCTCAATGCGAAAGATTCGAAAAGTTCATAAAACTCAGGTAATATATCCAGTAATAGAGCTCAGGTATCGTGAACACCCCTTTTCTCGAAAAATAGTAATTCTAGTAATGGTTTCTTAATTTGTTTTGTTTTGTTTTAAAGACAACAATTCAGCTTTGCTGTGTATGTCGATTTGTTCAGACAAATGGGAATTTACTACGTAAATATTTTTTTGTTCTCACTTTGATATCACTTTCAGTATTCTTCAGTATCATATATATATTTATATTGATTTCCAATTGGCTTGATAAAATATTAATAAACGCGAAAATTCTTTTTTATTCAATAAAATTATATTAAAGAACATATCCTCATATCACGCCTAGTAAGCTAAATCTAAATCTAAACCGAAATATTTTAAAAGATGGAAAACAATTTATTTGGACTACATGTTGTGCTTTTCTGGAACATATCATGCAACATTTAAGGACGGTCAGTTGGTTTTTTATCAACTTATTGTAAACCTGTGACTGTTTGGGGAACTTCATGCCATAGATACATGATCACAAATGAAACGATTTGGTTTGCTCCTTAGCTGGAACAAATAGATGAAGGGATATGAAACTAAGATTATTTTTCAATATTGTCCCACCAAATTTACCTGTAAATCGTTGTTAGTTTTTGTTTTTGTATTTTGAAGTTGTTTTTAGGGAGCATTTTTCTCTTCAAACATTGGTCTACTACAATGTATTTTTAACTGCTCGACCCCGTCCGTTCGAAAAACCATGGGAAGAACATTCGTAAAAACAAATGATTAGTTTTGCTTCAGTGTGCATGTTGCCTCAAACAATTACATGCAGCGATGCAGCAGATCCAATTACGGTAATGGTCTTGCTGGTTTTTTTTTTTAATTATCGTTTTTGGCTTAGGGACGCTTTATATTTTCAGCATACAAAAAAAATCACGTTTTTATATATAGTTAAAAATTGAATTATTTCAAAATTTCTAAAATTGTTTCCTGAAGCTATAAACTCTGCAAGTTCTCATTTTTGGAATAGGAAACTATGTGATATATATTTGTCAGAGCGATACCATGAATCAGTTTTGGATGAATTGGTTTTTGTCGAGCCTTCGACTTTTGTTGAAAAAGCGAGACATAGCGATCTTACATTCCGTCGGCGTCGTCGTCGTCGTCGTCGTCGGCGGCGGCGACGGCGTCCACAAATATTCACTCTGTGGTTAAAGTTTTTGAAATTTTAATAACTTTCTTAAACTATCCTTGATTTGTACCAAACGTGGACGGAAGCTTGTTTATGATCATTAGATAATATCCAGAAGTAAATTTTGTAAAACAAAAATTCCATTTTTTCCGTATTTTACTTATAAATGGACTTAGTTTTTCTGCCAGGAAACATTACATTCACTCTGTGGTTAAAGTTTTTGAAATTCTAATAACTTTCTTAAACTATCCTGGATTTCTACCAAACTTGGAAAGAAGCTTGTTTATGATCACAAGATAGTATCCAGAAGTAAATTTTGTAAAAAAAAATCGTTTTTTCAGTATTTTACTTATAAATGGACTTAGTTTTTCTGCCAGTTAACATTACATTCACTCTGTGGTTAAAGTTTTTAAAATTTTAACAACTTTCTTAAACTATCTTGGATTTGTACCAAACTTGGACAGAAGCTTGTTTATGATTAAAAGCTAGTATCTAGAAGGAAATTTTGTTAAAATTTTGTTTCATTTTTTCCGTATTTAACTTATAAATGGACTTAGTTTTTCTTCCAGTTAACTTTACATATAGTCTGCAGTTTAAGTTTTTAAAACATTTATTAGATTCATAAACTATCCTGGATTTTTACCAAACTTGGACAGAAGCTACTTACAATCAAAAGACAGTATAGAGAGGAAATATTTTTATTAATTTTTTTCTTCATTTTTGTTGAGCCTGCGATTAACAACAAAAGTAGGTGAGACACTGGGTTCCGCGGAACCCTTACGAATTTTTTATAATATGTTTTAGGTTTTTTTAGTTTTTTGTTAAAGGAACTTATTTTTTTTAAATATGCTTGGGTATTACTTACATATAACTAGACTCTGAATCATCAAACATATCATTATAGTTAGAAATTCACGTTATTTTTGTGTTAATTTCTCGCTACAAGTTATACAGCAATGTGAAAAAAATCGTTCATAGGTATTCCAAAAGTAAAAAAAAAAGTTTTGCTTTGTAATTTATTTATCTAGTGGGAATCTAACTAACCCACCAAATAGTTATGTGTATAAAATATGTGCATAACCTTTTCTTCTCTTAAATGCAGATTGAGTTTTTTGCAATATTTCAATTTCTCAGAACCCCAAACTTTATTTTCGTAAAGTATAGTTTTAGGTGTAAAGGGGAAAATATACCTGTTGATCCATATTGCAAAACTACTTTTTAGTTATACATATGATTTCAAATTCCATATGCTTCTATATTTCAGACAAATTCATTTACGGAGATATTGAAGAATTTAGGAAAATGTAAGATAAGATTTAAGGTTAATGAAATTCACAAAAAATACACTAGACAGATCTCGGTAGCAAATTTGATACGACATTTTCACAAAAAAGTAACGAACAATGGCACAAGAAAACTATACAGTTTGTTTAATAACTCAACATTATTAAGATAAATGAAAAAATCGTGGATTAATCAGCAACCTACACAATGTAACAGACAGCATATAAAACATATGATCATATATAAATGAAAGGAATCGATTATTTCTGTCAATTGGTTTCGTTTGCTTTCGAATATCTGGCATCGTATGTTGATTAAGAATATGCACCTATTTTAAACAAATAAATTGATTGAAATATGTCTTAATCAATTTTCTTTATTGGCAAGGCTTCTTTTAAAACACCCTTCGTGAATGTGTATGCATATTGCGTCCATAGAGGAAGCTCTAAATTGAGATACCTTCATCTTCGATGCTAAATGACTTGCAAATATGTTTCTGCTTTATTTATTATGCTCATTCGGTTTGTGGATATAAGGACACTGCACATATGTGATATAAGAAATGTTTTCCTTAGAGGCTATAATTTGCACTAACCTAAATCAAAAAGTGAAAACAACATGTTACTAAACCCAATTTTGTTTTAGAAGATTATTACAAGTAGATGGAAATTAATTTTAAAGACTCCAAAAATCAAATTATGCAATTATATTACAATATTTCCAATGACAAAACACAATTTACGATCAAAACAACTTTGGTGGATAGTTGTTTCATTGGCAATCATACCACATCTCCTTTTTTTATATAGTAAATATTTCAAAGATAGAACACAAATGCTTTTTGCTATTTTGACAAAACTAGTTAGGATAACGGCATCAAATAACTTTTTTCGTGAGTTTAAAATAATATTTAATGTCTTGGATCCGCAACGTTCCTTTGAGTGTCAGTCTTTATTTCTTCGTTGACAGCAATGATTTCGCTATTCTGTATACCACACTATAACATATTATCTTATCAAACACTACTTTTCGTATATCATAATATGGTATAAATTTCATCATCGGTACAAGTACATCATTCGAAAATATAAATCAACGTGCAGACATCTTGATCACACTTATCCGGGAATAACCTTTATGCCGATAATTTACTCTTACGAAATACTCTTATCCTGGAAATTTCAATTTAATGAAGTAAATATATCAACAAGTATTAACAAGCAGTTCTTTTATTTGCGAACGTAAATTAATCAATTGTCATTTTTATGTATTTTTTAAACTTTAGTTATCTTTTCATTTAACTAATACTGAAATAAGAATAGTAGCTGTCGATATTTAAAATGATGTCTACCCATGAGAAAAACTTAATATAGGAATCAGCTCACATTCGCACAATTTTCCAAATTCCGTTTTCAATTTGAAAAGGGGAGATTTTGTAAATAAATACTTTATTGTATATTTTTCAAAATATATGGCGATTAAATTAAATCAAAAGAAATAAGGAATTGACACTAGATTTCACTTGTGAATAAGAGAATATGTTGTGCAGACATTTATAATCTGAGAAAAGAAGAATAGTTAACAAATCTAACTCAGGGGATCCTATTATACCTTTAACTCGATAAAATAAAACTTTTTCCCAGCCAGTAATTTCAAATCTTAAATGGATAACAAAAGTTTCAAATACTATACAACTACACTAACATTATCATAAACCAAAATAAAATATTACTGATACAGCAGAAACTCAAACTTTTCAAATATTTTATTTAAACCACGCTCTTAGAACCCTTCTTTTGTTTTTATCTATCGAGTAACTAAACCAAATAAATCTGTTGCCATTCAGTCATTGTTAATTAGCCTTTAAACAAATGAAAGTGAAGGAAGAGCTATTAACGACCTTGTAATCTAGCATCACGTTTCATACATATAAGTTATCATCTGATGTAAATTGCATACCCTTTGCTTTCCGAAAAGTTCTAACAGGTGTCAAGTGCATATACGATATAAATCTTATCCTTTTACTTACACGATCATTTTAAAATGTTATTGAACAGGCCGTATTAAACATTCATTCGAATTCTGAAAATGTACTTAATAATGCTAATTTATCTGTATAAGTTTTCCTATACAATTCATCGATTCATTTTCCACGATTTTTTAAAGCAAAAATGTCAATGAATCGTATAAATATATACATTTTCACTTTCATGATATACCGAGTAAAAATATTTTAGCAACATATATCTTATTTTAAAAAAACTTTGAAAAAAAAATCAAAAATATGCGGAAATAAATTTTTAATATAAAAAAAAACATTTTGTTGATTAAGAATTGCATCTTTTGATTTTTTTTCTGTTACGATTATTTGTCGATTGTTATGTTTAGAAGAATAAACAATTTATAAATATGATATTAAGAATAGTTGTTGCTAAACTTTTTTAACTCAATATATATCCCAAAGTTTACTGGATTTTAATGATGAAATAGAAAGGATATTGGATATTAATTGGAGACATAAACTTACTACGCGTGAGTGTTATATTGCTGTCTAAACATCATGGCGAGTCATTCAACTTTAGCAAAAGTTGCATTTGAATGATTTGTAGAACGGAATCGAGTCGTTTGCTTACTTTAAAAAATACTTTTAACCCCCTATTGTTCCACTTTACATTGGATATATTCATGTTACCGATCACAAGGATATATGGCAAGACAGACTACATGTACGGGTAATCTCAAACTTGACGGCGCTAACCTGTATATGTATGGTAAATTATTACAATTATGTACCGGTAAACCGGAATCGAACCGATTACTTACAGAAAAATGTATAGACGGGTTTATCTATAACTAGCATAGAAACATAGGCGCATCCATTAACCTCTCACGTAAAGGGGTTTGACTGTCTGCTATTTAGCATTCGTATAAACAATCCTATAATTACCGAAAGAACGACTTAGTCTATAAACTACGGAAGCCCATTTAGGACATCCCAAAATAGATGTTTTATTCGAAAATCGTAATCATGGTTCACAATCCTTATCAAAATTGTATAGTCCTTTATCACGAATTATTATGCTTTAACACGGATTAAATTCGTGATAACAAATCTGCAGAATTAGTTTTTACTTGTTTTGTAATTCGTGATTACGGGTCAAATTCATTATTACAGATTCTTAATCACGAGAAATCGGTTTGACAAATTTTAGAATTAGTTATCATGTATTTAATCCGAATAAATATGATAACTGTAAGCCTTCAAATTCGTCATTTAAAATGAAACTTTTAAACTCGTGATCTTGGATTCAAATAATGATTTGTATAGGTTCTAAATGGGCTTCCGGTATTGACGATTTCTTTTGAGTATTATTTTGAAATTTCTATCATTTCATGCATCTATGCGTGTTTATATTATATTGTATGATAGCCTTGGGCTGTTTTCTGTTCTTTTGTTTGGTTTTTGTCTCTTTGACACATTTCAGTTGTTAAATTATTTTTGAATAGTATCTACTGAAAATAAGAAGATAATTTTTTTTTTATTGCAGATTAAATTTGTCAGATGAAGCTGTAATCTAACAAAGTGTTAACTAGTTTTAGTTTATCTCTATATACTGAGCAGTTTCTTTGTAGTCGAGGGTTTGACGGGGGCGGAGAAATTGCATTTCTTTTGTAATTTTGCAAAAGCAGCTGTTGGTCGAAATCCCGTCAGATGAGTACTCACTCTTATTTCTGTGATAAAGTATTGACATACAGTGGAATATTTGACTATATTCAGAAGCAGCTATATAGTCTGTCATGTATTTCCCAGAGAAAATATTTCCTGTGTTTTTCAGATAGAGTTTTTTTTTATCAAACTAAATTTGCAAGCTACCACATATGTACAAGTGGCTCATAAGAGCCTAAATAGCTCACCGGTCAAAAATATATCTTGCATTGCTAATCATTTTACAGTGTCGACCTATCTATTATAGGTTTCGAAAAAGTGTACGACTTGTTGAAGGAAATAAGATTACATTTGGATTTCATTTATCTAAAAATATTAATCATATAGTTGTTTCAATCTTGATGTACATCTTTGTGTTGAAATATGCAGTTTTATTCTATAATAGATATACTCCTTATAGGTTGTGCATTCAATAGTAAATTCTTGTATTTTCTAGATAAGAGTAAATACGTTTCCGTTTAGAGTAATACGTTGTATTTGTCTCCCTTTCCATTAAATGCAAATTTGTAATGAAACTCCCTTTACAAATAAGGATTACTTCAATTTTTGTGTATTTTCATAGATATAGGAAGATGTGGTGTGAGTGCCAATGAGACAACTCTCCATCCAAATAACAATTTATAAAAGTAAACCATTATAGGTCAATGTACGGCCTTCAACACGGAGCCTTGGCTCACACCGAACAACAAGCTATAAAGGGCCCCAAAAGTACTAGTGTAAAACCATTCAAACGGTAAAACCAACGGTCTAGTATATATAAAAAACGAGAAACAAGAAACACGTATAAATTAAAAACCAATTGTTCAGAGAACAATTGAAGGTCTTTCCACCCGAAACGATATATTTTGATGTGAAAAATATTAAAACTCGGTTAGAAATGTAATTTTCAGCGCTAAATGAGAGCTGATTATACGCTGAATTTAAAAATATATGGTTTCTATACATTTTTGTGTGAAATAAGGAGATAATTTGTTACTTCCGGTTTGAAAAAGGCACTTTCGGTATCATTTGATAGTTTACTTGACACTGATTCCAAAAATATATGGTTCTATGTACTTTTACATTAAATATGGACAAGAAATAGCTACTTCCGGTTTACAAAAGGTCATTTCCGGTTGATTTTTTCGAGGTGATATGGCTTGCAACTTAATGCACAAAGTACCATAGCTTTATCAGGCATACATTAAAAGTTAAAGCAAAGGTCAAAATCTAGAACGTCAAATCAAACTTTGACCTTGACCCCAATTTTAAGGTCATGAAACAAAGGCCTCAAATCAAAACACTCTAGGTCTCTACTATATTTTGTTAATGAGTTATATTACCATACAGCTAATATTAGATATAAATGGGGCGAAAACTCCCATTAAATGTCTACATACCCTTTCAACTAAAATTTAGGTGTTACGACATGTCGCAACTAACAATTTTGTAAAAATATTTTGTCGATATCTTATACAATCTCTGAAAATAAGTGATAACAAGCCAAAATCAAAATTTAGAATATGACCTTGACCTTTGACCTTGACCTCATTTTCATTTTTTTGGACCAAGGACCTCAAATCAAAAGACCCTAGGCCTCTATCACTTATGGTTTTCCAGTTAAAAATACATTTCACTTATATCAAATACAAAAGGGGAAATAACTCTCATATGGAATCTCTATACGGCTTCGGTCAAAATAAAACAGAACATCCTGAGGATATAACGAGCAATTTGGAAAAATAAATTTGTCGGTTTCTTATACGGTTGCGAAGCCTTAGGAATAACAAGAAAAACAGTGTTCGGGAGATAACTCTTATATGGGAAAGTATTCGGTTAAGCGGTGTCATTTTCAAAAGCGTATAAACTGTTCGATATCATATTCCAAATATCTAAGCGACATCTTGCGAAACAAAAAAACAGCGAAGGAAAAAAATTAGGCGGAAGAAAAAAAATAATAATAAAAACTCACTTCTGATTTTATAAGAAAGCTATTTTACACACATTCCAAAAATATATGGTCGATTAATTGGGTAAGCTTGGTATCTGAAGAAAAGTTAGTTAATAGTGATTTGTTGATTTAAGTTTTAACCTTATTTTACCAGTAAATAAAGCTTCAGTGCCCATCACTTTTGTAACTTTCTGAAATTTTTTATATGAAATTAATATAATGTAAAATTTCATTGGATATAATCATTATCTATGACTTACCAGTACTAACACAAGTCTCTGATACCAGCACTGTTGTTACATCTTCATTCTGTGTTGATTAATCATTTTCAACTATTTCACCTCATGGCATTTGCTATCTTATATATAAAACAATGCACAAGAGCTAAAACAATTGAGATTCAAATCCATCTGTTCACTGAGGAAATTGTACTGGAAATGTAGAATTTCATTCTGGAAAATAATTTTCAGTTTATTACAGTTTATTACAGTTTATAATTTTTTATTTACAATGATTTATAACTAACTACATATAAAATTCAGTGAGTAGTCTATTTCATTTAGAATTCTTCAGTCATTGATTGTAAAGGTAAGAATACTAGTACACAGAAATATGACATAAGTATAAAAGAATGAGATTACTATACGAAATTAAAAGAAATCATCATCATTTACATGTGTCAGCTTGGAACACCTTGACTGATTATTTGCTGAACATCCTGTGACATACATTTATGCATATTCAGCAAGATCAAACACCGTGATAACAAGATCATTAATGGTGTTAGATGCCAGAGCCCTGTTTGTTATCAGCACTAAATCACTTTTTAGCGCTGACATCCGCCTCCTACAACGGGGACGAAGGGTTGGACTTTAGGAGGCATAATTTTATATTTTTGTTATCTTTTAAAATTAAATTAAAACATCCATTTGGTGAATACCTTCATATTAATAGCTTTTGTAAGTTCTACTCGTTGAATTTATTACTTGTTTTGTCACAGTCAATAACTATTTTCAGTGCTTCATGATAGCTGTAGTATGTGGGAATAATTGCAACCTCTGTATCAGGACATCCTTTCACATACACATGATCAATAAGTGTACCACCTTCTGTTGTAGGAATACTGACAAGCTGTCTGAAACCCTTTGATAACATGAAATTTAATACTGTACAACCCCTTTCAAAATATCTTGATTAAAATCACCAATTATAACAACTTTTCTGATAATTCTTCCAACTTACAGACTAATGTCTCCAAATTCTCCAAAATTTCCCTAGATTATACTTTTGAGTTCTGTATACAGTAGCAACTAAAATGTTTTTAGATGTTATCTTGAAAACTATACATTCCAAGTTTGATGTCAAGTTGCATATATCAGTTTCTAATGAAAGCTTGTAAAATACACATACACCACCATGTTGCATTTCCTTTAGAGATGAATAATAAAATTGTCATTCTCAAAAGCAAGAGACCTTGGTAAATGAAAACCATCATATCCAATCATTTCAAAGCAACTGAATTCCTGGTTAGCCCAGGTTTCAGTAAGACATATGTAATCAGCACTTCTGAAGTCTGGGTTTTGTTTCAAGTCTTCAGCATGAGTCTGCAAACCTTGAATATTGTGATACATTATCTGAAAAATGTTTGTTTGTTCCTCTCTTTCATCCTCAACTTCAAGCAAAAAACTTGTCATTTCTGAAACACCCTTCACAATATCAGGATCACAGAAAATTTTCTTGTCAATTTTGTCGGTATCTATGTTTTTAATGTGTAAACCAGATTTTGAAGTAACTCTGCTAAGGGCAACGTATGCTTGGCCATATGTAAAACATTTATTCAGATCAACAACACATTCTTCAACTGTTAATCCTTGAACTTTGTGAATAGTGCAAGCCCAGGCTAACTTCAAAGGAAACTGTTTCCGTACACAGTTGCTAAAAGGAATGTCTTCACTTGAAGGTTTTAAACCAACACAGCGTTTTCCATTGATAAGCTTTCTTGTTTTGCATTTTTCCAACGATTTCATTGTCAAAGTGAACATATATGGTACTTGGGAGAGAGTAAGGTGAGTAGTCTTTGATAGATATTACTGTTCCCATTACCCCATTTACCAAACCATCTGCTGTGTCCTCATTCTTAATAAGCATTACTCTTGCTCCATCGGCTAAAAGAATAGATATTGGAAGACAAACATCTGACTTTGTACAATGGATTTTTTTCAGGGTCAATTTTCCAGAAGTTTTATTTTTTTCGTAGTCTTCTGCTTTAATTAGTTTTGGTTCTGTACATAGTTTTATTATCATTTCCTTGTTAAAGGTATCAACCTCTGCATTTGTAGAGTATATGTGCAAGGCTTCATCAGGTCCATCACCAAAGCATTGTCTTAGAGTTTCTTTATCAGATGATGACAAACATTTGTTTTCTGTTTAACACGTAATCTATTTAGAAGTTCTGTGAACAAGCCATCCTCACGTTGGCGCATTATTTCATCCAACTCAGCAATTTCAAACAAACCATTCCATAGCTGATTTGAGGGATTAGAGGGATCATCTACATACAATTTGTCTACCCTTTTTGTTCTAACAGGTGGTAGCTGATAAAAATCGCCAACTGCAATTACTGAGACACCTCCAAATAAACAATTCTCTGGTCTTTTTTCACTTGTCTAAGTCTCTCATGAACGAAAACAACAATTTCTTGTTGACCATTGAAATTTCATCAATAATCAAGATTTGTAAATTTTCTAACTTTGTTCTGAGCGAATTAATTTTGTCCTCACTTAGAGTTGCATGATCAGGTGATAGTGATTTGAAAATGCCAAGAGCACTGTGAATTGTCAATCCGTGGATATGAAATGCAGCTGTTCCAGTTGGAGCCGTTAACAAAACTGTGAGATCATCTGGATTGTTGGAAGTTTGTGCTAAAATTCGAGTTGCTTCATATTGTATACACTTGATCAAGTGACTTTTACCCGTTCCTGCTCCTCCTGTGATGAATACATGTAAAGGTTCTGGTGTTTTACCATTTGCTTTCTGAATGCACCAATCTCTTACTCTATAGAGAATTCTTCTTTGTTTCACATTCAAACTTCGGAGTCTTGGAATAATTTCATTTTTGTGAGGAAACTGACAGCAAATTCGTTCCAACAGATGATGAGCTCTTTTCATTATTCAAATCTGGTATTGCTGCTTCAGACAAATCTTCTTCAATCACACTAGTTATTTTCCTTCATCTATACATTCTCTTCGGTTTAATTCAGCTTCTGGACATAACTCACACCATGCATCTTCTTTTGGATCCTTTTCATACAATTGCTTTTCTGCATCCTCCAAATTTTGACCATTTTCACAAAATCTGACATGTTTTTGATAACAACTTGTTTTACAGAACTCAAAACGTTATCCCTGAAACTTCACTTTACCACAAGTGATGAAATTCTCATATGTAGGAAAAAGTGGTGGTTTTAACTGTTCATTATCTCTGTATGGTAAAAATAGTTGCAAAATGCTTTGAAAGTATTTCTCTGGGGAAGTTTCTTGCGAGAAACGTGGATATTTGATTACTGCAGGTGAAGTCCTTGTGCGCTTTCTAATATATCCAAGGTTGCCATCAAGTTTAAATGTTGTTTCTTCATTAATTTTCTGGGGTAACTGTGACTCTCGTAAAACATTGTATTCAGAACCAAATCTTGCAAGATACATTTTGAAAAAATATCAATGTGTGGTCTACCTTTATATCTATCAACAATATTGTTCATCCAAATACGATTTTCATCTTCATCTTCATCTTCACTGTCACTTTTCTCCTTTTTCTTTTGAGGTTTTATAACTCTGTTGTTTCTCCAAGTCTTTGAGAGGAATGCTTATTCTACATGAATTTTCACCAACAGGTATAAATTCTACTTTCCTAGAACACTCTCTTAATCTTAATCCTGTTACTCTAAATACAGCTTCCTGTGCACTAATCTCTCTATGATGTAAGTATGAAGTTCCAATTTTTTTCATAGTCTGTTGTGCATTCAAATTTCCTTCTGCAGCTTCATTTTGGTCTGCTGTAAGAGTAATCCTAGCTCTCGCTCAGATTTACTTATGTAACTTATTATGTATACAACACATGAAAATGCATCTAAAATATATTGTATGTCCATATTAGCATTCCAGGCCCTTAAAAGATGAGGATTATACTGATTGGTGTATACTTCATTTGGCTCACGTTTCAGAACTACTGTATTTCGATTGGTAATGAAACAAAAATATTTTTCAAAGCTTTCTTGGGTTAGACCTGCCTTTTTGAAAATTTCAGACACATCCAAACTTTCATCTTCATGGTCTTTTATAACTTTCCATAAGTCTGACAACATTTTCTTTGCTATTTCTTCATCCTTTTTCAAATCCTTATCTGGATCACTTGGTACTGAGATAAATGTTCTAGTTGAGGAGGTCTTGGGAAATTAAAACGACATACTGTTCCTTTTTCTTACAAGTTTTTGAATGTTTTTGCTGTGTTGATGTACTGCCATAACAATGTCATGCAACTCTTTGTCTTCCTCTTCATTTGGTATCTCACTTGTAATGTACTTGTCAATAAAACTGATTACTTCTTCATTATCATCTTCTCCAAATTTTGGAGCATTTTCTACCAAAACAAACAATGAGTGTGAGGAGAACCTCTTTGTTGAAATTCAACTCTGTAAAATAGTCTGTTATTTTTCCTATTGGTTCAGCTTCTGACATGATAACATTTTTCAGAAATGTATGAAATCTATGATCAAACATTCTAGCTGCTGTAACTGGATTGCTAGAAAGAACTTTACATTTTCATCCCATGTCATATTTTCACTATTTCTAATGTCACCCTGCTGTTTTAATATTGTGTTTACAATTTCTGACCATCTGAAGTCTGCAGAAGAAAAGAACAGAAGAATGTAGGAACTCCCAACTGTCTTATCATAGCAAATATATCTTTTGTGAACTTTGCCAATATGGAGGTGTTCCTCGAATAGGTTTCAAATATTTAATTGCCTCATCTTGTTTAAATAATTCTTTCAAGGTTTCCTTGTTGCATATCATTTCTCCAGTAACTTTCTTTCCATCTTTCGAAAAAGGCATTCTTTTCTAAGAGAAATCTGTACATTTGAAATCACACTATTGAGCTCACTTAAATATTGACTGAAAAATATGTAAGATGTATCTCTTGCAAATCTATTTTCAACACTCATCAATCGAAGATTAAAGTACCTTCCAATGGTCAGTTTTCATCACGATCTTCATCAAAAGTATTTTTACCTGATGGAAAGTGTACAGGAAAAGTTTTAGCTTCAATTCCTGGTTCTTGGAGAACACTAAGAGGACTGTTATTTTCTGCTGGGGCTATATTAAATACTTGGTCAAAACATAAGTCTAAAGCTTCTTGTCCAATATCAGCAGGTTGTAAACAAGTATCTAACTGAACACCACGTAATCTATCATCAATGTAGCTATGTGGCTCACTCTCAATTTCTCTTTCATTGCCTGTTGTAGAAGACTTTGATGTCTTTTTTCCTAACGAATCTTTCATCATGACCAGCTCACTATCATCAGAATCAGATTCATCAGTCACCACTTGATCATCATTTGATCCAGAAATTGGGTTTATCCATTCATCATTGATAGAAACATCTTTATACCACACATTTTGATCTTTTAAATACAAAAGTGCTTGCTCTAAATAGTTCGGTCTAACAAATTGATATTTGTCATACCCTTTGTAACTGAGCTTTCTTTTCAGTTTCACCTTTAGTAAAAGACTTTCATCCTCAGATCTAGGTAGAATATTTGTTACTTTTTCAAATTAGATGGAACACAAACAACAGGTCCATGAACTCCTTTTGTCCTCCTTTTGGTAATGCCATAACTTTCATGAATGGAATGTTCTGAGATATAAGTTGTTGCTCTATTGAATTCAGTTGTTTTAACTCTAATGGAACATCTTCTAGCATTAAACTATTTGAAAACGAATCTGCAGGTATTTTACCTTTCAACATTTTACGATGACAAGTATAACAAATCCATAGACTTGTTCTGCATGTTCCTTCAAAAGCACAAGGTGTATTGCAGTCATCTGTACAATTATGTTTATATTTATCTGCTGTGCATAAATCGTATATAGAATTATCATACAAATTCATTTTACAAATCTGGACCTGTTTTTCAAAGAACAACCTCAAGCAACAAGCACAAACACATTCTGGGCCCTTTTAACTTCATCTTTAAATTTTCTTATCACTTCAGATATTTGTTTGTTCTCTTCCAAAAGATTTTACGACGCTTTGTTGTTTGTTGTTTTATTACAAATCTGTGTGAATCATCATCTGCATACTTCTTTACACTAGCTAGTTTCAACTTTTCCTATACTCTTTATTCTCCTCATATTTCTCAATTCCAGATTGTATTAACGCATCTCTATAATCTTTGTCTTCATGATATTTTGTGATTCCTGATTGTATTAAGGCATCTCTATAATCTTTGTCTTCATGATATTTTGCAATTCCAGATTGTATACAAGCAACTCTGTACTCCTTGTCGTCCTTATATTTCTTAATTTGTGATTGTATTAAGGCATCTCTGTAAACCTGGTCTTCATGATATTTTTAATACCTGCTTCTATCAAATTCTCTCTGTAGGGCTTATCTTTTCATACTTTTCATTTTTTTAATCGTGTTCCGTCATTTTCCCAATATTTTCTTTTTAATGTGTTAGTCTTTCTAGCTCTGAATTCATCATCTATCCTGTACCTGATCCTTTCTTTTCAGCTTTTGGTAAGACTTTTGATTCATCATAGTTATCATCCAAATTGTTAATAGAATATGTCATCTGACTTTTATCAATCTTTGATTTCTTTGTTGCTATGTCTGATTTCCTATCAATGTCATTCTTTTACTAATGACTATATTAGATTGTAATCTGCTTGTAGACTTTTGAGTCACAGCTGTGACAACTTCATAATGATTGATATCTGCTAAATGTTTAAGATAAATTGCCTGATTATTTAGATCACTGTTGATACATATTTGTGATGCAGAATATATAATCCATGAATTATTAAAAAAGGTATAAATGTCTGTTTTAAGAAGGTCTGCACAAGCTATTATCTCCAGTTCTGTCCCCCAAACATTTCCTTCTTCCATTCTTAGAGTTTGTATATGCTCTTCTACAGTTTTAAATCTTGGCTGCAGAAATGACTTGAACATTTCTGCATTTGTCATCAAATGATCAATTATTGCCTTTCTTAAAGTTCCAAAATATTCTTGTCTATTAGATAGTGCATATGAAATTGCTCGAAAAGACAATTGCCATCACCTGTAATAGTCTTTGTAGCAGATGGCGATCCCATGTTATATATGTTTGAAGTAACTAGTTTGGATATTTTCTTGGTTGGTATCTTAACAATAGTACAAAGTTTCCTCTTTGAAAATGTATTCAGAGGTCTGAAATCATAAAACATTTCAGAGGAAGATAAAATTTCAACATCTGATTCATTATCCATAATACCCTCATCAAAGTGTACTTCATTATTTTCTTTAAAAACATTACTATTATCACTGCAAATCTTAAACTTGAGTATTTCTGGTGATATGTGGTCACTCAACATATTATTTTCTAGAGTTTTAAGAAACTCATTGCTATTTCTGTTTCCAGTTTCTGGAATTTTGGGAATTTCAAAGTCACTGATTATAACAGGTTTGTGAATTTGTGAAAGTTCATCATGTTCATAGTCTATGTTGTTTTCAGGTTCCTGTACATAAATAGAGATACTGACACCTGTCACTTCAAACCATTGATTTTGACTTGCTCCAGCCATCATGTTACAACAGTATTGATATAGATGATCTAGATTACTCAACTTTAAAAGTAAACTTTTACCATCACTGTCCTTCATGCCAAACTCATTTCGTGCATGAGAATCAAACAAAAGTAAATCTTGATTATGTTTCAAGGCTAAAAAGTAGTGTCATATGCACAGATAAAGCAAGCATCATAGTCTATTAGAGACTCTTGTAAAGCTTGGTCTAAAGGTAAAGAATTTCCAAATTCACCAAAATCAATAGTTCCAGAAGTATCTAGCAAGAGCAGATAAACAGTTTGCTACACATTGCTTACCACTATTTATTCCAAATCTTTTATCTCCTTGGTGAAAACTACCTTGAACTACCCAATTATCAACAATTGATCTACTAACCTCTATACTATCTTCAGCTATTGTACCATTGATTTTTTTACTGTCCATGTTCAACCATTGATTGCCTTGTCCAATTTCTGTAATAAAGTTTTCACTACAATCAAGTTGTGTATTGTTAGTTTCAACAGTCATGCTTTCAGTTTCATCTATGAGTTCTCTTAATGTGTTTTGTTCTTGAATACTAAATTGTTTCATTTCAGCATCACTAGGAATATTGTCATAATCTAAACCAGATGTGATGACATCATGCAGGTTTGATCGTATCAACTCTTTCAGATTCACATTTGATTTATTTGATTCAGAATCCAGATATGATTTAGTTGCTTTAGAATTCACATTTAAATCTATTTCTTCAGTATTCAAATTTGATTTCATTGCTTCATAATTCAGATTTAAATCCATTTCTTCAGAATCCAAATTTGATTTTGTTGCTTCATAATTCAGATCTGATTTGTATAAAACAGTTGATATCAGATTTGATTTGAACAATTCACTAAATTTGATTGATTTATTTGATTGAATTGATTCATTTGGTATGATTGATTCACTTGATTTGATTGGTACATTTGATTTGATTGTTTTATTTGATTTGATTGGTTTATCTGATTTGACTGGTTCATCTAAATTAATTGGTTCATCTAAATTAATTGGTTCATTTGATATGATTGAGTTATTTGATTTGATTGATTTATTTGATTTTATTGATACAGTTGAATGAATTGATTCATTAGAATTGATTGATTTGTTTGATTTGATTAACTCAGTATATATGATTGATTTATTAATATTTGGAGAGTTTATAGAGTTAACGCTCTGTTTGTATTCTACTGGACAATTTATAGAGCTGACACTCTGATCTAGTTTCATAGGACAGTTTAGAGAGTTGACGCTCTGATCTTTTTCTATAGGACAGTTTATAGAGTTGACGCTCTGATCTTTTCTATAGGACAGTTTCGAGAGTTGACGCTCTGATCTTTTCTATAGGACAGTTTATAGAGTTGACGCTCTGATCATGTTTCTTAGGACAGTTTAGAGAGTTGACGCCTGATCATGTTTCTTAGGACAGTTTAGAGTTGACGCCTGATCTTTTCTATAGGACAGTTTATAGAGTTGACGCTCTGATCTTTTCTATAGGACAGTTTAGAGTTGACGCTCTGATCTTTTCTATAGGACAGTTTATAGAGTTGACGCTCTGATCTAGTTTTACAGGACAGTTTATAGAGTTGATGCTCTGATCTTTTCTATAGGACAGTTTATAGAGTTGACGCCTGATCTTTTCTATAGGACAGTTTATAGAGTTGACGCTCTGATCTAGTTTTACAGGACAGTTTATAGAGTTGACGCTCTGATCATGTTTCTTAGGACAGTTTAGAGAGTTGACGCTCTGATCTAATTTTATAGGACAGTTTAGAGAGGTGTCACTCTGAATATCTGTGGAGATGAGGTTCTGTACATCAGCCTGCTTTTTCCTTTTCTCTCTCATATTGTCCCTGTTTTCTTTCCTTATAGTATTTTTACTCTTTTTTCCTTTGCGTGGCATGGTCTACAAAATAAGAAACAAATTCAATAATGTAAAAAAAAATTTGTTGTATGATCGCAAATAGATAAATTTCCACTAAAGCCAAATAAAAATAGATGTGTGGTTCCAGTTATCCTACCTACCCTACTTTTTTTTTAGTCTTTATCATAGCCTATACATATATACATGTATAAATATAAGTCCAAAAGCACACCCAACAGTGTAAGAATAAGATTTTGTGCTGACAAATTTTGTCCATCAAAGGATTCGAACACACACCTTTGATACACTACAGCACCAATCGCTTAGCCTGATGTCCAGTGCTCTAGACCACACAACCACATTCGCTATATAAAACATAACTTCAATAGTGTAGTTGTAGTGTTACCTTGTCATGGAAGTCGAATCTAGAGATAGACATAAGACATGTGTTTTAAGCATGTGAAGATGTTATATTATTATTTTATACACAATGTATCTGCAATCTAACTCAACAATTTTTATATACCGTATGGGATAATGATTCAATTCATTATACAGTCACTAGAAATATATATATATATATATATATAGCTTCCTAAAGCTTTTTGTAATTTTCATTAAGCACTATTAAAGTCAGAATATTACTCCCATAAACCATGTAGACTCAATGTAAAAAAAACATAAAATAAATAAATGGAGAATGTGTCCCCATGGACACAGATAATGCCCGCATGCATACAACAATATAAAGGGACATAACTCAAAAACGATAAAAGTGACGATACATAAATTTGGACTTGATCTGAGTTTTGTGGTAATAAGTATTGTGTATAGGTTTCATAATGTTTGGTTGTGGCAAACTTAAGTTACAGAACAGAAACTAAAATTTCCATTTATAAAGGGCATAACTCGATAATGGTTAAAGTGACACGACCAAAATTCAACCTGATCTGTGTTTTGTGGTAATAAGAATTGCGTATAAGTTTCATAATATTTGGTTGAGGTAACTTAAGTAAGAGAACGGAAACTAAAAATTTTGCATTTTCTTCCATTTAAAAGGGTATTACTCTAGAATAGTTACAGTGACCTTACCAAAATTCAAACCTGATCTGTATTTTGTAGTAATAAGAATTGTATATAAGTTTCATAATATTTGGTAGACGCAAACTTGAGTGAGAGAATGAAAACTAAAAATTTAGCAATTTTCCATTTATAAAGGAGCATAACTCTAAAACAGTTAAATTGACGCCACCAAAATTCAAACTTGATCTGTGTTTTGTGGTAATAAGCATTAAGTATATGTTTCTTAACATTTTGTTGAGGCAAACTTAAGTTAGAGAACGAAACAAAAATTTTGTAATTTTTCCATTTATAAAGGGACATAACTCTAGAACAGTTAGAGTGACGCTACCAAAATTCATACTTGATCTGTAGTTTGTGGTAATAAGCATTGTGTATAAGTTTCATAACATTTGTTTGAGGCAAACTTAAGTTAGAGAATGGAAACTAAAAAATTTGCAATTTTTCCATTTATAAAGGGGCATAACTCTAGAACGGTTAAAGTGACACCACCAAAATTCTAACTTGATCTGTGTTTTGTGGTAATAAGCATTGTGTATAAGTTTCTTAACATTTGGTTGAGGTAAACTCAAGTTAGAGAATGGAAACCAATTTTGGGACGTAAGCACGTATAGACGGACAAGGGTAAAACTTAATGCCCCTCCACAACGGTGGAGGCATAAAACAATTCCTTCCTAACTTCCCTAACTTTATGTTATAAACCTAATATAAGAATTTGAGTCAATTCGATGAACGTTTGACAGCGTATGCCCTTAACCCTTTCACCGATAGCTGCCCTGACAGAAGCTACTCTGAGACGATGGCTTCCTGGCTACTATGACTCCAGTGGGAGATCTTCATAATAAATATCAATAAAACTTGTCTGTTGTTATTTTTGTCTTTATTTTACTCACATAGTTTTGTTCATGTTTTGATAATTTTTCTTCATAAAAAATTTCTAAATTTGCAAATTTTCGGCATTATAAAAATGAAATTCTCAAAATTCGACTTTTTGACCCAAAATCGTAATTTTTTAACCCAAAATGGCAAAAGTTTGAAAAATTCAATGAGGCTGTACAAATTCCTTACACTGAACGATGTCCATTCCAAGTGTTTTTGTATATAAAACAGCATTTTATGTCAAATAAAATGCTCCATGGCGCAGCTTAATACGACCACAGAGGTCGAACCCTGAACAGTTGGGGCAAGTATGGACACAACATTCAAGCTTGATACAGCTCTAAATTTGGATTGTGATTAAATATTTGACACAGCATAGGTTTCTGATACAGAATGCAGTGTTCTAGCTACAAAGTTTAAACAGGCAGCGCCCACCCTTTTTATTGACGACCCTGCCTTTTTTCTGCTGTTTCCCGGGCGCCCTGCAGTTTTTATCGCGAAAAAAATGGCATTTTTCTGCCTTTGAAATACATGTGTATCGGCAAATTTGTAATTCTGCTTTGAACAGAAAGTTAAGCTAGCTGTGTAAACTGTCAAATTAAGTGACCCATTAAGTGCATGGCTTCACCTGACAGCTTTGGTGTCAAACACATCGTTAATTAACACCAATTACCCCAATGACACTTACGCGTAAAATTGCCTTTTTTCCTACTAGCACCCTGCCCTTTTCAAATCCTGGCTAGAACACTGAAATGAATGTGGTCTAAGAACTTAAAAATTTTAAATTGAACATTTACCTATTATGGTCCAATATCCAAAATCTAAATACATGGTTAGATTCAGCATATCAAAGAACCCCAAGAATTCAATTTTTGATGAAATCAAACAAAGTTTAATTTTGGACCCTTTTGACCTCAATTAGGACCAATTTGATAACAGGGCCCAAAAATCAAAAATCTAAATACATGGTTAGATTCAGCATATCAAAGAACCCCATATTCAATTTTTGTTGAAATCAAACAAAGTTTAATTTTATGGTATTTTATACAAGGTTCCATACCAAAAGGAAAGTTGGGATTGATTTTGGGGTTATGGCCTTAACTGTTTAGGAATTAGGGCCAAAACAATACTTTTCTAATACTTTGTACCCCTTTTGGGCCCTTTATTCCTAAACTGTTGGGACCATAACCCCAAAATCAATCCCAACCTTCCTTTGTGGTTTCAAACCTTGTGTTTAAATTTCATAGAGATCCATTCACTTAAACTAAAGTTATTGTCCGAAACTAAGTGTCTTCGGACAACGCGGACGACGACGTGATACCAATATATGACCGCAAAAGTATAAAAGTATACTAGTCTGGCTTCAATTCTTCCATATTCTTTCAAAAAATGTTCCCTTATTTCAAATTCTCTTAAATTCCGTAAATTTCATCTGATTTTGACACGGATTTCAACAAACGGAGCGCCATGTTTACACTTTCATCCAGTTTTCAAACAAAGCTAAATATCTATTATATTAAGGACCGTAAGATACAGTTACAGAAATAATAATTTTGATAAGTATGTCTAAACAAGTGCCAACTCTATGACAGATACACACATATATATATATACATTTAAGCTAAGTACATGCATATCTGATTACTTTTACTTACCAAAGTATCACTTTTATCAGTTCCAAAATAAAAGTCAACTTCAAATCAACAATTATGGTAAGCTTCAAATTTTATCCAGAACCTCTGTCACTCCAACAAGTCAGAACTAGAGAAAATGCCTGTAACAAAGAGTGTTAGTACTTTATCTTTTCTTGATCTAAGGTTTTCGTCATCCAAATTGACCGTTTTCTTTTAATGCCATTAATTTTAAAAATAATTTCTAAATACACTCTTGCCTAGCATGCCTAGTTCAGTGATTGGTGGTTTTATATCAGTTTAAAGCATTTAGAAATACAATGTAAAAGTTCCAAAATTCTAAAGATTAAAGCAACTCTAGGTCATCCTAACATTTTCAATCAAGAACAAATTCATATTGTTTAGTCAGCTATAAAAGGACACAAAAAGACAAAAGTGAAACAACTCAAATAAGAAAGCAGTGTTCCAATATCCCCTGCATGCACATTTTATCTATCCAACGTACACAGGCAATGACCAAAATTTACACTTTTATGGTCTTTAAAATTGTTCATAACTATCAAACTTTGAGAAATCAATTCTTCAGAGTAAATTAAATGTGATTTCAGATATAATTAATATTTCCAAGGGCATAACATAGACGCCAAGTGAAGTCAAAAGCTCACCTGGTGAGCTAATAATGTAAAACCTATATCATCCAAAAAATACAGATACTATGATTGATTGTGTTGTAGTGTATATTTTCATCATGTTCATGTCCACTTTTAAGATTTTTAATCTGTGGTGCAACATCTTTGATGTAACTTCAGTACATGACTCAGTGAATAGTCTACATGTACATAAACTTACCACAACTATATATCAGTTCCAAAATAAAAGTAAACTTCTAATCAGCTATTATGGTAATCTACAAATATTTTCAAGAACCTCTATCACTCCAGAACTGAAGAAAATGCCTGTAAATAGAAATATCATTACTTCAATTTGAAATCTTTTCTTTATCTACATCATGACTGCATGTACAGTGGCTCTTTTTTATATATGAAATGGCATGCTCATTTGAAATTTCACCTGTATTATGTATACATTTGTTTTGTATATGTACTAACACTGTATTTACACAGTTATAATTACTACATTTTGAACGATCTATTGCAGTTTTTGAGATAAAAAAAAAAATTATTTAATGGCAGTCACAGTGACAATTTAACCATGCATGTTGTCTTCCTTGCAGATCTATTATTTCTGATCTTTTTTGGTTTTTAAAGTTTTTCTCCAATAAGTTTTACAGAAAAAATCATAGTTAAAGTTTTTCTCATTGTTGAAGGCCATGTGGTTGCCTATAATTGCTTACATCTACAATCTGAACTTTCTCATTGGCAATCATACCTCAGCTCCTTATTTTTATAAAAGGAGTCTGTTGACAATTACGCCATGGTAACAGATTTGCAGATCTTATTGTGCGGAACATTTTAACTTATTTACTATTTCTCTCTATCTTTTATTATGTATATAGCATGCACATGTAGTTTGTGTGCAAAAATTGCACAAATGCAAATAAAATTATCTGCATGTAGAAATTGGTTTTGTACTATTTTTTATTAAATACTTTGTATTACAGTAGACTTCAGTACTTGTAAATCAAAGGAAAATAATGATCAGTTGGCTTGGTAGGAGCAACATAAATATTACATTTTATACAAAGTTATTAAATGTGCCAAACATATTACTTAGAACATGTAGATACCCTCTTTTCTAATTTTCAACACACTTTAATTTTGGCAAGAATAATAGCAAATATAAAGTTATCTCCCTTAGTCATGTTAGTCATGTTTGTTGTTATAATTTCTAGTGCATTTCAACCAAATCATAAAATTGAGAATGGAAATGGGGAATGTGTCAAAGAGACAACAACCCGACCATAGAGCAGACAACAGCCAAGGCCACCAATGGGTCTTCAATGCAGCGAGAAACTCACGCACCGGAGGCGTCCTTCAGCTGGCCCCTAAACAAATATGTATACTAGTTCAGTGATAATGGACGCCATACTAAACTCCAAATTATACACAGGAAACTAAAATTAAAATGATACAAGACTAACAAAGGCCAGAGGCTCCTGACTTGGGATAGGCGCAAAAATGCGGCGGGTTAAACATATCTTGAACAACGAGAATAGGAAAGGAAACGTATGTTATATTCATGCACCTTTATACATTCTGAGCTAGAATTAATGTAAAGTTAAGCTGATTTTTGGGGCATGTTTTCACAACTGCCTGATTCTTTAGCAGATTGGCACTTTAATAAGTATGGGACATTCCCTGTAGGTAATATAGTTTCTGACAGGATCCATTAAATTCCATACCTTTGACTTTAATATTGACAAACAGCTGTTATTAAGATAGCTCAGGCAGGACACAAATTGCTTTTCAAATACATGAAATAAAATTTCAACAAATTGCAGTTGGAATATTTTGTAAACTAGACAAAACAAAAGAAATTAGATGGCGAATGGAGGACACAAATCGTATTTCAAAAATTATTTAGATAAACTGTTGTTTGAGCATGTTTTTTTCCATTCTGGACAAAACAACATTTATTCGAAATAAAATTTATTAAAAAATGCTAAAAGGAGCTAAGAGTACACAAATTGCTTGTCACGTGATAATTCAAATAAATTATTGTTTAAGCATGTTTCTTTCTCTATTCTGGACAAACATGACAAAACAACATTTATTTCAAAATAAAATATCACTAAGAATTTTTGTATACAGGAAACTGGCCATGGGCAGTCACAAAGTGCTTTTAAAAATATTTTGATTATTAAGCTGGTTTGTTTTTTTATTCTGGACAGAAATAATTTTTACCAAAATAATAATTTACAAAATGTACTTTCATATGAACCCAATTCCAATGTAATGTACTTAAAACTCTTTCAATTATATCGCTACATATCATACATTTGTACATGCACATTATATAAATTATATGAATAAAATCTAAATACTTTAAATTCAGAAATTATTGCGATGTTTTATTATTGCAAAAATGCGACAGGATCATAATCGCAATAATTCAAACTCCCATTTGAAATTTTATATAAATTAAACAGGATTTTTCTAAATATCGCAAAATTAAAATCACATTTTAGTCTAAAATGACAAAATCGCAATGATAAATGCTCGTAATAATTTCTGAATTTACAGTAGCAAAATCAGTAATCAAAATTGCAAGTGAAATACTAATTTCAGACATAAAACTAATTATAAAGTATATACATGTATAACGAAACAGTGTAATGAGTAAATTGTATCATTGTTTTATAGCTTCCAAAGTTCGGCTGCAAACATAGAAAGCATGTTTCTTACTATTAACATTTTCTAATCACTGCTTCTTATGTGGTGATTAGGGGAAATAACTTTCAAGCAGTTGTACATCAACATGATCAAAGGGCTTTGAATCGGTGCTTTGCTTTTTCACCAATTGCATTTCATTTGCACAACAAATATAGAACTCTATAGTTGTTAATTTCTGTGTCATTTGGTCTCTTGTGGAGAGTTGTCTCATTGGCAATCATACCACATCTTCTCTTTTTATATCTACCCAAATTTGTGCTTGATCTAAGTTTTGTGGTTATAAGTATTGTGTATAAGTTTCATAACATTTGGTTGAGGCAAACTTAAGTTAGAGAAAGGAAATGAAAAATTCAGCAATTTCTCCATTTGTAAAGGGACATAACTCTAGAACAGTACAAGTGACACCATCAAATTTCAAACTTGATCTGTATTGTGTGGTAATAAGCATTGTGTATAAGTTTCATAACATTTGCTTGAGGCAAACTAAAATTACAAAGCGGAAATGAAAATTCAGCAATTTTTCCATTTGTAAAGGGACATAACTCTAGAACGGTTAAATTATATAATCATTATTTTATTATGGGTTAGCTGCATCGACGAGGACAGATCATCTTGGGCCAGATTGACTTGGACTGGATTGAATTTGAGCCAGATCAGTTTGTGGCTGGAACAACCTAATACCTTTATTTTATTGAAGCAGCTGAGATCCACTAAACAAAGTTAGAAACATTTTTGTGTATTTTGAAACAACGATCCACACATTTACGTGTCCTACACCAGTCAGGGATATAACTCTATAGGGTTATTACAGAAAAATAACATACATTTGTTATTGTGGACTAAAAATCAAAGAACTGTGATAACTTATGTATGTTATATGTTTCAAAGGGACAATATACATCATTAGTTTAGTTAAAATGTATAAAAGTTCTATTGATACTACGTTTGTCTATATGTATACTTAACTATTGAAAGATATAACAGTTCATAGTTTGCCAATTTTGCATAGTACACCTATATGTTATTACAGAAAAAATATGCCTGTAATAACTAAAGGGTGTTATCACAGCTTCTCTATATCACTTCAAAGCATTTGTTCAGACATACATCATGCTTAATTACAATGTATTTTAATTTATTGTAAGAAATAATGACCAGAGCATGTAATGAGGTTCTGTGCAAGTTTCTCAGTAATTCCCAAGTGTCTTATATAATAAGTTAAATTCCTTTAATAACTGAGCCTTGTTATCACAGCTAAGTTTATCCCTTAATAGCCTTGTCTCATTGATTTACCATGGTAAATCAAAAATGTATTAATTTAATTAAAAATTAGTTATCAAGGCTATGCATTTAGTTTCTCAAGAAAGTCTCAAGAGATCCCTAGAGGCCACTATAAATGAAATAATTTTACAAATAACAAACATATGTTATTACAGATTTAGAAAATTTAAGGAGTAAAGAGTAGACAACTCATGAAAGTATCTGTAATAACACACGCAAGTCATTTTCTGTAACAACCCTATAGAGTTATATCTCTGACTGTACACAATGTTTTTAATCTCTATCCATGAAAATTAAATATCATACAACAAGAGTCACAAGACAATACAATGTCAATAAAAAGGAAACAGAAACATTTAAATTCAAACAGGTGTTTGGGCAAACAGGAACTCCAGCAAATAGACCCTGATTCTGTATACATGGTGTTGTAAAACTGACGATATACACGGGTATCAGGTCCTTTCGCCCTGAGTTTGATCGCCCATAGAGCCTGTTAGTTCTCCCTACTTTTTAAACAAAATATTGACAATGATTGATATTTAGAGCATTAAAGTTTAATAAACTTATTCAGATATTTATATGATATATATTCTTGAAATTAATGAAAATACATGGAAATTTTTTAAACTTGATGGCTTGTTTTTGAGCATTAATTGTTAACCCTCTTGCTGCCGGTAGTTTTTTATGGTTGAATTTCGTGTGCCAGAAAATACGACAGCTCGACGTTTGTGAAGTCAGAAGCCCAACAATGACGTCATTCGATATATGACGTCACACCCTAATGGCCGTTACATTTGGGACCCATTGAAGAAAAATATCACACTGTGTAGTCTTCAGTATTTTATTTGAAAGAGATACAGCAATGATGAGAAGCTTGTATAAATTAAAACATGGACATATGTGTCACTCCGGCACAGCCGTGTGGACACATGTCCTCCGCAGCAAGAGGGTTAAATGACATAATAATTTTACTGATTGTTGTAATACTTGTCTTTGATGGAATTCACAATAAAACTATATGGTCAGCTTGGAATTAATAAAACAGATGATGTACAAATTGTAAATCATGAAGAGGAATTACAAGTTCATTTATTATTATATAAATACTCTGAGACTACTTTTACAAAAAATGTAGTCTCATGCCCAGTTATAATATTACATAAATTGACTGAATTGAATGATTTTGTTAACAAATATCAAGAAAGATAAATACATTTTAATTTGTACAAATGTACATCATTTTCTGTATTCTACTGTACAATTAAAAGGGAAAATAATGAATTGGTTGTGGCAATACAAATATTTGACGAATTTTTCAACAAACTTTAACATATTCTGTTCAAGCAATAAACATGATAAACAATCATGACATTATGCAACTAGACAAAAATAAGAAAGGCGAACGGACCAGATATCATATACATGTAACGGTACATGTAGTCAAACAGGTTGAGTTATTGTAGATCTTCATTGGCTCAGTTGAATAAAGCACTGCCTTTACTCACCATTAAGATCCCCAGATTGAGAAACCTACATCCAAGTATTTTCACAATATTGGTGCTGTGAGCACCTAATACTGGTAAGTAAGCAGGTAAGAGTGCCTGGGTGAGTGGAAGTTAATATGATTTAGTGATGTCATGACATGAGGCATGACTTGCAGTACATTATTGACACTAAGGTTCATCATAACCTTTTGCATATATGGCAGTATTTACACTACAAATTTCACTCTGAGTACAGACAAACATGTCATGTGCATTTGAAAAGTTTTAGAGCATGGCTGGACCTAGATAATAAAATTTAATGCTTTTAAGTTTCAAAATATTAAAACCTTATCCAGATTCTGCTATTTATTTCTTTTGTTCCTGCAGGAACATATATATTGACAGGACCTGACACTACCTAATAATAGCGCATTTTATCGTCGGGTCATATTAAATGAATTACACGATATGGAAACGGACATGTGTAAAATACGCAATTGCTTTTATATTTATAATTCTAATAATATCAATCAATATCATTCAAAAAACGTAATGAGTGAGTGTATCGAACTTGTAATCTGTCACTTCAAATTTGTCATAATCACATTCATTTCATCACAGAAGGGTACAGAATGCAAACAGGGTAATAAAAAAATGGTGCCGATGGTATTCTCATGATCAGTAAATGTGAATTTCATAAACTAATATAAAGCACTTTACATAAAAATAATCACACATATACTGGTAATTTCATATATCTACTTTAAAATAAACCATCTGCCAACAATAGGTGATTTAAACTATGTAACTGAGTGGACAGTTTCAAATGAAACTCATGTGTTTTATTTTGTGATCTTCTGCAGACTGGAAAAAATGCACATCAAAATCCAGGTAAGTTTTTAATTTTCTGAAACATAGACTTCATATAACTTTTATATATCTAGGTCCTGCCATGCCTTAAAACTTTCCTAGATCATAGATGCATCAGTTTGTCTGTACTCTTAGAAGTTTCTGTAGTGTAAAAACGACAAAATTTTTCAATTCCTTTAGATGAACCTTTAAAATGCCAGAAACTGGCTATACGGTTATCGAGTGAAACTTGGTGTTTATCCTCAATCCTCAATCTTAAGGCCTGTTGGCATGAATTTTCCCAATGTGCAGGTTTTCTCTTTGGTGCGTTTTCAGCGTATTTTCTTCTCTGTGCTTTAAATTAGTATGCGCTGGTTAAGATTGGGATTGAGGAACAGCAGTATCAAATCTGCCTGTTCTGTCAATGTAATGTGCCACTGTTTGTAGTTTGGCTTTTGTCTCTTCGGTGTTCTCGCCGTCTTGTCTCGTTAGCATAGTAGCTAAATTCAGGTTTCTGATCCCGACCTCTTTGGATATTTGTTGTAACATATCTATTAGTTTATGTAGTAGACCAGTATTTTTCTGAGGGTGGCCAAATCAGGAAAACTATCGCTCCGGACACAGAACTTTTCCCAAAATTTGACCAAAAATTAATTTTATTAACTCACCTTTAGTCAACTTGGCTGTATTAACGATGATAATCTTAATTTGTCCAAAGTGTGTAGTGCTCTGCTTCAAACAATTTTACATAGGTAAGAAAGCCATGTACAGGAAATCGAAAACGTTAACAGAATACAAAACAAAGGCGGTTACAGATTCCGGCATTTTCGTTGCCTGTAGACATGCAATGCATTGCACAGAGTAGGATTTAATGCAGACTTTGATAATTTATATCACACATGTAATAAGTATTCAAATAAAAGTATTCAAATAATAAATATTTTATCTTTTAAGATTGCGAACAAGAAAAACAGTGTTTTGGAAGATAACTCTTACAAAGTAAAGTGTTCAGTCACAGTCGCATCGGAGTCATTTTCGAAAGCATATTTACTGGTCAATATCATATACCAAAATCTAAGCAACATCTTTTGAAACAACAATACAGGGCAAGAAAAAATAAGGCTAAAGAAAATAAAGAAAAATACTTGTGACCTTGACCTCAATTTCAAGGTCATTAACCAAGGACCTCAAATCAAAAGACCCCAGGTGTTTATTATATATGATTAATGAGCTATAACATCATACCGGTAATATTTAATATAAGAGGGAGAAAACTCCCATTAAATGTCAACATACCCTTTCAACCAAAATGTATATATTACGACATGTCGCAACTAACAATTGAGTAAAATATGTTGTCGATATCTTATACGGTTTTGAAAAAAGTGAAAATAAGCCAAAATCAAAAGATAGATTATAACCTTGACCTTTGACCTTGACATAATTTTCTTTTTTTGGACCAAGGACCTCAAATCAAATGACCCTAGGTCTCTATCACTTATGGTTTACCAGTTTCACATGCATTTCACTTATATCAAATGCATAAGGGAAATAACTCTCATATGGAATCTCATTACGGCTTCGGTCAAAATTAATCAAAACATCCTGAGGATATAACTAGCAATTTGGTAAAATAAATTTGTTGTAATCTTATACGGCTGCGAAGGAGTAGTATAACAAGAAAAACAGTGTTCGGGAGATAACTCTTACAAAGTAAAGTTTTTGTTTAAGCGGTGTCAGTTTCAAAAGCGTATTAACTGTTCGATATCATATACCAAAAATCTAAGCGACATATTTGGAAACAACAATACAGCGGAGGAAAAAATTAGGCGGAAGAAAAAAAAAAAAAAAATAATCCGAATCTTTCCACGGAAAAGTGGAAAGACCTAATAATCAGAAGAAAACCAATAGGTCTTTCCACGGAAAAGTGGAAAGACCTAATTACATAAACAAACGACAACTACTGTACATCAGATTCCTGACTTAGGACAGGTGCAAACATATGCAGCGGGATTAAACGTTTTAATGGTACCAAACCTTCTCCCTTTTTCTGAAACAATAGTATAACATCACAACATAGAAAAACACACGATAAAACATCAATTGGAAGGCTTAACTCAATCAAAAACGTAAATTAACACACTATGAACGAATAAATTCGATCTGTGATACCTGAAAGTAAATACATAGTTAATAAAATATTAGGGACAAACATTCAAGGCCAAAAAGCAAACAAACAAGTCCAAATAAAGCCATGGCAAAACACTACCGCGAAATATTAAACCCTTAGAAAATAATCACTTTTGAAAAAACCGGTTTTCATAATATATACAGGTAAATGAAAAATAACTTTGTCGTTATAGGTATACTTTTTCTGTCTATATAAAATCTTCCAATAATTAGGAATACCAAGAAAGGTCTGTCATATAAATACCTAATTTAACACTAGATACATAAGGGGTAAATATCAACAATAAAACTTCCCTGTACAGATTAAAGGAGAATAATCTTGATGTTAATACAAATGTAGTACGAAGAAGTGAAAATTAGTAGATATTCCAAATAATCAAAGCTGGTATACAGACAAGATCCATATTAATATAAAATAACAAAAAAGTATTAAAAATAGTATCAACAGGTCGAATTTCCTCCATATATGACATACGTTCAGGTGTTTCATCTTCCATCTGTTATGGTAATATTCTATACAAAGCACAAACATGTCGTCATTCACCTCAAAAGCTAACCAAACCTTCAAACAAACTTATTCACAAGGGATATAGTTATGATACTGTTGTCAAGTCACTAAAGATGGCATTTTTGGGAATTAATATTGATTCACTCTTAGGGGTTTGATAAAGCTTTTGTAACCGTTGCTGATATCGACTATGTGACGTCATCCAGATAAGGGGTTTGATAAATTCCTTTGCAACCGTGATTGATATCGATATCATCACTGATGGCTGATACAGCACGATTGTCATCAATTGTATTACACATACAATTTAACTATTAACTACTAAGATTATAATTAACACATTTATTCTAAAACCAGTTGTTAGCATGATACGTGTTATACTCTTCTCGTAAAATTTATGATGGCATCATACTAAACCCCAAACGGGAGGGATTGTGGTTGATTTTCATATGATGGAGACATAATCTTTCGATCAGTTTCATGGAGCTGGAATGTCCAACTGCTAGTAGTCCTTTATTAATCTATGTTGATCATTGTCATTTCGCTTAGTTTCTTCTGCTACCTATTCTAACATCTGATTCGGACTTCTTTTAAACTGAGTTTTACTGTGCGTATTGCATTGTGTTTGTTTGTTCCACATTGGCTAGAAATATAATGGAGGGTTGAGATCTCACAAAACATGTTTAACCCCGCTGGATTTTTGCGTCTGTCCTAATTCAGGAACCTCTAGCCTTTGTCGGCTTGTGTGTTGTTTTTTTAATTTTGGTTCATTTGTATGTTTTGGAGTTTAGTTAGGCGTCCATTTCGCTGAACTAGTATACATTACTGTTTAGGGGCTAGCTGAAGTCCGTCTCTTGGTGAGGGATTTTCTCGCTGCGTTGAAGACCCATTGGTGGCCTTGAGCTATTTTATGCTCTTTGGGCAGGTTGCTGTCTATTTGACCCATTACCCGTTTTCATTCTCTTTGCTATTGATAAATCTGCTGTAACCAAATAGATTTTAGTCTTGAGAAATCCTTTTTAGTAATGATAAGACGCTATGGATTAACAATATTCAGTATCATATAAATATATATATTTATCGACTTTAATTTGGCTTGATAAAATATTCAATAACATCACACCTATATCGATATGGTGTCAATTAAACGGATCAAGTATACACTAAGCTCATAAATTTAAAAAAAAAGTAATAATAAGTAAGGCTATTGAGAAAGTTATAATTTGCATATTTCAACAATCAGTTTAAAAAAAAACTAGTATGCATCTGCAAAACAACGATAATTAGCGTAAACATTTATGTAGTTGATATTATATTATAATGTAAACATTTGTGTTGTTGATTTAAGAAATTACTGTAATATTTTTTCTGTCTATGAAGAAATAACATCAAAAATGTGGTACACACTAAATAACCCGCGTAGCGGGTTAATTAACAGTGTGCACCACATTTTTGAGGTTATTTCGAATAGGAAGAAAAAAATATTATAGTCATTCCTCATAATTTAATTCTAAATTCCATTTTTACGCAGCAAATCATGAAAAAAATTTGATGACGTCACGGTCACATGACAAAATTATGTCTATGAGATGATAGCCAAAAATTTTTAGCCAATCAGAAGACGCCTTACATCCAAATTTAAATTACATTATTATGACGTAAATCTTTGAACAGTTGATATTATTATAACGTTAACATTAATTTTCTGTTGTTGATATCATAACGTACGAAATAAAAGATATTTAAATTCTTTTACTTTTTACAGACTTTTGTTTCTCTGTTTTTATAGGGTTTAACGCTTATCTTTTTATGGCTTTTTACTATCGCTGTTGAGTCCAAGGAATGCAAAACTAACACTATTACCAATGAAAATATTGTGTAATAATCAATTGGTAAAACTAACAAAAGTCCCAATGATGGGTACATAAAAATTCCATCAAGTCAAATCTTTGAATTATCGGAACAGATGTGAAAATATGCATTTTTTAATTATCAATATTTCTATTTCAGGCATACTTATAGGACTTATGGTTTATTTGTTATTCGGACAACTCGTTTTAAAATCGACAAAAACAATTATAGCTGTACCGTCAGACAGAGATACAATAGTAACAATCAAATCATACAAACATATTGTGACAAATAAAGGGTCAATCTGTCCAATTTTACAAGGCGGTCTAGGAAATAGATTATTTCAGTTTTCTACAGCTTTCGCTGCTGCAATGTCTAAAGACATGGATGTCCTTATTCCTTCAAATGCCCAGATTAGACAAGTATTCGAAATAAATGTGACATTCACAAATACAAGCCAATTCTGTAAAGGATTACCAAAAGTGTTAGATAAAGCATCCCCAACATACGATAGCACACTCTTGGAATTTAGTCCATCAAGTAACATTCAATTGGGATATGGACTCCAATCATGGAAATATTTCTATAAATATGACAAACAACTTCGAAAACAATTGACCTTTCGGAAGCATATAAAAAACGCTGCAGAACAGGAAATTAACAAGATATTACAGAAACGAAATATAAAATCTCGTCAAAATATTACTTTAGTCGGCGTTCATATAAGGAGAGGTGATAAAGTCGGTAATCACGACGGTTTCAATTTAGCAACACCAGAATATTTAAACCGGTCAGTTAATTACTACTTTACAAAATATGAATTTGTTTTATTTATTGTGATATCAGATGGTATGAAATGGTCTAAAGATAACATGCCTTCACATGTACCGATTGAATATTTGTCTTTAGGGAAAAGAGAATTGGATATGGCAACTGTAGTTGCTTGCGATCATACCATAATGACAATAGGAACATTTGGCTGGTGGATTGGATACTTAACTAATGGAGACGTGGTGTATTTAAAGGATGCTGCCAAAAAAGGTTCACGATTTGAACGGATACTTAATCATAAAGATCATTTCTATCCACATTGGATAGGACGTTAATCAATCAACAATTTTTGAAAATAGCCATTTGTTTGTGAAATTGATCTTAATCATAAGAAATCCGATGAACAAGGTATAATTTACAGTTTTCACTACACATAGGCAGACATATATGTTGTTTGTGCTGTATTTATACCCCTCTAACAAGAAATTTGTTTTGCATGCACACGTATAAAAATTGCGGTTTTTATCCAACGCAATCATAGGTTTGAACGTTGTTTTCAACTTAGACTTGTTTATATTTTTTCGTTTGGATTTGTATTATATTTGCCTTCGGGTTTATACGATCCGTTCATCCTATTTTGACTCCTCAAAATTCAAGAGTCTATCCTAAATTAAGGTAAATTGTATGGCTTTCCAAATACCGTTTCGATTCCTAACATCACTGAAGAGACATTAATTGTCGAAATCCGGATATGGTGTACAAAAACCTTTGCACCTTTTGTTTGCGGTATACCATCTTTTCCGCAAGTTTATTGTTTTCTGTTTAGTAATCAAATTTATAATTAAGATCCATTTATTACATCGGTGATCTGTTTATTCGGCAATCGCCAATGGCAGTCAGCAGGGTTTAAGAACATTTGTTGTTCGACCTGTTAGTCAAATGCGTTTTGTTAAAATACACTTTTTCACTTTTTTGGTCTTTTGGAAAATGTTGTTTGTGCTGTATTTAGACCCCTCTAACAAGAAATTTGTTTGGCATGCACACGTATAAAAATTGCGGTTTTTATCCAACGCAATCATAGGTTTGAACGTTGTTTTCAATTTAGACTTGTTTATAATATATATATATATGCAGTCGAACCTCGTTAAGTCGAAGTCAAAGAAACCGGACGAAAGTATTCGACTAACGCGAGGTTCGACTCATCCGAGGTTGAGTGTGTCTTTATTAATTTTGAATGCATGAAATATGGTATGAGCTTTGTGTAAACTAGATATTTTGAACATTTTTGAAATGACAATTTATGATTGTGTATTCTAGTTCCAAATATGCTGGTCCATCATAATAATTAAACACACAAATACAAATACAAAACATTCACAAATAAAATCAATACACAAATATTTACAAAGGTCAGTCATTATAGATTATGGAATCACTCGCGGAAAGAAAGAAGTCCCAAAATATCACTGATGAGGGTCGTCTGCGTAACATTCAATTATTGTAAATTTGTCATATTTGTCTTAATCCTTTAATTATTGTAATCAATGAATTTCAATTCAAACGATACATTTATTCTCGGCTTGGATCATTTAAATTCGTTTCGTTTTTATATTAGATGAAATATGTTCATCACAATAAGTTCCCCTTGCACGACCGACAAAGATGATAATTACCGGTGTCACCATAAGCATGTAATTTTAACTTTAGTCAATTATGAAAATGATTAGGTTAGAAAACATCCTATTTGAATTTTCATTTTTAAGTCTGCATTTTTCTTTCGAAATTTCGTACTTTCGAACTTCGTGACATCGGTGTCAATGTAGACTCATCAAGTTGGGCGTAAATAACATCTGAGTAAGGTTCTATTGGTTTATTATAGTAATCTCAAATAAACACCCTGTAACATATAAAACACACAATAAGACACAATACATACGTTCAAAGAACGATAACTCTAATTATTATCTCCATATTAATAAAATAAAATATAAATTATCCAAGTAGTTAACTTCAGTTCGAAATATACCATATTTAATTAAGTATGTTTTACTACAAATCATAAGCATCTATACCAAAGTCTATTTCCGGTAACTGTTCAACATGCAATTCTACAGATATCAATAACACCTTGTGTCAACGATCATTATCTAAAGTAATCAGTTCTAATACACTATTCTATTCGGAGATATTCGTAAACTAACCAATAACACATTACAAACACAGACAAGACACACATTAATTAAAACACATCAGTACAAATAGACAACACGTAAATAAATAAACATGTAAACACAGAACACAGCTTACCGTGTATATAATACAAGGGCTGAGCAGTGCTCCTCTATAAAGTTACTGTATACTCTTATACTTCACATACTGGAATCTGAATATAAAGAAATATGACTTCATAAGTCTTAATGTCAAAACTAGTAAATAATATAGTTAAACTCAATGCAAGACAATATTCTATGCTGAAATCTAATAACAGCCAAATATGAAAAATAATATAATAACTGTAATATTCTTGCTGTCTTGCAAATACCAACTTAAAGTAAAAATATGAACTCTTTCATACTCATGGGAATCAAAGTGGACTTTCATACACATTTTCATAACACATTCATATCTTTTATACCAAGATAAAAATATAGAAATACATGCATCAAATACTAATGTAAAGAATATAACTGACCTGAATATAAAGAATGGTTTCCAGAATAAGAAGAATAAATATCTATAAATCACAATAAAGTGTCAGTGTTCTATATCTCTGTGTAGAATTTGAAAAGAGTGCCTCAATATCAAAGGAGTTCACAGAGTAACCAATCAGAATAAAGAAATAGAAAACCCAGGATGTAAATACCCAAGTGAATAGAAAATCAAAGTACTGTCATACTGTATACTCTGTCAGAGTCAGTCAACAAGTCAATGCATGAACAAATATATACAAATACTATTTATTAACATAAATGATAAAATCAAGCTGTACTACAAACTCCCCTGCATTGGGAAATGACGTCCCCGTCATTGCAGTCAAGTTTTACAAAATACAATATATAATACACATGTGAAGTTCTGACTCTCAGTACTTCTTACTAACAGTTCATGAAATTAACTATCAAACATATAAAAGATAAAACACAGATCCCAATCACTGAATGGAATAATCTCACTGAATTTCTAAGATGATTTCAAAATAATGTCTATTAAAGCTTTCCCAGCTTCTTTTCTAATCCAGATAGAGTTCCATCTTTAATTGCAGAAGCCATAAATTCTGCTTTTGCTTTCCAATCAGAAATCACTGCACTTTTACAACAAAATCTCCAGACCTTAGCCACTTTGGTTCTCTCCTATCACGACGCGACCTTCTAGGTGGAGGTATCGGAGTAAGAACCAAATCATCTAATGTATCACTATCATTATCAGATTGAACGGTTTCATCTGCGTTCAATAATTCATGACTAGATTCATCAATTCCAGAAGCGCTTCCTAATTCAGAATCATCTCTGATTTCCTGAATATCAGATTGGGCGTCCCCAACTGATTCTGTTCTATCCTGTTCAATTTCCACTTCCTGTAATGCAACAGTATCCTCAGTACTTGTTGGAGCACTATCTGTTGTCATAACAGGTACAAAATAATATTCATCCTCTGATGAAGATTCACTAGCTAAGTCTGAAGTGTCTGTAACTATAACTGGTTTCGGTTTCGGTGGTGATTTCATCGGTTTTAATCTAGGTTTCGGTTTCGGTGGAGTTTTAACGGTTTTGTCTGAAATATGGCCAATAGGTAAAAGTAGATTTCTATGGAGTGTTCTTAATCTTCCTTCTCCATTTTCCTTTTTAACATTGAAAACAGGTATTTCTAAATTTGGTTGCGATAAAATTATATACGGTTCATCCTCCCACTTATCAGCAATTTTATGTTTTCCGTCGAATGCAACTTTCCTAACTAAAACCTTATCTCCTTTTTCAATCGCTGCACCTCTTGCTCTGAGATCATAACCTTCCTTTTGTTTCGCCTGAGCTTTCCTTGAGTGTGCAGCTGCTAATTCGTATGCCTGAACTAATCTTTCTCTTAACTCCTGAACATACTTTGTTTGTGGTTTGCGTTGTTTTTCTGTAACTAATCCAAAAGCTAAATCTATAGGTAATTGCGGTTCTCTTCCAAACATTAAAAAGTATGGTGATTGATTGGTTGATTCGTGTTTTGTACAGTTATACGCATGAACAAGTGATCCTACATGTAATTTCCAATTAAGTTTTTGATTCGGTTCCAAAGTTCCTAACATTGAGAGTAAAGTACGGTTAAATCTTTCTGTCATTCCATTTCCCATTGCGTGATACGGTGTAGTTCTAGATTTTTTAGTTCCCAAAAGTTTACAAAGTTCCTGTATTAAATTCCCTTCAAAATTTGCTCCTTGATCTGAATGTATGCGTTTTGGTATTCCGTAATGGACAATAAACTGGTGAAATAAAACTTCTGCTGTAGTTTTAGCGGTCTGATTCTTCGTCGGATAGGCTTGAGCGTACCTAGTAAAATGATCTGTTACTACTAACATATGCTGATGTCCTCCTCTTGATTGTTCCAAAGTTAAAAATCTATGCATACCAATTCCAAAGGTTGTGAAGTTGTAATACTTACCAGTGGTGCTCTTGATGGTTGTTTTTCCTTTTATACACCGATCGCAGTTCTCAATCCAATTGTCAATATCTTTCGACATACCTGGCCAATAAAATCTATCACGCAATAATGATGTAGTTCTATCACGTCCAGGGTGTCCCATTTCATTATGTAGAGCCTCTAATACTGTTTTAACATAATCTGATGGTAGTACAAGCTGATTTAGTATCTTACCATTCCTATCTGTTACTTCTCGGTATAAGATGTTGTCGATCAGTCTCAGATGTTCAAACTGTCTGAGTAACGGACTGTGTATGATTTCTCCTTCTTCGGTTTCTTTCCTATCTTAACACATTCAATCCATGGTTGAAGTTCTTTATCCTGATGTTGTATACTTACCCAATCTATGTCGTTGTAAACTTGATGTTGAGTATCTATTGTTGTTTCATCAACTACTTCTGGTGATATTGATAAAGTTTCCACTAATGGTGTTGAAATCATTCCACAAATAGCTTTAATAGATTCCATTGGTATATTTGTCTCTTTGTTGGTTGGTATCCTTGATAAACCATCTGCATCGGAGTTGTTTTGCCAGGACGGTATGTAATATCAAAGTCATATACTGAAAGAGCAACTAACCACCTATGTCCTGTGGCATCTAAGTTGGCAGTTGTTAACGCATAGGTGAGGGATTATTATCGGTTAATACTTTGAATGCATGTCCATAAAGATAACTGTGAAATTTGTCGCAAACTGACCATTTGAGTGCTAAGAATTCTAATTTGTGTGCCGGATAGTTCTTTTCTGATTTCGATAGTCCACGGCTTGCATATGCTATTACTCTGTCGTGTCCTTCTTGATGTTGATATAATACAGCACCTAACCCTGATCCACTAGCATCAGTGTGTAATTCAAATGGTTTTGTATAATCGGCATATCCTAAAATTGGTGCTGTTGATAGAAGTTCCTTTTATTTTACAAATGCATTTTCCTGTTTTTCTCCCCAAGTCCATGATTTTTGAGTATGAGTTTTCTTTTTGGTCTTTTTAGCTGGTGTCGGCATTAATTCGGTTAACGGTTTAGAAATTTGACTGAAGTTTCGAATAAATCTGCGGTAGTATCCTGCAAAACCAATAAATTGCCTAATTTCCTCTGGAGTTTTCGGTGTTGGCCAATTCTTAATTTTTTCTATTTTATCGGGGTCAGTTTCAACTCCTTCCTCTGAGACTATATGACCTACATACTTTACCTTTGGTTTGAAGAAGGTACATTTAGCTGGTGCCATTTTCAAACAAGCATCCCTAATTCTGTCAAAAACAAGTTTCAATCTCTCCATATGTTCTTCAAACGTCCTAGAAAATATAATGATGTCATCTATAAATATGCAACATATTTTCAAGTGTAAGTCTCTAAACAATCTTGCATTAGACGCTGATAAGTTGCAGGCGAGTTAGATAATCCAAACGGCATTCTACAAAATTCGAAAAATCCTATTGGGCCTACAGTAAAAGCTGTGCGCTCTTTATGCGGTTCGTATATCTCCACTTGGTGATAGCCTGATTTCATATCGACGGTAGAAAATACTTGTTTCCTGCAAGACAGTCGAGTATTTCCTCTATACGGGAATAGCATATGCATCAAGACGAGACTTCTTGTTGAGTTGTCTAAAATCTACACACATTCTTAGACTCTTATCCTTCTTCCTTACTAAAACTACATTTGATGAGAAAGGACTATGTGATTTCCTTATAATACCTGTTCGCATTAATTGCTGTAAGTGGGATCGGACTTCTTCAAACATTGAAGGCGGTATTCGTCGGTATTTTTGCTTAAACGGTCTATCATCCTCTAGTTCTATTTTATGTTGTACAATTGTAGTATGTCCCATATCTGAGTCGCCTTTCGAAAATATATCTGAATAATCACGGATAAGTTGTTTTCCTTTTTCAAGTTCCTGAGTTGTTAAGTTATCAGCACTAACCTTAACTTGTTCTAAAAGAGGTGGAGTAAATTCAAGTTTTCAGATCCAATATTGTCCTCAATAGATACAGGCTGTATTTCGCAAAGTAAAGCATGTGGCTGAATATTTACTGTTCTTGTTGTTACATTGCTAATATCAACTGAGATGTCATGATTCTGATGAAATTTATACTCAATGAGTGACGGTGATAAATCTAAATCAAACGGTATAATGGAATTTTTAGTTGGATGTATCATAGCTGATGTATTGCAGTACGGAATTTCTTTATCTATGTAGCCTGGTAAAGTAACATTACTGTTTGGTGGTATAATAATGTTGGTATTTCCAGCAAATTTGACAATAGCTAAACGATGGTTGTTTCGGCTAAGTTCCTTTTCTCTAAGTAATATACTTCTGAATGATGAATACCACGGAGTTGTCAATTTAGAAGTTTGTAAAAATCTTTCTCCATATTCGTATCGACATTTTTCCATAATTGATGTTAATACATTTGTTCCTAGTAATAACGGTACCTGGTTGTTATACGGACTATCCGGTATTACAAGTAAAATACATGGATGTGGTCCTCCTATATCTTTTAAACTGATGTTTACTTCAATAAAACCATCATACGGTAGCATTGTTCCTCCTGCACATTCAATTTTGAGTATAGTATCTAAAGATTGAAGTTCTATGTTGCTCAAATAATTTTGATGAAAAGATCTACTTATAGTTGAAACGGTTGATCCTGTATCCAAAAGGGCCTTAACGTTGATATCTTCTATACTTACCTCTGATTCTGTTGGTGTACCTAAAAGTCCAGGTGGTAGAATATTTTCAAAGTAAAATTTATGTTTTCTTTTCGGTTGTTTGGCCTTTGATGTGGAAGTCTGTAATCGGCCTCGCATCACAGGCTAATACCGGTTTAACAGATTGCCATCTTTATCGTGTGTTGCCCTGCAAAATCTTGCAATATGGTTTGGCATCTTACATCTCCTGCATATAATTGGTGTATCCTTGTTGTAATTAGTATTTGGATTAAAGTTCTGATTGTTGTACCTTGGTTGAAATCCTCTATTATAACCTCTATATCCTCTATTATTGCCTCTATATCCTCCTCTATATGGTTGCCTACCTCTAGCACCAGAATATCCCGATGGATTATTGAATCCCGGAGCACCTGTGTATCCCGAAGTATCGGAGTATCCCTGAGCACCTAAGAATCCTTGAGCATCCGAGTTCTCCGGAGCACCTGTATATATCGGAGCACTTTTCTCTATCTTTTCTAATCTAGTATTTATCTGCTGTATAATCGCTTTCAAATCGGGTTCTGTTTCCTCATCTTCAGTTTTGTTGATTTCTTACATATGTTTTAGTGTTGGTTTTCAATGATGGGTTATCCACTATATGTTCTCGTTCAATCTTTCTAAGTACCACTCTAAATTCATCAAATGTCTTATATTTCTCCTTTTCATAATGCGCTTTGTCTTTTAATTCAGGTCTTAAACCTTTATAAAGCATATCATGAAGCATTTCGTCAGATTCAGTTTTTTTCACTTTGCCATTTAGTAATGCTTGACTCAATATATCTTCAAGTCGGCAACTCCATGTTGAAACATCTTCCTCCTCTTTCTGTTTGGCATTATAAAATTCGGACATAATAGTTTCTTTCTCATCGATGTTTCCAAATATGCAATCGAACTTTTGTAATATGTCAAATATTGATGCATGTTCTCCTAAATGCATAAGTACCACACCTGCCTCACCTTTGACTGATCGCCTGACGGCCTGAGTAATAGCTTCAATGGAATGTGTTTTCTCATTCAATAGGCATCTGATATCATGTCTCCATAAATCATACCTTGTGTTTTCACCTTTTACTGTCTTATCATTTCCCTGAAAAGTGTTTACTCTAGGTGGATGAACGTAAGGTATTGATGTTTTAGGTTGAGGTTCAGTAACATTCGGTTTAATATCCGCTTGCTTACCTTGCTGTTGTAAATAGCTGTGCATCCATGCAGCAAATTCCTCAGGAGTATTCGCTTTAGGCTCGACATGCATTGCTTCTAATGTTTCTAACAAATCCTTATATTTCTCACCAAGATCGGCCATTTTCCAATGTTATAATAACGTGGCGACTCAGATATATGATAAAGTGTTACGCAATTGTCTTATACCAAATATAGCCTAATTCATATAATGCAGTAAAGTATCGCTGACTATACCTTGTATCTATGTATCTATAGTTGATATTCAATCACACAAATATCTGAAAATTCAATATGGGGCTTGGGCAATATTTATTTTATTCTATATTAAAATACTCAAAATACTAGTATCAAAATATTCTCAAACTAATGTCAATGTATACGTATATCTACAGTACCATCATAAATAGTAACTCAAGTAATCTTATCTATCAAAACGAATAAACTAGTCTAAGTCGAATGTAAAATGTCAAACTCAGTACGATAAGTCTCAAGCACGTAATATGACACTAGTCTCAAATCACTAAAATGACAACTAAGTACAAGGATGGGTCAATAGTATGCCAACTAGCAAAGTCCAGATGTGTGAAGTAACAATATAAAATAGTAAAGTCAAATACCAAAGTGTGTAACGGGCACAAGCAGGTATAAGTATATGAAGTAGTAGATAAGGGTTCAAACACTCACAGTAACATTCTCGGACACAAACACAGATTCAAATCATAAAAAAAAATAATGTATACCCTAACTACACTAATCGCAAATAATAATGTGTAGCATAACTCAAATCAATGTCAAATGCTATGATATACCCACTTATATCTAATATTTACAAAGTACACAAGTACACATGTACCCAATACCAAGTATCTATAAAGGTCAAGGTTATACTAATGACCTACTTTCCAATTCACAAAAATGTTATACCAAATATTCTATACACACACTTGATCAAGTAAATAAACCTTATAAATGTAACCGGTTTAATGTAAATGTGCACAATAGTCAACTGCGATGTATGTACATTTCAACATAAATGTAAACTGTACATCCAGTGTAGTTGAACTACAATATCAACACAAAATTTACTAAGTACAAACACACACAAATAAACAAAGAATCAACACATAAATAGTTTACTGCTAGCTAGCTTATCTCAGAAATTCAAATGTTTATGCAAGATGACTATGTCAAAATGGAATAAACACAAGAAATTCAAAATATAATGACACAATACCTAATGTTCAATAACAAAACCAAAATAAATTTTTGGATTTGTTTTCTAAGTTTTAAATACGTGTATTTCATAAATAAATCATATAATTTTATGACAATACTTCAGTTCATTACCCAAGTGTATATTCTCACCATATAAATAAGCTTCGCTACATTATAATCACTGTATCAGGTTAAAATATTTGAAAATTTAATCTTCATTCACAAAACCACACAGTTTTTCTGTTGATGTCAATATCTAGGATGTTCCGGTTTCACAATTCACACATGCGCAAGTATCACCACCGAGGGGTCTGTATGGGTACACTAGCTCAAACGATTACCATTACCAAAATCACGTTGGGCGCCATTTGTAGACTCATCAAGTTGGGCGTAAATAACATCTGAGTAAGGTTCTATTGGTTTATTATAGTAATCTCAAATAAACACCCTGTAACATATAAAACACACAATAAGACACAATACATACGTTCAAAGAACGATAACTCTAATTATTATCTCCATATTAATAAAATAAAATATAAATTATCCAAGTAGTTAACTTCAGTTCGAAATATACCATATTTAATTAAGTATGTTTTACTACAAATCATAAGCATCTATACCAAAGTCTATTTCCGGTAACTGTTCAACATGCAATTCTACAGATATCAATAACACCTTGTGTCAACGATCATTATCTAAAGTAATCAGTTCTAATACACTATTCTATTCGGAGATATTCGTAAACTAACCAATAACACATTACAAACACAGACAAGACACACATTAATTAAAACACATCAGTACAAATAGACAACACGTAAATAAATAAACATGTAAACACAGAACACAGCTTACCGTGTATATAATACAAGGGCTGAGCAGTGCTCCTCTATAAAGTTACTGTATACTCTTATACTTCACATACTGGAATCTGAATATAAAGAAATATGACTTCATAAGTCTTAATGTCAAAACTAGTAAATAATATAGTTAAACTCAATGCAAGACAATATTCTATGCTGAAATCTAATAACAGCCAAATATGAAAAATAATATAATAACTGTAATATTCTTGCTGTCTTGCAAATACCAACTTAAAGTAAAAATATGAACTCTTTCATACTCATGGGAATCAAAGTGGACTTTCATACACATTTTCATAACACATTCATATCTTTTATACCAAGATAAAAATATAGAAATACATGCATCAAATACTAATGTAAAGAATATAACTGACCTGAATATAAAGAATGGTTTCCAGAATAAGAAGAATAAATATCTATAAATCACAATAAAGTGTCAGTGTTCTATATCTCTGTGTAGAATTTGAAAAGAGTGCCTCAATATCAAAGGAGTTCACAGAGTAACCAATCAGAATAAAGAAATAGAAAAACCCAGGATGTAAATACCCAAGTGAATAGAAAATCAAAGTACTGTCATACTGTATACTCTGTCAGAGTCAGTCAACAAGTCAATGCATGAACAAATATATACAAATACTATTTATTAACATAAATGATAAAATCAAGCTGTACTACATCAATTTGCATTAGTTTACCATCGACGGGATTATAAACTTTACTCGACTTAACCGAGATTTCGAATCACCGGGTTCGATTCATCAAAGGTTAAAATGCATTTATAAAACGTCAATTTTGCCGGGACAAAGCAATGTCTTCGACTCATCCGAGTTTTCGACACAACCGATCGTCACAACGGGGGTCGCTTATTTGATTAAATTTTTTTATCATCAGATGCAGCTATTGGATTTCTTAAATATGAGTGTAACATAAGTTTGATCAGTTGCCCCAGCCAGTGGTCCCGTGGGAATCGTGTATACGCACTATCCCACGGATAATACAAACCAAGATAGTTTAGGTTAATTGCTTCCTGGACCCAGACATGGACATATTCTCTAACTGGTGATCAGTAAGGCAGAAAACATGCCCCTGTATAACACCCAAAATTGTTACATGATATACCCCCAAAAAAAAAAAAAAAAAACCAAATTGTATAAATAAATAAATAGATACACTTATAATATTATAACATACGGGACATTCTAGTTTTAAATTTATTTACAAGGATTCCAGTTTGAATTGTACCTCCTTGTCCATTCAGTACAATCGATGTACTTTGCGCTGACATCACTGTTCAACAAGCTACATACACGACAAACTGGTTAAATTTTTAGCATTATTTCATACCCTGTATATCATGACTACCATGACCGGAGGCGACCTCCGATTGGCACTGCTAATCTACATGTCTGTATGTAATGCGAACGACTTATTGTAAATTAAATAACAATTGAATCTGTTAAGAACGTGCTATAGCTTTAGCGACTAATTCGAAAATCTAGTGGAATAACAAATGGTTGTATAGTTGTATGTAAAAGTTGAATGCTTAACCTTAAGGAAATGGAAGATTTGAAGATAACATAACATTAAAGTACATTGTATGTGTTTAATGTTGTTTGTGTTACGTCCAGAGGCGAGTTTTTCATCCATACCATAGGCAGAAAGTTCTGGTGCGGTTTGCCGGGACAGACGGACGGACGGACGAACGAACGAACAAACGGACGCACAGACCGAAAACATAATGCCCGTCTACTATCGTAGGTGGGGCATAAAAATTGGAACACAATTATATCCTTTAGGTAAATTTTTAAGTGTAAAATCGGGAACGTTTAGCTTTCTTAGTTTTTCGAATAAAATTTCCCTTTCTGAATTAATCAATTACACTTTACCAAGTCAGGAATATGACAGATGTTTTGCATTCGTTTGATGTGTTTGAGCTTTGAATTTTGCCATTTGATAAGGGACTTTCCGTTTTGCATTTTCCTTGGAGTTCGGTATTTTCGTTATTTTACTTTTTAATATGTAGTGTTCTACATTTTCAATCGGATTGCAGTTTGTACAAAGATAAGATGTATGTACTCCAATTTTATTATTATTACATGACTCGCTATCCACTCAAATATAAATTCTGAACCGGTTTTTTAAGAGAGATCACAATTAAAAGAATATCGTATTCAAATAAATGTTCAGGTGGTCTGTAGAGCAAAGAATCTACAAATTTGACCGTTTTGATAGGTCTGAAATCTTATAGCTTTAATAGACTTAAATAAATTGCCATTAATTCTGATATAAATATCTAAATATAATTTGGTAATTTAAAACCTTTTTCAATCTTTAATTCTGGAACAATTTATTCACAGCTTGTGTTATCCTGTAGGTCTTTAGAACCATCTGTAAATATTTGTAAATGTTCTGTATATTCTGTATCAATTAGTATATCAGCCTCACTTTTAATTGAATATGGCAAATCCTTTATCCTTATTATGCCGTGAAGTTGTGTTTTAACTAATGATTTCTCAACATGCCATGGAGGACATGGACATTCTGAATATCTATAAACTAAATCTGTAGAAAGATTATTTTGAGCTAAGAAATTTACTGCTGTTATTGAAAAAGTATGGGTTTTTATTTTTAACATTTTTGTATAATAATCAAAAATGAAATTATCGTTTACCGCAGCTTTAGCAGGATGCGAGTTATCAAAACTAGCTATATTTAAAAAAAATTTCAGCTATCCAACTTTGCCTTTTTAAAATGATGGATCACCCATTTCAACTTGTAGAACTTTTAAAGATGCAGATCTCGTTGAGCCGGTACATATACGTAATACCTGAGTTCGAATTTTATCTAGACGTTTTTTAGTAGTATAAGAGGCTTATTATAAATTTCACAACCATTATCAATTTTTGATCTACTCAAGGATAATAAAGAGTTCCTAGTGTATGGCTGGTTGTGCCCCATCTGGTTCCTGTTAGTATTTCTGTACAATTTATAACTTTCATACACTTAGTCTGTAAATTTTGAATATGCTAATGCCAAGTTAAGTTCCTGTCAAAAATTGATCCCAAAAATTTAATTCTCTAACTATTTTCAATGTACGATTACCAAGTTTCAAAGATATATTCACATTTTTCCTTCTAGTAAATATCAAAGCTACAGTTTTACTTGGAGAAATTTTAAAGTCCCATGTAGAGAACCTTTTACATATAATATCTAAGTCTAGTTGTATTTTTTTCTTTAAAAACTTGATACATGAACTGGATTTCCATGTATCACCGTCATCTGCAAATTGTGAAGATTCACAATCGTGTTAACCAGTTTATAAATCATTAACCATAATATTAAATAAAGTGGGACTAATACAACTCTCTTTAGGGGTACCATTTTCAACAAAATAAGTTTCTGAAAAAGTATTATTCATTTTAATTGAAGTGTTCTTGCTGTTATATAGTTATTAACCTATGCTAATAAATTTCCTTTAATACCAAAAGTAATCATTTTCTTTAGTAACCCGTGTTTACATAGCATATCAAAAGCCTTCTGAAAAATAGTAATATAGTTTTATGTTTTTCATTATCAAGTCTAATACATCGTTGTAATGTATTGTTGTTATGTATTGTTGTAATGTACTTTTTTTTCGAAATACACTTTGGTTTGGATTATAAATATTGTTCTTTTCTAAGAACCATCTCAATCGGTTATTAACCATCTTTTCTATATTTTTATTAAAATTGGATGATGTCAAAGCTATAGGCCTAAAAGACAAATTTAAAGGATCACTTAAACCTTTTTCCTTGTTTTAAACATAGGATGACCACAGAATGTTTCCAGTTTGTAGGTATCTCCTGTAAAAACCATATATTATTTAAAAAGAAAAGAAAAATATTTAAATTTTATCACTTAAGACTTAAAGTCTAAAATACTATACTGAAAGTAACTTATTTTATTTTTACCAGGTGATCTGTCGTTTGTATCTGAAATAGCACAACGAGGTTCGACTGTATATATATTTATATATTAATAAAATGTTAAATCAAATCGTATACAGATTCGTATATTCATAAATAAACTGTTAACACAAAGATATGTCTCGCCTATTTGTTATTTTGATAATGCAAATGTTGAAATTAAAATAGCAATACTTTAACATGTAAGTTATGCAAATATTCAAAGTCAATGAACCATGACTGAAGGTACATGTCCATGGAAATGAGATGGGCCAATGCTAACACAATTGCATACCAAATTAAATACCATTGACTTTTCAAAGGTCATTCCCTTTAAACAAACCTAAACACAAACATTAACTTGTAAAATATGTAAAAGTTTCAAAGTCAATGAACCATAATGAGGGGGTGTGGTTGTATAATCTCCATGGAAATGAAACTTGCAAATGCCAATACATTTGCATACCAAATATCATTGACTTAACATTATTGGTTCATCTTCAAAATGACCTAATCACAAACTAATACATGTAAACTAAGCAAAAGTTTCAAAGTCAGTGACCATGACTGAGGGGTAAGGACCAAATATTTTCCATAAAAATGAGATGTGATAATGCTTATACAACTGCATACCAAATATCATTGACCTACAACTAACGGTTCCCCTTAAACTGACCTAATCACAAACTAATACATGAAAAATAAGCAAAAGTTTCAAAGTCAATAGACCATGACTGAGGGAGCGGGGCCAAATAATCTCCATGGAAATGAGATATGCCAATGCTTATAGAACTGCATACCAAATATCATTGATCTACCACTAGTGGTTCCCCATAAACTGACCTAATCACAAACTAATACATGTAAACTAAGGAAAGTTTCAAAGTCAATAGACCATGACTGAAGGGGCGGGGCCAAATAATCTCCATGGTAATGAGATGTGCCAATGCTAATAAAACTGCATACAAAATATCATTGACCTACCACTAGTGGTTTACCATAAACTAGACCTAATCACAAACTTAATACATTGTTGACGCCGCCGCCGACGCCGGAAACAACATACCTATGTCTCGTTTTTTGACTCCGTCAAGGCGAGACAAAAAACACAAAAATCGGGTAAGTAGAAAATAAGTAATCCCGTGAAGGATGAAAACGTTAGAGCAATGATCCTAATGTTTTCTACTAACCTGATTTTTGTGTTTTTTATGAATATATATTTGTATACCATCTTTTCTGCAAATTTATTGTTTTCTGTTTGGTATTAAATTAATAATTAAGATCTATTTTGTTACATCTGGTGATCCGTTTATTTGGCAATCCCCAATAGCAGTCAGCAGGGTTTAAGAATATCCGCTGTTCGACCTGCTAGTCAAATGCGTTTTGTTAAAAGATACTTTTTCACTGTTTTGGTCTTTTGGAAAATGTTGTTTGTGCTGTATTTAGACCCCTCTAACAAGAAATTTGTTTTGCATGCACACGTATAAAAATTGCGGTTTTTATCCAACGCAATCATAGGTTTGAAAGTTGTTTTCAATTTAGACTTGTTTATATTTATATATATATATATATATATATATATATATATAAACGTCTAAAAAGTGTACAAAACAACACCAATAACAAACAAAAGAAACTATAAATGTAATTATTTATAAATATTTCGGATAACAGATATCCTTCATCAGTATGATTATGGAGTTAAATGAATCCTATCGATCTACTTTGATTAAACTCTAACAATCTTGAAATTTATACAATAAAACAGTTTAACTGAACATCATAGTTTAGACGCTTGTACAATTCTAAAATTTTTAAACATGACATAGGTTATATAGCTATTTATAACAGAGACTACAAAGTCATGCTTCAAATAAAAATAGTAATGTGCGATATGAACCGGCATAATTCCAAAATTTAAAAGATGACGACAGTTACGATGGTATAAGAACGATTGCGTCAATAAACATTCCAAATAAACAGCACTAATATTTGTAAATATTTCAAATTTGACAACGGTAGAGTAATTACAACAGAGGCTGCGTATTTAAACATTCCAAATAAATGGCAGTTTAAAAAATATAATAATAAATTTCGACTAAGTTTAAATAGTTGAACGCGACTGGGTACTTTTACATCCCTCCAAAATGAATAGAACCAAGCAATTTAAACTGGTATAATTACAAATTTTTTTAGAGTTGAATAAGGTAAAGAAATAGAAGCAGAGACTGTAGTAATAAGTAATATAACCCAAATGTAAAGCATTGCGCGAATTCGAACTACATCTTTTCATTTATCCCATTTGGTGCCAGAGTTTTTAATTTTCTCATCCAAAATCTTTCCCGAGTGAGTCTATCCTCCCTAGACCAAGCAGTGTTGTGGTCAATGATTGTAAGGGTCAGTCGATTGAGATCTGCCTTAGTGTAGCCAGGGGATCTCAAATGTCGACTGAGGGGGAGGTCTGGCTTGCATTGGTAGTCGCTACGATGGTCGTTCATTCGTTTGTGAAATGGCTGTTCTGACTCGCCAACATACTGCTTACCACATTTACACTGTAGAAGATACACAGCATTTGTTGTCTTGCAATTAACATTGCAAAAAAGACAAAACGACAAACCTAGCGGTTATCAGTGTAAGCGGAAGTCAGAATCATATATATATATATATATATATATATATTTTTGACTTCCGCTTACACTGATAACCGCTAGGTTTGTCTTTTTGTAATTAATGTTGAGATGCTGTCTAATTGACGTTGAACACATGTTGCTCTTTACAATTCATAATGATTTGAACTGAGGATATGCTCATCCACTTGTATTTACACCTACCTAAATCGCTTGTTTTGTGGAAATTTGTTTTTAATTAAAAAGTTTACTAATAACTTAAAGCTCCATACTATAAGTTAAGTATAAACACATATATAAGATGTAAAAAATTCTAAATAAAGCATCAACACTAAACTTTTAAAGCCTATAGAAACAGATGTTGTGGATATCATAGCGTACGAAATAAAAGATATTTAAATTCTTTTACATTTTACAGACTTTTGTCTCTCTGTCTCTATAGGGGTAAACGCTGGTCTTTTAACGACTTTTTAAGTAATACCTTAACAAACACTAGTAACAATAACAACACTGTCCAATGTTTCATTTGGCAAAACTAACGAAAGTCCCAATGATGGGTACATAAAAATTCCATGAAGTCGAATCTTTGAATTCTCGGACCAGATGTGAAATTAAGCATTTTTTATTATCAATATTTCTATTTCAGGCATACTTATAGGACTTATGGTTTATTTGTTATTAGGAGAACTCGTCCAATTTTACAAGGCGAACTAGGAATTAGATTATTTCAGTTTTCTACAGCTTTCGCTACTGCAATGTATAAAGACATGGATTTCCTTATTCTTTCAAATGCCCAGATTAGACAAGCATTCGAAATAAATGTGACATTCACAAATACAGGTCAATTCTGTAAAGGATTTCCAAAAGTGTTAGATAAAACAACCCAACATACGATAGCACACTCTTGGAATTTAGTCCATCAAGTAACATTCAATAGGGATATGGACTCAATCATGAAAATATATCTATAAATATGACAAACAACTTCGAAAACAATTGACCTTTCGGAAGCATATAAAAGACGCTGCAGAACAGGAAATTAACAAGATATTACAGAAAAGAAATATAAAATTTCGTCAAAATATTACTTTAGTCGGCGTTTAAGTAAGGAGAGGTGATAAAGTCGGTAACCACGACGGTTTCAATATAGCAACACCAGAATATTTTTACCTGTCAGTTAATTACTGAGTTACAAAATATAATATTTTTTTTTATTTATTGTGATATCCGACGGTATGAAATGAGATAACATGCCTTCACATGTACCGATTGAATAGTTGTCTTTAGGGAAAAGAGACTTGGATATGGGAAATGTAGTTGCTTGCGATCATACAATAATGACAATAGGAACATTTGGCTGCTGGATTAAATAGTAAACTAATGGAGATGTGGTGTATTTAAAGGATGCTGCCAAAAAAGGTTCATGATTTGAACGGATACTTCATCATAAAGATAATTTCTATCCACATTAAATAGGACTTTAATCAATCAACAATTTTTGAAAATAGTCATTTGTTGGTGAAATTGATAGTTTCACACGCTAACCAGGGAGCTCCAAAGTTGATTTAACCCTGCTTATTACATGTCTATTGCTACCATAACAAGCCATTATTGCTGTCAATGATACGAGTTGGATTGTCAGTCTTTTAATTGTCTAGTTTGTCGATTTTGCGTAATTACGTTCTTTGCAGTCAATTTTCAGTTAATTCAGCTGAAATGTGACATGAAAGATTTTGAACAATTAAGAGCTTGATATATAACACCATATATATATAATTCGTCTCAGTTGTTGGGCTTAATTTGAAACGAATTATATATATATGGTGTTAGCCCTGTATAACCACGTGTTATCCGATGGAGAATGCCTGTCATAGAGTTGTCACATGTTTAGACGTGTATAATAAAATTAAACTTTGATGTGGCGGCATGGTAATTAGCATTATCATCCTTTACGACAGACAAAAAAGCTGATCTGAAAGGTACACCATCTACTTGCCACTATACACCATGTACTGTTTTACAACCCTAGATAAAGCCGACGAGGAAAGGCATTACATCGACCACCGAAAGCTATATTTTTATGTAGCCTAGGTGGTCGAGTGGTCTAGGGCGCTGGACACGGTGCAGGCCGTGTTGCCACGATGTCACAGACGCAAGGGTTCGAATCTCGCTGAAGGAAGAACAAAAATTTGCTAACGCAAATTTGAAGATCTAACATTGTTGGGCTTAATTTGAGACGAATTATATATATATATATATATATATATATATATATATATATAATATGACTGAATAATAGTCAACGATAAATCTTACGGGGCGATGGATCATATAAATATGATACAGTACACTACAAAATATAATATATAACCAGTCTAAAAGGGTACAACATCATCAAAAAAATGACAATAAACGAACAAATGTAACTATAAATATTTCGGATAACAGATATCCTTCATCAGTATGAGCACGATGTAAAATGAATCAGATCAAACTATTCTGATTATTTAACTATAGCAATCTTGATTTCTATACAATAAAAAAGTGAAACAGTTTTACCCGAACATCATATGTAGAGACGCTAATAATTTTTTTAATTTCCAAAAAACGACTCAAAGACATGCCTAAAATGAAAATAGTAATTAGAGATATTACCTGGCACAACTCTAAAATTCCAAAATGACGTCAGTTAAGATGTTACAACAACTGTGTGTAAATTCATTCCCAAAAACAGCACTGATCAATATAAGCTGGTAAAATATATCAAACAGAGGCTGCGTATTTATCATCCCAAATAAATAGCAGTTTTATAATGATAAGAAAAAATAATAGTAAAATTTGGCTAAGGTTAAATAATTGGACGTGGATGCGTACTTGTACATCCCTCCCAAATGAAAAGAACCCTGGTATTTAAACTTGTAAAATTCCAAAAATTCCAAAAGAATCCTTAAAACTGTAAGAGTCAAGTAAGGAAGCCGGAGTGACTGGAAACAAATGATGTCAGGAAAATGAGTGATGGTAGGGAAAATGAGTGACTCATTCTATGTTTTTTTCATTTATGCGCTCTGGGGAAAATGTCCTTAGCTTTCTTATCCAAAACCTTTCCCGAGCAAGTCTTTCGGCCCTTGACCAACCCTCGTTATGGTCTATGTGATTGTAAGGTTTTTGAGATAAAAAAAAAAACACGTATAAAAATTGCGGTTTTTATCCAACGCAATCATAGGTTTGAACGTTTTTTCAATTTAGACTTGTTTATATTTTTTCGTTTGGGCTTGTATTATATTTGCCTTCAGGTTTATATGATCTGTTCATCCTATTTCGACTCTTTCAAAATTCAAGAGTCTATCCTAAATTGAGGTAAATTGTATGGCCTTCCAAATACCTTTTCGATTCCTAACATCACTGAAGAAACATTAATTGTCGAAATCCGGATATGGTGTACAAATTTTTGCACCTCATGTTTGCGGTATACCATCTTTTCCGCAAGTTTATTGTTTTCTGTTTGTTAATAAATTATTAATAAGATCTATTTTGTTACATTTTGTGATCCGTTTATTTGGCAATCGCCAATGGCAGTCAGAAGGGTTTAAGAACATCAGTTGTTCGACCTGCTAGTCAAATGCGTTTTGTTAAAATATACTTTTTCACTCATTTGGTCTTTTGGAAAATGTTGTTTGTGCTGTTTTTAGACCCCTCTACCAAGAAATTTGTTTTGCATGCACACGTATATAATTGCGGTTTTTATCCAACGCAATCATAGGTTTGAACGCTGTTTTCAATTTAGACTTGCCTAACAATGTAATTTTAACACACTATTTAGAATGTAAATATTAAAATGTTAAAAAAAAGTTACAATGCGATAAAAAATAAACGCAATATTTCGCTTGACAAACTAGCTTCATCAAGCGTGCATCTATTCAGGTGAAATCGGATGCAGATAAGAAACTTTTGCACTCTTTGTGCATGAATTTTGCTGCCTTATAAATAATTCAAACTTTGGATGAAGTTCAAGATTATTTATCTAATTACGAAATTTGTGGTTGAAGTTTGCAACATCCATTGGCCAATATTACAGAGATATAAAGGACGATGCTGTATAATTAATTATTCTTTATTCATTATTTACAAGGCAGCAAAATTCATGTACAATGAGCTGCAAAATTTTTATTTGTTTCAATTTTTTATATTATCACATGCAGCTATTGGATTTCTTAAATATGAGTGTAAGTTAAGTTTGATCAGTTGCTCCAGCCAGTGGTCCCGTGGGAATCGTATATACGCACTATCCCACGGAAGATACAACCATGATAGTGTAGGTTAATTGCACCCTGGACCCAGACATGTACATGTTCTCTGACTGGGGATCAGTCAAGCAGAAAACATGCCCTTGTCTAACTCCCGAAATGCAAAATTTGTTTCATGATATACCCCCCAAAATACCAAAAAATAAAATCACAAAAATACTGAACTCCGAAATAATAAATAAATAAATAAATATAAATTAATAAATAAATAAATAAACTTATTGATATTATAACATACGGGACATTCTAGTTCTAAATTAATTTACAAGGATTCCAGTTTGAATTGTACCTCCTTGTCCATTCAGTACAATCGATGTACTTTGCGCTGACGTCACTGTTCAACAAGCTACATACACGACAAACTGGTTAAAACTTTAACATGATTGCATACCCTGTATATCATGACTACCATGTCCGGGGGCGACCACTGGTTGGCACCGTTAATCTACATGTCTTTATGTAATGCGAACGACTTATTGTGAATAAATTAATAATTGAATATGTAAAGAAAGCGCTATATCTTTAGCAACTAATTCAAAAACTAAGTGGAATTACAAATGATTCTATACTTGTATTTAAAAGTGAATGCTTATTCTTTGGGAAATAGAAGATTTGAAGATAACATGAGGTTAAAGTACGTTGAATTTATTTAATGTTGTTTGTGTAACGTAAAGTGGCGAATTTTCATCCATATCTTAAGCGAAAGTTCTGGTGCGGTTTGCCGTAGTAAGCTTGAAATGGTGTGGTAAATGCAACAGGTAGTACTTTAGAGTACTATTACTAGATATAGGAAGATGTGGTGTGAGTGCCAATGAGACAACTCTCCATCCAAATAACAATTTAAAAAAGTAAACCATTATAGGTCAATGTACGGCCTTCAACACGGAGCCTTGGCTCACACCGAACAACAAGCTATAAAGGGCCCCAAAAGTACTAGTGTAAAACCATTCAAACGGTAAAACCAACGGTCTAGTCTATATAAAAAACGAGAAACGAGAAACATGTATAAATTACATAAACAAACGACAACTACTGTACATCAGATTCCTGACTTAGGACAGGTGCAAACATTTGCAGCGGGATTAAACGTTTTAATGGTACCAAACTGTTAAGTATTTTTGGCAAAAATTGGAACACAATTATTTCCTTTTAGTAAATTTTTAAGTGTAAAATCGGTAACGTTTAGTTTTATTAGTTTTTCGAATAGAATTTCTCTTTCTGATTTAAACAATTTACACTTTAACATGTAGTGTTATTCATCTTTAATCTGATTGCAATTTGTACAAAGATTAGAAATATGTATTCAAATTTATTAAGATGGTTATTAAGTCCAATATATCCCGTCCTCAGTTTATAAAATAATCGTTCTTTGTTCCTTGATAATTTGGGAACAGAAAAAGTAACTTTATCGTTGATTTTAAATCTTTTTGCCATGAATTTTTTTTAGAAATTTTTGCAGACAGTTTTAATATCCTCTTTAAGTAGAGGTATACATGTACAATCTATACAGTTATCAAAATTTAATGCCAGTTTGCTTGTAAATCTGCACTTTCGTTGTCCATTACTACAACATGACTCGGTATCCACTCAAATATAATGTCTGAACCACTTTTTAAAGAGAGGTCACAATTAAATGACCAGATATTCTGATGGCTTGTAGAACCAAAAAAGAATCTACAAATATAACCGTTGTGATAGGTCTGAAACCTTCTAGCTTTAATGGACTTAAATGAACTGCCATTAATTCTGACATAAATATTGAAATATAATTTGGTAATTTAAAACCTTTTTTAATCTTTAATTCTGGAACAACTTATTTACAGCTTGTGTTATCCTGTAAGTCTTTAGAACAATCTGTAAATATTTGTAAATGTTCTGTATATTCTGTATCAATTAGTATATCAGCCTTACTTTTACTTTTTTTAGTAATCAAATATGGCAATTCCTTTATACTATTTTATCCTGAAGTTGTGTTTTAACTAATGATTTCTCGACATGCCATGGAGGACATGGACATTCTGAATATCTATAAATTAAATCTGTAGAAATCTTGCTGTTATTGAAAAAGTTTGTTTTTTTTTTTTTTTTTTTTTTTTTTTAATAATAATCAAAAATAAAAGTATCGTTTACCGCAGTTTTAGCAGGATGCGAGTTATCAAAACTAGCTATATTTAGAAAAGCTTTAGCTATCAAACTCTGTCTTCTTATTTCAAGTGGTGGATCACCCATTTCAACTTGTAGAGCTTTTAAAGAAGCAGATCTCATTGAGCCGGTACATACATTGACATATATGTTATGCAAAAATTTAAAAACTTTTTTGTAAAAACTTAATACATGAACCGGACTGCCATATAGCACCGTCATCTGCAAATTGAGAAAATTCATAAACAAGTTGATAAATCATTAACCATGATATTTAATAAAGTGGGACTAATACAACTCCCTTGAGGGGTACCATTTTCAAAAAAATAAGTTTCTGAAAAAGTATTATTTATTTTAACTTGAAGTGATGTTGCTGTTAGATAGTTATTAACATATGCTAATAAACTTTCTTTTAATACCAAAATTAATCATTTTCTTTTAATTAGTAACCCGTGTTTCCATAGCATATCAAAAGCCTTCTGAAAATCTACAAAAACACCAACAGTAATATTCTTCTTAGCAAAAGTTTTATGTATTTCATTATCAAGTCTAATACATTGTTGTAATGTATTTTTATTTTTTCGAAATCCACTTTGGTTTGGAACATAAATATTGTTCTTTTCTAAGAACCTTCACAATCGGCTATTAACCATCTTTTCCATAATTTCATTAAAATTGGATGTTAAAGCTGTAGGCCTATAAGAAAAAAGATCACTTGAATCTTTCCCTTGTTTTAAATATGGGATGACCACAGAATGTTTCCAGTCTGTAGGTGTCTTCTGTAAAAACCATATTTTATTTAAAAATAAAATAAAAACATTTTAAGTTTTATAACTTAAATGTCTAAGCATAATATAACTTGCTTTATGGTGGGCTATCGTTTGTATCTGAAATAGCACAATGAGGTTCGACTGTATATATATTTATATATGATCCAGGCTTCTTATTACAATCAAGAACGATAGATTTGTCTTTATTTAATTAATGTTGAGTTTCTGTCTAAATGACGTTTAACCCATGTTGCTCTTATAATTCATAATGATTTGAACTGAAGATATGTATATGTGTGTGTTGTGTATACCTCTTGTTACAGTGTATGCTATCAGAATGTAAGATAAAATCTTCAATCTTCAAGCTACTTCCGCGAAAAAGATGCTGCCTTTTGACTCATGTAGACAAATGATACAATTGCGTGAGTACATGTATACTATTTCTAAATTGTTTACATGTTTACACTATGACTAAATCAAACTAATCACAGTCCCAATTCTAGATAAGCGTAAATGAATTCAGCATACCATGAAAAGAACTGCCCCTAGTCAATTCCTAATTAGCAAACATAAACAAGATGATCGCTCACCTTATAAAATATGCAATTTTTACATTTTTTCCTTATTTTAAATTATCAGTTATGTTTGCTTATTTGTAGTCTATATCGTATCTAGGGGCATATTTGTAAGTATTTATTGATGATCATTTTACTGTTTACAGTTTATACTTATCAATTAATTTTTTTTTAGTCAAAAAAAATCTCTGTATCTAATGGCAATAAACCATATAACAAGTGTAACAATTTCGCCGTTTTGACTTTCTTGTAAATCTTATTTTGCTTATCTCTTTTCCTATTTAAAGTTTTAACTCCAAGTTTTACAAAAGTGCAAAAAATTGATAAAATTCATCATTTAGGCGAAATTACATTTATAAGGGTTAAGTTGACAATGATGACTAATCTGCAGATCTGATGGTGCTGAACATTTTCACTTTGTTTTACTGTTTATCTCTATCTATGAAAGTTAGTTCAAAAACTTTAAGGCAATAAATCCTCTCAGGGGTTAATTGACGATTTGTTTTTTATCCATGTTGACTTACTTGTAGATGTTATTTTGCTGAACGTTTTTGCTACATGTGTTGCTTTCTATACATCTTTGTTTCTGCAAAAAAAAATTAAATGGGTAAAAAATGGTCATGCAGGTGCAAATTTACTCTTTAAAGGAGTGCGTTGACAATTTCAGCTTTGTTGATTTATTTGTAGATCTTATTGTGCTTAAGATCTTTTCCTTTTTACATTTTCTCTCTATCTATAATGGTTTCTGAAAAACATGATAAAATGGATAAAAACCATCTTTCAAAAAACAATAACTCCTATAAGCGGACAGTTTTTTTTCAATTTCGGCTAAGTTAACTTATTTATAGATCTTATTTTTCTGAACTAAACACTCATTTTGCTTTTTACAATTTCACTCTATCTATTATAGTTTCTACACACACACAATAAACACAAAAAATAGTGATTTGTAGTCTTTAAGGGCAAAACCTCCTATAAGGGGTCAATTGACCATTCGTCCATGTTGACTTTCTTAATTGTATTTTGTTGAACATTTTTACTATCAAAAGATTATCTCTATCAAATATAGTTTCCTAAAATAAAGGTGCAACAAAAGTGAAAATCACCGTTTAAAGGCAATAACATCTTAAAGAGGTAATATGACGATTATCTTCCAAGTTGGCTTATTCACACTATGTAAACGTTGTCCTCTATTCAATGTGCCTACGCGTTCTCGGTGTAAATGACTTCCATATTGCGACACCACATGACAACCGGACATTCATTTTTGTATGTTTTTGTTTTCTATATTGATTCTTCACTTTTTAATAACATGATATACAACAGAATGAATGTTGCATACATAAATTGCATATTTCCATAAAAATAACAATAAATTTTAAAAGTATTTAGGTGAATTCAAGACATTTTACAATTTTAGTTAGAAATATTGTTTCAATTGCACATTTGATGAGATACCTACGGAAGCCATAAAAGGGAACATAAATAATAAAATTAATCTGTGATCTCGGATTAATAATCCGTTATCTCGGTTTCTGAATCCGAGATCACGGATTAATTTTATGTTTTATATGTCGTTTATGGCTTCCATTGTTACCAAGGTAATCTCACCAAGTTTGCTAAGTTACAAGTTTAAATAAAATCATTAACACTTTTGTATCTCCCACACCTTGATTTCAAATAATATACCAAATCCATTCGAAAATAATAGTCTTTGCACTTTGGTACGCCAATTTATTCGTCCGTATTCATCCATTTTAAACATCATACAATAACATAATTTCGGTAGATCGCTACCATCGAAATACAATATTTAATAGGTTCACCCACATTATTAACATATATAAAGTTCATGTCTGTCACATTCGCCTCTTTTTATAAGATTATTCGTCTTATGACCAATTCCTAGTAACTATTTACAAAATTTATTTTGAAAAGTTTCAATGGTTTCACTATATCTATATCCCATGATTCAGTACCACATTAAAGTATTGAAGCAACCATGGAGCCAATATTTGTTCCAGTAAAATAATATTACAGAATATTTCTTCCACTCGGAACTTATATTATGAAGGAACTTCTATTGCATGACAAAACAACGAAATACTATTCAATAATTGCAAAAACTAATTCAACAAACCTTTTTTTTGGTGTATTTTCGCTGTTAATGTGACCAAACATCCAACAACCCGAATTGACATTTTGTATATTCTTAATTATTGATCCTTACGATTACCTGTGTCCACATGACATGTCCAAAGGATTGACCATTGCTACGGGTGAACGATTTTCTATTCTTTGTAGGAACAAATACATGTATGTATGTGTAGAGTGGACATAAACTGCCAAGGGCCAATGTGAAATTATACTAAATCCAAAGTCACTTTATATGAAAATCAGATTTTAAAACCTGAGGATTTTCACACAACCAAGGACATCGTATTCAAGACTTAGTGCTTATTACAATGTATAAACATAAAATAAACATAACGATACATGTAGACTCCATAACAACTAAATATTATTATCGGCGTTCGAGCTGAAAAAAGTGTCAGCCGTTTGCAGTATCTCTACACCCAGACATATGATTTTGACTGTTAAAAGAGTTGGACAGTGTTCAGTTTTAGCTGTTATTACTAGTGCTGAGTGCTTGGCGTAAATGAATTTACTATCCCTTTGGATTAAAATATGTTTTTGAAGATACATACCATGAGAAAAAAAATTATGTTAACTTATTATCTCCAAACTGAGCGAGATCGGATGTGTCCGCAAAATAAGCGTCTTCTGTTATGCATGCATTACCAGGCAAGCGAATCCAGACTTTTTACGATCGGGATAGAACTCAATTGATAAATTTAAAGACCAAGCTAGGAAATCGATCCAACCACATTCTAGCCGATACATACGTTGAAATGTTCATCACCTAGCTATATACAGTGGAGATCACTTCTAACCTCTCATTAGAACTGTCAGAATAATCTGTCATAGAACTGTCCTAGTAGAACAGTTCTACCATAGAACTGTTCTAAGTAGAACTGCCAGAATCAGTTCTAGGTAGAACTGTCCAAATCATTTCTAGTCGTAGAACTGTCAGCAGAACTGACCAAATCAGTTATAACCGTAGAACTGTCAGCAGAACTGTTCTAGCCGTAGAACTGACCAAACCTGTCAGGATTGTAGAACAGTTCTAAATGACGTCACCATTCAGTGTTATTATTATCGTTGATAAAGCCACACGCAAAATGAGAATTTTTTAAATATATATTATATTCTTTTGACTTATTTATATTTAAGACAAAGAGTTCTTAAAACTGTTCTATGGATAGAACCGAATAAATCAATTCTAGCCGAAGAACTGACCAAATCAGTTCTAATCGTAGAACTGTTCTAGTCGTAGAACTGTTCTAGCCGTAGAACTGTTCTAGTCGTAGAACTGACCAAAGATTTGGTCAGTTCTAGGTAGAACTGTCTAAAACTGTTTTAGGGTAGAACTGTCAGGATCAGTTCTAGGTAGAACTGACCAAATCAGTTCTAGGTTAGAACTGTTCTAGCTAGAACTGTCTAAAAGGTGTCAGGATGACAGTTCTACATACTGTCCTAGAACAGTTCTACTGACAGATTCTGACAGATTTGATGAGAGGTTAGAAGTGATCTCCACTGTAGGTACTATGACGTATATCAATGCGCAATAAATTATTTCCCATTAGATCCCTGCTCGCTTCGCACATTCGCAAATGCATTTAATATTATAGATACAAAGATACTTATTTTTTACAAGTAAGGCTCCTGGTGGCCCTATTATTTTGGATGTCAAGTTTTTTCTGTCTATTAAGTGAAAGCAGGGTTAATATGTGGTTCATGATACATAAATAAAAATGTTTTTCTTAAGTTATGAACATATAGCGCTATTCTTTTAGCATGAATGTTTTATTTTTTTATTTTTCCTCTGCGAATGGCCTTGGAAGTATTACATTCCGCATTGTAATTTCAGAGATGTAAACCTCAGCGTCGAGTATATAACTTTTCGTAACTTTTCCTCTGATAATGTCGCGCAGTAAATTATGTTGACAGTTTTCTCTGCTTGCAATAGCTTTCTGTTTGAAACTGTCTTTGTTTTCTCACTTGATTTCTTCCTATCGGACTTTTACCGTGAGCAGTTGAATGGTTTCATTTTTGCCACGTGTTATCACCTAAGTTTCTAAAGAAATTGCGGAGATATTATAATGGGTATGTCTGTCCATAAATGATAATTCCCTTTTATTGTATTGCCCCTTCAGCAATAGCAGGGTTATAAAGTAATACATATGTCCGTCCAATAATGGATTAATTCGTGAGGATAAAGGTAATCATATTTCAATGTCCACACCAAACTTTTCTTTCAAACCATTTAGCCTGAGTTTATATAGACATTAGTCGAAGCAAAATTATATTACCAGTATATACATTTCTGAATGTATGTAATTTTGGGTTTTGCGAAAAATTTGAAACAGATTTCTTCCATCTTACCACATGTTTTAGATGTGCTTTGAATATCTCAACTGGTGTAGATCGGGTTGGGCGCCCACAAATATGTTTAACCCCACCACATTCTATATGTGCTTGTCCCAAGTTAGGAGCATATAATTCAGTGGTTGTCGTTTGTTGCTGTATATCATATGTGTTTCTTGTTTATTGTTTTGTACTTAAATCAGGCCGTTATTTCTATCGTTTGAATTGTTTAACATTTGTAATTACGGGGCCTTTTATAGCTTGCTATGCAGTATGGGTTTTGCTTATTGTTGAAGGCCGTATGGTGACCTATAGTTGCTTACTTCTTTGACATTTGGTCTCTGGTGGATAGTTGACTCCTTGGCTATTATACCACATAGTTCTTATTTTTATATCAAATAAGTATACCTAGATATATAGAAATAAAAGTAAACCAACATCTGACATTTTATATGAATTATAGATAATAGATATCAAATCTCCCTTAATCAGCGCATAAAATGTAACTTCTTTTTTAAACCAATATATATATATCAATATATGCCTGAAAATATCTTTTTTTTTTATTTAAATTTTGCATATGTAATTTTGTAAACTTTATAAAATTGATTCAATTTCATTTATTCTCTTCAAATAAACTACAAAATATAGTTCATAATTATTATCTAAATTCGTCTTATAACTCGGATTTTTTATAGGCAGATTCTGTGATAGGCTGAGTTTGTTAAGCCAATTGTGTTATAGGTCGAGTTTGTAATAGTCCAACATTCTTATGGACTGAGTCATCAGCGAGTCAAGCGGAATTTGTTGGTATTAAATCCGAAACCGATGGAAATGATAGAATGGACATTCGGAAATCATTTCGTTTTCCGATTTATATACACAAACTACAACAACATGAATACTCATTGGGAGATAAATAACGAGTTTGATAAATAGCCGTATTGATTGACTTGATCTAGTTGACGAAGAAGCGACACACAAACACATTTGTATTACAGATGCCGATGACAATACCTTTTCCTTTTCAGGTTCAAATTATGATAACCTAACTTAAGCTCTTGAACAGGAATGTGGTAAGCTCATAAACTGATTTAAAATAAATAAAATGCAAGCAAACCCTGATAAATTTCAGGCAATTGCTATTTGTTAGATAACACAAAGTTTAAATCCCTTTTTTCAAAACCCAGGATTGTAAAATCTCATGTGACAATGTTGTCAAACTTCTGGAAGTAAATATAAAATTGAGAATGGAAATGGAGAATATGTTAAAGAGACAACAATCCGACCAAAGAGCAGAAAACAGCCCAAGGCCACCAATGGGTCTTCAACACAGCGAGAAAATCCCGCTTCAGCTGGCCCCTAAACAAAAAATGTGTTCTAGTACAGTGAAAACGAACGTCACACTAAACTCGGAAACATATAAATGAACTAAAATTTTTGAAAAAATAGACTTTAACTTAAATTTTTATTTTCATATCCTATTTTTTTTTTATGTAGAAAGGCATTACAAAATTGATGGTAATTTGTCGAAACTAAACAAATTAACTATTTTAACACATTTATACTTTCAAATTTTGTCCACTGTAGCGAATCAAATGTAAATAAAATGGAAAAAAATCAGGAGAGGGCTCTGAGATTTATACAGTGGGAAATTAAGTGTCAAAAAATAATCTCCCTTTTCAAACACTGAAAACTTTATCTTTTAAATGTTTGTCCCGTTTAACCAAGGACGCTATAAATTATGTATTCAAATGAAAACGTTCTGGTAAATAGTAACAATAAAAATCTATTGAAAAAAGGTACATATAATGTTATCATTTCATCCCTAATATAGAAAACAATGAGTTAAGCTGACTATATTAGCTTTGTGTAAAAGTAGTATAAAATGTTGCTTTGCGAATAAATTTCTAGAGCATCGACTTCAGTTTATACTGGCTGTATATATCTCTGGGACATGCCAATTATCCGTTGATATATGCAGCTAGACCAGAGAAGTTCAGGGAAAACTATTAACAAAATTGATTGATATTCGGCAAAGATTAACATTTTTGAAATATGTAAAACAATTAGTAAAAATCTTTTAACGAATACCTCCTTTTTTCAATATTTTTCCTTATTTTTTTAACCTGCACAGACACAGTTTTTAAATCGTTATATTGACGAAAAGACAATATTTCTTTATTGAATGTTCAAATGTCAATGATTAATTGATTGATGTTTGCTTTTCGGCGCATCCGCGCAAAAAGGCTATATTGCGGCGACACGTGACAATGAGCCGACCGGCGTACTCGAAAACTTGTTCTCGCGTCATTGGTTTTTCAACTGTATATACAAAGATTATCTTAAAGTTTATGATACATTGCTGGATGAAGCTCAGATGTCCTGCCTTAAATTCAGATTGATTATAACGATAGTGTTAGAGACAAACCATAAACGACCTAGCTCCTCAATGGTTGAACGATCTTGTCACTACAAAATAAACACAAAGTATAATTTTAAATATTTAAATTAATTGGAAATTCCATCAACTAGAACAACTACATTTGGGAAAAAAATCGTTTAAGAAATACTGCAACCAACCATATTATGAAACTCACTTTCTGAAAACTTCATAAAAGAAACAAATTATAATCAATTTAGAAATTTTATATCAAATTTCAAACTGGTGCGCACGACTTTTCAAATCAGGCGCACGACTTTAAAACTCGAGCGGAATCTTTTGGGCACGACTTTTAAACCCTAAAAAAGTCAGTTTGACTAACCATCGAGTTAAAGTTCGATTTACAGTTTGAGTAAAGTTAGAGTTATGATTCGAGTAATCATAAGTTCAATCTAAATTATAGTCTAGGTTCGAGTTTATCATCGAATTAAAGGTCGACCGAGTCAAATGGCGAGCAAGAGTTAGAGTTAAAAATATAAAGGTCGACCGAGTCAAATGGCGAGCAAGAGTTAGAGTTAAAAATATGCGTAGGCGCAATCTAGAAAAGGCGATTAATCATCGAAACAGTGCAAAATCGAATATTAAAATGGTTTGATTTTTGATAGCCGGCCGAAAATCTTAATACTCTAAATGGGAAAGGCTTGCATAAAATATTAAATGAAAATTAAAATTAAAATAACGATACAAGAAGTTGTATAATACACCCCCATGTTTATCCATGTTCACAAAAGAACGATTTTCCAAAAGACTTCATTTTTTATGAAATTCGCAGTATTACTCTTTCTAGTATGCACTTTGGAGCTCTAACAACACTCTACCACGTGAACATGAACCTTATTTATAAATGATTTAAAACTGCAGAAAAAAAGAGTGCACACGCTGAAATGTCTGGTCTGCTTTGCTATATATACTACATGTATAACAAAAACTTCAACATTGCTTAAAGCTCCATGAAAAAAGTCCGAGTGAGATGAACCCAGTCATGCCGACATGTACAACAGGTTGGGACAAATTACCCAAATTGGTAATAATAACCCAGTTGGGGGTATTATAGCCCAAATGAGATATAAATTCAAGGTTCAGAAAATCCTATTTTTTGAAATTAGCAAAAATATTGAAAAGGGCATTTGTTTAGGTAAATAGTAGCAACTTTTGGTTTCCGAATTTCCAAAAAATAAACAAGTTGCTAGATTGATCCGTCCGAAAAACAGCATCTTCCAAGGGATTCATTTTCACTTCGTAATTTTTTCTCTTGAATCTAAATTAAAATTTGTTTTCACAGTAAATGTATATCCCATTTGGGGTATTATATCCCAAACGGGTCATTATACAACATTTGAGAGATTGGTCACAACCTGTACAACTTACAATAGCCTTTAAATAAATGGAAATTTTATATTTCATGATAACTGAGAAACTGATTGAAAAATGGAAACTACACGTTGATTAATGAAAGATGAAAGTGAGGTCAGGGTCATGTCATCCGATCAGACATTTCTTGTGTACATATACTACATGGAAGTTTAGCGCGCCTTGAATCTGAATGTGTTAAAATTTGTACAAGCTGCACTTGGAACGAAGTATTAACATTCGCACATTCGCAAATGCATTTAATATTATAGATACAAAGATACTTATTTTTTACAAGTAAGGCTCCTGGTGGCCCTATTATTTTGGATGTCAGGTTATTTCTGTCTATTAAGTGCATGCAAGCAGGGTTAATATGTGGTTATACATAAATAATTTTTTTTTTCTTAAGTTATGAACATATAGCGCTATTCTTTTAACATAAATGTTTTATTTTTTATTTTTCCTCTGCGAATGGCCATGGAAGTACTACATTCCGCATTGTAATTTCAGAGATGTAAACCTCAGTGTCGAGTATATAACTTTTCGTAACTTTTCCTCTGTTAATGTCGCGCAGTTAATTATGTTGACAGTTTTCTCTGCTTGCAATAGCTTTCTGTTTGAAACTGTCCTTGTTTTCTCACTTGATTTCTTCCTATCGGACTTTTACCGTGAGCAGTTGAATGGGTGTCAGAGTGGAGCAGAAATTGCTTATCCTAATTGAGGTTCATTTTTGCCACGTGTTATCACCTAAGTTTCTAAAGAAATTGCGGAGATATTATAACGGGTATGTCTGTCCATAAATGATAATTCCCTATTTATTGTATTGCCCCTTCAGCAATAGCAGGGTTATATAGTAATACATATGTCCGTCCAATAATGGATAAATTCATGAGGATAAAGATAATCATATTTCAATGTCCACACCAAACTTTTCTTTCAAACCATTTAGTCTGAGTTTATATAGACGTTAGTCGAAGCAAAATTATATTACTAGTATATACATTTCTGAATGTATGTAATTTTGGCTTTGGCGAAAAATTTGAAACAGATTTCTTCCATCTTACCACATGTTTTAGATGTGCTTTGAATATCTCAACTGGCGTAGAAATAGAAGGCCTCTGACAGACTGAGTGAGCGTAAAATCATTGTTATCGATAGCCGATGACAAACAAGTTAAAGGTAAACGATCCGGTATTATTAAAAACATAATCATTACGGTTGTCCACACTGTTATGGGACTACCTCTATATGTATATTTGGAAAGGGGGGTGTGTGAGGGGCGAATAATATATTTTTTTCAACATTTTTTACAAAACCTGCATCATTCTAATTTTTAAAATAGCTAAATCTAAGTCGCTTGTATTGCATATTTTGTTTAAATTCAATTATAATAATTTATTTTTCTTTCTTTTTGGGGTTTTCTTTAGAGGAAAGTATTGCATGGTTGAGTAAATAAATTATTTATACTTTACTCTTACTGTTGCATAACTAAATTATTTATACTTTACTCTTACTATTGCATAACACTTTTCATTAAGTTCCGTTAATTCAAGTGTACAGAATATCCTGCACAGTACCTCAAACTATTTTTATAAACAAAGGGAAATAACCCTTATCAGGTATCGGAAATGACAATATTTCTTGAAGTTCGTTTTCGAACGAATCTTTCTCGCATTTAAATATGAATTCGAAGCTATAATCTGATTAATTGACATCACGGGATCGTGACTAATGCAACCATTACTTTCGTCGAGGGTGGTTAAGGGTTATTTTCGTGCACGTGTTTTGCCATTTTTATTTCACGTACAGTCGTGAAAAAGGTTCGTTATTCACCGTGTTTCGTGAAATCGGTAAAAAGATCAACGTGCAAGAAATTTTTAATTGTTTGTTCATCGTGAAATGGCAATTTTATTTCGCGTTCTTCCGTGCAGATACCCCCCACCCCCTTTACGCCCCTCTTCGTCAGTGTAAATTTATTGAACAAGTATGCACATACAGAAAATTTAACTGCATGATGATGTGAACAGTGAATCACATCTAACGTAATCTTTTGTTATTCTTTTGATGCTAAACCATGCCGACTTTGACGCACTGGCGCCTCGCTGATTCTTAACACATTGAAATAAACTGGACATTGTTGTAAAGATAATATCTTGTTGATCGCGAGGAGCGATGGAGCCTGGAAAATATTTTAAAATACGGTGTCTTTTCTGTGAAAAAACTAAAAACAATTGTTGACTTTCTTCACCTTATTGACGAAACTGGATTGAGATACATACAAAATTTTACTGTTCTCAACATCTGGATGATGCATGCAAAAGTTTGATATATGTTTACATTTCTATAAATAGCGCGAGGTCCCGACATAATATTAATTTGTTGCATATATAGCGACAAATAAACGTTGTGGATAACATTACTGATTTTCACATTGTTGTAAAATATAGATACAAAAGGTAAAGTCTACAACTTGTAGCCTAGTTTGAAGAGCTGAAATTTAAATTTCCTGTGATATATTATTTTTTAATGACATTGAATGAAAAAAATGTTTTGTTTTTTTTTGTAATTTTTACCAACGTCGATAACACAAAATATGCATTTTGGCAGATATGAGTTTGTTGACGTGACGTTCCCACAGAGTCCCTTTTATACTGTTTTGGCGGTCTGGTTTCTGGTCAAAACTTATAAAACATTCGATTAAGGAAAGATATATAATGTTATTGTCAACATGTATTAGAATATCAAATCACGTATTCACTTTGGATCAGATTTTACGAACTTTTCCCCTTGTTCCATTGGAGTTAGGCAGGGAGAAAATCTTCCCCCTTTGCTATTTATCTTAATGATCTTGAATTGTTTTTGTGTTAATTTTCTGAAAATGGGAGATAGTAATCACGCCACTATTTGATTGATAGATTTAATTCCTGAAAAGCACAGTAAAGTTTTATTTGTCAGCATTTAACCTTTGCTGGACCTCCCCTGTAATGGCTGCGCCCATGAACAAAAATTTGTAGTAGTACATTTTGAGATATTTTAGAGTTTACGGGGATGTAGAGTCTTCAAAATGTTGTACAGATGATTTTGTTTCAATGAGTTGACATAACTGTATACAAAAATATAATGTCTCGTCAATATTAGGCAATTGTAGCCCATATCCAGGTACCGCGGATGAGCTGAGCACAACGAAGTATTACATAACGAGTAATGGAGTAATTATTTACTTTTCTATATTATAACAAGAACCAAAGAAAACTATTTATAGTCCTTGACATAACTTTAAGTTTACTATAAACGTATAACTAGTGGTAGTTTATAACGATACAATTTTCAACACAAAAGAAAACTACATGTACATGTATTACAGTAGTCAGTACTCAGATAAAACTATAAAATTGGATTGTTTTTAATCCAACATGGCATCACAAGAACAGTTTGAGGAATTGAAGACCCTTATTATGGGAGTAGATAAGAAAGTTACAGGTTTTTCTGCACAGCTGAATAAAGTTGAACGCAACTTGACAAGTATGATAAATGAGGTAAAGGCTGATGTAAATGTCCTTAATGTAAAGTATGAAACCTCACACGAAGAACTTAACAATCTTCGAAATGATTTCATAGAGCTCGAAAGAGGTGTTCAAGGTATGGATGCACAGATCCAATTCATAGAGAACGATAAACTTGAAGAACAAAAATATAGAGTTACAACAGCAAATTAATGACCTTAAAGAGAAGGCCATACTACTAGACAAACATGATAGGAAGTATAACATACTAATATATGGCATAGATGACAGTAAAACAGATGAGAATGTGTATGCAATAACAAGAAAACTCTTCAGTGAAGACTTGCATATTGACAACAGAAAAGCAAATTCTATACCTATTGCAAATGCACATTGAGTTCCGACACATGGGAAAGGTCCAAAGCCTATCATAGTTCGTTTCCTGCATTTTGGGGATAAGCAACTTATCATGTCCAACGCTCACAACTTAAAAGGGAAAAAAATACGCATACTTGATGATCTGCCAATTTCAATGAAGGAGGAGAGATTTTTACTTTCGCACAATGCGTTCAAAATAAGAAAAAGGGACAAGTTACAAACAAGAATTCGGGCAAAAGGGGCCCACATGACATTAGAGACTCGTAAAAATAGTTCGAAAGAATGGTCTTTATGGGAATAACTGTAAAATTGCAGTTATATATACATGTATACACGTTTCTAAGATAAAAACTGGTTTATAATACAAAATGTTATATATACTATTGAGTATATGAATTAACTATGAATATAAGAAGATATATAAATTTAGTAATAAATTTCACAAAACATAATGTATTTACATTGAAACAAGGATTTTGTATTGTCAGATTTCTATTTACAGGCTTTGAGATTGATAATAAGTATAGAAAAAAATAAGATTTCAAAGAATTGTTGCTTTTTCATTTGGCTTACATTTTATTTTGCTCCTTTACTTTTGCTCTACTTCTTTGACTAGCTTGATTTGATATGTAGCATTATATGCCCTTTTTTGGCTCTTTTAGTTATGCGTTCTTTATATGTTGAGTAAATGCATGCTTTAACTTACCATACTAATATATATATATATATATATATATATATATATATATATATTATATATTATATGTTATAATGTGCTTTTTAACTTTTTTTCGTTCTGCATTTTTTGTTCTGCTTTTTATATTTGTTGAGAAAATGCATGCTTTATTCTATTTCATAGATAGCACAATGTATATGAATTTATAAGATCATCTTAAGATGTGTATATACACAATTGGAGGATGGGAGGTGTGCTTTTTTATACCTTTAAGACTCAACATTTCTTGAAAATAAAAATTTGGATTGAAATAAAACATGTACAGTTTGTACATTAAATACTCATAAAGGGATAGAAATTTATATCTTAAGGTGAGCTTTAAAAATTGAATATTTAGTTGTTTATCTCATTTATAGTTAATAAGCAAATTGTGTATGCCTACTTAAATCTAGAGATGCAAAGTAACACCTCACATGTTGTCGTGATGTGATATAAACATAAGACAAACTTGACCAGATCAGATAAGGAAGCACAAAGCAATGGACATTTTGTGGTAAGATGCTTCTTGTGTGATCTCTTCTCTATTGTCTAAATAATTATTTTCATTATTTTATGTATAAATCTAATTCATTAACTATAAGTCTGTAAGTAACGGTGTTTAAATATTGAGATGCAGTACAGATTATTATTTAGATCAGTACAAAACTTAGTCTGGCCTAAATTTTATCCAAAAAAAAATGAGTTATCTCCCCTAGAACACAAATGTAACTCTGTATTAAGATTAGAAATATCTTAGTTTCATATTATATGTTTTAAATGTGTTTCATTTTCTTTTGTTTTGTTTATTTTATGTATATATTTATTATAAAACATGGATTTCTGGTATTTGACACATATATGATATATTTTTTCAGGAAGTAAATTATTATGAAAGCAGTCCTGATGTCTCACATGAACTATTTTTTTCTTTGTTTTTACAAATATCATACTTCAGAGTTGAAGAACAAATATCATGATGGAGGGAAAAACATTAAAATAATGTCCTATAATTGTCAAGGACTTCACATGAGGGAACTAGAGGCTCCAAGGACCCTGTGTCGCTCACCTGATATTTTTATTTACAATTGATGCATGATAAATGCAACTGTTGTACTGTCGTTTAGTTTCAGAGATATAAGACTAAAAAGTGCGTTTGAAACCTATGTTTTATTTCAGCCATGTGTGCCATGTTGGCAGGCAGGGTCATCATACACAGTGGTTCCTGGATATCCTAGTGGTGATTTAAACCAAGTTTGGTTTAATTTGACAGCAGTTTCAGGGGAGAATTTTTGTAAAATTTATTTAACGAGAAATGCGAAGTGATGAGAAAGTTTGTTGTGAAGTTTTGTTGTTGTGCAACAACAACCCCCCCCCCAAAAAAAAAAAAACCAAAAAGGTAATAAAAAATTATCATTTAAGGGCAATCTTTCCTATTAATGATTTCTGCAAAATTCAGTTGATTGTGCAAGGGTTGTATAGCCAGCTGAGGTCGTTAAAACTCTCATTTGTTGTTGCAAAATTCAAGTGGTTTTGAATTGCTTTGTTGATCTTTTTTTGTATTCAACTTTTGAACAACAAAGTACAACAAATATGATGACTGATACTCATGACACTGAAAATATGGTCTTCATTCTTGTGAAGAAAATAGTAAGGTTTGAAATATTTCTTAAATATTAATTCAATACCAATACTTTAATTTGTATTGGATTTATCCCAGGAAATGAGAACAAGGGACACAATTAAATTCAATTTTTTCCCTAAACTTCTGATAAAATATAAAATGAAGAACTATATTTTTTAATGAGAATTTTTTTTTTAATAGTTAATTGATAATTTGAACAATATTAATCAAGTTTTAGATCTTGCATGGTTGATTAATTTTCTCTCAAAATTTCTGATATTCTATTAAAGTTTTAAATATAATATGAGGCAGGCATTACCTGTGAAAGGGGATGAAGTCTGTATAAATTAGTGTAGGAATTCAAGCATCATTTGCACTTCAGAATCTGTAGAAAATGAAGCCAAAGTACTGAAACATATCTGACATTCGACCTATTGTTCGGGATTATAGTTGTGACATCATTTTCAATGTAAAGAAAGAAACACCATCATCAGGTATTAATGTGGTTTTTTTTTCATGTTTTAGAATTATCAATTATTTTTATTGCCAGTTCATTAGTAGATTGTTTTCTATATTGATTTTCTACTGCACTTTCAGAAAAGAAGATTACAAAAGGAAAACATTTTGTGAAAACTTACCAAAATTTACCAAATTAATGAAAATTGTTAAAAAATTGACTATAAAGGGCAATAACTCCTTAAGGTGTCAACTGACCATTTTTGTCATGTTTGACTTATTTGAAGATCTTACTTTGCTGAACATTATTGCTGTTTACAGTTATATCTCTATCTGTAATAATTTTCAAGATAATAACCAAAAACGGCAAAATTTCCTTAAAAATTACCAATTCAGTGGCAGCAACCCAACAACCAGTTGTCCAATTCATCTGAAAATTTGAGGGCAGATAGATATTTACTTAATAAACAAGTTAATCCCTGTAAGATTTGCTTTAAATGCTTTGGTTTCAGAGTTACAAGCCAAAATCTACATTTTACCCCTATGTTCTATTTTTAGCCATGGCAGCCATCTTGTTTGGTTGGCTGGGTCACCGCACACATTTTTTAAACTAAATACCCTAATAATAATTGTGGCTAAGTTTGGTTGAATTTGGTCCAGTAGTTTCAGAGGAGAAGATTTTGTAAAGATTACAAAATTTACAAAAATTGGTAAAAATGACTTTAAAGGGCAATAACTCCTTAAGGGTCAACTGACCATTTTGATCATGTTGAATTATTTGTAGATCTTACTTTGTTGAACATTATTGCTGTTTACAGTTTATCTCTATCTATAATAATTTTCAAGATAATAACCGAAAACGGAAAAAAATCCTTAAAATTACTAATTCAGGGGCAGCAACCCAACAACCCATTGTCCGATTCATCTGAAAATTTCAGGGCAGATAGATCTTGACTTGATCAACAATTTTACCCCAGTCAGATTTGCTCTAAATGCTTTGGTTTCAGAGTTATAAGCCAAAATATACATTTTACCCCTATGTTCTATTTTTAGCCATGGCGGCCATCATGGTATGTTTGGCAGGTCACCGGACACAATTTTTAAACTAGATACCCTAATGATGATTGTGGCCAAGTTTGGTTAAATTTGGCCCAGTAGTTTCAGAGGAGAAGATTTTTGTAAAAGTTAACAGACGACGACGACGGACGACGACGGACGACGGACGCCAAGTGATGAGAAAAGCTCACTTGGCCCTTTTGGGCCAGGTGAGCTAAAAACGGGGAGATATTTTTGATTATCTTCAATCAAAAGATTTAAACATATATTGTCCCCAGGATACACACTTTGTAGAACAAGATGAAGTTTTGATAAAAAACCAATGGAAAGGCCATTGTGTTTTTAATTAATTTGCTTAAAATAAACGAGGAGTTGCTATTCTGTTTAAAAATGTTGACTATAAAATACATAAAATTAAAAAAGATGGGGATGGCAATCTGGTGGGATTGGATCTTAATATTGAAGACTAGAGATTTACTCTGATAAATGTTTATGGGCCAAATGTCGATACTCCCTGCTTCTATGACAAATTAACAGAAATTATAGATCTCTTTGGAAATCAGCTTTGTATTATTTGTGGGGACTTTAATCTTATTCAAAATTTCAACCTTGATACCCATCACTATATAAATATAAACAATCCAAGATCTAGAGAGGAAATTTTAGAAATTAAAGAATATAAGAATCTTGTCGACCCATTTAGAGAAATATACCCTGATCTTAAACGATTTACATGGAGAAGGAAAAACCCTTTTAAACAATCTAGATTAGATTTCTTTTTGATTTCTGAAAGCCTTACAGATGACATTTGTGAAGTAAACATTAGTAATAGCTACAGGTCAGATCATTCGCCAGTGATTTTGACTTTAAAAATAAATGAATTTATAAAAGGCAGAGGCCTCTGGAAGTTTAATAACTCTCTCCTTCAAGATCATGAATATGTAAAACTAATAAAACAACAAATTACTAACACAGTTGAGCAATATGTAATGCCAGTGCATAGAGGGGATGCTTTACATGGTATTGATAATTTAGATATTCAATTTGCAATTAATGACCAATTATTTTTGGAGACCCTTCTCCTTGAGATTAGAGGTACGGCTATTTCTTATTCAACATTTATAAAAAGGGAAAGGATAAAACAGGAAATCCAGCTGACTGATGAGATACAAAATCTAGAAAAAAAGGTAAGCACAGAGGACAACCTTGATGAAATAGAAGCCAAAAAATGCCAACTTAGAATTTTGAGACAGAACAAGGTTAAAGGTCAATATGTTAGGTCAAGAACCCAATGGATTGAAGAAGGAGAGAGGCCAACTAATTTCTTTTGTAATTTAGAAACACAAAACTTTGTCAATAAAACTATTAAAAAACTAGTTATTGATGAAAATACTGTAGTAGAAAATCAAAAAGAAATCTTAAAACAATCAAAATTATTTTTTATGAGAAACTTTACAAAAGACAAGAATGTCTTAACTTATCAAGGGAATTACCATTTTTGACTTCTAAATTAAAAGATAATGAAAGAGAATCCTTAGAAGGTAACATTTCCTTTACTGAATTAACACAAGCTTTGAAAAGGATGAAAAATAATAAAAGTCCTGGATCAGATGGTTTTACTGCAGAATTTTTTAAAGTATTTTGGATAGACATTGGAAAGTTTGTCTTGAGGTCAATAAATTATACATATCAAATAGGGGAAATGTCTGTCACACAGAGGCAGGGAGTTATCACATGTATTCCAAAAGAAGGCAAGTCAAAACAGTTCTTAAAAAATTGGCGTCCAATTACACTTTTGAACTCAAAATACAAACTAGCTTCTAGTTGTATAGCTGAGAGGATAAAGTCCGTTCTAAACAAAATTATTGACTCTGATCAAACAGGCTTTATCCCGGGTAGATTTATTGGGGAGAACTGTAGACTTATATAAAAATTATGATATTTTACACTTTACAGAAGAAAATGATATCCCTGGTATATTATTATTCATTGATTTTGAGAAGGCCTTTGACTCTATATCATGGGCATTTCTCTTTGAAACACTTGAGTATTTTAATTTTGGAGATTCCATTATAAACTGGATAAATACATTTTATAATGATATTACATCAACTGTCACCCAGAACTGTTGTCTGTCAGACCTTTTCCGTGTGGAGAGAGGCTGTAGACAGGGGGATTCTTTGTCTCCTTACCTTTTCTTGCTATGTGCAAAAATATTAGGCATTTTAGTAAGAAATAGTGATGAGATAAAGGGTATTACGATAGATGATTCAGAGTATATCTTGTCTCAATATGCAGACGACACATCACTTATTTTAGATGGGTCGCCTTCCTCACTGGATGCATCTCTCCGCATATTACAATTCTATGCTGAGATATCAGGACTGATAATTAATTTAGACAAAACAAACGTTATATGGATAGGTAGTAAAAGACATGGCCAAGACAAAATATGTGTAAAGTGGGGACTGAAATGGGGTTCCAGTACCTTCAAATTGTTGGGTATCACTTTCTGTGTTGATTTGATAGAATGTTAAACCAAATTATGCTCCTCGCATACAAGAAATAGAAAAAAATATTACAAAAATGGTCAAAACAGTCACTTACCCCGTTTGGTAAAATAACAATTATAAAGTCGCTAATTATATTAAAATTTAATCATCTGTTCCTGTCCATACCAGGTCCAGATGATAATATGATGCGTCAACTTAAGGGCATACGATACAGTTACAGGGGAGGTAATGACGTTGCTAACGTAAATTGTTATTTTCGCGACGTCAAACTATGACTTATCGGGAAAAGATTCAGTTTTCGACTGATTTTTATCATTCAAACTTATTTAACTTGAAAACGAGTTCATGGACCCCTCTTTTTTAAAATGACATTTGGTTTGATTACGCGAAAAGATTATGTGTGCTAATTTTCATGAAAACGTAAATAGTGCAATTGTTTTTAAATTTGATAAATATACAGCAAAAAGTGATGTTTTTTCTACATTCATGAACATTTGATAAATATGAGTTATTTCTGAACAAAAATGTATAAATTTTAGGATACTTATAAAATACAGAAATTACCAATTATTTAACAAAAACAATTTGTGTTTATCTTTTAAAACAAAAAGTTATGTCTTTCTTTCGAAAGGGAAAATACGGCCACAAATCCGAATTTTGAGCAAATATACCAAATTTCGACCTCATTTTACTCAAAAAGTAGCACATGAAGGTATATTTTTTATTACATATTTGTTTTAATCAGGTAAAAAATAGTCTATATTGAAATTTTTATCAAAATGTAAATACGGGATCAAAACTGTATCGTATGCCCTTAATAGTAAAATTTATTCATTCATTTGGGATGATAAGCCTGACAAGATAAAGCGTGATCTTCTATGTCAAGAATACAACAGAGGGGGCCTAAAAATGATTAATTTGAGAAATTTTATACAAGGGTTAAAACTTACTTGGGTTAGAAGATTATTTAAGTCAAAATCTAAATGGATACAACTATTTACCTCCACACAAAATATAAATTTTACAGAGTTGGCTTATTTTGGAATCATTAAAAAATAAAAAATAAAACAATTTTCGGATGAAGTTTTTAATGCCTGGAAAAATATGTCAGAACTCAGACGTCCTTTTCATTTTGAGGAAGTCATTTCGGCATCTATATGGAATAACGAACATATTAAAATTGATAATGTCAGCGTTTACTATAAAAATTGGGCACACCATGGGGTATGGACTGTAAATGACCTGTTAGATGAACATGGAAATATATTAACATATGAAAATTTTGAAATAATGTATAATTTCAAACCCATGTTTCTACAGTTTTATGGGCTTATACTAGCACTAAAAAAGTGGTTACAAGCTATTGGAATCAACAATGAAAGAGAGAAAAAACATCAGGCTATTATGCCTTTTAATATTAATATTTTCTTTAAGTCAGAAAAGGACTCAAAGGATATGTATACTTTTTTAAACCAAGGTACTATACCTATAGATTTTGCAGCAGAAAAAAAATGGGAAGGTATTCTAAATAAAGTTGTAGAAAATTGGAAAAAAAATACACTTATGTGTTACCAAGGTTTCAAATAACACTAAGTCATGTTGGTTTCAATATAAAATCATTCATTATATCTTGGGTACAAACGCTCTACTCTTTAAAATGAACCTTGTAAATTGTAATTTGTGTACATTTTGCAAGGAAGAGCCAGAAACTATAGAACATTTACTTTGGGGTTGTCATATTGTAGCCGACATTTGGCACAAACTGAATTCTTGGATTTTCGGTATACTAGTTCATATCGAAATTCCACTAAATTTGGATATTGTCATTTTTGGCCTGTATGAAAATTATAAATTGAATTTTATCAAAAATAAAGTTATTTTACTGACAGAGTACTTCATTTACAGATCTAAGATGCAAGATATAAAACCTCATATAAAGGGACTTCAAAATTACATAAAAGAAAACTTGATTTTAGAAAAACATATTTCCTCAAAATATTTAAGTGTGGAGGAACACAACTTGTACTGGAACCCCTGGGCTAAGGTCACTGATTAAATTTAAATAGGGTAAATCCATATACATATGTGTGTATATGAGTATTTGAAAGTATATGTATACTGTTATACAATATGCATGTACAAATATGTTCTTGCACTACTATTACTACTATTATTATATTAATGAAAATGTTATTACTATACTTAATCCATGGATTTCATACTGTTATACCATAGTATGCTTATTATGTTTATTTATTTCACTTGCTTGATTATTGTGCCACAAGATAAATATTTGTTGATACCTGTAAATTCATGAAGGAAAAAAATAAATTATAAAAAAATTCGTAAGGGTTCCGCGGAACCCAGTGTCTCGCCTACTTTTGCTGTTAATCGCAGGCTCAACAAAAATGAGGAAAAAAATCAATAAAAATAAACCTTTAGATACTATCTTTTGATTGTAAGAAGCTTCTGTCAAAGTTTGGTATAAATCCAGGATAGTTTATGAATCTAATAAATGTTTTAAAAACTTTAACTGCAGGCTGTATTTAATGTTAACTGGAAGAAAAACTAAGTCCATTTATAAGTAAAATACAAATAAACAGGTACAAAAATTTTAACAAAATTTCCTTCTAGATACTAGCTTTTGATCATAAACAAGCTTCTGTCCAAGTTTGGTACAAATCCAGGATAGTTTAAGAAAGTTATTAAAATTTAAAAAACTTTAACCACAGAGTGAATGTATTGTTTCCTGGCAGAAAAACTAAGTCCATTTATAAGTAAAATACGGAAAAAAAGAAAATTTTTTTTTAACAAATTTACTTCTGGATACTATTTTATGATCATAAACAAGCTTCTGTCCAAGTTTGGTACAAATCCAGGATAGTTTAAGAAAGTTTTTAAAATTTAAAAAACTTTAACCACAGAGTGAATGTAATGTTTCCCGGCAGAAAAACTAAGTCCATTTACAAGTAAAATACGGAAAAACAGGAATTTTATTTTTACAAAATTTACTTCTGGATACTATCTTATGATCATAAACAAGCTTCTGTCCAAGTTTGGTAGAAATCCAGGATAGTTTAAGAAAGTTATTAAAATTTCAAAAACTTTAACCACAGAGTGAATATTTGTGGACGCCGCCGCTGACGACGACGCCGACGGAATGTAGGATCGCTATGTCTCGCTTTTTCGACTAAAGTCGAAGGCTCGACAAAAAGAAGCATTTAACCTTTGACATGTGTCATCGCCCATTAATATTACAAATCATTAATAGCAACGCTTTACTCATAAACATATTTAATCCACTCAAAGCTACGTATTTCGTGTATTGAATACGTTAATTCGTAAGAGGCGTGTCATTAACACAACATCGATTTAGCTCAACGTGAACTCGACTTGTGTTTTATCATATGGTCATGATGTTGTCTAGACTTCTTTGTTTGTCTTTTCTTGTTTAATCCTTTTGTGGTGGTGTTGTCTGGCTTTCTTTCTCTTTTCGTGTTTTATCCTTTGGCCATGGTGGTGTCTTGCCTTCTTTGTCTTTTCGTGTTTTATCCTCTGTCCATGGTGTTGTCTGGCCTTCTTTCTTTGTCTTTACGTGTTTTAATCTTTTGGCCATGGTGTTGTGTGGCTTTCTTTGTTTGTCTTTTCTTGTTTTATCCTTTGGCCATGGTGTTGTCTAACTTTCTTTGTTTGTCTTTCCGTGTTTTAACCTTTGACCATGGTGTTATATGGCCTTCTTTGTCTTTTCGTGTTTTAACCTTTGGCCATGGTGTTGTCTGGTCTTCTTTGATTGTCTGTGCGAGTTTTATCCTTTGGCCATGGTGTTGTCTAGTCTTCTTTGTTTGTCTTCGAGAGTTTTATCCTTTGGCCATGGTGTTGTCAGGCCTTCTTTGTTTGTCTTTTCGTGTTTTATTATTTGGCCATGCATGGTGGTTTTTTGCCTTCTTTGTCTTTTCGTGTTTTATCCTTTGGCAATGATGTAATCTTGACTTCTTTGTGTTTTATCATATGGTCATGATTTTGTCTGGACTTCTTTGTTTGTCTTTTCGTGTTTTATCATTTGGCCGTGATGTTGTCTAGCCTTCTTTGTCTTTTCGTGTTTTATCCTTTGGCCATGATGTCATCTTGGCTTCTTTGTGATTAATCATATGGTTATGATTTTGTCTGGACTTCTTTCTTTGTCTTTTCGTGTTATATCATTTGACCTTGGTGTTGTTTCGCCTTCTTTGTCTTTTCGTGTTTTATCATTTTGCCATGGTGGTGTCTGGCCTTCTTTGTCTTTTCGTGTTTTAACCTTTGACGGTGGTGTTGTCTGACCTTAATTCTATTTTCGTGTTTTAACCCTTGGCCATTGTGTTGTCTGGCCTTCTTCGAGTATTTTTTTCATGCTCTTTTGGTATGTTTTTGTCGAGCCTGTGATATTTATGTCGCGAAAGCGAGACATAACGATTCTACATTCCGTCGTCGGCAGCGTCAATTTTTAGGTTCAATCTGTGGTTTAATTTTTTGTATACATCAATAACTTCTTCATGGATTTATATGAAATTTGGACAGAAGCTCAAAGACAGTATCCATAGGAAAATTTTAAAATATTTGTTTTAGTTTTCCATATTTCACCAATAAATTGCAGTTATGCTTAAGATACACTTTTACGTTAAAGTTTTTCAGTCATCATTATTTTGTCTATCCTTCATCGGATTTTACGTCAATTGGGCACAAGCTTTATTATGATCAAAAGACAATATCCAGATCAAAATTATGATTTTTTTTTTCATTTTTTCATGTTTTACTGTTTTTTAGTTTTTTGCAGTTAACATGTTGATACAGTCTGTTGTTAAAGTTTGTTATACATTAGTTACTTTGAGAAACTATCCATCCATCCAATTTCAATATAAAAACTGGGGGTCACAGACCTTGTCTGTAAAATACATTGAAATTAACGAAATCACAGTTATTTTATTTGGGTTATATATGACCGGAAGAAAAGTGACGTTAGGAACTTTTACTATAATTCGCAAAGTGCTTTATATGCACTCTCGTTTTAGATTGAATATTTCTCGTTTTAGTTTTAAATTGAATATTTCTTGTTTTAAATGTTTCTTTATTTTTAATATAATGTTTCTTTATGTCAAATACCCAAATAGATTATAGATTTCAAAAATTTACAACTTAATCCGATGGCAGTTACAAGTGCGAAAGATGATACATGTAGCTACACTCAACTACAAAAGAAGCAATTACCGCTATTTCACTAAGTTAGCCGGAGGACAATAATCCGATTATTTTTGCATAAGATTGGACAATAATAGATATATTTTATCAGAACCTTTTACAATGTTTAAAGATCATTAACTTTGAATGAATGTATAATTGTTTTGTAAACTGTTGCTTGGAAAGTCTACCCATAGCTTTCAACCTGTAAACTTGTCTGTGAATAAATTTGTATATATTGTATACGGTCTTGCGTTTAAAGCAGCCACAGTGTCGATTATAGACCAACAGACTTTAATGTAACCCGTACCGAAATTCACGGGGTTATATATATAGGGGATATTTAATTGTTCCTTATTGAGGGATGCTCAGAAAAAGACATCCGATCTACCTTAATGTGTATATTTTTAGGATTACTCGAAGGTTAATCCAGAAACATGTCTCGTCCCAAATGAAACCGGTATCATAAACATTCAGAGAAGAGCCTACTTCTTTTCATAACAAAATGCCTCGTCATTCTAATTATATGGTCAGTTAAATCTGGTTTATTGTGGTCAGCTGCAGGAAACATCTCTGATAAATCGTTTACGTAATATGTGAGTATTATTTGGTATTGAAGTAAACAAAGTAGCAATTTTGGCTTTTCCTCGGCGTGAAACAATAAAAACCAAAACGGCCTCCCTCTACGCTTTAGACGTCTGTCTTGAAAACAAGGAGAGTAGGATTTAGTGATGTATCTTTCTGACTAAATGTTTCTCATAAAACTTTATATGAATGTTTTTTCTTAGTATTCCATCTTAAGAGTTCTAAAGAAACATTGGAATTTAGTCATATTGAAACGTGCATTGGGAATATAATTAAAAGATGAACATGATGTTTAGTATTGCATGGTAGATATATATATTTATATATGACTGTGCCTTTAACAGAAAAATCGTGACATTCATGTTTTGAGTACTACCTGTCCACATACATCTTCATTATCATGATATTTTTTTATGTATTTTTCTCTAAATATCCACCAGAGACCAAAAAGACGAGGATGGAAACAAACTATAATTGACTACAATGAATAAAACACATAGTGTATAGTAAGCTATAAAAGACCCGGTATGACAAAATGTAAAAAAAAATTCAAACGAGAAAACTAACTGCCTTATTTATGCTAAAAACAATAAACGAAAAATGAATTTGACAGACAATAACCAACGACAACCACTGAAGTACAGGCTCCCGACAAATTGTGGCGAGGTTTACATGTATGTGAGCACTCAACACTCCCCTTAACCTGGGACCGCGGTTTAACAGCACAACAAAATAACGAACTATAAAAATCAGTTGAAATAGGCTTGGCTCATGAGATTGGCATCAAGCACACATTCATTTTTCTAGTAAATTGAATTTAGTCGAATCTTGCATCATTTGGTCTCTTGTTTATAGTTCTTATAATTACACTGAAATGTGTTTAGTCATACATTGTGATTCATAACAATACAGGAACAATTAGGCTATAATACTGATTTATTTAAGTCTGTACTTCATGCATACAAGATAAGTTTGTTTGTTTGTTAGGTTAACTATGAGTTCTTTCTAAGCTATTGGAAATGTAGAAACAAACTTATCAAACGGATGAATCAGTCTGCCTTTTGTTACCTGTTTCATGATTTGGTTGACTAGCAATAACTACTGTTGTATTTTCAATAGGTAGTAAACAAAGGTTATAGCGATCTCATATACGTGCTGTAATGGGGCGTAATTAGTGCCCGTAGGAATACCTACCATCTGTTGATAAACTATATCGTCGAAATGTACATAGACATGGTTAAGGAGAAAATTAACTAACACGTTGTATTTTTAATATAAAGTGCATCTGTGCTTCATATGCAATGTGCTTTGGTCAACGCTAACTACAAAAAGAAGCTTCAATAAATTTCCAAAATCACTGATGCTTATTCGCCTACCGAAATGGAAACTGCGATAGCTGACCATATATCAGTGGTACCGGTATATTATAATAAATAATTTTTCACTAAACCAACCCATTAGAAAACTTAACATCTGTGAAGTTGCTGGATTTTGAGCGATTTGGTGTGGCGCCATTTGCTGCATGCAATGCGATGAATGCTACATTGAAACCCTATAAGACAACACTTTTGCTGTTTAGACGAAAAAAGTGAAAGCAACCAGGAATGTTCTGTATAAGGTACTAACCAAGTGTTGTAAATTTATACCTGATGAAAAGTCCAGTATGGCTTCAAAGGGCCAAAAAAATAGATTATTTGATCCAATTTTCGCAGATCTTCTTCTCCAGAACCTATAAACAAATCGAAGCGAAACTTGACAGGTATGTTCCTGTTAAGGTCTGTAATAAGTGTTGTTACTTTAAAAATTCAAAATGGCTGACAGCACAGGTCAAAGCTTACATTGAAACGATTTAAGAAATAACGCTTTGATTTCTATTCAAAAATAGTTGAAAAGCAAACCAGGTAAAAATGTTTTTAGAAGGTATTCATCATATTTCTCTAGTATTGATAAAAATCCCCCTTTTTTTTAAGACAATATACATCAAAGTGAGCTTTTATGCTCCTAGGAGCCTCTGGTTGTTTTCCCTTTTTATATATAACAAAGATACGCTGCAAAACATATCATATATACAAATTAGTTTAAAATAGCACTTAACTCTAGAATATCGGTATCATCAAACAAAAAATACAGATACAAGTGAAACGATAATAAATAATATCGTGTTGAAAGATTTCCAAAGATACGTATACTGAGGGCAACCTTAAATTGTTCAACAATCGGATATAAAATTGTGCCGTCTGTTATCGCAGTGACTGATCTTCGAATGAGAGTTCACATAGAAATGTCATTATGAAGGAAGAAACGATCTTAAACAATGCCAAGATGCGGAAAAAAATAAAATGTGAACACTTTCGTCATTTGAAATATTATTGTAGTTGTGAATGAATACTATTTTACTTTCGCTATATTTGCCGAGAGAATGTTTAAACAAGCTTTTTGTACTAATTTCCATTCACTCGTCAAACATGAACATATCATTGTGTACCGCTGTCAGTCTGTCTGTCCATTCGTTCGGGCACGTCTCGAGATATCACGGGAATGATTAACAAAGAAAAATTTATAAATACAAATATCAAAATCAGACATGCAACACCAATGCCAAATGAAAAACGATGAAAACAAAAACAACAATATAACAAACCATTACACATCAAACTAAAGATTGAGCAACATAAACCCAACCGTAAACCCAACCGTAAACCAAAGGTGAAACTCAGGTGCTCCGGGAGGATGGGCAGTTCCGGCTCCACATGACGCACCCGAATCCTAGCCTTTTTCACAACATAAGTTCCATAATGACGAGCTACTTTTCGATTTTATAATTAAAATTTTCGTTTTCCATAGTTTTTACACAATGCCATATTTCATCAGGAACAATCATAACAGTCAGCTTTCCGTTTTGATGATTTTCATGTGAGTCTTTCTAGAATTGTGGGACTTAAAAGGTCCAAAACTATACAATATTGTATCAGTCGGAAGATAACTCAAGTTTACTTTCTACGAAATTTGTCAAACTAAGAACTAATTCGTTTACAACTAAGTAATTTGTCGTAGCTGTTCTTGTGGGCATTTGTTTTAGAATATTGTACGTTCCTCGTCAGAAATCCTAATTTGTCGTAGCTGTTCTTGTGGGCAGTTGTTTTAGAATATTGTACGTTCCTCGTCAGAAATCCTAATTTGTCGTAGCTGTTCTTGTGGGCAGTTGTTTTAGAATATTGTACGTTCCTCGTCAGAAATCCTAATTTGTCGTAGCTGTTCTTGTGGGCATTTGTTTTAGAATATTGTACGTTCCTCGTCAGAAATCCTAATTTGTCGTAGCTGTTCTTGTGGGCAGTTGTTTTAGAATATTGTACGTTCCTCGTCAGAAATCCTAATTTGTCGTAGCTGTTCTTGTGGGCAGTTGTTTTAGAATATTGTACGTTCCTCGTCAGAAATCCTAATTTGTCGTAGCTGTTCTTGTGGGCAGTTGTTTTAGAATATTGTACGTTCCTCGTCAGAAATCCTAATTTGTCGTAGCTGTTCTTGTGGGCATTTGTTTTAGAATATTGTACGTTCCTCGTCAGAAATCCTAATTTGTCGTAGCTGTTCTTGTGGGCATTTGTTTTAGAATATTGTACGTTCCTCGTCAGAAATCCTAATTTGTCGTAGCTGTTCTTGTGAGCATTTGTTTTAGAATATTGTACGTTCCTCGTCAGAAATCCTAATTTGTCGTAGCTGTTCTTGTGGGCATTTGTTTTAGAATATTGTACGTTCCTCGTCAGAAATCTTAATTTGGAGTTAGCCTCCTTTGTATTGTTAGTGTGTGCCTTGTCTATTTTAGTTGGTCATCTGACTTTGCAGGACTGAATATTAGTTATTTTGAACTTGTAATATAAATCAAATCAAATCAAATATGTTATTATAGTCTCACCTCTCTACATGTACAATAAAAACATGAATACAATATCTTCAGCATGTTTTAATTAAAAGTACAAAACAATCTTAAAAACATTCGAGAGCCACTCTCAAAAGAGTTATGAGAGACTTTTACATAGAAATGGACAAATCGATAAAAATAAAAAACACTTTTTTTTATCTATATAAAACATTCTTCCTTTGAATTAAAATATCATGGCAGATTTTGGCAGAATAAAAGCACAAATTTTCATTTGTAAATAAAAATATAAATTTTTCATTATCAATTAAGTCTAAAAACCACTATTAAAAGAAACTGCTCTAGTAAAAAGCTCTTGTCTTGCATGTGAATATAAAGGGCATTTGAGTAAAACATGTTTCTCATCTTCAATGAGTTTCTGTTGCATACATGACTCATTAAAACAAAATCTATTTTCACGTAAAACCCCTTCATATCTGCCTGTTTCAATTCTAATTTGCGCCACATCACATCGAAATTTAGCAAAGGCGCTTTTATATTTTCGTGGCATATGAACACTTAAATATGATATTCTTGATTAAACAACCTATAAGTACGCAATTTACTACGATCATTTGTACTTAAATCAGTACACCATTTTCTCTTGTACATATCAAAAACATTATTCTCAATATTTTTAACATCATTTTTATTAAAAGTACAGTTTATATTACAAAAATTTGCAATATTAAGTTTTCTAAATTTACTATGAACTCTAAAATTCCAGTTTTTAATTTTACTGTTACATATTCTATTTGCCCATAAGAACACTTTTTTTATTTAGTCTGGTATTATTCATTCTCAAAAATCTTATTTTTGTATAGTACTTCCATAACTCATGGTAGACCAACTGAAACTAAAGGTTTTTGTGATCTTCGGCAAAAGCTTGTCTCAAATAATTACACATTTGTTTGGCATTAACCAAGTTATTTGGATTAAATTGATTTAATACTGATTTGATATCATCATCTTTAATAAAAAATTTGAAAATACTAAACTTCTCTAGAAGTTTTTTATATAGGGGCAACATATATATATATATCTTCATCTTCTACTTTGTCTACGCAAAATTACAGATTGATTCAGTAGCTAAAGTTTTTGGCTTCCTGTATCTCCCTGTTTTAATAGTAAGTGAATGTGCACTAATTCTGGTTAGAAGGGATCTCTAATGTATTGGTATATCAAAACTCACGTAAGCTTTTAAGTCAAATGGTGAGCAAATTTTCCTATAAAATCTGAGTTTACCTGTGTTATTAGATTTGATATGCTCTATTTGATTTAATATTTTACGTTTAGAAAAGGTTTTTTTAGAGAATCCTTAAACGCAGTAGATGATACTTGAAGTGATTCCAAATTAAGTAACTTTTTATGTTGATATTAATGATTGCAACCAGCAAGAGCTCTTCTGCGAATACAATTTTTTATTATCTATGAATGCAGATCTTCATAGATCAAATTCATATCATCTATGAATGCAGATCTTCATAGATCATTTTTTTTTGTCGTTATCAACTTCAATGTCAGTTAATCTAGCATATTTTTAGACGTTAATTCATATGATATAAAATACAATGGATAAAGCTAAAGTTCTGTACGTAAAGCTAGATTGGAAAGCCTTACCATAGACACCAAGAATATTTTTCATAATCATATTCTGGACCTTTTCAAATAGAAGTTTGTCTGCAGTGTCTAGGTTTATATTAAAATTTGAGATCTTAATTTCAGATCCATAAGTCATTATATATGAAATTAATAAGTTGAAAAGTCTCACACAACTTTCCACAGCTATACAGTTCGAATATAGTAATTTTCGTTTTAAGGCAAAATGTGCCTTGCGTGCTTTATCAGCAAGATTTTCATCTGCTATAGTTAAAAATGTGAATTTTAAAATTTACTTAAAATTTAATCTAAAAATATATAAAATAATGAAATGTGAAGCGAAATGATGTACAATATGAATATAAGGAGATGTGGCATGATTGACAGTGAGACAACTATTCTTAAAGACCAAAGGACAAAGCTAAGAATCATTGCAGGTTACCGTATGACCTTGTGAAACAATTCAAAAAGAAAACCAACGACCAGATTTTTACTGCAACACGAACCCCTTCACCAGGGGTCATCTCATGTATTCTGAAAGGGTAGGCAGATCCTGTCCCAAATTTGGCACCCGTCATGTTTATAAACAACAATAAACGGCAAACAATCATGGCAGACAGCAACCAAAGACAACCATTGGATTACAGGCCCCTGACTCCTGAGTTGGAACAAGCCAATAGTGCCGCGATGTGAAACATTTCTGTGACTTCCATTCCCTTGGACAGCTTTGTGACAACATAACATAATAATAAATTGTAAACATCAGTTTGAAAGGGCTTTGATGATCAGATACAAACTTTTCACTCTATCTTTTTTTTTAGGACAAAAGAGTTAAGCGCGTCTGAAAATACAAAATACTGATATACGATTTTAGATATATGTACATTTATTTAATGCTTTTATCAGATCAATTGCTTTTCTTTGTGTACACTTTTATACATTTATAATTTATATTTTCTGAAAGTTTCGTCCTGAATAAGCATTAAATATGTATTAATAAATATCACTTTCTACACTAAAACAGTTCAGTAAAATAAATCTTATTGCATGTAATATATTTCATTTCAATTTTGAACAATAATCATTATAATAAAACATAATCAAAGTACTGAAGTACTGAACATCGGATGACTGCAAGTTCTGGTGCTTGTCTCAGAAAAAAAAATCACATCCCTATACCGGAAAGTTACACAGATATATAAATTTTTTATGAGACAAGTTCCTGTGTGGATGATGAATAAATGACAGGGAATTCAATATCATTCTATTCTACTATTCTAATGATAGTGCAGTGCAAGTGCATGGTGGACACTCTTCTGTAATAATTCGTTTTTCTAATAGATTGGATTTGAGTAGTATTCAGATTTTCCCGCGTTTGTTGCAAAACGTTCTTGAGATATTCTTCCGCATGCGTTAACACAAATTTTAGGTATTCTTGATTTGTTATTGATATATATATTTTTCACGACAAAACATTTTCATATCATTTATCTATGTTCTTAAAAATTATGTTCATGAATATTCATTGATGAAATTAATATATAACAAGCGATAAGGACTGTTTTTTTGCACTCGATAATATCGGCGTAATTATACGAAATACGTTCGGTTATCAGTCAAAAACGCAAGTCACGTGGGTAGAAATGTCTGCGGCAACACAACACCGGAATGCCCTCACGGTCATCCGCTGTAAAAAGTGATATAGTTTTACACCTGATACACTTGTTCAGAGTTGGTTATTTTACATCACAATCGGGGTCCGTTCAGATGATACACAATAACAAAACCGTTCAAAAATGTGTATTTAGACAATAGCCTAGGTGTTTTGTGCAAAACTTTTCGTGTCACGTGGTACGATTTTCAGCCTGCTTCCGTTTGGCAATTTAAAATATGGCAAAAGATCAATTTGTTCATTTATCATATCAAATGTACTCTGGTTGAAGACCATAAAATTGTATCTTGTCCTCTAAAGGTCTTTTAGATATGTTTGTCGTTGGATTGCTCTCTCCTTGACTTGTATCCCACATATTCCATTACTCATTCGGTAATGAACATAGTTGATATACGTATTCAACATTTTAAAGATCATTTTACTCCTAACAACAACCATAATAGCCCAGTTTCTCGTATCAAACATAAGCTAAAAGAACTCGCCAAGGAATTTGTTTTTGTCCCGGCTGATAAAGCTGCTAACAATATCATTATTGTTTGACGTAAATTTTACATTGAGGTTCTACAAATGAAATCTGTAACAAACATAAACTTTTAGCTACCTCTTTACAAGCAGAACCAAATACAATGAAAGTTCCAACTATGTACTGGCTTCCGAAGCTGCACAAAACTCCTTACAAATATAGATTTATTTCGTCTTCAAGCCATTGTTCCACTACTAAACTATCTATTCTACTTACTAGTATACTTGGTACAATCAAAAACCTGGTAATAAATTGTTCAAATAGGGCTTTTGTAAATAGTGGAATTAATTACTTTTGGAGTGTCAAAAATTCGTTGGAAGTACTTGATAAATTGCATGCTAATATTGGTGATTTCGAATCTGTTCAAAGTTTTGATTTTTCTACCCTATATACCACTTTGCCTCATAATCTTATTAAGAAAAAATTCACACACCTGATTAAATGGGCATTAAAAAAGTCGGAATGTGAATATATATGTTCAAACTCTTTTAGATCATTTTTTAGTAACAACAAACATAAGAACTATGTCAATTGGACCTGCTTTGATACTATAACTGCCCTTGAATTTTTACTAGATAACATTTTTGTTCGCTATGGAGATTCCGTATATCGTCAGGTTATCGGAATTCCCATGGGGACTAACTGTGCACCACTTATTGCGGACCTGTTTCTGTATTGTTATGAGTTAAAGTTTATGACTAAAATTAGCAAAGACCCATCGAAACAACATCTGATTCAAAAATTTAATAACACTTTTAGATATTGAGATGATATATTGGCTCTCAATAATGACGACTTCAGTATCTATACTAAAGAGATCTATCCCGTCGAACTGGCTTTAAATAAAGCTAATACTAACAATGAACACGGCCCTTTCCTGGATCTTGATATCTATATCTTTAACGGGAAGCTTAATACCAAAATTTATGATAAAAGAGATGATTTTTCATTCCCTATTGTTAATTATCCATTTTTAGATGGTGACGTTCCATAGTGACCATGTTATGGTGTTTATATATCTCAACTTGTTCGATTCGCTCGTGTTTGTAACAACGTATTTGATTTCAACGAAGGAAATCTCTGTATTACTGAAAAAGTATTACACCAGGGTTTTCGATATCACAAACTAGTCAAAACATTTACTAAATTTTATCATCGGTACAAGGACATCATTCGTAAATATAAATCAACATGTAGACATCTTATACGTTCAGGTATTTCACATTCAATATTTTATGGTAATATTCTTTACAAAGCACAAAAATGTCGGCATTCACCTCAAAAGCTAACCAAACCTTTAAACAGACTTATTCGGAAAGGATAAAGTTACGATACTGTTGTCAGGTCATTAAGGATTGCATATTTTGGTATTAATATTGATTCACTCATAGGATCTTTGCATCGGAAATAAACACTATTATTCTAAAACCAATTGTTGGCATGATACGGGTTATGTTCTTCTCATATATTTTATGATTGTATGGTACTAAAATGATGAAGACATAATCTTTCAATCAGTTTAATAGAGGTCTGGAGCTGGCATGTCAGTAACTGCTAGTAGTCCTTTGTTAATGTATGTATCATTGTCATTTTGCTTAGTTTCTTCTGTTACCTATTCTGACATCGGACTCGGACTTCTTTTTAACTGAGTTTTACTGTGCGTATTGCTATGCGTTTCTTTATTCTACATTGGCTAGAGGTATAGGGGGAGCGTTGAGATCTCACAAAACATGTTTAACCCCGCCGCATTTTTGCGCCTGTCCCAAGCCAGGAGCCTCTGGCCTTTGTTAGTCTTGTATGTTTTTTAATTTTAGTTCATTTATATGTTTTGCAGTTTAGTGTGACGTACATTTTCACTGAACTAGTACACAATTTTATTTAGGGGCCGGCTGAGGACCACCTCCGGGTGCGGGATTTTCTCGCTGCTTTGGAGACCCATTGGTGGCCTTCGGCTGTTGTCTGCTCTTTGGTCGGGTTGTTGTCTCTTTGACATATTCCCCATTTCCATTCTCAATTTTATTTCATAGTAAAAAGCATGTGAAATGCACAAAAACCCAGTAAAATTTCAGTATCTTTAATTAAGAAATTTTCGTTTGAAAAATTTGTAGTCATTGGATGATTGATTAATTGTTGGTTGATTAACGTCCAGTGGCAAATAGTTTTTGCATGTTCAGGACGAAAGGAGTCATTGGATACAAAAAGTAAACAAATTCGTATCAATTTTAAAAGAAATAATTTAATATATATCGTCAGCTGCTGCTAAAAAGCTAAAAATTAGACATTACACTGCGTAACCACGCATCAAATTTCGTCGATAACTCTATACGAAATTTTGTCATGGACAATACTTACTACTAATTAGGATATTTGAATTAAGACAACATTGTTGTAGGGAAAATGTTTATTTTCAGTTAGGAATCATGAATACATTGGACAATTAAAACAATCTTTTGTTGGTTGATACTGTACGTGTAAGTCTTCAGATATACCTTATAGTCAAGTCAGAATCAACATGTGTGAAATTATAAAAAATCAAATGATAAATATTTATGGTTGATACAAAACTTCACGCCAACATATAAATGTGTCGTATATCTTATTTCAAGATAGTTCTTGTTTGTTTATAGTCGTCAGTACATAATTAAGGCAATCTGAAATTAAGCCCTGGGTCTGGACTAAAGCTCCATGATGAAGGCCATACGGTAACCAATAGTTGCTTAAAATCAACATTATTCCCCCTGGTAGTTAGTTATCTGATTGTTAATACTGTTAGACATCGACCATTAATCTTTTGTGGTTGAACAAAGGATTTCTTAAAAGTTTGATTCTTTATTGCTTCATATATACTTCATCAAATTGTCTGTGCGAAATAAAATGCCCCTCCGCACCAAATATTTAAACACATAAAAAGATGGTTCGTTCCTTCTATGATCTTAACATTAGAAAGAAAATTAACGGAACATCTGAGTTGCTATCTCCTTGCCATATTGTACCAAACATTTCTTTAAACGAGTATCCACAGTAAGGTTGAACACATAAATAACGAAGTTATTTTTTGGGAAGAACTTCTTGCAAATACGTTTACGAAATATCGAATGAAACAAGTGTAGACACAGGCTAGCGTGGATAGTATCCAGCATATAAGAGAATTGCACGGTCAAACTCATAAGACCCAAACAAATTCGAACTTGATCTGGATTTTGTCATGGACATTTGCCAGCCAGACAATACCACCAGATAGACCACCAGAAAGACAGACATACAGACAGATAAGACCACCAGACCGACAAGCTTATCAGACAGACAGACAGACAAGACCACCAGACAGTCACACAAACAAGACCACCAGCCAGACACACAAAAAGACCACCAGACAGACACACAAACAAGACCACCAGATAGACATAGACAGACAAGACAATCAGACAGACAGCCAGCCAGACAAGACAACCAGACAGACAGCCAGCCAGACAAGACCACCAGATAGACAGACAGACAGACAAGACCACCAGACAGACAGACAAGACCACCAGACAGACAGAAAAGACCACCAGACAGACAGACAGACAAGACCACCAGACAGACAGACAAGACCACAAAACAAACAGACAGACAGACAGACAGACAGACAGACAAGACCACCAGACAGACACAGACAGACAAGACAACCAGACCAGACCACCAAACAGACAGACAGTCGGACAGAAAAGACCACCAGAGAGACACACAAACAAGACCACCAGACAGACAGACAGGACCACAAAACAGACAAACAGACAGACAGACAGACAGACAAGACCACCAGATAGACAGACAGACAGACAAGACCACAAAACAAACAGACAGACAGACAGACAAGACCACCAGACAGACACAGACAGACAAGACAACCAGACCAGACCACCAAACAGACAGACAGACAGACAGACAGAAAAGACCACCAGAGAGACAGACAGGACCACAAAACAAACAGACAGACAGACAAGACCACCAGATAGACAGACAGACAGACAAGACCACCAGACAGACAGACAAGACCACCAGACACAGAAAAGACTAACAGACAGACAGACAGACAAGACCACATAACAAACAGACAGACAGACAGACAGACAAGACCACCAGACAGACAGACAGACAAGACCAGACCAGACCACCAAACAGACAGACAGACAGAAAAGACCACCAGAGAGACACAAACAAGACCACCAGACAGACAGACAGGACCACAGACAGACAGACAGACAGACAGACAGACAGACAGACAGACAGACAGGACCAGGACAGAGAAATAAAACCAAAACACCAGACAGACAGACAGACAGACAGACAAAACATTAAGACAGACAGACAGACAAGATCTTAAGACAGACAGACAAGACCACCAGACAGACATACAGACAAATATAAAAAAGTCTCCTACAGCTCAACTTCACAGGTCAGGGACTTATATAACTAGTTAACACTAGATGAGTAACTATCTATATCAATCAACAAAATGTTTTATTGCTAATTAGGCACAAGTCCCATACAAATCAATTTAGTTTAATTACCAATTAAACTTAACCCAAGTTAAACTTAATCAGCATATCTTTGCGCCTTGGCTTTAAACGCCATATATAAATATTTAACATAACGTTGCTATGAAATAAAGAGAAGAGCAAATATATTTGCTGGTTCCGCAAGGTACATGAAATACTGTTGAGACCGAATATCTCCAGATAAGCCTTTTCAACTGATTTTTACAGTTCGTTCTTATGTTGTACTATTACACCACTGTTCCAGGTTAGGGGGAGGGTTGGGACTCTGCTAACATGTTTAACCCCTCCACATTACGTACATATGTGCCTGTCCCAAGTCAAGAGCCTGTAATTCAGTGGTTGTCGTTTGGTACCGTGTTACATATTTGTTTTTCGTTCATTTTTTGTACATTAATTAGGACGTTAGTATTTTCGTTTGAATTGTAAAACGTTTAACATTTGTCATTTCGGGGCCTTTTATAGCTGACTATGCGGTATGGGCTTTGCTCATTGTTGAAGGCTCTACTGTGACCATTTTTTTAATTTCTGTGTCATTTGGTCTCCCGTGAAGAGTTGTCTCATTGGCAATCACACCACATCTTTTTTTATATCTACAGATCCTAGGTAAAATGAAGACACAATAAAGTATCAGATTACCTAAAATATCGACACCAACAAGTCAGACATTGATTAGTCTTGCTTTGTTTAAAAAAACACAAGAAAACCAAAAAGTAACACCCGAGCAGTTCTTGTATAAATCAATGATTTCAGTTCGACAAAATTTATTCATTCTTTTTAGCAAATGCAAATTTTAGTCTTTGGTTAAAATAAAATTGTATTTGAAAATTTAGATTGATGACCGCACAATCAGTCATATCTATTCAAACAAAAGACAGCCAGACGAGCACGACGCATATAGATTATTTTTAAACCCATTTATCACTATAACATTTAAAATTAAAACAAACTAAAGATAACAATGACGGAATAAGGCATGATAAAGGTGAATAAGCATTTTTATATCAGTATACTCCTGTAAAATAATATAGAACATTTATAAGAATTTAGAACATTTATTCAGAAGATAAGTATTTACAGACACCGAGATGGGAAATGTCATCTATTGTTGAGCTGTGTGCTGCCCTGGCTAAGAGAAGAGCTGATTTGATTAAAGACGTTTACGGTTAATAAATATACTTGCTATTGAATATGTTTAGATACTGAAATAAATCTTAATTTATGTAATTAGAAGTTGTATCAGTTTGAATTGTTTTCTCAAAGTTCACAAATGGGTTGGTTTAGATTATAAACTTGTTCAATTAGTATTGTCCATTGACTTTAAAATTCCTATTATTGTTTAAAAGATATACATCGTTCTACTATTAAATTGTTCATAAATGTGTCAATAACAATACCTTAGAGGAAGCGGGCATCTCAAAATTATCGAATAACTTATAAAAGTTAGATTATAGAACAAAGAATGGAAACGAGGAATGTGTCCAAGAGACAACAACACTAATGGCTAATAAATAAGAAGATGTGGAAAGAGTGCTAATGAAACAACTCTCCAAGTCACAATGTATAAAAGTTAACAATTATATGTCAAAATACGGAGCCTTAGCTCACACCGAACAACAAGCTATAAAGGGCCCCAAAATGACCATTGTATCACAATTCAAACAGGAAAACCAACGGTCTAATCTATTTCACAAAACGAGAAACGAGAAACATTTATCAAACATACCAACAAACGACAAGCACTGTTCCTGACTTAGATTCCTGACTTAGGACAGGTGCATATAATATATGCAGCGGGTTTGAACGTTTTAACAGCGCCAACCTTCACCCTAAACCTGATACAGCAGTATAACATTACAAACAGAAAAGACGCACTATAAAATATTAATTGAAAATGGCTTTACTCTTAGACTATAAAAATGAATGTAATATGAAATCGTGTACCAGTGTATGACTGACATTTCTGCAAATTTACTTTTCATATGTTGTAATGGCTCTTGCTCTTTCTGCATGAAAGAAAATAAACTTTTAAAAGCAAAAAAATAATAATTTTGCAGCCATCAGCTACATTTTCTTTTATCTGTTTTGACTCCTTATAATTATAAAATCTAGATTTATTTCCTTGCAAAAACTTCTAAGTTTGTTCGATTTCCTGTAGTATGTGCTGCAACGCATTTAAAAGATTGGAATTGATGACAGGGGACTCTACAAAGATCCTTTAGTAATCTAAATAAATGTTCATCGGTTGACATATAACATTGCACATTAACGTAACAACTGAAATTGTAAAAATACAAATGTCGTCTTCACCGAAAACTTACATAATTACTACGGGGTGTTTAATGACCTTGACATTATTAACATTTCATTCGCTAGCATTAATGCCGTCCTTTAATAACATAAAGTAAAAAAAAATAATCACCCATTTAACAAAGAAAAAATATTTAATGCGATTTCGATTATCCCTTTTGTAAACTGAATTAAAAAAAATCGCAGTCGTATTAAATGTTAAAGTTGGCCTTTATTATTGAAAAGGTTTCTAAAGTGACATAATTACTTGTATATACAATGGGGTTTCAATGAAATCAATCAAGCGCAAAATACACATATAACAACTATTCTTATTGACCACTTCAATTTTACGGACAAGTGAACACATAATTTTACGGGCTTATTTGCTATTCAATTGAAATCAATTTTAAATTCCATGAATTATTGAGTAAATCATAATAAGTAATATGTTTGAAACTAGCCCCGTGTATATGCAGAAGATCATGAAAGACCGGAACTTTGAATTTTAACCATACGCACAAGGTAATTACATATACTAAAATAGTTTATTTTGCATGATTACGGAATGGTTGGTCATCCCTGAAAAAGAGGTGTCAACCCTTGAGAAACACGGGTATTTTTACAGTTTTATTTTGAAACGAAATAGGGCCAATTCCCTTGAACTGTTGAATTTATTTCACACCAGCTATGGCTATTTATCCTATAGCCCTAATCTTTACACAAAATTAACAGTGTCACGCTTCATGGTTATAACAATATTCTGGCGTGTTTCAGAATGTTTGACTAAACTGTAAATGCCTCGAGTCGGCTAAATACTGCATTTCTCATATAGTTTTGCTACTTTTGACGGCTGTTTAAAAAAAAATGAATTAGTAAGGTACTTAACAAAAACCAATATTCTATCCGATGTATTCAGAAGCTGTGTGTAACATAAAAATAATGTCCCCATGAAATATTGTCCGCCGGACAAAATGTTCATAGAAAATATTTACTGCAGACAATTTTTTTATAATGAAATACTGCCCAGGGCAATACTTTATTATGAAATAGTGTCATTCTCCATGCAGTTCTTTCAAGGGACAATATTTTACTGACATACTATCCCTGACAAAATTTTACTGTGAGGTACAGTCCCTGACAATATTTCACTGTGAAGTACTGTCCCTGGCAATATTTCACTGTGAAGTACTGTCCCTGACAATATTTTAGTGTGAAGTACTGTCCCTGACAATGTTTAACTGTGAAGTACTGTCCCTGACAATATTGTACTGTGAAATACTCTCCCTCGCAATATATCACTGTCAAATACTATCAATGCAATATTTCTTAATCGAAGTATGTCTTCCGTGAGGATTCATACGCCATGAAATTGTATTTCTGGAATCTTAGAAATATTGTTCTTGAAAAAGTATGTGTATAACCGTGAAATGCTGCATAAAAAATCTCATCTACTCAAGCATGAAGCATGCACATATTTATATTTATAACTCAAAATATTTTTTAAGGCAAGTATTTAATATATAAAACAAATATAAATTTTATCATATTAAGCTTATTTTAGATTTGCATTTATTATATTATATTCTAGTATACAATTATTATTATCAACTAAAAACACTAATTTTACCATTGTCCAAAATATTAATTTTTACTATATCCACGGGGGATTTTAAGCGCAACAGGACCTAATGCTCTTCTTATATTGTCATAGTATTTTTAATCTACTACTATATTGTTTGAATGACATGAGTATGTATGTGCTTAAATACCTTATAACTCATTTGAATGCCTATTTGAGGTGTTCAGCTTATCTAAAGGATTTCAATATTCAAGTCAACATCTCTCATGGGAGAAATCCCCCATAAATCGTGTAAGTTGGCAGGTTTGTTTCTCTGATCATTTTTCATAGATGGGGAGAAAATATAATGATACATACTAGTAACCATGAAATATTGTCTTTGGGGATAATATTTCATGGAACAAAATTTTGCTTTACATGTGTATTGTTTTTTAGACCCTTTACAAAACATGCAAAATTGCAATGTTGTTTCAAAACTGTCTTCAGCAATAGCGTTTAGCACAGATTTTTTTTTTATGGATATATACAACAAATTGTTAAAACTATTATAAGAATATTATATAAAATTCAATATTCAAATTCCGATAATCAATAACTGGTTGTGAATAAGATTAATCCCTAGGATTTCTGGAAAAGTCACAAACCAAAAGTTGCTTCTGTTAATCTGCACAAATGCACTTTAAAATATTTACACTTAAATTAACGTTATATCCCAAACAGATGATTAAAGCCCATTTGTTCAACAAATACAAAGGAGTAAGCTTACAGCCAGTTGAAGGTTCATCAGACAGAATTGACACATTTGGCCGTGTTTCCACCAAAAATTTACTTTGAAAGTGAATACAGACAAACCTGTGCACCTGGGAAAAGTTTTGAGACAAGGCAGGAACAGGGTCAATAAAGTTAATATTCATTGTATTTTTCAAAACATTATGTGATAGCCATAAGAGCTCATGCTTGACTGTTATTGTGTACATATATATCAACTCTAAATAAAACTTACTTACTTATAATACTAAAATGGTGCAAAACACATGTCCTACCTCCATCACAAATATGTTGTTGTCCCCGCAGATAAAGCCCCAAACAACATCGTTTTCGTGTGTAAATCACATTACATAAACTGCTTGATAAATAAATTAGGTATTGACAATTCACTTGGAAACTCAACATATACCCCCACGACACTTACCAAGGAGGAATTCCTATATAATCATAGGTCTGTTCTATGTTCCTTTGTAATTTCAACCAAAGATGAAGAACTGGATCTTCCTTCACTGTATTGGATACCTAAACTACACAAGTGTCCTTATAAACAACGTTATATTGCTGGGTCTTCCAAGTGCTTCACAAAACATCTTTTTAAATTATTAACATCAATTTTATCAGCAACCAAAGCCGGGCTTTAAAGTTGTTGTGAAACTACCTATTCTAGAGGTGGCTTGAATCAGATGTGGATACTAAAAAAATCCAAAAATCTTTTAGAGTACTTACAATCTACGACCCTTTCATCTTGCAATAGTATTAAAACAATTGACTTTTCTACCCTTTACACAAGTATTCCCTATTCCAAACTAAAATTTTGACAAATTGAAAGAGTTGGTCATGGCCTACGTAGATACAAGTTTCTTGTCTTAGGGAGGGATAAATCGTACTTTGTAAAAAATCACTCTGATTCAAACAAAAAATTCTCTGAAACTGACATTATCAAGATGCTTGATTTCTTGATTGACAACATATTTCTTACGTTATTGGGTCTGGAGGACGTGTCTTTCAACAAACAATCGGCATTTCCATGAGAACCAACTTGCTCCTCTTCTTGCCGACTTGTTCCTTTTTTCACGAGGCTGACTTCATACAGGAACTTCTTGGGAAGAAAGAAAAGAAGTTAGCAGTATCCTTTAACTTCACTTTCCGCTATATAGATGATGTTCTTTCATTAGATAATTCAAAGTTTGGTGACTGTTGAACACATCTATCCCATCGAACTTGAGATAAAGGATACAACAGATACAGTTAAGTCTGCCTCATATCTTGACTTACACCTAGAAATTGACAATGAGGGTCGGTTGAAAACAAAACTTTACGACAAAAGAGATGATTTCAGCTTGCAAATTGTGAACTTTACATTTCTATGTAGCAACATTCCAGCAGCGCCTGCATACGGAGTATATTTCTCCCAGTTGATGCGATATTCCAGGGCTTGTATTTCCTATCATAATTTCCTTGATAGAGGGTTGCTGCTCACAAGAAAGCTATTAAACCAAGAGTTCCAAGTGGTGAAGTTGAAGCCATCCCTTCGTAAATTTTACGGACGCCATCATGAGTTGGTTGACCTTATGGAATATCTGTTTCACAGATGACGATGGCTATGTTCCAATATTCGTTACTACTACATCGTCCCCTTTCCGTAATGTGACTTACCGAATTAGACATATCACCAGGATTTTAATTGCATGAGCAACACGACGGGTGCCACATGTGGAGCAGGATCTGCTTACCCTTCCGGAGCACCTGATATCACGCCCAATTTTTGGTGGGGTTCGTGTTGCTCAGTCTTTGGTTTTCTATGCTGTGTTTTGTGTACTGAGTTTGATTGACACTCACACTATATTTGATTGATTTGTTAATGTTTAATATAAAAAAGAAGATGTGGTATGATTGCCAATGAGACAACTGTCCACAAGAGACCAAAATGACACAGAAATTAACAACTATAGGTCACCGTACAGCCTTCAACAATGAGCAAAGCCCATACCGCATAGTCAGCTATAAAAGGCCCCGAAATGACAATGTAAAACAATTCAAACGAGAAAACTAACGGCCTTATGCCACTTTCAGCACTATTGCGCTCTTTCGTGGCGGTCAGTTTTATTGGTGAGCACGGACAATAGAGGGACAATACCTACACATTCATAGGTGATTTATATCATAAAATGGGTAGATCGTATCAAATGGTGTTTTGAGTATTATAATCTTCTCCAGACTTGGAAAAAACAACTGAATCTCACAGGACGTAAAGAAGACATCAATTAATCAAACATAACTGTATACATGTATATAACTTGGACTGAAAAGTAATACCTTGCACTCCACCCCAACTCTATAATGAAAGGATTGACATCAATCTCGACTGTACTCGACATATATACATATTTGAATAAATTTTGAACCTTGTATGATCAAAGATACTATAAAAATGCAGTCTTGTTTAAGTTTGATATTTTTGCGTGCAAATATATAAAGTACAATCTAGTACTGCTAATTTATCGAGTATAAGTCCAATTTTCTCGTTAAACAACGTAGATCAATCTGTCGAGAGTAAATCGTTTAAGAAAAGTTCAATAAGAAATAATATTCTTAAAATGTTTATTTTATCCATATTTCGATGTACAGGTTGTGATCAACCACCCAGATTGGTGACAATAATCTATTTTGGGTATCATAGCCAAAATCGGATATTTTACAGCGCAAAAAAAAACTAAATTTTTTAATTTAACAAACATTTTGTAAAAATACATTTGTTAAGTCAATAGTAGCAAATTTTGATAAGCGACTAATACAGAAAATGAATAAGCTGCTTGATTGATCCATATAAAAATAGCATCCTCCAAGGGATCAAACTCGCAAGCAACCAGTTATTCAGAAAATTTGCTAACCAACAGTTGTTGCCTTTTATATAACCATTTGCACTTTCTTATATTTTCCTTTGAATAAAAAAACCCCCCACTTTTTCGCATTGTAAATATATATCCCATTTGAGGTATTATATCCAAAACAGAATATTATAACCCATTTGGGTGATTGGTTCCAACCTGATAAAGATATAAAATCTAAAAACTACCGAGAATTTTTCAGCTTTTGCATTACAAAATCTGATTTTTTTTTTATATTTTACAGGTTTTAGAACCCCATAATACCTGAAATTTATCCAAAGATCCTCAATAGAAGTTGGAGATATATGGATCGTTTATCTTGTATATAAATAAAGGTAATGAAAATTAAATTTTTATTTTTGAACGCAATGTACCCAGATGAAATACTTTGAAATCTTTTGTAAGGAAGCGTATAAGTACCTGTACTTAATATATCGACTTCCAACATTTTATTGATAAATTGAATAAGTTTTTGGAAGTCATCATCAAACTTTTACCCGCAGGCTAGACACATGGTTCTGCGGAACACTTTACGATTTTTTTTTTCATGTACCATTCCATCGTCTCAATGCAAAAGATTTGAAAAGTTCATAGATTCCATGCCAGCATGCCAGATTACCAATAATAGAGCTCAGGCATCGTGATCACCTCTTGTCTTCTGAAACATTTTAGGAGGCTGTTTTACAAAAAAAATATCATTAGAAAGACACTCTTAATAAAACCAAAATTCTGCCTGATGTATACAGAAGCCGTGTGTAACATAAATATAGATTCTACCACTGCATCGAGTGTGATGCGATATTTATCAACTCGAGACAGTTAAATTTTCAAATTTAAAACACGAGGCTCGCCGAGTGTTTTAAATATTTAAAATTTAACTGTCAAGAGTGGATAAATATTGTAATACACGAGATTTGGTGGTGGAATCAGTTTCTCTAATGATTTTATACAATATGCAGGCAAACTTATTCCTTCTTTTCAAATGATCTGAAAAAAGATGTGTTCTTTCTATGTGACGTCATCAGACATGGTCGCCTTTTTTCATGACGTCACAATAGGAAATTCAGAGGAAAACAAGAAAATTTTACGTCATAATCGAATTTTGACCAATGAATAGCTGAGATCAAACGAACCAAACGTTGATTAAATAAAAATAATCAACAGGTTAGGAAAACGATAAATCGGTAAAGAATAAGAGAAAATAATATCCCCATGAAATATTGTTCACCGGACAAAAATTTCATTGAAAATATTTTCTGCAGACACTATTTTCTAATGAAATACTGTCCAGGACAATATTTTATAATGAAATATTGTCCTTCTTAATGAACTTTTATCACGTTCTTCGGGACATTATTTCACTGTGAAATACTGTATAGGATTGTCTTTTGATTTTGATAAAATCATATTACATTAAAGACGAATGTTTTAGGGTGGCATAGGGTAATTAATTTTCATTGCCATAATTTCAGTATCAAATTTTAATAAAAATGTTTAAATTTGTAAAAGGTGCATCGTTTTAACAGTTTTCATGATAATTTATCTCTAATGGTTATATATGATTGGTTGGATAGAGGTTGTGTAACTAGTTGAATTTGTTTTATTGAATTTTGATTCTATAATTTAATTTCCAGAAAAAGGCAACGAATTAATGTATCCGTTTGAAAAAATAAAATAAAATGGGAGATAATTAATTATTGAAATAAAACATATATTTCCTGTTTTTAAACATACAAATGTTGTATATTGCGAAAAAGGCAATAACATGGGGAATGAATATTTATAAATTTGATTGCACTTTGCTGAAATTAACCAGGTAATTTACAAGTTAGAGTTATTCAATATTGCGTATTGTCTCAACTGAATCGCTGAGTGTCAAATTAATTGATTACAATAGCACTGATTTTACTAGTAAAACAGACACATCATGCATTCCTTATTTATACATTGGACTATTACACTAACATAATAAATCAATTCATTAGTCATAGTTAATACAAACTTTCTTTTTCTTTTTTGTCTTTAATCCATTATAATAATTTGTTTTTGAGATATAATTTACAGAACAATTCTATGTAGTATATATCAAAAGTAACAAGTAAATAAGGAGCTACGGGAAACCGAAAAAAACCAAGTTGTTGTTGGACACTGCTAGAAGTGTCATGTCCCTTTATGTATTAGGTCTAGTGCTTAGCGAAAAATTCCTGAATTTATAGCCACAATTACTATTCTCGGACAGATAATCACTATAAACACATTTTCACTCCAATTGATATGCAATTACCTAATTTTTCTTCTTCTGCTAAGTAATTCCTTCCAATCCTTTCTACTTAAATTTTCTGTGAAAAATGTTAAAATGTAAAATCCTCCATGTACAAAGCAGACAGCAATTGATACATACAACACTATCGTACGAAGCAGGTACAAAATAAACATGTACACAACAGAGAGCAATCGATACATACAACACTATCGTACAAAGCAGGTACACCATAAACATGTACAACACAGAGAGCAATCGATACATAAAACACTATCGTACGAAGCAGGTACAACATAAACATGTACACAACAGAGAGCAATCGATACATTCAACACTATCGTACGAAGCAGGTACACCATAAACATGTACAAAACAGAGAGCATTCGATACATACAACACTGTCGTACGAAGCAGGTACAGCATAAACATGTACAAAACAGAGAGCTATCGATACATACAACACAACTTACGAAGCAGGTACAACATAAAAATGTACACAACAGAGAGCAATCGATACATACAACACTACTGTACGAAGCAGGTACAACATAAACATATACAACAGAGAGCAATTGATACATACAACACTATCGTACGAAACAGGTACAATATAAACATGTACACAACAGAGAGCAACCTATACATTCAACAGTATCGTACGAAGCAGGTACAACATAAACATGTACAAAACAGAGCAATCGATACATACAACACTATCGTACGAAGCAGGTACACCATAAACATGTACAAAACAGAGAGCAATCGATACATACAACACTGTCGTACGAAGCAGGTACAGCATAAACATGTACAAAACAGAGAGCAATCGATACATACAACACAACTTACGAAGCAGGTACAACATAAACATGTACACAACAGAGAGCAATCTATACATTCAACAGTATCGTCCGAAGCAGGTACAACATAAACATGTACAAAACAGAGCAATCGATACATACAACACTATCGTACGAAGCAGGTACAACATAAACATGTACACAACAGAGAGCAATCGATACATTCAACTCTATCGTACGAAGCAGGTACACCATGAACATATACAAAACAGAGAGCAATCGATACATACAACACTGTCGTACGAAGCAGGTACAGCATAAACATGTACAAAACAGAGAGCAATCGATACACACAACACAACTTACGAAGCAGGTACAACATAAACATGTACACAACAGAGAGCAATCGATACATACAACACTACTGTACGAAGCAGGTAAAACGTAAACATATACAACAGAGAGCAATCGATACATAAAACACTATCGTACGAAGCAGGTACACCATAAACATGTACACAACAGAGAGCAATCGATACAAACAACACTATCGTACGAAGCAGGTACAACATGAACATGTACATAACAGAGAGCAATCGATACATACAACAGTATCATACGAAGCAGGTACACCATAAACATGTACACAACAGGGAGCAATCGATACATTCAACACTATCGTACGAAGCATGTAAAACATAAACATGTACAAAACAGAGAAATCGATACATACAACACTCGTACGAAGCAGGTACAAGATAAACATGTACACGTACATTTTCATGGTTATATTACAAGTATGCTATAATGTTTATAATGCAAGTACTTACACTGTTTAAAATAGCTAATTATTATAGCAAAAACATTATCTCATTGATTCAGTTCAGGATTAAGTAGAGTTAAAAGTTATTTTTCGTGCATTTCATGCAAAACATGTTGAACGTTAAGGCGCAGTTTCATCTCCTCACAATGTATCCGTAGAATAAAGTAAAAAGTCAATTTCATCATGCGACATGCATACATTAAGTTTAGGATCAGTTCTAATTTAAACAAATAATTTAACATATTATTAGAATATATTAGAATTTCTTGCTTTTAGTTGGATGGGAAAACTTAGGTGATATTCAGCTCAATTTTTAACGTTAACCATTTTATGTGTCGAGCTGGGGAGTCTATCCTCCACATTTATTTCATTTTCTTTAATTTCTGAACTTATTAATCCTAAATGTTTACTTTGGTTGGTAGGTGTTATACAGGTAGTACATAGGTAGGTCCCAACGTAAGTTTTTTCTGAATCATGTTCAAGTTCCTTTTGTTTGTTGAAGGCCTTACGGTGACCTATAGTAGTTGCAACTTAGTCATTTGATCTTGGTGGATAGTTAAGTTGTCAGTCTGTAAAATAAATTATTAAAATTTTCATCAATTTTAAGAGATTCAGTGAAAAGAATTTGTCTAACATCATTTAAACAGGAAAATGTAAAATAACAAGATTTTCATCTTCAACGGTATTAAAACAACTAAAACAACATCTATCTTCCAGTCGCAAATTGTCATAGGTCCCATTTTCCAGCATAATAGGAGCCACCCCACATCTACATTCTGCAAAGCCACTTCTATCACTAAAAGACATTACCAGTTTACAGTAGGTTTCAACAACATAATCGTGATTAAAAATAGCATACGTTTTCATCTTGTTCCGCCCATAATCCTGTCTGGAAGGTCATGGATTAATAATGCTTTTCCATTCATCAATATATCTATCAAACATTCTTGACATGACTGTATAAAAGTCTGTATCAACAAGATGCTTTTGATTAACATTAGTGTTGGTATTGCAAAAGTAAACCCACTCAAGTTCAGTCAAATGTTTTTTAACCATGAAATTCCAATTTTTAACAATGTTAAGTTTCAGACTGACCATTTAAATATTTTCCTGTTAATACTATCTGGCCCCATGTGTATTCTATCAGAGGCAAAGGAATAGACTTAAAAATTGAGGGGGAGAAGGGGAGGTCCTGAAGTGACAAAAAACCCAAAAATAAAATTTAAAAAGTTTTCTGCATTGTCTTATCTAAAAGTCTATCCAAAAGTTAGTCAATGTCCTCTTTCATTTTTCATTTTATATTTTCAATATTGTTTTGATTGAGATCCCCTGACCACACTATGGCGGATCTCAAACGACTGACTAATACCATCAGTGACCACAACACTGTTTGGTCTGAGAGGAGAGAATCACTCGGGGAAAGATTTTGTATAAAAGAATTAAAAACGTTGGCATCAAATGGGATCAATGGAAAAGTATTATAGTACTTCAAATCGCGCAGTGCTAAACACAGCAGCTGGGTGTGTTAGTTTCATTTTGGATTCTTACATAAGCAGAACTTTTGAAAGTATTTAATTTGCTTGCATTTTTACATTTTAGTTACAAGTGTAGTTCGGTTTTTAATTTATATTACGTTCAAAAATGCTTTAAAGACCAATCAGCATAGAATGATAACACTCCTTTTACATCATACTGATGAAGGATATCTGTTATTCGAAATACTTATTGATAATTTGTATTTCATGAATATAACAAGATGTTGATATCAGTATAACATGGTATGCCTTTGAAAATAATCTTCCCCGACCCTCGAGGACTTCTGTGAGAGCAGGAACTGAATATTAATGTTGTCGGAAGACTAGCTGGTTATAATGCCGCGCTGTTGTATTGCAGCATTGCTGCCGGTGTTTCGACTATTGCTGCGGTTGTAGTGATAGGCCGGGATCGACTGACACCTCTTAAGAAGAGGTACGCATTTTGGCTTTTATTCGAGCTTATAATTATAGCAGTACGTACTGATACTAAATTGCAACGTAACTTTCTTAGTTATTAAAGCCAAATATAGTAATGTCCAACAGTAAGGCTAATTGTTAAGTTGTTTTAGAACAGATGTTTATACTATGCCTAAAGTTATATGATAAACGTTGACCTGCTCATGAGGTTAACTTGATTCATAACTCATTAGAGATTTGTTCTATCAATAGATTGTACAGAATTCATTTGTATTATATAATCTTTGTAATGATAAAGAAAGTGTCTGAGCAGAAGACTTAAATTATTAATGAAAGTACACAACTTGACGTTGTTATATTGGTATTGATCCCTCTAAAGGTGAAGTAATAGTCCCCAACCTAGTTTGTAAGAAAGTTATATCAAATATTTTATCACAATATAAATAAGTAACGAATACAATTCTTTTATTAAGCTACAAAATATCTATAATTAGTGTAAGTAGATATAAGAAGATGTGGTATGAGTGCCAATGAGACAACTCTCCATCCAAGTCAAAATTTATAAATGTAAACCATTAGAGGTCAAAGTACGGTCTTCAACACGGAACCTAGGCTCACACCGAACAGTAAGCTATAAAGGGCCCCAAAAATTACTAGTGTAAAACCATTCAAACGGGAAAACCAACAGTCTAATCTATATAAAAACGAGAAACGAGAAACACTTATGAACCACATCAACAAACGACAACTACTGAACATCAGATTCCTGACTTAGGACAGGTGCAAACAAATGCAGCGGGTTTAAACGTTTTAATGGTACCAAACCTTCACCCTTTTTCTGAAACAATAGTGTAACATCACAACATAGAAAGACACACTATAAAATATCAACTGAAATAGCTTAACTCAATCAAAGGACATAGTAACACCATTGAACATACACTTAACAAATAAATTTGACCTATGATACAATGTAAATTCAAAATAAATAAACTAAGGAAAGAATAATAAAAGTAACATGTTATATCGGTATGAAATGTTAAACAATTTAAGAAAAACAATATGCTCGAACAAAAATATCAGCCATTTGCAATAACTTTAAACACAGGTAAATAAAATAAGTGCTTGTTCCCCATTGAATAACGTAAAACAAAGTAAATTTAAATGGCACTTGTATTTATCTAAATTTTCAAGTGTCGTCCATATTTTTTATATTTGTTAAAATTTCAGCAACATTTAAAACGATTTGGTAAGGATAGTTGACAAAATAATACACATTCTGTGAATTTTGACAGGTATATTATTTGTTAAATTCAGGCCTATACCTTGCAAGATTTTCCATATAAATTATACAATTTTTTTAGTATTTCTTAGACATTTAATGACAAACTCGTACAATATTTCCCATAATCTAATAATGCAGTTTAATAAAACAAATCTTTATATAATTTCAGTACACAAATCTAAAAATCTGGATCGATTATTTTGCGTTCATCTCCGAACAAAGAAGGTGGTTGAACATTCCATTGCTATCTTCACTTTATCCGAAGATCCCTCATAGTGAACATGTATTGGGAGAAACACCATGGATTGTTGATCTTATATAATTAAATGTATTATCTAAATTGCCCTTTTTGTCAAAACCATCACTCTGTTTTCTAAAGCTATATGTAATTTCATATCTCCCAGTTTCAATCCTCAGTGGGGCTACACCATTTCTAAATTTGGTGAAAGCGCTTCTGTGACTTAAAGGGAGAGCTGTTTTACAGTATTCTTCAGGTTCAAATTTTCTTTTTAACAATTTGTAATTTCGTAGCTAATGGCCACCTTTACCCTACGATAGAGAGCTATTAGAGTAATGTTTTTATTCATATATTCAAACGAACACAAAGTAAACTCAACATCTTAATGTAAGATCAGCTCGCTTGACAAGTGTGCAGCAAAGCTTCGAAAAATAAAGAAAGGACGAAAAGTACATAGTTCAATTCCAATATTATTAGAAACGGATACTGGTAGTCTCTAACATTACCGTCCTTGGCTGTGTCACTTTTTCATCGACCTTGTTTTTTTAACAATTGTCCTCTTATAAGATCCGATGTCCCTCTTGAGCAGATAGACTAAGCAGTACAACTTTATTACTGTCTAAACCGATATTCTGCGAACATGAAAATAGTATTTCATGAGCTCTCGTATATGACAACAGACCTGTACGTCTGAGAATAATTAGATTTGCAAAAATACGTAGATCTTAATATAAATTCATCAGATTTTGATATAGTACTAGTTAATTTGAGAAACCGTTCGAATATAATAACAGGACAAGTCACAAAATTAGTCCTAGAAATAACTTCTCCTCTCCCTTCTCTATAAATGTCTTTTAACAATTCACCAAATACAAATTTACGTGTGTAGAAAAAAATCGTTACGTCGATGCCTCTCAAATGGCTAGTTCTAAAAAACTTTAAAAGCCTAGATTGCTTAATACGCACATACAAACAGTTCTCAAATCTTAAGGATTACTATTTAGTTGACCACATGTAAGTATGACAATTTTTCGCAAAATATCCTTCTGTAATTGGGTCTTTTTGGCGATTAAATGTCCTAATTTTCTCTGCATTAGCAAATATGTTATAAAATCAGAGTTACAAGGATTGTTAAATCAAGCCAGATTGTGTGCTCAGCTGATAGCGTATCTAACTTCGTTTATCTTGCTTGCCGATTTTGCATTTGGTGATACTATGAAACTGTGTAATCTGATGATGGTAATGAAGTAATATTATGTAATTAAGACCACTTACAGGAAGCATTTAAGGCATACTGGTACTGTTTGCAAGTGTTTAGAAAACGTGAGCTCAAGCAGTACTCTGGTAATCTAGCCTTCAATGTAGAAGTTCATCATGAAATATTCTGTATCCATCTACGAACTCGAAAAATATATGAAAAATTATTAACTTACTGTTCGTTGTTAATTTTTCTGTGTTGTATTATTGATGATAAACTGGTTGTGTTTGAGTAGTGAAAAATCCTTTCGCCAGTGACAAATTGCTTACAGGCATGGCAAATGTCATGTTGGGACACTGTTCATGCCGCCAGCTGCCGACTCGAAAGGGCGGCGGATTCTGACACTAGTACTGATTAACATAATGATGATTAGGAGCTGTTTCAACAGGAGCTGGTCTAGAAGTTGTCTTAAAGGGATGTGAACGACGGGATTTATCTTTATAGTAGCTATGGCCCTGGACTCCGCTGACGGATTTTTGTTTAATCTTCGGAATACGAAGCAATGCTATAAGATTCGTAATCTCTAACCGTAGCCCAACCGACTGAAGTATCTGATATAAGTATGATGGCTTGTTTATGCCCTGAACCTTGTCTATGAGGTCTATAATGACACGATATAACTTCGTCTATGAACGGAGAACATATATAGCTATGAATCTTGTTTATCTCAGAAAAAAAACTTCTTCGTTAAATTTGCGTTGAATTTTATTGCCCTGTACTTGAATTTTAACGAGACTACTTTTAGCTTTCAGGAAATAACGTCCTGTTCACGGACCAAATTGATTTTAGATTTGAAATGTGTGAATGCTCGGTCTTACCTTCAGACATTGGACTACCTTCTCTAAATTCTGAAATACTGAGGTTAAGCACAGATTACAACTTTGCTCCACCGAAATCAAACCTTGAATGACAATATCTTAAAATCACACACGCGCCAGAACAATAACACGAAATGTTCAAATATCATCATTAGTTCTTACTCAATCAATGAAAGACATCTATAATACTAAAATAACGAGGTCCAATTTGTCAGCCGGCATGACATAAAGACGACGATTCAAAGAATTCAACTTTATATATAACTAATATAGGACAATGGTGTTGATTAAAAATTACATCATTCCAGGCCCTTTTGTTTTCCAAATAATTAATATAACCAATAATTAACAAGTTCCGGGTCGAATCCGCTACCGATACTAATAGTATATGTCACATATATTTTTCCGTTTATGTATGTATGTATGTTCTGTATCTTCCTCCTTTAATAGGAGCACCACCAAGGGATATTGTGTAAAGCAGGACACTGAACTTACCGTATCAGTACAGATTAAATGTGAGCATTACCTTATAATCAGCATGACTTTATTAGATGACAATTCCAATACAAAAAGTAAAGGCTAAACATAAGGCGTAGGTTCTTTAATTCAGTCACGGAACCGCGATGTCGCGGGTGTGTTCTAGTTTAATCTATTATATACATTCCACACGTGTATTAATTATACAAAAATACACGTGGTAATAATAGCATTCCGCTGTACATAACTTCAATATATATACTAAGTATTGTAAAACAGCATTCTTTGATATAATTTTTATGGTTTCAATGACTTTGTTAAATATTTGTTACATTTTCTTCGAATAAGCCCAGTTTCTCTGAAAATGGAATAACTGGAATAAATGTTTATGGTTGAGTGATAATTATATATATATTTGCATACAGGCTTCGGGACTAAGCCAGTGTTTTTAATTATTGTAACTATTGCAGGTGTCGCATCTCCTAAAGCTTAGCCTATTTGTCCCTGCATTGATTACATGTTAACAGTCAGGATTGTCAATGTCAATATTATCTCCAAATAACGCCACCTAATTGTTTCAATCGCGAAAACGGAAGCCATTGTATATAGGGATGACGCGCTTCTATCCACATCATCATTACGATCCTTACATGACAGTTGTATTTTGAAAGACAAACGTATCTACTTGCTATTAAACATCATTTTGTATACTTTTATGCCTTTTGTCAACTTAAAACTTTTGTCTGCGGTTGTCATTTGGAATTTTCGAACGTTGAAAAACATCCGAAAAAAATCTAATTATATATTTCGTGGATGGGCAAACTAAAAGTTTCAGAGATTGAAGACTAATTGCCATAGATAACGCACACCAAATAAAGAATTTTTCTTGGAAGTTATGCACAAAAAATATCCACTAGTATTAAAAGTCTGTCGTCAAGTGGTTTTAGTAAAAATTTGTTATTCAAATACGCCTACTCTGTTGTAATGACTCATTAATAAGTTATTTTATTATATATTTCATTTCTTTGTACATTTAAAATTTTTAAAGTTACTTGATCAACATGTAGCCTAAATTCATAAAAATAATGGATTCTAAAGCGAGATGCTGTATCAAATGTTTTAGCAGGATACGTTTTCAAGACGACTCAAACACGCGCCTGAACGTAAAAAGGTGTACCCGGCTTTCTCTTTTGATTAGATTATTGCCCATTTTTAAGATTTTTTTCACAAAAAACTTACCGAGGGGCAGTAATTTATGCTTATACACAAAACAGATCCAACCTTATTTGCAGTGACCTTAATCGCCTGTTTTGTGAACATTTGTCTTAAATTTAAAAGTTTACAAATATCTCGAAGTTCCATACTATAATTTATTAATAAGTAAAACACGTATATTAGATACAAAAAAAATCTATTCTATTAAAACTACGTAAATTCGAGACATATTTCTGTGCCAACAGTTAATTCTAATCAAAATCTGCAATTTCGTTCAAGCTGATAACTTGTTTCTCTCTCAAAAACGACACGAGTCATTTTTGCCTATGAAAAAAAATCATCATATAATGTGAGAATTTGAAATAAGATACGGATTCATGTTGTGTATAAAGTCACGCAATTTTACATTGTGTTCTCAAAAATGGCATCTAATTTCATCGAAATTGTATACCCCAAAATACACTGTTTTTTATTTAAAGAAACAGTTGTTATAATATTTCGTACTTATATTTCAGCGGTTATTGAAGTTAGATGGACTTAAATACGTAATTTTTGTAAGTAATAAATTTTACAAGGATACTGTGTACTTTCTCATTAGATTATTTTTCTCTTATATGTTTACAGGTGTACAAACGATGCAATATAGGCAAAGACTAGGGATAGTTATAGTGTGTTTAGGTGTTACGATGCTGTTTTCTGTCTACTCACAGTTGTCAGACTATTTTACTTATAAATTAGTTAAAGTTAATTCAGATGCTCCGTATATATCTGCTCCATCTTCAGCTTATGTTTCGAACTTATTAACATCAATTGAATCAATAAGAAAAGATTGTGGTCAGTTGTGCAACACTTCACGAACAGGGTTACCAGGGCCATTTTTTGATCATATATTAGCAAACGTTAATTGTATAGCTTTGTTTAAAAATAAATATATTGATATCGGCCATGGATTACCTCAAGCACCAGGACAGATACCGACAGAATTGATTGACGAATTTACAATGAATGGACGAATACCTTTGAAGAAGTATTATCTAAATCAGCAGTATTTAGGACAAAAAGATAAAAAGCTTGTTTGGAGTGAAAAACTTATTGAGGATTGGATTGCCCTTGCAAAACGAGGTCAGTTAAATGGCAATTATGGAGCTATTGAAACAAATGCCTTGCGTGATGGACTACAACATGCACCGAATATAAAAGGAGGACGTGTTTTAGTGATAGGCTCAGAAATTCCTTGGGTTGAAGCATGTGTATTGGAGGCAGGTGCCCGTGAAGTAGTGACACTAGAATATGCGGAAATAGTATCGGAGCACCCTCTTGTTAAAACAGTGTTACCGTATGATTTCAGAATGAATTTCCTTAACGAAAAGATGGAACTATTTGACGCTGTTGTGACGTTTAGCTCTGTCGAACACTCAGGGTTAGGACGATATGGTGATGCACTTAATCCTTGGGGAGATATTATCGCAATTGCAAGGGCTTGGTGTGTTACTCGTTCAAGGGGGTCGTTGACTATCGGTGTACAGTACAACTTCTATGATGAATTCTTACGGTTCAATGCAGATAGATGGTATGGGAAAATTCGTTATCCATATCTCACAACAAACTGGAAACAAATATACCGAGGGGAAGGCTATCAGCGTGTTCATGTGTTCACAAAATGACATTTATTTTGTTCAATAAAAAGTTATTGAGAAACAAACGGGAACACAATTTTGACTGCCACAGCAAATATAGGGAGAGTTATATAGGGTAGGAAATTAAGTCTCAAGGTTGGTTCTTAACGAATGATGTTTGGCTGCAGTCTTTTTGCGCCAACTGCTATTTTTAAGATATACCATTGCGCAAAATTTTATTATTCAAAGGTGTCTATTGCACCCGAGCACAGAATTAATTTGCACTAAATTACATGTATGATGTATGCTTACTTATCACATTATCTTTGGTTAACTGTTTCATATATCAGTCCTTAGTAAACTATTTCATCCGTAGTATACCAGGGTTAATTTATGAAATAAGTTTCAGGATATTTTACAAGAAGTCACAGTCGTTACATATAAAGCTGTCTAAAGTATTTCCAATATTTGTATCCTATAAACCACTACCTACATTAAAATAAATACTACACATACACAGAGCTAAGAAACAGATATAGTTTGGAGAGAGAGAAAAAAAAAAGAAACATTTGCCATTGAAAAAGTATGAAATTAAGATATCCCCAGTGTGACTATGTTAAAAAAAAGAAGAAAACAACACTTAATAATTTTTATGCATCCGAGGCGCTTTTCTGGATTTACCTTCATCAGAAACGCTCAAATCTAAATATTTGAAAGCAAAGGATGTATAAGTACTGAAACGAGTGAAAACCTGTATGACCAAAAGTGATCTAATAATTATAACCAAATCCATCTAGGGTCAACATTTTCTGAGATGACCAAAAGTGATCTAATAATTATAGCCAAATCCATCTAGGGTCAACATTTTCTGAGATGACCAAAAGTGATCTAATAATTATAGCCAAATCCATCTAGGGTCAACATTTTCTGAGAGAGTTCGAACGTTAGTTTCTCAATAATTCATTAATTTATAAACGGACAATTTAAGTAATGTTTCTTATCAATCATGTCAATACCGAGCACTGACTACTGAGCTTACTATACTTTCGGGAACTAATAGTCCACCAGCAATGGTATCGTCTCAGTGAGCACTATAAAATATAACACTGTAATGTGTGTTAATCTACAAATGTTAACCTTCAATCTTATCATATTGTCTGACTCTTATTTTTTGAAATTTGTTCTTTAATGACTTTAAATTATCTTAATTCTGCATTAAGGGAAAAAGAGGACAAAAAGAGTCATTGTTATGAGATAATTTCATCTAAGAATTTGTGCAATCGTACTCTTTATTTTTGGCGCATACGATACTAGCTATTTGGAAAACTGGTGACGCAAACGTATCATTTGCAAAAATGAGTTAAAAATTTCCCTCCATTACTAAATTTTAAATCTCTTTTTATTCAATCACAACAGAATTTGAAGGTCGACTGTTATTGTTTAAGTTAAATGTTTACCTAAATTTCAAGCATTTACTCGAGTGCAAGTTAAATTTTGAGTGAATATTCGACCTCTTGTTGAAGTAGCATGAAAATAACATAGCTGTTATCCAAGTTTTTATAACCTAACATTTGAACATCTATCCTCTTTTTAAGATAATATCTTTCTTTATTCAACAATATTCAAACATTTAAATCGGTGATCACAGATTGAAATGTTTCTCATTCTTAATTTCCAAATAATTTATTTCGTAGCCAAAAGAAGCAAAATGAGCTTCCGCAAGCGTGGGTCGTCGTAAAAATCTTTGCGTGCATGTCAAAGGCCAATAGCCTGTAACCCAATTGTTGTCATTGGTTACCATCTTCAAAATTTCTTTCCATGTAAAAAAGTATTATAAAAATACCGAACTCCAAGGTAAATTGAATAAGGGGAATTCATAAAAACTGACATAATCAAACGTTAAAGTTTATCAACCAACGGAACGAATTAAAATCAACTATCGTATTCCTGATTTGGTACAGGCATTTCCCGAACAAAATGGTGGTTAAACCTGATTTTATAGCTAGCTTAAGCACCCACTTGTTTGAAAATTGTTTATAGTTCCGTTTTTTTTTTTTTTGACAAAATACGGTGAGCAACCCAAACAGACATGATAGGTTAATGTGACAATAATTGGAATCCAGCAGTTAAAACTGTGTAAACATACATTACAAACATACAACACAACTGACTAAAAAACTTCACCTGCATATGGGATATACATTTCCCAACTCATTCGGTATTCAAGAGCTTGCAGCTGCTACTCAGACTTTGTAAAACGTCACCAGTGTCTGAGCAGAAAGTTGATGAACCAGGGTTATGTCAAAGAACGTCTCGTCCTTTTTCTAAAAAAGTTCATCGAAAGATACCAAGACCTTGTTGATTAATATTTCGTATCAACTTCACAAATAATACATGATGGTCTTGATGTATAGATTCTAGGTATTGACGTTGTTTATCATCTAAATTACGTGTTATAGTGTTCTTTTATTAACGTATACTGTTTGGTCCATTTTTTGGTAATATCCTTTAGGCGTGGCTCGGTACTTGTACATGCCGCCATTGTGTTGTTGTGCTATGGTCATTTTTTGTATTCTTGTGTTTCATTTTTGCGTATGTGCTTTGTCTATATAACATTTTGTTTTTCTCTGTTGACATATTTGTTTGTTTTTATAGTGATTGAGAATATAACACAATGTTGACTGCTGTACCCCTATTTCTGACATTTTTACCTATTATGTCTGTTTGTTTTGTTCACACATTGTTGTCAATATAATGGACTTTTATGCAACTGTCAAACAAGTGAGAGGTTTAGCTAGCTTTAAAACCAGGTTTAATTCACCATTTTTTACATAAAGAAATGCCTGTACCAAGTCAGGAATATGACAGTTGTTTTCCATTCGTTTGATGTATTTGAGCTTTTGATTTTGCCCATTCTTAAGGGACTTTCCGTTTTGAATTTTCCTTGGAGTTCGGTATTTTTGCTGTTTTACTTTTTACACACAAATAAATCTAACAAATACGCCAACAAAAAAGTTGTTGTAGTTGATGGTAAATTTGACAAAGACGCCTACAAAAAGTTTTTTTGTCGCTGATAATAATAAAATCTCATCAATGATACCAGGCTTATTTTGACCTGTTGATACAATTTGTAATGCATTTTTGTTATTTAATGTTTACTTATTTCGTGTTATATCTCGTCTCACTATTTTTAATATATACCACCTTTGATAAGTGTTTGGTATCACGGTAAATTTTCACTTCTGTTCTCGAACTATGAACAACAAAATTATTTATTTTGTAAAAAATATTTCCGTACTCCATGTATACCTTACAGCAAAATTATTTTTATTTACCTGTGTGCGTTATTTTATTTGGCAGCATTTTGTCCAATGTTATGGTTGTCTTTCTGATATTGTTTCACATCTCTCCCCCTTTTTTTATTAATTTTGTATTTACACTGTGGTATAGATCAAATGTATTCGTTCAGTGTATGTTCACTAGCTTTTGTTAATATGTCTTTTGATTGAGTTGAGCCATTTCAATTGATATTTTATAGTGTGACTTTCTATGTTGTGATGTTACACTACTGTCTCAGGTTAGGGTGAAGGTTGACGCCTATTAAAACGTTTAAACCCGGTGGTTGTTGATGTGGTTCATAAGTGTTTCTCGTTTCTCGTTTTTTATATAGATTAGACCGTTGATTTTCCTGTTTGAATGGTTTTACATTAGTTATTTTGGGGGCCCTTTATAGCTTGCTGTTCGGTGTGAGCAAAGGCTCCGTGTTGAAGGCCGTACTTTGACCTATAATGGTTTACTTTTACAAATTGTGACTTGGATGGAGAGTTGTCTCATTGGCACTCATACCACATCTTCTTATATCTATTTATAATTTTGTGCGCTAGACGCGCGTTTCGTCTACAAAAGACTCATCAGTGACGCTCGATTAAAAAAAAGTACGAGATTGAAGAGCATTGAGCACCAAAAAATCCCTAGTATTTCGAACAATTCAAAGTTTTGTAAACAGTAAATTTGACAAAGACGTCAACAAAAGTTTTCGTAGTTGATAATGCATACAATATATAATTAGATAAACTCATCATAGATACCCGGATTAAAATTTTGTACGCAAGACGTTTCGTCTACAAAAGAATCATCAGTGACGCTCGAATCCAAAAAAGTTAAAAAAAAAAAAAGGCCAAATACAGTACGAAGTTGAAGATCATTGAGGTTATAATTTAACAGCAATTAGTAATCATCTATGAATTACTGTGCACAAAATATCTCTATGAAAGTTATTTTTCACATGCTGTAACGTGTCCCAATTTGTAAGTTTACTGTGTGTCATAGAATATTGAGTGGTTGTATTTATTCTCTGCTAGTGCAGGTTGTATAGCTCTTGTTGTTATTTCTTATAAAGTAAGCAAATAAATATCTTAACAAAGAGAATTTACCTTTAATATTATCTGTAGTTTTGTACAATCACATAAAGATATTTGCGTACTTACGCCTTCCTATTAAAAAAAATCTGGTTTTTTTTTATATAGAAATTTAGAAATATAACTAAATAGATTTCATAATTGGTTGTGAAGAAGAAGGGTTGGGGCAATTCTTGCAACATACCATAGTTTAATTTCAGTACTAAGTATATATGTTTCCCATTGCTGTACAGCGTGTTTTCTCTCTCTCTCTCTCTCTCTCTCTCTCTCTCAAATACTAGAATATCCCAATTTTTCTTTACATTTTCATTCCCGAACCATTATATTCCATATACCTTGATTTGTTCTATATCTTGTAAATTACTACGGTTTTCTCCTATTTTTGTCTGGCCTTGACGGAGTCAAAAAGCGAGACATAGGTATGCTATTTAGTTGTATTAGTTTGTGGTGAACAACTTATGGTAGGTCAATGATATTTGGTATGCAGTTGTATTAGCATTCACACATCTCATTTCCATGGAGATTACTTGGCCCTGCCCCCTCAGTCATGGTTTATTGACTTTGGAACTTTTGCTTAGTTTACATGTATTAGTTTGTGATTAGGTCAGTATATGGGGAACCACTAGTGGTAGGTCAATGATATTTGGTATGCAGTTGTATTGGTATATCTTATTTCCATGGAGATTATTGGGCTCCGACCCCTCTGTCATGGTCTATTGACTTTGAAACTTTTTGCTTAGTTAACATGTATTAGTTTGTGATAAGGTCAGTTCAAGGGAAACCATCATTTGTAGGCCTATGTTAATTGGTATGCTGTTGTATAAGCACTAGCACATCTCATTTCCATGGAGAATATTTTGCCCCTCCCCCTCAGTCATGGTCTATTTGAAACTTTTGCTTAGTTTACATGTATTAGTTTGTGACTAGATCAGTTAAGATGAACCACTAATGTTCATTCAATGATATTTGGTATGCAAATTTATTGTCATTTGCAAGTCTCGTTTCCATGGAGTTTATATAGCCCCAACCCCTCATCATGGTTCATCGACTTTGAAACTTTTACATAGTTTACTAGTTAATGTTTGTGTTTAGGTTTGTTTAAAGGGAACGATAAGTCAATGGTATTTGTGTATGCAGTTGTTTTAGCATTGGCACATCTCATTTCCATGGAGATTGTTTAGCCATATACCTTCAGTCAAGGTTCATTGACTTTGAATATTTGCATAATTTACATGTTAAAGTATTGCTATTTTAATTTCAACATTTGCATTATCAAAATTACAAAAGGCGAGGCATATCTCTGTGTTAACAGTTTATATTTTATTATTATTTTCAGTTTTATTTTCATTAATTTTTTACCCGCATACAGTTTCGAAACGTTTAAATTCCTCCAATAAATGTTTAAAGTCACACATTTCTATTGTGATTGTTGAGCAATCGCCTGCATGTTGAAATAATTTACTGTTAGTTTCAAGACTTTAACATGTGAATTCCTTAAATTTTTGTCGAGTTTTTTATTCTTGAAGCCAAAGACTCTATAATTGTTTACTTTTTACACATTGTGACTTGGAAGGATAGTTGTCTGATTGGCACTCATACCACATCTTCTTATTAATATCTATAGTAAAAAGTAAAATAACAAAAAAAAAAAACAAACTCTAAGGAAAATTCAAAACGGAAAGTCCCTTATCAAAACTCTGTTAGTTATATCCTAATTTATTTCCACAATTTGATAAGGCATTTTAGAAAATTCATGCATGACAAGATTTTAAGTAATAATTCCTGTTTTCATCGTTTGCGTTTGATATCCTCTTAGATATACTTTATTTAATAACTCCACTTGGCCTCTTCCCATTTCAGACTAAATCCCAGCTTTTGAATAGAAGGCTTAAACAAGTCCATCGATGCCCGGAGTTTTTTATTATTTTGAAAATTATTAATATTTTGAAGACATTCTTCTTCTGTAATAAAAGGGTTAATTATTTAAACGTCATGGTTAGTCCCAAATATTCCTGATTTCGAGTCGTTCTCAGATATAATGATGTTTAAATCTATCAATACAATCTATCTGTCCATTTTCATAGGACTGCTCTGTATGTTTGAACAAATGTCTATTTGTTTTTGTTCTACATTCACATTTGGCCCATGAATGTTTAATTTATGATGAAGTAGATCTTATGTGTTATAATCTCCCTTTTAAATATATGTGAACATTATGTACTTTAATAAGAAGATATGGTATCAATGCTAATGAGACAAATCTCTACCAGAGACTAAATGACGTAGAAGTTAACAACTATAGGTCACCGTACGGCCTTCAACAATGAGCGAAACCAATCCCCCCTGTGCTTTAGCCTAACCATCTGAGCTAAATACTTTAAAATTAGTATTTGGTCCCATCTCTATTTTAGTTGATTCCTTTAGTATATGGAGTTAAAGGAGATATTGAATGATTGTCATATATAAAAATAAGAAGATGTGGTATGATTGCCAATGAGACAACTCTCCACAAGAGACCAAAAGACACAGAAATTAACAACTATAGGTCACCGTATGGCCTTCAACAATGAGTAAAGCCCATACCGCATCTATATACCCGTTTCTTGAAACATAAAATGTTTTTTGTGGTCTTGTACTTTTTGAATAATTGATAAGCATTTTTTTTTTTCAATGAGAGAATTGCTTTTCATAAATACTTCTGAAATATGAAATAGAAATAGGGGGTCACGGGCCTTATTTTCATGAAATTTAAAAAAAAAACACAAATTGTCCTGTTAATTTCAATATAATTATCTGTCCTTGATTTTAAAGGTATTTTTCTGAAAATTTTGAATACACTTAACGAAACTGATTTTTTTGATAGTTTAATTTTCAAATTTCAAGTTTATGTTTATGACTATTTTTAAACCAAAAAAGTATTTTTGCAACATGCTCAGAAGAGATGTTCAGTAAAAAACACCCGATCTACCTTAAGTATACGCTTAATCATGCCTTCTTAAACAAAAAAAAACACTAATTTCTTTATATTGTTCTTTTTCTATAACGTAAAACAATTCTGTATTGCCTAATTGCTGTAACAATTTACTTGGTTTTGTTTATGCTTCAGTTGGTCCTCTTTTTTTTGGGTTTGACCGTTTCCGTTTCACTGTCGCATTCTCGTTTATTTTCTCTTCTTCTCATTCTTTTATTATTTTTTTGTTTGCTTATTTTCGGTTTGAACCACATTTACTCCCGTTTTTTTTCTTCGTTTTGTAATCCACTCGGCCTTGAGGCACACATGCTCCGGTTGATCTGATTTTTTACCTGTAGTTTTCGGATAAGCACCATATGTTTTTTTGTTTTATATGTATTTGGGATAATAAAAAGATATCCCCTTATCCGTTATTGTTAGCACTTCATCTTACTTTTTTTTTGCAGTTTTATCTTTAAATAGAATATCTGAAATTGTTCGGCTAGAACCCCTTGAGCCTCTTTATATTTGTTTACAATCTTTTGAAATGTGACCATATCCGCCACTGTTAAAACAATTTCTTCCAACTGGTTGCTCTTCATATTTCATTGTTATCAATTGGGCCATTATATATATTTTTTTTTTTAGAATTCTAGTGACCTTTTCAATTCTACCTCTCAATACCTGTGAAATCTTTATATTTACTTTACATTACATTTTCTATTTGACAGTATTAGAATATAGGGGCTACACATAGGGTGTTTTCTATGAATTTTTTTTTCCAGATTAAAGGGACTGCAGTTTTATATTTGTTTATTTGGATCACAGGCACTTGTCTCAGAAAAAAAAATTCCTATGTACCTTAATATAACACAAGGTACTTAACTAAATTTTTTGAAAAATGTCACCCAGTCCCGAATTTCCGTTATTTTTCGATTTCTCGGTCGTCAAACCTACTTAAACTTATTATGCCGTAAATCTAAATTGATTTATCTACACAATGGTATATGACACGACTACCATTGTGCTCGGGATCATTCGTAGCAGGCCTCAGAAGTCGGTCAACGTGATTTTTTTTTTGCATACCGCTCAAGACTTGGCAACACCAAGTCCGCAGTGATTGATTTATTATAAAAATTATTAAAAAAAAGCAAAAGGTTATGGCCATGTTTTACCTCATTCAATGCTATAAGCTGGTTGACATTCATTTTGTTATGAAACACACGTGTGCACAACGTTAGACATGTAGACACTAATGTTGACATTGATAAAATTGACAAAATTTCCCACATTTATTTTTAGCCAGACGATTGACCAATGAGAAACCGGTATATCATTACCTGCGGACTCGGTGTTGCCAAGTCTTGAGCGGTATGCAAAAAAAATCACGCTGACCGACTTCTGAGGCCTGCTACGAATGATCCCGAGCACAATGGTAGTCGTGTCATATACCATTGTGTAGATAAATCAATTTAGATTTACGGCATAATAAGTTTAAGTAGGTTTGACAACCGAGAAATCGAAAAATAACGGAAATTCGGGACTGGGTGACATTTTTCAAAAAATTTAGTTAAGTACCTTGTGTTATATTAAGGTATATAGGAATTTTTTTTTCTGAGACAAGTGCCTGTGATTTGGATTGATCGGAAAAGTTCTTAAAGTCTAACGCATTACGACACAAACCACTGTTTAAAAAACCAACTGTTTACTTAACAGATAATAATCATGGACACCTTTTGATATGCAGTACTCGAAAGAACCTTACTCATTTAAAGCTGCCTATACAATGCATAGCGATGATACTATCTTAACCTTATAAATTCTATACATTTTCATGCCTTTGTTGATGGAGATATAAGTTACAACTTACAGGTTACTACTAGCTAAAAGTAAAAAAAGTGTATACGCAATCCTCACGCTACTAAAACTCCTATGCCAACAACAGCAGCTAAAACAACAATCCAGTACAATCTTTCTGGACTATGAGGTTGCTACTAGAAACGATGTAGCCGTCACCCAAACATCTATAACCTGACAAAGCTGTTGAGGCATGAGGAATCTATAAACACTACGACCATGATGCAGTATGCAGCCGGTGGTAATCGTGTGAGACCATGACACAGTATGCAGCTGGTGGTAATCGTGTTAGAAAAAAGAAAGTACCAAGAATCGACAATAATATCTATAAACTGGAAAAAAGACTTCGCAACTATAAAACCACCCATGTCTAGTAAGGTGACGCAGCATCATTCTTACATCATATTAATTGGGTTTGCAAAACTTATGAAATATAACATACGTCGATAAACATAGTGCTACAATTTTACACTGTTTTTTGTAAAATTTATCATGTGATCAATTGTTTCTTTATTTTATTTTGATAAATCATTAATAACATACTGTTTGTTTCTATTTGCCTGGTCTGTTTTACATTCAAAATTACAAACAAAATTAAAAAAAAAAAAAAAAAACCCATTATATTTCAAATTACAAAATATATCACCTAAAGCTAATTGTTTTTGTAAATACTTTATCAGAATGTTTACTTAATATTGAAACATGTATTCCATCTTTTCCCACTGAAGAATTAAATGTATAACCTATTATAAAAGAAAGATGTAATAGGAACCGTGCGAATTAAACGGTCTTTTCACACTGGGCAACTTCAAAGAAGGAATTATCACTATTTTATAAAGGGTGGCCTGGGGACACTAATCCGATTAATGTTTTAAAGATTTGACATAAGCTGTACAGTCAAGTTTATGCACGGTTTTCCAACATTTGAAAAATTTAATACACGTTTATCCAACAAATGTCAAACAATAGCTTGTTGTTAAAGGGCAGATATAGTGCGACCTGACTTTTATGTATCATATAATTTTCGAATTGTACTGCTAATAAAATATGTCAAATGAAATTATTTTTATAATCTACGATATATATATAAGCTGGGAAGACAATATTATTACAAACAATAGTAACAAAAAAAAAATAGAGGTAAAGGAGACGACTATTGAACATTGTAAAATTAAAGCTAAAAATAAAAGAGATGAAATTAAAGAATTAGAACAAGAACTAAAACTTTTGAATGAAATTCAGGATAATGTCCTTGATGAAAAGAAAAATAATAACATAATAGATTCAATAAAGAAAACAGAAGAAATGTTACAAACTCTATATTCTGATAAAATAAAAGGGGCACAAATAAGATCAAGAGTTAAATGGGTAGAAGGTGAAAAAAATACAAAATATTTTTTGGGATTAGAGAAATCGAGACAGACAAGAAAAAATATTACTGCTATTAGGGACAGTGAAGGGGAAATAACTGAGGATCAGGGTAAAATATTAGAAACGGGGAGGAATTATTATGTAAATTTATATACGTCAACTAAGCCAGATTTGGGAGAAATTGAGAATTATATTGAAAATACAAAAATAAACAACAAACTAACTACACACGAAGGTAATGAAATTGAAGGAAAGCTGACAATAGAGGAATGTACAAAATATTTCTTTAAAATGAAACTTAATAAAACACCGGGTATTGATGGTCTTCCAATTGAATTTTATAGATCTTTCTGGTCGAACTTACAATACTTTGCTGTAGATGTCTTTAATCATTGCTATGAGAAAAAAGAATTGACAAATTCACAGAAACTAGGATTAATTACCCTTATTTACAAGAAAAACGACCCATTAAATTTAGATAATTATAGACCAATTACTTTATTAAATGTAGATACCAAAATTATAGCATATTCTCTTGCACAAAGACTTAAACCAGTATTGCATAAAATTATTCACAGTGATCAAAACGGGTATGTAAAAACAGATATATTGGGTTTAATATTAGACAAATCCAAGATATTATAGACTATTCAGAAAAATTCAACGTAGACGGGGCAATTCTTTTTAGATTTTCAAAGGCATTTGACTCGTTAGAATGGGAATTTATGTATTGTTCTTTAAAGAAATTTGGCTTTCAGAAATCTTTATTGAAGTGGATAAATACTTTATATACAGACATAAAGGGTTGTATATTAAATAATGGGTGGATTTCAAGACCCTTCAGCATTGAGCGCGGGATCCGTCAAGGGTGTCCCGCGAGTTCTATAATTTTCGTTATTGCTGTTGAAATTTTAGCCTGTAGATTAAGAAAAGAAAAAAAATTTAAAGGTTTTCAAATCAAACTAGATAATAAAACCCATACTCTAAAGTTAAGCCAGCTTGCAGATGACACCACTTTATTTTTAAATTCAAAACAAGAAGTTTCATTAACTTTGAACATTATCGAAATTTTCGGATCACTTTCAGGCCTAAAGCTTAATCGAAATAAAACAGAGGGGATATGGCTCGGAAATTTAAAATCCTGTAAAGATAAAGTTGAGAACATTAAGTGGACACAAGAACCGATAAAAGTATTAGGAATATATTTTGGACTTAATAAAAATGAGTGTAAAAAATTAAACTTGCAAAGACAATACGAAAAATCGGAAAAAATAATTAAAGATTGGAATAAAAGAAAATTAACTATGTTAGGTAAAATAACTCTTGTTAAATCACTAATCCTACCAAATATAACCTATGTTGCATCAGTAACAGAAATTGATAAAGAATATCTCGCAAAATTTAAAAAAATAATATATAGTTTTATATGGAATAATAAACCAGAAAAAGTTAAAAGAGCTATAATAAGTAAGAATTATCTTGCCGGCGGGCTTAAAATGATAGACATAGATAAATATATAGAATCCATAAATATTAATTGGGTAAAAAGACTCATTGATAATGAAGACTCATCACCCAATTGGAAAGTCTTACCAAAATTTTACTTAGACAAGTTTGGACAAGAATTCCTTATAGATTCAGATTCAATATTTTATTAAAGTCTCACCACTTGTATAACATTAAACATTCCAATACACATATAAAACATTGCGTATAACATAAAATATTGAAAACATATATAAAACATATAGTATATTAAAACCAACAGTAAAATATCATTAGCTTAAATACTAAAACATATACAAGTGCCATTCTATTAAGAATTATGAGAGACTATTAAATGATTAATTATATACAATATTTAACATAATTTTAAAACTATAAATATCTAAGATTTAAAATACATCATCAGCTATATACAAATAAGAAATTTGTTCTTCTACATAAAATATTAAAGCAGGTTTTAGCAACTACCTGACATAGTTCTTCATTTCTGAATAAAAATATAAACTTTTCGTCATTAGACAAGTTATAAAATTGATCATTATGTTTTACTGCTTCACTATACAATATATTTCGAAGGTCTGCATATAAAGGACATAAAGTAAATACATGTTTTCATCCTCAATTTCATTTTACACATAAACAAGATCTTTCATTTATTGGTTTATTCTCATATCGTCCTGTTTCTATTTTAAGTGGAGCAACGCCACACCTAAATTTTGCATAAGCACTTTTAAATTTAATAGACATATTTTGTTTTAAATATAACTCTGTACAATATTGTGATTTATATAGCTTATAAGTACGAAGCTTGTTACCATTACCCTGTGACAAAATTTTCGTTTGCCATTCTGCAATATATTTATTAAATAAAACGTTTTCAAGTTGCAGAACAATATTCTTATGCAGCACAATATCAATACTAGTATACAAATCAAAATTACAACCTTTAAGTTTTTCATGACTCTATTACACCAGTTTTCTTATTATTTACAGCATTTTTATGTGACCATTTGAAAACTTTATAATTTATTCTGTCATTGGTCATGACACTACATCTTGCCCAGTGCCTAAAGATACATGTCCATTGTTTTACACTAGGTGGTCTCCAGCCCATATCCCCGTTAATAGCATCATTTGGCGTATACTTGCCAACACCCATAAAAACCTGATAGCTCTGTTCTGGACAGCGTTTATACAAGAAAATGAACGAGTGCCCCAAATGGATGCACCGTAGCTTATGACTGACCATACCAGAGTATCAAATAATGTCGTAAAGGTACTGTGCTGGAAACCACCATGTGCTTTACTTTTAACAATCAATAAACTTAGAGCTCGACTTGCAGACCTTGCTACTGCTTTAGCCATCTCATTATAATCGAGATATTCTGTCAACAGTAGACCCAGATATTGGTAACAAGATACTATTTGTACTGTATTATTATTTAACAAAAAAGATTTAGATGTTTGTTGAACCGAAGGGTTCCTAAAATGGATAACTTTAGTTTTATCTAAGTTCACATTCATACAATTGGTAACACACCAACTACTTAATACATCTAATAGAGTCTGTAAATTATTTTCATTTTCAGCAATAAATACAATGTCATCAGCATATAAAAGTATACCAACTTTTCACCATCAATGTCTACACCAATGTCTAGTGCTTTTATTACATCAATTAAACTATTAATAAAAATATTGAACATAACAGGCGATAATACACATCCTTGTTTTAAACCTGAATTAACACTAAACCAGTCTGTCATATTACCATTAAGTTTAATACAACATTCTACATGTGAATATATAGCTTTCAATGTACATAAAAATGTGTACTAATTCCTAAATCATCCAGTTTAGTAAACAATAATTTTCTACTAACAGTATCATACGCTTTTTAAAATCTATGAAAGCTGTGAATGTTGATAACTTTTCAGTTTTCTAGTTTCAATAATTGAAGTTAATGTACTTAGATGGTCAATGGTACTTCTACCTTTACGGAAGCCATTTTGCTCATCATGAATAATATCTCTTTGTTCTAACCAATCCACTAATCTATCATTTAGTACACTGCAATATAATTTATATGCACAGGGGCTAAAGTTATGCCCCTGTATGATAAAGGATCTCGTGGATCTGAAGTTGAAGACTTAGGAATTGGGGTTATAATACTTTTACCCCATACAGAAGGAATTTTTCCATACTTGAAACATATATTAAATAACTTATGCATAGTTAACATCAATGCATTATTTCTAAATAATTCTACTGACAACTGATCAATACCTGGTGACTTGCCATTTTTACTTTTAGCAACAGCATTTACTACTTCTTCAAACAATATTTCCCTATCTAAAAATCATCTGGAATATTAATATTAACATTAGTGTCAATGGTCTGATTATTACAATTTAATAATTTATCAAAACAGTTTTCCATTTATTTAACACAGTGTTTGTATCTGTACTAGTTGTCCCATCGTCTAGTGTCACTTCCATCGGTATAGATTTCTGTCGTTCATTTCCAACGCCGACTTTACCAATCTTCTTCCAGAACTCTCGAGGATCCCGTCGTTGATCATCTAGAAGTTGTTTCTGACTGTGGTACCAAAACTGTCGTTTAGCTTTCTGACTGCTTTTGTCGAATAATTTTCGTTTTCTACAAATATATGGCGTAAATCCTTCTTGCATCCGCTATGACACTTATGCCACGCACGCTCGGCTTTACATACATCGTTCCAAAGTAGTGTTAAGTTGTCGTTCCACCACGATTTTTTCATTCGTCTCCTTTTGTTACTTTTGCCATCATATATATTAGTTTTACGTTTATTTAGCTTTAAATCCATTTCAGTATGTACAATTTTAACAAAATCTTCATATTTATTGTCTAAATTTAACTGGTTTATTTCAGATTCCTCTAATTCAGTGATAAATGTGTTAAGCTTGGAAATTGTTTCATTGTCAGACATCCAATCGTTCGGAATACTCCGTGTGTCGTATTTAACTGGTACCGTTATATTTAAAATGGACTTTAACAATATTAATCTAATCAATAAACTAAAAGAAATTGTTCCAGAATTTTACTTAAAAATAATTATATCATGGATAAACTCAAAATCTGAAAAAGAATCAAATCGACTAACATATAAGCATATCAGACAGCAACTAATATGGGGCAATAAGCATATCAAATTAAATGGTAAATGTCTTATTTTCAAAAATTGGATAAACAGCAAAATTTTATTTGTAAATGACATAATTGATGATAAAGGAAAAATTAATCAAAATAAGATTTTAGATAAACTATCTTGCCATGCTAATTGGTTTTCGGAATATACTAAATTGATGAAAGCAATACCAAAACAGTGGTTACAAGAGCTCATAAAAGAAGAGTCAATCAAAACAAAAGTTGCTACCGACTCCGAATTTAAATTCAAAGATAGAGAAGGAAAAATGGTACCAATAAAATATTTTCCTCGAAAGATATCTACATCTCGCTTTTAAATAGATATTATGAGAAAGCAATAGGATTTCAAAATGGGACAGAATTCTAAATTTAGATAACAATACAAGGAAAAGAGAACAAATGCTGTACTTCATCTTTAACTATATCCAAGATAATAATTTGAGAATGTTAAGATGGAAATTTCTACATTACATTTTACCAACCAAACAATTACTTTTCTCTTGAAAATAACTAAAACTCCTCTATGTAATATATGCAATGTCATTGAAGATTATGATCATTACTTTCTGACATGCAAATATCTAAAATCATTTTGGGATCAAATAAAACTAATACTAGACAAACTTAAAATAGGACATCATATAATATCACTGGCTTCACTTTTGTATGGATATAAGATAAACGATACAAATTATTACAATATCAACGATTTTCTAACAATCATACTTTTACTATATATAAAGTGTATTACATATCCGAGCAGAAAACAAAACAAATCAATGTGTTTGAAATTTTTAAAGTGAACTTCTCAAACATTACGAAATATTGACAAATAAACAAGGCAAATATAAAACTTTTACAATTTGGTTGCAGAAAAATTAATTTTTCTTCTTAACTAAGATTTATAATATATCATAGTAATTTCTTTTTATTCTGTTACACATTATTTATTAGCAATACTGTATGTTGTGTACTAACAAGTACTAACCTTATGAAATGCTATATACTAACGTCAACGAGACCGGGATAAGGTACCGGTACTTTATGTATCTCTAATAAATGTACATTTCAAATAAAATTATTTAAAAAAAAAAAAAAAAAAAAAAAAAAATGCTCCCCTCCGTCATTTGGATCACAAGGTCGTTCAATTATAGATTGTAAAATACCCTCATTATTGTCCAGAGTTAGGGGGATATGATAGATATTTATATACAGTCCAGGTTGACGGGGGAAATAAGATAACAATAAACAAAAGACAAAATATCATTTGTTAGAGTAACATATTATCTAAAATGTTAAATGCTTTCTTTACAGTTTATTTTATTAACTTTTGTTGTTGTCGTAATTACAAATTCTAAAATTTTGGGCCAGATTTTAGATTTGGTAAAGATTGACATCTGAAACGCATTGAGTATTACGGTTCCGAATAGTAAATGTCTAATGAGTTGACACTCCCGTTGCCGCTTTCAAAAACTTGAACGTCAAAGACCATGTTATAACTATATGTTGTGTAAAATGGAATAAAGAGTTGAGAGTTTGTCTATTTTACAACTCTGAAACAATATCTAGGCAGAAAATAATGAGTGAAAATAGGTCAATTCAGGTCTTTTAAGAAAAAGTGGGTCATTAGACCGTCCAACAAAAAAATTTCAAAAAGCAGTACAAAACGTCATAATTATTTGGATTACAAAAGTACCAGTCGGACAATTTACAAATGGCGTTAAATAAAGGCAAAAGTAGTATACCGCTGTTCAATAGTTATAATTCGATTAAGCCAAAAACAAATCCGGGTTTCAAACTAAAACCTAGGGAAACACATCAACTATAAGAGGAAAACAACAGAACAACAGAAACACTGAACTACAACAAAAGCAAACGCGAACATACATAGAAACAGACTATCTGATAACAACTGCCATATTGTGGTGAGTAATTTAAACAATTTAAATGATGCAGGATATTTTGTCTTGTACATGCAAGGAATTTTTAAAGCTTTCACAAAGATTTCCCTTTAGAAACAATCGAACCACAACAAACGTCTGAGTCAGCTACATAATATGCATTGACCAACCATTTAATTTCTGAGGGTGGGTTGGTTTGGGTTTGTGACACAATGTAGTATTTCTATAAAAATAAACTTATTTTTTTTTTTTTTTTTTTTTAATTAAATATTTATTTCAAATATTGGCTTGTTACAATATCCTTCAGGAGTCCAAGCTCCTCCTGATGTTCCCTGTTACAATCCACTAATCACTCAGGGTAGTGATTAGTTGTAAAATACATATTACATTTGTACATCAAATATATATTAAATAATATCACTTAATATGACTATTAATATGTTTTCTAATAGTTGCTAAAATATTACTTTTAATTTTCAAACATACTCTTCTATTGAACTCCTTGAGAAAAATTAAGAAAACATTGACATTTTTTGTCTTTTGATCAGATATGTAATAGGCTTTGTAAATTGAAAAGCCAACAATCGTTAAAAAATAGTTAAAGTCAAAATATTCTTCGTCAGAAATTTTATATCCAAATACCAAGTGCCTTAGTTTTATCTTAAAAGTTATTTTACTGTTTTTTAAAACTTCATTTATTCTATTCCAAAAAAGTTTTAAATACGGACACAGTATAAAGTAGTGATCATAATCCTCTTCTTGTGTACAAAATTACAAGAACTATTGTTTACAATTTTCCACCTGCATAAAAGTTTCTTTGTAGGTAGAATATGTTGTAGTAATTTCCATCTAAAAATTCTAAGTTTATTTTCTTTTAAATATCTGAATAAAATTTATATAAACTTATTTTTTACTATTTAATCTAAGGGTTTTAAAAGTTCTTTAGATAAATTGAATCGTTTTGTTTATAAGATATAAATTATTTTGTTAATAAACGCTATATCAATTCAATTTAATTGATAAATCATATAGTAATCATGCTAATATCATACCATAATGTAAATCATGATAAAATCAAACCTATAAATATGTCAAACTGAGAAGTTGTTGAAGACTGCTTATCAAGAACAAAAAAACTCCAACTATCACCGTAGATATTCTTCACTGATTTTTAAGACAGCTTCACGTTATTCCGTCTTACGAGCATTTGCCAACGTCACTTTGAGATGTTGTTTCTTCTTCTGTTTTTAATGCATCTGGAGATAAAACCGAAACTGGGACTTGCATTTGCTAACAAAGACATCGACAAAAGTGCACACTGACAAATAAACAACAGAAAATTAGGATTTCGGAAGTTAAAAAATACACCCGTCTCCTTTAACAAGATGACAACATTGAAAACATTGTGCAAAGAAACACGCTGCAATACAATTTGGAATTTCTTTTTGCTTATTCTGTAGTTTGCGGGATAGAAATTTCACTCTACATGGTCACTTCCGAATATTCATAATATCAAAAGAAAATAAAGTGTATATTAATTATACAATATCAAGTTTTAGAAAAATAGATTTAAGTCAGATTCAATATTCTAAATATGAAACTGTTTATTATAAATTTAGTAATTCAATAGAAGATTTAGATGATTTTTACAAAAGAGTCCTTAATACCACTCTGCTACATTCTCATCGTTGTTAGAAAATGACTTCCATGTCATTCAAATCTGGTTTGCCCGCTTACTAAAACTTGACGTCCCCAGCAAATCATTAATAACTAGGTGTTGCTTTGCGTGTTGTGAAGGATGGTTCTGTACAACTTTATTTTCAAGCCTTTAAGTCCTTCTTTTTTGGCTTCAGACTCCAACCAGTGTATCTTCATCAACAGTCCAACTGTTGGGTCGTGGTCTGTTTTAATACAATATAGTCCTCGATATATTTTGGTGGTTTTCTCTTCCTCTGTATTTTAGTTGTCACTGGTGGAAGTGTTGGTAATATTCATCATCTTCGTAGCTATACCGTTTCAGGAGCTATGGTTGGTTTATCTGCATCATCTAGTGATGAGTCTTAAAAGTGTGTAGTGTGTGTTGTTTTCCTCTTAAAGTTGATGTGTTTCCTTCAGTTTTAGTTTGTAACCCGGATTTGTTTCCTCTTAATTGATTTATGACTTTTGATCAGCGGTATACTACTGTTGCCTTTGTTTGGTAGCTGCCTGGGCAGTCGCTTCTACAGCTTACTCATTAAAATGGGTTTGTTCTGCAGCGTTATGTTGTCCGCAGCAGAAAGATTGTATCATAATTAACCAGTTGATTACTACAATCGGCAGCATCATGGTAGTCCTGTCGGTCCATATCTGGTTCATTACTTTTAGTGTTGTCCTATGTACTCTTACAAGGTATCCTAGAAAAATACTTCTGTTCCGAGTCCTCATATATTTCCTTTGCGATGGTCTTATTTTCAATGTTCTTTTCTGTTTCCGTCGGTTCCATATACTGCTTCTTGCTTCTCTTTCTAGACACAGAACGTTTTTTCTTTTTTTTTCTTAAATTATTTGCAAATCTCCTAGTGGCAAATGAGGATTCATCTGTAGTGTCATCTTTTTTCCCTCATTGTTCTCTTTCTGTTCCACAGATATGATGGAAAATTTTTACGAGAAGCAATACGACAGCTGAGACTGGCAACAGTTCGTACGGTTTAATAAACATTTTTAAAAATCTTTAACTTTCCAGCTAAAATCGATGTATCCTTGTTGTAAAATAGGAACTACTTTTTTTACACAAACACAAGTGAAGGTCATTACTTCGAAAAACATCATTAACGATAGTTAACTAAATACAATTGTTCGAAATGAAAATCACACTTTATAAATATCGTACGTCCGAAGCGCTTTTCTGGACTTTCCTTCGTTTACAGACTTCATCACATCATAATGGGTTAATACCAACTGGCAAGTTTTGAATAACAACCAAACCAGAAAACCAAGGACGACGAACCACATCGAAGGATGGCACAACAGCATACAGAAGATGATTCAAGTACCACACCCAAACATTCAAACTTTGTAAAAGTACTTTTAAGAAAACCAGATAGAGAACAAAGTGATCGCTATCCAGTACCAGGCCGCAGTACTACAATCCACAGAGAGAAGAAAGAACACACTACCAACGACTGCAGCAACTCAAAGTGCACCTTCATAAGGATGAAGTAAGTGCAATACAGTTTGTTGCAATTCCTCATATTTATTACACTTGGACTTACTTGCCTGTATAGTTCGGATCACTTCTAACCACAGTTCAGAACCACCAGAATAATCTGTCATATAACTGTCCTTAACTGTTCTAGGGTATAACTGTCAGAATCATTTCTAGGGTAGACATGTCAGGATCAGTTCTGGTATAGATCTGTCCAAAATCTGTTCTAGGGTTTATTGACATAAATTAGAGCAGCTCTCTGATCATGATATAGAAAATTTCTAGTTAATTTCGAGGTTAAGGGAACTAGCGGAATTTTCTCTGTTGTGTACATTCTAGATAAAGGGATTAAATAGCAAAACTAATTACTGACATAATAACAACAATCTATGATGAATGTAAGTTCTGTTATGTCTCCGTATTTATAATTGATTTCTAATCAAAATATTTGTATTTGTATATGATTTTTTTTTCTTTGGAAATGTGAATCATACAATTCGAGGAGCACTTTGTTACATTGTTAAAGGTAAAATATTTAGATTACACAGTGACCATATCATTTTCTCCTGAAGACTCACTTATTTATGACATTATGCTCTCTTATGTAGTGATTTATATGTGGTTTACGATCATTGTGAAATTCTGGCACACACTAATAGAAATTCACAATAACTGTCGCACACACTAATAGAGATTGACAATAACTGTCGGACTCGGAATCTGTACTGGCACACACTAATAGAGATTGACAATAACTGTCGGACTCGGAATCTGTACTGGCACACACTAATAGAGATTTACAATAACTGTCGGACTCGGAATCTGTACTGGCACAAACTATTAGAGATTTACAATAACTGTCAGGAACGGTACTGACACGGAATCTATACTGAAAAAGAAAAGTATATATCAGGTGCTGATACTTCAATCTCAGATCCAATTCAACAAATGACGAAAACCTGAAAAAATACAATCATTAAATTACAATTTTTACATTGTATAGCATAAATGTTATTATGTACAAAATGAAAAACAACACGTTATAAATTGCATGCGTCCGAAGCGCTTTTCTGAAATGTCAAACATAAAATGATAGCACTCTCCGTTAAATCTGAGATCATGGAAGTATTATATTGACATTTTACTCTCATGGTGACATAAACAAACTGTTAATAATTAAATATAACTGACACTGTGGTTAGCCACAGATTGTGACCGAGATGACGTTTCTCAAAGAATATTCCTCATTGTATGACGATCTTGTGGTTTTGTACGTGATACAGGTCAGAAAGGGGAACAGTGACGATGTTTTCGATAATAAAAGGTTTTACATGGTCTTATTATAAGATGTATAATTCTTCCATCGTCAAGAATTCATAATAGTACAAGGATTGTGAATATTATCAAACAAGCAATATAAATTAATGGATGTGTTACCATAGAATCCGAATGATAATAGTATTACGACTACAAAGTAAACTATAAAGGTGATCTCAAAATAATGTTGACGCTAATTTATATGACCATGATGAATTTCTGTATCCGAATAGAATCGTTGGTATTAAGAGTTTGAAATTCTTTTCTGAATTGTTTTTTTTTTTTTCATCAAAGCGTGGATTTTTTTCGGGGATGAGTAAGTGTAGTATCGGTAAAGTAAGCGAAAAGACTTTCCCTTTTTCACAATATTCTCATGTTGGCTTCTCTTATCATATTTAGTTTATCGTCAAAACATAACCCTCCTTTTCATGTGTAAATGTCCCTTTTCTAATCTAGTTCTGTTTGATATATTGAACGGGAGGTTCTTGTTGCTCATTTCGGTTTATGAAATTTTATGACTTTTAAACAGCTGTATACTACTGTTGCCTTTATTTGTCGAAATAAAGGGACGAGTTATAACAATAACGATACGAATTGTACTGCACTAGAAGCACTTTTCGTCAACTAATATCTCTTCAGTGATGCTTGAGGCCAAAATATTTGAAAATCCGAAAAATTTTACCAAGGTTCAGGTGCTGATAAAATCAAAGGACAAAAGGTAAAGCCAAACCAGACAAGGAAAAAGAGCTTTGCATTTTATGTACGATTGGTTTACATTCCTTTCTCCTCTTAACATGATACAATACATGGAAATTTTGCATAATACAACACACTCAATATTAATACAAATTGATAGGGTTTAATTCATATGATATTAAAGTAAATGATTATTCAAATTCGGATAGACGAAACTATCTTTCCAGGTAATTATGTATTTTTGTCTCCCACGCAACGCATTGCGAGGGACATAGAAATACCGGGCGTCCGTCCGTCTGTCGTGTGTCCGTCCGTCCGGTCATGTTCGAACTCTCATGTGTACAATTCTTGCCAGATTTTTATGAAACTTATTATAGGTTTATATTAGCAATGTCCTGGACGAGTTCGAAAATCAGTGCCGATCAATTTTTTATAAAAGAGTTATGCCCTTTTGATACATTAATTATATGGAAAAATGCATAGTTAGCGCTTTCATTTGTTCAATTCTTGCCAGATTTTTATGAAACTTCTATCATAGGTTTATATAAGCAATGTTTTGGACGAATTCGAAAATCAGTGCCGATCAAATATTTTTAAAAGAGTTATGCCCTTCAAAACATTAATTATATGGAAAATTGCATCGTTAGCGCTCGCGTGTGTTCAATTCTTGCCAGATTTGTATGAAACTTAAATCTTAGGTTTATATCAGCAATGTCTTTGACGAGTTCAAAAATCAGTGCCGATCAATTATTTTCAAAAGAGTTATGCCCCTTCAAAACGTTACTTATAAGGAAAATTGCCTCGTTAGCGCTCTCATGTATTCAATTCTTGCCAGATTTTTATGAAACTTATATCATAGGTTTATATCATCAATGTCTTTGGCGAGTTAAAAAATACGTGCCGATCAATTATTTTTAAAAAAGTTATGTCCCTTCGAAACATTAATTATGTGGAAAATTGCATTGTTAGCTGTCTCATGTGTACAATTCTGGCTAGAATTTTATGAAACTTAAATCATAGGTTTAATTCAGAAATATCTTTGACGAATTCTAAATCAGTGCCGATCAATTATTTTTAAAAGAGTTATGCCTCTTGGATATATCAATTATATGGAAAATTGTCTTACGAGCGCTCTAATGTGTACAATTCTTGCCAGATATTTATGAAATTTATATTATAGGTTAATATCATCAATGTCTTTGACGAGTTCGAAAATCAGTGCTGATCAATTATTTTTATAAGAGTTATGCCCTTGGAAATATTGATTATACGGAAAATTGCATTGTTAGCGTTCTCATATGTTCAATTCTTGCCAGAATTTTATGAAACTTATATCATAGGTTTATATCAGCAATGTCTTTGACACTTTCGAAAATAAGTTCTGATCAAATATTTTTAACGAGCTATGCCCCTTGGAAATATTAAATATAATGGAAATCACATTGCATTTGCTCTGAAGCCTTCATTTCTCTAAGATATTGATAACAAAAATTAAAGAACGAAAAGAAATTGATTTTTTATCATTGCCCTTGTACCTTTGATAAAATATGTACCTTGGATAGATAAAATATGAACTCTGTTCTATTATTTTAAAAACTATATCATGATTTTATCAATTTGAGATCGACACCGTAATGTTAACTGTCATGCTGTTGTTCATATTCGCAGTCGGGTCAGAGTCATACACTTATTGCAAATCTCTAATAATAAATGTTCAAACAGCAAAAAAAATATATTCAATATTTGATTTATTTAATTCTCGTTTCTAAATAATATATAATACAACATTTCACTAAGTGTATAATATTAATACAAAATAAAACGCCATTCTATATATACAAAAATATAAGGAGACTTTAACATTAAAACATCACAACGAATTCGTCAATTACACAGAATTATAAGATATTACAACATTAAAACATTTAAAAAAAGTCGTATATTATAAAATATATGTATATGTGCATTATTACATTTTGTATTATACTTTATATAGAAATATTGCTAGTGGTGAGCAAAATGGGTCGAGATTCCTTGATCTTTTCCAAGAGTATAGGGAAAAAAGGTTAAATAATATAAATACTCGTAAGCCAATACAATCCATCTTTGGCTAAAATGTTACATTTTAAACAGTTGAAAACGTCCCTTTTTTTGTATAATTTCAATTTAAGTACGTGAAATCCCCATCTCAAAATAGAATTTTTAAAGTTAAAAGCCTTGATGATTAGAAATGTTTTTACTTTTCGGAACGCATTGAATGCATGTTCGGAATAACTTGATCTTATGAAAGAAATGTGTCATCGCTTCACATGTTAATCTAAACAACTTGAACACTTGCGTCTTGGTGAGCATATTGTTCTTACAATTCTGAATTGATAAACATATGATATTTCTATATATAGACTGCAATGTGGACTGATTGTTGTTGATCAATCGATTTGAGATCATAAAAATATAGTGTCAAACAATTACCTCCCGTGCAAGCATATATTGTTATGTAACCGTCGTCTAGAGTATTAGAAATTATAATAATTAAATATTAACAGGCTCCTGACTTTGGACAGGCACAAAGTGTCTAAATATTAACAGGCTCCTGACTTTGGACAGGCACAAAGTGTCCTCAGTTTTTGTTTGTTACCTGATCTTCTATAAAATCGATTTGTGAGATTTGAACATCGGTCAACCACTGTTGCCTAAACAATAAACATGTTTGTGACAACTAAACCCAATGTAGGACACTATATTGAAAATTTTACTACATACTTAGATTAAATAAAACCTAAGTTAACAGTTAAGATGTGTGTGCAATACTTTCCATGATTGATTACCCTTTCAGGCATATCCCCTCCCCCTTTTCAACATATAGCCTAACCACACAGAAAAGTTCTGCCATCAACTGACCAATTCGTAAAAGTGTATTCCTTCCAATACCTTCCAGAGATGGGTCCGATTACTTTCAATGTAATTGATTAAATTACAATTACTTTGTCAATTGTACGATTAAATTAAATTAATGATTACATCATTTCTCAATGTAGCTGATTAAATTAATGATTACATTGGCAAGTAATCATGATTACATCTGATTACAATGAATTTCAAAATAACCCATCTGAATGATGTTAATATATAAAGATTATAACTGTAGCATGTTTTGAGAAATGATTTTATTTGATAAAATTTTCTACATTAGGAAATGCCTGTACTAAGTCAGGAATATGACAGTTGTTATCCATTCATTTGATGTGTTTGAGCTTTTGACTTTCCATTTTGAATTTTCCATGGAGTACAGTATTTTGTTATTTTACTTTTTGATATGTTATTAAATGATAACTTCAAAATTCATCGATTTAATATACCACAAAGATTCAAAACATATATACATGTACATGAACATTTTGTCACTGGTTATGGCCCTTTACAATTTACCATTATATAATTATTAATCTTTGAAATATTTTGACTTCAATTGAATAAAGGTTTGTAAAGAGGCTTGGTTATTGTTTTTCTGACATCTTACAGATTTATATGTATTTTAGTTATTAGTCAAAACATATCTAAAATTGTAATAGTACTGTGTAATAATCATTGCATTTTACATGTAATTATATATAAAAAATTTGGTATAATAACATATTTGTCACAATTTTTGTTTGTGCTAATTAGATAAATTTTCGTTTATCTTTTATCCTATTGCCCTAATTACAGAATAGGTAATTGAAATAAAAACATACTTTAATTGGTCTCATAACCTGCCAATTCAAAGGTGACAATAATCACAATATTAACAAAAGGATTATAACTCAGGGTCAAAGAAAAGTAAAACATGAATAAAACAGTCATTATCAAATAAACATCTTTTAATTGTGAATATATGTATAATACTTAGGCTAACAAGGACTTTCAATACTGTTACAGTTTATTTTAAAGAAGTTGGTGAATCAATTAAGTCTAAACTATACTTGCATGAATTATTTACGATAAAACCATGTTCAATTAAATAGTTATTCCTTGAAAAACTTCTTTTTTTTTTTTTTTTTTTTATAAAACAGAATGTTAAGCCTTTCACCATGTTTACTCCAAATCTGAATTATCTCAATGTAGATTTATGAATCCTATAAATTTGTTATAAATATTATTCATATTTCTTTTGAATTATTCAATAAAGATTAAACTCAGGGTCTTAATTGTCCTCATTAACCTAAAAAATATAATAAATCAAACATATTAAAATAATAATCCTTATCTTGAAATGTGTCAAAAGTTTGAAGTTGTCTTTGTACAATGTTGTATGTCCAGATATAACACCTGTACAACTTATAAATGTTCACACAATTTTATGAATTTTTTTCATTGTAATCAGAATGTAATAAAAAAGTAATCAGGATTACAAGGTATTTTGAAAAGTAATTGATTAAATTAAATTACATGTAATCAGATTTTTGGTTGATTAATGATTACAATGATTACTTGACAAATTGTAATAGATTACAGCTGATTAATGATTACAATTACAATTACCCCAAGTCTGATACCTTCCATCAAAAATCAAAACCAGTTGTGTAAAATACTTCTTATCCTTGAAAATAATCCCATTTCCCTGCAAATTAAATTCACATTGTTGCATAAAGTTGAAATATTACACATTACTTATAATCATGTCTTGCTAGGGTGTGTGATATGTACATGTATGTGAGATTGTAGTACTTTCACATACATTAACACCATTGGATTTGGATATAGCACTGTATCCCTTAAATAATATCACCACACTTATAGAACATTCCATTATCATATCTATTCAGATAGCAAAAAATATAGCACCATGGTGCTATAAGGTCCTATCGAAACTGGGTAAAGTTCTTTATGCATATTTGAATTTTGAATTATATGCATATGTGTTACTGTAATTTGCAATTTCCTTGATAATACAATTTCATGGAGTTGGCACCGACATAGGATGTACAATGATTGTTTACATGCACTTTGATTGGTCAGGATTGGGCTATAGAATTGAACACATCTTTCAACACCCTTTGCTACATCAAGGTTGCCATTTTTTGTCGTAAGAAGCCGAAGTACCAAAAGAGAACCAGCAACCTTCAGTAGGAAAACCGGCAATGTTATATTCGCAATATATGAAAATAGTAGGATACTGAACGTCCAGCTGCTCACCCCTACAACTAAAGGATAGAAGTGACCCCCGCCCCTTTCCCCTTTTCATGAACATTATGTATCAAACAACATTGGAAAATATGTATACTACTCTGACATCTACTTTTATTCATACCTTATATACTTTTGTCTCGAATTTCATTCATATAAATATAAATTTGTCTTTTTTGTGAATTTACTATATAGTGTACATGTATAGGTAACATTTATTTTTTTTCAGAGTGACAATCATCAAAATAGAAATACAAAATCTAAAACCCAAAGTTTTCTGCTCTATTAGTATATAAGATAATGCTTATTTACAATTTATTTAAAGTAAGATTTTAAAGGCTGGTCCCTCAACAGACTGGTTCCCTGTCCTTTATCTGTTTAGCTCAGATACCCGTATGTTGCAAGGGAGAGGACCAGCCTAGTCCCTCAACAGCTATATATTTTCATTTCATTTTGATTTCTTTAGTTCTAACAGCTTTCATCCAATTTTATTTCATTTGTTCAACATTTATGTCTATTTACCAAAATATATGCAACAGTGCATTTGCACTTTTCTATTCGAATAGTCTACTGATGAGTCCCATTAAATAGGATCACATTAAATTCAAGATGTGGATTCATTTGTATTTTTCGTGGGATACCAATTTTCATGGTTTTCGTGCGTATAGGTGAACCACGTATTTAGATTTTCAACAAAGTACAAGTTTCTATTGGCTTGTTTGCAGACTTTTGCAAAACCACGAAATCAAATTTTCTGGATGCCCACACTTTTATGAATATTATGTTTAGAGACAAAGACTGCCAATGTCGATGAAGTAATAGTCATAAATCGGGTAAATTAGAGAAATTTCCCTTTTCTGAAACTACATTAGACAATTTTTAACAAAGCTCTCATTTGTTTATATCAACATCCTTTATACCAGAATTATTATCATAATTTTACACTCCTTTAATAAAGCAAATGACTAACATCAATGAACCCCTTAGCCACACACACACACACACACACACACACATGCATTTCCTGAATACAATATATCTATATTATGTTAAGAATTGTTTGAGATACATCACTGTGAATACATGTACATGTATATTATAGCAGAGACATATAGTTGTATCATGTCCGTATATTCTTTTCACACTCGTCAACTTCAAAGAAGCAATTATCGCTCTAAGTTGGCCTGTGTTCTCTAATCCGATTGATTTATAGACATTGAACAACATTTATAAATTTGTTATCCAAACAGTCTGTTGTCGTTTCATATGATTATATTATGAATAAATGAATATTAATCTGTTGATTGTTAACTGTTACACAGTCGTCTCCTATGTTTTGAGCGGTAAATATAGTGTGTAAATAAATCTATATATATTGAAAATGGTATTGCGTTTAAAGCAGACACGGTGACAACTATTGAACAAATATTAGTGTATGTATTCCACGACCTTTGAGAGTTATAAGACGACAAAGTAAATTCGTATATAGTTGATTGGTTAAACAATATAGTCTTTATTAAAGTAAAGATAAATAAAAAATTAACTCCTACTCAATTTCATCTTTTTGGGTTTTATTTTATATAAACATTTTATGTGTAACATGTTTTATCTGTGCCAATTGCTTTATTTCAATTACACATTTTTAATTTCAAATTTTTTTATTCTAGTAAAAATGATTAATTAGTGAGAAAGAATTTTCCATTCTTGCAAGATTTATTCTACTTCGCTATTTCATAATTGGTATTTTTTCCTCATGTGCGACACCATACGGTTGCAATGACAAAATTGATGGTATAGGTATTCTATCTAGTCCTTCCTGTAGCTCGTTGGATGTGATGAAAATATTCAACTCTGCTCCTCGACGTAGACGCAGTCATGGTCATCGTCATTATATATAACCTACTCTCCATAATGTCTCTATTAATGACCTTCTGCCATTTATACAAAAGCCGTTGGGTACTAGTATTCATCACATTCACACGAAGCTTTATTCATTACCCTATTCAAAACTTCATTCTCTACACAATTTATGTTTGGAAACCACTGTTACAAATCCCCCATTCAAACCAATAGAAACTTACAGCTTTCATCTCAGATATAGCCAGTCACAAACTTTTCAGACCGGTTCGCTTTGGCAAAGACGTACAGGAGAAAAGATCCTTTCTAAAACGTTCCTTTGCCAACATAGGTCTGGATGCCATAAATTTGGGCAATATCCTTCTTCATAAATCATTTCATTAGAAAATACCTCCCTTCTTTAAAGTTCAGTCTGTACTTATCATCTCTTTTACCTATACCAAACCAATTGAAACTAAGATTTTCAATTACAAGAACGTGTTGCAGGATCTCCATATTGACTAAACCTCCTGATTGCACCTGTGCTAGTGCCCTATTCATCTATACAACGACTGGCCACGTTATTACTTGCGACATGAACATTGTTAATAACACTTCTCTGTGAAATGTTTTATCAAAAGGCCCAAAATATCGTGAGCCTAAATCCATCAATTGGAAACATAACTTTTAAGATTGAAAAATATGGTCGTGTTTACACCACAAAATTTAATCTGAGTACAGACAAACCTGTGCATCTGGAAAAGTTTAAGGCGTGGCAGGAACTAGGTAAATAAAATTTGTAATGCATTTTATGCTTCAAAAAAATTAACCACTTACCTGGAATTTAAGATTTCTTTTTTTCTTAAGCCTGCAGGTGATAAAATAAGTTTCATTGGATATGGTCCACTCATATACACAGTTTAAATCACCTATTGTTGTCCAGATATCAATTGTCCAGTTAATCAATACAATTATTTACAAAGGGGAACATCTCATAATAATTTCCAATCTTAGTTTTATTGGCACCTTCTGTGAGAACGAAAAAAAGAAATCTCAAAATCCAGAAAAGTTTATAATTTCTGAAACATAAAATGCATTTGAAATTTAATCACCTAGTTCCTGTCATGCCTTGAATCTTTTCAAAGTGCGCAGGTTTTTCTCTACTCAGAGTAAAAATTGTGGTGTAATACGGTCATATTAGCCAAAAGGTTATGATGAATCTTATAATACTGATGGATTCAGTCGAAGATTATGCCAGACAATGGGCTAAACGCGAAAAAGAAGACGTAGATACTCTTTCCGAATGGATTAAGGTTGTGAGGTCGTTGATACAAATTAGAATGAAAAAAACTTGATGGGTCTATAAATACATATGCTACATCGATATTTAAAGACCAAAATGTACCTAAGGATCTGTCCTACCCACATGGCAAATATGTTGTTGTACCCGCAGATACAACCACAGACAACGTCGTTTTCGTGTTTTAATCATATTACATAAACTGCTTGTTAAAGGAATAAGGTCTTGGCAATTCACTTGGAATCTCAACATATACCCCCACGACACTAACCAAGGAGTTTTGGGATAAACTCACCAATGAAGTGTTCAGTTATGGTCGTTGATCCGGTAAAATTATGTAAACACTATATTGATTTTCTTGTAAAACGGAATTTAAAAATATGTAACAAAAATGGCACATTGTGAAAATAATGGATATGAAAGTATAACTATGACGACGGCAGTTGCAAATTGTGCATATGTCGTTATTCTATAACGTTTTAATATACTATTTTCATCCTTTTGTTCCGAATGCATTTTTTGTTGTTGGCTGGGTGAAGGGGGGCGGGGGGCAAGGGATAAGTTGCAAATAGTATCAGAACAAAATAAAACATGATTTGACTTTGAAAAGTTAAACATTGCTGAGATGAATGTTTTCAATTTTAATATGCATACGAAGAAGGGTACAAAACACAAAATAACACTGGGTAAATTAAATATACATCCTAAAACGATGAGTGCTCAAACGTTTTTTTTTTTTTTTTTATCATTCACTTTTGTGACCACTCACGGTTTCAGTACTATAAAAGGAAGTAAAAATTATAGCACAAAAAAGTGGCTGGGAAGGAAGTCCATATTAAACATAGCAAAAGAAGATAACACAATGGACTAATTACCTTCATTAAGTTGATAAAGCTCTGAAATCTACTACACCATGTATTGACACAATCAAAAGGTTATAATGTATATCATAACTTATTGGTTGTAAGTTTTTTTTATCAATTTACGCATGCGCAATGTCGGTACTTATAACATTTGTGTATGACTTCTTCCAATGACCTTTCAGTCTCTCAATTGAGACGAAATGTTGCCTAAAGATTTACTACCCCGGGAAAAGATTACCTTAGCTGTATTTGGAAAAAACTTTTTGGAATTTAAGGTCCACAATTCTTCAACTTCGTACTTTAATTGGCCTTTTTAACTTGTTTGATTCGGGCGTCACCGACGAGTCTTTTGTAGACGAAACAAACGTCTGGCGTACAAAATTTTAAAATGAAAAAAAAGCCTGGTATCTATGATGAGTTTATTGAGGCAAACGTAATAATGGTGCTGGTAATAGTTTTGTGTGACTTCCTTCAATAACCTTCCAATCTCTAAGTAAGGCATATGTAAGTTCGTAACCAGGAGAAGATAATATTTCAGGTAAATGATGGGTGGTGCGTTTTTTATATGGTAGAAATCCAGGATGATGTTTCATTTCTATGTTAAAAGCTGTTGCTACAATTCCAATATAACTATCCTCAACTTGAATAATCTTTGCATAAGTGACTCCTAATGCCAACATTTTTACGGTTTTCATATTTGTCAAGATCGTTCCTCCTATTACATATGATGGAAAATATGAAAACGGATACTCATTTGGTGAAAGGTATACTTTTGAATCGATAGCTCTCTGTGGTTTTGAAAAATCCAACTTGTAACCAATTATTACTAAATCCCGTGAGGTAATGTTGTTAGTTGCGACGTTATACACATTGAACGTATTGACTAATCTGTCATCATCTACGAAATGCACAAATGTAGTTGGAATATTTACGTCCGATAACCACAAAAGTGAATAAATCGTCTTGTAAACAAGATTTTCGTATGTATCTTCAATATTTAGCTGAACAATATCTTTATACTGTTTTGATTCTATTTCAATGAAAGGATTCGCACTGTCTATGTAGCCTATAATAAAAACAACTTTTGTTCGCGGTCCTTCAGTACCTCCCCAAGTCTTACGTATAGCATCACGTTGACCAAAATTTAGCACAAATGATTTCACAACAAACAACAACTTCAGGTTATCGCAATTTAAATTATCACAGAATATTTCTGAAGGATCTATTCTGTAAGCGTCCTCCTTCATAAAAACATTTAATGGCTTGACTTTTGTAGTTCCTGTTTCTTGAATGTTTTCAGTTATTCGCTCTAAATTAGGTATTAGGAAATCTAAGTTCATATACACATCCATGTAAGCATAGTAATATTGCAAGTAGGCTATTTGGAAGGAACAACATCCAAACATCAATAATATAACAATCCTAAAACTAAAAGGAAAAAAGAATATATGACAAGTATTTAAAGGGCTTGTATAGCTTAAAGTAAAAATAATTCATATATAGTGACTGAAAATTCCATAAGTTGATGTTTTTTTCGAAATAATTTACTAAAATTCAAGAATCCATATATAGTCATAATTACTCCTAGTAGAGGTTTCCCGATTTGCTACCGTACCAACCGTAGTACGAACTGGGAGCCGTCATTGAACTTTTGAAAATAATTCATATATGCCCTTAATGTCAACGTATGTTTTATGAATTATCACCAGAAGTATTTGGAGGATTTTTAGCTAAATCTTGGTATAAATTTCATGTGGATATGTTCCCTATTCATAACAAAAGATATTGTGTATACTCGATTATGCTTTCAACCAACCGTTGAAAGTAACCGTTGCACAAACGGTTAAACACTAAGACTTATTTCCCCTGAAATTGCACAGGTTAAACAAAGCTAAATATAAAGCATATTCATATTTTATCTAATGTTCGCCTGTTATATTAATATAATAGTTTAGAATGAATACGTTAGCATTTTTTGGGATAAGCTTTTAGAAAGCATAATAGAATAAGAGCCATTTTAACATACAAAATTGACCTCATTGAAAATGTACTATTGATGAAGATAAATAAAAAACCTGTTCCGATATCAGTTTACCTTTTTCAAAAAACACTCGTGTGCAAGTCAACGTAACGTATATAAATTGAAACCCGACTAAGCAAGTCCTTAGGCAAACATATTAACTTCTGTCAGATCGGTGATCAGCAAACTTTCGAAAAAAAAAATAGTATCAATTCCTCGCATTCTTTAATAAAATTTAATTTTGTAAGTTATTTTAGTAGTTCAAATTCATTATTTATACCAATTTATATATTTTTCTGCATTTTCGTATAAATCGTCATACACGCGTATGAGAAATTTTACCAAAGTTAAAGTACGAAGAAATGGTCAAATAAAGATACGTTAATAAAATATTCAAAGAACACAAGTGTCAGTACAATTTAATATAATTATTTATTATATACTTAGTAGTAAATACAGATAAATTGTATGTGTAATACAATCATTGGCAAGCATGCTGTATCAGCCACCCGTGATGATATCGATATCAGCACGGTTGCAAAGGCTTTATCACACCTTTAATCTGTATGACGTAACGTCTTCGATTGCAGTCACTGTTGCAAACAGTTGGAAAGCAAGTCCTTGGAAACGTCCGTTGTCGTCAAGCTCTATCAGCAACAATAGCAGGGGGAATTAATTAGGTGGCGCTACAGTCGTCCGTGACGTCAAAAAGTCCGCCAAATCAATCGGCTAAATAAATGACGTTTAAACTATTTTTTTCAACTTGTCATGCTTTTATTATAATTGATTTTTAAAATTCATAGGTTTTGCGACCAATATAGTTTCAATACGACAAACAAACATTATCCAAAATAGCTTTTATTTTCTGTTTCTTTGTCCTGTCCGTTCTAAAAATTATCAGCCATCTTTTTTGTTCGCCAAAAAAATCGAATTTTGATAACTTGACGTTTGCGTATCCAAATACGGAAAAGAACGGTAATAATCTTAAATGAAACCGAGTAACCTATTTCAAATTTCTACACAATTTTGAAGCCATCATTTTTTACTGTAATACATCAATTTTAGTGACCACCAGTCATGTCAATTTGTACCTGGTTTTGACTGCGTTTCTAGTTCAAAACAGATTGAAAACTGAAGTTCAACTTCTTTTCATTGTACCTGTTTCAAAGTACTCTAAAACACTGATTTTATTAAAGATATGGATGAAAATGTGATTGAAAATTGTTATTTTCACACTACCTCCATATTACGATACCTCCATTTCAAAGTAATTAAAGAATATGTGTCCAGTCGGAAAGCAAGCCCTTCTTGATCCCTACACAAATTGACGGTGACATTGTTTTCTTCTTTCAACATACGTCATGTAACGTTAACAGAATATGTATTTTCATAGCTAGACCAGTCGGAAAGCAAGCCCATTGGATTTAGAAACGACCAGAAAAGGTTTACTTGTTGCTACTTTCTTTTGGGGAAGACAACAATGGGACTGATATTAACACAAGGCTTATAATTGTACTCTATTTGCTTAACCCTTGCTTCTGAAGGATTGCGCAGTATGTAGTAGCCTAAGTATTGAATGTTTTGTATTTTTCTTGCGAATATATCAAATTATTATTTTATCAAGATTTCATGTTACATTTTGACGTATATTAAATGTATAGTTGACCCAGCTGTAAGAAATTGATTCCCATTACAAAGTTTTTAATCAAGTCTTTGGTATACATTAAACATAAAGATTGACATTTTCATGCTTGAAATTGTTAAATTTTGTACAATTTTGCATCAACAGAGGTCTTATAAAGATTTTCAACATTAAAAACTGACAAAGAGGTATAGTTTTTAAGATTTTGCCAAAATTGAGGTAGAAACAAGATTTTACACTTTGACTTGGCACCTTTCTTTAAATCAGTTTTTGTCGCGTTTCAGTGTCAACTGCTAACCTTCATAAAATATTCATTACTCAACCAATTTTCAAAATAAAAGGCCATTTTACTCGTTTTAGCAAGCAGAACACAGAAAATTAGTTAAAAGGAGAATTTGAAAAATATTTACTATTAAGGTAGCAATACACAGTTAGGAGTTTGGTTTCGCATTTTGGCCCAGTGGATTTTTCAAATATGAAAGTTATTGTGTAATAAAATTCATTTTAGACAGCTGAGTACTAATTTAGCCTTCAAAGGTGGTTTATAAGAACATCAAGATTATTTTTACATGTTTTATGGGCTATTTTCTGTTTGACTCTCCGTATTTTCATAGCTAGACCGGTCATCGGTCCAGAAATTAATGTAATGTTTACAAACACTTTTTTCTACACGAAGTTTTGACGCAATTTTACAAAAAATGAGACGAAAGACATATGATTTTCATTGGATTTATTGAAAGATATATGTAAACAGTTTCAGAAAAGGTATTACTTGAAGTGATTGAAATTCTACTTTTGGCCAAATTTTGGGAAATATGTGGCACCTTTTCCCCTTTTTGCTATATTTTATAACAATTTTAACCCGCCATTCTGAAATTGCGTTAATTTCGCGGAAAAAATAATTTGGCGCCAATTTAGAAATTTTTCTTTTTTCTGTTTCTTACTTGCCATTAGGGTCAGAAATACATTTTTTTTTCGATTTTTTAAGCATGGTTCATATTATTAAAGAAAATAATACTTAAACATGTTAATTTGGCCGTCTTTTAACAATTACGTAACGCCGTTGATCGTCGTTTATAAATAATGCGAAATTGTCTGTTATTTTTCCTTCTTTTTTTCACAGATAAACAAAGATTATATATACTATTTAAAAAATTAATAATACGTATCTCGAAGTTAAAAAACAAATCAAGTCTAACGTTCTATCAACCCTTAGGAAACCCCGTTCGAACTAAATTCCAAACGAAAGACATTTTTTGACATTGTAGTTTTTTGGTCTTACACATCGATGTCAACTTGCATCTGAACACAATGTACACACATTTAGTGTGTTTGTTTGAAAAGCAATGGCGAGTTCAGCTGTGAATATTTGATTGGATTAATTATTCTCTTTAAGTCAGTGAAATGTTTGACTTAACTAAAACAAGGTATGGAAATTTTATACTGTCTTTGCACAACCTTAACTGCTTAATTAAGATTACTAAACAAAACTCATTCATTGTTTATAATATTATAAAAAATTGTGATGAAGGAATCCTGCAAAAGTAAATAAAAAGCCTTGTCCTAAATTTGAACTTAAAACAATCTCTTTCAGACTAGCATTTTAATCACTCTTATTCAAAGCATGTTCATACTGACATGAAGTGTGACTTACTTTTGACTTGTGATCTAAAACATAATTGTTGACTTAGCACTCAGAAACTGCTCTGAAATACTTTTATATAAATATAAAATGCATAGTTATTATTTTTTTTTAAATAGAAGAAGAAATATATTAGACCGAGTCTTTTTTGTTCTAATTTATTTTCAAGTTCATGATTAGAACCATTTATTTATTGGTTTAGTGTTTTTTTTATAATTTGAGTCCATTCATTAGAACTTGCATGGAATCAATGAGACAAAATTTATTGTTATATTTAGTTTGTTCATACACTGATTGCAAACTAATTTCATTTTATTTCAAATAATGAAGAATTTACATTCAGAATACTTTCATTATGATCTCTTTTAAGTTTAAATGAATAAGGTATGACCAAGTATCAGTAATGAAAAGGAATTCCTGTTTTGATCATTTTAATCCTGCCTTGATCCATTATTCATGAATATTTTGGCTACCCTTGTAATAATGTAGTAGAAATTTATTTCTGTGTTGAATTAATTTGGCTACAACAGTAAAAATACTTATCAAAATATAAATATTACCTAAATTAACTCTTTGAATAATAATATTATGGCACATAGGGCCTATTTCACTGAGACTGAATTCTGAAAAGTGATAAAATGTCTTTCTCTAATTTTTTGCACATGTCTTTAGTATCAAAATATATTTAATAAAATTATTTGAATAATATCCACGTGTAAATAACAGCATATGGTGCTTAATATAATAAAGTTTGTTCATGAGAGTGTCAAACAAAGGGACGTAACTCGTAAATTACTATCGGCCCCGCTTCGTCAGAAATATCGACACATCGAAGTGGCACATTTGCGTATTACAGCGTATTAAGTGGCACAAATTTGACATATCATAGTCCAAGTTATGTTACATAACATAATTTAAATTCAGCATAGCTTACCGAGAAGTTAAGAAAGAAAATTACGATTTCAATTTCCTGTGACTAATTTTTTTGGTCAACACCTAGACTTTGAAGACACATTTTGAGAGAAAAAATGAGTTTAATCCATAATTGAGTGAATCAATATATTTCTTATATACTCAAGAATGTTCACTTAAAAGCAAATTAGTTTTAATTCATGCAAAACACTACAAATTCCAAAAAACGGGCTTCACTTTTTTTGGTAAAAAAATGCCCATATATGGTAATCACATGACTTTCATTGTTGCTTTAAGAAATGGGGTCAAACCGGGGTCAGCTTTCCGACTGTCAGGGTCATGTGTATAATAAAAAATTACACATTGGAAATGTGAAACGAAGACATCTTTAAATATTGCGTTTGAAACTATAAGTATTAGAAAATATTATTCATACTGGAAACAAATCTAACAAATTAATGATAGCATATGGATGGACAAAAGCACAAAAAATAACAATAGAATATGCCTTGTATAGGAAAATTTCTGGAGGAGAAAACATATGAAGATCATATGAAAAAAGGAAATGAAGGTCAGTTAATTAAATGTAAAAGTTAAAAAACCTTGCTTATTTAATTATCTCTTTACTAAGTAAGCTAACTACATTAATAAGAGCAAAGACTAGATTATCAAGTCAAACAAGAAGTTAATTCATACATGTAGTGATATTTTCTTACAAAATTGAATTTATTCAAATTGCAAATTCTTGTCAAATTTAATAATCCATTGATCATTAAGTAAAATGCACAAGATTTGTCCAGACAACTTTCATTTGTGATATAAATATCAAATTATTAAGATAAAATAAACAATACTTTGTTTATAAATATGTAAACCAGCTGATACAGCAACCTGAAGAGTAGAAGCCCCATTTTATTTCAAAAAGTTTACTTTCATAATCTATAATTTATAAAATACCCTGAGATATTAGGCAATGGCTACTAGCTGTGCTAGCTAATCTAATAATTGAATTTTACAATAATAATGATTTTAAAATCCAAAACTATGTCACTTTTACTTATAATTTGGAGTATTTTTTTTTTACAGAATTTCTGTCAATATTTTTGGTAAACTTATCCTTTTTCTGGAGGATATTTTCTAGGCAGTACTGTAATGTTCAACTAAGAAACATAGCTTGAGTTTAAAGGTTTTTTTACTTTGAAGAAACTTATTGTGTGACTCTTGGTACCACATTATAGAATATAAAAAATAATATAAATGATCAGTACAATTATTATTTTCATTTTCAGAAAGATTATTCAAATTGTATAAATATGAAAATGCATTCAACATTTAATTACTAGAAGTGTCTCAAAACTTTCTACTAGGAGTAATCCCATATACCATTATAAAATTACAAAGTAAATTTCATCAGCCAGAGCTAATTTATATCAATATAGGTTAAAAAAAAATAGGGTTACATTTCCTAATTTTTACTCATTTTTATCTTTTAATTTTTACATCTAATCCTTCTCTGAAAAGTAGGGAAGTATCTCTTCTTAACATTATAATAACATAGTTGTAAATCGAATTCTATTCAGTGTCTTCCTGATTTTTGTACAGTAAACTCCTTTTTATTCATTTTGATGGGTTTTTATTTTTGACTGGTGATATCAAGGGGAGATAACCACTTGCACAAATCGGCAAAAAACGGTCAAAAACCACCGCTTCGTGTCGAAAATAACTTGACGTTTGCGTATCCAAAACTCTGTTGCCTAGATATTCATATCGAGTGTTTGTCTTAATGAGATGCTTCATTAAATTTAAATTCAGCCCATCATTTTTAGTTTCCTCGAAAATATTTAGATTTTTCGATCAGGAGACTTGACAATTTTCACACAAACTTCAAGTTTGAAGATAAAATAAAGAATAAAGGACTTTGAGTTGATGTGTAAGTTTTGACGAGTTAAAACTATGTATATTCAAGATTATTTGGAACTATAAGTATTTATTGCGGCAGTGGTATTTTAGTGAGTAAAATGAGGTTTGTCTCATCCGTAGTTTTACTGAATTTTCACGGTCACGTGGCCTCCATTGTTGCTGATAGACTTGGGGTCAAACCGTGACCTGCTTTCCAACTGCAAAGGCTTTATCAAACCCCTAATCTGTATGACGTCATGTCAAACCTCTAATCTGTATGACATCATTTCAACCCCCTTATCTGTATGACGTCATGTCACATAAAATACATCTACGTGAGGTTTATGTATATAATAAAGTGTATATGATATGGCTTTTTCAATATCCTACACCGTATCAACCCTCAACCAATATAATCCCTCGAGCAGAGCTCTTGGGATTATATTGGTGTCTCGGGTTGATACGGGTGTGATATTGAAAATCCATATGATATTCTCTATATGACAATCATTCTAGTCGTTTAAATTCAATGATTCAAGACATTGGTGTTTGTTTTTTTTTTATCGGCAACAGAATAGTGAATACTTATTTTTCAATACTTTTTCAGTTTACTTTTTTTTTTAGAAAGCATTTTTTTTTTTTTTTAAAGTTATTATTTTAATTATTCCAAATTCTGTTTAAACAATAAACGAAACAAAAAACAATATATGTAACAAACGGAAACGCAAATCTATATTTAGAAAACTAAGAATATAAAGGCTGTGTCAACTCAGTTCGTTTAAGGTCTGTTTGATTCATGCACTTGTGCACAACTAAATAATCTCAAAAGTATCTTAAACAAAGTGTTCTAGAAACGTTGAAATCGTTATCAAATAAAACTTTAAGCTAGTTTTTTGCTGATATGCATTTCAATTCTTTTAATTTTATCATGATCAATAAAATAATCTCATGCATTAAATGATACCTCCAAAACAGCACTAACCATTAAGTTACGTGCCAACCGTACCTGATACGTAGCAAATCGGGAAACCTCTGGTACAACTTGAACATTTAAACGAGCTCTGTTCATTCATGGCAACTACATCTATTTAAAACAGCTTACAGAAAATCGTTTCACTATATCTTCAGCGCCAAACATTCAACTCTGGCGATAGACAATACAATTACATATCAAAAGAATTTATTAATAAGTATATGCATTAGCACATACTTACAACTTCTCGTCCAATCAAATTGCTTGAATTTGCCTTCTAATTTTCATAGTACATACTTTTTCCATGTACTAAGTAACTACGCATGAATGACCACAAGGGTAAGATTTCATTGTATCGTAATCAAGATATTAAAACAAAAATTGCCACTGGCTATTTTGAAATATAATTACACCTTATATAAGAAAGCCAGATTTTGATTGGTTGATAGCCAGTGTATTTTTCGCATATTCTAATATTTTTTCCTCATTTCAAACGAATTTGCCTGTTTTTCACTACTGCCGGTGAATTTGCCGCAAATACCATGGTATTTGCCATTTTTGATATTCCTTTTTTACCCTCTCGAGCATTTTCCCGCCAAAATTTTTCGGATATGACGTTACATAAAAAAGCGAGCTAACGCGTACTAGTACATGTATAATTCCCGCGGTTCTATGATAATATCCTCTTATCCTCAAAATTATGCATAAACATGTTAATGAATTAGTTTCAATCCAAATCTATTCGGTGTAATTAAACAGATATATCATGTTATGGAGGGGTATTTGCGAAAAATACCAGTCTTGGGACCGAATTTCCCTCGCCTAGCGGCTCGGGAAATTTTACAGTCCCTTGACTGGTATTTTTCGCAAATACCCTTTTCGCAAATACCCCTCCATAACATGATATATCTGTTCAAAATGCTGTGTTCCAAATTAAATTAAATAGTGTGTAATTAGTTTTCACATTGACTTTTAAATATCCTGTTATTAAAATCTTTGGATCTAAAAAAATGTTTTTGACGATTGCAAGTTTCTTTCATTTAAATAAAGAGTAACAAAATATAGTTCTTTATACCTTGATTAGAGTACAACTCCATCTTAAAATTGTGATAATTAATCATCCATGCAATTACATTGAACACCAAAAAGTGTGTACTATGAAACCTTGTGAAGGGAAATTAAGGTAACTTGATCTATTTCGTCATGAATTGATTGATTGATTATTGGTTGCTTAATGTCCAGTGGCAAATATTTCATGCACGTTCAGGACGATGTCATTAGTCGAAAAACCATGATAATGTCTGAAGAGAATATGCCACCTATATATATATATATATATATGTTCTGATAAATCTTTTAGGTTTTACTTTGAAATGAATAAAATAAACATAAACCCTAGTATCTTTGATCTATTGGTAGTTGCTTTTTAATGACTATCCACTAGACTATCTATTGGGACATACCAGGGGCGGATCCAGCCATTTTTAAAAGGGTGTTCCAACCAATGGATAATGGACGGGGGTCCAACCATATGGCCCCATTCAAATGCATTGATCGTCCAAAAAAGGGTGTTTTGCAACCCCTGAAACCCCCAACCCCCACCCCTTCGGGAACCACTACTGAATACTATCTATATGTTTCAAGTTTATTATAGCTTTAATTTTACTGTGAGATTGAAAATTGTTTTCAAGACATGTAAAGCTTCCACTGCAATTTAATTATTGCCTGCTTTTGGTCAATTAATTTTGTCATCTTACCATGTAAAGAAGTACACGTATAGTAAAACACCGCTTTATATCAATAAACATACTTACACCAGCAGCTACCATCTTTTCATTCTGGAGTCAAGGGCCTTTTGAAATCACATATTTTACAATAATACTAGTGAGTAGATTTACAAAATTTCGTTAATGAGCTCCGTTTTACAAACACCTGTGATACAAGTAGTCAGCCAAAATAAACTATCAATAGACCAATTAAAAGATTACTCGAGTTGTAAATATGTGCTAAATTGGATAGTCTATGAAAAGGTATATACTAGAAAATTAGGAGCTCGGGGCAAGCCCCTCGCTCTAAATTTCATAGTATATACCTTTTCATAGACTAACCTAGACTTATCGCATTCATGAGTATGTATTATAAAAACAAAAATTCAAGCCTAACGTTCCTTGGGCCGACCTACATTTGACAGGTATTACGTTTGCGCGAATTTACTTGTTACAGTAATTTACCTGAGTATTTACCTGTGTTTTTATCCTGAGAATAACCTGAATTTTGTTTGGAATTAATTATATTGATTGATAATTTATATATTCAAAGAAGTCTATCTTCGTTTGTGTAATTATTAAAAATCACTACATGTATATCGAATAGCAAAGTTTTGTATAAAATACAGTTTGTCTTTTCTGGCAAGGAACATTCTAAGTATATAAAAACCAAATTCTGGATTAAAACACAGTATGTAATTTTGACAGGAACAATATACAAGTCAGTCCTTGATGTGAAAAGACTCTGTGTCATTGTTGGTACGTTTTGTGCTTTCATTTGGAACACATTCTTGGCTATATTATAGACTCACTGGTGACGTATTTTTCTACTTAAGTAGATGGCAAATAGTTTGCGTCTTTCATTTGGCATTAAATCATCTACAAAACTGCCCTTAACGCTAGATAAACTGGCAATCACAAACCCTGGTCGTGTTTAAACCACTTCTATCTTTCAGTTGACGAATTTTTTAATATTTTTTTTATTAGAAAATAAATTTGTTAAATTCGCGCAAACGTAGTAAATTTTCAACAAGTAAATTTCGCGCAAACGTAATGCATTTTGTCGCCCAAACGTGGAAAATTGTTCTTGCAAAGGTTGAAAATTTTTTGCGCAAACGTAGGACAAATTCGCCCAAACGTAACGCGCCGGTTCTCTGACATTCCCCTTAATTTCTTTCGAAAATCTTGACAGCTGACTTCTTATTTTGGATTTTAAAAACTGAAAATAATTTTGAATGTTATAGCAGTCATCACTTTTTGTTTTTGAGGAAAATTTAAATTTAATCGGCTATTTCACAAAATTAAAAAAAAAATGTTTTGTTAGAGTTTTATTGCACTGTATAAAATTTAGAATATTCTTTAAAGTCGTGTAAAGGCATGACATGAATAAAATGATTCTTACTAGTTAGAAGTTTCAGAATACTTTAAAGTCGTGTAAAGGCATGACATGAATAAAATGATACTTTCTAGTTAGAAGTTTCAGAATACTTTAAAGTCGTGTAAAGGCATGACATGAATAAGTTAGAAGTTTCAGAATACTTTTAAGTTGTGTAAGGATGCACTTAATGAACTAGAATATAAAACAGATATTTTTTGTCAAAAACATTAATTTTTTGATCTTTTTATTCTAATGTTTAGTAGAAACATACTGTTTTTTTCACTTCACTTCTAAAATATTATTTGTTATAAAGAAAATTAAAATCAAACAATGGATTTAAAATAATCAACATCACTCGCAAAATACTGCAGTAAGGATTCTACTTCGTCAACATTATCTCCGCATTAAACCACATAACTTTCTCAATCATGAAAATGGATATCGTTGTAGGGATGAACAGTGCGCGAACTGGTGACAAAATATTACCTCCCCTGTAAACAGTGCGCTCTTCTGACTAGAGGCGATCGGTAGAGAAAACCGGATGATGCTGTAATTGTTTTGCTTGTTTGAAATGAGCTAGCACAGACGAACTAAGACGTGTCAACATAATGTGAATATGATAATGAATCAGGTAAATTATTAATTGTTAAGTTTATCACCTCATTGTATCTTCATATGATAGGTAAATGCGTGAATTTTCGATTTTCAGTGTCGTCAGGGTTCAAACTTGTAATCATGCCATCCTTTCATTATTTTTTTTTAATACTATCCAATGGTTGGAACACCTTGATTTTCTCCCAATTTGTAAAGTTGATCATGTTGCATGATATATATTTTTATCGGGGGAAAAAATGATATGCAGCAAAGATTGGCAGTTTTTAATTTGTGTTGCTAACGTGAAATAAAGGGAGGTAAATTAAAGTAAAAGAAGGCGCCCTTTTTCAAATAGTAAACAATTTAATTCAGATGCATGGTATATTGTCAGATGATAAAGAATATCGTAGAAATTTATTAGAAATTCATCTAATTTATTCAATTTTCATTAAAGTTATACAATATGACATACTGAAAGCCGAAAAGGGGTAAAACACCCATACTTTGAACAAATTAGGGGTGGGGGGGGATGTCGGGTGAAAATATTACGAAATTTAGATTATTTTTATCTGTGGTAACAACCATTTGATTTTCGGAGGGCATTTCTCTGTACAAGCATTGGTCTAATATTTTCAGGTTCTCTATGGATTGCCAAACAATATTATTATCACCTAATTGAATGTTCAAATTATTTTGCAGCGATGTTCTGTATGGAAGGAAGACTGTCACAGAATCCAACAGTTCTGGAGGGGCCTTTAAACTAACTGCTTAACATCAAGATCGATGTAAGATTCAAGTGCCTGATCCAGTGCAAGTTGTAGCCAGTTTTTTCTTGTAATTGTGGCAGAAAAACCACTAGCTCTCAGCTGAGTAATAGACAGTTTCTGGCATTGAAAGGATATCAAACGGATGTTTTATGGAATGATTCTCAAGTACATATGACGATCATATACATAGAAATGTGGAGTTAGTCTCTTTCATGCAGCAATTTGTAATTCCCAATTTAAACTCCGAAAAGACAAGAGCAAAGAAATGTACATCAATGAGAAACAGTCTCTGTGAATAAAATTATTCCAAAACTTAAATGTGTCATTAGTGTTGCATTATTTATCAGTAGAGATAATTAGATTACAGTAAGATTGCCCAACTAAGGCGTTTGTCGGTAATGTTTTGTAAATCTTGAAGATTTCTTTAATCAATATTGTTGCCTCCATTGTCAGTAAAACCACGTCTTTCAATATTTTGTTTGCGGTTTGTTTACATATAAATTCTGAATGCTCATGTTTTAAATTTCTGTTGATAAAGAAACTGAGCAAGCCAACTGAGCTTTGTAGAAAGTTGTCAAGATGAAATAAATGAGTTTTCCTAAAGTTTGTGCATTACTGTTGGACTGTTAAGAGGCCATCTTCTTTGTGTCTTAATTTGGCAATTTCTTTCAATCCAGCATCGAAGTACGTTAGGTGGCTAGGTGATTTTTAGAAAATGCTAGTCACTGAGGGAAAGGAAAGACCCACGAAAGTTCATCTGTATATTCAATTTTGACAATAACATATCATATGTTTTGGCATCAACGAAATTTAAAATAAGGCCGCAGTTTAAATTTTAGCCTAAAAGTTTAAGCTATATTGGGACATATTTGACAAGTGTCCGACCTTCTCCTTTTTTGTGGAGTACCCTGGGGTTTGACACATTTCCATTCTAAAGAAATGTTACAACTGGGACAGAGACGGTCCAAGAATCATTAGCTATGATTGTCTTGTTACCAACTTAAAAAAACTCCACAGGCTTTTTCATATTATGATACGATCTGTTTGCCGTCTTAATTCCACATTTGGCACACTTGACATTTTTATCAAGGATGGGCTTTTGGTTTCAGTTTGCATGACATTGTAGTTCACAAAGTTTATGACGAAATAAAGATTTAATTTGTTTATTAATACGACATGCTAAGTTATAATAGTCCGAGATTACCATGACGTCCAACGGCTGTTTTGCAAGACAAGCTGGGGTCGTGCTTGTCTGGGAAAACAGTCGTTGGATGTCAGAGAACTAGCCAAGTTATTCTAAAAAAAAAAGCTCCTCGCATGCTACCCGCCTGATTTACAAACTTTCATCAGAGTCTGAATAGGGGGGCAGGGTGCCCGGCCGCCTCTTTCAGTGCGAGACAAATTTGGTTAATTATATACGAAATCACTGAAGCAGGACTGGAGCGGGCCCCCTTTTAGGCAGTCAGTGGGCATCCCCTTAGGTTTCAACTGTTTAACTTCAAAACGGTGGGGGGGGGATGTTTTTTAATCCGAGTCAAACATTTTTCATATATTAATAAATTCAGATTTAACATATAATTTCCTATACGTAGTGTTTGTATAAAAGTATTACCAACAAAATTCATCAAATTGGGGATCATAATATTTTTAAACAAAAAACCCATACCCCCCCTTTTTTTAAAGTTAAATGGTTGTTCCCTTAGGAAAATTTCTAGAACTGCCACTGTTTATACTTTAATATGCACGTTAAAGATTTCACATGCGGACTTCCGAATCAACACCTGCAAAAGTTTTCAATTATACAAAAGATAAGAAAAATTAATGCATTTTTAATTTGACTCGGATGGATCTTTTTATTTTGCACACACTCCAACATATTACACGAACTGACAATAAACATAAATCAAAGTTAGAGAAATGAGTATACTCATATCAAAGAAATATCAAATAAAAATACTCATGATTTTTTAACAAAGACAAAACTATTGCGTAGTGTGTAAGTATTTCAATTTTTCATTTTTTTAACAGATTTGAATATGGAAGATGCGCATACCTGCACATCATAAAAGTGCAAAGTCTGTTCTTTAACACACGTGGTTAATTTGGATCACATGTTTTCTAGTCCTATATTATAAGAATTCGAAGGTTCATATCATTTACATTTAACGTTTTTTATGGGATTTTTTTCACTATCAATGTTGAACCTCGAAGTTACATTGATAGTAAAAAAAATCCGATAAAAACGTTGAATGTAAATGATATGAACCTTTAAAGTCTTATATTATAGGACTCATGTTTTTCATAATATGCTGATCATTTATATTATGATGATTTCAATACACTTCACATTAGGTAACTTGTCACGTATATTGATTACATTATATCGAGTTGTCCCAACGATACACTTATCGGTGTGCTCGATCATACGAATTTACAGACATTGATATAGACAAAATGACCCAACTTTGAAAAATTCTTGTGGCGAAACTACGTTTTGGAACACGTTAAAAACTGGATCCTCAAAAAGCTACATTATTAAGGTTTAATATATATATTTAAAAAAAAAAACGAAAAATATGCAGTCAAGATTGGCAGTTTTTTATACACCCTATGTTGAACGAAAATTGTTCAATTAACAGCATATTTGGCAACTAAAAATTCATATATCAACAAATTCAGCTTTAAAATATACTTTACTTATAGTGGTTGTATAAAAGTTATATTATGGTTTTGTGTTTTAAGAGATATTCATCCCTATGCATATCGAGTTTTATGTGTTAATTGTCTTTCCTTTTTTTTTTTTTTGACCTTTTCCATCTCTTTCATAAGAAGAGTCACTTTTCTATTGTTCTAGTGTCACTGTAAATCCCACTGTGTTCTGTCAATGTAGGTCGTGAAAATCGAAAATTTATTCATACGGCAACATTACGATTCTTAGATGACAGTTTTTTTTGTATCAAATAGCTATAAATATAAAAATAAGAAGATGTGGTATGATTGCCAATGAGACAACTCTCCACAACAGACCAAATGACACAGAAACTAACAACTATAGGTCACCGTACGGCCTTCAACAATGAGCAAAGCCCATACCACATAGGCAGCTATAAGAGGTCCCGAAATGACAAATGTAAAACAATTCAAACGAAAAAACTAACAGCCTTATTTATGTACAAAATAATGAACGAAAAAAAAATATGTTACACAGCAACAAACGACAACCACTGAATTACAGGCTCCTGACTTGGGACAGGCACATTCAGAATGTGGCGGGGTTAAACTCCCTTGAAGGCGCCAACCCTCCCCTAACCTTGGACAGTGGTGTTACAGTACAACATAAGAACAAACGATAAAAATCAGTTGAAAAAGGGTAAACTCATCAGATGGATACAAATAGAAATACATCTAACAAAAACACAAGAGTGGACGTGGACAAAAAGACACTGGACAAGTACAGATCTGAGAGTACTCGCAGTTACTGACAGCTAGTTCAAAGCCAATAACAACTAATACAAAAAATCGTGCATCTAAGACTAAGATATCAATCAGTACACATCCAACATCCAACGGATTTAGTGTAAAGACGTCATAAACAGTCAGAGAAAAACATGACCTTGTGCAATACCAAGATACAGGTATCGACAGATGAATCTGCATATGTATATAAAAATAATATTTAGTTTGATTTTAATTTACTGATAACAAAATCAATATCAATACCAATAAAAACAATATTCAAAAGTCTAATTGCAGCGTTGAGTTGGTAACCTTTTAGAATAAGTTTATTTAAAGGATCGATAAGTTTACCCGGAATGTTTCTAAATTTCCGGGCTCGGTAAATAACATCTCCGTAAAAAGAGGATGTGCTATCCCGTGTGAAATAAGTTTGCTACAGGTACAACCAACTTCAAAACCAGATCTTTATATAAATCTTCATTCAATGTACTTTTATGCCCGGATTGGTTGTCAAGGGGATTTTTGAAAGTAAAAAAAAAATAAATAAATAAAACACGATATAAAATCTTTGCAAATATTTCGCGGAAAGACAGTTTAGAATTTTTCAGAAATTGAAGACTACCTGGACTAACTACCCTAGATAACACATACACACATTGACATTTTGTTTTTGATTTCTAAGATTCACAAGTAAAGTCTGTCGTCAAGGGGGTATTAGTTAACGGTGTGTTGAACTTTTATTTTTGGTATTGAATTTCACGAATAAAATAATTGATATGCCTAAATTTTAATTGAAAAATGAGTGAACGAAAATAAAACAAAATGCAAGTAATAAATAAATCTGATACTTTATCATTTGTAGTAGCAAGAGTTTTTTTTTTTTTTTTTTTTGCCTCAGGGGGTTCACACCTATATATTGGTGAGTTTTGGTAGCTTCTATGGGCCATTCGGATATCTCCGGAAACAAGATTCTCGGAATCTCTCGAAAATTTTTGATCATTTACACAGGTAGTTATCTATGTCTTTGATACAGTCCCTTTATGGAGAGGCTACCACGTGACATTGTATATTTCAACAATCAAAGTTCATTTGTAGATCGGATAGTAAAAAAAAAAGACTAGGTTGCAGTCAAAAAATCATTTATATGGTAGAATCTATTTGCCTTTTGACAAAACATATGTGTTTTTAATAATGCAAATGTTTATTAAATATTAAGTATAAATTAAATGATAACGCAATTATATAATTCATGCTTTGAGACGGTCCCTGTACGCGTTGTGTGTGTAATATTTAATACAGATTGTGACAACAAACCTGGGAATAGTTTATTAATATATAATGTCCCAGAATAAACTGATTATTTATGAACGTTTATCACGTGGTATTTTGTATTTCAATCATAGCCTGGAAAAATGTCGGAAAGCATGAAGAAAATTAACAAAATGATATTTCTGTTATAAATATTTATCTTAGGTCGGAAACACAGTGGTCGGAAAAGCAGAAAGATGATTAAACAAAAAGATTTTTCTGTCGAAAATATTTAATTTCATTAATAGATACCAGAAGAGGAGAATATTCATTAAAATTATTAGTTTTAAACTAAGACTAAATTTATCCTGAATGAAATATAATTTAAAATGTTATATATACGTGTATTATGTCCCACAGGTTTGAACAGTGAATACATTGATGAAAATGTTATGCAACATATGAGCCCCAATGAGCAGGGATGCGTGCACATAAGTTAGTATCTAAATTTTAAACGGTAGTGAATGAAAAAATACTTGCATGGTCTCAATTCAAAAGGACTTTCCTTGCATCTCACAAAAAACGTAATTAATATTTTACAATAATCATAAAAAAATATAATTACTACATTAATTATTTTATATTGTTTTAGTATCGATTTATAAGTCTCTGCTTATATTTTATATAGCAATATATTCATATAATGGAAAGCTAGACTTTAAGAAGAGATTGATTTGATAAATTAAATTTCCATCAGTAAATACTTGATGTTTGTGTTTATTGATATTACATTCTAAATTTTCGGAAAAGATTCATTAAAAGGAATGTATGTTGATTATCAAATTTCAATTTATTTATTTTTTATTTTAATAGTTCAACCTTATAGCATCTAAATCTTTGCAATATGGTACGAATTTGAAAATTGCATTCATTGTGTTGACCAGCTATCCGACACGTCTTGGTTCATTCACATTATATATCACCCTGTTAACAAGACACACTTCACACACATTCCGGATTAAATGGCAACTTACGGTATTCTGAACTCTAGCTGTTTCTCTTTTTTTTTATTTTTGAGTGACTGTCCTATTATAAACTTTGGCATTTTCGAAATGCTAAGGGTTTTCTACCCCAGTAATAGATTACCTCAGATGTATTCGGCAAAACCTTTGTTTCGAAATTTTGGGTCCTCAATTCCTTTCGACTTTGTACTTTATTTGGCCTTTTTAACTTTTTTTATTCGAGCGTCACTGGTGAGTCTTCTGTAGACTGAACTCGAGCCTGACGTACGACATTTTAATACTGGTATCTTTTTATATCTACATATCTTTTTATATAAATTGCTTCTTTTGAGAGAATGTTCAGGTATTCATAAAACTTCTGAAAATAAGATATTCTTCTTAACCAAGTTTTCCTGTAGAATATTTGAATTGATTTCAGTAACTTCGGGAAATCCTTAAAATTTGAGATGTTTTATGAGACCAAAATAATTCTCAGTATATAAGAGGTCCCAATGAAGCTGATGTGTTCAAGTACTCTTAAAAATATACCAAACCTTGATATAAGTTGCATGCCACAGGGTTTCACTTCACATGGAAATTGGACTTTAAATTATCTACACAACATCTACCACGAGTACAGACAGCTTCAATAAGTATAAGAATAATTGAAGGCATCCAGGAAACAAAATATGAAGATATGGTAGATAAAATAAATGCATCCAGATTATAAAGCAAACTGAGTGCTTTAATTTATATTGCGATTGGTTTGTGTAATTTGCCATGGCGTTGTCAGTTTATTTTCGACTTATGAGTTTGAATGTCCCTTAGGTATCCTTCGCCCCACTTTTGCATTAGACATTCGGTTTGCAGAAACCGGGATTTGCAATAGGATTATGAAAAAAAAATATGTACACTCCCAAGTAATAAATAAACTGGTGAAGCCTTAAAATGTAAATTCAAATAGACGCTGTATATATACACTTTTCTATTCACAACTATCCATAATTGCTTTCAATTGACTTGTGCAATAAAGGTGTTTTGACATCATCATTATCTTATTCTATTCACAGTCAATTAATTCAAATCAAAAGCAAACAAAAAATTCAGCAGTCAGCGGTCTCGGGTTCGCGTGTTGCTTTTTTTTTTTAAGAACGCAACTTGGTGCTGTGAACTTTTAATGTTATTATATATCAACATGAAGCCTTAAGGGCATACGATACAGTAGCAAGGGCAGATAATAACGTTTTCAAAACTGTTCGTGTTGTTTCGCGATGTTGTTAATCAGAACGTTGTAATTTCGCGATGTTTCTTAAAAGAATGATTACATTTTGCGACGTCGCTTTAGATATAGTCACATTTGCGGAAAAATCCACTGACGTCATAATCCGATTGCGCGAATTTGAAAAAGGTACCTGCTAAAAAATTGACCATATCACGAAAATTGTAATATTTATTTGAAATGTGAATAAAAAATCAAATCCACAGTCATAGTTTTGTATGTGTTTTATTTCATATAGGAAATGAATAAAGATATGTAAATAAAATAATACGTCGAGGAGACAGAAACCCAACTTCACAAAAGCCCAATAAATAATTCAACGTACTGTCTTGACCATAATATAGTATCTATATATACACCATTTGGCAAGCTCTAAATCGTATGACAATTGTACGGATAAATTAAACAGATTATCAACAAAATGTTAAAATAACATAAGAAATAAAGACAACGCCTCATACTGTTCCTGACTTTGAATAGGTACATTAAAAAGTTTAACGGCATTTTAGAACTAACCCAGTGGAATATTTATATGTGTATGAATAACTCTCAGTTAAGTAAACACAGTTATGAGCCCCGTACGTATTACAGACCAAAACAAAACAAAAACGCACCCGTTCATGCGCTAAGCTTATCCCCTATGTACATATTGAGAAAACAATCGAAGTATCGGCACACCGGAATTAGGTATCTGACAGACAAGAAAAGTGTTTACAAGTTGCAACTCACTGTCGTTAAGCTACTGACCAAATACATTTGTACGAAGTCTTTCCGTAAGGTAGTTTATCAGATAAGAAACAAAATTTGTTGGATCACCGGACGGACGGACAAAGAATGGTGTTACACCCAATCTTAGATTGGAGGTATAATACAGAAAAATAAGTCAATAACTATATGTACCGTAATAAAAAAATACCCTGCCTGAATACAAGCTAAGGTAACCTATCTATTGATACAGAATCATGCAATGGTATGCTCTAATATCGACTGCTGTACTTCCTATAAAATTTATACTACACCGCAATGGACTATATATATTGAGACAATTACGAAATAAATGTGGCTTTTTGTGTGTTGAAGGCCGTACGGTGACATTCAATTGTGTTTATCTTCGTCATTTGAACTATGATTGATAAAGTTGTCTCATACCAAATGTCCTTATTTTATATTATCCCATTTACCTTTTTTTGTAATTTGTAATTGTTTGTGATGTCGGGGCCTTTTGAATAATTAAAACTATGCTCAAGCTGTGTTGTCTACATGAAATGTAGGAATAATTTCGGACAGAGACGCAAATTATTTTTTTTATTAGATTTATTTTTTCCGGTCATTTCTTTTCTAAAAGTAATTTACTAAAATACTTTTTCTATCCAAGTTTCGAAACAACTCATAAAGGTTTGGCAAATAGTTTATGCTAATTTACGAGTAACTATTTTTATAAATATTGATGATAAATATCATTGATTTCGAAAAAAACCTTGACTATACCACTGAACTCGACAGCGGGAACGACGGGAAAGATTTCACGACGTTGTTGCGATTAAAACTTATTTCAACGTAATTTAGCGCCTTATTGGCAAACGGGACGTTTGCCATTAAAAATCAAGGTTTATTGCTTTTATTGAAAAAACAAGAACATGGACCCCAATTTTTTTCTTTTGCAATCAATCAAGGAATGTTTCAGGGACGCTCCGCCAAAATTCTAAGAAAAAATCAACGATCAAATTTTTTCTGCACTTCTGAATAGACGCAAAAATATTGTCAATTTCTTTATTTCACTAATAGTAATATAATTGAAAAAAACAAAAATTAAGTTAAACCTTAAAATTGTTACAGCATTTTGATGCCGTCGTTTAAAGGAACATTTGCAAAAACCCGGTTAAATTATGACTGTTCGTTCAAAAGTATTGTTACTTTCCTTAAAAGTCCTTATTTATGCAATTTCAGTGTTTTCCTTCAAATATGCAAATTTCGAACCAAATTATCTCAAAAAGTAAGTCATGAAGGTATATTTTTCTTTGCACATTTCAAAAGTACACATTAAAATTGACCTTCTACCAAAATTTCAAGAAAAAATCAACGAGGATCTCTACTGTATCGTATGCCCTTAATACATCCGAGGGGAAATGTATCAAATATATGTGTTGTATACGCTTTCAGGACAAACCAGTCAACTCATTCACGCTGAACGTAGAAAGGTGTTATCGACTTTCTCAATAAGATGATTGCCCATTTCCCCCAAAACTGTTACCTGAAAAGCGATCTAAATAAATGCTTATAAATGATCAATTTTTTTTATCTTTCCGTGGGTTTTATTTGATGGAATTTATGCTTATGCATCTTCAAGATTTAAAAGTTTTTGCATGCACCTACCATAATCGGTTGTTTAGTGGAAGTTTCTTTAATTTAGAAATTGACAAATATCTCTAAGTTCCATACTATAATTCAAGTATAAACACGTGTATAAGCTGCAAAAAAAACCTCTATAAATTATTCACCAACATTTATCTTTTAAAGGTTACAGAAACAGTGTATACAATTCAAATATACCAATTTGGCCGTGTTTGCCTTCTCTAATAAAGTATACCATTACGTTTGTTTAATTTCAATCGGATATCAGCCTGAGTGACATCTGTCGAACTATCTTTTTCTTCTTCTCTTTATGTATTTCTTACCTACTTAAATATGTATTTCTTATATACTTAAAATTCGAGACAACACTTAAGAAATTAAGATTAACATGGAGATAAAACTCACATTTTATTACGTCCACATTTTCTGAACGGTATTTTCCGCATTCGTTTCATGCTACCTGCTTCGCTGAAAATAATTGACACTTTGTAATAAAACAGTATAATTTTCGTTTGACAGTCGTATTATAATAGTCTGATATCGTACTATATTCTGCATTTAATCCTTCAAAATTTTCTTCATTATGAAATGACTTTTATAACGAGTTTGTTTTAATTCTTTCGATATTTCCTATCGTTCCAATATTTACCTTTTCCAATCTTTTCAATATTTACCTTTTCCAATCTTTCCCATATATTTCACGCACTATTGAACAACAGTTTATAGAATTCGTTTTTATTTAGTGAAACAATAAACATGCTGTTAAGCAAGTGGAAGCAAAAATGTACGAAATAATAGCGAAATATGCAAATGCAGGTTGATCTATAAAATTGAGAATGGAAATGGGAATGTGTCAAAGAGACAACAACCCGACCACAGAACAGACAACAACAGAAGGTCACCAATAGGTCTTCAATACAGCGAGAAATTCCCGCACCCGGAGGCGTCCTTAAGCTGGCCCTAAACAAATATATATACTAGTTCAGTGATAATGGACGTCATACTAAACTCCAAATTATACACAAGAAACTAAAAGTAAAATAATACAAGACTAACAAAGGCCAGAGGCTCCTGACTTGGGACAGGCGCAAAATGCGGCGGGGTTAAACATGTTTATGAGATCTCAACCTCCCCTCTTAATCTGGCTTATCATGCAACTTTTCTGTAATCAATTGTATTAACGTTTCACAATAATTCCTTAACAAGATTAATGGTTAATCCTTATATTTTAATCAGGATTAATCGATTCTATTTTTTTTGTATCGAGCGCAGGATAAACACTTACTTTTGTGCTATTTACTATTTAGCTGTAATCTTTAAAGTTGTCACCATTACGCTGAGAGCCTTAAACGGAGACCATCAAATATTATTTGCGCTGGTTTAAAATATATAGACAAGTTATAACAGAAACGGTACCAATGTTTGGCACAAGATGCGCATTTCGACAATTGATGTCTTATCAGTGATGCACGTGGCCAAAATATTTGAAAACCTAGTACAAACGTTGATGAGCTGATTCTGGGATTTTCTTCGCCCTATATGGCTTATGAAACTACTATTTAATGCACGAAAAATTTACAGTGCTTTTTTAAAACATTTATATTGAAGAAATTTTCATTGATTAAACATTCAAATGCTCCCATAAATTCTTTTAGCAGTTTTATCCAATGCATGAATTAACGGAAACTAAATTCCTCGTCTCTTTATCGTATCACATGGTTAAAGGATCGGGAGAATAACAAGACACGAAATATCAAATATCCTGTAAAAAAGCACAAATATTCCGTAGAAAAAGCTCTCTTATGAAGGTCGTATGGTGACCTAGATAGTTGCTTATATCTACAACATTTGGTCTCTAGTGTAGAGTTGTCTCATTGGCACTCTTACCACATCTTCTTATTTATTTATGAATACTACGGAGAAGTTGTTATTCGCCTGATAGGCATTTCTTGTTTTTCGACTTCTCATGATAATTGTTGTCACGTTACTGATCAGTATCATTGCCCGACGTCTACACTTTCGACAGTTCTTCGTCTTATTTTATGGATAACGAAAGCCTCGTTTTTTTTAATGCTCAGGAATAAGCATCTTTCTCTTTTTATTTTATGAGAGTGAGAACAATCAAGATTATGTGAGATATCACTATCAGAACATCATAACATGCATGGGAAGTTATTATGGCTAAAGTTTCACGGGTTAAGTTGGCAATTACCGTCCATAGCGTTTGTTGAAGTTATTCCTATTATCATGGTTCATTTGGCTTTTATGTCTTGGAAAATATTATCTATAGCACTGCATTCGTATTCCATTTATTAAAGTGATATGTTTCAACACTGTCTTAATAAATGGATATAACAAAATTGTACACATTTTTTCGAAATTGTATTCAATGATACGATACGTTCATAGTCGGCGTTTGCATCTTTCGACATGCTCTACTTTGAACAGTTTCATTTTACGTCGATCAAATTCAATAAGAAAATGTTCATTTCAAAAAGATCGTGAAAAGACAATCCCTCTTAAACTAGATTCTTCAAATTCCCTATGATTGTTTCCTCTCATAAAGACAGGTGTTCGTGTCGAAAAAATCAATGTATCCACTTCGATCCTGGTCAATCAGTGCACTTGTCAATCGTATTGCTTTTGCATTTTGTCTTTAACCGTAATGCGTGTTCATCATGTATTGTTACGGGTATATATATTGCTAGATGATATCAGTAACCAATTGTAGATAACAGCAAAATTGAGAAAAAAGTGCAAAGAAAAATCAATTCACTGATCCTACACTGGAATCGGTAGCAATATTGTCTCAATTGATGTGCGTTATTCTCGGCTTTTCATAAAATTCCGTACGTTTTAGGTTGCTGTATTCAAGTCCATTTTTTGAGCGCACAAATTAAATGATATGGGGTTGTATGCTATCACTTATGGTGTGGAATGACATTCCTGATATTGAAATCGATATGTAACCTTCTTTCTGATAGGGGCATCTCAAAGACTTTATTTGTGATGGAATAGCCTCACAAAATATTTGGGTCGTTAGTAAAGCTATATAACTGTAAAGCGGACTTTTTCGCGGGTGAAAAAAATCGCGAATTGGGGGCAACAAAGTACACAAAAAATAATAGTGGTTTTATTTCCGCAGGTTTGTAATCCCCAGTTAAATATTTTGGGAGATACTGAAACGGTTGCAGTTAAAAGGTTGTAAAAATTGACAGGAAGAAAACAGTGAAACATATCTTTGCTGTAGATCTGTATAAATACAAGAAATTAAAAGAAATGATTACTATAATAGTAAACAGTTATACATATATTAACCCTGCTTTGCACTAGACTGACACACGCTGAGCCGGATTCTTAACGTGCTAGTTCAGGAAGGAAATAGTCTGCAGGAAGACATGTCACCCTACCTGGACATATTATTCTAACTTCTGACTCCGAGCCAACCAGTATTTGTTCTTATCCCTAAACGCCGTGTGCTTAGCGGAGATGCAGCGAATAGATTTTTCATGTCTTTGGTTTGTGCCCGCCTGAGTTCGAACCCACAACCTCATCCGGCCCAATAACGAATCAATTGCATTTATTCCTTTCCGATTGGTCGAATACCTATATTTGATTGTTGTTTTTGTTGTACTAATATAATTGAAAAAGTACTAGTAATGGAAATGTACGTACTCATGTGCGTTGTATAATCTAACAAGTCGCTTTAATTATTATAGAAAAGTGCTCTCGACCAATGAAAATGTAGGATTTGATGTGTCTCACTTGTGAAGAATCTTGAAAGGATTAAATTTAAGTTAAATTGAATTAAAAATTGAACTGTTAAACTAAGAAACAAAATCTAAATAAGTTGAAGTTTACTGATGCAGTAAAAATAGATACCATTAGTTATAACTTGAATATCAATAACTTCAAAATTACTAAAAAAAAAAAAAAAAAAAAATTATCAAAGCAATACTAAAAACCTTAAAACTAAATTTAATTCAAATCTTTAGCTAATACGGTTACATAATTTTAGATTATCCACGGTAAGTTAAAATAGTAATTTTATAAATCCGAGATCACGGATTGGTAAACAGAGATCACGCATTATTAATCCGAGATCACGGATTAAGAATCCGAGATCACGGACTAATTATATTTTATATATGTTCCGTTATGGCTTCCGTAAAAACGAGCATTCCTAAATTTGCAAAAAAATAACTCTACGATGTAAAATAGAGAGGGCTTAATGCTGATAAAATATTTGTGAAAAGAATTTGGTTAAGATGGCATACAACCATTTCAAAAACATGAAAAAAATCATCCAGATTTTCACAGCTATCTAAGTTTAAATTCATTGTAACCATTATATCCTGATTTACAAAACTGTATAACGTTTAAACATGCCGATAGTCAATCAATGTTAGACATGTGACCTTCCGTAAATCATCTACTGCTAACATTCTAAATACCTATCTACCATAGAATTGTAGTGGAAAATCATGGTCATGAAATCTGGTCTCCAAATGGTTCAAATATCATACATCTTTCAGCAAAAGTTTTATTTGTGCAAATGTTTTGGTATGTGTATTTATAAAAAAGCAACATCGAAAGTTCTAATTTTTGTCAAAATAAGCCTACTTTTACAAAATATTCCTAAGGCTAATTGGTATGAAGAGTGGTTTGATATGTCCGTATTTATACTACTAATATTTACAATATCTAGGAAGTCTCTATCTATAACAAAAATTAACCCTGCTTTGTACTAGACAGAGACGTTGAGCCATTTTTAACGTCATAGCTTACAAGGTTACAGTCCACAGGAAGACATGTCATCCTACCGGACACATTATTCCCATTCCTGGCCAAATAGTGTTTGCGCTATTTCCTTATTGTCACATACTTAGCGGAGAAGCAGCATTTACCATACTTAGCGGAGAAGCAGCATTTACCATACTTAGCGGAGAAGCAGCATTTACCATACTTAGCGGAGAAGCAGCATTTACCATACTTAGCGGAGAAGCAGCATTTACCAATTTTAAAGTTCCTACCGGTGATCGGAAACCACAACCCCCAGCACTCGAGGAACGCTACCAAAACACCACCGAAGCGGTTCAATACATATTGAAATATCAAAGGTTTAACCGCTATTTTGAATAAACGGAAATTACACCGTACGAATATTTGACGACCGGGCAAAAAACATAGTACAGGTGATATGTCTTCGAATGGTATATGATTTAGCTGTATGTTATGTGGGTGCATTGGAAATGAATTTTATAGTTATCACTATAATACTTAGTTTAATGTTTATACTAGACCTTAGTGTCAATTCTAAAGAATTAAGGAACAATGACTGTTCTATATAAAGCATAGAAATAGAATAACTCAGAATAAATACATTAATTAATAGAATAAAAATGAGCATCTTATATTGGAACGACTCGTAATTGTAATATTTATCGAATCTTACCGTTATCAAAAATATATACATTTCTCGAAAAGCTGATTTATCATTGTGTGTTTTTTAATGAAAGAATTAGACAAATTTAAGTAATCAGTTTTACATTACGCAGGTACATTCAATTCGTTTCAAAACAATGTATCCTGTTTGTCCTCACAAAAGTACTTATTTCATTACATCTCTTGAAATTATTATCAAAGTTGAATAACTTCTCGTTAATTAACACTTTAAAGTGAACTTATGTTAATGGTTGATAAATAACAATTGGAAATGATAAATTTGTAATGATACTCAAAGGTGTAATATGTTCTAAACGGGTTTATCATATTTCATATCAATACTTTATCATATTGTATCAACATTTAACTCCCTCGACTACGCCTCGGGCTTTAAATGATCATAAAATACGGTCAAGTATTGGCTCACCTAAACTTGAAATCGATAAAATGTTAATTCTTAAATAATAAACGAACTGGGAGCTATAATCGCTCATTAAGGATACCCCTGATAGCACAGCTGTGATTCGGTATATCGAGATAAATGATCTCGAAAGACTGGAATAAACAAAAGTGCACACGTTGAAATATCTAACCTGCTTTACTAACCATGATTGATTGAATGTTGACAGTCTTAAAAAATAGAGGTTTTACTACAAGTATCACATGAACAGAACATTATCATTGATCGATTACAATAAGGTCCTGACAGACAGACATGTACACCTTACAATCATTCCATACACCAAACATAGTTGAACTTTCGCTTATAGTATCAAAGAAACAAACAAAACAATGAAAACTAAACATTGACCAATGAACAATGAAAATGAGGTCAAAGTCAGATGATATATTACAGACAGACATGTACATATTACAATCATTCCATGCATCACATATAGTTGACATATTGCTAATAATATCTTAGAAACAGACTTAACCAGGAAAACTAACTATTGGCCAATTAACCATGAAAATTAGGTCAAGGACAGATGAACCCTGCCAGACAGACATGTAAACATTACAATCATTCCATACACCAAACATAGTTGACCTATTACTTATAGTATCTAAGGAGAGGACCAAACTACAGAAACTTAACATTGACCAATGAACCATGAAAATTAGATCAAGGACAAATAATACCTGCAAGACAGACATGTACACCTTACAATCACTCCAAATATAGTTGACCTATTGCTTATAGTATTTGAAAAACAGACCAAAACACAAAACCTTAACATTGAACCATGAAAATGAGGTAAAGTTGAAATGAAACCCGCCAGAATGACATGTATACCTTACAATCATTTCATACACCATATATAGTTGACTACTGTTTATATTATCTAAGAAACGGACCTAATCACGTAACTTTAACCTTGATCACTGATCCATGAAATGAGGTCGAGGTCAGGTGAACCCTGTCTTACGGACATGTAAACGTTGCAAAGAACCCATATACCAAATATAGTTATCCTTTAACTCATAATAAGTGAGAAATATACATGGAAAAAAAAACTTTTTTTTTTCAAGCAGTCGGTGAACCATGAAAATGAGGTCAAGGACAATGGACATATGACAGACGGAAACTTCGTAACATAAGGTATCTGCATACAAGGTATGAAGCATTCAGGTCTTCTTCCTGCTGAAATATAAAGCTGTATACAAATAGTATACGCCACTGTCGCCGGATTGTTATCCCTATGACTCACAGCATGACTCGTTGCAGGCGAGACAAAAACGATGGTCAAGAATTACGATCGGATTGAGAAGGAACCGGTACCGGATCGTGAAAGTAATTTTATCGGGAGGACGCATGCAAGGTTAGTTTTCAATCCAATGTATTGAATTAAAAGAACAAACATTCGAAAAATATATGACTGTCAAAATGACTCAACATTATGATCAATATCTGAGAGAAATCAATGTTTAAACATTTACCGTTTTTACAAGACTACATAAGGCAGATGGCTCATCAACATTTCAATGACAAACAAAATGTAGAAGAACATAGATATTTTTTATAATATGAATAACAGAATTACTTTTTTTCTGAACAATGTCGTTTTATATCACTATTTTAAGAGGCCCCTAATATTGGTTGCAGAAGCGTATGCATTGTTTGTAAAAAGCAGAATATGTTATATAAATTTGATACTTGTTCATGAAGATGATCGTGAAAGAAGAGATATCGCTTATTAGTTTTTACAACCATCATTGACAGCGTTCCAATCATCCTATAAAGGTAATTTATCGTTTTAAAGGAGACATGACACGATTTTCAATTTGTGTTTCAAAATGTTTATTTATACTTAACTTTCCCCAAAAATACATCGATAGCAATATAAGTGTCAAATATTTGGTAAAATATGTATTTTAATGAGATTTTAATGCAACGATTTATCGACCTGTCAAATATGCATATTTCCATCCCGGAAGTCACTCAGAACGAGGCTACTACGTCAGTGGTTCCTTTCATTCATATTGACATATGTGGGTACAGCGCAAATTTAGTTTCGATTATTATCCAATATTACGCATGACAGTGATAAACAATGATTATATGTGATGCCTATAGATTCAACAATATAATTAAAAAGAATATTGACATGATATTTTCTGTTTTTCGAATGACACATGGATTTAGAAGGTGTAAAGATGGGACTTTTTAACAAGCCCAAACTACACTTCTTTCCGCCCACTTTCATAAGGAATCCAGAGTTGGGGTCTCAGGTGCCATGCCATGAGTTCATCATAGGTCACAGGTGTACGGTACAGGTGATTGAGTTTCGCAATTTCAGGTCTCGTTTGAAGTTGCAAGCTTCAGGTGTCACGCCACATGGGGGATTGATAAGATATAGTTATTACGCAATATTACTTCATAAGCTCTTTGTGAACATCCTGCATAAAAAGCAAACAAGGAAATGATACGAGAATGTGAATCATATAAGTCTTTTACATTCTTATATTGAACATCGAACATAGTTATTGACAACTATCTAGTTGGTAAAGATTCAGATGATGAAAAACATGTCTTTTTAAATGGAAACTTAATAATAAATGAAGAAAGTGTCGTTTGAACCAATAATTTGGTATAACCGTACGGTCTCCAACAATGAGAAAACCCTATATCGTATATTCGGCTATAAAAGTTCTCAACATGAAAATGTGAAACAATTTTAACGAGAAAACTTACTTATTTATAACAAAATAATTTCCGCAGAAAACATTTTACAGACAACCACTGATCTACATGCTCCTGATTTATGACAGTCACATTCAAAATGTGTCGGGGGTTATATGTTTGTGAGCGCCAAACCCCCAAAAAAAAAAAGATAGTGGTCTTACAGCAGTACATAATAACTATAAAAACCAGTCTAGCTCAAACGATCGGTACGAAGTACAAAAACCACTAACGTAAAAACAATAGAGATAACGCACAAATACTGTAAGCTAGATCAAAGCCAAATACAACTAATACATAACTCATGTTCTCGAAGACTGAAGTATGTTACATGTAAATATTTTCATGCTCAGTCCGATTGAAAATTTAACATTTATTCAAATGACCCCTTTTTGAAGAAATATTTTGAAAAAGAACATTATGTGTTGTGAATATTTTCCTGGACGCAATAAACAAATTGATTGCTAAATGATATTTGGAAGAGCGGTCTCAAAAAAGACCGCAAAGGACCTACATGTGAATTTGAATTTACTCTGTGTAATTCCTTAAATTTGAAGTTAGATTTATAAGGGTTTGGATGGAATTGCATACTTTAGAAGTGTAATATAACTATATTAATTATTTCAACATAAGACTTTAGTATTTTTTCTTTAAAATGTATGGTTTTAAAAGGTAAATAACATAACACGTGACTAAATCACAATACAGGTGCCTTCTTACCTTTCACCTGGTCAAGTATGCTATAGGTGTTAAAATTTAATTACTAAAACAACAGCCTCCAATAAATGTTTTGTATTGTTTAATTTTATACATAAGGTGGGACGTAAATAAAATATTGAATTGAATTGTTTACATAAAAGGGGGGAAGTAATAAAATTGTTAATTGAATATCATAATGCAGAAAAAGTGTGATAAAGGATTTGTCACTATACAAATCCTTGGCGTGATGTATGGTTTCCAGCAAAAAATATTATAAGCATAACTTTTGGTGATAGTTTATACCTATTTAAAGTCTCTACGTAACCAAAACAAAACAAAAAACGTATCCTTTGTGAACGCCTTATTTGATTTTTACAATCGTTTTTTCTTTTTTCTTTCTGCTTCTGGCGCACACATAATTACAAAATGTATAACATTACCGTAACAGAGAGAAAAAAGAACAATTTGATCATCAATAATTATAAAATTTATAATTTCAATCATGATTAAAAGTAGTTTTATTTAAATAAAAAGAAATGAGGAAAGCGGTTTATTAAATTTATTCATCAGACAAACCCATATGTACGGTAACAATCCGATCGGTATTGTCTGAAAAATCGTCGTTGTTGGACTTTTCGTATGAAGAATTAATATCCTTTTCTTGGTTATTTTCCACACACAATGGCTCAAATTGATGAGGTCAATTGTCTTTGTAGTTTGTCAGTAATCGGGAAAAGTGCTGTCAATACCGTCTATAGTGTATCGACATCGTCCAGTTAGAGACATTTCCCCAGCTTGTAACCACTGACGTAAGCACGATCACGTGATCGTTATCTAATTAAAAATCATTCATTATGACAAGCGCTGGATTCTTTGACCTAAAAAATGCCGATTGATCAGGTTTTGACCAGCAAAATTGTACAAAACATGTTTTAAGACTAATATTTATTAATTTAATAAAAAAAAAAAAAAATCGTGTCACGTCTCCTTTAATTGATAACCTAGTATAGTTGGAGTCTTGACACACATTAATAATTCATTTTCACTGTTGTTGGAGAAAATTGCTGCGGTGGTTCAATGTCGTTGAATATGGATCCTTATTTGAAATTTTACATACAACCCAATTAAAACACCACACCAAGTTGGTAAACCTTGTCACTCGCGAACGAACTTTGTATCTTGCTCCAATCGTGATAGAACAATGTCGCTAGCTATATTTAACATTTGTATAAATATCATTTCAAAATACAGGTCGTCCAACGGATATTTCCATGTTTCTACCGGCGACATGTAATTCCATATAGACACTGCGTAACAAATGAGACGTTTAGCCACAACTAACCACCAAATGTCATAGCGACATCTGTCATTTACAGTCCGATTTGAAAAGATTACCATCCTTGTTTTGTTAAGATACTTTTTTGTATATATTATGCACTATAATAGATTATTTGTTTATAGGAAAAGTTAAAAGAAGAACATCAAAATAATCATGTTATCTTAATAGTTTTTTTCAAAATATCTTGTTTGTTACGTGATTTTGTTCCTGTACAACTTTCCCATCGCGTTTTTTTCTTGTTTTTGCGTATAAAATATATAAAATTTATCTTTTTGCTAGACGTGACCATAGTGCAGACAAATATATACATACAAAACGCCCTGTCTCTGAAAATTCAATCTGAGTACTAGTACATAAAAATCGGAGAACCGGAAGTACTTTTTATTTATTCTTGTCGTATATTTGTCTTGTTTCATTTGTATATTTGATACAGGTAAAACTATTGTTCAACAAACCATTGTCGGTATGCTATTCTTAGAATAGACTAACAATAAATGTCTCTAGGGAGTCCAAACTGTGTCTCTAAAATAAATGCACCTGTCATTTTTTTTCTTTTGCCGACACCGTTGTTGGCTGCAGTGAATGTGGAAATTAAGTTGCGTGACATCATATTAGTAATAAAGGTGTGATAATATAATAGCTTTATCCATTTAACCCAGACATTCCGGTGGAGAGTTGTCTCATTGGCAATCATACCACAACATCTTATTTTTATATTTGTGCTGCTCTATACATAGACAAGAAATAATGATATAAATGCTTGCTATTACCAATGTATTGATTTAAAAGAACAAACATATGACAAATACATGGCTGTCAAACGAGTTTGTTCTCGAGAACATTCATTTCACGGTCAAATCCCAGATTGTTTAAACTTAGATTTTTTTTCAGATACTGATCATAATGTTGAACCATTTTGACAGACTATTTACCCTGCCATATTATGTATGCGCCAGTCAGGGGCTTGTTATTCGGTAGTTGTCTGTAAATCATATTTTTTTTTTATTTTATTTTATTTTTGTACATAAATCAGGCCATTGATTTGTTCGTTTAAATTGTTTTGCATTTTTTAATTTTCGGGGCCTTTTTATAATAGCTTGACATGCGGCATTGTATTTTTATCAATGTTGAAGGCCGTACGGCGATTTATAGTTGCTAACGTCTGTGTCCTTTGGTCTGTGGTGGATAGTTTTCTCATTGGCAATCATATCATATCTTCTTATTTATATGTGATTCATATATTCTACTTTTCCCGATACTTGTTCATATAATTCAATAAATTAGATTGAATACTGACATGGCAATTCATTCACATTCCGATCGCAGTACTTGACCACGGTTACAAAGTTCTATTAGTTCACGATCATTTGTCTCGATATGCAGAATGACTGCCGTGCACTTGCACAGGGGCGACCTACATTTGCGAGGATTTGAAAATGACAAGCATTACATTTGCGCGGAGAAATGGTATTACGTTTGCGCGAATTTACCTGTAGTTTACCTGAGTTTATTTTACCTGTAATTTGTTTTTCGATTATTGTTTTGAACATAAATTGTCGATCATACCGCATCTTCTTATTTCATATATAATTGATAAACATATATTAGACAAGTCTTTATTTGTTTATATAAACATTAAAAAGCACTACATTTATGTAAAAGACAAATTTTTGAATAAAATACAGTGAATATCATGGAAAAGAACATTCAAAGTAAATAGTCATGAATAAAACGCAGTATACATGCAGATGATATCTATACGGGAATCATCTATAGATCAGTCCTTGCCTGCTACTTGTATCCTAGCGATTCAAACGAGAAAACTAACGGCCTAATTTATGTACAAAAATGAACAAAAAACAAATATGTAACACATCAACAAACGACAACCACTGAATTACAGTCTCCTGACTTGGGACAGGCACATGTATACAGAATGTGACATTTGTTTATAATTAATTTTCTAAGACTATCTATTATTAAGGTCTTTCCACTCTGTTAGGAAAGACCTTGTTGTTTTTCTAATGTTTTTTTCTTTTTTTTTCTTCCAGCATTTTTTTTTTTTTCATGTCAAGTGGTCCTGAGGTGAATGGTGGTAGTCCCATGTCTCTACGACTTCCGGTTCTGAAGTTTGGTATTGCATTATATATTTGATTATTCACTGTGACCTTGATGAACCTTTGAATTGTCCAATTTTTTTTACACAATGTTGTACTTCAACTGCAGATCATTTATCATTTAGCAGTTTTGAGATATCTGTTGTCGTTTTAGAGAAAATGCAGTTTGAAATTTTGCGAGCGGAGGCATGTATTTCTGAAATAACAACAGCTTACCACCTGATTTTTTTAGAAATTGAAGAGTTTAACATAATTAAATGTTTTGACTAGTTACCATAAACATTCAATGAAAAATTTAAAAAAAATCAATTTGAAATTTTCATGTTTTACATTGACTTTGTAAGTTTCATAAGTTCTATTTATACAGTTGATATTGCATCATTTTTGGAACTTAGCCAACTAGGGTCATTAAATATATCAAATTGAACGTATAAATGAGCTCTACTCAAAAATGAAAATTTCAAACCCCTTTTTCATCCCAGTGGGAAGGGTGGGGTCATTTAGTGCAAATAAATCAAACTTCTCAGATGGTTAGGTTGTCGCATATCAAATGAAAGTCCATAAAGCGTACATTTCAAATATCAAATTGACGTCCCCAAAAAATGGGTTAGTGGGGTCATTGAGTGCAAAACATAAATTTTCTTTTAAGATAAGGTTGTTGTATATCAAATGAAAGGTCATAATGTGTACATTTCAAATATCAAATTCCTGTCCTCCAAAAATTAGTTGGATGGGGTTATTAAGTGCAAAAATCGAACTTTCTAGAAGATGGCGTTGTCGCATATCAAATGAAAGATCATCAAGTCTACATTACATATATCATACTTCCGATCTCGAAAATTAGGCGGATGGGGTCATTAAGTGTAAAAAGCGAAAAGTTTCAGAAGGTATGCTTGTCGTATATCAAATGAAAGGTCGTAAAAAGTACATTACCAAAACATCTCTTTTACAGGAAAGACCTTTCAATTGTTTTACAAACAATTGAGATACTAGTTTTATTTATATTTTGTTTACCTTTGTTTGTCTCTATTGTCAAATACTGCACGTCCATCTTGTTAGTGGACTTTCAAACTTGTATATGTATGAACAATTAGTGAGGACAGCTCAATCATTAACATGTGTATGTAAGAGGACCGATAAAACTGTTCAAATTATTTTTTATTTTTTTTTTAATTTTATTAAGTAAATTTGTTCAAAATAATTTCAGTTTATTTTAAATATATTAAGTAAATTTTGTCTTTTTTTATAAAAAGTTATGGATTTATTTTTCATAAGTTTCTGTATAAATCCGCGCAATTGTAGTAACTTTTCAACAGGTAAATTTCGCGCAAACGTAATGCGTTTTGTCGCGCAAACGTGGATTTTTTTCGCGCAAATGAAGGACGAATTCGCGCAAATGTAGGACGAATTCGCGCAAACGTAACGCGCCGTTGCACAGTTATGGTTTTCTGTATATGTCATTTATCTTGAGTTGTATGCAAAAGGGTTACGATAACAATGTTAATTTTAAGACCCCACTTGCTTTAAATATACTAAGCATAAAATACAGTATTGAAATGAAGAAAACATATTTTATATTTTAAATAAATAGTTACCTTAGCACTTAGCTTATACGCTCTGTGTAACTCTGATTTCTGGATCTGCGGTAAGAAAGAAAACATTTCAAATATTTTAATACAAGTCGACTGAAGGAAAAAAATATTTTGATAACAGGCAGATTATTTCTTTTAATTTAATTTGAATTTTTCAATTTCAGTTAATAACCACACACACGTGATAAATCTTTACATAAAGATGACATTATTTACCTTCAACCTCACAATATTGAAACTTATATAACTCCTTTCATTTCTTTGCACTGTTTGCTGTTAATGTCTAAAATAGGTTTTTTTTTTTAATTTCCCTAATATATAAGACAGTCCTTACATTATTAAGATTAGTCCGTCACTGAAACGCTTTTAAATGAAATTTTGCAATAACCAATGAAATATGCCTATTGGCTAATTCAGTTTGATCTTCTAAAATATTGATTTGTTATTGAGCAGCAATTTAAATTTAAATAAAGAAGGATGATACTTAGAAGTGGTATATAAACTCATCATAGATACCAGGATTAAAATTTCTGTTCGCCAGATGCACGTTTCGTCTACAAAAGACACATCATTGACGCTCGAAAATAAGTTAAAAGGACCAAATAAAGTATGAATTTGAAGAGAATTGACGACCATATACCTGTCTAATGAACAAGATAAAAGGTTACCCTCCTTGATACAAAAAAAATATGTATAGGGAACTAGCTGTTATTATTCTTAAATTGCTATAAATCTAACATATCTCTATCGTTGGTTCATTCAATTATCTCTATCAACAGCTTCCAGTTTTGTGTACTGTTGTTTGTCTGTTGGTCTTTTTCTTTTTTAGCCATGGCGTTGTCAGTTTATTTTCGACTTATGAGTTTGAATGTCCCTTTGGTATCTTTCGCCTCTTTTCCTATTTCAGTTACAGCTGATATTTTACATTTTATATAAATAAGAAGATATTTCATGAGTGCCAATGAGACAACTCTCCATCCAAGTAAAATGTTATCAATTATAGGTCAAAGTACGGCCTTCAACACGGAGCCTTGGCTCACACCGAACAGCAAGCTATAAAGGACCCCAAAATGACTAGTGTAAAACAATTCAAAGTGGAAAACCAACGGTCTAATCTGTATAAAAAACGAGAAACGGGAAACACCTAGCTATGAACCACACCAACAAACGACAACCTCTGAACAACAGGCTAATGACACATATAGAATGTGGCGGGGTTTATAACATTATTTATTATTATTGCTCTAATATAAAACGGACTATATGTTGATTTTTATAGTTTGTTTTTATGTTGTACTGTTACATCATTGTCCCAGGTCAGGGGAGGGTTTGGTGCTAGCAAGTGGATTTAACTCCGCCACATTCTGTATGTGCCTGTCCCAAGTCGAGAGCCTGTATTTCAGTAGTTGTCGTTTGTTTCAGTATAGCATATTTGTTTTTCGTTTATTGTTTTGTACATAAACCAGGCCGTTAGTTTTCTCGTTTAAATTTGTCATTTCAGGGCCTTTTATAGCTTACTATAAAGCATGGGTTTTGTTCAATGTATAAGGCCGTACGGTGTTTACTTCTACGTAATTTTCGTCTCTGGTGGAGAGTTGTCTCATAGGCAATCATACCACATCTTCTTAAAAAAAGTATTTTTACATAGGCAAAGGGGGAGTATTTCTTCCACCTTAGGTAAGCATCCGGTTTTATGTGAACCAAACTAGTTACTTTTATTTTCACTTGAGACCAAGCTAACAGACCCAATACCCCCTTTTCCCACCCCCTGACTCCCTCTTCCTGATCCCTCATTCCAATGTTTGTTCCCTTACCCCTGTCCACCCCCTCAAGAGTTTGATTGTTTTATTTGTTTTCTTGGGAATATAAATGGCCTAATTTGTAAATTTTTACCCCTACAGTACGAGGCAATACATTTTATTGATGGATTCGTCTTGATCATAATTTGTTTACAATTACCCCCCACCCCTTTCTCTCTCTTTGGTATACAAAAATTTCTTAAGGTCAAGTATCAGGTTTAAACATATACATTGTAGGGCTTATTTAGTTAACCAAATAACACATACATTTGAGTTGAAAAGTTCATTATTGCTTTGTGCTTAGTATTTTCTGTATTCAACATACAAAAACAAAATCATTATTTATACTTGCTGTGCATGTAATTTTATTTTGTTTGCTCATTATTGATCACCACAAATTCTTCATTTTTAGCTGGAGAGTTGTCTCATAGGCAATCATACCACATCTTCTTAAAAAGTATTTTACATAGGCAAAGGGGAGTATTTCTTAAACTGTAAACAGCAATAATGTTCAGCAAAGTAAGATCTACAAATAAGTCAACATGACCAAAATTGTCAAAAACTACTGAGACAAATTTAACTTAACTTGGCCATAATCATCATTAGAGTATCTAGTTTAAAAAAATGTGTTTGATGACCCTGCCTGCCAACCAACATGGCTGACATGGCTAAAAATAGAACATAGTGGTAAAAATGCAGTTTTGGCTTATATCTCTGAAAGTAAAGAAAAAGTATAATGGTTGCATTATTTCATGCATCAATTGTGAACAAAAATATCAGGTGAGTGACACAGGCTCCTTGGAGCCTCTAGTTTTAAAATATGAACTACATTATGCATTTAAATGTCAATCATGATTGATTTTCTGACAGAATTACTCTCACATTTAATTTCAGGCTTCAAGTACATGTACATGTAAGAGGAAGTAGTGATTTGTTGTAAAAGATCCTGGAATGTTCAACTTTACTTGGAAACTATTGGCAAAATACCGACATAATTTACATGAGAAGTCAGGATCAAATTGGCCACCTTAGGTAAGCATCCGGTTTTATGTGAAATAACTAAAACTATTTGTTTTAATAATATCTGCCACTGTGTAAGGCTGGCTTGGTTTAACTGACCTTGGCCTCATATGTTTGATAAATAGTTCCATGGTTCACAAATGTTTAGGCTGTGATAATCAATGTTTTCAAAATATGCGATTCTTACGTACATATGTACAGCAAACTGACACTACGACTGTTCTTTTCAATGTTTGCCATTTTAATATCTTTCCACATTGCACCAGAAATATTGTTATATGTTACTTACTTACCGTTCATGTCTTCCCCTCCACAAAATTAATTTCTAAGCGATGTTTCGTCATTTGTATATTTATGTCCTTTTATGTGAAAAATGAACAAACCACTCTATATTTCTGACCGTACCTAAGAAAGTTTTGCATCGTTTGTTGACATCGGACTCTCAGACACGTACGTCAACACTACTTTTGAAGACCCTCAAAGCGATCGTTGTCAAGGCGCTCGTCTTTAGAAACATGCGTTAAAAACTGCGCACTGTTAAAGGCCGAGCCACCTTAAGGTCAGGAATGAGCAGGTGTTATTCTTTTTTATAAAAGACAATATCAAAGACAACCACTGAATTACAGGCTCCTGTCTTAGGATGGGCACATACAGAACGTGGTTAGGTTCTGTATCAGTAAAAATCTGTATGAAAGGGCTTAACTCATTAGATCGACACTATGCACACAATGTACCGATCTAAGAGTACTCGCAGTAATAAACCATGTTTTCCTGGCTTAATATTAATCAGAGCACATCCAACGGATCTAGTTGAAAGACGTCACAAACAGTCTGAAAAAGCATGACCTTTTACAATGCTAAGATGTAAGTATCGACAGGATGTAGGACAATGAGTGTGCATAACTGTAAAGCAATATATTTAGTTATATTCTAATTTGTTCCCCCCCCCCCCCACCCCCATAAAAAATTAAGTACCGATGGAGAGAATATTCAAAGATCTTACTTCAGTGTAAAATTAAAGACTTTCAGAATAATTCCATTCAAAGGATCAATAACTTCATTCAAAGTATCAATAAAGTATCTAAATTTACAAGCTCTATAAACAGCATCATCATAAAAATTAGGATGTGATATCCCGTTCGTTCCTTATACGGTTTCTACTGGTACAGCTAAACTTTCAAACCATATCGTTGTATCTGCAGAAGAATTTAGTTAATTTAAAAACAATGGCCTGGAATACATGATTTATTGTTAGTTGTAATTTGCTTTGAACAAGATTTCAGTAACTGCCAGATTATTATGAAGGTCTTTAATTTTACACTGAAGTAAGATCTTTGAATATTCTCTCCATCGGTACTTAATTTTTTATTTGGGGGGGGGGGACAAATTAGAATATAACTAAATATATATTGCTTTACAGTTATGCACACTCATTGTCCTACATCCTGTCGATACTAACATCTTAACTTTATTTTAGGCTTTTTGTTTTTTTAATATTTTGATTTTGTTGTGTCAATCATCTGTTGAGTCAAGCTTTTTCAGTTTAGAAATAAGGAGATATGGTATGATTGCCAATGAGACAATTATCCACCAAAGTTCAAATGAAGTGGATGTAAGCAATTATAGGCAACCGTACGGCCTTCAATAATGAAAAAATCCATGTTGTTCTTATGTTTGCTGTTACACCACTGTCCCAGGTTAGGGAAGGATTTGGAGCCTGTAATTCAATGATTGTCGTTGGTTGCTGTCTATCATAATTTTTTTAGTTGATTGTTTTTTTTTTTATAAATCCGGCCGTCGGTTGTCTCGTTTGAATTGTTTCACATTTTGTCAAGTAAGAACATTTTATAGTTTACCATACGGTATTGAATTTGCTCATTATTGAAGGCAATATGGTCACCTATAGTTGCTTAAATCTGCTTTATTTGGTCTCTATGTAATAGTTGTCTCGGTGACAATCAAACCACATCTTCTTATTTGAATAGTAAAAAATTGAAGTAATGTGTGGTAACAAAATATCTTATCATAAAGTTTCCAGTGTTTAACTTAATTCTCAAAATCTAGAAAATAACCATTGTTTCTGTTTTATATTAGATTTATTTAATAGTTAGTTCTTTTGGGTAAGTTTCTGCAGTATACTTAGATAATTCTTGATTATAGAACTCAAAATATTCCCGAGGCAACGGCAAGTGTTATTAAATCTTTTTATTCAATATAATTTAGACTGATTTTTACTGCATTTGGTCACAAATAGTGATTCATATAATAATACAGGAACAAGTCTGCTATTAAAGGGGTGCGATTTTGTTCATTTTGTAGAATAAACTCCATGTATAGTTTATAAACTTACTTTAAAGAAACCCGTGGTGCGGATACATATACACAACAGTCTCCTCTTAATTTCTAGTGTTAATTGATTGCTGTTCTTTATTTTCATTTTTCTGAACGATTTACAGGACAAGAAACATGATCATAAAAAGTTGGGGAGGGCCTCATTACTTTTGATAAATTAAAAACAAATAAAACATATTCGTACAAAAGGCAAACGATAGAAATTTCACCGACGTAATAAGCTAGTATTAACTGCATTTCATATAGTCCAGCGAATCGGTGACAAAATTGAAGGTTTGATGATAAAAGCACCAAAATTGGCATGGTAGTAGTTCTTGGTGTTTCAAACAATATTAGCTATGTACCCACCTTGAAATTTGAGAATGGCGGCCTTTATTCAAGATGGCCGCCATAGAATATCAAAATCATCATATACTATTTATATAAGGTCAAATCTAAGGGCAAATTTGGGATGGTAGTAGCGCTGGGTGTTTAGAAAAATATTTCTATGAACCCAGCTTTAAAAATTCAATATGGCGGCTTTTTCCAAGATGGCTCCCTCAAAAAGATATCAAAATCAACAACGTCCCGATAATAGTTCGAATCTTTCCATTTATGGAATCTTTGATTAGTTTGTCTTTCAAGCAGCATCCATGTATCATGGAAACACAATCACTAGAATATTGTATGAACTACAAAGTGAAATTCGATAGAAGGAATAAATATCAGCAAAGCCTTGACTCAGTTTTGTTCATTTTCACTTTTTGACGGCTATTTTGAAATTTTCCGCCATTTTGAACAAAAAATGAAGTCTGATAACTATAAAACGTCATTATTTACTAAAAACGTTGGATTACATTTTATATGTTTTTAAAAATTTGGTTTGACTATTATTTGCTTTAATATATACATGGTTGTAAAATTTAGACTGATTGACAGACATTTTGAAAATAGCCGCCATATTGAATTTTTTAGAGTGGGCTCATAGCTTAAATTAACTACCAAATAAATAAATATACAATTGTGCAAAGTTTCATGCTTTTATCATCAAACCCACAATTCTTCTAAAAATATGCACGATTCAGTTGGACTAATATGTTCTTTTTTAAAGAAGATAGATCTACGATTCTCACACAGAAATAGGTTGGAGAATTTCTTCTGAAAACATTAAGTTCATTTCGTATATTTAATATGAAGTAACAGTATTAGGTATCCATAATTACTTTCATCTCATGATTAACTGCATGTCGAATTTCGGTCAGTACAACAAAAATCCGTTCTAAAAACCGTCCATACTGATATAACGATGGATTGTGCTTATGAATGTGCAGACGTACAAAGAGCCATTTGAAGCGAAATCATGTCTTCTAAAACATATCGAATCAAGGTAGATCGACCAAAGAAATCGCAAAGTAGTTTTAGCGAGATATTTCAGGACCAAGATAAATATTGCGAAAGAACATAACCGGTGGAAGACTTAAAGGCCTCAATGAACATGGTAACGCGTGTCAAAGATGCAAAACCAATACTTGATCTTACGTATTGGGAGAATGTATTAGAACGTGAATTTACGATACATATAAATTGATATGAAATATAGATTAATAAATTAGCTCTAATCTCGCAGGCGACAAAACAATAGCATTTCTATTCTTACGTTCATTGGGTACATAAAATGACATGAAATGTGTTTTTTTCTTGTTCATATCTAAAAGTAATAACATTACCGTGCGCTGTTTGACAGTTTCAATTCAAATCAAGAAAATCGTAGATTCTATATGCTTAAAACTGACTTATCATTAAAAAAAAACAAGAAGAAAAGAAATTGCTTTATCTTTCTGAAAGTTTGATGGTACTTATTGTCAACGGTTGCAGTGAAATGTAAATTAAGGGAGACGGATTTATATATTAAGTTCTTCTTGTTTCCGAATTCCCGGGTTTTATGGTATAATTGTAACTTGTGCGCTTTTGAAAAAATAAAATATAATATATATTGTTTAAACTTAATTTAAATTCCCTATTATTGGATAGCTAAATTATTGTTTTTTCTTCGAAAATAATTACTAGTAATATTAATCACATAGTTTCTTCCGCGCTCATGTCACGTTTTGATGCAAATCTTATCATTTATTGTCTTTCCTCTACTTTGAATACAAAATTTTTTTAACAAATTTGTAGCAACTTTTCACTATCTATTCGCAACGGACCCTTAGCTTAGTCGATCAACGGACTTTCCTCCTGTGGGATTTCATACAAATGTAGATCAACGAACCGAATTTTCGATGAACCGAATGACACTTTTTGTAATATTATAAGAAAAACACAAAAACGATTTGAAAGAATTATAATTCTTATCAGTCAAAGAAAAATATGTATAAAACAGAATTGTGACTTTTATCTTGTGACGTTGATTCCATAACATTTTGTCTCGTGATTTTTCGTTCTACAGTCGATGTGTCCTAAATTTATCTTGTGACGTTGATTCGATAACATTTTGTCTTGTGATTTTCCGTTCTAAGGTCAATGTGTCCTAAATTTCCGTTTTCTTTTTAGGTTGTAGATAGGAACTAGAAGAGAAAATTTACATTATGTAAAAGATAAATGTAAAATACTGTACATGTTTCTTGAATAATATCGTCGTCCTTCATCAGCTTCGCTCGAAACCAAAAGTTTCAGAAAGTAGATTCATAAAAGTTTAAGAACATTAAAAGTTGAGGGCCTAAATAAAACAGACAGAAGAGTCAAATAACAACAGTGCCTGAGAGAGCTGCAACCTTTTAGTACAATCACATAATTAATGAAAGTAGAATACTGTCAAATGGTTTAATGTAAATTTGTAAGTGCCTAACTAATGACTAGTACACTCGTCGACTTTCAGCCAACCAACATTCGCAAAGAATCAGTCAGTGGTAATATTGATTGGCTGTTTTCTGTTTAACGTCCTGTGACAAATGTGTCATGCCTATTTAGAACGATAACAAATAAACAACTGATGCAGTTGCTAGGCTTTGCAAATTGGGACAACCTAGACGAAGGGCGGAAACTTGGACTTCACTGATAAAATATTGCATGATTTTATTTATTGTATTTTTCATTGCATCAGTCTAGCTACGCAACCCCAAAAAGAAATGTACCAACGTACAGAAAGCTTGGCACATTCCCAAATCAAGGGTGTGTTACACAGTACATGAAATGGTATGGCATGTAGATTAGATAACTTGCATGTGAGCTGTTTTTGATTACGCAAAAGCATAGGTTCATATTCTGCTTAACGATGGAGATTTAACACACATTGTTTGACCAAATTTAAGACGAAGCATATGTAATTTGTGGTGTTAACCCTGTATAACCATTACTTTCCCGATGGAAAAACATCAATGTGACTTCATGGTAGGTATATATGTTATCCTCCTTAGCAGGTCGAGTGGTCTAAGTAGTTCAACTAGTGTATCACTAGCCTGTCAACACTGAAGTTTTGAGTTCGAACCCTGCATGTGGCAGATGCGTTCGACTTCAATCTAAATTAGACAAGGAAAACCAGTTTTCCTGCCTATGGTCGGTGGTTCTCTCTGAGCTTTCAGACTTCCTCCACTAATAAAAACTAGCCGTCACGATATAGCAATTAGTGCTAAGAGCGTCAAACACCAATAACCAATCAGTCCTTAATGACGGAACACAAAGAGCTGAGATGCAAAGTATTCCATCCACATTCCATTATATATCGTGTCCTGTGCATACAGCTTAGTGAACCAGTGATCTAATGCGCTGGCCACATTGCAGGTGGAGTTACCACGATGTCACAGAATCCTGGCTTCCCGCTGACGGAAGGACAAATATTTTCAACGGTGCAATATATACACGAATTTTATAACATCCTCTTCGTACATAACCATCTTATATTGGTATCGTTGCGCAAATGTTAAGACTTATATATATATGGCAGTCAGGTATACCATCTTTTCCGCAAATTTATTGTTTTTTGTTTGGTATTAAATTAACAATAACGATCCATTTTGTTACATCTTGTGATCCGTTTATTTGGCAATCGCCAATGGCAGTCAGCAGAGTTTAAGAACATCCGTTGTTCGACCTGTCAGTCAAATGCGTTTTGTTAAAATATACTTTTTCACTTTTTTGGTCTTTTGGAAAACGTTGTTTGTGCTGTATTTAGACCCCTCTACCAAGAAATTTGTTTTGCATGCACACGTATAAGAATTGCGGTTTTTATCCAACGCAATCATAGGTTTGAACGTTGTTTTCAATTTAGACTTATTTATATTTTTTTCGTTTGGGCTTGTATTATATTTGCCTTCGGGTTTATATGATCCGTTTATCCTATTTCGACTCTTCAGAATTCAAGAATCTATCCTAAATTGAGGTAAATTATATGGCCTTCCAAATACCGTTTTGATTCCTAACATCACTGAAGAGACATTAATTGTCGAAATCCGGATATGGTGTACAAATTTTTGCACCTCGTGTTTTCGGTATACCATCTTTTCCGCAAATTTATTGTTTTCTGCTGGGTATACAATTAATAATAAAGATCCATTTTGTTACATCTTGTGATCCGTTTATATGGCAACCGCCAATGGCAGTCAGCAGGGTTTAAGAACATCCGTTGTTCGACCTGTTAGTCAAATGCGTTTTGTTTAAATATACTTTTTCACTTTTTTTGGTCTTTTGGAAAATGTTGTTTGTGCTGTATTTAGACCCCTCTACCTAGAAATTTGTTTTGCATGCACACGTATAAAAATTGCGGTTTTTATCCAACGCAATCATAGGTTTGAACGTTGTTTTCAATCTAGACTTATAAATATATATATATAGTATATATAAACGCCTAAAAAGTGTATAAAACAACACCAATATTAAAAAAAGGAAACATTAAATGTAATTATTTATAAATATTACGGATAACAGATATCCTTCATCAGTATGAATAAGGATATCTCTTATCCGAAATATTTATAGATAACTACATTTAATGTTTTCTTTTTTTAATATTGGTGTTGTTTTGTACACTTTTTAGGCGTTTATATAATTTATTTATTGTGTACATGTATCGTTACTCGTATCGATCCAGCGCCCTCGTAAGAAAGATCGTTGACTGATTGATATCTAGACGTTTTATAATATATATATATATATACGTTTAAACAAGTGACAACTGTACGACAGATCCATTGTTTGGTGAAGGTGATACACGGCTGAAAACACATATTATATTCATAATTACTCTAAATATCAGCACAACAATGTTAAATCTGCAAATTTGCGGAAGCTAGTTTTTGTTCTTCCCTCGCCGGGATTCGAACTCATGCTATTGGGATATCGAGACAACACCGCCTGCACTTTGTCCAGCGCTCTAGACCATTCGGCCACCTAGACTGAACTAATAATTCAGCTTTCGGTGGCCTAGTGTTACCTTTCCTCGTCAGTAGAATCTAGAGTTGTAATTATTTCTGTAACTGTATCTTACGATCCTTTACGATAGATATTTAGCTAATCTGCAATCAATTTCATCTTCATCCCTAATATATTATGTACTGTGTTACAACTCTAGATTCTACTGACGAGGAAAGGTAACAATAGGCCACCGGAAGCTGAATCATAAGTTCAGTCTAGGTGGCCGAGTGCTCTAGAGCGCTGGACACAATGCAGGCGGTGTTGTCTCGATATCCCAATAGCACGAGTTCGAATCCCGGCGAGGAAAGAACAAACATTTGCTTCTGCATTGTTGTGCTGATATTTAGAGTAATTATATATATATTATACATATATAAGTAAAACGCCACCACTGATCATGCACCTGATCAAAGTCAGGAAGGGTTTGGTGTTTTGTGGTGATTTAGAGCCTCTGTGTAGACATTTCCTGTATTGGGTAATTTGGCTTTTAATCTAGTTTATTTGTTAATTTGTAATTTTTTTATACTGCCACGCTTTCGTGTGTACGAGAATTTTTTTGATGATTTAAATGTCTGTTCTCCTTTGGATGTCAGATATATACGATTAATAATTGCATATGCCAAGTGATTATAGACTGTCCCTCATATTAAACATTTCGATAAAATCTACGTTATTTAATGGGACAAATAAATAAAAGCAAGTAGGGCTTAATTTAATCTCTCATGGGTACAGACTATCGCAGTCTTTTACAAAATTTGATAAAATGAGTCATATTTATACGTAATTATCTGATGCTTTCACAAGGTATCAGCATTTATTCTAGACTTATACAATTTTTAATCAATGCCAAGTCGGTCAAAATAACCCCGGGCTTATAATTTACAATCGAAGGCATTAATAAATTATAAATCCATTTCACTGGCCTCACGCAAACACATTATACATTTATTTAGGTTCTGTTTAAAATTCGAATTATTTCAGATTAAAGCTATGTATGATTTCCATCTACCTATAAATAATGTATTGAAACTTTGGGCTACCTTTATTATAAGTATTACATATACTAAATAAAACACAGGGAAAACTAATGGCAGCTGAACAATAGAGTAACGATTCGTAGATTTCACGGTTTCAAATATTCTTTTAAGAAGTCTAATTTTAAAAATTTAATTGTAAAAACAAATTTGGAAAACTGGCACATATAAATTGAAATAATAATACTTTGAAATAACAGTTTATTTCTGCTGTAAATACAAGTAATTGATAGCGTTCACAAAACGCCTGCTGGACATGCCATTCATTAAAAAGCTGCTTCAATCGAACGATTGCATTCTTTACTGAGTTGGTTTTTATCGAATAAATGCGAAGTTTCAGTCTGAGTTCCCGAATAATTCCACTTCAGTTTATTCAGTCTGGATATAGCTGATAACATTTACGACTGACAGTATCGATTCTGAAATATAAACCAAGCCGTTAGTTTTCTCGTTTGAATTGTTTTACATTTGTAATTTCGGGGCCTTTTATAGCTGACTATGCAGTATGGGTTTTGCTCATTGTTGAAGGCCGTACGGTGACCTATAGTTGTTAACTTCTAAGTCAACTGGTCTCTGGTGGAGCGTTGTCTCATTGGCAATCATACCACATCTTATTTTTATATTGAGTCAACTGCCTTTAACCACAAGTCACAAGAGTGCACATACTGAAATATCTTTCCTGTTTAATTGACTATAGTGGTTGTCATAGGTTCGTAGACTTTTCCAAAGAATTATTTATATAGAGTCTAGTATCTTCATAAATCACAAGATTAGATACGGAGACTTTTCAAAGAGGTATTTATATAGAGTCTAGTATCTTCATAAATCACAAGATTAGATACGAAGACTTTTCCAAAGAGGTATTTATATAGAGTCTATCTTCATAAATCACAAGATGAGATACGTAAACTTTTCCAAAAAGGTATTTATATAGAGTTCATCTTCATAAATCACATGATAAGATACGTAGTCTTTTCCAAAGAGGTATTTTTATAGAGTCTATCTTTAGAAATCAAAAGATTAGTTAACTTCGTAGACTTTTCCGAAAAGGTATTTAGATCGAGTCTATCTTCATAAATCACAAGATTAGATACGTAGACTTTCCAAAGAGGTATTTATATAGAGTTCATCTTCATAAATCACAAAATCAGTTAACTTCGTGCTTCTTACAAAGTTCTCGATTCTCCGAAATATGTTGGATAATAGAGCTAGAAAAAATTAATCGTACTTAAACTTAGGACTAACTGGTCTGAAAAAGACATCTCTTCCTATTTTTATAATTTGATACCTTATGTGAATAATGATGACATTCCAAAAACCACTTTACACCTTTAACTCCCTTGTCACTACAGATAAACCCACAAAGAACTTGCTGATGATTTAGATGATTTATACTGATTTTGAGTTTCCCGTTGTACAAATCAATATAGAAAGCATTGGTAGTAGGGCATTGTACTGTGGTTTGAAATATGAATCTTTAAGAACTAGAGAGAAAAAGGTTGAGGCAACAACAGACTTACTATTTGGAACCTTGTATACAGATAAAACTAAACCAAAATGTTATAATGGTGACAAGAAGGGACATTTCATAAAAACTTGTCCACACAGAGTTCACTGGCCAATTGTTGTTACATTCAGATACCATGCACGATTTTATATTAATATTTTATGGGTATAATATTAGGAAAATGAAATTTGTAATAGTCATTTTCAATAACTGAAAATAAGTATGTTAAATAATTCAGTATGTATTGATGTGTGATAAGCAAGTAATCCATCACACTTCAGGGTTACCACCAACGCACTTCGTTGTAGTTATCAACAAGATAGCGTCACAATGCCTCCATCGCACTTCGGCGTAGCTATCAACAAGACAGCGTCACAATGCCACCATCGCACTTCGGCGTAGCTATCAACAAGACAGCGTCACAATGCCACCATCGCACTTCGGCGTAGCTATCAACAAGACAGCGTCACAATGCCACCATCGCACTTCGGCGTGATAAAAAACGACTATTTACTAAAAATCTGAAAATCTGCTTCTAACAAACGAATTGACTTCTACATCGACATGTGAACATGAAAAACATTGACCATAAAGTTTATGTAATCCATCACACTTCAGGGTTACCACCAACGCACTTCGTTGTAGTTATCAACAAGATAGCGTTACAATGCCTCCATCCCACTTCGGTGTAGCTATCAACAAGACAGCGTCACAATGCCACCATCGCACTTCGGCGTAGCTATCAACAAGACAGCGTCACAATGCCACCATCGCACTTCAGCGTAGCTATCAACAAGACAGCGTCACAATGCCACCATCGCACTTCGGCGTAGCTATCAACAAGACAGCGTCACAATGCCACCATCGCACTTTGGCGTAGCTATCAACAAGACAGCGTCACAATGCCACAATTGCACTTCGGCGTGATAAAAAACGACTATTTACTAAAAATCTGAAAATCTGCTTCTAACAACCGAATTGACTTATATATCGACATGTGGACATGAAAAACATTGACCATAAATTTTATGTAATCCATCGCACTTCAGCGTTACCACCAACGCACTTCGTTGTAGTTATCAACAAGATAGCGTCACAATGCCTCCATTGCACTTCAGCGTTACCACCAACGCACTTTGGCGTACAACAAGATAGCGTCACAATGCCTTCATCGCACTTCAGCGTTACCACCAACGCACCTCGGTGTACCTCGGTGTAGCTATCAACAAGATAGCGTCACAATGTCTTCATCGCACTTCAGCGTTACCACCAACGCACTTCGGTGTAGTTATCAACAAGATAGCGTCACAATGCCTTCATCGCACTTCAGCGTTACCACCAACGCACTTCAGTGTAGCTATCAACAAGATAGCGTCACAATGCCTTCATCGCACTTCGGCGTGATCAAAAACGCACTTTAGCGTTAAACCATTGCAGTTCAGCTTGACCATCGGGGTTCGGAGTACAAGTGCGGTTCAGAGTTCTACATATATAAAACCATTTTATTGGAAAATAAAATTGAGAATGGAAATGGGGAATATGTCAAAGAGACAACAACCCAACCAAAGAGCAGACAACAGCCGGAGGCCACCAATGGGTCTTCAATGCAGCGAGAAAATCCCGCACCCGGAGTTGGTCCTCAGCTGGCCCCTAACTAAAATTGTGTGCTAAGTCAGTGAAAATGGACGTCACACTAAACTCCAAAACATATAAATGAACTAAAATTAAAAAACATACTAGATAAACAAAGGCCAGCGGCTCCTGACTTGGGACAGGTGCTAAAATGCGGCGGGGTTAAACATGTTTTGTGAGATCTCAACCATCCCCCTATACCTCTAGCCAATGTAGAATAAAGAAACACATAGCAATACGCACAGTAAAACTTAGTTTAAAAGAAGTCCGAGTCCGATGTCAGAATAGGTAACAAAAGAAACTAAGCAAAATGACAATGATACATAAATGAACAAAGGACTACTAGCAGTTACTGACATGCCAGCTCCAGACCTCAATTAAACTGATTGAAAGATTATGTCTTCATCATATGAAAATCAAGTACAATCCCTCCCGTTAGGGGTTTAGTATCATACCATCATAAAATATATGAGAAGAACATAACCCGTATCATGCCAACAACTGGTTTTAGAATAAATGTGTTTATTTTCGATGCAAAGACCCTATGAGTGAATCAATATTAATACCAAAATATGCAATCCTTAATGACTTGACAACAGTATCGTAACTATATCCTTTCCGAATAAGTCTGTTTAAAGGTTTGGTTAGCTTTTGAGGTGAATGCCGACATGTTTGTGCTTTGTAAAGAATATTACCATAAAATATTGGATGTGAAATACCTGAATGTATAAGATGTCTGCATGTTGATTTATATTTACGAATGATGTCCTTGTACCGATGATAAAATTTAGTATGGGTGTATATATCATATACACTTTATTATATACATATAATTAATTTTGGATGTAACACGTCTTCTGATTGGCTGAAAGTGTTTTGTTTATCAGCTCATAGACATAATTGTGTCATGTGACCGTGACGTCATCAACGTTTTTATCATGATTTACGCCTTTTTAGAATTAAATTATAAGGAATGACTGTAATATTTTTTCTGTCTATTCGAAATAACCTAAAAAATGTGGTGCACACTTTTAAATAACCCGCTACGCGGGTTATTCAGTGTACACCACATTTTTGATGTTATTTCTTCATAGACAGAAAAAATATTACAGTCATTCCTTAGATACCTCACGTAGATGCTTTTTTATGTGACATGACGTCATACAGGTGAGGAGGTTTGAAATGACGTCATACAGATTATAGGTTTGACATGACGTCATACAGATTAGGGGTTCGATAAAGCCTTTGCAACAGTGACTGCAATCGATGACGTGACGTCATACAGATTAAAGGTGTGATAAAGCCTTTGCAACCGTGCTGATATCGATATCATCACGGGTGGCTGATACAGCACGCTTGCCAATGATTGTATTACACATACAATTTATCTGTATTTACTACTAAGTGTATAATAAAATTTAGTAAATGTTTTGACTAGTTTGTGATATCGAAAACCCTGGTGTAATAATTTTTCAGTAATACAGAGATTTCTTTCTTTGAAATCAAATACGTTGTTACATACACGAGCGAATCGAACACGTTGAGATATATAAACACCATAAGATGGCGACGAGGGAACGTCACCATCTAAAAATGGATAATTAACAATAGGAAATGAAAAATCATCTCTTTTATCATAAATTTTGGTATTAAGCTTCCCGTTAAAGATAAAGATATCAAGATCCAGGAAAGGGCAGTGTTCATTGTTAGTATTAGCTTTATTTAAAGTCAGTTCGGCAGGATAAATCTCTTTAGTGTACATACTGAAGTTGTCATTATTGGAAAAAACCATCTTGTTGTAAATTTATACAATTATTGTCTGTTCATAGCACTAAAGAGCTTAACAATATAGGTTAATACCTTAAATTATCTGATAAGATTAGTTATTCATAATATAATGCTCATATTTCATTATAATATTTATTTTATTTGTTTTCATTCTCCGCCGATGATTCAATGATTCAAACTGTTTGTAATTGTAAAACACATATGTAATTAATCACTGATGCTAGTATATTTGTATATGTAAATTGTATAAGCTGTATTGCTTTTGATTAAAACACTATTATTACATTTTCCTTGCCATACCCTGAAATTGATACGTACTGTAAGGTATGTATTTATTTAAAAAAGTAAGGCGAGAGATACCAATGAGACATTCTAACTCAAAAGTCGAAAACAAACGGACAACGCCATGGCAAAATAACGAAAAACGGACAACGCCATGGCAAAATTATGAAAAACGGACAACGCCATGGCAAAATAACGAAAACGGACAACGCCATGGCAAAATAACGAAAAACTACCAAAAGACAAACAACAGTTTATTTTTATAATTTTATTGGAGTGCAGAAGCGTTGACCGAAGCACATTTTGTATGAAGCGCTTTATACTTGATATGTGCGCACGATCAACGTTTTTACAACCATATAAAATAACAAAAAGAAATATTCAATTCTTATACATTTGTAATTATATTTTTATGTTACAACAATAAAATAAAGACTTCTAGCAAATTTTTCGTTTGTTTTCCTATGTATTGGTGTGTTGTTGTCATGAGAAGCACGTGCTATCATTAATGTTGAATTTTATTGAAAAATACAATTTGATAATGGAATGCCTCGCATGGATTTTTATGAAACATACATAACTTCTATGTCATTTGGTCTCTGGTGGAGAGTTGTCTCATTGGCAATCATACCACATCTTATTTTTATATGTAATGTTATTATGTACCAATATGGATAACTTTGTTTGTAGAACATTTTATGATAAAGAAAGTTGTATGGTTTGGTTGTTTCTTTTATTTAAAGAGAAATATTCCCGATGACTCACTGACGTGTCTGTGTGATGGTTAGAATGTCTGTGGAATGTTCATTTGGTATTGTCTTCTTGATTTTCTGACGTGTCTGTGTGATGGTTAGAATGTCTGTGGAATGTTTATTTGGTATTGTTTTCGTGACTCACTGATGTGTCTGTGTGATGGTGTTAGAATATCTGTTGAATATGTTTTGTGATAGTTAGAAAGTCTATGGAATGTTTATTTGGTATTGTTTTCGTGACTCTCTGACGTGTCTGTGTGATGGTTAGAATGTCTGTGGAATGTTTATTTGATATTGTCTTCGTGACTCACTGATGTGTCTGTGTGATGGTGTTAGAATATCTGTTGAACATGTTTATTTGGTATTATATTCGTGACTCACTGATGTGTCTGTGTGATGGTTAGAATGTCTGTTGAATATGTTTTGTGATAGTAAGAAAGTCTATGGAATGTTTATTTGGTATTGTCTTCGTGACTCACTGACGTGTCTGTGTGATGGTGTTAGAACATCTGTTGAATATGTTTACTTGGTATTTTATTCGTGACTCACTGACGTGTCTGTGTGATGGTTGGAATGTTTGTGGAATATGTTTATTTGGTATTGTCTTCGTGACTCACTGACGTGTCTGTTAGATGGTCAGAATGTCTGTTGAATATGTTTATTTCGTATTATCTTCGCGACTCACTGACGTTTTTGTGTGATGGTTAGAATGTTTGTGTAATGTTCATTTGGTATTGTCTTTATGACTCACTGACTTGGATGTGTGATGGTTAGAATGTCTGTGGAATGTTTATTTGGTATTGTCTTTATGACTCACTGACGTGGATGTGTGATGATAAGGATGTCTGTGGAATGTTCATTTGGTATTGTCTTCATGAATCACTGATGTGGCTGTGTGATGGTTAGAATGTCTGTGGAATGTTCATTTGGTATTGTCTTCAAGACTCACTGATGTGGCTGTGTGATGGTTAGAATGTGTGTTGAATGTTTATTTGGTATTGTCTTCATGAATCACTGATGTGGCTGTGTGATGGTTAGAATGTCTGTGGAATGTTCATTTGGTATTGTCTTCATGAATCACTGATGTGGCTGTGTGATGGTTAGAATGTCTGTGGAATGTTCATTTGATATTGTCTTCATGACTCACTGACGTGTCTGTGTGATGGTTAGAATGTCTGTGGAATGTTTATTTGGTATTGTCCTCGTGACTCACTCAACATTGTGTGTATATATAATAAGTTGAAAATCTTAATCCAATTTTGTTATCTGTTGCATTCCCTGCGTCAATGCAAATGTGATTCATTGCTACCACTTTGAAACCAGTGCCTTTGCTGTTTTGCCTTCTATTGTATCATTGTCTAACCGTTAAACCAGCTGCGCTACCAGTATTAATTTGAAACTCGATAGCAGGGTTGACAGATCTTAAAATTTACCCACTACCTATACGGTGAAATAAATTCCCTTCGTTCAATCGATCATAAATTATTTATGTACTTATTCTATTCAATTTAACTAATAGAGTAGAAACTGAAAACCAGCAACTTACCAATCTGTTTCTCATTTTATAAATAACTAAAACACCAGTTTAAATCTTGTCAGGCACGATGACCATTCTCAAGTGTACAAAGAAAGAAATTACAGGAAAAAATCTTATAAACCCAAAGATTTTGAAACTAATAAGCGTTTTTCAAATCGTCACTAATATAGCTATCTTTCGCAATATCAGTCTTCCACCTTCCTTGAAGAAGAGAGGCGAAAGATACTAAAGGGACATTCAAACTCATAAGTCGAAAATAAACCGACAACGCCATGGCTAAAAAAGAAAAAGACCAACAGACAAACAATAGTACACAAAATACAACATAGAAAACCAAAGACTTAGCAACACGAACCCCACCAAAAACTGGGGGTGATCTCAGGTGCTCCGGAAGGGTAAGTATGTCCTGCTTCACATGTGGCACCCGTCGTATTGCTCATGTTAGTACAAACCCGGTTATAAGTCTAATTCGGTAGGTCACATTCGAATAAAAGGGGACGGGATTGTAGTTACGACATTTGGAACATATCCGCTATCATCTGTGAAACGGATATTCCGTAACGGTCAACCAACTCGTGATGGCGTCCGCAAAATTTACGATAAGATGATTTCAACTTGGAACTCTTTGTTTAGTAGCTTCCTTGTGAGCAGCAAACCTCTATCAAGGAAATTATGATAGAAAATACAAGCCCTGGAATATCGTATCAACTGGGAGGTATATACTCTGTATGCAGGCGCTGCTGGAATGTTGCTACATAGAAATGGAAAGTTCACAATTGGGAAGCTGAAATCACCTCTTTTGTCGTAAAGTTTTGTTTTAAACCGACCCTTATTGTCAATTTCTAGATGTAAGTTCTTTCTTCCTAAGAAGTTCCTGTATGAAGTCAGCCTCATATGAATAAAGGAACAAGTCGGCAAGAATAGGGGCACAGTTGGTTCCCATGGGAATGCCGATTGTTTGTTGAAAAACACGTCTTCAAACGTAACAAAAATGTTGTCAATCAAGAAATCAAGCATCTTGATAATGTCAGTTTCAGAGATTTGTTTGTTTGAATCAGAGTGGTTTTTAACAAAGAAGAATTTATCCCTCCCTAAGACAAGATACTTGTATCTACGTTTTTTATGAATCAAAGCAGGACCAACTCTTTCAATTTGTCTTTTAGTTGGAATGGGGAATACTTGTATCAAGTGTAGAAAAGTCAATTGTTTTAATACTATTGCAAGATGAAAAAGTCTTAGATTGTATGTACTCTAAAATATCTTTGGAATTTTTTAGTATCCACATCTGATTCACGCCACCTCTAGAATATGTAGTTTCACAAAAACTTTGAAGCCGGGCTTTGATTGCTGATAAAATTGATGTTAATAATTTAGAAAGAGGTTTCGTGCAACACTTGAAAGACCCAGCAATATAACTTGTTTGTAAGGACACTTATGTAGTTTAGGTATCCAATACAGTGATGGAAGATCCAGTTCTTCATCTTTGGTTGAAATTCCAAAAGGAACATAGAACAGACCTATGGTTATCCAGGGTTTCCTCTTTGGTAAGTGTCGTGGGGGTTTATATTGAGTTTCCAAGTGAATTGTCAATACAGTTTTAGTTAGGGGCCAGCTGAGGACCACCTCCGGGTGCGGGATTTTCTCGCTGCATTGAAGACCCATTGGTGGCCTTCGGCTGTTGTCTGCTCTTTGGTCGGGTTGTTGTCTCTTTGACATATTTCCCATTTCCATTCTCAATTTTACTAATTCATTTATCAAGCAGTTTATATAATGTGATTTACACACAAAAAAGATGTTGTTTAGTGCCTTATCACGGGGACAACAACATATTTGGCATGGAGGTAGGACAAGTGTTTTGCAACATTTGGGTCTTCAAAGATTGATATAGCATGGGTATTCATAGACCCATTCAGTTTCTTAATTCTGATTTGTATCAACGACCTCACAGCCATAATCCATTCGGAAAGAGTATCTACGTCTTCTTTCTCGCGTTTAACCCATTGCCTAGCATAATCCTCGACTGAATCCATTAGTATTTTGAAGTTGTGTTTCCAATTGATGGTTTTAGGCTCACGATATTTCGAGCCTTTGGATAACACATTTCGCAGTGAAGTGTTATTGACAATGTTTAGGTCACCAGAAATAACGTGGCCAACGTGATTATATATGAATGGGGAACTAGCACATGTGCAATCAGGTGGTTTAAACTTGAAGTCTTCAATATTGAGATCCTGCAACACGTGTTAGTAATTGAAAATTTTAGTTGCAATTGGTTTGGTATAGGTATAAGAAATGATAGGTACAGATTGATCTTTAAAATAGGGAGGTATTTTCGAGTGAACTGATTTATGATGAAGGATATTGCCCAAGTTGATGGCATAGAGTCCTTTGTTGGCAAAGGAAAGTTTAAGAAAGGATCTTTTCTCCTTTTCATCTTTTCCAATACGAACTGGTTTGAAAAGTTTGTGACTTGCAATGTCCGAAATGATAACTGTAAGTTTGTATTAGTTTGAATGAGGGTTTGCAACAGTGGTTTCCAAACATAAGTTGTACAGAGAATGAAGTGTTGAAAGAGGTAATGAATAAAGCTTCGTGTGAATGTGATGAATACCTAACGGCTTTTGTATAAACGGCAGATTATAGAGACATCGTGGAGAGTAGGTGATGTCTAATGACGATGACCATGACTGCGTTACGTCGAGAAGTAGAGTTGAAAATGTTCATCACATTCACAGAGCTAGAAGAAGGACTAGATAGAAGACCTATGCCATCAATTTTGTCATTGCAGTCATATGGTGTCGCAGTTCCCAATTGTCGAATCCAGTAGTCTTCTTTTTGTCTACGGAGAAGTGTTACAAGATGAGGATTGTTAGTCCTGAGGTATAGTTTTTCGATGATGCGAACTTGCATAGAAAGGATTGAATGATCAGGCTGGTTAAAATGCTGGTAAACATTGTCGCTTGCATTGTTGCTGATGTCTGACCTTTGGCCGCATATACGTTTATTTAGCCTTCCTTTCATTTCACCGACATATACCAATCCACTCTAATCCGTAGACGACATTTGTTGATTTACAATTCAGATCATCGTAGCTTCTGGTAAAATGAAGCTTATAATAATCTGTCCGAGACACCAGAATTACTAGCGGCTGAGCAACCACCTGCTTTAAAACTTTGCGTCATAAAAATGCTGGAATCTAAACCTATTTCTGACAAAGCGCTTTTTACTATATATCTAATTTTAGTATAGGATAGTTTTAATTCATTTCATCTCATCTGGCTTGTAGTTGTTTGTACTCTTAAGTAAAAGCTCTGAACATAAAATCATCTGAAGACAAGCATATTTTAGATTCATCTAATTAGTCACTCAAAATTTTTACAGATGATCGCTTCATCAAGTTAAGCTATTAAATCGTTTTTCCCTTTCGGTAACAGTCGGTTTTATTACTCTCAATGTGATCGTCTCGAATATTATGCCTTTTGTTCTGATCTCACATGGTTCGCTGTACCTTAAAAGACCGGAATAAGACAGATTACACTTGGCTAATAAGTAATAACCTAAATATTCTTACCGAATTATCGTCAAATTTCTGAAAAGTCTAAGCATTATGTTTGCGTTCATAGGTTCTTTTTTCTGAAAAGGTCTATTAAGCTTTCTTTAAGCTGCCTCAACAATAAAATAATTTTAACTATACAAGAGTCGCATAGGTTTTCAAACCAGCTAAACTGGGAGCAGAATTGATAGAATAAAATGCAGCTTTCATGTACTTTAATGTTTTGAGCTTTGCATTAAATTTTCGAGATATAAACCAACATAAACTTCGTAGCCCAAAACTACTGTTAAGTGACACAATATCATCATCATTAAGCTTCAGTAAGCTAACGTCTCTAAACCAAGAACATCCAATATCTAAAATCTGCAACAACAAAACATTGAATCACAAATAAAATAAGTCAAAGAAAAGCGGCTTTTAAAAAAAGCTAATATTCTACCCTTAAAGTTCCCGTTCGCAAAAATTAAATTTGAATTGTTTCCTGCTACTCAAACTCTGTCTATCTCATGAAATTCAAGCACGTCTAATACGTATGATATGTATTCTAAATTTTCATCAAATATCAATGGCCAGTACAGCGAAGACGGCCAACTCGGAAATATCAGTATTCCTTCTGCTTGGCATTTAACCAAGTGGTTTATGCATTTACAAACTAAAGACACTGGTGGTACTAATAGATTGATTTATTGTGTTTAGTGACACGAGAAAGCGTCTACATCTGAGGAACCAGAGTTTTGATGTAAAGAACTAAACTTGTCTACTTCATTATTATCCATATTAGCAAATCTATCAGAGGTATGAGGACCCTAGAGTCGTCTAAAATTTCAAAGTATTCTGCTTAAATATCGCAGTCATCAATGCAAATAAATATTCATTCATTCAATGTCTAAAATCTGACTCAATAAATCAGGATAATCAATAAATTATTTTTTCTGTGTAACCAGATTATGTGTAATGGTATGTTTTCAAGTAAACAACATCTATAAACTTCAAAAGGCAATTGTTGTAATTCTTGTACTTTGCTACATTTGTTAATAATGCTAACAGCATTCTTGTTACCTAAATGAAAAGTCACAATTCTGTTTTGTAAGACTCTAGAAAATGCAGTGACACCTAACTGAATTGCTTTGACTTCTCACCAAGAAGACTTTCTATCGATCTTGGTTCTAACAACATTTTGTGCAAATTCTTAGAAGAATTTTGTATGTAACCAGCAGCGCAAATGCCAATAAAGTAAACACATGGAATTGTAAGATATCATTTTCTCCTTTCCACGAAAAACCAAAAATTTTTGTGCTGCTCAAAAATATTCAAATGATGGTAATCCGACTTTAAATCAAGACATACCCATAACAATTCAAAGTAACATATTGTGACAAAATTTTCAATCTTCAAATTTGGCTTTGTTAACAACACAACCTGTCTATTTACATGTCTAATGTCTAAAATCAATCTCGATTAAAGGCTTAATCGGTACCAGTTTTACTAATCAGCCTGATCGAAGTTCTTTAATTGCACTTGACACAAATTCTACATGCTCTAACGCAGATTTGTTATTTTTCAGATCTGGTTTCGGGTTCTTTTTACAAAGGTATTTTGTAACCATTTTCGATAACATGAACAATAAAACTAGAAGCATTATTTTTATACTTTTCCAAAATTTTTAGATTTTTTAAATCTTCCTTTTGCGTAAATATCAATAAGCCTTTCATATTCAAAATTATATTCAGAAACATCTTGTACCTCCAACGTGTCCGTATACACACTGAAGTCTTTAAGAAATTCCTATGAGAGCTCCAAATCAAGTTTTGGTGTCTTTTTGCACTCTGAAGCCCAGTGTGGAAATAGTCCTCATCTGTAGCATATTTAACCTCATGGACCTTTTGCAAAACGGCGACATGTTAACAAAAGCGGAGATTGCATTGTGAGCAATCTGTATGTTTGAACCTGATGCTTCAGCGGGTCGTTTTGCACACGTTCTGCCTCTTGTCCACAGACTATATGGACTTCAACTTTTTCACGGCACGGTTGTCTGCTGCCCTGATCTTCTTTTCATCCTCAGAATAGCTGGAAAATATAAATATTCTTGCACAGTTTTCCAGCCTCTCTCCGACTTATCTGCAATTCTTATGAGCTTTTTCCTTTTCTTCAGTGCGTTAAAAGCCTCGTCTATGAAACGTCCAGTGGGATTTCCAGTGACACTAGAACAATAGACCTTTTCTTTCTCTTTCATAAAAATGACTCTTCTTATGAAAGAGATAAAAAAGGTCAAAAAAAAAGGAAAGACAATTAACACATAAAACTCGATATTCTTAGGGGTGAATATCTCTTAAAACACAAAACCATAATATAACTTTTATATAACCACTTTAAGTAAAGTATATTTTAAAGCTGAATTTGTTGATATGTAATTTTTTAGTTGCCAAATATGCTGTTAATTGAACAATTTATTGCTCAACATAGGGTGTATAAAAAACTGCCAATCTTGACTGCATATTTTTCTTTTTTTTTTTGAAAAAAAATATATTTCAGACCTTAATAATGTAGCTTTCTGAGGATTTAATTTTTAACGTGTTCCAAAATGTGGTTTCGCCACAAGAATTTTTCAAAGTTGGGTCATTTTGTCTATATGAATGTCGGTAAATTCGTACAATCGAGCACACCGATAAATGTATCGTTGGGACAACTCGATATAATATAAGACTTTAAAGGTTCATATCATTTACATTCAACGGTTTTTATCGGATTTTTTTTACTATCAATGTAACCTCGAGGTTTAACATTGATAGCAAAAAAAATCCCAATAAGAACGTTGAATGTAAATGATATGAACCTTCGAATTCTTATAATATAGGACTAGAAAACATGTGATCCAAATTAACCACGTGTATTAAAGAACAGACTTTGCACTTTTATGATGTACAGGTATGCGCATCTTCCATATTCAAATATGTTAAAAAAAAAGAAAAATTAAAATACTTACACACTACGCAATAGTTTTGTCTTTCTTCAAAAATCATGAGTATTTTTATTTGGTATTTCTTTGATATGGATATACTCATTTCTCTAACTTTGATTTATGTTTATTGTCAGTTCATGTAATATGTTGGAGGGTGTGCAAAATAAAAATATCCATCCGAGTCAAATTAAAAATGCATCAATTTTTCTTTGTGTAAAATTGAACAACTTTTGCAGGTGTTGATTTAGAAGTCCGCATGTGAAATCTTTAAAGTGCATATTAAAGTATAAACAGTGGCAGTTCCAGAAATTTTCCTAAGGGAACGACCATTTAACTTAAAAAAAGGGGTATGGGTTTTTTCTTTAAAAATATTATGATCCCCAATTTGATGAATTTTGTTGGTAATACTTTTATACAAACACTACATATAGGAAAGTATATTTTAAATCTGAATTTATTAATGTATGAAAAATGTTTGACTTGGACAAAAAAAAACATACCCCCGTTTTGAAGTTAAATGGTTGAAACCTAAGGGGATGCCCACTGATTGCCTAAAAGGGGGCCCGCTCCAGTCCTGCTTCAGTGATTTCGTATATAATTAACCAGATTTTTCTCACACTGAAAGGGGCGGCCGAGCACCCTGTCCCCCTATTCAGACTCTGATGAAAGTTTGTAAATCAGGCGGGTAGCATGCGATGAGCTATTTTTAGAATAACTTGGCTAGTTCTCTGACGTCCAACGACTGTTTTCCCAGACAAGAACGGCCCCAGCTTGTCTTGCAAAACAGCCTTGGACATCAAGGTAATCTCGGACTATAACTTAGCATGTCGTATTAATAAACAATTAAATCTCTATTTTGTCATAAACTTTGTGAACAACAATGTCATGCAAACTGAAACCAAAAGCCCATCCTTGATAAAAATGTCAAGTGTGCCAAATTAAGACGGCAAACAGATCGTATCATAATATGAACAAGCCAGTGGGTTTTTTTTTTTTAAGTTGGTAACAAGACAATCATAGCTTATGATTCTTGGACCGTCTCTGTCCCAGTTGTAACATTTCTGTAGAATGCAAATGTGTCAAATCCCAGGGTCCTCCACAAAAAAAGAGAAGGTCGGACACTTGTCAAATATGTCCCAAAAAGACTCCCAGTATAGCTTAAAAAAGTCATGAAACTTTAGGCTAAAATTTAAACTGCGGCCTTATTTTAAATGTCGTTGGTGCCAAAACATATGATATGTTAATGTTCAAAATTGAATACACAGATGAACTTTCGTGGGTCTTTCCTTTCCCTCAGTGACTAGCATTTTCTAAAAATCACCTAGCAAGTTCTTTTGAAAACGTACTTCGATGCTGGATTGAAAGAAATTGCCAAATTAAGACACAAAGAAGATGGCCTCTTAACAGTCCAACAGCAATGCACAAACTTTAGGGAAACTCATTTATTCAATCTTGACATCTTTCTACAAAGCTCAGTTGCTCAGTTTCTTTATCAATAGAAATTTAAAACATGAGCATTCAAAATTTACATGTAAACAAACCACAAACAAAATATTGAAAGACGTGGTTTTGCTGACAATGGAGGCAACAATATTGATTAAGAAATATTAAAGATTTACAAAACATTACCGACAAAAGCCTTCAGTTGAGCAATCTTACTGTAATCTAATTATCTCTACTGATAAATAATGCAACACTAATGACACATTTAAGTTTTGAAATGATTTTATTCACAGAGACTGTTTCTCATTGATGTACATTTCTTTGCACTTGTCTTTTCGGAATTTAAATTTGGAATTACAAATTGCTGCATGAAAGAGACTAGCTCCACATTTCTATTCATATGATCGTCATATGTACTTGAGAATCATTCCATAAAAAATCCGTTTGATATCCTTTCAATGCCAGAAACTGTCTATTACCCAGCTGAGAGCTAGTGTTTTTTCTGCCACAATTACAAGGAAAAACTGGCTACAACTTGCACTAGATCAGGCACTTGAATCTTACATCGATCTTGATGTTAAGCAGTTAGTTTAAAGGCCTCTACGGAACTGTTGGATTCTATGACAGTCTTCCTTCCATACAGAACATCGCTGCAAAATAATTTGAACATTCAATTAGGTGGTAATAATATTATTTGGCAATCCAAAGAGAACCTGAAAATATTAAACCAATGTTTGAACAGAGAAATGCCCATAAAAACAGCTGTTTTGCTAGGCAATGAAATTGAAAAACTAGTTAGTTGCATGTCCCTTTATCTTTTGTTTCAGTTAAAAGTAAATGTAGATCAGATCTCTGGTTCTAACCAAAATTTTAGACTTGTATTTGGAATTCCAGTATTGTGATTGCCAAATTTAGCTGCCCTGAAAATCAAATGGTTGTTACCACAGATAAAAATAATCTAAATTTCGTAATATTTTCATCCGACATCCACCCCCCTTTTTTCTTAATTTGATCAAGGGATGGTGGTTTTACCCCTTTTCGGCTTTCAGTATGTCATATTGTATATCTTTAATGAAAATTGCATAAATTAGATGAATTTCTAGTAAATTTCTACGATATTCTTTATCATTTGGCAAAATTACATGCATCTGAATTAAATTGTTTACTATTTGAAAAAGCGCGCCTTATTTTACTTTAATTTACCTCCCTTTATTTCACGTATCAACACAAATAAAAAACTGCCAATCTTTGCTGCATATCATTTTTTCTCCCGATAAAAATATATATCATGCAACATAATCAACTTTACAAATTGGGAGAAAATCAATGTGTTCCAACCATTGGATAGTATTAAAAAAAATAATGAAAGGATGGCATGATTACAAGTTTGAACCCTGACGACATTGAAAAGCGAAAATTCACGCATTTACCTATCATATGAAGATACGATAAGGTGATACACTTAACAATTAATAAATTACCTGATTCATTATCATATTCACATTATGTTGACACGTCTTAGTTCGTCTGTGCTAGCTCATTTCAAACAAGCACAACAATTACAGCATCATCCGTTTTTCTTTACCGATCGCCTTTAGTCAGAAGAGCGCACTGTTTACAGGGGAGGTAATATTTTGTCACCAGTTCGCGCACTGCGTCTATTAAGATTGTTTCCGCTTTATCGGATGCATGTCTCCCTAAATAAGCCAACGCCCTATGTATCAAATCCTGACAATCAACATTAAGCTCGTACTGTACTTGATGACCCTTGAGTTTAAAGGAATTTTCTGCATTTTTAACTTTCTTCTCTAAATTTGCGTAGGAGATGTGAAATAAGTTGCAATGCCAATTAATCTATTGTCCATATAAGTTTTGTGAGCGAAACAAATCATCATTCGTCATTCGTGAGAATTTCTAATGGACATACATTGCTGCTGTTCACCTGATAAGTCTAATGTGTCCTCCTCAGATTCAGACATTATCAACGTAAATTCTATGGCAGATTTCGGAAATAACAGCTAACAAAAATACGTGTATACTGGCTAATACCAAAGCCATTGTCGATACTTTCAAATCGGATTCATCAGACCGGTTACAACGCTATTACTATCATACGATAAAATGCATCTGCCACGTACATAAATATGTAACTGAGACACTAACAACTCTTGGATAAATATGGAAAAACAGATTCCAAAAAAGTACGTACAATTCTAAATTAGATTGTTGTGATCCAACAGCTGCATTTAACAGGTCGGGTACATTTCCTTATACGGACATGCAATATTTATAAATAATGCTTCCGACAATACATATATCAGTGTTTGTTTACAAATAAAACATATTTTTAGACCGACCAAACCACTGTATGAGTTGCAATACATGATACACTACTGTGTGTACAACCATGGAAGTAATATTGGTTACTGTGCCTATGTGATAGTTCCATGATAAGTTGTGGCTGATATTAAGGCCTAGGTATTTTGCATTCTTTACTACTTCTAATGTCTTTCCATGAATGTATGGTGTAGTTCTTGGTAATTGGTTTCCTTTTGTTTGTTACCCGTAGTACCTCGCATTTGTCAGGGTTGAATTGCATGAGCCATGTGTCTTTCCATTTCTGTAGATTGTCTAGGTCTTTCTGGAGTAAGATGGTATCCTCCTCTTTACATATCTTTCTGTGAAGTAAGCAATCATCTGCGAATAATCTAGCTTTAGATGTTACTAGTTCTGGCAGGTCGTTTGTATAAACAAGAAAGAGAAGAGGCCCCGTTATAGTTCCTTGGGGAACTCCAGATTACGTCTGATGTTTCTGCTGTGGTCCTGAAGGAAACAAGCTATCCATTGAAGTGTTTTCCCTCGTATATTAAAGTTGCTGTATTTGTTCAATAGGCGTTGGTGTGGCACTTTGTCAAACGGTTTCGAAAAGTCTAGCAACACACAATCCTTTTGATCCCCACTGTTGAGTCCATCTGCTAGATCTTGTAGGGTAATAGCATGCTCCATTTGATCTATTTTTTTGCGGAAACCATGTTGATTTTCAGACAGAATATCCTGATATTTTGGTTTTTGATATTTAGTCCGACTCCAAGACTCGACATATGCGATAGTGTCATGATCACTGATTACTGGTATAGGTACACATCGTTGCACTTAGTGTGGTCTATTTGTAAATAAAATTTCTAAAGTGATATTATCTATTGTTGGAAAGTTGATAATTTGAGTAAGGCCAAGTTTAGATTTGATGGAAATAAAGTGTTCGTTTATCTCTTTTGTGTACCTGTTGCTGGAGATCGTGTCCGTATGCCAGTCTATGTCTGCATCTCCACCTATCCAAATGGTGGATTTTTTATGTTTGATCGCTATCTCTTTGAAATCCTGACAAAGACAACGTGTGTGGTCAATGTCTCTGTTTGGTTGCCGGTAGAAAGAAGCACATATTATATACAGATACAGGTATGTCTGCCTCATATCTTGACTTACATCTAGAAATTGACAATGAGGGTCGGTTGAAAACAAAACTTTACGACAAAAGAGATGATTTCAGTTTCCCAATTGTGAACTTTCCATTTTTACGGTGTATATATCTCCCAGTTGATACGATACTCTAGGGCTTGTATTTCCTATCATGATTTCCTTGATAGAGGGTTGCTGCTCACAAGGAAGCTATTAAACCAAGAGTTCCATATGGTGAAGTTGAAATCATCCCTTCGTAAATTTTGCGGACGCAATCACGAGTTGGTTGACCGTTATGGAATATTCGTTTCACAGATGATAGCGGATATGTTCCTAATGTCGTAACTACAATCCCGTCCCCTTTTCCCGAATGTGACCTGCCGAATAAGACTTATTACCGGGTTACTACTAACATGAGCAACACGACGGGTGTCAAATGTGGAGCAGGATCTTCTTACCCTTCCGGAGCACCTGAGATCACCCACAGTTTTTGGTGGGGTTCGTGTTGCTCAGTCTTTAGTTTTCTATGATGTGTTTTGTGTACTAATGTTTGCCTGTTGGTCTTTTTCTTTTTTAGCCATGGCGTTGTCAGTTTATTTTCGACTCATGAGTTTGAATGTCCCTTTGGTATTATTCGCCTCTCTTTTGTTTATTATAGTGCAACCAGAGTATATACATAGTTATACAATTTACAATGCAAAAATCAGCCATCCTCCATCGGCTTATGAAGCACTTTGTTCCAAAAATATTAAACATCAATTATAATAAGAAAAATATTTCTCAATGTCATTTGTGCAAAAAATTGTTTTTTAATGTACAGATAAATTTTGTGTACGAATGTTAAGAATATCAATAATGAATTTGGCAACTACTTTTATCCCTGTACTGAGTAAAGTTTTAAGTTTGTCCATATCGGATAGATTTTTAAGATCATAGTTATATTTGGTTTGATAGTCTGTTAACATGTTAAATCATATAAGTAACCCACCCAGGTTCCAAAAATGGGAGTAGCATGAACTTTTCAGTAATGTGGTAAAATTGGGAACGCGATTGTCAAATTTCGGTGAAAGTGGACTAAAAATTGACTTTTTTGCATACAACATCTATGGATGGGTCGATATGTAATTACGAATGTCAATTAGTTGAAAGCAAACCATGACCTTGTAAGAAATAATGTTTTCTTTTGTTAATTTGTTATTTATTTTGATTTACCCTTTATTCATTCATTTTCAATTTCTGTTTTTTTTGCTACTACATGTAATTGATTCACAACAGCCTCACAAATACCAAACTGTACCGGTTTCCCCTTTACATAAAGCATTATACAAAAGGAAAAATCTTTTAGTTATTCATATTTACCTTTAGAAACATACATAATTTAAGACAATTGAGAGGTCTGATATACTTGAATATCCAAAGCAAACTGACCTCGCGGGTCTCTATATGACTGCACGATTCAAATGATGTGCAATGCGAAAAATATCCAGTTAAAAAGAAGAAAATGTTCGGTTTTTGTCAGTATGCGAGACATAGGTATAACTAACCGGCGGCGGCGGCGGCGCCGTAAACTATTTATATAAAGCTTTATATTTCAGAAGGTAGAAGACCTGGATACTTACGTTCTGTTTTTATAACTTAACATTTTACTGTTTCAAGTCAAGACCAAACTACTTCAAATTTACATCGTTTAGTTTCAAGTCAATACATTGTATGATAAGCCTCTCGTGACGTCATAATGATATAACATCGTGCTATCTTAGCTCAACAACACGTACTTTCAACTGTACGTCGTGTAGTTTTGAATGAGCATATTGTATGGCAAGCCTATCGTGATATTATTATGATATAACATCGTGCTATCATAGCTCAACATCATATGCTTTCAACTGTACGTTGTGTAGTTTTAAATGAGCATATTGTATGGTAAGCCTATCGTGACATTCAAATGATATAACAACATGCTATCTTAGCTTAACATCACCTAGTTTCAACTGAAAATCATGTAGTTTTAAATGAGCATATCGTGTGGTAAGCCTATCGTGATATTCTAATGATATAACAACGTGCTATCTTAGCTTAACACCACGTACTTTCAGCTGTACGTAGTGTAATTTTAGATGAGCAAATTGTATAATAAGCCTATTGTGACATTATGATGATATAACATCGTGCTATCGTAGCTGAACAACACGTACTTTCAACTGTACGTCGTGTAGTTTTAAATGAGCATATTGTATGGCAAGCCTATCGTGATATTATTATGATACAAGATATTGCTATCATAGCTCAACATCACGTACTTTCAGCTGTACGTCGTGTAGTTTTAAACGAGCATATCGTGTGGTAAGCCTATCGTGACATTCTAATGATATAACAACGTCCTATCTTAGCTTTACATTACGTACTTTCAACTGTACGTTGTGTAGTTTTAAATGAGCAAATTGTATAATAAGCCTATTGTGACATTATAATGATATAACATCGTGCTATCGTAGCTTAGCATTACACAATTTCAACTGTACGTCCTGTAGTTTCAAGTGAGCATCTTAGCTTAACACATTGCATCGTTTTGTTTTAAGTCAACAAATTGTATGGTAAACCTTTCGTTTCAATATAGTGGTGTAGCATCGTGTTACCTTAACTTATCATCATGTACTTTCAACTGTGCATCATAGTGTTTTAAATCAACAGATTGCATGATAGACCAATCGTAATATCACAATGATATAACATCGGACTATCTCAGTTCAACATTTATTAATAACAAGTCAGCACCATACATTTTAGCTATTCATTTTATTTGTTATCATAGCTGTCGATGTGGATGACTAAGCATTATCAATCTGCAAGCTAACATCATGCAACGTCAACTTCACATCATGTACTTTAAACCCAACGTTACGTGTGTTTGGCATATCATCACAACATCGTGACTTATCATTATACTATCACGACTAAAGCACTTGTCATTGCAAGTCAACATTGCGCAAATTCAACTTAGCATATTGCAATTTAGAGATAGCATTTTGGTGACTCAATTCAACATCACGCTGTCTTAACTTTACATTTTAAGCTTCAGCATAACATTTTGTAAATCTCTAATATATGACAGCTGAGGCTCTATACAAGGACAATATTTCTTTATTGAAAGTTCAAGTGACAATGAGTAGACTGGAGTACTCGAAAACTAAAGTTGTGGAAAAAAGGTATGCATTGTATTTTCGGAAATTGTTATATGCTCAGGACTATGTGGAACACTCCGAAAATTGATGACTTGAAAGAGCTTAAAATCTAGTATGTTCATTGTGTACTTCTACATGATTTGTTCAATTTTTTTTATCAATATGCAGCAAGGATTTACATTTTTTTTAAACTGGTTTAACAACCTTCTCATGCAATTATCTCGATAATTAATAAAAATAAAGCATCATATATTTGCATGTATATTTCAAATAACACAATTTAACAAAAACTGTCTTTTAAATGTTCGATTGTTGTTAAGATATAAATTTTAATCGGTGTTGTTACCGACATTGTTTTGATATTGATTTTGTCGATTTTTTTATAAGAAGAGTTACTTTTCTATTGTTCTCGCGTCATCGTTTTCCCCACTGTTAACAACTGCTAACACCAAAAGTGACACTTTAAACCGGAAATTAATATTGTTCATTCTAATTTTTTCATCAACAGTATGTATTTAAGGTGGGAAGACCTTCTCGGAGTTATTTATCTTTAATTACTACTATTAATATTGATATGAGACAGGTGCTTCCAAAGATTATTTGTTTTCATCAATTTTGGAAGTTGTAGGTTGTTTTTACATGTAGAAAATTTTTTCGTAATAAGAATATACAAATCTGCGGTAAATCTTATGCTTTGTAATGATGATTTACGAAAATTTCCGAAAGTAAGTTAACCGGGAAAAAACACCAGTTAGTTCTTATTGTTTGCTTAATGGTGTAGCTAGGATTCTATTGGATTGATTGAGTTAAAAATTGGAAACATGTCAGGAAGGGGACAAGCAATTAGATGACAGTATGGGTATTCTAAACCCGATCGATGAATATGTTGCTATCGGAAATCACATACTGTTGGATAATTGCTGATAGTCAAAATTGATACATTTATTATAATGCCTTCCCTTTGCAAAATCTGCATTACACGATTAGTTTTATATAACCTATATAAGATGTGTATAATATTAATAGCATATCATCAGTCATAACATAATAACCATAAACTCACAAAATCATCAAAACAAAACCTTTTTAGAAAGGTTTAACTTGTAAAAAGTGTTTTTGTTGTTTTCTCAAGTTTTACTTGTTTTTGCATATGATTTATTTATTCCTAATGTATTTTATACATATTTTGTGTATAATTTATATGCAACAGGATCGTAGCGAGTGACTCTGTTCTATATTGTTTTGTAATTATTCGATATTTTTGGACGAGTGAAGTGTTGGAGGAAATTAATTTTGATAATGTGTTGCAATTAAATTGAGTTATTTCTCTTTGTCTGATTGGAGTAAATAAATACTATGTGTGCGGCACTATGCTGCAAAATTGCAGTTTTTCATTATTTTTTTTTTTTTTTTTTTTGTCATATTTTTATTACAGAGCATGCCAGTATTTATATTTATTACAGAGCATGCCAGTATTTATATTTATGTGTTGTTCAATACTGTATTATTTGTGTAAAAGGAGACGACAGATTTGTAAAAGCAAATTTGCTTGTTTCTGAATCCTAATTATTTATTTGTTTCAATTGTTTCGTATCGTTGTGATAATTTATCTGAATAAATATTGTTTAAACTAAATGAGTTATAAAATTGGAAGCACGTTAGTAATTCAGTGTTTGCCGTTTGTTGCTGTACATCATATTTGTTTTTCGTTTTGTACAAAAATCAGACCGTTAGCTTTCTCGTTTGAATCCTTTTACTCTATCAAATGAAAACAGCTACCGTGAACATTTATTAAGTTAATATAATAAATTACTTACAAAGCTACCAGCGTTTTTTTATCAATTAATGTGTTATAAATGATGCCGTAGGGAGTGGTTATACCTAAATGCAAATAAAAGAATATCCCAATTTAATCACGGTGATGGGTAAAATAGGATACAAATCCTACAAATCTTTGCAGAAAATAATATTTTTTGACGGTATACAAGTCAGATAATGCATATGTTAAGGTTTTTCTTGTCGTCATGATAACACAACTTGGGGTTTCAAAATTTCCCAAAGTAATCAATCCCAACATGATTCAAAGGGGTACATACTATTTTTTTTTTTTTAATTTGGTTAATTGATTGCTCAGCTGGAGGAGACACCATGTAGGGGACGGTGCTTAAGATTCATATGAATCTCACCGTGTCTAAACAAGCAAAGCAAGCATTGAAGTAATGTCATGATAAATAGATAAATGGGGCCAATTAGCTGATTGGTTCACTGGAGGAGACCCCGTGTCTAAACCACCCACTGGCAAGCAGGCAGTAATGATAACATGAATTTCACAAATTTGTTTTTGCAATTATAATTAAAGCATTAAACTATGATAATCTACAGTGAGTATATACAAAAATCCTTCTTTGTCATGGCTTCTTTCGTTTGCTTCTTGAAGTTTTCGTTCCCCTTCATTCTGGTAACATTCGGAAAATTTAGTTTTACGTTGGAGTGATCCATAAAGTAAAATGGGTTTGATTGTGTGATCAAATACATGTATGCTAGTTTTTTCTTTTTATTTTGGATTTAAAGGAAGAAAGTCTGTCTGAAGTTTATAATATGCTTTAGTCTTTTCTTGTAAATTTCATTCTGAGCAAAGAAAAAAGAGCCCGAGGCACTAAGATATACACCTAAGTATTTGCAGTGTTGGGCACATTCAAGTTCGTGAATTTATGATAAGGGTTATGACGTACATGTCTGCCCTAGACTGAGAATGGTCGAATTAAGCTTGGAGGCCTTTTAAAATTGTGTGGAGGATAACAGAATAATTTTAGAATAATTTTATCGGCTTTCATTAAGCATTGATGTGCATACAGAGTTGTACTCTGGTGCATACATAGTTGCACTCGACCGGCTTTAAAATCCTAGTCTTCAAGGCACAGTAATGCTTTAATACATTCCATACAAATAAATGGTCATGGGAAATTTAAACTCCAAGACGGATTGCAATCAATTTATTTCAGTAAAGTCACTCTTTGTATAGAAAAAAAAAATCCCTAATAATAACGGTATTATGTTCTTTTAAAAAATAGTTTTCAAATTGCTGTTTACAGCATAATTTCTATATTATACCAATGCCAAGTACTTATATCAAGAGCCATTTTCCTCTTTTGGGCCTTAATACAAATCATGCATGCAGTATGAAATCAATTCAACAATCTTTAACTATAGACCGGTTACAGTAGATCAATCAATACAGTCTCGGGTATGTTAAAGTAAACGTCACGCCTGTGTGAGTTTTGTCTGTGTAACCTAAATTATATTCTGGAAAGGTAGAATTCAAAGAAGGTAAGATTGATTTTATTGTGTCTTTTCACTTCCCCCCAGATTTGTTGTTTGTTGTATCTGTTCTCTTTTACTGTAAAGACTGTTCAGCAAAATATAGTTTTGAAAAATAAATTGAAAATTAAGAAAGGAAACAAAATAAAAGACAAAGCAGGGAAATAATCAATATGCTAATATGAGCTTCATAAAAAGCTTGTCAGAACTTGAGCATATTGATACATACTGTACTTCGGGAATGACGTGCAGGAGATACGCATTTTAAATATATGCAACCAAAAGAACAAAAAAAGAGTTTTGAATTTAATACATAGTTGGTTCATCAAACAAATGGGCAGTGTTTACACCTCAAGAATTACTTTGAGTACAGACAACCTGTGCAATTTGAAATATTTCAAGGAGGCACGCATCCACTAGATTTTTGTATTTCAGAAAGATAAAATCTTTTATGGCATTTTGATGGGAATTTTATTTTCAAAAATGGTAAAATAAACAAACACCTGAATTATATTTGATACTTGATACTATACAGTCAATTACAATGTTTAAATCACCTATTGTCGTGTAGATATCTGTTGTCCTTTTGTCCAAATCAATGAAATTGTTACCCTGAGGGGGACATTTGAAAGATTTTATCCAACTTAGTTAAATTTTACATACTATTATATGATATTCTTACATAATCCTTTGAACGATTTTTGTTGCAATTTGGGATTAAAATGATTGCAAATTAAATGTAATTTTTTGTATAAACAAGATTGTTTTCAGTGGTGTTTTAGGAAAATCCCTCGTTGTAGAACAACTTTTAGTAATTGCGCAAATTGTTTCTTAATAAGGTTCATCATAACAAATGGACAAAAATGGCTGTGTTTACACCTTAAAAGGGAACATTATTTCGTTAAAATATAACTTTGCTATTAATCTTTTTATTTTAAAGACAATCCGGTACATGTTTAAATATTTCTATGTAAACCTCATGTTTCACCATTGTTGTGACAGAGGATAACTTTGTTGCTATTGTTTTCTGTATACCATTGTATTCATAAAGGTTATCGGAATAAACTAGGCTAAATTTGCTCTGATTACAGACATTTTTTATGATGAACCTTAAGGTCCCAAAATATGTTTTTCCTTGTATTTTGAATGCTAAATTAGTTGTGAATAATACATGATCTGCAGTATAAAGATGGAGCTATGGTAATTATTTTGGTCCAGAAATTACAAATAAATAGTAAAATTTATTGATCATTGCAACAATAAGTAAATGTTATTGATAATTGGTGTAGATTGGTATGAGTTATACTGATGATAGAAGAAGATGGGTGCAGTCTAGTCGGCTAGTGGTAGAAATGTCACTTATGATATCACAGTGACATCATAGCATATCATTGAAACGTATATTTCAAAAGGAAATTGTTGGTTTGCATCTGGGAACAGTATATATATGTTCCTGGTTTGCATACAAACTTTGGAATAGCTAAATTTGAGCAAAAGTCTTTTTCTAAATATTTAATTGTCATCATAATCTTTGTTTTAACACAATGCATTGCAACATATGTTTTGGCAAAGTTGTTGCTCATTTCTTGAGACTAATGGAAACATGCTAATACATTTTCATCCGTAAACGGAAGAAGTTTTAAGACCTTAAACAAATATGTAAATTATTGATATCTGACAAACTAATATCTTACAAGCATTCCATATATTTATAATACTTTGTGATTTTTATCCAATTTTAGGAACCAAAAAGTTGTCTAAGTCATGATGCCTTCTCCTTTCATATTATAGACAAGGCAATATTTTATTTATGTTATGTGTTTGGTCATTAGCAGTGTAATTACGTGAATGTCTTGTGTGACCTGTCGAACAGTAACTTTATTGACCTCTAACAATTCAATGTGTACAAGAGGTTAGCATAAACATAATAAACAAGTTGCTTTCTTTAAAAAAGAAATGCAATCGTAAACCCAAATGCTTGTTTGGCATTAAATATTAGATAATTGTTTAATAAAGATGTATTGTTTTATATTATTTTGTTGTTACAGTATAAGAATTAGAAACTGACAATGATCGTTTACTTAAAGTAACTACTGTTCAATGTGGGGTGAAATATTCTTTTTAAAGGAATAATTTTTTCTGTCTCCTCTCTCCCGAAAGACAACATGTTAAGTCACCCACTGGATGTTCCATTCTAAGGTGCTGTTTTTTTTTTAGATAAGAGTTAGTTTTTTGGCTAAAGTTCAAATGCAAATGTGAAGAAATTTAATCAATTAATGATTATTTGTGTTTAAGAAATTCAATACGTGAACCTGTAAAATAGCTGTTTTTATTGGAATTTGAGATATGTTCATGGTTATTTGAACAATGACTTGATATTGATCATTATTAAGATCCTTACACCTGCTCTGCAAGTTTTTTGTGATGCTTAGGGTAGTAAGCATTAGCAGTTTTAAGTTTTGTGCTTAAAATTTGTGCTCTTAAAAGTTTTAGATGACAAACCTCTTTTGTTAAAAACAAACACTTTTTAAAACCTTTAACTCGCTTTGAAGATATTTTCCGAATGTCCCTTTTTATTTTGATGTTTTCTTATATTTTAAATTGTGGGTCACGAAAAAAGGCCTGCAAGTTTAATTGTAAAATTATACAATTTGAATTGCACTGTATCCTCTGCACCTTGATGACTGAAACCAATTCATTAAGAAAGCTATTTATAGCCTAGACCAAACAGCTTACACCTTGTACTTATAAATAAACAAACAAAATTGAAAACAACAAAAAAACTAACATGGTCAAACCTGAAATTACCACTGAATACCCATCACCTAAATATTAGTTTGTTTAAAGGCCACATTTATGAACTGTTGTAAGGTGTTCCTTTTTTTTATCTGAACACGATTTTTTCATTAACTTTTAAAGGGTGTTTTTTACATGGTAAAGTTACACTTCCGTCTTATGGTATGTATGTAAATTCTTTTAAACCAGGTGTATTCATAAGCACACGCCCCAAGTCAGAAGCATGTTGTTTAGTGGCTGTGGTTTTTTTTTTTTTTTTTTTTGGTGCAGTTCATATTTGCTTTTTGTTTCTGGTTTGAAGTTAAATTAGATTTGTTTTTTCCTGTTTAAATTGTTTTATAACAGTGTTTTGGGGCCCTTAGTAGGATGCTGTCCAATGTGAGCCAAGCCTTTGTGTTGAAGGCTGTATTATAACCTATAATTGCTAACTTTGACTACACTGTGTCTTGATGGAGAGTTGTGTCATTGGTATTCCTATCATATTTAAAAAGATATTCCCTCTGACATTTGACAAATCCATTAGAATAATCTAAATATTGAAATTGAACTGAAGTTGCCTTGTAGGTTTCTTATATTGACCCATCCTTTTTCTCTCTTGCTGGATAGTTTAATACTGGTCATTTGGAGGCACTATGTAGCCTACTGATCAGTGAGATGGCTCAAAATCTCCTTACACTATTTTATATTTTCGTACTTAATATATTAAAACCGAAAATTCATCATCTGATCGTCTTCAAGAAATAATAATTATTTATTTTTATTTTGACGGACATTTTGAAGAGCCTTAATTACTACAGGAACATAACTTATAAATAGAAATTAATTTTTCTTATCTCTGCCTGCATCTGTCATCACTCGGTGTCTATTAAAAGACATTTGATATCTTTTCGCTGACCCTGTTAAGTCTGCTAAAATTGCATGCATGATTAATTTTAAGGTTATCAATCGTCATTAAAGCGGCACATTTAATTCGTTATTTCATTGTTTGAAGTATTATTTCTTACATCTGCATGGTCAAATGTATTTTTTTTAATATATTTTAAATTTAGATTTCAGTTTTAGTTTTTTTCTTCATATTAAATATCTACTTATTCACATTTTAATAATGAAAAGGATCCAGATGTACCTATAACATTCTGATTATTTTAATCAAGGAGGTTATATGACTTCCTTGTTTTAATAAAAAGGAAATAATGCTGCAATATTTAAACAAAGAAAATAACTGTATTTCAATTTGCAATTTTAATGAAAATAAAACGGAAATGTACTTTCATAATTAATTTTAACGTTATTTTCAATATTAAAACGATATTTTTTATGAAAATCCTCGTTTTTACATCTATTCAAGGACGTATATTAGATTATATACGTCCCTGGTAGATATCCTAGACGTAAAATTTTAATAAAGTGCAAAAAAGACTTCCTTTTAATTTCAGTATGAAAAAAATGAAATAGCCTAAGGATGAAAAGATTGATCTTCCCTTTGTACATCATGTACATCTTCCCTAGACTCGGAATCTTAAATGAAATGCTAGTAATACTTCTTTTATAGATTTTAGTTTTAACATATCTCGTTTCGAATAAAATCGCATTGTTTACATGAAATCTTATCTCATATCTAAACACTGCTGGTTTCAACGTTTGACTCTAATTAAAATAACTACGCATATATATGTAAGGTAAATATTATATTAGCGGCAGCTTGTAATTGCGTGCAAGGAAGTATTCAAATGCTTATTAAAGTAGCTTGCGTCATAATAAATTTCGCATCATATGTAACATATCTCTATAGCAACTTTAAGATGCTAATGCTTATTCAACAGGTCAAAGAATTAAGCTATTGCACATGTATATGAAAGGTGGCCATAGAAAGAACAGATGTATTCCGAATAACATCCGGTGTTCCGAAAGACTACGGACATCGTCCAATATATACTGCGTAAACCCTCAGGGTTTACGCAATGATATATACATAGTTGACCAAGAGTTTTTGAAGGAAAAATAAACAATTGAATAATTAAGCAAATACGAAGTAAAACGAATAAAGGATAAGATATAAGATGCAATTATAAAAGAAAAAATCAGTGCAGTCATTTTAACAATGCAAAGCCAAGTCATAATTTTATAATAGATAACTTATATTTTTCAGAAAATAAGACAAGTTTTTTGTATAAGTGTAAATGGCATAAGGATAAATTATCCTTTAATTTTATTTGGTTTGGATTTTCTTTATAGTACAAAACAATAGACGAAAAACAAATATGATATACAGCAACAAACGACAGCCATTGAATTACAGGCTCCTGACTTGGGACAGGCACATACAGAATTTGGCGGGGTTATATATGTTTGTATATTGATATGTGACAACAATGAAATTTAAAAAAAAGAACTGCGGTATGTTTATACCGAAACGATGAAAAATATTTCTACTCAGAAAGGAAAATTCGCCAAAAGAAAAGGGAATCCCATTATAGGAGCATATTGTGTTATCAGTAACTGTTGATAGGTTACATACATCAATCACTACAAATGCTCCTAAATCCCACTATACCTTTATGACATAATAAGGAAATACACACTAAGACATCAAGATGCAGATACTCTCTAAACGGACGGGTGTCTTGTAAAAGGTTATCACGTGTACTCTCTAAAACAATGGTAATGCTCCTAAATCCCACTATACCTTTATGACATAATAAGGAAATACACACTAAGACATCAAGTTGTAGATACTCTCTAAACGGATGGGTATCTTGTAATAGGTTATCACGTGTACAATCTAAAACGATGGTAATCTTGGAATACATTTTCACCTGTTTATAGAAAGCTAAGATTAAAATAGAGGGTGAAAGCCTTTGCGTTTTTTTCCTATCAATGAAATACATTTTCTCATTACTGAAACAAATGTTTAAGCATTGGCCCATTATGATTCGCATTTGCCTTGGATTGCCTGAATTTATGTCAAACATTAAGCATACGACCATTGTTGTAGTCGTTATTTTGTCCTGAATTAAATGTTTGAAAGTGAAGAAATTGATTTTTAACACTATCAAATACATAATTCATAGTTTCATACGGTCAAGATGTTTCAAAACGTAGCTCAACAAAAGTTTATCAGCCTAAGGGTTTGTTTTCTTTGAATTATATTAGGTTTATATCTAGTAGCTTTTTTATGTATCTTGATCGCCTTTTAATATATTTTGTACTTCAGTTTTAATTGACTTCTATCCACGATTTTGTATTACAATTTCGTTCATACCTTTTTCTGGTGCTGTAAAGCATCAATTGAATGTTTCAGAAATGTTCTCACGGCAATTTTAAGATGTAATCCTTATTATCCTTGGAAAAAGAATGATATAATATTTCTTATACCACATCTTATTTTTAGGCAGTGGCTATTCGTCCGGCTAGCCGGACGAATAGTCAAAAATGTCTATTCATCCGGCAAGCCGGACAAATAGCATTTTTACGATATTTTGCTATTTGTCCGGCCAAAAATATAATGGTGAAGATATAACATCGTGATTTAAGGAGATAAATAAACGTTGAGTAGTTATGAGAAATATTGTCTAAAATCGTATATCAACATCTATGCAGCAAATACACTTTTGAATTAGTTACTTAGTGTCTTAATTGGCAAAAAAATGTGCAAATTATTTCCATTCATTCACTAAAACAAATCAAATGCAAATGAATAGACTACAAAGTATACATTTTATTCAGATTTTTTTTATTCTAAAGGAGTTTGGGGGAGGGGCAAAAAAGACTCATCTTTTTATTTGTTCTACCTATGAATTTCATGTAAGGTAAAGAGTATGACCACTGATTATTGGCTTCAATAGATATCTATGATTGCAAAAGAAGATTCCAAATTTATTGTTTCCTTGAAGTTTGGTTCAAATCAGGTCGTCAAATGATTTTCAGACACGTTTTTTTTTATTTAAAATGTTCGGGGATTTTTAACTCATAGGAAATAAGAGAGAACGGTAGGCACGTGTAACCTTCCCCAAAAGTAAGATTGTGTTTACGATAGAAAAATATAGAAAAAAATTGTATTAAGTTAAACAGAATAAAAAAGGGGGGTTACCCCAACCCTGGTATTCTATTCCGAGTCACGGTATATCAGTGCATGTTCATAGATCGCCGTTGTAGTAGAAATTAGAAATAATGCATCCAAGCATATTTGATTTAGTCATTATCCAAATGCGTTTTGCCTCCATGGGGTAAATTAGCAATTTCAGTTTGATGTCAGGCTTTATTCCTCTCAGTTTACATACTATATACGCTATTGCTCTGGAGTCACTAATATATAAAAATTTGTTTTAAAGCAATCACATTCTCTCTAGTTTTCTTTATGACATCTTGAAATATAAATCACGATCTCCACTGAATTCTCAAAACATCCATTGCATACGCGCGTTTGTTATCCGACACCTCATCCGGGACACTTTCAGCGCCACATGACACTTTTATTGATATTAAAGATTTGCGCATCCGCAAACGGAAGGCCGGACAAATAGAGATTTTTAACTATTCGTCCGGCTAGCCGGACGAATAGACACTCCGGTATTTTTATATCAGTTTAAAGTACTTTTGTTGTTATGTGATATTTGCTTGTCACTGACATTAACTAGACCGACATCAGAATCCGATAAAAAAAACCGCATACACTCCGTCTTTATGTGAATTCCTAAAATCAAAGGTTTCTAAGGTTTCTAATATATTCTTGAATTATGCCGTACTGTAAATGCCTCGCCACAAAAAAAAAGGATCTTTGATTAGCCTTTCCCATTACATTTATCTATGCAAATAATAGAAACTCGTTTCTATAAACTTTAATTTCATTTCAAATGCATGGATATCTGCTTGTTAGTCAATTTACTTTGATCTTTAAAATCTATAACGGTTACAATGTATACATAGCAACAATAAGAGGTAATATCACTAGCTAAATTTATGAGAAAGCACTCATTCACAAAAATAAGACACTTTTATAGACTCCTCTTTCATTTAGAATGGAAAAAGCTAAATGCGTCAAAATAGAACGTGCCGTTCTGGGTTTATATGTAGTTACTAGTATAAAAGAAAGTATGTCTGCCAGGTCCAGTTAAACGTATAATACCAATTTCATTGATCACGACAACTGTTTCTGGATTAACCTTCAAGTTCGCCTCGATATTGATGCATTAAGAAGAACATTTTGTTCAATCTATTCCGGGTAACTTCATTTCCTAATGTGTAACACTTGTGGAAATTTTAGAGGTTACTTTAGACGTTACAGAAGGGATCGAGTTGATGCGTTTTTTTGTGATATCTTTTTGCTGAAAAGAATAAAATCAGAAATAAAAAATATTAGTAATATTATTACTATTAGAACTCGAAGATGGCAAAAGAAAGAAAGGGGATTAAAATAAACAGCAATAAAAAAAAATAGCACTAAAAAAAAGCTCCGTGTTGAAGGCCGTACTTTGACCTATAATTGTTTACTTTTTACATATTGTGACTTGGATGGAGAGTTGTCTCATTGGCACTCATACCACATCTTATTTCCATAAACGAAATTACTAGGTAAAAATGAAAAGTATTTTTCAAATTGTAAATTCTTTTTAAAAATACGATAACATATAGTTTTATGCGATTCTGCCAAAAACAAAGCATTCTTGTTGAAACTGGTCTTGGAGTTTTTGCTAAATACTTTTTGACACCTATTTATCAGCAAACTGTGCATTTCCATATATTAGACATACCACATTATCAAAAATATTTTTTATATATAATATCCACTTACTTTGTATACTCTAATTATTATAATGTAAAAACATAAGTTTATATAATACAACACAAATTTTACTTTCTTTTCAATTTAGGGTTTCGCTTTTCATACCCCCATCTCACAAGGGAAGAAATCTGATGGTTTGCCCTGATGTATAATACGAGATTTGGCATAACCTTATATATTCTGAATGACACGAAAACAATTGCCATTTACATTATTCTGCAATAATGTAAACAGCAGTAAATTTCGCTGAAAAGAGTCCAACGCTTTTTCGAAGTAGATAAAAACACAATGAAACTTTTCTGTCACAGTTTCAATAATTCAAATAATATTTGTATGGCAAAAATCCTCAATCCTCAGTCTTAAGGTCTGTTGGCACAAATTGTCTCGAATGTGCCTATGCTCACAGTATTTTTCTCTCTGTGCTTTTGAGGGAAGGCACTGGTTAAGATTAGGATTGAGGATCTGCAGTATCAAATCTGCCAGTTCTGCCGATATAATTTGCCACTTTTAGTAGTATGACTTTCGTCTCTTCGACGTTTTGGTTAATATTGTAGCTAAATTTAGGTTTCAGATCCCGACCTCTTTGAAAATTTGATAGAACAAAATTTCTCGTTCGTTCTCATAGCAAGGACACTTTAAGAGAAAGTGGTTAGGTGTTTCGGGAGCTCTACAGTTGCAGGACTCTTTGGCGTTGGTTTGGCCTACTCGTTTCTTGTAGTAGTTTAGTTCTGTGTAGCCAGTTCTCAGTTGGGCGAATATGCTGAAATGTCGGTATGTAAACTCAGGTTCTGTGAGGTTGATGTTTTTCTGTGTCTGTTCGTCTATGTCTACTGCTTTGCTTAAGGCTTTGCCAATTGGTGTTGGGAATTTGTTATAGGTGTCCTGATTTTCATTCCTCACAAGTTGCTTTTTGATTGGTTCTTGGGCAGATTTGGATCATTTTAATCTTTGCTATCTCTTTGTGGCTGTTTGTACTAATCTTAGGTCTATCGGCTTTACTCCTGTTTCAACTTCTAATGCTTCTCCGTCAGATGTTGTAGGCAAATCCATGCATAGAATAAATGCTTTTCTCTGCACTCTGTCTAGTTTTTGCAGGTCCTTTAGTTCTGCTTTTTGTCATGCTGGGCTACAGCATTCCATAACTGATCTTATTAGACTGTAGTATAATTGTAGTAGCTTTTCTGTCCTAACTGTGCTAATTTGTCTCACTAAAATGTGTTCTGTCGTAGTATAATCCCTTCTCAAATCTGCTTGGTTTTCATTTAGAATATCAAGATACTTAGTAATGCATAATCTTGTGTTCAATATTGAAGTAAAAAAGTTTACCCAGAGTAGATAATAACGTTATAGGTCTATGATAGTAAAGTGGATCATTTTCAAGATAACCATTTTCAAAGCCTTTGTTCTTAAAGAAAGGAATTACATTTCAAATTAACCATGCCTCAGGCATAAATACATGTACAAGCAAATATTTGATATAATTTTATTTTATAGATTTAATTTTAATTACCCAAGACTAATCCTATAATCAATCTATAACAACACAATTATATTACAAAATATTTTCACAGTTCACTTAATTAATAATGTGGCATGTGTTCAAATGATAATTAATAAAGCTATCATATATTTATTTTCGGAAAATCTCTAATCTCGAAAATTCTCTTTCTTACATTTGTTTAGATGAAAGAAGCATTCATATATTTAATAACAGAATAGTTCTTAAATCTCTGTCAGTCGAGTACATCGAGAAGGTCAGTAATATATACGTACGAATTTATTTATCTTGCAAAATTTCCCATGCAAATGAAAATAATTTTAAATAATACTGAACATACCAAATTGAATGTTGTGGAAACTACCACAAATATGATGTTGAACTTCAACATTCATTCATTTATACCATGTTCACGACGAGAAGATGGTGTTGTTGTATGTAGCATAAGGGTCAGATGATTTTATATTGTATACCAGTCCTATTTATGCATTATACGGGACCTGCGTGTCTGGTCATTAGGTATATAAACACTATTTGAATTTGACTTCGACGCTTTAACGGAATTTTGACGTGCTAACCCGCAGAATAATAGTTGGAAAAGGAGTCCATGCCGGACACGTGGTTCATATTATGAGCCGAACAGTTTTAGATCTACTACAATGTATGTACCACGTGTTTTGCTTAGAATTCCCTAAGTATTTTAGGACAGACAGATTTTTAATGGTAAATAACTTATTTAAATAATTTTTTCCTCATATGAGAGATCTGAAAAGTTGTATGAATTGGATAGAAAAGGAGTTTCATTTTGTATTACTAAGCATGTCTGTTTTCAGAGCTTTGAGGCTACAGATTTCACCTGATTATATTATTATTCATTGCCAAATAATGAGAAAACTTGTATTTCTTTTGCAAGCTAGCTCAAAGAATTTAACCGAAAAATTGTGGAAAGTTTTGAATGGCACTATGTTTGCATCTGCAATAAAATATTCATTCATTCGTTCATTAATAATTAATTTGATACATCTGAACAAAATTGACAGGACATTTGCGCTTTTTACCTATGAAAGTTTATCCGTAAACTGAACACAATTTACCAGTCATGGAAAGATGTTCACATATACGTTGAAAGTTCTTCCAAACAAACGACAAAACCAGAAAAATTTATTCGGGTAAACCCTACATATAATAATTTTTTTTATAGTATATGTTTCTGAGTAATTGATAGAGAAAACGAAACCTTTATGAATGAAACATTTAAATTTTGTCCTTAATTCTACAATTAGCTTTCTAATTCGTGGATTTAAAATTTGAAACTATTTTCCTCCTGTGTCCATTCTGTTGCATGAATAGTCCGAGGAACTGTACCACCATAGTTTATCTAGAAAGCTTGTTTCAATTTGTGAAGACGGAAATTTTATTTTTTAAGCACCTTCTGTACATGTTGACTTTTAGAAAGAGTCATGGTTGTTATAAGGAATTTACTTCCATCCACCCTCTTGAAGTGTTGTCGTTTTCATCTGACATAAGCATGATGGAAATATAAGAATGTTTTGTGTTTTTTATGTTAAATGATTTTTAAAACTTTTTTACCATGATAACTCATATGTTATGTTGATAAAGTGCAAATGACTGAATATACTTATATATATATAATACATATAGCCGAGACATACCTCTGTGTCAAAAGTTTATTTAATACTTTAATACCATTGAATATCTTCATTTACGGATAGTGACTTGTTCAATATTTGGTACATTTGTTACATTTATGGAAAAAATCACATATTCGAAAATATCTAATGCTTGATTATAAATTATATCAAAAGACCTATGACAAAACAGTTTGCCTCGTTGAAAATATTTAAGTATGTTTATATTTCCGGGTTATGGGTAACGGGATTAAGGAAAATTTCTTGGATATGGTTGTGACATGCGTTTACACATATCTATCTAGCAAACTCTGTTCTCTGAAACTGTTTAGTCTGCAAAAGAAATATAAATTTATGTAAAAAGTTAAAGTTTATATACAATAACACATTCTGTAAGCAAATTGAACAACAATGAATAAAACGAGATGATTAAACTACAATATCATGTTTCAGTGAAGGTATTCTTTAATACAATACAACTTAACACTGTACAGTGTAACGAAGAAACATTGATGGAGTTGCATGTATACCTTCTTGACACGCATGTCCAATGACCATGCATGCTAGATTCAAACCCGCATTCGAGTAAAATAAATATGCATGCAAGTGTGAATGGATTATAATTCAAGTCCTTTTAGGATTGTGATTGTGGGGAGATATGGTGTTTTGCTATCCGTCTTGCTTTTGCAGATGTTTATTAACGAAAATTGAAATTACTTAAAGGGGCATTAGCTATGAGATATAAAAAATAATAAAATATGATTTTTTTTGTTCATCATTAATGAAAGTGAAATAGTGAAATAATAATTCGCTTTAAGCAGCCAATTTGGTTCTTTGAAATCGTATTCATGTGACCTTCAATTTAACCCCTTAGCTGGAGATGGGTTGCGCATGTATTCAGCTATTATAAGGAAAAGAATGTCAACATTGAAAGTGAAACAAGGATGAACCATTTGGTTGACTGATTCGATCCACAAAATAATCCTTCTTATACAGGTTAATTTCAAGATTTTATGTGAACACTCAGACACAGATACATGTGTAACATGAGGCCATTAATAATAGCATTACATAAACACGACGAGGTAAACGTGTGGTATCGATAATATAGATATAGCATGTAGAGATAACAATATTATACAAATATGTTTTCCAACAATTCAAAACACATTGGCAATGTTTGGCAAAATCGATGATAAACATACTTTTAAATTATAATATGAAATCAAACAAACCAAGAAAAATCCAATTGCACGTGGTCGCTATCTATTTATATTTATGTTTACATTGGGTTATATGACCGTTGGCAGTCTTCGGAGGATATCTCGATTGTTAATTAAATGACGTCTAGACAAAAATAACCACGAAATGTTGATACATATTATCGAGTCCATGCATTGTTAATTGTTTATTTTAGACTTTTTTGTAATTTGGATATACGTTTTAGTATGTTATAAATCAAATATGAGAATTTGAGTCAAATCGGTGAACATGAATTTCACAGCTAATGCCCCTTTAACATCATATCTAGAAAACATCCATATATATTTGTGTTGATTCTGGGGGTTTCCAATAGTGAAACACAAATCTTCCGCATTTCTACAGGTAGGGATATTTATTCAATACTTGATGCAGTTTGCATTTCAACGAAGTTGTTTAGAACAAATTTTAAAACCCATTGAATCAAAGCGAAGTTTAATCTAGATCAGATTTTTTTTATAATTACCATCCTTTGCAACGAAGACAAGAGAATACTGGAAGACATGTATGTTTTTGTGTGTTTAATAAAAACATTTTTATATGTCACATCGAAAAACCAGACGTAAACTAAATTCAATACTTCAGAAACAATATACCTTTTAATCAATAGCACCTATTAGATAAAAATCTTTGAGGCGAAACAAATATTAAACCAGTTGGGAGTATTTTTCATTTAGATGAAAGGTCGTTAATGAGGGTAAGTGAAGCATATAGCTACGGGACAAGTACATGCAAATTGTGATTTTAAATATAGTCTTTTAAGGTAGGCCTCATTTTATATATAGAAAATAAATTTCTAAATTCATTTTCAGACGTACAGGCAACAGGACAATTGTTTGAAACCCTCAATCTCTCAAAAATGATTCGAGCGATCTGTTCTTCAACTACATGTCGGAAAATTGCGAACACGATATGGATTCCGTATATTATGTGTGGATTTCTCTTGCTCTATATTACATATTCTCCCAGAAATCATATACAGATATTTCAACGTCAAGAAATTAAATTAGACAATGGAGTTGTTGAGCAACATACTACACAAACCAAAGTTCTCATAGAAGAACGTGATCATATTGTGATGGGAATATTAAGTGCAAATGGAAAACAACGTTTTCGAGATACTCAAAGAAAAACTTGGATAAAAGCAATGCTTCGTATGCAACATATATTGCCATTTAAAATAACTTATAAATTTTTACTAGACGAGCCATCTTCTGAGTCAATTGCCGAAAATACATTAAATCATGACATTGTATATTTGAATGTAACAAATCATGGACGAGCTGTAAAATTTGGAGAAAAAATGTACATATGGTGGAAATATGTTCATAACGTATATCCTGATGCTCTCCTTGGGGCTAGAATAGACGACGATGCATTTTTGTGTGTTCCACAGGTATTCTATAGACTAGATAGCATAAAATCAAGTAATCTTTACTATGGCTGGAGGCATGGAAAGTCAAGACAAATAAACAGGGATAACAGAGTAGACGAAATGTTTTTATTTTTAGGACGTGATCTCATGTCTCGTATTTCTAAAAGAAGTTACTGTGGTCAGGCAAAATGTAAAAATAAAGATGACTTAATTGACATAGATTTTGGTGATACTTCCCTTGCAGAATGGCTGTCTATCTACAGTGATAAGATTAATTTTATTTCTGATAACGACAGAATAGTACAGTGCGGAGCTAATTCTCATGCAATTTATAAGAAATATTTAAAACCTGGTTTTTGTCTCAAACAGTTGGTTTTTCACAAATCGACATATGAAATGATAGAACTTCTACAATCATACAACGACTTTGCATTTATGGAGAAAAACAAAGTTGAAAAATCCATTACAAGTAATTTTTCTGAACGAACCATTATAAGTGGTGTTTCTGGGTCCATCTTTTCTGGAGACGTGGTAAGAAAAGTTCCCCAAATTAGTATAGATACGAAGACCACAACATTTTCAAACGAAAGTGACTCTAAAATCTGTGCAAATTGGGCCGTGGTTACAACCATTCACCAGCCATCTAACTCAGTACGAAATATAGCAAAACACCCCTCCTGGTGTGTCGTAATTGTGGCAGATGTGACGACGCCATCGGAAGACGTTTATTTGAAAAGTGTTGTAAATGACGAAAATAAAAGCAGAGTTATATACTTGTCGATTAAAAGACAAAAAAATTTATATCCTTTATTATCAGATGTAATCCCAGTAAAACATTTTGGGAGGAAAAATATCGGATACATGTATGCTATTCACCACAAAGCAAAGTATATTTGGGACTTTGACGACGACAATAATGGAGTATTTGATTTAATCGAGATCGAAAGATTAACCAAAGGAGAATCAGTTACAGTTTGTAATGACAAAGGAAGTAAATTATTCAATCCTTATCCTTATTTTGGAGTATCTGAAACACGTGTATGGCCAAGAGGATTTCCCTTGGAGTCCATCAAAGATAATAAAACAATACCACAGATATGCGACACAAAAATTTCCGTAAATGTTGGTGCAATACAGTGTCTTGCTAACGAACAACCGGATGTTGATGCTATTTATCGATTTACCCGAAATGTGCCATTTAACTTTTCAGCAACAAAAGAAACACATAAGCCATTTGTTGTACCAAAACAAACATTTTCCCCCTTCAATGCGCAAGCCACGTTGTGGACGTCGTCAGCATTCAAATATATGGCGTTACCAATAAGTATAAATGGACGTGTTAGCGATATATGGAGAAGTTACATAGCACAATACTTTTTTTATCGGCATGACTTAAGACTAGCCTTTTCTGTGCCATATGTTGTACAAGAGAGAAATATTCATTCAATTTCTGGAGATTTTAATGCAGAGCTGGATATTTACGAAAAAGTGGGTGCTCTTTTTAATCTTGTGATGAACATGAAAGATGATAACCTTATTTCCGTTTATGAAAATCTTTATAGTAGAAATTTTATTGAAAAAAGTGACCTCACTTTTATAAAGGTATGGATGGAAACATTTCTCAAGGTTACTGGCAGTAATTTATGATTGAATAAACGTGTCCATAGTATTTCAATTTGATAAATGTTGAAGCTTAATGTATTAACGTTGTACAAAAATACAGACTGAGTCAGCAGTCATCCTTGCGATAGAACAATCTTCTAAAAGTTGAAAAACTGAACGAACAGATAAACGCGACCCATTTCATAAGACGAGAAAGTATGAAATAAAATGCAAATTATAGGAGAAATATTAGCGTTGTGTTCTTCCAGGAGTGAGCATTTGCGAATAATTACGATCAATCTTAGTCGTAAGTTCTTTTGTGAAACCGACTCCAGGTCCTATTTGTTGTCTCGCCTCCGACGAAAGTCGCAGAATGCGAGGCGTAGGGATTACAATCCGTCGACGGCGTAAACTATTTGTAAAAAGCTTAATATTTCAGAAGGTAGAAGACCTGGATGCTTCATACCTTGTATGCAGGTGCCTTGATCTCTTTTTCATGTTTTAGCGACTGCTTGAAAAAAATTACAGTTTTTATTTGTCATGTGAAATGTGAAATGTGTCAGATATTATGAATAATAGGATAATTATATTTAATATATGGTTTCCTTGCTAGGTCTACATACTAGTATAAAAATGAGATGTGGTTTGATTAACAATGAGACATTTATCCACCAGAGTAAAAATGAAGTGGTAGTAAGCAATTATAGGCCATCGTACGGCCTTCAACAATGAGAAAAACCCATACCATCAATTATATTTGGTGTATAGAATGATTGTAAGGTTTACATGTCTGTCTGGCAGGGTTCATATCCTCTTGATCTCAGTTTCATGGTTCATTGATAATATTAAGTTTATGTGATATATGTAGTAAAACCTTTATATTACAGACTTTTAGCATACATTCAATCATAAATGAAGCAAGCGAGACATTTCATCGTGTGCACTCATGTTATATTTTTATTTATTCATTGAACTCAAAATTCTTACAGGTATATCATGCTTAATAGTTACCAAATGAGAGAAAATCAAACACTTGTTAGGTCTACAGTTTTGCCCCAAAAAGTCAGTGACTAGGAATTTTTACATTGATTATTCAAATGTGAGAGATAAGAAAAGTTTGCCAATATTTTATATTCCTTGCAAAACGTTTTGTTGATTATTGTTTGGTCGTTATTACAAGAAATCATCCTTTAAAATGTGTCATTTTCACCCCATCAAATTTACCCCTAACACTAATTTTAATGTGGACTGGTCATTGTTATTGAATCTTACGCAGTTCGATTGGATGAAGTTGTGATTGCTTTTTCTTAACCTGTTTACCTGCTGATTTTTTAGGTCGCCAAATGGCCTTCAACAATGAGAAAAAAAACCATAACGTAAAGTGAGCTTTTAAAGGTTTCGACATGACAAGATGTGAAACAAATCAAATGAAAAAAAAACAGCGGTCTCATTTATGATAAAACAGTAAACGCATAACAAATATGACGGAGAGCAACCAGCGACAACCACTGAATTTTTATCTCCTGACTTTGGGCATTTAAAGAATGTAACAGGGTTAAATATGTTAGTGAGCTCTCAACCCTCCCCTCAACTGGGACAATGGAGTAACAGAACAACATAAGCACAAATCATAAAAATCAGTTGGAAATTGCTTGATTCACCAAATTGGCACGAAGCACAAAAACAACTAACATAAAGCTCTCAACTACCGTCTGTTATTAATAGTAATCCAACTTATTTTACGGACATGTTTTGTTTTGTTTGTACAGTCTGGTTTAACAAGAGAAAGAATGGAAAAAAAATATAGAAATTTTTTTTACCAATGTATTTAATATTAAACCTGTAATATAAAGGTTTACTACATATATCACATAAACTTAATATTATCAATGAACCATGAAACTGAGATCAAGAGGATATGAACCCTGCCAGACAGACATGTAAACCTTACAATCATTCCATACACCAAATATAATTGATGGTATGGGTTTTTCTCATTGTTGAAGGCCGTACGATGGCCTATAATTGCTTACTACCACTTCATTTTTACTCTGGTGGATAAATGTCTCATTGTTAATCAAACCACATCTCATTTTTATACTAGTATGTAGACCTAGCAAGGAAACCATATATTAATTATAATTATCTTATTATTCATAATATTTTTTTTTTGTATTTATGCTATAGGTTGATATAATAACATTAAAAGTTAATAGTACTAAAAAATTAAATATATGGGTCAAGTGAAAACCTTTCTTATGAGTCATTACAACAGAGTAGGTGTGTTCGAATAACAATTTTTTACAAAAAGTACTTAACGACAGACTTTACAAGTGTATCTTAAAAATGCAAAACTTCAAAAAAAAACTTCATTTTTAGCTCACCTGGCCCGAAGGGCCAAGTGAGCTTTTCATCACTTGGCGTCCGTCGTCCGTCGTCCGTCGTCGTCCGTCGTCGTTAACTTTACAAAATCTTCTCCTCTGAAACTACTGGGCCAAATTTAACCAAACTTGGCCACAATCATCATTAGGGTATCTAGTTTAAAATTGTGTCCGGTGACCTGCCAAACCAACCAAGATGGCCGCCATGGCTAAAAATAGAACATAGGGTAAAATGTATATTCTGGCTTATAACTCTGAAACCAAAGCATTTAGAGCAAATCTGACATGGGGTAAAATTGTTGATCAAGTCAAGATCTATCTGCCCTGAAATTTTGAGATGAATTGGACAATGGGTTGTTGGGTTGCTGCCCTAAATTAGTAATTTTACGGATTTTTTCGGTTTTCGGTTATCTTGAAAATTATTATAGATAGAGATTAACTGTAAACAGCAATAATGTTCAGCAAAGTAAGATCTACAAATAAGTCAACATGATCAAAATGGTCAGTTGACCCCTTAAGGAGTTATTGCCCTTTAAAGTAATTTTTACCAATTTTTGTAAATTTTGTAATCTTTACAAAATCTTCTCCTCTGAAACTACTGGACCAAATTCAACCAAACTTAGCCACAATCATTATTAGGGTATTTAGTTTAAAAATTTGTGCAGTGACCCAGCCAACCAACCAAGATGGCTGCCATGGCTAAAAATAGAACATAGGGGTAAAATGTAGATTTTGGCTTGTAACTCTGAAACCAAAGCATTTAAAGCAAATCTTACAGGTATTAACTTGTTTATCAAGTAAATATCTATCTGCCCTCAAATTTTAGATGAATTGGACAACTGGTTGTTAGGTTGCTGCCCTGAATTGGTAATTTTAAGGAAATTTTGCGGTTTTGGTTATTATCTTGAAAATTATTACAGATAGAGATAAACTGTAAACAGCAATAATGTTCAGCAAAGTAAGATCTTCAAATAAGTCAACATGATCAAAATGGTCAGTTGACCCTTAAGGAGTTATTGCCCTTTAAAGTAATTTTTACCAATTTTTGTAAATTTTGTAATCTTTACAAAATCTTCTCCTCTGAAACTACTGGACCAAATTCAACCAAACTTAGCCACAATCATTATTAGGGTATTTAGTTTAAAAAGTGTGTGGTGACCCAGCCAACCAACCAAGATGGCTGCCATGGCTAAAAATAGAACATAGGGTAAAATGTAGATTTTGGCTTGCAACTCTGAAACCAAAGCATTTAAAGCAAATCTTACAGGGATTAACTTGTTTATCAAGTAAATATCTATTTGCCCTCAATTTTCAGATGAATTGGACAACTGGTTGTTGGGTTGCTGCCCTGAATTGGTAATTTTAAGGAAATTTTGCTGTTTTGGTTATCTTGAAAATTATTACAGATAGAGATAAACTGTAAACAGCAATAATGTTCAGCAAAGTAAGATCTTCAAATAAGTCAACATGACCAAAATGGTCAGTTGACCCCTTAAGGAGTTATTGCCCTTTATAGTCAATTTTTAACAATTTTCATTAATTTGGTAAATTTTGGTAAGTTTTTACAAAATGTTTTCCTTTTGTAATCTTCTTTTCTGAAACTGCATTAGAAATCAATATAGAAAACAATGTACTAATGAACTGGCAATAAAAATAATTGATAATTCTATAACATGAAAAAAAAACCACATTAATACCTGATGATGGTGTTTCTTTCTTTACATTGAAAATGATGTCACAACTATAATCCCGAACAATAGGTCAAATGTCAGATATGTTTCAGTACTTTGGCTTCATTTTCTACAGATTCCGAAGTGCAAATAATGCTTGAATTCCTACACTAATTTATACAGATTTCATCCCTTTCACAGGTAATGCCTGCCTCATATTATATTTAAAACTTTACTAGAATATCAGAAATTTTGAGAGAAAATTAATCAACCATGCAAGATCTAAAACTTAATTAATATTGTTCAAATTATCAATTAACTATTAAAAAAAAATCTCATTAACAAAATATAGTTCTTCATTTTATATTTTATCAGAAGTTTAGGGAAAAAATTGAATTTAATTGTGTCCCTTGTTCTCATTTCCTGGGATAAATCCAATACAAATTAAAGTATTGGTATTGAATTAATATTTAAGAAATAATTCAAACCTTACCATTTTCTTCACAAGAATGAAGACCATATTTTCAGTGTCATGAGTATCAGTCATCATATTTGTTGTACTTTGTTGTTTAAAGTTGAATACAAAAAGATCAACAAAGCAATTCAAAACCACTTGAATTTTGCAACAACAAATGAGAGTTTTTAATAACCTCAGCTGGCTATACAACCCTTGCACAATCAACTGAATTTTGCAGAAATCATTAATAGGAAAGATTGCCCTTAAATGATAATTTTTTATTACCTTTTTGGTTTTTTTTGTTTTTTTTTTTGGGTGTTGCGCAACAACAAAACTTCACAACAAACTTTCTCATCACTTCGCATTTCTCGTTAGATAAATTTTACAAAAATTCTCCCCTGAAACTACTGTCAAATTAAACCAAACTTGGTTTAAATTACCACTAGGATATCCAGGGACCACTGTGTATGATGACCCTGCCTGCCAACATGGCACACATGGCTGAAATAAAACATAGGTTTCAAACGCACTTTTTAGTCTTATATCTCTGAAACTAAACGACAGTACAACAGTTGCATTTATCATGCATCAATTGTAAATAAAAATATCAGGTGAGCGACACAGGGTCCTTGGAGCCTCTAGTTTGTGTGTGTTATCTAGGGTAATTAGTCTTCAACCTCTGAAAATGTTTTGTCTGCCCTTCCACGAAATTTTTAATTAGAACTTTTAAAATATTTTTGAACTTTCGAAAACCCCGCCTCACAACCGATCAGATAATTGTTTTAAGTTGACCAAATGCATAAAAGTACATTAAATGATGCTCAATGGCTAGTAGATACATTTGTCTTTTAGAATAGAACTGACATAAAAGGATCGCATTAATGCTATGTGGATAAATTGATCGGTTTTCAAGAGCTAAATTGACAGCGCGTCATCACAACAATGGCTTCCATGTTTTACGATTATTGTCTCGCCTTGACGAAGTCGAAAAGCGAGACTTAGGTATGCTGTTTCCGGCGTCGGCGGCGGCGGCGGCGGCGACGGCGACGGCGGCGTCAACAATGTATTAGTTTGTGATTAGGTCTAGTTCATGGTGAACCACTAGTGGTAGGTCAATGATATTTGGTATGCAGTTGTACTAGCATTGGCACATCTCATTACCATGGAGATTATTTGGCCCCGCCCCCTCAGTCAAGGTCTATTGACTTTGAAACTTTCCATAGTTTACATGTATTAGTTTGTGATTAGGTCAATTTATGGGGAACCACTAGTGGTAGGTCAATGATATTTGGTATGCAGTTGTATAAGCATTGGCATATCTCATTTCCATGGAGATTATTTGGCTCCGCCCCCTTAGTCATGGTCTATAGACTTTGAAAATTTTGCTAAGTTAACATGTATTAGTTTGTGATTAGGTCAGTTCAAGGGGAACCATTAGTGGTAGGCCAATGTTAATTGGTGTTAAGTTGTATAAGCATTAGAACATCTCATTCCCATGGAGAATATTTGGCCCCGCCCCCTCAGTCATGGTCTATTGACTTTGAAACTTTTGCTTAGTTTACATGTATTAGTTTGTGATTAGATCAGTTTAAGATGAACTGCTAATGTTAAGTCAATGATATTTGGTATGCAAATGTATCGGCATTTGCAAGTATCGTTTCCATGGAGATTATATAGCCCCACCCCTGATCATGGTTCATTGACTTTGAAACTTTTACATAGTTTACAAGTTAATGTTTGTGTTTAGGTTTGTTTAAAGGGAACGACTTATAATAAGTCAATGGTATTTGGTATGCAGTTGTATTAGCATTGGCACATCTCATTCCATGGAGATTGTTTAGCCATGTACCTTCAGTCATGGTTCATCGACTTTGAATATTTGCATAACTTACATGTTAAAGTATTGCTATTTTAATTTCAACATTTGCATTATCAAAATTACAAAAAGGCGAGACATATCTCTGTGATAACAGTTTATAAAAATTAGGTGGCGTAATGGGGAGATAATTGTGACGAAGTAGAATCCTGACTGTATAGAGTTGCATTAGTTATCAGTTTGACGACTATTTTGAGGCCCTGTCCCCTATGTCATGGTCCATGAACTTTGAATTAATTACCAATGTTGCTGTCCATGTAATTTTTGATACAGGTATTGTACCCGAAGAATGGCTATGGGGCGATTTAATTCCAGTGTTTAAAAATACAGGGGATAAATTTGATCCAAAAAATTTTAGACCCATCACTATAATAAGCTGCTTTGGGAAACTTTTCACATCTGTATTAAATAACAGATTAAATAAATAATCGAAAGAATTTAGCTTAATATGCGAAAACCAAGGAGGCTTCCGGAAAGGATACTCCACCATTGATAATTTATTTATCTTACATTCTCTCATTCAGACGATGAAAAACAAAAAGAGGAAACTCTTTTGTGCTTTTATCGATTTTGCTAAAGCTTTTGATACCGTTTGGAGAAATGGCCTGTGGCAAAAATTACTATTAAATGATATAAATGGTAAAATGTATAATGTAATTTTTAATATGTATAGTAGTATTAAATCTCGTATTTCATTTAATGGTGAAACTACCGAATACTTTCCATGTAATATAGGTGTTAGACAAGGAGAAAATTTATCTCCTTTTCTTTTTTCTTTGTATCTGAAGGACTTGGAAGATTTTTTTCATAGAAATGATGTAATAGGGTTAATTTGTTCGTTCATAGTGTGTTAATTTACGTTTTTGATTGAGTTAAGCCTTCCAATTGATGTTTTATCGTGTGTTTTTCTATGTCGTGATGTTATACTATTGTTTCAGAAAAAGGGAGAAGGTTTGGTACCATTAAAACGTTTAATCCCGCTGCAAATGTTTGCACCTGTCCTAAGTCAGGAATCTGATGTACAGTAGTTGTCGTTTGTTTATGTAATTTATACGTGTTTCTCGTTTCTCGTTTTTTATATAGACTAGACCGTTGGTTTTACCGTTTGAATGGTTTTACACTAGTACTTTTGGGGCCCTTTGAAGCTTGTTGTTCGGTGTGAGCCAAGGCTCCGTGTTGAAGGCCGTACATTGACCTATAATGGTTTACTTTTATAAATTGTTATTTGGATGGAGAGTTGTCTCATTGGCACTCACACCACATCTTCCTATATCTATTAAACACAGTGACAAATGAAATAGATGATCAAATTAATATTTACTTGAAACTTTATGTACTACTTTATGCAGATGATACTGTTTTATTTTCTGAAACTGCACAAGATCTTCAACAGCAGCTAAATACATTTCATGAATACTGTGATATATGGAAACTGAAGGTTAATCCAACCAAAACAAAAATTGTAATTTTTGGTAATGGTAGATTGTCAAACAAATTAAATTTTACACTTGATGGTAATCATTTAGAAATTGTCAAGGATATTTCATATTTAGGCATTATTTTTTCCAAAACGGGTAGTTTTAAAAGTGCTAAAAATCAACTCATTAGTAAAGCCACTAAAGCTATGTATGAAGTTCTAAAAAAAGGCCGCTTACGTAACCTGACAGTTAAATGTCAGTACGATCTTTTTGATAAAATTGTAAGGCCTATATTGTTATATGTCTGTGAAGTTTGGGGATTTAGTAATATTGATGCAATAGAAAGAGTGCATTTGAAGTTTTGTAAACTTTTGTTAAATTTGAAAAAATCAACCCCAAGCTTTATTGTATATGGAGAGCTAGGCGCTTATCCTATGTCAGTATATGTGGAACACCGTATGGTATCATTTTGGTCTAACATTGTAAACAGTTCCGATAGTAAATTGACAAATATTCTATATAGATATATTTATAAACTCAACGTAGATGGTGGATTTACTTTCGAATGGTTGATTTGTATAAAAAATATCTTGAATAAATATGGATTTTCAAATATTTGGTTAAATCAGAGTAACTATAGTTTTAATCCAAAATGGTTAAAGTTGAGCATTAAACAGAGAATTTTTTACCAATTTCAGCAGACTTGGAAATCAGAAATGGAAAATTCTCCAAAAGCATTATGTTACAAACTGTTTAAGGAAAATTTTGAATTTGAAGAATATTTAGACTTATTACCTTATAAAGATAGAATAACGTTATGTAAGTTTAGATCTGGAAATCATCGGTTACCTATAGAAACCGGTAGATGGCGTAGAATTATTAGACAGGAAAGGTACTGTGTACTTTGTAACTCCCAAGAGATAGGTGATGAATTTCACTATATTCTAAACTGTACAGCTCTAACTGAAAGTAGAAGAGCTTTGCTTAAACCTTACTATGTAAGCCGAGTAAATGTTTTGAAATTCGGCACTTTATTTATTTCAAAAAATATTCGGGTATTGAAAAATTTGTGTAAATTTATTAGAATTATCAATATAGAAGTATGTTCTCCAGGTTGATCATCAATCTCTCATTCTTGTTGCTCGTTTTGTGCAAACTTGTCATGTGCAAAATCTGTATGTTATTATATGTAAAAATATCTTTCTTTGAACCATTAACTTGGTTTTATAAGAAAATAAAGAAATCTTGAATCTTGTCCATCAGATTATCTTTTTCTGAATTGTCTGCCGACAGGTGAGACATATCTCTGTGTCAACAGTTTTGTTCTATTAATTGAACAGCAGAATATCCCCGTCACATTTTAATGAATAGGCGAAGTCATTTGTATCAATATTTTGATAACTTTAATCGTGAACTTATATGTCATGGTAGATCTTTTGTTGGATAAGTTGGCCTTAAAAAGTTTAATGAATGTGCATAATTTAGAATTTTATGCATCTTCTATATGTGTTTTCACTTTAATTATGGTATGGAGCTTCGAGATATTTATAAACTTTTAAATTATAGACAAATTTTCACAAAACAGTCGATTGTGGTAGGTGCAAATACATGTGCATCTTTTTTATGCATAAGCATAAATTCCGCCAAAAAAAATTCCAAAGAAAGATAATAGATTGATCTTTCCCCCCGGCGACAGTTTTTTGGGAAAAAATCCCCAAAAAGGGCAATAATGTCATCTAAAAGAGAAAGTCGAGTACACCTTTTTGTGTTTAGGCGTGTTCGAGTTGCCTATTCTGTCTTGAAAACGTATAAAAGAAAAATATTTGATACATCACCTCACTTCAGATTCTATTTTTTTTTATATTTATGCTGTAGGTTGATATAATAACATTAAAAGTTAATAGTACTAAAAAATTTAATATATGGGTCAAGTGAAAACCTTTCTTATGAGTCATTACAACAGAGTAGGTGTGTTCGAATAACATATTTTTACAAAAAGTACTTAACGACAGACTTTACAAGTGTATCTTAAAAATACAAAACTTCAATAAAAAACTTCATTTTTTTGTGTGTGTTATCTATGGTAATTAGTCTTCAACTTCTGAAAATGTTTAGTCTGCCCTTCCACGAAATTTTTAATAGAATTTTTTTTAATATTTTTGAACTTTCGAAAACCCGGCCTCACAACCGATCAGATAATTGTTTTAAGTTGACCAAATGCATAAAAGTACATTAAATGATGCTCAATGGCTAGTAGATACGTTTGTCTTTTAAAATACAACTGACATAAAAGGATCGCAATGATGCCAAGTGGATAAATTGATCGATTTTTAAGAGCTAAATTGACAGTGCGTCATCACAACAATGGCTTCCATTTTTACGATTATAAAAATTAGGTGGCGTAATGGGGAGATAATTTTGACGAAGTAGAATCCTGACTGTATAGAGTTGCATTAATTATCAGTTTGACGACTATCTTGATGCCCTGTCCCCTATGTCATGGTCCATGAACTTTGAATTAATTACCAATGTTGCTGTCCATCAGATTATCTTTTTCTGAATTGTCTGCCGACAGGTGAGACATATCTCTGTGTCAACAGTTTTGTTCTATTAATTGAACAGCAGAATATCCCATTCACATTTTAATGAATAGGCGAATTTCATGTGTATCAATATTTTGATAACTTTAATCGTGAACTTATATGTCATGGTACATCTTTTGTTGAATAAGTTGCTAAGGTGGGGTTGTTTACAGATTGTTGTTTCCACTTCACTAACTACAGACTTTAAATCGTGGTTTAAAATTTCGTTATTAAAATAGTTAGTTTTTAACAAAGTTGAAGCGTAAGGCGATATTGTCACGCCATATTTTCTTTATATGGCTCATTTTTTATTTCCTTTTATGAACTTTAAAAAGTCACGCACACAAATTACGGATTTTACCGTGATACTGTAGGGGCTCCTGAAGGTGCAAATTTTGACCAGATTGTTATTGTGTATATATTGTTGGACCAGGTTAACGAAAAAAAAATCTTGTGATCTTAAGTTGGATTTAATATTAAAGAAGTTCTTTATTTTCATTTCGACTTAGACTAAAAAAGGTTAACAAAATGTGTCTGAGATAACTTTATCGGTTGAATAATTGCATAAAAAGCCGGAAAATATAAATATTAGTCAAACTATCTTTTTTTAAATATACGTGCAAAATGATTGGTCTTATTTTTATTGTTTATTGGGAAAAAGGTATTTAAAAATTCCTTTATAGTGTGTTTCTGATAGTACAAAGCATGAATCATTTCCCAAAAAGCTTTTTTTTTAACAGCTAAATGGTGTATTTATTGTCCACCGATATATATTATTCTGAAAAAAAACCTTTTTTGATACAATAGTATACAGAACACACAGAGACTTGCATCATAATATTATAATGCATGTGATACATTTTATGAGGTAGCAGCAGATGAAATCAAAGGAGAAAATGATGTATAGGTCGAAGGTTGAGTTGTTGTCAAGAGAACGTTCAAGTTATTGGTCATTCTGTTGGGGCTGAACGGTACAGGTTTGACTGTGTGTTTTAATTTCATAACATATTGTCTTGATATGCAAAGAGAGAGATTCATGTGCACGTAAAAATGTTTAATCAAACCAAGTCTGGACCTTGTGTTTTTCGTTGTTTTATTTTTGTCTTTGTTTGTTCATCTATTTTTTGCGGAGGAGTCAAGTGTGTCTGGTTGGTGTAGTCTTTTGTACTGTCAAAGGTCAGGTGTGTCAGGTTGGTGTAGCCTGTTTTTGTGGAGGAGTCAGGTGTGTCTGATTGGTGTAGTCTGTTGTACTGTCAAAGGTCAGGTGTGTCAGGTTGGTGTAGCCTGTTTTTGTGGAGGAGTCAGGTGTGTCTGGTTGGTGAAGTCTGTTGTACTGTCCTACAGTTTTGGGGATTTCTGGCAAATAGATATCCTTTATGTGTACTATTTCTATCTTGATACTTCATTCATATTTTTTTCGAGATTTTCATTAGTCTTAACGTTTTATTCAATTTTAAAAACCTCGTCTCATACATGAATTTCTTGAATAGAAAAATCATGCAAAAATCAATTTGAAATATAGTTTGACAATTTTATACTTGATAAGAATTCAATCATAAAGTTTGTTTTGGGTTAGAAAAAGTGAAGGCAATTAACAAATTAAAAGTCAAATTTAAAGTTATGGTAACGCATGTATTTAAAGTTATGGTAACGCATGTATAAGTTAATTACATCATTTAATATCTAATTGCCAGCTTGGTTGGCAAGACAATATTAAAAGAACAAATTAAATCTTTGTGCTATTTTTGTGATTATTTATTTATATATCTTTATTCTGATAAACCTTCGTCAATTCAATGATATACAGAAGTTACATGTAATGAATAGCACAGTTATAAATTAAAATAAAACATAATATGTACACTATTAACAAATCTAAATTGAATTTAGCCAGGAGAACACACACATGAATTAATATGCCTTATAAATGTACATAGCTTTTTTAAATATGATTGTTTTGTCATATTCATAACTTCCTTAAATTTAATTTAAAGGGGCATTAGCTACGAGATATAAAAAAAAATATGATTTTTTTATCAAATCATTAATGAAAGTGAAATAGTGAAATAATAATTCGCTTTTAGCAGCCAGTTTGGTTCATTTATGTCAAAACGGACTAAGAAACATCGCTGGTAAATTATTCACTTGTAAGTGAATAATTCGACCTCATTGAAACCGTATTCATGTGACCTTCAATTAACCCTTAGCTAGAGATGGGTTACGCATGAACTAGGCGTGTTCAGCTATTAAAAGGAAAAGAATTTCAACATTGAAAGTGAAACAAGGGTAAACTATTTGGTTGACTGATTCGATCCACAAAAACTCATTCGTATACAGGTAAAAACGATGATTAACATATTTGTTTAACCTATAAAATGAAATCAAACAGGCCTAGAAAAATCCAATTGCACGTTTCGCTATCTATTTATATCTATATTTATGTTTATATCGGGTTATATGCTCGGCGGCAGTCTTCGGAGGTCACCTCAATGGTCAATTCGATGGCGTCTACACTAAAATACACACGAAATCCGGATACATATTATCGAGTCCATGCATTGTTAATTCTTCATTAGACTTTTTTTTAGTTCGATATACGTTTAAGTAGGTTATAAATCAAATATGAGAATTTGAGTCAATTCGGTGAACATGAATTTGACAGCTGATGCCCCTTTAAGAAACAAGTTGGTAAAACTAAGAAAACCTGAAATTTTTAAGCACGTGGACAACAAATATAACTAGTGATTAGGTCAGTTCAACAGTTGCCATAAGATTCTATTTACAATGTATGAAATATTTTCGGAATTCTTCATTTTTACAAGGCCACCTTGTTCAAATAAGTGCATGCGGCGTTGCCAGAGAAGTAAGTACGACCATGGAAGTAATATTGAAAGGAATAACAACGTCGTCACTTCAAAGGTTTCATCTGCGTTACCGCCCATCTTTCGATAACTCGTTAATTGGTTTAATGTATGGCATGGTAATTGACTCTCGGCATGTGATAGATCAAATCACTGACACTTTTCGGTCATTTTCGTGTTCCCGGAAAATTACGAATAGACCGGTTGTTGTCGTATATACGTACGAAGTAACCCGAATAGTTCACTCGTTACATTCCGCTGCTGTACGCTACCGAATAGAGTTAGTCGTTCAATGTTGATTTTAGTCTATTTTTCCTATTTATGTCTTTTTCGATCTTAATAGTTTAGGCCGACAGTTATCACATATGGAATTTAAGAAAATAGGTGGATCATTTTCAATTTTAATATTTAAAACCAGTAAATTAAGAAGCCATTTCTAGAAATTAAGAAGATGATTGTACAAAAAATATGTTTCGACCCCTTTTATCAAATACGAATAATCCAAGTCTTTCGTGTATACCAGGCAATTTAAATATTCACATTTTTAAACGTTTCTATTCTTTAATTTGTACATAAACTAATTCATATAAAATAATTTGCGGTTAGACATATAGCGTCAAGCTCATTTTGTTTGGTTGATTTTCTTTTTGCTGTAACGTGCTACATTAATATTAGTATTCAATTGTAAACACTTTTTTAAAATAGATATAAATTTAACATGTTTACGAACTTATCATCCCGATTTTAATTGTCCAGTTTCAATAATGTAATCAATTACTTGAAAGTAAATATTTTCATAAATCTCGATAAACTTGTCACATTTCAACAGTAAAATATTCTATGTCTACATTTGTCTACACTATTTTGTTCAACATCATGTGAAACCTGATCGCTTCATCGTTATTACCTGTTTTTACTCTTAATCCGCTTTTAACCGGAAAACACTTTTAGATCAGTTTAAAACAAACAGTAAAAAGCAAAAATATGCAAAAATAAATATAATTGTCCATGTTAAACAATTGTAGTTTAAACAATTCTAGTCCGTTTTTCAAGTTATTTACATCATTCGATTTCTTTCTGAAGGTAGAAGTTTTATATGATACAGCGCCACCTTGTTATTAATAAACTAGGGATTTCCCACAGGTGATTTATAATTACCGGACTCGATAAAATGACGTGACTGATAAGAAATTCCAGACGCCATATTACAACCGCGGTATCACAGATAGTAACCAAAGGGGTCTTGCCGCTGAGACTATAATTGGATAAAATCATATGACTTTAGTACAGAGCTCTGCAGGCCATAAATACATGCTAATTAGTCGTTGTTATTCCTTTTAAATATTACTTCCATGGTACGACCATGGAAGTATTATATTGACAGGAACTACAACGATTAATTAGCACTTATTTATAACCCGGGTAGCGCTGTAGAAAAGATATGGAAACTGTCTTATTAGTACGCTGTCGTTAATTTCTTTTGTGACTATCTGCGATGCCGCGGTCATAAATTGACCAGAGATACTTCTTATCAATCACGTGGTTTTTATCCAGACAGATTAACATCAAGGATTTGTATAGTTAGATCTAACTATACAAATCCTTGTTAACATCAATACCTGTCGGAAAACACCTTTACTTATTTCAATCGTGTAGGTTGACATTTATTCATGAACAACTTTTTTAAACAAATCGACTGATGCATAAAAAATGAAAATCGGCCCAGAATTAATTATTCTACAACGATTCAAAATAGTGAGTGACATTATTTTATTTCTTCAGGGGTTAAGTTAAAAACTGTCAAAAGGGTGTGTTCACGAAAATTTTCTGTAATAAATATATACACTGTGACGACCCGATTAATGTATATAGCAACGGACCTGGATTACCCTGGAAAGTAGAAATTTCCAGTTTTAAATGCGAAAATTAATCGATCAAGGACTTAATATCACAGAAATTATACATAACAAATATAGTTAAAAAAAAGACGCACCTCGTCATTTATAAAAAAAAATATATATATATAAGTGGGTTGAAGACCGTACTTTGACCTATAATGGTTTACATTTATAAATTTTGACTTGGATGGAGAGTTGTCTCATTGGCACTCATACCACATCTTCTTATATCTATTAAATTTTTTGACATTTGTGAAATTCAAAACTGCTAAAATATTCATATTTGAACGAATTTTATCCGATAATATGCAGCCGGTGTCAGCATTTCTATTTGTCATTTATGAATGTGCCAATCATGACTTATGATTTGACCCGTATTTATCAATTTGAGAAAAAAACCGAGACTTATAAAATGTTATGGAATAGCTAAAGCATCTCTGTCCCATAAAATATTTTATCACTATCTGTCCAAATGATACTAGTAAATATTATTGAACAGTTGCAGTACTTACAAAATTTCAACACATCGGGGCTCAGCTGAAACATTCGTATACCAACCAATGATCTGGATTTAGAGCGAAGCTTGATAATTCCTACATTTATTTCAAATCTCTAAATGATCTTTATTTTTTATCAGAACAATCATTTTACAATCGTCTTAAATATGCATGAAATGTGTGCCACTGGAGTTAACAGTAATTATATAATCACAACTTGCGAAGTATATTATATTTAATGCAATTTCTTCCGAAAAATAAATCAATAAACATGGGGCATTTATTCAATTAATATGGTACAAATTCCCATCGTCGATGAATTTTCTATAGAATTAATGATGTCTCGCACAATTCCACCAATCTATCAATCGGCACACATATGCAGATATAAGGGTAACGGAATCTGCCGAGGTTTGCCGATTGCTGTTTCCTAAGAATTTATCACAACTTCTGATTTCTTTTTTTATTTCCGTAATCGCGAAAGCAACCGAGAATGACGATATTGTAGGGCACCACACGCTGGTGTGTAAGGGATGACATCAAAAGTTCAATGTAGGATAAAAAACTTAATTCACATAGTTTTTTCACTGTCCCCCACCCCCCTCTTAACTTAATTTGAGAAAAATTGATTGACCAATATGGATATATGTAAAATCGATTTTGAATAAACAAAACTTGCAGCAATTTCAACCCCCCACCCCCAAACTATTTGATTTAAGTTTTTTATCCTACATTGATCTTTTGATGTTGTCCCTAAATAACGTGCCATGTTTCAAGTTGATTAACATGTCATTAAATTGCGCGCGGCATCGCAGATGAAACGTTTGAAGTCGGGTCGTAGTAGTTCCTGTCAATATAATACTTCCATGGTACGACATATATAATTCCCTTGTGGTTGTGGTTGTTATCTATTTCAGGTATGAAGAGATATGTTTGTATTACACTGAAAAAAGTACATCAACAAGTGTAAATACAAATTCGTCAAATTGTGTTTGCCTAGCCTGAAATGCAATATCTAATTTTGATTTCTTAGTTAAGTGATGACTAGCACATGTTTCAAAAGACGACACCGAATTTACAATTAAATCAAATCTTGTCAATATATTATGTCACAGATTGAATGTAAAAGATATATTATTTACGCAATTTTATTATATTCAATTAACCATTACTTTTCGTAAATGTTCAGTTACAAATTACAACTAATTATTCTAAATATACAGATAATAAAGTTGTCTTCGTACAAACGTTGGGTTTCTGTCATACTTTTGGCTTTGTATTTACGTTGAATTGTTTCAGTTCATTTTTTTCCAACTAGAATAATTTAAACAAATAAGACAGTTTATAATAACTAGAAAGAATTCATTTAAGTTAAATATTCACACGTTCAGAAGAATAAAAATTGAAATCAGCAATGGTTTTCAATGAAATAATTTCAATTGTCAAACTCAATGAAGATATTATATTATATTTGAGAAAAGGTGTGTGAATATTTAACTATCTCCTAATAAACCAATCCAGCTCCACTTTTTCAACTTGTAATTAGATCTTTTAAATGGATTTTAATCTGAATGGTGTGTGTTTTAAAACCTTTACACACTGGTCTTTCAAGGTACATAGACAATTTTCAAGGTACCTAGACAATGTTATATTTAAATGGTAGTCGATCAATATTTCCATTATAATTTGATGACAAATATTGATTTAAAAACTTGTTCTGTATACCTTATGACATTATTTTAAGCTTGGTTTCACGATTTCAATTACTAATTCTACCTTTAAGATGGACTTAAACAAATCGATTTTATATTTGTTTGAACATGCATGGCCAAATTAAAAACTCGCTCATGCATTATACAATAGGCTATGTCTACAATTCTGAAAATAAACTAAAGTAAAATCCAGAGAAAAAAATATAAAGAGTACATCTACATCACCATAAAATCATGCTAAAACTGTTGATTAATCTTCTTTTGTAGAATAAATTTGTGAAGGAATTAATGTGAAGGAATTAATGTGACGCTTGAATTCAGAAAGATGTGGACTAAATGTGAAAGATTGAGCTTGTTTCAGAACCGTCTTATTATTTTTATTGTCATTGCCTTCATTACAATGCATTTGATGTTTTATCTAACCAATGAAAAGTTCAAGACTCAAGAAAGGAAAGGCTGGGAAAAAGTACAATACGACAAAAAGTTTGTATTGGTTACTGGTGGAGCAGGGTTCGTTGGACATCACGTTATAATGCGGTTGAAACAAGACAACGTTAATGTCATTGGAATAGACAATTTCAATGACTACTACAACGTTTCTCTTAAATATTTACGCTCAAATATATCCGGTGTTGTCCAGCCTGTCGATGTCTGCGACTTAAAGAAGATGACAGAAATTATTTCTACGAAAAAAATAACTCATGTGATACATTTAGCAGCTCAAGCTGGAGTGCGTTATTCATTAACAAATCCACAAGCATATGTCAAGTCAAACGTAGAATGTTTTGTGCAGTTACTAGAAACATTAAAAAACACTGGTATCCCACTCATATATGCATCTTCGTCTTCGGTTTATGGTAAAAACACTAACATACCATTTTCAGAAGACCATCCTGTTGTACAGCCAGCGTCGTTGTACGCAGCCACCAAACGCGAGAATGAATTACTTGCCCATGTGTATTGGAATTTGTATAAACAACGCTCAGTTGGATTACGATTCTTTACGGTTTATGGACCATTAGGTAGGCCAGATATGGCATATTTCTCATTCGTTAAGAATATTTTCAAGGGTTTACCTATTCCAGTTTTTAACTTTGGAAAGTTATCCAGAGATTTTACTTATATAGATGACATTGTTAACGGCATTATTAAGTGCATAGATGTTACATATAATTATGAAATTTTGAATTTGGGAAGAGGAGAACCCCAGAGTTTAATGCAGTTTATAAAAACTATTGAAGACATCGCTGGGAAAAAGGCTGTTTTAAATTTTAAAGAAATGGTGAAAGGAGATGTGTTAGTTACATACGCTGACGTTTCTAAAGCAAAAGCTTCTATTGGATATAACCCGAATGTATCGTTAAAAGATGGTTTAACACGTTTTATATCATGGTATAAGTTGTATTCGAACCAAAACAAATGACGCTTAAAAACATGAAAATCGTGATCTCAAGTAAAATATCAAGGAAAAGTAAGTGTAATATCATATATGTATTGTTGACATTACTTTGCTTGTTCTTGTTATATAATGTACATGTAAATAAACATAAAACAGGTAAATATTTTAATGGAATTAGCTCTTTCAGTTTTGGTCTATCCTTGCCTGCGATATTTATGAATGTCTTGGGTATTTTTTCTAGTAACGTTTGTTGTACAATTCAAAATTTCGTAACGAACGGCAAAAATGCTATCTGTTTTTCATTCACGGTGAAGGGATTTGCGTACAAGAAAGGACGTGAAGTAAAACTTCGAAAAGGGAAATTTTAAGATGATCGTAATATTACTTTGAGGCCTGAACTAAAATGTACATGACCGAAATACGTTCCTTACAACTTATCTTGCAGCTTTTAATTCAAAATTGTTAATCTTTGTTACACATTATCGAAATTGTTGGTAATAAAGTTTTCCAAACAAAGTTAATTGTTTTATCAGATCTAAGAATTCTCAAAGATTTGTATAGTATATACAAATCCTTGGTATTCTCCTTTCTCGCATTTGAATTTTCCAGCAACAGTTCTCGGAAACTGAAAGTCACGTGTATTTTCAAGGTTCTACGCATGTGTTGAAAAGAAGAAAGGGTTTTGTAACGAGAATGTTAACTGTGATGGAAAACATACAGCTTATTTAACTTATCATAAAAAAAATGAACTAACGGAGATTTGATAGTAAAATGTACTGAAATATCAACTCCAAAAACAAACCAAAACGAACATTTAAAAAACCCAAAAGGGTTCACATGATCAGAGACATATAATATATTGTATTATATGTCTCTGATATGATGAACACAAGTGGCCTCTTTTAAATTTGGTGTAGGTCAATGAGGAATTCAACATGATTATATAAGATCACACAAGTGGACAAAAACATTTAAAAATTATCAGCACTGATGAGAATCATAGCTTTGGACAGACACAATACAATGTTGCGATGTTAAACTAGTTTTGTTAATACTGAATCCTCCTTCTATCACCTTTATATGTGAAATAAAAAGATTATACGTATAGTAGAAAAATACTGTGGAAGTTATCTCAGAACCGTAAATATTACCTCAAAATACACAGCTTTATGAAGAGTACTGACTAATAACTATATAACATTTAAAAACATAAATGTCGCTAATAATATTTCAGAAAATTAATCATGCTCATTGAGTCATGAAGTCAAGGTCACGGTCATTCTTTGTTCTTTACATCACATACGTCTACAGGTTGATGTATATCGTTGTGTTGTTACAAAAGGATACCACGCCTGCTAAATATAAAAAAAAACCTTGACCAACGAATTAAACAAACAAACGGACAAACAAAAATGGATTTTTTGTTAAAAATATTATAATGAAGTAATTATAAAAAGATTTCTCCCCATTTTTGTGACATTTTTTTATGTTTTAACCTGAAAACGGGCATATTTTTTTCGACTATTAACGAGACTAGATATACCAACCGCGTGTTAATTTGAAAATGAATTGTTATATAATTTTAAATTGTAACAAAAAAATGTTGAGTTACGCTATGTTAAAAAATGAACAACAAATAAAACTAGCGTTTTCTGAGGATCTTCACGAGCATTCATTGTCCGACTGACCGGTACTGAGTAGTAACGTGTAAGTCTGCTAGCAATAAATGTGGTCTTTTTGGTGCATTCTCTCGATTTAAATATCACACACAGGTATTATTAAGGGACAGATGTTGATCAACGCCATTACATCAAAATCTTACACGAGAAAAAGTACTCGCAAGTCATGAACATTTCAGTATAACTTAACGATCAGTTTGAGTCGTAAGATTTGTTTTGTGAAAAGAACCACACGTGACTAAAGTAACGCCTATCGATTGCGACACTTCTTTCGCTGTATTCCAGGAAACGGCATATCGAGAAATGTATCCTTAATTTAAAAATAGACTAGCAAATTTCCACCAAATGAACCGTGGCGTGAAACAATGGACACAATCTGAATTTAAACTATCGAGGGACACGATGCATATTTAATGTTGTGGTCAAATGCACTTGTCTACATGTCATTTTTCTAGCGCGTTATCGTCTACGTGCATTTAAAAAAAAAACAGTATCCCTACATTCCAACATCCAAAATGCAGGCAAGCTGACGTCTTGAAAAATTGTGATGAGGAAGCTACAAAATTGTTTCAAATGATTGAAACTTAAAATTCGGTTGTTGTACTTTTTTGATTTCTGGGTGATTTTCCTACAAGAGAATGCCCATTTGTCTCAAAATCGTGTCCTTCTTCAGGACACACCATTCGGTCTGTTTTGGCATAATGTCAATCAAATGAAACGGAAGTCTATCTAACAACGATAACGCAGATATCAACGTTCTCGTCTAGAGCTCTTCCGAAAGGCTGAAGTAAATTACGCCAAAGATATTCCAAAAAGTAAAAGGTCAAAGACTGCACACACAATACTTAATATTCATTGCTTAAATCCGTTAGATCTGAACTCATTGATATTTATACAGCGCAAACATGGTTTATTTATTGGTTAAAATTAGAATTTTAATGTTGCTAACACTCTTAGATCAGTAATTTGTTTGTTTTTTTTTTATCTCTTTGTTGTTTTTGTTGTTAATGTGTTTCGTACCAATCTGATGAGTCAACCTCTTTCCAACTGATTTTTGCATTTTTTTGGCCCAGCCACAAAGTAGTCGGGGCCATATAGTTTTACCCTTGTCCGTCATTCCGTCATTCCGCAACGAACAATTATACGAACTTTTTTTTTATAAACGCCTTCACATATTGAGCCAATTTTTAGTATGTGAGTCTACTATAATGAGTTACAGATCGAGATAACGTTTGGTTCCGCTCCGTTGATTTTTGCCGAAATGACGGGCTTTGGACTTTGAAAATTTTGTGAAAATAACAGTTATACGGACTTTTTTTCTAAATGCCATCACATTTTGAGCTGATTTTTGTCGAGCCTGCGGAACTTATTTCGCGAAAGCGAGACATAGCGATCCTAGATTCCGTCGTTGGAGTCGGCGGCGTCAACATTTAGGTTCAGTCTGTGGTTAAAGTTTTTTTGGACATCAATTACTTTGTCAAACCTACATGGATTTTATGAAATTGGGACAGAAGCTTGTTTATGACCAAATACAGTATCCGGGGCAAAATTTTGAAAATATTTATTTTCATTTTCCGTATTTTACTAATAAATGGTCTTAGTGTTTTTACAGTTAACTTCATATTTTGTCTGTGGTTAAAGTTTTTCAGTCATCAATAACTTTGTCAAACATACATGGATTTTATGAAATTGGGACAGAAGCTTTTTTATGACCAAATACAGTATCCAGAGCAAAATTTTGCAAATATTTATTTTCATTTTTCCGTATTTTACTGATAAATGGGCTTAGTTTTTTTTTTACAGTTAACAAGTAGATACAGTCTGGGGTTAAAGTTTGTTACGCATCAATTAAATTGTCAAACCTTCATAGAGTTTTATGACTTTGGCAGTAGCTTTTTAATGATTAAGAGATAATGTCTGAGGCAAATCTTTGAAAATATATTTTATTTTTTTATTTTTAGTATTTTTCTGATAGATGGACTTCATTTTTTAGTTAACATTTACAGACAGTCGTATAAAAAAAGTCGGGTAAATTGATTAAATTTTTTTACATGATAAATTTGTAAACCTTAATGGATTGTTATGAAATTTGGACAGAAGCTCATCTTCAAGACCAAGAAATATTATCTAAAGAAAAAGTTTGAATATTTTTTTTAAATTCTGTATTTTACTGATAAATGGACTCACTTTTTAAGTCAATATTACACTTTTACACTGACAGCAACAATTGCAGACGAAACACAGGGTTCCACGGAACCCCTTATGAATTTTTAGTATGTGAATCTACTATGATGAGTTACAATGTACAGATTGAGTTTACGTTTGGTTCCGTTCCGCGGATTTTTTCCGAAATTACGGGTTTTGGACTTTGAAAATTTCGTGAAAATAACTGTTATACAGACTCTTTTTAAACGCCTTCACATATTGAGCTTCAAGTTTTTTTTTGCAAACGGGACCATTCGTGTCGTTCCGACACATCTAGTTTATTTATGATACACCACTGTTCCAGATAAATGGAGGGATGATCACTCACAAAAATGTTTAATCCCACCACATTCTTTGGTCAGTTCTTCAATTCAGTGGTTGTCGTTAGTTGCTGTCTGCCATAACATAGCCTTGCACAAATAAACATTCCCAAGACATCGAATGGTTATTTTCGCGACTGCGACGAATGTCGCTTCTGTCTATATTGATCGAGTTTTATATTCAATATTTTTTGTCTCGCCTGCGACGAAATTCGCAAAATGCGAGACATTAGGATTACAATCCTGAGACTGCAGCCTAAACTGTTTGTATTTAAGCCTTACATTTCAGAGGGTAGAAGACCTTGAGGCTTCATATTTTGTATACAGTTGCCTTATCTTATGAAATTTCGGTCTGTCATATGTTCTTTGTCCCTGATCTCATTTTCATGGTTCAGCGACATCTTGAAACAAAAGTTTAGTTTTTTTTGTCATGTGAATTTCTCTCTTATGAGTAACAGTATAACTACATTTGGTATATGGGTTCCTTGCAAGGTCTACATGTCCGTCAGACAGATTTTACATGACGTTAACCTCATTTCATGGATCAGTGATCAAAGTTAAAGTTACGCGATTATGTCCGTTTTTCAGAAACTGTAAGCAGTAGGTCAACTATATTTGGTGTATGGAATGATTGTCAGTCAGCTGGCAGGTTTCACCTGACCATGACCTCATTTTCACGTTTCATTGGTCAATATTACGTTTTTGTGTTTTGGTCTGTTTTTCTAATACTATTAGCAAAAGTTTAAATATATTTAGTGTATGGAATGATTTTATACGGTGTACATGTCAGTCTGGTAGGTTCCATTAGACCTTTATCTCATTTTCACAGTTCATTTGTCAATGTATGTGTTTTGGTCTGTTTTTCTTAAACGTTAAGCAATAGGTCAACTATATTTGATCTATGGAATACTTGTAAGGTGTATATATTTGTCTGGTAGGTATCGTCCATCGTTTTCATGATTCATTGGTCAATGTTGAGTTTCAGTAGATAGGTCATCTTTTAGGGTACTATCAGCAATAGGTTAACTATATATATTTGATGAATGGAATAATTGTAACGTGTATATGTCTGTTTTGCAGGGTTCATCTGACATTGACCTCATTTTCATGATTCATTGGTCAATATTACGTTTTCGTGGTTTGGTCTGTTTCTTGTATACTATAAGCAATATGTAAACTATATTTTGTGTATGTAATGATTGTAAGTTGTATATATATAAAAATCAGGAGATGTGGTATGATTTCCAATGAGACAACTATCCACTAAAGTCAGTCAAATGAAGTGGATGTAATCAATTATCAGCAACCGTACGACCTTCACCAACGAGAAAAACCTATACCGTATAGTCGGTTATAAAAGGCCCGGACATGAAAAGTATGAAACAATTCAATTGAGGAAACTAACGGCCTAATTTATAACAAAACAATTTACGAAAAACAAATATGACAGACATGAACCAACGACAGCTGACTTGGGACAGGCACATAAAGAAGTGGTTAATCATGTTTGAAGGCGCCAACTCTCCCCTAACCTGGAACAGTGGTGAACAATACAACATAAGGAAAAACTACAAAAATCAGTTAAAAAGGGCTGAACTCATCAGATCAATACAAAGCAGAACAACATCTAACAAAAACACAGACCGGACGTGGCATGGTATTTACACATCCCTGACAACAAAAATACACAAATTACAGATCTGAAAAAAGTAAAATAACAAAAATACCGAACTCCAAGGAAAATTCAAAACGGATAGTTCTTTATCAAATGGCAAAATAAAAAGCTCAAACACATCAAACGAATAGAAAATAACTGTCATATTCCTGAGTTGGTACAGGCATTTACTTATGTAGAAAATGGTGGATTAAACCTGGACTTATAGCTAGCTAAACCTCTCACTTGTATGATTGATTGATTGTTGGTTGCTTAACGTCCAGTGGTAAATATTTCATGCATATTCAGGAAGAGAACAAATTAACAATAAATACAATAGGTAAGTTCTGTAATAGAGGCGTCTGGGATTGAGGTCGGAGAAATTTAGACTGCCACGGGAAATGAGGGTATATTGGATAGGGACAGAAATTTAGCCTTGCAACAGGTCACCTACGGACCCCTCAAAGAGTTGTTGCAAGGGTTCTTAACGTGCAAAGAGCGTGGCACTCTCTTTACACGAGGCATCGGATTTAACGTCCCCATTCTGACCGGACGTGGCTGCAAATTTGTACATCCCGCACTGCCAAACGGACGCCCTACTTTGACGAGGGTTTTACCGCCGGTCAGAGGAAGATCAATGGTGACCATACTTCTATTCCCCAGTCACCCTTGGGGGTCTCACTTGTATGACAATCGCAGAGAAATCCATTATATTGACAACAATGTGTGAGCAAAACCAAAAGACATAATAGGTAAAAATGTCAGAAATTGGGGTACAGCAGTCAACATTGTGTTATAAACTTAATCACTATAAAAAGAAAAAACTATGTCAACAAATAAAAACAAAATAGCATATAGACACTCTATAGACAAAGCACATAAGCAAAAATGAAAGACAAGAATACAAAAAATGACCATACACAATAACACAATGGCGGAATGTATAATTACCGAGCCACGCCAATAGGATATTACCAAAAATGGACTAAACAGTAAAGGTTAAAAATATACAAAGTCAAATAAAAAGAACACTATAACACGTAATAAAGATGATAAACAACGTCAGTACCTAGAATCAATACTTCAAGACCATCATGTATTATTTGTGAAGTTGGTACGGAGTATTTATCAACAAGGTCTTGGTATCTTCCGATGCACTTTTTTTAAAAAGGACGAGACGTTCTTTAACATAACCCTGGGTTCATCAACTTTCTGCTCAGACACTAGTGGCGTTTTATAAAGTCTGAGTATTAGTTGTAAGCTCTTGAATACCGAACGAGTTGGGGAATGTAGATCCCATATGCAGGTGAAGTTGGTATATTGCTGCTAAGGTGGGGAAATTTATTATTTCAAAATTAAAATCTTCTCGTTTGTCATAGATACTGAGATGACCGCTTATGTCGAATTCGAGGTATAAGTTTAAAAATGAGGCGGAGGACGCCGTGTTTGTTGTTTCTTTAATTTATAGTTCTTGATGATATATTAATGGAAATCAATCAGAAAAGTTTGGATTGTTAATGGAAAGAACATCATCAATATATCTAAATGTGAAATTAAATGATCTGGCTTCTTTGATCTTCTTGTTTTTGAGAAGTGTCTGAAGGAACTCCGACTCATATGAAAATAAGAAGTCGGCAAGGAGAGGCGCACAGTTCGTTTCTATAGGAATGCCGACAATTTGTTGAAAAAGTCTACCTCCAAATTCAACAAATATGTTAATATGCCGTATGGTATTCCAAGCAACAAATTTATAGCGTATGCTACCATTTTTATATCGAAAAGCATGGTGGATTATTTCTTTTAAAAGATTTTTCAATTTCACATGGGGAATGGTGGTATAAAGGGTTGAAAAATCAAAGGTTTTGATAGAACTAATTTCAGAGAAAGATCGAGATTTTAAAATTATCCAGAAGTTCTTTAGAGTTTTTTAGAATCCACATATGGTTTATACTACTACGCGAGTAAACAGTTTCACAGTATTTCTGAAGACCTTCTTTCATTGCAGACAGAATTTTTGTCCATCTAATGGACACTTCCTTTGTAAAATATACAGATGAGCCGGCAATGTACCTTTTTTCGTACGGAATTTTGTGAAGCTTAGGTATCCAATACAAACAATGTAATGTTCATTGAAGCCATGTGCATATGTGTATAACAATAAAATTTAGTATGGTTTTAATATACTGTTAACAAAATCAATATTTATACAAATAAAAACAATATTCAAAGATTGAATTACAGTGTTGAATTGGAAACCTTTTAGAATAAGTTTATTTAATGGATTTGTAAGTTTACCCGGATCGTATCTAAATTTCAGGGCTCGGTAAACAACATCACCGTAAAAATTAGGATGTGTTGTTCCTTTTGAAATAAGTTTTCTACAGGTACAGCCAAACTTCCAAACCTTATCTTTGTATCTATGGAAGAATTTAGTAAAGGTTTTAAGTTATATGTGGTGACGAAATCTCTGACTTAATAATTAACCAGTAATACATAGATTAAGCTCATTGAAATCCAAAACGTCACTACAGACACGGGCATAGCGAACGAGTTGGGATATATAAAAACGGTGCCAAACGAACATCAATGTCCAAAAAAAAAAAATAACAAAAGGGAAAGAAAAATCGTCCATTTTGTCGTAAACATGTAATTTTCAAGGATCATTGATAATGTTAAGTTGATGTGATATTTGTCTCTTTAGGACCATCAACATAAAATCAATCATGGTTAGTAAAGCAGGCGAGACAATTCAGCGTGTGTTTAAGACATAATAGTGTCCTGTGAAAAAGTGTCCGCCTGGACACAATTCTACAGCAACAGTTTTGAAATAGTGTCCTCCCACAGGACAATATTTCATAGCTGTTGTTATTAATTTATGTCCTCAAGGAAATAATACAAAGGTCATCAAAATGTTTTATTATACTTGAATTTTAATTAATTAAGAAAAGCGTATTAGAAATAGATGAATTTAAACATTAAAAAACGGATGGCAGTGAATACCGACAAATTTACAACTATCTAAGTTCAAAAAAATACCCAGAAAAGTTTAATGAAAATGTAAGGAAAACACTTCGAAGAAAATGTCAAAATTATAAAATCAAATTTGAGGAGTAATATTATATCTATAAGGACAAGAAGGCCGAAGAAAGTAATTAGACAAGTTTGTGGTTCATTGTGGTGACATTATCCTTCATTATCAAAATTACTGTTCTAGGACCAAATTTAATGATAAAAAGTGTCCAAATTTAATGGTAAAAAATGCCATGATAATATGGACAATATTTCACAGCTTAGGAAATTTGTTCATAGGTAAATTGTGTAAATACTGTTCAAGAACCTGATTTGATGGTAAAAAGTGTCCAAATTTAATGGTAAAAAATGCCATGATAACATGGACACTTTTTCACAGCTTAGGACGTTTTTTTCATAGGTATATTGTGTCCTGGACACATCAAAATAAGTAAATATTGTCCATGAACAGTATTTACTATGAAAAAATGTCAGGCGGGCATTATTTCATGGTGGACATTACTAAATCCTACATGTGCTCCATTTGCATTGATATAACATAACCAAAAAAAACCCAAAAAAAATGAAAAGAAAAATGTTCCAACAATTTATATATAATTATGTATGTATAATTTGTCTATATAAAAATGAGTGTAAGCACCAAAGATTAAACGTGGGAATATAGCATAATTGTCTCGCCTTGACGGAGTCAAAAAGCGAGACATTGGTATGCTGTTTCCGGCGTCGGCGACGACAACGACGACAACGGCGGCGGCGGCGGCGGCGGCGGCGGCGGTGGCGTCAACAATGTATTAGTTTGTGATTAGGTCTAGTTCATGGTGAACCACTAGTGGTAGGTCAATGATATTTGGTATGCAGTTGTATTAGCATTGGCACATCTCATTACCATGGAGATTATTTGGCCCCGCCCCCTCAGTCAAGGTCTATTGACTTTGAAACTTTGCTTACTTTACATGTATTAGTTTGTGATTAGGTCAGTTTATGGGGAACCACTAGTGGTAGGTCAATGATATTTGGTATGCAGTTGTATAAGCATTGGCATATCTCATTTCCATGGAGATTATTTGGCCCTGCCTACTCATTCATGGTCTATTGACTTTGAAACTTTTGCTTAGTTTTCATGTATTAGTTTGTGATTAGGTCAGTTCAAGGGGAAGTCAATGATAATTGGTATGCAGTTGTATAAGCATTAGCACATCTCATTTCCATGGAGAATATTTGGTCCTTTCCCGTAAGTCATGGTCTATTGACTTTGAAACTTTTGCTTAGTTTACATGTATAAGTTTGTGATTAGGTCAGTTTAAGAAGAACCACTAATGTTAAGTCAATGATATTGGGTATGCAAATGTATAGGCATTTGCATGTTTCAACCCCGTCCCCTAATTATGGTTCATTGACTTTTGAAACTTTTACATAGTTTAATTACAAGTAAATGTTTGTGTTTAGGTTTGTTTAAAGGGAACGACTTATGAAAAGTCAATGGTATTTGGTTTGCAGTTGTTTTAGCATTGGCACATCTCATTTCCATGGAGATTGTTTAGCCCTGTACCTTTAGTCATGGTTCATTGACTTTGAATATTTGAATAACTTACATGTTAAAGTATTGCTATTTTAATTTCAACATTTGCATTATCAAAATAACAAATAGGCGAGACATATCTCTGTGTTAACAGTTTATTTAAATTGTTCTTATAAAATGACCATAAACCCACTTATTCATGGTATGGCATCAATATTTCTGACCTGACACTACGTACTTTTAATAATAATTGCTTAATTCTTTAGAATTTAATATGCAATGTTTGGGGTTCTTTCGGGAATATTCCCAGGTAAACCCTCATCAGAGGCCGACCTTTTGTATCTAACATTGTAGATAGATGTGTGTCTGTTTTTTCTCTAATTTACTACACGTGCATATAGGTCTACGTTGTAGCTAGTCTTTTTACAGACTAAAGAAACTGACCAAGTAGATCAGCATCTTTGTTTAATTATTCATATATATAATGAAAGGTCTTCTTGTCTTTATTTCCGTAATCTAATCTATCATAAATCTACACGGGATCTAATAGAGATAGTAGTTATCAGTGATAATTTGTTGAATTCCGAGTAAACTGTCGTGTATGTTTTAGCACCTATTTGATAATATACAAAAATCTCCATGTTTAACAATTGAAGAGGTTTGTGTAGGTACCATGCCGGGTCTTTGTATGAATATATAAGAAACCCTTCTATTTGTGACATTTTTACCTATTGTTTTTGTTTGTTTTGTTCACACATCGTTGTCAATATAATGGAATTTGATGCGACTGTCATACAAGTGAGAGATTTAGCTAGCTTTAAAACCAGGTTCAATCCACCATTTTCTACATAAGAAAATGCCTGTACCAAGTCAGGAATATGACAGTTGTTATCCATTCGTTTGATGTGTTTGAACTTTTGATTTTGCCATTTGATTGGGGACTTTCCTTTTTGAATTTTCCTCGGAGTTCAGTATTTTTGTGATTTTACTTTTTTCTGTTATCCCTAGTACGTGGTCTATTGAAATAAATCGGCATCACGTCTTATTACATCTGTTTCACAGTATAATGATTGTATACTAAAGCCTCTCGTGGTGGGGTATTGTGAATTGATGTCTTTGACTTAATCATTAAATATTATGTCGCTAATATTCTTATTGTTTTTGAAACCAATATCTGGTTCAGATTTGAATATTTTTTTGATAATCAGATCTTTCCGAATTATATACCAAAATTTTGTTATTACCTTTTTAAGATATTTAAAATATTTCTGCCAATTGTTTTCTTATTATTTTGTTCTTTCTGAAGTTTTAGCTGTCTGCATTCGTGACGATTTTATGCAATATTTGACTAAATTTTCTTAAGAAATTAGCCGTCTAGATATTTTTTTTTTCATTTCATAAAATTTTATTTACAAATATATATTTACAATAAAAAGTGAATAGGATAAAACCCAAATTCACTTAACATGATAAACATTGTTCATACCAATTGCTTGATGATAAAATAGTAAAATACAGTTTGATGTCGTAATTAGTTCAAAAAGTTAGTTCAAATATAACATGTATTCTTTACACACACCAAAACTGAAAATCAAGAATTAACCCTTCTTATCATAACAATAAAATGTTCATCGGCATAGTGTTAAAGTTTTTCAAAATAATATTTTGATTTGTGATCCATTATATTGTAAAACGGGGTTTCTATATAAAAAGTATTTTTCAAACAGATCTAAGCTGTTTTTCATTGTATAATAAAAAAAGCGCATATTCCGTGTATTTTTGAAGAGTATATTTAAAAAGCCTTGTGCAATCGATATGTTTATTTTCAAATACTTTTATTTGATATTTAATCTATAGACAGTATACTTACAGTTTCTATGAAGTGTATATACCGGTATGTTGCTATTGTTTCTAAGAATTCTCGTACCTTCTAAAGGAATTTAAACAATGTGCTATTTCAAATAGTTAATTAATTTGATCACTGTTTCAAATAAATATATTATATCGATCATTTCTCATTCTTTTGTGGAATTTAATATTATTTTTGTATGATATTGCTCTATATTATTGTTTATATGGTCAAATATAGCAATATCAGATATTTTCAGGGAGGCAACTACGCCCATTGAAACGCCAACGATCTGTTGCTAGTATAATAGTATAACTTCCAAAGTTCATTGACAATCATGTTAATTTGTAATCAGTTTCTATGTTATGTTCTAAGGTTTCACATGATACAGTGGTGAATTATTGATTGTTGGTTGCTTAAACGTCCAATGGCAAATATTTCATGTACGTTTCGGACGTTGATATAGTGATGACATAAGGTTGTTTGCTAGTATAATAGTATAACTTCCATAGTTCATTGACAATCATATTAATTTGTAACTAGTTTCCATGTTACCTTCTAAGGTTTCACATTATACAGTGATGAATTATTGATTGTTGGTTACTCAACGTCCAGGCAAATATTTCATGTATGTTTATGACGATGATATAGTGATTACATAAGGTTGTTTTCTAATATATATATATATATATATTTGCCTTCGGGTCTATATGATCCGTTCATCCTATTTTGACTCCTCAAAATTCAAGAGTCTATCCTAAATTGAGGTAAATTATATGGCCTTCCAAATACCGTTTCGATTCCTAACATCACTGAAGAGAAATTAATTGTCGAAATCCGGATATGGTGTACAAAAACCTTTGCACCTTTTGTTTCCGGTATATCATCTTTTCCGCAAGTTTATTGTTTTCGGTTTAGTATTAGATTTTTAATTAAGATCCATTTATTACATCGGTGATCCGTTTATTTGGCAATCGCCAATGGCAGTCAGCAGGGTTTAAGAACATTTGTTGTTCGACCTGTTAGTCAAATGCGTTTTGTTAAAATATACTTTTTCACTTTTTTGGTCTTTTGGAAGATGTTGTTTGTGCTGTATTTAGACCCCTCTAACAAGAAATTTGTTTTGCATGCACACATATAAAATTGCGGTTTTATCCAACGCAATCATAGGTTTGAACGTTGTTTTCAATTTAGACTTGTTTATATTTTTTCGTTTGGGCTTGTATTATATTTGCCTTCGGGTTTATATGATCCGTTCATCCTCTTTTGACTCCTCAAAATTCAAGAGTCTATCCTAAATTGAGGTAAATTATATGGCCTTCCAAATACCGTTTCGATTCCTAACATCACTGAAGAGACATTAATTGTCGAAATCCGGATATGGTGTACAAAAACCTTTGCACCTTTTGTTTGCGGTATATCATCTTTTCCGCAAGTTTATTGTTTTCGGTTTAGTACTAAATTTTTAATTAAGATCCATTTATTACATCGGTGATCCGTTTTTTTTTTGGCAATCGCCAATGGCTGTCAGCAGGGCTTAAGAACATATGTTGTTCGACCTGTTAGTCAAATGCGTTTTGTAAAAATATACTTTTTCACTTTTTTGGTCTTTTGGAAAATGTTGTTTGTGCTGTATTTAGAGCCCTCTAACAAGAAATTTGTTTTGCATGCACACGTATAAAAATTGCGGTTTTTATCCAACGCAATCATAGGTTTGAACGTTGTTTTCAATTTAGACTTGTATATATATATATATCAGTGTCCTGTATGATATACATACGTTTAGTTTCCGTATTATTTTATTTTATTTTGATTCATTATTTTATTGTGCTAAGTTTGATCTATGTTATTTACATAAATTGTTACATATATATTGTATAAGATGTACAGTATTATATACATATAAAAAGATGTACAGTATTATGTACATATAGAAAGAAGTACAGTATTATATACATGTAAAAGATGTACAGTATTATATACATATAGAAAGATGCATACTATTACATTGAGCATAAAGTAGTGTCGTACGTAGTTTCTCGATCAGAAATACGTCGTACCATAGCATAAATAAGGATAAAAAATTCTATAATTAGATAGAACCTGATTCAACGGGTGAGATCACAACTAGTGAAATATTCACCGTATCAAATTGTTGTGATAAAATGACCATTAACCCACTTATTCATGGTATGGCATCAATATTTCTGACCTGACACTACGTACTTTAAATAATAATTGCTTAATTCTTTAGAATTTTATATGCAATGTTTCGGGTTCTTTCGGGAATATTCCCAGGTAAACCCTCATCAGAGGCTGACCTTTTGTATCTAACATTGTAGATAGATGTGTTTGTTTCATAACAGTTTTTTTTCTCTAATTTACTACACGTGCATATAGGTCTACGTTGTAGCTAGTCTTTTTATTTTTATCTATAGACAGTATATATACAGTTTCTTTGAAGTGTATATATGTTGCTATTTCTAAGAATTCTCGTACCTTCTAAAGGAATTAAAACAATGTGCTATTTCAAATAGTAGTTTAATTTGATCACTGTTTCTACTAAATATATTATATCCATCATTTCTCATTCTTTTGTGGAATTTAATATTATTTTTGTATGATATTGCTCTATATTATTGTTTATATGGTCAAATATAGCAATATCAGATATTTTCAGGGAGGCAACTACGCCCATTGAAACGCCAACGATCTGTTGCTTATATAATAGTATAACTTCCATAGTTCATTGACAATCATGTTAATTTGTAATCAGTTTCTATGTTATCTTCTAAGGTTCACATGATACAGTGGTGAATTATTGATTGTTGGTTGCTTAAACGTCCAATGGCAAATATTTCATGTACGTTTCGGACGTTGATATAGTGATGAGATAAGGTTGTTTGCTAGTATAATAGTATAACTTCCATAGTTCATTGACAATCATATTAATTTGTAACTAGTTTCATTTGTTAAATGGAAATGTGTAAATCTTGTAATTCAGTATTGCAAAAGTTAAAAACTAAGACTTTAACCTTAAACAACTGTGTGAAACATGAATTGGACAAAACTACAGGTTTAATGTAAAACATAATGCAAAGTTTGGGGATAACAGAGATATTTATACATTTGACATTGAAACCTGGCAAAAAGGTAAAAACCTTTTGAAATTGTTACTGTATTATACACAGCTGGCAGTTTGGAAATAGAGTACATATCGACATTGTGTCCATCTTTCCTACATAGAAAAATTTACAACTTAAAACAGGTCAAAAGAATAAAATATAGACCCCGTTTACTTCTTTAATGGAATTCTATTGCTCCTATCAATCAAATGAGGACAAGGGACATTTACAGTTGTGTTGTGACGTTGTTACAACGTCTTATGATGGTCATAAATTACGTCATAAATTACGTTGTGCCAACGTTGTGTGGATGGTTGTCAGCACGTGCCTTAGAGTCCACAAAATTACGTTGTACCAACGTAATTTTACTACGTTGTCACAACGATAGTATTACGTTGTCACAACGTAATGTCAACGTTGGATTGTTTACTGGGTTACAAGCAAATGTTTGTGTTTAGGTTTGTTTAATAGATACAAGAAGATGTGGTATGAGTGCCAATGAGACAACTCTCCATCCAAGTCAAAATTTATAAATGTAAACCATTATAGGTCAAAGTACGGTCTTCAACACGGAGCCTAGGCTCACACCGAACAGTAAGCTATAAAGGGCCCCAAAAATTACTAGTGTAAAACCATTCAAACGGGAAAACCAACGGTCTAATCTATATAAAAACGAGAAACGAGAAACACTTATGAACCACATCAACAAACGACAACTACTGAACATCAGATTCCTGACTTAGGACAGGTGCAAACAAATGCAGTGGGTTTAAACGTTTTAATGGTACCAAACCTTCACCCTTTTTCTGAAACAATAGTGTAACATCACAACATAGAAAAACACACTATAAAATATCAACTGAAATAGCTTAACTCAATCAAAGGACATATTAACACCACTGAACATACACTGAACAAATAAATTTGACCTATGATACAATGTAAATTCAAAATAAATAAACTAAGGGAAGAATAATAAAAGTAACATGTTATATAGGTATGAAATGTTAAACAATTTAAGAAAAACAATATGCTCGAACAAAAATATCAGCCATTTGCAATAACTTTAAACACAGGTAAATAAAATAAAAGTTAAAATTTTTAAACATGTTAAAGGGAACGACTTATGAAAAGTCAATGGTATTTGGTTTGCAGTTGTATTAGCATTGGCACATCTCATTTCCATAGAGATTGTTTAGCCCTGTACCTTTAGTCATGGTTCATTGACTTTGAATATTTGCATAATTTACATGTTAAAAGTATTGCTATTTTAACTTCAACATTTGCATTATCAAAATAACAAATAGGCGAGACATATCTCTGTGTTAACAGATTATAGTTTATTATAGGTTTAGTATTACACGTTAAAAGGAAACAGTTTAATGTAAATACTCGTCATACCACAATCCCCATTGTTCATTTAAAAACGGGTATTCAGTTACAATGACAATGAAAATTTTATAAGTATAGGCAATTACAGACGAGTGTAGTCAAAGCGTATTAAATTATATTGAAGCGGTTACACATAAATACACACATGACACACATTGATACTGATGTGTGGTCGATCAGCTTTAGGTGTACGAACCGTATCGTGGTATGTATCGCGTGTCAATCCTTTTGACAACAGGTTTTAATTTTGAAGAAGTGTTTTTCTTTAAATTTAGTAACTCTGTAACAGGTAACATCGAGTTTTATATTGACAGAACCGTGACATCATTTAATAGTCATAATCGTTGATCGTAGTCACCTGATTATGAGTCAGTTAAATTAGATACATCTACGAAGGCGTTAGATCGATTGGGTGTATCTTATTTACACCATTATATTATGGTTGCAAATTGATAGATTTCAATACTAGTAATTTAGGAGGGCTATTTCAGCAATTTGATCTTATCTCAAAATCCAATTACCTTTAATGACAGCATGGTGTACAAACAAATACTTAAACACGTTGCTTTCTTAAAAAATAAAGGCAATCGTGAACCCTTATACGCTATACACTCCATATTTAAAGTATGTAGGACAGAAAGTCACAGGACAAAAAGTCACAGGACAAAAAGTCACAATTCAGTTTTTGAAATATTTTTCTTTGAACAAGAAAACACTAATTTTAAAAGTTTTTTTTTTTGTTTTTTTCTTGAACTATTAAAAATAAAGCAACTTTGTAATTAAAATTTATTCAATAAATATCAATAATGATCAAAGAATTGTTATGAAAACAAAATGTCAAAGTGTCTTGGTACTTAAATGGCTTCATGGTGCCAAGTAATGTATCCTTTGCATGATTAAATTGAAATAAATTTTCATTTATCAAGGCTTATGAACAATTTCCTAAACTTAAAAATGAATAGATGTAAAAAAAAAAAAGAAAATATTTCAACATCTTTCTCTTATATATTCAAACAATTGTCAACAAATTTTTTGTGACTTTTTGCCCTGTGACTTTTTGTCCTATCAAATTTGTGACTTTATGTCCTGTGACTTTTTGTCCTGTGACTTTCTGTCCGTTTACCTATTTAAACGGTCAATTTGCTGTACAGTTATGATACTAAACCATTTTGATTATTGCAGTTGATATGTATTTGCATCGATCATAGTTATGTTACATGCAGAGGATTATGAGAGATGACCACGCTTACTTTGTTTTTGGTCATTCCTCGTATTTAGACATCAAGAAGATTTATAACAAGCCATGTTTGTGACCAACTATATATGTTATCAAAGTCATTATTAAGTGTTGCAGCAGTAGCAACCGAAAATAAAGGTTTATCCTTACTTAAGAATTATATTCTAATACATGCAAATGATATGTTAGGGAATTCACAATATCCTTATTTCTCAACAAACCAAATTACATTGGTATAATAAATATCTACAGAATAATGATGCAGGGGTTGCTAGAAGGAATTTATTGTTCATAAGAAAAAAAATTGGTACTCCGACAACAAACCATTTTTTTTTTCTCTCTCTAGCCTGAAACAGGACGAGACATTGGTTTCGGAGACGGGGGTCGTTGGTTTTCTAAATTGAATTGTTTCATATTTTTAGCCGACTATACGGTATGGGTTTTTTTTCTCATTGTTGAAGGCCGTATGGTTGCCTATAATTGCTTACATCTACTTCATTTGAACTTTGGTGGATAGTTGTCTCATTGGCAATCATACCACATCTTGTTTTTATATTAACATAAAGATTTTGAATTTTAGCTTAGTTGATATATATAGAGTGTGTATCGAATTCTAACTTAAAAAAAAGAAATACAAATAATTTGGTTTTTAATTGTGTTACTTCTTCATTATGTGTATAAATATATAGGTGCACTGTTGAAAACATGATATTTACTTTAATATTTACATTTAACCTAAATATCGGTCGACATTTTTATTTCATTCAAAGAGAAAAAAGTCATTTGTTAGATATCCGTAACACATGTTACAAAAATACTCCCTCGCGAAAAAAGATTAGAAACCAATACAACAAAGGTGTATAAGAAAGCCGAAACATACCAAAGAGATATTCAAACTAAGAAGTTGAAAACAAACTGACAATGCCTTGGCAAAAAAACGAAAAACTATCAAAAGACAAAAAGTATATACAAAACACAACATAGAAATCTCAAGACTGAGCAACACGAAACTCACGAAAAACCGGGGCAGATCTCAGGTGCTGCGGAAGGGTAAGCAGATCGTGCTCCACGTGTGGCACCCGTCGTGTTGCTCGTGTATGTACCAACCTGGTGATAAGTCTAATTCGATTGGTCACATTCGAGAAGAAGAGGACAGGGTTGTGGTTACGACAACTGGAATATATTTGTCGTCATCTATGAAAGAGATATTCCATAACGGTTTACCTACGCGTTATGGCGTCCGTAAAATTTTCGAAGAGATGATTTCAACTTCACCACTGGGAACTCTTGGTTTATAGCTTCCTTATATGCAGCAACCCTCTATCAAGGAAATCATGATAGGCAAGGCAAGCTCTAGAATATCGCTGCTGGAATGGTGCTACATAGAAATTGAAAGTTTACAATTGGGAAGCTGGAATTATTTCTTTTGTTGTAAAAAAATTTTCTCAACCGATCCTTATTGTCAGTTTCTATATGTAAGTTAAGATATGAGACAGACTTAACTGTATCTGTTGTGTCCTTTATTTCAAGTTCAATGGGGTAGTGCGTTCAACATAGTCACCAAACTTTGAATTATTTAGCGAGACGACATCATCGGTTGTGTATTAAATGCACCCAATATGTCTGCAAACAGGGGAAGGGGGCCATTCCTCTTAATCGGAGAACTTAATCATTATTATTTCTGTTTATCTAGTTTTGGTTTACCCAAATGAATAACTCTTAAAGAGGTATATTTCATTCCAAACATAAATTTTGTTTCAAAACATATTTAATCATGTTGAATCCGTGTGACAGGATTTATATAGCAAAACACAGATGCTCAAATTAAACATTTCTCATAGACACGGAAAGGTGTTTTGGGGTACCATACATGGACGAATTTACTCCTGTGTGTCTAAGGCTTAATAAAGTATTGTCTTGCAGAAGTTGGATCTAATTCATGTATCCATGTGTTCCCTCGGGTTTCATTCCTCTGTAAAAAGACATTATCAAACGTATTTTAATACAGATATCAAAAACGGTAGACAAGGAAATTTGGATATTTTAATTATTTTCAAGCCTCTAAGATTACATAAACTAAGGGCAATGGGAGAAGGCCTCAAAATTAGAAAGTATTTTATCACAATTCTACACTTCGCGCCTGTTTTAACTTAATTATACATTCGTTCTACAGTGGAAATCACTAAAAAAAAGTTAAAAAAAAAAAAAAATGTATAAAAAAGGACGTCTGGTCAGGATTAATATGCAAGATTAAACTTTTTGAATATAATAGATATAATAACATATTTGATAAAGTATTATATCGCCTTTTAATGACATTTTGATGTGACTTGAAATCCTAGTTATTGTTTTTAAAACTGCAATCAATACAACGTTCACTGAATGAAATTCTAATATCCTCTAAAGATCATGAAAGTCGATATAGTCAGATAAATATCAATGCTATATACGTCTTATACGACTTTCGAGAATGTCAAGTTATGGTCAATGACTTTTATACTTGGATAAACGGTCTGCATGTTTACTCTAAGATACGCATGAATGATTTAACATGAATAACTCTATACATTATTCCATAAATTTATTATTATTATCGGTTATTATTAAACAGAAAAATACTAACGAAAAGGTTAAGTTTGTTTGATTATTTACCTCAAATGTGTGATTTTAGATATAAGAAAACGAAAAATTTGGAATGATTTGAGCCAGATAAAATGTTCAGAGTTTTACTACCTAACAGAAAATCTGAAAATTCGGCTTTTGCCTTTGTCATTTTATCTTATTTATTTGAAAAACTAGCAGTGTTAAGCCCGGATTTAACGTGTATCTTCAACTATGTTACACCAAAAGTGTCACATCTAACTATGTGCCTCTTTTTGGTTTTGTTTACTTGTTCTGTTGCTATCTTGTTGGTATGTTTCCATTATATATCTTTGTTCTTATTTAAAAAAAAAAGTAATTATACATCACAATTCAAGTTTAACTTTTATCATGACATCTTAAATAATGATTTTTAAAGATACGAATATTTTGAAAGCGGTTTAAATACTACCGAAGGTATATCGGTACAAATACCTTATACATAAGAACCTAAATAACAATTGTCAAAAGTATCAATTCTCAACAATGCAGCTTTAAAAATAAAAGTATGATAACTTTACAATGACGTAGCAGTCCTCTTCTCTTTTCAATGTTCTAAATACGTCGTTGTCTTCTTAAATTGCTAGTTTAAAATCGTCAGTTATAATGTACTATATTGAGATGTTTGGAATACAATGCTTGAGCAAAATCTGAATACTCTACCAACGTATCCCCGTTTATCACCGGTGTTTAGTATGATCAATGATGTTTAAATATGTGCTATAGTGTTTTGAAGTATGTTGTGTTTTTTGTTCTTTTTTTTTATCATGGTGTTGTCTTTCCTTTTATGTTTTTATCCACCTCCCGTCACGATAGCATGATTTTTTTCGATTGCCAAATGTATACATACAGACCCTAATATAATCATTTGAAACCCTTCAGTTTGCATTGACAATCATGAGAACTTTATCCCAAAAGAAGTTTTGAATGAAAAAGAGACTTAAAAACTCGAATTTTGTTTTCCTGGGTTTTTAATCTTAATCAACATTTTGAATTTTAAAACAAATTTTTCTATAAATAATAGATAATAAATCTAACTATCAATTTACAAATGTTTTTGTTTTTTTTTATTTGGAATTTACCTTAACAAGAGTGCACACGCTGAAATGTCTCGCCTGCCTTACTGGTCATTGATTCTATGTTGATAGTCCTAAATATAAAGTTTTACTACAAGTATCACATTAACATAAACATGATCCAAGAAAATGAGGTCAAGGTCAGATAAACCAAGCCGGTAATACATATACATCTTACAATCATTCCATGCACCGAATATAGTTGACGATAATCAGACCAAACCATGAAAACTTTATATTGACCAATGAACCATGAAAATGAGGTCAAGGTCACATGAACCCTGCCAGACAGACATGTACACCTCAAAATCATTCCATGCACCAAATATAGTTGATATACTGCTTATAGTATCTAAGAAACAACTTAACCAGGCACACTTATCATTGACCAATGAACCATGAAAATGAGGTCAAGGTCAGATGATACCTTACAAATATTATGTACACCAAATATAGTTTAAGAAAAACAGACCAGTACACAAAAAACTTAACATTGAGCAATGAACCATGAAATGAGGTCAAGGTCAAATAAAACCTGCCAGACTGACATGTACATCATAAAATATTCCCATACACCAAATTTAGTTGACCTATTGCATACAGTATTAGAAAAAAACAGACCAAAACACAGAAACTTAACTTTTACCACTGAACCATGAAAATGAGGTCAAGGTCAGATGACACCTGCAAGTTGAACATGTACACCTTACAATCCTTCCATACACCAAATTTAGTAGACCTATTGCTTATAGAATCTGAGATATGGACTTGACCACGAAAACTTAACCGTATTCACTGATCCATGAAATGAGGTGGAGGTCAAGTGAAAACTGTCTAAAAGGGACGAGGACCTTGCAAGGTACGCACATACCAAATATAGTTATCCTTTTACTCATAATAAGAGAGAAATTAACATTACTTTATTCAAGTAGTCACTGAACCATGAAAATGAGGTCAAGGACAATGGACATATGACAGACGGAAACTTCATATCATAAGGCATCTATATACAAAGTATGAAGCATCCAGGTCTTCTGCCTTCTGAAATATTAAGCTTTTAAATAGTTAGCTAACGCCACCGTCGCCGCTGCCGCCAGATCACTATCCCTATGTTCCGCTTTCTGCGACAGAAGTCGCAGGCTCGACAAAAAAATAAGATTTTATGTCCAATTTGTTTTCAATATAACTAAGAATGTTAAAAAGAAAACTACACTTTATAAATTTCATGCGTCTGAAGTGCTTTTCTTGATTTACCTTCACCAGGAACGATCAAAGCCCAAAGCCTAATATTTAAAAGCCAGAGGTGCATAAGAACCGAAAAAGTTAGAGAGCTATATGACCCAAAACAGGGGCGTTTCTAGGATATTTGAAAGAGGGGGCGTAGAATCAAATCTTTCGGATTTTTGGACCTTTTTTTTTTGCTAAAATACATAAAATAATTGTGAAATGCACTAATGTAACGGTTCCTGACTTGGAGCATGTATATTTTATTTATTTTGTTTTGAAATTGGAGGGGGGGGGGGCGTACGCCCATTACGCCCTCACCTGGACCCGCCCCTGAAAAAAAGATCTAAATAAAATAGCCATATCCATTTAAGGTCATCTTTGCCTGAGGGAGTTGAAACCTTTGTTTCTTTATAATTTCCGAATTTATAAACAAACAAGGTTTGTTTCAAAAGCAGTTTCGTTTCGACAACTACCTTGCAATTCACCTGATTTTCAGATGAGATAAAGGAGCGCCATATCTTCTCTTTATGTGTATTGTTATATCATAAAAACTATCTTAAAGTGCACATGCTTTGATTTTATTGTTCTACCTTCAGTCTTTTGACATTCTGTTTAAAAGTTTTCCTTATTATATCTGTTTCAATGGACAGCAGCAATATGGACTATTTGTTGTAATTTACATTCATATCTGGATTAAAAGTCTATGATATATGTACTCGCAATGTGTTCACATCTGTTTACTCGAAGTTACGCTTGAATGATTTTACTTGATAAACATACCCTATAAAATATCATTAGTCATTATTAAACAGAAAACTGCTAATGCAAAGGTTTTGGTTTACATGATTACATTTGACTGGTAATTGTGATAATGTAGAGGCGTATCAAACCCATGCTATGTCGGAGATCGTTTATTCACCTCTACTTGGTGATTTTTGTTAAGAAATAACTGATAATTAGAAATAATTTTAATAAACTGTTAACACAGAGATATGTCTCGCCTATTTGTTATTTTGATAATGCAAATGTTGAAATTAAAATAGCAATACTTTAACATGTAAGTTATGCAAATATTCAAAGTCAATGAACCATGACTAAAGGTACAGGGCTAAACAATCTCCATGGAAATGAGATGTGCCAATGCTAATACAACTGCAAACCAAATACCATTGACTTTTCCTAAGTCGTTCCCTTTAAACAAACATAAACACAAAGATTAACTTGTAAACTATGTAAAAGTTTCAAAGTCAATGAACCAGAATTAGGGGGTGGGGTTATATAATCTCCATGGAAATGAAACTTGTAAATGCCAATACATTTGCATACCGAATATCATTGACTTAACATTAGTGGTTCATCTTAAACTGACCTAATCACAAACTTATACATGTAAACTAAGCAAAAGTTTCAAAGTCAATAGACCATGACTGAGGGGTAAGGACCAAATATTCTCCATGGAAATGAGATTTGCTAATGCTTATACAACTGCATACCAATTATCATTGACCTACCACTAACGGTTCCCCTTAAACTAACCTAATCACAAACTAATACATGAAAACTAAGCAAAGTCAATAGACCATGAATGAGGGGGCGGGGCCAAATAATCGCCATGGAAATGAGATATACTAATGCTTATACAACTACATACCAAATCACTAGTGGTTCCCCATAAACTGACCTAATCACAAACTAATACATGTAAATTAAGCAAAGTTTCAAAGTCAATAGACCTTGACTGAGGGGGCGTGGCCAAATAATCTCCATGGTAATGAGAAGTGCCAATGCTAATACAACTGCATACCAAATATCATTGACCTACCACTAGTGGTTCACCGTGAACTAGACCTAATCACAAACTAATACATTGTTGACGCCGCCGACGCCGGAAACAGCATACCTATGTCTCGCTTTTTGACTCCGTCAAGGCGAGACATAAACTATAAAAGTCAGAAAAAATGTTAGCAACAAACGTTGTTAAGTGTTTTACTAGTCTACTGAAAAGAAATTCTGAATTATCATTTTCATTTCTGTCATTTAAGCTCATATGTTTGGAAAAATTAGCAGATTACAACTCTCCACCAGAGACCAAATGACATAGAAGTTAACAACTATAATAGGTCACCGTACGGCCTTGAACAATGAGAAAAACCCATACCGCATAGTCAGCTATAAAAGGCCTTGAAATAACAAATGTAGAACATTTCAAACGAGAAAACTAACGGCCTGATTAAATCAATGAACGAAAAACAAATATGCTATACAGCAACACACGACAACCACTGAATTACAGGCTCCTGACTTGGGATAGGCACATACATAAATTCTGCTTTCAACAAATATTTTCAAGTAAGTTACAATAAATATTTCACATGCACTAAATGTGTCCTTTTGGTTATGTTGTGTTGTTATCTCATTGGTGTATTTCAATGTGTCCTTCCTCATTATTAAAAAGTTTAAACAAGTCAAGTTTTTCATAATGACATTTAAAAACAAAATTCATGCCCTTACATATTTTGACCCGGTAAAAATACAGAGATAAGTTCTTTGGTGTATATTTATACATAAGAACCTAATTAATAACAGTCAAACGTTTGTTTCTCAACATTGCGCCTTCAAGTGGGGCGTTTACCCATTTCTGACATTCGGTCTTTGTCCTTCTTAAATCGAACAGTTGTCCATACTTTTTATAATGCCTTCTGATTTTGATACAACTTTTAGTACTTTAGAGTATAATGATATTTTACAGATCTAGTTTACCTTTCGTTTCGGTTGACTGACTTTTGGCGGGATTACAGCCCTATGACATACATTTTCCATGAAAGTTGTACTTATAATGCACTTCATTTAACAGTAAGTGTAATAATTCTTGAAATCTTCTTTTTAATACAACAACGGTTAACAGACCTTATCACGCTTTCTCCTCAAGCTATTGGCGATTATTAATTGATAATTTTGTTATCATTATAGATAGATATATATATAACCTATGATTGCGTTGGATAAAAATCGCAATTTTTATACGTGTGCATGTAAAACAAATTTCTTGGTAGAGGGGTCTAAATACAGCACAAACAACATTTTCCAAAAGACCAAAATAGTGAAAAGTATATTTTAACAAAACGCATTTGACTAACAGGTCGAACAACGGATGTTCTTAAACCCTGCTGACTGCCATTGGCGATTGCCAAATAAATTGATCAACAGTACAAAATGGATCTTAATATTAGTTTAATACCAAACAGAAAACAATAAACTTGTGGAAAAGATGGTATACCACAAACATGAGGTGCAAAATTTTTTTTATACACCATATCCGGATTTCGACAATTAATGTCTCTTCAGTGATGTTAGGGATCGAAACGGTATTTGGAAGGCCATATAATTTACCTCAATTTAGGATAGACTCTTGAATTTTAAAGAGTCAAAATAGGATGAACGGATCATATCAACCCAAAGTAAAATATAATACAAGCCCAAACGGAAAAATATAAACAAGTCTAAATTGAAAACAACGTTCAAACCTATGATTGCGTTGGATAAAAATTGCAATTTTTATACGTGTGCATGTAAAACAAATTTCTTGGCAGAGGGGTCTAAATACAGCACAAACAACATTTTCCAAAAGACCAAAATAGTGAAAAGTATATTTTAACAAAACGCATTTGACTAACAGGTCGAACAACGGATGTTCTTAAACCCTGCTGACTGCCATTGGCGATTGCCAAATAAATTGATCACCAGTACAAAATGGATCTTAATATTAGTTTAATACCAAACAGAAAACAATAAACTTGTGGAAAAGATGGTATACCACAAACATGAGGTGCAAAATTTTTGTTTATAAACCATATCCGGATTTCGACAATTAATGTCTCTTCAGTGATGTTAGGGATCGAAACGGTATTTGGAATATATATGCGTTTTGTAATTTAAAAATTACAAGTCTTTGTAAACATTATGACGTATACATTCCAATTTCTGAACTCTCCTTTTAACACGATGATAACTGCTGATGTAAATAGCTTATATATTTATTACTATATGGGCACTGCTGTCCATACTTTTTTATAATGTCTGCTGATATTGATATTAATTTTAGTACTTTAATGTATACAATGCAGTTCTTGTTTACTTTTCGTTCCAGATGTCTGACTTTGAGTTGTATAACTGCCCTAAGACATAGACAATTTTATGAATATTGTACTTGTTCTGTCAACGTATATTTGTTCCACCTAACAGAAGTTCCACTGGAAAATTTTTTATAAACAATGTCATAATATCTGTTCCTGTTGGAACAAATATTCTATACCATTTATTCATTTAGGAACATTTACTGTAATATTTATTCCAGTGGAAATAATATTCTAGAATATTGTTTCCATTTGGAACTTATATTATGAAGGAACTTCTATTCCGTGACAGTTCGGACCTTTTAATGCCTGCAGATCCTAAGCTGATGTTTGGTAAATAAGTGAGTAATGATGCCTTACAGGTCGAGTTCGTGTTAAAATCCTGTTAGCCGACTTGATGCAATAAGACTGCAGATGATTGCATTCTTGTCGTAACAACACATCTACTTTTAGTTTTGTTTTACTTGATTTCAACTTTAACATAAATCGGTTAAAAAATACATTTTTCGTTTCTAGGCCGTATCATTTTTGGTGCTGTAGCCATTTAAACTGACCAGAGACATATATACACATTTATGTATATTTGTCTCTGAACTGACTTATTGAGTCTATATCACCATGGTAAATTACAGTTCTCTTTTGATTAAAAGTTTACAATGTATGTATATGACACGTGTTCACTACTGTTTAGTCTGAGACACGCATGAATGATTTTACATGATACCGTTTACAATATTCCTTAAATTGATATAAGTATTGGTCATTTTTAAACTTAAACGTAATAATGAACAGGTTCTGGTTTTCTTTTTCTGATTGCATTTTAACTTTTTAAGTGGTGTTTGTGATAAAAGCGTATCAAACGCTAGCAATGTCGAAGATAGTTTATTATCATCGTGACAACTTGGTATTACATTTCTATTTTGATTAAAAGTTTACACTGCATATATATTATACGCTACCGTTTACTCTGAGATACGCTTGAACGATTTTACGTGATGCCTTATATAATATTCGTTATGCTTATTATTGGTATTGGTAATTATTAAACAGAAAAGTAGTAACAAAGTAATAATGAACAGGTTCTGGTTTGGTTGATTGCATTTTAAGTGGTGATAGTGATCAAGGCGTATTAAATCCTACCAATGTCGTAGATTGTGTATTAAATTCAAGTGAACTTGATATTAAGGATACTACCGAATGATGAAGGTCTGCTTCATATCTTATTTTTTTCAGCAGATGTTCGACTGATCTGTAATTCTACCGATTGTTTCTTTTTCCTGATTGTGACATTTTGACTGAGTGTGGATTTGCATGGCGGGTGACACTTACAATGTCGACGCATTTGGTCTCGCTCTTTTTGGTGTTTATGCGATTACCTCAATTATTTGTTTATTACCTTGATTTGTCTCTTCTTAACCCATTTGCGAGATTTCAACATCGGTAAACAGTGTCACTTATATTACCTCTTCTGGGTGATTTCAGATATGAGAAAATAGAAAAGTTGGAATATTTAAAAAACTGTTAAAGTCAGAAAAGATGTGTTCAGCAGCAAAGATTTTTCAGTGTTGTACTACAGTACAGAAAATCTAAATTATCATTTTCGTTTTCGTCATTTGAGCAATTATGATGGAAAATAAGCAGACTAAATCTTAATATTTACCAAATTGTTTCAGTAATTTAAAACTAATATTTCAAACCACATTACACATATCTTTTTTTGTTTTGGTAAATTACAACAAGTTGCTATTACATTGGTGTATTCCCAATATAGCCTTCGTTCTCAATAAAAAAAAAGTTAAGTTTATAAAACAAGTCAAATAAGATTTTAAATAAATTTAGGCCAAACATTAAAAGGTTTGATTCTCTACATTGCGTCTTTAACAGGTAAAGTGTAATGAATCTTGAAAATTTTAAATGAATGATGGTTAAAGGACCTATACAAACTTTTCTTCTGACGCTTTTTTTTATTATCAATTGATGATATTGGTATCATTATATATATATTGTAGTATTTCTGAAAATGTCTTTGTAAAGTAGTACTAATTAAACCTCCACGATGTTGAATTCTGATATGAACAATCTGTATTTTCACTATATAAGCAGTATACGCTTATAATAACTTTAATACCCCCGTCACTAAGTCGGACATTTACCAATGTCGGACATTCGCTCTTCCGTTGAACAGTCGTCCATACTTTTTATAATGCCTTACGATTTTGATATAATTTTTAGTACTTAAGCGTATAATGATATTTTACAGATCTAGTTTACTTTTCGTTCCGGTTGATTGACTATTGGCGGAATTACGGCCCTAAGACATATTTTTTTTTCATGAAAGTTGTACTTGTCCGGACGTTATATATATATATCTATATAAATGTTGCTAAGCACTTGCCCTGTCTTCATGACAAATATGTTATTCTCCCCGAACGAAAAAGTCATAATTAACATTTTTCTTTTGTGTAAATAAGGTTACATAAATTGCTTTATAACGGAATAAGTATTGACAATTCATTTGAAAATTAACATATACTCCCATGATACCTACAAAGGCGGAAATCCTGAACATCAAAGGTCTGTTATATGTTTCTTTGGAATTTTAATCAAAGATGAAGAACTGTATCTTCCTTTACTGTACTGGATACCAAAATTACAAATGTGTCCTTATAAAAACGTTATATTATTAGGTCTGCAGTGCACCAAAAAACCTCTTTCCAAACTGTTAACCTTAATTTTTATCAGCAATCAAAGTCGGACTTCAGAATTACTTTGAAACTTCCTAGTCTAGGGGAGGTGTTATAGTACATGCAATCTAAGTACATTTCCCTGTGCCATAGTATAATAATAATATTTTACTGTAATATCCTTTACCTTAATATTCCCCATTCTAAACTTAACGACAGATGAAAAGACAGTCCAACTTTGTTTCATTGAAAGAAAATTGCCAACTTAGATATACACATCCAATTAAGGAAGGGACAAATCATATTTTGTACAAAAAACACTCTGATTCTCAGAATTCATTCAGATACTTGATTTTGTTATTGACAACCTATTTCTACGTTTGAAGGACGTGTTTTTCAGCAAACAATCTTATAGAAACCAACCGTGCTCCTTTTTTTGCAGACTTGTTCATAAATTCATATGAGGCAGACTTCATTATGAGCTTCTCGGGCAGAATAAAAAAAGCTAGCATTATTTTGTAACTTCATGTTCAGCTATAAAGATGATGTCCTCTCACTAAATAATCTATAGATTGGTAGATGTGATAAAAGATACCACAGATACAAGTAAATCTGCGTCATATCTTGACCTGCATACACAAATTGAAAATGAGGTTCAGTTGCGAACAAAACTTCACGACAAAAGGGATGATTTTAGTTTCCCAATTGTGGGAACTTTCTATTTCTATGAAGGAACGTTCTACCAGCGCCTGCATATGGAGTATATATCTCCCAGTTGATACAATATTCCGTAGCTCTAGTTTTCGAACATGATTTTCTTGATAGGGATTTGCTGCTTTCAAGGAAGCTTTTGAAACAAGGGGACCTAGTGATAAAGTTTAAGTCGTCCCTTCGAAAGTTTAAAGAACGCCATCCCGTTATGGAATATCTGTTACAGTTGACGACAGATGTGTTCCTCTTCCTATTGTCGTTACGACAATCCCGTCCTCTTTCCCTAGATCGTGACAATTCCGAAAGTATACTTACCATGATCAAGATTGGTACAACTAGTAAAGCAGAGTCAACTTACCCTTCCTGAGCATCTGAGATAACCCCCAATTTTGTAGGGGGGTCTTGTTGTTGAGTCTTTAGTTTTCTATGTAGTGTTTTGTGGACTTTGTTGTCTTGTTTTTCTGTTTTTGCCACGGCGTTGTCATTTTTCTTCTGCCTAAAAGAGTTTTGAATGTCCCCATGGTATGTTCTACTTTTTTTACCCTTAAAATATATAATCAGAACCTCCCAGCTGCTCTTGTTTATCATCAGCATACAGATATAGGTCCTGCTGGCCATCGATAACCAGGAAACTTGGTATCGTAAACATAAAATATATAAAAGAGTTATTTGCCAATGGCCACAACATCGATGAACTTCAGGTAACTAATAGATAAACAAAATTAAATTGGCTATATTATCAAAGGAAACCATTATTTCCTGATATTTTCAAACTATTTAAAACGCTATGATGCATTGTCCGCCATCGCAAAAAATAACATACTGTACTGTAATGGAGTGTTTTAGAAGACAATAACAACAAATCAGCTGTTGGTTACGGGCATGGTCAGAACGTAAACCTATGGTGCGTTATTGTTTTGTTTATTGGTTAATTATATTTATATAGGAAATTAACGTGCGTTGTTATTTAGATATGCAACTTGCTTAAAGTTATACCTTCCGTCCAGTTACCATGTGACTACATTGAAAAATGAAACATTGACAAGCGAATCGGACGATACGAAGCTGACGTAGATAAATTTTACTATTATTTTTAGTTCCAGAAAAGTGCTTCGCAAGCATGAAAATTATAAAGGAGAGGTGAAAGATATTAAGGAGACATTCAAACTCATAAGTCGAATTTAACTGACAAATCGATGGCAAAGAACGAAAAACGATATAAAAGACAAACTACTGTATACAAATAAAGGCAACAGTAGTATATCGCTGTTCAATAGTCATAATTCGATTAAGCAAACACAAATCCGGGTAACAAACTGAAATTGAGGGAAACACATCAAATATAACAGGAAAAAAACGGAACAACAGAAACACTGAACTACAACAAAAACAAGCGCCAATATACATAGAAAACACAACATAGAAACTAAAGACTGAACAACACGAACCCCACCAAAATCCGATGATGATCTCAGGTACTCCAGAAGGGTTAGCGGATCCTGTTCCATATGTGACACCCGTCGTGTTACTCCTATAAAGTTTGTTGATAAATCGCATCAAATGATAAGGCATCACGCTATAGCGGATTGGTAATTGAGATTTATATCAAACCTTAAGAAATCACCAAATTCGTAAACCATCGGTCAAAGAATAAAGTATACAGTGTGTTTTTTTTTTAATTTTATACATCACTGCATAGATACCGTTGCTGATGATAATACTCTCAGTCCCCGAGAGTATTATCATCAGCTCAGTAGTCAGTACTTCGGTAGTACTGACATGATTCACAACAAACCCTTCTTAAATTTTCCGTTTATGAATTAAAAATTTTAAAGAAACGAGGGTTTCAGCTCCCTCCGGCAAAATTGACCTTAGGTGGATTTGGATAATATTTTTCAACTGTTTCGGTTCTTAAAGATCTTCCACTTTAAAATATTCGGCTTTGAACATTCCTGATAAAGGTAAATCTAGAAAAGCGCTCCGGATGGATATAAATTATAAAGTGTTGCTTTCATTTTTTCAATGATTTATATGTAAAAAATAACAACTTGAGTATGAAATTATCATATATCTAATTGAGCAAGTAACTAACATCTTCATTTTCTCTTTTTCATGCAAACATTTAACATAAAATTTATTATAATAGTAAATTCTGTAGAGAGTATACCTGTATGAAGGGTGATAGATATGTACTTGAAAAAAAATCGCTATTGTGTTATTAGATTTGGTGCTAATTGTAGTCTTGAAATAAGTATTGTCCATATTTTGATTAAACTTAACAGTTACACACATGAGCAATCGAAGTAAATGTTATACATATTAGCCATGTGTCATACACTAGAAATGTGACTCAACCAAATTTGTTCTCCGAATTACAGGTTTGTTATTGTTTGAATGTACATAAAGTATCGGCTATTTTTTTATTCGGTAAAAATTTTGGCCATCGATTTTCTATTGCTTTGGCTTTTTAGAATTTGAATGAAAAGAGTATACATCAATGAGACAGCAACCTAAAGACAGAAATAAACCAAAATGGCACTTTAATGTCCATACAAATGCATTTATGGAATATTTGTTTCACAGATGACGACGGATATAATTCAATTGTCGTAACCATAATCCTGTCCTCTTTTCCTCGAATGTGACCTACCAAATTAGTCTTACCACTGGGTTTTTACTAACATGAGCAACACGAGGTATACCACATGTGGAAAAGGATCTGCTTACCCTTCATAAGGGGGGGGTTGCTCAATCTTTACTGTTCTATGTTGTGTATACTGTTTGCATTTTGTCATCGTTTTTCATTTTTTTGCCATGGTATTGTCAGTTTGTTTTAGAATTGCGAATTGAATGTCCCTGTGGTATTTTTTGCCTCTATTTTAAGAAGAAAAAAATAACAACAGGATTAAATAAAAGTTCAACTTTGCATGTCGGAAGTTCTCGTCAATTTCAGTGACTTCGATTGTTGCTACAATCCCGTCCCCCTTTCCACCGAATGTGACATACCGAATTAGTCTTATCACTGAGTTTGTACTAACATGAGCAACACGCAGGATACCACATGTGGAACAGGATCTGCTTACCATTCCGTAGCACCTGAGATCACCGACGGTGTTTTGTGGGGTTTGTGTTGCTCACTATTTAGTTTTCTATGTTGTATTTTGTATGCTGAATGTAACTTTGGTATTTTTCGCTCCTCTTTTAAGATGAAAAAAAAAACAGGATTAAATGAAAGGTCAACTTTGCATGTCGGATTTTCAACCTAGGTTTTGGTCCATTTCAACGTCCTCGAATATTGTACCTCTATTTAGGAAGATATATTTCAAGTTATTATTTAACTTATGAATTAAAGTTTACATAAATCTAATTAATGTCTATTTAAATTCACAAGTAGATAATTTATATGAATGCAATAACTTAAAACTTGACCACTTTAACGCACAGGTAAATTGTTAAAACTTGTAAGCATTCTTTTAACAAATCCACAAAACAATTAGGTACAAAAACTAAACTTAACACTATGAAATTAAATATGAAAAAACAATCTTAATGTTTTGGTCCAAAGAGGTTTTTTTCTTAAGTTGATATGATCGAGAATCAATGAAAAATAAAAACTGACATGCAAAAAATGTTTATCAAACAAAAACCACTGTATTGATCGCTCTATTAGTTTGGGAATTCTATTGAATGCATCCTTTGTAAGACTAGCACTCCTTGATATTCTAAGTGATTATATAAAAGGGAATGAGAAGCATTAGATTAGCATCCGGGTTCTTGTTGGGTTTGTCAACAAAAAAAAGAACGGAGCACCTGAGTTCACCCCCAGTTTTTGGTGGGGTTCGTGTTGCTCAGTCTATAGTTTTCTATGTTGTTTATTGAATACTGTTGTTTGTCTTTTGTTTTGTTTTTTTTTTTTTTTTTTACCACGGCGTTGTCAGTCTATTTTCGACTTATGAGTTTGAATGTCCCTTTGGTATCTTTCGCTTCTCTTTTATAATTGTATAAACCAATTTTGAGCATCACATAAACTAATCCGTCTTTTCTCTATAGTACCATATACTGTTATTTTACAGGAGACAGAATCTCATCAATAAATACATTTCAGCTATACACCAGTCAATCCATTTTAATAAGACACATCCATTCTTGTTGTTTCGATGTGTTCTAACAAGAACACCTTTTGTAGTGGAATAGTTGTTGATATGTCAAATCAAAAGTTTGTAATCCGTGTCAGTTCCTTTCTACACATCAACCTTCATCATATGAATCTCGTAGCAAATAGAGTGTTGAGTAAGATTATGTTCAAATAAATTTCTCCAAAATGGATTTCTATGGTACCAAAAAATCCTAAATCCTATATCATATAATGATTTCAATTGCAATAGATAGGAAACATCAGGTGTCGCATGAAATTCAATAAGAAGCATTGTTACATCTTTAAAATATCCTTGCTTGATCATAACTGGCATACTGACCCATTCAGAGCCTTCAATGTCCATTTTAATAATATGCAGTATACTCTGAAAAAGACATATATACATTACTAAAATAGATAAGGATAGACGTAAATAAAAAAGCGATCAAACGAAGACAAAATGTCCAGAGACATGTAGAGGCAAATATATGGTCTTCACCAATAGACAATGGTTCACACGATATGTCAAGCTTTTAATCGCTTGTGAATCAATTTAAACTGAGGCTATCAAAGATTTGCCATTAACACCAATTCTTCATATATTAAAAACAAAACATATGATAAAGGTCAGCCGCTGGCCAGATTCCTGACGATTGGACAGGCAGTTGAACTCGTTGTTAGATTTTTATTTCTTTATTCTTCAAAGGAATGATTTGGTATTTTTTTCAATTATATAGGTAGCTGAAGTACAAATAAAATTAAATAATACTGTACAAGTCCTACGATTTAACAATGTCAGTATACCAATTATGAAGTTCGAATAAACAAATTCGTTGTTGAAACCTATTTTGTTAAAACGTTGTAAGGTTTTATGAGTTAACTATTATTTTTTGACAATAAAAATAAGAAGAAGATAAGCTATTTATACCGTTTTGTTCTTTTTTAAGTTTACCATTCATTTTTTACTGAGGAATTAAGGCCGTTTTTTTTTTTTTTTCATTTCGCTTACTTAAGTACCTATTGCTTTATCAAAATAAACTGTTATCACAGAGATATGTCTCGCTTTTTTGTAATTTTGATAATGCAAATGGTGAAATTAAAATAGCAACACTTTAACATGCAAGTTTTGCAAATATTCAAAAGTCAATGAACCAGGACTGAAGGTACATGGCTAAACAATCTCCATGGAAATGAGATGTGCCAATGCTAATACAACTGCATATCAAATACCATTGACTTATCATAAGTAGTTCCCTTTAAACAAACCTAAAAACAAACTTATACATGTAAACTAAGCTAGTTCCCTTTAAACAAACCTAAAAACAAACTTATACATGTAAACTAAGCAAAATTTCAAAGTCAATAAACCATAACTGAGGGGGGCGAGGTCAAATAATCTCCATGGTAATGAGACGTGCCAATGCTAATACAACTGCATACCAAATATCATTGACCTACCACTAGTGGTTCCCCATAAACCGACCTAATCACAAACTCATACATGAAAACTAATCAAAAGTTTCAAAGTCAATAGACCATGAATGAGGGGGCGGGGCCAAATAATCTCCATGGAAAGGAGACGTGTCAATGCTTATACAACTGCATACCAATTATCATTAACTTACCACTAGTGGTTCCCCATAAACTGACCTAATCACAAACTAATACATGAAAACTAAGCAAAAGTTTCAAAGTCAATACCCCATAACTGAGGGGGCGGGGCCAAATAATCTCCATGGTAATGAGATGTGAAAATACTAATACAACTGCATACCAAATATATTTGACTTACCACTAGTGGTTCACCATAAACTAGACCTAATCACAAACTAATACATTGTTGACGCCGCCGCCGCCGCCGGAAAAAGCATACCTATGTCTCGCTTTTTGACTCCGTCAAGCTAGACAAAAACCTGTTGATTGATTTATTAATTGTTTGATTGGTGTTTTACGCCTCTTTCAATATTATTTTGCTATTTCGGGCGGTAAATGATTATTGGTGGCGGAAACCGGAGTGCCCGGAGAGAACCACCGATATTTGGCAGGAAAACTGACAATCGTAGTACGTCAATTAGGCCAAAAAATATCTGGTTTGTAAAATCTAGGTCACGGTTTTGTCAGAAATCTGTAAAAACTGACATATAGGCAGACCTGGCTTGCCAATAATAATTCCCGAGGAAGACACTCAAGTCCCATTTACTTCCAGTTAGTATGGATGACTGCTGTAGCTACAAGGAAATAATTGAATGACAAAACAACACAGTTTGGTCATTGTTCATCTCTCAAGGTCGTATGAAAATCGAAAAATAGACTGAAAATTACCATTTTCCAGCTGGGGTGGGTTCAAACTCACCAGAAAATAACTTGTGTTTCCTATCCGATAATAGGGAAAAGTGAAAAATACTTTCAGTCTGCTTGGATTGCTATTTAAGACTCATCTAAAAAATGCATTACATTTTTGTTCGTTAGAATGAGCAAAGGGAAAGAAAAAAATGTTGGGTTATGCATGAACAATGTTTTCTTGTTTAATTTTATTTCATCTATTAGAATGGTTTGAAATATAGAATCAAATTTTGTTTCCAAAATGACTTATAATCGAGCACACCCTTATTAGTGAAATAACGTAGACTTAAGGGTTACATACCTGAAAATGTATTCTAGTTGTACCATTTCATTTTTCTTGGACGATTCTACATCCAATATTTATTTAACAAAAAACACACATAATCCATTAACATACATGTGCATTTTTATGCACCTGTCCTAAGTCAGGAGCCTGTTGTTCAGTGGTTGTAGTTTGTTGGTGTGGTTCATAAGTTTTTCTCGTTTCTCGTTTTTTATATAGATTAGACCGTTGGTTTTCCTGTTTGAATGGTTTTTCACTAGTCTTTTGGGGGCCCTTTATAGCTTGCTGTTCGGTGTGAGCCAAGGCTCCGTGTTGAAGGCCGTACTTTGACCTATGATTGTTCACTTTTTATACATTGACTTGGATGGATAGTTTTCTCCTTGGCACTCATACCACATTTTCTTATTTATATGTATATGCATAAATACTAGGGTTTTCTCTTTCCCGAAATACCACTTAAAGACACAAATAAATATCCTTTCAATCCCAAGAAAGACGTTCGTATCTATTGATTTAAAACATTAATCGGGATGAACTTTATTGAAGTTCATTTTGTAGTAATTATTCTACTGTTCATGAAAACTTCGATAAGAGAGTAATGGTCAGTTTGATCTATAAGTTTTGCATGCGGATTATTGGGTACAACACGGAGAAAATGAAAAGAAAACCATTACAAAATGAAATAAAATTCTATAGAATGTTATACTCTGGAGATTCATTTTTAATATTTAAGGTGTATTTTAAGTTAGCGAAATTAAAAAAAAAACTGTCCATTATTTCCCAGGGATGGACAGTTATTTGGAATTTCTAACGTCAATTCAGTAATGCTCAGTAGCTTTTCAGAAAATTCTGTATGATGTTGATGGGTACAGGTAATTAACAACTACTGAACGGTCTGAATCTAACAGATCTTGATTAACTGCAAAAAGTAAAATAACAAAAATACCGAATACCAAGGAAAATTCAAAACGGAAAGTCTCTTAGAAAAATAAGAAGTTCAAACTCATCAAACACACCAAACGAATGGAAAACAACTGTCATAATCCTGACTTGGTACAGGCATTTCCTTATGTAGAAAAGCGAACTGTCTGAACATTACTGAATTTACCGCAGTGAATAAGTCTGAAAATTGACTGAAATACTGAAAATTACTTCATAATTTATTGTTATGTCTTTTAAGAACTTTTCAGATCAAAATGACCGTTTCAGACATTGAGCACTCTTTATTTAACAGGTAAACCAACGAAATGCATTAACTGCACAAATTACACTTTGATCATCCATTTTCACATAGGTAGTATACATGTTACAAATGTCAGCTAAAATAAGCAGTCTATCTTCAATATACACCATTATGCAAGCTGAATATGTATAAAAGTTATCGTCATTGTTTTACTTTTTTATTGGTAAGGAGGAACCAAAACTCAAAACCATCACGGCGATCCTTCAAATCATGCAATCGCAGAAATTCATGTTTTCAAAACCAGATATAATAAGCAGTGTCTATGTGCACAAGTACATATGAATTTGTAGAAAAAAAATAATTACAATTTAATGCCGGTATATTTGTAAATTATTTAATTCCAGCACTAAAGCTTACACATAGGAATAACTATTAAAATATAGATGTGAGACAAGTTCGATAATTTTATTGTAAAAATGCAAATATAACTATGTTCTCTCTTCCTTTAGAAAGTATCATTTTGATCAAAAGGCTTTTTATCATCAAAATCTTTTGTTTTAACAATGACACAAGAAGTCAGGTAGGAATACGATATGAGCTGTATAACGAATAGGGACATCAACATTAGTTACTGCATCCAAACACTCATGATATGATGTAGGATCTGTTATTTCAACTTAGGAATCATGGTTACGAAAACAAATCAATAACTTCCATCCCTATTAACAGGTAGCAATAGTTATATGTTTATATGAATATATACGGTAAACTGTCGGACTTTTGTGCTACATAAAAGTAAAACTGGATGATAAACATGAAATAGACGATAGGAGATTTCTTTTTATGATCGAAATTGTATAAGAAAAAGAAAATTGACATGCAGAAAATGTTTATTAACAAAAATCGGTTTATTATATTAATCGGAATTTGTTTTGGAATTCTATTGAATGCATCCTCCGAAATACTAAGCATTATCTATCGCAGGTAAAGATTACATTAGCTGTATTGGGCAAAACCCTTCGGAATATTTAGTCATCAATTCTCTTTAAATCTGTACTTTATTTAGCCTTCTTAACTTTTTTGTTCGAGCGTTATTGATGAGTCTTTTGTAGACGAAACGCGCATCTAGCGTACACAATTTTAAGCTTGGTACCTATGATGAGTTTAGTGTTAGACTAGAGCTCCTTAACATTTTTAGTGTTTATATAAAAAAAATGGGAATGAGGAGCATGAGACTGGCAACCGGGTTCTAGCTGGGTTTTCTTTAAAATAAAAACGATAAAAATTGTACAAAACCAAGTTTTGCATCACATAAATTACAAAATAAAAGTTTTCATCAGTGTTTTCTTTAAAGTATTTAGTACTGTTATTTTACAAGAAACAGAATATAATCTCATCAATAAATACATTCCAGCTAAACATCAGTCAATCCATTTCATTTTGACATGTCCATTCTTGTTGTTTCGATGTGTTTTCCTAACTAGAACACCTTTTATAGTAGGATGGTTGTTTATATGTCAAATCAAATATTCGTCATCCATGTTAGTTCTTATTCTACACATCAACCTTCATCATATGAACCTCGTAGCAAGCAGAGTGTTGAGTTAGATTGTGAACAAACAAATTTTTCCAAAATGGATTTCTATGGTACCAAAAAATCCTAAATCCTATATCATATAATGATTTCAATTGCGATAGATAGGACACAGCAGGATACGCATGAAATTCAATAAGAAGCTGTGTTACATCTTTAAAATATCCTTGCTTGATCATAACTGGCATACTGACCCATTCAGAGCCTTCAATGTCCATTTTAATAATATTCATTTTTCTCTGAAAAAGACATAGTTATTACTAAAACAGATAAGGATAGACGTATATGCAAAAGCGACCAAATGACAAATCAAAATATCCAGAAACATGTAGAGGCAAACATATGGTCTTCAACAATAGACAAGGATGCAGACGATATGTCAAGTTTTTAATCGCTTTTGAATCAATTTAACACAGACTATCAAAGATTTACCATTAACACAATTTCTTCATATATTAAAAAACATAACATATGATAAAGGTCAGCCTTGGACTAGGTTCCCTACTAAGTGACATGCAGTTGAACTCGTTGATGTATTCGTAGCTGAGGGTACAAATAAAATAAAATAATAAGTCCTCCGATATGACAAAGTCAGTATGCCAATTATGATGTTCGTTTATACAAATTGGTTGTTGACACCTATTTTGCGAAAACGTAATTATTGCGCATGGATGTTTTATAAGTTTACCATTCATTTTTGACTGAGCTATTTAGGCCGTTTTATTCAATTCTGCGACGACTCCTCGTATAATAGTGTTTGCCTTTTACTAACCTATTGCTTAATAAAAAAATAACTAATGACATGATTTTCGAGCGCACAACATAATTTTATGTCATGAAAAAACTGAGCAAGTATGCTCGAAAAAATGCTTGGAAGCCAAAAATATCAAATGTTTGAGAGAATAGAAACCAACATGGCCTTAATTAACTATCTAAAACTGCCTGATAACATTTTTACATAAGAAAGATGGAATCTTTAGTTAAAGAACAATTACGACTTAAAATTTACAAGCGAAATGTTAAATTATATTTTGTTAAAAACCGAAGCAAAGCCATCTTTTGTAAAAAATAAAATAAAAAAAATACCGAACTCCAAGGAAAATTCAAAACGGAAAGTCCCTTATCAAATGGCAAAATCAAAAGCTCAAACATGACTTGGTACAGGCATTTTCTACTGGTGGATTGAAACTAGTTTTAAACTAAGCTAAATCTAATGGATGTTTGAGCATTCTTCATAACGGGTAATCCAACGAAATACATTAACTGCACAAATTCCACTTTGATCATCGATTTTCACAGATTAGAATACATGTAACGTATTTCAGCAAAATTAAGCAGAGTCTATCTTCAATATATTCTGTTTGACATTTTATTTTATTTGACACCATTATGCAAGCTGAATATCTTTAATATTATCGTTATTGTTTTACTTTTGTAATGGTAAAGAGGTACCGAAACTCGAAACCATCACGGCGGTCCTCCATCTCATTCGCACAAATTCAAAATTGTAACAAATAGAATATGAATGCACAAGTACATATACTTTGTAAGAATATAATTTGTACTTTGAAGAGAAAAAAATAATTACAATTTAAAACCGGTGTATTTGTTAATTATCTAAGTCCACCACAAAAGCTAAGAGAGAATAAGAATTATAAAAATATCGATGTAAGACATGGTCAATAATGTTACTGTGTAAATGCAAATGACACTTTATTTTAATTACTTTACACTTCTAGGAATATCATTGGTTAAGATTATTAATACATATTTTTAATATCTGGTCAGTGAGCGTGTTTTATTTAAAACCCGATTAGTAGTAGTGTTACGTCTCTTTATAAAAATAACATTGATATGAAGAAAAATGTTTTGCCCTGACAACAGATGAAAAAATTGATGATAAACGATTGAAAAGGGATAAAGAAAACACATTCAAAGCTAACAAATGGTTATCGTTGGTATTTTTTTTGTATAGACCAATGGAAGTAGGTTCTCAATATTGAAGACGTGATCACTCAAATAAGCCACCAAAACTAAATTCCACATATTAAGATAGACGGTAAGATAAATTCGTTACACAGTGTGCTAGTGACTTAATACGATATTAACGGCGTCAGTAAACTCCATATGGGGCTTGAACTTCGCTCGCTCTCGGCTCAAATGAAATTTACTGAACATCGCATTAGTCTCTCTTCCTTTACAAAGTATCATTTTTTTTATCGAAATATTTTGTTATAACTATGACACAATGGGCCAAGTAAATCAATCGAGTACACCAATTATTTATTTGGTTTTTGTCATTTATCAAAAAAAAAACACCAGTTATGACACAAAAAAGAATTCTTGAAATTTAGAGACTAGGCCTGTCTGTGAAATGCAGATTAAATCTTAAAGCATTGGTAAAATAAAATTTAGAACCTTTTGTCTGTCAATTTGCATTTCGTTACCACTTTCAGAACCCTTGAATTTTTGTTTCATTATATGATTAGAGTAACTCAGTATACATTAAGTAACAGCTGGAAATGTACGAATATGTTATAAGCTGTATGACGAACAGAGACTTCAACATTATTTACTACTATGATGTAGGATCTGTTATTTTAAATTGCGAATCATGGTTACGAAAACAATTATTGACTTCCATCTCTATCAACAGGTAGCATTTTTATGTATTAGATGTAGTCTTCTCATATCTATGCGGCGTCATCCACGAAGATATGAGACGACTAAATCTGGTTTACATAGAAGTAATGAATAATTATTATATCTTTTCTTTTGTTCTTAAAAGTGCAATTAGTTTTGATTAAACAGGAATAGTGTCTCAAATTTTCCTGATGCAGCAACACCTTCAGAAGATGTTTCATAGTTATGGATTTGGAATGAAATCTTAATTGTGTCTATTTCTGGCATCAAGTTGACACCTAATCACTTCTTTTGTATCGCTGTACTATCTCGTTTTTTCTGGTTTTATTGCCAAAACCTGAAATTTTTGCCGACAAATGAAAACACTTCTATGAAAATGATTAAATGAATGTATATGGTAAATCGTCGGAATTTTGTGCGACATAACAGTAAAACTGGATGATATATATGAAATTGACAATCGGGTAAATTAGAGAAAGATCTTTTCTAAAATTAAATTAAGCATTCCATAATCAGATTAGGTCTATCAGTACAAAATTTATACTTACATTTTCATGACCAAGAGCTTTACTAATATTTTGGAATGTTGACATCTTAAATTTGTTCCGTCTTGTATATTCAACTTCTCCAATACCAACATCATGGAACCATGCTTTTTCAGTTCTTTTCCTTGATTTCATTTTCATGCTTAAATACAAACCAAATTCAGATAAATATTAGCATATGATTATGTGATGTTGTTTGAATGAAGTTCTGTTATGTTGAGGTCTAACCAATCCTTGTTGTCAAGTCATATATCTAAGTAGTCACGAATTGAAACAGATATAACATATACGTATTGTCCTTCAATTAATTTCACTTAAACAACAGCATAATACCATAACTATTTAACTACCTCGCAAAAGTTTTTTTTAAATAATTAACGAATTCGTTAATAATACGTACGTTGGATCGAAACCATGAACTTCACAACCATATATTTTCGTAATGTCATCATCAAAAACGAAATCATTTCCTATCCTGAAATAGTTAGAAAAGAAATACTGTATATCCTACCTGCTATAGATTTCAGAGAATTCAATTTGTGACGCGATGTAATTTATTAACCGTGTACATTGAATACACGGTGTATACAACAGTTCCTGCTAGTAGGGTTCAGGGCAATAATTGAGCAAAAATGTAATCACATTTGTCGTAAATAAATGATTCCAAAAGGCATCTAAACTTGAGAGAATATTCCTTTTGGCCCAATACTGATTCAGAATCGTCATATGGAACTCGTTTCACCTCTAGCGATATAGGCTTGACTTGAAAATTCATTTACTTTAGCAGAAATCGTTTTTAAGTGATCTGCAAGATCAATCGATCCTGTTCAGCCCTTGACTAATATAATGGGGTGTGACTTACAGAGGTGTTTGTTCACCTTATTTTCTTTACCGATTGTGTGTGTTTCGTTGACAGTGTTTAGGTCTTTGATTTTGCTTGCTTCGTTGACTTTATTTGCTTCTTTATTCGCATCGAATTTCAAAGGAGAAACTTTTTTTTAAGTATTTCAAGATAAGTTTTCTAGCTCTTGCTAAAATTTTTATTTCCTTTTCTGCATTAACCAGAAGTTTACGGATATTGAATGCTGATGCACTCAATGAGCTATAGTTTTGACATGCTATTTCAATTTGGGCTTCCATCTAAATCTTTGATTTTTGAAGTACTAAATGTTGTTTTAGATTTCAGACTACTTAAATGATAATGTCTTTGTCCTTGTCTTTGAAACAGGACCTTAAGCGCCATGATAGTGGAAGTTAATGTAAGCAGATGCATGCAAAGTACCCAAGATTTATATTCAATGTAGAAGTATTGAATTTAGTTTATTGATACAAGATAAAATAATAGAAATATTGTTTAGTACCTTAAAACGTAAAAGTTAAAATATCTAAAAAAAAAAAATTGTACATTTCTGTGAGGTTTGCTTGTTCATGTACACATTAGTTCTGCGGTGTTGTCTCGGTTTATAAAATAACAAATGAAACATACTCACCCAAAGTCATATACAAGACAATTTACTGGTGGTCTATACTTAACATCATGACAAACGTTCCATCCACCATCTTTTAATATTCCAGGCCGTATAACTTGGGTGCAGTGGATTTGGAGTGATGTTAAGTATCTAAAACATAAAATAATTAGGATTTTATATCAGATTAAAAGTGCAAAAATAAGAAATATATCATGATTTCTGTTTGATTAAAAAGAAAACTTCGTCATTATAAATATAATTGAAAAATATTTTTAAATTTATATTTGAGGCAATCTTGGTAAAATGAAATAGTTCTTAAATCTTGATTCACAAAATTGAATCTGATTTTATCAAATATCTGAAAAAGAATAATAAATTATGATTCTTGCGCATTAAACGAGTTTCTTAATTGTAACGAGGTGCGCTCGAGAGCTAACGTTTGCAAATTGAAATATAAAACATTGGAGAGCATTGTAACTTACCTTGATGTCAATTACATAAGTTCATGAGCGAATGCTGTCAATATGCAAGTGTAAAGTTACGTGCAAAATTAGGCCTATGTATCAGTAAAATACAGAAAAAGAATATGAAAAGAAAATAATAGAATATTTTGCTCGTAGTGCCATCGCTTAATATTCATAAAAGATTCTATACCATATTGTTGACAGAAAGATAAAACAACTGTTCATTTGTCAATAAAATGCGCAATAATGGGGGATAGTCATCTAGCACCAATATTAGAATCTATATATATATAAAATACTGCCAGTACTGAAATCAATAGAGCAAAAGTTTTAAACCCAATAACACAGACTATACCTAATTGTTGACAGAAAGATAAAACAACTGTTCATTCATCAATAAAATGCGAAACAATGGGGGAAAGTCCACTGGTACCAATATAAGAATCTATATATATATATATTGCCAGTACTGAAATCAATAGAGCAACTACTACTCTCGTGCAATTTAATAAAAAGAATATTGAGAACATATGAATACGAAATTTGCGTTACCTTGTGTACAAGTCCGTTATTGTAGCATTATCATACGAATTTAATGTAGATTCATCTGGAATGGTTAGATGTGTATCATCCATCTGCAAATATTCCAACAAAATGATAGTTAAAAATATAAAATCTGAGTTTTTGAAATTACGGAATTACTGCATTATTAATTTCAATATAAGAAATAGAATTAATATAAGATATCAAACAAAACAACCAAAAGTACAATTGTAAGCATCATATCCATATGATCCTTAACAGGTCAGCAATGAGTTTCCTTAGAAAGTTGCAATCGTAAATTTAACAATTCAGAAACTAAAACGTTTTGAAAAAATCCCAATACTGACAAATCAAGATATGTCTGAGAGACTTAGAAAACTTCACTGAATTCAGTCCTATCCGGGTTCAATGGATTTACCATGGCTATATGATGCCAACCCCTTTCATATGAATTGCAGAGTTAATATTTCGCTAGGAGAAACACAAAAACATTTCGAAAAAAATATATAAAATGACATCTGCACCATACAGGTACCATCAGGTAAAAAATCTACGAATGTTTAATGTGAATGCCAAATGTCTTCACCTCCCGTTTGTAGGTATGCCAATGTCATTGAGTTTTTATGGAAGATCCAAATTCATTCAGAGCCAGGAAATAATAGGACAATTGCATATGTACGTTATTAAAGGTCAAAGTTTCTTAGAAATACGATGTAATGTTTAGAAGGAATTATGGATATGTATATTGTTGAAGCCAAATATTACTTCTAGGTACCTTTTCTGGTTTATTTGTATTGTTGGGTTGCTGCCTTATCGATGTATATTCTACATTTTGTGTCACTAATGCATTTAAGAAATCGTAATGCTACCTAATTATAAAAGCTAAGTCACCTCATTGTAAAAGTAGCATTGTTAAGAAACCAACCTTTTTCGATGTATCCCTGCAGTCCTTGTGCATCTAAAACATAAAAGGTAAATCTAAATGAGCAATTTGGAGAGAAAAATCCGACTTTACAGCTTACATTATAATCAATAACACTAAATTTTTACAATCTGGAAAAGTTTTCTTTTCCTTTATTCATATTTATATTTTTGTGTGTAGCTAAGCACTTTAACTGCAAAACATAACGAAACAAAGAGAGGTAAAAACTAAAGATTTTACTTTTTAAAGATCCTTATGACTGACAGCGTATTTTATTTGAACCGTCTGGTTTATGATTATAAAGTTTGTTTTCAACTGTTGTAATTACAGAAGGCAAAAGCATCGAACTTCTCATTAAATGACATGATAAGGGTTACTCTCCTCAATAAACAAAGCTCCATTTTCAGAATTGTTTCATTTGACTTGATTTGTTTTTTTTTTTTTTTTGTCATTTCCTCATCCAATTTGGATATCCTTTTAACATTGTCGGTTATAATTTCAGATATCCTTTTAACATTGTCGGTTATAATTTCAGATAGCCTTTTGACATTGTTGGTTATAATTTCAGATAGCCTTTTAACATTGTCGGTTATATTTTCAGATATCCTTTTATCATTGTCGGTTATTATTTCAAATGTTTTTTTACATCGCCGGTTATAATTTTAGATATCCTGTTAACATTGTCGGTTATATTCTAGAAATCCTTTTAACATTGTTGGTAATAATTTCAGATATTCTTTTGACATTGTCGGTTATAATCTTGACGTTTCTATTTTCTTAAAAACAAGTTAAAGAATTTTAATTTTTGTAAACTGATTTACTTTGTACTTCGAAATCAAACGTTATGTGTTAAGGTTACAAGTTTTACTAAACGGTAAACTTACTAAACGGTAAACTAATTAAACGGTTAACTTTCTAAAGGGTAAACTTACTAAAGGGTAAACTTACTAAATGGTAAACTTACTAAACGGATTTTCGTTAATTTGATATCAGTGAAAACAAAATCTTACAAAATGTAAATAAAGACATCCAGTAAGGAGTCCACGGGCACATCCCCATTCTTCTCTTGACCAAAATAATCTAAATCCTTCTTCATAGAGTGACCTGTAATGACGTAAGGCGGATTTATGGTCAATCCTCCCTCCTGACAAGTAGTTCGTCCGTATCAACACCTGTTGAAATTTTTCTAATACAGCGGACTTTAAAACTGTGTCCATGACTTGCTTTGTTATAGCACCAGCGTCGATGATAAGTACATCTTCTGTTCCCTAAAAGAAGTACAAAAATCAACATAAATGGTCATAATGAATCTTCAAGACGTAGGGTCATAAGAAATGTTCAACATGAAGTGTCATAAGAAATGTTCAACGTGAAGGAGAATCATAAACAAATGTTCAACACAAAGGAAGGATCATGTTAATGTTTAACATTAAGGGAATGATAATGTATAAAATTAGATTAATGATAATCTTCATCATTAAAGGTCATAATAATGTTCAAAGGGAGAATCATGATAATTGTTCAACATAAAGGATCATGATAATGTTCAAATAAAGGATCTTAAGAAATGTTTCAACATCAAAGTTCATTAGAAATGTTTTAACAAGACGAATTATGATTATGTCAAGAGAAGGATCATGATTATGTCCAAATGAAGGATTATGATAATGTTAAACACGAAGAACATGAAGGATCATAAGAAATGTTTCAACATGAAGGATCGTGATAATGTTCAAATGAAGGATCAAGATAATAGTCAAATGAAGGATCATGATATTATTCCAACATGAAGGATCATCAGGAATGTTTCAACATGTAGGATCATAAGAAATGTTTCAACATGAAAGATCGTGATAATGTTCAAATGAAGGATCATGATAATGTTCAAATGAAGGATCCTGATAATGTTAAACATGATGGATTATGATAAAGTTCAAATGAAGGATCATCATCATGTTCAAATGACGGATCATAATAATGTTAAACATGATAGATTATGATAATGTTAAACATGAAGGATCATGATAATGTTCAAATGAAGGATCATGATAATTTTAAACATGAAGGATCAGAAGAAATATTTCAACATGAAGGATCATAAGAAATGTTTCAACATTAAGAATCATAAGAAATGTTCCAACATGAGATTCTTCATATTATTTCAAATGGAAGGATCATAAGAAGTTTATTAACATGTAGAGTTACAAGAAATGTTTCAACATGAAAGATTTTAATAATATTCCAAAGGAAGGATCATGATTATGTCCAAAGGAATGATTATGATAATCTTAAAGATGAAGAACATGAAGGATCATCAGAAATGTTTCAACATAAATGATCATAAGAAATGTTTCAACATGAAGGATCATCAGAAATGTTCAATATGAAGGATTATAAGAAATGTTTCAACATGAAGGATCATAAGAAATGTTTCAGCATGAAGGATCATCAGAAATGTTTCAACATGAAGGATCATCCGAAATGTTCAATATGAAGGATCATCAGAAATGTTCAATATGAAGGATCATCAGAAATGTTTCAACATGAAGGATCATAAGAAATGTTCAATATGAAGGATCATCAGAAATGTTCAATATGAAGGATCATCAGAAATGTTTCAACATGATGGATCATAAGAAATGTTCAATATGAAGGATCATCAGAAATGTTCAATATGAAGGATCATCAGAAATATTTCAATATGAAGGATCATAAGAAATGTTTCAACATGACGGATTATGATTATGTCCAAAGGAAGGATCACGATTATGTCAAAAGGAAGGATTATGATAATCTTAAAGATGAAGAACATGAAGGATCATCAGAAATGTTTCAACATGAAGGATCATAAGAAATGTTTCAACATTAAGAATCATAAGAAATGTTCCAACATGAGATTCTTCATATTATTTCAAATGGAAGGATCATAAGAAGTTTATTAACATGTAGAGTTACAAGAAATGTTTCAACATGAAAGATTTTAATAATATTCCAAATTGAAAGATCATTAGAAATGGTTCAACATTAAGGATCGTGATAATGTTCAAGTGAAGGATCATGTTAATGTTAAACATTATAGATTATATGATAATGTTTAAACGTGAAGAATCATAAGAAATGTTTAAACACGAAGGATCATAAGAGATGTTTAAACACGAAGGATCATAAGAGATGTTTAAACACGAAGGATCATAAGAGATGTTTAAACACGAAGGATCATAAGAGATGTTTAAACACGAAGGATCATAAGAGATGTTTAAACACGAAGGATCATAAGAGATGTTTAAACACGAAGGATCATAAGAGATGTTTAAACACGAAGGATCATAAGAGATGTTTAAACATGAAGAATCATAAGAAATGTTTAAACACGAAGGATCATAAGAGATGTTTAAACACGAAGGATCATAAGAGATGTTTAAACACGAAGGATCATAAAAGATGTTTAAACACGAAGGATCATAAGAGATGTTTAAACATGAAGAATCATAAGAAATGTTTAAACACGAAGGATCATAAGAGATGTTTAAACACAAAGGATCATAAGAGATGTTTAAACACGAAGGATCATAAGAGATGTTTAAACACGAAGGATCATAAGAGATGTTTAAACACGAAGGATCATAAGAGATGTTTAAACACGAAGGATCATAAGAGATGTTTAAACACGAAGGATCATAAGAAATGTTCAACATAAAGGATAATAAGAAATGTTCAATATGAAGGTTCAAAGGAAATGTTCACCTTTAAGGATCGATATAATGCTCGAAGGAAGGATCATGATAATGTTTAACATTAAGGTAATGATAATATTTAACATTAACGTGATGATAATGTTCAACATTAAAGGTCATAATAATGTTCAAATGAAAGATTATGATAATGGTTAGATAGAGGATCATGATAAATTTTCAACATGAAGGATCATAAGAAATGTTTCAACATGAAGAATCATAAGAAATGTTCAATATGAAGGATCATAAGAAATGTTTCAACATGAAGGATCATAAGAAATGGTCAACATGAAGGGTCATAAAAAATGTTCAACACTAAGAATCGTAAAAGAGAGGCGAAAGATACCAAAGGGACATTCAAACTCATAAGTCGAAGATAAACTGATAACGCCATGGCTAAAAAAGAAAAAGACCAACAGACAAACAATAGTACAAGAACACAACATAGAAAACTAAAGACTTAAGTAACACGAACCCCACCAAAAACTGGGGGTGATCTCAGGTGCTCCAGAAGTGTAAGAAAAATGTTCAACATGAAGAACCATATGAAATGTTCTAAAATTTACCATTAACATAGTCACCAGTGTGTTAACCTTCAAATATACCTTTTACTTAGCCTTTTTTTGTACGTTAATTGTTTGTCAATATCAGAGGAAACGTAGTAAAACATCTATAGGTCAATCATGGTCTGGTCCATTTATCCAACGGAGATGTATACAATTTCAAAGGTACGTGTATTTCATGGGTTGCATCGACTGCGGCGTGTTTGGTTTGATCTGGTTATTTCCTTGGTATCAGAAGTGAACGCCCTGATATCGGGCCGCAGTCCACTTCAAGACTGATGTGCACTCGTTTTTATACATCTGTCCCACCAAAGTCTCGTGCCCTTATGATGAATGTGGGCAAATTACGCAATGCTGATTTGATACTGATCTCAGGTCATGAGGTCACTGACGTCAATATAGTTGCTGATGCAAATGGCGGCGAGTGCGAATGTTTTTGGTTTTTTTTTTTCAACGTAATAATAGAATGAATTTCATAACAGCGTGGACATGGACACATGGTAATTAAATGTTATCGTGTGTATCACTGGCTGTCGACAACAAAGACTTCACACAATTACAGTACGTCAGGGGCCTCTCAATAGGGAGAAACATAATTACTATCTTTACACATATCCATTCATAAAATAATTTTTTTTGCATGAAAGTTTATAGGAATTTGTTTTGAACATATTTATATACTTACAACAAAACGTTTCTTTTGACAGAATGAGTATATTCAGAAGTGATATCACCAAGTTATCGAGAAAAAAAACGTTATGTTTTTTCTTGCACAAACGTTCTGTAGCTCCTTAAAAAAGAAAATATTTATTCGTACGAGTTGATGTAGAGTAACCAACGATCAACTTTCATACTAAGATTATTTTTGTTGGTAATAAGAACCCCGGACCTTCATTAAAAATCAATTTAGTCCTCTGGGCTGCATATTTTTTTTGCACGGAACAAGTCTGAATTCCCATCGAAGACTCCAACGATCAGATTTTCGTGAACATTTAAAAATCATTCTAACAAAAAATATCAAGAAGCATAATAACGGTCTTGTGTGCAAAATTGACGTTGATTGGAGTCAAAGTAGCTTTTGTGTAAACATTGATATTTATTTTAGATTTTGTTATACCTGAACACGTATAAAAAAAGTTACGGGATCTATATTCTTTTACTACAAATTAAGCAGGTAATTTCTAGGATTTGGTATTTTTTTTTTGTTGTTGTTATTTGAGGACGTATATTTGAGACAATTTTGCATAAACGTTTATTTGCAATTTTATTCATTCTGATTTCAAAAGCCCCTTGCATAGCTACCCTCTCCCTCATTTTAACTGAATCAGGAATGGTCATCCCCTTACAATTTGAAATTGTACTCACTTCTTTTTCGGTTCCTGTGTTTCAATATATATCCACGAATTTAATGATATGTTCACAATACATCTGTTTTTGAATAATAAATCATGTGCACAAGACTAAACTGGTCAACTGTAACACGAGATAATGTACAGGTTATTATATCAACATAACAGTAACAGTGTAATAAGTTTTAAACTGGGTGCACTCGTTTGATTATTCTAGTATAAAAGTATTGTGAACATATTTAATTCATAGATAGATACTGAAACACAAATTAAACGGCTGCATGTGTTTACAAATAAAGCTTTTTTTTCATTTTGGCGATTGACCCATCCACTGAATAATTTGCAATACATGATGGACTACTTGTCTATAACTGACACACTACTTAATTTTTCACATATTGCCAGAAAAAAAGTTTTCTTACTGTTTTTCTCTCGGTTACTTGGTGATATCACCTCTGAATATACTCATTCTTTCAAAAGAAACTTTTTGCTGTGAGTATATAAATATATTCAAAACAAATTCCTATAAACTTTCATGCAAAAAAAAGTTATTTTATGAATGGACATGTGTAAAATAGTAATAATGTGTATCCCAATTGAGAGGCCCCTGACATACTGTAATTGTGTGAAGTCTTTGCTGTCGACAGCCAGTGACCGACACGATATCATTTAAATATCAGGTGTCCATGTCCACACTGTTATGAAATTCATTCTATCTTTATTGCATATTTGTGTGCGAATGTTGACATTTTGTCAATTCGGAAAATGGACAAACGGGACTTTCCTGATCTTACGCTTACCATATATTGGCCCCGGTTACAATAATCAGGCCTAACACAAATAACATAGAAAGGTAATAAAGCGGGAACGTGTGAAATAAGGGTAAACATAAGTTGGGATCCGTCGTTCAATCATGGGACCTTGAAGACGAACTCTATATCATCATTCCCAGAGACCTAACTATCAATATTTACATACAATAACAATAAAAGTATTTGTAATATTGATCAAATGTCTTTATATACGCGTTGTCTAACAGTAAACAACGATCGTGAAAGTAGAAGTGAGTGTTTACTAAGTATCCCGAAACAAACCTATAGCTTACCCCCTAAACCGTAACAATATTATCCAAAGAGCCATGAAAAGGAGGTCAAGGTCAGATGAAACCTGTCAGACCGACATGTTCACCTTACAATCATTTCATACACCAAATACTCTTGCTCCCAAGGCTAAAATGTGCATTGTTCAATGAACTATTAAACAGGTCAGTGAAACCTTTCAAACAGATATGTACGCCTTACAATCCTACAATACACCAAATACAGCGGATATATTGTTTTTGGTATCTGAAAAACAGACCAAACCACAAAAACTTAACATTGACCAAAAAAACATGAAAATAAGGTCAAGATCCGATGAAATCTGCCAGTTGGGCATGGACACCTTACAATCATTGCATACACCATAGATAGTTGACTCATTCCTTATAGTATCTATAAAAATAAGAAGATGTAGTATGATTGCCAATGAGACAACTCTCCACAAGAGACCAAATGATACAGAAATTAACAACTATTAAAGGTCACCGTCTACTTTACATTTCAAGCTCTTGCCTTTACATCTCCAGTGCTGTACTTTGCATCTCAAGCGCCGGAATTCACATCTCCAGTGCTGGACTTTTCATCCCCAGTGCTTGACTTTATATCTACATCGCTCAAATTTACACCTCCGGCGAAATTTTTGTATATATCTACAGCGCTGAACTTCACATCTTCAGCATGGTACTGTATATCTTCGGCGCTTGACTTTACATCTACAGCGCTTAGCCTAATATCTACAGCGCTCGAATTTATGTCATCAGCGCTGAATTTTACATCCTCAGCATAGTACTGTATATCTTCAGCGCTGGACTTTACAACCTCAGCTCAGGATTTTCAGAGACGTTACATATCCAGCGCTAGACTTTAAAAACCATAATTGTATGAGATCAACTGTATGAGACTGTGTAAGTTCAACTGTATGAGACTGTATAAGACTAAATGTATGAGGCTGCAAGAAACAAAATCCATGAGACCAATTGTATAAGATTGTATGCAACCAACTGTATGAGACTGAAACCAATTGTATGAGACTACATGAGTCCAAATGTATGAGACTGTTTGGGACTATATGAGACCACTAGTGCCATGAGGCTTTTTCCGATCACCTGTATGAGATCAACTGTATGAGATTGTATGATATCAACTGTTTGATACCAACTGTTTGATACTGTACGAGAACAACGGCATGAGACTGCTGTATGAAACTGCAAAGATCAACTGTATGAGACTGTATGAGACCAACTTTATGAGACAAACAGGACTCCGTAGATTTACACTGGACCAATTGTGTCTTAATGACATAAAAAAACGTACATGTACGGGTGGATGTTCATTAAATCTCTAGAACTATCTGAAGATATTAAACTAACCACGGAAATAACAGCATTTTTATTACTAAACTTTGGCACTAACTTCTTGAAAAATGAAAGGAAGTTCTCATACTGATTGGTTTAATATTATTCTCTTTATGAAAAAGTTTTGCGATTGAATTCAAAATTTCTAACTTCGATACCACTCTTTCAAATTCTCTTCATCAAAAAGTTTTGCGATTGAATTCAGAATTTCTAACTTCGATACCACTTTTCCATATATAAAAAAAACGTTCATATATGGGTGGATGTTCATTCAATCTTTAGAACTATCTAAAGATATTAAACTAACCATCGAAATAACAGCGTTTTTATTACTTAACTTTGGCACCAAGTTCTTGAAAAATGAAAGGAACTTCTCACAGATTGGTTTAATATTATTCTCTTTATGAAAAAGTTTTGCAATTGAATTCAGAATTTCTAACTTCGATACCACTCTTTCAAATTTTCATTATTAAAAAGTTATGCGATTGAATTCAGAATTTCTAACTTCGATACCACTTTTTCATATATAAAAAAAAACGTACATGATAAGATTGCATGTAAAAGTCTTACCGTTTTTGTTTTGATTTTATCGAGAAGTTTAGTCAAATCCATCTCGGTGTTCTGACCTGTTGGTTCACTGCCTTTTTTTGAAACTACTAATTGTTTACTAAGAGTCCAACCTGTGTTTTGTCTGGAAAAAATCATTTAAATTTTAGAAACCAATTATCACAACGGAAATAGGATCGTTAACCTTTAATTCATATTTTTTTTCAATCGGTTAAGTAGTTCTAGAAGAAAATCTTTTAAGTAAGAAGCAATCAGGGGGAAAGACACATTTTTGTGCGTAGGAAGCCGTTAAACGTAACAAAAACATTCAATTGGATCACTTCAATTTTGGGCCAGTGATCAACATTTAATGTCAATAAAAGATCGAGCAAGTGTTTGGTTAAAACAAGATGGTCATAAAATGATATGGTTTCCTAAAGAAATCTGAAAAAAAAAACACAAAATATTTCTCGGCATCCTAGTTTACCAAACTGCTAAGCAAAAAGAACATTGTTGACACAGAGATATATATATTGCTAAAAGACAAAGTCATGAAAATTTACTTTATTATTAATACAAATATGATGAAATTATTAAAACTTGATCGTACAATGCAAAATATCCAAGATCACTGAAACGTGCCTACGGAAGTGAAGCTTATTATTTCATAAACGTGAAGGGAAAGGATGTTAATACAATATACAAAGTGTTATGTTATTTTACAATTACTTTTAAAAAAAAAAACACAATTTTTCACAACTTAACGTTGGAAATTTGTAAAAATTCGAAAATCAATTAAATAAAACTATGAGTGGGCAGCCTAATGATGCTCTCGGAGATCAGATGCAGGGGTTCTAATGAAATAGCAAACAAAGTATCAGGTTTTCGGTACCGCCTGAATTATAAGCCTTTGATGAGTTTTTTTAACCACTGGATCGATGCTACTGCTAGTGAATGTTACGTCCTAAGTCACTGGACATGACCAAGCGACCAGGCTTTTTTTACTCCTACAAATAAAAGTTTGTGGATGCAGATGCAAATGTATACAAACAATCAATGATTTGGCATCACTACTTATATATTCAAATGTAAACATCTTCTTGTATCTATGACTCACTTCGAAATATTCGTTAACGATTATAAAAAAACTAAATTGCATAATTCTTCACAAAGAAAGTTTGTAGTTCTCTAATATTTGTGGTAAATAGTAAATCAAGATTTGACCACACCTTTCTATTCAAATCATTGAAATTTTAATCCCACAGTTACTGCAAACACAAACAGCGAATCAAAACGAAAAATGTGAACGCTATCGATTGGAGAGCATCTTTCTAAGAGCTCTGTTTAGGTTTGATAAAGAAAAACAAACAATGTCTATTTTAGTTTGGTCTAAATTAAAATTTGTTAGAGGGAAATTTTTTGTCGCCAGTTTAATTTATTGTGTTTTGTTTTGTTTGTTTTTTATTAGGTACAAGATATGAAGTCTTTTGGTCTTTCAATTCAAATTACAGAAGTTAATTTATGATAATGAAGATAAAGATATATTATAATTCAAAATTCGCAGAACCGAAGGGTTGACTGGGACATGGAAGTATGGTCATCCCCAGACTTCTCACTTCCGGCAGTAAAGCATTTATGAAAATGGGGCGTCCGCTTGGTTGTTTTATATTTATGTATACGATGTAGTCACATCCCTTTCGGATTGGGGACGTTAAATCAGATTTTGACTGAATGTTAGTCCAAGGAAAATATTGTATCCATATTAAGGGCGATGTTTTTCCGTAGCTAAGCACACTAAAAAGAAAACTTTATTTACATTACTTTGAGCCTAAATACGTTACTGAAATTCTAAACCTATTCCAAAATGAGCAATTTTTGTTATTCTGATCTGTGAAGATGAAAAAATTAAGATCATATTTTAAGAAATGATTGTAAAGTAGATATTCACAAAGCCTGGATACCATTTGAAATATTTTATTTAATTCAAGTTGACATTTTAATTACATTCAACATCAAAACATTTACCGCATAAAATTACATTCAACATCAAAACATTTACCGCATAAAAAAAACTGTTAATAACTTTTTGAATAAGACTATGGAAATATATAGAAGGTTATATTTGATTATTGAGATGACTTTTCGAGAAATCATGTATGATAAAATTGATAGACATCTATACATACTTTATACTAAAGCGTTCCACATTAGAATTAAGCTTCTGTCTCACACTCTTCTCATTCACCTCATCGTTGACGGGACTGCAACAAAAACATTTTTTTTTTAAACTATTCACAAAAAGCAACGGAACTTTAGAACATCAAAACATTTTGGCAAAACCAGTATTGTTTTAGTTATACGGTAATAGTGAGAGCTTTCTTTTTTATGTACATGATTTTTAAACCCTGTATTCTTCAACTTGACCTTCTCTATGACATTATAGTTTTGTTCAGAAAAATACAAAGTCGAGGGTAGAAAAAACCACTTCAACTGCAAGCTTCTAACCATGCCATTACTTACAGATGCATCAGGTACAAAATTCATCTCGTAAGTGAAAAGTTTCATTTTATTAAACTAAAATCATAAGCAATAATAGACTGTAAGGCTGACTTGGGTATTGAAATATGGTTTGCTGGACTTGACAACCGTCCAACAGTTAGATCTATATTGAGATTGAGATGCACTATTGTAGAAGATTGGATTTTAATTCTAACCGTAAATACCTTTGTAATTGCATTACCAAAATTATACAGAATTACAGTTATATTTGATTTCTCCTTTTTGTTAGCAAGCACTTAAAATATCAACCTCTACATGTCGGGTCTAATATAGAGCAGTGAATATTCATCTTTTCATAGCTTTATATTTTAACCCTTTAGCTCATATACTTATTTGGTTTTTTTTTATAAAAGAGTGAGTGTGAATGACATTCTTAGGTCATATAATATCAAAGTTGAAATCTGTTGATAATTTAACGTGTCTTTTGGGTTTATCCTCAGATGCAGGAACAGAGTAGAAATTTTACATGCTTGCTTTTTTTTGTCTTGTTCATGTACTGAAAAAAATGGGTGGTATGGTATGATTGCCAATAGGACAACTATCCCCCGGAGACGAAAGGACGAGGGTGTAAGCGACTATGGGACACCGTACAGCCTTCTACAATGAACACAACCCATACACAGTTAAATTTCACTCATGAATTTCACGTGAATTTCACGTGAGATTCATGTGAAATTCATGTGAGCAAAATGTGCATGTGTATAAGATAGTAATCTATAAAAGGCCCCGGCATGACAAAATGCGAAAAAAATCAAAATATAAAACCAACGGCTTGATTAAGTAAAGGAATATAAAACCAATTACCATTTGCCAACAGTTTGAAGAAAAAAACTTTCGTCGAAATTGTCCATTGAATATGGATTATATACTTTAAAGTTTAGTATAGTTGTTTTCACTATTCCTGTCCTAACCTGATTGCATATATCATTGTATTTGCATTGGGCGTGTAGCATCCACTTTGACAAAAAGTCCATCCATCCTTAACACTTCCGTGACGGCTGTGCAGTGGACAGTATGTCTGCAATGTACTCCCATATCTAAAATACAATAATAACACAAATTATTATGCGTACATAAAATGTATCACTTATAAAAGTAACAGATACAGAGACGAAAGAAAAGTAATACGTTGAAGTCAAATATACACATGCAACCTTTGGACTATCCTGCTGATCATGAACATATAGTTTAAATCTTACTGTTAAGTAGTTAGAAATTAATTTTAGCACTAAAACATAATATGTATCGTCCAACTAATAAAGTCATGGTCAGATCCTTACAAGACAGACGAAAATTCCTTACATACATAAAGGTGGTATAGTATAGTATAGTACACTGACCGAAAAGCTGACCCGATCATTTAGATCTAATGTGATCCCAATGAATATGTGATAGAGGTCAGGAGACGTTAACCATTTGTAGTTCTTCCATAGGGCAGTCGCCTGCATATCCTAGATGACCATCCCTTGTTGTCTGGTGTCTATTAAGATCGATTCAGTCTAATTATATTCGGACTTTTCTGTAGTTGTTATTTACATGTACACATCAACAACATACTGAATTATCCGAAAAGTTACTGTTCTGAATTGACTGCAAGTGAATTGTCTGAATAGTATTGAATTTACCGCAGTGGATAAGAATGAAAATTGACTAAAAGACTCAACATGACTGTTTTATTGTTCAGACTTTTCAGATGATGTCTAGATCAAAATTATCGTTCAGGACTAAAATTCAATTATTAATGAATGCACCGTGAATCAGTGTCGTTTGCAATTTAGCAATTTTTTTTAAAATAAAGAAGAATGAGTTTAGAGGAATTATTTATATCATCGTCATTATCAAAACGGATCATTATAATGCTGTTGTTTTGTCATCCGATTTGCACAGTTGGACAAAACTATCCGAATATAATATTTCTTTTATTAAACTACACTGTCTAATGAATTCAAGCTCAGTCGCTGTCTATTTGAATCTGGTGAGGAAGCTAAATACAGATTAATAACAAAAGCACCATGCGTGCTTAAGTCGAGTTGCAAACTGCGAACTTTATGGATTTGTATTAGAAGAAACAATGTTTGTGTCGGAACTGATTTCTTATTATTATTTTGGTGGTGAAGATTGAAAAGTTTGTTGATGATTTATATTTAATGATTGAAAAAAAATGATAAACATTAAGTCTATTAATTGCTTCTGTAACCTTGACATTTGTTCAATTGACCTCCAACTTAAAAGAAGTATTTTTCATACCTAGGCAAATTATCCAGCAACGATTGGTAAAGACCTTATTTAAAGTTAAAAAAAACTGCGTGGAATCGAAACATTTCATAAAAAGTCAGTCTTCTAGTATTCATTCGTAGATTGACCTGTGATCTTTGGACATATGATTCAAAAGATTTCATCCAAAACTTAAAATTTGGCAAAATATAAGTTGGTTAATTTCTTCTGACATAAGCCATTGACCTAGTTACTTCAAAATCGATAGGTTTGTTTCACAAGAGGCACTTTATCCACCACAGATTAGTAAAGAAATGATTTATAGCGCGAATGATATTGTCTGAAAAGCTAATATTTTCTTAAAATCAAAATTTTAGTCTGTTTATAGATACTGTGAAATCGACGTTTGACCTTCTGGTCCTAAATCAAGTGCAGTCTTATTCTTGTCACTGGGCATTCATGAAGCTATTTTTCGTGAAGGTAGGACAAGTGGTTCAAATATGTAACCCGTCATGACATTTCCAGGCTTATGGAGGTATAACGTCATTGTTAGAAAAACACCATAAACTATGAACGTTATGTGAAATTTTGTAAAGATTCAAATTTATTTCTATAAGTCAGTCTTATTAAAATTTAGATCTATCGCCAACTTGTATGGGCATAACCAAATCTGAGATATATATTTTAATTGGCTTGTTCAATAAGTTCTGATGCTTTTTAGCATTGAATATGAAATATTATTTAAAGCTTTTTAGTCTTAGATACATGATTTTTTTTTACATTTTTCATTTGCTTTGAACTTGCTTTCAGTAACTGCGAGTACTCTCTGGTCTGTACTTGTGTCTTTTGTGTTTTTATCAGTTTTTGTGTGTGTTATGTATCGATCTGATGAGTTAAGCCCTTTCAACTGATTTTCATAGTTTGCTTTTTTGTTGTACTGTTACACCAATGTCCCAGTTTAGGGGAAGGGTTTGGCGCCAGCAAACATTTCTAATCCCTTCACATTCTGTTTGCCCCTGTCCCAAGTCAGGAGCCTGTAACTCAGTGGTTGTCGTTTGTTGCTGTGTATCATATTTTTTACATTTATTGTTTTGTACATAAATCATGCCGTTAGTTTTCTCGTTTGAATTGTTTTACATTTGTCATTTCGGAGCCTTTTATTGCTTACTATATATGCGGTATGAGTTTTGTCATTGTTGAAGGCCGTACGGTGACCTATAGTTGTTAACTTCTACGTCATTTGGTCTCTGGTGGAGAGTTGTCTCATTGGCAATCAAGCAACATCTTCTTATTTAATATTTAGGTAAAAGTAAGGAACTTATCGTAAACCGCAATATGAAGATGAAACATTCTGTATATTTTATTTCTAAAAACATGAAAATTTTAGTAAAGCACCTTTTTCTTCCGTATTCTTTTCATTAGTGCATTGTACATCACATTTTTTAAATGCTGTACTACTTTCTTTTTGTTAATAAAACATCACCAATGATACTTTACTCTCAATTTATTCACCATTCAATGTATATCCAATCATAAAAATACAGGTATACACATTCATGAATGTAGCTTTACGATTTTTTCGGGGCTATTGTATTCTAATATGATTATTTCTCTTTCAAAGTATCTTATTATCCGACTCTTTTGTAAAATCATACAATCCAACCGCATTCAGTTAGAACTGTAGCAGTTAATATTCTTAAATTTGCAATTTTAAACATTTCAACAAAAGACTGTCCGTCTCCCATTATACATACTTTTCAACGCTTTTGCCGACATATATGTGTTTTCGAATCTGGTGTAAAATATTTATGTTTCCTAATAATACAAGTGACTTCAAAAAGATCCGTCTGTTTATTAAAAAAACAAGATGTGTTATATATAAGTGTGTCTATATGTTAGATCCAGTCAGTGTACAATGCAAGCCGAAAGACGTGAAAACATGTGATGTATTATTAGATGCCTAAAATCCTCCAAATATCCATACGTTAGTAAACAAAAGATCAGAAACAATATGAGACATTTACCATAAACGTCCATAAAAGTCGTAAGATATGTTAGCATGGTAGAATCAAAATAGAATGATCTTATGATCTTATAAATTGGTTAAATTAATATATGAATTGAAAGTAAATTAAATTCAAGACTGTTTTTAGACAGTTCCTTCAATTCAATCTATATTTAATTAAATGATGTTTGATAGTCGCTTCAAAATATTTATGAAGAAGGTATAACACTTTACTTTGGTTTCATTCTTTGCTGACAAGAACATAAATCTGAAGAAGTTTTAAGTTTTTTTGTTTGTTTGAAGTAGAAATAACTTTATCCTGCATCAACTAATAAACAAGTTTTCAATGTGATTAGAATTCAAAATTCTCTGCTCTATAGAGTTTAACTTTTTATGGCAAGAATCATTTAAATTGCATAATTAGTATAAATGTATTTTATCAAATACATTATTGTGTTAAAAGCATATTTGAGATGTCATTTTATAAACTACTTCCAAAACTGTTACGCTTCGCATGCTACATGTATGTGTGGTAGACTCAAACTTAAAAGAAGAAAAAACCTACTATAAGCTTCCATTGAGATAAATTTCAAACTAATTTCATTACAAGTTTAAATTACATTTACAAAAAGACCCATTACAACGCCATTTCAACAAATCTGTCATCATAACTGGACAGGATTTTTCCTTCAGTATGTACTGGATGAATATGCATTTTAGAATAGGTACCCCCATAAGCCTGGAAATCTTTTGCCTCACCCCCTATGGATATTACTAACCCTCTATGGATCCGTAGGGGGTCAGTAACAAACCATATAACTTACAATAACAGATGGGACCATAAACCGATATATAGTTTTTTTCTTTAGCGTGCAAGGATAGTTTGCCAAACATGGTTTCCAACGTAATACATTGTCTACTATTTAAATTTATATTAACCAATAATTTCATAGTTGCATATAAGAAAGTATATATTTCAGAACCTGAACAGATCTAATGTTAATTTGGTCAAATTCGTTGACAAACCTTTTATATAAACAGGCGATAACATTGTCTGGTAGTGTAGAAAACAGTTCCTCTGATGGGATAATAAAGTGTCCTTTGTTGTCTAGATATGATTCTACCTATAAGAATAAGACTTTATTGTTTTAAATTGTCTTTGTGGTTAGCAGAATGTGCCTTGTTTCAACTCCCTCAGACAAAGCTGACCTTAGATAAATTTGGCTATGATTTAGATCCTTTTTGGTCATATAGCTCTTCAAACTGTTTAGGTTATTATACATTCTTGGCTTTCAAATATTCGGCTTTGAGCGTTCTGATGAAGGTAAATCCAGAAAAGTGCTTCGGACGCATGAAATTTATAACGTGCTGTTTTCATTTTTTGTGGGATCACATGACTGAATTTATTTCAATCATCTATTGTCAAGGAATTACGAAATTTTTAACAGATATGTTAGTAAATAAGTCTAGTAAGTGATTAGTTTACTCTTAGTGTGAGACTTTTCTTGTTATGTTTGCAAAACTGCCTTTTTCCCGATTTCAATACTCTTCCGGACTTTTATCACCAGTAGACTGAAAATGGGTGTCGAGAGGGAAGTGTTAATTCACCTGAAGACCTCAACTTCGCCTCGTTTTGAAGTAAAGTTTGCTCATTTTCTCTTTTATTGACGTTATCTTGTAGTTTATTGTTTTCAAGGTATTTTTTTCTATCCCAAGTTTCTACAGATTAATGAACCGTTTTTACAAAAGTAACATATGAGCGAAAGTTTAACGAATACGTAGACGACACAGGACGACAGTCACGTGATCCCTATTTGACATTTTGTTAAATATCGAATTTGATCATTTGCGAAATGTGTATTCAGTTTTTTCTGAATATAATTTTTTTTTTCACACTCCAAAAAAATTATCGACAAAAAAATAACGTTAAAAGAATTTAATTGCAATGTTTCTTCTGGATCAATTCTGAGAGTTTATGCTTATAATCGATAGTTTGTGCAGCCGCGGATACGTAATCATTTATAGACACAGTTGTCAAAACAACTTAAGAATCTTAGATGAACTATCAAAACTTTAAATCGTCCAAGAGAAAATTCGTTTGTTAGATTTAGAATATTTATAAAATTCGTGTGAAATATACGTCAGTGCAACAGCTATCAAATAACATCATAAACCCCCTTCGAGAAGGTAAATGAAAGGGTTATCTTCGTTCCCTTTGTTATTTCTCTAGAGAGATTAAATCTGAGGGTTGATTGATTGATTGATTGATTGTCTTGGGTTGCTGCCTGATTGGCGTAAATTCTATATCTACTTTTATTCGTTATTTCTTGATGTTAACTGTGTATCTTTTTTTGATATTGATGATAGGAAACTAAATAATTGTGTTCTTACTGTAGCTAGACAATGTTTATCTCCTTTTAATGGATATTTGCGAACTTCAGTTCCCTTTATTTCTGTTACAACGGTTTTTGAATATATAAAGTTGGCTGTCTGCAATAAACAAATATAAAAAATATGCATATCATTTACATATATTAAAGAAAAGAAAATGAAGATAAACAAAAGAAGCAGCAATTTACTGTACAGAAATATAATCTTAGTAATAATAATCTATGATAGTTTATTCGAGACATAAATATACAGAGGCTTGTCCAGGATTTTGAAGATAAAATAAGTCCCCTTTTATATGAAAGTAAAAAAAGAACAGTAATGTCGTGTAATTACTAAGTTTTCTACGAAATGTTGGGATGCTCAAAATTCGACACTGGAAACGTTTTCTGGATATTTTCTATAATTCAGCGAATAGATGTAGTTCATATTTCATGACATGAAGATAATGACCAAACATGAATCTTGAAATCTTGAACATGAAAATGAGGTTAAAGCTAAATGGGCTATTTCAGATTGACAAATATTCCTCACAAACAATTAACATACCCAATCGTGTTGACATTATTATCATGTGCCGTTATTGTGGAACATATTCTAATACTTAATTTTTTTCTTGTCCACTAAATGATGTCAAGGTCATGTATCAGACATTTCAGCAGAACATTTATTCCCAACTACCAATCAATCCACTTTACAAGTATATGTTGACCTACCATGAAAAAATACAGTGTAACATACCTCATCATAAAAACTCCTAACAACTGATTCGTGAAAATGAGGTAACGACGAGCGCTTAACTAAGGTTCTTATAAACAGCAACCATACAATTGTTTTCATATTGGGGACAACATATTATGGAGATATTTGCAAATTTTGATCGCTGGAGCCTACGGAAAAGTAATACCTAAGGTTTGCATACCTCAACTTTCGTCGCAGTAAAGACAAAAACAAAAACAAAGAAAATAAACTTACTTGTATTATATCCTGTAAAGTTATTGTAATCTTTTATTTTTAGAGGTATATATTTTCTTTTAAATATACATACACTAGCTGTTTCATCTTTTTTGTTGTCAAATCCGATAGGGAAATATATGGCAGCTAGAAGAGCAGCGGATATAACGCAAACAAGTGTGAATAAGGAAAGGCATGGTCGTCTTGCCATATCTCTACAAAGTATAATCATTTCTATATATATGATTTATGAAAAGTCTTGCCATATTTCTATAAAGTATAATCATTGATATATGATTAATGAAAAGTCTTGCCATATCTCTATAAAGTATAATCATTGATATATAATTAATGAAGAGTCTTGTCATATCTCTACAAAGTACAATCATGGAAGTATTATATTGACAGGAACTACAACGATTAATTAGCACTTATTTATAACCCGGGTAGCGCTGTAGAAAAGATATGGAAACTCTCTTATTAGTACGCTGTCGTTAATTTCTTTTGTGACTATCTGCGATGCCGCGGTCATAAATTGACCAGAGATACTTCTTATCAATCACTTGGTTTTTATCCAGACAGATTAACATCAATACCTGTCGGAAAACACCTTTACTTATTTCAATCGCGTAGGTTGACATTAATTCATGAACAACTTTTTTAAACAAATCGACTGATGCATAAAAAATGAAAATCGGCCCAGAATTAATTATTCTACAACGATTCAAAATAGTGAGTGACATTATTTTATTTCTTCAGGGGTTAAGTTAAAACTGTCAAAAGGGTGTGTTCCGGTTACCGCCGGGTCACGAAAATTTTCTGTAATAAATATATACATTGTGACGACCCGATTAATGTGTATAGCAACGGACCTGGATTACCCTGGAAAGTAGAAATTTCCAGTTTTTAATGCGAAAATTAATCGATCAAGGACTTAATATCACAGAAATTATACATAACAAATATAGTTAAAATAAAGACGCACCTCGTTATTTATAAAAAAAAAATATATATATATATAAGTGGGTTTAAATTTTTTGACATTTGTGAAATTCAAAACTGCTAAAATATTCATATTTGAACGAATTTTATCCGATAATATGCAGTCGGTGTCAGTATTTCTATTTGTCATTTATGAATGTGTCAATCATGACTTATGATTTGACCCGTATTTATCAATTTGAGAAGAAAAAAACGAGACTTATAAAATGTTATTGAAAAGCTAAAGCATCTCTGTCCCATAAAATATTTTATCACTATCTGTCCAAATGATACTAATAAATATTATTGAACGGTTGCCGTACTTACAAAATTTCAACACAATGGGGCTCAGCTGAAACATTCGTATACCAACCAATGATCTGGATTAAGAGTGAAGCTTGATAATTCCTACATTTATTTCAAATCTCTTTGATCTTTAATTTTTATCAGAACAATCATTTTACAATCGTCTTAAATATGCATGAAATGTGTGCCACTGGAGTAAACAGTAATTATATAATCACAACTTGCGATATATATTACATTTAGTGCAATTTCTTCCGAAAAATAAATCAATAAACATGATAAACATGGGGCATTTATTCAATTAATATGGTACAAATTTCCATCAATGAATTTTCTATAGAATTAATGATGTCTCGCACAATTCCATCAATCTATCAATCGGCACACATATGCAGATATAAGAGCAACGGAATCTGCCGAGTTTTGCCGATTGCTGTTTCCTAAGAATTTATCACAACTTTCGATTTCTTCGTTTATTTCCGTAATCGCGAAGGCAACCGAGAATGACGATATTGTAGGGCACCACACGCTGGTGTGTAAATAACGTGCCATATTTCAACTTAATTAACATGTCATTAAATTGCGCGCGGCATCGCAGATGAAACGTTTGAAGTCGGGTCGTAGTACTTCCTGTCAATATAATACTTCCATGGTACAATCATTGATATATAATTAATGAAAAGTCTTGCCATATCTCTATAAAGTATAATCATTGATATATGATTAATGAAAAGTCTTGCCATATCTCTATAAAGTATAATCATTGGTATATGATTAATGAAAAGTCTTGTCATATCTCTATAAAGTATAATCATTGATATATAGTTAATGAAAAGTCTTGTCATATCTCTACAAAGTATAATCATTGATATATGATTAATGAAAAGTCTTGCCATATCTCTATAAAGTATAATCATTGATATATGATTAATGAAGAGTCTTACCATATCTCTACAAAGTACATTCATTGATATATAATTAATGAAAAGTCTTGCCATATCTCTATAAAGTATAATCATTGATATATGATTAATGAAAAGTCTTGCCATATCTCTATAAAGTATAATCATTGATATATGATTAATGAAAAGTCTTGCCATATCTCTATAAAGTATAATCATTGATATAGACACTAAAAAATATGATGTCAATCCATATCCACTTTCATTTAAATTAATAAAATTGTCGATGATTCATGGCTGCTATATTTGTACTTATTTACAAAATCAACCTGCGCTATATATACAAAAATATATCAAGAAGTTCTCTCGGTGTCGAATTTACAAACTTGAAATGGACGGATAAAACTCACTCTATGAATAAATTTTGATTGACGCCGTCCGTCTCTTTCCGCACAACTTGACCTTGGCTTTCTTTTCGTGTGCAGGAGTAAATAATACAAAGTGATTTCTACATGGCACTTTCCGTATCAGCCCTAGTATCAGCCCGAGACTCCATATACCGGAACGAGGGCTATAATTCAGGTGTTTGTCTTACCGGCAATATTTGCCATATCTCTATAAAGTATAATCATTGATATATAATTAATGAAGAATCTTATTATTTATCTCTATAAAGTATAATCATTGATATATGATTATTGAAAAGTCTTGCCATATCTCTATAAAGTATAATCATTGATATAGACACTAAATATTTATCCGTTGTTCGACCTGCTAGTCAAATGCGTTTTGTTAAAATATACTTTTTCACTTTTTTGGTCTTTTGGAAAATGTTGTTTGTGCTGTATTCAGACCCCTCTAGCAAGAAATTTGTTTTGCATGCACACGTATAAAAATTGCGGTTTTTATCCAACGCAATCATAGGTTTGAACGTTGTTTTCAATTAAGACTTGTATATTTTTTCGTTTGGGCTTGTATTATATTTGCCTTCGGGTTTATATGATCCGTTCATCCTATTTCGACTCTTCAAAATTCAAGAGTCTATCCTAAATTGAGGTAAATTATATGGGCTTCCAAATACAGTTTCGATTCCTAACATCACTGAAGAGACATTAATTGTCGAAATCCGGATATGGTGTACTAATTTTTGCACCTTTTGTTTGCGGTATACAATCTTTTCCGCAAGTTTATTGTTTTCTGTTTGGTATTAAATTGATGATTAAGATCCATTTTGTTAGATCTGGTGATCCGTTTATTTGGCAATCGCCAATGGCAGTCAGCAGGGTTTAAGAACATCCGTTGTTCGACCTGCTAGTCAAATGTTTTGTTAAAATATACTTTTTCACTTTTTTGGTCTTTCGGAAAATGTTGTTTGTACTGTATTTAGACCCCTCTACCAAGAAATTTGTTTTGCATGCACACGTATAAAAAATTGCGGTTTTTATCCAACGCAATCATAGGTTTGAACGTTGTTTTCAATTTAGACTTGTTTATATATATATATATACATCATGTGCAATAGTTCATTTGTATTTAATTCTTTGAATTTATTCTTTCACATCAGAATTTTATAAATATTTAATTTACAGCTTTTCAAACAAAACCAAAGATGGTAAGGTCCTCCCAAGACCAAGTTACTATACCAATACCAGTCATCAATCTACAATGACAGCTGTCACACTGGACTCGATATTCCACTCTGCATACACTAATACTCTCAAATGTATTCAAGAGGACCCCATGTACAATATTTTGGTGAGTCCACGACAGTTAAAATTGCTAAAAGTGTTTCTGATGGTGGTGACTGAAGTAAAGACATTTTATATGACCTGTTCAGTGAGGTCTTCAACTCAAATCCAAACATGACAGGGAGTTATTCTTTACAATATTCCATGCTTTAAGACTCAGTTCTTCAATTGACAAAGGGTACACCGAGCACTTTGGTCAAAATGGTTTTACTCCTCTAGACAACAAAAAATCATCCAAATTGTTATGCTGGAATTAATAAATCAGTTGCTAACTCAACAATCAATCCAAGAACAGAAAGCGTCCAATATAAATCACTCAGAGCTCAGTGAGAATGATCAGGACATATTGTTTTACATATGTGGTTATATAAATCGTGCATGTGAAAAACGCTACATCAAACTTTAGGGTGATCTAGGTGATCTAAGGTCAATGAAGATTATGTGCATTGAGCAACTTAAGTCAACATCAACCACTCATTCCTTTGTAAGCAAATACAAACAAATGGACAGAGAAGAAAGTCGGAAGCAGTTTGATAACACCGTCAAACAACTTTTATTTGTTGACCAGAGAATTAGAAACAGTGGTTAGGAAGCATCTTGGAGACCAAGAACTAAATGCAAAATCCCTCTTATGTGATAAATTGAAAGAAATTATTATTTTTCTGGAATCATTCATGGTCAAATATTACTGTGAGAAGGTTATTGTGGATATCGACTATGACAATAATGTTTCAATCTAGGAGGACATCATTTACCTATTTCTGACAATCTGTGGTTTTTCTACTGCCAAAGTTAGTGTATATATGTCTCTGAGAACCAATAATACCCTCTAATGAGACATTTTGCATAGGACACGTTGAAAATGAGATACAATTCTTGATTAAATGTCCCCAATGTACCAAAAATTGATCCAAATTTAACATCAAAGAAATAGATACAAATAATTTGAATTAAAATATTAATCAAAATTATAAACCAAATTAAAAAAAAAGAATTAAAATGTGTTTGTATATATATAAAAAAAGCTCTTGATTTACGAGACCACCATACTGTTTCACCAGATACCAATCCTTTATAGACATTTATACATACATATAAATATATATATAGAGGTACATGTATATAAATATGTTATATAGATATAAGAAGATGTGGTATGAGTGCCAATGAGACAACTCTCCATCCAAGTCAAAATTTATAAATGTAAACCATTATAGGTCAAAGTACGGTCTTCAACACGGAGCCTAGGCTCACACCGAACAGTAAGCTATAAAGGGCCCCAAAAATTACTAGTGTAAAACCATTCAAACGGGAAAACCAACGGTCTAATCTATATAAAACGAGAAACAAGAAACACTTATGAACCACATCAACAAACGACAACTACTGAACATCAGATTCCTGACTTAGGACAGGTGCAAACAAATGCAGTGGGTTTAAACGTTTTAATGGTACCAAACCTTCACCCTTTTTCTGAAACAATAGTGTAACATCACAACATAGAAAGACACACTATAAAATATCAACTGAAATAGCTTAACTCAATCAAAGGACATAGTAACACCATTGAACATACACTGAACAAATAAATTTGACCTATGATACAATGTAAATTCAAAATAAATAAACTAAGGAAGAATAATAAAAGTAACATGTTATATCGGTATGAAATGTTAAACAATTTAAGAAAAACAATATGCTCGAACAAAATATCAGCCATTTGCAATAACTTTAAACACAGGTAAATAAAATAATTTTGTTGTTAGGTATACGTATACAGTTACAATAGAGAAAGGAAATATTTTAACAAAATAAATAATTTTGATGTTCATAGTACGAAGTGGAAATTTATATTAGTACCAAACACTTATCAAAGCTGGTATATAGACCAGATATAACCCTGAATAACATTAGATAACAAAAAAAGCATTACAATTAGTATCAACAGGTCAAATAAACAAGAAAGTACGATTTGAGAGTGTGTTCAATATTATATTCATAAAAAATATGAATAAATGTATTATGACAGTACACACAACATATATGGTAAATGTATCAGTCATAATGAGGCATCATTTATTATTAATATACCATATGTAAACTAATAAAACTTGTTTTAAAGTTATTTTATGTTTTAAAGGGGCATTAGGTGTCAAATTCATGTTTACCGATTTGCCTCAAATTTCCATATTTGATTTATAACATACTAAAACGTATTTCCAAATTATAAAAAGTCTAAAATAAACAATTAACGATGCATGGACTCGATAATATGCATCAGCATTTCGTGTCTATTTTAGTCTAGATGACTAGTCTCCGAAGACTGCCAACGGTCATATAACCCGATATAAAAATGAATGTAGATATAAATAGATAGCGAACACGTGCAATTGGATTTTTCTAGGTCTGTTTCATTTCATATTATAGGTTAAAACATATGTTAATCATCGTTTTTACCTGAATAAGAATGAGTTTTTGTGGATCGAATCAGTCAACCTCATGGTTTACCCTTGTTTCACTTTCAATGTAAACATTCTTTTCCTTTTATTAGCTGACCACGCCTAGTTTATACGTAACCCATCTCTAGCTAAGGGTTGAAATTGAAGATCACATGAATACGAATTTAATGAGGTCGAATTATTCACTTGCAAGTGAATAATTCATCAGCGATGTTTCTTAGCTTATTTTAACAAAATTGAACCAAACTGGCTTATTATTAATACACTAGTTCACTTTCATTAATGATTGAACAAAGTAAAATAATATATATTTTTTTAATATCTCGTAGCTAATGCCCCTTTAAATGTAATTGTTAATATATATATATATGTATTTGGATCACGTCTCTATTGTGCTCGTTCCAATAAAATATTGAAATGAAGTGAAGTGAATTGAATTGAATTGAAAACTGGTTAAAAGAGAATGTGAATTGTGACTAGGGCATTGTGATTGCCCTTTTCTTGCAGGCTTATGTCACAAACTAGCAAAAAATGTCCTTAATTAGACCACAGAGAAGGCATTGACAAATAAAGCAGTGTTTTCCACCATAATATTTATTCGGAAAACAGACAAACCTGTGCACCTGGAAAAGTTTTAGGCATGGAAGGAACTAGATAGATACGATTTTAAAGCACTCTATTTTCAAGAAAATTAAAAGTTTTCTTGGTGTTTGAGATTCCTTTTTTTCGTTCCCACAGAAGGTGCCAATATAAACAAATTGAGAAAGACGTTTGGGATGTTCCCCTCTTGTATTAACTGAAGTGAATTGTATTGATTCACGTGGACAATAGAGGGACAATGGGTCGATGCACAAAAATAGATGATAAACTATTGACGCTGTTTAAATGAGTAGAATGTATTAAATCAGGTGTTAGTTTATTTTAACATCAACTACAGACTTGAAAAAGTCATCTCAAAGTGCAGTTAATTTTCTGAAAAATGAAATACATTGAAATCTTATTTATCTATTTGAATTCATGCCTTATAACTTTCTAGGTGCAACAGTTTTTCTATACTCAAGAGTAGATTTTGTGGTGTAAACACGGACATATATGTCAAATACTTCTGATGAACCTAAAATGCGATATAATGAACCTAAAATGATATATATTCACATATTCATTTTGATGTGAAGCTCTTTTATACGTGTTTGGTGAGTGGACAAATTGGAGTATTGTACTTCTTTTGTCACTTTAGCCGCTTCGTTAAAATATAAAAAGGTTATGTATCGGCGAGTTTTTATGTTAGTAATGCATGAACAGTTTTGATTTGTAAACAGAAGTATGCTTACATTAGACCGTAAACGCTTTTTACGGTGTAGTAAGAGTACTTTAATAAATATCTTGAAATCTAATACAAATCGCAAATTTTGTCAACACTTCAGACACATCACGACGGTCTTACTTGTTACTAACGCCATATTGTTATTGTACTAAATCGATAAAACTGTCGCCTACGGAATGAGACTGTTTCGGAACTAGCTGAACTAGCTGTAGTATACATGTATCTATTATTGGTCGTAGTTCGGTACGAAAGGAAAAAAGTTTATAAAAAATGTAATAAACTGTTTCTATGAAGCCCTTGATTAAGTTAGAACCTAGACGGTGCTTACTCAACGTTAGATATTCTCCATAATAGGTGTTATTGATCCAATGGTAGCATGGCAGCCACCACCACGATGTACTCTGTCTGAGAGATACCAAAGTATTATGACATGTGTCAATGCCGAGTGTAAAAATTGTTTCACAATCATTGTGTTCAATATGTGTATTACTCACTTTTAGTTTTAGTTAATCCACTTTTTTCGTGTTTCAATAAACAAAAAAATGTCACAGTATTTGCTGAAAAATCAATCACCCGTAAAATGTATATACCGTGAACTTTAATCAGGTAGATTCTTGTTAAATGCTGTCGGCCAATGAAATAGTTCGATTTCGTACTGAAAATTGAAGATCAAGTTCCTATGAAAGGATTATTAATAGATTAGGCTATATTGTGTGCACACAAGTTAATTGTTTTAAGAGTTAGAAATTAATATGGTAGAATTAAAGTATGCATATAAAATCTCTAATATATAATATTGACGCTCTGCATACTTAATTATTTTCAATCAATATATTTCTATAGGTAAAATAAAAGTATTTGTTGAACGTGGTCTGGAGCTTCATAATTCAAGCAACGAACAAAAATCGACAAGATCAGACTGGAACTGTCATTCCACGGATCCAATCCCTCAAATCACCGTAAAAAGTTAAGAGATTCTTTTTACGTTGAAGTAGATAATGTAATGGAACAAACTAGTTTGCTACCACTAGATTAATTATTTAGTTTTATTAGTATTAGTTCATAGATATTGTATGTAAAACATTTTCTCTTAAATGATAAACCAGAGACATGTCTGGATAAACAAGTGATTAATCAATTATATTTAAGTGTTCCTCTAGTCCTTACTAAATCCTCAATAGACAGTAGAAGAACTGTTGACTCATGATTGATAAAAAGTAACTCTCAGTGGTTGATACAAGGGAAACTGCCTCGGTGGTCTCGTGGTAGCGTGTTCGCCTCGAGTGCGGAAGGTCGTGAGTTCCAGCCCCGTCCGGGTTAAACCAAAGACTTTAAAATTGGTATTTGCTGCTTCTCAGCTAAGCACGCGGCATTAAAGAATAACAGCAAAGACTGGTCGGCTCGGACTCAAAAATGTGTCTGGGTAGGATGACATGTCTTCCGCGGACTGTTACTTTGTGAACTAGCACGTTAAAAATCCGGCTTAGTGTCTCGGTCTTCTATAAAGCAGGGTTGATATTCATATATCATTTTTAAACATGTTCTCCTCCTGAGTATGCATTTAATTTGCCACTGTACGTTATTCAGTCATCCCTGAATATCATCATTGATTCAAGCTTTAAGGGGTGTGTGGCGTATAAGGCGTAAGCCCCCTTTTTAATCGGAAAAATATTGGGTTTTTTTTTGTGCTGAAAATCGTAAAAAATAAAAATTTTACAATAACGTTCCCTTTCCTGTCCCATCTACTATGTTAAATGTAATAATTTTTAATATGGAAGTTACGAAACTAGGATTATATATAGATAAGTGTGTTATATATAATCCCGGTTTCGTCCCATCCCTATGGAGATTCGTTATATTTAAGTTAGAGGTAGGACGAAACCGGGATTATAAATAGATAAGTGTCTTAATGGTTTTACACTAGTAATTTTTGGGGCCCTTTATAGCTTGCTGTTCGGTGTGAGCCAATGCTCCGTGTTGAAGGCCGTACCTTGACCTATAATGGTTTACTTTTATAAATTGTTACTTGGATGGAGAGTTGTCTCACTGGCACTCATACCACATCTTCCTATATCTACTTATATATAATCCCGGTTTCGTCTCACCCTTATTTGAAATTGTATATCTAGCATAGAGGGTGGGACGAAACCGGGATTATATATAAAACATTGATGTAAAAGTGTGTATATCAGGGTTGAAACTTTACGGTATTTGTTGCATCTAGAGCAGGATCTGCTTACCCTTCCGGAGCACCCGAGATCACCCCAGTTTTTGATGGGGTTCGTGTTGCTCAGTCTTTAGTTTCCTATGTTGTGTTTTGTGTACTGATGTTTGTCTTTTCGTTATTTTCGTATTTTGCCATGGCATTGTCAGTTTGTTTTCGACATATGAATATCCAATTGGTATCTTTCGCCTATCTTTTGAAAAAGATCAAAGAGGTTGGACGGAACTGGTACCTTATATATATATCCCTTCCGTATCGAAAGATAAGACTGAAACCCAACAACATAACCAAACGACAGTGCACAACAGCATACGAAAATGAAATAAGAGGGAACAAAAGATCAACCATCCTAAAAACTGTTACAACGCACCACAACACTCTGAAATTAACAGTCAATTACGGATTTATATCAATACTTTCGTTTTCCATGTTCGCATACGCTTACTGGATGAAATATACGACTACAAACCACCGTTTCAAACAATAACGCAACACAACGTTCTGAAATTAACAGTCAATTGTGGATTTATTTCAATACTTATTTTCCATGTTAGCATATGGTTAATGGACGAATTATACGACTATAGACCACCTTTTTAAAACAACAACCCATCACAACTAACAACAACATACTTGAAAATGAAATAATATTGGACCAAAAGCTTACCGACAACAAGACACTTTAATGTTTTTGCTTGAAAATAAACTGGTCTACGAAAAACTAAGTTGTGTTACTTCTTTCACATTAGTAATTACAAAATGTACTTTATAAGCTGAGAATGGGCATTTTGCAAAAAACATTTTAATCAAAATCACATGCCCTGATATACGGATGTCTTCTTGGCTGTTCTTAAATTTGAGCAAGTGAATATCATTACTGCTTTTGAAACCATTAGATAAGAATAAGATGAAAGTAAGTTTTTGGTCACGGGTCTCATCTAGAAGTCTCGAGACTTTTCTATACGTAGTATCGGAACTACCTTCAATGATTATGTACAATGTACAAGACTTTAGTATATTTTAGTTTAGATTGTTTTTCATGGTAAAAGGGATATAACCCAATTTGAATTATTTTAAATCGCCCATATCTATGTAATCTTTCACCAAAACCCCTAGTACTGGCCTATTTCGGATCTAAATGTCGAACATTTAAAAATTTAAAACAATATTATTTCATTTTCAAGTATGTTGTTGTTAGTGGTGATGGGTTGTTGTTTTAAAAAAATATTCGACAAAAATCGTTCTATTTCACTTTCTCAAATTTTATGTTTATGCATCAACTTGAAACACTAAATCTTTTTTTTTAACTAATGGACAATATATTGGGGGCCAAGAAAAGCCTTAACGCAACTACTCCATCATCCAAAACAATAAAAAACGAACTTATCCTTAAGTGAGTTGAATAAAAACTGCATATATTTAAAAAAGTCTTTTAAATATTCTACTCTAATGGCATGGTTATTAGCATTTTTATTGATGAAAAGAAGCTCAGAAAACTGATTACATACGACCCATTACATTTTATTAAAATATATACAGATTTAGGGGAAACAGATAATAAGAATTAGAGATCATAGAAATGATTTGTATATACGCGTGCATTTTAACAATCTAGTATTTCTCCTATGCAGATCAATTGCATTATAGTAGAAGCCTTTCAAAAACAGTGGTAAATAACACATAGCTGAGAGGGTGATAGAGCAGTTTTTAACAAAAGAAAAACATTTCAACCGAGGCGACAACTTTTGAAAGTGGACTGCATGTCCATTATTTCTTTACAAAGGTTGGTAATTGGCGACATTCCACATTTACCCACCACATACAAACAAACACGCCAAATCTAAAGCTAAGTCATATTTAATAACATTAACGGTACCAAATTTACATTTTTGCAATTAATATTTCTTCAGTTTTTCTTCCGTTAAAACTCATGTTTCACAACCACAGATTTATACTCGTAAATAAGCAAATAATAAATTTTTAAAAAAATAGAAAAGCGCAATATCACACGACAGAGCCGAGGGCCGGTTTAATAACCATTTAATAACACTTTTCATATACAGATTACGAAACATCTCGATAATGTCATCATATATATATCTTATAGATCAATAAACACAAACATAAGTAAAGCGACTTATCTCTTAATGCATGATACAAAATATTTTATTTTAATAGTATGTATATAAAAACTAACGTGACCGAACGAGTAGACCTTGTCCTGCCGAATGATTTAACCGCCAAATTACACAAAACACATAACTTAAACGCAATCTATGTGCATATAATTAAGAAGTAAAACAGTTTCATTCTTATTCATAAAATCAACCGACTGAAATTATATTTATCTTCGGAGGCAAACATATTAGACCAAACCCTAATTCAAGCATTTAACAGCTGATTTTATGAAATAGGACAACAGGCGCGGATCCAGCCATTTTGAAAAGGGGATTCCAACCCCCGGAACACCATGAAATGTTTACATAATTTAAAGAAAGAAAGAAAAATCGAAAAAGGGAGTTTTCAAACCCCGGAACCCCACCCTGAATCCGCCAATGGACCGCAAGCCGTAAAGCAAAAACCGGACAAGGAATCATATCTATGGATAAGGGAGATATCTATGGATAGGGAGATGCATTCCTTAATTAAGAATGATTACTAGAATATTTAAACTGTCCCTCTGGGACTCTGTTTTTTTTCCCATGTCTGTTTTCTCCATATAGTCATGCTGTTCTTCTATCCTTCCTGTTCTTATGATTTTTTTAAAATTTGTAACCTTAAATCTTCTGGTCTTTTCTTTCCCTTCCTTCAAAAGATTTCTAATTCTATTCGTTTAATACACGGTCACCGAAGATATACACCACCTGCTTTTTTTTTTAAAGTAGACACATATCTACTGTTGAAAATTCTATGTTGACCTATTGTGTGTAGCGTTGGCGTTTTGTCTGATTGACCTATACCCAATGTAATTTTTATTCATACTGAGAAACAACGAAAGGTACGAGGCGTGTGGTAAAGTTAAATAAGGTTAAGCCTGGTATATTTCAGGAGTTTTTACGACTTGAAACATCCCCTTTTTTTCTAAAAAGTTTGTATACTATAAGCAACTTTGAAATCACAATAAAAATCTATAATAAAAAAAAAAAACATTTCCCCCCTGATTTTACTGACCGAGATGAAATACACGTGTCACAGATGACTAGAGATATGCACTAGTTGTTGTACCCAATATCCCGTTCTCTTTTCGATGGTTGTTATATAACCGAATTCGACATATCAAAATTTAACTTGTCTCGAGCAGCAGCGCAAATAACACTATTGAAGCAGAATCAGCTTACCCTTCCGAAGCACCTGAGTTCAACCATTGATTTAGGTGGGTATCGTGTTGCCTTATCTAATACTCAACCTTTTCTCAGCGGTTGCAAAGCACTTTTTCTGAATCAATATTATTTTGAATCAGGTGACACATTCACTATAGTATCGTATATAGCCTTTTGATGTTCTATAAAAAAAAGTGCCCAACAAGATTTTGTGAGGTAATTATAACATTATAATGAGACTGAAAAATGTATTTTTTTTGTTAAGATAAACAATAATTTTACCTGGCGTATCCGTGCGTAAAATGTATTTCGGCATTTCTCTTCGAAAAATGACTTGTGTAATGGAATAAAACGTCTGATTTGTAAACTTTCTTTTTTTTTCTCCGGAATAGGCTATTTAAAAAAATTCATCTCCTCTGTATGTGGGAAATTTTGTGAAAATATAAGTGACAATTCTTACCTTTCATACCTTTAGTTTCATTGATAAAAAATAATATGGATTCGTCCAGTGTCCAGTTTGACGGTCATTTCAGTTACTGTACACATTCATGCATGTTCTGATTTAATCAATACACGTGTACGAAAAAAAATAAGCAGTTTGAAGGTAAACTAATAATAACTTAATCCAATCAAACTGAGTAAGATGCAATGACAATGACCGGTCCACATTATAATAAGTAATATGGGTAAACTGGGTAGGGAGAAAATGACAGATATTTTAAGTTAAAATTTTCCAATAATTTTTGCTATAATTTTAAAAACATGTCGTTCTGTATTGGTATAGTTTTCGGAACTTTCATTTGCGTATTTTATGCAATAGAAAGTCCGGGCTTCAAAATTCTACCAACTATATCAGCCACATTCAGGACCGATAACTCTGTCGATAAATATTGGCGGGTATACAATGTTGAAATGTATGCGATAACATATTTTTGTACACAAGTTAAAATTTCAATATCGATTTTTTAATGCATGGATTTTGCTTAAAATATTGAATTAAAAAAAAAAATGACAAAAATCATATGCAATGAAGTCTCGTTTAATTTTTTTATGAAATAAAAATCTATTAAATATAAAATTTGAATTAGAGTATTTCTTTAAAACAATTATCGTGAAACATTAATATTTGATTAATTTTTTTAAGCAAAAATCAAATTATCGAAGAATTTTTCATAATATTCATATTTTCTTTTAGTTCTTTATGATATATATGTCTTCGGTTGTGTAGACGGGAAAGAGAAAATATTTATTTGTACATTTCAGAAAACTTTTGTATATCACAAAATCTAAACTCTGGAAATACATGTGTACACTGGACTTTTATGTCACCTGGTGGCTTTTGGTTTGACACGATTTCTTTACATTACCTGACAATTTGTTGTTATGTAACATTATAACCTAAATCCGAGTTCACCTGTTCGTCAAGGGACATAAACTTTAAAAGGTACAGAGCATTATTTTTTTTCTCTCGAGACGAAAACATTTTTTTCTGACAAGAATATATATATTTTTCTAAATAAAGATAAATTATACAGAAAAAAGGGAAAAAATCTAAAAAAAAAGTGAAAAATAATTTTATTATAAATTTCAGTGTTAACTATTTTCTGGGAACAGTATATCTTTCAAAATATATGTTCTTGCTATTTTTTTTACTTCACACTTCAAATGATTAAAAATACAAGCGACACTTCCAAACACATCCGCCATTTTGAAAAATCCCGAAAAATCACTTTTTTAAATCGGTGTGGGACGTAATTTGCCCTAAAATTAAACTGTTTTAAGTAGAACATTTCGCCATAAATATTTTTTAATATTCTCAGTCGAGTTGCAAAGTATTACTTTTATTTACGGAATTTGTGAATTTGATGTACAAGTAAACATGGGATCGCTAGATTTACCATTGAGTCAACGGGGAAATGACGAAAAAAGTACCATTTTTACGAATCTCCAGGGACGTAATTTAATAAAAAAAATTAAATTGTCAGAACCAACATTTTTAGGTAGAATTATGTTCGAATACAAAGGATATAGTTGCAAAAGTTAGAAAACGGCTCAGAATTATGAGAAAATTGAACTTCCTTGAGACACCTATGCAATTTATATGGGACAAAATGACACAAAATGGCGGCTCGATACGTCACCAGAGTCACGTGATGTCTTACTTATTTGGATATGGACTTTATACAGAAAATACGCCCTTTTAATATATTCAATGTTTCACAAACAAATTGCTTTCTTTAAAAAAAAGACAAGCAATACGTGAATCCGAGACAACTGACTGGTCACCAAAAAAATGTTGCTGAATTTTTTTGGCTTTAGATTGAAATAATTGACTGAATAGAATAAGGTACTGATGATGTTAAAACACCTTTATTGAAAATATGTAATTGTGGGTAGGTTCTTACACAAGTCAATTAAAAGCGATGTTGTATGTTAGTTGTAAATAGAAAAGTGTATACATCTACTATATGAATTTACCTTTTAAGGCTTGACTATTTTATTTATTACTTGAGAGTGTACATCAGTTTTTCTTCGTGTTTAATATACATACAAAGTCCTAATCCTATTGCAATTCTTAGTTTCTGTAAACCGAATATTTAAAGCAAATTGCACAGACCAATCGCAATATAAATTAAAGCACTCAGTTCGCTAAAATGATCTGGATGCATTTATTTCATCTGTCATATCTTCATATTTCGTTTCCTTTATGGTTTCAATTATTCTTATACACATTATTGAAGCTGTCGTATGTACTCGTGGTAGATGTTGTACATGTATAGAGAAATTGAAAGTCCAATTTCCATGTGAAGTGTAACTCTGTGGCATGCCACTTATAAGAATGTTTCGTATTTTATTTTTGAGAGTAACACACCAGCTCAATTGGGACCACTCCGGATTTCCTGAAGTTACTTTAATCAATTCAAATATTCTAAAGGAAAAACTTAGTTCTGAATAAGTTTTATGAATACCTGAATATGCTCTCAAAGAACCAATTAATATGAAAAAAAAAAGATATGTACCCTATGTAGATATGTAAAACTGTATAGATACCAATATTAAAATGTTGTACGCCAGACGCGCATTTCGTCTACAAAAGGCTCATTAGTGACGCTCGAAAAAAAAATGTTAAAAAGGCCAAATAAAGTACGAAGTTGAAGAGCATTGAAGACCCAAAATTTCGAAACAAAGCTTTTGCCAAATATATCTAAGGTAATCTATGTATTCCTAGGGAAGAAAATCCTTAGTACTTTGAAAATTTCAAAGTTTATAATAGGACAGTCAGTCAAAAGAAGAAAAAAGAAAAGAGAAACAGCTAGAGGTCAGAATACTTTAACTTATGGTGACCATGATTCAACGTCCAGCTCTTACTGCCGTGTCCTGAATTTAGATAAGAAATGCGAAAATTCACAGATCGCGAGTTAAATTAATATTTATGCATGCACGTGGTTTTCTTTCGCAACGCAAGAAATAGTAAATGGAAAACATACGCACTGATACTCTGGATTATTATACGCATTTGCGTCATCTTGTATACATGTATTTATTCTAGATTCAAATCTAATGCTAGTTGAATTCGGATGTCAAATTACCTACCTCAAGTGTTTTGACTCCGGATTCATGGCCATCTAATCCGAAATTTGTGTAAACGCAAACCGATTTTATGTCAATAAATACGTTACCATCATAAATTCTGAGTACATCCATCTGCGCAAGTCTGACAGGCGGAAAACCCCAAATAAAAATATCATCCAATGAGAAGAGGGATGACCAAGCAGTGCCCGTATAACCATGCCTTTATATCATCCATTTAATTTCCGCCTGCGCATCGAGACACACGTGTTACAGAGAAGACTTTTAAGTTTTTTGTTTTTTCGATAGTGAATATTGTAGGTATCCCCATACCATTGTTTATTAATTATTGTTGTTATAATATTATATTTTATAAGTATTTAACTTCATACTTATTTAATTATGGAGTTTAATGCTTCCAGTCCTTTCGAGGCCATTACAGGTAATGATGTTTTTTTAGACGGTTCGTTACCCTTTACTGCTACCGCAACAACGGTAAGGCAGGGAACCCCTCCTATTAGTATTCAACTAACCGACGTTTTTACTTCGGTGACTACTAAGACCGGTCAACAGACCCTCAATTCAGGTTCTGTCGGTTATCATGGAGGTGTCCCTACCATTGCCACTGTTACGCACACATTTTCTAGGCCAGTTGACACCACTGGGTCTATTTCATCCTACCCTGGTATTTCTATGGGTCTAAACTTACCTGGGTCTAGAGCACCAGCGTCATACTGTGGCTTCACTTTACCTGCTTTGGCTAGTAACGCCATGTCTTGGTCTAGACCTCCTTGGTCTCAGGGTTATCCTTATTCAGGCTTTCCTGGTCAGGGGTTTCATGGTCAAGGGTTTCCTGGTCAAGGTTTTCCTAATCAGGTTTTTCCTAGTCAGGTTCCTGGTCAGCCTTTCCCAGGTTTCTGGCCTTATTGTGGACCAATTACCACACCAGTTATTGTTCCTCAGAGTACTACATCTAATCTGTCAGTTCCTGCTCCTCCTTTAGCAGTGTCATCTAGTAGTTGTAGTAGTGTATCTGTACCTGCTGCTCTGCCTACCTCTTCTGTTAGGCATCAGTTTAATCAGGTTACTGACTCTGGCCCCTCTTTAGATGGGTTCAAGAGTATCCTGGACGACTTTCGTCAGTCTATTTCTTCTGAATTGACGTCTTTCTCCAACCGCCTGGGTACACTAGAGAACATTGCCAATAAGTCAAATTCTCCAGTGATTTCACTCCTTCCAGATCATAATATTGGAAGTGACCCGGAGGACAGTGATGAGGAAGAACGATTTTCTGTGGCCCCAGGCAGTCAGGAAGAAGGTTTTACTTCTGATGAAGAAGGTAATAATCCAACTCAGGTCTCTCAGAATGTTTCTCAACCTTCTGTTCCTGTGTCTATCTCTTCTTCTGTAATTGGTCATTCTTCTACCAATTCCAGTAAGGATCCTGAGGCTGAAGATACTCCTTCTACCTTGAGGGATCTTAGAGATTCGGTTTATACCATTATGAGAGATGTCAACAAGGTACCATTTCAGTCTCCTCCCAGACCCAAGAGACTTACCTCTACTTTCGAGGCTTCATGTGGTCTGTTTATAGACAACGCTAAGTCACATACTAGTTTTCCACAATCCAACCATATGTCTACTTCTCTGCAGATCATCAATGATGGGATTGTGGCTAATGAATCCCAATTTTCCCAAGTGAGTGGTTTTGGGCTTGCCTCATTTACTGAGCAGTTCCGTTCTAAAGATTATGATATCTTTGATTCTACCTTGGGTAAATTGGTACCTAAATGTGACAAGGTTTTTTCATCTTCGATTGCTTCTAAACCTGCCGATGGACTGCGTCTTTCTCAGTCTGTTTCGTCCAAAACAGAGAATCTTCTCAGGAATGCCTCTCATGTTTTAGGCACTGCTGAACACTTTTTAACTGCACTGCAGTTGCTCCAGTACTTAAAGACTCTTCTTTTCCACCAGAGGTCAAGCCTTTTCTTTTACAGGTGGACAAGGCTTTGGGTGCCTCTCAGTTGTTGATTATGGGCTCTATAGCCAACTGCACTTTATCCAAAAGAGCTGAAATTTTGGATAAAGCAAAGGTTTCGGATAATCTTAAGGATGCTTTAATTAAGTCTCCCTTAAATGATAAGATTTTCGGGTTGCCACTTAATGAGGTACAGAAGCATCTCAATCAAACCCCAGCTCCAGTGAAGGTGAAAGTATCTCTTTCTGGAAATAATTCTAAACGAGGTAGTTATTCTTCCGCTGGAGGCTCTTCTTATAATTCTCAAGAGAAGAGGAGGAAAATGACTAATGATGGAGGTAATAAACCTAAGAAGTCTTCATTCCCTAAGTCTAAACCTAACAGTTTTAAGAGAGGTGGCAAGAGGGCCAATCCCTCTTCCTAGGAAGTTGCCCCCTCGTACGTTACTGTCAGAACCCAATCCAGAGATGTACTACAAAACTCCTCTTTCTCAATTGCCAGTAGGGGGGAGGTTAACTCATTTTCTAAAAAAATGGACAAGTATTACCTCAGATTGTTGGGTTCTGTCAGTAATTCGAGGGGGATTGACTCTTCAATTCAAAGAACAACCTCCTCTTTCTTCTGTTCCTATCCCACTGTCCAATACTCAAGATCCACAGAAGTTTCTTCTTCTGTCAACAGAAGTAGAGACTCTTTTGACAAAGAGGGCAGTGGAGGAAGTCCCTGTATCTTCAATAGATCCAGGTTTCTATTCTCGTCTCTTCCTGGTTTCGAAGAAGACAGGAGGAATGAGACCAGTCATCGATTTGTCTATCCTCAATTCTTACATGATTATTCCCATTTCAAAATGGAGACCAATCGTTCAATCAGAGCTTCTATTCTTCCAGGTATGTGGACAACATCCCTGGATCTGACGGACGCTTATTTTCATGTTCCAGTTTGCCATTCATACCGCAAATTCCTTCGGTTTGTTTGGAACAAAAGGGTTTACCAATTCAGAGCTCTCCCTTTTGGTCTGTCAACTGCACCACTAGCCTTTACCAAACTCATGCAGGTAGCCATAGCTCACCTTCATTCACAGGCTATTCAGATTCATTCTTACCTGGACGACTCACTGATCAAGGAACTTTCTCCCGAGAAACTCTATCTCAATACCGATGTAGTCATCAGATTGCTTCTCTCTGGGGTTTCTCATCTCTTGGAAAAGTCAGACCTTATTCCGTCTCAGGACTTTATTTTCCTAGGCGAACATTACCTTACTCATCAGTGCATAGTTCGACCTCCTCAGGAAAAGTTTCAGAATCTTTGTTCAAAAATTCATCTGTTTCTATCTCAAAAAACAGTTACTGCTCGCCAATTTTCACAACTGCTAGGTCTCTTGAATTCACTGTTCCACTTGGTCGCCTTCACATTCGACCCCTTCAATTTTATCTACATCAACATTGGCTCCCAGCTTCACAGGATTGGGAATTTCCAGTTCCAATCATTCATCAGGAACTGTATCCTCATTTGGTTTGGTGGACTTCTCAAGCAAACGTTTTGAGAGGCCAACTTCTGTCCTCTCCAGTTCCAAATCAGACTCTGTTCACAGATGCCTCCAACCTCGGTTGGGGAGCTTATCTGGAAGGTCTGTCAGTTTCAGGAGTGTGGACTCCAGATCTTTTGAAGGAACATATCAACATACTAGAAATGAAGGCAGTTCTTCTTGCACTGTCTCATTTTCAGTCCCTACTGCAGAACAAATCTCTTGTTCTAGCATCGGACAACACCACTGTGGTGGCTTATTTGCGAAACCAAGGGGGAACTCATTGTTACGAGCTGTTCCTTTTAGCAAGAGAAATTCTCCTTCTTTGCAATCACCTTCATCTACAGATTGTAGTTCGTCATGTCCCAGGGAAACTCAATGTGTTAGCAGATGCTCTGTCCAGGACACTTTCCCCAGTCAATACAGAGTGGGAACTTCTCCAATCAGTATTTCAGGCAATAACACTTCAGTGGGGGTCTCCTCATGTAGACCTGTTTGCAACAAGCCTCAATTACAAAGTTCAAGAGTTCATGTCTCCTGTACCAGATCCGAAAGCTTACGCAGTAGACTGCATGAGTGTTCCTTGGGACGGAATGTTCGCTTACGCCTTCCCTCCGTTCAGATTTCTGTCAGAAGTTCTTCGGAAGATCTCAGCAGAGCAAGGGTTGATCATTCTTATTGCTCCAGCATGGCCCAAACAAGCCTGGTTTCCAGATCTTCTTCATCTGTCTTGTGCTCGTCCACTGGTTCTACCAGTACGACACAACCTTCTGTCCCAGTTCAAGGGCAAGATTCTTCATCCCAATCCAGAGAAGCTACATCTGTTCGCGTGGCTTCTCTCAGGGATAGCTTCAAGGAGAGAAGTTTTTCTGAATGCGCAGCCAGACATCTCTCCCGAGCAGTTAGAGATTCCACTAACATCGTCTATGATGCCAAGTGGACTATCTTCAGTAGTTGGTGTAGTGAGAAGGAAATTGATCCTTTCCAAATTTCTGTACAGCAACTAGCAGACTTTCTGATCCATCTTTTTGAAGAGAAAGGATTATCTCCCTCTACAATTAAAGGCTATAGATCAGCTATTTCTAGGACGATTCAGTTGTCTGGAGGTCCAGACTTTGGTAATAATGAATTCATTTCTCTTTTAGTTAAGAATTTCATTCTTGAACGCCCTAGACAGAGAGTTTTAATCCCGTCTTGGAATTTGAGTGTAGTTTTATCAGCTTTAAAAACCCATCCTTTTGAACCTGCTGAAAAGGTTGAAATCAAGTTTTTATCATATAAGTGTTGTTTTCTTCTTGCCTTGGCCTCTGGTAGAAGAAGAAGTGAAATTCATGCGTTTTCCACTGCTGATTACTGCCTTCGTTTTAATAGGGATAAGTCATCTGTTACTCTATTAACAGATCCAGCCTTTTTAGCCAAAAATCAAATTCCGAGCAAAGGTTCAGAACCGATAGTGATTCCAGCCCTTCCTGATGATTCAAGTTCTAAAGTACTCTGTTCTATCCGAGTCTTACTTTTATATCTTCAGAGAACACGGAGTCTCCGCACTTCCTCAAATTCCAGGTTATTTATTCCTATTTACAAAGGAAAACAAGATTTGTCTGCTAAAACCATTTCAACTTGGATCTGTAAAACTATTCAATTAGCTTACAATTCTTCTAATGAAGAACTTCTGAATAGTATGCATGTTAAAGCCCATGATGTTAGAGCTATTTCTACCTCCTGGGCCCTTTTTAATAACGCTTCTTTAGAGGAAGTCTTATCTGCAGGTTTCTGGAGAACTGAAAATTCTTTCATTTCTCACTATCTGCAGTCTTTATCTACTCAAGCTCAGAGTTTGTACTCCTTAGGACCTTTAGTTTCCGCACAAAGAGTTGTTTTTCCTCCTGCATCTTCTGGTTCAGGGGATTCAGCTTTGCGTTAGATTCTATATTTTACTCAGAATTTATGATGGTAACGTATTTATTGACATAAAATTGTACATTTTTAAAGTAAAATGAGATTTTATTAAATAAATACTTACCATCATAAATTAAAGGTCCCTCCCAACCTCCCCTTCATCCCCTGTTTTTTTTTTCCTAGGGTTTCTTGCTTACTTTAGGAAATTAAATGGATGATATAAAGGCATGGTTATACGGGCACTGCTTGGTCATCCCTCTTCTCATTGGATGATATTTTTATTTGGGGTTTTCCGCCTGTCAGACTTGCGCAGATGGATGTACTCAGAATTTATGATGGTAAGTATTTATTTAATAAAATCTCATTTTACTTTAAAAATGTACAATGTTGTGTCGTGTGAACAGGGTGTAATATAATGTAAATAAACCAAGACGGGTGTATGATAGCTGGTCAACACAATGAATACCCAATTTTCAAAATCGCACAATATCGAAAAGATTAAGATGCTTTAAAGTTTAACTATTAAAAACAAAACAAAAAGAATTGAAATGTGATTAACATACATTCCTGTTAATGAATCATTTCCGGAAATTTAAAAATATAATATCAATAAAAACAAACATCATGTATTTACTGATGGACATTTTATTTCTTCTTCAAGTCTAAATTTCCAGTAATATATTGCTATACAAAACATAAGCAGAGACTTATAAAACCATACTAAAACGAAATAAAATAATCAACGTAGTAATTAAATGATTATTATACGTTTTTGGTCAGATGCAAGGATTTGAAACCGTAGTTATTTTTTCATTCCCTACAGTTTAAATTTAACTAACTTATTTGTACAATTTCCTGATAATTGGTGCCATATGTTGCATATGATTTTCATGAATGTGTTTAGACATGTCGGACATAATATAACATTATACATTATATTCTATTAATGAAAAATTTGGTCTCAGTTTAAACTTAATAATGTTATCGAATATTTTCTTGGTCTGTTAGTGTATTTTAATGAAATTAGATATTTTGACAGAAATGTCGTTTTGTTTATTTATAATTATGCTTTCCGACCACAGATAAATATCTATAACATAAATATCGTTTTGTTAATTTTCTTTTTGCTTTCCGACATTTGCGCAGGCTCTGATTGAAGTACATAATGTCATGTGGTAAACGAATGCAAAATGCACAATAGCACGTTGTATTAAATACTACAAAAACAACGCGCACAGGGGCCGTCTCAAAACATGAATTATATAATTGCGTCACCATTATACTTGATATTTAATAAACATTTTGATTATTTCGCATTATTAATAACGCATATGTTCTGCCAAAGGCAAATAAGTGCCAACATATAAATGTTTTTTACTGCAATCTGGTCTTTATCTTTTTTATTTTTCCGATCTACAAATGAACTTTGATTGTTGAACTATACAATGTCGCTTGGTAGCCTATCCATAGAGGGACCGTATCAAAGACATAAACAACTACCTGCATAAATGATCGAAACTTTTCGAGACGTTCCGGGAATCTTGTTTCCGAGGATATCGAACGGTCCATAGAAGCTTCCAAACTCGCCAATATATAGGCGGGGTTCACGCAATAATACATGGATACAAAGTAAAATCATCTCTTAAAACACTGCAAAAAAAAATCATTCTGATTTGGTATAGCAAACATCGAATTCCCTCACGCACTATAAAACAACGTAATAAAACTATGACAATGTAATTTACACTGTTCAAGTATCACCACACGTCAAACTTTGTACAATAGAAAAGCAGATTGGACATTAGTGAAAATTTGTCACGCCCACATGCATTGGTGTCCTATCAACGACCTTCAGTAAGTTTCATTTAAATCATTTTACACACAAGTAACTGTATTTTCTAAACAAAACAAACATGAAATGAGTTATAAATATTAATTCAATCTGGTTTTGCATTGAACATGTAATGAAGCCACAGATTTATAACATTAAACAATGGGTTAGGGTTAGGGTGAGGGAAGGGGGGTAAGGGTAAGGGTTAAAAAAAAATAGTGTGCGTTTAAAAACGGACTCTATTCGGACATTGTGATATGTTTCAGTGATTTACCTTTTTTGCGTGTAATGAATAAACTCATTATAGATACCGGGATTACAATTTTGAAAGCCAGATTTTAGTGGTCAATTTGACTTTTATCATAGGATTTTCATTTTCACTAAAAAATGTGCTGGGTGTTTTCTTTTTTTTTTTTTTTTAGTTTATATCATTATTCTCTGATATTTCCCAATTATCTTAGTTATCTCAAACATTTCATATTTTACACTGGGTTTATAAATACCATTGAAAGTACAACATCTAACAAAAGATAAATATTGATAGAAGAAATTGAGCCACTCGTTCTCAGGTTGAAATTAAATATGTTTTATTGTCTATTATTTGATATTCCGAGGTCAACAATTGAAACCTCATAAATATCTTCTCATGAAAAGAACGAAAAGTGGCGAAAATCCCAACTATACGAGCGATGATTTCTAATCATAATTTTTTATGATACATTTTAAATGGATTTTTAAAATGCAATGTAAAACTTATCAATTTAGACATTTCTTATCCCAAATTACTTCTTTGTTAAAAAAGTATAATACATTATTACATGGTACACCAACCCGCGATGTTAAATGAATTATGGCAATTGTTGCATGATATATTTTGGCCATCATTTGTGACTTTCAACAAGTAGCAATTCCTGTTGACCACTTGAAACACTGCACAATGTTCAATTAGCACAAACATATATACGTGAGCTTTAGAATTGTCGAAAACGGAAGAAAATAACAACAACAAAAATAAATTGCAAAATGTTAACATTTCGTTTTTTACAAGGCTTAATTTTATCTAAATTCTGATTTATATCTAAAAGTTGTGGCTTACTTAAGACTAAGAATGATGTTATTCAGCGTATAATTGAGTTAATACTTGTAATTCGAAAAGCGAAGTTTAATTTTAATTTAAGTATGTCAAAAACTAGAGTTTTCAAGAATCAAATCTTCATTTATAATTTGATCTATTGACTTTAAAAGGATTCATTATTTTGCGAATAGATTAAAAACAAGTTGGAATTACAAATTTAGCATGCCTCAAAGTGTCTTCCGGATGAAGAACAGCAATAAAAGAACTGTTCCTTTGCTTTTGCTGTAGGGATTTTGTGTCGTGGATCAATACATCATGATCCGACTTTTCAGTCGATGTTTATTCAGATTTGAGGAATAAGATACATGTAAATGGAAGTTTGTTCGCTTGGTTTTATATCGAATAATTCATGTGCTATGGGAGCCGTTTGGAACATATATTGTTGATTAATTTAAACAGTTAAACATACATATTTTCTTTCGACTCAAAGAGGAATGAACACGGGGTCTGTATTTTGATTAGGTTGTTTTACTGCTAAATAATTTCCAAAAAAAAAAGAAAAAAAACCACTTTGACTGTGGGGTTTTTACAGCGCAAACTATTTTGAACGTGCGGTCATTTTTCTAATCGTTGTTTTATTTTCAACAATGGAGAATTTAAGAATAAAAAATTCACATTTTTTTTTTCAATCATCATGGTTTATTTAGGAAACTTTGATTACATTTGAAATGAAAATGGTGTGGTTTATTTGTATCGCTGGTCTACTGCCTCGTTTCCATATATTTTAAATATCTTGATTGTATAAAGAGAAAGAGAATTGCATCCGAGATCGCATTTTGTAATGGAATTATTTTATCAATTTTTACTGTCCCCCTTTATTAATCGGTGAGTATTCCGCTCCATTTTGAAAATACACAATCGAGTATGAAACTATTTATTAAAATCAAATTGAATAACAGCACCTTTAACATATCAATGGCTTGAGATGATGTAAGTTCATATACTTATATATTATCTGAATGCAACATGTTTAAAGGTATAAATGTTCTTATCAATACATATATTTGTGATTTCTGTGGGAAAAACATAACTTAAAAGAAAAACAACACAATTGAATCTAAAACAAAATAACCTAATACAGTGCTTCAATATATTTTTTTGTGTTTATGCTTTTAATAATCATTTAAAAATGAAATACTGACCAACATAATATATAAAATGTACATGTACAATATATATATATATATATATATATATACAACCTATTTGCACACATCACACATGTATATTGTACTCACATTTTTATTTATAAAAGTAAAGGAGCATCAAAGCATTAAACTCAAATGTATACAAAAAAAAAAACAAAGAATGTTGAAGCTAAAATAAGAAAAATATATGTTTGGCACTTTAAAAAATATTAAATTGCTTATAGTACATTATTATTAAGCATTGTCTGTATAAATAAAATATCTGAAAACTATAAACAATGTTTTGTACATTAAACATAACATAACATATGGTAAATAAATGCTTAAACATAAAACAACTTCAATTGTATTGTAAATAAATCTTTAACATAACAAAATTAAATTCTTAAACATTAAAAGAATTACAACTTAATCTATGAAAAAGCTGAATTATGTCCCTTGGGAGTATTAATTTCCAACAAAAGTCCTTGCAAACAGTAGAAAATGAAAAATTATATATGCCTGATATAATAAAAGATAGAAACTACAAAATGAAGCACTATTGAAATATTTGCTGCATGAATTGCCAAGAATGTGAACAATTCTTTACACAGGAGAATATAAATTCTATCTAAATTTAGCCTCAAGTGGGCCTCTTTTTTTCTTAGCCGGACAATTTTAACACTGAAAATGCTTCTAGTATGACTAAATATTGCCTTACTCCATAAACAGTACAAACTTAACCAGAACATTTCCTGTTTTAATAGATTATGGCTAGAAAATACCCAGTGATAAATTTAAAGAATTACACAGCAAAGAAGGCAAATATCTCAGTTAAAAATATTTGTCGCGACTTGAATTCTGGTGTTTCCAATTGAATTAATCATTGCGAAAGGTGAAAACAAATACAAAAGAACTATAGTTTGGTGCATTTTATACAATAGAGTTAATATTGAAATCCTAGAATAAAGATTTATATCAGTACCCATCAATTTGACTTATTATGATGAATCAGAACTTTTCTCAACACAGCATTGTTCTCAGTGAAAAATTTCTATTTTTGTGATAAAATCAAATGTACTAATCAAAAGCTTCAAAAATATAACATAACTGAAGTCTGATTTATTTTGATTTCCTATGCTATCTTCAGTATAGGGAAAACGGTACTATTTATTCTGCCATATGCGGCAATACTAACATATTCTAAATTTACCACTTTTTTATAATAAAAACCTGGATAAAATAGTTATGTGTGGTGTTAGTACTTTATTATTCTGTTTTAAAAATTGAAGCCAAATAGTATCATGACCAACTTCAAACGGAGTTTGTTTATGTTATCCATACCCACCGTCATTTTACACCAAATTATGAAATTTTGGAAATCTTTTCGAATAATTCTCTAGAAAATATTTCAATAGGTTTCAAAATTTATATTGTAAATATACATACTGCAGTTATTCATAGATAAATAAAAAAAAATATATTGTACCTTTACATCCAATCACAGCGCTCCTAAATTGACTTTCTTCACAAAAATAAAATCTTTATAATATTGAAATATATGCATTTGAGTTTAAATATCATCTCTGATATACATGTATTATTGAATGTTGTGCATTTTAGTTAAAAATATCATGTTTCCATATGTGTGTTTTATTTTTTCCAGCGGGCAAGGACTTTTTTCATTAATTGAAGCGGGGCAAGAAATTTTTTTATAATAAATATTGGCGGGGCATAAAGTTTTTTTTTTTTTTAAATATTTGCTGTACACCGGCCCCACCCTCAGATAAATATTGCACAGTCCCTGACTCTTTGTAATATTTTCAGGAAATCATGTGAAATTTTGTTTTTCGAAAAAACACCAATATTACAATATATTACATTTTTAGTGAGGCTTGTAATACGTCGACATGCCGCCTACTGATAATATATCATTTTTTGAAGGCGTGTCAAACTGTCACTATTATCCAATCAACTGTCATATCGGACAAAGTTTGACGTACGTTGATACAATGTAATTTATATGACATTGTCATAGTTTTAGGACTCTGTTATACCAACATCTAAGAATAATGTACTTTATTGTCGAAGTTATGGACTATATATTCAAAATAATGTTGATTTCGACAACAATCTTTGTAACCGCGGAGAAAAAGTTGAGAGGTTTGTGGACTACTGTTTGCATATTCGTCGTTTTATTATTTCGTTTTTGTTTATTCGAAAAATAGTTTTTGAATGCCATCTTGGTCTCTTTTCCCCCTTTTTGGATTTTTTCTCCTTTAAATAGATTTAAGAGAGTTAAGTTAAGTCAAGTTCCTGAATTGATTTTTTTCTTAAAAGTTCTTTCATATGTTTTTTGTTTTTCTGTTTTAAGCAACTTTTGTTGGTGAACGATTTTTTTCATATAAATGGTGTGGAATTTCTGTGTAAAATAAAAGCATACAATGAAACCTACAACATTTTCACAAATACAGAAGGCTTTCACATTTTTCAAAACTTAATTCGACGATTTCTTATATGTGCTGAGTTGTTGTCTCAAACACGAATATAGGGGCATTTAAAACCAAGACTCTTTCGACTACATGGTAGTTTTTTATATATGTTTTTTGATTATTTATCGCCTTTTTCTCATCTGTTTTTATAAAGAAATCTATTCATCTATTGACAGAATGACATTATTATACTACAATAAGAGAAGCCTTATAATCTTAGTTTTATGAGTTTCATGTGTTTTTATGTTTTTTACAGATAACTGAAATAATATGAAATTATCATTTTCAAAAAACTATTAAAGGGGCATTAGCTACGAATAAGACACAAATTTAAAATGCGATTCATTTTGTTTCAATTATTAATAAAATCGGAATTTTGAAAAAAAAAAATAAAAGAATATATATATTTCGTTAAAGCATTCAGTTTGGCCCACATTTGTCAAAATAAACTCAAAAACAAAAACATCCTTGATGTATTATTGACTTGCAAGTCAATAATTTAACCTTAAGTTATCGAATCCGTATTCATGTGCCCTTCAGTTTAACCCCTTAGCTAGAGATTGGCTACGCATGTACTAGGCGTGTTTAGCTATTAAAAGGAAAATAATGTCAACATTGAAAGTGAAACAAGGATGAACCATTAGATTGACTGATTCGATCCACACAAAAATCATTTTTATACAGGTAAAAACTATTATTAACATATTTTTTTAACCTATAAAATAAAACCAAACAGACCTAGAAAAATCCAATTGCACATGCTCGCTATCTATGTATATTTATATTTATATTTATGTTTATATCGGGTTATATGACCGTAGGTAGTATTTGGAGGTCATTTCGATTGTTAATTAGATAGCGTCTAGACTAAAATACACACGAAATGCTGATACATATTATCGAGCCCATGCATTATTAATTGTTTATTTTTGACTTTTGTAATTTGTATATACGTTTTAGTATTTTATAAATCAAATATGAGAATTTGGGTCAAATCGGTAAATGAATTTGACAGGTTATGCCTCTTAAAGCTTCTGAATTACTTTGCAAATTAAACTTGTTCACAAAGCGTGCCTTTTTAGGGACAACAAGATATAATTGGCGGTTGTGTTGTCCCTTTTTCAAAAAAATGTTTGGTTTATTATTGCCACCTTTGAATCACTTCAGCTCAAAAATAAAGTTGAAGCTATTACAAAGGAATTTTTAATGACGCTATCGTGATTTGGTTGAATGTTATGGAATTTCTTTGTCACAGATAACCAAGGGTAAAATCCCACTAAAAAACAGTATCCAGAGCGAAATTTTGAAAATTTTTATATCCATTTGTCCGTATTTTACTGATGAATGGACATAGTTTTTTTACAGTTAACAAGGAGATACAATCTGGGGCTATAGTTTGTTACACATCAATTTCTTTGTCAAACCTTCATAGAATTTCATGAAACTTTGATAGAAGTTTTTTTATAATGAAGAAATAATGTATAAAGCAAACTTTTGAAAATATATATTTTTTTCATTTTCAGTATTTTTCTGATAGATGGACTTAAGTTTTTATAGTTAGCATTTACATCCAGTCTGGGATTAAATTTTGTTTTACATGATAAATTTGTAAACTTTCATGGATTGTTATGAAACTTGGACAGAAGCTAATCTTCAAGACCAAGAAATAGCACCTAAACAATTTTTTTTTAAATTCTGTATTTTACTGATAAATGGACTCACTTTTTAAGTCAACATTACTCCCCTAAACTGACACCAGCAATCGCAGGCGAGACACAGGGTTCTGCGGAACCCCTTACGATTTTTTTTACTAGGAACTGGTTACCAATCAGGAACAACTGAGTTTTCTTCCTGTTTTAATGTTGATCCATCTTTAATTTTCTGTTTAGGTTTTGTAGTCTTTTGACTTTTCTTGTCCTTTCTTTTTGTCATGGTGTTTTCTGATTTTCTTTGGATTTTTATATTTCTGGTTACCATATTGTATCTTTAAAAAAAGAACCTTAGCGTTACACGCATATTTTCACAAAGAAGTATACGTTAAACTGTACGTCGCTGGTTTATTTGATTCTAGGGTGAATCTCCTGATTTTGGGTGGATTCGTGTTGCTCAACTGTAAATATTTGTCTTTTTGCCGTCTATCTTTTGGAATGGTTTCCCAGTTTTTATTCGACTTATGGTTTTTTACTTATATCTCCCTCTCCCCTTTGATTGTATTTTGATTTCAGGGTTGAGTTAAAAGGAGAGAAAAGTTAATAAAGAGGAAATTAAAAATTATAATTGCAATAAAACAGAAGGCACCAGGACCACAAATAAAACGACACGAAAGACAAACAACAAGTATTAAAAATTACACAAACAACTAAAGATTGACCAACACGAATCCAACCAAAATAACGCTGGATTACGCAGGTTTTCCTGCTCAACATATTATGGCATCTGTCGTGTTGGTCATACATGTACAAGTACAAATCCGGTAGAGTTTATGTACTGATTTGTCTTTAATATGCTTTTTTTGTTTTCTACTTAGCGAGATCTGTTTCCTGTAATGACGTCTCTTCATAGTCTCTACGTCCAGTGACTCCTTCTCTATGAAAGGTAACTACATTCCTGGTAATGAATGTTGAGTCTTTATCTAGTAGAAATCTAGTCAAAACGCTGCTATAGGGTTGTTGCAACTTTGTTTTTTTTTTTTCACGGTGGGACTGTCAACGTAAATTTGTTCCGCATTACAGAAGTTCCACTGGAAACTTTGTTATAAACAATGTCATAATATCTTTTCCTGTTGGAACAAATATTCAATACCCTTTATTCCGTAAGGAACAAATACTGTAATATATGTTCCAAGGAAATAATATTACAGAATATTTCTTCCATTTGGAACTTATATTATGAAGGAACTTCTATTCCGTGACAGGCGTACCGATACAAATAAGGAGATGTGGTATGATTGCCAATGAGACAACTATCCACCACAGACTAAATGGTGTGCATGCAAGAATGAACAAAACCCATACCGTAGTTTAAACTTTAAAAGGCCCTGACATGACAAAGTGTGTAACAATTTAGACTAGAAAATCATCACCCTGATTAATACTAAAACAATATTCGGAAACCAAGTATGACAGACAAGAATCAACGAAAACCACTGAATTACAGGCATACACAAAAAGTTATTTACGAAACTTGTGTTTTGCACACCATTTGTGTTTGCTAGCAATAGTCAGTGAGGTCCAAAATGGTCAACCATGTTCTAGACTTTTTGTGACTTAGAACTTACCATAATGTGTAGACAAAAAAAGTTGTCTATTGATGAAAACTTTGGTGACACTCTCCAAATAGTAGGGAACATCGGGATTAACGTCTCCGTCATAATTATCATTGTTCGTCAATATAATCACATTAAAGTGTCTTTTAATTTGTCGGAAACAATTACTATCTTATTTGTTCAATGAAAATATTTGCTATATTATCCATTTAATTGATACACTCAATTTTGATAAAACAAGACTAGTGAAATTACAACAATTTTTTACCTGTAATTTTTAAGCAGATCACAGATTGTAGACATTTAAGAAATGAACCGTTTCACGAATGTAAACAAGCTGAAAATTAGTTATTCGATTGCATTATTATTTTACTTAATCGATGGAATTACTATTACATATTCGAATAAATCACCGTCTTTCTAATTCGATGATATATTAAAATAACTGGCTAATGCTATTCTACTTTTATTTATAATATTATTTTATGTTGGGTTTTTATGTTTTAACAACCCCGACGAAGTTATCATTATTGGTCAAAAGTTATTATTTTTATCACCGCATATTTAGTTAGCCTGATCAAGAAGAAATAGGTAGCTTAGTAAACTATCTACGGTCAAATCTTTATTTGTCAAGTTGTTTAACAGTTAACTCTCGAGCAAAATATCATTATTTTTCTATGTTATTTGGTCTCTTGTGGAGAGTTGTCTCATTGGCAATCATACCACATCTTCTTATTTTTATATTTACTGCAGGGTTTGTTACCCGTGCTGTGTGGGTGCAGTAGAATGTGTCCCCGTGCCTGTATTATATGCCCTTATATTTTACAGTTAGGGTTTTTTGCTTGTGAGAGAGCTGTCTACATATTCCATTTACGTTAAGAAGAACATCCGTTTCAATTTACATATGCAACTCTATATTGTTAAGTAATTTATTTATTTTTTCATCATTTAATTAGGGACAACAGTAGCTTACCAATGTTCTCATCCATCCATGGAGAAGATACAAATCAAGGTTAAAAACAATACCCATAGGAATCGCTTGAACTCCAAAAGGAGCGAGATTGGGTGCTTCTCATACTATTATATAAATAACACATAGCTGAGAGGGTGATAGAGCAGATTGTTACCCTGAGAAAACATTGTCAACTGAGGCGAAGCCAAGGTTGACAATGTCTTTTCGAGGGGTAACAATCTGCTCTATCACCCTCTCAGATATGTGTTATTTAAGTTATTATACTGAATGTTCTGTTATTACGGTCTATTAAATTTCAATTTCAAAGTAATAAACTATGTCGTCTTGTATATAACAATCATCTGTATTTATTAAAGCGCACACTTGAGCAAGCGTCTCCGTGAAGGGTAATAGAGTATTTGCCATGGGATAGTATATAAATAACATATATAGCTGAGAGAGAGGGTGATAGAGCAGATTGTTACCCCGAGAAAACATTGTCAACTGAGGCGAGGCCAAGGTTGACAATGTCTTTTCGAGGGGTAACAATCTGCTCTATCACCCTTTCAGATATGTGTTATTTAATTTATTATACTGAATGTTCTGTTATTAAGTTTCAAATTCAAAGTAATAAACTATGACGTCTTGTACATAACAACCATCCGTATTTAATAAAGCGCACAATTGATCAAGCGTCTCCGTGAAGGGTAATAGAGTATTTACCATAGGATAGAGTAAATTGTCTCACTCGTATCAACAAATCAAAATCTGGCATTTTGACATGAAGAATAATAAAGTAAATTGTCTCCCTCGTATTAACCAATCAAAATCTGGCATTTTGACATGAAGTATAATAAATACGCATTAACCACCATACGTATCCACACTCAGTCAAAATGTCACAATCAGGAATAGGCCACATTGGTAAATTTACAGGATTTACGGGTATTTAAAAATCTAAGGTCGCGAAAACATATATCGAGTGAGTTGAGACATAAACACAGCTTATCGGTTGACACATAAGTGAAGGTTGCCGATTACTTACGAAGTGTTAATTCCAGTCGTACTTTCTCAGAATTCTTTTGGAGCAGTTTTTGTGCTCATTATATACAACAATTGCGTAGTTTGACTTCATATCTTGCGCTTATTTATGGATGACAAAATGTTGGAGGTTTATTTGGTTAAATAATAATTTGGTGTTTTTTTTTTTTGTGATACAATTTTTTCCTGTAAATTAAACCCTCACTTTATCGGAATATAAAGAAAAAATATAATTTATATAAAAAAAACTTTTGCGTAGTATCATACCCAGTAGTAACATTTACACTGTCGTGAATATTTTATTAAGAGATCGGATATTTTGGTTCTAAATCAACAAGATGTCACAAAAGCCGACAACAATAATGTAATCGGAAGTCAACGTATGCATGTTCAAAGACAGACGACTTCATACTTTATTTTTTCCTCAGACTGATTGTTTCTACCTTTTATCAATATATAAGTGAGATGCAGTCCTTTTTGCTTTAAATAGAAAGATCCTATGTCATTAAGGCGTTTTTAAAAAGTGTGATTATCTCAGTACTCCACTTGAAAACCACCGAAATACAAAATGATATTGACCATAACCATGAGGAGGAAAAAGTAAAATTACAAAATTACCGAACTCCAAGGAAAATTCAAAACGGAAATTCCTTTATCAAATGGCAAAATCAAAAACTCAAACACATCAAAAGAATGGAAAACAACTGTCATATTCCTGACTTGGTACAGGTTTTTCCTTATGTAGAAAATGGTGGATTAAACCTGGTTTTATAGCTAGCTCTATAGGAAAATACAAAAGGGACATCCAAAACTCATAACTCGAAAAGAAACTGACAACGACTGGCAAAAAACGAAAAACGACGAAATGACTTTTTTTTTTCAAAGATTGTCGATTGAAATTTACGATCCCATTTTACCTGAGGTGAGATACAGAATAAATGCCCCTAGTGGAGCAGGAATTTGATCCATTTACAAAGAAACTGAATTTTCATCCCGATGTTTTTGTGGAGTTCGTGATCATTTCCCTTTATTGTTTTGGTATATTGTTTTATGAATTGTTGTTTGACTTATTGTCGTTTGTCCTGTTGTATTAGTTGTTTGACTTATTGTCGTTTGTCCTGTTGTACTAGTTTTTGACTTATTGTCGTTTGTCCTGTTGTACTAGTTTTTGACTTATTGTCGTTTGTCCTGTTGTATTGGTTGTTTGACTTATTGTCGTTTGTCCTGTTGTATTAGTTGTTTGACTTATTGTCGTTTGTCCTGTTGTACTAGTTTTTGACTTATTGTCGTTTGTCCTGTTGTACTAGTTTTTGACTTATTGTCGTTTGTCCTGTTGTACTAGTTTTTGACTTATTGTCGTTTGTCCTGTTGTATTAGTTGTTTGACTTATTGTCGTTTGTCCTGTTGTATTAGTTGTTTGACTTATTGTCGTTTGTCCTGTTGTACTAGTTTTGACTTATTGTCGTTTGTCCTGTTGTACTAGTTTTGACTTATTGTCGTTTGTCCTGTTGTACTAGTTTTGACTTATTGTCGTTTGTCCTGTTGTATTAGTTGTTTGACTTATTGTCGTTTGTCCTGTTGTATTAGTTGTTTGACTTATTGTCGTTTGTCCTGTTGTACTAGTTTTTGACTTATTGTCGTTTGTCCTGTTGTACTAGTTTTGACTTATTGTCGTTTGTCCTGTTGTACTAGTTTTTGACTTATTGTCGTTTGTCCTGTTGTATTAGTTGTTTGACTTATTGTCGTTTGTCCTGTTGTATTGGTTGTTTGACTTATTGTCGTTTGTCCTGTTGTACTAGTTTTTGACTTATTGTCGTTTGTCCTGTTGTATTGGTTGTTTGACTTATTGTCGTTTGTCCTGTTGTACTAGTTTTTGACTTATTGTCGTTTGTCCTGTTGTACTAGTTTTTGACTTATTGTCGTTTGTCCTGTTGTATTGGTTGTTTGACTTATTGTCGTTTGTCCTGTTGTATTAGTTGTTTGACTTATTGTCGTTTGTCCTGTTGTACTAGTTTTTGACTTATTGTCGTTTGTCCTGTTGTACTAGTTTTGTCGACTTATTGTCGTTTGTCCTGTTGTACTAGTTTTTGACTTATTGTCGTTTGTCCTGTTGTACTAGTTTTGACTTATTGTCGTTTGTCCTGTTGTACTTGTCGTTTGTCCTGTTGTACTAGTTTTTGACTTATTGTCGTTTGTCCTGTTGTACTAGTTGTTTGACTTATTGTCGTTTGTCCTGTTGTACTAGTTTTTGACTAATTGTCGTTTGTCCTGTTGTACTAGTTTTGACTTATTGCCGTTTGTCCTGTTGTACTAGTTGTTTGACTTATTGTCGTTTGTCCTGTTGTACTAGTTGTTTGACTTATTGTCGTTTGTCCTGTTGTACTAGTTTTTGATTTATTGTCGTTTGTCCTGTTGTACTAGTTGTTTGACTTATTGTCGTTTGTCCTGTTGTACTAGTTTTGACTTATTGTCGTTTGTCCTGTTGTACTAGTTTTTGACTTATTGTCGTTTGTCCTGTTGTACTAGTTGTTTGACTTATTGTCGTTTGTCCTGTTGTACTAGTTTTGTCCTGACTTATTGTCGTTTGTCCTGTTGTACTAGTTTTTGACTTATTGTCGTTTGTCCTGTTGTACTAGTTTTTGACTTATTGTCGTTTGTCCTGTTGTACTAGTTTTTGACTTATTGTCGTTTGTCCTGTTGTACTAGTTTTTGACTTATTGTCGTTTGTCCTGTTGTACTAATTTTGACTTATTGTCGTTTGTCTTGTTGTACTAGTTTTTGACTTATTGTCGTTTGTCTTGTTGTACTAGTTTTGACTTATTGTCGTTTGTCCTGTTGTACTTTTTTGACTTATTGTCGTTTGTCCTGTTGTACTAGTTTTTGACTTATTGTCGTTTGTCCTGTTGTACTAGTTGTTTGACTTATTGTCGTTTGTCCTGTTGTACTAGTTTTTGTCGTTTGTCCTGTTGTACTTTGTTTGACTTTGTCGTTTGTCCTGTTGTACTAGTTTTTGACTTATTGTCGTTTGTCCTGTTGTACTAGTTGTTTTATTGTCGTTTGTCCTGTTGTACTTATTGTCGTTTGTCCTGTTGTACTAGTTTTTGACTTATTGTCGTTTGTCCTGTTGTACTAGTTTTGACTTATTGTTTTGTTTTGACTTATTGTCGTTTGTCCTGTTGTACTAATTTTGACTTATTGACTTATTGTCGTTTGTCTGTTGTACTAGTTGTTTGACTTATTGTCGTTTGTCCTGTTGTACTAGTTTTTGACTTATTGTCGTTTGTCCTGTTGTACTAGTTTTGACTTATTGTCGTTTGTCCTGTTGTAGTTTTTGACTTATTGTCCTGTTGTACTAGTTTTGACTTATTGTCGTTTGTCCTGTTGTACTAGTTTTGACTTATTGTCGTTTGTCCTGTTGTACTAGTTTTGACTTATTGTCGTTTGTCCTGTTGTACTAGTTTTGACTTATTGTCGTTTGTCCTGTTGTACTAGTTTTGACTTATTGTCGTTTGTCCTGTTGTACTAGTTTTTGACTTATTGTCGTTTGTCCTGTTGTACTAGTTTTTGACTTATTGTCGTTTGTCCTGTTGTATTAGTTGTTTGACTTATTGTCGTTTGTCCTGTTGTACTAGTTTTGACTTATTGTCGTTTGTCCTGTTGTACTAGTTTTTGACTTATTGTCGTTTGTCCTGTTGTACTAGTTTTTGACTTATTGTCGTTTGTCCTGTTGTACTAGTTTTTGACTTATTGTCGTTTGTCCTGTTGTATTAGTTGTTTGACTTATTGTCGTTTGTCCTGTTGTACTAGTTTTTGACTTATTGTCGTTTGTCCTGTTGTACTAGTTTTTGACTTATTGTCGTTTGTCCTGTTGTACTAGTTTTGATGTTGTATATGATTGATGATACTGACTGCCCCCTTGGAATATTCCCCTTCTTTTTATTTGTGTTTTGGTGTCTGGTATACAGGTTATATAGGTTCGTGTTGCTCTGTCTTAAGTTTTCTATGTTGTGTTTTGTGTACTGTTGTTTGTCATTTGGTCTTTTTCTTTTTTTCCATGGCGTTGTCAGTTTATTTAAGACTTATGCGTTTGAATATCCCTCTGGTATCTTTCGTCTCTCTTTTTTATACCAATAGAATAGTATTAAGTTGTGAATTTCCTGTGCTGAATTTTTTATTTATTCTTCATGTGCTTTTATTATTCTATTGATCGAAATTTAAAGGGCCTGTCGGGATTTTTGAAAACTAGTTGAAACTTATGATAACGAAACACGCGTTCATCGTTCTAAAACTATAAACTTGGTATCTTTGATGACTTTACAAATAAGTAGCTGATACAACTGCTGGTGAATGCTTCTTCCGCAATGGTTATAACCACCTGTCAAGAAGTCAGTGCTACTGACCTGAAATGAAATATCATAAATGCAGTGTGTATATTTTTTTTAATTGTTCATGATATGCAAAAATCAGTTGAAAAACACTAATAGATTGACTAAGAAAAATTTGTCATTACTTTTCTGGAATATGGATACTCTTCCACTTCGTTATTCATTTCGCCTTCCATATTGTCTGGTTCGAGCGCCTCTGGTGAGTCTTGAGTAGACAAAATGATCGTCTTGCATACTAAATCATTACCCTGATATCTTGAATGACATTTCATTCAGATATGTTCATTAGCCTATCCCAAATCAGGAACCATCATTTTGGGTTGTCGTTTTTATATCAAAATTATTGTTGCCATTTGTAAATTCTGATGTTGATGATTAGTCTTTGAGAGTCTGTCTCAAATATATTCACAAGTTTTTTGACTCGTCGATTTAGGACTTAACATATTGTATAGAAACATGTCTTGTGTTAAAAGAACTTTATTTGGTACATTCCGATGTATTTTGGATCATAACGAAAACCAAGCATTTTCTTTTATTCAGCATGTCAAGAAATGCTTGCTGTTTACTTAATCTGCTGATATATGATATATTTTCCATATTCATACTAGAGATGCGCTAAAAACGTGCTACATTTATGAATGGTTATGTTTATTGTAATCGAGATAAGAGAAATATAGAGCACTTTGAATTCAACGCATTGGTATGGTTGGCTTAATGTCCCATTTTCATAAAGTATAATGACCTGTGCTACTACGAGATGAGAACAAAATGGAAAAAAGAACGATATATGCCTTTGTTTTTGCTCTTTTATGTCTGTAGTGATTTCACAAATACAATATTCTTTCTTTTCTATCATATATATCCTACTCGTTTACATACACAATAGATTATAGCATGTGTTGTTTTAACATTGAAATATTATTTAAATGAAATTATAATTGCATAATAGTTATAACCCATGAGATCTTTCGATTTTGTTTTTAACCTTTGATTTGAATTATTAAGATAAAAATAAAATGTATGGTCAAAAAGGACCTTAAATAATAGCCAAATTTATCTACGGTCAACTAATAATGTCAATTATTGCTAGGTTTCATCAACATCATGAATGAAATACAATGACTAGGAGGCCTACAAGATTTATTTTGCAAGATAAACAGCCTTTTACGCGCGATTGATATATTTATTGTCTCATGTGTTATTAAAATAGATGTAGGCACATTTTGTTTTTATTATTTCAATAATAAAAGTTACAACCATAGTGTAGTTTGTTAGATTTTCCTCAGAACTTTACGTAGATTTGTTCATTGTTGAAGACCCTACATCAACTGTCAAGATGAAGAACAGGAATAAAAGCCCTGTTCATTGATAATTTTCTATGTTTTCTATGTATTGTGTGCGATTTTGTCCCATGTACATTTACTCCATATCCTTTCATTTTCTGTAGAAACGTTTTACCATCATCTTCATTATTTGATTGGCTGCTATGGAATGTTTGTGTCACGAATTCACATTTTCGTATCACAATCCTGTCTTCATATTTTTAATCATTATATCACTGAAAGCGACATCGGGTTGTCTCTTGCGGTGAGCAACAAAATCAGTACCAGAATTGGAACACGAAATTTAAACTTTTATGTTTGTGTGTTGCTCAATATAAGTATTTTAATAGTGTTTTGTGGTCTATTGATTGTATGTTCGTCTTTTATCTTTTTTGTCTTTCGTTTCGTGACTTCTGATTGGTCCTTGTTTTTTTGTCCATAATTTTTGTCCGACGGCCCAACTTGATATAGTTTCGTTGTAGATAAACCAGCTTCGTTTCCATATTAACTACATTCATAGCTGTAAACACTCAGCCGGTAAAACATTTTTTTTCCGTTGGAGGTTTATACAAACAAATTAACGTCACACCCGGTTTCATATTAAAATAGGACCAAAAGATAATCCCCTTAAACTTTTCAGTTATATGATATCAACCCTGCGTTTCATTACAGAATATTTGTGTGAGTGATGAGCACATAGCTTGCGTGTTTTAAATACACCATTCAATTTTTATCTGGTATTTCTATTAAATATGTCTGAAACTTGCGATTACCTAGTTACTAATGCTTGTAAACACGGGAAAGAAAGTTGAGAAATTACATTGATTACTCCCGATGAATTATTTTTTTTCAGTCTTATGTGTGTGAAACTGTAGAACTGGACAAGATGAAAACTTAAGTCATGCCAAGTATTTCTTTATTTGAAACAAATGTGGTATAATCCCTTAGAGAATGCATATACAAATTTTAAATGTTCACAAAAGGCATTAGGCATGCATCACATTTCGATCTACTGTCGGATTTCTTCTTATTCTCTGTTTGCTTTGAAAAATCATTTAATTTACACGAGAAAATCCGGGGTAAATCGAGTAAATGGAGTTCGAACGACCAAAGAAAACGATTTACTTGACAAACATAACCAAAACAAAAGGATTTTTACATTATTACATTTGATATATCGTTTTCAGATCAGTGACAAAGCAAAGTCGGTGTTTCCTTTAGCACTTTGATTTTTGGAACAAAATATCCATAAAACTTTATAAATTTCATCCGCACGAAGAGCTTTTCTGGATTAATCGTCATTAGTAGCACTCAAACCTCCAAAATGGAAGCCAAGAATGTAAAATTATCGAAACACAGGAAGAGCAAAAGGGACCGTAAATAATACTGTGTTTCATTATTATTGGTGGGGTACCAATTTCCGAGGATTTCATTGGTATAGGTAATCCACGAATTTTAATGTAAAGCATTTCCATATGCTGGTATGTAGACGTTGGCAATACGAAATCAAATACTTACGAAAATACGAATGTTCTTCAATCCACAACATTTGGTAACCATGAAAATAGATGAATCCACAGTGGTCATCTAGGGTAAACTTTGCCTGAGGGAATTACTGATTACTGTTTGGAACAAGTTGTAAAATTTAAAAAAAAAAATCTGGTTCTATAAATAAAAACGTTTCACTCTATTATTATGTTTAGCATTTTAAAAACAATTTATTTTTAAACAAACAAGGAGAATATAAAAACGCACATCAATATGATAATGTCATAAAAAAAACCTTTCAGTTAATCTTTGAACTCCATTTGATTGAATAAGGCAGGTTATTTGATACTACTGTTTAGAATATAGCAAAGTGCTCTCGACCAATGAAAGTGTAGAATTTGGTGTTCCTTAATTGTGAAGAATGAATGTAAATCATGTTCTTAGTAAGGGATTATCCTTTTGTTTAGGCCTATTTACAGTTCAAAACAAAGAATTTCTACAAATGAGTTACAACTGCCTGAAGCACATTTATTAGGATTATTGATTGGAATTTGAATTTTGAAACAAACAAAAACTGATTAAAATAAGTTTGAAGTTTACTTGTGCAGTACAATTGTATGATACCGTTTGTGTTATTATGTGAATATTTAGAACTTTGAAATTACAAAAAAAAAAAAAGGCAATATCAAGAAAAAAAAAAGAAACAAATACTTTTGAAATTAAACATAACCTAAATCTTTAACTACATGTTTCACGCTTATCAAAACTCATATTACTGTATTCTCAGTAAGTAAGAATAGTCATTTCCAAAATACCGGTACATACAGGAAATTGAATTGAAATTTACTATAAAAAGCACTTTCTTTCAACATTTAAATTTTAGTTAATAAAGTAGTATTTAAGGTAAAGAGCTGAAATAAAATTGGCTGTGGAATACAATTTAGTTGTAACTCTGGTTTTGAATTTATTAAATTGAACTGTAAATAAGCAAAAAGATAATTTCTCACTAAAATATTACATAATTTACACTCATACTCACAATTAGGAAACTTATACAATTTCTACAATTTCATTGCAATGTTGTATCATCTAATGTCTAAAACACAATTTATTAAAATTTCCCAAATAAAAAGTAAGTCCTTACATCACTATGACCAATACATAAATGAAATGCCTAAACGGTAAGTCATCCATTAATTATAAACATTGCACTGACAATGAAACAAATTCTTGAATAAAACCAATCAAGAGATCATTTGAGCCTTGAGCACTTTACAATATTCTAAGTTTGTAAGAGAATGATAATCCCTTTCATCATGATAAGTACTCGCTAACGCTCGTACTTAATCATGAAGAAAAGGATTATCATTCTCTTACATATATACTTAGTTTCAGTGTATTGTAGGTTACGCTTGAATAGTTAAAAGTACGGTTTAATATTACGCTTCACCAACTTTATTCTTCACTCACTCTGGAATTTGCACAGACAAAAGAAGATGAGGGAATGTTAAACTTCATATTTTACCGGATATAATAATTTCGAAAGTAACACATCTCAATCTCTATTTTACGGAAGCCGGTTAGTGTCAGGGTGTAGTTTTATTTTTAAGTCGTTATAACAACTTAGTTACTCGTTATAACGACTTAGCTAACTTGTTATAACGACTTAGATTATCACCTTTGTATACGCACATAGCACACCTTATCAATGCGTGTAGAAATAGGTCGCTAATATTCAAGTACTTTATTTGTAAGCACGTTTTCATCCCTCTTGACACCGATTTAGCAATGAGATGCAGAGAAATAGCAGATACTAAAGAAATGTAGGATCAACAACAACTATAAAAACAAAAGATGTCATTCGTATGCCACAATTTGGCGGAATTTCGTAACGCTAAATCGGCAACTATTAAATACAACGGGAACATACTTCAATGTAAGATGCTTACCCTGTCGACGCACCTGTCGACACACCTCGTATCGCTTTTTTAGATTTCATGGCATTCCCTCAGCTTTTGTTTCTTACTTTGATATTTATTCTTGATAAAACAAGTAGTGAAGGATGAAAAGTGTTTTATAGGGCAATGTTTGTTATTTTTTCACGTTAAAACAATTGTCATTTGTATCATCTCCTCTAAAACCGCATTTCCAATTAACTCTAAATTTGGCAAGAGTAATAAACGGTAGGTCCCTGATAACATATCACTCTGTGTTCCAATCTAATGGGAAAATGGCCACTAAAGGCAATTTTTTGTTTTTTATTTGCTAAAATAAATTTCCCTTCCATGTTGATTAGATAGCAAACATGGTAGCATTGGTGACACATAGATCACATTGAAACCACATGAACATTTATGTTTTCGTCATATTCTTTGAAACTACTTTGTCAATGTTTACCCAGCTTAAACGGAAAGATAAATGACAGTTTCTTTACAAATGATCCCCATTAAGTCCTGACTACTGACTGATGATACCCTTGGAGACTAACAGTCTACCAGCATAGGTATCGACCCAGTGTTAGTAAATGAAAATAACAATATATTAATAAATTTCGTGCTTCCGAAGCGCTATTCTCGATTTACCTTCATCAGTAACGCTCAAACCCAAAAACTTGAAATGTATCTTTAACGACAACTTGACTTTATCTTTAACGACAACTTGACTTTATCTTTAACGACAACTTGACTTGTATCTTTAACGACAACTTGACTTTATCTTTAACGACAACTTGACTTTATCTTTAACGACAACTTGACTTTATCTTTAACGACAACTTGACTTTATCTTTAACGACAACTTGACTTTATCTTTAACGACAACTTGACTTTATCTTTAACGACAACTTGACTTTATCTTTACAAACTGTACTATATATAATATTTAAAAAGGTGACTTTTAGCATGTCGAACAAATCATGCTAGCCATTACTTACTCAACCTTAACAGTTTTGTAGTAATTCCTTTTCAAGTATTATACTATATTTGAAAAATGCAAGTCTTACCATCTTTGTTCAATCTCATAACAATCAGCGTGGAATATATTGTTCATGTATTTAGTTTTTTTTTTTTTTTCTCTTGAAATAATTCTAAAACTAAGATACATACACTTTTGATAACAAATCATATTATTTTTATTTTCATTTGCATTTTAAGTGTAAATCTTTCTTTCATTTTCCAGTTTATATCTGAATATTGATTGAGCTATGATAATACTGACCATAACCTTCTATATAAATTCTTTTTTCCTACTTCAGGCACTTGAAATTTTAGCTCAGATGATAAGAAACTATAAATTAGAAAATAAAAACTTACTTTTAAAATGAATATTTATTCCCAGATTGAAACATCCTACTCTGTTTTTGATAAATAAATTTACGGTCAACTCGACTTTTAGAAATCAATGATCCACGTCGTTTCAATTCTTGTTCATTTCATGTCTATATATTAATATTGTATATGATGTTATTCACATGTATTTTATTTTGTTCAGTTATTTATTATTTGTATGTAATGGAGAAGATGTTCTAAGTTGCAAAACTTGTGTCTGATCCTATTGTCATTGTTTTTGGACAATAAAATATGTTTAAACTAACTAATCATATTATTTTATTTCATTTAAATTTTAAGTGTAAATCTTTCTTTCATTTTATATCTGAATATTGTTTGAGCTATGATAATACTGACCATAACCTATATAACTTTTTTCTTTTCAGGCATTTGAAATTTTAGCTCAGATGATAAAAAACTATAAATTAGAATATAAATGACAGATAAAATGAATACGATAACATCAGTTTACTATCACGTGATGGTGTTATCTTATACCATTTGTAATATCATGAACAAATTTCTGTTTTAAAGAATTCTGTAAGTATATCGGAAAATGATCCCCTACTTTTATTGCATTGAATTAATTATATTTACCCATTCTGCTTTTATTCTTATACTTTTAGCATATTTTTTTTATCAAAAAGTATTCATTTTTTTTATATTTACAAGCAAATGCTGTGTGTTGCTACTTCGAAATCGTCATCTTTTTTTACCCAAACTATAAAATGTCACGTTTCAAGTTTCTTCGATGTTCTATTTCTAAGCGATTGGTATTTTTCAACAAGACTGTTATTAACGATTTTACTGTATATAACTTATGAAAAGGGAAAAACGAATACACTACAGTTCTGAGTACCTCGTAAATCATTCTCCTTAAATTCCTGCCAATTTTAGGGAAATCTATTCTGATTGCTGCAGTGATCCGTGTAGCTTACTTGGATAGGTTCGATGAAGGAAATTACAAGAATATCAAAATTATAAATACCGTTGATCTTTTAATTTTAAAGGTAATATCATTATTCATAAAATGTGTAGTTAACAACAGAAAATTGTAAGAAAAATTGTTGCCTTCTGGCAGTTACAAAAATATCTAAAATTACAATGTAAAAGCACTTAAAGCATACATTTCGTTTGTTTAGTTTCCTTTAACCTTTTGACACTTAAAGATGAATATCGACAAACAATAGTTACACCATACAAATCTGTTGAGGTTTCTTATAGTCAGAGAGGGAGAAATTAAAATTGATAATACCATGATAAAAATGAATGCAACAATAGCATAAAACAGGTAATTATAACGTAAAGTATTTTTTTGGCGGGAAATGATAACGGAAAGTTAAAGTTTAGGTTTATAGTAATACGTGAAGAATGTATCCTTATTTACGAGTTCTTGCTCAATGGTAACCATTTCCCCAAAATAAAATTCCTTTTATATGATAGATTCATGTTGTTTTGACATACATTTGAGACAATCAGAAGTCCTGGTGGCCATATTGAAAATAGTGTTTTTGTCAATGCCGTTATTGACTGTATACTTAGAGAACAATTTGTACGAGTTGTTCTCTTTAAAGGGGGACTAACCCGAATAATTCAGTCATCATATTCCGCTGCTTTGCGATAGCTTATAGATATAAGAAGATGTGGTATGAGTGCCAATGAGACAACTCTCCATCCAAGTCACAATTTGTAAAAGTAAACCATTATAGGTCAAAGTACGGCTTTCAACACGGAGCCTTGGCTCACACCGAACAGCAAGCTATAAAGGGCCCCAAAAATGACTAGTGTAAAACCATTCAAACAGGAAAACCAACGGTCTAATCTATATAAAAAACGAGAAACGAGAAATACGTATGAACCACATCAACAAACGACAACCACTGAACATCAGGTTCCTGACTTAGGACAGGTGCAAACAAATGCAGCGGGTTTGAACGTTTTATCTGGCGCCAACCTTCACCCTAACCTGAGACAGTGGTGTAACAATACGACATAAAAGGACACACTATCAAAACATTAATTGAAAAAAGGCTATATTAGCCTATATTAACAAATAGAAGAGATCGATTACGGGGAGGGACTGAATTAATCGGGTTATCGGGGGACATGCATTTTCATAGACAATGATGAGCTAGTGGAAAGAGCATCTATGTGTAATGTGTGTAATCTGTATGGTTTTCAAATCTCTTATTTACATTTAATCTTCGTTAAATTAAATACTTTTAATATCAACAGTTACTTTCATTCAAAAATCGGTTAAAATGCCCATTTATCACTTTCAACATATCATGTTTTGCATGGGCAGCAGCCCATTTTGTCAGGTATAGAACCAGTCTTCAATATATTTAGCAAGGGAAACGACTTGTGTTAAAAGTGTAATCGATATTTGGCCAATAGACTATTGGACATAGTAATCATCTGACATAACAAAACATTTCGACTGTCATTCAAAAGTGTTTAAATAGTTTCCAACAAGATGTGGAAGTGTGTCGTCCGGTAGATTCACACAACATACTAAATGTATAATGAAATCAAAAAGCCTTTTAACTATATTAAAAATAGGCGGGATAACTTCAATATTACATTTTCATTGAGGACTATCTATAAAACATGTCTTTACAAACAAATGTTGATTAAATTGGCTCAAAGTTTAGATAAGAACTTTTAAAAATGTGTCATTTATTCAGACTGATTGATTGATTATCTTCCACAAAGTGGCTTATGGTCAAACGACAAATATTCGATGCCTACTTAGGACAATTAGATGTTAATGTATTATATTTTTTTTTCATATTTTATTGAAATTTGTACATTTGTTAGTTGAAAAATATCTAGTACCGGCACCTTATCCTGGCCTCGTTAACATTAGCAAATAACATAAATATTTAAACAGCTGTTAGTATTTGTTAGTAATATACATACAATATTAATGCTTGAAAAATAAGATAACATATTAGAAATATCTATTCAGATGCTTACCATTAAGATTATCAAACATAATTATCTAATATAACAAATGCACAGGTTATCAAAATATATAGTTTGTGCAGTTTTAGTCGGGTAAAATTTAATGACATATATTTCAGTATGTCTGTAAATTTTTAAGTAATCAAAGAGAATACAAATGAATTTAATATTCCGACAATGTTAGAATATTGTTTTTATTATGCAGATAAAATTTACACATTTAGTTTAATTTCTAAGACTTAATCGTTTTTTTTTTTTTAATGAATTACTCTTGGATGTATACAATAAAGATATACTGAGATGATTTGTAACGTTTTCTTAAAATGAAACAAGCCAAAAGACAGGTTTACCTATCCTGGTACATTGTTCTGATTCCCAGCAAATAAGTTTCTGATATTACTTCGAAATGGAGCATGCTAGGTGCAGAAGCAACAGATGCCACAATAAAGTCTATGGTTCAATGACTGAAATGTTTAAAACGTCAGGATATAAATAAAGGCAACAGTAGTATACCGGTGTTCAAAAGTCATAAATCGATTGAGAGAAAACAAATCCGCGAGGGAAACACATCAACTATAATAGGAAAACAAAAGAACAACAGGAACACGGAAGTGCAACAAAAACAAACGCCATCATACATAGAAACGAAATATTGGATAACAACTGCCATATTCCTGACTTGGTACAGTATAAAACGTCAGAGAGCGTAAAAGTACCAAAGAAAAAGCCGATTTTATTTATCTGATCTGTCGATTGCAAGTTCTATTGGTATTTCAAAGTTTAAGTTTATGGTAGTCAGACATGACAAATGACACAGTTAAATATTTCATTTAGCATACTATATTATCCTCTTCATGTATTGCCTCTGAAACATGTAAACCTTTTCCCTTTGATAAAGTGATATTAAATTCTGCTACATCCACACATGATTTTTTGCGATTACACACACGCTTTGGTTTTATAATCAAATCTTTTTTATTTGAAGAACAGCCATAACATGCATCATTCTGTCCAAGATGCTTATCGCCTGCAAAATACATCTGAGTTACGAGACTTCTATGTCCTTTCTTGCCATTTATTTTAAAATGAAGATGAGCGGGTCGAAAATCATCTACATTTGCACCTGTCGTATATTTTCCAGGATAAATTGTTTTAAGTTTATAGATTCCATATTTGTTTGTTCTCACAAATCCTCTACATTTTGTTTCATTTTTATATTCCCCCTCATGGTTGGCTTGCCACATTTCGACTTTCACTCTCCGTAAAGGAGTTTTGCAGTCCTGTGCAAAAACTATTCCAAACACATGAAGAGGTACATTTTTCTTATCGCCGATTTCTCTTTTGTATTGACAAAATAGTCTCTGTCGGGGAGGATCAGGATAATAGAATGGCCCTAGAATATCACAACTTGTTGGTTTACATTTCATTTCTGAGGACTCAATCATGAGAAAGAGTAATAAAGTTAGATGAAAAAAACACTTCTCCATATCTGAAATCTATCTGAACTGAAAAGTTGGTTGTTGAGTTATAATTATCCATGTAATAGGATGTACATATCGGAATTTTATGCTGTAAGGCCACACAATTATAAAAGCTCCTTGGACGTATTGGCTCATATATACATGTATTCATATTAAGAAGTTCAATTTTTCCGTTGTTTATTTCCACAATATTAAACAACTTGTCATGCAATGACATTAGTTGTTGTTTAATCTATTTTTCACATTTAATTGCGTCTCAGTTGTTTTTAAAAGGTAATAAGTTAAAACCTCATTTACAACACATTGCAAAAAAATCAAATAAACTTCATAATAATGTCACCTTTCTTGTGTCGTTTGATAATCCAGGAAATCCAGAAAAATCTAGATGTACTTCTATTCAACAGTATAAAACTGTAATAAATTATAGTGTCATTTTCAAGCTTTATCACTTTTTAAAAAAAAGTTTATTTGTTAGATAAAAGATCATAATTTGATAGTCCATGAAATGTCATTGAAAAGTACAAATGGGGTTTTAACATGTCCTTCCATATGTAAATTAAACATGACCGTTTTCCTTGCTTTACATTTACAGAAAAGGCATATTATTTATTTTTAACACGGAAACTTGAGATACCTTCAGCGAATTGGCATCATTAAAATATTTGCTCTGAAATAATCATGATATATGTATACGAATATTTTAATATGTACAAATAGTATCGGTCGGGTGCAGGCTTAAAGTCATTTACCAAAGATACACCTAAGTTATAGAAATAAATGGTACTGTTTATATCACATCAAGTATATACTTCAGATTAGATATTGTAAGCATAAAACCCTGTTAAATCCTACTAGTACAATAAAAACACATATTTCTACTTCTACTTGTTCAAATCAAGTATGTATAGCGCAATTTACATATAGCAAGCATCAAATCATGTCAAATCTTACCATTAAAAGAAGCATTTCTATTTAAAAAAAAATTATAAGTCTTAAGAAAGAATACAGCAGTTAATTTTCTTGAACACAGGAAAGTATTATAGAAATTTTATAACACAAGTTGTAATTGTACTGTTTATATCACATCAAGTATATACTTCAGATTAGGTATTGAAAGCATAAAACCCTGTTATATCCTACTAGTACAATAAAAACACATATTTCTACTTCTACTTGTTCAAATCAAGTATGTTTAGCGCAATTTAGATATAGCAAGCATCAAATCATGTCAAATCTTACCATTAAAAGAAGCATTTCTATTTAAAAAAAAGTTATAAGTCTTAAGAAAGAATACAGCAGTTAATTTTCTTGAACACAGGAAAGTATTATAGAAATTTTATAACACAAGTTGTAATTGTACCGCTTAAAAATAGGAAAACAAATGCTTCACTAACTTGGCCTTGTTTAATTCCATTTATAAAGCGGAATAATTTGTTTCGTAGTGTAAAATTATAAATTTTAAAGTGAATATGAATGAACGACAAAAGCAGAATTAAGAAACACGTGTTTGCCATTTATTCAGGTAAGATACTATTATAATAATAAAACCGTTATGAAAATACTTTATCTTTAAATATGTTGCTCTCGGGATTGATTATAGAGTCTCAAGTTATTACAATCAAATTATGCGCATTTTGACAAAACATCTGATATACATCAAATATGTATTTTTGCAAATCGTTAGAAAAAGATTGTTTGAAAATGACAATTCACATATGAAAATGGTAGGTTCATTTTATTGTATGATATATATACACAAAGACAAAAGTTAAGCACCAAAAGTTCTTTTAAATGAAAAATGAAACAATTTTTGTCATGAGATTACGCAAATAATCGCAAAAATACAAATGTGGCCTGTTAGGACATTACATAAGGTATAAGAACACACAACAAATATCAACAGAAACGACAATTTAATGAATAGATTATCACAAAATCACAAGCCCATTTATTACACTGAAACATGTGTCCTTTTTAAGTATTGACCTAATGCGTTCATTATGCCCGATAAGATTGTCATTTCACTTGGAAAACGTCAATTTTAAGTCACTTAACGACACCCGTAGTTCAAAGTTTAATATCGAGTATAAACACCACGTGCTTGGGTGACTGCTTCAAGTCAGTCATCGGATTTCCTGCTGTGGTAGCTGTTGCCATTCCGACTGAAATAAGTTTTGTTGAGGAGGTTAGACTGCATGTAGACGACGGCCTAACATGTCCCACACATGCTCTATCGGATTCAAATTCGGACTAATAGGCGGCCATCGAGGAGAAGTCACTACTTCACCTTAAAGGTAGGCGGTTACGGTCCTTGAATGATGCGGCTTGTTGTTGTCATCCATAAACACAGGTCTTACAGCTAGTGGATGGTTGTCAAAATGGGGGACAACAACTGACTGAAGAACTTCTCTGATGTATTGATCACCTGTTAGATTTCCTCGTATGTTCCCCAAGTCCAACTTGCAATCATAAGAGATGCACCGTAAGGGTCAGTTAGTTCGATGTTCCTTGGAGTATGTGTCGTATTTTTCTGTCTCTCGTTTGTCCATCTGTTACAAGCAACAGAAACCGGCTCTCGTCCGACCAATGGATCCTGCGCTAGGTCCTCAAATTCCAACCACGTCGCGCTAAACACCATGCCAAATGCAATCGTTGATGTCGATCAGATAACATAGGACGTCTTATTACTCTCCTTGACTTCAGTCCTGCTGATTTCAACCGGTCCCTCTATGTTATGGTTGATAGACGTCTATTAGGTAGCCATTGTCCTTTTAGAACTGGACTAAATGCAAATGGCATTCGTCTAACCATGCGATGCAGTGCCCTGTCTTCACGCTGCGATATTACGGGGGGGGGGTTACCGGATCTTTCACGGAGTTGATTTGGATGTGTTTTCTTACAAGCTCGCTACCTGACTACAGTATAATGATAACCCATTTGACGTCCAATAGCTTTAAAGGACATCCCTGTTGACCGCATGCTGATACTTGCCATCTTTGAGCCCCTGAAATTTGTCGTTGTACCGTGTTCACAGAATAAATAAATTTTTTAAACCGCCGGACTTAAATATCCAAATTTGAATCTTTGATATACTGGATATTGGATATTGCATGTGAGACATTGTTCACGTGGATTAAACATTTTGTACCTTTATTTCTTAATTATCGGTCACACCTGTATGATCACATTTATTTCATGGAATAATGGTCTTTTTAAAATCAATGTTTGCATTTAAATTGAAGTTCGTGGTAACATGCTATAATTCAATATATCAGGGAGTGCTTAACTTTTATCTCAGTGTATATATCGACAGATAATTCTTTCGCTATGTTATTAATAAATGTGATTTCATTATTATACCTGCGATACATTACTTAAGAATAATAAACTTATAGTCCTATTCATTAAAGCAGCAATTTCTAAGGTTCAACAATATCATAAATTACGTCTTGTTAGACAGTTGTCGCGGTCATTGACATTAATTTTCAAAGTGGTCTTAATAAATGCATTATAAGAATAAAGTTTGGTAGCAATTTGTCTTTCAGGTTTTTTATTGATTTTTTTACTCTTTCCAAGAACACTATTTTAGTAATATTTTTATTATTCATTTGCAGAAAATTTGTAGGGGTATCTACAGAATATATTTTGATTGCTCAGTAGTTTCAGTAAAATGTTGGAAACGTGTCAACCTATCCGAAATTATGATTGCATTGAAAGGTTGATAGCATGATCATAACCAGTTTTGTAGAAGAACATTCAAGACATCCTTTTTTCTGGTTTAATATATTGTATGTATATATGTTTCTGATATATTTGACCATCAGAAAGCGTTGTGAACATATAGAAAGTTGGATCCAGTCATCAGCAGATAGGCTTTGTTTAGCTGAAAAGCAACATTTCTATCATCTAAATTGTTTAAAATGTTTTAGAAAAGATGTGGAAAAATGTGTCGTATAATCAGATAATTTAGAGCAAATTAAATTAATCTGAGAACAGATGTTTTCTTTGTTACCATCTAAGAAACATTTATATGTTTTGTTTATGTTGGCCGGGAAGTTTCAGAAAAGTTTAAATTATGCTAACAAATAAGTAGCCCTGATGGCTATATCAAACGTTATTCGGTTTCATCTTTCACAACTGTTGTAGTCCACCATCCAAGGAACATTTTGTTGTACTTCTGAAGGTAGGCTAATTTGGATTTTTCACGTGCTTTTTTACAAAGAAACGATCCATAAGAAGAAGACTTGTCGATTAATCACGACACATCATTCTGATTTCCTACCGAAATGAATTTGCTCTTACTTATGACAGTCCCATTTCTGGTTGAGAAATTTGGAAGTGTTGAAATCTTTGGTTTGATACGGTTGGAGATCGACCCCATGATATCTCCCACTAGATTCGATGACGCTATCACAAGACTAACATGACGGTTTAGTCATTTACACTTTTGGTGGTCATGTGTATGAAACTTAACTGAGTAACTGTCCAGAAGTTCTGTATAGAACTATCTTAAGTGGGATACCATGATCTATCTATTAGTTTTAATTGGCTTTGAACTAGCATTCAATAACTACGAGTGCTCTTATATCGGCGCTTTGTGTATATTGTTTTATGTGTTTTTTTTTTTTTTTTTTTTTTTTTTTTTTTTTTTTGTTACTTCGTACCGATCTATTGATTTAAGCCATTTGCAACTGCTTTTTATTGTTTGTTCTTTTGTTGTGCTGTCCCATGTTGGGTTGTGGAGGGTTGAGCGCACACAAGCACTTATTATAATTTATGTAAATAATTGCCAAGGGGGTAACAGTGGTCTTATCGTACCTTTTTCTACGGATTAAATTGACAAAGTGTTTCATTTAACATTGTAAGATGTGTTATTTGTCATCTTCGCCCAGATATAGCCTTTTTGTGCTCGGGCGGCGTAAAGCAAGCATCAATCAATTATTTGACATCTTGTCTTTGAAACAGTCATGTGAACCTGTTCCTTTTCCTATATTAATGTGAAATTCTGTTATGTCCCATTACAAATTTTGGACAATATACATACGCTTTTTTTATAGTTGAACAGTCAATACACACATCATTCTGTCCGTTATTGTCATCGCCTGCAAAATGAATAAAGTATAGGAAAATATAATGCTTTTAGAAGATATAAAACAGAGAATTATGTAATATTTTAGCAACCGATGGATTGGATCTGAGGCCTGTTTATTCGCATTGTTTGTATATCTCTCCTTACTCTTGAGAAAAAAGCGGGGTATTTTCTGATCCATTTGGCTCACCACAAACAATATTTTTATATATAGCATAGTAATTTTTAGATATGAACATCTGAAGGCTACATATGTTTTACTTAAGTTGTTTGTTGCTGTTTGTCATATTTGTTTTTCGTTTATTGCTTTTTCGTAAATTAAGTCATTGGTTTTCTCATTGGAATTAATCTACATTTTGTCATATCGGGTCATTTATAGCTTACTTTACTGAATGGTTTTGTCAATTGTTGAAAGTCGTACGGTAACCGTTCGTCGCTTACTTCCACTTCATTTCTTCTCTGTCGGAATGTTGTCTCATTGACAATTATGCCACATCTTCTTATTGTTATATAGATCGATTACCGCAATTAAACAACAAAATGTTATCCTTGGTTTTTCGTATCCTTGAAAGGCTGCCTCTGAATTAATTGAAATTTATAGTGTTGATTCCTATTTTTGTTACCACACAACCCCCTTCATTCCTGCATCCTATAATAAAGCAAATTTTCAAAAATAAAATTAAAAACTCCTGAAATAGGTTTCTTTGTTTCAGTTGTTAGACTGAAGATTTCTGTTAAACGTAAAACTAGTTTTTAGGAAAGTCGATACAGTTCCTCGTTGTCTATTTTGTTTTATATTGAGACTTTTAGATACGTTATAGATTGATGGAGATCTTTGAAAAATTGTAAGATAAAACGTAGTCTTCAGTGCATGTTTCAGACAAAATAGAGGCTCCAAATTCAGAAACCCCTTAGATAATTTGGACATCTTCGAAGAGTTCTTTTGTTGTTTTTTTTTTCGATTGTTTTTGTTTTGGCAATAAAATAGCCGAATTGGTTTGCTTTAAGTTTCCGGATAATATACATTAGGGGAAAAAATAAATTAAAATGGTGGTGCATTTTGTTATTTCAAAATAAGAAATAAAGGTCTTATGTATTCATTTTCTAAAATGTGGTATGACCGATGGGAATGGATATTGTTTCTCGATTTATGAAACAAAGTATATACACTCAAAACTTGTTCAAGACGTCCATTAACAACGGTCTAAGCGAAATGCCTTGCTAAATATAGATCTAACATGTGCATTAAAGAAAACAGCTGTAAGAAAATCAAAAAATTATTAATTATAGTTTTCAAATAAATCAAATACATACTGGCATGGCTTCTATGAACAATTTAATTAGAAACATACAAAAATATATGCCTTTTCGTATACGTGCGCCAAGTTCCGAACAAACTGAGTAGCCCTTATCATTCAAAAAATTAAATAAATAAAACTAATTGTCTTTTGCCTCATGTAAAATCGCATTGTAACTTTTTTTTATTAATTTTTTTCTTCAGATTTTCAGTCACGTGATAAGATTCTGTTATGAAAACGCCTTCATAACAGAATTATTGAAACGAGATGTTAAATATTCCTTTTGCGTTAACAGTTATTTACTCTGAAGCTATGTCGACTTCTTTTAAATAACTTAATATGATCTTCGCCAATTTGCTGTGGGTGTCCTCATTACTGTTCTAGCAGAAGTGGCAGGACATACTAACTTCTCTACCTGATATTCTACCAATTTTCTTAGCATGTGATATTTTCTAAACTTTCGTTTTCGGTATTGTAAGTAATACAAATATGTATATATGTAATTATTTGTTTTAGAAGTTTTTGTCTTTTCCCGCTTCAATACTCTTTACACTGAAATCAAACGTAGTCCAGTACATGATGAATAAATTAGGCGAACCTTTATGAAAACTAATACTGACATAAAACCAGCTTCGTAATCTGCTTAAAAATTCAATTGAAAGGAAAATGAATGCTTTGCCTTTGAGGCATTGCTACTTTTGACATTAAGGTGTTTGTATTGAAGAGAGGCGAAAAGGAATGATAATTTCATACGGTTTTTGACGTTAAAAGACAAGGAGCTCCTGATGTCACCCCTAGTTTGGTTTTTATACGTATTTTCATTTCAACTTCCGTTTGTGGAAAAAGGTTATGTTTAGTGAATTACATGCACTGATGATTTTATATTGGTGATGTCTAAGGGTTAGACAAAAATTAATTGTCAATGCGTTATTGTAGAATGAAAAAACAAATAATTTAACCTATCATTGTTTTTCTATGTGTGACACGACGAGTGTCCTATGTAGAGCAGGGTCTGTTGACCTATCCGCGGCACCTATGATCCCCTCCCCCTGATTTTGTGTGGGGTTCGTGTAGCTCAGTTTTGGTTTTCTGTGTAGTGTTTATGGACTTCTCTTTGTACTTTTCGTTCTTTGTTTTTTGTTTGTTTGTTTGTTTTGTTTGTTTTTATTATTTTGTTTTGTTTTGTTTTGTTTTGTTTTTACATTACTGTGTAAGTATATCTTCGATGACTTGTTAATGTTCCTTTTCTATTCCGTCTCCTTTTGACATATCCAAACACAACATTTTTGTATCTACATCGGTCATTCTTTTCCTTAATGATTCGAAAGCATTTGTAAAGTGTTGTTAAGTTGAGTGTTTTATTGTCTTGCACGAAGAGAGGGGGCTAATAGTGTCTGTTATCTTTGTAAGGGCACTTGTTATTTGCTACTGATTCAGTTGTTATCCCGTACTTATCGGTAATGGGTACGTTTTTCCCAAAATCTGTATTTGGTGAAATTATTAACTTTAGCGCTGGATTGGCCATGATACAAAATTGTGCATCTCCTCGCGATTGTCAGTTAATCTTTTAAGGGTCCATTTTCATTTCATTTTGAATTCACAACATTTGGAAGCAATTTTCTGCTATAATACGTTACCTATACTTTAGGAATGAAATATTTGACACTGGCTCAATAAAAAATTCTCTTACTTGAACTCGTGCTGTCACGATTTTGAAATATTCCTTTCACTTATTTGCATTTCAAATGATTAGGTGCTGCCTGTAGGTGTATATTTTTTCTTCTTTTTTTTTTTTTCTCAACCTGCCCAGTTACTAAGAAGTGTCACAATTCAATTATACGCAACACATAAACAGTAACAGGAAAGGTACATCTACTGCTTTAGAAATACTGAAACAAACAAATAATTCACATATGACCATTTGTTGATTTTATGGGATAATCAAATTATATTCTTGGTGATCGTGGGAAGTGAATGCTTGGCTTTGCAGCAATGAAAATTTCATACCGTAATGATAAGATAAAATATTCTGACCGACAGCATGTTTCAAATAATCATTAGGGTCTGTAAAAATGAGGTAAATGAAAGATTTTTTTTAAAGATTGCAAAAGAAAATATTCATGCACCCTTACAAAAACTATTTTTCTCCGAAATGTAGAAATGAATACAAGCAGAGGAAGATAATTTCTTGAACTCTCTTTTCTCCAAAAACACCACACCTACAGATTCTTTTCATACTATAAATTTGACCGTTATGGGATATTTTGTCGTATCCACAATTCAGATAAATTTTCCACGGTTGTGAATTCACCGAATGAGATTTATGAACGAATGTGTTCTTACCATGAGCAACACGATGGTACTACGTGTAAAACAAAATATGATTACTCTATCTGAGATAATCTACAGTTTTTGCTGTTGATTCTTTATTTTTCTATGTAGTCTTTTATAAACTGTTGTTTGTCCTTTGGTCGTTTTTCGTGTTTTGCCATGGTTTTGTCGGTCTCTTTTCGACTTATGAGTTTAATTGTCTCTTTGGTAACTTCCGCTTCTTTTTAACATGACGAAAAAGAGAGGCGAAAGACACCATAGGGACATTCAAACTCATAAGTCAAAAAATAAACTGACAACGCCATGACTAAAAAAGAAAAAAAGACAAACAGATAAATAGTACACAAAACACAACATAGAAAACTAAAGACTGAGCAACACGAACCACACCGAAATCTGGGGGTGATCTCAGGTGCTCCGGAAGGGTAATCAGATCCTGCTCCACATGTGGCACCCGTCGTGTTCAATAATATCAAAACAAACGTCACAACGACCGTTGCCCTTATGTATAATTATCTTTAAAATAAAAGACCAGTTGTGATGGCAGTTTCAAAACAATGGATTCCTATTTAGTTAGTATCATGTGCGAGCAAATGTTATAAAACGGTATTTTGATTTACCGGTATGTCTGCAAGATTTTGTTTTTTTCAGGTATGTCAAATAAAAAACATGATCCGGGAATTGTCTATTATTTTCTACTCCTTTACTCCATGAAAGGGAACGCCATATTTATTTAACGTATATAAACTAAAAACAATGTTATATTTAGATTAATACGAAGTAATGATTCTGTGATCTCTCACAATAAGTATTAGATACAGAACAAAGGAAAGAAAAAAGGCTGGTAACAGCCGTTGCCGTATAGTTTTCTGCATGAGTAGTCAGGTCAATGTCCGAGGCAATAGCGATATTTTTATATAAGATACAAATATCTTCCTCACTCTTCAACTTGAAATATGAAAAAGATCATAGAGTATACCAATACATCGATGAATAATTTTTTGAAAAACCAACAGTATATTTTTGCCTTCTATGTCAGTTTCATAGCCTGATTCATAAATAACTGTAAGGACTTACGGTTTACGTTTTGTTAAATATTGAAATCCATAAGGTGGTCTGTAATTGTTCACATCTTTGTTATTAAGTCAAAGTATTGTCGCCTCTTTTGGTAATCCTACCACATTTCATTAACTGTATATTAAAAAGAAAATGTTTATACAATTAATAGATTGAATTAAAATGTTACAAAAAAGTGCTATTAAGGAGTAAAAAAGAAAAGAAGCAGATGTTAGTGTGTACTTCAGTCTGTGGATATGTCATTCCAAAGTATACCACGGATGGAGAAATGTTTGCAAATAGTGAGTTGCTCCATTACCATCGTCACACAAAATGATGGAAAACGGGAACTTATTTGCTGATAGTCTACAATTTTCATTATTTATCAATTTTCGAGCAATATACTTTATTTTTTGTAAACGTTTGAAGTTGAAAAAGAACCATTTAAACGACTTTTCGGAAACTTTGTCTTGATAGCAATAAGAAAAGATCATGGCAAATCAATGCGGTTCAAAATATTATGATTTATGAACACTGACCTGTATTTAATTCTTACCCAATGGTCAATTTGTATATACTCTTCGCAAGAGTTGTTTTTCGTTTTTGTTTACTGTAGGTTACGCTTGATCAATTATATATTAACTGATATGTTATTTCATGCATTATGTATTTGGTCTTATGTATTTGGTCTTAAATGCTAATGATCTTGACAGACATTAGGCGAACAAGGGACAGTCTTTATATTGTCGTGAAAATATGTCCTTGAAAATAGCAAAATATAGTTCAAAATAATATTTTCAATAAATTTTCAGTTTACAAATTGAACGAAATATTGCGATTCTTAGTTTACTAGTGAACCACCGATTTTTTTTATGTTTTTGAAAGATAAAAAATAACTGAGTTTTTGTTTTTGTTTTTCTTTAATTTTATTATGATAATTATTATTTGTGTTATACTTACTGTTATTAGTATTTTTTTTCTAAAAAAAGATGAATTTGTTTTTACCTTTTATACGTTTGCAAAATTTACGTTTGCATCAGTTTTAAAAATACAGACTCCCGCAAACTCTATAAAAGAAACAATTCTCCCGTCACTTTTCCAGTTGAAATAAATGAAGTTTCCTTATAAAAAAAATTTCAGAAAAGTCATTTTCACGATTTCTTGAAATATACATAGAAAGTGCAATTGATGCATTCTAACCAACTGTAGTATTTTATACAGTAATGGCAATACAACGACGAATTTGTTTAGTAAACGCAAAAATATTTTCATAATATGATTCGAAAAATTTGCTCCCAACAGATAGGACTTACGGTATGAGTTATGCACTATTTTGAAGGGCAAACGGTGAACTTATTATTCAGAACTTTGTCAGTCGGTCAATGGATAGTAGTACCAATGGCAAGCATTCCTCATCTCATTATCTCTGCATAAAGAAATTATATTTTTACACTTCATCAATTGAATTAGATTTATAAACGATAAAAGGGTAATAAGGAGTTAAAGAGATGAAGATGATGTAAATGTCTTCTGCAGTGTCTTAATATGACTTCAGTTGAACTAGATACTCTCTCGGAATGGGTTAAAACAATTAGGTCGTTGATAAAACGAAAAATCCACTAGTTGAAAAACTGTGTAAATGTTCACCTAATTCCATATTCAGAGACAAAATAGCTGTCAAATGTCAAGAGTCTCTTTACGACAAATATGTTGTTTTTCCTGTGGACAAAGCTTCAATCAATATTGTTTTTGTATGCTAATCCTATTACTACGAGTGTCTTATCAAAGATGTAGGAACAAATGAACACTCGGGTAAGCCCATATACAAAAACGAAACCTTTTATAAAGGTGAGATCTTGGCAAACCACAAGTCCTTCATGGCCTCATTGAACATTTCAATGAACACCAAATCTGAGGACTTAACTCGTTTATATTGAATATCTTAACTTGACAAGGCATTGCCGGCTTATCTGTATGTACTACAAAGGAATTGTCCGTTAGATTAATCAAAATTTTGTCCGCAGTGTAAGAAGGATTACAAAAATATTGTGACACTGTTTACTCGCGCAGTGGCATTTACCATATTTTGATTCTTGAGAATTCAAAAAAACTCCTGGAAAATTTTAAATCTCGGTAAATTTTTTTAAATAAATTCTATCAAAACCTTCGATTTTTCCAGCCTTTACAACACCATACCACATGAAAAATTATAAACTCGTCTTAAAGAAATAATCCACAATGCTTTCATCCATAAAAAATGGTACCATACGCTACAAATTCATTGTTTCGGGATAAAATTCTACATATTTTGTTAAAAATGAGCCCGAAAATAAAACATGCTACACCGAAGAACAAGTGATCAGTATGCTGGAGTTTCTCATTGACAAAATATTTGTTGTATTTGAAGGTACCTGAATTTATGACAATAAACGAAACGAATTCAATCTTAGCAGCAATTTTCCAACTTCACTCGTGTATGGAGTATACAGTTTTCAACTCATACGATATTCAAGAGCTTGCAGCTGCTACTCAGACTTTGCAAAACGTCAACGGTGTCTTAGCAAAAAATTAATGAACCAGGGTTTTGTCAAAGAATGTCTCGTCCTTTTTCTCAAAAAGTTTATCGGAAAGTACCAAGACCTAATAGATTAATGTTCAGTGTCTTCTTCACAAATAGTACAAGATGGTCTTTGGTTATAGATCCTAGGTGCTGAAATTTTGTATCTTTTTATTTTACTTTAGTTTCCCATTATTTGTCTTCGTGCTATTATGTTTCATTTTGACTTTTGACGTGACTCGGTATTTATGCAACCTGCTATTGGGTTTTTGTCTTTTTAACTTCTGGCATTTCTGGTGCAATCGGGTCATGAGGTGCGATTTGGACAAAAATGGCTTTTAAAGTGTTGCTTCTATTTTGTTTACCCTTGTATTTATATTTACTTAACTTTTACTTTATGGAGAAAGTGTATGCTTTAAACGGTATGTACTATCAATGACAAAAAAAATGTTTTTTTACGTCATTGTCAAATTTACGTCATGTATGAGTCTTTTGTAGACGAAACGCGCGTCTGGCGTACAAAATTTTAATCCTGGCATCTATGATGAGATTATTACTACCTACTGCACCTTTTTTGTTGCCATCTTTGGTAGATTAATTTGCATGTTTGTTTGAATTTGTTTTGATTATTGTGTTGTATGTCTGTTATGTGTCTTTACACAGTTTTGGCTGCTGGATCCCAATTTATCACATTAACCTATTATGTCTGTTCGAGTTGCTTACTCAATATAACGGAACTATAAACAACTGTTATACAAGTTGAAGGTTGAGCTAGCTATAAAACAAGGTTTAACCCACCATTTTCTTCGTAAAATGCCTGTACCAAGTCAGGAATATGGCAGTTGTTTTGCACTTGTTCCGTTGATTGATAGCGTTTGAATTGGTCAGTTTTTATTGACTTCCCCTTTTTGAATTTGCATTTGAGTTCAGTATTTTTGTTTTTGTTTTTTTTATACCACGGATGATGAAATGTTTGCAAATTGTGAGTAACAATGATTCTACTGGCATCGCCACATAAAAATGATGGATAAATGGTACCTTATTGGTATATATTATTCAGTAGAATATTATGATACTTAAGCTTGCGAGTAGAACTGATATTCAACATGTGGTAATATTCATCAATATTCGAGCAATTTACTTTATTCTTTGTTAACTTTATCTGTAGCTATAAACCCATGTTAACTACTTTTCGGAAATATTGTTTATAAAGCAATAGAAAAAAACATCACAACTAACGAAGCTTAAGATCTTATGGCTTATCAACACTGACATACAGCTCAATTTTTGACAACATCCGATTGTCAATTTTATATATTCTATTTGCCATAGAGTTGCTTTCCGATACTGTTTAATGTACGTTACGCTTGAACCATTTTATATAAGTTAAATATAAAGTCATGCATGATGTGTTTTTTTTTTTTTCAGTGCTCTGGTTCTTTAATTCACAATTTGAGATGCGAACATGCGAAATTTCTCATCTTGTTCTAAAAATATTTCATCTAAAATAAACAAATTAAAATATTCCAAAATAATATTTTTCAAGAATTTCCAGAGTCGAAATTGCTCGAAACATTGCAGTTTCTTTGGTTTACAGTGAATCAAAAACTATTTAGTTATGTCTTATTTTAGGTGTAAAATATTTGGGTTTTTAGTTATTATCATAAGTTTTAATTTTATTTTTATTGTTATTGATATTACTAATTCATCAAAACAATTTCTTTATACATTTGATAAATTTGTTTTACTTTTTATATGTTTGCAATGGAAGTTATGTTTGCATATTCACTAAATGAATACATCCTCAAACGCTTTTTTAAATATAATAACAAAATATCTCCCATCTTTTTCTATTAAAATAAATGTTGTTTCATCATATAAAGATTTCTTGAGTTAAGCATAGTATGTGCAATTTATGCATTATAACCGACATAGTATTTCATAAGGTGTATCTGATTTGCTTGACAACGCCATGGAAATTTTCCTTTAGTAATGACGATGATTTTTTTTTTTTTTTTTTGTTAGAAATCCCGACACTATTTATGTGTTGTCATGTCAGTTTCATAATCTGATTCCAAATTTAAAAAAAAACTGTAAGGACAAACGGTATAAGTTTTGCTTAGTATAGAAGGCCTTATAGTGATCTGTAATTGTTCGCATCTTTGTTTTTCCTTCAATTGATAGTCTTCTCATTGGCAAACATTCGACATTTTTTTTTTGATCTTTCTATTGAAAATTAATTTTACACACAAAATAGATTGAAATCCAATTCCATACAACAAAATAGTTAACCGTTATGATTGACCGTTATGGAATATATGTTTCACAGATGACGACGGATATGTTCCAATTGTCGCTACCACTAGCCGTCCTTTTTCCCCGAATGTGACCTACCGAATTAGACTTATTACGGGTTTGTACTTACATTAGCAACACGACAAGTGCCGCATGTGGAGCAGGATCTGTTTACCTTCCGGTGCACCGGAGATCAACCCCGGTTTTTAATGGGGTTCGTGTTGATCAGTCTTCAGTTTTCTGTTGTGTTTTGTTTACTCTTGTTTGTCTTTTGGTTTTTTCTCTTTCTTTTTTTCCATGGCGTTGTCAATTTATTTTCAGTTAAGTTCTTGACAAGATCTGGTGGCCAATGTGATATATGATATATACTATTAGTCATAGAGTTGTTTTGTTCGGTTCTGTCTACCGTACGTTACGCTTGAACAGTTAAACATGAGGATTAGTATAATTTCATGCATGATGAAATTGTGGATTTTGACCTAAAAATATAGCATTAGAAATTAGCAAAATATAATATCTTTTTAATACTTTTTAATGATTTTAAGATAAAAAAATAATCACAAAAAACCCATATTCCTTGACCAGCATTACACAAAACATTCAATATTGTTATAATACATTCTTTAACAGATATAAAGTGGAAAACAACGACCCTCCTCTAAATATATAATAGAAAAACAAAACAAAATAAGTACATGCACAACAACAACAACAAGAAAGCAAAGGAACAGCGCTTTTATTGCTGTTATTCATCTCATAGTCACAGTGAGCCTTCAATACGGAGAAAAAAATCTCACTTCACTGCAATTTTAAGACAGCTCCTAGCACCGGCCTGAGCGGAATTCTTTGCAAAAATATTTCCAAACCGGGCCAGGTCAAAAAGAACATATCGGAAAGTAGTACACATTTAAAACAAAATAGTTCCTACGCATAGGTGTAAATATCAAACTATGTTGAATATATTTTGGTTATTTAGGTATCAAATGAAAGGTAAACAACTGGTGATTATGTAGTTCCCTTTTATTTAAATAAATTGAAATAAGAAGTTTCCGGTAATAAAAACAGATATACAAATGAAATACCATAAAGAAAAACTAAAATCACGCAGCAAGACCAAAGCATCATGGGAGGTCAATGAGAATTAAAATCTTTATAAACACTAATATGTACTTGCATTATTACCAACAAGGTCAGTGTATTTATTATTTCCTGAAGATTATCTTAAAGAAGTTTATTGTGTTTATTGTTTTGTACATAAATCAAGCCGTTTGTTTCCTCGTTTGTATTGTTCAAAATTTGGTTTTTTTTGCCTTTTATAACTTACGTTCTGGTATGGGTTTTGCACATTGTTGAAGACCGTACTGTGACCTATAGTTCTTAACATCTACGTCATTTTGTCTCTTGTTGAAAGTTGTCTCATTGGCAATCATACCACATCTTCTAATTTTTATAATTATTTGTTTTGTTACTACTTCGATTGGGCTCGTATATAATACGTATATCTACATTTAATAACTCACTTGTCTTTTCGTCGATTTCGACAACACAAATGGCGACTGATTATCATTTTTGTGTCATAAACCACAGGTGTGTCAGGAAGTGCATACCATTTCGGTGCAACTGAGTTTATCATCGATTTTAATTTGAAAGTGATGCTTTTTAAAAAGTGTATTTTTGCTTGTCTTTTTGTTTTATGTCTGTTTGCTATGCTGTTAACTATGGTTTTTTGTTTCTCCTTTAGTATATGTTTTCCTTGGTTGCAAATTGTGATAACAACCAACTGCTCTACTATCATCGAAACACGAAAATGGAATGCGGTACTTGATTTGTACAGGTGTTCCAGCGTAAAACGTAAGCTTTCTAGTACACTTGATATTCTACTTGTGATAATATTCATCAATATCTGAGCAATATTCTTTATTTGTCGTACACGCTATGGAACCGTTTAAAAGACTTTTCAGAAATAAGGTTTAGAAAATGACCAGTAAATGTAATATGAGGTATTTTATTTTTTAAACACTGACCTGCAGCTCAATTCTTGACAAGATCCATTGGTGAATTCTGTATATACTATTCATCATAGAAAATTTTTCGTACCTGTTTACTGTACGTTACGCTTGAATAATAACATATTATATTGAATATATTGTCATGCATGATGTGTTAATATTTAATTGTTTGGATTTTTACAGACAATATGAGATGCGATGTTTATTGTACGTTACGCTTGAACAATTATATGTTAGGTTAAATATAATGTCAATTATGAAGTTTTAAATCTTTAGTGCTTTGGATATTTAAAGACAATATGAGATGCGAACAACAAAAATTCTTCATTTTCTGCTGAACACATGTCCTTAAAAATTAGCGAAATACAATCCAAAATAAACTTTTTCCAGAATTTCCGGTTTTGAATTTAACGAAATTAGTGCATTCTAATATGACGTTCTTCAAACGCTTTGAGTACACACCCGTGGTAAAATATGAATATATTGATATGTCAACTTCATGGATTGTTTAGGCTGTTCCAATCTTACTCCCACGTTCCTTGCTTTTTATGAATGAATTACCGAGCTCAGACGGTGTAAATGACGTCATTGCACGATGACGTAAAAATATAAGCATTCTACCGGAAAATGCGCGCATTTGAAACTGAAAGTCGTCAAAACATGAAAACATAAACAAACGATGATAAGAATTTGTTGAAAGCCCATTTTCTTAAATAAAAGTAAGATTATCGTCCAAACCTGTAATAGTATGTTATTGTAAATCATTTAAACATGTCCCTTATTCAGTTTTCTTCGTATTTTACGTCAATATTAATAGTGTGTTCAATTACGGAAAGATCAAACATTTCCCTTCACCTAGAGAGCTTAGAAACAAAAAAATTGCTGTCTTTGTCCTATTAGAATAGAAATAATTCATTGGGGCTTGAATTTATATTGATTTCACCACGGGTTGGCCCTTTATGCTGATATTTTACCCTCGCTATTGCTCGAGGTAAAATATTTATCATAAAGGGCCAACTCGTGGTAAATTCACAATAATTTCAAGCCCCATGAATAATTTCTTAAGCAACTTTGTTTTATTTGTGAATAAAAGACTTTTTGGGTTATTTATTTTAAGATGTAAAATATCTGGGTTGTCTAATAGTTATGATAATCAATATTTTCATTATTAGTATTAATCACTTAACTTATTCCTAAAAGCTCATTATTATATACATTTGATCAATTTGTTTTTACTCTTTATCTGTTTGCAAAGCAAGTTATAATTGCATATTTACTAACTAATATTAGTTACACAGTGTGCTAGTGACCTAATACGATATTTTCGGGGTCAGATAATTCCATATGGGGCGAGAGCGAGCGAGACTCGAGTCCTATATTGAATTTACTGACCACGGATCTATCGTACTATACCCCTAGCACTCTGTGTAACGAATTTATCTTACGGACTATCTTAATACGGGGAATAAGACGTAGTTGTATACCTTGATATCACAATTGTAAAACAGCATTCAACAGAACTTTCAATTATATAGAGTGAGACATGTTTTGTCTAATAGCATGAAAAACATTATAATTATGTTATGTTTACAATGTATGATAATTTGAGAACAATACCGTTTTATTTTTGTACAAGGAACGTAACTCTACTACTGACCATGTATTTTAGATAAATCACGCCCACTGGCCGTATATCAAATATACATGGTTCCCATGTATTCGCTTTTAACCAATGATACTCATAGAAGTGTATAAGAGATAAGATAATCATTAATACACAGATACACAAAAAGTCTTTTAAAGTAACAAAAATATATCTCTCCTCCCTTTTCCGGTTGAAATGATAGTTGTTTCCTTATAAACGAAATTACAGAAAAGCCATTGTCATTTATAATTTATGCCCAACATTCAAAAAAATTGTATGGACTTACGATATGAGTATTGTTCACATTGAAGGCCGTGTGATGTTCTATAATTGTTCTACAAGGCCGTAGCGTAATGGGAGCAAATGAAATAAATGACTCGCATTTGAAACGACGATCAAACTTGAGAAACATCTTTTTCTGCAAAATTTTACCCACACCGGTCATCGGTAAACATAATTTTATTTTTTTTTAAAGTGTCCAATTCGTGAAGCTGATTAACTGTTTTTAAATTCGAGGTTGCTTCCTGGCTTATGACGATTTTGTTTTGTGAAATGAAAAACATTTTTTTTTCAATACTAATTTTTTATTTGTACGACAGTTTGAAATTATTGTTCAAAACCTTTACCTGTATTGTTTTTTTTTTTTTTTTTTAATTAGGAGCGATTTGAAGACAATCAAAACACACGCTTTAATTATTGGCTATTATATCAGGAAATGTTTGATCTCAATTTATTTATTACAGAGGCAATTGCAACCTAGCTTTAAAGTCTACAGAACCAGTTGAATATTTACTTAATCTAACTCGTTTGTTCTTACAAATTTGCCTTAATATATATAATCTATTCATTTTTGAAAATTCAAATTGAAGAAATCAAATGCATGCATATTCATCAATCAATAGCTTCGATGAAATCTCATTTTTGCATTTAACACTCCTCAAGGATGCCTTAAAAATCCGAATTTCCAGTGTTGAGTCAGATACTTTAACATTTTACGGATTCAGCTATTTTATTGTAATATGGGTAAAATAAATTAGTCCCTGGTGAAAAAAAAAACACTACTATTGCGAGATGTAGGAAGTCACAGTCAGGAAACAATTAAGCTTGCTGACAGAGATTTATATCAATGTTTTTATCATATGAATACTACTGATTTCTCTGCTTTTTGTCGGTGACCGGTGATCAGTCATTTGTTAGACGTCTTATTATGCTTAAGGCATATGAAAACATCGAACGATCTTCAATGGCCAGTAATTGACTTTGTGGGCTTGCAATGTTCGACAAGACAAGACAAGACAAATACTTTTTTAAAATATCACCACTTGTTAAATACAAAATACTAGTATACAGCACAAAACTTTGGCTGTATAAAGTACTATATTTTCATTTGTAAAATGAAATAACAACTTTTCAGTATCAGACATATGTAAAAAAAAATCTCATCAACAATACTAGCATGATTAAAAATAACATAACGGATATCTGCATATACAGGACAGTTTAACAAAACATGATTTTAATCTTTGACGACATTAGTACAATCAAATCATACTCTATTTTATATTTCAATATTTAGGGATTTACTTCCAGATTGACACTTGACAGTTGGTTTTAACTATTTGATGTAACTGAAAGTTAGTATACTAAACACATAATTTCGGTCATTTCATGATTGTTTCTTGTTATAAATACACCAACCATTTTCTTAGTATCCTGTCAGGAAAACGTAAGCTTACAGTTCAATGTAACGAAAAATTATCATCCCTCTTGGAGTACATCCCGTAGACCCCTTTTGCCTCAATTACTTATATATATATATAGGTGTGCGCTATGGCCGTGCATTTTTAGTACATGTACATGGATATTCGTCTCGTTTGCAATCATACCATATGTCATTATTTATATATTGAGAATTAAAGTGTATAATCTTAATAGATTGATTTATTATTAGGGCCTCAAGAGAAGAAGCGAATGTCACTGCGTACTGCAGTGTGTGGATAAGACGTCCATGTCATGCAAAATTATACCATGAACGAACAAATCTTTGCAAATAGTGAAAATGATATGGAATACGTAACGAGTAGAATATTGTGTTGCATAAGCTTGCGAGTAAAACTGATATTCTACAAGTTATAATATTTATCAATATTCGAGTAATAAACTGTATTGTTTGTTTACTTTTTAAGCAGTAATAGAACCATTAAACAATTTTTCGGACTTGTAGTCTAGATGTCAATATTAAAAGATCACGCGGTTTAAAATCTTACAACTTATAAAAACTGATCTAAAGATAAACTCTTCATAAAATCTGATGGTCACTTTTATATATAGTATTCACAATGGAGTTTGTTTTTTTCCCATTTCTGTTTACTGTACGTTACGCTTGAACAATTGCTTATAGGTTGAATATAATTGCATGCATGATGTAATTAATCTTTAGTGCTTCGAATTTTGACAGATAATCTGTGATGCGAAATCTTTTGTCCGAAAAAAATAATCATAAACATTAATAAAATATAATCTAATATAATAATCTTCCAGAATTTTCAGGCTAGAAATTTAAAGAAACTTTGCAGTTTTACAAGTGATTCAAAGATATTTTTGTTATGTTTTTGTAAGTCATATGACACGAGTTTTTTCTACTTAGTTATATAATGTTCAACTACGTTAAGTGTATTACATATGGAATTAATAAGACTGTAAAGCCAAAACTAGAAAATGGCTAATTATTGTATCAATTTAACTTCTCTCAATTTAAATGACTTTGGGAACGATTTGAAACGTAAATCCATGTTTCTTTGATTGAAAAAATTTCAAAGCGACATAATTTTCTTATACAGTATTGAATCTTATGAGACTATATGGAAAAGGGAATGGGTTGGAGATATTTATTTTTCGCACGGGGAAACTAATTTTAGAGGTATTGCTATTTTGTTTAACAGCTCAACATACTATAAATTAAAGGAAAAAATAGAAGATGAAAACAGAAGGTATCTCATTCTAACTGTTGAAATTGATAACACAGATTTTATTTTTGTAAATTATTAGGCGCCCACCAAAAAATTTTGAAAATGAACAAATTGATTATATTGAAAAATCAAAGATTTCATTAAACGAAAAGTTAGATCAAAATCTTGTTGGGGCGGAGATTTCAATACGATACTAAATCCATCTTTAGACAAAATGGGTGGTTCAAAATGTAATACACCTGTCAAATATACGAGTAAATTAGAAGATTTTATAGAAGAATTTGAGTTATGTGATATTTGGAGGACTAAAAATGTTGATTCTAGATTATATACTTGGCGTCAAAGAAACCCTCTTATATAATGTCGCTTAGATTTTTGGTTGATATCGAATTTCTTGTCAAACAGTATATTCATCAAAAGCACTGCGAAGAAGACCCATGATAAATATTCGGGTGATTCTAATTTTTTTATAAATATTTGGATTTTGTTCGTAAGCTTACAGATGTGGAAAAAGATACTTGCGATGCAGATATTTCAGAATCTGAGTGCGTTAAAGTTTTGAAAACATTTAAAAATAATAAAAGCCCTGGTACAGACGGGCTAACTGCTGAATTTTACAATTTTTTCTGGATTGACATAAAAAAAAATATGTTTAAGTAAGCTATGAATATTCCTTTGAGACCGGAACCCTCTCAATAGACCAAAGACGGGGTATTCTGACTCTTATCCTAAAGAAAGATAAAGACAGAACACTTTTGTCGAACTGGCGTCCTCTTTCTCTCTTAAATTTTGATTACAAATTATTAGCCAAAGTTATTGATATTATATTGTTTACTACATTAAAGAATTATCCGGGTCTTATATTACTAGTCGATTTTGAAAAGACGTTTGATACGCTAGAATGGAAATTTATTCAAAAAGCATTGGTTTGTTTTAATTTTGGTAACCAGTGGCGTAGCTAGGCGGAAGCTCGGAAGCCAAGGCTTCAACATCGTTTTGTCAACAACAAAAAAATGATAATAAAAAGAAATGAAATAAAATGGAGCTTGAGGAATGAGAGAGAGTGAAGGGGAAGAGAAATGGGCGCTGTGCGGTTAAATAAAAAAAGTTGTAGAAGTCAACGAGTCGATATAGGGAGACGGATTTATATAAGTTCTTCTTGTTTCCGAATCCCTGTATTTCTATTGTATAATTGTATTTTGTGCACTTTTGAAAATAAAATATTGTTTAAACTAACGAGTCGATATCACTTCTCAGACTCCCGGCATTCGTTCCCATCACCTGCGCTTTATTTCACCTCTTTTTATAGCAGACGAATATTGTGTCTGCGGGGAAAGGTGGGGTCTGCTAGTTACAATGCAACGCAGAATTGACGATTCCTGTGACCGATGCCACAGCTGAACGCAGTTTCAGTGTCATGCGACGGGTTAAAACATATCTGCGTTCTACGATGACAATCGAACGACTTTCGGGGCTATGCATCCTTCACGCATACAAGGAGACGCCCATTGATAAAGTATTTGACTGTTATGCAACCAAAAGGACAGGACGCTTGCTTTTTTTGTATAAAGTCACTAGTGAGAGAGATTGACTCTGACTTTCTGAATAATACATATCCATACATAAGGTTTCGACCGGCTGTATCTACAAAGTGAAATGTTCCTCGAACAATTATCCTACTGAGTTTGTATTTTTTTAATAAAACTAGACATCTTTTTTAGTTTATTCACTGACAAACATGGTAGGAAACTTAGAATCATGTATAATGTTGTATCATAAATATTGCTCAGCTTTAATACAACCAAAGACAAAGATGAGCCATCACCTTTGTTTATTTTTATTTAGTTGACCTCGTAAGTTGTATTTCGCTGCCTATCAATATAAAAAAATAAGATGTGGCAATGATTGCCAATGAGACAACTCTTCACAAGAGATCAAATGACACAGAAATAAACAACTATAGATCACCGTACGGCCTTCGACATTGAGTAAAACCATACCACATAGTCAGCTAAAAAGGGCCCCGAAATGCCAAATGTAAAACAATTCAAACGAGAAAACTAACGGCCTGATTTATGTACAAAATAATGAAAGAAAAACAAATATGATACACAGCAACAAACGACAACAATTACACTGAATTACATGCTCCTAATTTGGGACAGGCACATACCGTATGTGGCGGAGTTAAACTTATTTGAAGGCGCCAACCCTGCCCTAACCTGGGTACCCACTATATTAAACTGAATATATTGTGTACATTCCATCTCCAAACAATTCATAAAAGTGTGGTTTTTATTATACTGGTCTTAGTAAACATAACTTTTTACCCCTCTGGAATCTCCTGGTTTTTACAGTTTCTTTGAGGAACAATATATATTTTTTCACAAAATTATCTGACTTGTATCAAACAAAAATGCTTTTGACTACATCTTAACATTCAATATTTTCAGTTAATATTTGTGGGTCTAAAACCCTAAAATCCAGGAGCTTCCGGGGGCTTCGCCCCATGGCCTCCCACCAGGGCTTTGTCCTGGACCCACTGGGGGGCCTTGAGCGGCCCCCAGACCCCTGCCGATTTGGGCTTCACCTTCAACATTTGTCTAGCTACGCCACTGGTAACAAGTTCCGGAAATGGGTCTTAACTTTATACTCAAATATATCTAGTCTTGTCGTTAATAATGGATTTAGTTATATTCCAATCAAAATTGAGAGAGGTGTTCGACAAGGGTATACTGTGTCTCCTTTTTATTTAGTTTGGCCGTGGAACTGCTGACAATATGTATTCGTAAGAACAATCAGATATCTGGTATAAAAATTGGGGACAGAAATAAAAATTTCACAGTTGGCTGATGATACCACTTGTTTTTTGAAAGATGTATTTTCTGCGCAAATTTTATTGAATTCCTTTAAAGATTTTGAGAAGTGTTCAAAGTTAAAAGTTATTTTTTCTAAAACCGAAGCAACATGGATTAGAAGAAATAAATTTTACAAAGAAGGTTCCCTTCCCATTAAATGGACAGATGGTTTTAAAACCTTAGGTTTAAAATTTAATGCTTTTGAAGAAATGGTTAGTTCTAATTTAGATGCATGCAGAGAAAAAATGGAATCAATAATTAAAATATGGAAGATCAGAAACCTTTCCTTGATCGGTAATTCTTAAATCACTTGCAATATCGAAGCTTATTTATGTCATTTCATCTACTCATGTACCAAAATTTTATGTAATTAAAATACAACGTGATATTACTAGTAACAGTTTTCTATGGAAGAGTGGTACTCCGAAGGTTAAATCGGAAGTTATTCAAAAGACTCCTAGCGAGGAGGGCTAAAAGCCCCAAATTTTGAATTACAGCTGTTATCCTTTCGTATTATGTAGGTAAAAATATTTCTGTCAGAACTTGACTCCAAATGGAAACATGTTTCCAAAGCATTCTTCCCTCTTTTTGATTTACAGGATTTATGTATGAGCAGATGTGAATTTGAGTTTTTAAATTTAAAAGCACCTCTTTTTTATAAAGAAGTGTTATCTGCTTGGAAACGTTTCAAGGGGATTTTCAATCCGTTAGATGCATTTCATGTGAGAAAAGAATTAATTTTGGTTCAATCCTCTTATCAAAGTTGACAGAACGAGTATTTTTAACAGATCTTAGTACATGAAAGGCATAAGGTTCATCAATGATATTGTAGATGACAATGGCGATTTTTGTCTCATGACGCTATCAACCAAATATATAACCTGAATGTTACTTTTGTAGACATTCTATTCATTAAACTTGCTATACCGCGTGACTGGAAAGATTTCTTATCACAGCAACACATGTCACCTAACAGTAACTCATTTGGATTCGTTTTTGAGCATGAGAATAAAAAAATGCCTATCAGTAAATTATTTGCTAAAGATGTTTATTCACTTTTTATCGATCAGGGAAATGTTTCTCCTATTTCACGACAAAGTTGGGAAGAAAGTTTTAATACCGAAATTAGTGATGAAAAATGGAAAATGTTTATTCACTGGCTTTTAAATGTACTATAGAAAGCAAACTACAAGCTTTCCAATATAAAATTTTACACAGAATAGTCTCTCATAATTATCTTCTTGAAAAATATAAACTTTCTAAAAACTAATGAATGTGCCAGTAGTAAAGAGATGGAAACTATAGAGCATAAATTTTTTGAATGTAAAATAAAACAATTTTGGTGAGAGTTTTCTAATTGGTGGTATTTTGTTTTTGGAGTAAGAATATTTTTGAATAAAGACAGTGTCATTTTTGGTGTTTTGAATTCTGATAACTTAGTTTTAAATTATTGTATTCTACAGGCAAAGTATAACATTAATTATGTAAAGATCACACAATTAGACAGACTGTTAATATCTGTGCAAGATTTCCTTAAATTTTTGAAAAGACGTCTGGAAATTTTAGAATATTTATATCTTTCTAAAGACAAACACGAGTCATTTGTCGACAGATGGGGAGGGGGATTTATGGAATTTATTTAATTTATTTTGAATATGATTATATATTTAATGAACTCCAAAGTATTCTTAAGATGTGTCATATACTGTGTATTCACATCGTAGACTTGTAAATTTTTACTATTTCTAATTCGTATAATAACAATTATAACAATGTCATAAATGTCATTCACTTAAGTCTTGTAACAATGTATGTATGCACTATAGTTTGAACACCAAAAAGATCAATAAAAATTTTTAAAAAGAGTTTCCGATGATTACACTGCATATGAAAATTTGAAACCAATGCATGCACATGTTTTTTGAAAAGTTTATTACAAATTTGTAACGTATTATTGACAAAAATATTTCATTCGATGATTGTGAATCTTAAACCTTGGCTGCTTATTAACTTTCGGTTTTAGTTGTCGTAGTTTATCGACTGTAACCTTCATATTTAATCAACACAGAATCATACATGTTAAGGTGAGCACATAAATGATACTGTATATGTACTTTTTTCGCGATGTATTTATTTTCGCGAATATAATTACACGCGAATACAATTGCAGCTAAAATGGATTTCAAAGCCTTTGAATAATTTTTCCCTGAATTTACAACGGTACATGTACGTTCACCTGGTTTGCCTTTACATAACCTCGTTTGAACTGTGAAACTGTTAAAACGACACCAGCGATCCATACAGAAAAACAATTATGGATAAGGAGTAACAAATAATGACCCAAGCCATATCTGTCAGTTTTATTGTTCAACTCCAACTTAATCGGAGAATAATCTCTTTCTATTCGTTACTTATTCGTTATTTATTTCCATTAGTTATTCGTTACCTATTCGTTACTTATTCCTTATTCGTTACTTATTCGCTTTTAATATGTTGCCCCCTTTAAATTATTTTTTCTTTTCTTTTCTTTACCCTGGTGTTAGTTAGGGGTTCGAGGAGGAAAAAGTACCCTGTTAGCGCGAATGTACCCGTGTCGGCGCTCGACTGAGACGGTAGAGCGATGTTTATTTAGTTTTTTTATATTTCCTATGCGTTCCAATTTGTTGATTAAACTTTGTCATAACAGCTCTTTAGTCATTTAATGTTTTATTATGTTTTCTTTCGGAATTGGTTAAAACTGTCTTCCTTTCACGTTTGTTTACATTTTCATCCATCACGGTTTTCCCATTGCACTTTCTCAGTGCAACTTCCTTTTTCTAAAGAGATGTGTCATATCAAGGTCACTACATACGGAAAAGCTGTCTGTGAATCAGAGTACGAGAAAAAAAAAATACTGCAATAGCAGTACATTTCCTGAAGATTTTGATAAAATGAAAGATTTTCTTTAACAAGAAAGACAAGGTACACGTTTTTATAATTAAAATCACTCATCCAGTAACAATTCATTTTTATTTTTTTTTTTGTTAAACTTGAAGGATCATATAACTTTTAATGAATTATATCTGATAATTTTTTTAATTAATGAAAATATAATTATATGTATATCATTATTATTAAAAGTAATATTAATAGTAATATTAATTATATGACTTATTTCTCAAAGATCTTTTCTTAATACATTTTCTGATTTATTTTTATCTGTTTGCAAAGCAGTGTTTTGCAGCATGTGCACTAAAAACACCCGAAAACGTTTTTTTTTTTTTCAAATAACAAAAAATAAATGTTGTTCATTTAAAAAAAGATATACGTATAATCAAGATAAGCATAAAATGTGCAGTTGATGCCTTATAACTGACAGTAGTATTTCATAAAGTGTATATGATTTGCTTGACAATAATTACTGTTCGTAAAGTAATGACAATACACCGATGAATTATCTTTAGAAAACGCACAATATTTGTGTATTGTCATGAAGTTTCATAATCTAATTCCATTTTTTTTTTAATATGCACGAATGGCATGATTTTTTTTTATGTTGAAGGCCGTGCGGTAATCTTAATTGTTCAAATATTTTTGCCATTTTGTAAATGAATAATCGTCTTATTCTTTGGTTTTCTATGTTGTGTTTTGTGTACTGTTGTTTGTCGGTTTGTCTTTTTCTTTATTAGCCATGGCGTTGTCAATTTATTTTCGACTTATGAGTTTAAATGTCCTTTTGGTATCCTTCGCCACTTTTTTATTGACAAATCCTACAACATGTCCTTATTTTTATATTAAAGAAACATTGAAAAAACTTTATAGATTGATTTAGAATTTTCATTAGAAAAAATCGAAAAAGGAGTTCAAGAGAAGATATAAATGTGTGCTGCAGTGTGATTATGTGACAGTTCCATTTCAGTCGTAAGTATATACCTCTGATGATGAAATGTTTTCATATTGTAAGTAACAACTGCTCCATTAACATCGTCGCACCGAAATTTTATTGGTAAATTCCATCAAAGTAAAATATTATGTTACATTAGCTTGTGAGTACAATCGATATTCTGCAATTAATAATGTGCATCTAAATTCGAGCAATAAACTTTATTATCCTGCAAGCAGTCAACTATTGTACAAATAACAGGTACACAAATAAATGTTTGCTTTATTTGTACTTGTGCAAATAAAGTCTCTTGTTACTCTGTCCCCGTGTAGAGCAAACAGTAATATGAATAATTCTTTTTGCGTAGCAGTTCATTGTGGGGTCCTCTTCGCGATCCGCTTTTAAACTATGTCGATTTCTTTGAAAAATCAGAGACAACTATTTGGATTTTAACATCTGAATCTTAAAGTGCCGGGTGTAAATTACAGGATAAAAACAATATATGTACATTGTCGGAAATACAAAATGTATTTGTTCTCGCTACGAAACAGGAGAAAAGCTCGGCGAACCTCGTTTTTCGTCCAGTTAAATTGTTTCTAAAGCTCTTACAAATAGATTTTATATTTTCCGACATTGTACATGTATTGTATATCTGTATGTAAACTTGTGAAGTAGCAATAGAACCATGTTACAACTTTAGGACATAAGATATAGAAATCAATAACAAAATATCATGGCAAGTCAACATGGTTCAAGTTTTTATGATTTTATAAACATTGATTCTTGCCAAGATCAAATGGTCAATTTCAGATATGCTATTCGACATCGAGTTGTGTTTCGTTTCTGTTTAATGTACGTTACGCTTGAACAATTATATATTAGATTAAATATAATGTCAGACATGATGTATAGAATATTTACATCTTTGGATTTTGACAGACAATGTGAGATGCGATGTTTATTGTACGTTACGCTTGAACAATTATGTATTAGTTTAAATATAATATCATTTATGATGTGTTTAAACTTGATTGCTCTGGATTTTGAAAGATAATATGAGATGCAATTAACCTTAACTCTTTATTTTGTGCTGATTCCATCTTCTGAAAAATAAGCGAAATATGATCCAAATATGATATCTTTCCAGAATTTCCAGTTTAGAAATTAAACGAAACATTGCAGTAACTTTGATTTACTAGTGAATCAAAGACTTCGTTGTGATGTTTTTCTAAGATGTAAAATATCTTGGTTCTCCAAGAATTATAATAATTATCGTGTTTGTTATTATTATTCATAATATTACTTATTATAAAGCAAGTTATGTTTGCAGATAAACTCAATACTCATTAATACACACACCAACAAAAGCTCTTTTCAAATAAAGGAAATATCTCTCCTCCATTTTCCAATTGAAACAATAATTTCCTAATAAAAAAATAATTTCCAGAAAAGCCTTTGAGTTGGTTTTCTTGAAATAAAAAAAAGATAAACTAATTGCAAACGGGATAGCAGATCCTATTTTTTCACGTTGATGTAGTTTACTGAGCCTGTAAATTTAGATACGATCCGAGTAAACTTGTCGATCCATTAAATAAACTTTTCTAAAGGTTACCAAACTCAACACTGTAATTAGATATTTGAATATTGTTTTTATCGATATAAATATTGATTTTGTTATCAGTAAATTAAAACCAAACTAAATTATTGTCATACACATATGTACATTCACGGTCCTACAATCTGTCGATACCTATATTTTGACATTGCACAAGGTCATTTTTTTCTCTGACAAATAATGACGTCTTTACACTTAATCCATGGGATGCAGGATGTTTACTGATTTATATTTTAGTCTAGGACACATCATTTTTTAATTAGTTATTTTACGCTTTGAACTAGCTTTCAGTAACTGCGAGTACTCTCAGATCTTAACTTTGTGTCTTTTGTGTTTTTATGGCTTTTTGTGCTTTGTATCGATCGGATGAGTTAATACCTTTTCAACAGATTTTTAAAGTTTGTTCTGATGTACTGTTAGACCACTGTCCCAGGTTAGGGGGAAGGTTTGGCGCCAGAAAACATGTGTAACCCCGTCACATTCTGTATGTGCCTGTCCCAAGGCAGGAACCTATAATTCAGTGGTTGTCGTTTGTTGCTGTATATCATAATTTATTATTTGCTTTTCGTTTATTGTTTTGTACATAAATCAGGCCGTTAATTTTCTCGTTTGAATTGTTTTACCTTTATCTTCCCGGGGCCTTTTATGGCTTACTATGCGGTATGGTTTGCTCATTGTTGAAGGCCGTACGGTGACCTTTAGTTGTTGATGTCTACGTCATTTGGCCTCTGATTGAGAGTTGTCTCATTGAAAATCATACCACATCTTCTTATTTTTATATTTTCCGGAAATATGCATATAGAAAGTGCAATTTATGTATTACAACTGACAGACTGACATAAGGTGTATATGACTTTTCGTAGAGTAATGACAATACAACGATGAATTATTTTTAGAAAACGCTGCAACATTCGCGTGATGTCATGTCATGTCACTTTTATTGTTTGTTTCCAAAAAAAATATAAAAAAACGGTAAAGACTTACGATATGAGTATTGCTCAACGCCTTCAACGTTGTTCTATAATTGTTCCCATCTTTGCCATTTTGGTAAATGGAGAGTAGTTTAATTGATAATCATACCATATGTCATTATATATAAATTGAAAATTAATTGTATAACCGTGAAAGATTGATTTAAAATTTAGTTCACAAAATTCTAATTAGGGTTTAAAGAGTAGAAGCGGATAACACTGCGTACTGCAGGGTGTGGATACAACGTCCATGTCATGCAAAAGTATACCACGGACGAAGAAATCTTTTCAAAAAGTGAGTTAAACTGTTCTATTACAATCACCCCACAAAATTATGAAATGTGGGACTTTATTTATAAAAATGCAATCATGGGAGACTATTGGGTAACATAAGCTTGCGAGTACAACTGATGTTCTACAAGTGATATTATTTATCAATATTCGAGCAATAAACTTTATTGTTTGTTTACTTTTTAAGAAGTCATAGAACCATTTAACGATTTTCGTTCGTACTTATAGTCTAGATAGCAATGTTAAAAGATCATGGCAAGTCAACGCAGTATAAAATCATATGATTTATAAAAACTGATCTGTAGATAAATTCGTCTCAAGATCCGATGGTCACTTTTATATATACTATTCGCCATAGGGTTGTTTTTCATTTTTGTTTACACTACGTTATGCTAGAATAGTTAAATATTAGGTAATATCATGTCGGGCATGGTGTATTAAATATTTCATACTCTAGATTTTGAAAGGACAACGTGAGATCTAAACAAGCGAAATTCTTCATATTGTCCTAAGGATACATATTGTTTATAATCAGCAAAAACAAAACTGATTTAATATTTCAAGAATTTCAAGTTTACATTATAAACGAAAAACTATAAGTATTTGACCAGTATTACACAAAAAAACTAAACAATATGTATATAATACATTCTAAAACGACAAGCAATGCACATTTTGTAGCAAATGTATTGAATTACAACAACCAACCTCTTTATATGTAGTAAGTCCACCTCTTGAAATAAATTGGAATAAAAAGTTTCCAGTAATATAAACAAATATACAAAAATTAAAAAAAATAAATGGTACACACGCAGCAAAACTAATACACCATGGCAAGTCCATGCGGTTATTTTTTTTTTTATTATTATTTATACACACTAATCTGTAATTGAACAACAATTATATTTTCAAAAACATTTTTAAGAAGTGATTTGTTAACTTGCTACTTTGGTTTTGTCATAAATTACACTAAATTGTATTGGCCATTTGTCATATCTTCGATTGCGACATCACTAAAAGCGACTTATCACACATATTCCCCCCATAAACCAGAAGTGGAGCTAGAAATGCATACGATTGCGGTGCTACTGAGTTCGTCCCAGGTTTTGAGGGGCGTAGCTGCCGTTAGGCACTTTAGGCACGTGCCCACACATAATTTTTTCACAAATGTTTTTTTTTTTTTTTTTATTAAAAAAAATAAATAGTGACAACGTTATCTGTAGATGCACGTGAAGTCGTCAAAACTCTTTCATTATCAAATGTCATTTGTTTTGTATACTAGTCGATCAGTGAATGGAGTATTGGATAGAATTGTATGTACATTATATTAGAACTTTGGTTCAGATCATTTCACTTCTATCAACAAATACATGAATGAACCTCAACATGCTCAAAACCCTGACATTTTATTCTTAGATGCATGATTTTTTTTTATTAGTTTTGTTGGCTTTCAACTAGCTTTCCACTTGGTCTTCATCCGACCTATAATAAAACCCTTGCCAAGTGGGGCGTCCGTTGTGCGGGATGTATATATACGCAGTCACGTCTGGACAGAATGGGGACGTTAAATCCGATGCCTAGTGTAGAGAGAATGCCACGCTCTCTGCAAGTTAAGAACACTTGCAACAACTCATCGAGGGTCCGTAGGTGGTCTGCTAGAAGGCAAAATTTCTGTCCCTATCCAATAAACCCTCATTTTCCAATGGCATTTTCAAATTTCCAGACCTTCATCCTGGACGACTCCTTGACCTATATGTTGTATTAATTTGTTTGTGTCCTGAACATGCATGAACTAATTGCCACTGGACGTTTAGCAACCAATTAATCAATCAGCTAGCTTTCAGTAACTTCGAGTACTCTCAGATCAACGTGTAATGACCATAATTATTCAAATTCCTTACAGTACAGGATATCAGAAAATATGGATTTCTTGAATTTTGTTAGTTATTATGAACAGAACCGAACTTCTGGCTTCATTAGGCATCGACTGTGTGTGTGTATGTGTTCGTGTGGCCGGGGAGAGTGAAGGTTTTAGAATCAAAAGATGAATGCCTAGCTCAAAGGATAGTATTATTATATAGTAGTCTAGTGTTTACGTGCCTATTTTTTTTTAATGAAGGATCGTCAAAATGTATATCAATTATCCTCAATCAGAAAGGAATAGATACTAAACAGGATGTACTGCTTAATTAAAGGGCTACGCTGATCCATATTGTAAATATTTTTTATTAGATTCTCGATTGTACTGCGTAAATTCATCAGTCAGATGTTATTGTAAAATTATTTCTTCATGTATATTATGATAAAATTACCAGTAAATTTTGTTTTTTTGGAAAGATCGGAACGTGTTCTAAATCTTTCCTAAGGCACCGGCCTCCCTAACAACAAGTAACTAAGCACAGGTTAGCTACTAAATTTACAAAATGTATACACACTGAAATATAGTTCCCTATAATTCTCATGTCTGTCAGTGGCGGATCCAGAGGGGGGGTTCCGGGGGTTGGAACCCCCCTTTTTTTTTGGACGATCAATGCATTTGAATGGGGACATATAGTTGGAACCCCCCCCCCCCCTTTTAAAATGGCTGGATCCGCCCCTGTGTCTGTGCACATATGCACGTATAAACTGTGAAAAATTTGGGTATATTTTTGGAGCAGTTCATTCAAGTATGTATGACTTTAAGGTGTGTTGATGTGCAGGCTTTTTTTATCATTTTGATTAGGTAATTGAGTAATGATACAATACTAGTATGATTGACAACTGTCATGATCACCAAACAATCAGAGACAAGGTGAACAATGCCCCACCTCCTTAAATGCCAATCATATTGACCACATTACTTATCAACCTCAGTCTTACATAATTATACAGACCCTTCAATATACATATCAATACACTCTCAATACACAAATATTTGACCTCATTATTGAATACACAAATGTATATATTAGTATAGAGATGATAGATTTATTCATTGCCTATTAATTTTGATCTACAATATATAAAGTGATTCTGTAAATTATGTCTGAAAGATATATGATTAATCAGTTAATTAAGGATTAACAAGATCTTTTGGGAAAAAATGAAATCTAAATAAAGATATATAAAAGGTATTCAAGTAAGGCCTATAATTTACTTGATAAATCTGCAATAATTGTCTGTAATTAATCAACAATTTAGGTTAGTTCACTTATTTTTTTATCAGTGATTGGCTTGATACAGTTAGTAAAATTTTAAAACTCTTAATTAGAACAAACAATTTTTTTTTAGTTTATTCCCCTTCAAATGTCTGTTAACAATTTTAGTCATTTGAATAGAAGAAGTGTGTATATATTTTTGCAATCAGGAAAGAATCCACATTTCAAAAAAATAAGTTTTTTAATTTGTTCATGTTTAAAAAGTACTTTTTCAATGCCCTTTGCTGAAAGATATTTAAATTATAAATTGATTAAAATACACTCTACAACTTTTAATCTTCAATGTCATATAATCATGATAATTGTTTTCAAAATCAACAAGCAATTCTCAGTGGAGAAAAATGGTATACATATGTTTCAACATACAAAATGCCCCAAGATTATTTTTTTGACACAATAAAGTTCTTAGCTTCAAATCTATCTGTTGGTCCTATGTCTTACAAAGATAATTGGTAAATTTTATTAGAAAAATCTTTGATTTGCAATTTTGTTTTTGTTTCAAAAGATAAATGCAACAGGAAACATTATTTGGTTAAGATATAAACTGCAATTTAAATGAAATTGTTTTGCAAATTAAGGGACCCTATCATTCAATTTGATTCACATTTTGCTCATTTTATCTACTGGAAAAGTGCTTTTCCTTCCAAAGACCTGCAGTTAATGCAATTGTCAGCAATGGTTTCTTTTTTGTCCACACCATATCTAAATATGATTTGAAATTATTCAAACTACTCTTCCAATCTTTCCATGAGTGATTTTCATCACTTTGATTGTACACAAAATTTTGCAACAAAAATGCTGAAAACCGTTTTCCCTCGGGGGGCTTCGCCCCCTGAGCCCCCTACCATGGCTCTGCCCTGGACCTGCTTGGGTCCTTGAGCAGCCCCCAGACCAACTGCCGCCATTTGTGCCTACAGTTTATTGGATACCTAGCTACGCCCCTGGTTTTAATGGGGTTCGTGTTGCTTAAAGGTTTCTGCAAAATACATATATACTGCTGCTTGTCTTGTTGTTGTTTATCTTTTTACCAGGGTGTTAACTGTTTTCTTCCACCAATGGTTTTTGGTTGATCCTTTGGTATCTGTTCTTCAAACTAAAATCTATACATCGTGAGGATTTCAACCTTCCGATTGTCAATTTTACATTTCTCAGTAATAACATACTCTCTGTTCCATCTTATGGCGTTTACATATCTCGGTTAATACGTTACGGACATGCATATTCACAATATACGGACTTCGTAAACAGGGTAGTGCTCCTTACACAAAAACTGCTCCAACAGAGTTATGCAGAAAGAATGACTAAAGTCGACACTACATAAAAATTGGTTAACCGATACGGTGTGTCGCCGTCTCAACTAATCCAACAGAGTTATGCAGGAAGAATGACTGAAATCGACACTACATAAAGAATTGGTTGACCGATACGGTGTTTCGCCGTCTCAACTACTCCAACAGAGTTATGCAGGAAGAATGACTGAAATCGACACACTATAAGAATTGGTTGACCGATACGGTGTTTCGCCGTCTCAACTACTCCAACAGAGTTATGCAGGAAGAATGACTGAAATCGACACACTATAAGAATTGGTTGACCGATACGGTGTGTGGCTGTCTCAACTCACTTGCGATGTGTTTTACAAGGAATAATCTGCATCAATAATAATTCGAGCAAATACTTTATTGTTTGCTAACTTTTAAAGTAGCAATAAAACCACTGACGACTTTTTACCTACATGGTCTAGATAAAAAAAATATAAAAAAAAACATTCCAAATCAACGCAGTTGAAAGTCTTATGATTCATAAACTCTTACTTGTAGTGAATTCACCAGAACCAATGGTCAGTTTTGTATATACTATTCGCCATAGAGTTTGTATTTCGTGTCTGTTTGCTAAATATACGTTACGCTTTGACAATTATATATACTCGAATACAAAACATTACGTTACACCGTAAAAACTTTGAATAGCAATTATAAATCAAGTCATAGTTAAAAAAAAACTTATATTAAACTGTAAGGGCATGAACACAAAACCTTTTTTTTTCAAATACAAACATCTTCATTTCCGGTTTCGACAAAATGCGATAAAACAAAAGAATATACAGTTTTTAAAATTGTGACTGTTAAAAACCAAAAAGATATCATCCATGCCCATCCATGCCAAAAAAGCAATAACTTAGCAAAACATAGCAATTAACGATTCAGCATGTTGATCATACATAATGGCTTTTAAATTTTGAAGAGAAGTCTCTGAAATAGAAAAAGGTGAAACGAATGTGAGTTCAGATCTTGTAAAGTATTTGTAAAATCATCCAGTCTTAAAGAATGAACAGAGTTTTCCCTCAATCGGGTCACTCCCGATGAAGCAGGAGAACAAATCTGGTATGGTCCAAATCTCTGACACCATGTCGTTTCAAACTTATCTTTGTGTTCATTTACGGGTAATTTATTTCTTGCAATTCAAAATGTCTCTTAATTTGTCAAACCTTTTACCATTGTGCATTTCAATTAAACAAATTAAAAAAGAGTGTCTCGAATATCGATGTAATATCGTAATGTATCGTTTTAATGTGAAGGCACTAAGCTAAGTTAGCATTGTATTGAACAAGTGGTCTTTTAACACAAGACGATGAAATAGACAGATAATTTACTTTCTCCATATGAGAAATAAACCATGTTCACTATTTTCTACGTAACGTTTATTTTTACAGTATTATATAAGTTAAATATTATATCAAGCATGATGTATTTAATCTTTAGTACTCTAGATTTTAAAAAGACGACAAGATATGTTAACAAATGAACTTCTTCATTGTGTCCTGAAAATATATCCTTACGAATTAGCGAAATATAATCCAATATAATATTGGTCAATCATTTCCAGTTTAGAAATGAAACGATACGTTGCAGTTACTGTGTTTAACTAGTGATTCAAAGATTCGTTGGTGTTTCTATACTTTACACCACAGTTTTTGGTAGAGTTCATGTTGCTCAGTCTTTAGTTTTCTATGTTGTGTTTTGTGTACTATTGTTTGTCTGTTGGTCTTTTTCTTTTTTAGCCATGGCGTTGTCAGTTTATTTTCGACTTATGAGTTTGAATGTCCCTTTGGTATCTTTTGCCTTTCTTTTAAAAATGTAAAATGTCATTATTATTATTATTATTGTTATTATTATTATTATTTCTATATTTTTTTTATCAAAACTCAATGCTCTATTTTGCCGATACTTTTGCTGTATACAATTTCTCTCTTTGTTACATGTCTGTTTATGAACATATGCATTATGTATTATTGATTGTCTAAGTGGTATTGATTGAAAATTAATTAGTCCACTCTCCGTCGCTTGTAACAATGTGGTAAACGTCACCTAATGTTTCTGTATGTGTATGTATACGTCGTAGTAACCAATCCTGGCTTTAAGGGCATACGATACAGTTTTGATCCCGTATTTACATTTTGATAAAAAATTTCAATATAGACTATTTTTAATCTGATTAAATCAAATATGTAATAAAAAATATACCTTCATGTGCTACTTTTTGAGTAAAATGAGGTAGAAATTTGGTATATTTGCTCAAAATTCGGATTTGTGGCCGTATTTTCCTTTCGAAAGAAAGACATAACTTTTTTTGTTTTAAAAGATAAACACAAATTGTTTTTGTTAAATAATTGGTAATTTCTGTATTTCATAAGTATCCTAAAATTTATACATTTTTATTCAGAAATAACTCGTATTTATCAACTGTTCGTGAATGTAGAAAAAACATCACTTTTGCTGTATATTTATCAAATTTTAAAAAATTGCACTATTTACGTTTTCGTGAAAATTGGCACACATAATCTTCTCGCGTAATCAAACCAAATGGCATTTTAAAGAGGGTCCATGAACTCGTTTTCAAGTTAAATAAGTTTGAATGATAAAATCAGTCGAAAACTGAATCTTTCCTGATAAGTCATAGTTTGACGTCGCGAAAAATAACAATTTACGTTAGCAACGTCATAACCTCCCCTGTAACTGTATCGTATGCCCTTAAGGGCATAGCAACGTCATTACCTCCCCTGTAACTGTATCGTATGCCCTTAAGGGCATACGATACAGTTACAGGGGAGGTTATGACGTTGCTAACGTAAATTGTTATTTTCGCGACGTCAAACGGTGACTTATCGGGAAAAGATGCAGTTTTCGGCTGATTTTATCATTCAAACTAATTTAACTTGGAAACGAGTTCATGGACCCTCTTTTTAAAATGACATTTGGTTTGATTACGTAAGAAGATTATGTGTACCAATTTTCATGAAAACGTAAATAGTGCAATTTTTTTAAATTTGATTAATATACAGCAAAAAATGACGGTTTTTTTCTACATTCATGAACATTTGATAAATTTGAGTTATTTGTAAAATAAAATGTACAAATTTATGCAATATTTATATAACACATAAATTACAAATAATTTAACAAAAACAGCTCGTGTTCATCTTTTAAAACAAAAAAGTTATGTATTTCTATCGAAAGGAAAAAATACGTCCACAAATCCGTATTTTGAGGAAATATTTGAAATTTGAGCATCAATTTACTCAAAAAGTAGCACATGAAGGTATATTTTTTATTACATATTTGATTTAATCAGGTAAAAAAAAGCCTACATGCAAATGTTCATCAAAATTTAAATACGGGATCAAAACTGTATCGTATGCCCTTAAACAACGGGGTGAAGGCCCCCGTCTGTTTATTGACGGTTCGCGAGAGAATATTCAAAGCTCTCTACGCTTGTTGCTTGTGCCACTTTGTCTTCTACTTGGTTCCAGTTAATATTCGTATACATAAGGAATGAGTTGGTATGTTGTAATGTTCTACTGGTTGGAATGTTAAACACCTAGTATTGTTCCTCACTTGTTTTCCTACAATGGTTGTTGTTTTAAATGTATCCAACTTTTTGGCTGTGATGGTTCTTCTTGGTCTTGTTAATTTTTTTAAGTGATCGTCTGGGTCAATAGCAGGAACCAGCTCCTCAACCACCTTGTACAAAAATATAAGCTTTTGGCTTGTACGTCTATGTTGTAGTTATTATAGTTCTAGTTTGGCAAGCATGTTTGTTATGAATCCATCTTCTCTCGTTTTGTAGTCGCCTGTTATAAACATTGATGCTTGTCGTTTTATTCTTTCTAGCTAGCTTGTTGGTATCTGCTCGTTTAAGATTATTTTATATTAGATATCATGAACTTTCTGCTTTTTGGACAGTATATATATATATATATAGCTCAGAAAACAAAACCAATTCCAGTTGATTACAAATTCATCAGTAGATTTATCATCTTTGGACATTATTACCAACTGAGAACAATATCATCTTTGCTATATACTTTTAACTTGTGGAATATACATTGTGAAGTAATAACTATTAAAATTGAGAATGGAAACGGGGAATGTGCCAAAGAGACAACAACTCGATCAAAGAGCATAAAACAGCTCAAGGCCACCAATGAATTTATATATTAAACTGTGAACTCTAAAATTAACATTATTCATTTGAAATGCTTGGATAACAGCTTGTAACTGCATTATGAAGTTGCTGCAATCGATGAACTATAAAGTTCATAGACTATTTCAATTTGTTATCTTATCTGACTGTAAGTCAATCTTTTTCATATTTGTAAATATAAAATTCACATTTTTGTTAAATTGTTGGTTTTAATTTTTCTTTGATTGAGTTGGAACATAAATTATTAGATCGTCCAATATAATTCGTATTGAATAGAATTGAATTAAGTTGTCCTCAACTGGAAACTTTTGATAAACTATATTGAATCTTTTTTTTTTAATTTATTTACTTGTGCCTATTTTCGCAGCAGATTATTTCAAACAAAACTGAAAATGGTCTAATTTTACTCTTATAGAAGGAAAAAGGTTTGTATTGTTAAATGCATTTTTTGTTGTTTAAAACCAACTTGGAATGCCAAGGTAACTGTTTCTACCTATACAGTTCTTAACTATAATCTTAGATCTTGACAGGAGGTCGTCACATGGTACCATTCTTTTAAACTTCAATACCTCTTAATAATTCCTACAAGCGTAAGGAGCGCTTAAGTTATGTATAATGATGCAATTTTCCTCGATAGTCACGCAATATGCTGCAGAAAGCTATAATGTCTTACAAAGACTTCTGTGTGGTTTTACACAAAAATGTTTCAGAATAATATATGTAACTTATCACTATTCAAGTCTTACTGGACATCTTCCTTTATTAAACGAGATATTAAAAGAACCTTTAAAACGGGATCAATGTATGTCGTTGATCATGATCTTCTATAGATTTTCAAACGAAACGCTTTGAAAAGTGCAAGGGATCTATTTATGAAAACATCATTCGATCAACCCTCTGCGTTTATCAAATTTTATACCTTCCTTTATTTATGGTAAATATAGCTTTAAACAATTATTTACTATTTGAGCCTTCAGCTTACCTTTCATTTATCATATATAAGTTACCAAATATGAAGGCGATGAGAAACAGAGCATTCTTTCATTTATCATATATAAGTTACCAAATATGAAGGCGATGAGAAACAGAGCATTGCTCTATACTTAAAAAATTTTTTAACTTCTTTTGAAAAACCAAGATCCGCATTTGCAAATATTGAACACCAAATAATAGTTAGTTATTGTAGGGTTCTCGTTGCTCAGTCTCTAGTGGGAGTCCTCGGATTATTTATGCTGAACGGAGGATTATCATGACCTGCACAGAAAAGATCAAAACCCACGTAAATTAGAGGAAACAGTAGTTTGTCAATGTTCAAATCTTCTAATTCAATCGAAGAAGATAAAAATCAAGGTAAAAAAATCCCATAACATCGCCGTATCTCCAAAAGCAGTCATTAGTTTTCTATGTTGTGTTTTGTGTACTGTTGTTTGCCGATCTGTTTGTCTTTTTCTTTTTAAGCCATGGTTATGACCCTCTTCATAAATGTATGTACCCAACCCAACGAAAGCTTAGAAAAACAACTGGCAAGGAGGCAATTGTGCATCAAGTCAATGAATAGTAACAGCTGGTTTATTGAAGTAAAAACAATCATTCTAAAATACGATCTAGGAAAGGCAATTGAGTGGCTAGATATTCAGATGAAAAAGGAAGAACTGTTAAGTAAAACCAGAAAAGGGATCAATGCCTACTGGGTTTAGTGAATCACAACCCTAGCTAAGCTCTATACCGGCCTGCGATACTTCATGCCAGGGAAAATACATCCAATATTGCGAATCAAGCACCAATCTCCAAGAGACAGCAATAGAGTACCTACCAAGATCAAACTATTAACTGGAACTTATATACTACAACCTTTAAGATATAAGATATACAAAGAAGGAACTGAAGATCATTGTATAGCGTGCGATTGTAAAGAAGAAATATTAGAACATTTGCTCATACAATATGAAGCCTGGAATTACCTGCGAGATCCAATTCTACAAACAATTAAGAACCTCCTAACCGCAAATGGGGATGTGCGTGAAGAAGACCTTACATGTAAAATGACAATTCAAGTATTAATGGACATTACAAAAATACAAAAGATATACAGAGTCACATCTGACCTGATGTCTAAAATAGAATTCCAAGCAAGAAGGCTAGTGTTCCTCATACACAATGCACGATATCAACTGGTGATGAAAGACCAAGCAAAGAAAAAGGATGCCTAAGAGGGTTGCAAGGATGGGAGGGGCAGCAATGAATAATTAAATAAGTAATTGAAAATGTACTTAATACAATTTTTGAAAGTATAATCCTTTTATTAAATCTTATAGCCTCAGTAATAAATATTTGTAAAATGTTTTAACTTTGAAATAGTTTTGAAAGCATAATTTTTCTCTCATAATACACAGTAAATAAATTAAGGTCAAAATAACTTTCAAAGATAAAGGTGAATTTTTAAAGGTCATAAACTATAAATTTTGTCTTTTTCTTTCTGGGATTTATCAAAAAGTAGATAGGTGATTTAATCTGTAAATTTTATTACATTTAGTATCAGGAAACCAAAATAATCTAAACTGCCCGAAGTAAATATCATAAAAATTCTAAACTTCCCATGTAAAAGACTTAAAAACTCTAAACTTCCCATGTAAAAAATCATAATATTGTAAACTTCCCATGTAAAAAGTCATAATACTGTAAACTTCCCAAGTAAAAAGTCATAAAAACTTTAAAGTTCCTAATGTAAATAGTGTATATAATGTTATTGTGTTATGATTGTTGATTTTCATTATTTTCGTTTATTTTTTGGTGGTGGAATTGTTCGACACACGAAAGTATGGTTACCCTATAAAGGGTGTAAAGATCCAGAGAAGAAGAAGTTGTCAGTTTATTTTGCAGTGTTATCTTTCCGGCGCCTCTCTTTTAGCGAGAACTGGTGCGCTGAGAGGAAAGTGTCTCATCGGCTATGCCTGCATCACCCTTCATGCAAATCATCGGCCACACACATTCAAAATGTCAAAAAAATCGTTGTACATTCAGAAGTTGTTTCTCTCTCTCTCTCTCTCTCTCTCTCTCTCTCTCTCTCTCTCTCTCTCTCTCTCTCTCTCTCTAGGCCATTGGTACATTCTAAACAGGTTTATATATATATTATATATGTGTGTGTGTCTCTTTAAATTTGACGCATTAATTGATATACTTAAACCAAATAGTCGTAAATAATATTCGTTGTGGTATATTATCAGATAACTTGTAAATTGGTCATAACTCATTCTTGTATGATTCTTCCAAAAAACAATCAGACGATGTACAAAAAAGTCTTAGTCTTATGTTTGCTTAAAAGATAACGATATTTAAAATTTTAGCAAAAATACTTTTTGACATTGAAGAAAAAAGTATTGAGCTTGATTGAGCTTTGCATGCAACAGCGTTTGCGATCTTAATATTATTATACAGCTATATTTTCAAGCAAAATAGCATTACAGATTTATATTTAAGAGTAAGTCGTGAAAACTTTACCCATCTGTATATCTGTATAAGGAATTCCCTCCTTCAAAGGAGCACTTCTTTTCAGACTCGGTTAAAAGTTCATAACTAGAGTCGGTCTGGGTAATTCCGTACACTTTTGGTCCTAAATGAATATCATTTGGTTCCCTGTTTGATACTACAATGTTATAAAAGGAAACCGATAACTAAATCATTCGTAGATAGTATTAATGTATGACTATGACATTTTCCTTGCCATTCAACATAAAATACCGAGAATGAGCATATCGAACAGAAAAGTCACTGTGGCTAATATCGTACGGATGTCATGTATTTCCGTACACCTTGATGTGTAATTCCGTACATTGATTAAATTCAAAATAGAATTGACAATTGGAAATGACTTGGACTAGTTAATTTAATACCAGGGTCATCTTCAAAAAGTCTTTCAATCTTTACTTAAATTCACAGTATCACAGCTCCATGTTGTGATGTAGATCCTGACGGTATTTTTGATAACATTATACAACATTATAAACAGTCAAAGATAACTCAAAGCTGCAATTTTGATTTTATATCGGCATAATTGAGTATATATGCAAAGATTGTCAAAGAAGGACATAAAAGCAAGTGTCCTAAGATTTTTGTTTGTATTAAAGCTTCGATAAATTATTAGTATGTATATAGATATGACTATGACGGACTGGTGTTTCAGACATTAACTTTACACATACATGCAGTAACGTTTAGTTGCAAATAATACATTGATATAAGGGCGAGAACATGACGATGTATGTAATATGCATGACTTTAGTTTGATAAGTGATATGAAAATAGACCCCTGATTTGTACTACAGACAGACACACTAATCCGGTTTATAACGTTCTAGTTCACAGTCCGAAGAAAGATATATCAACCTTTTCAGAAAAGAATATAACTCTGAGCCAATAGGTCTTTACAAAGATAACTCAAAGCTGCAATTCCCGCATTGTAAGCTGAAAGGCAGCAGATTTTACTAATTTTAAGTCCTGAATTAAAGCATAATCTTAAATTGTCCCAGAAGCATTTCATGGAACATTTTCTTAATAACGAATATATTTAACACCTTTCATAGCTATTTGCCAACTTTTTGTGATATAGTTTTTTATGTTTTATTGTTCGGGAGGAAAACTGACAATCCTAGTCAATTAATATTCGAACACACCTGCCATGTGCGGTGTTCGAAGTCACAACCTTAGTGTTGACTGGCTATAGGGATATAGTAGATGAACTACTTAGACCACTTGGGCACAGATGACCCTCGCAATTAAGGATGAATAGTTTGCAGATACATCAATTTCTATCTATATTAATCAATTGGCAGAAGACTGGTGGTTCATAGAATCAAAAATAACATATTTTTTACCTCTTTTTCCCATATCGAATTGATGTTGTTTTATGTAATTTTTTTTCTGTTTGTTTTATTTTGAAATTAATTTGATTATGTTACAAAAATCATTGATATAAGCAAAGCTAGGTCAACATTATCACTTAATGAACATTAACATATTTAAAAGCTGACATGTACGATATTAGACTCCTTCCATTTGTATGTAAAATATCCTGTAGGGTAATACCGTACACCCACTCCCAGTCCATTTTATTGGAAATGATTTCACTTATACTACATGGAAAAGTATCAGTCAATTGCAAACTATTTCTGGCATTCAGTTTCCATCAGTATTCTTAATTTTGATTAAAGTAGAAAGATTTTACATTAGATTAACCAAACTAAGAATTTACACAAATCTGGTTAATTTTTGGACAATATATCTTTTCAAAACGCCCGCGAACAAAACTTTACGGCCAATGACAAATGTGAACATATTCTATGATAGAAAATCGTAAAAAATGTTGACATACAAGGTTGTATATATCTTATCATCAGTCAATAATATTAAAACACACTTTATTTCTGAATTTTATTATAAAAACAAGTGAAATGTAATATGTACGGTAATTACCCGCCTGTACGAAATTACCCGGATCGACTCTATATTTACAGGACTATATTTACAGTGGACTACAAAAATAAAAAGATTACGCCCCGTAATTACAGTTGAATTACAGTGCTGACGGCTAGTGTGAAGCATCCATCTGCATGACCTATGATAGGCTATGGTTTGAAATAACTTTGCATGATAATGTTTTTAATAGCAGAGACATATACATGTAATACAAGAGATTCGCAACTCGGCGAAATCCTGTAAAACACACGGCCACTAGTTAAACCTCGCGAGATCTCCTTAGGTAATAAAGTCATTAATAAAAGTATTAAAAGTACTCGAAGTAAGGACGAATGTTTAAGCATAACATAAACTGTTTCAGTGTTGAATTATTGATTAATCATAATTAATTAAATAATTTTGAGTTCATATATAATTATTTATTTTAATGTATTTTGATTTTAGATTTGTATTATTGAAAAGAGACATAATTTGATATTGTATTAAAAAAAACTGATATTAAATAATTAACACTTGATAAATTGTGTCAGAGTTCATTTTATTTGACGGATTCATAATGGGTTTCTATTGAATATACACCTGTCTCGGAGACATAATTTCACAGTGTGACATGTATATTAGATTTGAATTATTCGATGACCAGGTAAATCACGAACATGTTATAAATAATGAGTTTTAATTGACACCTTGTAAACAAGAAGTTGTTACACCACAGATGTCCACACTCTTTCCAAAAAAAATACAATTCACAAAATGTAAAATTAATTAATGTGGAAAAAAACCTAATTTATTTGTTAATTAATTGTTAATCATGATAGGCTTTGTTATTTATTCTTGATATTTCTAAATTATTAAAATTTTATTTATTTTTATATTCATCATTAATTGGGCTTGCATTGAGTTTTTTCTGTAGGATTGTCGGTAAATGTTTGATTTTTAAGTGTTGTTTGACAGTTTCATCATAGGCTTGCATTGAGTTGTTTTTTAAATGATTGTCGGTAAATTTATGGTTTCTTCATGTTCGAAGTGTGTATTGAGAATTAATAAATTACAATTAATTTCTCATTTGAATAAAGCTTCATTCATGTGCACGCAATATGGAAAATTCGGATTTTATTTCGTGGGATGACAATCTTAATAGTTATGACTTAGATATACGAATTCCTAGTTGAATAAACTGATAACGAACTCTTTGTTGATAGTGAAAGCGACGAAGACATAAGCGAGAGACCCACCAACACACAAACAATTGACAATACAGCATACATAGATGGATATGTGTGTCCTCGAAGCAACAAAAAATCTATAAAAAGCACCACATTGAAGTGGGATCCAAGGTCATACATCAAAGCAACATGGAAGACACTATTTAAAAAGTATTTCATAACCTTATTTCCACGAGACAATCATTTGTAGTGGTTTTTGTCTTTTAATCATTTGTAGTGGTTTTTGTCTTTTAATCATTTGTAGTGGTTTTTGTCTTTTAATCATTTGTAGTGGTTTTTGTCTTTTAATCATTTGTAGTGGTTTTTGTCTTTTAATCATTTGTAGTGGTTTTTGTCTTTTAATCATTTGTAGTGGTTTTTGTCTTTTTATTCTGGGGTAAAGAGATGACAGTTTAAAAGTAAGATTGTTTATATGTATACATATACAAATCCTTGGTGTAAATAAAATCTTTTATTATCAAATATATATATATCTTTTGCAGTCACCATTGAAATGTCCTCAATATGATTTTAATTTAATAATGGATTAGGTTCATGTTTTGAATGAGAAGCATAGTCTGAAACGACAACAGATGCATGAAGCTCATTCATAATATTACCGGTACGACCAGCAGAATGTTTCCTTTACTAGGAAAATTTTACTCATTTTGTAAATTTACTGCATTTGTTCATCTTTGGCACCCTTAAAAGAAGAAAAAAACAATGACTTCAGAATAGGAGAAAATAAACAACTTTGCCATAAACAGAATGAAAAATGAATAAATTGCCTAACAAAATGCAGGCTATAAATTTCATAGTGCACAAAAATGAAGGACTGATTTAAGGAAATTTGTCCATGAACAATTTCAATATTTAGCCAGTTTAATAAAAAAAAAAAAAAAAAAAAAAAAAAAAAAAAATTGGGAGTAATATATATCCCCATAATATGACATATTTATTTGTAAATTTCTAGTTTTGACGAAACAGATTGATAAAATTAGCATAGCTGGCTTTGTGTATAAATAACAAAATAATAATCACCTTTGTTGATATTTATAGAAATAACTGTTGGGTCAAATTTTATGAAACTGGTTTTACATGTATTTTCACGACATAACATCTGAGAGTAATATAGCCCCATACAATTGAATATTTATTCACACATTTCCAAGTTTTACGAGATAAAATGATAGTACCAGCACAGCTGGCTTCGGGTATCAATAAGAAAAAATCGCCACATTTGTTGATAATTTTGAAAAAAAAAAAACACTGTTGGATCAAATTTTACCAAAATAGTCTTATTTTCATGAAACAACATTTGGGAGTATTATTGCCCCATAAAATTATATATTTATTAGCATATTTCCAAGTTTTAAGAAAAAAATTGGGAGATCAAATGGTTTCTATGGCAATAGGAGGTGAAGTAAAATGGGCAGAGTTTTAACTTTGTTTGTATTTGATTAATCTCATCGTTAGAACACATTTTATCAATAACAAATTATTTGAATTAGTTTTTTGTAACTTTTAAATATACTTTAGCTGTGAAAGGTATCAGCATAATCAGAAAAATCGTGAGGCGTAGAACCTTTTTCATAACAGTAGCGGGTTTTTACCCATAAATCCATCAGAATAATCAGCTTTCCAGTGGCCACGTCATTTCATTGGCTGTTATATAGACTCTACTAGAGTTGCGAATCTCATGTATTATATGTCTCTGTTAATAGACTATAATTTTAGGGTTAAACTAGGATATATGTAACACTCAGAAATGTGTCCTTCCCCCAAACGTGTCCGATTCCCCCAAACGTGTCCATATTGACGTCACTGAACTGCAAAACATCGAACCTTTAAATAAACTTATTAGTTCAGGTTATCTTACCAATGTTGTAATTAGATCTTTGAATATAGTTTACATTGGCACTAATATCGATTTTGTCATCAGCAAATTAAAACATAACTAAATTTGTATTCTTTTCAAACGGGATGTTTAAAGACACACCCACGTTCATTTTGATCTATAAAGAGGTTAAACTAACTATCCTACTGTCTGTCGATACATTTATTTTTGGCATTGCACTAGTCATGTCTTCTTTGACTGTCCATGACGTTAAAATACTAAATCCCTGGGATGTGTTTTAGTTGATTTTAGTCTCTGATGCATGATTTTTTATTATTGTTTTGGCTTTTAACTAGCTGTCAGTAACTGCAGTACTCTCAAATCGTACTTTCTTGTTTATTTGACCTGTTGATACTAATTGTAATGCTTTTTTGTTATTTAATGTTATTCGGGTTATATCTGTTCTATATACCAGCTTTGATAAGTGTTTGGTACTAATATTAATTTCCACTTACTATGAACATCATAATTATTTATTTTGTTAAAATATTTCCTTTCTCTATTGTAACTGTATACGTATACCTAACAACAAAATTATTTTATTTACCTGTGTTTAAAGTTATTGCAAAAGACTGATATTTTGTTCGAGCATATTGTTTTTCTTAAATTGTTTAACATTTCATACCGATATTACATGGTACTTTTATTATTCTTCCTTAGTTTATTTATTTTGAATTTACATTGTATCATAGGTCAAATTTATTTGTTCAGTGTATGTTCAATGGTGTTACTATGTCCTTTGATTGAGTTAAGCTATTTCAGTTGATATTTTATAGTGTGTCTTTCTATGTTGTGATGTTACACTATTGTTTCAGAAAAAGGGTGAAGGTTTGGTACCATTAAAGCGTTTAAACCCGCTGCATTTGTTTGCACCTGTCCTAAGTCAGGAATCTGATGTTCAGTAGTTGTCGTTTGTTGATGTGGTTCATAAGTGTTTCTCGTTTCTCGTTTTATATAGATTAGACCGTTGGTTTTCCCGTTTGAATGGTTTTACACTAGTAATTTTGGGGCCCTTTATAGCTAACTGTTCGTGTGAGCCTAGGCTCTGTGTTGAAGACCGTGCTTTGACCTATAATGGTTTACATTTATAAATTTTGACTTGGATGGAGAGTTGTCTCATTGGCACTCATACCACATCTTCTTATATCTAGTTTGTAAAAGGGTGCCAAAGCTTGTCATTTGTATAAATGCCCAAACATGTCCATATTTCAGTAAACACCCAAACGTGTCCAATCCCCCAATCGTGTCCATATCAAGCTTATTTATTTTCTTTTACTGGAACTATCATTCATGTCCATATCATATCATATCATAGGTTATTTGATTATTTCTTTTTCATTAACATATACTCATTTTACTATTTCATTAAAAAATAGAAATAAATTACTTTAGGTCTTTTTTAAACCGGCAGTATAACTTGGGTAAAAGTGGGGTGTCCGTTCGGCTATGTTGGGTGTAAATGTAAGCAGCCATGCTCAGTTAAATTGTAGATATTAAATCAGATACCTTGTGTAGGTGAATGTCCCATTCTCTGCGCATTAAAACCTTTGTAGCATTTCACTCTTTCATGGTGCCACCAGTTGTATTTTGGAAGGCAACATTTTTTTTTAAATTTCCGCAACTTTTATTTAAAACGGCCTCTATTGCATAATGGAGATTAAAGTAGTTTCTTACTGAAGTCATAAAAAAATTGGTCTTTACTGGCTCTAAATTTCTTTAGATGAAAATCCCAACTAGTGTTAATCCCGAATAACCGTAAAAATTTAGGTATGATTATACATTTGTTGTAGAACCTATCTACAGTATTTATTGTTAACATGACGTCATTCAAATAATGCATGACATATTCGTCACTGGACGTTTTGTCTCTTGTTCGTCTGTCTGTAGTGATGCTAGTAACCTAAAATTTATTAAAAACCTGATAACCAGTTTAGATCAGTTAATGATTTGAAGAGCTTTTAAAATATTGAACTGTTGAAAAAAGGGAAGTCAATTCTGCTGAAAGCCTGCCGTGCAATATTGTGATTAAAATAAAGGCATCATCGGAGTTTATTAGTACAAAATAATTCACTTAGTAAATGATTAATTCAACTATACTAAAATTATTTATATGTTCCCTCTAAATGAGCATGAAATACTTGCAACACATTCAATAAACAATTTCAGTCAAAAGTTAATTCATATGCTACAGATTAAATTTGCAATTATGATAATAAATGACCACTTCATCAACTGTGTCCCCCATCATAGAATTGCTGTAAACGTTATTGATGTCATTTAGGACATACATGTATTAGTGCTAAAAGACATGAGACGTTCTGGCGTTTAACAGTGGACAAGTTTTGGCGAATAACATTTATTGGACACGTTTGGGGGTTATGAAATTAGACACGTTTGGGTAATATTGAATATTACGGACACGTTTGGGGAGAATAGACACGTTTGGGGAAATCGGACATGTTTGGGGATGGACACGTTTTGGAGTGTTACATATATATGTTAGTTTTGATTCTTAGAATGTTTTTTGTTAATAGATGTACAGAAATTTAAGTATTGTACAAGAAACTGAACCTAACCCCCTTTTTATTAAAAGAAAAATGACACACCAGCTGGATTTACTTAACAAAATTTGAGGTATTTGATAAAAAAAAATCCAAAGACAGGAAATACACTTTTCACCTGAGTTTCAAGATTTCATGTGAAATTTTTCATTAGTAAATTACTATAAAAGAAAAAATATCTATCATATCACAGTAACAGATGAACAAGATTAATTGACTTTGGTGTATACATTGTATTTTAATGAAATAACAACCTGATCACTGATCATGCTGATAATGAAACAAAGTGGATATTAGGCAATAATTGTAGCATGGATTACTTCCCCTGACATTTCATATTGAATGTATTCGATATTTTTTCATTGATCAACATAATATAATACAAATGTTAGAAATATTATGTTTATTAACACAACATTATTTTGACTGATTATTTACATAATGTAGATACATAAAATCTTTGAAAAACTGGAGCTCATTTCTCCTTTTTACACCATTAGGAATTTGAAGAAATAATAAAATGAATCAGTAATTCAACCCATCTGCTGTCTGTCTCATTGACGTATACCCCACAAGTTGATTGAATCAACGAAATATATTTCATGCTCATCTCAGAACAAGACTGAGAATTTTATTTATAGTCCTTCTTGAACAATATTAGAGCATGGATAGAAACCATAAAGACTTTGTTATTGTGTTAGATGGTAGAATCACCAGACTCCTACTGTTTTTATACTGAATTAAGTGAGTTAAATCAGGATAAATATATTTTCTGCTCCACTATATTAATGTTTTCATAAATACTGATAATACTAAACTTAAAAAAATGTAGTAGAAGGTGACACACTCCCATTTTACACAGTCAAATAGTGAGCTAATTTAATTTTGAACCCATGAGTTGGATATGCTACATCTATATGTATATGAAGTTTTGTCTGATTACATGTATTGAAAAATTATCCAAAAGACAGGAAATATATGTTTCACCAATGTCAAGGTTTCATGCAAAGTATATCATTTATAATGACATTAGCCATCATGTCACTAAAGTAGATGTTTCAGATTAGCCTTTTTGGTTATACAGATTTAACAAGTCTCCTACATAAAGAGTATTGACCAAGGACGAATACATACATTGTAGTTCACTTTATGAGTAACTTAAAATATCCATCAAATTGCAGTAGATTTGTTATCTGAATATTTTAATATGTTTTACTAGAAATGTCACACATTCAAAAAGTGGAACATATTTTCCTATAGATCTTTAAACTAGTTAAATTAGTTTTATTTCATTTTCGAAAGGTAAAATGACTGATGTTTCAATCCTTTTCATAAATAAGTAAATTTTACATCCTTAACTGGTTTAATTATAATAAGAGCGGAGGATTTTGCATGGCAGTTGGAGTCCAAGACAACTTTTTCATCATTATAAATATTAACTATATATTTTAACCTCAATCATTGTCAATATTTCAAAACAAAAGTGTGAATATATTTTTCCCAGGTATTTCAATTGGATGAGGATATAAATATGCATAGCAATTTAAAATCAAGGAAATCAATTAAAAAATGGATATTCAGATGATTAATCATATGAATACTTGGATCAGTATGAATAGTAGCATTTATGTTAATTTTGTTGAATATGCAATGCACATAGCCTAATAAGCTGCTCTGTTTTCCTTCTCTTTTTTCATTGTGATCCCTGATACTAAAATATTAAATTGTAACATGTGTTGCAATTAAATACCATGATTTCGAGTAAAGTAAAAACATCTCCTGATTATACAACACTGATAATTAACTTGTGTTCTATGCACATTCATAACTAAATGTGTTGTTTGGTCATTAGTTGAATATTATTCTATATTTCAATTCTTGGGTTAGTTATTCTATAATTACAGAGTTAATGGATAAAATAATTCATGAATAGATAAAAATTTATAAAACTGAATACACTGTCTATAAAAAGATGCTATATATAAAAGTTTGTGAATATACTTTCAGGTTTTGAAAAGACCTTCCTGTATCAGATTTCAGCTAAAAGGAAATCAAAATGTTATGTAATAAAGTTAAAATGGAAGTATATCCTAATTTTACCAGTCAGCACTTGATTTACAAACAGACAAAGCATTTATTTCATATACCAAGATTTACACCAGATAAAGAAATGCTGTCTAAAATATTAAAAAAACAAAATAAGAAAGGAAATATATTTGAAGGATTATATGAGGCTTTAAGAAAAGTCCAAACATTTCAGTTGATTCCAGTTGTTCATGCTAACTTAACAAAAAGTCAGATTGAGGAAGTGAAAAAAATTGCTAGTCAATATGAAGTTACTGACAGTGAAATTGATAACTTTATATCTGAAGAAACTGGAAAAGATCGACTTCGAAGGATGTTTAGGAAAAAGTGAGTACTTGAGTCTTATTTAGGAGTGCCATGGATTCATAATGTATGATACATGTACATGTATTCATATCTTTATGCTTTCATTTAATGGAACATTTTTGTTTTGGGATAAACATACAAGGTATCTTACATTATTCGTAAGGTAGATTATGGAATATATATATCAGGTTTAAGAAACATTTAAGGGTAATAGGATAAAGACTTAAAGTTCCATCCCATTGTAAAAGGTCAACATTTGAGTGCAATTTTCTTCTTCATTTTAAGTTAGAAAATTGTACCAATATATATATATATATATATATATATATTATTATACTCTCTAGAAAATGATTTGTTGTTTTAAATGGTAGCTAATATGATTTTCATTTGTGCATTTCTAAAATAATTGTCATACATGTATAATATATCCTAAGAGTTTGAGGATTCTTAGTTCACTTGTTTATGAATTGAATGATCTGATACGCTGCATTTAGTATTATATTACCAAAGATATGAACTCTGCTGTATGTAATATTTTTCTTTAACATAACTTTTTTCCAGTGAATTGAATGAAAGATCAGATGAAGTGGTATTTATTTGGGATAATACAGTAAAAATGACTGCAATAGCATACCTTGGAATGTTTTTATTAAAACTTATGAATGAGAAGAGGGAATTCATAAGGAAAAGCAAGAGTGCTGTATATTTTTCTGGCTTCCAAGCAGGAGTAAGTACATTTTTGTAAGAGAATCTAAATTATACTAATGAGCCATTAAATGATTTGGAAATCTGATGAAGTCATTGTCACGGAGGAGGGGCAGGGAAAGTAATGTAGAGTAGAAAATTTCAACAGTTTTCAGTTTTCTGGGTTTGTTATCAGTGTTTTGTTGTTCAATTTTTAAAAAACCAGTCACCTACACAAACAGGGGTGTAGCTGACAAAAAATTTTTTTTTCACTTTACAATCAAAATCAACAAAAAAAGAAAACATGCCCCCTAAAAAAAAAACAAAAAAAGAGAAGGAAAATGAATTGTCTGTGCTTTGTCCAATTATTAGATTAATATTTACATGCTTGAGTTTTTAATGAAGGGTTGTCAATATATACAATTTGTTGACATATTTATAAATTCACCTCAATTAGCGCAGAATGGATATATAACAATGTTAAACAGGATTTAAAACTTAAATGGAAGGCTATGTTGGAACATGGTAGGCTGTCAGCAACGACAGAAACTATTAGAGACACTAAATGCAACGAATAAGGATTTATATCTGAACATTTATTCCATTCTAACAGTTCTGCTTACAATCCCTTCTCATTTTGGCATCTAGTGATTGCTCATTCAGCACAATGTGCCATATCAAAAGCTTTTAAGACCTACTATGGGAGATGAAAGGCGATCTAACTTATCAACTTGTCAATCTGAAGGAGTTAAATATAGAAGGTTTTTCCATGAGAATTAATCAAATGTTTGCCTTCTTTTGGTCTTATAAAGATATAGAAAAAGTAGCTGAAGATAATAAATATTTCCCTTTATGTATTATTACCATTAATTTCCATAAGGAGATAGTTTATGGTTAAAATTGTGAGGAAGTACCAAAAAAAATGTAGGTGGAAGCTTACAATGACAACATGCCTTGCTTCATTGGCCAGGTTAAAACTTTGTAATTGTGCAGGACTTTTGACCTTATTATTACTCTCAAGTTTGTAGCTAAAGGGTTTTGGATAAGTTTTTGTTAGTATAACTGTATATATCATATGAAAGACAAACATTGTTATAATTTATTAACCTTTGAGAAGTGCATGTAAGTAAAGGTAAAGTACAATAACTATATCTATATAAAGATATTACATGTGTCACAAATACCTGAATATGCTTGAAATATTTTCTACAGGACATTAAGCAAGAAACTATCAATCAATCAATCCAGTTGACACATGTTCTTGACCTCAATTCCATCCAACAGACATATCATGTTGATGTATCAACTTGTGTCTATAATTTATAAGGTTGATAAAAAAGCTGTAGGTTGCTGTAAGGATGCTGTTGATTATTTAGCAAAAAAAAGCATGTTGTTTTATATACTAGTGTCATGGTTTCTTGAATACTTAAAACAAAGCCTTTAGTTTAGATCTTGTTAAACATAAACATTTTGAAATACTTTCTTCATGAAAAGACAAAATGTGGTAAATAATATTTTTACAAGAATGAAATTTGATTATAATTTTATAAACCTCCACTTTTATTTTGATTGGTTGAATATGTGCTTTCCAGATTATTTTGAGCCAGTTGTGCTGTCAATTGCAAGGTATGTTTGTTCCTACTAACAGAAGTTCCTCTGTGAACGTTGTAAAAATAATGCTATAATCAGTTCCTGTTGGAACAAATATTCTGTATGCCTTATTCTGTCAGGAACAAATACTGTAATATTTCTTCCAGTTGATATTATATTCTGGAATATTTCTTCCCATTGAAAGTTTATAAAGGAACTTCTATTCTATAACTTTATTTTTATATTGTATAAGGACAGGAAATTACCAATAATATCTTGAATATATTTTTGAAGCAGCTATTGTTGCTAACTTTTATTTGTAGAGGCAAATGAGAGATACAGTAATTACAAGATCAGTATTATTTGGTGGAGCTTGGGCTGCAAGGTGTGGATTTCTAGCAGGCAGTGTATTGTAAGTATTAAAACCTAGGGTATGTTTGCTTCCAATAATGCCACTTTTGCCAAAAGAACAAATAAACCCTTAACTATGATGGCCTCTGGTGAGAGGTTGAACCACACAGAAAGTACTGTTTCAGTGACTTGGGTTCAATTCTATGTCGTAAGTGTAAATCACAGACACAAGCTAAAGACTACTATCATATAACTTCATTAAGGACCAAAATATAAATCCGACTCCAACAGAAAATGTATTACTGTGAAAAATATTTAATTGGCCTTTATTGACATAATTATTACACCAGAGTTATGTTCTATGAAACTATTTGACATAGAATGATAACACTTTATCTATATAAAAATAATAAGATGTGGTTATATAACTGTTTCTTATGAGTAAAGTTCTATGGATTTGTTACTCTCTCTGATTTAAGAGTGATCAGGTGTTCACAACTAGTTTACCTATGTACATGTTAGATGTCACACAGTGCTTTTTTCCTAACCCAAGAACCTGTTGGCTAGAGATTTTCATTCTCTTTCTTTCGACTTTTAATTAAACGACTCTTGAATATCGGAAGTTTTTTCCAGTAGTCTTTTTGACAAAAAGTTTTTACATGCTGAATTCATTGAAGTTGAACATATACTTTGTGGGGTTACACATAATTTTTCTGATAAGAAACTTTATTAAATTAAAATGTGGAATTTTAACATCAAGTTTTTTAATCATTAAGTCTACTGTATAAAAATAAGGAGATGAGGTATGATTGCCAATGAGACAACTATCCACCAAAGAACAAATGAAATGAATGTAAGCAATTATAGGCAACTGTACAGCCTTCAACAATGAGAAAAACCCATACTGTATAGTTGGCTATAAAAGGACCCAACATGAAAAATATGAAACAATTCAATTGAGAAAACTAACAACCTAAATTACAACAAAACAATAATGAAAAAACAAACATAACAGACTTGAACCAACGACAACCACTGAACTGCAGGCTCCTGACTTGGGACAGGCACAGAATGTGGCAGGTTAAACATGTTGGTGAGTGCTCAACACTCCCCCTAACCTGGGACAATGGTGTTACCACACAACATAAGAACAAACTATAAAAATCAGTTGAAAAGGGCTTAACTCGTCAAATTGATACAAAGCAGAAAAAACATCTAACAAAAACACAGACTCGATGCGGCAGGGTATTTATACATCACTAACAACAAATAAGACACCAAGTACAGATCTGAGAGTACTCGCAATTACTGACAGCTAGTTCAAAGCCAATAACAACTAATAAAAATATTCATGTATCTTAGACTAAAATATCAATCAGTTCACATCCAATGGATTTAGTGTAAAAATGTCATTAACAGTCTGAGAAAAATATGACCTTGTGCAATGCCAAAATATATGTATCAACAGATTGAAGTACCCTGAAAGTGAATATGTGTAAAACAATAATATTCAGTAGGGTTTTATTTTACTGATAACAAAATCAATATTTATACCAATAAAAAAACAATATTCAAAGATCTAATTACAGTGTTGAATTAGTAACCTTTTAGAATACGTTTATTTAAAGGATTGATAAGCATACCTGGATTGTATATAAATTTCTGGGCTCGGTAGACAAAATCACTGTAAAAATTAGAATGTGCTATTCCGTTTGAAATAAGTTTTCTTCAGGTACAGCCAAACTTGCAAACCGAATCTTTGTATCTGTGGAAGAATTTAGTAAGGGTTTTAAGTAATTTGTGGTAACGAAATCCTGACCTAATAATTTACCAGAAATACATAGATTACGCTCATTGAAATCCAAAACGTTACTACAGACACAGGCATAGCAAACAAGTTGGGATATATAAAAACGGTAAGACGATGCCAAAGGAACATCACCGTCCAAAAAGGAAAATTAACAATAGGGAAAGAAAAATTGTCCCTTTTGTAGTAATTTTTGTGTAGAGTTTCTGGTTTAAAACTGAAATATCTAAATCTAGGAAAGGACAGTTATTGCTATTAATATATGATTTATTTAAAGTAAATTTTGGCAGTATATTTAAAGAATTTTTAATTATTTAAAGAAAAAATATCATCAAGATAACGGTAAGTGTTGTTGAATTTATCAATTAAATGGAATTTAGACAGGTCTTTACTGAGTTTGGCCATGAAATGTAATTCATAACAGTACAGGAACAAGTCTGCTATTAAAGGGGCACAATTGGTGCCCATAGGAATACCTACAACCTGTTGATAAACTTTATTGTCAAAACATATATAAATATTGTCAAGGAGAAAATTTACAGTTTTAATCATCTCATTTCATCTACAGTAAGTATATCTAGCATATTTATCTTTCTTTGTATTCATATTTTTAAAAGTCATTTGTCCTGCGAAGTCAAAATTATAAATGAACGCTTGTTTTTTTTTCAGAGCAGTTTCACAAAGTATGGCAGTTTATAGAAATAAAACATCTGTATGGGAATATGTCATTGGTACAGGTAAATATCAATCTGTATGGGAATCTGTCATTGGTACAGGTAAATAGAAACCTGTACAGGAATTTGTCATTGGTACAGGTAAATAGAAATCTGTATGGGAATATGTCATTGGTACAGGTAAACATAAATCTGTATGGGAATACGTCATTGGTACAGGTAAATAAAAATATGTATGAGAATATTTCATTAATATATGGGAATATATCATTCATACAGGAAAATATAAATCTCTCATGGGATATGTCATTGGTTCAGGTAAATATAAATCTGTATGGGAATATGTCATCCATACAGGAAAATATAAATCTTTAATGAGATATGTCATCCATATAGGAAAATATAAATCTCTAACTGGATATGTCATTGGTACAGGTAAATATAAACCTGTACGGGAATATGTCATAAATCTATGGGAATATGTTATTGGTACAGGTAAATATAGATTTGTATGGGAATATGTCATTGGTACAGGTAAATATAAATATGTATGGAAATATTTTTGCATTAATATACAGGAATATGTCATTCATACAGGAAAATATAAATCTCTAATTGGATATGTCATTGGTACAGGTAAATAAACATCTGCTTTATTTTTTACCCCCACTTTAGAAGTGGTAGCTATATTTCAATCACCTTGTCTGTCCATTCATTCATCTATAGGTCAAACAAGTGTGATTTTATTATTTTTATTTACACTTTCTCATATACTACTGAATAGAATTAATTTATATAAAGTCTGCAGCTTGAGTGATGAGTTGTAACATGTGAACACTTTTTGGAATATGTCATTCATACAGGTGCATAAACATATGTATGGATAAATGCCAATGTACATCTATCTTGGAATACATCTATTTCATTGGTAGAGGCAAATAATGTGTATTTCATTGGTACAAGTAAATAAACACCTGTATGTAAACACTTGAATGTCAAATACATCTGTTTAGGAAAACATTTATGTTATTGGTACAGGTAGATAAACATCTGTATGGGGAAACATGTAGGTCATTGCATTGGTACAGGTAAATTTATATCTGTATGAGAAAGTTCTATCCTAATAATTTTGAAGTTAGCTGTAATTTGGTATGACATAATTTTCTTACAATTGAATTTTAATTGCAGGTGTGGGGTGCAGTCTCAGTAGATTTATGCATGGTCCTGAAGGAATGTTTGGAGGATTTCTTATAGGAAGTGTCATTGGGTAAGAAAAGTACCTTTTTCACCATTAGACCAATATATGTTAAATTGCAATAAGAAAACAATGCCGAATTTTTGCTGAACAGGGCATTATTTTTGTTTTATTAAATTTTTAAATTGAGTATAATTATCGGGATATCTACACTTACCATTGCCAGGGTCCCGCATCAATCATCAGTTTACATTTCAATTTTTTTTTTCTTCTTTAGAAAAACTGAATGAAACAAAATTTGAAATGACTATTGTACAAGGTCATATCTGTGGTTGTATGGTGCTGATTCCTTAAAATAATGACATCTTGTCTTATTATTGATTGGCTGGATTTTTTTTTTAAATGGATTTCAATTGAAATTTTTGAAATTGATAGATATGCTTTTAAGGTCTTTAACAAGTGTTGTAACTTTGGTGCTAATCTGAAAATCAAAATGTCTGCAAGTTTACTTTGAAAGTTGAACCCAAGTTGGAAATAAGATTAAGGATTTCTTTTCAAGAAAAATTGGATGAAATGAAGTAATGCAGAAATGTTCTTTAGAAGCTACTTTCTAAGTGTTGTAGCTTTGGTCCAGATAAAAAGTCAAATACAGCTTAAAATAACCAAAAAGGGATTAGAGTAGTGTTGTTACTTGGAAATACTTTCTTTATTATTCTATTCAGCTCTGAAGGGGTAGTTTTGCTAGGTGCGATTTTTCATTCTCCTGGAGCCTACAGTTCAACATATCTTATTTTATAGTTAATCATTTTCTCAAACTGGTAATTTGTAGATCTTTTGAAGCCACAGACTAAGCTGCACAAACCCCTTTGGAATTAAAATATGAACTTAAGTTCTTTGGAAGGATAAACATTACTCAATTAGTGACACCAGTTACTTTACCCATGTTAAAATCTGATGATACTTTATAGTCGGTGATGAGTGGTTATGTGAAAGCAGATTTAATATGCATGATTCTGCAACAATCTGTTTACCAGTTTATAAAGGAAAACAGGATCTTCTAACAAAGGGCACAGAATGTGAAATAGATAGACACTGGTAAAAATACTGTGTATAATTCTTATGTTTTTGTTCCAAAGTGGAATATAATCTTACTTTTAAAAAACAAAAACAAACTAAACACAGGAGGTTTTTTAATTGTTTTTCACTTACAACTTTCAGCTTGTCTTCTTTTTATTATAAGTCTGAATTATTGTTTCAGGTTATGTATAGGTATTCCTGTGGTGTTGTTGATGAAAAGTTTAAATAAAACACAAGAGGATAGACATAGGGATCAAATTAGAGAATTGTTGCGGTATAAAAAGTATGTATATAGTGGAAAGTATTGTAAATTATGATTATGACCTTCCTTTGATGAAAGGAAACATTGTGTTTGTGTAGTTTTTATACGACAGCAAAAAATTTTTGCAGTCGTATATTGGTATGACGTTGGAGTGGCCATCGTCGTCGTTGACACGTTGGTTTTCGCACAATAACTTTAGTTTAAGTGAATGGACCTCTATGAAATTTTACCATAAGGTTCAATACCACAAAAGGAAGGTTGGGATTGATTTTAGGGATTATGGTACCAACAGTTAAGGAATTAGGGGCCAAAAATAAGCATTTTTGTAACTTCCAGACAATAACTTGTGTGTTAGTATATGGATCTCTCTGATATTGTACCACTAGGATCCATATCACAAAGGAAATGCTGGGATTGATTTTGGGGGTAATTGCCTCAAAATTTTAGGAATTAGGGGCCAAAAAAGGGGCAAAAAAACAAGCTTTTTTAAGTTTCATGACAATAACTTGTGTGTAAGTGTATGGATCTTTCTGAAATTGTACTACAAGGTTCCATATCACAAAGGGAAAGCTGGAATTGAGTTTGGGGGTAATTGCCCAAAACGTTTAGGAATAAGGGGCCAAAAATGGGCCAAAAATAAGCATTTTTCTAGTTTCCAGACAATAACTTGTGTTCAAGTGTATGGATCTCTCTGAAATTGTACTGCAAGGTACCATACCACAAAGGGAAGGCTTGGATTGATTTTGGTGGTAATTGCCTCAAAATTTTAGGAATAAGGGGCCAAAAAGGGGCAAAAAACAAGCATTTTTCTAGTTTCAGGACAATAACTTGTGTGTAAGTGTATGGATCTTTCTGAAATTGTACTACAAGGTTCCATATCACAAAGGGAAAGCTGGAATTGAGTTTGGGGGTAATTGCTCAAAACGTTTAGGAATAAGGGGCCAAAAATAAGCATTTTTCTAGTTTCCAGACAATAACTTGTGTTCAAGTGTACGGATCTCTCTGAAATTGTACTGCAAGGTACCATACCACAAAGGGAAGGCTGTGATTGATTTTGGTGGTAATTGCCTCAAAATGTTAGGTATAAGGGGCCAAAAAGGGGCAAAAAACAAGCATTTTTCTAGTTTCAGGACAATAACTTGTGTGTATGGATCTTTATGAAATTATACTACAAGGTTCCATATCACAAAGGGAAAGCTGGGTTTGAGTTTGGGGGTAATTGCTCTAAACGTTTAGGAATTTGGGGCCAAAAAGGGGCAAAAACAAGCATTTTTCTTGTTTCCAGACAATAACTTGTGTTCAAGTGTATGGATCTCTCTGAAATTGTACTGCAAGATACCATACCACAAAGGGAAGGCTGGGATTGAGTTTGGGGTTGATGAATCATAAGGGGGTTCAAAAAATTTGGGTGGGGGATTTTTTACTCCTTTTTTTTTTTCCTTTTTTTCTTTAAAATTTTCCTTTTTAGTGGGGTCCAAAATTAAACTTTGTTTGATTTCAACAAAAATTGAATATATGGGGTTCTTTGATATGCTGAATCTAACCATGTATTTAGATTTTGGGTTTTTGGGCCCTGTTATCAAATTGGTCCACATTGAGGTCAAAAGGGGCCAAAATTAAACTTTGTTTGATTTCATCAAAAATTGAATTCTTTGGATTCTTTGATATGCTGAATCTAACCATGTATTTAAATTTGGATATTGGACCATAATAGGCAAATTAAAAAATTTTAAGTTCTTAGACCACATTCATTCTGTGTCAGAAACCTATGCTGTGTCAAATATTTAATCACAATACAAATTCAGAGCTGTATCAAGCTTGAATGTTGTGTCCATACTTGCCCCAACTGTTCAGGGTTCGACCTCTGCGGTCGTATCAAGCTGTGCCCAGCAGAGCATTTTATTCCTCTTCTTCTCCTGTTTTTTCTTCATTTGGTTCTTCTGGTTCTTGTCATATAACCTTGTCCAGTCCAGAACTTTTTATATCTTTAAATATTGCATTATGATATTTGGCATGAAGGTGTATTACCATATATGGTGTGTCATATAACATCATGACCTTCATGTGATCTTCACCTTTGAACACAAGGTCAAAATAGTTGATTTTGTTTTACATTTTAGTGTCCTGAACATAAGTTTTTTTTCCCTTTGGCATATACTTTTGATATTAGACACATTGATGCAGCACCTCAACACAATGTGTCACATACCAGGATGAACAACCTCTGACATTGACAAGATCTTTTTATTGTAATTATAGGGTTTGACCAAGGGGTCATATCCCCACTATTATATAATTAATCACTAAATACTTGAAAAATAGTTCAGATCCCAACTCTTTAATAAGCCTGATATGAACTTACTTGCCTTGATAAGACCTTTCAATTTCACTATAGGTTTTTACCTCGGGGACATGCCCCACCCCTGCAGAACTTAAGACCTTTCAATTTCACTATAGGTTTTTACCTGGGGGACATGCCCCACCCCTGCAGAACTTTACTTGTTAAATTTCTTGAAAAACTGTTCATATTCCAAACCCTTACAATACATATTCTTAATTGTAATGGATGACCTTTACAGTATACATAGATTTTTTGTGCTGGGGGTCATGACCCTACCCTTATATTGTTAATTGTTGAATATATCAAAAGTTTTAAGATTCCCACCCCTAAATCATGTATTTTCTGAATTGCCATGACAAGACCATAGATTTTGTCTTTGGTTGGGGTTTGGAGGTCATGCTACACCCTCTAATATTATAAATTGTTAAATATAACAGTTCAGATTCCTACCCATTAAGGGCATATGATACAGTTTAGTTCCCACAGTGAATATTTGACGAAAATTTGCATACAAACTATTTTTTCCTACACAATTCAAATATGTTATAAAATAAACCTTCATGTGCTACCTTTACAGGTAAATGGGGTCAAAATTGTAGACATGTACTCAAAATTTTGATTTCTTTGAAATTTCTATTCTTTGGACAGACAGACCTTTCTTTTTTTTTTTTTCAAAAGACAAACACAAGCAGATTTTTGTAAAAGCATTTGGAATATCTTCTTTACATAGGTATGCTCTAAATTTCTATAAAAGTTCTTTAGAAATATTTCATTTCATTTGGATTTTAGAAAAAAAACGGCTTTTTTTGCTGTATATTTATCTAATTTAAAGAAAAATCATGAGTGAATTGTTCATAAAAATTCCTACAAATAATCTTCATAAATAATTAAGTCAAATGTCATTTTCAAAAATAGAGGTCCATGTACTCGTTTTCAAGCTTATGGTTAAAATCAGTCAAAAATGCATCTTTTCCTGATATGTCACAGTTTGACATCTGAAAAATAACATTTAGCAACTTCATTACCTCCCCTGTAACTGTATTGTATGCCCTTAAATATATATTTTACTTTTAGTCCACAAAACAGTTTACCTATTTATTCATTGAGTTTATGAAAAGTTTATATTTTTGTGTATTTTTCCACCATCGAATGGTAAATTGTTCTGTGAGATGGTTTAGAAATGCATTTACTGCAATATATGGCCATTAAAAAAAAAATATAGGAAAAAGACTTTGTAACCATAAATTAATTATGCTGGATTACAATAATGTATGTTTGTATTTTTTCATTACAGGAAAATTCGGGGAGAAATTAAGAAACCATTGACTACTATATCAGAAGAAACAAAGCAAAAACAAGAAGCTACTTCTATATCAGATAAAACAAAACAAAGGCAAGAAGCTACTTCTATATCAGAAGAAACCAAACCAAAACAAGAAGCTTCATCTATATAAGAAGAAACAAAACAAATGAAAGTGAAAGTGAAACTAGATACATAGTGCTGGTTATGTTAAACACCTATTTTATTTAGGACATTATAATAGTCCAAAGCATAACTTTGGATGATAAACTTTGACAAAGCTTTTCAGTGTGGACAACATTTGACTGTGATAAAGAGCAAATTAAAATTTAAAATTTATTTTGATTGATTTTTGCAATAAATTACCAATGTAAAATATTTCACTTTTTTTCCAAATGTGTCAATTCTCTAAAAGCTCAAAATGCTTACTGGAGTCGGTTCTGGTAACCTATTAACAAAAATTGAGATTGTGTTACTAAACTTAACTTAATGTCCTACTTCCATTATCTCTGACAATTTCTTCTTTTGACAATGGCTGAAATAATTGATACCAAACAAGGCAAAAAATATATAATAAAGCAGAACAGTTTGTTACTTTGGTTCCTATTATATAATAAATATGACTGCTTTAATCAAATGTATACTTTTTTATTGGATGAAAATTAATGGATCTCTTTCTTGAATGCTATGCAACAAATTGAAAGCAAACATGATAAGAAGGCTCCTAATTTGGTACTTACAAATTGTTTTTAGGTATTTGGTAAATTTGGACCATAATGAAATATTTATACACAAAAAATTTAATTAATCAAACTTTTAAGTTTTTGACTTTTGATACTTGGAACACATGTGATATTTAAAGAAAATAATCATGAAACCATTTAAAATCTTCTAAAGAAGCAACTAGATGAAGAGTATATCTGAAGTTTTCAGATGTTTACCAAATTTGATGTTAATTTGTTTGCTTTGCACAGAACCTCCTTCTCTTGTAAGTAAGATATAATGCGGCCAATTATGGACAAGACACCTTACTGAAAAAATTGCATGGGGACATTGCAACCTGTGTTAGGTACTAAAACAAGAGTGCACATGCTGAAATATCTAGCCTTTCTTACTGATCGTGATTGAATTAATGTTGACAGTCTTTAAGATAAAGGTTTAACTACAAGTATCAGATACATTATCAATGATCAATGAAAATGAAAATGAGGTCAAGGTCAAATGAACCCTGCAAGATAGACAATTACCCTATACAATCATTTCATTCATCTAATATAGTTGTCATATTGCTTAAAGTATTTGAGAAACGGATCAAGCAAAAAAAACTTAACATTGATAAATGAACCATAAAAAAGAGGTCAAGGTCAGATGAACCATGTCCGACGGACATGTATGCCTTACACCCATTCCAAACAGCAAATATAGTTGATGTATTACTTATGATATGAGAAACAGACTTAACCATGAAAAGTTAACATTGAATGATGAACCATGAAAATGAAGTCACGGTCAGATGAACCTTCCAGACAGACATGTACACCTGACATTCATTCCATACACAAAATATAGTTGACCTACTGCTTTTAGTATCTGTGAAAAGGACCTAATCACCCAAACTTAACATTGACAAATGAACAAAGAGGAAATGTACACTTTAAATCACTCAATACACCAAATATAGTAGACCTTCTGCTTATAATATCTGAGAAATGCACCTTATTACAAAAACTTAACCTTGATCACTGATCCATGAAATAAGGTTGTTCAGGTGAACAGTTTAATGGACATGTAGACTTGCAAGATACCAATTCATACCAAATAGTTATCCTATTACTCATGATAAGTTAGAAGTTCACATGACAAGATTTGAATGATTTAGTGGAAAGGTTTTGATTGCCTTTGCAATAATTACACACAGCAAGTGCCTTTGTGATGGCTCATCACTATCCTTGAGTTTTATCCCATTATGAGATTCCAAAGTTTAATGAAACTATTAAAATTTCCTATAGATTTATTGCATGAAGATTTCAGTACCATTCATTCCATGCAAACAGCTTATTATATATTGATGGGGCTAGGATTGTTAGTTGTCCTGTTGAAGGTCATGGTTTTATTCAGGCAATTCGGCTTCTTCCACCAATAAAAACTAACCACCACAATATAGCCAATAGTGCTGAAAGCAACATTACACACCTACAGTCAATCAGTCAATCATATATTGATGGGGCTTACACATTGTTGAATGTCATACAGTAAATTCTATATGGTTATTTTTAGAAGCCTTTCAATATTTGGTTGCTGTCATGAGTTATGATCATTAAGCCCTTTTCAGACAAAGTAGTGCCTACATTCTTTCTCAAAATATTTTGGGAGAACCCAAAATTATAATCCTCCTTTTTGAAATTTTTTATCAATGGTTTATACCTTGAAATTTATTGTACACAGCTGATCAATATCAATTGAAATTCAAAGCATTTTTGCAATCAACTGGAAAAATTCCAATTAAAAATCATAGGTTTTCTTCATGTCTAACAGGCTTCGACATTAATTTCACAAGGGTGTGTCTCAGACTGTTTATGACATATTTTACACTAAATCCATTGGTAGTGTACTGATTGATACTTTATTCTGGGAGAACATGGTTTATTTATTAGTTGTAATTTGCTTTAACTAGCTTTCAGTAACTGTGAGTACTTGTATATTGGTGCTTTGTGTCTACTGTTTTTATGTTAGTTGTTTTAGTGCATAGTACCGATCTTTTGAGTTAAGCCAATTACAACTGAATTTTGCAGTTTGTTCTAACGTTGTGGTGTAACACCACTGTCCCTGGTTAGGGTAGTGCTGAGCACAAAGAAACATGTTTAACCCCAGCACATTCTTTATGTGCCTGTCCCAAGTCAGGAGCCTATAGTTCGTTCAGTGGTTGTTGGTTCATGTTGGTAATATTTGTTTTTCATAAATTGTTTTGTTATAAATTAGGCCGTTAGTTTTCTTGTTTGAATTGTTTCACATTTTCTCATGTCAGGGCCTTTATAGCTGATGAATACATTACTGGTTTTTATATGCCCGTCAAAATTTTGATGGGACGTATTATGGTATACAAATGTCGTCTGTCCGTCTATCCGGCGTAAACATGTTGCACCGTAACTTGAGAACGACTTATCCAAATTTCATGAAACTTAACATAGTTGTTTCTTTTGATGGTCAAACGATCTGTATACTTTTTGGTGAAAATAAGATTAAAACTTTTTTAGTTACGGGATTTAGTAACTAAAACAGGTGTGTGTTTTTTTTTTCACATGTCGCACCGTATCTCAAAAACACACTACTTAGTTATATTAATCTTAAGATCTGTATACTTTTTGGTGATGATTCAAAATTTTATTTTAGAGATATTGAGTATTTTGCTAAAAAAGGGGGAGGGGTTTTTCACATGTCGCGCCGTATCTCAAAAACAGTTTATGATTATCGCTTAAAACTTTACACACTTCTTAGTTATATTAATCTTAAGATCTGTATACTTTTTGGTGATGATTCAAAATTTTATTTTTGAGTTATTGAGTATTTTGTAAAAAAAAAGGGGAGGGGTTTTTTCACATGTCGCACCGTATCTCAAAAACGATTTATGATTATTGCTTAAAATTTTACAAACTTCTTAGTTATATTAATCTAAAGATCTGTATACTTTTTGGTTTTGATTCAAAATTTTATTTTGAGATATTGATTTTTTTTTTTTTATAAATTCGTAAGGGTTCCACGGAACCCAGTGTCTCGCCTACTTTTGCTGTTAATCGCAGGCTCAACAAAAATGAGGAAAAAAATTAATAAAAATATTTCTCTCTATACTATCTTTTGATTGTAAGTAGCTTCTGTCCAAGTTTGGTAAAAATCCAGGATAGTTTATGAATCTAATAAATGTTTTAAAAACTTAAACTGCAGACTGTATGTAATGTTAACTGGAAGAAAAACTAAGTCCATTTATAAGTAAAATACGGAAAATGGAACAAAATTTTAACAAAATTTCCTTCTAGATACTAGCTTTTAATCATAAACAAGCTTCTGTCCAAGTTTGGTACAAATCCAGGATAGTTTAAGAAAGTTGTTAAAATCTTATAAACTTTATCCACAGAGTGAATGTAATGTTAACTGGCAGAAAAACTAAGTCCATTTATAAGTAAAATACGGAAAAAATGGAATTTTTTTTTTACAAAATTTACTTCTGGATACTATCTTATGATCATAAACAAGCTTCTTTCCAAGTTTGGTAGAAATTCAGGATAGTTTAAGAAAGTTATTAAAATTTCAAAACTTTAACCACAGAGTGAATGTAATGTTTCCTGGCAGAAAAACTAAGTCCATTTATAAGTAAAATACGGAAAAATGGAATTTTTTTACAAAATTTACTTTTGAATATTATCTTATGATCATAAACAAGCTTCTGTCCAAGTTTGGTAGAAATCCAGGATAGTTTAAGAAAGTTATTAAAATTTCAAAACTTTAACCAGAGTGAATATTTGTGGACGCCGCGCCAACGACGGAATGTAGGATCGCTATGTCTCGCTTTTTCGACTAAAGTCGAAGGCTCAACAAAAGGGGTTTTCACATGTTGCACCGTATCTCAAAAACGATTTATGATTATTGCTTAAAATTTTACATACTTCTTAGTTATATTAATCTAAAGATCTGTATACTTTTGGTTTTGATTCAAAATTTTATTTTAGAGATATTGAGTTTTTTGTAAAAAAAGGGGGTTATTGCATGTCAGGCCGTGTGTCAAAAACTATTTATGATTATTGCATAAAAATTCACACACAAGACGACTGGCGTATCATGCGCTCATGGCGCAGCTGTTTATTTTCATTGTTGAAGGCCCTACAATGGCCTTTAATTGCTTATATTCACTTATTTGAATTTTGGTGGAAAATTGTCTCATTGGCAATTAAAATGTATACCACATCTCCTTTTTCTTGTATTGTTTTCTTTTGCTTACAGTTGAAGTTGTTGGAAAAGCTGTTTCTATAAACTAAATTCCTTCCATGACAAAAACTAACTTTGAGATGCTAAATTTATTTTTATTGCCATTCATTGGAGACAACAACCCTTCAACATCAGAATATCAGGTGTACATTATAGTCATGTAATTATATGAAGTCAAACTTTAAACATCAAAACAACTGGTGAATAATATAATCATGTATTATAACATGATGCAGTTTAATCTTCAACATATAAGAATAACCTATATAAATATTCCCTTCCTGAGACTCATAACTAGAACCACATATCTTTGGCTCTAAATATGTAATTTGAAACAAGTTATCTCCCTTGATAAGTAGAGATATGCTGGTGTATGACAATTTAAATCTTCAGTGGAAAGGTTTTGTTGTAAAATCAGTTGCACTTGCCAGCCAAAGAAATAAGTTGCTTCAAATAATTTCAAAGTAAAGATACATGATTCTGGAAATGAGTTTAAAGACAGAACTAAGATAATATAAACCCTTCAAATCAGGATAGAAGATGGACATGAATAATAATTGTGAAACATACTTGGACAACCTTAAATAATACCAGTGTAAACTAGAATATGTAATAACATGGATCCTACTATAAAAAATCTGTTGTAACCACAATAAACACATTAACAAAAAATCTATTAAATTTTGAATTTTGGAGGTGGTTTTTAATTCCTACAAATGTTTTCAGTGGGTATATACAGGAATGATTTTGTAAGCAACATAATTACAATCATATCTGTCCTCTGTTCAAATAATTTTGAAACTCGAAATATATAACTATATATTCACACACCTTTTGTTGTATAATGAACATTTACAGTATAATCTGACAAATGTAAAAATGTTTTGTTAAGAAAGAGTGTTTTGTTTTATAACTATTTGAAAAACTATTTTTTATATGCTATATTATATTGTGCTCAAACTTAGGGAAGTTCTCATTTAACATATAACACTACAGACACCACATTTATATCACACGTATAACAAAGGAATTATTTATCACAGAAGTAATTCTAAATTATTATTTCCTACTATTTACAAACAATTAAAAACTATTGTTTTCATTCTTTTATGGGTTCTTCTTCTGTAATCAACTCATAATGCTGCCCTAAAAATAAAAGCAATGAACGAATTAATAGGATTATGAATTCTAAATATAGCTTGATTTTCATTTTTCAGCATGCCAGTCTGTCGTTGTCACAGGAACATTTGATATAAGAAAATTGCCTTTGTATGAATATAATGATTAAAAGTTATGTCTGTTCAGGTAAAAATAATTAAAGGAAAATATAAATACAAAACTGATTATTGAATAAAAGATAATGATATTTTTAACAATTTTAAAATAGGTTGTCTCAATTTTGGACATATATAGGTCTTCTTGATGCATTCACATTACATTTCATTATAGGAATAAGTGATTTAAATTCAAGAGCTATTCTTTTCTGCATATCAATCTATTTTGTTGGTTTTTTTCCTAAACTTCTGGTATAGATATGTAGGACTCTAAAGTGCAATGGGAATACCAAAACACAATGGTCACGCTAAAGTGAGACGGTCTATGCTACAAATGATCACAATCTGGAACAAGTTAACTTGATTTGTAAAAAGAAATTTGATCAAAACAGCTGGGATGCCAAAAAAAAAGGTGGAACTAAATTTAAAAACGTACTTGCGTTAAATAAAGACTACTTTTTTACTTTTAAATTGAATTATTCTAAAAACCTATTTTTACAATATGGTTCGTCATTTCTGTTAAAGAGATGAATATAGGTCATATAGACTGTAACCTAAAAACCAGAGGTGTAGTATCATAAAATGATTGAAAATGAGACATTACTCTCCACCCAAGACCACATGCCATTAATGTGAGTAACTATAGGTTACCGCATGGTTTTTAACGCGGTGCATTGGCTAACACCGCATAGTATTCTATAAAGACTAAAGTGCCACAAAATGACCAGTGTAAAACTATCCAAAGAGACCGATAACAGCTTGATTTATAACTAAACAATAAACAAAAAACTAATAGGAACCCAGCAACAAACAACCATTATTGAACCCCATTAGCGTAACACCATCAGACTTTATGGTGCTATACCATCGCACTTTAGCGTGTCATACCATCATACTTAAGTGTGTCATATAATCTCACTTAAAAATACAAAATAACCATCACACTTTTGTTTTTGACACCATCGAGTGTTAGCGTAGACTACTGCACTTTAGCATGACCATCGCACTTTAGAGTACCATCGACTTTAGAGTCCTACAGATATTTACTAAAATTTTAACATCAGAATATCAGAATAATATCTGTAACTTCTTATGATATGACTATGTACCAAACATCTACATGTAGCAAAAAATTGAAGTTTTACTGAAATTGGAGCAAGACAGGAGTGACAGGTGCACGGCATGCAAACCAATAGTCCCTTTTGGCTCCAATGGAAAGGGATTACTAAGCTGCCCATCAGCCCTGAGTATTGATCATTTTCTTATTTAATTTTATCTAAATTAAGACATTAATTTAATAGGAGTAGGGATGAATTAAAAAAATTCCCAATGCTCAAAATACATCCCCATTTTACTAAGCAGAGGTATACTAAATTTTAACATTGTATGAAATGAAAAACAACAAACACTTTCAAAATAAGCAGTAAAATTTAAGCAACAAATATTATGTGCAATTCAATGAACACAGCTAAGCCTGACAACTGACATGCTTGTCTAATATATTAGTGTACTATGCATAATCATGTACAATGGCCAAATTCTAATGGCTGCTTGTTAATACATTATCTTTTTAATATACTAGTTACATGTAGCAATGAATTAAACATCAAATATCTATCAATCACATATAAATTCAGGAGATATATCATTTTCATGTACCACTAAAGTTTTAACAAAGGCAATAAAAGTGGATCACCCTCTGCAGTCCAGCAGATTATTAAATAGATGTTTCTAGTATGATATCGTATAGACTGGTACCAAGCTGTTATTTGGCAAGTTTGACAATACTTGTATATTCCGAAGGCATACTGGATATATTACAGAGGGAACAAACCTAGCTATTGTAAGACTGACCTTTAACATTTTAACATTTTTCATTATGATTAAATGTACATGTAGGAGACTTTCTGAAATGCCTTCATTACATTGATAGATTTATTTTCAACTTGGACCCTAATGCTAGATATCTTGAAAATCAATAGGGTTCATCTTATTATATATTGGCAAGACTACTAAAATACTTAGACAAGACTGCACTGAAATAACTTATGTAAATTAAACTCTAACCTTGATAATACTCTCATGAAACTTTATTTAGATGAGTGATACAATTTAGTTTGTATTGTATTACCATGGCGGTTTGTAACTCATGAATACACATTAACTCAAAGGACTTATAGTACCATTACTAATTGGTATCAACTGTATTATACTGTTCTCGTACAAACTTTACATGCATCTTTTATGATATGTATGCTGTCACTGTACATACTTAACATGCACCTATTTTCTAGACTACTGGAGTCTGTCAAAAGCAAATGCTAATTCAACAGAATTGTTAAGTTTCTAAGTTTCTAGTTTTGGTCTTACCATGGGTATTTTTTGTTCTGGATTTTGGTTGGTCTAAAGAAAATGTTAGACATACATAAATTAATAAACACGGTTATTTCTCTCATAATATTAATTATTCCAGTACATGTATTACAATATGGAAACCAGTTAAGAAGAAAGTCAATATGAATGCTGTATGGAAAAATAACACAGAGACAGGAAAGTTCCACCATTGATTTCTTGATTTCTGGCTTCTAATTGTCCGACAGATGACTAATGCATATTCAGGACAAAAACAAATTAACAATATCTTAGAATATGAAACTTGTATTGACTAGGAGTAGGGCCAAATAGTTTTAATTGACACTGGAAAATAAGGTCCTATTGGTAAAGTCAGAAGATATAGTTTAGGAAGTCTTCACCATCTTGGATCTAATATGACAGCAAATGATCAGTACAGATTTTTAAATAAGCAAGTTTGATGGAGGAATGCAATCTACTTGCAAGACATTTCCTTTAAATGTAGGAATTCATGTTATTTTATCTTATGATAAAACCTTTTTCTACAAATAAAGAAGTTTCTTTTCTTGACCAATTAAAACAACATAAATTAAACGCTCTAAGAGTAGACAACTTAAATAATTTTGTTTTATACAGCAATGAACAGTATATTTGTCTAGTTTGTTATAATATAAAAGGAAACATATAAGCAAGTACTTTTTCTCTTTTTGCTTACTACCAGCATTTTATAAGAGCTATCTTCTTATCATTTATTTCAAAATTCTGTCATTTAGTTGTCTTTCTATTCACATAATAAGGTTTTTTAGCCCAATACTTGAAAACTATTTTTCTTTCGCTCTTTTCCTATCTTGGGGTATAATATTGAGCATAGGAAAAGAACAATGATATTCAAAGGAGTGTTGCATTGTTTTATTACTTATATAGGTCAAATCAAAAGGACAAAAGTCATTTAGAGTCTATGAACTTACAACAGACAGAAGGTAAATTAACAATGTTCACTGCATGCCATTGAGTAGAGAGGAAACACCATCTTGTTTTCAAATAAAAAAAATGACAGAAAAACTAAAGTCAGTACAAAGGGGGAAAAAAATTATAATCAGTACAAAGAGGAAGAGAGGGATAAGTCTGGTCTATATTTAAGGAAAGCTGATAAAACATATAGGAGGAAAATTCTACATTCACTATAAACTTAGAGACAAGGAAACAACCTACCCTTAGTCTATATCAAATAACTAGAAAAAAATATTAAAAGCTACATAGAATGGGTAACCATCTGGTTTTCATATAAGTTAAGATGCTTTACATTTGAAAGAAGGCCTACAGTCATAAGTTGGAACAATGTGAAGGACGTTTGGAGGAAATCTGATCTACATTCATATACAGGAAGTAAAAAATCACAGCCATTACATGCTGAAAGAAAAGGAAGACTGCCTTTTCTAAAACAGAACAGAAGACCATTTGTAAGATGGGAGAGAAGGGAGACAATCAGGTTTAAATCTAAAACCACATCTACAGGAAAGACGGAGAAAAAGAACTAGAATCTGAACAAAGAGAAATAGAAAAGGTTAATCGTTTTCACATAAATAAACCTTGATCTACCTGTCAATACAGACTACAAAAAGGGGGAAACAATCTGATTAACATCAAAGATAGTCTACATCTAAACAAGAGAAAAGAACTGTCATCACATGCAGGAGTAAAGAAAAATTTATCAATTCATATATTCAATTTACTTACACAGTAAAATTGGAAAATAAGAAAGGAGAAAGGTAAATAGTTTAGTTAAGAAAAGACTGTCTTGATAGGAATTCAGCAATCAGATAGGATTCTACATACGTTGGTAGGAAGGAGTGAATCAATAATAACCATTACCTTTAAAAGTAACAGTTTCACCGTCATGAACCCATGTGACTCTAGCATGTTTTGAAGCTCTGGCTCGTACTGTGATCTCTAATTCACTGTGTAATGGAACACGTTTGGAATCAGGACGGACAATAATTTCCGGTGGATGATGAATGTGATGATGTGAAACACTGTGTTCAACAGTATTAGCTTCTGCTGTTGATTTGGTAACACGCCGAGTTGAAACTTCTAAAATCTCACATGAACTTCCACCAACTGATAACTGCTTTTGAAGCTGATGTCTATTAATAAATATTAGTAGTTGTTCCTTAGTAATTATAACTACCAACAAATTCTCAGTCAATTAATAACTAATGGTAGTAATCAGACTACCAACAATATTCAGCCAAACAATTCTGCTAGATGTTGTTAGTAATAAAATCTTGCTACATAGCATCCAAATTAGCTACAGAGTACATTATAAAATTAAAGCTAGCTAAAAGATTTCCCAGATTATTTACTTTTGTTCATAATTTGTTAAGTTTTTACAAAATATTTTTTTGAGTCATCAGAAAAAAAGTTTAAATTTTTAATTTCCTTTCCAATAAAAGCTCAATTTACACGAGTTTTTCAAATAGACATTTTATGTTTTGGGTATCCAGGATATCTTTTATCACTATGTCAACTAAACAAATGTAGAAAAATCAAATTATACTGTACCAGCAATTCAGAATTCAAATCAGGTTAGATTATCAATTGTTGCTCAGCAATTTTTTTTGAAAAAAAAAAGACATTGAATTAAGAGGACTACTTTTCTTTTTTCTGAAAATTCTAAAGTTAATGAGTTTATTCACTAAGTTAAGTTATAATGAATATGAATTTTCTGAAAATTAAGGCAAAAATTATGTTCTATGAATATGAAACAGATTTTTAAATTAATAAGAAAATGGAAGGAAAATATAGTTATAAAATTCATCAAAATTAAATAATTTGATTACTCTATGGACACTATCATTCAAAAATGCCTATATTTTGAATCCTGAGTTTTAAAGAACTAAATAATAACATAAAAATAACTAAAACAGCTGCCTTTGAAATGTAAACGACTAAATGGTCAATAAAATTAATCAAACAAGTTATGTCTCAACAATCATTATTTAGGTGATGACTGAAACCTTAATTCAAATGCAAGATAAAGAATTATTACAGCCAGAACTATCCATGTTAAATTAACATTCAGTGTTAAATAATACCTTATCTGATTAGCTACATCTTGTTGTGTGGAGTCAATTGGAGACACTGAGGACTGCTTTAATTCACAAATTTGACCTAAAATAACATGTACAGGTTTACACATTCTACCAACAATAAACATATACAAGGGCACTGTACAGTAGACACTTTCAATTTGTCATAAAATTCAAAATTATCAGTCAAGTGCAGTCATCAGAATTATCATGCATGACTTCAGTTATACACAAACTCAAAACTAGGTTCATAAATGGAATTTCAATTTTCTATTCATAGTTACTACATCCAATTTGCTTTAGTCAGTGATGGTCTAAATTTGATGTCCTAAATTTGAGAAGGACCAAGCTTGGTCTTTGTTTGCCCAGAAATTCTGTCGAAGATTATTTTAATTGTTTACAGTAAACAAAAGAACAGAATTTCTTTGTCCAGTGATGGCAAAAGCTTAAACATGTTTTTCTGCAGATGAGCTTATAATGAATCACTAACCTTTCCCAGCTGTCTCCAAAACATTTGCCTGACTTGACTCCAACTTCTGAACTGATTTGGCTGACATTTTTGATAATCCAGCTCCATCTACTTCTTCTATACTTTCTGATGTCATTGAAACAGCTGTCTGTCGTTGCAATTCAAATGTTTCTTCTTTAGATATGTTCATTGACTGTAATGAACTACTTGAACTCTTAGATTTCACAATACTTGTATTGACAGTAATCGTAGAGTCTGGAATGTTATTTTTGTTCATTGACAGTTCAAGATTATTACTCTGTATTTTCTTTTCTTCAGTCTCTGACTCAAGCCTCAGATTCTCAGCTTCTTCAAATGTCATTCTGTGTTTCTTCTTTTTTCTGGTTTTGTTCAACATTTCATCTGCTTCTGGCGTCACCCTTGAATCTTTTTCATTTTCCTGTGCCTCAGCAGCAAGTCTTATCTTATCTGATTCAGCAACAAATGAACCTTTTTTTGCTTCTTCTACAGCAATTTGTGTTTTTTCTGCTTCTGCAGCAATTCTAGCTTTCACTTCTTCTACAGCTATTTTAGCTTTTTCTACCTCTTCTGTAGCAATTCTGGATTTATCTGCCTCCTCTGCAGCAATTCTTGCTTTATTTGTTTCTTCTAAGCCATTTTTTGCTTTCTCTGCTTCTTCTAGGGCAATTCCAACTTTCACTGCTTCTGCAGCTATTTTGGCTTCCTCAACCTGTTCTGTAACTTCATTTCCATCTTTCTCTGACAATTCATTATCTGCATTTCCAGAACCATCCTCAACTTCTGCTTCAAGCCTAAGTTTCTCAGCTTCTTCAAATGTCATTCTGTGTTTCTTCTTCTTAGGTTTAGGTGTTTCTTCATGTTTTTCATTTGCTGCAGAAATTTTGGCTTTCTCAGCTACTTCAGCAGCAATTTTGGCTTCTTCAGCTACTTCTGCAGTAATTTTGGCTTTCTCAGCTTCTTCAGCAGCAAATCTGGCTTTCTCTGCTTCTGCAGCAATTCTAGCCTTCTCTTCTTCTTGTACAGATATTTTAGCTTTTTCTACCTCTTCTGAAGCTATTCTTGCTTTATCTGCCTCCTCTCCAGCAATTCTTGATTTCTCTGCTTCTTCTAGGGCAATTCTACCTTTCTCTGCTTCTGCAGTAATTCTGGCTTCCTCGACCTGTTCTGTAACTTCATTTCTGTCTTTCTCTGACAATTCATTTTCTGAATTTCCATAACCATCCTCAACTTCTGCTTCAAGCCTGATTTTTTCAGCTTCTTCAAATGTCATTCTGTGTTTCTTCTTGTTAGGTTTAGGTGTTTCTTCTTGTTTTTCAGTTTCTGCAGCAATTCTATCTTTCTCAGCTTTATCAGCAGCAATTCTGGCTTTCTCTGCTTCTTCAGCAGAAAATCTGGCTTTCTTTGCTTCTTCAGCAGTGATCCTGGCTTTTTCGGTTTCTTCAGCAGCAATTCTGGCTTTCTCAGCTTCTTCAGCAGCAAAACTGGCTTTCTCTGCTTCTTCAGCAGCAATTCTGGCTTTCTCAGCTTCTTCAGCAGTAATTCTGGCTTTTTCTGCCTCTTCAGCAGTAATTCTTGCTTCTTCAGCTTTTTCAGCAGCAGTTATGGCTTTCTCTGCTTCTTCAGCAGCAGTTCTGGCTTTTTCTGCCTCTTCAGAAGTAATTCGGGCTTCCTCAGCTTTTTCAGCAGCAATTCTGGCTTTCTCAGCTTCTTCAGCAGCAATTCTGGATCTCACAGCTTCTTCAGCAGTAATTCGGGCTTCCTCAGCTTTTTCAGCAGCAATTCTGGTTTCCTCAGTCGCTTCAGCAGCAATCCTGGCTTTCTCAGCTTCTTCACCAATTCTAGCTTTCTCTTCTTCTTCTAAAGATATTTTAGCTTTTTTTACCTCTTCTGCAGTAATTCCTGCTTTATCTGCCTCATCTGAGGCAACTTTTGCTTTTTCTGCTTTTTCTAGGGCAATTCTACCTTTCTCTACTTCTGCAGCAATTCTGGCTTCCTCATCTTGTTCTGTAACTTCATTTATATCTTTCTCTGACACTTCATTTTCAGCATTTCCATAACCATCCTCAACTTCTGCTTCAAGCCTGAGTTTCTCAGCTTCCTCGAATGTCATTCTGTGTTTCTTCTTATTAGGTTTAAGAGTTTCTTCTTGTTTTTCAGTTTCTGCAGCAATTCTGTCTGTCTCAGCTTTGTCAGCAGCAATTTTGGCATTCTCAGCAGCAATTCTGGCATTCTCAGCAGCAATTCTGGCTTTCTCAGCTTCTTGAGCAGCAAATCTGCTTTTCTTAGCTTCTTCATCAGCAATTTTGGCTTTCACAGCTTCTTCTGCAGAAATTCTGGCTTTCTCTGCCTCTTCAGAAATTATCCTATCTTGCTCCATCAGTAATGCTACTCTTTCAGCAATTATTTTATCTTTCTTTGCTACCTCTGCAGCTATCTTTATTTTTCGTCTGCTTCCATTTCAGCTTTCTCTGCCTCCTCTGCTGCTATTAAAGCTGCTTTCTCAGCTTCATTTCTATCTTCTGCAGCTACTTCAGTTACTAATTTTGCTTTCTCCTTTGCTAATTTACCTTTTTCTTCGGCTATTTTCTTTGCTTTTTCTGCTTCCATAACTGCTAGTAAGATGAACCTTTCAGCCTCTATTTTATCTTTTTTTGCTACCTCTGCTGCCAATTTAGCTTTTGCTTCCTCATCAAGATCAACCTCAAACTCTCCAGTAACTTTACTGCTTTTTTCTTCACCATCAATGCCATCTTCTGATGTAAATGTAGCATTTTCTGTTGATTCCAGCACTATTTTTCTTTTAACAATATCTACTTCATCAAGTTTTTCAGAAAGAAGATCCAGTGTAGATTTCTTGGTTATTATATCATTATTCTCAACCACAATATCTGCAGTGATTGTCTCCCTTCTTACTGACTGTCCCACATCTCTTTCTTTATATTCTAAAAGTAAATTAAATTGTGTTAGTAATTTTCCTTTCCCTTAATTTAAGTCAAACAATATGTAATTCATCAATTTCACAATTATATTTGATAAATCTGTGGAAGTTATCTCCTCAGGTAGGTTCTTTGTTTAGTGGTAAAAACACAGTACCAATGTCATCATCTTTATCAAATCTCCAGGGCCCATTTTGTTCAAAAGTGTCATTAAATTTTAACGAGACGCTTACAACAGTTTAACGCAGTCGTTAGGCTGACATCACTTTTGAACAAGCTGTATTTGGTAAAACCGTTCTGAATTTTTGGGTCCTCAATGCTCTTCACTTTCTTACTTTATTTGGCCTTTTTAACTTTTGTGATTCAAGCCTCACTGATGAGTCTTTTGTAGACAAAACACCACCTTATCTTGGTATCTATGATGAGTTAATTGGTCTAAATTTATCACTTCAAAGTTTGCTCTAGAAATGGTATGACTAGATTAATTTTTTTAAACATTTCTGTGGTTTTTCATTTGTTTATAAGGAAAATATTTCCATCTTTCATTATTTCTACTTTTTCCTTTCACACACTAAGATTTAGTTCTGTAAACTTACCATCACCAATATGTAGACTGGTTCTGGTTTTAACTCTGCCTAATCTGTTTTTCACAATACAGACATACATTCCACGATCACTATACATGGCATTTGAGATGGTCAATGTAGATTCTCCAGAGTCTGACATTGATACTTTTACTCTAGGTGACTGGATTATGTCAACCATATCCTTTGTCCTAAAATAAAATTAACTTCATATAAATCTGGGGTTGAAATAGCTGGAATTGTACCCTGGTCTAGGACTTTTCTATTGTCACAATAAATGGGTACAACTCAAATGCAAACAGCAGTCTTCACAAAAAACTTTTTGACACACAAACCACAAAAATCATAAACATTTCTTTAAATTGATATTGATTATTGTTATAATGTTATATGGCTTGCGAAGGCTCTTTGCAGGAAAATTTTACTGGCCTGGCAACATGTCTACTGGAATGGGCAATAGGGCTTGTGGTTAATGGTGAAGAATAAAACAGGTCCAACATACAGAACTTGTTTACAAAACGAATCATCAAATATGCACTTGTAATTATGTATGAACATGTGATTATGCATTTGTAGCTCCAATGAGTCTAAGGTTTAAAGCCAAATTTTCAAGTTTTTGACATTTTTAACTCTTTGTTTCCTATGAATAGCTTGGTTTTTTTTATAAGATATGTTGTCAGGAGTTTTGTTTTGTCAAAGGTAAGAATGTTTTTATGCACAATGAACACCATACTGCTCTAAACATTTTGTCATAATTTATTTAGAATAGTTAAGTAGCTCAGAATGAAAGAACATAGAGTTCTTTTGTACTATACTTTGCATTCTCAACTGATCTAATTACTATATTCCTGTAAGAAATTCTCTTTTATTTTTGGTGACAAATCTTAATTTAACCAGACCAGTTTCAAACTTCCATTGTGGGTTAAACCAGTTTTTATTACTTTTTACATTGAAAATATAGTTAAGGAAGATAACATTTAAATCTGAAACTGGTTTCCCACTGAGTTAACATTGTTTTTCATATCAAATTTCTTCTAACTTTCAATCACTAAATGTTAAATTAATTTGCTATATACCATCTGAATTTTTTATATCAAATTTTTTCTAACTTTAAATCACTAAATGTTAAAGTAATTTGCTATATACCATCTGAAAAGTGGAGGAGGATTTGCCTCTGCACAACATTTGAATACAACAGTTTCCCCAGCAGCTACTCCCATCAGACTGTCAGGCTTTACTGTTAGTTTAGGAGGACCTATTTCAATACTTTTATTTTTCTCAGCTGCAAAGGAGAAATTCATAATTTGGTATTGGTATATATAAATATTTTATAATCGAAGCATACTTGAAATATCTTTATCAATCATTAATATCCCTTTTCTTGGTCAGATAGATCAAAGAGGATAGTGTCGCAAAATTCTTAGGTATATGTTCAATCCAAAATCCTGATGAGTTACACATCAAACAGTTTACAAATAAATCAGAAGTAAAAACACTTGGCTGCATCTTGTTTTGTTTTAATACGTAATTTATTTCTATTTTTTTCATTTACTTGTATTGCCCGTTTACTTTTGTTCTTGTATTTCGAAGTTGCATTGTGTTCTCTCATTATAAGGTAATTAAGGGACAGCTTTTTTTTCCAAACAATATGAGAGATCTTTGAAAAACAGAAATCTTTTGAAAACTGTCATGAAAGTATAACTAAGTAAAAGTATTATATGCATCAAAATTCGTAAACTTGATATGACCTACCTTTAAGTAAGATGTTAGCACTAACAGATACTGTACAATCAGTACCAGTAACTTCACATGTATAACTTCCAAGATCTGCATCCTGAACATCTTCTACTGTCAATGTATACACACCTTTGCTTTCCTATAAATAGCCAATAGATCTTAGGTTAATATATACAAACCTTTGCTTTCCTATAAATAGCCAATAGATCTTAGGTCAATGTATGCAAACCTTTGCTTTCCTTTAATAAATAGCCAATAGATCTTAGGTTAATGTATGCACGCCTTTGCTTTCTTTAATAAATAGCCAATAGATCTTATGTTAATGCATGCACACCTTTGCTCTTCTATAATAAATAGCCAATAGATCTTAGGTTAATGTATGCACACCTTTGCTTTCCTATAATAAATAGCCAATAGATCTTATGTTAATGTATGCACACCTTTGCTTTCCATTAATAAATAGCCAATAGATCTTAGGTAAATGTATGCACACCTTTGCTTTCCTATAAATAGCCAATAGATCTTAGGTTAATGTATGCAAACCTTTGCTTTCCTTTAATAAATAGCCAATAGATCTTAGGTAAATGTATGCACACCTTTGCTTTCCTATAAATAGCCAATAGATCTTAGGTTAATGTATGCAAACCTTTGCTTTCCTAGGCATTAAGCTTATTTCCTTAAATCTGATGATGATTATTCAAGCTATTGCCAAACATCATTTCAGGCAACTTTGGAATTTTTGTTATATCTTCAAAGTACATGTACATTCGATGAAATATTCTTAATGTTAAGTATTGTTTAAATTATATTCCAAGTATTAATAATTACATTAATTTAACAGATCTTCAAATTTTAGTATTTTTCCATCATTAACTTGCATTTTTTTGTGGTATTACAAAATTTAATGTGTTTCAAACAAGTGATTGTATTTAATGAAAAGAGGGGGATTGAAGATTCTATCTGAAAATTATTTGAAGAAAATTTACACTTCACTGGTAATGCTGGTTTTGGTCTGGTCAAAAGTAGACAAATGTAGATATGAATTTTTGCCCACATCATTTTTCTGTTGATTTTATTGGATATGTAAAAAAAAATGGTAAACATTTTGTTAAATATCCCCAGTCCATCTGGTCTTTTTCACTTCTTAATCTGGATTATTATCATTTAAGTCACATGCTACTAAAGAAACAATTCTTGAATCTTTGAGTTTAAATTTGAATAAGGGAAAACATACCCAAGACAGTAAAATGATCTTTTAGCAAAGATTAAACTTTTAACTTTTATAATCCCCAGAAAAGATGGCAACTATAGACTACTACAATAAAAAAAGCTATGACATTTTTACCTTTGGAGGCTTTGAAAGGTTTTTTGATAAGTAAAGTAAGGAGAATGATGAGGAAAATTTCAAAATTTATGTTTTTCTAGAGGAACTGTATGGTACTTTCCATGGCTATGCAAATATTTCTCGTGATTCAATCAAACTATTTCTTTCACTTTGGGAAAATTGTAACATGAAGAAAAAGTATTTAGGAAAGGGAGTATCCAAAGAGTTCAACAGAAGAGGACAGGTTGATTTAATGGATTTCCAATCAAACTCAGATGGAAGCTATAGATTTCTCATGGTGTACCAAAATCACTTAACAAAAGTTTGTAATATTAGATTTCTAAGGTCAAAATGTGTTTGAGAGGTGACTTTCGATTTAATTGATGTTTTCACAATTTTTGGTGCAGCCCATAATCTGCATAGTGGCAATCGTGAATTTACAGCCTTGGTTATACAAAATGTATCTGAGTTAAAACTAAAGTGGCCAGAACTGGTGACTTTATTTCAGGTAGTTAACATTCTAAACTTCAGTTCTTTTCATGTTATTATGTACCAAATGTATTTTATCTTTGAATAAATGTCTTTTTATTTACTCGCATTTACATTTTAGGCATTAAGATTAATACCTGGACAGATTTTTCAGGATTTAAGAATAATGCCTAACATCATTTACGAAATAGACTTACTGCCTAGGCATTAGCTTATTGCCTAGGATTTAAGCTTAATGCCTAATTTCACTTATTGCTGCTAAATATGCACACATTTATCTTCCTATAAAGAGCCTGCCATTAGATCTAAGGTCAATCAATGAATGCAATACTTTTCATTCCTATAAAGGGTCAGCCATCAGATATAAGGGTAATGTATGCACACTTTTGCTTTCCTATAAATAGCCAATAGATCTAAGGTCAGTGTATGCACACATTAACCTTCCTCCAAAGAGTCAGCCTTTAGATCTAGATTTCAATTTTGGAAGAAATAAAAAAGTAAATTCATATTAAAAAGGGGTATAACTCTGGTTAATTTTTTTAACTTTTGGGGAATTTCGTTTGTTTAGTGGACAACATTCCATTTAAAATTCAATCAATTTCAAAAAGTTTTTCTCCATTTATCATCATAAATTTGAATTTTTTAAACAATTCAAAACCATAACTCGGGAATGGTAAAAGTAGAAATGATGAAAATCAAATTTAATCTGTGCTAAGTGGTCCAAAACATTTTATTAAAATTTCATTCAATTTCCTACAGTGGTTCTCCATTTAGTATCCAGAAACCACAAAATTTGTTAATTTTTCCAACAATCAAGTACCATAACAGTTGAATGGTATTTGTGAAAAAAATGCTGAAAATCAAATTTAACTTGACTTCAGTGATCCAAAAAATTCCATTAAAATCTCAATCAATTTCATAAAAGGGTTCTTGATTTATTATCTGGAAACCAAAAAACACTCGAACATGAAAATTTGAACTTAAACCTGTCTTTAGTGGTCCAAAACATTTCATTTGAGTTTCAACTAATTTGAAAAAAAAAAATTCTATACTTATCATCTGGAAACTCAAAGTGTGATGGATGGACAGAAGGATAGATGGACTGATGGACAGAGTGAAGCAGTCACTAGACCTGCTTTCAGTGTTAGCAATGCAGTTAAAAAAGGTTGATTTACTGTCATTTGATAGTCCTATTTCAATTATCATCAGCTTGAAAACTTCAGGTTATTCAAGAACAAAAGTAGCATGATAAATTCCTAAAGAATTAGCAGTTTTAGACCATTAAAATAATTGCTATTTTGAACTGTTACATTTTCCAAATTATTTTCGATGTTTTGCAAAAACAGATAAAAAATTTCACACAGTTAATGCAGCAAAACCTTTGATACAGGTTTGTTTATGTCGTGAGGTCTGGAATGAATTTTACAGTTTGAAAAAAAAAGTTTCGGGTTTTCAAGTTTCAATTTTTCAATTTCAAAACCCTTAGAACTAAGGTCAGTGTATACAAACCTTTGCTTCCTACAAATACCACTGAAATTACATGATTACATCTAACATTTTGAGACTGTTCAAACACTCCCATGATAAAATCAAACTAGTTTCATGTGTGCATAATTTTTTTCTTAGATGATCTGTGAAGTTGAAATTTGATGTGGCCCAATGACAAGTAATTTACAATATAAACTTGTTCAAGACAACTAACTGATCAAAAGAACAATATAGTTAGTTAATCTGTAATACAGGTAATGAGATTCAAAGGTATTATTCAAGGCAGTGTAGTCAATTAACTCAGTGTAAAGGCATACAGGCCTTCATTTCCTACAAATAGTTAATTGATCCAATGCCAAAGGAGGGATTGAAATGATAAAAGTACCTTTTACTGGTACTTAATTTATTTTCAATTTTCCTGTTAAACAGAAAATGAAGAAATTTTGACTGAGAGTATTGTTTGTTATAAACATACCGTGAAATTATATTTCCTTTTCTTTTGTCTTATTTCCTTTTGATCTTTATACCATTTGACAGAAACATTAGGCTGCTTGTCTACACCACATTCAAAGTAAGCTTCTTGTCCTTTGTATACTGTTGTATCCTTGATAGGCCATAATATCAATGGGACATCTAAGTCTGGTGTCTCATGTGGTAGCTTGGTCTCTATTCTCTGTGTCTCCAATCCTGTTAAAACAAATCTTGACATTATTTTTAATAAATCTTCCAAGCTTATAGAAATACAGTTGGTATTTTTTGTTACACAACAAGATGTGTCTATAAGAATAACCAGGGTTGACATTCTACTTGTAACATTTACAGCAGTCTTGTGTGATATACATCTCTTTGTAATGGAATCTTCTAAAAGCAGAATATTTATAAAAAATACATCTACTTCATTTCGTCTGCTGTGGATAGTTGCCTGATTGGCAATCATACCACATCTTCTTATTTTTATATCAATATGTTGTATCCAGTGTATAAATCATTCTTTCTTCTTTTCATGTAACTGAAATAGTGTAGATCTATAAACATGAAAACACAATAAAGAATCTTAACTGTTTCATAAGTATTGTTGTATTCAACAATATTTACTTTTTAAGTTCAACAGTGTCCTGGTTGTGATTGCACCAGTTTCTGATAGGATGAGACATTCATACACTCCAGCATCCTTTAATTTATATCTGCTAATGACAACAGTAGATTCTTGTGTGACTGTATCCCAGTTCACCATTACTCTTCTACTGGATACAAGTTCTTCCCCATCTTTAAACCTATAACAGACAGGGATTATGTTTTAATCTAAAACTGTATAACTATCTTTTATCTCAATTACATGGCCTAAGTATATATATATATATATATATATATATATATCAATCCTACCCGTATCCCTTCTTTTGATCAAACAAGATGTTTGCATTTGATTTCTATTTGGGCTAAATTATGGTCTGGTTATTTTATGCTTTGGAATTTCATGTTGTTTAAATACAGAGTTCCTTTGTTAAACGGCAACCTCTTGTGCACTTAATTTGGTTTTAAAACAGATTAAAAGCAAAACGAGGAGAAAAACAAATCAGACAAAAAACCAATTATCAACCAATAAGAGTCTTGAGAATATGGCTAAACCAAAGGCTAGAACCCTGCCCATTGCAAAAGTATCTGGCAATGAGCATTTCTTGTTTGTTCCTATCATTTTAAAGTCTGAAATACTGTTGTATTTTATAATGACATTAGGAGGCAAGGATTGATATTGATAACACTATATGTGCTCCAACCACTATGTCAATGCATAACTACAATGTGGTTTGAAATTTAAATAAAATGCTCCGCAGGGCGCAGCTTGATACGACCGCAGAGGTCGAACCCTGAATAGTTGGGGCAAGTATGGACACAACATTCAAGCTTGATACAGCTCTGAATTTGGATTGTGATTAAATATTTGACACAGCATAGGTTTCTGACACAGAATGAATGTGGTCTAAGAACTTAAAAATTTTAAATTGGACATTCACCTATTATGGTCCCATATCCAAAATCTAAATACATGGTTAGATTCAGCATATCAAAGAACCCAAAGAGTTCAATTTTTGATGAAATCAAACAAAGTTTAATTTTGGACCCTTTTGACCTCAATGTGGACAAAGTTGATAACAGGGCCCAAAATCAAAAATCTAAATACATGGTTAGATTCAGCATATCAAAGAACCCCATATATTCAATTTTGTTGAAATCAAACAAAGTTTAATTTTGGACCCGTTTTGGACCAACTTGAAAACTGGGTCCATAATCAAAATCTAAATACATGTTTAGATTCAGCATATCAAAGAACCCTAAGAATTCAATTTTGTTAAAATCAAACTAAGTTTAATTTTGGACCCTTTGGACCTTAATGTAGACCAATTTGAAAACGGGACCAAAAATTAAGAATCTAAATACACGGTTAGATTCGGCATATCAAAGAACCCCAATAATTCAATTTTTGATGAAATCAAACAAAGTTTAATTTTGGACCCTTTTGACCTCAATGTGGACAAAGTTGATAACGGGGCCCAAAAATCAAAAATCTAAATACATGGTTAGATTCAGCATATCAAAGAACCCCATATATTCAATTTTTGTTGAAATCAAACAAAGTTTAATTTTGGAACCCGATTTGGACCAACTTGAAAACTGGGCCCATTATCAAAAATCTAAATACATGTTTACATTCAGCATATCAAAGAACCCTATGAATTCAATTTTTGTTAAAATCAAACTAAGTTTAATTTTGGACCCTTTGGACCTTAATGTAGACCAATTTGAAAACGGGACCAAAAATTAAGAATCTAAATACACGGTTAGATTCGACATATCAAAGAACCCCAATTATTCAATTTTTGATCAAATCAAACAAAGTTTAATTTTGGACCCTTTTGACCTCAATGTGGACAAAGTTGATAACAGGGCCCAAAAATCAAAAATCTAAATACATGGTTAGATTCAGCATATCAAAGAACCCCATGTATTCAATTTTTGTTGAAATCAAACAAAGTTTAATTTTGGACCCCGATTTGGACCAACTTGAAAACTGGGCCCATTATCAAAAATCTAAATACATGTTTACATTCAGCATATCAAAGAACCCTAAGAATTCAATTTTTGTTAAAATCAAACTAAGTTTAATTTTGGACCCTTTGGACCTTAATGTAGACCAATTTGAAAACGGGACCAAAATCCAAAAACTTAATACACGGTTAGATTCAGCATATTAAAGAACCCCAAGAGTTCAAGAATAAAACCCCATTGAAATTGGTCAAGAAATAAGCAATTTATACAAAAGTATCTTCTTTTGCACAATACTGTGCAATTGAATATTTCTTGCAATTGCGCAATACTGTGCAATTGAATATTTCTTGCTATTGCGCAATACTGTACAATTGACAATTTCTTGCTATTGCGCAATATTGTGCTATTGGATATTTCTTGCTATTGCGCAATACTGTGCAATTGAAGATTTCTTGCTATTGCGCAATACTGTGCAATTGAAAATTTCTTGCTATTGCACAATACTTATTATATAATAATTTACACATCCTGTTTGGTGTGTATCTCCTGCCATATCATTATTATTTGCTTTTAAATATAAATCAGAAATAACCAACTTAAATGGAAAATTTTAAAGAAAAAAAAGGAAAAAGGAAAAAAAAAAAAATCCCCAAATTTTTGAACCCCCTTATGATTCATCAACCCCAAACTCAATCCCAGCCTTCCCTTTGAGGTATGGTACCTTGCAGTACAATTTCAGAGAGATCCATACACTTGAACACAAGTTATTGTCTGGAAACTAGAAAAATGCTTATTTTTGGCCCCTTTTTGGCCCCTAATTCCTAAACGTTTCAGGCAATTACCCCCAAACTCAATTCCAGCTTTCCCTTTGTGATATGGAACCTTGTAGTACAATTTCAGAAAGATCCATACACTTACACACAAGTTATTGTCATGAAACTAGAAAAATGCTTGTTTTTTGCCCCTTTTTTGGCCCCTAATTCCTAAAATTTTGAGGCAATTACCCCCAAAAATCAATCCCAGCATTCCCTTTGTGATATGGAACCTTGTGGTACAAAGTCAGAGAGATCCATACACTAACACACAAGTTATGTCTGGAAGTTACAAAAATGCTTATTTTTGGCCCCTTTTTGGCCCCTAATTCCTTAACTGTTGGTACCATAACCCCCAAAATCAATCCCAACCTTCCTTTTGTGATATTGAACCTTATGGTAAAATTTCATAGAGATCCATTCACTTAAACTAAAGTTAGAGTGCGAAAACCAATGCGTCTTCGGACGACGACGACGACGACGACGACGACGCCAACGTCATACCAATATACGACCACAAAATTTTTTTGCGGTCGTATAAAAATGTCTAGCCTGCTTTACTGACCATTGATTTTATGTTGAAAGTCTTTTAAAAAGATAAAGGTTTTACTGAAAGTATCACATAAACTTAAATTTTTTAAAGATCCATGACAAATAAATCCTGTCAGACAGACATGTACACCTTACAATTATTCTATACACCAAATGTAGTTGACCTTTTGCTTATGGTGATTGAAAAACAGACCAAAACACAAAACTTAATATTGACCAATGAACCATGATCATGAGTTCAAGGTCAGATGATACCTGCCAGACAGACAAGTACACCTTACAATTATTCCATACACCAAATACAGCTGACCTATTGCTATTTGTATTTAAAAAACAGATCACAAAAACTTAACATTGACCAATGAACCATGAAAATGAGGTCAAGATAAGATTAATTCTGCCAGACTGACATGTACACCTTACAATCATTCCATGCACCACATATAATTGACCTACTGCTTATAGTATCTGAGAAATGGACCTTATCATGTACCTTTAACCTTGATCACTGATCCATGAAATGAGGTCGAGTTCAGGTGAACCCTGTCTGACAGACATAAAGATGTTACAAGGAACCCATATACCAATATAGTTATCCTTTTACTCATAATGAGTGAGAAATTCACATGACAAAAAATTTTTTTTTTTCAAGCAGTCACTGAACCATGAAAATGAGGTCAAGGACAATAGACATATGACAGACGGAAACTTTGTAACATAAGGTATCTGCATACAAGGTATGAAGCATCAAGGTCTTCTACCTTCCAAAATATGAAGCTTTATACAAATAGTTTACATTGCTGCTGCCAGATAGTAATCCCTATGTCTCGCATACTACGACTTTTGTCTCAGGCGATAGAAAAAAAAACTAAGGACCACAAACTTTTCCAATTTTTACAAGGGCACAAGTCCTGAACTTTAATGACTGTAATGCAAAGAATCAAACTGGACCTGTAAGTTTATTAGATATTTCCAGAAATATAAAGGCCTATCCTCAAACCAAACTAAATATATAAGTCATACTGATCTTTGAAGCCCTCAATTTTGATGATTTTATCATTTTCATGGGGACTATCAATCATCAACTAAAAATAATATGTAATGGGCAATAGTATTCATGGCAAGTAGAATTCTAATCAAATTTAGCAATCCATATTTTGATCAAACAGACACAGCAGTATATATATGGTCCCAACCCCAAAATGCTTATTAACAAAAAACTAAAGATAAATGCAGGATATTCAAATTATTATGTTAACTATAAAATTGCAAGTTATTAGATGTTATCTTATACAAACCATCTTGCTGGTGAATATGGTTCTCCACCAACTTTAACATAAAGTCGAACATTTTCATCTCTTTCCATTGGACAATATTCTTCTTGGAGTGGTACAGCAAAATATGGTTTTCCAGTTAATTCTACACTTTGTACTTCTAAAATCATTTCACAAAAACATTGTTGTAATGAGGACTGAAATCTCTTAATAATTCTTTAATACTTTCCTCTAAAAAACTCAATAAAATAATTTTACTTAAAGAGACATCAAGAAATCACTATATGATGTCCACAATTGGCATGTGCCCAAACTATAAAGCTTAATCACTATATGGCTGTCCAAAATTGACAAACGCCCAAACTATAAACCTAACTCTAAATTGACATGTCTTTAAATAAGTAACTTTTCAAAATAAACAATAGCTGCCTCAATTTTTAAAAAAGAAAACAACTGAATCAATTATAGTTCCCTTACTTTATATTTTTAACAATTAATTTTCAAAATCTTATTGTTGCTTTGAGATAGGACAGAGTGTTACTTAAACTTACTTTCTGTCATGGAAATGTCATGAAGTCGATGTTTTTGGTCAAATTTTAAATTTGTTATAAATACAGATTCTATCACTGAATCAAGTGTGATACAATATTTCTCAATTCAAGACAGTTCAATTTTCAAATTTAAAATGTGAGCTTTCTCAAGAATTTAAAATATTTAAAATCTAACTGTGGAAAGTGGAGAAATATTGTATTGCACAAGATTTGGTGGTAGAATTTGTTTTCCCAAATTATTTTTAGATGATATGTTGACAAAGTTTATCTTTTTCCAATGACTTGCAAAAAGATGTGTTCTTTCTATGTGACGTCATCAGGCATGGTCACCTTTTTTCATGACGTCACAATAAAAAATTCATAGGAAAGCAAGAAAATTTGACGTCATAATTGAAATTTGACAAATGGAGATCTGAGATCAAACGAACTGATAAAAAAAACATAAATAACAACTGGTCAGGAAAAGGATAAATCCTCTATGAATTAGAGAAAAACTGATATCTACTTTAACATGCAATGGTATAAAATTAGAATTCTTTTAATAGAAACACTTCAAATCATAGAAATGTACATATTACATGTATGAACAAATTTAAATAATCAACACTACATGTACCAAGTAAACATTCTTTCCATAAAAACAGTGAACGCTTCCAGTGGAATGAAATACATGTAACATGTTTCAATTTCACACATCATACAAAATGGATGTAGTGGATGATATGGATATATCAAACAGTGTAAATGAAGGAAGCAAATCTCTAAAACACAGGTGGGATGTTTTACCTTTCTTAGATGAAGGTGCATTTGTCATACCTGTTTAAGCAATGAAAACTCATTAAGAAAAAAATGCCTAAAATATGAATGTTTCCATGTACATGTTGACGCATAGTAAATAAAAAAATATAACAATCTGCTATGATAAAAATGTTTTCATAATATTCTTTCACATATTGTTGTGCATAGTTAGTACAATTTTTCTAAACATAATAGATTAAAAAGGTCATTTTTATTTTTTGTTGACATTATTTTTAAAATGATATTTATCAATAGTTTCAACCAGATTAAATGTAGTCTTACATGTCTCTGCCTGGACCGATTCAATTCTTTCCATTCCATTAACTTCTCTGTCTCCACTCATCTTTATTGATGTATCTCTAATATAGTAAAAAATATAACTCCTTAATAGATGTTATTTATAGAATTTAAACCAGATTATTATCAAGTCTGATCATCAGTATCAAAATTTATAAAAAAATTTCTACTTATGTTTTTTTTGCTAAAAAGAAATAATTATAAGCATTACTTGTCATTCTTATAAAGGGAAACAATTCCAATAGTCACTAATTTAACTGTCCACATAATCTTATCTTTAATATCTTAAGTAATATATATCTGGAAGAAACTATTATTATCCTATAAAATGACGTTATATTTAAGTTCAATATGGTTTGAAAATGGAAGAAAGGTAAATCTTGCAAAAATTATCTTCATCATAAAATGTTTACTGCAGTATATAACATACCTAGAGGATTGGCTTTCATTGTTTACATTAGAGGATGTTTTCTCTGAAACATTTTTGGCATCCAATGCAGATTCCTTTTTATCTTCAACCATACTGATGTCAAAGTCTTTTTTTGAATATCTATCAACTTCTACTTCAAAATCTTTCTTTTTATCAGCACTCAAAGAACTTGTGATTAAATCTTCACTCTTTAAAGACTTTGTGTTAAAATCTGTCTTCTCACTAACATCTGATATAAAATCTTTCTGTTCATCAACATTTTTTAAATTTGATTGTAAATTTTTCTTGTCTTTAACATCAATTGATTTTTCCTTTATGTCACTGATTTCTTCACTCGCTGATTTGACCAGTAATTCTTCCTTGCTATCTACAACTTCACTTGATATTTTCAAAGTTCCCTCAATTTGAACTTCACTATGACTTTCCTGCTCACCAGAAATATTTGTTGCCTTGAGTGTATAAATTCCTGCATCCCTTAAAAATTTAGTTTTAGTTATCTCCAAATTATGATATTGTTCTTTAGATGTCAGTATTATGTGGTCAGAAGAAGATGTTATTCTCCGGGAATTGTGCAGCCAAACAACTGTAAAACATTTACAGGTAATATACAACATAACTGTAACTAATTTGTGATAATGAGTTATCATAATAATATAATCCTGTACATAATCATCTATGGGGCCATTTTAAGGTACAGTTCTGCAGAATGGAAATCTGTGATGAAAACTTGTAAATACAGTAAAAAAATACTTGTTCAATTGGTAAATTAAATCCCTTTTGATTTTTCTAATAAGTACAGTATATAAATCACTGTGAGAGCCAACAATTATATAGGGCAACCTCAAGAATTTAGCAACAACTAGTAACTACGAATGTACTCTTAATGTTCCCTTTTATATTTTGTAGAGATTGGCTCATAGACATGTACCTCAATGCTCTTCGTGTAAACCTACATATTGTAATTATAGTTTCATTCTCAGAACTAAGTAATAATATTGAATATACAGTCATGGGTCAATCATTTTTGTAACTTATTGTTTCAAAAAAAAATTTAAAACATGCAACAAATTCATATGGAAATTTTACCATTCTTAAGATATAAATCCTGATACAAGAATTCAGAATTATCAGGATCAGGTTCAAACAAAACATTCATAACTAAAAAAAATATAAAGTATGGTAATCTTCTGACTTCAAAATGGAGGTTTTTAAATCACAATATCACTTGTGCAATAACACCAACAACAGAGACAGATCAATAAATAAATCTGATAAGATAGTCATCCATACCTTTAGGTTTAGGTTCACCTGATACCAGACACTGCAGCTTCAATGTTTCTCCATCTTTAAGTTCCACAACTTTTGGCAGAAATTTTACAATATTTGGTGGTGTAGTATAGATGGTTTCTTTCTCTTCTGTTTTACTGCTTTCTTCTTCTGTTGTGATTTCTACATCCTCTCCTCCTACAAATATCTTGTCTGATCTTAACAAAGATTTTTCTTCAATTTCTTGACCTTTTGTTGTCATGGATTTATCTTCCATTGAAGTCTGTTTTGTTGACTTTACTTTTTCACCTGATGTTTCTAATTGTTCTTCTTTACTCAATACTGAATCAGTCTTTTTGGTAAAACCATCATTTGACGTTTCTTTTTCTGATTTCAAAGCTTTGATTGATGATGCTTCAATAGAATTCATTTCTTCTGTTTTCTCTTCAAAATTAGTCTGAGCTGTTACCATTGATGATTTGTTCTCTGATACTTCAGGGTTTGCAGTTTCCACTAAATGTTTTCCTTCTGAAGATTCAGTTGTCTTTTCAATTGATTTACTTGTTTCACTTGAATGTTTTCCTTCTGAACTTTCAGAAGTTATCTTAGGAACAGCTGCATCTACTTCATCAGATGAAAATTTGTCCTGTGAACTTTCTACTGCCACCTCTGACATAGTTTCAACAACTTTTGATTCCTCAATTGAACTCTGAGCACCTATATCATGTGGCTTTGTTTCTGCTTTAAGTGACCTTTCCATCTTTGCATCATCTGCATTTGATTTAATATCAGATCTAGTTTCAAATGCTAGAACAGGACTAGCTAGTGCATCTGTTTTCATTTCTGCAATTAAGCTTGCTTCTAATTCCTGTGTTTGTTCACTAGTAAAGTCTTTGTTGTCTGTATTACCTTCTTTCTCTTCAGTTGAAATTTGATCTTCAATCTTTTCAGAAGAACTTTTTACTTCTTTCTTATCTGTTGAACTTTCAACCCCTGCACTTTCATTGTTTATAATTGGTTGTGCCTTTACAATTTCAGCATCTATACTGGTCTCTTGTGAACTGTCTCTTGACTGAATCTCCTCTGTTGGTTTGTCTTCTGATGGTGTTATTTCTGTTGATGTTTGTTTCGAATCACATACATTCTCCTCAGTTTTGTTTGCCTTTTCAGGAACAATTTCTTTTACAACTGTCTCTTGCTTTAATGTTAAAGTTTCATCCTTTAACTCATCAGGTCTGGTCCCTTTGCTTTCTGAATAATCAGTTAAACTTGTTTCTGAAATACTTGTTTGTTGGTTTGCCTTTGTTAAAATTTGGTCTGCTTCACAAGTGACTTTTGTAATTTCCATGCTTTCAGAAGAACTCTGAGTGACTTTTGTTTCAAGGGAACCTTCATTGCTTATCACTTTTTTTCTTCTTCCATTTCCTGTGTCTTCCACAGAAAGTCCCTTGCTAAGTTTTCTATATAGTTGTCCATTACCTGTTTCCTCCATTGAAGAGCCTTTACTCAAACGTCTATTTCCCAATCCGTTGACTGAATCCTCGACAGAAGAGCCTTTACTCAATCGTCTATTTGCCAATCCATTGACTGAATCCTCTACAGAAGGGCCTTTACTCAATCGTCTATTTGCCAATCCATTGACTGAATCCTCTACAGAAGCACCTTTACTTAGTTTTCTCCTTGGTTTTTCAGACTCATCAATTGAAGATCCCCTACTAAGTCTACCATTTGTTTTAATGAATTTAGAAGACAACAGACCTCCATCAGCATTTGGTGAGTATAATTTTTCTAATTTGACATCCCCTTTTGATAACCTTCTGGCTTTTTCTATTGCTTCAAATGATGCAGTTCTCTGCAGATCACCTGTAACTTTTGGTCCATCCAAAGAGTCACTTTCTTTAGCTGCCTTCTTTGTCTCTGACTCATTATTCTGATCTTGTGTTTCCTCTAGTTTTGTGTTGACAGTTACAGAGTCATTTGATTCTATCTCAGTTGCTGACTTTTGAACAACTGACCTTACTGGTTTGGCTATTGACATTTCTGTACTTGCAATTGATTCAGATTCATTTAATGAACTTGAAACATCTGATTTGTCAGCTTTCTCAGTTTTAGAAATCTCTGACATCTTTAATGAAGAATTAGTTGTAGATGATATCTTCAGGTCTGAACTTTTCTTAAGTTCCATAGACTCAGAAATTTCACATTTAACCTCTGATCTTTGCATGTTTTCTGACCTATCCTGTTCATCAACCAAGCTTTGAACCTTTTGAGTTTTAGAATCAATATCTGTAGTAATTCTACTGGTTGTCTTTGTTTCAGTTTGTTTCTGCTCTGTTTTAATGACTAAACTATCTACTTCAGATTCAGTTGATCCCTTTACAGTTTCAATCTTACTTGTAGCTTCTACAATTTTCAAATCTCCATTAACAGCAGTCGTCACTGTCTTACTTTTTTTTAAAGTAGTGTCGGTTTCATCAAATCCCCTTAAACTCTCAGTTTCACCTCTGTTGACAATTGAACTTTGTTCTCTCTCCATGGTACTTAAAAGTGTCTGACGAGATAAATTTTCTGTATCAATTTCCTCGTCTTCTACAGAATCTTTTCTGCGAATAATCTTTATATCGCCATCTTCTCCACATGTAAACCTTGTACCAGATTCTGACAAAATAGAATAATAGCCAATAAAAAAGATTTTTTTTTAATTCATGTTCATAATTTCTGGCTTTACCTTGTATTTTTTATCTCTGTTGAATTTTTCTTTGTTTTACTTTTTAAACAAAACTATGAAATCAAATACATGTTTCTTTAACAGGCCAGTTTTACTTCTCAAGTCTTGTATGTACAATACAGTGTTGTAAATAAATAGAATAACAGATTGTTAGATATTGGAAATCAGAAATTTTGTGAGTAATTGTAGATGTTGCTTCATGGTATGTGTTTAATGTGAATTTGGTTGTCTCTGAAGAATTTATTCACAACTTGTATTCTGAAGGCAATTTAGACATTGTCATACAACATGGGCACTTCTTCAGTATAGCATGTTATTTCTGAAGGAAGGCTTGGGTGGTAGTTGTCTGGAAATGTTATTTCTGAAGGAAGGGTTGGGTGGTAGGTGTCTGGAAAATGTTATTTCAGAAGGAAGGGTTGGGTGGTTGTTGTCTGGAAACCAAAAATTTTGCTTATTTTAACTTTATCAAGGGGCATAAATCTAGATAGACAAAAGTGATATGGGTCAAATTCCAACTGAATCTGTGTTTGATTGTCCTTAATAATATTACAAATTTCCAAAGATTTGGTGGAGGCTTACTCAAGTCATTGTCAGGAAAACCAAAACAAGTTTAGGGGGTTTTCACTTTAAAAGGGGCATAAGCCTGGAAAGACATTATTGAAAATTATACAAATTCAAACAGTATCTGTGTTAAGTGGTCCCTACCAATATTACCAAATTTCAAATGATTTGGTGATAGTTCAATAAAATATTTGTCTATGTTCTGCTTTATCAAGAGGCACCACTACGGAAAAACAGAAGATGATGGGGTAGAATTTGAAATTTATCTGTTTTATGTGTCCCTTACAATATTTCAAATTTCAAATGCTTTGGAAAAGGCTCAATTGAGATATTGTCCAAAATCAAAAATCATTTTCATCCCCTTTATACAGCTGAAAATGGACAAGTTTTTGGTTGAATTTTAACTTGATTCAGTTTAGTATCCCTTACAAAATTAGAAATAAAGAGCAGCTTAAGTTTGGTTCTCACTGCAAAATTTTTTATTCATTTGAGGATGTAATTTGCTGACAGGTTAAAATATATGTTCGGGGATATTATCATATATTTACAGCATATATTCAAATTTGTATAATTTTTACTACTAGACAAGTGATTTGAATCTTTCATTAGCTGCCATACTGTTTACCTTTCATTTAAGAACCCAATTGTCACAAATAATGACATAGAGAAAAGTCCCATACCAAGCAATTTGATCCCATTTGCAGCTAAGTGTGTGTTCCCTTGAATCCTACAGATTGGTTGTTTATATTATTCTTTTCCAAGCACCACTTTTTATAAGTGGGATTATTATAATATGAACTGTGGATTCAATATTATTCATGGGATTCATGGGTACAAGTGAACACAATTTAAATGTTCAATAGAGTAAAAATGGTCTATAGGCTTGTATGCAGACTTCGTCAAAACCACTAAATCAAATATCTACGAAAATAAACGTTTTCTTAATCCACGAAACTTTGCACCCACAAAAAATAAATGAATTGACAGTACGTAAACAGCTTGATAAAACTGATGCAAAGATATTGATTTAAAAAACATTTACAAAAGCATACAATATATATCCTTAAATGAACTGGAATAGGATCATAAAGATATATCAGTTGAATTTTGGCTTTCAATTTGAATAAAAGAGCCTCATACAACAATCATTTTAACCTTACCAAAAACTGAAAGCTTAGCTGATCCAGAACATCTTCCGGCCATATTATGGGCCTCTACTTTATACAGTCCTTGATCAGGGAAGTCACACGTGTGGATCATGAGCAGACTACCTCCCTTTTGACCATTGTGGATTGTAGTCTTCTCTGTAACTTGGATACGCTTTCCATCTTTATACCTGGAATTACAAAATCATATTACAATTCATTGGGGAAATTTAATAATTTGACAGCTACCTCTAATGCCTACAGGATGATGGACAGGCAAGACATTTCATCTTACCATATTATTCTTAGCTTAGGATTCCCTTTGACAATAACTTTGATAATGGACAGGCAAGACATTTCATCTTACCATGTTATTCCTGGCTTAGGATTGCCTTTGGCATTTCTCCTTACCATGTTATTCTTGGCTTAGGTTTGCTTTTGGCATTTCTCCTTACCATGTAATTCCTGGCTTAGGATTGCTTTTGGCACTTCTCATCACCATTTTATTCCTGACTTAGGATTGCTCTGACATTTTTCCTTTCTATGTTATTCCTTGCTTAGGCTTCCCTTTGACATTTCCCCTTAACATGTTATTCCAGGCTTAAGATTGCCTTTGACATATTTCCTTACCATGTTATTACTGGCTAGGATTGCCTTTGACATTTCTCCTTACGATGTTATGACAGCTTTGGATTACCTTTCACATTTCTCATGCCATGTTATTCCTAGCTAGCGATTGCCTTTGGCATTTCCCCTTACCATGATATTCCTGGCTTAGGAATTGCCCTTGACATTTCTCCTTACCATGTTATTACTGGCTAAGGATTGCCTTTGACATTTCTCCTTACCATGTTATTTCTGGCTTTGGATTACCTTTGACATTTCTCATACCATGTTATTCCTAGCTTAGGATTGCCTTTGGCATTTCCCCTTACCATGTTATTCCTGGCTTAGGAATTGCCTTTGACATTTCTCCTTACCATGTTATTACTTGCTTTATTTGTCTTTGACATTTACCCTTACCATGTTATTCCTGGCTTAGGATTGCCTTTGACATTTCTCCTTACCATGTTATTTCTGGCTTTGGATTACATTTGACATTTCTCATACCATGTTATTCCAAGCTTAGGATTGCCTTTGGCATTTCCCCTTACCATGTTATTCCTGACTTAGGAATTGCCTTTGACATACTTCCTTACCATGTGATTTCAGGCTTAGGATTGTCTTTGACATATTTCCTTACCATGTTATTCCTGGTCTAGAATTGTCTTTGACATATTTCCTTACCATGTTATTACTGGATAGGATTGTCTTTGACATTTCTCCTAACCATGTTATTCCCTGCTATGGTTTGTCTTTGACATTTCTCCTTATCATGTTATTCCTGGTTTAGGATTGCCTTTGACATTTCTCCTTATCATTTTATTCCTGGCTTTGGATTACCTTTGACATTTCTCATACCATGTTATTCCTAGCTTAGGATTGCCTCTGGCATTTCCCCTTACCATGTTATTCCTGGCTTAGGAATTGCCTATGACATACTTCCTTACCATGTTATTCCTGGCTTCAGATTGCCTTTGATATTTCTCCTTACCATGTTATTCCTGGCTTAGGATTGTCTTTGACATTTCTTCTTTCCATGTTATTCCTGGCTTAGGATTGCTTTTGACATTTCTCCTAACCATGTTATTCCTGGCTTAGGATTGATTTTGGCATTTCTCCTTACCATGTTATTCCTGACTTAGGATTACCTTTGCATGACATTTCTCTTTACAATGCTATTACTGGCTTAGGATTGTCTTTGACATTTCTCCTTACCATGTAATTACTGGCTTAGGATTGCCTTTGAAATTTCTCCTTACCATGTTATAACTGGCTTAGGATTGCCCTTGAAATTTCTCCTTACCATGTAATTCCTGGCTTAGGTTTCCCTTTAGCAATAACTTGGAATGTAGCCGTCTGTCTCTCATTCACATGAACATGGCGGATTCCCTCCACAAATGTTGGCTTTTCAAATTCTATATCATGTTTAAATCTGGCTGAAATTCAGAAACACAAAAATATATTACAGCAGTGTTCATCATCTGTCTGCTTGTGCAAACATTGGAATGTTGATGCTTGTGTTGTGTGATTGCTGATAACTTCTGTTTTACATATGAATTTGTGTATGTGTAAAATATCTAGGGTCAAGTAACCTATACAAATATTGATGTTTTTACATATGTTTGATAATTAATACAGTCATTGACAATCCAGGATAAATGTCTTCAATAAGCTGTTGTTTTCAGTTGCAAGTGCAGCTGTTTTGGGACAAAAAATGACAATCATTTTATTCTACATCAGTGTTTCAGTACTGACATGATTTATAACATATTCTCTTATGGTTTATCTATTTCTTGCATGAAGAGATATTTCTCGTATCACACTCCATGCAGTGTGATACGAAAACTGTGTTAATTTGGTTTATCCAGCATCATAAGACGATATTACGACATTTACATTGGCTATTCATTAGGTCATTGAGGACATTTAAAGGTTAAGATGATGTACATTTTCTTCATGGCAACGGACATATGTGATTTCTTCAATAATATACAAAACACTCACAGTTTTCACCTGAAATTCTTCTTTTTTTCAAATTTTATTACATTCTGAAGCGTACAAAAAGTTTTAAAATGTCTGATGTTAAAAGTTTGATGCCGGAACAGGACATATGACGTCATACTGGTAAATACAAATGGCCAGATCAACGATTCGTGGAATTTTTGATTTAACACAATGAGAGTGGTATTTACCATAAGAGAAATAGTTTTAACAACTCGTGAGAATTGGATATCGCTTGATATCAACTATTTATTTGTTATTTAATTTAAACAGTAATAATAAATTCTCCGAAGGCTCATTTATTATTATATTGAAATTAAATAACTCGAGCTCACCTTTACCCACGAAATCCACAGAATTGGTATCCCACGAATAATAATGAATCAACAGTATTCTTTTTAGGACCATTTTGGTGATAGAGCTCCTCACATATTCAGGTATTTATATATCCCTGGCTTTCTAATTTTGGGTTTGAGTGTTCAGGTTCATTTCATGGTTAACTCTGCTTTGTCATTAAATATTTGAAAAAAATCATTGATGAAAAGATATTGAAAAAATACAAAACTCATTGTCGCTTAACCAAACCAACTTATTTCTATTTACATTTAACAAAAAAATAATTAGCCAAAATCAGTTTTTTTTCACTCTGGAATATGTTTATCTGTTATAGATGGACATACGTTCTATTTGTAAATAACAAGAGGAATTTGTTCTGCCTTGTTCATTCCTGACATCCACTAAATAATCTCCAGTATCCTCTAACTCAGTGCATGGTATTTCAAGACTCAGGTGTCCTGCTCTTTGCTGAAACATATAATGAATAATTTACGGTAAGTTAAAGAACTTTTATTTTCGGACAATGATTTTATCTAATAGATATTGGAAAATATTGGGTCTTATATATAAAAACTCTGAAACTCAAACTTAACTGTTCATTGCAAGCCAACATCTAATTTTGGTCTGCAGCTCTAACCATCCACAAAAAACACTAACTAATTTCAAAATTGTACTTTTTCTCTTTCTATTTCCACTTGAAATCTGTGTATATTGATACAGTCTTATAATCATGGAATATTTGATAAACCTATCTTGACCATGGGTTGTTTACATGTACATATCTGGACTATGGGTTGTTTACATATCTGGACCATTGGTTATTTACATATCTGGACCATGGGTTGTTTACATATCTGGACCATGGGTTGTTTACATATCTGGACCATGGGTTGTTTACATATCTGGAACATAGGTTGTTTACATATCTGGACCATTGGTTGTGTACATATCTGGACCATTGGTTGTTTACATATCTGGACCATTGGTTGTATGTGGTTTTCTTTGTATATCTACTTTTACAAAGGAGTCAGGTTTCTGTGTGATAAGTTGTACTGTCCATCAATATTGGTAATTTCTGATATCTTTTTTATATAATTTTGTGAGTAAATCAACTCTGAGAAAAAGAAAAGGATGTAAATTAAAAGTGGTCTACATAGATCATCTTCAGTGATCCCTAGTCTATGAAACAATGAGGTTGTGAGCTCCAACCCAGCTTATTGCAGATCTTAATTGACTAGGATTGCCAGTTTTCCTGCTGAAGGTCAGTGGTTCTCTCCAGGTACCCATGCTTCATCCACACAAAAAAAACTGGCCTAGTTCAAATAATTATAAGTCTTGAAAGGCTGTTTTAATTACAAATGTATGTCGTAGGAAGAAGTCACAGCAAAAAATTAAAATATCCTTTCAAGACATCATGATTACTTGGACTAGACATAGCCAAGAGTGCTGGAAGTGGTTTTAACACCAACAATCAATTAACCATGAACATTTTGTACAAACTGATAAGACTTACTCTGATTCCATATCTTTCATAAACGTTGTTCAGTAATGCCTTCCCATCCTTGTACCACTGAACATACATTGGCAATTTTCCAACAAGATAACAACTCAGAAAAGCACGAGATCCTTCTAAGATACATTTATTTTTTAGATTTTCTTGAAAATAGAACTCTTCATTTGTGCCCCATTTTATTTTCAACCTGATTTCTGGTTCCAATTCATTTGTATTGAGAAATTTAAGAGGAGTATACCCTGGTTTATAAACATCGTACTTGGCATCTATGTCATCACATTCATAATTTCCATATTTTGATGTTTTTCTATTTATATAATAGTCTTCCAGTTTCTTGGTGGATGATTTTAATGAACTGGAGGATGTATATCGTGATTCACTTGTTGCTCGTGTTGAGGTACGAGATTCACTTGCTGCACGGCGTGTTTCACTTCTGGCTCTGCTCCACTGGGAGAGGTTCAACAAATGGTCCCGTGACATGGATTCTTCTCTTTCTAAAAAAAAGGTAAATAAATAATTCATATGCCTTATAGGTGAGTTTACTTACAGCTCATTTAAACAGACCTCCTCCTAAAATCACTACAAGAGAAAACTAAATCATCATCCCAATTGACAACATCCTTACAGATCCTACCTTTTGTATTAATTGTTTCTTTGTTTTTTGTCCTGAACATACATGAAATATTTGCCACTCAACATTAAGCAAACAACAATCAATCATTTTTTTAAGTTCTATGTCTACACAGCAGTTTGTCGCAAAACTGGAAAATATTCAGAATATCATAAAACAAATTTCCCTTTTTAAGTATCTATACTGCATACTTTTGGAAATCATTGAGTGAAATTTCTAATAAAAACAAATTTGTTATCTAAGAATGTTTACAGTAAACAAATTATTTTTTGTAAAGCAAAACATGATCATCTATGTAAGTGTAGAATTTAATAATGTCCCCCATAAAATAATGTCCACAGTTTCAATCCTGGTATCTATGATGAGTTTATTTACAACCACTGGGTCGATGCCACTGCTAGTGGAGTTTTAATTCCCCGAGGGTATCACCAGCCCAGTAGTCAGCACTTCTGTGTCGACTTGAGTTATCATTGATATGTTCATAATTATAAATTAACTGTTAACAAAACTTTGAATTTATGAAATACTAAGGCTTTTCTACCTCAGGAATAGATTACCTTAGCTGTATTTGGCAAAACTTTTAGGAATTTTTGGTCCTCAATGCTCTTCAACTTTTGTTTGGCCTTTTTAACATTTTTTGATTCGAGCGTCACTGATGAGTCTTTTGTATGGACAATATTTACTTATTTAAATGTGTCCCAGACACAATTTGCTATGAAAATATGTCCTCAGGTATGAATAAAATGCTCCGCAGGGCGCAGCTTGATACGACCGCAGAGGTCGAACCCTGAACAGTTGGGGCAAGTATGGACACAACATTCAAGCTTGATACAGCTCTGAATTTGGATTGTGATTAAATATTTGACACAGCATAGGTTTCTGACACAGAATGAATGTGGTCTAAGAACTTAAAATTTTAAAATTGGACATTTACCTATTATGGTCCAATATCCAAAATCTAAATATATGGTGAGATTCAGCAAATCAAAGAACCCCAAGAATTAAATTTTTGTGAAAATCAAACTAAGTTTAATTTTGGACCCTTTGGACCTTAATGTAGACCAATTTGAAAACGGGACACTTGCTATTGCGCAATACTGTGCAATTAAAAATTTCTTGCTATTGCGCAATACTGTGCAATTTGATATTTTTCTTGCTATTGCGCAATACTGTGCAATTGAAGATTTCTTGCTATTGCGCAATACTGTGCAATTGAAGATTTTTTGCTAATGCGCAATACTGTGCAATTAAAAATATCTTGCTATTGCACAATACTTAATACAATAATTTTCACATCCTGTTTGGTGTGTATCTCCTGCCATATCATTATTATTTGCTTTCAAATATAAATCAGAAATTACCAACTTAAAATGGAAAATTTTAAAGAAAAAGGAAAAAAAAGGAAAAAATAAAAATCCCCCAAATTTTTGAACCCCTTATGATTCATCACCCCAAACTCAATCCCAGCCTTCCCTTTGTGGTATGGTACCTTGCAGCACAATTTCAGAGATCCATACACTTGAACACAAGTTATTGTCTGAAACTAGAAAATGCTTGTTTTTGGCCCTTTTGGCCCCAAATTCCTAAACTTTTAGGGCAATTACCCCAAACTCAAACCCAGCTTTCCTTTGTGATATGGAACCTTGTAGTACAATTTCAGAAAGATCCATACACTTACACACAAGTTATTGTCCTGAAACTAGAAAAATGCTTGTTTTTTGCCCCTTTTTGGCCACTAATTCCTAAAATATTGAGGCAATTACCCCCATAATCAATCCCAGCCTTTCCTTTGTGGTATGGTACCTTGCAGTACAATTTCAGAGAGATCCATACACTTGAACACAAGTTATTGTCTGGAAACTAGAAAAATGCTTATTTTTGGCCCCTTTTTGGTCCCTAATTCCTAAACGTTTAGAGCAATTACCCCCAAACTCAAACCCAGCTTTCCCTTTATGATATGGATCCTTGTAGTACAATTTCATAAAGATCCATACACTTACACACAAGTTATTGTCATGAAACTAGAAAAATGCCTGTTTTTTGCCCCTTTTGTTGCCCCTAATTCCTAAAATTTTGAGGCAATTACCCCCAAAATCAATCCTAGCCTTCCCTTTGTGATAAGGAACCTTGTGGTACAATGTCAGAGAGATCCATACACTAACACACAAGTTATTGTCTGGAAGTTACAAAAATGCTTATTTTTGGCCCCTTTTTGGCCCCCAATTCCTTAACTGTTGGTACCATAACCCCCAAAATCAATCCCAACCTTCCTTTTGTGGTATTGAACCTTATGGTAAAATTTCATAGAGATCCATTCACTTAAACTAAAGTTATAGTGCGAAAACCAATGTGTCTTCGGATGACGACGACGACAACGCCAACGTCATACCAATATACGACCGCAAAAATTTTGCGGTCGTATAAAAAGTGTCCATGAACATGGACATTATTTAATACTATAATTCTGTCCAGGTGGACATTTTTCACAGGACATTATGTCCATTGTTACTTTGAGAGACATTTTACCATATGATTAAAGTATTAAATGATAGCCATTGCCTGGTTATTACTGGACGTATTTTAACCTATAATTGCCATCTTTTAATACATTGTTACTTTGACAGAGAATTGTCTCATTGCACTATTTAATACCAAAATTCAATATTTTCTTTTGCCTTCTTCTCATAATAAATATAGTAAAGTTCTTCACATTTGATTTTATACTTTACACACTTCCTTCTTATTGTTCTTCTTTCATTGTCATTAGCATTAGCTGGGTATTTCTTAGAACTTAAATGTCTCTATATTCACTTCCATCCATTATTTGTTTGTTTAAATAAATCAATTTCTACTCAATCTCTCTGATTTTATTAAAATTTCAAGTATAATAAAACTTTTTAATGACCTTTGTATTACTTCCCTTGGAGGACACAATTTAATAGCAACTACTATGAAAACTTGTCCTGTGGGTGGACCCTATTTCATAACTTTTGCAGTAAAAATCTGTCCACTTGAGGGACAATATTTCATGGCAATGGACATTATTAAATACCAAAATTCTATGAAAAACTGTCCAGGTGGACACTTTTTCACAGGACACTATTATGTCTTACATAAGACAGTCATATATCAAAAGATCAAACCATAAAACACTTTTAATGTAGTTGAATGAAAAACTTCTCTTACTATGTACAAACATAAAACTAACTGACAATTACACTTACTCTTAGAAAGCACAGTGACCTTAGCCTCAGAAGTCACCAAACCCTTGTCATTTTGAGCCTCACATTTGAACACTGCAGCATCTTTGTCAGGCTTAGGATAAAATATTTCTAAACTAATGGTTCCGTCTTTCAGATAGAGAACTTGGTAGCTGTAATCGTCTTTAGATATTGGAACATCATCTTTATACCTAAAAAGTCAAAATAGCTTCAATTGAAAGAGATGTTTTAAAAATTACATTTCATTATTTCATATCAAACCTTAATGAGCTTAGTGCAACCAAATCACTGACCAGAGATATTTATTTCCACCTGAACAGTAATTTAGAAACTGATTTAATATTCAACCTTTCTGTTGATCAATAAACAATGATGAGGAATTCATGCAATGTTAGGTCATGTTCACTTTAAAACCAAGATTCTATAAACCAAAAACAGTTGACCTATCAATAACAGTTGATAGAAAGAAAATATAACCTAATCAGACACTCAATATTCATTAGACCATGAAAATATGGTGAAAGTCCAATAACAACTGTCAGATTGAAAAGTACTCTGATGGATAGTTGTCTAATTGGCAATCATACAACATCTCTTTATTTTTATATTTGTGTATAAAGTTTTAAGTTGATAAGATCACAAACTATCCTAAACCAAAACTTTGGTTTACCTTAAACCAAAACTTCAACCTGATATGGGACTAAAGGAGAGAAAGACATACAAACCAAAACTTCAACCTGATATGGGACTAAAGGAGAGAAAGACATACAAACCAAAACTTCAACCTGATATGGGACTAAAGGAGAGAAAGACATACAGACCAAAACTTCAACCTGATATGGAACTAAAGGAGAGAAAGACATACAGACCAAAACTTCAACCTGATATGGGACTAAAGGAGAGAAAGACATACAAACCAAAACTTAAACCTGATATGGGACTAAAGGAGAGAAAGACATACAAACCAAAACTTCAACCTGATATGGGACTAAAGGAGAGAAAGACATACAAACCAAAACTTCAACCTGATATGGGACTAAAGGAGAAAAGACATACAAACCAAAACTTCAACCTGATATGGGACTAAAGGAGAGAAAGACATACAAACCAAAACTTCAACCTGATATGGGACTAAAGGAGAGAAAGACATACAAACCAAAACTTCAACCTGATATGGGACTAAAGGAGAGAAAGACATACAGACCGTAAAAAATAGTGCCACTCGACTACTACTAGAGCTTAGAGGGGAATAAAAAGAAATTCTTTTCAAAGCCAGTACATTTGTATCAATTGAGAAATTAGTACAAAGTCAAGACTTTCTGTTTTACAAATGGACAAACAGCATCGAGTAACTACAAAAAGTTCTAAAAAAAACTGGGAAAATTAGTTAAAACCAGAAACTTCACACATCAATAAAGTTCAATGTGAGAAAAATGGTTTTCAATATTGTTTCTTTATTAGGCGAAAAAATAATCTTTTAGCCAAAAACGATTTTTATTCAGAAAGCCATAAAGTTTTCAGGACTAGTTGTGTAGCTCAATCAATTGAAGGTTATTTAAATCATAAACCTGTTTAGTAACATAATTACTATAACAATCTTTGCTATTGCCATAACACATTCACTTATAGTTTTAATATATTCAGATTGGTTTTTTTATAATAATCCGTTTTAATTTAAAGCCTATCACATGTAGAATCTTCCTTTTGTTATGCTGCCTCCAATCCATAAGGATGAAAGATCATTGCTTGTTTGTATGATTGTTGGTGTTTAACTTCACTTTTAGCATTCTAGGTTATATCGTGGCAGCAAGTTTTTATTGTTCAAACTGACAACCTTGGTGTTGACAGGCTAGCAATACCATTGATGAACTACTTGGTGTTGACAGGCTAGCATTACCTTTGATGAACTACTTGGTGTTCACAGGCTAGCATTACCATTGATGAACTACTTGGTGTTGACAGGCTAGCATTACCATTGATGAACTACTTGGTGTTGACAGGCTAGCATTACCATTGATGAACTACTTGGTGTTGACAGGCTAGCATTACCATTGATGAACTACTTGGTGTTGACAGGCTAGCATTACTATTGATGAACTACTTGGTGTTGACAGGCTAGCATTACCATTGATGAACTACTTGGTGTTGACAGGCTAGCAATACCATTGATGAACTACTTTGGTGTTGACAGGCTAGCATTACCATTGATGAACTACTTTGGTGTTGACAGGCTAGCATTACCATTGATGAACTACTTTGGTGTTGACAGGCTAGCATTACCATTGATGAACTACTTGGTGTTGACTGGCTAGCATTACCATTGATGAACTACTTGGTGTCTTGGTGTTGACAGGCTAGCAATACCATTGATGAACTACTTGGTGTTGACAGGCTAGCATTACCATTGATGAACTACTTGGTGTTGACAGGCTAGCATTACCATTGATGAACTACTTGGTGTTGACAGGCTAGCATTACCATTGATGAACTACTTGGTGTTGACAGGCTAGCATTACCATTGATGAACTACTTGGTGTTGACAGGCTAGCATTACCACTGATGAACTACTTGGTGTTGACAGGCTAGCATTACCATTGATGAACTACTTGGTGTTGACAGGCTAGCATTACCATTGATGAACTACTTGGTGTTGACAGGCTAGTATTACCATTGATGAACTACTTGGTGTTGACAGGCTAGCATTACCATTGATGAGCTACTTGGTGTTGACAGGCTAGCATTACCATTGATGAACTACTTTGGTGTTGACAGGCTAGCATTACCATTGATGAACTAATTGGTGTTGACAGGCTAGCATTACCATTGATGAACTACTTTGGTGTTGACAGGCTAGCATTACCATTGATGAACTACTTGGTGTTGACAGGCTAGCATTACCATTGATGAACTACTTGGTGTTGACAGGCTAGCATTACCATTGATGAACTACTTGGTGTTGACAGGCTAGCATTACCATTGATGAACTACTTGGTGTTGACAGGCTAGCATTACCATTGATGAACTACTTAGACAACTCAACAATTTTGAAAGAAAAAAGAAATTTCAAACCTGCACTAATTGCCATCTTTCTTTGATTTAAATTTATCAGTTTTAAATCGTACTGCCAAATAGCCTGATATCACCCTCACCCGTACTCCCACTAAACAATACTTACCAAATAATTTTAGGGAGTGGTGTACCTCTGACTCTACATATCAGCTTAATACTCTGTCCTTCTAAAGCTGTTACATTTCTAAGACTCATTAGAAATCTAGGTTCTTCTGCAACAGGAGTTGTATCTGTAATATTTATTCATATACATAGTAACTGTGTCTTTTGTTGTTAAGAGGTTTTAGATAAAGACAATAACAATCATGTAGATAAAAACAAAATGATTGAATAAAAACAAGATAACCCTATGCTGAAAATATAATTCAATCCAAAGGAGTAGGGGCATTAAGGGCAGGTTTTGGCCCAATAAAATAAAGTTTTTGGAAACTGTTTCAAATATGCACACAATGTTTGGAAATGCATAAAATCAAGAAATATAAATGAATTACATAAATTTTTTTGTATTATGAAGTCACAATTACGTCATAATATGCACCGTTTTCATGAAAACGAAGAAAACTGCAGAATTTATGCAGTCTTCAGTTGTTATTTCCTTTGTGCGCAGCCAAGAAACAACAAAATAATTTAAGAGAAGCTTTGTAATAAGTATTGACTTAATCTTACCAAATATAAAGTTGTTTCTTGGGTTCGCAAATACTTTTCCAATCTAATATATACTTAAAAGGGGGTGTAATAACAAGGAAAATACAAAATATATACATTATATACAAATTTCGTCATGGTTTGTTGCCATGGTAACTCATTAAATGTGAAATTTGTTTTTATTTCCTAAACACCTTGAACCTTAGTGTAGTTTTATTTTAAGAATATGCATGGAAACTTTAAATTTTCACTTATATTTGGGCCAACTAATGGCCTTATTTCCCCTACTCCTTTGGGTCATATTGACTGCCATAAACATATTTCTATACTTTTTATATGATTTTCCCATGTAGACCATATGTGAAAATATATATATGTTTAAGAGCCATATTTCAAAATTTTTAAAATTTTGTAAGCTCTTTTAACTGCATGCATCTGAGCATCATAAAAGGTATGTACAGATATGTAGTCTCCATACGTCCTGAGAGACAATCAATTCAAATTTTGTGAAACGGGTCTATAAATGTATAGAATGTGTGTCAAAAGCAAAGGGAAATAAATTTTATCACTACTTGAAAATTTGTCCACAGACTTTGTCAGGTTGGGATCATATCAGACAATATGGGGTTGCATCATGAAATTGGAGATACCTTTATCTTTGTTTAAAATAGTTATTTACTCAACGAACCAACTCTATTTGGGGCATACACTATGCTAAAGTTTAACATGACCAAACAACATTATATTACAATACATGAGCCATTACCATTTATTAGTCCATATATAAAGAGGGGAAAATACCAAAAAAAAATACCATAGACATCCAGATCACAAGATGTAGATGCTGTTCCATATTTGTCCTTTACTTCGCATTTCCATCTTCCAGCATCTTTGATATCAGCATCATGGATTTTAAGACGATATGTCAAAATCTCTTCCTCCGAGTCAGAACCTGTTCCATTGACAGACTTTCCATTGACTAATGTACCATTCTGAACACCCTTAATATCACTACCAGAAACTAATGACTGCCGTTTAGCTTCTTCTGACATAAAAAAATACATGTTTATAATTAATGATCAAATATTTTGTTCTATGTGTTTACTCTAAGTTTATTGAAACATCCTTGTAATTAATTATTTTGCTTAATTTGAAAAGTATCCCTGATTGAACAACAACTTATTCCATCATTTTGATTGGCAAACAAAAATCACACTGAGTCTTAAGATGATATTTTATCTCCCGATAAATTGCAACATCAATCACTGCATGTGCTCGCCATGACAAAGTTACAACGATGTGTTTTATAAGATTATCAAAAGGGTGGTAAAGGGTTATTTTCGTGCAACGTGTTTTGCCATTTTTATTTCACGTGCAGCTGTGAAAAAGGTTCGTTATTCACCTTGTTTCATGAAATCGGTAAAAAGATCAACGTGCAAGAAGTTTTTAATTGTTCGTTCATCGTGAAATGGCCATATTATTTCGCGTTCTTCCGTGCAAATACCCCCTCCCCTTTACGTCCCTCATCAAAGTATTGACTATGTACCCATATCTAATATAAAAAGTTTCCTCACTTCATACAACATGTAATTTTGTCAATGCTTTTACATCCCCAATATAACTGCAAAAAGAAGCATTCAATTCTTTAAACTATACAAGCTAAAAAGAGTGCTTTTCCATATGTTGCTTTAAAATGTAAAAATGTCTTTTATAAAAAAAGTATAGTATCTGAAAAAGGACATTCTGATATAATAAAGCTTGGTATCTTTATAGTTTAAAATTTCTTAAAGTATTTTAAAAAATAATTAAAAATTAGCAAACTGCATGAACTGTACTCTTTCATAATTATTTTAATCTATTTTTTCTATAAAATTGACTATTAACTTCTAGTTCAACAATATCTTTCTTAACTTTGACATGACCTAATCAAAATACAAACATACTGTTTATTCAAAATTAAGGACTGATAAATAATGACCCAGATTCCCATCTGAATTTATAACTTCAGTAAGCAATTCACAGTATAAATCATAGTTGTTATTTGCTCAATTTCAAATGGTAAATATTTCATGCACATATGCAGAAAAGAACAAATTAGACAAATTTTAACTGGGATGATCATCAGATGATTGGTTAAAATTAGACTACAACTGCAAACTAAAGGCTCTACAGAGCCAGTGTCTCTCAACTGGGTCTTTGTTGTGCATCTTCATGAATGGACTCTCTCCAACATTATAATAGAATAGAATAGAATTTGTAACCAATATATATATCCTTTTTATTGAACTTGTATTGCTAATCTTTTTTGTTATTTACAATGTTTACAGTTACTCTGTATCTTCTATAGATTTTGCCCAAAATGCTATCTATATAAAATGGATAAAAATCATTTAGGGACAATAACTTCCCAATGGGTTTGGTCATATTAGTATTTTTTGGTTTCAGTTATATGCCATATTTGTAGATTTTGTATTGCTGCTCATTTGGGCCAAGTGAGCTTTTCTCATTAACTGGCGTCCATCGTCTGTCGTCGTCCATCGTCTGTCGTACGTCGTTAACTGTTACAAAAATCTTCTCCTCAAAAACTACTGGGCCAAAATTCACTAAACTTGGCCAAAATCATCATTGGGGTATCTAGTTTAAAAAATGTGTCCGACAACCCGGCCCGCAAACCAAGATGGCCGCCATGGCTAAAAATAGAACATAGGTGTAAAAAGTAGATTTTGGCTAATATCTCTGAAACCAAAGCATTTAGAGCAAATCTGACATGGGTAAAATTGTTCATCAGGTCAAGATCTATCTGCCCTGAAATTTTCAGACAAACCAGACAACCCATTGTTGGGTTGCTGCTCCTTGATTGGTAATTTTAAGAAAATTTTCCAGTTTTTGGTTATTATCTTCAATATTATTATAGATAGAGATAAACTGTAAACAGCAATAATGTACAGCAAAGTAAGATCTAAAAATAAGTCAACATGACCAAAATGGTCAATTGACCCCAATATATGGAAGTTTTTAACGACCTTGACTGGCTATACAGCCCTTGCACGGTTGGTATTGACCCCTTAAGGAGTTATTGCCCTTTATAGTCAATTTTTAACAATTTTTCGTAAATTTTGTTATCTTTTACAAAAATCTTCTCCCCTGAAACTACTGGGCCAAATAGAATTAAACTTGGCCACAATCATCATTGTTGTATCTAGTTTAAAAAATGTGTCTGATGATCCTGCCCGCCGACCAAGATGGCCGACATGGCTAAAAATAGAACATAGGGGTAAAATGTAGATTTTGGCTAATATCTCTGAAACCAAAGCATTTACAGCAAATCTGACAAGGGTAAAATTGTGCATCAGGTCAAATCCTATCCACCCTCATGTTTTCAGACGAATCAGACAACCCGTTGTTTGGTTGATGCCCCTGAATTGGTAATTTTAAGGAAATTTTGCAGTTTTCAGTAATTATCTTGAATATAATTATAGATATAGATAAACTGTAAACAGCAAAATGTTCAGCAAAGTAAGATCTACAAATAAGTCACATGACCAAAATTGTCAATTGACCCCTTAAGGAGTTATTGCCCTTTATAGTCAATTTTAAAAATTCTCATAAATTTTTGTAATCTTTTACAAAAATTTTCTCCTCTGAAACTACTGGGCCAAATAGAATCAAACTTGGCCACAATCATCATTAGGGTATTAAGTTTAAAAAATGATTCCGATGACCCCGCCTGCCAACAAAGATGGCCGACGTGGCTAGAAATAGGGGTTAAATGCAAGTTTTGTCTATTATTCTGATAACCGTTATAAATAGAGGAAATCTGAAAAGGGTAAAATTGTTAAAGAATGTTGAGCTCTACCAATTCTCCATATCTGTCAAAATTGTCAGACGATTTCCTGTAGGAGTTGTTGCCCTTAAATGACAAATTTTACCACTTTTTTTCGATTTTTGCCTATTATCTTGAAAACTATAATAGATAGAAAGAAACTTTAAATTGCAAAAATGATCAGAAGGACAAGGTCTACAAATAAATCTTATAGTTGAAATTGTCAGTTGACTCCTTATTAGAGTTATTGCCCTTTGATGACCATTTGTACAATTTTTTAGCTCACCTGGCCCAAAGGGCCAAGTGAGCTTTTCTCATCACTTGGCGTCCGTCGTCGTCCGTCGTAGTCCGTCGTCGTTAACTTTTACAAAAATCTTCTCCTCTGAAACTACTGGGCCAAATTTAACCAAACTTGGCCACAATCATCATTAGGGTATCTAGTTTAAAAATTGTGTCCGGTGACCTGCCAAACCAACCAAGATGGCCGCCATGGCTAAAAATAGAACATAGGGATAAAATGTATATTTTGGCTTATAACTCTGAAACCAAAGCATTTAGAGCAAATCTGACATGTGGTAAAATTGTTGATCAAGTCAAGATCTATCTGCCCTGAAATTTTCAGATGAATCGGACAATGGGTTGTTGGGTTGCTGCCCCTGAATTAGTAATTTTAAGGATTTTTTTACGTTTTCGGTTATTATCTTGAAAATTATTATAGATAGAGATAAACTGTAAACAGCAATAATGTTCAGCAAAGTAAGATCTACAAATAAGTCAACTTGATCAAAATGGTCAGTTGACCCCATTAAGGAGTTATTGCCCTTTAAAGTAATTTTTACCAATTTTTGTAAATTTTGTAATCTTTACAAAATCTTCTCCTCTGAAACTACTGGACAAAATTCAACCAAACTTAGCCACAATCATTATTAGGGTATTTAATTTTAAAATGTGTGGGTGACCCAGCCAACCAACCAAGATGGCTGTTATGGCTAAAAATAGAACATAGGGTAAAATGTAGATTTTGGCTTGTAACTCTGAAACCAAAGCATTTAAAGCAAATCTTACAGGGATTAACTTGTTTATCAAGTAAATATCTATCTGCCCTCAAATTTTCAGATGAATTGGACAACTGGTTGTTGGGTTGCTGCCCTGAATTAGTAATTTTAAGGAAATTTTGCGTTTTGGTTATTATCTTGAAAATTATTACAGATAGAGATAAACTGTAAACAGCAATAATGTTCAGCAAAGTAAGATCTTCAAATAAGTCAACATGACCAAAATGGTCAGTTGACCCCTTAAGGAGTTATTGCCCTTTAAAGTAATTTTTACCAATTTTTGTAAATTTTGTAATCTTTACAAAATCTCTCTCTGAAACTACTGGACCAAATTCAACCACTTAGCCACAATCATTATTAGGGTATTTAGTTTTAAAAATGTGTGCGGTGACCCAGCCAACCAACCAAGATGGCTGCTATGGCTAAAAATAGAACATAGGGGTAAAATGTAGATTTTGGCTTGTAACTCTGAAACCAAACCATTTAAAGCAAATCTTACAGGAATTAACTTGTTTATCAAGTAAATATCTATCTGCCCTCAAATTTTCAGATGAATTGGACAACTGGTTGTTGGGTTGCTGTCCCTGAATTGGTAATTTTTAAGGAAATTTTGCCGTTTTTGGTTATTATCTTGAAAATTATTACAGATAGAGATAAACTGTAAACAGCAATATAAATGTTCAGCAAAGTAAGATCTTCAAATAAGTCAACATGACCAAAATGGTCAGTTGACCCCTTAAGGAGTTATTGCCCTTTATAGTCAATTTTAACAATTTTCATTAATTTGGTAAATTTTGGTAAGTCTTTACAAAATGTTTTCCTTTTGTAATCTTCTTTTCTGAAACTGCAGTAGAAAATCAATATAGAAAACAATCTACTAATGAACTGGCAATAAAATAATTGATAATTCTATAACATAAAAAAAAAAACACATTAATACCTGATGATGGTGTTTCTTTCTTTACATTGAAAATGATGTCACAACTATAATCCCGAACAATAGGTTAAATGTCAGATATGTTTCAGTACTTTGGCTTCATTTTCTACAGATTCCAAGTGCAAATGATGCTTGAATTCCTACACTAATTTATACAGACTTCATCCACTTTCACAGGTAATGCCTGCCTCATATTATATTTAAAACTTTAATAGAATATCAGAAATTTTGAGAGAAAATTAATCAACCATGCAAGATCTAAAACTTAATTAATATTGTTCAAATTATCAATTAACTATTAAAAAAAAATTCTCATTAAAAAATATAGTTCTTCATTTTATATTTTATCAGAAGTTTAGGAAAAAATTGAATTTAAATGTGTCCCTTGTTCTCATTTCCTGGGATAAATCCAATACAAATTAAAGTATTGGTATTGAATTAATATTTAAGAAATATTTCAAACCTTACCATTTTCTTCACAAGAATGAAGACCATATTTTCAGTGTCATGAGTATCAGTCATCATATTTGTTGTACTTTGTTGTTTAAAAGTTGAATACAAAAAGATCAACAAAGCATTTCAAAACCACTTGAATTTTGCAACAACAAATGAGAGTTTTAACGACCTCAGCTGGCTATACAACCCTTGCACAATCAACTGAATTTTGCAGAAATCATTAAAAGGAAAGATTGCCCTTAAATGATAATTTTTATTACCTTTTGTGTTTTGGGGGTTTGGCCAACAACAAAACTTCACAACAAACTTTCTCATCACTTAGCATTTCTCGTTAGATAAATTTTACAAAATTCTCCCTGAAACTACTGTCAAATTAAACCAAACTTGGTTTAAATCACCACTAGGATATCCAGGGACCACTGTGTATGATGACCCTGCCTGCCAACATGGCACACATGGCTGAAATAAAACATAGGTTTCAAACGCACTTTTTAGTCTTATATCTCTGAAACTAAACGACAGTACAACAGTTGCATTTATCATGCATCAATTGTAAATAAAAATATCAGGTGAGCGACACAGGGTCCTTGGAGCCTCTAGTTTTTCATTTTTGTCTTGTATATTAAAACTTATTATAGATAGAAAGAAATTTAAATTTACAAAAATGATCAGCAAGACAAAATCTACAACTAAGACAAATGGAGGAAATAACGATTATTACCATTTTTTTTTTTTTTTTTTTGCGTTTTGCCTTATATGATAAAAATTATAATAGATAGATAGAAACTTAAATAATCAAAAATGATAAGCAAGACAAGACCTGCTAATAAGTCAAATTTTGCCGATATGATTAGTAGACTGTTACTCTTTATAGGAGTTATTGCCCTTAAATTAGGATTTTTTTTTCTACCCTCTTTTGTGTTTTGAGCAAAAGCTAAATAAGATAGAGTGACAATAAACAAACTTCAATGATCAGCAATATAAGATAAAAAAAAAAAAGATATTTTTGTCATTAATTCTATTCTCGTCTACAATGTTGGAGAGTGTCCTTTGTTGAATATGCATATAGACCAAGGTGAGCGACACAGGCTCATTAGAGCCTCTAGTTTTTGCTGTTACTGTCACTTGATTATAAGAGTTTCTCTTCATCTATTGCAGTTCATTCAAGATTCTAACTAAATTGCAATTAGTTTAAACAAATAAAACTGTTCAACTGGTCAGAAGTTTTAAATAACTACTGAAAAGAAACTCAGTCCACGTGTGTATCCAGGATTTTGATAAGAGGAGCCCCTTGGCAAGCCAACGTTTGGAGTTATACTTGTAAAAAGACTATGCATTTATCATATATAGATAACAATAAATAAATAAATAAGCTTTATTTAGAGTTGGCATAGTATACAAACAAGGACATAACATAAGCTCTATTGAGCTTTAAACCAATATAGGCTAAGTTGAATTTAAGCTTTACTTAATTCTCTATCTGTGACCAAATTCTGAACCATATAAGAAACTAGAGAAAGTGATGCCCCCGCACTCCAGTCTGAAGTAACTGTATTATAACAAAGTCAATGTAGGACTTTCTTTTAAATATTATAGTGTCTGGGAGACACAAATGATGCCCCCGCAGATGCAAAGTGTTATTTTAAAATACACAAAGTTGAGCACAAGAACACATAGGTCTATGGTTCACTGTAGGAGGAGTTATCCAGAAACGCTATGCACCTCCTATGCAAGTAAATACTCCAAAAAATGACAAAGTTCAACTATCTCCCGAAAGAGCAAATATTAATAAAAATCAAAACCCTGACCACATGCACACCTTCAATATATGTACATAAGTTCAACTATATCCCAAAAGAGCAAATATCAATAAAAATCAAAACCCTGACCACATGCACACCTTCAATATATGTACAAACAGCAAGCAAAGTGAAAACTTCCTAGCATTCAAACTGTAGGAGAAGTTATCTGGAAACGCTATGGACCTCTTATGCAAGTAAATACTCCAAAAATTGACAAAGTTCAACTATCTCCAAAAAAGGCAAATATTAATAAAAATCATAACCCTGACCACAAGCACACCTTCAATATATGTACATAAAGCCGGCAAAGCAAAAACTTCCTAGCATTCAAACTGTAGGAGGAGTTATCCGGAAACGCTATGCACCCCTTATGCAAGTATATACTCCAAAAATGACAAAGTTCAACTATATCCCAAAAGAGCAAATATCAATAAAAATCAAAACCCTGACCACATGCACACCTTCAATATATATGTACTAACAGCCAGCAAAGTGAAAACTCCTAGCATTCAATCTGTAGGAGGAGTCATCTGGAATAGCTATATACCCATAAAGGGACAGACGGAAGGACGGACAGACGGACGGACAGGGGTAAACCAATATGCCCTAAACTTTCAGTTGCGGGGGCATAGTTAGTCTAGTAATACGTCTGCTAAGGATAATTTTTTATTCAACTTAGATTTTTTTGTAGATACCTCATTGACAAAAAGAGATACAATGTAGCACAAATATTTGGGGCATGGACCCCCTTTTTGATAAAAAAATCTAGTTATTTTTCCATATTTACAATTTTCTACAATGTGTAGACATAGACCAAGTCTCAACAATTCACTAACTAGTCGATTACAATACTTTTTCTACTATATGAGGGTTTGTGTGGATAGTAGAAAAAGTATTGTAATTGACTAGTTATGGATTCAGTGTAAGACTTGGTATATGTCTACACATTGTAGAAAATTGTAAATATGGAAAAATAATTACTTTTTTACATTGGGGCCCAAAAATGGGGGGTCCGACCATCCCCTCAAATACCTGTGATTTCAAGCAAATAAAGTACGTTGAGGAGAGCTGACCTGTTAATTACCAGGCATCGATTGATGGTTCCAATTAAAACCATGGCGACTACCTGCATGTTTATGGAGCAGTTTTTAAGCTGAATGCAAGGATACAGACTACTTAATTTACCATGATATATCCAGAGACATATATATACATGTGTATATATGTCTCTGATATATCAATGTGGAGTCATCAAGACAAAAATCGAGACCGGATGTCTCTTTTCTAAGTCACGAAGTCTATTCTGGATAGATTCCGATAAAATTTGATGAGCTGGCATAAGAAAAAATGCAAGTCTGGTTTTAAATCAGAGGCGGATTTAGGGGGGCAGGGGGCCCGGGCCCCCCTTTTGCGGGAAAAATTTGGTTGATTATTTAGGGAATCACTGAAGCGTGACTGGAGCGGGGCCCCCTCTTAGGCAGTCAGTGGGCCCCCTCTTATAAAAATTTCTGGATCCGCCACTGTAAATCTGATTCAAGCCAAGTGTTTGAAGTCAAAGTTAATGCCAAAGTTGCTTTTTAATTAATTTTAAATATGTTCAGTAAAAAGATAATAATAAATATTAGCCGAAATCATGGCAGCCTTCTGACATATAAAAGTTTCCTCACTTTTCTGAAGTTTTCAGTATGGGGTTCGATCAAGGAAAGAAAGGAGTATTCCTTTTTGACAGGACTGTTGACTAATCTTTCCCTCTTCTCAAGCAGAGACATATATACACATGTCTCAAGTAACAAGACAGCATTCGTTTATGTGGATCTTTCGAAATATTCAAAGTAAAATTATAAGGAGATTTACTTTGTAAGTGTATGAATGCAATAAGACAATATTTCACTATAAAACAAAGAACGATGATCTAAACAACCACGCGTCACCGTACGTTCTTCAACACGAGCAAAGTTCATACCGTAAGGCTACAACGTTCTTATTATGTACAAAACAACAAAAGAAAACAAATATGAATAAAAAACGAACATAATATGCAACAACAAACGACAGCCACTGATTACAGGCCTCCGGACTTGTTACAGGCACATTCAGAATGTACCGGGCTAAACATGTTTGGAAGGGGGCGACAAACCCTTCCTCCTGATGTTCATCAATTAAGGAATAACAGTACTCTAGTAGGTGAAGAATTGCCGCCATCAATTGGGGGTTTGACGGTTGCAACTGAAGTTTTACCGTCGACGCGTAGCGGAGCCAGTATAACAGCCAGACAAATTTTGTGTATTTTAAGCTCGTGAGAGATTATGTTTGTATTGTCTTGTATATACCGACCTTAAATAAAGCTTTATGTCTTATGTCTAACAGATATTTGCGAACGTCAAATCCCAAATTGACGTTGACAACTCTTCAACTACAGTACTGTTCTTATTATTCTTATTCATAACGAAAAAATACATTAAAGCTTGAAAAAATGTATAATTCTAAATTCTAAATAAAATAACATTCGATTTTCACCATTGCAGTGAAGTACTTTAGTAGACAGGAACGCTAAGTTATGATAGACTTACCGAATACGTCAAGGTCACATGTTGTCGACACAGTTCCATACTTATCCTTCACTTCACACTGCCATTTCCCAGAATCAGAAATGTCAGCGTCGTGGATTCTAAGCTTATAGGTTAATATTTCCTCTTCGTCAGAACTTGAACAGATTGAATCTGCCATGATGAGAATGTCACTGAAACTAAAACAGTCAAAAAAAAAGCAACTGATGACAAGTTGATAAGAACATGGATATATAAAGGTTTATAAAAGGCCCCGAAATGACAAAAATGAGAAAACTAACAGCCTGATTAAAATAAAAATAATACACGAAAAACAAATATGACATACAGTAACAAACGACAAGCACTGACTTATGCATATTTTGACGGGAAAATACCTTTTATCTATATCTACAATTTTTATTAATCAGATAAAGGTTCATTACTTTTGATGCATTCAGCATCAAACAAAATATATTCTGTATTTGTAAAAAAAAAGTCGCAAAAATATGATAAAACACATAATTTTCTTCATTCAGGTGAAAAGTCTAACAAATGAATGACATCGTTCTCTCAGAATTTACACATTTCAGTAAAGAAATAGACCGATTGTTTTCTGCTATTTTACTATCCAAGATGGCGGACGACACCCGAGCTACCTTAAAACATAGAACCTGTGTGCAAGCTTTGCTTACAAAGCTCGGAAACAGGATCTGTATTTTAATCAGATTGAACCTTAACCCATCAATAGTTATTAAGATACCGATGAATACAGTGGGGAGGACTATGTTGAGGCTTGTATTGGGTATATTGGGATACGGGATATTTGCCATTTTAATTTTAGGGAAATAGGATATTTGCCCTAAAAATAAATGATATATGGGATATTGATGCATTTTTAGGGATATTGTATTTTGAAATGTGGAATTTAAAAGTTAAGAACATAAATATTTACATCTCACTTGATAAAATTGCCAAAAATAATTTACTAGAAAAGGTAATTTTAGTGCTTTATTGGTTTTCATTGAGTTTATGCATCAGCAGACATTGAAAAGGGGGAATTTTTGCCTACCATGAAATAGATGATGCATTCATTAACGATGAGATTCTTAGAAATGGTACAATTGATTGTAAGAAAGTTCATGGCATATCTCCAGTAACAACAACAGATGAACATGGAATACCCTCTTTTAGGATATATTTCTCTGATGTTGATGACAAAACAGTAAAGGAGCTCAATGTAGAGACCAAAGTTGTCAAACGATTGGCAGGTACAGTAAGAGCTGGAAGTGAAGATGGATGTCAAACGATTGGCAGGTACAGGAAGAGCTGGAAGTGAAGATGGATGTCAAACGATTGGCAGGTACAGGAAGAGCTGGAAGTGAAGATGGATGTCAAACGATTGGCAGGTACAGGAAGAGCTGGAAGTGAAGATGGATGTCAAACGATTGGCAGGTACAGGAAGAGCTGGAAGTGAAGATGGATGTCAAACGATTGGCAGGTACAGGAATAGCTGGAAGTGAAGATGGATGTCAAACGACTGCTCAATTTCAGCAACCTACTTCTGTGTGTTCAGAGAAAAAAAAGTTTTTGTATGTGATACTGCTGTTGGTCAAGTGATAATGATAACACCTAGCAATAGTTAAGTATTTAGAAATTTTACACAAGCTCTTGTCAACATTTGGGTTTATTAAAGACAAACAGAACTTCTCAATAGATGATGCTATTTCAAGACTAGCTGACATTGATGACTTTCTTTGTCTTTGTGACATTGAGATTAAAACAATGACATCAGAAAAACATGCTCTTCAAGGTTCAGATGGTGCAAATTCAATGCAGACGAAACATGACATTTCACAGTTAATCACTGCTTTGAAAAGTCTTAGGGGTGTTGGGAATGAAATAGAACCTTTATTCAAGGCAAAATTTTCGCTGAAAAGTACATCCACAACCATTGTTGAAAATCTTTTCTCTGAGATGAGAGCAATCGACGACACACCACTTATGATACAATTCGCTCGCAAATTTTCAAATTGTGCACGAGAACTATTTAAAAATATCACACAGATGTGTTTCTTGTATTATACTAGTGAGTATTCACATCATGAAAAATTTTCAAGTTATTGCTTGAATTATCATTCTCTGGAGGAAATGTCTCAGCCCAAAGAACTTTCAGACACAAAAATAAATGCAATGAAGGATGGAAAGTAGAAAATGGACAGTGTGTTCGCCAGTTAACGGTAAGAAACATGAGCACCAAAGACCACCCAGGAACTCTTCCTTTGAATTGTTATTTAAGGAAACCTCCCGATGTTCATGAGCTAGATTTTTCAAAATTAAAAGTGGATACAAGAAACTGTAGGTACTACAGTTGATATCCAGGAAACCAGAAATGTAATCTATACCAAGGGATCAACAGTATGTGTTTTAAACGTGATATCAAAGGTCTACCATCTAGTCCTTTTTACATTGTCATCATCAGAATTGCTTTAAAATGCCTGATGATGCCAAATTTGTTTCGGGAAAGTGGTTTGCTCTGTACAAAATCCACCCTCTTGATTTCGTTGAGTGTACTACAGAAACATCAGAAACATTTATAGTAGAGAGTGTTATCGAAATTTTACTATTAGATGACTTTCAAGCTGAAGACGATGTAATCGTAATTTATGAAGATTCCTATTATGCATGCATGACAAAAGTGTGTATAGGATCAGATATGAATGATGTCACATTACAAGAAGAGGTGGAGATGGATTAAGAGGAGGAATCTGCAACCAATGTTGCTCGTTTACCCACGAGAGGAAAGAGGAAGCGAAAACCTCGATCTGACACTGACTTCATGTTTTACTGATTTAGTGATAATTACTGTAATTAAGTGCGTTTTGTTAAAATATACTTTTTCACTTTTTTTGGTCTTTTGGAAAATGTTGTTTGTGCTGCATTTAGACCCCTCTACAAAGAAATTTGTTTTGCATGCACACGTATAAAAATTGCGGTTTTTATCCAACGCAATCATAGGTTAAAATGTTGTTTTCAATTTAGACCATATATATATTTATCCAACGCAATCATAGGTTTGAACGTTGTTTGGTTTGAACGTTGTCTTCAATTTAGATTCGTATTTATATATATACGAGTCTAAATTGAAAACAACGTTCAAACCTATGATTGGGTTGGAGAAAACAACGTTCAAACCTATGATTGCGTTGGATAAAAACCGCAATTTTTATACGTGTGCATGTAAAACAAATTTTACAGCACAAACAACATTTTCCAAAAGACCAAAAAAGTGAAAAGTATATTTTAACAAAACGCATTTGACTAACAGGTCGAACAACTGATGTTCTTAAACCCTGCTGACTGCCATTGACGATTGCCAAATAAATTGATCACCAGATGTAACATGGATCTTATAGTTAATTTAATACCAAACAGAAAACAATAAACTTGCGGAGAAGATGGTATACCGCAAACATGAGGTGCAAAAATTTGTACACCATATCCGGATTTCGACAATGAATGTCTCTTCAGTGATGTTAGGGATCGAAACGGTATTTGGAAGGCCATATAATTTACCTCAATTTAGGATAGACTCTTGAATTTTAAAGAGTCGAAATAGATGAACGGGTCATATAAACCCGAAAGAAAATATAATACAAGCCCAAACGAAAAAATATAAACGAGTCTAAATTGAAAACAACGTTCAAACCTATGATTGCGTTGGATAAAAACCGCAATTTTTATACGTTTGCATGTAAAACAAATTTCTTGGTAGAGGGGTCTAAATACAGCACAAACAACATTTTCCAAAAGACCAAAAAAAGTGAAAAGTATATTTTAACAAAACATATATATATATAAGTACGTCTGAACCAGTGACGACTCTACAACAGATTTTATCCATCGGACCACCAGTGATGGTGATACAAGGCTGAAATATATAATTCGTCTAAATAACAGCCAAACAATGTTAGATTTGAAAATTTGCCTTAGCAAATTTTTTTGTTCTTCCGGGATTCGAACTCATGCTACTGAGATATCGTGGCACCAAATCGCCTTATTTAAGTATGTCTAAACAAGTGACAACTCTACGACAGATCCATCCATTGGATCTCTAGTGAAGGTGATACATGGCTGAAAACACATATTATATTCATAATTACTCTAAATATCAGCACAACAATGTTTAAATCTGCAAATTTGCGGAAGCAAATTTTTGTTCTTCCTTCGCCGGGATTCGAACTGATACTATTGGGATATCGAGACAACACCGCCTGCACTGTGTCCAGCGCTCTAGACCACTCGTTCAGCCCTAGCCGATAAAGCCGACGAGGAAATGCATCACATCGACCACCGAAAGCTATATTTTTATGTAGCCTAGGTGGTCGAGTGGGCTAGGGCGCTGGACTGACATGGTGCAGGCGGTGTTGCCACGATGTCACAGACGCAAGGGTTCGAATCCCGATGAGGAAGAACAAAAATTTGCTTACGCAAATGTGCAGTTTGCAGATCTAACATTGTTGGGCTAAATTTGAGACGAATTATATATGTATATATTATATATAAACAAGTCTAAATTGAAAACAACGTTCAAACCTATGATTGCGTTGGATAAAAAACCGCAATTTTTATACGTGTGCATGCAAAACAAATTTCTTGGTAGAGGGGTCTAAATACAGCACAAACAACATTTTCCATGTACTTGGCATTAATATGATAGTGTTTGAATATTTTTAACGAGCGGGAGTAAAATAGCCATAAGTTCACACCTAGGCTGACAACCCATATTGGCCCTATGTGACGTCACTCGGACGGGCTGATATGAGGTTATCAGCCTGAGTGCGTTCGTACATCGGAAGTATATGATAAAAAGATTAATACATGTCCTTTTCCATATCTGCCCGGGTATCATCCCTCGACTCATATCCGCCCTCGATTAACCTCTCGGACTGAGATGGGGATCTCGGGATGATACCCCGGCCGATATAAAAAAAGGCCATGTATTAATATGTATTTGAATATAGACCAATTAAGCGAATTTCTTTAGCTCGGTACCGTTTATCCAATTTCATTATATATCGAAAATGCATGGTCTTGAATCGTTTCTTTTTAGGGTCTTATAGAAAAAATATAAAAAAGTATTCTTTGTCTGATTAAAAAGTAACAAGAAGATTCTACGTTTCTCACAGCTCAGTCGCGGATCCATGGAGGGGGCGTAGAGGACGTAAGCCCCCTTTTGATCACCAAAAAAAAAAAATCTCATGTTTTTCACGATATAAAGTTTTAGTTTAAAATCGTCACCAAAAAACCCAGTATATATTCAATTATCTTTAATTACTGTCCGCTTTCAAAAATCCTGGATCCGACCGTTTATAAGTATAGTCGTACGCAGCAAAATGTTATATAAATCAAACGGAGCAGAATGTTGCAGAATGCTGCACAAAGATAGTGAAGATGTAAAAGCAGATGTTTTTGATCATCCTAAGAAATCAATATAAACATAATGTACGACTCTTATTTGCCAAAAGAATAAAACAAACAGCATATGATTATACCTTAGAGTGATTAACTACATATGTTTTCAACTAGGGGTCAAAATGTTGACATCATATTCTTATATCATAAGTCAATTATATAGGTAATTATAAGTCAACAAATTATTACAACGAATTTCTTGTCCAACAAAAAAAAATCGCATGAATCTTCGCGATTATATTAACCAAAGATTTTATAGTGTTGGATTTCAAGTAGTTTCTGCAATTTAAAACCACAAATTTACCATAGCGTTCGAGTTAATTGATTAACACAAGACCGACGCAATGCAGATCCTGTTTCAGGATCCCAATTTAGAGCTCTAGATTAGTATCTAATGAATGTCATTTTATTTAACTGAAATATAAGTAACCACAGATAGTCAAAATTAAAATTTGGGTCTGTTTATGTACTCAGTATATTCGGGACAGCAAAGAGGACACAAAGTGAACACTTGGTATATAAAAATATTCAATTGTTCAATCATGACCTAGCGCTTCAGAAAATCACTATCATTTAATGATTTTCTATTTCCTTAAACTAAAAAAAAATCTTCAACGGTAATGCTTTTAATAGCACTTGTTGATTTTTTAATTCCGCTATGATGCCCTTCGCAATTTCAGTCTTATAATCTTCAGCTACTAAAATGTCCATAAAACATGTTAAGTCTTTAAGAAATCCTCTGACATGAACTATTCATTTATAAACTCAGTCTGGAGGATGTTGAGTGCAGTGAAAAATGAATAACAAAAGCACGATAGAGGTAACAAAAGTTGTCAGAGGTAGTTACTGCTGTTGTCCTATATTTACTTTCGACAGCATTAAACATGGCAGTTATTTCCTCATCATATCGACCAAATAAAATTCAAGGTCAGACATGCACAATATAAAACATTTTATCATTCTTACCTTTAGATGAAGACAAAACTAAATATTTTCATATATATTCAAAGGCATCCACCGGAGAAACCAGAGAGGTATCGGGTTCGAAACGAAAAGGGGTGAATAATATCATCATTATCAAGTATTGGTTATTAGTGATCAAAAATAGATAACGAGGCACATTGGGGGGACTGAAGAGTACAAAATCTACAGGAGTGCATTAAATTTGTTTAAATAAAAAGAATTACTTTTTTTTTCATCTTATAATACAATATATATATGTAATGGGTTTAATTTGATTTGACAAATTAATCAAAAGTAAGCAATTGGCCAAGGAGCCTCAGCTGACATCTATCGATGGTTAACAAATACCATATGCTTCTTAGTTAGATATAAACAAATATTTAGAGATGCAACGAGTTGTGCAATAATGCACCAATTGATTTCATTTTGATGAACTCGTCGATTATCACAAAGAATCGAATCGCAAAATGTTTTATACTGACATCAGTTAATTTATCACAATAATTTTCAAGACTTAGTTTAATAAACCAGGGCCCTCAGGTAGCACCTCTACCGGAATGATTGGGGTTTGCATAAGATGATTATCGTCTGTTATTCAAATATTTCTCCATCAGATAGAATACATAATTTGCATGTTTTCGTGTTCATAAAAGTATGCAAGTCCCTCTTGTTTGAAACTAATAGATATGTTACTTTGTAGCTTAATATATCTATCCCTAAAGAAGCGTTTGTGTCGGCTTTCCGCTAAGAAAATTTCTGATGAATCATTTTTTGTTCGATTACATTTGGATATCACTTGTTGATATAGAAAAGTTCCGACGTCATTTTCAGCCCCTTCTGAAATTTGCAAGGAAAAATTTAAATCATAAAAACGGTCGTCTGCCATTTTTCTTCCAAAATCAAAGGGTTGTTCGTGTTGCCTAAATTACCAAAGAGGCGACATATCAGACATGTCAGTCATGATATATCGTTATATATTGCTAAGGTTGTAAAGCCATTTGACTTAGGGGTTTTAAAGCCATGAATAATTTAATCAATAGTGTTCAAACAGCATAAACACGATACAACATGCCATTCTATGCATTGATATATACGATCGAGACAAAGAATAACATTGCAAAAAGTTAACAACATTTCTAGCTCTTTACCTGAATTCATTATTAACGAATCTCTCCCCGAGTGCAAACAGAATAAGAAAGGAGGAATTGACTATAGGAAGAAGTAGAGCTAAATCCCTCATATTTGTACCATCCTGCATGATGGTGGTCAAAAATCTTTAAACCGTATAACTAAAATTACATAATCTTTATTAAAAAGAGTACTCTTTCAGGTTCTAACTATTGTTTACAGAGATTATTATCCGTTAATAGATTTAACTTTAGAAAAAAATAGATAAGGTTGTCTAGATTATTGCACAAATATGTGCGAGCTTTCCAGTTCGTGCGCATTTACAACATATGATATAAAAATAAGAAGATGTGGTATGATTGCAAATAAAACGACTTTTCACCAGAGACCAAATGACGTTATCGCAGCTATATATTAGGTCACTGTACGGCCCTCAATCCTGACCAAAGCCCATACCGCATGACAAGCTACAAAAGGCCCATACATGACAAATGTAAACCAATTCAAACGAGAGAACTAACGGTTTGATTTATGTACAAAACAATAAACGAAAAACAATTATGATATGATATCCAACAGCATGTTTATTTCCAAATGTACCTTTCTTTGAATCTGCCCTAGTGAATTATTTTTTGGAAGTGTTTCTATTTGCTTTGTATCATTCGACTTTATTCTTTTATTTTATTCTTGAACTTGTTTGTCGAGCTTGGTTAATTGGAAACTTTGATAGAATAGCAACATAATAAACTTATCTTCTTACTCAAAACTCCGGTAAACTGGTGTTCTCTTTGTTCTTTTATTTCAGAGGAACACGACAGCAGTACGGGATAACTCTGATTTTATTGTATTGCTTTTAATATTAATATTTACAAGTTAGCTAAAAAAAAAATAACTTGTAATCAAAAAAACGTTCTTGAACGTGTCAAACCTTGAAGAATTCTATTTTAAAGGAGATCATTTTTGTCACCAGTTTTCCAACTGAAAGAAGAGGAGTTGCTATAGAATGGACAGCACAGAGCGATCCACTTGCTCAATGCATATCTTGGTTTACAATCCCTATAGCCTTTAACTTAAAAAAAACCTCAAAGATATCAGGCTTACAAGGCGCACTTATAATTGCTTATTGCATTGCCTCGAGGAACAGATATTCGTTGGGAGGAAATTCGGAAATAAAGAATCAGGATTTTTTTCACTTTTATTTTCTTCATTTATATTTTTCTATTTCAGAATAGGATGAGGGATAAATATTGATAAGAAAACACAAAATGCATACTATATGTTTGTCGGTTGAAACAATACAAGTGTATGATAGAGTTACATCCCTTCGTCCATTGACCATAGCTATTCAGATATCAGAATTGCGATATAAGCAACCGACTAATTAAAAAAAAAACGAGAAATTTGCGACGAGTTACACATTTTATTGTTATTGGCCCTTATTTCCATCGACTCGCAAATGGGACAGTGAAGGGGATATAGTAAACCGTATTCACTTCAGTGTATACGTCCGTCCCACAAGACTCGTGTAGGCACAACAGAGATGTGTGATCTGTAGTATTGTATCCAGTTTTCATTAAACTCACTGACAATCGTATCCCTATTATCTGAAATCCATCTTTTACATTTTCTCAGAAAATGGAGGACCGTAAATCTGGGAAGCTATGAGATAATCCGAACGAAAATCGAAATTTACCGTTTTAAGTGCATATATTGGAAACTGGTGAAGCGGGAATAATAGAAAAGTAACTCTTCCTATGATACAGTTGCCAAAGTCAATAGAATGCTTACGACGGTAATTAAATGGTAACCATAATGGTTTAAAGTTATTTCGAATGATCACAAGCTCGTATGTTAATAAAGCGAATTCTGTTAAACCATGTTATTTGAAATATACCTTGCAATACATATTACCTATTTTCCTTTTTTTATCGAGAAAATTGCAAAAGAAGCTTCTGCATATGACAAAGAAAATGTAATTATACAAATTTTAACGTTGTTTTCATACATGTCAACAATTTTTAGAGTGTTCAACATACTAGAAGTCCTAGGCATGATACAATTTCACGAAAGCCATCTATTTTCCACAACTAAGCTCCGAGTTCTCTGTCTCCTCACTGTCACTATAGAACTTTCAATATAAAAACTGTGTCCTTGTGTGAATGTACCGATTTATAAGGTTATTTCTGTTCAGGTAAAAAACAAGGATTTGTGTAATTTATATTTTGTATCACTATACAAATTCTTGTAAAAAACAATTAAGGAAAGTTTTTCTTGAGAACTTATAGTCAACGGCGTATTTATAGAGAACGTACCAAACATTGAAGAGTTCCATTTGTTGGTGTTTGCAAGAAGTGTTTTTTGGGGGTTTTATTTGCCATGAGGTATCCCACTGTGTCGTCAATAACTTTCAGTTAAAATTTCAATTCATTTTGTTCAATTGTCCATTTGATCTTCATCATTCGGGAATGAAACCGATTTTGCCGGATCCGTAAAATACGTAAAATTCTATATGATCATACAACGCTTGGATCGAAATTAGAGAAATTCAAATTTAACCGTATTTTCCATTGGTATCAACGGTTCTCTCTATCGTTTTTCCAACTGAGCCTTACATTTTTTATTTATGTTTTGATGCAACACCACTGTCTCATATTTAAGGTAATGGTTTAGCGCGCATAAACATGTCTAATCCAGCCAAATCCTTAATGTAACTGTCTCTTTTTTGGAGCTCTTTAAGGATGTTCGCTACTCTGTTTCAAAATAACAAGCTTTTTAAAAGACTGTCATAAATTGAAAGTATATAAATAAAGGAACTAAAAAAGCAGAAAAAAAATGAAGGGTCCGTGTGCTTGTTTTCGAAATATAAGCCTTTGAAAATTTGGCGGGAAATAATTCTCTCTAGATTGTTCATACATTAAACATTGGCAACCTTTTTTTTTTTAAATGTGAAAAAATAACAAGGATTTTATAGGATTTTCAAATATGGCTTTCTAAAGGATATGTAATAAAATTATGAAAAGAAAAAGTAGGGGTTAGTGGGGATTTTTTTTTTGAATGGCACTACATGGATAAAACCAGAGGATTCCGAATATCTGGGAAAAATTCAAAAAACATGAGGAGCGAACATCCTTAATTCAGTGGTTTTGGTTTTTTTTTAATGTCGGTATCGAATCAATATCGATCACCTAAACAGATAAGCTAGTAGAAAGTAAATTGTCTATAAAGACAACCATGACAACTGTAGCAGGTGGACATTTGGATCATAATTTGTCGATATCGACTCATGTCATCGATATCGACTCATATCATCGATATCGATAACTGTATCAGATGAACATTGTGTTAACTCATTGAAAGAACAAATCAGTTGAGTCTCATTCGAAATTGTACAGCATGTACATATTTTTACATTGCTAAATTTCGCAATTTTATTGAGGACGTAAACTTAACTAGCTGAAATGAATAGAGAAACCAATCATAATCTCTTTTTTTTAATGTCGGTATTGAATTGATATTATCGATATCGTCGACATCGACAACTTATACAGACAAGAGTACACACTCTGAAATGTCTCGCCTGCTTTACTTATCCTGATTGGATTTATGTTGAATGTCAAGGTCAAAGTCAGATGAACCATGCCAGACAGATATGTACACTTTACAATCATACCATACACAAAATATAGTTAGCCTAATGCTTATAGTATATGATATACAGACATAAGCATGAGCACTTAACATTGAACCATGAAAATGAGGTCAAGGTCAATCTAACTCTGACAGACAGATATGAACAACTTATAATCGTCATTTCATACATCAAATATAGCTGACCTAATGCTTATAGTATCTGATAAACGGAGAAAACCATGAAAACAGAAAATTGACCAATGAACCATGGTAATGAGGTCAGGGTCAGATGAAATCATCAGACAGACGTGTACACCTTACAATCATTCCATATACCACATATAGTGTCCATATTGTTTAAAGTATCTGAGAAATAGACGAAAAACTTAACATTTTTCAGTGAACATAAAAAAGTCAAGACCAGAAAAAAACCTGCTAGACGGACATGTACACTTTACAATCATACCATACACCAAATACAGCTGATCTATTGCATATAGTATCTGAGAAACAAACCAAACCATAAACATGTAACCATTGATCAAGGAACCATGAAATTAGGGCAAGGTCCGAGGTGAACATGGCAGTCAGACATTTACATCTTACAATCTTTCCATACACAAAATAAAGTTGATCTATTGCTTATAATATGAGATACGGACTTGACCACGAAAAATTAACCTTAAGTAATGATCACTGATACATGAAATCAGGTCATGGTCAGGTGAACCCTGTCTGACGGACATAAAGACCTTGCCAGGATTCCATATACCAATTATAGTTATCATATAACTCATAATAAGTGAGTATTACACAACAACACAATTTTCTCAAGCGGTCCCTGAACCATGAAAATGAGGTCAAGGACAATGGAAATTTGACACACTTGAAACTCTGTAACATAAGGCATCTGCATACAGGGTATGAAGCATCCAGATCTTTTACCTTCTAAAATATAAATCTTTATACAGGTAGTTAAGCCGTGCCAGATAGTAATCCCTATGTTTTGCATTCTGCGACTTTCTTCACAGGTGAGACAATAAACCAGTAGACACTAAATCGCCTTGATGGTCAACTGTATCAGATAAACATTTTGAACATAAATTGTCAATATCAAATCGATGTCGTCGATATCGGCAACAAGTCGAAAACAAACTGACAATGTCATGTACATGTCAACATTATATCGATCGAAGCAGATGAAAACAGTGACACATTTATAAAATAAAAGCCTGAGGTAAACATTATATCTATCGTGTCCCTACAAAGGGCTAAGATATGGATAAAGTGACTACTGATCGATATCATGACTAAACTGTGTCTTGGACGTACCGTAAAGACTAAGGAGAACAGATTCTGTGGGCAAACTAGGTGAACCGGCGAATGAACCCGATAGCTTAAAATTTTGTTCAGACTGACTACTTTTCGTGTCCGAGGTTGAAAAATCCCAAGCGAGTTAAAAAGAACTAGAATGTAAAAAAAATTTAAATGACAAGAGTGTACACGCTGAAATGTCTTGCCTGGTTTAATTATCAGGATTGAAATTCATACTATTCATTGAATATAATTGGACTAATGCTTATAGTATCCGAGAAACAGACCACATCACAAAAACTTAACATTGACCAATGAACTATGAAAATGATGTCAAGGTCAGATGAAACAACCAGTCTGATATGTTCACCTTACAATCATTTACACACACCAAATAAAGTTGACCTATTGCTTATAGTATCTGAGATACGGAATTGACCACAAAACTTTAACCTTGGTCATCACTGATCCATGAAATGAGGTCGAGGTCAGGTGAACCCTGTCTAACGGACATGTAGACCTTACCCGGGTCCAATATACCAAAGATAGTTATTCTATTACTCATAAGTGAGTATTTCACATGAGAACCATGAAAATAAGGTCAAGGACAATGGTCATATGACACACGGAAACTCTGTAACATAAAGCATCTTCATACAAGGTATGAAGCATCCAGGGCTTCTACCTTCTGAAATATAAAGCTTTATTTAAGTAGTTCACGCCGTTGCTGCCATATTGTAATCCCCGTCTCGCATTCTGCAACACATGAAACAAAAATAAAATGCTTGCTGAGCGCAGCCTGATACGACTGCAGAGGTCGAACCCTGAACAGTTGGTGCAAGTTTGGACACAATATTCAATATAAAAAAGAAGATGTGGTATGATTGCCAATGAGACAACTGTCCACAAGAGACCAAAATGACACAGAAATTAACAACTATAGGTCACCGTACGGCCTTCAACAATGAGCAAAGCCCATACTGCATAGTCAGCTATAAAAGGCCCCGAAATAACAATGTAAAACAATTCAAAGGAGAAAACTAACGGCCTAATTTATGTACAAAAAATGAATGAAAAACAAATATGTAACACATAAACAAACGACAACCACTGAATTACAGGCTTCTGACTTGGGACAGGCACATACATACATAATGTGGCGGGGTTAAACATGTTAGCGGGATCCCAACCCTCCCCCTAACCTGGGACAGTGATATCACAGTACAACATAAGAACGAACTATAATAAACTGTTAACACAGAGATATGTCTCGCCTATTTGTTATTTTGATAATGCAAATGTTGAAATTAAAATAGCAATACTTTAACATGTAAGTTATGCAAATATTCAAAGTCAATGAACCATGACTGAAGGTACAGGGCTAAACAATCTCCATGGAAATGAGATGTGCCAATGCTAATACAACTGCAAACCAAATACCATTGACTTTTCATAAGTCGTTCCCTTTAAACAAACCTAAACACAAACATTAACTTGTAAACTATGTAAAAGTTTCAAAGTTAATGAACCATAATTAGGGGGTGGGGTTATATAATCTCCATGGAAATGAAACTTGCAAATGCCAATACATTTGCATACCGAATATCATTGACTTAACATTAGTGGTTCATCTGAAACTGACCTAATCACAAACTAATACATGTAAACTAAGTAAAAGTTTCAAAGTCAATAGACCATGACTGAGGGTAAGAATCAAATATTCTCCATGGAAATGAAATGTGCTAATGCTTATACAACTGCATACCACTTATCATTGACCTACCACTAACAGTTCCCTTAAACTGACCTAATCACAAACTAATACATGAAAACTAAGCAAAAGTTTCAAAGTCAACAGACCATGAATGAGGGGAGGGCCAAATAATCTCCATGGTAATGAGATGTGCCAATGCTAATACAACTGCATACGAAATATCATTGACCTACCACTAGTGGTTCCCCATAAACTGACCTAATCACAAACTAATACATGTAAACTAAGCAAAGTTTCAAAGACAATAGACCTTGACTGAGGGGCGGGTCAAATAATCTCCATGGTAATGAGATGTGCCAATGCTAATACAACTGCAGACCAAATATCACTGACCTACCACTAGTGGTTGACCATGAACTAGACCTAATCACAAACTAATACATTGTTTCCGACGCGGAAATAGCATACCTATGTCTCGCTTTTGACTCCGTCAAGGCGAGACAAAATCAGTTGAAAAAGGCTTAACTCATCAGATGGACAAAAATACAAGTGGACGTGGCAGGGTACTTGTACATCCCAACAACAAAAAGACATTAGGAACAGATCTGAGAGTACTTGCAGTTATCTGACAGCTAGTTCAAAGCCACTAACAACTAATAAAAAAAATCATGCATCTAAGACTAAATTATCAATCCGTACACATCCAACATCCAATGGATTTAGTGTAAAGACTGATACTGTCTGAATTTGGATTGTGATCAAATTTTTGACATAATATAGGTTTCTGACACAAAATAAATGTGGTGAATTATCTAAAATGTTAAATGGGTTAAAAATTTGTATTAAATTTCAATTGAAGATTTCTTGCTATTGCGCAATACTGTGCAAAAGAAGATTTCTTGCAATTGCGCAATACTGTGCAATTCAATATTTCTTGCTATTGTGCAATACTGTGAAATTGAAGATTTCTTGCTATTGTGCAATATTGTGCTATTGGATATTTCTTGCTATTGCGCAATACTGTGCAATTGAAGATTTCTTGCTATTGCGCAATACTGTGCAATTGAAGATTTCTTGCTATTGCGCAATACTGTGCAATTGAAGATTTCTTGCTATTGCGCAATACTGTGCAATTGAAACTTTCTAATGGAATTTATTAATAATAAAGTTTTTGGCAAATTTCCAATATACATAATTTAAAAGCAGTTTAGGTGAGATAAACAAAAAAGCTTCATCAGCAACATTTTATATTGGCAAATTTCAATGAAGTTCATTAAACTAAAGTTATTGGCAAATTTCAATGGAATTTATTAATAATAAAGTTTTGGGCAAATTTTCAATATACATAATTTAAAAGCAGTTTAGGTGAGATAAACAAAAAGCTTCATCAGCAACATTTTATATTGGCAAATTTCAATGAAGTTCATTAAACTAAAGTTATTGGCAAATTTCCAATGGAATTAATTAATAATAAAGTTTTTGGCAATTTCAATATACATAATTTAAAAGCAGTTTAGGTGAGATATTCAAATGAGTTTCAATTACCAACCTTACACTGCCTTTTAAATTATGTTTTCTACTTAAGTAATTGTCCATTAACCTGGTAACCCTTTTCCACCCTTTTTTGCACCTTATTCCTTAACAATTTGAGCCATAACTCCCAAAGACAATTCTTACCATCCCTTTGTGGTATTCCAATATCCAAAATCTAAATACATGGTTAGATTCAGCATATCAAAGAACCCCAAGAATTCAATTTTGATGAAATCAAATAAAGTTCAATTTTGGACCCTTTAAACCTCAATGTGGACCAATTTGATAACTGGCCCAAATATCAAAAATCTAAATACATGGTTAGATTCAGCATATCAAAGAACCCCAAATATTCAATTTTGTTGAAATCAAACAAAGTTTAATTTTGGACCCGGATTTGGACCAACTTGAAAACTGGGCCCATAATCAAAAACTAAGTACATGTTTAGATTCAGCATATCAAAGAACCCCAAGAATTCAATTTTGTTAAAATCAAACTAAGTTTAATTTTGGACCCTTTGGACCTTAATGTAGACCAATTTGAAAACGGGACCAAAAATTTTAAGAATCTAAATACACGGATAGATTCGGCATATCAATGAACCCCAATAGTTCAATTTTGATGAAATCAAACAAAGTTTAATTTCGAACCCTTTTGGCCCCTAATTCCTAAACTGTTGGGACCAAAACTCCCAAAATCAATCCCAACCTTTCTTTTGTGGTCATAAACCTTGTGTTTAAATTTCATAGATTTCTATATACTTATACTAAAGTTATTGTGCAAAAACCAAGAAAAATGCTTATTTGGGCCCTTTTTTAGCCCCTAATTCCTAAACTGGTCGGACCAAAACTCCCAAAAATCAATCCCAACCTTCCTTTTGTGGTCATAAACCTTGTGTTAAAATTTCATAGATTTCTATTTACTTATACTAGAGTTATTGTGGGAAAACCAAGAAAAATGCTTATTGGGCCCTTTTTTGGCCCCTAATTCTTAAAACTGTTGGGACCAAAACTCCCAAAATCAATCCCAACCTTCCTTTTGTGGTCATAAACCTTGTGTTTAAATTTCATAGATTTCTATTAACTTATACTAAAGTTATAGTGCGAAAACCAAATGTCTTCCGACGACGACACCAACGTCATACCAATATAAGACCGCAAAATTTTTTTGCAGTCATATAATAAAATGCTCCGCAGGGCGCAGCTTGATACGACCGCAGAGGTCGAACCCTGAACAGTTGGGGCAAGTATGGACACAACATTCAAGCTTGATACAGCTCTGAATTTGGATTGTGATTAAATATTTGACACAGCATAGGTTTCTGACACAGAATGAATGTGGTCTAAGAACTTAAAAATTTTAAATTGGACATTCATCTATTATGGTCCAATATCCAAAATCTAAATACATGGTTAGATTCAGCATATCAAAGAAACCCCAAGAATTCAATTTTTGATGAAATCAAACAAAGTTTAATTTTGGACCCTTTTGACCTCAGTGTGGACAAAGTTGATAACGGGGCCCAAAAATCAAAAATCTAAATACATGGTTAGATTCAGCATATCAAAGAACCCCATATATTCAATTTTTGTTGAAATCAAACAAAGTTTAATTTTGGACCCCAATTTTGACCAACTTGAAAACTGGGCCCATAATCAAAAATCTAAATACATGTTTAGATTCAGCATATCAAAGAACCCTAAGAATTCAATTTTGTTAATATCAAACTAATTTTAATTTTGGACCCCAATTTGGACCAACTTGAAAACTGGGCCCATAATCAAAAATCTAAATACATGTTTAGATTCAGCATATCAAAGAACCCTAAGAATTCAATTTTGTTAAAATCAAACTAAGTTTAATTTTGGACCCTTTGGACCTTAATGTAGACCAATTTGAAAACAGAACCAAAAATTAAGAATCTAAATACACGGTTAGATTCGCATATCAAAGAACCCCAATAATTCAATTTTGATGAAATCAAACAAAGTTTAATGTTGGACCCTTTGGACCTCAATGTGGACCAATTTAAAACGGGCCCAAAATCCAAAAACTTAATACACGGTTGGATTCAGCATATTCAAGAACCCCAAGAATTCAAGAATAAAACCCCATTGAAATTGGTCAAGAAATAAGCAATTTATAATGTATCTCTTCTTTGCACAATACTGTGCAATTGAATATTTCTTGCTATTATGCAATACTGTACAATTGACAATTTCTTGCTATTGCGCAATATTGTGCTATTGGATATTTCTTGCTATTGTGCAATACTGTGCAATTGAAGATTTCTTGCTATTGCTCAATACTGTGCAATTGAAGATTTCTTGCTATTGTGCAATACTGTGCAATTGAAAATTTCTTGCTATTGCACAATACTGTACAATTGACAATTTCTTGCTATTGCGCAATATTGTGCTATTGGATATTTCTTGCTACTGTGCAATACTGTGCAATTGAAGATTTCTTGCTATTGCGCAATACTGTGCAATTGAAGATTTCTTGCTATTGTGCAATACTGTGCAATTGAAAATTTCCTGCTATTGCACAATACTTATTATATAATAACTTACGCATCCTGTTTGGTGTGTATCTCCTACCATATCATTATTATTTGCTTTTAAATATAAATCAGAAATAACCAACTTAAAATGGAAAATTTAAAAGAAAAAAAGGAACCCCCTCCCCTCCAAATTTGTTGAACCCCTTATGATTCATCACCCCAATCTCAATCCCAGCCTTCCCTTTGTGGTTTGGTACCTTGCAGTACAATTTCAGAGATCCATACACTTGAACACACAAGTTATTGTCTGAAACTAGAAAATGTGTTTTGGCCCCAAATTCCTAAACGTTTAGGGCAATTACCCCAAACTCAAACCCAGCTTTCCTTTGTGATATGGAACCTTGTAGTACAATTCCAGAAAGATCCATACATTTACACACAAGTTATTGTCATGAAACTAGAAAATGCTTGTTTTTGCCCTTTTGGCCCCTAATTCCTAAAATATTGAGGCAATTACCCCAATCATCAATCCCAGCCTTCCTTTGTGGTATGGTAACTTGCAGTACAATTTCAGAGAGATCCATACACTTGAACACAAGTTATTGTCTGGAAACTAGAAAATGCTTATTTTTGGCCCTTTTGGCCCCAATTCCTAAACGTTTGGGCAATTACCCCAAACTCAATTCCAGCTTTCCTTTGTGATATGGAACCTTGTAGTACAATTTCAGAAATATCCAAACACTTACACATAAGTTATTGTCATGAAACTAGAAAATGCTTGTTTTGGCCCTAATTCCTAAAATTTTGAGGCAATTACCCCAAAATCAATTCCAGCCTTCCTTTGTGATATGGAACCTTGTGGTACATTGTCAGAGAGATCCATACACTTACACACAAGTTATTGTCTGGAAGTTACAAAAATGCTTTTTTTTTGCCCCTTTTTGGCCCCTAATTCCTTAACTGTTGGTACCATAACCCCCAAAATCAATCCCAACCTTCCTTTTGTAGTATTGAACCTTATGGTAAAATTTCATAGAGATCCATTTACTTAAACTAAAGTTAGAGTGCGAAAACCAATGTGTCTTCGGACACCGACGCCGCCAACGTCATACCAATATACGACCATAAAAATGTGTGAAATATAGGTAAAATACACAAAATTCCTAACACAACATCAGTTATTGATTTTTATTTGTGTTTGTTCTGTTTGTATTTTTATAGTTTTTATGTTGCTTTTGTTTCTTGTTTTCTTTGGGGTGTTGGGGTTTAAGTTTAAATCCCAAAGAATAAAATGCTCCATGAGGGCAGCTTGATACGACCGCAGAGGTCGAACCCTGAATAGTTGGGGCAAGTATGGACACAACATTCAAGCTTGATACAGCTCTGAATTTGGATTGTGATTAAATATTTGACACAGCATAGGTTTCTGACACAGAATGAATGTGGTCTAAGAACTTAAAAATTTTAAATTGGACATTCACCTATTATGGTCCAATATCCAAAATCTAAATACATGGTTAGATTCAGCATATCAAAGAACCCCAAGAGTTCAATTTTGATGAAATCAAACAAAGTTTAATTTTGGACCCTTTTGACCTCAATGTGGACAAAGTTGATAACGGGCCCAAAATCAAAAATCTAAATACATGGTTAGATTCAGCATATCAAAGAACCCCATATATTCAATTTTGTTGAAATCAAACAAAGTTTAATTTTGGACCCGATTTGGACCAACTTGAAAACTGGGCCCATAATCAAAAATCTAAATACATGTTTAGATTCAGCATATCAAAGAACCCTAAGAATTCAATTTTGTTAAAATCAAACTAAGTTTAATTTTGGACCCTTTGGACCTTAATGTAGACCAATTTGAAAATGGGACCAAAAATTAAGAATCTAAATACACGGTTAGATTCGCATATCAAAGAACCCCAATAATTCAATTTTGATGAAATCAAACAAAGTTTAATTTTGGACCCTTTTGACCTCAATGTGGACAAAGTTGATAACGGGCCCAAAAATCAAAAATCTAAATACATGGTTAGATTCAGCATATCAAAGAACCCCATATATTCAATTTTGTTGAAATCAAACAAAGTTTAATTTTGGACCCGATTTGGACCAACTTGAAAACTGGGCCCATAATCAAAATCTAAATACATGTTTAGATTCAGCATATCAAAGAACCCTAAGAATTCAATTTTGTTAAAATCAAACTAAGTTTAATTTTGGACCCTTTGGACCTTAATGTAGACCAATTTGAAAACGGGACCAAAAATTAAGAATCTAAATACACGTTAGATTCGGCATATCAAAGAACCCCAATAATTCAATTTTGATGAAATCAAACAAAGTTTAATTTTGGACCCTTTTGACCTCAATGTGGAAAAAATTGATAACGGGCCCAAAAATCAAAAATCTAAATACATGATTAGATTCAGCATATCAAAGAACCCCATATATTCAATTTTTGTTGAAATCAAACAAAGTTTAATTTTGGACCCGATTTGGACCAACTTGAAAACTGGGCCCATAATCAAAATCTAAATACATGTTTAGATTCAGCATATCAAAGAACCCTAAGAATTCAATTTTGTTAAAATCAAACTAAGTTTAATTTTTGACCCTTTGGACCTTAATGTAGACCAATTTGAAATTGGGACCAAAATTAAGAATCTAAATACACGGTTAGATTCGGCATATCAAAGAACCCCAATAATTCAATTTTGATGAAATCAAACAAAGTTTAATTTTGGACCCTTTGGACCTCAATGTGGACCAATTTAAAACGGGCCCAAAATCCAAAAACTTAATACACGATTAGATTCAGCATATTAAAGAACCCCAAGAGTTCAAGAATAAAACCCCATTGAAATTGGTCAAGAAATAAGCAATTTATACAAAGTATCTTCTTTTGCACAATACTGTGCAATTGAATATTTCTTGCAATTGCGCAATACTGTGCAATTGAATATTTCTTGCTATTGTGCAATACTGTACAATTGACAATTTCTTGCTATTGTGCAATATTGTGCTATTGGATATTTCTTGCTATTGCGCAATACTGTGCAATTGAAGATTTCTTGCTATTGCGCAATACTGTGCAATTGAAAATTTCTTGCTATTGCACAATACTTGTTATATAATAATTTACACAGCCTGTTAGGTGTGTGTCTCCTGCCATATCATTATTATTTGCTTTTAAATATAAATCAGAAATAACCAACTTAAAATGGAAAATTTTAAAGAAAAAAAGGAAAAAAGAACCCCCCAAATTTTTGAACCCCTTATGATTCATCACCCCAAACTCAATCCCAGCCTTCCCTTTGAGGTATGGTACCTTGCAGTACAATTTCAGAGATCCATACACTTGAACACAAGTTATTGTCTGGAATCTAGAAAATGCTTATTTTGGCCCTTTTGGTCCCTAATTCCTAAACATTTCAGGCAATTACCCCAAACTCAATTCCAGCTTTCCTTTGTGATATGGAACCTTGTAGTACAATTTCAGAAAGATCCATACACTTACACACAAGTTATTGTCATGAAACTAGAAAATGCTTGTTTTGCCCTTTTTGGCCCTAATTCCTAAAATTTTGAGGCAATTACCCCCAAAATCAATCCCAGTATTCCCCTTGTGATATGGAACCTTGTGGTACAATGTCAGAGAGATCCATACACTAACACACAAGTTATGTCTGGAAGTTACAAAAATGCTTATTTTTGGCCCCTTTTTGGCCCCTAATTCCTAAACTGTTGGTACCATAACCCCCAAAATCAATCCCAACCTTCCTTTTGTGATATTGAACCTTATGGTAAAATTTCATAGAGATCCATTCACTTAAACTAAAGTTAGAGTGCGAAAACCAATGCGTCTTCGGACGACGACGCCGGACGACGACGACGACGGCGCGGACGGCGGCGACGACGACGACGACGACGACGCCAACGTCATATTAATATCGACCACAAAAATTTTTTTGCGGTCGTATAAAACTGATATGATTATTGACATGTGAAGATAGTTCTATGAAGAGAATTAAGTCAACTAATCTTTAAACATTTCAAATAATCAGTAGAAAGATATACAATTCCACTGGTCCTTCTCATCTTCCTTGTTTAGAACTTTTCTGGATCAATATAAAAACTAGAGGCTCCCAAGAGCCTGTGTCGCTCACCGGATTCTACTTTGGTTTTCGAAATCATGTAAAAATAGACAAAAATCATAACAGATATCCTAAGAATGATTGAAGCCAAATTTGGTTTAATATTAGCCCCGTAATTTAATCAAAAGCAGAAGACTTTTGTAAAGTTTACAGAAATTACCAATAAATTCATTGAAATTGTAGAAAATGACTTTATAAGGACAATGACAAATCAGCTACAAAGTAACAACACTTGGTCAGCACCTCAAAAGAAACATTAATACCATGTTTGGTTTCAATCCAAGCGGTTTTCTAGAAGAAGACATTTGCATATATTTCCCATAGGGTCCTTTGTTAAACTAAGTCCCCCGTTGGCAGCTATCTTGGTTGATGGATTTGCTACAAAGTAACAACACTTGGTCAGCACCTCATAAGGAACATTTATGCCATGTTTTATTTCATTCCATTCAGTGGTTCTCTAAAAGAAGACATTTGTATGTATTTTCCATAGGGTCCTATGTTAAACTAAGTCCCTCTCTGGCGGCCATCTTGGATGATGGATCAGCTTCAAAGTAACAACACTTGGTCAGCACCTCATAAGGAACATTCATGCCATGTTTGGTTTCATTCCATTTAGTGGTTCTCTAAAAGAAGACATTTGTATGTATTGTCCATAGGGTCCTATGTTAAACGAATTCCCCCGCTGGCGGCCATCTTGGATGATGGATGGCCTACAAAGTTACAACACTTGGTCAGCACCTCATAAGGAACATTCATGCCATGTTTTATTTCATTCCATTTAGTGGTTCTCTAAAAGAAGACATTTGTATTTATTTCCCATAGGGTCCTATGTTAAACTAAGTCCCCCGCTGGCGGCCATCTATGATGATGGATCGGCTACAAAGTAACAACACTTGGTCAGCACCTCATAAGGAACATTCATGCCATGTTTGGTTTCATTCCATTCAGTGGTTCTCTAGAAGTTCAAACTGTAAAAAGTTAACGACGACGACGGACGACGGACACCAAGTGATGAGATGTTAAACTAAGTCCCTCTCTGGTGGCCATCTTGGATGATGTTTCGGCTTTAAAGTAACAAAACTTGGTCAGCAATTCAAAAGGAACATTCATGCCATGTTTGGTTTCATTCCATTAAGTGGTTCTCTAAAAGAAGACATTTGTATGTATTGTCCATAGGGTCCTATGTTAAATGAAGTCCCCACTGGCGGCCATCTTGGATGATTGATCGCCTACAAAGTTACAACGCTTGGTCAGCACCTCATAAGGAACATTCATGCCATGTTTTATTTCATTCCATTTAGTGGTTCTCTAAAAGAAGACATTTGTATGTATTTCCCATAGGGTCCTATGTTAAACTAAGTCCCTGGCTGGTGGCCATTTTGGATGATGGATCGGCTACAAAGTAACAACACTTGGTCAGCACCTCCTAATGAACATTCATGCTATGTTTTGTTTCATTCTATTCAGTGGTTACCTAAAAGAAGTCATTTGTATGCATTTCCCATAGGGTCCTATGTTAAACTAAGTCCCTCACTGGCGGCCATTTTGGATGATGGAACGGCTACAAAGTAACAACACTTGGTCAGCACCTTGTACGGAACATTCATGCTATGTTTTGTTACATTCCAGTCAGTGGTTCTCTAAAAGAAGTCATTTGTATGCATTTCCCATAGGGTCCTATGTTAAACTAAGTCCCCCGCTGGCGGCCATCTATGATGATGGATCGGCTACAAAGTAACAACACTTGGTCAGCACCTCATAAGGAACATTCATGCCATGTTTGGTTTCATTCCATTCAGTGGTTCTCTAGAAGTTCAAACTGTAAAAAGTTAACGACGACGACGGACGACGGACGACGGACACCAAGTGATGAGAAAAGCTCACTTGGCCCTTTGGGCCAGGTGAGCTAATAAGGAGATGTGGTATGATTGCCATTGAGACAACTTTCCACTAAAGTTCAAATGAAGTCAATGTAAGCATACTAGCACCTTCCCTTGGTGTTTCCTGCAGATCCACAATTTAAGCCACTTTTTACTTGCGTTATATCTTTTTTTTTTTTTTAGTATTTACATGTTTGCTATGCTGGATCAGACACAAGGAAAATCAAAATATGATTCCAAAGCATTGACCCTTTGTGCCTGTTTTAGTATTGCTACCATTTTTCAATGACATTATGAATTCTTTCTACTGATTCAGGTTTAAATGCTGGAGCTAATTTGGATTTGGAGTAGGTGAAGTTTTCAACTCTTTCCAATCAGACTTTCCCTCAACACATCTTTTCACATTATGTAATTGTAAGGTAGATTTGTATGCCTCAAAAATCATAATTGTTAATTGTCATTGGACAATTGTTGGTCTTTGATTGGTAAAATTAAATATTTAATTTATTTGATTTGATTTATGCTTTTATGGATAGCATTCTAAAGAAAACCAATAATTATTAATATATATTGTTTTATTAAAAATGATTTTTATTTTCAAAGAATACAAGAATTGAACATTATTTTGGCCATTGGTAATACATAACAAACATGTAGAAGTTTGCATACAAATGTGGATGGTATTTCAATTTGATAATGTATACATAAATTGACTTTGAACATCTCATTTGCACATATCAATCGTTATAACAAAAATAAATCGTAGATACCGTTTTAAAGAACCCATTAAATCAAATTCTGATTACAATACTGAAATGTATGTTATCACATTATATCAAAGGCACAAACTTAATGGCACAATAAAATGTACAAAACTAATGTCCTTTTATTTAAAAATCAATGTAATTTATTTTTAACACAAGAATTGATTTTACTAAAACATAAGTCAACATACAAAAAAAGAAAGTTCTGTCAACAATGATTGGATTTCTTATTGAGTTTTATTTTGGCAAATATTTGTAACAACATGTTGTGAAACATATAGTTGTAAAGGCATTCTGGGTGTTTATATCAGATATGTGATATGCATATTAATAATATTTTTCCTCACATGCAGATGTTCTAACATCTGATGCATAAAGTAATTAATTTTATGAAGAGAGAGTGTTGAATAACGAAATATGATCCAATTACGAGACATTAAATCAATTAATAAAGGAAACTGATATTACAAAAATTCATCAATGTAGAAAACATTTGTGGTATATTTTATATTAACATATCAATTTCATGTACACACTTTATATGAAATTTTCATATGGAAGAAATCTAACCTTATTTCACCTAAACTAGAAGCAATATACTACATCAATTTGTAATTTTATGCTCACAAATTGCATGTCAGAGTGAAACATTAGAAATTTTTTGCACATTAAAACACTGTTCAGACATGTATATAAAGGTGCTGCTTTATCATCAACTATTGTAGATGTAACACAATCTTCTTGTTCCTAATATATCCACAGCTGTTTATATGTCAACCCATGAAAATTGACACTTAGTTTTGGTTTGTATTATGTATGCAGATGTTTAATCCAAGATTCAAATTTTATGTGTTTATCACTTATAGAAAATGTCTCCTATTCATATCAAATGAAACATGCTGTTGAATAAGTTAATAGAGTATGTTTATATTGACACCCAATATCGGAAGCTGTTATATTAAAGTAAAGAGTATTCATTTTGGATCAAGTGAAACTTTTGATAAAAAATTTAATTTTAGATTACAAACTTGAAAAGATGTGATGCAAAAACAGAGACTATTTATACTGAAAAGCAATAATAGACCAAGTTACTATTGTAAATAAGACAATAGCAAAAACATACAGTATTGTAATTCATATTTTCTTTTAACTGTAAAATATTCTGTATCTGCTGTTAAAGGCAAATTGCAATGATTGACATTACTGAATTCATAGGGGTAGGTTATACTTAAAAATATGAAAAAACTAGCAAATATGTGGTATAATTCACATTTTATAAACATTAGTGAAATCTGTCTCATACTAGATGATGACTTCAGGGTGTTAATATGGTCATCTGAATATTTTACCCATTGCCTTTACAAGAAAATGTTTCACAAAAATAATTTTATCATATTTTTTTTAATTTGTGAACAGCAACTTTATGGATTTCTTTGTCAGAAAAAAGTATTTTCTCGTCAAACAACAAGTACAGTAAACTTCTGAATTCCAAGTCTCTGGAAATGCTTAGCACCCAATATTGGATTAACCTTATAACTTTGGTACACTTGTACATAACAAATATTTCTATCACAATCATGTCAAAATAAACCAGCTTCATGAATATTCATGTTTCACTTTTACATTACCAAAAACTTGTGTGTAGAATAGCCTCATTTTCTTAGACCTGCTTAACAAAACCTAAATAAAGACATTTATTGTTTGCTTTTCTTCAGATTTTACTTAGACCTTGAATATAATAAATAAATAAATCCATATTTTAAACAAGAATGAATGCATTGCTTTACCTTTTTGTGGAGGAGAAGGGTCCTGTGTTAAATTTTGTATACTTTTGTTGTTTCCAAAGATTAATTTTGTTAATTTTGCTTTCATGTTTTCTCATCTGTTTACCAAAAGTTCCTTGCACAAAATGTGATTCTGGCTAAAACAGAATATTTGTGTAATAGAAGTTATATAATAACTCTACTTAAATTAAATTAATTGTGTAAGATAGTCTCAAATCAATGCATTATATTTCTGATGAGAAGTAGCAAAATACTTTACAGGTCTGATTTTTTACCACATCTATGTGGTGGAATAAATTTTGTTTTTCAAATTTCAATCCAGATAAGAAAAATATTTTTGTAAATCATAACTTCATAAAGCTGATTCAATGACATACACACAGCTATACTAATATTCTAAATAAAATCAACAAATTAAAGCCACTGAAAATGAACTAGGACTTCCTGCAGTAAATAAAAATAAAAATGGTGATGTATTTTAGGAACCCCATTGTATTGGAGTTAACTGATTGGTCCAGATGCCATTTATAAGGACGCTGAGACTGCATGGTAAAACTCATATTAGAATAAAGAGGTCAAATGTCTAAAATCATCCATTATTTGTAACCACTAAATAGTGGACTTTTTTGTACTCCAAAGGATTGTGATGATGTTTAACTGTTTGACAAAAATTTGTATTTGTATCAATCTGGTAGAAAAGTGATTAGTAAGTTTCTGGGCTCTCTCTGAGGTATATCTCGTCATTTATATACAACAAAGTACAATGTATGATCATTTTAACATGATTCACAAAATGAAATTTCTATAAAAACATGATGTATAACAAAATTATAAAAAAAAATGCCATTTAAGATTCATTAGTAAAATTTACAATTCAAAATACCGGTAATTCAAACTAAAAAGTCTTTTTCAGTAAAAATTTTAATTTTAAAAGACTTAATGGCCAATGAAGCAGATTTATAGCTGGCAAGTAGGTACCTTAGGAGCTTATATTTATTTTTCATTATACTGCTTACATGAAATGCTTGGACTAAATAAAGTCTGATAAATCTAATAATTAATAACAAACATTCAGTGGTCCAAAATTAGACTAAAGTATAATGGCATTTACCAAATTCATAAAAAAATATACTGACATTTTCAAAACAAACTTCATTTTCATAAGCAAAGATTTGTAGTACCTTCATATTCAATACTAGAAATAAAGCATAATTCAAATAACAAATTTTATGTAATGGCACTTTAAGCAAAAATAATGATAATGCCCTTACATTCATTGAATAAACAAGAAATTTTACTGTTTTTAGATTTAAAAAATAATTACTAAACAGATCAGTTTTCATCAAAAACAAAACAGATGTTGAACTATATAATAATACATGTCCTTTTTCTGTTTAAAAAAAATCTAACAAACTCATCTTTAAATATTATGCAAATCACAATTTGAAAAATAAATACTAAATGTCTACAGCACCATGAACGACAGATCCATTAACCATTAAATGGACGCCATTCGGTAAAGAACAAGTATTAGAATGAAGATGAGAATGTTTATGTTGTTTTGGAGGAATGGCAGGTGGTTTTTTCTCTTGACTATTGTCACTGTCTGGAGTATTAGATGAGTTATGGCAACTTGTATGTGGTCCATTTGGTGATGAAGGTACTTTGGTATGATGATTACAAGCTGTAAGAACAAAAACATTAGGAATTATACTACATTATGTTATCTATGGGTCTAATTTCTAACATACATGTATAGATTATCACACGAACTGTGGACTCAATGACTTATTTATATTATTACTATTTTGTAGGAAAATGTTGGCTGCATTTACAACCAAATGATTTTGTATTGTTGTTTTTTAAAGGGACCATTCTGTTATTTGAGTATACAAGAAATCTACATTTCTTACAAAAAGGCTGTGTGACCTTTCATAAACATATTTTAGTTGACCTTAACATGTAACTCTGATTTTAGTACCATGGTGCTCAAGATGGATAACAAACAACTCTTAAATTAATAATTCAGTGCTTTGTGGGACTAGTCTCTAAAGTTATACATATGACTTGTGTATATGGTGTTTAGCAGACAAAAACAATACTCAATTTGAGTATGATGCTGCATGGAACAGCTAAATTTTACCTTTAACTATTTAGAAAAGGTCATGTTGGTGATCAAAGTCTAATAAACCCATTTTTTAATTATATCCATGAATATAAATATGTAGTATCTAAGACAACTAACTTTTAGTTATTTTTACCATTAAGGTTTGGTCATGCTTGGGAAAGTTAGTTACCCATAATTATACAATTTGAGTTTGGTAGTAATATTGTCAATTAATTATCCTTAATCAAATTTATGAGTTGAGTTCAATGGTGTGTGAGAAAGTTTGTAGGTCTTAGGTTATACAAACGATTTGTGGAAAGAGAGTGTTTATGATAGTTTGTTATCCTAAGGTATACTTACGATCTGAGTATGGTGGTGTTTTGAGTTTGTTATCCTAAGGTATACTTACGATCTGAGTATGGTGGTGTTTGAGTTTGTTATCCTAAGGTATACTTACGATCTGAGTATGGTGGTGTTTGAGTTTGTTATCCTAAGGTATACTTATGATCTGAGTTTGGTGGTGTTTGAGTTTGTTATCCTAAGGTATACTTACAATCTGAGTATGGTGGTGTTTGAGTTTGTTATCCTAAGGTATACTTATGATCTGAGTATGGTGGTGTTTGAGTTTGTTATCCTAAGGTATACTTACAATCTGAGTATGGTGGTGTTTGAGTTTGTTATCCTAAGGTATACTTACAATCTGAGTATGGTGGTGTTTGAGTTTGTTATCCTAAGGTATACTTACGATCTGAGTATGGTGGTGTTTGAGTTTGTTATCCTAAGGTATACTTACGATCTGAGTATGGTGGTGTTTGGGACAGTTGACTAGTTTGTTATCCTAAGGTATACTTACGATCTGAGTATGGTGGTGTTTGGGACAGTTGACTAGTACATCCACTGACCTCATTATCACAATTGCAAATTATACATGAGGAATCTGAAATAAAAAATAATTCATGGTTATCTATTAATCTTAATCTAATTGAACAAATGTTAAAATAAACACTTTATCTGATTTAAAATATTAAAGTTATATATATGGACATGGAAATATATTTTTTTTAACTTTTAACAGATAATACATCAATAAGTTGTTATCATTTACATGTTTTCTACTCCTGCGGTAACAACAGTGCTATATACAACTAGAAATTCAAAATGACAACATTTCCATAAACGAAGTCTTTTTCAAGAGATAATGCATAATACATCATAATTATGAATACATAAATAAAAAGTATACTATTGATTGCTGTAAAAAAAAAAAAGATTTCTTTTTTCAAATACCAAAGACAATTAGCCATACAGACTGCCAATGATTTGCTTTATTGCTGATTGAAATAGAACTTTAATTAGGATGATTATTTAGTTACTTCACTGACCATTTCATGTTCAAGTAACTATTTAAAACTCTTTTATTTCAGATCTCAAACCAACAGCCAGTGACTACTTAAATTTTCCTTAACCAAATCATACATCTAAATTATAGCAAATTTCTAGTGGACATATAGAAGTGTGAGGAAGACTTGAAAACTTAAGAATCGATAAATCTATGTATTATCATCTCTGCTTATACAAATCATACTTAATCATATTCAGCAATAAAAGCACTGTTCCTTTGCTTTTTGTGTGCATGTACTGATTTTGTGTCATGGATGGATACCCCATATACTTTGCTTTTCTATTCTATTAAAATATATAATTGAAACTGACCTTTTAAACTAGAGTAACCTGGTGGCTGAGGTAGTGAGCCATGATGAAGTGCCACTCCATTCGGTATAGGTATACTGTGTATAGATTGTTTATGACATGAATGAATATCAGCACTTGAAGAGTGTCTCTGTTTCTCACAATTTTCACAAGAATCTGACTGAGATTGAGTTCTATTTACAAAAGTATTAGAATTACTGAGTATTGGACGAAACGTTTGTAAAGTCTGATGTCCACTCGTATGAGTACTACTTGTACTTTGAGAACTTTTCATCGAATCTGTCTCACTATTCGGATAATTTATGTCACTATCACTATTATCCCGATTCTTATGTTCATGAAAAGTTAACTGAGCTGTCATATTATTCTCCTCTTCATCAACATCACTTGGAAATATTGCTGCTCTCGGAGCACGATACTGTCCCGATGAAGATTCGTACCCAGATTCCTGTATTTGATAGTCTTGATACGGATAGCCCTGAACAGTCATAGGACCATTGTACAAGGTACCATCTGGATATGGCTGGTATCCCTGGCCTGCCACTTCACCGGGTAAAGTGGTCTCGTCAGTTGGTGTAGCACTGTACATTTCATGTCTCTTTCTTGTCTGATATATAATGATAACCCATACCAGTGATGTTCCGACCACACAACAAACTACTGCAATGATTATTATTCCTGTTGTTGTTGATTCATCACTTGGATTTGTAATAAGAGGTCCAGGTTTGGGATCAACAGATATTTGTTTATCGCCACGAAACACAACTAGCTTTGATACACCACTGACATGTCCAAGGGTATTGGTCATATTACACTTGTATTCTCCTGCATCACTGGCCTGAGTTTGAACAATTATTAACAGTTGGTTATCAGCAGTAAAGAAATATCGTTGCTGATTTGATTCAAGAGGTTTGTTACTTTTATACCAAGTCAATCTAGGTTTTGGGATACCCTCTGCCATACATTCTATCACAGTTGTACCTCCTTCTTGTGTTTTCTTAATCCTTTCCATTGGTCTCACAAACGCTGGGATTTCTAAAATTGAAATTTATTTTAAATGATTTCTTTTGATTGTAATAAGAGTGAATCAAAATATTTATTGTAAAAAACTCTATTCAGCAAGTATGTGTTTGAAAACAAACCAACAAGCAGGGTTGAGCAGTCACAAACATGTTAAAACCCGCCATATTCTTTATGGCCTGTTGCAAGACAGGATTCTGTGATTGAGTAGTTGTTGTTGGTTCATGTCTGTTATATTTGTATTTCTAAATTTTTAAATTAGGTTGGTTTTTTTCTTGTTTTCTTGTTTCACATTTTTTCATGTTAGGGTCTTTAATAGCAGACTATATGGTATGGGGTTTTCTCATTGTAGAAGGCAGTATGATGACCTATAATTGCATATATCCACGTCATTTGAACTCTGGTGGATAGATGTCTCATTGGCAATCAAACCACATCTCCCTATTTTTATAAACATTCAAGTTTTCAAGAGAGTATAACATATATATGTCTAAAAATAAGTGCAACAATACTAATATAAATGGGAAACGTGTCCATGGGACACAGTTGATGCCTGCTTGCATATCATTTAAAGTTATAAACAGACATAACTGAAGAACGGTAAAAGTGACACTACCCAAATTTGTACTTGATCTGAGTTTTTTGGTAATAAGTATTGTGTATAAGTTTCATAACTTTTGGTAAAGGCAAACTTAAGTTAGAGAACAGAAACTAAAAATTCAGCAATTTTTGTCATTTGTAAAGGAGCATAACTCTCGAACAGTTAAGGTGACACCACCAAAACTTGAACTTGATCTGTATTTTGTGGAAATAAGCATTGTGTATAAGTTTCATAACATTTGGTAAAGGCAAACTTAAGTTAGAGAACGAAACAAAAATTCAGCAATTTTTCCATTTGTAAAGGGCATAACTCTAGAACATTTCAGGTGACACCAAAAAAATTGAATTTGATCTGTATTGTGTATAAGTTTCATAACATTTGGTATAGGCAAACTAAAGTTAGAGAGCGGAAATGAAAAATTCGTCATTTTTTCCATTTGTAAAGGGGCATAACTCTAGAACGGTTAAAGTGACGCCACCAAAATTCAAACTTGATCTGTGTTTTGTGGTAATAAGCATTGTGTATAAGTTTCATAACATTTGGTTGAGGTAAACTAAAGTTAGAGAACAGAAACCAACTTTGGGACATACGGACGGATGGACAGACGGACAAGGGTAAAACTTTATGCCCCCTCCGCCACAGCATGGGGCATAAAAAGATAATAAACAAATATCATGCAATAATATTATATTGACAAATATTTTGTTGGCATTTTCTATACAGTAAATATACCAAATTTCTAATTTTCATGGGTATTTATTTTAAGGATTTTATATGTCTTGATAAGTATTCCAATTTTTTTTTTTAGGATACTATTTTCAATATTTAATGATATTCATAATGATTACACAGAAACTTCTTTTTAAAGCATGAATGAGGATTTATTGCTAACTCTTTTCCCCTGTTTTTGCAAGCGTTTTTATAGTTTGTAATTCAAACATCAGAAATTCCTTTACTTACGCAAAACTGTGAGATTAAGATTAGCGCTAATAGATCCTGCATCATTTTTGGCCGTGCAAGTATAAGTTCCCTCATCAAACTTCGTCACATCAAGGATGTAGAAGATATTATCGTCTGGCATAACATGCATACGCCTCTCTCTAGCTGCTGGAAAATCATCTCCTCCATTTTTGGACCAAGAAATGGTTGGATTAGGTCGACCAGTGGCAGAACATTCCAAACGTGCAGCTGACCCAACCTTGACTGTTACATCAAATGGTTTCTTCGAGAAGTGGGGGAATACTAGACAAAAAAATAACAATTACACCTTTAATGTATGGCATCTACTACTATAAAGTCATTCAAATGTCTAAAATTCAATCCTATTGCTGGTTTTACATACTTTAATTTTTATTTTCACATTTCCATTTTACCTACACTTTATATTACACTATGTCTTTTTTTTGTTATTTCATTTTCTAAGGTTTGCTTTAATGGATCATCATCCTTTACTGGTAATATTGAAAAAAGATAGCAACTTTTTTCATACTTGTTGGTGCAAAGATCTTAAATAGATGAAAAGATTTCAATTTTCAAGTTTCAGAGTAAATTTTTGTTGTTGTTCTTTTTCTGTTTAAAGATTTAGTTATTAAAGTTGTACTGTGTAATACAATAAAATTTGTTAAGTTCATCAAAACTTTAAACAATGACAAAGATATCAAAAAATAATTTAAAAAGACAAAACTTACCATGGACCTCAATGGTGGCCTTCATGGAGTATGCTGGTCCAAAGCTGTTAGATATAAGACATTGATAGACCCCAGAATCACTGTCCTTCAAGTCATAAAGATGTAATTTGGAGGAGTATCTAATTATTTTAGTATTATCTTTTCCTACATTATTCTCTGTTATTGGATTCAGCAGTAACTGAAATATAAACACCATCCTTAGACTAGATGTATGTACATTTGTCATTTGTATCATCCTAAGACTAGATGTATGTACATTTATCATCTAAATCCCAATCAATATTACTTACATTTTCTATCGCACAACCTAGAATTCCAATAGCGAAAAACAAGGGAATTATAGCAATAATATTTCAATATCTAATAATTGATACTTTAGATTAAAATAAACATGTCCGCAAATTTTTAAAAAAAATTATGGCTGCATTACCACATAATTTTTCCCTGTATTTCACTGTGATAGGAATAAAATGAGATCATGAATGAAACCATCACAAAAGAGTTTTTTTTTTTCCCCTAAAGTAATTATTTTCATTGGATGGACTCTTCTGCCTTGATATTAAGGTCTGCAATGCATAACAAACGTTTGTAAAGTCTGATGTCCACTGTATGAGTACTACTTGTACTTTGAGAACTTTTCATCGAATCTGTCTCACTATTCGGATAATTTATGTCACTATCACTATTATCCCGATTCTTATGTTCATGAAAAGTTAACTGAGCTGTCATATTATTCTCCTCTTCATCAACATCACTTGGAAATATTGCTGCTCTCGGAGCACGATACTGTCCCGATGAAGATTCGTACCCAGATTCCTGTATTTGATAGTCTTGATACGGATAGCCCTGAACAGTCATAGGACCATTGTACAAGGTACCATCTGGATATGGCTGGTATCCTGGCCTGCCACTTCACCGGTAAAGTGGTCTCGTCAGTTGGTGTAGCACTGTACATTTCATGTCTCTTTCTTGTCTGATATATAATGATAACCCATACCAGTGATGTTCCGACCACACAACAAACTACTGCAATGATTATTATTCCTGTTGTTGTTGATTCATCACTTGGATTTGTAATAAGAGGTCCAGGTTTGGGATCAACAGATATTTGTTTATCGCCACGAAACACAACTAGCTTTGATACACCACTGACATGTCCAAGGGTATTGGTCATATTACACTTGTATTCTCCTGCATCACTGGCCTGAGTTTGAACAATTATTAACAGTTGGTTATCAGCAGTAAAGAAATATCGTTGCTGATTTGATTCAAGAGGTTTGTTACTTTTATACCAAGTCAATCTAGGTTTTGGGATACCCTCTGCCATACATTCTATCACAGTTGTACCTCCTTCTTGTGTTTTCTTAATCCTTTCCATTGGTCTCACAAACGCTGGGATTTCTAAAATTGAAATTTATTTTAAATGATTTCTTTTGATTGTAATAAGAGTGAATCAAAATATTTATTGTAAAAAACTCTATTCAGCAAGTATGTGTTTGAAAACAAACCAACAAGCAGGGTTGAGCAGTCACAAACATGTTAAAACCCGCCATATTCTTTATGGCCTGTTGCAAGACAGGATTCTGTGATTGAGTAGTTGTTGTTGGTTCATGTCTGTTATATTTGTATTTCTAAATTTTTAAATTAGGTTGGTTTTTTTTCTTGTTTTTCTTGTTTCACATTTTTTCGTGTTAGGGTCTTTAATAGCAGACTATATGGTATGGGGTTTTCTCATTGTAGAAGGCAGTATGATGACCTATAATTGCATATATCCACGTCATTTGAACTCTGGTGGATAGATGTCTCATTGGCAATCAAACCACATCTCCCTATTTTTATAAACATTCAAGTTTTCAAGAGAGTATAACATATATATGTCTAAAAATAAGTGCAACAATACTAATATAAATGGGAAATGTGTCCATGGGACACAGATGATGCCCCCGCTTGCATATCATATAAAGTTATAAACGAACATAACTGAAGAACGGTAAAAGTGACACTACCCAAATGTGTACTTGATCGGAGTTTTTTGGTAATAAGTATTGTGTATAAGTTTCATAACTTTTGGTAAAGGCAAACTTAAGTTAGAGAACAGAAACTAAAAAATCAGCAATTTTTGTCATTTGTAAAGGGGCATAACTCTCGAACGGTTAAGGTGACACCACCAAAACTTGAACTTGATCTGTATTTTGTGGAAATAAGCATTGTGTATAAGTTTCATAACATTTGGTAAAGGCAAACTTAAGTTAGAGAACGGAAACAAAAAATTCAGCAATTTTTTCCATTTGTAAAGGGGCATAACTCTAGAACGTTTCAGGTGACACCACCAAAATTCGAATTTGATCTGTATTTTGTGGTAATAAGCATTGTGTATAAGTTTCATAACATTTGGTATAGGCAAACTAAAGTTAGAGAGCGGAAATGAAAAATTCGTCATTTTTTCCATTTGTAAAGGGGCATAACTCTAGAACGGTTAAAGTGACGCCACCAAAATTCAAACTTGATCTGTGTTTTGTGGTAATAAGCATTGTGTATAAGTTTCATAACATTTGGTTGAGGTAAACTAAAGTTAGAGAACAGAAACCAACTTTGGGACATACGGACGGATGGACAGACGGACAAGGGTAAAACTTTATGCCCCTCCGCTACAGCAGGGGCTTAAAAGATAATAAACAAATATCATGAAATAATATTATATTGACAAATATTTTTTGGCATTTTCTGTACAGTAAATATACCAAATTTCTAATTTTCATGGGTATTTATTTTAAGGATTTTATATGTCTTGATAAATATTCCAATTTTTTTTAGGATACTATTTTCAATATTTAATGATATTCATAATGATTACACAGAAACTTCTTTTTAAGCATGAATGAGGATTTATTGCTCACTCTTTTCCCCTGTTTTTGCAAGCGTTTTTATAGTTTGTAATTCAAATTTTTTACATCAGAAATTCCTATACTTACGCAAAACTGTGAGATTAAGATTAGCGCTAATAGATCCTGCATCATTTTTGGCCGTGCAAGTATAAGTTCCCTCATCAAACTTCGTCACATCAAGGATGTAGAAGATATTATCGTCTGGCATAACATGCATACGCCTCTCTCTAGCTGCTGGAAAATCATCTCCTCCATTTTTGGACCAAGAAATGGTTGGATTAGGTCGACCAGTGGCAGAACATTCCAAACGTGCAGCTGACCCAACCTTGACTGTTACATCAAATGGTTTCTTCGAGAAGTGGGGGAATACTAGACAAAAAAATAACAATTACACCTTTAATGTATGGCATCTACTACTATAAAGTCATTCAAATGTCTAAAATTCAATCCTATTGCTGGTTTTACATACTTTAATTTCTATTTTCACATTTCCATTTTACCTACACTTTATATTACACTATGTCTTTTTTTGTTATTTCATTTTCTAAGGTTTGCTTTAATGGATCATCATCCTTTACTGGTAAATATTGAAAAAAGATAGCAACTTTTTTCATACTTGTTGGTGCAAAGATCTTAAATAAATGAAAAGATTTCAATTTTCAAGTTTCAGAGTAAATTTTTGTTGCTGTTCTTTTTCTGTTTAAAGATTTAGTTATTAAAGTTGTACTGTGTAATACAATAAAATTTGTTAAGTTCATCAAAACTTTAAACAATGACAAAAATATCAAAAAATAATTTAAAAAGACAAAACTTACCATGGACCTCAATGGTGGCCTTCATGGAGTATGCTGGTCCAAAGCTGTTAGATATAAGACATTGATAGACCCCAGAATCACTGTCCTTCAAGTCATAAAGATGTAATTTGGAGGAGTATCTAATTATCTTAGTATTATCTTTTCCTACATTATTCTCTGTTATTGGATTCAGCAGTAACTGAAATATAAACACCATCCTTAGACTAGATGCATGTACATTTGTCATTTGTATCATCCTAAGACTAGATGTATGTACATTTATCATCTAAATCCCAATCAATATTACTTACATTTTCTATCGCACAAACTAGAATTCCAATAGCGAAAAACAAGGAATTATAGCAATAATATTTCAATATCTAATAACTGATACTTTAGATTAAAATAAACATGTCCAAAAAATTTTTTTAAATTATGGCTGCATTACCACATTATTTTTCCCTGTATTTTACTGTGATAGGAATAAAATGAGGTCATGAATGAAACCATCACAAAAGAGGGTTTTTTTTCCCTAAAGTAATTATTTTCATTGGATAGACTCTTCTGTCTTGATATTAAGGTCTGCAATGCATAATAAATTTAACCTTTTTTCTTCAACCAACTTTTCAGCAATTTGACAAATTATTTTCTTTTTCTTCCAGCTTAGTAAGTTCTAAAAATGTTTAGTGCCAAACATCTTCTTTTTGGGTCACAGTCACAATAATGAAACTTACCATATTGTCTTTTCTCCAATTGAATTGAGTATCTGAATCCTTGGTGCTTACAGCTTCACAGGTAAGAGTAATGTTATCTCCCTGGACAGCTTTCCTGGAGATGGGACTGATACTGATCACTGGTTTTAATGTATTACCATCTGTAATGTAATCAATCACTTATAAGACTCAGAACTGATCTATATCATAGGAGTGCTTTCATAAAAGTTTTATACCAAATACATTAGACCTTTGATCATCATTAAAATCACAATACACACAAATTGATCTCTTAAATTCATTCACTTTAAAGTTCCTTGCAAATCAGTAGAAATCAGGTAGCTTTAATCAATGTGCTATCACACATGCTATCTTTAATCAGTGTGCTATCACACATGCTATCTTTAATCAGTGTGCCATCTTTAATCAGTGTGCTATCACACATGCTATCTTTAATCAGTGTGCTATCACACATGCTATCTTCAATCACACTACTGTGGATTCCTTTATTTTCGTGGGTACCAATATTAGTTGATTGAGGAAAATTTCTATTTTCGTGGATATTTAATTTTGTGGTTTTGCCAACTTCTGCAAACAAGCCTATAGAAAATTTGAATTTTGTTGAACATTTAAATTGATGGTTCTCCTATACCCTTTGTTTTCTTAATAAGTATTTAACCATTTTAGACACAACATTCTACATTTTTTTTTAATCTTTTCCCCCATTATAACTCTCTATGTCAGTTAAATATCTTTGACATATACTCTATGCACACTTTTATAATGTCTAAATATAGTTCAGAGCCAGTATAAAGCTTACCACACTTGAAAAGTTCAGGATCAATACTGAAGATACTCTTTCCCTCAAGTTCAGAAGGATGTTGACATTTAGCTGTGACAGACTTTTCAAATTTCTTGGCCATCAACCACTGTGATAACCAGGCTAGTTTACAGTCACACAAGAAGTTAGTAGAGTAAAATTTCCTGAAACAGAAAAATAACTTTCATGTTATTTTCTTTCACCAACAAGAGAAGAAGAAATATGTTGTTTGGCTTTAAATAACAAATTTACAATAATAATCTTAAACACAATCAAAATTGTGATAGCTGTATTACAAAATGAATATGATTACATAATCTGACCACTTATGCACAAACAGATCAAACATAATGTCACTGTAACAACATAAACACTACAGATTATAATTTAATACATATGATCAAAGTCAGTCATTTTCTGCATTGCATTGTAGATTTGATATCATGTAATGGGAGCATGGTTATACAAACAGATATTTTGTGTTATTATGTTGCACAATATCTTGTTACGTGAGACTGGTCTAATGAACAAACGTATAGTATAGGCAATTCTGGGGTTATATTGCTATACTTCTGTAACTGTGATAAGTCTGAGGACTGAAATCAAATATCTTAAACAAACGTGACTGTCAAATGAACATTATCTTGTGATCATCATCTGAATGATATCGGTAACATTTATTTATACTACACTTTCTCCTCTACCTGCAATTTTTATTTTTTTGGTGTGATTATGTTGCCTTTTCTTACCATTATTTAATTTTTTCAAAATAATTATTACTTAACCATATTGTAATAACTTCGGCAAAGACCCAAACAGGAAAAAGCACATAAAAAATACTACTTTCAGATATAAAGGATCAACAAAACAATGAAATTAACTGACAATTAAAGGTCAGATTAATAGGTATACTTACAACGAATCCATCTCAACTATAGTCTCAAAGGCGTTTGACTGGATGGTAGATATTGCATTATTGAGAAGATTTAATGTTTTCACTTTGATTAGACCATTAAAAGCATTCTTGGCAATAGACTTGATCTTGTTGTTCTCCAAACTTAAACTTTCCAAATTATGTAGTTCACTGAAGGTTCCATTCATATCTTCTATTGTCCAGGAAAGTTCATTGTTACTTAATTCTCTGTAAAATAATTAAATATCATATAAAATTGGAAAACAAAATGTAAAACTAAGCTTCAAATATTCATTTATAGTTTGAACAATATTTATTTTTAAAAACATGCATATCGCTTATATAATTGATCATATCATCATGGGTAATGAAAGCTAACATATCTTTTTATCTGAATGTGTAACTACATAAGAATAGAGTATTACAAAAAACTGTTTCCATGTTATACAGATATTGTGTACAATTCATTATGTCAGTTCAATATATAAGCAGAAAATCTTTTTCAGAAATGATCAGTCTGACAATGAATGATGACAGTAATTTACGAAGAAAAATGCTGTTAAAATAATATCATCTCTCATTCTGACAAACTTCTTTCTGCTTTGTCAAAGACATGGATTGCTTTATCATATATGTTCTCAGTAATGATACTTTGGACATACTGGTCCATCAAAATCATAATAACTGCAGCAAGAAAATGCTGAAAACTTTTTTTTAAAACTGCCAAAACTGCTCATGACAGATTGGTAATCTTAATCAAAATACCGACAGAAAATTGATAGATTAACCTATCACAATTGTAAATGCATGATGAAGGCTATTTCCAAATATTTGTAGCTTATGTTTTTATCATGGTTTTCTTTTTAAAAGTTACAAATATGACTTAATAATACCTAACTTGCAATACATTCATATAGCTAAATAACCTATCACAGGAGCCTCAATCAAGTAATCATCAAAAATTGACACTAAAAGTAGGAAATGCATGGCTTAATCCCCAATATTCAATATCTTTATATTAGACTTTTTCTGTTGACAGATTATACGTACAGTTCAGTGAGAAAGACCAAATCATGGAAAGATCCTTCTTCTATGTTCTGAATGTTGTTGTTCTTTAATAATAGGACATTAGCTGCCATCAGATTCTTGAAGGATTCTTTGACGATAGCCTTCAGCTTGTTATGAGACAAATCTCTGTAAAAGACAAAAAGAATTAGTTAGTTAGTTAGTTGGGGGTGTTTAACGTCTAACACAACAACTTAATGCTTTAAGTGGGATGGAAAAGAATTAGTAAAATGGTGCACACAGAATGACATCAGAGTTGGTAAGTACATGGAAATGCACTTTATAACCTGAGTTTATGACTAAAACTCAACAATCATTTGTTTCCTCTATGAATACAGAATAGCTGTAGTATTGCCTTTTTTTTAATTAGCTATTAACTATCATATGCTACATATCATAAATAAACAGCTGTGTCATCATCGCATGACACTCTTTCTCCTTATTTTCACTTCTAAAGTTCCATAACTCAAAAACAACAATTCTGAAATATTTTAAAATTTATAGTTTGGAAGCTTCAACTGGTTGTAAGACTGTTTTAAACTTTTGTTGGATTCTGTAAAAGAAAACTAGTTATGACAAAAGACGATTGTAAATAATTCCATGCAAGTAAAGTAACATAACTTTGGAAAAGTAAATTTAACTTTTAACATCAATAAACTGCTTCGCTGAGCGCAGCTGGATACACCTGTAGAGGTCCAACCCTCAACAGTTGGGGCAAAAATGGACACAATATTCAAGCTTGATACAGGTCTGAATTTGGACTGTAATTAAATATTTGACATATTATAGGTTTCTGAATAAATGTTGTCAAAGAACTTGAAATTGGTTATATGAATTGAATTCATATTCAATTAAAGATTTCTTTCTGTTGTGCAATATACTATGCTGTTGCGCAATACTTACTAAATCTGTTGTCAGACTATAAACAAATAAAATTTATAAAATTCTAAAGGGAGCTTACATCAATAGATATAAACAATTCACCAAAGTTTCATAAGATTGCTGAAAGCATTTTTGAGTTATTGTCTGAAAACTGGAAAATCCCCCCTTTTTTAATGAATAAAACCCCATAACTCGGAAATATAAAATCTAAAATTTATAAAATTCTAAAGGGAGCTTACATCAATAGATATCAACAATTCATCAAAGTTTCATGAGAACTGCTGGAAGCATTTTTGAGTTATTGTCCGAAAACTGAAAAATCCCCCCTTTTATTATGAATAACACCCCGTAACTTGGAAACGTAAAATCTAAAATTTATAAAAATCAAAAGGGAGCTCATGTCAATAGATATAAACAATTAACCAAAATTTCTTGCAAATTGGTGAAAGCATTCTTGAGTTATTGTCCAAAAACTGGAAAATCTCCCTTTTTTTAATGAATAAAACCCCATAACTCGGAAACGTAAAATCTAAAAATCTAAAATTTATAAAAAACGAAAGGGAGCTCACGTCAATAGATATAAACAATTCACCAAAGTTTTATGCAAATTGGTTAAAGCATTTTTGAGTTAATGTCCGACAGACGGACAACAGTATACCATAATACGTCCCGTAAACGGGCGTATAAAAATGGAGCTTGTCTTTATAAATTGAACTTATATTGTGTAAAAATTTGTAAAGATCCAATAAATCAAATCGATCAATCAATCAAAAAAAAATAAAATTTCCCAAACCAAAAATCAATAAGGTGACAGAGAGGCAGATAGAAGAATAGTGACAGAGAGACAGATAGCAGAATGGCGACAGAGAGGCACATAGAAAAATAGTGACAGAGAGACAGATAGAAGAATGGTGACAGAGAGACAGATAGAAAAATGACGACAGAGAGACAGATAGAAGAATGGTGGCAGTAAGACAGATAGAAGAATGGTGACAAAGAGAGACAGATAGAATAATGGTGACAGAGAGAGACAGATAGAAGAATGGTGACAGAAAGAGAGATAGAAGAATGGTGACAGAGATAGAAGAATAGTGACAGAGAGAGACAGATAGAAGAATGGTGACAGAGAGAGACAGATAGAAGAATGGTGACAGAGAGACAGATAGAAGAATGGTGACAGAGAGAGACAGATAGAAGAATGGTGACAGAGAGACAGATAGAAGAAAACATTATGCATGTACTCGAAGTTCTATAGTGAGTGATGAAAACTATGTAAATAACATTGCATCCAATTCTTTCATGCCTTCAGTCATTCTTTCATGCCTTCAGTCATTCTTTCATACCTTCACTCATTCTTTCATACATAATCTGACCTTATATCTTAACAGATAGTAAAATCAAATTGTTCTACCAAAATAACATCTTTGATTAGAAATGACTTCTATAAAACTGGAAAACTGATCTTAAAAACACACACACAAACAAAAACAATTATTCTCATTAGAGCTATTATACATTTTAATAATTCCATAAGACATAAACATTCTCACTTAAACCAATACAAAAGTTTTGCCTACTTTTTTAAGGTGTTGTTTGACAACATCCTAGTTTAGACTACTTGTCTGTAGACACTCTTTTGTCTACTTGGCACAAATTTCTCACCTTACACCAAATCAATCATACATGATGCTGCTATGACAGGTTGTTTGTTTAAGTAGTTAACCTTTACAATAGATTTTACTAATGAAATTCGTGCCAACATTCCCACAATGCTTAGGTTTCCTTATAGCCATTTGCTAAACACATTTATATCACACTTGCATCTGCAATAATCAACATATTATTAAAACTGGGAAATTTTTGTAAAATTTATCAAATTCAAAACTGAAGTTTGAAAAGTATTCAATAATTAGCATATCATTAAAACTTGGAAATTTTTGTCAAAGATATGGAATTTTAGAACGTATGTTTCAAAGTTTTTAATAAATTTTATAACTAATGTTTGGAAAATATTCAATAATCAACATATCAAAACTTGGAAATTTTTGACAAGGTTATAAAATTTTACTAATATTTGAAAGTACTAAAATCTGTCAAGTTGAAGCTGTTGCAGAAATAATTCTTCAAACTGCACACATTAAGTAATTATTTGCGAATGTTCTTTATCTGTGAAAATTTAATACAGATAATAAATCATTTTCTCTCCTTCAAATCAGATATTAACTTTTTTTCTGCAGATGGTAAGGTAAAAAAGGGGTGGAGATTTGGCTTCTCTCTATTTATTTTTTGTTTAAATCTGAGTAGTTTTGCATGTTAAGTTAAATGTGTGAGTAATCTACTGATTTCCATTCTAATTATCACACAGAAATAAGCAATTAATTTTACTGGATGCACCCAATAAATATTCACTATAAAATGATCAAATTTCAAGGTGCACTTCTTTTTATGTTTTTCAGAAAGTATGTTTTTATATATAAATATTCAGTGATTTACTGTTTTATGCCTTCTCTACACAAAAGTTATAGATTCACTGTTTAATGCATGAAGTTAATGTTTCATGCTTGAAGACACTTAAATCAATATAAACTTATGTTTTTGTGTGAAAGGTTTCATTCAAATAGTCAAGAAATATACCACAATCAAAATCAACTTTTCTAACACACGAAAAATAAGGCATGAACTATTTTCTTATGTCATATGATGATAGTGATAGAGAGGGATTAATATAAAATAGCAGAAGTTTAGTTTGCTTTTTATTTCTGAACTGTTTGATCAACATTACTGGAAGTAAGGAGAGAAGATTAGGGAAATGTAACTTGAAGTAGGTTGAATAAGACAAATAAAACACAACAAAAATAACATTCTGGTTATACTTTACTTTAGGAAGTAAAATGTGTCTTCAAGACAGATGTGTTTAACTGTTTTCATAAACTGCCTGAATTGAAATTGAACTTTTGATCTAATCAAAAGCAGTTTTTTTTTTTTTTTATTAAATATCTATTGGTCAAATTTAAGGTTAAAAACAGAAAAAAGACCAATGATACTATTCACCTACATTTTTACGGCATGTACCATGAAAAGTTTGAAAAACATTTATAAACATGACTATTCTACAAACCTGAAGAAAGATAACTCTTCACCTATCATTTGAATATTTGAAATATGATAAATTAGGTTTGTGATATTATGTTTAATTTGAATGTTTATAACACCTGTTTAATTGGCTGTTTGTCAATAAAGGAAACATACCTTTATAGATATACAGGTGGGTATAACTGATTGTATCTCTTTGTTGGGTGTATTATAAAGTCACAGTAAAACCTTGTATTATCCAAACTTTTAATCATTATCATTCAAATATTTTACAAAGGCCATGACATTCAAATTTTGATTAAAGCTCAAAATTTTCATTACAGTTTTAATAAAGAAGAAAATAAATTATCATAAAAACATATGATGAAAATAAGGACAAAGTTTAACAGTGCATGACAAGTTTTTAGACAATCTTCAATGAACACATGTCTTCAGAAGATAGCCTCTGTTTCTCTATCAAAAGTAAGATAACAATGCTTTTTAATTAAACAAAATACACAATTCTTTCTACCAATGAAATGCCTTGGTGTTATATGCTGGAATTTACACACATGTTGTAGCACTTGACGAAAGTATGTTTGTCAGACAAAGCACGTTTTTAATTAGTACCAACAGATAATGTGGCAACCAAACTATTTTTTTATATAATACAGCTAATTAACAAATTAACCATATCTTATGAACAATTAATATCCTTAGTGATAATGAATATTTAAGTAAACAGATTATGATAAGCCACAACTATTCAGTAAAAGTTTTTTCATTTATAAAGGTAATCCATAAAAAAATGGTTACCATCCTAAATATATGAGTAAATGTTGATAAATAAAACACCGTTTCAGATAGAAGGTTAACATTTTTGGGGTCACAAAATTATAAAACATTTTTGCATGCATATCAAATAACAAATAAATGATATTCTCAAAATAATTTACCTATGGTTATCAGTTTGTTATCAAAGATGTTCGTTCATTTCTGAAATTTTACTCATCATGTCCTGACGTTTATTGCAACAAAGCAAAACATTCATTTCTTTTCTTAAACATCTTCACCATGCTAAAACTTTAGTTTAAAGGTATTATGAAATTTACTTTTCATGAATTAGTGGTCTGCTTGGAAGTCCTTCATGAGAGATGTTTCCGTTTTCCCCATTAGCTTTTCCCCATTAAGTTCGCCCATTCCCAATACTGATTTTCTTTAGTGTATAATTCATTATAAAAAATTCATAATTCACCTTCGTACGACCAAATGGGAGAAGTAATCACTAATATCTATTGGGAGAACTTATAAGAAGTTTTAGACTCCCATTAATCTAAACCAAGCCTTGTGTATGAAACAATTTTTATATATTCTGATGGGGACTTTTACGCACCATCTTTTATATATAATCAGCAATTAACACCTGATAATAAGACAACCCCTGGATATTGTCCAAATATTCTACTGTATAATACCTAATTATCCCCCAAAAAACATATGGTTTAAGTCTGTAATGTTATTTTATCGAATCTAGTGAATTTGAAGCCAGATTTGCTCTGGTGTGACATGTATCCATCAATAACTCTTAGTGTATAATTTGTATTACACACAAGATACAGCTGTAACTTGTAAATAAACATATGCTTTAGCGAAGAAATAAGGAAACTACATTATTTGATCCATATTGAATACTCAAGAGTTGTTAGGACTTCAAAAAGAACTGTTAGAATTTAATGACCACACAAATGGCTCAGAACATGCCATACAAAAATGTAGAACAAAGAACTGAAGATATTAACTGCCAGAATTCATCAAGAAATGGAAACAAACTTCTAAATAAAGTTGTTAAAAGGGACATTACTCCTGTTACAAGTTGCTCAAATTCTTGATGAGGAATAGGCGTTGGTATAATGACATATGATCTGACCCAAGAACATGTTTCATTTTTATTTCCTATTGAATTTCATATTTTCTATTCAAAACAGAATATATTTTATGAATAAACAGTGTAGATAGAGATCAATTTCTGTATTGCAAAAGTATAGCGCCCTTTCATTATAACAAGTTCTATTTTCACACCAATTCAAACACCTGGTGCATTTTTATTGACAGCTGAATAAAGGAAAGAGCTCTTATCAAATGTTATTTCATAAGAAATCAATTCTGATAACAATAGAATTATCAATTTGGCATTCAAATGAAAGTTATTCCTTCTCAAATTATTGAGTTTACTATTGAAATAAGTCTGCTGAAGTTGCTGTCATTAAAGTTAATTTTGTTGGATGACATGTGTTTTAATCTGATATAATATCATACAAATCAGATCTCAGCTATTGACAGTTTCATAGCAATTTAATTTTATGAATGCATGAAGCATTCTGATATGTTTCCATGTTGAAAAAGAAAGGTTTCTTATATATTACTGTTAATTTAGAAATTAATGAATGCATTTATTATTGTGAATCCTGGACCCCGACAAAAATTTGAAATGCAATTGAAAAATGTTTACAAATACAAAATCACATTACTGAAATTATGTGAGTTTTCATTTTTGTCAACCTGATATTGTCACATTTTTAGCATTAATAATATTAAAAACATATCAATAATTTCTGAATTTACAGTACCATTACATTTCAGATCTGTTTGTCTTCGAGGATGGGAAACAAACACTTGTCCAGAGAACTGACCCTAGTCATAACTATTATACATGTGCTGGTAGATAAAGGGAGATGTGGGGAAAACTTCAATGGAACAGCAATCCAACAGTAAAACAAACCTATCCAGTCATGAGGAGATAACTATACAAACATTTATCTATGCAGCCATACTATCTGTATATTTTATTGCACATTAATGTTTGAAGAAACGATCCAAACACCTGCTAATTAAATATTTCCACCTGTCCTCAGCACAAATTATGCATTTCTATATTTCTTTGAATTTTTCTCTGATTAGATGTTCCATCCAAGTATCAGATAATACTTTCAGTCATGTGCAGCAATATTACAAAAGCCAGAACATTCTAGGGTGGATGCTATCTAAACTACATTTTTCTTTTTAAAACATAATTATTTTTTACATAATTGGCCATAAAACTGAACAACTTAAATTAACTGATGTAAAAAAAAATGCAAATTGGCAGTAAAAGTTATCATTTATATGTGCCAGCCGAATAAGATTGTGTACTTACAGTTTTACCAGTTTTGGGCAGTACTGCCAACTGTTGGCTTCAATTCTTGTTATCTTATTGTGATGGAGAGAGCTGAAATAAAAAAACAAAGCTCATCATTTTTGCTTATAAAAAACGTTTTTGAAGCTCTTAAAAGTTTTAGAGAAATAACGATGGATTGTTCTAAAACATAACCTCCAAGAGACTATATTTCAACTTTACTAGTATTTTCATATATATGTTGGCCAACAATTCTGTATTCTAGAAACTTTCCTTCATTTCATTTTTTTCTTTCAATCCAAAGTTGATTATCTAATTTTCAATAAATAAGTAAAGCATTCCAATAATTTAAGTTTAATGGTATTCTTGAAGAATACAGATGGTCTGACATGAGAGATGATTTCTTTCAAGGCTTTTCAAAATATATGAAATGGTGCAAGTAATTTGATCATAAATAAAAATAGCATGACGAATTACAAAATATCTTCACACTTTCATAATCACATGAAAAGGAGCAAAAATTACATGAACATTTTTTTTCAATTTATGAATTTAGAAGTCAAAGTACAAGTCATAAACATAAAATTTTAATGTTTGTCAAATCACCTGAGAAACTTAAATCTTGGTGTTCATGATGACAAAATAGGGAATGAATTCATTAGTAAGTCCATGCTATAAAGGTGCTATTGAAACAGGATGACCAAACTGACACGTTAATGTGACTGAAGCATGAGAAGGCAGCTTAGGATTTTATTTTCAATGTTGTAAACAATAAACAACACAATTTTCAACAATACAAATCTTCCATACTACATTTATGTCGTAAGCAATATATTTCAATTGAAATTTTTAATCACCACAACCCAATTTATCAATTTCTTTCTTTAGACCATGCATCTGCATATGGCTAGCGTATTATCCTCAGCTTTCACTAGATGAACAGGTTAGTGAAGCATAAGATATTTCTGAACTATAGAAAGGGGAGAAAAAAGCCTAGGTTGATTATTCAAAGCTTATTCATTCAAACTCTCTCATCCATGGAGAGTATATTCAGGTGACTGACAGATGAAATTTCATTGAAGGAGAATTTGTGATTTCTCCCATAAGTGTTAACAGACATATGTATAACATATCTTAAAAGACATTTAATTTACTTCTAGAATGTTTTGACAGGGTTCACTTCTAAAGGGCAGTACAGTTAACCTTTACACTGTCCAAATTCAATCATTTCTATAATGACCATTCAAGCTGTACAAAGTATTAGCAAGACAAAGTAAATTAACATGTGTGGTTCTGGTAACAAGCTGAAGAAATATAGGATCAATAAAAAAAAAGGAGAATGTGTCCCCATGGACACAGATGATGCCCCCGCTTGCATACATTATAAAGGGACATAACTCAAAAATAAAAGTGACGCTACCCAAATTTGTACTTGATCTGAGTTTTGTGGTAATAAGTATTGCGTATAGGTCTCATAATGTTTGGTTGGGACAAACTTAAGTAACAGAAAGGAAACTAAAAATTTTGCAATTTTTCGATTTTTAAAAGGGCATAACTCAATAATGATTGAAGTGACGCCACCAAAATTCAACTTGGTCTGTATTTGTGGTAAAAAGCATTGTGTATAAGTTTCATAACATTTGGTTGAGGCAACTTAAGTTAGAGAACGGAAACTAAAAATTTTGCAATTTTTTTCATTTATAAAGGAGCATAACTCTAGAACGGTAAAAAGTGACACCAACAAAATTAAAACTTGATCTGTATTTTGTGGTAATAAGCATTGTGTATAAGTTTCATAACATTTGGTTGAGGCAAACTCAAGTTAGAGAATGGAAACCAATTTTGGGACATACGGATGTACGTACGTACAGATGTCCCGTGGCAATTATTTCATGCATTTTCAAGACAAGCTATAATATTGACCGACATGCACAATTCATTAGATCCCTTTTTATTCTACATTTTGATAAATTCATATCACAGAACAAAATATCATTCAGCCAACCTTTAGGATTGGTTATAATGATGAGTTATGAAAAGCTTACTTGACTTCCAGCGACCAATTTTTCATACATATTCAGGACGAGTACACATTGGAATGTCTAATAATTGGACCAAATTACTTTCTTTCTTACTAGTATGCATTCAGAAAACAGTTGTTATTTGAGTCAACATTTGATTGAACTTCAATATTTTTTGGTGAATCTTGCTTTTCATTCTGATTGGTTTGGGGGCAAAAGCAGTGGCAACTATAAACTGTCAAAAGGAATTTTTGTGCAGCTTTAAAACTCTCATTTAAATATGTGTAAACCATACTTTTTCCCAAAGATTAACAATATAATTGTGAAAAAATGTTGAGTCCTTATACAATACAATGTAATTAAGTCAAAATGACACTATCCCTGATAAAAATATCTAATCAAAATTCAATGATGCAAATATCAAAAGAAATAAAGAAACATTTTCTTTTATTAAGATTCATTTTTTAACTGTGATTAAATTTTTCCAATAACAAGTAACATTTGACCTTTTGAAGATCAGTACAAAGCAAGGATCATGATACTTAATATTCACTTTAAACAACATTTATTTTTACCTAAGTCACCTACTGTGCCCAAAAATTGGTCATGATTAGAATAACCTTGCTGTAACAGGGCTCCAATTTGTAAACAATAACAGACTTGTGACTTTGCATAAGTGGGAAATTGAGATTTTGTCACATAAATGTTTGCTGGATTGCTCCTACTGGTTACATCTGGCCCATTACAAAACAATATCCAACAGTGAAGACAATTAATCACTTATTCCATCATTAAAACAGGTTATAGATGCATAGTGATTTGACTGAATTATTCTTTACAAGTTCAGAATACTTTGCATTTCATTTAAATGTGAAAGATGTAAAATTAAAGGTCCTATGGGTTCCAGTTCAAAATGTAGTTATACACCTATATTGCTATAACAAACACTGACAGAAAAAGGTATTTGAATTTTCACTCAAATTTCAGTGTTTGTAAAAAAATTCAGTACATTTATATTCTTATTTTGTGGTGAAAACATGACCTCAGAATGAAAGGTAGCAGTTTGTTTTCTTGAGTAAAAACTAACTTGTTACATGTAAAATGCTTCATATATTTTCAGTGCTCTGCATATGCCTCCCTTATTTTGCGTTTTACTTTGGCTTTGGCCATTTTATTTTAACTAATCAATCTGAAAACTGATAAACTTACATTTCTTTAAGAGACTTCAAATCATACAGCCATTTACTGGAAACAGTGGTAATATTGTTGTGGTCCAGTTGTCTGGAAGGCAAAAATATTTATAACAATTAATCTATGTTGTCATGAAAGAAATACCACAAAGCTATTCTATACTACAAGAAGGACAGTCTTTGATGACATCATCAGTACACATATATATTATATGGAATCATTTCAACTTATATTTAATTGATTTTGTCAAAATACATAACTTTAAATATTTTTATACTTATTCCTTTACTAATAAAAAAAATAATGCAAATTAGGAGAAATAGGATGGAAAACAAAGAAAAAATCTCAATCACTTCATAATTGTCTTCTGAAACTCCAAAGTTTGGTTGTTTCACTTTATTTCATTTCATATTTATAGAGTGAAATAAGAATCATTTGAAAAGTAGAAAAAATCTAAATATTTACATAATATATATTAATACAACTATTTTTCCAGCACCTGCCTAAGCAGTAATCAATTCCTGTGAGAGACTGGTCAGGGATGGGAATGACTATACCTCCTGCTACATAACGATTCTAGCTTCTGCAAGTTAGGTTTATTTTAGAAATCAAATGAGAGATTCGGATTGTAGCAGGGTGTATCTTACGTACACTAAGGATCATATGAAGGATAATTAGCAAAACAAATGGTTCACAAAGTAGCTGACTACGATACCCTATACCTGAATACTGATAGAAACCAAAACTTTCAAACCTGCAAATCTACTTATGTTGCTAATGACCGTTTCAAAAACAGAAGGTGAAGATATTATAACAAATGTTTAAGTGAGATTGATTACAATGAGAAATTTACAGCAGTTATCACTGATAAAAACTTCATTGTTTATCCATGTTTTCCTTACTTTTTGTGTCAGGGTTTAGAAAGTTTTTGTAATAAAGAAAATATTTGGTAAATATAATACTTCTCAATCACATTTTTCAATCTTCAGCAATAAATCATGAAAAAATCTACATTCAAACAGATGTCCAGCAATTATTTTGTATAATATTTCCTATCATATATACATTTTAGGATATCTTAATGCAGCGAACAAGGGATAATGGACAATTTATAACTCAGATCATCATGACAAATGTAATTGATTTCATTCAAATTCCTTTTACGCTATGTCACTACATCAAAAATATATGGTGCATAATATTACTGCAATATGTATATATCTGCTTGTTTGACAGAAGTTGTATGCATTGTATAGAATATTGTTCTCTACATGCACTTGGCATTAAACGGATAGTAGCTACGATTTTCATTAAAATTATTTTTTTAATCTATATGCCGGATTTTGTACAAAAAGTTAATTAAGTATAAATAAAACCATCACTGATTACTTTCCATTTAGCATTTAGAAGCTTTTTAACTTTTTACACCTGAATTTAATTTTTGTCTACAGACAAAAATTGGATGTTACGCCAACCCTTATTCATATGACCTATGTTGACCTTAACTCGGCAGTTCTCAATGTGCAATTGCACGTTGTCCCTCGAAGGGAAAATGTCAAACAGAGGAATGTTATTGCGGGAATGAAACATAAATTTACAGTTTCTGGGAGAAAAAGGATCAGAAAAGAGGTGCAGACAAATTATTGTAAATTGAAAATAAATAACGGCGATGAGATTGGTCATTAGAATCACTTAAAAAACCTGTCACGAAGGCAAAGTCACACAGATGTAGCCGATAATACGATGGTTTGCGAAATGTTTACATTTCTAAACTATTCCAGATCACATGAAAACAAATTGTGACGTGTTCAAATCATTATTGTCCAAAATATGTTTACAAATTTACGAGCAGTGATCTCTCAACTTAGCAGAAATTAAAAATCAACTTCTTACAATTTAATATTATTCTTCCAGTGTATCCTTCATGATGGCCCCAATAACACAAACACGTGTATACATTATCGGCATTGTTTTGTCATACAAATGTAAAAACAAGTGTATATAATCGCCATTGTTCGAGAATCTTTGGTTCGAATAAGATGTAGGCTTTTGTTATATTTTGTTGTTTACATAATTTGATAAATGGTGTCAAATATGTACGTTTAATTTAAAGAAATTATCAAATACGTAAGAAAACAAAAAGCACATGTTCATATCTAATTATATCTGGGTCGTTTCACTCGCTGTGTCGGCAAACATCGGCAAGTAAACTGGATGCATAATTAATGAGATGAATACGCACGCAACACGATATTAATTATGAATTATTAACACTTCTGTAGTTTATGTAAACATTCCAGTGATCTTATTGTTAATTTAAGTACATATCTTTGATTTTAGCAGCTTTAAAACCTGGTCATAATTTTGTCAAAATCGTAGCTACTATCCCTTTAACCTTTATAATGGGACAAAATGAAGACCTCCTTTCTAAAGACCTCCACAAGATCGTAAAAACACAGCCTCAGTAAGGTGTAAAAAATATTCTATCTGACACTATAATTAGCTTGAAACATTATCACAAGCATAAATATCAGATGGAAACCCAGCTACTAACAAAATATTCCCAATCTGTTTATCTTTAATTTTACAAATTTAAACAAGAAAATGTTCTGACCAGGTGTTTGCAGGCTGTCTTTATCATAGAACACACAGAGTTTCTAAGATATACCCACATATCTTTTTATTCATACTAGCCTATAGGCTGCCTTAAGAAGAAAATGTTTCTCTTTACATAACTTGACAAGTGATAAGGGCTGTTCCAGAATTAAATGCAGGAGGGGGGCATGGGGGACATTTTTAGACACCAACGACCCATTATATAAATTATCATTTAATTTATAATTCTAACAAATTTCTAAGGAAAATGCCACCATCCACAATTAATTTGAGTGCCTCCCATCTCCCCACAGCAACAGCCATAATAGCAAATGAATAATCATTTTAAAATTTAATAGAACATATAGAAAGTAAAATAACATATATATTCTAGATACTTACAAGGTATGCAGTTCTTTTAACCCAAAGAAAGTAGCATCATTCATTGTAGATATTGTATTTTTTCTAAGTTTCAGCATTTGTAAATGAATTAAATTCTGAAAAGACATTCCATCTAACCTCGACAGTCTGTTCTTAGTTATTTCCCTGGAATCAGAGTTTTTAATTGTTAATAATTACATACATTTACATTATTTATATTGGAATAATATGCCAATGAAAGATTTAAACAAACAATGGCAAATTCAATAAACTGCTTCGCTGAGCGCAGCTAGATACGCCAGCAGAGGTCCAACCCTGAACAGTTGGGGCAAAAATGGACACAATATTCAAGCTTGATTCCAGTCTGAATTTGGAATGTAATTAAATATTTGACATATTATAGGTTTCTGAATAAATGTAGTCAAAGAACTTGAAATTGGTTATATGAATTGAATTCATATTCAATTAAAGATTTCTTGCTGTTGTGCAATACTTAGTAAATCTGTTGTCAAGACTATAAACAAATAAAGTTCAATTAATTCTCAATTAATTCTCAATGTCATATTAGAAATTTATGAAAATAAAAAGGGAGCTTACATCAATAGATATAAACTTTGGTGACAGCATTTTTGAGTTATTGTCCGAAAACTGGAAAATCACCCCTTTTTTTAATGAATAAAACCCCATAACTCAGAAATGTAAAATGTAAAATTTATAAAATTCTAAAGGGAGCTTACATCAATACATACAAACAATTCACCAAAGTTTCATAAGAATTGCTGAAAGCATTTTGAGTTTTTGTCCGAAAACTGGAAAATCCCCCTTTTTTTAAAGAATAAAACCCCATAACTCGGAAACGTAAAATCTAAAATTTATAAAAATTGAAAGGGAGCTCATGTCATTAGATATAAACAATTCACCACAATTTCTTGCAAGTTGGTGAAAGCATTCTTGACTTATTGTCTGAAACCTGGAAAATCCCCCTGTTTTTAATGAATAAAACCCCACAACTCGGAAACATAAAATCTAAATTTTATAAAAAACGAAAGGGAGCTCAGGTCAATAGATATAAACAATTCACCAAAGTTTTATGCAAATTGGTTAAAGCATTTTTGAGTTAATGTCAGACATGTTGACGACGGACAGACGGACAGACGGACAACTGTATACCATAATTCATCCCGTAAACGGACATATAAAAACCTACCAACTACTGTTTGCAATTTCCAACAAATCTATGGCTTGCATGAACTATCTCTTAATTTTTTACATTATTTAACCATGCAATGGGCTTGCATGAACTATCTCTTAATTTTTTACATTATTTAACCATGCAATGTTTAATATGGACATGTTTTTAAGAAAAAAGACACATAATTATTTCAGCACTGAGCAGAGAAACTGTGAAGATGAAACAATAATCAAACTAACTACCATAATATTTCATATTGACATTTCTCCTATTATGTTTATTTCCTCTCAAGTGCCAAAAATATGTACCTGATTATCTCAGATTTCATCTCATAAATTTTACAGACAAAATCAGTTGATGCTAATGTTCCACTTTTTTTTCCATAGAAAAAGACAATGTGTGCATGGTCACAAAAAATAAATAGCAAACTATTAAATAAATTCTGATAGAGAAAAGTCCCCATTAATTACATAACGACTACAAACAATGGTCGTTACATCATGATATTAATTAGTCTCAACCTTTCCTAGGAAATGCATCATTGAAAAAAAATACATTAATCATTACAACAAGGTAGTTTAAAACAATTATTTGCAAATAAAGTCTGGCTGTAAACAGTGATGCATCACTACCAACTATAAAGCAGAAATGGTGAAATTGACAGGATTTCCCACTGAAACACTTAACAACAGTTTCCATTATATTTAATGTTCCCATAAATGTAGACAAAAACCATTAATAACAGGGTGCTTATCACAATCCTAGAATATACATTTACCCCTCAAAGTAGTCCTCTATCTAGACAATGTTTGGATCTATCATCAAATGGACAAATTAATTCCTATTTGTTTACTAAAACGACCCAGCATCTAGAAATTGATATATAGTTAAGTCAAGTTCTAAAAGAGTATTGCTATATTTCAGTAACTGTTACAAGTCTGCAAGAAGCCATTAGCTGTAACCCTAAAACTATTCTTTTTAAAGGTGAATGAACAAATTAACTATAATTTTAATATGTCAATGTTTTTACCTTTAGTAATCTAACTGTACCGCAATAATCTAAATATAATTAAAATAATAGGAACAAAATGCTAGATAAAACAGCTATCACTTACAGAGTTTTCAGCTGTGTTAATTTGTCAAATAATTTTTTTGGTATTCTGTCTATTCTGTTCTTGTTCATCTTCAGAACTTCTATAGATGTCAAGTTGTCAAGGCAACCAGATTCTAGAGTTTCCAATCTATTATTGTTCAGATTTCTGGAAACAGAAATTTAATATTAAATAGTAAATTCAGATAATAACCAAACATATATTCAAGTAATTAAATAATGTTATGTACTATTCCTCTGTAATATACAAATATTTGGGAGTTATATCTTTAAAGTTTAGGACTGAACAAGTAATTTTGAAATATAAATAATTAGGGCTGTTCCATAAAAACATACATGGGACCCAGGTAAGGCACTATCAAATCTCAAATATGGGTGGGTGCAAGTACAGTGAAAATATAAGAGAAATTTCTAAAATATGCCTCTATAGGTGGTTATCTGATTCTGAAAGTGGGTACCTGAATGAACTATCTGTATTTTGTCATCTTACTCCTTTTGTCAACTTTCTCTGGTATTTACGATTGCATACTTTACAAAAATTATATCTTTGACATCTGATTACTTAATATGCTGATTCGGGTGTAAGGAAATTGGACCTTTATTATGCATGACTTGCAATTCTCTACTTCATCAATGAGCATTGCTACTTAAAATTTACTTATATATAATTAGTTACAATATAAAAACAATGACTTGCACAATAAAGCAACTTCAGCAAAGACTTATCCATTTAAACTAACAAGTCCCTAATCAAAGTCAACTGCTGACAAATAATGATAGCTTTTACATATTGTCCTATTGACCTAGACACCTTTTAAATTGCATATTGTATTGTTAAGAGACTTTAATTCTATTGAGAAAAAGATAATTCCTAAACCTCTATCACTGCACATCTAAATTTAAAGGTTTTTTTTATACTTGTTTAACAAAAACTTGTAGCTGAACTTTTCAGATTAGAATCTTATATGTTCTGATAAGAATCTTGAACATTAAAATAATACATTTAAATTCTTAAATGTTCCCATTCTAACATAGCTTCCCCTGTTAACAAACAAAGGTCTGTTGATCATGCAAGTACAACTTGAGAAGATGGTTGGGGTATTGAAAACACATTCTGTAATGGCTTTCTGTCAGGTACTTAGCTAGCCTTGTGTCTAAACCCTGAAACTAATACTGCTATGTATATCTCTCATGCTTACTCAGGCAAATGAAAAATGTTTCTTCAAGTTGATAGAAAGGATCAAATTTCTAAATCTGAGCTACAATTATAAATTTTTAGACCATGCACAGCTTCTATTCTTTCTATGATAGCATTAGGATTTAAAACAGAAATAAAATACAAATAAATTGACTTAATTGTAGGTAGATTGAACATGACCAATGGTAACTGGAATACAAGGATTTACCTCTTAATAATGGACAGGTGTTCAACAGGTACACTGACCTCTTTTTTAATCCTACGTACTTTGATTTAAACACAGGTGTGAGGTTAAAGTAAAACAATTAGAAATGACTTTAAACTTTAAAAACTCAATTTCTGGTTATATACTGCTTATGTTGTCCCAAGACCAAACTTTTCTTCAATTCATAATTTTTATTCCAAACTTTTTTTATAAATGTCTACTCTCTGATTTCCAAAAAATATTGCAAATACTGCATATTTTATAATTTTAAATTCATAATTCAATCTTTGTTGACGATTTGAGAACCACATTGACAAGAACAAAGAATATATCTATAGCTTGTAATTGCTTAATGAGGTAAAAATATTATGACATGTGTGCTACATGTGTATATACTCTCAAAGATGTCTCACTCCTTTGATGCACCATCTGTACACAGTTTTACTGCCGAAAATCTTATTTCTGTTTTCCTGTTTCCAAAAAGTTCTTTTGCTTCAACCTAATGATTTCACATTTTAGTACAGAAATTACAATGGAAAAGTCATTGTTCTGAAATCCAATAAAATTAACTGGATAGGTAATCAATATTATTATAAACATTTTTTTTAATATAAAGATATTTGACCTGTATACCACTTTAAAATAAAGTACAAGTCATTACTTTTTACAACCAAGGGATAAACAATGGCTAAAATAATGGATTTTTACATTGTGTGAGTCCATTATTGAAAGTTGAACTACATTCTTACACAACTAAGAACCTATATATATTTCAAACTGATGTAATGGACAGAGCCAAGCTTTTGTCCTCATTTGCATCATACAACACAATATTACAGATAGCAACTCATAAATTTGTCCTCCAGACATTAAGGCTGTATTTGACCAGCATCTAATTGATATTTATGACCAAAGAATGTGTAATAATTTGACAAATATAAATCTCTACTGTCAATTTCCATTGTACATGTCCAATCTTTCACAGTTTTAAGTTCCACTTAACCATGGTAAAAATGGTAAACAACATTAATTTTATTCAAATGAATGGGTTCCCTATTGGATTACAAGTTTTAGCATGGCTCCTTTCATTGCTAGCAGTTTAATAAGAAGGTGAAAGGAATGTATTACTTTTACCAACTGATCTTTACCGATTTATTAGATAAATAAACAATATGGAACATGCAACTAGATTTTTACACAGACAAGAAAATCTCTGTAGCCTAAAAGTCTAGAGTAAAAATGCAATATAACCTTTCAATTCCTATAATGTCATTGTTTTTAGCTGTTGGAACAAACTGAATGCTCTTGTCAATTTTTACAGACAATAAAAACCAAATGAAATCCACCCAAAAGGGCAAAAGCAGGCTCCACCAGCCTGAAATAGTCTCCACAAACATATCATCTACTATCAAATTTATCTCACCTGTCACTTCATAAACAATTTTTAACAAATTCCAAAATTACATAACACCTCTTATATTATTTGATAAACTGGTGTGGTAATAAAATTTGATGAAGTATTGGATAGTGCTGATAGACATGGCATGTGATTCAATTTGGTTTAATAATTCTGGGTTATGCATTTTTAATTTATGGACAAAACAATTCAAAAGAAATGAGAGAAAAATTATGAATTTGCAAGTTTTATACCAAATGGAACAGAATTTCTATGTATGGTCATTGTTTGACCTGAATTCAATTAAAAATAAATAATTTTATTATTTACAGCACATATGACATTGAATTTGTCTTTTAAATGAGATCAATGATTTTTTTCATTAATAGAATCATCTAGGCAAAACTCTTTAGACAACCATAAATGACAACTATTTTATTTATAACTTACATTTTGTGAATGACATTATTGACAGGAAATACACCAGGAGAAATATCAGTAATGTAATTGTTGTTCATTTCTATTGCCTTTAGCTGAGGCATATGCAAGCAGAATTCCTGGGCAATAAATGTTATTCGATTATGATTCCTGAAAAAAAAAATAAAAACAACTATTAGTTTTATTATGTTCCCTAATGTCAACTTCTGTTTTTTTTCTCATTTAAACAGATTCAATATGTTCCTAGTTAAAAAAATTTTTATCTACCCTGTTATAACAAAATGTCATCTTTTTTAACATCTTCTATGCGGGATATGTCTAGTTCAATTCACAGCATTTTATCAATATAAAATTTAATCAAAACTGTACATGGTGGTAGTTTTCACAAGTTTTTGAGATAAACCTAAACATATTTGATACTGTTATCTCAAATTTGTCACCTTTATTTCAATCATTTGACTGTCGATTATTTGAATCTTACAAACTATCAGCTTTGAATTACCTGTTGCAAATAAATTCTTTAACAATTATATAGAGTACAAGCCAACATAGAGAGATATTGTTGTGATGCATGTACATGCATTTAATCTACTAATATGGCATTTCATTCATGAGGAGTTTTGAAAGGCAATGTAAATAAAAATTATTTCTTAAAAAAGCCAAAGATACTGTCCTAGCTGGAAATAAATTCTACCCTTGCACATGCTATAATAAATTAAAAATGTAAAATCAAGATCTTATTCAACTGATGTAATCCTAAATTACGATGGACGATAATAATTCCAATAACCATACATTTTTGTAGTACAAAAAACATTTGGAACCGAATCCACTTTTGAGATCCTTATGCATCAAATGCATCTATGAAGACTAATTATACACAAAATACAAATTTCATAATTGTCAGAAAAGAAGGTTATTAATAGGAGAGCAATATTTTAGTTTTCTACGGGACATTTTTGGGTAGCTAAGCTCTCCCAAAACATCCTGACTACCATTTGAGTAATTGCCTAATACTTGAAGGGGTATAGCATGACCCTACCAATAGTATAACACATTAATCTTGTCACATTTTATATTGGACCTGATCCATTTTGCAGGTAGAGTTGCGATAAAGCAGATCTTTTTAGATAAATCTACCCTTATAACGCTTGCATAGGTTGGAGAGGTCATCAATATTCAAACATCGTCCATGAAACAGTGACAACAAAAGATTTGTTGAAATTTACAAGACACTTCAAACTGTGTCAAGTTTCTTCTATAAAAAATTTAAATATCTCCTAAAAATTATGACAATCTTTCAACTAGATTTTATTGGACATGCAAAATAAAATGTTTCAAAGAAAGTTTTTATTAAAAATGAATTTAGATTTATTACTTGGCTGCAGTTCATTGAAAAATAACATCTATGATTTATTACATCAAAGAATTTTCTAATATCCATCTTGAAATGAATCGGTGTTAAAATAAAATTCATCATACCATAAATATGAGTGACTTTGAAATAAGTGTATAATTCATAGATATAAGAAGATGTGGTATGAGTGCCAATGAGACAACTCTCCATCCAAGTCAAAATTTATAAAAGTAAACCATTATAGGTCAAAGTACGGTCATACATTCTTACCATTTTTCAAAAAACAATGTACAAAGTAATGATAGAACTAAAACCAGATAGTGATATATATTTAAGAAAGCAGCCTTATAGAAAATCTTCTTTTCATTGACAGACAGAATGCATTTTCAGTGATTTTTTCAAAGAAAGAAAACATATATCTACTGATGAGAGGAATTACTAGTTTTGAAGCAAGTATCTACTCATGGCCACCTTTACTGACTAAATGAAAAAAAGTACTTACGCTTCTATGGATGAGAGAGATGTCAGTCCTATCAACTTTGGAAATTCTGTCAGTTTATTGTGGTTTAATTTGCTGAAGATAGAAATAAATGAGAACATTGCTAAAAAAATTTAACATTTGCAGATTAGATGGGTGAAAGTCCATATTTACACAGAAAACCCATGAAAAATAAAATAGGAGGTACTTAATGCCATTCAAAACTGAAGACTTTCTCAAAGGTTTTATATGAAAGTTCTGTCACTGGTTAAATTCATAATACAAAGTGTGGACAGGTGGACAAAGTGTATTAATGTAAATAGTAAAACAAACTATAGTGTGCTGATGTTCCCCACTTACAGGCTGGCATATGTATTCTTTCTTGCAAACTGATTATCTGTAAGTCTATTTAAAAAAAACTTAGCCCAATGGATCAGTATGGTATATATATACTTACAATTGTTGTAAACCAGAAAGGTGTTCCAAGACTGAACCATTTAGAAATTTGATTTCATTATTACTGACATCCCTGAAAAAGAAAAAAAATCATTCACAAAATTCATTCAAAGAAATTATTTTGTTTTCACAAATTATTTTACTGTGTTCTCCAACAGCCTTTTTTTGTATCAGTAAACTTTTTCCTTGATTCAGGGATAATTTTTTCGATATTCAATTACACTTTCTATTTCTACCCTTATAATTTACTGTCTAAGTACAATATTGACAGTTCCTACTGATATTTGGGGTAATCAGAAAATTGAAATGCTCCTACATTTTAGTAAGACAGCTTTAACTAGCTACAGTGGTACAGAAACACAGCTCATCCAGCAAAATCATACCCCAACTCCTTCTGCATTTATCATAAGACCAAACAAACAAACATTCAATGACCTTCCAAAAAATCAATGTCACACTCTCTGTAATCATGGCGATCATTGCTAAATAACCAAATAAAATAGGTAAAGAAAAAATAAAAGAATGCATGTGTTCTCGTGCTAAACATGCACCTACTCCCAATTCAAAGTATCAGAAAACAGGAAGTAGTTGTCCAACAGATCCGAAAGGCGCTCACAACTAATTACTGTTAAGCTGCTGATCAAATGTGATGTCATTCTGTTGAGTAGTTCGAGAAAAGTGTGACAAAAATATCTGTTGGATGAATGAATGGATGGACAAACAGACAGACAGACATTTGGATGGATGAAAAAAGGTGATTGCAGTATAGCCCCCTTATAGAATGGGGGTATAGTTTAATTAATAAACTTTTATGAATTCTTCATACATATTTTTCTCAAGAACCTTAATTTCAGCTTTAAAAGTGTTTCACTGTCAGGGGTTCATTTAATTCTACTCTATCTTGTAAAGTATTCTTTATAGTTTCTCTACAAAGTGTTAAAATATACTTCTATACATCTAATTAAAGGAAACTGATACACTTTGTAAAGGATACTCAATTTGTATTTTATTTTCTTGAATGTTTCCAACAGTATTGGGTTAATTCATTTCTGCATTTGAATGGGATCTTATTTCCAATAAAAAATGTACTGAATCACAAATCATGACTTTTTAAACTAAATTTACATAAATAGACATTGTCATGAAAACTGGCCACTAAAAATGGTCGCATCAAAGAATTCAATCTGCTTCTTTTTAAAAACTTGATCTGAAATTAACAATCAAGCCCTATCAAATTAATCGTAAATCTTCTACAAAAATTTATTCCTGACAAATACAAACCCTACAATTTGGAACTGATCATGTATTCATGTACATTTGGCCATAACTAAAATCAAACAATATAAAAACAACTTCAAAAGTCATTTCATCATAAATCGTGTTTAACTATCACCTACGTCAATTTGATCTCTTGCAGATGCTGTCTGAGAACAGTGATGTCCCCTTTATGTAAGATACACGTAATTCTGACCGTACCCTATAAGTTAATACACTTTTTGTACTTGTAATGACATTTTTGTTACTTTTGGCTACACAGACTTGTAATTTAATAAAGGTCTTAACAATGAATGAAACAAAACTTTAAGATTTTATATGTAACTATAGACGTAAAAAACCACCCTCCACTAAACAAAATCAGTGACCGTGAGATAATACTGTAACAAATAACTATTTGTAACCAGTTCATAAAATTAACTGAAAAGTTGCATTTAAAATGAATACATTTTTAAAACAGGGTTTTCCTACACTATAACTAGGTCTTTTTTTCTATTATTCTTCTGTATAAATTATGTTTGTTGAGAAATAAAGATTTAAAACCGTCAGCTGTACCCATATCTTCAATAAAAATGTATGAAAATATCGTACAAATCTAAGGACCAAAGAAGAGCATTACCTTCACCCTTTGAAAATAACTTTGTTATTAATTTCTTTTATCAAATCAAATTAACATTTCCCACAATTTTTTCCATAATACTATCTTGAAAGGCATATATTGGTCAAATTTAGTAAAACACCACTCTGGTGGAAATTACATATTTTATTACAATTTGATTTCTATAAGTTGTCATAACAATGAATATCATTCATAACATCTTCAAAGGAATCCATCTAGAAATGAAAAGAAAAAAGTGGATTTTTAAATAAGGTTATTTTTCCATCATGAGTTTCTGATATCCTTGGTCACACTTTAAGAGACAGACTGACTACACAAGTTTCTTTCAGATTATCATTTTGAAGTAATTTATTTCTGTAACCTTATACATGTACAATGTAGCAAAAGAGTTGAGAATAAATAATAAGCCATATATATGTATCTACTATAATGGTTATCTAATTCACACTGTACATTTGAATTTAATGTGAAATTTACAATACGTAATTTGCAATCTCTAAAACTATGCATTTGTAGATCTGTTCAATTGTCAAAACTGAGCAATTGTTCCTGTAACATTTATCGTAACTTGAAGTGGATATCATTTTCATTAAAGTATGTTCTACCTAAGATGAGGTCATTCCTTGGGATCTTACCCTGGTCCCCTCATCTGTTTTCAGTATACTGGCAGAGACTGAACCTATCCATCACCAGCATTAACTTAAAGGGTGTAATTATTGGGTTTTCTGAACAACATAAAACTCAGCTCCTCATCTTGGTCGGTTGTTAATAAAGGAATTATTGACAACCATATTTCTATTCAAATTTTCAAATACCTGAATTCTAACAATAAAATTCTACCCATTTGACAACTACAGTAGGTACATGTACATGTATGAAAAATCATCTTTATATCTAAATGACAACAAAAAAAGGTAGAACAAATAAACTGGTGTTGTATTACAGGGCATCATAATTTGTTATGAAGGACCCCTGGGACCATGAGACCATGTATTCCTGCAGACCCTAATTAAAAGATCTATATAAGAAACATTTGCTTGTGTAGTAGCTGTTTACTTGTATATACAATATGTATTAAAGTACATGAAGAACATATGTTTTTATAAAGTTTCTACTAAAAACTGTGTATGAACCATACATGTATATATAGATTGGTAAAAGAAACTGATTTTCAACCATCCTTTTGTCACACACTTGGAAATTGTTTCTTTTCACATGTCAGGACTAGCTAGTGATCCAATTAGCAAAAGAAAATATTGAGATGTCAGTTTGAGTGGTCATTTTAAGTAAATCTGATGATTGACAGATCTCCACACAATACCTATAATCCCCTCTTAACCTCCCAGCTTTCTACAATGACTAACCTTATTTAAAGCTTATTTCTTTTACACCCAAGGTGTGAAAGTTATTTAAAATACTCATGTAGCCTTACAGACTGGTATTGGATATTCAAATTTTATTATAAAATGACCTTGGTCACCATACACTACATGCTCATGAAATATTGGTACTCAATATGAACTGAAAATGATACATTTGTCCAATTACAAAGTGAAATAGCCAAAAGGAATAAGTATTTATATATATGTATGTATATGACAACCCCAGAAATGTGGAACATAAGCATTTTCTACTGGTTCATTAAACAAATACATCCAAAAAGCAATTAATTTTTCAACTAATTTTACCACTCAAGCAATTTTTTTTTTATAAATAGACTTTACAATGTATGTTTATGTAAGTTGCCAGTTTTAAGATATCCCTATGGTGTTATAACCAATTCAAATATTCAAATTTACTGTTTAAATATTACTTTATACAAGATCATAAATATGTTTAGTAGGGGATTTGAATTCAAGTCTATACACAGGTGATCCTTACTTAAGAAATGACCAGGATACCTACGAACACCTGGTTAAGGAGTTTCTTGTCAAAGTAATTGTGTATTGTAAATTATTCACAAGCATGTCCATCATAATATAACAACGTATTACAAAAAATTTACACTGAAGTTTCAATATAATCATCCACTTTTCATAAAATTTCACATTAAACATTTTCTTGAATTTGTAAAATATTTAATATGACAATATCTTCTTAGTCCAAAGCTAAAAAAGAATAGATTAATCAGGGTTTGAAACCAACTTCCCCCCCAAAAAATTGCTATTACAACTTTTTTTTACAAGTACATGTATCTCCAAATTTAAAATTGAAATAAATGGGGAATGTGTCCATGGGACACAGATGATGCCCCTGCTTGAATATAATGTTATAAAGGGACATAACTCAAAAACTGTAAAAGTGACGCCAAATTTGTACTTGATCTGAGTTTTGTGGTAATAAGCATTGTGTATAAGTTTCATAACATTTGGTTGAGGCAAACTAAAGTTAGAGAACGGAAACGAAAAATTCAGCAATTTTTCCATTTGTAAAGTGGCATAACTCTAGAACGGTAAAAGTGACGCCACCAAAATTCAAACTTGATCTATATTTTGTGGTAATAAGCATTGTGTATAAGTTTCATAACATTTGGTTGAGGCTAACTTAACTAAGAGAACAGAAACTAAAGTTAGAGAATGGAAACCAACTTTGGGACGTACGTACGGACAAGGGTAAAACTTAATGCCCCCTCCGCTACTTATTAATACTTTATAAAAAGTAAATTGTGCAAAATCTTCAAATATCTATAGATGCAACTTTAAACACCTGTATGAATAACATTTGTGTCAAAATTTTAATGAATCTATCAAATCTTAAGGTCAAGTTTTTGACTGAAGCAAAACGAATGAAACTTTTGTCAATGATGCACTGAAGCATCTCCAATTTTTAAGCTAATTTGGAAATATAACTTCCATTAGATATTTCATTGTTCCCGAAGGTCAAAGGTTATCAGTTAGCTTTCACAGAATAGCCAAGTTTTGTACCTTAACAAGGAGTATTTTACATTAAAATGTCTACTGTTTTCCATTAAATGGTACATTAACATGCAATCTCTATTAAAATTCATACTACATGTATCTAAAGGAATGTTTGGAGCAAAAATTATTAATAGTCTATTCATGTAACACATTTTAATCCAAATCCTGTTCAGAGGACAAAGATTTTTAGAACATGTAAAAGTAGCATAATCTGTACAAAAAAAATTATGAAAAACAATCTCATTAGGTTACTTAATAGAATACTGTCTTACTGTCTTACCCTTCCTCCTCCCCAACACATAAAAAAAAAATGCAAATTTTCATAAGACTACTTCTCTAAAAGTGCATGTAACTAGCAAATAAAGCGAACAATATCTTTTTTTTTTTATATAAATCTTCAGAATATAACTTGAATATAACTTCCTAACACCGCTAAAATTTTGGGGAATAATACATTTACACTAATGTCACTAGATCATGTAGATCTTCTGAATTATCAATTTATACTAATATTGCTCCCTATTGTTGTACTTGACAAAACATCGTTTCCATGGCTGCTCCTACAAGCTTCTCATGAATGCGCTTAAAAATTAATTTGGGAAGAGAATTTGAAAGATTTATGTAAAAGCAATGATTTTAAATTTGCATTTTGTTTGGGCTTGGTGTATGTTATTTTACCGTGTTTTTTTTTTACAATACTGGCAAATACATTGTATACAATGAAATATAGGATATTATTGTTAGCCATTCAAATAACATTAGATCATCATTTTTTCATCAAAATCAGTTTTATGGAATGTAAAATGTAATATATGAGAATTTAAGCAGTAGTGATTACATTAAAACCTGTTCAATTGCTTCAATTCCATTTTATTTTTGTTTTATGCTCTTTTATCAAATCAAGTAAACTGCATGCTTTCAAAAGAGAACAAAATGAATTTTATTGCCATTACATTGAAAACATCTATGAACTGCTCAATGCAGTTTGGCCGTTTATTTTAACAGTAAGGAATTTATTCTTTCAGCTGTTTCTTTCAGGTGTTCATGTCTACTTTTAGATATATTTTTTTTTACAAATGTCAAGATATCAATGGTTTTACTTCAGTGAAATTCAAACTGGAATTTAAATACAAAGAGCAAATTGGCTGATTTTCATCTGCATTTACTTAGAAATATATTCATTTTGAAAATACTCCAGAATCTAAAAAACTGATGCTTTTCCTTAAGCTAGGTCTATTTTTTCCCTTTAATAAGAGAAATAAAATTGTCATTAATCATTTAATCACTCAAAAACACATAAGATAAATTATTCATTTAATGAAAAGTGAGGATTATGTTATCAGTAATTTGAAAAATTAATTTTTCTTCTAAGTACACTAAGAATACGGACCAATTAAAATATAATTTCTAGCTAAGTCACTGTTTTTAAGTTTAATACAATCTCATAAAATCAAATGCATTAGTACATGTCAACTTAGTAATATTATCATACATAGCTGTATTATACCATGTCAAAAAATTTGCACTTTCTTCAAATAGCCTATTAATATGATCAATATCAATTATATCTTACATAATCAGAACATTTAAAGTTATAATAGAAACTTCTTTTTCTGTTGAGACAGACTGATAATCTATGACACTTTCACACAAAGTATTCAATCATTTAAAGCATTATAGCATTGTAAATGTTTTCATATGTACACCTCCTTTCATATTATTTAATTTCAGAATAAGATTGAGCAAAATGGATTGTTCCTGGGTTGCCATAAATCACTGTCCTTGAATTCCAAGTCTTCCATGGACTGCTTGTATGACAGATATACCTTTTAATAGACCTAATATCTGACAGAATTTTCTTAAGTTTTGAAATTTTGATACATTGTAACTGTCACAAGCATAGTCTGCCAAAATATACCCTCTTTCAGAAACTTACATCAGTGTTCTAGATAATCCTATTTCCATAGTTATTTGAAAGTGAAAATTTGCAATTTGAAAAATATTCATTATGTACAAATGTACATGCAAAAGTATTATTTCTTAAACATCTTAAATCATCAAAGGCTCATCACATACATGTATGGCAAGCTTATAATGACCAGAGTTCAGACAAGTTGTGACTGATTCAAATGGTAACCATCATTAAAACACATTTCAAACTCTCTCAACATTCTTAATAAAAGCAGTATTTTTGTTGAAGAATTCTGTGTTCATCCTCTCTCAGATTGTAAAGGGATAGTTTGAAATTACAAAACTAGATTAACCCAAAATATATGTAGGGATCTCCATGGATGAAAAATTAACCATGGAGGAACTTTCACCAGGACAAAACCATGTGTGTTGTGATAGAAATTATTTCATTCCACCATTTCATTTTAAGGAATAGTAGTGAATAGACTGAAGATGGTGGCAGCTAGCAATACAAAACAAATGAATACATGCAGTTTATATATTAAATTATGACAGGATCATCTGATGATGGTTGAAGATAATTTAACAATGGCAGAAGATAATTCAATGATGGTTGTGGACCATCACAAAACAGGTCATAGAGAACCCTGTATATGTACCAGCAAGGTTACAGGATTTGGTTGGGAATCTTGTCAATAATTATGGTGGTCTTCCTGTTTTTCTGTTGATGTCAGCTGCATTGAATGACAAGACAAAATTTACTTGTTCTGCTTTAAACTGAAGCAAAGATTGACATCTTTCAAGAAAATTTAAGTACATGGATAAGTCATTCTATACATATAATAATATAAATATTAATGTAAATGAACATGTACATTATAAGCAAAGTTTTCTTACAGATTTATTTGAGCTTACAATGCAGATTGGTAGATTCTGACAATTTAAACAAATATGTACCTTTCCTGACAACTAATCTTACAAAATGTACTTCTCTTTTGGAATTTTTACTTGTTACAAAAAAGATCTTTCCTCAGAGCAAAAAGATAAATAATCAAGCCATGACAATGACCTTCTGAGGGTACAAAAATGTACATGTATGTAAACTTACAGAAGGGTTAAGTTCTTCAGTCCTCTAAAATCTTCACTTCTCAATTCTGATATGGCATTATATTGTACTTCTCTGCAAAATAAAAATATATATATCAAACCTGTAAAACCTTACAAAACAAAACGAACTTCCAATAAATTTTGTACATGTACTGTACATTGTACTATTAATAAATTTCAAAATATACTAAACTTTGTATCAAATGTACAAAAATAGATATTAATAAATTTTTGCTCCTGGATATTGGTTAAAAAAAATATTGCAACATATGCAACTTAGACCATTTCTGGAAGGCTACATTTGTATTTATCAATAAGATTAAATATGAAATGTGTGCAATTCCTGAGAAATATTGAAAAATTAAAATTTCAAAATATAATGTAGATGTTTTTCAGTATACATGTACATGTAATACTGATAGCTTTTAAACCTTGTCTGTGAATGTTTTCTATGACTGATAAATTATTTCTAACTACTTTGAACCATGGTTTTTTAAGCATACTTCATATCAGTCGTAATGTATTCCCTACTACATGTAGTATAAACAGGGTATATAAAATATAGTTGCAAATGTATAAAACACACCTTTTTTTCAATACAAATATATAAAGAGTGTCAAATATAAACGTCAACTCTACGGAAATCTATGGGAAGCTCCTAATTATTCTATAAAAATTAGAAAATCTCTCCACTTTGAACCAAAATATTCAAATGTCTTGTCCTTCCATAACTATTGTTTGACCATAAGTACACATATGTACAGAGTTATTAAACCAGTAAATACTGACAAATTATTGGAACAATTTGATAGTTCATTTGTACCTGCCAAATAAAGAATGATTAAATAAATTGCCTGAAATTCAGTTTTAGCCAATTCTTTCGTTAGAGACTGATTTCATTTTAATGATGGTGTTAAGAGAGTTTTTAAATATAAATATTAAACTTATAAAGTGAATAAAAATAATTTAGAACATGTCATCTATGTTATACAACATATTTCCCACTAGAAAACAAAATTCAAAAGGACCTCAAATTAAGATTGTTTGAATTAACCTCAGCCAATAAATTCTCACGTTAGTATGTTTTTCGAAACAACTTGGGCAATGAAACATAAGCAGCTAAAGCGAGGATATGGAAAGGGTCAACTTAAATATAGGGACTGCATATATATTAGTTTTCTCTTTAGGAAAAATAACTAGATTGTACTTGTACTTAGTTTAGATAATAGTGTTGACTCTTGCATTTAGTACAATTACATGTTTAATTATTAAGTACAAGTTCTGACAGTGAAGAATTTGAAGACTGAATAAATATTAAAAATATCGAAAAATTTCCATGGACTAATGAATAAAGCTTTTGTTATTGTTAAAGTATTTAGGTCATCAGTATATGTATATCTAATCATATTTGATATATTTCTTGAGAAAAATTGAATTTCTTATTAGTTAAAAACAATGGTTTATCAAAAGTAAACTAATTTTTATTTTTTTCTCAGCATGATTTGAAAAAATATGTTATCAGAATAACTGTATTAACATCTTTATATTGCTTGTATGACACTAGTTTCCCATGCTGTCAATGTTTTATTTGTCCATTTAAGGTTAACATTAATATGTAAACAAGTAAATACTGAAATGTATGCATTTATATTGAATTACAATTAAACAGAATTTCACCAATAAATTCAAAGAAGGATATTACTTTGAAGGTCTATGGTAAACATTGGGGTATTCAAATTGTGTACACAACACCAAGTCTATTCATATGAACCAAGGCCAATAACCTAACTACAAAATGTATAAAACTATAAACCCTTGTTTGATTCTATAACATTTTTGTCTTAATAATCAGAACATATATACGAATTTTTTATAGAACTTCAATCATCACCCTAAAATATTCAAATATGGCCTTTTTATATCAGATGAAGTTAATGTTTCAACGAGGTAAACTTTTGGAAAAGGGGGGATATACTTTATTACTTACAATCGTGTAACCCAGATCGGCAGATCCTTTGGAACAGCGATTAAACCTTGACGAGAACAATCAACAAAATTTCCAAGACATGAGCACTGTGATGGACATCTCAAATTCTCTGCAAGCGTTCCAATTTCTGTAAATCCACCTAAATTTACTATGATACACAAATAAAATAAATACACAATCGCCATATTGGTTCAGGGCACGAAAGCCCAACACAAATGAACGTTGATCTGTGCGATCAACGCTAAGTATGGTCCACAGGATGAAAAATAGACATGTTTGTTTTGTTGTTTCTTGTTACATTATCACTGCAAATTATGTGCAACACATTAAAATAATCAGTTCACAACAAGGTACCCGCTTCTAGTTGTGTACTGGATATCACCTCCCACGTACGAGAGTCAAATGGTACCGAATTTGTGATTGGTTAATGGGTTCACGTGGTCCGTTTATTGACATACAAACTTTTCTACTGTGCAACATGAATTTATGTAAAAAAGAAGACAAAGTAATTTCCTTAGCGTCAGAATTTAATAAATATGTTGTCTTTACTGATGATACCAGAGTTCATACTTCTTCATTACCAAATATGAACAAATAATCAAACAGTTAATAATAATTAACACGTCTGATACATTAATTAATGACAGGTACATATGTAAGTGAGACGGTTAAATGAAGAACTTTCCCAGATGAATGTCAAATAGACTTTTTTAATTAATGCATATTATAAACAGTAATGAATTGTCTGTGTTTATTCAGATGGCTTCTGTGGTGAAAGGACTACCAATATAATCCTTGTTTGCCGCTGAGCGGTCTGGTCTTGTCTGCAGTAACGTAGAAAAACCATGACTGAATATTCTCTTCTCTAATTCAATACACAAGTAATTGGGGGCATGGACCCCTGTTAACTTTTCCTTTTTTAATATCTTTTTTAATGAGGTAAATTTTTCGATAAATATTCTTTAATCTTGAACACAGGCGCTTGGTACATGGGCCTCTTTCCCCCTCTTTTTCATGTTTTATTTTTGAAAGGATTTGGAAAGTGAGATTTTTGTGAGTTATAAATTTATATTCTTTAATTTTTAACTTATTTAGTGTGTTCTTGTTATTATCCATGCGACATTTCAATAACAATAGTTAATAAATATATCCTCTATTCTTATTTTCCATTTTATTGGAATATTGGAATATTTACCAAAAAGAAAAGAAGAAAGGGTCCATGCCCCAAGCGTGTTTCAATCATAAAAAGTCAGAAAATGTTCTAACAAAAAAGTAGGAATAAGATAAGGGGAATGGATTTTTTTTATTAATAACATCTCAGTCAAAATTACATCGACCAGAATTTTACACTGACCGAGAAGCAAATTTTCGAAGTATCGAAATGACATCTAAATATTTTTAGTTTTTTTGTGTCGTTGGATTGCTGTATCATTGACATATAACTCACATCTTGTTTCAACATCTGTTCACTCTGTCAGTCTCAATTTGTCTATACCTGGGACGATTTAAAGCTTGATAGATGGTATATAGACACTTGTCAATTCCTGAAGAACTTATCTTGACCCTATATGTCTTTTAAGGTTTTGTGTTGTTGCAAGGGTTGCTGCCTCATTGACATATACGAACATATCCATTATTCATAACAGTCTTAAGTAAATTTCAGTCTGTGGCAGTTGTTTTGTTATCAAAATTGGTTTTATTTTTTCAAGTACCGGTCTTCTCTCTCTTCCCCTTTCCTTTTAGTCGAATACAGTTAATATAGTCTCGGTTTAACTTTTATTTTGCATTGCAAAAAAATCTTGTAATATAACTGTTAATATTCCGTCATATACTTCTTAGTATCTGCAGCAGACATCGAGTTTATTTCTCGTCTTCCCTGTGCTGCAGATGATCAATAAAAAAATATGGAGATGTGGTATGATTGGCAAGGAACTAAAGGTCACCGTACAGCCTACATCAATGAGCTAAACGAATATCGTATAGTTAGCTGTAAACGGTCCTGTTTTGAAAAATTTTAAACAATTTAAACGAGAAAGTAAACAACCTGATTTATGAAAATACAGATAACGAAAACCACAGATATGACATACAGCAGCAAACGACAACAACTGAATCACAGGCTCCTGACTTACATACGAATGTGGAAGAGTTAAAAGGATTGTGAACGCTCCCCTTTTCCTGGGACAGTGCATGGTGTAAAAGCACAACATAAGAACACTCAGTCAAAAGGAGTTTGAAATGGCTTTATTCAACACAGTGTCTTTTATCTTGAAAATGTATGTAAGATCTGTGTGTCCTAGAAATTATAATCTTTAGAAGAAAAATCTGAATTATAAACATTTTGTTAATGCTACTGACGATGTTCCTTATGCAAACTAATTAAAATATAGAGCCATAATTTCGCTATGCTTAAAAAAGTTGGACGAGTAAGCAAGTCACATCTTAATTTTACTCAGATTGTTTCTTATGTTGTCCGTTATTTGATGCTTTTGTGGTTATTGTGATAGTGATGTAAATATTAATATTTAATCTTGATTTGTATGTATAATGCCTGTTCATACTAGTTTGTATTTCTTGCGTTTCCGTTCTTTTTACATTTATAACATATTTTGTTTTCTTTCTGCTGTTGGTGTTTTTCTAGTTTGGATTAAACTATTCTATCTTCAGCCTGTAAAGCATAGTCGTCACATGGAGATGCCTTCCGTAGTCTGTAAATCATAGTCGACACATGGACATGTTTGGTTTAAGCCTTCCGTAGTCTGTAAAGCATAGCCGACACAAAGAGATGTTTGGTGTAAGCCTTCCATAGTCTGTAAAGCATAGCCCACACATGGAGATGTTTGGTGTAAGCCGTCCGTAGCCTGTAAAGCATAGCCGACACTGGAGATGTTTGGTGTAAGCCTTCCGTAGTCTGTAAATCATAGCCGACACATGGAGATGTTTGGTGTAAGCCTTCCGTAGTCTGTAAAGCATAGCCGACACATGGAGATGTTTGGTGTAAGCCGTCCGGGACGGCTTACACCAAACATCTCCATGTGTCGGACTCCGTAGCCTGTAAAGCATAGCCGACACCTGGAGATGTTTAGTGTAAGCCGTCCGTAGTCTGTAAAGCATAGTCGACACATGGAGATGTTTGGTGTAAGCCGTCCGTAGTCTGTAAAGCATAGTCGACACCTGGAGATGTTTGGTGTAAGCCTCCCGTAGCCTGTAAAGCAAAGCCGACACATGGAGATGTTTGGTGTAAGCCTTCCGTAGTCTGTAAAGCATAGTCGACACTTGGAGATGTTTGGTGTAAGCCTTCCGTAGTTTGTAAAGCATAGCCGACACCTGGAGATGTTTGGTGTATGCCTTCCGTAGCCTGTAAAGCATAGCCGACACATGGAGATGTTTGGTGTTAGCCTTCCGTAGCCTGTAAAGCATAGTCGACACATGGAGATGTTTCGTGTTTGCCTTCCGTAGCCTGTAAATCATAGCCGACACATGGAGATGTTTGGTGTAATCCTTCCGTAGTCTGTAAAGCATAGTCGACACATGGAGATGTTTGGTGTAAGCCTTCCGTAGTCTGTAAAGCATAGCCGACACATGGAGATGTTTCGTGTGAGCCGTCCGTAGTCTGTAAAGCATAGCCGACACATTGAGATGTTTGGTGTTAGCCTTCCGTAGTCTGTAAAGAATAGTCGTCACATGGAGATGTTTGGTGTAAGCCGTCCGTAGTCTGTAAAGCGTAGTCGACACATGGAGATGTTTGGTGTAAGCCGTCCGTAGTCTGTAAAGCAAAGTCGACACATGGAGATGTTTGATGTAAGCCTTCCGTAGTCTGTAAAGCATAGTCGACACATGGAGATGTTTGGTGTAAGCCTTCAGTAGTCTGTAAAGCATAGTCGACACATGGAGATGTTTGGTGTAAGCCTTCCGTAGTCTGTAAAGCATAGCCGACACATGGAGATATTTGGTGTAAACCTTCCGTAGTCTGTAAAGCATAGCCGACACATGGAGATGTTTGGTGTTAGCCTTCCATAGTCTGTAAAGAATAGTCGTCACATGGAGATGTTTGGTGTAAGCCGTCCGTAGTCTGTAAAGCGTAGTCGACACATGGAGATGTTTGGTGTAAGCCGTCCGTAGTCTGTAAAGCAAAGTCGACACATGGAGATGTTTGACGTAAGCCTTCCTTAGTCTGTAAAGCATAGTCGACACATGGAGATGTTTGGTGTAAGCCGTCCGTAGCCTGCAAAGAATAGTCGTCACATGAAGATGTTTGGTGTAAGCCTTCCGTAGTCTGAAACGCATAGTCGACACATGGAGATGTTTGGTGTAAGCCGTCCGTAGTCTGTAAAGCATAGCCGACACATGGATATGTTTGGTGTAAGCCTTCAGTAGTCTGTAAAGAATAGTCGACACATGGAGATTGTTGGTGTTAGCCTTCCGTAGTCTGTAAAGCATAGTCGACACATGGAGATGTTTGTCGTAAGCCTTCCGTAGTCTGTAAAGCATAGCCGACACATGGGGATGTTTGGTGTAAGCCGTCCGTAGTCTGTAAAGCATAGCCGACACATGGAGATGTTTGGTGTAAGCCGTCCGTAGTCTGTAAAGCATAGCCGACACATGGAGATGTTTGGTGTTAGCCTTCCGTAGTCTGTAAAGCATAGCCGTCACATGGAGATGTTTGGTGTAAGCCTTCCGTAGTCTGTAAAGCATAGCCGACACATGGAGATGTTTGGTGTAAGCCGTCCGTAGTCTGTAAAGCATAGCCGACACATGGAGATGTTTGGTGTTAGCCTTCCGTAGCCTGTAAATCATAACCGACACATGGAAATGTTTGGTGTAAGCCTTCCGTAGTCTGTAAAGCATAGTCGACACATGGAGATGTTTGGTGTAAGCCTTCCGTAGTCTGTAAAGCATAGCCGACACATGGAGATATTTGGTGTAAACCTTCCATAGTCTGTAAAGCATAGCCGACACATGGAGATGTTTGGTGTTAGCCTTCCGTAGTCTGTAAAGAATAGTCGTCACATAGAGATGTTTGGTGTAAGCCGTCCGTAGTCTGTAAAGCAAAGTCGACACATGGAGATGTTTGATGTAAGCCTTCCGTAGTCTGTAAAGCATAGTCGACACATGGAGATGTTTGGTGTAAGCCGTCCGTAGCCTGTAAAGAATAGTCGTCACATGGAGATTCGGTGTAAGCCTTCCGTGGTCTGTAATGCATAGTCGACACATGGAGATGTTTGGTGTAAGCCGTCCGTAGTCTGTAAAGCATAGTCGACACATGGAGATGTTTGGTGTAAGCCGTCCGTAGCCTGTAAAGCATAGCCGACACATGGAGATGTTTGGTGTAAGCCTTCAATAGTCTGTAAAGCATAGTCGACACATGGAGATGTTTGGTGTAAGCCTTCAATAGTCTGTAAAGCATAGTTGACATATGGAGATGTTTGGTGTAAGCCTTCAATAGTCTGTAAAGCAAAGTCGACACACGGAGATGTTTTGTGTAAGCCGTCTGTAGTCTAACACAATTTTGTCTATTAAAAAATCCTCTATGTCCACTCGACAAGAAACAACAGCTTACATGAATCCACGTCAATTGAACTCTGGTGGATAGTTGTCTCATTGGCAAATCATACCACATCTCTGTATTTTATATAATAGAAGTTTATCGGTTACTCCCTTGCAACATTGATTTTGCAGAGCCAAAATAAGAATTTTAATATTATTCAGAGGGCAAATAATTTCTAACCCTCGCATACTCTTAAATCATCAAACAGGTGCCTTGACTCCGCGACAGGAAGTAAAGGTGTGTACCTTGTGTATTAATGTTTGATTGCAGGTTTTACCTTAGCCAAAAGGATACTTTCAATGTGATTCAGAGGTGAAACGCATCTCTGGCTTACAACCCTTTGTAGACCATCAACTAGAACCCAGACCCTCTCGATGAAATGAGGCATAATGATAGTATTTCTTTTTCTCCTTGTGGTTCTTGAATAGCCTTGTCTGGGCCAAAACTGTTTTTATCTTTTGACATTGACTTATAATACATGGCATGGGGGTATATACCATAAGAATGTCGTATTATGTTTGTCTTGTTGTTTGGTTTGGCGATGGATTCGATTGACTCAATTGAGTGAGTTTAAATGTTTTATGATACAATTGGTTTGGCTTAACTGGTTTAATTGACATTGAAAAAAGGATTATTTAAATTGAATAAATCGATATTTACTTTTAAAAATGTTAGAGACCCTCGTGAGAAATGTAGGTCGGTAAACCCCCTCTGACCCACCTCTTTCTTTTCAGCCAGAGATGAGTTTCACATCTGAATCACAATGAAAGTCTCCTCCAAGCTAACTGCAAATCAATAAACCAAACAAGTCCTTCTTACATATACTATGAATGAGTCTAAATAATTCATCAGTTTTCCCGTAGAAAGGATTGATTTCGATCTTGGTTAGTTTTGTTTGTCGTTAGGTTGCTGTCTCATTCATGAATACCCCACATTACCTTTTATTCATATAAGATAATCTCCACATTCAAAAGATACAAAAGATGAACTGCGCATTGATAACATTCTTTGTTCTATGTTGCGGAATTTCACAAGTCGAAATAGATAGTTTGAGAATGTACTATTGAGTACATGCAATGCATTATCTACAAAAAACACCTTTTTACGATAATAATAAACATTGCTTCTGCGCTTTTTAAGTTTGAAAAGTTTTTTTCTGGGTAACAATTCACAGATAAATACACAGGGAGTAACGTATGCTAGAATAGCCAGAACTTTCTTAAAACAGTGCCCCCAAAATATAAAATGTCTCAGACCGTTCCGGTTCTTACCTAAACGTCTCATTCTCGTTTACTTAAAATGAAGAGTGAAGGGAAGACATTATTATCAACTGTACGGTGTTTGAAATAGCCAGTCTTGTATCGTCTTGATTTTGTTTGAATTGCACTAGTTATGTTTTCTTGAACTATGATGCCATAATAAAGTCTTGCCTATAACGAACTAGACTATATTTGAAAATCGTTGTTTGTAATATTTGTTGCTTGTCTTTTCGTCGTTTTTCGTTTTTTTGCCATGCCATTGTCAGTTTGTTTTCAACTTATGAGTTTGAATATTCCTTTGGTATCTTCCGGCTATCTCGAATACAGTATAATTAAGAAAGACAATTCCTTTATAGCTTAATTTTCTGAATTCATTTTATCATGTAATTTAGAAGAAGTGACATATAGGTCCAAAAAATATATATATATACAAGCAAAAATAACTAAGAGTCCCCTGTCCTCAGCTCTAAAGACTGTTTTATAATGGAACCTGTTTTTATGCCTCACCTAGGGGCATTATGTTTTTCGGTCTGTGCGTCCGTTCGTTCGTCCGTCCGTCCGTCCGTTCGTCCGTCCGTCCGTCTGTCCCGCTTCAGGTTAAAGTTTTTGGTCAAGGTAGTTTTTGATGAAGTTGAAGTCCAATCAACTTGAAACTTAGTACACATGTTCCCTATGACATGGTCTTTCTAATTTGAATGCCAAATTAGAGTTTTGACCCCAATTTCACGGTCCACTGAACATAGAAAATGATAGTGCGAGTGGGGCATCCGTGTACTATGGACACATTCTTGTTTTCACTTGGTTTATATTTGAAGGATTTAGCAGAACTACTAGTTTTTCAGTATCAGACCGATTTGGAAATATTGGATTATCTATTGCGATGTCATTAAAAAGTTTAATACTTAATATTTTATTAGTTTGACAGTAGAGGAGAAAGTGGTTTTCATCTTCTATGGTATTACAAGTTAGGTATATTAAGATATCTGCTCTTTTCTATAAGTAAATTATAGTCAATGATTCTAATTGTTGTAAATAAACGCCTAGTTTCAAAATTTGGATATCTAAGATAAAATTGTTGGTCTTGTTTGACTTTTATGCCTTTATAAAGAAGAAGTTTGTTATTTTCGTTTAAACTGCTTATTTTATTTTCCAGTAATTCTGAATAAAAGTTGCTTGAAATATTCTTAATACAAGTCATAGTTTTTTTACGTCTTTCATATTTTGACAGGAAAATATTTTTTGTATATCAATATTCATTTCTTCTGTAAAATCTTTGATGAAAGTGGACCATGTATAAACTTGTGAGTCAAGGTGTTTACTTAATGTATAACTTTCTTTTAGTAATGGGTTTATGTTTTCAGTATTTAATATACTAGTAGCCAAATAAAGGATTGCTTGTGATTTTATATATTTTTCTATTGGTTGTCTTCCAAGTTCAGCTTTAACCCCTAAACTAGAAGACGTATTTTTGGTACCTAGAATATATTTACAGAAATTAACATGAACCTTTTCAAAAGGAGTCTTGTCCAAATATTGGACATTATCTGTATCTTTGTTTTGGGATTTTAATCTGCCTTTTGCTTTATAATAAAAATGTTATGTATCCATGTATGATATTTCTGCATTATATACCAAAATTGGCTTAATAAAGGAATCAAAGAATCAATTACATTACTATGTCATTTATAAATAAGTTGAAGAGTGCAGGACTGATACTGTCTCTTTGTTTTACACCTCTGTCAATGGAAAAGAATCTACAATGTTTATCATTATATTTTAAAGATGCTCGAATGATTTTATTTTTATTATTTCAAACATATGTTTTCCCACACCCATTTTAGCTAATTTATAAAGCATTCCAATCCTCCAAAGTGAATCAAAAGCATTTTTAAGATCTACAAAACAGACATAAAAGCTAGGGGCCGTCTTGACCTTGTTGTAGGGTATGAATGATTTGTTCATTGTTGAAGACCCTGCGACAACTGTCAAGATGTAGAACAGGAATAAAAGCCCTGTTCATTGATAATTTTCTATGTTTTCTATGTATTGTGTGCGATTTTGTCCCATGTACATTTACTCCATATCCTTTCATTTTCTATAAAGTTTTCTTTCATTTTTATGAATATTTTATCAATTAAAGTTTTAAGGACAAATACACTGTCTGCGGTTCTATGATTAACTCCAAATCCAAAGTGGGAATTATTTAATTTTTTCCATAGTTTTAGACATTCTTTGATTTAAGCTACTGCTAAATAGTTTGGATATACAGTTAATTAAAGAAATTCCTCGGTAATTTCTTGGATTACATTTGTCACCTGATTAATGTACTAAAGTTATGTATGCATAATTCCATGAAGTTGGATAGTATCCTGATTTCAACATACGATTAAATACTTTAACATAAGCTATGGTAGTTACTGGTCTACTAAATTTAATTTCCTCATTCAACACGCAATCTGGACCTCTTGCTTTTCCATTTTTTAAGTTTTTTTATTATATATTTAATTTCAGAGCAAGTAATAGAGCTGTCAGTGTCTGGGTTAAAAGAAATAGTATCTTCATTTTTTTTTAGATTTTGTTAAATTTTAGTTTGAAAATCATTATTTATTTTTGGAAACTTTCCTTGATTTTGGAAATGTTTTATTGTGCTTTCACTGTCCTTTAACATTTCTTTTAAATCTTCATCTCCATCTATATTTTTGTTTTCTAGTAATTTTAGTATTTTCCAGTATTCTTGTGGATTTTTATTCATTGAATCTGAAAGTTTGTGGAAGATTTTCTTTTTTTTATATTCTATATTTTTTTGTTTCGTTAACTTTCTAAAAGATTTGAGTAAACAAAAATCTGTATGTTTCAGTGATCACTAAAAGGAGTTTGTCTTAATTCTTTACCAACTGCATTTATTGACTTTTCATATTCATATACTTTAATGATTTAAATTGAAAATAATTTTGTTTGTTGTACAATAATACATATTGGCTTTGAACTAGCTGTCAGTCACTGCGAGTACTCTCAGATCTGTACTTTATGTCTTTTTTGTTGAGGGGGGTGTATAAATTCCCTCCCATGTCCGGTCTGTGTTTTTTGTTAGTTGTTTTTCTGCTTTGTATCGGTCTGATGAGTTAAGCCCTTTTCAACTGATTTTTCTGATTTGTTCTAATGTTGTACTATTACATCACTGTCTCAGGGTTTAGGGGGAGGTGAGCGCCTTCAAACATGTTTAACCCCGCCACATTCTTTATGTGCCTGTCCCAAGTCAGGAGCCTGTAGTTCCGTGGTTGTCGTTGGTTCATGTCTATCATATTTGTTTTTCGTAAATTGTTGTGTGATAAATTAGGTCGTTAGTTTTCTCGGTTGTATTGTTAAATATTTTTCATATCGGGGCCTTTAAAAGCCGACTTTACAGTATGGGGTTTTCTCATTGTTGAAGGCCGTACGGTTGCCTAATATTGCCAACATCCACTTCGTTTTAACTTTGGTGAATAGTTGTCTAATTGGCAATCATACCACTTCTCCTTATTTGATGACTATTACTAAAATAAGCAACATACTTACTCAAAAGTGTATTCGATCTTATCCAAATTACAGGCCCGTAGCCAGGGGATCGAGGGGTTCCCAGGACTAGGAACCCCTCTATATATGAAAACATTGTTTGTCGCGAGACGATGTAACCCCCCTTGAAAATTCCTGGCTACGGGCCTAATTAGGTTACGCAAATTCAGAAGACTTTCTTAATTATACTGTATTTAAGAGATGTGGAAGATACCAAAGGGATATTCAAGCTCATAAGCCGATGACAAACTGATAACGCCATTGCCAAAAAAAAAAAAACGAAAAAAGGCAAATGGACAAACAACAGTATACAAAACACAACATATTAAACTACAAACTGAGCAACAAGAACCTCATAAAAAACTGGGGTGATCTCAGGTGCTTCGAAACTCTTGATTCAATAGCTTTCTTTTAAGCTTAAAGCTGTAGATGTTCTTTTTGAAAACATCTATGTACGTTTTGGCAACATAGTTTATCGACCGGTTATAGACATTCCTCTGGGCACCAATTGCGCCCTTTAATAGCAGATTTGTTCCTGTATTGTTATGAATCACAGTTTATGGCCAAACTAAGTAAAGATACGTCTAATTACATTGAATTGATAAATTTAAAAAAAAAACACTTATATACTTAGCGGTATACTACTGTTGCCTTTATTTACCGTTACCTTTATCATAATTTTGCTTTAAATAATCCAGAGATTTCTCATTTTAGTCGGAAATTTACTCAAGGGAACTTACTTTAAATAAATCTAATAGAGACATCAATAATTGTCCTTTTCTAGATTTGGATATTTCAGTTTCACACGGGAAACTATATCCAAAAATTTACGACAAAAGAGACGATTTTTCGTTTCCTATCGTTAATTTTCCCTTTTTGGACGGAGATGTTCCTTTTGCCCCTTCGTATGCTGTGTATAAATTCGCATTACGTTCGGTATGCCCGAGTCTGTAGTCGCATTTTAGATTTCAATGAATGTAATTTATGTATAACTGGTAAGTTGATATGTCAGAAATTTCGTTACCACAAATCAACTAAAACATTTTATCAAATTCTTTCAAAGAAACCAATATTTTGGTAGTTTGGTTGTACCGAAAGAAAAACGGGATATCATATCCTAATTTTTGACGGTGATGTTGTTTATAAAGCCCGTAAATTTAGTTACGATCCATGTAACCTCATTAATCCTTTCAATAAACTTATTCTCAAAGGTTATCAATATAACACCGCAGTAAAATCTTTAAATATTGCTTTATTGGTACTAACATTGATTTTGTTGTTGATAAACTAAAACTTGATTAAACATTTATTGGTATATATTGTTATATATGTATCACTGAACTAGTATATATATTTGAGTACTCATTTCTCGCTGTATTGAAGACCTACACCTTCTGTTGTTGTCTGTTCGATTCCCATTTCCATTCTCAATTTACCGTTGTACTCATAAAACTACATCCTGTCGATATCATTTACTGATATGTTGGGATTGCCAAGGTCCAACGTTTCCGAGACTGTTTATGACGTAGTTACACTAAATCCGATGGGTGTGTAATGATTGATATTTTAGTCTGGGAAAACATGATTTATTTATTAGTTGTTATTTAACTAGCTTCCAGTAATTGCGAGTACTCTTATATCGGTACTTTGGGCCTCGGTGGCCGAGGGATCTAAGTAGTTCAACTTTTGTATCACTAGCTTGTCAACACTGAGGATGTGAGTTCGAACCCCGCACGTGGCAAGTGCATTGGACTCCAGTCTTAATTGACTAGGCTTGCCAATTTTCCTACCGAAGGTCGGTGGTTCTCTTCGGGCACTCCGGTTTTATCCACCGATAAAAACAGGCCTCGGTAAAATAGCCATTAGAATGAAAGTAGCGTAAAACACCAACAATCAATCAATCAATATATCCGTACTTTGAGTCTATTGCTTTTATGTAAGTTGGTTTGTTTGTGTTTAGTACCGATCTATTGAGTTAAAAGCCAGTTGCAATGATTCTGCAGTTGTTCTTATGTTGTGCTGTAACACCACTATTATGGGTAAGGTTTAGTGCTCACAAATATGTTTAACACCGCCACATTCTTTATGTTCCTTGTCATAAGTCAGGACCCTATAATTCAGTGGTTGTCGTTGGTTCATGTCTGTCTTATTTGCTTTTCGTAAATTGTAATGTATAAATTTTGCCTTTTGTTTTCTCGATTGAATTATTTCAAATTTTTCATGTCAGGGCCTTTTATAACTGTCTTTGCGGTATTTTTTTTTTTCTTCTCATTTTTGAAGGCCGTATACGGTGACCTATACTTGCTTTAATCTTTGTCATTTAAACTTTGGTGGGTAGTTTCATTAGCAATCATACCACATCTCGTAATATTTATATTGGACAGTATTCACTTACACAAAACAGAAGTATTTTTCAGCGAAGTACCAACTAATAAAGTATTTCATAATAAGTTTTATTATACACATAAATAAATTGCCGTTGCATATATTGGCTAAATGCAAACAAACTTAATGTTCTATACAAAACATTGAAAGCAAAATACGAAGGTGTGAATCTTAAAAAAAAGAGAGAGAAAACAATTATCGTAAATTATATTTTAAGTTTTAAATTTAGTATGTAGAACACGATACCGATCGGTACCGACCCTTTTTTCCTTCAAATTATTTCCCACAAACTCTATGAACCATTGTAAACTTTTATTGATAAAATAAAATACATCTATAATTTTAAAAATATAAAAAATAAAAAAACTCCAAAATTTCAATTGTTAAATTTGACACACCTGTTAGATTCGTTGTATAGGCATACTACCAATAAGTTCTTTACATGCATGTCTCATTCATGGTTACATGCACTCTTGTCCAAATATATAAATTCTCATAATCGAATGCATCTGGTTGTCACCGAATGATCTTAGCCGGATAACAAATGTGAAATTAATTTCAAACGTCTATCTCAAATTTACAGATGTTTCTAAAATATAATCCGGTATCTACAAACAGACACACATGCAAGAATTCAAAGGTTAAAGAACTTCTTAAATAAAACCAGAAAACATGCATGAATGTAACTATATACCGTTTCCTATTGTAGCCGAACATGCCAAAACCCACTCTCTTGATAAGCTTATTATGTAATCATTTTTTGTGTGGTCATTATAGTTAATGCTGAGCTTCTTACACCTGCATTTTTACGTTTTTTGATTCCATGATCATCCATTTATTAAATGTGAAACCAAAACAAACAATCAGCAAATACATTTGTTTGGCTCTATATCTTTCTTGCATGCTACTTAAACCGTAAATTAATTTTTACTATCGAGTTAGGTTCCTATAAACACATGTGGAAAATAAAACCACATTTTAAAAAAAAGTCGTTATTATATCCGGAAATTTGTATGAATGTGTGATAATCTTGAAATTTCGTATAAAATTGCATTAAACAATTGAGGGAAGCAATTTTCGTTGGGGGATGTGACAAAAGAAACTATCTCAGCATTAATCTTCTTTAAAGGGATATATGACCGTCGTCGTATAAATGTTCAGTCGCAAAGAAAACTTAATGTTTATGAAATGTGACAAAGCGAATTTTGTTGTTAACAAACTCGTCCAGGGAGTTAATGACAAAATCCGGGACTGATATTTGACAAGAATTTAATTTCTTGATGTATTTACTTTAGTTTTAGCATCTGTTTTTTGCCTCATCTTCAATTACTCTTGCCTAGATAGATAATAACATGTTTTACATGAAATATAAGTCATGATTTAATAAAAATAAAAACATATTAAAAGCCTGTTTGATTATGAATGATTATTCACCCAGTTCTTTCTCCAATTCGATGTAAGGTTATGATTTTAAAAAGTATGACCACATTAGGTTCCTTTTCCCGAGTATGTTTTAATTATATAATCCAGAACACCCTTTCTATACTATGTTGAGTCTTTTTTCAGTAGCTGTGACCTTGGTCTAAATATAACAATATGATTATTCTTTTCATCTAAATTGACTATATATCCAAGTTTTGTTCCAATTAAAAATAAGGTTCTACGTTCTAAAGTTGTCATCCGAAGACAATTTCTCGCACTAATTTGGATCTATTTTAACTTGATATCATGGACTTGACCTTGGATTCGCTGACTCTTATCTCTTAAAGGTTTTTCTCGTTTTATACGAGTTTGCACGAACTGTACTACACATCAAGTAGAATGATCTGTACCTTGTCGTTAACTTCTATACGTCATTTGGTCTCTGGCGGATAGTTGTCTCATTGGTAATCATACTACATCTCCTTATGTTTATTTTTTTAAATTATCTTGCTTTTTTTACTTGACTTAATACAGCCATAAACGGTAAATTCTAAAAAGAGCATTTTAACAATTAAACCTACCATCGAGGTGTAATTCGACCGCATTTGAAATACGCAAAACTGATTAAATCCGAATAGCTGACTGGGGAGATTTTCGCATTAAGTGTCCAAACTGCACCAGGTGTGACAGTACAATATGTATACTTGTAAAACCCTTATATGTCATTCTGTCATTTCGTTTACTAATCCGTTTACTGGTCGATTTTGAATGAAAGATACATAAAAGCATGAAAGAAAAACTGTGTTATATTTAACACTCTTAGGGATAAAATAGTTTTTATAAGGCTTTAAATCCGTCGTTGATAAGCGCCAAAGAGCAAAGCAGGTGACCTAACAAGAAAAATACATCCCCCTTAAATCTTCAGTTAGACAGAAAACGTGTCAAAATACAGGTAATTTGTCAGATTTCAATACTTCTTATCTTAAAATCAATACAGAAAAGATACGCAAACAAATCGTCCAATCGTCATTTTGGCACCTCTCTCTATAGGTCGTAACTCCTGCAAACAAATACTACTCCTTTATGTATTAATACCTGTATCATTTATTTTCATAAAACGTGCTTTAACAAACTTTTCTTGTTCTTTTAATGAGCCGAAGTGTCAATCTATTTCTTTACTTTTCTAAAGATGGAACAAACGATCAAAAGATTTCCGCTCAAATATAAAGAAGTGAGAATATTCGAACCTTGTCTAATGTGCAGTATTTATATGTACTCATGATCACATTGAACTTGCAAGATCATAAAATACACCCATATCTATTTTACACTGAAAGTCTGTAGATAAATCATTCTCTCTTACTGGAAAACAAGACCCGGACAGCACATACATTTGTGGGAACGAAATTATATTTCTCATATGTATACAAGATATTGAACCAAAGCATGAAATGGAGATCAGATATCAAAATCTATAGAAAAATACACAAACGGGACAAATGAAAAGCAACAATATTGTATGTAGGGAGACTTAAATGTACAGGTCAACATGGACCAATCAAAAATCGGTAGCTGCAGATGATTGCTTCCAAATTAATCAAGTCATCATCACTAATTCCTTGTTTTTTTGGATGGTAATAATCGGTCCCATTTACGATGACGCAATGACTCTGCAGCATAATTTACGATGACGCAATGACTCTTCAGCATAATTTACGATGACGCAATGACTCCAGCATAATTTACGATGACGGATGACGGATGTGGATTGATTGTTTGTTTGTTGTTTGCTTTACAGCCAGTTGCAAATATTTCATGTATATTCAGGACGAGAACAAAGGAAATGTACTGTAAGCCATTGTGTTTTTTTTTTTACTGAGCTCATTAAACATAAATTTTTCATATATAACAAGGTGATCGACGACTTTATTTTTTTTTTATATATAAAAGAGATTGTTACCAAATATGGGTTCAATTTCGAGTTTGTCTTTGAATGGTGGTAGAAAAGAGAATGAAAACGGGGAATGTGTCAAAGAAAAAACAACCAGACCAAAGAGCAGAAAACATCCCAAGGTTACCAATGGGCCTTCAACGCAGCAAGAAAATTCCACAACCGAAGGAGGCTTCAACTGGTTCCTAAACAATAATATATACTAGTTCAGCGAAATGGACACCACGCTAAACTCCGAAACATACAAAAAAGAAAGATTACAAATGAATCAAAATTAAAAAAAAAACACATGACTAACAAAGGCTATAGAGGTTCAGGACTTGGGACACACAACTTGGGTTAAACATGTTTTGTGAGATCTCAACCTCTATGAGTTCATACTTCATGTACTGCTAACACTGGTACAAAATTGAACTTGGATGATTGATCTGTTATGAATTAGAGTTTGGTCTTTGTTTTTTAATGGAAGGCGGGGGCTATTGATGCTATTTCATCTTTTATTTACTTGGCTTTTCAAACTTTGGATTCTTTCATATCTGCCTAGCTTGTACTGTAAAATGATGAACAGGTATATATTAATAGGTAGACGGAAATCTCAATAAACACTAAACATGAAAATATGCAGATAAATGCATCCTCAGGATTACATTTTTTAAAAGTAGTCAGTAACTTTGCTTGTATTCAATGTTTTAATTTGCAGTATCGTTTTTTTTTTCTCTCTCAAACAAATTAGTCAAAAAAAGGAAAATATTTTAATAGAAGTTTTAAATATAACCATACATTGGTAACAACCATTTCTAGGAAATCCTGTCTTAAATTTGTCAAAAATTATCAGAGTTGATGGAAATTTGAAAGTGTAAGGATGATTGATGCCAAACTCTTCGATATTAATAGCTAACAATCCCCATAAGACCAAGAGGACTGAAGTACATGAAAATATATTTTAGGCATTAATTCATTCCAATGAGATTTAAGTTGTGCCCCCAATATATTATATGTTTTCCTTTTTTTCTCCATCTCTTTTTTATGCCCCACCTAGGGGCATTATGTTTTTCGGTCTGTGCGTCCGTTCGTTCGTCCGTCCGTTCGTTCGTTCGTCCGTCCGTTCGTTCGTTCGTTCGTCCGTCCGTCTGTCCTGCTTCAGGTTAAAGATTTTGTTTAAAGTTTTTGGTCAAGGTAGTTTTTGATGAAGTTAAAGTCCAATCAACTTGAAACTTAGTACACATGTTCCTTATGATATGACCTTTCTAATTTTAATGCCAAATTAGAGTTTTGACCCCAATTTCACGGCCCACTGAACATAGAAAATAATAGTGCGAGTGGGGCATCTGTGTACGATGGACACATTCTTGTTTATGCATAAGTTGATTTACCAAAAATAATATTCCAAATTGCTTTGAAATGTTTGATGTATATACGTGACAATGATTGTCACAGTTGTTCTCATTAGATTCAATGTTGTGTTGTATCTACACAATTTCACGATTAAAAGTTCCAACTGTTTTTTTTTTTTTAGTTTTTTTTATGTTGCACTGATGTAGGTATAGTGGTGATCGCTCACAAAAATGTTAAACCCCGCCACCTATGTGCGCCAATCCAAAGCCAGGTCAATCAAGTGATTGTCGTTGGTTGCTGTCTGGCAGATTTGTTCTTCGTTCATTGGTGTAGTATAAAGTCCGGCCATTGTCAAACTAGACTTGAGTAAAGCCTTTGACACAGAACCTAGTGACTGGTTCTTACACAAACTGGGAAACTATGGCATTAGAGGATCACTACTAGACTGGACGCAGTCATTTCTGTATCACAGGTATAGATTGGTAGTGCAGGGAAAAGCCTCACGTGAAAGAACTGTCTTCTCTGATGTACCCCAAGAGACAGTGCTCGGTCCGTTGTTTTTCTCTGTCACATCAAAACTTGAAACGGAACGCGCACATTAATTATTTGCAATTCAAAATCAAGCTTTCTCCGTAGAAATTTGCACAACTGTTCAACATCTTGCAAGAAAAATGCATACATCTCACTTGTGAGATCGACACTCGAGTATGCAGCAGTAATTTGGACCCTTTCACGAAAGTTGCATGACATCAACAAATTTCAACGAATACAACGAAGGGTGCCCGTTTTATCAGCAGAAATTATCACCCAAGGAAAGAAGGTACTATTCTACAGCTACTGGGTAATCTCGAACTCCTGACATTCCAAGAACGGAGGAGACTTCCACTATAAAATAGCCGAGGGGCTGGTCCAAAACATTACCTCACCGAAATCAAAAACAAAATGCGAATTAGATCAGTCATTTAAATTACAGGACTATATAGTGAACAATCCCGTTCAGAATAAACAAATTAACATCTCCAACTGCACTATATGACAATTAACGCAATCAGTGAAATCTACAAACAATAATTTTTTACAAGAACCGTTATTGAATGGAACCAACTTACTAGAAGAACACCGGTTACGTCTAAAAGCCCACATGCCTTTAGATCGACCATTACAAATCGAAAAAGCCACACGCGCACTAATTTCCGTTGTTTAAATCATAAGTACTTGGGGACAGGACACATTTTTTTACTAGTTTACTATCCACAGCGGTCACTGATAATATATAGAGTGACTATTGAACGGTTCTATTAAATGTTAGTGATATTTAATAATCTTTTTTATTGATACCGGAACATAGTTTTGCTAAAGTGAATTATCTGTTTTAAACTCATTGAGAAAGACGAACAGAATATCTCTTTTCAGTTCCATTATTTCGTAATATCTGTTTAAATTATGTGTGCTTCAAAACTGTATCAAAAAATCTTTCTTTAATAGCATACTATGTTCGTCAATGTTTTCTCGTAAATCGTCCTCAATGACATTAATATATGCTTATTTTGTATAACGAGCTTTTTCTTTTCCTTTTTGTTTATTTTTGGCTTATATTTTTGCATTCTTTTCTATTTGCATATGTATTGTTTATATTTCCTTTGGTTTAAGAAGTCGCCATGATAAATATATAAAATTGCCATGGACTTTATGATCATATGTGTAAATATAGCTCAACTGATCATAATGTTCCTAAAGACAAAAGATGAAAATAGCAATTTGATATCTTTGTCAGCTTAATTATTCTAAGATTATTGTAATACAAACTATTGAAAATGTTTTAAGTACAACTATTTCTAAAAACCAGTCAAGGTCCATTATATAATGGGGATACATTGTAGAAAAAAACCCACAGAAATTTTATGATTTCATTTTATTCGTTACTGGTACAATTTAATAATAGGAGTCAGTTTTAGAATATATGATATTAGTTTTATTATTGGTCTCGTGAGATATTTGTTCTCAAATGTAACATATTTTACATTGTAGTTTTAAGAGTTATTTCCCTTTTGTAACAAAATATATAAAAAAAACGATTTTAGAATTGATTTATTTGTGTTCATATTACATTCCTAAACTCTGACATTACTGGTTTGTTTACCCCATGTGTCACCCCTTGCCTGACCTTTATGCATAACTGTTCTTAAGAAGCGATCGCTGCAATAACAACTCTACACCAACACATCACAAAAAAAAAACAACAAAAAGCGTAGATATAACTAATATAAATAAGTCTGAGAGACATTAAATTTCTACATCTTGACGACTTGTTGAATCTTGTATATACTTCATCACTTAATGGATAGTTGCTAGATACTATTGGCTATTAAATTTACAATATTGTGTACAGTAATGTCTAATTCGTGATTTGCTCTCGCGCGGACGTATATTAAGTACTAATATTTGAATAAAGTTCAACAGGTATTATTGTAATGACGAGCCTTTCCACATCTTTAACATATGATTGATTATTTCTGCGTTTCCATTGGCAAATAGTTCGTGGTAATTAAAGACTAGACCTATATAAGAATAAAAAGTTGCCAATGAGACAACTATCCATCAGTGATCAAGTTAAGTATACTTAAACAACTATAGATAACCGCACGGCGTAAACAATTAGCAACAGTCATACCGTATAGTAGGCTATTAAGAAATCCCGACAGGACAAAATGTAAATCAATTCAAACGAGAAAACACGGCCGGACTTATGTGGATAACTATTATGATAGACAACAACAAACGACAACCACTGAATTTCACGCTCCTGAAAAGTTGATGATATTGATTACCTGAAATGAAAAAAAACGCTAGTATACGAGGAGAAGGACTGATTGGTCGGTTTCGTAACTTTCCCATTTAGGCTGGCCGTTTCAATTCTTAGTCCATATCATGATAGATTGTTCAATCCTATATACTTCCTGCATGTGATTACAATCGTTTACTGTGGTCTACTGTTCTATGTGTTGAATTACGGGTCAAACTTGATAACCGGTTCCATAATTTAATTTATGACGATGAGAAATGATTAAAACAGAAGTTTGTTTGAGAATGAATTTCTAATATAGTCTAAGAATGACGGATATCGTGTTTACGAAGGTTAAATTCCACAATAAGTGGCAGATTTTGTAAATATAAAGAAGATAATGGATTATGATATTTCACAGTCTATCATAGTGTACATTATTTCAGAAAGCAACAAGTTTAACATCATCCATGACAATTGAAGCCGCTTCCAAATGAGCATGTAACACTGTATTAAGACTTGTTCTGCCAGTTCAACAGACTCAAATTTGTCGGACATATGAAATATATGTACATATATGTTCCCGTACTACTTAGCTACTAAATATATACTCACCTTATTAATTAAAATCAATATGGGCGTGTCACAACCCGTTGTTTGAAAGAAGAGCTCCTAGATTTGTATTGTGAAACACACTTAATTCGCCTGAAATGGAGCATGTACTTTTTAGGTCAATTTTTTAGGTCACATCCTAATTTTTTCATTTACTTATCTCAAGCAGTTGATTTGTTCCGTCCAGCGAATGTTCAACCGAAGAAACTATGCATGAGAATGCTCTAAACATATATCACTATAGTTTAGAATATGCCATTCCAAATCGTTTTATATGTGTCTCATCTCTACAATAATGTTCCAAACGAAATCATAATGGAAGATATTTGACAATACAAAATTCTCGAATATATAGAATAATACTGATTTACTGATTGTTTGATTTTTTAACATAAGCAACACATATATCATACATTTTCGATACAAAATATCTAATAAAAAATTGATGAGAGAAATACAAGAAGAAATTACAAACTGGTGAAGGATAAATGACGAAATAAACAGTTGATAGATGATAACCGAGAGAACACAAGAAATGCAAATAACTGAAAGAATTTACATCGATAGAAGATGACCAAGGTATCCCAACAACGTTAAAGCTCGAAACGTATAGTAAATCCGCAAGAAACTTGTAATAAATCCGCTCTAAACGTATAGTAAATCCGCTCAAAACGTACAGTAAATCCGCTCGAAACGTATAGTAAATCTGCTAGAATCGTACAGTTAATCTGCTTGAAACCTATCTAAATTTGTTCGAAACGTATAGTAAATATACTAGAAATATATAGTCAATCCGCTGAGAACAGTACATCCGCTAGAAACGTATAGTAAATACACACGAAACGTACAGTAAATACACTCGAAACGTACAGTAAATCTGCTTGAAACGTACAGTAAATCTGCTCGAAACGTACAGTAAATATGATCAACGCACAGTAAATTTGTTGAAAACGTATAGTAAATACACTCGAAACGTACAGTAAATCTGCTCGAAACGTACAGTAAATCTGCTCAAAACGTACAGTAAATCTGCTCGAAACTTATAGTAAATCTGCTCGAAACGTACAGTAAATCTGCTCGCAACGTATAGTAAATCTGCTCGAAACGTATAGTAAATCCGCCCGAAACATACAGTAAATATGATCAACGCACAGTATATCTGTTTAAAACGTATAGTAAATACATTCGAAACGTACAGTAAATCTGCTCGAAACGTACAGTAAATCTGCTCGAAACGTACAGTAAATCTGCTCGCAACGTATAGTAAATCTGCTAGAACTTATAGTAAATCCGCTCGAAACGTACAGTAAATTTGATCAACGCACAGTAAATCTGTTCAAAACGTATATTATATACACTCGAAACGTATAGTAAATCCACTTAAAACGTACAGTAAATCTGCTCGAAACGTATAGTAAATCTGCCTGAAACGTACAGTAAATCTGCTTGAAACGTATAGTCAATCTGATCGAAACGTACAGTAAATCTGCTTGAAACGTAAAGTAAATATGATTGAAACGTATAGTAAATCCGCTCGGAAAGTGTAATAAATCCGCTCGGAAAGTATAATAAATCCGCTCGAAACGTACAGTAAATATGTCCGAAACGTATTCATAGGAGGCCATATTACAGAAAAGGTAGCAATAAAAAGACACTAAGTCTAAAAACTATTAGATAAAAGCAGCAATATAAGAACCTAGCTGCTCCAATAGTAGAACTGAAATACACCTCAGATTGACTGGACAGACAAAAGCTACGAGAAATCAAACGTTGGAAGGTTCAGACATTTGTCAAAGAAAGAAATTTTGGATTAAATCATGCAAAAAAAAGGATATATACATACAAATTCATATCAAATTATTTCGTTCTTTGTCGAGAGAACAACATAAAAAGCTTGTTACTCTGATATATATAAAAAAATGTTTATCGTTGCTACAAATGGAGAAAAAAAGGGAAAATCATGAAGGTAGAAAGCGAAAGCTTTTTCCTTTCAACAATATTTAGATTGTCCAACATGGTCTTTAGCATGGTGCAATATTCCGAAATCTGGTCTATCCACAACTAAAATTTCGAGCACGCCGGTCTGTTCATTTCCATGGAATACAAATATTGAATTTTACGATTTCTTGACAATACAGATAATCTAGGCATACATTTTTAAATTAGCTTCATTTGGTACAATCTTTCGTAATGTTCGTTTTTTAAATGTAGACATAACGCGCGTTTGGCAAATCGTTGATGAGATGAGTTTTTACAACCACTGGGTCTATGCAACTATACTGACCAAAGAGCAGAAACCTGCCCAAAGCCACTAATGGGTCTACAACGCAGCGAGAAAATCCCACCTCCGGGCTTCAGCTGGCCCCTCAACAATAATGTTTACTAGTTCAGCGAAATAAACGCCACCGTGACTAAACTCTGAAAATTGACTGTTTGTAGAATACTGAATTATTCGAAACGCTTAGGTTTCTCTACTCACAGGCATATGTGCCTTGGCCTAACTTGGCACAATTTTTCGGAATTTTAGATTATTAATGCTCTTTAATTTCGTATTTGATTAGGCCTTCCAACTGTTTTGATTCGAGCGCAATCGATGAGTCTTGTGTAGACGAAATCGTCTGGCGTACCAAATTATAAGTCTGATATCTCTGATGAGTTTTTATACAATTTTAAGAATATAACGTCTATAGATGTGTGTACTAAAAATGTGCGGTTTTCTCAATGTATTTGCATTTGTTGATATCTGAATAAGGTCCCAGCCTCAATTAGGGGTCATTAGTATGTTATCTTAACGGAATTGTAATATAATGGTAAAACACATTAAAGATGAACAGTTCGTCCAAATATAGATAGCTTGTTCCACCTATATTGACGATCGTTTTATTGCTTGCGTTATAAATTGGATATGGATAAAATATATCCTGATTTCTGAACTAAAATCTGAAGATAGTAACATAGTTGTGATTTTAACTATAATAAAGTATTTATTGTATACCCAAAGGAAAAGATTTCTGTTGCAGCTGCCTTTTTATTGTTATGATAGGACAGGCTGAATAATAGTGATGAAAGATCTGACTTGGCATGACTTGACCAACCAAACTGTGGACACAATTGACGTGTGTTTGTTCCGTCTTATTGTATTCTTTTAAAAGATCAATTTCTCTTTTTTCTTGACGGTAAATCTTTTAAGACATTTTATACAAATATTTACTTTCGCAAATTAAATTTCCATTTCTTAATCAAAATTGCAAATAGGAATTATTTCAATGACCCATTTGGACAAAACCAAAAATGACCAATTGAGAGTAACTTTTTTTCTGTTTAAATAACATTTGTATTGTTCTGTGTGGGTCGAAAGGTCTTTCGGAATTATTTTTGAATAAATCGAACGGTAACATTAATATACATTTGATATTTTACAATCTGTTAAATGTTTCAAACAAGTCATATTTCATGTTCACAGTGTATATTTGCATACTCTTCAGTACGTACTAGCAACAAGTCAGTCAACAAACATTTCTATTACTGTTTCTGTTAAATCAAGAAGCCAAATAACGCGAATAAAAAAGTTATTGGAGCGTTAAAAAACACCGTAACTCCAGACTTTTCGGCTTTTTTTCAAAATAATTATCAAATCAACAGCAGAAAAGAATTACATTTTCTATTATTCAAATCATATAAATTTTAATATCTATCTATCAAATTTAAAAAAAAAACTCCCAAATAGGAAACATAGCAAAAGTTTAAAACAAATATATACATAAACAATACCAAAAAGGAACTAACGGCAGTAGGTAATAACTCCATCAAAAATTATTCTTTTTTTAATAACAGGTTGGTAATAATAGGCCTTACTTGTTTCAACGAATTGGTTAAAATCAGTTTTAACGAATGACAACTTTTTCGTAACCATTCGTAATTTGTACGTTGTTTCTGTTGCAAATGGTTCAAACTATCAGGCCTTTGGATTGCAATACGTGAGTGAAAAGGGAATCGGAAATATCATGAATAAGCTAGGTGTCCTGGAATTACCACCCTCCCCACTCCACCCCTTTCCCTTCTTTCCTTGTTTTCTCACTGGAAATTGTGCATCCCAAATCTTGAATAAAATTGTCATTCTCTGTATGTTTTGTTAGTCCGTTTTATGGTAGCTTTGACATATTTAATTGACTACTGAGTGGTACAATTGTGATGTTTCCTTTGCATGGTCTTTATAAACTTAAATTATTGTATCGAATGACAAGTGTGAAAACTAGATGTAAATAAACTAGATTTATCAAATTATAAAATTGAGAAGTATTTTTGTCAACATTTGATTTTCATTTAAAATCTTAATTTCGTTTATTTCAATTCCAAGGAATTTATTTGTAATTTGTTCCATATAAACTTGCATAATAGGACAATATCCAAGTATTTTAGAATGTAAACAACGTCTCAAAAACGATTATTTACTTTGCTTGTAATTTCAAATATCGACCACATTTCACGACTTTGATATACGTGTTTAAAACGATTTTTGAAGCATTTCTTTACACCTTTTTCTAATCATTTGAACACTCAAATTAAGCTTGGACACATGTCAAGTACTTTTAAAATCTGAAGAGGGAAATTCTCAGGGAGGCTTTTGTGCAAAGTTTGTGTGTCATCGTTGCAATATTAGAATATATATGATGCTAAGTCAATACACCTGTGCGTATGAAACCTGTTTACTTCGAGTCCCAAGTTTTCTATCTATACTATCAGTTCATTTCGGTCCAGATTTTTTTTTTAGTAAACTTTACAGATACAAAAAATTTGGTTCTATACCCTGTGTGAAAGGTCCCTTACATATATGTTGTTGTAATATGGATCTTCGTTGTTTTTTAAGATTCCGATCTTAAAAAAGGTAGATAATTACTTCAGTTGTTATGATTGTTCATCTTTCAGATGCAAGGTAATCTATGAATACGATTATATCCGACCTTCACTTTTTATTTTAATTCTAAACGCTGTAGTTTTTTAGTTTTACTAGATAGTTAAAATGTTTTCAATTCTAAATGGCCGTTTTAGTTTGAAACACGTTAAATATTTATTTAGTTAAGCTATCACAAAAAAATTTGGTAGAAAAATGGCGACTATGTGACATTCTGGATTTTAGAGAAATCTTTAGGTCCGTCAAGAGGCTATTTTTATTTCCTTCTAACAACAATTAAAACATGAATGGTCTAAAATATACCATATCAAATAATGCCCGGCAGACTTAGTGAAAGCAAATTCAATGTACTTTATCTACAAAAACAGAAATATTTCCTTTTCATACTGTTATAACTTGTCATGCGAAGCTGTGTTATTCTATTTTTATTTTTATTCACTTTCTACAGTTTGAATGTACCTTTGGTATCTTTCGCCTCTCTTCTACTATCAAATGCATGGTTTCTTTTTATAGTGTTAAGCTTTTACGTGGAAAATGATCTGAAGATGTATGCACTAACTATAAGTATTTACCCGGGCACAGTCACAATCCTTCCCACCTTTTAAAAAAGTAAATAGTCAACTGAATGACGAGTATCCTCGTGATTAACATAGATTAGGTGGCATCGTTTACTTTCATCACAATTTTAAATATATCATTTTTCAATATCAACTTGTAAGGAAAAGATTATTTTTTACTTTATATCCTTTCATGTCCATATTGTGTGGTCTTTAACAAAAAGAATTAAAAATCAATATCGTACAAATGGATATTTAATACCACATTATGTAATTATAACGTGCTATATCCAGAAATACGACATTTTAATTTCCCGCGTTTGAGAGCAACCTTCTCTTGGGAAAATGTCTTCTCAAGAAGAAATCTTCCATTGAGAATAAAATCAAATAAAATGTTACCGTACGGTTTTTAAAAATTACACGCGTTTTACTTTTGAAGGGATTAAATGTTTGAAAAGAGCTACAATAAGATTAACAGACATGACATTTCATTAGTGGTGTTTTTTTAAGTGGTTTCAAACAATGTATAAAAAGTGTGAACCAAGATATTGTTAGGAGTGTGAACCAAGATATTGTTAGGAGTGTGAACCAAGATATCGTTAGGAACGATCAAAATAAGATTGGTGTACTTTGTAAACAGATAACCGACACCAATCCACAAACGTTTTATCGGTCTAACAATGAATAGCAATCTACAATTTTATCGGTCCGCCTAAACTAATCAATCATTTCTAGGTTCGCACTTTCCGCCAATTAAATTTCACTATGACTCATCTCTTATATCTTTAAGTACATGTACATGCATACAGGGGCGGATCCAGCCATTTTAAAAGGGGAACCCAGGATAGGGTTCCAACTATATGTCCCCATTCAAATACATTGATCGTCCAAAAAAAAGGGGGGTTCCAACCCCCGGAACCCCCCCTCTGGATCCGCCACTGGCATATGAATGTTTTGTGCGTTGTCCGAACACAAAAGTTATTATGAGTATTTTGGCTATTTTCATTTCCTTTTTTTTTACATGTTATAGCTATATTTAAAGCCCGTCGATTCATTTGACGATAGGTAATTTTTCCTTTCGAAACTCTTATTCATTTGACTATTCACGGTCACTCGAAATATAAAACTCAATTTCAGTAAATAAAAATACCAGTTTAAAAAGTCAGTTATGATAATTTCAAGTGATGTTTTTTTTTTTTTAAATAATTCATAATTCGAATTTCACCTATTTATAATTTTGATCGAAGATTGAGTTTTGAAAAAAGAAGTGAGTAGTGATATATGATATTGTTTTCATTTTAAACAATTCATGTTACTTATTCATTTTGAAAAGATGAAATTGACATGTTTACTGAACTAATGTATCAGTATTGTGAAGGATTACATTAGATTCTAATCCACCATTAAAATATTTGGATCATATCTAAACTTCAAATGACAAAGACAAGTGGCTACTTCACACCTGAGAATATGCCTTACCACACCTGTGTAAACCTACTCATATATTACTTATACTGTTTTATTATGCATTTGTTTGAATTACAGATTTGTTGAGAAAACTTTGACAATTGTACTAATATTACTGGTCGTAATCTGTCCGTTAATAATTATTATATGTTTAAGAATATAATTCCTATGTACATGGTCCACAAAATATCCTATATTTGTTGTTCTTGTGTTTGTCCTGGTCGGTATAACGTCTTGTTTTGCTTTTCTCTTTATTTTCTTGTGTTTGTCCTGGTCGTATAACGTCTTGTTTTGCTTTTCTCTTTATTTTCTTGTGTTTGTCCTGGTCGTATAACGTCTTGTTTTGCTTTTCTCTTTATTTTCTTGTGTTTGTCCTGGTCGTATAACGTCTTGTTTTGCTTTTCTCTTTATTTTCTTGTGTTTGTCCTGGTCGTATAACGTCTTGTTTTGCTTTTCTCTTTATTTTCTTGTGTTTGTCCTGGTCGTATAACGTCTTGTTTTGCTTTTCTCTTTGTTGTTCTTGTGTTTGTCCTGGTCGTATAACGTCTTGTTTTGCTTTTCTCTTTATTTTCTTGTGTTTGTCCTGGTCGTATAACGTCTTGTTTTGCTTTTCTCTTTATTTTCTTGTGTTTGTCCTTGTCGTATAACGTCTTGTTTTGCTTTTCTTTTTATTTTCTTGTGTTTGTCCTGGTCGTATAACGTCTTGTTTTGCTTTTCTCTTTGTTTTCTTGTGTTTGTCCTGGTCGTATAACGTCTTGTTTTGCTTTTCTCTTTATTTTCTTGTGTTTGTCCTGGTCGTATAACGTCTTGTTTTGCTTTTCTCTTTGTTTTCTTGTGTTTGTCCTGGTCGTATAACGTCTTGTTTTGCTTTTCTCTTTATTTTCTTGTGTTTGTCCTGGTCGTATAACGTCTTGTTTTGCTTTTCTCTTTATTTTCTTGTGTTTTTCCTGGTCGTATAACGTCTTGTTTTTTTTGCTTTTCTCTTTATTTTCTTGTGTTTGTCCTGGTCGTATAACGTCTTGTTTTGCTTTTCTCTTTATTTTCTTGTGTTTGTCCTGGTCGTATAACGTCTTGTTTTGCTTTTCTCTTTGTTTTCTTGTGTTTGTCCTGGTCTATATAATGTTCTTTTATTTTGCTTTTATCTGAAAGTTCTTGTGTTTCTCCTGGTCTATACAATGTTCTCTTGTTTTGCTTTTCTCTGAATTTTCTTGCGTTTGTCCTAAAATCAAATTAGAAAACGTAAATGTTGTCATCTTTCATGCAAATTCAATCTTACCCTTCTTTGTCCTCTACCAATTCATTTCAATTCCTTTGTTATAAATTTATTTTAAAGTATAGAAGATAACACTTTTGTATTGACATGACATATCATTGATATGGTCATATTTATAAATTAACAGTTTACAAAACTTTGAATTATACGAAAAACTAATGATTTTCTACCACAGGAATAGATGACTACAGCTGTTTTTGGAAAAAAAATTCTAAATTTTCATGTCCTCAATGTTCTTCAACTTCGTACTTGATTTGACCTTTTGACTTTTTTAATTCGAGCGTCACTGCTGAGTCGTTAGTATTCGAAACGCTCGTCTGGCGTACAACATTATAAGCCTGGTATCTTTTATGTTTTTTTCAACATAACAATTTTCTTTTAGAATTTTCTTGAAGTCACCCTGCTTATTCAGTTCTTGTTTCAAAATTTTTGCCATATGCTTAAGGTTTTTTAAGCCCTGTTGTCACTGTAAAAATTTTCCATGAAAAACTTGTTTTAAGAAAATTTGAAAAAGAAAATTTTTGTTAAAGTAATCAATTTGTTTTTGGAGATTGGTAAAATAAAGAGTGGAAATACACGGTTTAAAAAGATTAAAATTGCTCTAATAAACTTCTTACATAAATGTTTCCAATACATCTTCTGTAAATAAATATTTTGAGGAAGCAAATAAGAAATTGTATATGTTGTTTTCTTTCAGATGGATGAATCATACACTTATTTGTCCTAAACAATTTCTGTCATGTCATTTCCCCCATAACAATTTTCGTTTAGTTTTAACTGAAAGTCATTCGACTTATTTAGGTCTTCTTGTCTCATCCTGTTATCTTGTGGATTTGTTTTGTAAATAGGATGTGATTCTATTTCATCACAGTTAGTGATCAGAGTTGTCTTTGATTTTGTAACGGAAAAAATGCTTTGTCAAAGAAAAGTTTGATAGTGACAACTGGGCTTTAAACAAAATTGTCTCATTCAGTAATTCAACTCTGATTGGCTAATCTGTTCAAACTCCTTCCCAATGATGAGATTCTATTTCATTAAAGACCGTCAATTTTTTTTTTGTCAAAGTTATCTAAAACAAGATTGTTGTTTTGTCAAAAAACTTTTCAAAACTTTGCCTAAGTTTTCTTGGTCAAGAAAAATTTTGATAATGACATCATGGCTTAATACGTGTATTTTCAAAGGTCTATGTGATATACAATGATTGTTGAGTTGGTCAAAGACCGTCTGTGTTGATCACAATTACACAAATTATACTTGGGATTTTCATTATCTTTCACATTTGTGTCATATTTTGATTCGGGTTGTCTTGATGTAGATGTTCTTCGGAAGTAAACATTGATCCAAATAACATGATTATTATTAAGAACAAACAACTCGCTAACATCAAATTACCAATAATAATTCCTTCAATTTTAGGGTTGTCTAACATAACGTATTTTAAGATGTCAAGAATGGAATACATATAATTTGATGGACCCCTGCCATGTGGTTCTCCTATAGAGCGTAGTAATTTGCCGATGAAAATAAAACGTTATAAATTCGGTGATTACTTTGGTCTAGAAAATGTATTATTCACTACCGAACTGTCTTCCGAACGTTATTTATTGGTCAACTGTCTGTTATTTTATACACTGATAATGAAATCTAAAATCAAGACGTTTAACCCAAACACCCAATATGACCATTACCGCAGAATACAGTTCAGCAGAAAATTCATAAAATTCCTTAAGATATGATCCTTTGATTCTCTGTCTCGTGTCTAATATCTCTATGTAAAAATAAGGAGATGCATATTTCTCTCTTTGATCCGATATTCCATACAAAGGATTATTTATTTTATCAATATGTTTTGGACTGATGCAGTAAGACATTGAAACTATCAAATATAAAAGTTAGACACACGTGTATAACACAAGCAGGAGAAATTTCAATATTAAATGCATCATGATAAACTATTCTAAAATCAAGAAGATATGTATACTTTCATTTAAATAGAAAGCAACGTTTGAAAAGAAACACCTTGGCGCACCTGGCAAAATAAACTAACTCTTTCAAGTTTTATGTAGTTTATAGACATACGAATTAAATTAACATTATTCTCTTTCTCTTGAATTTATAATGTCTTCAATCAACGACCATTCTTCTTCGTGGAATAGATAATGAAATATACACGTGTGATTTCTACTAAAAGAATTATTGTAATATCATTCAGGTGCTTTATCAAGCCAAGTTTGGACGTGACTCATTTACAACAAACTTTTAATATAAAACTCAGTAATCTGCTTAATTTTTGAAAAAGCACGATCTCCCAAACACATTGGTCCTACACATCTGTGTTATACACATGAAAGGCTGACCCGACTTCAGAATTAGTTGCCAAAATGTCAAAAATCGAAATTAAAGTTTGCGAAAGTAGTTGTCAAAATATGAATTGATGACATGTTCTTTGGTTCAACCGAAGTTGTTTTAAAAAGATGAAATACGACAAAAAATTGAGTAAGCAGGTAGAGGTACATTTTCCCTATTTAAACAAATACCAAATAAGAAGTTTGAGAGTATGGGTAAGTTTAGGGTAAACATTACTATAAACTACTTGATCATTAAAACCATATTTAAACAAACACGTATATATAAAAGCAGTTTTTGTAGTGCTATAATCTGAAACAAGTTAACATCAGACTAAACAGTTGCATGATTGCAACATTGATTTGTTTAAAAGTACCAACCTTTCCCAGAATTTATTTTATTCTCAAAGTCACCACAAAATTCGAGTTAGATGGAACATTAGACAAACAAAATAGAATACTTTAAAGAATGTTCCTCATTTTACGACAATAAGCGTTAACGGGTCCATTGCTGTTGGTAATGATTTTAACAGAATATTAAAGATTAAAAACATTTTTTATTTCGGCACTAAAAGAATTCCAAAACCATCGACTATAATATTAATTATAGACACACTTTTGGTTGAATTTTTTATTTTGGTTATTCATTTTCATACTCGGTGTCTTCCTTAATCAATCAAATTCCAGCTACCCCCAAAAAAGTTATTTGGTTAATGTTTAGAAAGATGACTAGATATTGCCAGCATTACAAACGTTACCCATGAAGCGGTAGTATTGTAAAGTTTAGAAGAAAAAAAAACAATAACTTTTCGAAAAATGCCACGTTGATGACATAAATAATATAGACAGTGTAAAAGACGAGAATTGTTATAACCGTTAATGTAACTGCTTGAAATACACAATTTCTCTCAAAATAGGTATCGTAAATTTCACCAGAATTTGCTTAACTATAACAGAGTAAAAATTCAAAAGTTTATGAAACATAGAGAAATTCTAATACTGAGCAACCGTATTGGACATCCTTAATGTGATGCCGATTTTTTTAGCATTATTTAAATACTCAATGAAATCAAAGTTCAGTCCTATACAATTGCTGCTGAGGACAAAGTTTATAAAAATGGCAAATCTAACATGTTTTATAAAGGTTCTGCGACTCTTTTCACAAAAAATCTTAAGAGTAAAAATACTCGTAAGTCATACACATTTCAGTATAACTTACGATCAATTTTAATCGTAAGATTTATTTGTGAAAAGAGTCGCTGTATTGTAAGTCGTCGTCTAGAAATATAATCAACTAATGTGTATCTGAAAGACAAAACATGGTAGCTGTCTTAACCGTTGATTAGGTTTATTGTTTGGAATGTCCCTCCAATGAAATTGTCATTACTCTATAAATCTTGCATTGTAAACCATAAGCAACACGTTCAGAAATAGTGACAAAATGTTGTCAGAACTGTAGAGTATGCGTACAAAGCTTTGATATTATAGTTTAGGTAAATGTATAATTTAAATATTTCCTTAATGTGATATAAATACAGGGAGTATTGGAATTCCCTCTTATTACATGTAAAATTATATTTTTGTCAATAAATTCCTCAATTTCTTTTTTCAGATTTATGGAATTGTTACTTGGGTTTAAAATCATAATCACAATTTTGAAATCTAAAAGTAATATTTAATAATGTATCAATTTTTTAATAAATCAATCACAGAGAAATTTGCTGAAGATGAACACTACAAACAAAAAGACATTAATGAGAAGTCAAAACAGCATGGGATCAAAAATAAATATAATTTGTCTAAATGGTATTTTGTTCATATTTATAACAGTTAAAAAACTAAAAACGCTTCAAACAGCATTCGATGACGGAAATATTTTGAAATAATAAATGTGTTTACAAAGTACATTAAGACAAAAATGTATGAAAATAATGATGGTTGGACATAGGTCAATGCATATAATGACAATGAATATATTCTACATTCCTGCCTCCTTATCCTCGTATAAGACTTCACAGAATGCCAAATATTTACTTACAATCTTACCTGAAATCAACTCCGGCTTTTGGTGGGATTCGTGTTGCTTAGTCTTTAGTGTTATGTGTAACGATATGTGGATTGTTGTTTGTCTGTTTGTCTGTTTGTCTTTCTTCTTTCGGTATGGGTTTGTCTGTCTCACTTCGACTTATATAGTTTTTAATTGCCTTCTTGGTATCTTCTCTTTTTTTAAATGCAGATCAGAAGACATAGATTTTCTAAATATCATGTGATTGTTACTAAAGTATAGAATATAATCTTGTCAAGGAAGAAAAAGGAAATTGAAATTCATCATAATCAGATAGACAAATTGCAATCCACTTGACGGAAAAAGTTTTTTTAAGATACACGTGAGAATAGGAAAGAAATAACATTGCTAATGCATTTAACAATTCGTAAATGTCAAACAAAATATGAGAAATGTTTCTATCGGTTAACAAGACACACTAATATCAGAAATACATCGAGTGTAATTGTTAAAAAATGTTTTAATTTCTGGTATACCACTACAAACTTGTCATGTATCTAACTCGTTTTGCCAACCCAAACAGTTGTTGTTTGTGTAATGTATTGGGCAATATAAAACACAGAATGACAAAGCTGTCATATCGCATAGAATTAGAGGAAATTGATTTAGCAGAAGATAATACGGTGTCATAATCGTATGTTGAATCAATTGGCGGGGAAATATGATATAAAAGAAAATTTTACGGAAATAATTCTCAACTAACATAAGCTTATTTTGACATTGTTTACCGATAAAAAGTAGAACCTCGTATACTAACGAGAAAGCAAGAATACAGGTGCGGTTTCTAATTGCTTCATCTTGAAAGGATGTATTTTTCACCTGCATCCGTTCCTTTTGTTAGGTTTTATAGTACTTGCATGTTGTTTCAATTCCAAAACGTTTGTCCGAAACAGATACAGAACTCAATATGAATATGAAAAAAAGATCATATCTTCTGCAGAATTTATCGATGGCAAGTGCCAAAATTGTCATTTGTTTCTATAAAAATTATTACTCATATAAATTTACAAGATACACTTATTTGAATCTCGAAAATGTTATTGCGTTAGAAGTTTATTAAACACCTTGAAACTAATGACCAGCACTTCTGTAGGGTTTATACGTTTGTCCGAACAGATACAGAACTCAATATGAATATGAAAAAAGATCATATCTTCTGCAGAATTTATCGAGGGCAAGTGCCAAAATTGTCATTTGTTTCTATAAAATTATTACTCATATAAATTTACAAGATACTTATTTGAATCTCGAAAATGTTATTGTTTTAGTGTTTATTAAACACCTCAAACTAATGACCAATTTTTCTGTCCTGGGTTTATGAACTATGTTCATATATTACTAATTGCGTCAAACTCTCAGTAATTTTGATCCTGACTTCTATGTTGTTTTGTGTTTTTTGTAGACTGTAGGTTGTCTTTTTGTCGTAGACTGTTTTTTGTTGTCTGATGGTCTGATTGGTGTCTATCTATCTTCTCCCTTTTTCAACTGATATTTCTGATTGCCCTCTTTTAACTTCTCCTGTGGATTATCTCGAAAAATCTTTAAACACGGCGATTTCAGCTTGTTTGACATTCATTTATCTTGATGCTGTAATATTCACCAATGCAGCTTAATAAACATTATCAACAATTGTGTTTTAAAATTTTGACAGTGACAAACTTTCATTTTAAGTTCTCCCTCGCTACGCTCGTCCGAACCTAAATTATTTAGGACTCTATATATAAGAAAAATCTAAGACTGAAACATCAAACATAAAATCACCTTATCATATCATATTTTGGAATTTGAAGTTTCCATAATTGTTTAAAATTTTTATGTTGCGGGCTTAGATATTATTCATGTTTAACAGAATATTATCATAGTATTAATTGATGGGTGCTTTCATAATGACTAGAGTTATAAGGTCTGTCATTATTGTCTGAGGATGCCTGTTAAGTCTCGAGGCAACACCGAGGAACATTCCAGCACACGAGGACATATAACAGGGCCATAATATGAAAACGTCCATTACCTTATTAACCAACTTAACAGAGGAAATATTTTATTAACCAACTAAAATCAAAACAGTGCAAATCAGAATGGCTCCGTAATTATGCTCTGTCGGTTGTAAAGGTACAGGGACTCGGTAAGCAGATTAAAATTTTGTTCATCAATGTTTTTCCCATTTTTTTTTTTTTTTTCGCATTAGGATTTTTCAGTATATGGATAGTAAACTGCACATTGTAAGAAAACAAAGAAATATAGATGCCAACGTTAAATACGTTAATAATGTAATACAAATAGACAGGAAATAAAAAAAGAAATAAAATTGAAAAACATTGATGAACATGAACAAAATTTTAATCTGCTAACCGAGTCCCTGGGGAAGGTACTGCTTTTATTTAAATTTAAACTGGACATTATAGCAATAATTTACTTCGTTAATTAATAGAACATCTTATACCTATTAGATATTTTAGGTTGGGGTAATTAAAAAATCATATACAGCTAGAAAGCTAACACTTTTGTATTTGTCATGAAGTGACATTAGCCTGTACATAATCACCAAAGATAAAGTGTCTTAGTGGGTTCTGATTTTGTGTAACTCCCAAATGTATTACTTGCTTTCAATTGCACGTTCAATGCTTCAATATAAATCAACATGAAGACATCTTATACGTTCAGGTATTTCACATCCAATCTTTTATGGTAATATTCTATACAAAGCACAACAATGTCGTCATTCACCTAAAAAGCTAACCAAACCTTTAAACAAACTTATTCAGGAGGGATATAGTTACGATACTGTTGTCAGGTCATTACAGATGGCATTTTTGGAATTAATATTGATTCACTCATAGGGTATGTACATTGCATCGGAAAAAACACATTTATTCTAAAACCAGTTGATGCATGATACGGGTTATGTTCTTCTCACATATTTTATGATGGTATGATACAAAACCCCTAACAGGAGGGATTGTGCTTGATTTTCATATGATGAAGACATAATCTTTCAATCAGTTTAATTGAGGTCTGGAGCTGGCATGTTAGAAACTGCTAGTAGTCCTTTGTTAATTTATGTATCATTGTCATTTGTCTTAGTTTCTTCTGTTACCTATTCTGACATCGGACTCGGACTTCTTTTAAACTGAGTTTTACTGTGCGTATTGCTGTGCGATTGTTTAGTCTACATTGGCTATAGAGGTATGGGGAGGGTTGAGATCTCACAAACATGTTTTACCCTGCCGCATTTTTGCGCCTGTCCCAAAGTCAGGAGCCTCTGGCCTTTGTTAGTCTTTTATGTTTTTTTTTAGTTTTAGTTCTATTATATGTTTCGGAGTTTAATGTGACGTCCATTTTCACTAAACTAGTACACATTTTTGTTTAGGGGCCAGCTGAAGCCCGCCTCCGGTTCCGGGATTTTCTCGATGTGTTGACGACCCATTGGTGGCCTTGGGCTGTTTTCTGCTCTTTGGTCGGGTTGTTGTCTCTTTGACACATTTCCGTTTCCATTCTCAATTTTATTCGATATGAACAAAAAAAAAAAGGACAAAAAGACAAAAATAAAAATAGTACCGATCTAAGAGTGCTTGCAGTTACTGCAAGCTGATTCAAAGCCAAATTTCAACTAATAAATAAACAATGTTTTCTCAGACTAAAATATCAACCTTCTAGTACGCCTCCAACGTATTTAGACGTCATCAGCAAAATGGCTAATTTTATTATGGTTCATTTGACGCCAACGATACCGACATGGTGGCGTTTGACGCTTGACAATAAAGGCCATTCTTTCCCTCATTCAAATCTGTCAACTGCTCCATTAAACATCAGAATTCAAAAAAGTATTATACGCTTATGAAACATAACGATTTCAACAGATACCATCTTTTAAATGTTACGTAATAAATTATATAAATTACTACCATTGTCTGAAACAGTACATAAAATACTGCCATTGTCTGAAACAGCAAACTATTTATTTTTCTGTCGAAGCACGAATTAACTGCTGTATGCATAAATAGTAACTCTTCTAAATAAATAGATATGCTGTTCCCCTATCGTTATTTCAACGATGTTTCCAAACAGTGTAGTAACAGATTAGTGGGTAAATATTTTCCTTGATCAAAGTTAGGCTCCTTTCCATATATTGTTTTTTTAAAAGCTTTTTTGTATTCCATCAATTACAAAATTTGATAACGGATTGTTAAAACCTTAGGCCGTAAACTTTGGTTTCGATTCAAAAAGGAATCATTATACATGAAACCAATGGTCAAAAAATATTCGTTATCCAACCGTTCCAAGAATCTCGAGGTTGTGGATGCTTTATCCGCTCTTCACGACAATCAAGTTGTTGTTCCAACAGACACATAATTATTGTTTTATATTTAAAAAAAAAATCATTGCTTGAATTGCCTAACGAAAAAAGTTTGGAATCCCACTCATACACCTACATCACTCACGAAAAGGGAAAGTTGAGAACATTACAGCCTACCAATCTTATTCTTTAGTATCAACACATAAGACGATGACGAAAATTTTCTTTCATTGTGATGGCTACCTATGCTATAAATCTAAAGAAAAATTATAAAATAAGAACTTATAATAGGCTCGTCTAGATGTTCCACTATAAACGTCTTTCTAAGAATCTTTCAACCATTCCTTCTACAGTAAAAGACGGCCTTCGAAAATATTGTGATGTTGTAAACTAATTCTTAACCAGAGATGTGAATCAAATGTGGATTCTTGGAAATTCTTACGATCTTTTCATACAAAATCATTAATAACAATCGTAAAAATTGCAACAACATCAAAACTTTTGATTTTCCATGCATTCAAGATAAACTGTGAGCCTATTATATTGGGTACGACTAGCAACAGCAGACGTTCTGTTTTATGTTTTACAATACTTGTTTAGTAAAAAGATACTTGATAACTATGTATATATTTTTGTTACCAGCTGACTAAATGCAATAGAAAAACAACAAAAACAGGACATCGTCATTATCGTTGACGTCGTCATGATATTATTGTCTTCGATGTGCAAGTCCGTTTCAATTCAGTATTAAATAAATAAAGAGATGTGGTAAGAGTGCCAATGAGACAAGTATACACTAGAGCCCAAATGACGTGGATGTACGCAATAACATATCTAGGTACGGTCTTCGACAACGAGAATAAACCCATAACGTATAGTCAATTACGAAAAGCCCCTAGTTTACAAAATAATAAGAAACAATAACCAACGACAACCTGTGAATTAAAGATTCCCATGCTTGTGACATGCACAGGAAGAATTTGCGGAAATCCTTTTCACCATATTATATCAACAAAAAATGGAAGATTAAATTCCAATAAGTTAATAAGGTCAAAAGCAAACTACTCGCTTCTAAAGCACTTGAATGTAACAGACACGTTTCTATTAACACACAAAATTAATTTTTAACACGCAAAACTTTCCGAAAAGATAGTTATTGCAAAAAATGAATTCAATCTACTTGTATTAGTTTGTGATAGGTCTAATTGAAATTGTCAAAATATTTAATTTAATTTTGATGATTAATTCATATGTGGTCCCAGCTGTGTTTACTTTTCAGACCATGTCATAGAATTTTAAGTTTACATTCTTTGGAAAATCTCGGTACCGTTTTACTTTATTTATTTTGTCGAATGTTTAATTCCATCAATGATTAAACATTTCACACCTTTCTCTAAATCTGAAATAATTGAGGTGTGTCTTTAGGGCAGGGATAATTATATTTGTCGAAATCCAAATAAATGAAAATATATCGTTTCAATGAATGTAATGTCAGGCTTGGGCCTTTTCTAGTAGAAAATTGCATTTCTTAAAAATTCAAAATAAAAATAATTTGATTATTTATTCATTAAGTGTATCTTTACAATATTTTGCACCTCTTTTATAATAGATAATTCCAGCGTCATCATAATATATACTGCCATCTTGCGTTTTGGTTTTTATGAAAAGAAACTATATAGGCTTTAGCCGGCTCTCTGATCTTTTTCACCATTCTCTGGAAAACAAGATATGTTTAATTTAAATCATCATTATCACCGTTATCGTCATCATCATCATCCTCAGTCGTCATCATCCACCTCCGCAGTCGTCGTTATCGTCATCATCATCCTCCTCCTCAGTGGTCATCATCGTCATCATCCTCCTCAGTCGTCATCATCGTCTTTATCCTCCTCCTCCTCCTCCTCCTCCTCATCATCATCATCAGTCGTCATATACATTGTCATCATCATCCTCCTCTCTACTTGAAGAGGGTAACTCAAATAGAACGTGTCTAATTTTCAATAAAGGCCCTCATTAAACAAATGCGTGCATACAGTACACATTCAACAGCAAAATACAACGTACATCATCATCATCGCGAATTGTTGTAGGTGGCCTTAATTTAAAACGAAAGGGCAGCAAAAACTATACTTGAATGTGATATTTCAAATATATCAAATTTTATGTTGAAATGGTTATCACTTACAAAAAGTAAAATAATCAAAATCTATTCTAATGCAAACAAAATGTGAATAGACTTATATCTGAATATTTTGTAATACAAAGACACAATGATGTACAAAAACCATTTTTTTTTTATAAGAAATCTGCAATTCGGGTATGCAATGATTCACCACTCCCAATGAAAAAATATAGTAATGTAGAATTATTCAAGAAACATGGTTATAATAATTTTTTGGGAAACAATATGTAAGACATTATAAAATCTAATGTTATTGCTATTTTTGGTTAAAATATGAAATGTTCCGTTATTGCAGATATTTTGACTTATCAATGATTTAATGTATGAATGTGTACTATATGTATGTATCTGTTTGAGGGTCTCAATGAAATATATTATTAAATGATGTTTATCGACTTTTATTAGAAGATACAAACAATAGTAAAAATAACTGGGCTTCTAGTGTTCGTGATTTATTGTTTAATCTTTGTATAAACTATGTTTCGACTGCACAAAATTATATAAACATACAGCTAGATGTTATAAAAACTCGTATAAAGGACCAGTATTTACAGACTTGGTATGCACCATTGAATGATTGTGAAAAAAAAAACTATGTATTTATAAAAACCTCAAAACAGACTTTTTAATTGAGAATTATTTGAATTTTTTTTTATTAATAGTAACTTACTTACAAAATTGAGAAGTGGTACTTTGAAATTGAAATTGAACTTGGAATTAGGTAGATATAAAAATATTCCTAGAAATATGCGTCTATGTGAATGCTGCAATATGGGCTGTGTTGAAAATGAGTACTACTTCGTTCTTGTGTGTCCAGCCTACAGCACTGTGAGACTAGAATATTTGCCTAAATATTATTGTTCTTTGCCAAATACTTTAAAACTTTTTCATTTGCTTCAAGCAAAATCTAAATCAATTACAATTAAATTGTGTAATTATCTGGAACATGCATGGAAAATTAGATCATATATTGTGAATTAATTGTACCTTTATTACATTATGTATTGTTCTCTGCTATCTGTCGTTTTGTCACATTGTATAATCTTGTCTATTTATTGCAATAGCATGTTATTTATGCTTTTGCAAGTAAAATATTCATCCATTCATTCATTATTATTATGATAAAACATTTTCGGCATTTTTAAAAAGACTACGACCACATATACTCTTGTAGATTGAGACAAGTTATAGTTTAATATTGGGTATAAATATCACAATACACAAACAATAATATAACACGTGAGTTAATTGATTACGCTCTATGTCTTTAATCGTTTTCCTTCTCGAGTGGTTCTACAAGAATTTCCGTAACATACAAATATACGTATTGTATGACATTCAACAGAGAAGAGGCGAATAAACAGGCTTCTATTCAAATGCCATGACGAAAACAGAGTACTTGAATTTCTAAAGATTTATTTTGTACAATAAAGTGAAGTAATCTTTAAAAATAAGGTGATATAAAGTATTATATTTGGCTTAGTTTAGAAGAGAGAATTATATTTTCAGTTTGATTTATTTATACAGCTCGAATAGATTTCATTGGAATAATTTTTAGTGTGAATCATAAATTGTTCTTTTCAACAAATATACTGCAATATGAAAGACGTGACCGTTTTTTCGTGCATTTGGTTACTTATATCATGGTCAATGTCGGAGCATTGATGCATCATAGTTGAATGATTGTTCACTTGATTGTTGGCTGCTTAAGGGCATACGATACAGTTTTGATCCCACGGTGAATTTTTGATGAAAGTTTGCATACAAGCTATTTTTCACTTAGGCAATTAAAAAATGTAATATAAAATATAGTTTCATGTGCTACTTTTAGAGATAAATTGTGTCGAAATTTTAGACATTTACTGGATATTTCGAATTCTTGGACATTTCTGTCCTTTTAAAAGTTATACTTAACTTTTTTTGTTTCAAAAAATAAACGCAAGCGGATTTTTGTAAAAACATCTGGAATATCTTCTCTACATAAGTGTGTTTTGAATTTGTGTAACAATTCTTTGGAAATAATTCATTTTTATCACATTTTCATGATTTTAGAAAAAAAACGGCATTTTTGGCTGTATAATTATCTAATTTAAAAAAATTTCATCGGTGAAATGTTCATAAAAATTGGCACACATAATCTTCATACATAATCAAGCCAAGTGTCATACTCAAAAAGACGGATCCGTGAACTCGTTTTCAAGTTAAATCAGTCTGAATGATAAAAATCAGTCGTAAATGCATCTTTTCTCGATATGTAACAGTTTGACGTCGCGAAGAATATCATTTTACGTTAGCAACGTCATTACCTCTCCTGTAACTGTATCGTATGCCCTTAACGTCCAGCGGCAAATATTTTATGCATTATGTGGACGTGAACAAATTTACAATTTATACATTAGGTAGGATTGACAATGTTGGTCGGCCGGGATGAAGGGTGGTCAATTCGGACTGTTATTAGAAAATGGGGATATGTTGGATAGGAACAGAAAATTGTTGTTACAACAAGTACCATAGAGACCCGTCAAAGGTTGTTGCAAGTTTTATTAAACTTACAATAAGCATGGAACTCTTCTGCACGAGGCTTTAATCTCGTCATTCCGACCGGACGTGACTTCGTATTTATATATCCCACGTAACCAAAAGGACGCTCCGCTTCACCAAGTGTTTAATGCCCAGCCGAGAGAAGTCCATCAATGACCAAATTTATATACCCCTGTCAAATCTTGGGGTCAGTGGATATTCAAGAGTTCAACAGTACACTTAATAGATTTGTCAACATTTTTAAAATCTTTTCATGAAATCAAAATATTGTGCAACCTTACACTTTACTGTCTAAAGCTATTTAGATATTATGTAGACGTTTGCGATGAAGAGCTTCTGGAATGAAAAGGGATCAATCTGTATATAAATCATTTCTATAGAAACAATTAAAAACTAGAGACTAAAGAGCACGTGTCGCTCACCTAGGTCCACGTGCATCTTCCACAATGGATACTGTCCAGCATTGTGGACAAGAATAGAATTTTATGAAAGAAATCTCCTTTTTGTTAATCTTGTATTGCTAATAATTTTTCCGTTTACATTTTCTCTGTATCTTTAATTTTTGCCAAAAACACAAAAAATGGGTACAAAATAGCCATTTAAGGGCAATCACTCCTTTAAAGAGTCTATTAACGATTTCGGCAAAATTTGTCTTGTTTGTAGATTTTGTCTTGCAGATCATTTTTGCTATTTAAAGTGTATATCTATCTTTTATAGTTTCGAAGATAATAGTCAAAGTATTGGTTAAAATCGTCATTAAAGAGCAAGTACTCTAATAAGGAGTTGACCGACGATTTCGGCCACGTTGACTTATTTGCAGATCTTGTCTAGATACCCCAATGATGATTGTGGCAAAGTGTTGTTAAATTTGACCCATTAGTTTCAGGGGAGAAGATATTTGTAAAAGTAAACGAACGATGACGGACGCCAAGTGATGAGAAAAGCTCAATGAACCCTATAGACCAGGTGAGCTAAGTCGAATAGAAACTGACAACTTCATGGCATACAAAAAACGAAAGAGAACGAAGACAACAATAAGATTATATTGAAACCAAAGACTGAGCTTCACGAACCCAATAAAAATCCGGGGTGATCTCAGTTGTTCCGGAAGTATAGTGGACCATGCACAACATGTGACACCCGTCGTGTTACTCCTTTAGATTTTATTACATTAAATACCTCACCTTCATAAATTTAGATATCAGTCCACTCGCTGCATTATTCAACCGGAAACCAGCCAGAAAAAGAACCATGACCCTGTGACAACCTCTCCCACCTGACACCTGCGCGTCCTAAACCTTCATCATTTTTTCCGGTTCATCAACGCATGCTGCACGCTTTTGAGGAGAAGGAAAAAGTTTATTTTTTGCAAACAAGTTGTTTATTTATATATATATAGAAATTTAAATTGATATTTTTGTTAATTATAAGTATATTTGGATAAATTTATAATCATTTTATCTGAATATTATGGATAAAATTCCAGCTTCGGCTACCCAAGAGGTAAGTGACAGTCAAATTCACATTTCCAATAGTAATTTGTTGTCCCCTTGGCGTTCGGCCACCCATTCTGATGATTTGTTGGATAGGAATTTGGAGTTTATTCCAGGTGTTTCGGGTGTTGGTATGGAACAGGACTCAGAACCTGTTCCTGTCAGGACTTTGCCTTTCACTCCTGGTGCTAGTCAGTTGAGGCTATCTAGGCCTAGCAGGGTATCACATACCGTAACTAGGCCTGCAGAGATACCAACGTCTCCTGTGTCTTGCACGACAAGTAGGCAGGAGACTCTACCAGCTGGCATCAGGAGTGACCCCTTTTCTAGGACTAGGTGGCCCATGAATTTTGCCTACCCTCCCATGCCTATGGGTATGCCCAACTTGCCGCCTTATCCCCAGCCCTTTGATCCGTATTCGGCTCAATCAGTTTGGTCTGGTCAGGGATTTGGTGGTAGACCCTCTTCAGAGTCATCCTCTTTTAAGGATGAGATGAGGAGTCTTACCACCTCCATACATAAGATCCAAGCTACTGTTAATGCTAAGTTCGTGGAGTTTGGTAACAGGCTTGATCTTATGGAGTCTAGGGGTCTGTCTCAGGATCCTGCACAGGACCCTCCCAGACCTCCTAGACAGTTGTTGGAAGATGACTCGGTTTCTTTGGCTCCTAGAAGTCAGGAAGGTAACTTTTTGGATGACCAAGGTGGTATTTCAGATGTTGACAGTGTAGTAAGCACAGAGGGAGATGCTTTCATTCCTAAGGAGCCTTCTTCAGGCAACTCGGATTGCCTTAGGAGTCTGGTCTACTCTATTCGCAGGGATATGTCAGATATGCCCATGTCGTCTCCACCTAGGGTTTCTTCTACTCCTTCGGATTTCATGGCTTGCTCAGGTATAGTCAAGCCAGAGTCTAAGGGGTATCATTCTTTCCCAGAGTCTGGGCACTTTACAACTGCTTTGTCTTTTGTAAACTCTTCTCTGGCTGAGAATCTTGCTAACACTAGCAAAACTGGTGGTAGTAAGTTCTCTGGTTTCGGACCTGCCTCTTACCCAGGGAGATGTAGATCTAAGGACTTTGAGATCCATGGATCTTCCTTGGGTATGTCGGCTCCTGTTTGTGACCGGGCTTTTTCTAGTTTGCTTGGTTCGAAACCTTTGGATGGCCTCAGACTTTCTCAAGCTTCTTATGTCAAGTCAGAGAATAATCTGAGGTGTTTGACTTTTGTTCTTGAGACGGCTGAGCACTTTTTGTCAGCAGCTGGGTCTCTTTTAAAGGACAAAGGGGAGGAATTTTCAGACTTGAGGTCTATGCTGCTTCAGGTAGACAAGAGTCTTGGAATGTCTCAATTCCTTCTTCTTGGTACTGTGGCCAACTTTACTCTTGCTAAGAGACAGGAGATTCTTGTAAAATCAACTGTCTCTGAAGCTCTTCAGCAGAGACTTGTCAGTTCTCCTTTGTCTAAGGACAAGTTGTTCTCTGTTTCCTTAGAGCAGTTACAGGAAGAGGTGAATAAGGCCCCTCCTGTGGTCAAGGTGGATGTGAAGGTCACTGATGGGAAAAGATTTGTCAAGACTACTCAGGTTAACAATCCTTCTTCTTCTCATCAACCCAAGGCTTCTACCTCTTCTTCTTCACAGCCTACGAAGAGACCAGCTTTTTCTCGTCCCAACTATTCAAGTGGGAAGAAAGCTAAAGTTGTTAAGGGAAAGAAGCAGGGTAAGTGATGTGTTGTCCCCTCCGTTGAATCGTTCCCCACTGGAAGAGGAAAATGATACTTCTCCTCTTCCTCATCTTCCAGTGGGGGGCAGGCTGTCCCACTTTCTAGATCAATGGGCTCTGATAACTTCAGACTAGTGGGTACTTTCGATTTTACGGAGTGGATTGGAACTTCAGTTTCTGGAACAGCCTCCTCTTTCTCCTTTTCCAATAAATCTGTCAGTGACAAAGGATTCTCAAAAGAATCAGTTGTTACAATACGAAGTGAACATTCTTATTCAGAAGGGTGTGTTGGAGGAGGTAAATCCTCCTTTTCATCTAGGGTTTTATTCCCGGCTGTTCTTGGTTCCCAAGAAGAACGGGAAAATGAGACCAGTTCTAGATCTTTCTGTTCTCAATCAGTATCTGGTGGTCCCACATTTCAAAATGGAGACCAACAGGTCTATCAGGTCGACAATTCATTTAGGAACTTGGACAACCTCTCTAGATTTGATGGACGCCTATTTTCACATCCCTATTTCTCACAAGTTTCGTCATTTCCTGAGACTGGTTTGGGCAGACAAGGTTTACAGTTTCAAGGCTATGCCTTTTGGCCTGGCTATTGCACCCCTAGTTTTTACCAGGATTTTTCAGACAGTGGTGTCTTATCTTCATACTCAGGCAGTACTCATTCACTCCTACCTAGACGATTCTCTTATCAAGAATCATTGCCGATCTCTTTTGGAGGAACACACCAATTTGTCTATCCTTTTACTCCTGAGACTGGGTTTTCTGATTTCATGGGAAAAATCAGAGATAATTCCCAGTCAGAGTTTCAATTTCCTGGGAGAACATTTTCGGACAGATTTGGGTATAGTGCTTCCTCCAGAAGAGAAGGTAATCAAGGTACGTCAGTTAGTCAATGCTCTGACTCAGTTTTCATCTGTCCCAGCTCGTCAATTGCTTCAGCTGGTGGGTTTCTTGATTTCGATCATGGACGTCATTCCACTAGGACGTCTACACATTCGTCCAATCCAGTGGTATCTGTCGGAATTTTGGCACCCAATTTCTCAGTTGTGGGAGGCACCTGTTCCAATTCTTCCTCGGTTGTTACCTCATCTTCTATGGTGGCTTCAGGAAAAACATCTTCAGAAGGGAGTTTTGTTGGATCCTCCAGACCCCAGCCTAACTTTGTTCACAGCGAGTCTGATGGGTTGGGGAGCTTATCTGGAGGGCAGGACAGCATCAGGCCTTTGGTCAGGTGCTCAGTTGGAGGAACACATCAATCTTCTAGAGATGAGAGCTGTGTTTCTTTCTCTCCGTCAGTTTCAGGCTGTGATTCAGGGTCAGTCACTACTGGTTGCCACGGACAACTCCACAGTAGTGGCTTATCTTCAGAATCAAGGGGGGACCCATTCCTTTTCTCTGTATCATCTGAGCAAGGAAATTCTTCTTCTGTGTCACAGTCTCGATATAATTCTGTCAGTGAGACATGTTCCAGGCAGTCAAAATCTTCTGGCGGATGCTCTCTCCCGTTCCCGTGTTCCAGTGAACACAGAATGGGAAATTCATCCATCAGTGTTTCAGGAGATCATTCTTCGTTGGGATCGTCCTCATATAGATCTTTTTGCCACCAGTCTGAATCACAAGTTGGAGACTTACGTTTCTCCCATTCCAGACGAGAAAGCTTGGGCAGTAGATGCTATGACCCTTTCTTGGAAGGGAATGTTCAGTTACATGTTCCCTCCTTTTCGTCTTCTTCCAAAGATCTTGCACAAGATTCAGAGGGATCTTTGCACGACCATTCTTATTGCTCCGGCTTGGCCAAGACAGTCTTGGTTCCCAGAACTACTACTTCTGTGTTGTGCGAAGCCCCTTCGTCTTCCTCTAAGAGAGGATCTACTGTCTCAATTCAAAGGAAGAAAACTTCATCAGGGTCTAGAGAATCTTCATCTGCACGCTTGGTTGTTGTCAGGAATTCCCTCAGAAAGGGAGGCTTTTCTGAGGGAGCAACCAAGCGTATCTCAGGATCAGTCAGACAATCTACAGGAGCAGTTTATGACTCCAAATGGTCAATTTTCTGTACTTGGTGTCTGTCGAAACAGATTGATCCTCTCACTGTTACTGTCCAACAGTTAGCGAATTTTTTCCTTTATCTTTTTGAAGATAAGGGTTATTCTCCTTCTACTATAAAGGGATATAGATCTGCCATAGCCAGAACAATATCACTTTCAGGAGGCTCTGATTTTGGGGATAATGAGTTTTTGTCATTATTGATAAAAACTTTGCCTTAATAGACCTCGTCAAAGGCGTTTGGTTCCTTCTTGGGACTTAGGTTTAGTTTTGAAGGTTCTTCAGTTTCCACCTTTTGAACCTTTACATTCAGCCTCCTTCAAATTTTTGTCTTATAAATGTTGTTTTCTGATAGCGTTGGCTACTGGTCGCAGAAGGAGTGAGATTCATGCCTTGTCAATTTCTGAGTCTTGTCTCCGCTTTGCGGCTGATAAGTCTTCAGTTACTCTTCTCACTGATCCATCTTTTTTAGCTAAAAACCAGTTACCTGATAAAGGTTCTGGTTTTATTACTGTTCCTGCTTTACCTCCCACGGCGGATAATCAGGTTTTGTGTCCAGTGAGAGCCTTGCTTGTTTACCTAGCTTCTTCAGCTAAATTAAGATCTGCTGGTTCTTCTAGGTTGTTCATTCCTATTAAAAAAGGAATTTCTGACATTTCTGCTAAAACCATTTCTACCTGGATTTGCAATACTGTCATTTTGGCTTATAAGTCTGCTTCTTCTGAAGTTTTAGTTAAACATCAAGTTAAAGCACATGAAGTAAGAGCCTTAGCCTCTTCTTGGAACATTTTTAATTCCTCCTCGATGTCGGAAATCATGTCAGCTGGTTTTTGGAGGTCTGATAGTGCCTTTTATAACCATTATTTACGGTCCATGCCTCTTCATTGTGACAACCTCTATTCTTTAGGGCCTTTAGTTGCTGCTCAACAGGTTGTTTTTCCTCCTCCTAGTGATGGGGATTCAGCGCTTCGTTAAATTCTGTTATCTAAATTTATGAAGGTGAGGTATTTAATGTAATAAAATCAAATTTTAGAATTAAAATTTAGTTTTGTAAATTAAATACTCACCTTCATAAATCAGAGGTCCTCCCCTCCCTTCATCCCCTTAGTGCCTAGCATTTTAAGGAATAAATGATGAAGGTTTAGGACGCGTAGGTGTCAGGTGGGAGAGGTTGTCACAGGGTCATGGTTCTTTTTCTGGCTGGTTTCCGGTTGAATAATGCAGCGAGTGGACTGATATCTAAATTTTTGAAGGTGAGTATTTAATTTACAAAACTAAATTTTAATTCTAAAAATTTGATTTTTAAAAGGCATGACGCAATAGCGGAAACATTGAAATTTTCAAATGGTTGAAAATGTAATAAGATAGATAACTCTAATGGTATTATATGACAAAATATATTGTACGGCAAGTAAAATTAACCAATCACTCGTAAAGCATTTTGAAACTAATTGACAAATTGAAAGAATGGGTACTGCTTTGTTTCATAAAAAAAAAAGAATAGCCAACTTAGATACAAGTATCTTGTCTTAGGGAGGGATAAATAGAATTTTGTAAAAAATCACTCTGATTCTAATAAAAAATTCTCTGAAACTGACATAATCAAGATGCATGGTTTCTTGACTTACAACATATTTGTTACACTTGGAGAACCTGTTTTTCAACAAACAACCGGCATTTCCATGGAAACCAACTTTTCTCCTCTTCTTGTCTACTTGTTGTTCCTTTATTCATATGAGACTGACTTCATACAGGATCTTCTTAGGAAGAATGAAAAGAAGCTAGCATTATCCTTTAACTTCACTTTCCACTTTATAGATGATGTCCTCTCACTAAATAATTCAAAGTTTGGTGACTATGTTAAACGCGTCTATTTCATCGAACTTAAAATAGAGGATACTACAGATACGGTTATGCATAGAAATTGACAATGAGGTCAGGTTGAAAAATAACTTTACGACACAAGAGATGATTTTAGCTTCTCAATTGTGAAATTTTCATTTCTATGTAGCAACATTGCAGCAGCGCCTACATATGGAGTATATATCTTCCAGTTGATACGATATTCTAAAGCTTGCATTTCCTACCATGATTACCCTGAAAGCGGCATTGCTGGTCACAAATAAGCTATTAAACCAAGAGTTCCAAGTTGTGAAGTTGAAATAATCCCTTCGAAAATTTAAACAAGTTAGTTGACTGTTATGGAATAACTGTTTCACAGATGACGACAAGTATGTCCCAATTGTCGTTACCACAATCATGTCCTTTTTTGCTCGAATATGACGTACCGAAATAAACTTATCACCGGGTTTGTACTTACATGAGCAACACGATAGGTGCCACATGTAGAGCAGGATATGCTTATCCTTCTGGAGCACTGGGGATTATCCCTGGTTGGTGGGGTTCGTGTCCTATGTTATGTTTTGTATACTGTTGTTCGTCTTTTGCTTTTTGTTTTGTTTTTTTTTTGCCAATGCGTTGTCAGTTTATTTTCGACTTATAAGTTTGAATGTTCCTCTATTTCGCCTCTCGTATGAACATGGTACCAAAAACCTGTTTATCCTTATTGACCATAAGAGGATAGTGCTTAAACAATTATAGTTGTCTAAATCATTAACACTGTATGTTGTAATAACTAACATCACCCCAAGTTTTTGGTGGGGTTCGTGTTGCTCAGTCTTTAGTTTTCTATGTTGTGTTTTGTGTACTATTGTTTGTCTGTTGGTCTTTTTCTTTTTTAGCCATGGCGTTGTCAGTTTATTTTCGACGTATGAGTTTGAATGTCCCTCTGGTATCTTTCGCCTCTCTTTAACACACTGACGATAATAATAAGACATATATTATCATGACAATCAACTTAATCCATGCATTGATAATAAGTCTTGCCCGAACACTGACAATAACTTACATTGATAATAACGGAAATCATTATTGGTATTTTTGAAATAATTTTAACGAAACAGTTATAAGCCGCTTAGCGTAATACCGGGTATCCTTACTTATTTCAGCTCTTCAACAATCGTAAATCTTACCCTAACAATAGATCTAACCCTTTCCCCTACAGTTATGATTAAATTTGCAATAATCTTAATTCTAATTTCGGTAAAATCAAACTCTGAGACAATATCTTACTATAGTTTGATTTGCATACCGAGTAAGAATTTTATTTTTCTATACCTTGGCTGCAAAGTAGTGGTAGAGATGGAAAACTTAACAAATACTCTTTACTATTATCTTTGCAACAACAACAAACTCTTAACCTTTATCCCATTATAGTTTGATTTGCATATTGAATACATAACAATTTTGTTCTGTGTCTTTGCTGTATAGTAGTGTAGACAAAGGAAAATTAGCAGTTACCCTTAATTAACCTTGCCACAATAACAAGCAACAACACAAAAGGCAAACAATAACACACAACTACAACTGACTATAACGAAGAATACACTGTGGGTCTCGCAAGTAGGTGGTCTCCCTTCATCGAACATCAGAACCAAAGTAACACTGCGGAAAGATTTCAAATAATACAACACGTGCAAAGACACGCTAGTCACAAAATTAATCCGGAAGGTAACAAAACAAAACATAAAAACGCACTGGTCAGTCGATGTATCATAGAAGGGAATAATGTCACAGTTTCATGCAGAAAATCCAACAACAGAAAATGGCAGTTTAATTTTGATGAACGGACAAACTAATTCCAGTGAAACGCGCTTGTAGGCGACCATCCAGGAAAGTTAACGATCCGCGTCATGGTACAGGTTTTTATCTCTCTTTTGCGCATATCTGCATTTACTACAAAAACAGTGTAACTCCATGTACCTACATTCAGATGGGTTTTTTGTATCTCTTTTTTTTGTTGACTTTTTGAATAAATGCTGGGTTACATTGGTTACTAGGGTTTCAAAGGAAAAATTCCCTTTTGAAAATTAGTTCATGTACTTTTTTAAAACGGATTCACTTCTAAGACAAGTTACGAGGTTACAAAGAATAAATGCTATTTCGTAATAGTCGCTTACACTTGAAATTAATTATATATACCGTATCTATTGGTCCAAGGTTATATTAGTTATATGTGTAACATTCACTCTCAAATGAATATAGCGGTCTGTCCATTGAAAGTACTTTATTCAAACAGGCTTTCATCCCAAGTTAAAGTACAAGGTTAAAAAGATAAAATGGATAAAACTTATGATCAGAACTGGAAAATTGTTCCGGTTACATTGGTTACAATGGTTACATGGGTTATAATTAATTTTGATATTTATTTTGGGTTCTGATAAACAACTCCGACGTCATTTCCATGTCAAGTTACAGGGTTGCAATGTTTAGACTATTGTTAAAGTGAGTTACACTTCAAAATTGGAATCTGAAATTTGCTGGATTACATTGGATATAATAGTTACAGCTGTTACAAGGGTTCCATTTACTTTGGATATATATTACAACTACTTTTTCAAAACAGGCTTCACTTATTCCCGTCAAATTCTGTATGTGTCAGGAGCCTGTAATTCATTAGTTGTCTTTGGTTGCTGTCTGTTGTGTTTGATTTTCGTTAATTGTTAGGCCGTTTGTTTTAAATTTTACCATGTCGGGATCCTTTATAGCTTAATGCACAGTATGGGTTAGTAGTATGAAAAGGCCGATTCTGCCGCACATGCAGAAATCCTGCCTAAAACCCCTACCCCGACGGCCAGATGCAAACGGACGGCACTCCTATTGAGCATAGGGTAAATACAAGAATGGCATATGTATTCGATGGTAGACAAGTCCCCAAGAGGCCGTGAATAAGGACACCTTAAAGAGAGGTGTACTATCGTCCAAGATTGATATGAATAAAGGATGGCATCCAGTAATCATAACATGGATCGCTATCAGGATTTCTTTCTGGAGAATGAGAAAGATTCGGAGGAGGAAAACACCCCAACCCCAGGAAGATTTGGAGGAAAGCACCCCAACCCCCAAAAGGCAGCAGCAGTGCTGCAATGCCCCCAACTTCGTGCAGATGGATGAGCATACCGAGATTTGTCAAAATTGTGGGGCGCAGAAAATCAAGCCGCGATTTGAGCATCAACCAGGGGAGCAGAAAACCGCCTGCGGCGTCCCACTCAAGAGGAAGAAGGGGCAGTTCTGCAAGAGCAAGCCCGGGAAGGATGGCCTCTGCTGGAGGCATAGCAATCAACCACGACAGCGGGAGGAGGAGGTCATCCCAGTCGAGGGTAAAATGGTGGTAAAGAGCATGAAGACCCTCCGTCAAATAGCTAAGGATGAGGGTCTGAGGGGTCAGCAGGAAGAACAAGGAGGCCTTGGTGAAGCTCATCGAGGAGAAACCACCCGTAAATTTACCCGCCAGGAAGTCTTCAGCAAGAAGCAGCTCAAAGCGCTTGCAAAGAATCGTGGTCTCACAAAGTACTCCCAGCTCAAAAGAGACGATCTGCTCCAAATGGTGGAAGAGGACATCAAAATGCTCCAGTCGAGGAGGAGATCAAGGTCACCGATAGGCGACAAGCTCTGAATGGTGTATTTGGCACGGTCGTCATCGAACCTTTGAAGCCGCATGACGTAGCTACGTTTCTCAAGCTAAGTCGAAGCACGATTTCCACCACTATCTCAGATGCTCTCGCCAAAAGAAGGGATTAAAGGTCCACTTAGTGCTTTTGTGGAGATGGTGAAAACGAGCCTCGCGAAAGGGAGAATATCTACGTCACCACTCCTTTCAGATCACGGACGACAATGCTCATGGAATCTGACGACCTTGACCAGGAGATTGCGATCATGGTGGAGAAGGTTAAGGAAAGTATGACAAAGTACATGCGGGAAGGGTGGGTGGACTTTCAGCAGCGTCGAGAAGCTAGAAATCCATCTCAACCAATTCAAACCACTCAAGGGGTTCCTTCATATCAACACCATCGGTACTCGCGAAAAAGAAGGCGATCATCAACGTGAAGAACGAGGATCAGGAGTGCTTTAGATGGGCTATCCTCTCCGCGCTTCATCATGAGGAAGTGGATCAGAAGAGTGCAAACCGCCCCAGTCAGTACGCGAAGTGGGTGGGTGAGCTAAAATTTGAAGGCATCGACTTTCCCGTCTCGCTCAGGTCGATCGATAAATTCGAGAGGCAGAATCCCACCATCAACGTCAACATCTTTGGCTTCGATGGCATAAAGAAGGGTGAGGATGGGAGGAAGATCTCCAGGTTTATCCTTAGAATATCTAAGAACACGGGTCTCACCCACGTAGATCTCCTCTTCCTGACTCGCGAGGGCAAGCAGCATTACTGCTGGATCAAGAGCCTCTCACGACTCTTGAGCTCCCAAATCTCAGAGCATGATCACGAGCTCTTCTTTTGTCGCAGATGCCTCTCCACTTCTCCAGACAGGATATCCTCGACGAGCATACGGAATATTGCAGCCAGAAAGATGCCGTCAGGATCGATATGCCGGACGAAGGGTCCGCCGTAGCCTTCCGCAACCACAAGAAGCAGATGAAAGTCCCCTTCGCAATCTACGCGGATTTCGAGTGCTTCACGGAGAAGCTCAATACCTGCCAGCCGGATCCAGCCCACTCCTACACGAAGGCCTACCAACTTCAGCGACCCTCAGGCTTCTGCTATCACGTGAAATATGCTCACGGCGACTACAAAGATCCAGTCGTCTATTGCGGGGAGGATGCTGCCAAGAAATTCGTGCAGTGCGTGGAGGAGGAAGTGCGAGCCATCGGTAAGCTATACAAGGAGAACAAGCCGATGGAGATGACGGACGAGGACAAGGCCAGCTTCGAAGCAAGCACGCACTGCCACATCTGCAGGGATGAATTGGGAGGATAAGGTCCGGGATCACGACCATCTTACCGGGAAATATCGCGGCGCAGCGCACAACGAGTGCAATCTAGGCTTCCAGCTCCCGAAGCACATCCCATCTTCTTCCACAATTTGAGCGGGTACGACGCCCACATCTTCGTCAAGGAGCTTGGCCACACCAAGGGTAAGATCAACTGCATTCCCAATACCGATGAGAAGTATATCAGCTTCTCCAAGCAGGTAGATGATCTGGAGATGAGGTTCGTCGACTCGTGCAGGTTTATGCTGAGCAGCCTGGATACCCTAGCTAAGAATCTCACCCCCGACCAATTCGCGACCGTGAAGGCGAGATTCGACGATCGCCACGAGCTGATGATTCGGAAGGGGGTATTTCCCTACGATTATATGGATGGGCCGGCCAAGCTTGAAGAGACTCAGCTTCCACCCAAAGAAGCCTTCTTCAGCACGCTCTCCGGAGAACATATTAGCGACGAGGACTACGCACACGCTCAGAGAGTCTGGGAGACCTTCGAATGCAAAACCCTACGCGACTATCACGATCTCTACCTAGAAACCGACGTCTTACTGCTAGCCGACATCTTCGAGAATTTCAGAGATATCTGCATGGCCAACTATGGACTCGATCCCGCCCACTACTTCACATCCCCCGGGCTATCCTACGACGCCGCCCTCAAAATCACTGGCGTCAGATTGGAGCTTCTCACCGATCCAGACATGCTGATGATGTTCGAGGGAGGGACGAGAGGAGGGTCGCCATGATCTCCACCGCCATGGCAAGGCCAACAATCCCTACATGAGCACGTATGACGCCTCCCAGCCCACCAAGCATCTCGCCTACCTCGATGCCAATAATCTCTACGGGTGGGCGATGGCGCAGCCCTCCCACGGGAGACTTCAGTGGATGGAGCCGGAGAAGATCAACGAGATTCTGAAGTATCCCGACGACCACGAATATGGCGCCATGGTAGAATGCAATCTCGAATATCCGCGTGATCTTCACGATGCCCACAATGACTACCCTCTCGCGCCCGAGAACGTGGAGATCGGCAAAGTCCGCAAGCTCGTGCCTCACCTAGGCAAGCGTGAAATATACCCTTCACTATCGAAATCTCAAGATGTATCTGGAGAGGGGGATGAAGCTCACCAAAGTCCATCGCATCATCGGATTCAGCCAATCTCCATGGCTCAAGAAATATATCGACCTAAATACCGCTCTCCGCGCCAAGGCCAAGACCGACTCCGAGAAGGACTTCTTCAAGCTCATGAATAATTCGGTCTTCGGCAAGACCATGGAGAATATCCGGAAGCGCGTCGACGTCAGGCTGGTCACCACCGAGAAGCAGGCCCTGAAGCTCGTGGCCAAGCCTAACTTCGATCGTCGGGTCGTCTTCACCGAGAATCTGGCGGCCGTCCATATGAAGAAGACCAAGCTCAGGTTCGATAAGCCCGTCTACCTGGGAGCGTGCATCTTGGAGATCTCGAAGCTTCTGATGTACGACTTTCACTACGGATTCGTGAAGGAGACGTACGGCGATAAGGCCCGACTGCTTTTCACCGACACCGATAGCTTGGCCTACGAGATCCAGACCGCCGACTTCTACCAGGATATCGCGCCGCACGTGCAGGAAAAATTCGATACGTCCAACTACCCGACCGAGCATCCTCCGGCATCCCCATCGGCGTGAATAAGAAGGTCATCGGAAAATTCAAGGACGAATGCAGCGGTAAGATCATGACCGAATTCGTGGGGCTCCGGGCAAAGCTATACGCCTTCAAGATGGACGACGGTCAGGCCACCAAGAAGGCGAAGGGAGTCACCAGGAGCGTCATCAAGCGCAGCATCGCCTTCGAGGACTATAAGCGATGCCTCACCACCCAGCAGGAGATCCACCGACCGATGAGCATCCTCCGCAGCCATCTCCATCAGATCTACGCCGAGGAGATCAACAAGATCGCTCTCTCCGCCAAGGACGATAAGCGCCACATCCTTCCAGACGGCGTCAGCACCCTCGCGCACGGCCACTATCGAATCGCTGAGCACTAAGCAGGCTCTGACGGGTGCGGATGCCCATCCAATATCTAGATAAATGAGCAGCATACGAGTGCACGGCATCCTCCTCCCCCACAAGCCCCTCTCGAATCTAGAGCTCGAGGATGCTGCATCTGCCCTGAAAATCTCTCGATTCAGAGGAATATTCATGCGCGATGCCTACCACCCACCCACGCCCCATCGAATGCGGCATCCTGAATCACGACGACTTCCATGGCCCCGGCACGCACTGGACGTGCTGGCATAAGCGCGGAGGACTCAAAGTTTACTTCGACCCCTACGGCCTGCCTCCGCCCGACGAGATGATCGACTATCTGAGACCAGAAATTCGATATAGCACCGATGAGCTGCAGAGGCGTGGGGATGTAGTATGCGGACACTTTTGCCTCTACGTGCTGAAGATGCTTGCGGATGGGCGATCGATCGACGACGTGATTTTCTCACTATAGATAAATGGATAAGTTCGGTTCACATGCAGGAAAAAGAGTATCGCTCTGGCGGATGATCCAGGATCTCGATATGAACGATCATCGCATCACTAGCCTGGGATTGCCTCAGGAGGGGTCGGATGCTGTGACGAAGCGCTGGGTCAACCTGCAATTGAAAGATGGTATGAAAGATATCGATGATCTGGGCTGCGCTCGAAGTAACCTCGAAGGCGTTGGAGGTTGAGAAGAAGCGGCTGGACCGTATGGAGAAAGAAGTGGCTAAGTGCCTACCCATGGTCGGAGGTGCGATGATTGGTGATATAGATATGCGGGGTCATTCGATCGTGAATCTCCCAGCACCGGCGGCGGCGGATCAGCCGGTGACCAAAGGATGGTATGCCCAGAGCTGGCAAGACCTAGCCATGGCGATGCAGGGTAAGATCGACGTCCTCGAGGAGAAGGTGAGATCATATCATACGACGGATAGATCCAAGCGCGCCTCGCGAACGAAGACATAGTCGAATCGGCCCGTGACGCAATCGAAGCCTTGGAAATGAAGATAAATTCCTACCATGGTTAATCCTGCAACCTTTCCCCATCTCGATTGAAAGGATGGGAAAAGCTTGAAGAAATTACTTGGATAACCTCTGAGTCTGACGGGTGCGGATGCCCATCCCTCTTTCCCACCTTAACGGAAATTTTCTCGAGAGCAAAAGTCCTCGGAAAATCTTTTCTACCATTCTGGGTTCGTCACGACCGACCCTACCCTCGGCGGCCGTGGTTGCTATCACCACCGCAGCATGCAATCTTTCCCGTCCTGACTGAGAGGACGAGAAAGCCTACTGGGGATCATTGCCAGTCGGAATCCTTGACCCAGGAATTAAAGGTGGTGGGATAACCTCTCCACTTGACGCGGATTTCTTTCTTCCCACCCGGATGCGTCGGCCCAAGATTTTCTCGATGCGAAAGATATCCTGGTCGGTGCGCTGAAGCTCGGGCTCGTAAAGGACCCTGGATCTCTTCACCGTTGAAGTCTTTGAGGTGATAGGTGGGAGGCTGCGTATTCAAGGTCTGGGAGATGGTGAAGACTTCCTCCGTCCAGCGAGGCGTATAGCCCTTCTCGAAGGTGCCTTTCTTCTTGGTGATCCGAACCCTATCTCCGACCTTGAATCGTGGCAGCTGCATGGTGGTAGGTCCCCATAGAGATTCCAGAATACCTTGGCCTCATTCTCCTTCTGGCTGGCGGCGGTGGGCGTCATCTTGATGGATCGATGCTTGGTGGTATTATACTGGCGGACGAGATCGTCCAAGACGGGAAGGTAGGCGCGCGTGGAATTGGCTGAAAAGTATTTGAACATTTTCTCCTTCATGGTACGATTCCAGCGCTCCACCACGCTCGATTTCTCCTCATTCTCCGTGGAGTAAATCTCGACGCCATGCTTCTGGAGCAGCTCCTTCACCTCCGATTATAAAATTCTTTGCCCTTATCGGTCCATAGTTTCTCGGGCGTGCGATCCTTGAAGACGGTCCGGAAGGCATCTCGCACCGTAGCACCCTTCTTATCTTTCAGCGGCACCAGCCAGCCATACTTGGAGAAGATATCGATGATGCTCAAGAGGAATTTGAAGCCTCGATTATCGCGGGAGAAGGCGCTCATATCGACGAGATCGGCTGCCCAGGTCTCGTCCACTCCACCCACCACCACGCGACGCTTCTGGAATCTGCGTCGGACTGGCTTATGCAGCTCTTCGGCTAGCTCGTCCGACCAACGAAATTTTTAACCCCAGCCCAAATCGAGTCTTGGTGCCGATGATGGGCTTGACGATGCTGCGGTCCATGAGCTCGCGGACGGTGGGATTGGGAATGGTGTCCAGTGAGGCTAGCATGGCCTTATCGCAGATAGAATTGCGTGCGGCAGTATCCTTATGCTTGGCGTAGCAGAGATCGTGGCGATAGGCGGCCTGATCCACCGATTGATGGGCTTCGACCAAGCCTTGGGGTACCATCTGCATTTAGACGCTTATGGAGCTGGGTGCCCGGCCCGGTGAAATTATGCCCCGGCAGATGCATTTCCACCGGCAGCCGATTGATCATTTTATTTACGAGCCCCTCCCTTGCTCCCTCGGAGAAACTGAGACTTCCTTGCCCCGCATACGACGCATAGCCCACCCGTCCGCCGCCTCCCATTGCTGGTGGTGGTCTCATAGCGACCTTCCGTCTCGGTTGGCCGCTTGCACTTCAGGCAGAAAATCATTCTTTATCTATATAAATGGACGTCGAAAATATCTCCTATAATGAGGTGGCTGCAGCCCGACGCAATCACTTCCTCCTCCCGCAGCGTTCGATCAGAGGCCTGATCATCGGGAAGTCGGACTGCGGCAAGACGACGCTGCTGAATAACCTCCTCTTGCGCGATGGGTGGCTGGACTACGATCGATTATACGTCTTCGGGAAATCCCTTCACCAACCCATCTACCAGCTGCTGCAGCGGGCACTGGGGAGAGGGTTCTCGAAGGAAGATATCCGATCCCTACTCTCCGTCAAGGATGCCTGCCCCCACTCTTTGATTGACGTGGTGGAAATGCTGAAGCCACCTCCCCGGCCTGCCGATATCGAAGCCTTCTTCTTTGAGCAGGGTGACGAGGTGCCGGATCCTCGAGACCTCGACCCCGCCCGCAAGAATCTTATGATCTTCGACGATTTGATGCTGAGCAAGCAGAGTAAGTGCGAAGATTACTACGTGCGCGGCCGCCATAATAACGTGGACTGCTTCTATCTCTGCCAAAACTATTTCAAGCTGCCGCGGCAATCGATCCGGGAGAATGCTAATTTTATATGCCTCTTCGAGCAAGATGCCAAGAATCGCGATCATATCCGCCGGGATCACTGCAGCGACCTCACCTCCGCCCAGTTCGATGCCCTCTGCGACCGATCCTGGGCCGAGCCGTACGGATTCGTGACCATCGATCTCACGAGCCCCAAGGCGGTTGGAAAATATCGATGCAAATTAGAAGATTTCTATCGAGTCTAAGATAAAATGATGAATGAAGAATACGCATTCTTGAATCAGATCGAGCTGGAGATAGGTCGATCTCCATCCATCGCCGAGGTAAAGGATACCTCATAGATATGCTCTTCAAACCTCCCCGATGGCTTGATAGGTGCGAGGGTGCTCTGCGGATCACTATTTTGGCCGGTACGGGGAGGAGTGCAGTGCAAGCTTCTCGGCAACATTTGCCACCCTGCATCCGCCAGCGTCTGGGGGAATTCGGAGAGTGCAAGTGCTCCTGCCGCCATATTCTTGAGGATGGCTTCTGCAATAAGTGCGGACTCCAGCTCATTCGCCCCATCCATAGAGGCGAAGGAGATTTCGACGCTTTGAATTCCGGTCGCTATACCGGGTTGAAATCCTACGCCAAATCCACCAGACCGCGATGCTCGGTCGAGACGCAGCGAGGCCCTCGATGTACGTTTAGATGCCAGCCAGGTCGAGATAAATGCAAAAGGCACTCAAACCTATCGATCGACCCTTATCATCTTCCTCCACGCTGGCAGACGATATTCAAACGCTAAGGGCGTTCGCCCAAACGCTTCGGGCGTTCGCTCAAACGCTTTCCAACGCTTAGGGGCGTTCGAAAGCGTTCGATGCTATAAATAAATGACCTTCATCAAGATCACCGACCCCAAGCAGCGTGAGGCGCTCGCTAGAAATTCCAGGAAACCAAGCGTAGTATCCAGGCTAGCAATATGCAGCATCGCCTAGAAAAATGGGGCTCGATCGAGACCTCTCCAAGATATTCAAGCCTGTGGTGGAAGCCCAAAGGAGGCCGCCTCGAAAATCACCAAAACGATCGAAGATATCCCGATTGCGCTACCCACTCCAGTGCCAGCCCTTCCCCTCCTGCCGAATTTGCCGATCCACTACCCATCGAACCGCCCCATGGCACCCACCTCGGCCCGCGAGCGACTCAGTATCTTAAGCTCAGCATGACTCCTCACGCCGACCATACCTTTGGATTGAGGGTGGAGGACGACGTCTTCATGATCGGAATTTCGCCCGTCTCCTTCGATGGGGATGATATCTTCGTCGATGGCGTGCGCCATAAGGTACCCCGGCCTTTGGGAGCTCATGGTTAAGCGCCCCGAATCTTTCGATCCCGAAGACCTGATGACCTACGGCGATATCCTACGAGCCTCGGGAGCCATGTATCAGGAAATTCCGTCCTCTCGCGGACCCCAAAATCCAGCCGAAGCTATAAATGGAAAGAGATCGTCTCGGCATCTACCAGCAAGATAAGTATGGTTCTGGGCTGCAGACGGTATTCCTGCCGAAAGACTTCGATTCGCTGATGGATCGTCTGGAGCTTTGCGCTGCCGCCTATAGGGCTGGAAATAATGGGGTGCACAACGAGATCGTGGCCATCCTCGATGCCTTGAGGAAATTTGGTCATATCGACGACCTGAAATATAGGCAGCTGCATCGTAGTCTCCTATAAATAAAATACGATGCCATTAGTGATGAAACGTGGTTATCGCCGCAAATATGCGGTCGGCGGGCGGGGACTATTCGATGCGGTTGCCAATTTAGCCGGGCGCATATTCACCTCCTCTGCCGCGAAGACGCTGGGCAGCAAGGCCATGAGCGCCGCTACCAATGCAGCCCTGAAAGGGGTCGAAAAGGGAGCCTCCAAAGCCGTGGACCACGTCGTGGATAAGGTGACCCGCAAGGTCCGGAAGCCCCGCAAGCCCAATCAACCTAGCAATCCCAGCATTCCTGCGAAGACCTCCCAGCAGCAAGCCAGACTGAATAACCTCATCTCGGGCGGCGGCATCGCCACCATCCACGACTTCGTCCGGCGCTATAAATAAATATATGATGTCAGAAATTCTCACCATCACCGAAGGATTGACCTTCGATGAAAGTCTTCAGGAATATGAGGTTCACGAATACGAGCCTCAAGCTGGGGCCCAACTGAATAATGCCGGTGCGGAAATACGTATCAATATCGAAACCCAGGATCTCTTCCTCCACCCGCCGAGAGCTATCTCTTGGTCGAAGGACGGCTCCAGAAGAATGATGGTACCGCCTATGACGATGGAGATCTGGTCTCGCTCGTCCATAACGGTATCATGTATCTTTTCGGACGATCAGCTACCGACTCTCCGGCCAGCAGATCGAGCATATCAACGATCCGGGATCGCCACCACCATGCTGGGGATGCTGACCTACCCCGACGATTTCTCCAAATCTCAAGGTCTCAACCAGCTATGGTATAAGGATTCCTCCGCCGCTGCCCATGCAGATAATACCGGCTTCTCAGCTCGCCACGGCTATATCATCACCAAGCCTGCCAATAAGGGTCATTTTCCTTCGCCATTCCCTTGAAGCATATCTTCGGCTTTGCGGACGACTATGGCAAGATCGTCTACGGCTTCAAGCACGAGCTTTCCCTCGTGCGCGATTCGGATGCCAATGCCGTGCTGAGGGCCGCCGCCGTCAACGACGTGGCGGAAATCATCCTGAGTAAGATCTCCTGGTTCGTCCCCCACGTCAATCCATCCGACCAGGAGAAAATGCGGCTTTATAAGACCATCCAGAGCAAGGGTAAGATCGACTGCGGCTTCCGGATGCGACAGTGCGACTCCATAGCCGTCCTCAAACCTCCCAATTTAACTGGCGGCTGGCAGCCAAGAGCGGTCGGGAAAAGCCCAGATATATCATCGTGACCTTCCAGACCGGCAAGAGCCATGACCAGACCCAAAATGCGGCCGTATTCGATCACTGTCGATTGCGAAATATCTACGTCACCCTCAATGCAGACCGCTACCCTGCCGTAGACTTCAATGCCGGCTTCACCCAAAATAAGATCGCCAGAGTCTATAAGAGTGCTGCTGATTTCCGGAAAAAATATTTCAGCATGGACCGCCTCATCAGCAACTGCAATATCAATCCCTCCGACTTCATCGATCTCTACCCACTCTTCGTCATCGATGTGAGTCACCAGTCCGAGCGATTGAAGGAGTCGACCGTGGATATCCAGATCCGGGCCGATTTCGATCGCAATGTGCCCGCCAATACCGAAGCCTTTGCCCTCGTGATCTCCGACCGGATCCTCCGCTTCGAGTCCGACGGCCAGAAGATGAACGTCGTCTTCTAGAGGCGACCGCCACCATTGGTAGGTTTTCAGTGCCTTCGGGCACCCAAAATCTGTCGATACCGCCGGCCCTATAAATAAATGGACCAAGCTCTGCTTCAACGGATCGCCGATAATTCCGACCCCAAGCAGGATTTTCCTTTATAGTGTCCGGTAACCAAAGCCGAATCCTCACCCGCTTCAACCCGCCTCTGCATCTGAAGGAAGGAAGAAGCTATGAGATGGCATTAGTGAATCTGGAGACTTACTACTCGATCCCCAATATCCATGCAGGCAATAATTCCTTCCGCTACTCTCCCGACGATGGCGCCAACTGGTTTCCCATCGCGCTGAGCACCGGCTCTTACGGCATCGAAGATATCAACGATGAGATTCAGCGGCAGCTGAGGCTCAATAAGCATAAAACCAAGATCATCCTCGACGCCAACCGTGCGACCCTGAGAGCGACGCTGACCCTCGCCCACCACTATCAGGTGGACTTCGACGTCCCAAATAGCATCAGCAGCGTGCTGGGCTTCGAGCGGCAGATCTATACGTTCGACCGAGCCACGAATGGCTACTCAGAAGGGAGCATATCGTCAATATCATCAGCATCAATAGCATCTTGGTGAATAGCGATATCATCAGCGGAAGCTATGTGGATGGCACTCAGCAGTCCACCATCTATAGCTTCTTCCCCGGCGTGGCCCCAGGCGAGAAGATCCTTCAGACCCCCAAAAATTTAGTATATTTGCCCGTGACCTTGCGAACCATCAATCGCATGGAAACGTATCTCACCGATCAGAACGGCACGCCCATCGATCTCAGAGGCGAGCATCTCACCATCCGCTTTCATCTTCGCGAAGTATAAATAAATGACGTATCAAGAATATGGTTTGAACTTGACGAAAGGTCAAGCCGATAAGCTCCAGCGGGCGGCAAAGAAAGGCTGCCCAGTCACCATCCGCTTGTCCCACGCGAATTTGAGAGGCGATCATAAGATGCTGCTCACCTCCCGACAGGTGCAAAAGATCACCAAGCTCCTGCAGCAAGGCACCGGTGGTATGAATCTGGAGATGAGCGCCACCCAATTGAAGGAGAATATGCAGAAGGTAGGGGGCTTCCTACCCATGCTGGCCGGGCTGGCTATGAGAGCTCTTCCCATGTTGGCAAAGACCGTTCTACCGGCCCTGGGAGTGGGTGCTTTGAGTGGTCTGGGTAGCACTGCCATTTCCAAAGCCATCGGCTCTGGGTTATACTTGAAGCGTGGTGGGTGCGTCTGCTCCGTGAAACCTAGCGGAAGCGGTCTCTCCCTCAAACCTTCCACCGCCCGCATTGTCCAGGGCGATGGGCTCTACTTGAAGAGCGGTCAGAAATTTTACGATGGATCCGGTCTGATCTTGGGAGCCAACAGTCCATTCAAGAATATCCCTCTCCTAGGTATGCTCCTATAAATAAATGACCGATCAAGTGGATGCTAGTTGTGTGGAATCCTTGGAAGAAGAGCTCACAGCAGAAATCCTGAAATATGAGCATACCTTGAAGATCTACAACCGTGTTGATAAGGTCATCTCCATTGCCCTGGGTGGGTGCTCCGTCGGCAGTCTCCTGCTGACTAGTGGCACCATAGGGTCTGCCCTGACTGGTGTGGGTGCTGTGGCATCTATCCCCATCGGATCCCTAGCCTGTCTCTGTACCACAGGTACCTTAGTCCTGTCCTTGATCTCGCGCCGAGTCGTCAAGAAGAAAAAGAAGCATCGAGATACTGTGCGATTAGCCAAAACCTACAAATCCCTGCTGGCGGGTGAAGACGGTGCTCCTGCGATCTGCCTGAAGAACTACTACGACGAGAAGGATCATCTACGCCGACCTTCTACCCCATTTAGTGAAGAACTGAATGCGCATGCGCCGTAGGGAGGATTCTTCCAATCGCGCATCGCTCGGCTACGCCTCGCTCCCCGCTCATTCCCGAACCCTCCAGATCAAAGTGTTAAGTGACTAAAAAATTTCCCAATCCTCTTTGGATTAAGAAATTTTACGTCCCCAAGATTTTTTTTTTTTTTTTTTTTTTTTTCACTTTCTCACCAGATCGTATGAGAGGTACTGCTGATTAGATTTCTTGCTCAGCTTAAATCCGGTGCTCCGAACGAAAGCTCCTTGCAAAGGACCCTTCTCTTTGTTAAGCGTGGGGCAAGCCCATACTCTGACGGTTTCTCCTTGTCTGTCTTTCAGAGTGAGAATCCTGCTTTTGCCATACTTACCTTCCACTTCAATCACCTCCAAGATCTTATAGATCATCCCAATAGGTAAATCCTTCCATTTGATGGCTTCCTGATTCTGGTCCTGCACCTTTTCCTGGAAGGCATCTTCGCCGATGAAGTCGTCATCTCCATCTTTGGGAATGTCGACGAATCCATTGTGTACGAAAGTCATATTCTTGTATTTACCCTATGCTCAATAGGAGTGCCGTCCGTTTGCATCTGGCCGTCGGGGTAGGGGTTTTAGGCAGGATTTCTGCATGTGCGGCAGAATCGGCCTTTTCATACTACTTGGGTTTTCTCATGGTTGAACGTCGTACGGTAGCCTATAGTTACCAACGTTTTCATTATGATAGTAAACTCATTGGCAATCCTATCACAATGTAACAATTGTAAAAATGTTTACATTTAAGGAATGACTGTAATATTTTTTCTGTCTATGAAGAAATAACATCAAAAATGTGGTGCACACTGAATAACCCGCGTAGCGGGTTATTTTAAAGTGTGCACCACATTTTTTATGCTATTTCGAATAGACAGAAAAAATATTACAGTCATTTCTTATAATTTAATTCTAAATTCCATTTTAAACCGGAGTAAACCATGAAAAAACGTTGATGACGTCACGGTCACATGACAAAATTATGTCTATAAGCTGATAAACAAAACAACGTCAGCCAATCAGAAGACGCGTTACATCCAAAATTAAATTATTCGCGTTTAATATCTATTTAGAATCAATCCAATGGGTTATATTGGTTACAATGTAACTGATTTTGAACGTATGTTTCAGTAATCGGTACAATGTGTCGTTATTCTTTTGTTAGTTGTTCTGAGTACTTTCTGTCGATCTGATGATTTAAATCTTTTTCAACTGATTTTCACATTTTGTTCTTTAGCTGTGTTATTACACCGCTTTCCCAGAAGAGATGATGATTGAGCGCCCACAAACATTTTTAGCCCCGACACACTCTTTATATGCCTGTCCCAAGTCAGGAGCCTGTAATTCAGTGATTTAGTGTATCGTATTTATTTTTCGTTTATTGTTATTTTGTACATAGATTAGGCTGTTGGTTTTTTTCGTTTGAATTTTTTTTCATGTGGGTTTTTTGTATAGATTTCTATACATATAGGTTTTGCTCACTGTCGAATACCGTATGGTGACCTATTGCTATTACCTTTTTTTTTTATTCGAGCGTCACTGATGAGTCTTTTGTAGACGAAACGCGCGTATGGCGTATCCTGGTATTTATGATGAGTTTATTTACATCATTTTGTCACTGGTGGATTGTTATCTCATGGGCAATTATACCACATGTTCTTTCACTTTAAATAAATATAGCAAATACATTTTTCCAACACAGGCTTCATTCTCAATTCCAGTTTCGAGATTACAAAGGTAATATGTGGCAGCAGTCATCCAGGCTATCATCAGCGCAGTAGTCAGTGCTCTGTACATGATTTGTAGCATATTTTTCTAAATTCCCGGTTGATAAATTAAGAAATTATTAAGAAACTTAAGTTCCGACTTCCTTAGGCAACGTTGACCTTAGGCGAGTTAGACTATTCTAGGGTTCATGATCACACAAATATTATACTTTGGCAACATTATGTAAGACTTTTGAATTGGAATCTAGAAAAGATACCAAAGGGATATTCAAACTCAAAAATCAATGACAAACTGAAAACTCAATGACATAATACGAAAAACGACCAACAGTCCACAAATGCAACATAGAAAACTATATATACACTGGGTGCAACAAAAACCAGAGATGATCTCATATGCTCCGTAAGCAGATCCTGCTCAATATAGTTTACCCGTCGTGTAAGTACAAACTCGGTGATAAGTTTTATTCGGTGATGTCACATTTGAGGAAGAGACGACGGGGTTGTGGTTATGACAATTGGAGCATATCCGTCATCTGTGACACCATGGAACCATGAAACGGTCAACCAACTTGTGATGGCGTCCATAACTTTTTCGGAGGAAATATTGTATCAACTGTGAGATATATATACCATATCGAGGCGCTGTTTGTGTGATGCTACATAGACATGGAAAGTTAACAATCTGGAAGCTAAAATCGTCTCTTTTGTCGTAAAGTTTTGTTCCCAGCAGACCTTATTGGTCAATTTCTAGATTGGCCATCGAATAAAAAAAAATAGATCTTTCGGTTCGTTATGCTCATATGACGAGTAAGCGAGTTATGATAGGTCTGAAATTTAATGGGAATGCCGATTTTTGAAAAGCACGTCCTTCAAACGTAGTACATATGTTGTCAATAAAAAAAGTCAAGCATGTTGACAATGTCAGTCTCAGCATATTTTTTTCTTGAATCAGAGTATTTGTATCTACGTTGCTCATTCCTTTTTATGAAACAAAGTAAGGCCTATTCTTTCCACATGTCTATGAATGTGCAAAGGGTAGAACAGTAAAGTTCTTATTGCAAGAGGAAAAAGACTCAGATTGTCTATCAGATCCTTGGAAATTGTGTGGTGTTACTAGCAATAATGTATGGTTACAATGTTTTCAAGGGTTATATTCATTTTAAATATTAATTTTAGTTCTTTTTTTGAAACCAGGCTTCATTCTCGGTTAAGTAACAAGGTTACTATGGTTACACGGGTTGTAGCAGTGGGTTACACGTCAAACATACATCTGATAAATCTTGGGTAATATGGGGAACAACAGTTTAAAGGGTTACAAAACTTTGAATGTTCGAATTACTAAGGATTTTCTACCCCAGGAATAAATTTACCATAGATGTATTTTGAAAAATCTTTCGCAATTTTGGGTCATTAATGCTCTTCTACTTAATACTTTACTTAAGGATGTACACCTCTGAGGAACCAAAAATTTCTAGAATTAAAATTTTTTTCTTAACCTGATTTTTGGGTTTATATGACTGTTAGAAAGTAACTGATGAAGACAAAATCATATGATGGTGCACTTCTTTTTTTGCTACGGCCATTTGAAAGTACCCATATTTTATGATTTTCCCATTTTTCATCAATTTTTACCCTTTTTTGGGCTATTATCATGAAAAGATCACAATTTCACAATTAAACTTTTTTCATACTTTCACTAAAGATGAAGTGGACCAATCTGTATAAATGTATCTTGAAAAAACTATAGGTAGGTGTTAATATAAGAAAGTTTTATAAAATTTTGTTGCCTTTTTTGTGTCAAATTGACCATGCTGTAAATTTTGTAAATTTGGGATTTTTTCATTTGTTTAGAACAAAAAGCATATCATCTCAACTTCTTTGTTATAAATGATTGAACAACATACACATCTAAGAATTTCGAAAAGAAATAAATTGATATGGGATGTACATATCTTTGGTAAAATAATTTCTTTGTACCCGCACCTATTTTCTCAACATTTTGGCTGATGACACTTACCAAATTGGTTATAAAATTTGAAAATTTGATTTCTCAAAAACTACTTATTGTAATTACACAATTTTTTCACAGAGTTAAGTTTGATTATATTTTTTTTTATATTCATTGATATTTTCCACTTGTATCACGTGCTTCGGAAATAATTCCAGAGCGAGATTTCAACGAGACTGAAACCTCAGAAGAATAACCTTTTAACTTTTTTATTCAAACGTCAGTTTGAGTCGTTTGTAGACGCGTGTCTTGCGTGCAAAATAAGCAATCTAGTTTCTTAGATAAGTTGTTTTAACAACCACTGGTTCGATGACACTACAGGTGGAGGTTTCCTCCAAAAGTGTATCACCAGTGCAGTAGTCAGCACTTCTGTGTTGACATGAGATATCATTGATATGGTAATATTTAAAAATTAACTGTTTACAAAACTTTTAAGTGTTCGAAATACTTTTTTTCTACCCCGGGAATGGATTACCTTGTCAGTATTTGGCAAAACATTTCGGAATTGTGGGTCATCAATGCTCTTTGAACTCTTCTAATTATTTTTTATTCGAGCGTCACTCACGAGTCTTTTGCAGACGAAATGAGCGAAAATTAAATCCTAGTATATTTGATGTTTTTTTTTTAAATTTACTTTTGAAATCCATTCATGTCCTTTTTATAAAGTAGATGTGCATTATGTTTTTGGGTATCTGAACATGAAAATGCGATATTGCGAGCGGGCATGGTTTCCTATGGACACGTATTCTGGCTTCAGACAGGCTGCAATCTCAAGTCCAGTTACAGAATGCAGTTACGCTATAAATTTGGTGTGTCCGCAGCGCTTTTCTGGATTTACCTTCATCAGCTATTGCTGCTGTCATTGTTAAAGTGTAATGTTGACTTAATAAGTGAGTCAATTTATCAGTAAAATACAGAATTTAATAAAAACCAAACTTGCTCTTCAGCAGTTGCTATTTCTTGGTTTTGAAGATTAGCCCCTGTCCAAATTTTATAACAATCCTTGAAGTTTCACAAATTTATCAAGTTCAAACAAATTGTTTATAGACTGTCTGTAAATGTTAACTTTAAAAAACTAAGTCCATCTATCAGAAAAATACTGAAATAAAAAAAAATATTTCAAAAGTTTGCTTCTGCCAAAATTTCATAAATTCTATGAAGGTTTAACAAAGTAATTGATGTGTAACAACTTCTAACCCCAGACTGTAGTCTGTAAGCTAAGTCCATTTATCAGTAAAATACGGAAAAATAAAAAAAAAAAAGATATTTTCAAATTTGATGTGGATACTGTATTTTGGCTATAAACAAGCTTCTGTCCAAATTTCATGAAATTCCATGAAGGTTTGACAAAGTAATTGATGTCTAAAAAAAACTTTAACCACAAACTGAACCTTAACGTTGACGACACCGACGACGGAATCTATGTCTCGCTTTCGCGACATAAATGTCGCAGGGTCGACAAAAATGAATTGAAATAAAAACAAAATTTCCATATAATGTAATAATTTTCCTTCTAAAATAGCAAACTATGAGTACAGCATGATATAAGAGCTTAGAGTAAAATGTTGTTGTGCAATGAAATTCTGGAGTGCCAACTTCCATTTGTTTTTTTTTCTACTGGCTTGCTACCTCCCTGGAACATGACAATCATCCGTGTATGTATGCAGCTAGATCAATGTGCAGCAAAGATTAACATTTTGTTAATTTCAGTTTCACAATCTTTCAATGCAATTACCTCGATAAACAATGCACATACAACATCGTGTATTGGCATGTATATTTTTCAAATAATGTCTTTAAAATGTACGATTGTTTTTTTAGAAATAAAGGAGTAGGGCCACGAAGGGTTAAAAACGGCCCTGTCTAAGAAATTGACGAAATTACTGCAGAAGGATCACTTACTAGTGTAGTTCATAAAATGATAACCATTAGACTTGTAACTGTGTTTGTATAATTTTCCAGGGCGTCAGAAAAGACCAAGGTACAATGGTATTTTAGCCATTTGTGCGTAACGTTAAAATTGTTCATTAACGTTCTAGTAACTTTAAAATCATTTCACCACAAGAATTTTTTAACAAAATATTCATTGAATCTCGTCCATATTTATTGGTTTTTTCTTTATTAACAGAAACTTATTAATATTAAGGTTTAAGCTGCACATAAGCGCTTCAATTAAATTTTGTATAAGTGGCCCATATACTCGTTTTCTGCATTGTTATGCACGAAATAGAAATTACAGAGACCATGTAAACAAACATAATTCTATAGCATAGATTAAATTAAAAGTCATAAATGATTTTAAAACATAAGCAATGAATGTCTTCTATTGGGCAGAAGGAATTTAAATTGAAAGCTGTAAAGTATCTTGGCGAGCAATGTGCAGTCGTAAAAATGTATGAGGATAGTTGATCACACCACAGCATCTTATTTGTATATGGAAGGAAAACCCGTGATTCACTTAAACACAGAAAATTATTTTCTAGTAAAGAAGTAAAGGATGAAAACACAAATAAAGAAAACAATGTGTGTAGACAGTACATAGCATTAAATGTACTTCATAATCATAGAACATATTATAATTGTACAAAAGTCATCAGACATCAGAACCACACGTGCACTCATAAACATCATTCTCATTCCGAAGGATTACATGCTTGCTGTGGTACATATTTGTTTTCGTTCATTGTTTTGTACATAAATAAGGCCGTTAGTTTTCTCGTCTGAATTGTTTTACATTTGTCATTTCGGGCCTTATAGCTGACTATGCGGTATGGGCTTTGCTCATTGTTGAAGGCCGTACAGTGACCTATAGTTGTTAATTTCTGTGTCATTTGGTCTCTTGAGGAGAGTTGTCTCATTGGCAATCATACCAACTCTTGTTTTTTATATTTACTCTCATATCAAAATTCAGAATTAAACATTTGAATGAACGATTGTTTCATTAAATACCTAAAGCGCATGAAATATGTAGTCACCTGTAAAAATTGAAATATAATTCATTCAAATGGTTCAATGAATCCCTTACATATTTTCAAAGAACTTTTTGCTAAAGTAATTATAGTTTAAAGGCAGTGGCCATTTGCCGCCGCCAAAAATTGAAAATATGCTAGTTTGTCAACTCTCTGTAAGCGGAAGCCAGCATGCCAGTAAAAACGATTTTGTTTACAGATATGCCATTCAAAACTGACTTTTATTTCAAAAGCAAATTTAATTTAAACATTTTTGATTTTGAAGCTATGTGATTGATTTTTTAGACTGTATAACGTTTTTATCAAATCTATATGCTCTGAGATTTTTATCTTTCATTTGTTTTTACAGCATAGTTTAAAAATCTTAGATTTTATTCTTATGCATGCATGTAGCATTAGACTGATTTTAGAAGTAATTTCAACTACGTTTTTTGATATGATTTCATTGCTACAAATGGATGCTCAATAGTTTTTATTTTTATTCCTTTTTACAAATTTTTATTTTCACTTGGACTCATAAATGTTTTTAAACGATTATATGTATCTCAAAAAAGTTAATATTAAAATTCACTCTTTATAAAGAACCGGCAAAATAACAAATTCACTATATTGCCGGCGCCGGCAAAATAGCCATTGCTATTGAAATATGCTATTTTGCTCGTTTTAATTAAGATATTTTAATCAAAGATGACAAAATAGCATATTTTCTTTTTTGCCGGCGCCTGCAAAATAGCCACTGCCTAGTTTAAAAACCTCAAAAATTTGATAGAATACTCATTCTCAGTTATCCATTGTGGACGATTTCATTTAGCAATTAAGCTATATTCAATTACATCTATCCGACTTTTGCATGTTTCTATCAATTACATTTTAAAAGAACAAATACTTTTATTATTTTATGATTCGTGTTCTCGTTAAAGGGCATTAGCTACGAGATGCAGAAAAAATGATATTTTTGTTCAGTCATTTATGAAAGTGAATAGTGAAATAATCATTCTCTTTAGCAGCCAGTTTGCTTCAGTTTTGTCAAAATAAGCAAAAACATCGCTAATGAATTATTCATTTGCAAGTGGATAATTCGACCTCATTAAATCCGTATTCATGTGAACTTCAATTGAACACCTTAGCTAGAGATGGGTTATCCATGAACTAGGCGTGTTCAGCAATTAAAGGAAAAGAATGTCAACATTGGAAGTGAAACAAGGGAAACCATTTGGTTGACTGATTCGATCTTCAAAACTCATTCTTATACCGGTAAAACGATTATTAACATATCGTTTTAACCTATAATATGAAATCAAACAGACCTAGAAAATCCAACTGCACGAGTTCGCTATCTATCTATATCTATGTTTATGTTTATATCGAGTTATATGACCGTCGGCAGTCTTCGGAAGGTCGCCTCGATGGTTAATTAGATGGCGTCTAGACTAAAATACACACGAAATGCTGATTCATACTATCGACTCTATGCATCGTAAATTGTTTATTTTATGCTTTTTTTATTTGGATGTACGTTTTAGTATAGTATGTTATGAGTCGAATATGAGAATTTGGGTCAAATCAGTGAACATGATCGACAGCTAATGCCCTTTAAGTTTTAAACTGAAATACTGTTTTGAGGTTTTCAACATTGTCAATTTATTCTTAATTAGTTTTTATCTAAGTTGTAATCTTAACTCGTCTTGCTCGTGGTTGAAGTGTTCCGGTATTCCACTTACAACTCTCATTCTTATCTCGAAAAAAGTTCGAGTGTACTTTGTTATTATTCTTATTATCATTTGGTCAAATTGAACAGATTCATGCCTCAATCCGTATGAAAATGAGAAGATATGATATTATTGCAAAGAAGACAACTTTCAACCAGATACCAAATGACGTGCATGAATTCATTTTAAAACTAATAGAAATCCATGAATATCAGTTTTTTTTTTTTAATTTGTCGTTGATTGTAACAATATAAGTGTATGTAAGCTGCGTCCATTCAAGTAATGTATTATCTATAACTATAATTAATATACTGTGAACTATTTCTCAGATAAACGCCAATGTGACAGTAACCTAACAATGATAAAATTAATATTCTATTCTTCAACGACACTTTGCTCACTGTCACTTTCGTCTATGGCATGCTGCATCTTCAAGAGAAGCTCCTCAATTCTGGACTCCATGTGTGATGTCCAGATTATGTCTTGTATTCCTAGATACCAGAGTATACAGCCAATGTGCGCAAATTAACATGTTCTCGTCCGGAATATGTATTTAACTTGCGCTGGACGTTTAACAGTCATCCATCATTATGAGACAAACAACTCATTTTAGTAAAATGGTGTGTTTCTTTGATATCCAATATTCTTTTATTTTCTTTTTTCCCAAAATGTAAAATAATAGACGCGCCTAAATATCTGCTCAAAAGATTTTAAAATCATTAATTTAATTATGTTTAAATTCATTATTGTACTTTAACTTTAGAGGAGATATGATTGATAGTTGTTTGACGAACGTCCAGTGGCAAATACTTCATGCATATTTATGACGGAGAGCAATTTAGAGAATTTATTTCAAACAGGAAACAAGAAATTGCATGTGTTGTCATTGAAAATAAGAGAAAAGGAGGGGGCGTAATAAAGAATCATAAGACCAATAAAATCATACAACACCATGAACATATAGAGGCGACAAAAGGAAAAACAATAACAAAATATAAAAACAGGTAACTACAGATTGAACACAAACCTCAGGCCACCACAAAAACCGACAAAAATCAGAAATATTAAGATATCTCATAGATAATTTATGCATAATAAGCAGCCATTTTGTTGGTCGCTTGTAGCAGTCTCACCCAAATTTAAAAGAGACCACCAAAAAGGGACAAAATAAACAATTACTCCTTGTATGCATTCTGACCAATTATGCACGCTATTCCGCGTGAATATCAGCTATTTATTTGAAGTTACCCAAGCTGTAACATAGTTTTGTTTCATCTTAAATTTACTTCAGTTTTCATTGCAAACAAATATTTTTTCTGGTTGAATGTCACGGACAGTATACACCATGCCCTCTCATGGCCTCGTAATTTTTATTTTTATGAAAAAATATATTGAAAAGCTTATTCAACCACTGTGCAATATGATATAACAATTCTCACGTGATTTCTTACATCTCATGTCCTACGATTTTCAATGTATATGTTATTGTTCATAATTCTGTAATTTGTTTTCCCCATCCGTAGTGATTATTTAAAATATTAACTTGGCATGCCATACTCGATAGAAAATGCGGACGTGAAAGAAAGCACTTCATCAAAGCGTCAACATGGGATTACATTCCATAGAGGTTACATTTCGACGATTTCGTCTTTATAAAACAAAACTAATACGTGTATCTAAAAGGACATTTGTATTAAAATTTAATGTTGGCAGCTATATCGATCTGCTGAATGTAGAATTTAACGGAGAAAAAACTACTGCTCTAATTTAAAACCGTCCTATTTTTGTTTCAACTTTGCATAGAATAGACCGGGCTAATTATTACAAATAACGTGGAAATGAACTTTAAAATAATTTACAAATTCACAATATTTATTTCCACCAATTTGTCTTTTTTTTGTAATACAAACAGTTATGAGGACGTATCTATCACATCTGTGTTTAAAACCCTCGCCTGGTCGGCGGTTAACGAAGCTTCGCTAAAAACAAAGACTTGCTATTCCATTTTCTTCTTTTTAGTTTGTAATAAATAGACAAAAAATATAATCATAGCATTTATTTCTATTTATAACGTTTATAGCAATTGTACCAGTTCTTGATACAGTTAATTCGTCATAGAATGTATCGTACGTCGGAAATGGCGGCGTTGAATCAGGATTTGCTTGTTAGCAAAGTTAGATTTTCGATGTGGCCACAGGCCTCGACCACGCTAAATATTGTTGCAAACTGAGTCAAAATGTCAAACAATCAAAATAAGAGTAAAATTACTTTGGTCGAGGCCTGTGGCCAATGCGAATTTTAACCAGGAAGTGTGAAATTCTTTAAGAATTTGGACATTTTGAGCGTTCCAGTTCGATTTCGGGTATGACGTCACATTAATGACGTCACAAAAATATGATTTTATACTATAATAACAAATAACGATATACATAGATATGTTTTAGCTATAAAGGATCCACCTTATTTCTCTTTTATTTTTTGTCACCTCACAGGGCCAATATAGGCACTTCGTGGCCATACTCCTTTTAATCAGTATCGTGACCGACATTGTTTTACTATTGATTTTCTCAACTTTTTTTATACGAAGAGTGACTTTTCTATTTTTCTCGTGTCATTGCGTGTTGTCACTGTACTGTTTTACATTTATACATAGAAACATAAATAATCATGACAAGAAAAGCTTCCTCAAAAGTAGACATACTATATATACTAATAGATAGAGGGAAATAGTTGGTAATGTGATAAATATTTTATACTATTATTGTAAATGCTGATTTTTGTACAGGAATCATATATGATATGAAAATAAGAAATATGCCTGAAACTGATAAAGGTTTAAAATTAAAAAGATATCCAAATTCCAACTTCCTCTGGTTAGATAAAATATAATTGTTCTGTTTTATCAGCCTTTGGAAATCGACACAATCGGAAATAAACACATTTATTCTAAAAGGCTTATCTGGCACAGAAAAATTGGTACCGTTTATGTTATTACTACCACTGGGTCGATGCCTCTGCTGGTGGACTGATAGTCCCCGAGGGTATCACCATCCTAGTAGCCAGTACTTTGGTATACTGGCATGAAAATACGGATTTTGTGTTATTAAAATTTGCTGTTACAAAATTTTGGAAATTATTTAAAGTTAAGGAATGTATCTCCCTCATGCAAAGCTCTGATTCCTTGCCCAGCTTTGGCTATACTTTTTGGTCCTTTCTGGTTTATAGCTCTTCATATTTTTAATAATCTTTGGATTTTCAAATATTTTGGCCTCGAGCATCACTGAAGAGACATTGAAATGCGTATCTGGTGCAGAAAAATTGGTACCGTTTATGTTATTACCCTTGTCAGTCCAGATGTGTATCTTGATTTGTTTCAGTTTTGTGCTTTAAGTTAGTATAAAAAGGAGATGTAGTATGATTTCCAATGAGACAACTATCCACCAGAGTTAAAATGTTAAACTTTCAAATAAAGCTAATACTAAAATGAACATCTTGATATCTATATCTCTTATGGTGAAGCTTAATACTAACATTGAACACGACCTGTTCCTAGATCTAGATATCTATATCTCTTAAAGGGAAGCGTAATACTAACATTAAACACGACCCGTTCCTAGATCAAAATATCTATATCTCTTAATGGGAAGCGTGATACTAACATTGAACACGACCTGTTCCTATTTCTAGATATCGTTATCTCTTAATGGGAAGCGTAATACTAACATGGAACACGACCCGTTCCTATATCTAGATATCTATATCTCTTAATGGGAAGCGTAATACTAACATTTACGATAAAAGGGATGATTTTGTCATCTCCTATTGTTAATTATATCGTTTTAGATGGTGACGCTCCCTTGACACCATCGTATGGTGTTTATCTATCTCAACTTGTCCAATTCGCTAGTCATTTTGCTTGGTTTCTTCTGTTACACATTCTAACATCGGACTCGGACTTCTTTTAAACTGAAGATCCATTGGTGGTCTTGAGCTGTTTTCTGCTCTTTGGTCGGGATATTATCTTTTTGACACATTCCCTGTTGCCATTCTCTATTCTATTTCATTGGTTACAGTTGTACAACAACATTTTTTTTATGATTCTCAAAACAATTGAACGCCGTTTTTTTTTTCTTTTCAGAAGAGTTTTTATTTCTAATAGATATAGGAGGATGTGGTATGAGTGCCAATGAGACAACTCTCCATCCAAGTAACAATTTATAAAAGTAAACCATTATAGGTCAAGGTACGGCCTTCAACACGGAGTATTGGCTCACACCGAACAGCAAGCTATATATAAAGGGCCCCAAAATTACTAGTTTAAATCATTCAAGCGGGAAAACCAACGGTCTAATCTATATAAAAACGAGAAACACGTATGAACTACATAAACAGACGACAACTACTGTACATCAGATTCCTGACTTAGGACAAGTACAAACATTTGCAGCGGGATTAAACGTTTTAATGGTACCAAACCTTTTCCCTTTTTCTGAAACAATAGTATAACATCACAAGATAGAAAGACACACTATAAAATATCAATTGGAAGGCTTAACTCAATAAAAAAAAAAGTAAATTAACACACAATGAACGAATAAATTTGATCTGTGATACCTGAATGCAAATACGTATAGTTAATAAAAATTATAAGGGATAAATAATTAAGGTCAAAAGTAGATAAACAGGTTGAAACAAAGTTAAAGTATGATACCACTATGAAATGTTAAACAATATTTAGAAAATCATCACTTTTGAAAAAACCTGCGTCATATAATATACAGGTAAATGAAAATAATTTTGTTGTTAAGTATACTTCTTCTTCTGTGTGTATAAAATCCGTTTAGGAATACCAAGAAATTTCTTTAATCTCAATAAAACAAATCTAACACTTGGTACATATGAAACTATAAAATTAGTGCTAGATAAAACTTCATATACAGGTGCAAGAACATTATTTAAAGAGAAATGAAATAATTTTGATGTTCATAGTACGAAGAAGTGAAAATTTATAGTAATTCCAAATAATCAAAGCTGGTATATAGACAAGATCCATGTTAACATTAAATAACAAAAAAGCATTACAACTAGTATCAACAGGTCAAATTAAATTTATAAGGATACAACGGTTACTCTTTGGTTACGGACAGTAAAAAAATACATAATAATCTAAAAAAAATGCTCGGAAACATTCAGAGGCATTATTTTGTTATGTATATTTTTTGTTCAAAACGGGATTCATTCCATAGTCCAGATACAGAAGGTTACTCGTTACAGTGAAATCCACTTAAAATATGAACATCTTAGATTCTACAAATTCGAAACACGACAACAAGGATTAGATTACATTTTAATCAATTTTTGATTTTGTTTTTCTTACATTCACGTATCTACTTACAAGATTACAAAGGTTACTCTTTGGTAACAGTGGGTTACACCTGAAAAATGCTGAGTTGTACAGGTTACAATGGTTACATGGGTTATATTCATTTTTAGTATTTTTAACAAGTACATTTTAGAACATGCTTAATTTCCAAGACTAATTGCAGGGTGACGAAGGTTACTCTTTTGTAACACTTGTGACTATGTTTAACGCATCTATTCCATCGAACTTGAAATAAATTTTACGACAAATATAGTTAAGTCTGCCTCATATCTTGACTTACAGAAAATGACATTGATGGTCGGTTGAGAACAAAACTTTTCGTCAAAAGGGATGATTTCAGCTTTTCAAGTGTGAGAACTTTCTATTTCTATGTATCACGATTCCAGCCCGCATATGGAGTATATATCTCCCACTTGATACGATATTCCATCGCATGCTTTTCATGTCATGATTTCCTTGGTAGAGTGTTGCTGCTTACAAGGAAGCTATCGGACCAAGTGTCAAGTGGTAAATTTGAAGTTATTCCTTCGAAGTTGTACGGACGCCATCACGAGTTGGCCGTTGTAGAAAATCTGTGTAACAGATGGGCACGGATATGTTCCAATTGTCGTGACAATGATCAAGTCCTCCTTTCCTCGATTTGGCATCACCCGATGAGACTCATCACAAAAATTGAACTTACCACGAGTTACAGGACGGGTGCCACTAGTGAAGCAGGATCTGTCCACCCTTTCGGAGTATCTGAGAGCACCCCAAGTTTAATGGTGGGGTTCGTGTTGATCTTGCTTTTGTTTTATATGTAGTGTTTTGTGATATTTTTTATCTTTTCGACGTCTTTCGTTTTTTTTGCCATGGCGTTGTCAGTTTCTCTCAACTTATTAGTTTTAAATGTCCTCTTGGTATCTTCCGCCTCATTTTCACACTTGAATTTAGAATCTATTAAAGGGTGGGTTACACTGGTAACAATGGTTCATAAGTTGAAGAGAAACCGACAATTAAGCCGTTAGTTTTCTCGTTTGAATCGTTTTACATTTGTCATTTCGGGGCCTTTTATAGCTGACTATGCGGTATGGGTTTTACTCATTGTTGAAGGCCGTACGGTGACCTATAGTTGTTAATTTCTGTGTCATTTTGGTCTCATGTGGAGAGTTGTCTCATTGGCATATCTTCTTATTTATATAAAACCACAGGAAAACGAAGTAAAAACAATGCATAGAATATTAAAAACTAAGCAACAAACAACACCACTCAAATCCGGGGGTGATCTCAGGTGGTCCCGAAGTGAAAGCAAATCCTGTTTCACATGGACATCCTTCGTGTTGCAAATGGTAAATATAAATTGGGTGACAAGTCTTATTCGGTTATGTTAAGGACACAACAGATACAGAAAAGTCTGCTTCATAGCTTGACTTACATCAAGTAATTGACAATGACGATTAAGAACAAAAATTTACGACAAAAGAAAGAGATGTTTTCATATTTCCAAATATGAATTTTACATTACTATATAGCTTATTGAATACATATATTCCAATTGTTACGATATTCCAGCGATTTCGGTGGCAATCAAGATTTCCTTGGAGAGTTAAACTATGATTAAGGGATTTTCTAAGAAACCACACAAACAATATCCTCAACAAAAAATAGCACAAATGATTTCAGATCTTTTTTATATTTTATTTCCTTTAACTCACATGGTTGTATCGTCTTGTCACTATAGCACCATTTTAACAAGTGTTATACATGTGCAGGTTAAATTAAACGAAAATGTTTATATAGCACAGGCTAAAAAATGTTAGCAGTTCCACAGTCGGTGAACCTATAACTATTTTACATCATTAAAATGGAAATTTATATATATATATACTTTTTTTTAAAAAGAAAAATCTATGTATTTGTAATTTGAGATTTTACGATTTTAAGACAGATTTAAGAACGTTTTTCGCCGATTTTATGTGCTTTCTATACAAATGTTCCTATATTCTGAAAGAATTTAATCAATAATATTTCAGATGATAAATCCTTATTTTTTTTCGATTTTCAGTTATAGCTCGACGAGCAAATGTTGTATGCAAAATTTTACCGAAATCTGTGACATAGCCCAATTAATGTAACATGACCTTAATTTATAGGTATGTGATTTTTTTCAACTTTGAGATTATGAGGCAAAGTAGTATATAGGGTAGACAAATCAAAACTTTGAACAGATTCGAAAGCACCAATATGACCATGTAATTTGTACTTCCAACGAATTTTTAACACTCCAAATTTAATTAATTCCGCTATTTTCGTAGATCTTATTCGAAAAATTTATTACCAAGTTTTTGATTGTACCAAGTGCACTTGTAAGTAAAAGAGGGACGAAAGACACCAGAGGGACAGCCAAACTCACAGATCGAAAACAAACCGACAACGCCATGGCCAAAAACAAAAAAAAAACAAACAGACAAATAATAGTACAGACGACACAACATAGAAAACTAAAGACTAAGCAACACGAACCCCACCAAAAATGGGGTAAAATAGACAGTTCAGTCTTTTATAAAGTAATTTAAGTATGTCTAACCAGTGTTACTAATTCTTATGTGTTTTATTTGGTTTGGGGACACATTACTGGGCTTAAAAGTAGCTAAAGTTTTATTTAACAAGATATCACTTATATAATCACAAGCGATAACCTTCTGTTTTGAATGAAGAGAAATAAGAATCAGTCAACCGAGCCAGTAATCCAGTGATTGCCATTGGTCGTTCTATAGCTACTTCGTTCTCTAGCTACTGTGTTGTTTCGTTTGTTATTGTTGTATAAATCGTTGGCCGTTTTTTATTCTCTTTTCAATGTTTTCACATTTTGTCAATCTTGTGTCTATTCTATCTTACTGTACGGTATGGGGTTTGCTCATTATCGAAGGCCGTTTGGTATTTGTTCTTTTATTTGTTTGGAGTAGTCGGGTATTTGTGATTTCTGTGATCTGTGTACTGTCCAATATTTTTGATATTTCCTGTTATTCTTATCATGCATTAAAAGGGAAGATCGGGAATTACAAATATACATAAAAGGGAAGATCGGGAATTACAAATATACATAAACGTAGTCAAGAATACGAAGCCCAAAAAGCACCTTTAAAAGGGGAAACGCCTGCAACAAAAAATCATGACTTTAAATAAGTACCTTCCAAATGGTGGTTGAACTGAGTATTATGACTCAAAACCTCCATTTGTAAGTGACAATTAATAATGACACAGCAGGTCAGACTTTTGAGACAAAACAAGGAACATATTGTGTCATAGGTATTAATTAATGTCCGATAGTTCGTCCTAACAATCAACTAATTAAATCATGTCAAAGTCAACATTTAGTAAATTTGATTAAAACATAAGGAATGTGGTATTGACGCCAATGAGATAACTATTCATCATATCAAACGACGAGGACTTACTTATTTTATATAGGTCATTGCTGGGACTATTTTACTAAGTTAGTATAATAGTCCCAGGTCATTGTAAGGCCTTCAATAATGAGCAAAACCCATATCGTATCGTTAGCTATTAGTGGCCCCGATATGGCAAACAATGAACGGAAAACAAACATGACAGACAGCAACCAACGACAACCACTACATTACTTGCTGTTGTCTTGGGACAGGCACAAATAGAATGTGGCGGGTTTAAACATGTTTGTGAGCGCTCAATCCTATTCCTAACCTGGGACATTGGTGTAACAGCATAACATAAGAACAAACTGCAAAAATCAGCGGAAAATTACTTGACTCACCAGTTTTGTACGAAGCACGAATAACAAATTGCATCAAGACAAAAGACCCAAAGTACCCATCTAAGAGAACTCTCAGTTTATGAAAGTTATTTCAAAGCCAATAACAACTAACAAATAAATCATCTTCTCCAAGACTACATAAGGCACCGACCTTTCAGTCTTTAAACTAACTTCATTTTTTTTTTACTCATACCCTCCCCAAAAATCGAGCAACATTTTTATGCCCCCCGCAAAACACTCAAGATGAACAGTATGGGTCTTAAATAGAAAAGGATATGTGGTCTTCAACATTGACCCTAACTCAAACCGTATTGCAAGCTATGAAAGTCCCCGGTGCTAAATGATGTGAACAAAAAATCAAAAGAGAAAACCAGCGGCCTTAATATCTACAAAAACAATAAACGAAAAACAACAACAGATAGCAACCAACGACGACCAATGGATTACAGGTTTCTGGATTTGGACAGGCACATAAAGAACAAATGTGTCGAAGTTAAACAATTTTGTTAGTGTTTTGCCTTCCCCAACCTCGAACAGTGGTGTAACATCACAGCATGAAAAAACTGTGTAATTCTGTTAAAAAGTTTGTGGCCATTAAGTCGGTACTAAGTACAAAAAGGACTAACAAAAAGACAAAAGACACAGGGTCATAATTGTTTCGTAAAGTTAGTTCTAAGCCCAAGTTCAACTAATAAATAAACCATGTTTTCCCAACCATAAGTATCAACCAGTTCACCTCCAATGGATTTAGTATTAAGAGTATTTAAACAGTCTACGTTAAGAAAAGAATAACCTAATGCAGTGCCAAAATATTTTCTGAAATATTTGTTATCGTATATGTTATTTTGCCCCAGACCTTAAAATCACTTATCAGCATGCGTCCAAACACAAAAACGGAGATAAAACCACAAAGTTTGGCCTAATTATTAAAAATAAAAAACAGAGATTATTAAGAAAATATGTCAAACATCATCGAAAATAATACATGGGGTGTCCATGTCCCGTGATCATGTGAACATATATTTGTTCCGCATAATATTTGTTCCCCACTGGTCATGATTATATAACAAATATTCCTGAAACTTTTATTATATGACACATAATCTTGGAACTTTTATTACATAACAAATATTCCTGGAACTTTTATTATATAACAAATTTTCCTGGAACCTTTGGTTATATAATAAAAATTCCTGAAACTTTTATCAATCTAAACTGACTGTCAATTAATATCCTTAAATGGATTTTATCCAAACGTAGTAAACTGTTAGTCCTTGTCTTTAAGAATATTGATTTTCAAGGTCAAAGGTGAATATCACAGATGAACTTACACATTTCAGTCTATAACATCCTCGTATACATCCTATAGTGAATTTTGCCCCAACCAAGGAGTCAACTTAGTACATCGTTGCTATTTTTCCCCTCATGGAAAGATAAAAGACTCTTGTATAACAAGATATGTATACGACTGATTCTGATTGTCAATGAATCATATAGATTTTAACAGGTTGATATTAGTATTGTTTAATAAAATGAATTTGTGTTTAATGATATATGTCACCCCTATTTGAAGTTGTTATTGGTACTTCAAATGTCAAAACCTCGTCCATAATATTTATTTCAAAGAACTCAAAGTTTAGCATATGACATATTTACTTTGTGAAGGATTTGAAATTTGTGAAGGAAATTTTCTTATAGCATTGGATAAAATATTATATAAGTTCCCAATGGAACTTTTGTTATATATATGCTAAACGTTCTTTGGAACAAATATTATGGGGGAACTTATATTCTGTCACAATCAGACCAAGGATTTGCAAGGATTTGTATAGTGAGACTCACTATATAAATCCATCATTTCACTCTATTCTTTATTCTTTGATATCTATTATATTCGTCCTACACATGCATGAAATATTTGCCACTGGACATTTAAGCAATCAACAATCAATCAATTTCTTTATATATCATCATCTCTTTATTTTTTTGTGACTTGGAAAGGAGGGGCACCCCTACCCCCCACTCCCACCCCCAGACAGTGGAAATTAGGAAGGAAGAAAGAATGTCCTGCCATATGAAGAATAAATTAGGAAACGAAAACTTGAATAAGGGAGCTACCATTTGATTTTTAATGGGGGGCTAGGATGAAATTTGAAATAAATAGGCAGGACAGGAGTCAGTTTGAGTAAAAAAAAGGCAGGATGAGCAACTTGGTAAAAAAAAAGGCAGGATGAGAATTTGTGTAAAAAAAAATCAGGATAAACTAGTAAAAAAAAAGGCAGGACCGAATAGAGTAAAAAATAAAAAGGCAGGACAGAGATTACAACTAAAAAAAAAAAGCAGAACAAAATTTTTCATCCTAGCCCCCCATAAAAATCAAATAGTAGCTCCCTAAGTGTGCGTTTTACAATAATGGACAATTATAGTATGATGCCTCCAAAATCTAAAATGCTCTTTAAATCCTTAGGTAGAAAAAAAAAAAACAGGTTCACGTTAATCACGTGACATTCTTCAATTTATAAGCTTCCTTGTTGACAGATATAGAACGTCCGGTTTTATAAAGACACTTGAAGGAAATGTTTTTGGCTTACGTTTTCTTGTAAAAAGATGGTGGATCGAACCGAACAGCTCCACAGAGCTCTCAATAAGTTTATTTATCATGTTGAACGAATGTCAAATGAAGACGACCCGTCAGGCAATGGATTTCATAGAGAATACAGGGTAGGATTTTTACTATATTGTATATAAGATATAAAATAACAACAAAACAAATAGTTCATTTATTTAACTTGAGTGAAATAACGAACGTTGACAAGACAAACAAAATGTTGTAAGTAAACTTTTCAATATACTCGGAGTAGATTGATCTAAAATATTTACCTGTAAAAAGTCAGTTATCCCCCCTGATTGTTATATTGCCCAGGGCTAAAATTCCTTCAATCTCACTCATGTTTTTTGTATTCATTTATTTACTAACCTAATTACAAATTAAATTTTAAACTTTCAGTACATAAACAACAAAGCGCATGACATATCATAATTAGTGTGTTACTCTCTAAAACTAAAAATAAAGTCATTATTTACTTACATTATCAGTATGTATATATATGTACTGGTAGATTTCTCCATTATTCCGAGCACCCCCAAAAAGCTGCGAGTACAGTGGAACCTGTACACTCCCTAAAAGGATTAATGGAGATGTGTCACTAACGTATTTACAACAATATTTACAAGGACAATTTCCACCCCAACACAAAGGGAGTGATAGGACACTGGGAAGTCTGTTATTATGGTGGAGGAGGTCAAAGTACTTGGAGAGAACCATTGGTCTGCTCATTGGGAACAGGCAAACAGAATAGATAAAGTCATTCTAGTTTAAACTCCTGTCCAAAGATGTGTGTGGGAGGGAGAGAGTCACCCTTCTGATGTACTGAAATTTCCAGCGCCTCGAGCCAGAATCGAACTATGGACCTTCAGCACTGCAGCCATCAGTCTGAACCACTAGGCCACGAACCCACACAATTTTATCAGTTAAAAAATTGTTCTTTAATGCTAATTAAAGAGTGATAAGAACCCTAATCACAGTTTAAAACAGTATAAAGCTAATAAATTGGTGAATGGAACCCTGACACATGTGCATGACACCTGGCTTTTTGGCCATGGATCCCCTCCTTTCCTAGTTTTTATTTTACAGCTGTCAAAATGGATTCCCTCTTCCCAAGTTACAATTACATTTATGTATATTTTATTTTTTTACATTTTAACTTATTTTCCTTTATAGCATGTTTTGCTCATCCACTACAAAGTGAAAGCAGTTATATTTGTAGTCCCTCTACTTTTTCCTTTATTATACCCCACGCAACGAGTTGCGGACGGTATAATGTTTCCTTCTGTCCGTCAGTCCATCAGTACTGTTTCTTGTCATCGCAACTCCTCTCAAACCACACAACAGAATTTCACGAAACCTTTTTAGATAATAAGGACATACTATGTAGTTGTGCATATCGACAGGAAATTACATGTCTTTTGGTTGTATGTCTCATTGGGTTTCTTTCTCATTGATGTGTATTACACTTGTCTACTGTTGAGAACTGTATGTTTCCCTCTACATGTCTTTTGGTTGTATGGCTAATTAGGTTTCTTTCACATTGATGTGTATTACACTTGTCTACTGTTGAGAACTGTATGTTTCCCTCTACATGTCTTTTGGTTGTTTGTGTCATTGGGTTTCTATCTCATTGATGTGTATTACAGTTGTCTACTGTTGAGAACTGTATGTTGCCCTCTACATGTCGTTTGGTTGTATATCTCATTGGGTTTCTATCTCATTGATGTGTACTACACTTGTCTACTGTTGAGAACTGTATGTTTCCCTCTACATGTCTTTTGGTTGTTTGTGTCATTGGGTTTCTATCTCATTGATGTGTATTACAGTTGTCTACTGTTGAGAACTATATGTTGCACTCTACATGTCTTTTGGTTGTTTGTGTCATTCGGTTTCTTTCACATTGATGTGTATTACAGTTGTCTACTGTTGAGAACTGTATGTTTCCCTCTACATGTCTTTTGGTTGTTTGTGTCATTGGGTTTCTATCTCATTGATGTGTATTACACTTGTCTACTGTTGAGAACTGTATGTTTCCCTCTACATGTCTTTTGGTTGTATGTCTCATTGAGTTTCTATCTCAATGATGTGTATTACACTTGTCTACTGTTGAGAACTGTATGTTGCACTCTACATGTCGTTTGGTTGTATGTCTCATTGGGTTTTTTCTCATTGATGTGTACTACACTTGTCTACTGTTGAGAACTGTATGTTGCACTCTACATGTCTTTTGATTGTATGTCTCATTTGGTTTCTATCTCATTGATGTGTACTACACTTGTCTACTGTTGAGAACTGTATGTTGCACTCTACATGTCTTTTGGTTGTTTGTGTCATTGGTTTCTATCTTATTGATGTGTACTACACTTGTCTACTGTTGAGAACTGTATGTTTCCCTCTACATGTCTTTTGGTTGTATGTCTCATTGAGTTTCTATCTCAATGATGTGTATTACACTTGTCTACTGTTGAGAACTGTATGTTTCCCTCTACATGTCTTTTGGTTGTATGTCTCATTGGGTTTCTATCTCATTGATGTGTATTACACTTGTCTACTGTTGAGAACTGTATGTTTCCCTCTACAGGTCTTTTGGTTGTTTGTCTCATTGGGTTTCTTTCTCCTTGATGTGTACTACACTTGTCTACTGTTGAGGACTGTATGTTTCCCTCTACAGGTCTTTTGGTTGTTTGTCTCATTGGGTTTCTATCTCATTGATGTGTACCTCACTTGTCTACTGTTGAGAACTGTATGTTGCCCTCTACATGTCTTTTGGTTGTATGTCTCATTGGGTTTCTATCTCATTGATGTGTACTACACTTGTCTACTGTTGAGAACTGTATGTTGCACTCTACATGTCTTTTGGTTGTATGTCTCATTGGGTTTCTATCTCATTGATGTGTACTACACTTGTCTACTGTTGAGAACTGTATGTTGCACTCTACATGTCTTTTGGTTGTATGTCTCATTGGGTTTCTATCTCATTGATGTGTACTACACTTGTCTACTGTTGAGAACTGTATGTTGCACTCTACATGTCGTTTGGTTGTATGTCTCATTGGGTTTCTTTCTCATTGATTTGTATTACACTTGTATACTGTTGAGAACTGTATGTTGCACTCTACAGGTCTTTTGGTTGTATGTCTCATTGGGTTTCTTTCTCATTGATTTGTATTACACTTGTCTACTGTTGAGAACTGTATGTTGCTCACTACATGTCGTTTGGTTGTATGTCTCATTGGGTTTATTTCTCATTGATTTGTATTACACTTGTCTACTGTTGAGAACTGTATGTTGCACTCTACATGTCTTTTGGTTGTATGTCTCATTGGGTTTCTATCTCATTGATGTGTACTATCCTTGTCTACTGTTGAGAACTGAATGTTTCCCTCTACATGTCTTTTGGTTGTATGTGTCATTGGGTTTCTATCTCATTGATGTGGACTACACTTGTCTACTGTTGAGAACTGTATGTTTCCCTCTACATGTCTTTTGGTTGTATGTCTCATTGGGTTTCTATCTCATTGATGTGTATTACAGTTGTCTACTGTTGAGAACTGTATGTTTCCCTCTACATGTCGTTTGGTTGTATGTCTCATTGGGTTTCTATCTCATTGATGTGTACTACACTTGTCTACTGTTGAGAACTGTATGTTTCCCTCTACAGGTCTTTTGGTTGTATGTCTCATTGGGTTTCTATCTCATTGATGTGTATTACAGTTGTCTACTGTTGAGAACTGTATGTTTCCCTCTACATGTCTTTTGGTTGTTTGTGTCATTGGTTTCTTTCTCATTGGTGTGTATTACACTTGTCTACTGTTGAGAAATGTATGTTGCACTCTACAGTTCTTTTGGTTGTATGTCTCATTGGGTTTTTCTCATTGATGTGTACTACACTTGTCTACTGTTGAGAACTGTATGTTGCACTCTACATGTCTTTTGGTTGTTTGTGTCATTGGTTTCTATCTTATTGATGTGTACTACACTTGTCTACTGTTGAGAACTGTATGTTTCCCTCTACATGTCTTTTGGTTGTATGTCTCATTGAGTTTCTATCTCAATGATGTGTATTACACTTGTCTACTGTTGAGAACTGTATGTTTCCCTCTACATGTCTTTTGGTTGTATGTCTCATTGGGTTTCTATCTCATTGATGTGTATTACACTTGTCTACTGTTGAGAACTGTATGTTTCCCTCTACAGGTCTTTTGGTTGTTTGTCTCATTGGGTTTCTTTCTCCTTGATGTGTACTACACTTGTCTACTGTTGAGGACTGTATGTTTCCCTCTACAGGTCTTTTGGTTGTTTGTCTCATTGGGTTTCTATCTCATTGATGTGTACCTCACTTGTCTACTGTTGAGAACTGTATGTTGCCCTCTACATGTCTTTTGGTTGTATGTCTCATTAGGTTTCTATCTCATTGATGTGTACTACACTTGTCTACTGTTGAGAACTGTATGTTGCACTCTACATGTCTTTTGGTTGTATGTCTCATTGGGTTTCTATCTCATTGATGTGTACTACACTTGTCTACTGTTGAGAACTGTATGTTTCCCTCTACATGTCGTTTGGTTGTATGTCTCATTGGGTTTCTATCTCATTGATGTGTATTACAGTTGTCTACTGTTGAGAACTGTATGTTTCCCTCTACATGTCTTTTGGTTGTTTGTGTCATTGGTTTCTTTCTCATTGGTGTGTATTACACTTGTCTACTGTTGAGAAATGTATGTTGCACTCTACAGGTCTTTTGGTTGTATGTCTCATTGGGTTTTTTCTCATTGATGTGTACTACACTTGTCTACTGTTGAGAACTGTATGTTGCACTCTACATGTCTTTTGGTTGTATGTGTCATTGGGTTTCTATCTCATTGATGTGTACTACACTTGTCTACTGTTGAGAACTGTATGTTGCACTCTACATGTCTTTTGGTTGTATGTCTCATTGGGTTTCTATCTCATTGATGTGTACTACACTTGTCTACTGTTGAGAACTGTATGTTTCCCTCTACATGTCTTTTGGTTGTATGTCTCATTGGGTTTCTATCTCATTGATGTGTATTACACTTGTCTACTGTTGAGAACTGTATGTTGCCCTCTACATGTCTTTTGGTTGTATGTCTCATTGGGTTTCTATCTCATTGATATGTGCTACACTTGTCTACTGTTGAGAACTGTATGTTTCCCTCTACATGTCTTTTTTGTTGTATGTCTCATTGGGTTTCTATCTCATTGATGTGTACTACACTTGTCTACTGTTGAGAACTGTATGTTTCCCTCTACATGTCGTTTGGTTGTATGTCTCATTGGGTTTCTATCTCATTGATGTGTATTACAGTTGTCTACTGTTGAGAACTGTATGTTTCCCTCAACATGTCTTTTGGTTGTTTGTGTCATTGGTTTCTTTCTCATTGGTGTGTATTACACTTGTCTACTGTTGAGAACTGTATGTTTCCCTCTACAGGTCTTTTGGTTGTATGTCTCATTGGGTTTCTTTCTCATTGATTTGTATTACACTTGTCTACTGTTGAGAACTGTATGTTGCACTCTACATGTCGTTTGGTTGTATGTCTCATTGGGTTTCTTTCTCATTGATTTGTATTACACTTGTCTACTGTTGAGAACTGTATGTTGCACTCTACAGGTCTTTTGGTTGTATGTCTCATTGGGTTTCTTTCTCATTGATGTGTATTACACTTGTCTACTGTTGAGAACTGTATGTTGCACTCTACATGTCGTTTGGTTGTATGTCTCATTGGGTTTCTTTCTCATTGATTTGTATTACACTTGTCTACTGTTGAGAACTGTATGTTGCACTCTACATGTCGTTTGGTTGTATGTCTCATTGGGTTTCTTTCTCATTGATTTGTATTACACTTGTATACTGTTGAGAACTGTATGTTGCACTCTACAGGTCTTTTGGTTGTATGTCTCATTGGGTTTCTTTCTCATTGATTTGTATTACACTTGTCTACTGTTGAGAACTGTATGTTGCTCACTACATGTCGTTTGGTTGTATGTCTCATTGGGTTTATTTCTCATTGATTTGTATTACACTTGTCTACTGTTGAGAACTGTATGTTGCACTCTACATGTCTTTTGGTTGTATGTCTCATTGGGTTTCTATCTCATTGATGTGTACTATCCTTGTCTACTGTTGAGAACTGAATGTTTCCCTCTACATGTCTTTTGGTTGTATGTGTCATTGGGTTTCTATCTCATTGATGTGGACTACACTTGTCTACTGTTGAGAACTGTATGTTTCCCTCTACATGTCTTTTGGTTGTATGTCTCATTGGGTTTCTATCTCATTGATGTGTATTACAGTTGTCTACTGTTGAGAACTGTATGTTTCCCTCTACATGTCGTTTGGTTGTATGTCTCATTGGGTTTCTATCTCATTGATGTGTACTACACTTGTCTACTGTTGAGAACTGTATGTTTCCCTCTACAGGTCTTTTGGTTGTATGTCTCATTGGGTTTCTATCTCATTTATGTGTATTACAGTTGTCTACTGTTGAGAACTGTATGTTTCCCTCTACATGTCTTTTGGTTGTTTGTGTCATTGGTTTCTTTCTCATTGGTGTGTATTACACTTGTCTACTGTTGAGAAATGTATGTTGCACTCTACAGGTCTTTTGGTTGTATGTCTCATTGGGTTTTTTCTCATTGATTTGTACTACACTTGTCTACTGTTGAGAACTGTATGTTGCACTCTACATGTCTTTTGGTTGTTTGTGTCATTGGTTTCTATCTTATTGATGTGTACTACACTTGTCTACTGTTGAGAACTGTATGTTTCCCTCTACATGTCTTTTGGTTGTATGTCTCATTGAGTTTCTATCTCAATGATGTGTATTACACTTGTCTACTGTTGAGAACTGTATGTTTCCCTCTACATGTCGTTTGGTTGTATGTCTCATTGGGTTTCTATCTCATTGATGTGTACTACACTTGTCTACTGTTGAGGACTGTATGTTTCCCTCTACAGGTCTTTTGGTTGTTTGTCTCATTGGGTTTCTATCTCATTGATGTGTACTACACTTGTCTACTGTTGAGGACTGTATGTTTCCCTCTACAGGTCTTTTGGTTGTTTGTCTCATTGGGTTTCTATCTCATTGATGTGTACCTCACTTGTCTACTGTTGAGAACTGTATGTTGCCCTCTACATGTCTTTTGGTTGTATGTCTCATTGGGTTTCTATCTCATTGATGTGTACTACACTTGTCTACTGTTGAGAACTGTATGTTGCACTCTACATGTCTTTTGGTTGTATGTCTCATTGGGTTTCTATCTCATTGATGTGTACTACACTTGTCTACTGTTGAGAACTGTATGTTTCCCTCTACATGTCGTTTGGTTGTATGTCTCATTGGGTTTCTATCTCATTGATGTGTATTACAGTTGTCTACTGTTGAGAACTGTATGTTTCCCTCTACATGTCTTTTGGTTGTTTGTGTCATTGGTTTCTTTCTCATTGGTGTGTATTACACTTGTCTACTGTTGAGAAATGTATGTTGCACTCTACAGGTCTTTTGGTTGTATGTCTCATTGGGTTTTTCTCATTGATGTGTACTACACTTGTCTACTGTTGAGAACTGTATGTTGCATTCTACATGTCTTTTGGTTGTATGTGTCATTGGGTTTCTATCTCATTGATGTGTACTACACTTGTCTACTGTTGAGAACTGTATGTTGCACTCTACATGTCTTTTGGTTGTATGTCTCATTGGGTTTCTATCTCATTGATGTGTACTACACTTGTCTACTGTTGAGAACTGTATGTTTCCCTCTACATGTCTTTTGGTTGTATGTCTCATTGGGTTTCTATCTCATTGATGTGTATTACACTTGTCTACTGTTGAGAACTGTATGTTTCCCTCTACATGTCTTTTGGTTGTATGTCGTATTGGGTTTCTATCTCATTGATATGTGCTACACTTGTCTACTGTTGAGAACTGTATGTTTCCCTCTACATGTCTTTTTTGTTGTATGTCTCATTGGGTTTCTATCTCATTGATGTGTACTACACTTGTCTACTGTTGAGAACTGTATGTTTCCCTCTACATGTCGTTTGGTTGTATGTCTCATTGGGTTTCTATCTCATTGATGTGTATTACAGTTGTCTACTGTTGAGAACTGTATGTTTCCCTCTACATGTCTTTTGGTTGTTTGTGTCATTGGTTTCTTTCTCATTGGTGTGTATTACACTTGTCTACTGTTGAGAACTGTATGTTTCCCTCTACAGGTCTTTTGGTTGTATGTCTCATTGGGTTTCTTTCTCATTGATTTGTATTACACTTGTCTACTGTTGAGAACTGTATGTTGCACTCTACATGTCTTTTGGTTGTATGTCTCATTGGGTTTCTTTCTCATTGATTTGTATTACACTTGTCTACTGTTGAGAACTGTATGTTTCCCTCTACATGTCTTTTGGTTGTATGTCTCATTGGGTTTCTTTCTCATTGATTTGTATTACACTTGTCTACTGTTGAGAACTGTATGTTGCACTCTACATGTCGTTTGGTTGTATGTCTCATTGGGTTTCTTTCTCATTGATGTGTATTACACTTGTCTACTGTTGAGAACTGTATGTTGCACTCTACATGTCGTTTGGTTGTATGTCTCATTAGGTTTCTTTCACATTGATGTGTATTACACTTGTCTACTGTTGAGAACTGTATGTTTCCCTCTACAGGTCTTTTGGTTGTATGTCTCATTGGGTTTCTTTCTCATTGATTTGTATTACACTTGTCTACTGTTGAGAACTGTATGTTTCCCTCTACATGTCGTTTGGTTGTATGTCTCATTGGGTTTCTTTCTCATTGATGTGTATTACACTTGTCTACTGTTGAGAACTGTATGTTTCCCTCTACATGTCTTTTGGTTGTTTGTGTCATTGGTTTCTTTCTCATTGGTGTGTATTACACTTGTCTACTGTTGAGAACTGTATGTTTCCCTCTACAGGTCTTTTGGTTGTTTGTGTCATTGGTTTCTATCTCATTGATGTGTACTACACTTGTCTACTGTTGAGAACTGTATGTTGCACTCTACAGGTCTTTTGGTTGTATGTCTCATTGGGTTTCTTTCTCATTGATTTGTATTACACTTGTCTACTGTTGAGAACTGTATGTTGCACTCTACATGTCGTTTGGTTGTATGTCTCATTGGGTTTCTTTCTCATTGATTTGTATTACACTTGTCTACTGTTGAGAACTGTATGTTGCACTCTACATGTCGTTTGGTTGTATATCTCATTGGGTTTCTTTCTCATTGATTTGTATTACACTTGTCTACTGTTGAGAACTGTATGTTGCACTCTACATGTCGTTTGGTTGTATATCTCATTGGGTTTCTATCTCATTGATGTGTTTTACACTTGTCTACTGTTGAGAACTGTATGTTTCCCTCTACAGGTCTTTTGGTTGTATGTCTCATTGGGTTTCTTTCTCATTGATTTGTATTACACTTGTCTACTGTTGAGAACTGTATGTTTCCCTCTACAGGTCTTTTGGTTGTATGTCTCATTGGGTTTCTTTCTCATTGATTTGTATTACACTTGTCTACTGTTGAGAACTGTATGTTGCACTCTACAGGTCTTTTGGTTGTATGTCTCATTGGGTTTCTATCTCATTGATGTGTACTACACTTGTCTACTGTTGAGAACTGTATGTTTCCCTCTACATGTCTTTTGGTTGTATGTGTCATTGGGTTTCTATCTCATTGATGTGGACTACACTTGTCTACTGTTGAGAACTGTATGTTTCCCTCTACATGTCTTTTGGTTGTATGTCTCATTGGGTTTCTTTCTCATTGATGTGTATTACAGTTGTCTACTGTTGAGAACTGTATGTTTCCCTCTACATGTCGTTTGGTTGTATGTCTCATTGGGTTTCTATCTCATTGATGTGTACTACACTTGTCTACTGTTGAGAACTGTATGTTTCCCTCTACATGTCGTTTGGTTGTATGTCTCATTGGGTTTCTATCTCATTGATGTGTACTACACTTGTCTACTGTTGAGAACTGTATGTTGCTCTCTACATGTCGTTTGGTTGTATGTCTCATTGGGTTTCTTTCTCATTGATTTGTTTTACACTTGTCTACTGTTGAGAACTGTATGTTTCCCTCTACAGGTCTTTTGGTTGTATGTCTCATTGGGTTTCTATCTCATTGATGGGTATTACACTTGTCTACTGTTGAGAACTGGATGTTTCTCTACAGGTCTTTTGGTTGTTTGTCTCATTGGGTTTCTATCTCATTGATGTGTATTACACTTGTCTACTGTTGAGAACTGGATGTTTCCCTCTACATGTCTTTTGGTTGTTTGTCTCATTGGGTTTCTTTCTCATTGGTGTGTCTTACACACCTCTTTTTATTCATTATTAATTTTAATGAAACAATACAAACAATTTTTTTTATAGTTTTGTCATACAATAACATTACATAACTTCTGTAAAGGACATATCTGTTGAAATTTAATTAAATGTTAGAAGTTGTGTAAACACAGCCTTGAACAGGTTTTGTATTTAAATGTCTTAAGTATTTCATCTGTTATTGCCTTTGATAGTGATAGTGATCTTCATTACAGGGCTCAGAAAAATTATTCAATTTAGTTTCTGTCCTGTAATGTTATTATTTCTATCCTTTCCTGTCCATACAATGTACATTCCATTAAAAAGATATTCTATAATGATCCTACATAGGTAAATTGATGCTTCATGGGTAGGATATTTAAGATAAATTATGTTTTTTTTTTTTCATAAACTATTTTTTTAATAATGTTGCCTATATACGTCAAAGCTGACTGATGTATAAACAAAACTAAAAAGGAAATTACTATTTTTAAAACAAAGGTCAATAAACTGTTAGTTTGATCATTAGTGTACTTGAAATATTTCATGGGCTTTGCTTTAAACATATTTGAGACAAATAGATCAGACTTAGTAAGAATATCAATTAAAAAGTCCATTTGCTCTTGACCCCTTCAGGTAGGTATCTTCATAGTCAGAATAGTATCCCAATTGAGATTATCTACATGTGTGATACAAAAAAAAGAAAAAAGAAAGAGAAAAAGACTGACATTGTGTAGATGAAACAGTGTCAGGATTAAAAATAAAGGAAAAGTCATGATAACTACTGAAAATTATTACATGTGTATTCACCTTGTATTATTGGAATCCCTGTAAATTGAAAGATTTAATATTTTTCTCCCAAATTAACATCATTCAATATATATTTTTATGCCTTTATACTACATGTACTTGTATTTAAGTTTGTGTTCATTTTCTTGTTTTATATTATTCAAGGACAAAGAAAATTATCTTACCCGTCTTGTTTACAATTAGATTATTACCCATTTTTTCCAGAATTAAAGCTCCTTTTTGAAATTTGAAAAAGATCAATGTACTTTATATTCTAATGATATGATCAGATATGTGACCATTCTTGTTCATATCAGTAAGGTTAACAAAAAAGTCCTGTTTTTCAAGAGTTACATCCGCTTTAAAGCTGTGTAACAAGTGAATGTGCATAAGGTCATTCAGCTAAAGAAAGGCCATGTGAGCTAATGCAACCACTTGGCATCTGTTGCACCATTGTCGTCTGCAAACTTTCACATTTTCATCGTCTTCTCTGAAACCACTTTACCAATTTTATGTTTGGAAGGTCCTTTACAAAAGATCCTCAATTGGATCCTGACTATAATCATGACTACAGGTTGCATTTCTGTAAATATCAACAATGCAATTTCCCATAGGAACTCCTTTCATGGCTAAAACTGTACCACTTTTACTATGAAGTTTTGAAAAAAAATATATCCTAGAATGGAAAGTTTATATGCACTACTATTTTTTACAAAGGTCAAAATATAGGGCTGTGCGGCATATTTTCAACGTTTATATGCCCCGAACTTCTAAGAGTTTAAACTTACATTAAACTTCTATACTACCCCAACCTTGACCTAAGGATTTCCACAGACTGCAACTTGATCACTATGAATATGTATATTTACTGGTAACATTCCCAAGTTATGTCTGTATGAGATGAAACATAGAGATCATATCCGGGAACCAGTACGTAAACAAAATTAATTGTCTATGAATATTAAATATCTCCCCAAAAGAGGCTGGTTTGAAAGACAGCTGTATTTACAAAGTGCAATCTACAACAGGCAATCTTTGAATCTGGTTGGCAAATTAAAAAAATCTTCTCTTGTTAAACTACAATTGCAAGGTGAAATGTTTTTAAACTTTTACGATTAATGATTGGGAATTTCTCCACAAACAAATTTTATTTTATGTTGATAGGTTAGGAAACCTTGCAGTATTATGGCACATAATTTCCATAAAAACCCCTTGAAATCTCATCTCTTCTATGAAACCACTTGGCCAATTTTAATCAAACTTGGTAGGAATCAATTGAGCAATTGTGTATTTTATCTGTAATAATTTTTTCAAAGATCAAAATTAAATATGAAAGCAACTAGAAATATTCTTTGCACACCACCACACATGCAGTCATGTTTTATTCTATATCATTATTTGAAGGGTCTTAGGGTCACAAAATTAGCATGAATGTTACTTCTGTAAATAAATGGTAAAATTTCACTTTTAAATCTAAAAATAGAAAAGTATATTTGGACAAAATTTCACCTTTGTATTTTACAAGTAAAATTTATTATCACTTTAAGAACACCAATTGAGATACTTTGATGATAGTTTATTGTAGGATCATATACTTTATACAATACATTTTGAATGAAAAGTGATGTGTGAAATAAGTGTAAATTTATTATCCTTCCACATCTCAGCACAGTTAGATTATACTTGGTACCTTACACCACAACATGCTTTTATAGTACACGTTTTAGCCATGATTAAATCTTTTTAATAGAAAAAGTTAAAACAGATCACTAGATAATGAATAAAATTGAGTTACAAAATGCAATAGTGAATGTAAATTTAATATTGAAAATGAAATCTGTTAATTTCCTCAGTAACTTCCTGTTACGAAGTGGGAGTTACCCCTGCATTGTTTTGTTATAACTATTTCCCGAGACATTCTTCTCATTGATCCAAAGTGTCTTGAGAAACAACATGTGACCAAATTATTTGTGTGACTAAGATATTGTCATTATTCGTCAAATCTAGTTTAGATTTTTACTGCTTAAGCAGCATCAGTAAAATGTGTTTTTACATATAATTGCTGAATAATGATCAATAAATTGTATGGAGAAAATACATTTGATCATTCTTTGTAAATATGGCCATAATGTATGATTTCATTGATATTGATCTATTGATGTTTGTTTATCTAATTTCCAGTGGCAAATATTGCATGTGTATCTGATTGAATGAGTGATTGATTGATCGTTGTTTGCTTAGCTTCCAGTTGAAAAAATTTCATGCATGTTTCAGATGAGAACAAATTAACAGTTAGTACAATAGTTAGGTCTTGTAATAGATAAACCGAGATGAAGAAAAGGAAATTTGGAATGCCACTGGCAAAATGTCTCTTGATATCATTTGTTAGGTTAGATTGTTGTATCAGTCAAAGCTACCCAACATCTACAAAAGTTTTATTCATATTCAAATTTTTGTTGAGACACTAATGTTGAATGATGTTATATCAAACATATTTGTATATTTTTCTAGGTAACAATGAGCACAGGCTCTGTCAAGATACTTTATAGCTCACTTTGTTGGAAAAACAATTGCAATCTATTGCTCATGGTCTTTATGTAGTTACAGTAATGATGTGTCTGTGTCAAAGGTCAACATCTATGGTCTATTGCTCATGGTCTTTATGTACTCTAAATTCAGAAATTATTGCGATGTTTTTATTATTGCGAAAAATGCGACAGGGTTATAATCGCAATAATTTAAACTCGCATTTTGAAATTTTTTATATGAATTAAACAGGATTTTTCTCAATATTGCAAAACTTAAAACCGCATTTTAGTCTAAAATGACAAAATCGCAATAATAAATGCACGCAATAATTTCTGAATTTACAGTAGTTACAGTAATGGTGTGTCTGTGTCAAAGGTTAACATCTATGATCTATTGCTCATGGTCCTTATGAGTTACAGTAATGATGTATCTGTGTCAAAAGTTAACATCTATGATCTATTGCTCATGGTCCTTATGAGTTACAGTAATGGTGTGTCTGTGTCAAAGGTCAACATCTGCTTCATTTGTCGCCATCTCAACTCATTCTACCTTCTTTGTTTAGGATTTCCTTCGGGAAGTTTAAGACGTATGTTGTATATTTATAAATATGGAACAATTATTTTGATTTTCAAATTGTTGTTTGAGTTACCAAATTGAGATAGTGTAATTGGGTTCAGATATAATGAGCAAGTTACATATTTCTGTTGTAAATAAATCACTAAAACTAATGATTTCCTTGCTATACTTATTACAAATTATAAATTACAGGAACTAAGAGAATTAGCCATTAAAAATAGGGACCAAATGGCTGCTGCACATGGAAGGATACAACACAATATCAGGAAAAACAGATATAAAGATATTGTACCTTGTAAGTATTGGTAAAGTGTTTCACCTATCAGAAATTCACCTATTATTTCATATAAAAACACAATTTGAATAAAAAATCTACTGAAAATAAGGAATTATTTTAATCTGGAATAATTTTGATTCTGGAAAATTGATAGGAAATGTATCATGAAAACTAACCCAACTTTAGTGGGTTAGCCATGCATGCCTGGCTAAGGTTCAAATTACTTTCACTGATATTTCAGTATGAACTAACTAACTGCCTTAGCCATGCACGCATGGCTTACCCTATTTAGTTGGTTTAGTTTTCATCATACATTTCTCAATTTTCCAGAATTCAAAATTATTCCAGATTCAAATAATTCCTTGTTTCAAGATAATCTTGTCCAAATTGAATAATTTTTTCATCATTAAATACAGAAATGTCTACAGTGTCTTGCAATAATTGTGAATTATATTTATGTCTCTGTATATTTTTAGTGAAATCACCGTTTAAAAACTAAAATGAATTCTGAATGAAAAAATGATATGGCTATAATATAGGAAAAAATGACACTTAATTTCAATATTTGTATACAAATAAAGATTTCTCAGAAATGACATATCATAGAAATATTTCATAATAACCATAAAAGGCTGTACACGTGAGTTTAAAATTAAAAATTTCGTCAAAATAGAACCTCTTAATTCTTTTTGACAATGTTTTGAAAAAAATGTGTTTTTATATGAAATATGAAATAATAGGGGAATTTGTGATAGGTGAATCACTTTTAACCTAAGACTGACAAGAAAGACAACCAATTGTGTTAACTTTAGTAGATTACATGAATGTTTGAGTCTTGATTTGTTTGAAAAAGAATTTAGATATGCGAATTTGCAAGATGAAGTTGTCTGAATACAAAAACTAGTGACTAAGTACTATCTGCATTCAGTCCTGTCAAAGATGTGAGTGTCTTTCCCAATATGGTTTATACAAAGTGTAAAATACCAAGTACTTATACTTGTGGTATACCATAGGAAACATTGCAAAATGAAAAAGATGGTTTGTTATTACATTTTTTTTATTTTGCAATTATAACCTCTATATTAGTTAAATTAACTTCTGCCTTTTCCAGACATGTCATATGTCATATTATGCAAAATACCATAGTGGTCCAGGAATATGTGTCAAACACACTAAGTTGAAATTATAGGCTCGTAAAAAAATAAATCTAGAACATATTCTGTGTTACAGATATACTGTATCACAAAAAATACTGGAACATATATCCTATATTATATCACACTGCACAGTACAAAGTCAGATGGTGTTACTTTTGTGGCTACATCCATCTTGATAAAATAATACAGTTGACGAAGCTTTTCCTCATCTTATCTGCAGATTATGAGTTGTTGCTCAAATTTTTATACACATTTAGTGAAAAGCTCTTAATGTTTGCATGATTTCATTTTGATTGTAAATGTGCTTAAACTAAGGCTGCAACTCGCTTGGATAAAGCTAGCCTTCAAAAGTTCTGGCTGTTCTTTTTAGGTCTATGCTTCCAAGCCCCAAATGTGTTTTTTTTTTGTATTTGGTTTATTTGATAATTATTCAAGAAATACCTGATGGGAGTTATTCCAGGAATAAAGACCTACAATTTTTAAGGTTATAAAGCCCCTTAAGAATTATGAAATCATATTTGTCTGGACTTCTTTTGACCAACCTCACATATTGTTCTCATTTTTGTTCAGTACTTGCTTTATAATGAGTTTCTGGTCAAATTTTCAATTACTTTAACAGAAATATTGCCCTTGGACAAAGAAAATTTAAAAAAAATGTACATGTTTGGACTTTTGTTTTGTACTGTCAGATGTATTTACTCAAGTAGCAAATTTATGAGTTACAGGTTGAGGTGTTTTGTTCCAATTTTATGACCATGGCCATATTTGCATAATGTTAAGTGTGATTTGTTTGGTTCTTCTGAATAAAAGGTACATATATATATCAATGAAAAAGCCATCCAAAGATACAAATAACAAATAGACTTCTTGTTCCCATTCTTTTGTTGAACATATTTTGTTGTTAAGCCTGTTGATATTGGCATGGTAATTGGTTTTAAGTTGCATAATGAGCTACTGTTTGAACCTTATTTTGTTCTTGTTGACATATTTTTGATGGATTTATGGCCCTTGTCCACAATTTTAAGAGTGAAGGTTGTTACTTTAATGTCATCAAGCTATTATTTCACTATAAAATCACTTTTAAAAAAAGATGGGTATGACATGTGCAATCTCCTAGCTAGCAATATATATAGGCAGATACATGTATTTGCATTGTTAAAAGTAATTTAGGTACCTGTCAAGATTAGTTTTGTGATTTTTTTTATGAATATATACCAAACAAGGTTTGGGACAGCTGCCACAACACATTAAACCTTGAGGAATAAATGATATAAAAAATGATAAATTGGATATATATATATATATATCAATGAGAATATAACTTCACAATACAAGCGAACCACAAAAAACGTCTATGAATTAATATGCAGAAAATGTGTGCAAGTGGTTTTTTGTTTGTTTTTTTGTTGTGCCCCAGAATTACATTTGTAAATGAACAGATACCTTGATGTTTGAATTTTTTTTTATTTAAGTTGATGATACAAGAGTTACATTGAAAGAAATACCTGGAGTACAAGGATCAGACTACATCAATGCTAATTATGTACTGGTAGGTTTTAACTATTGTGGTCATTCCGTCATTACATAAGGAAAAGCATTAAGTGATTAATTTTGAAATATATACTTACAAATTACAGAAAATAGCATATGTAATAAGTAAAAAGGAAATATGATATACTGAGGTTGTCCAAATGATGATAAGTATGGTAACTCATACTAAATAGGCAGACCAAATTGGTGCTTCTGGTCAATGGTAACTTGTACTAGATAGACATACCAAACTGGTGCTTCTGGTCCATGTTGTATCATACAAGATAGGCATACCAAACTGGTACTTCTGGTCCATGTTGTATCATACAAGATAGGCATACCAAACTGGTACTTGTGGTCCATGTTGACATACTAGATAGGCATGCCAAACTGGTGCTTCTGGTCCATGTTTACGCATACTAGATAGGCATACCAAACTGGTGCTTCTGGTTGCTTTTGACTCATACTAGATAGGCATACCAAACTGGTGGTTCTGGTCTATGGTAAGTCATACTAGATAGACATACCAAACTGGTACTTCTGGTCCATGTTGACTCGTACTAGATAGGCATACCAAACTGGTACTTCTGGTTTATGTTGACTTGTACTAGATAGGCATACCAAACTGGTGCTTCTGGTCCATGTTGACACGTACTAGATAGGCCTGTCAAACTGGTACTTCTGGTCCATATTGTCTCATACTATATAGGCATACCAAACTGGTACTTCTGGTCAATATTTAAGGCCTCACTGTGTTTTGAGACATGAATTTATATAGTACCATATTGCTTCTTTTCCATTTCATTCCCTCGTAAGGTGACACTGCTTCTTGTTAATTATAAAATGAAGATAAGATTAAGATTTGTAAATTGAGATTTGGAAAGCTTACTTGATTATGAAGTAGGTATTTTTGGTGCATTATCTATGCATCAGTGCTTTGCTTTTGAGCCAATTGGCATTTAATTGCACCAAAAATATCTTTCATTTGTGCCATAAACAACATTTCATTTGCATAAATAAAAACATTTCATTTGCTCCAATAATACAGGTAAATAGAATATATAAAGATCTGTATTCATCATACATCACATCAATATGTTCAACAGCTCTATTTTTCAGTAAAGAAGGATAATCTTTGAATGTCTTTTAGAAATGTCACCAGAAGTTTTTTCTGATTCTTATTTTCTGTAATTGTTGAGATTCAACTGTCTGATGGTCACTGTGGTCATGTTCATTCATTTGTTGGTGTTGGTAAACAAAGAGTTAAAATTGTCAACAAAATACAAGTTTCCCAGAGGCTTTTGTGTTGAACTTGTCAAAACAACAAAGTCTGGTATTAACAGGAATACAATTTTTTCCTCAATTTACAAAAGTTTGTAATCACAAAAAAAAAAATGAATTCACAGTATATGAGAAAATTACATGTAGATAGATATACATGAAACAACTTCTCATGATATACAGGGAAATAAACATATCAAAGAAACAAAGGTTTTCATTGTAAAGTCAGTGTTATGTTACAGTAGATGAAGTAGAATAGGTCAAAATAATCATGCACAATATAAGAAACAGTTTCCATTACATGTATAATATGTCTCATTATCCTAAATTTGAAAAATTATATTAGAATTTTTTATTAGACACACAATTATAAATGGACAAAGATGTGTACTGTCAAACAATACTGGATCAAAAATATAAAATTTTGCAACTTCATTAACAGTAATAAAAAATGTTTGTGAGAACAAACAATAATTGCTTTGTCTTTTGATATTGTTTTTTAGGATGCCCATCAAAGGGAAGGTTATATTGCCTCTCAAGGACCACTACCTCATACCTTAGAGGATTTTTGGAGAATGATAGAAGAACAAAAGGTTAAGGTTGTTATGATGGCATGTAGAGAAGTCGAGGCTGGAAAGGTAAGGGTCAGCAAAACTGTTTTCTAGCTCACCTGGCCCAAAAGGTCAAGTCAGCTTTTCTCATCACTTGGCGTCCGTCGTCTGTCGTCCCTCATTGTTAACTTTTACAAAAATCTTCTCCTCTAAAACTACTGGGCATGTAGAGAAGTCTAGGGTGGAAAGGTAAGGGTCAGCAAATCTGTTTTTTGCTCACCTGGCCTGATCTTTTCTCATCACTTGGCGTCCGTCGTCTGTCGTCCGTCTGTCGTCTGTCGTCCGTCTGTCGTCTGTTGTCGTTAACTTTTACAAAAATCTTCTCTGAAACTACTGGGCCAAATTGAACTAAACTTGGCCACAATCATCATTGGGATATCTAGTTTACAATTGTGTTTAATATTGTGTGATGACCCTGCCTGCCTACCAAGATGGCCGACATGGCTAAAAATAGAGCATAGGGGTAAAATGCAAGTTTTGTCTATTTTTTTGAAAACTGTTATAGATAGAGAAAATCTGACAGATATGTTCAAAATGTTGAGCTCTACCAATTGTTCATATCCATCAAAACTGTCAGACGACTTGTTTATAGGAGTGATTGCCCTTAAATGACAAATTTTACCATTTTTTTCATTTTTGCCTATTATTTTGAAAATTATAATAGATAGAGAGAAACTTTAAATGCAGAAATGATCAGCAAGACAAGTTCTACAAATAAGTGTGCATGGTTGATATCGTCAGTCAACTCCTTATTAGAGTTGTTGCCCTTTGATGACAATTTTCTACCAATTTTTTGTGTTTTTGTCTTATATCTTAAAAATTGTAATGGATAGATAGAAACTTAAATGCGCAAAAATGATCAGCAAGACAAGATCTACAATTAAGACAATATGGTGGAAATCTACTAACAAGTCAAATTTTGCCAATATAGTTAGTAGACTGTCACTCTTTATAGGAGTCATTGCCCTTAAAAGAGGAATTTTTTTACCCTCGTTTGTGTTTTGAGCAAAAACTAAAGAGGATAGAGGAAACTAAACAGACTAAATGATCAGCATTACAAGAACAACAAAATAGATTTTTTTCATGAGTTCTATTCTCGTCTACAATGTTGGAGAGTGTCCTTTGTTGATTATGCACATAGACCAAGGTGAGTGATACACAGGCTCTTTAGAGCTTCTAGTTATTCATCTCCACAATTGCGGCTGTGACACATAATTTCACACATTTCTATCTGGATGTAACTTTGTATGTAAAAATGGTGTCACTTTAACACACTTATTTAATTCACATTGACCGATATTTCATGCTCAAATGATTATGATAAAGATTTAAGGAACCCATGATGACAAATCAATTTAGTTTTAATATTACATTATATATTTATACTGTTGATGTCAGTTTGGTGAACAATAACTAATTCAGTACTCATTGGTGTGACCCAGTGATACTCGAGTACTCCCTTGAAGAATATTTACATAATGTGAACACATACACATTTTTCACAAAGAAATGTTGGTCATTTTTTAATGAACACAAAACTCTTTACATTATTATATGGGACTAGATAATAATCCAAGGATTTGTATACCATAATAAACAGCTCATTTACTACATTAAGTAAACACTAATCTAATCATTAATCTTATGTTATGAAAATAGGGACCCACTCTTCCCCCCTTTGCCAATGGTGTTTTAACACTGCCTCTTTTCAGCCTCCCTGCCAATGCTTGATGTGGTATGACTTATAATTACGTCCCACATCAAGTTTGGATACACCCGAAGGATTCAGCGGCCAAATAGGACATAAGGCGGTGTTGTTTATATTTCAAACAAAGACAAGTTTGGGAAAACTAACCACAGTTTATTAAGTACGCATGTAATTATAATTCAGTTATACAATAATTGGACATAATGCTAAATGAATTAAGGCAAATACAAAATGTAAGTAATGCATGAATACAAAAGATAAATGATGTGTAATAAAAACTGTGGTTCTCAAACATCAAGACTAAAAACTACAATGAAAATATTATAAATACAATATATAATAATAAACAGTACAAAAAAAAAAAAAACCAACATGACAAGATGCAAACTTAAAGACAGTTCATGAACTGATTTTCATTACAATTATACATTAATGAGGGTTGGGAGGGTGGGAATAAAAATCTTTAGCCTTAGTTTAAACAAGGTGATTGCTGCTGCAAGTTATTATTTTGAATGCTAAAACTGCAGATGATCCCAGACGATGATAATGTTACTTAAATCTGATTGGCCAATGACTAAGCCGGGAAATATGAATACTAGTTCTTGATTGGTTGACATGAAATGCCAGACATATCAACGGTACCTATGCCGCATCCTGATTGGTCACTATGAATAACGTTTTGGGAACTCAATAAGGTGACATGTCTTCCTGGGGAATGTTACTCTGTGACCAAGCAAGTTAAAAATCTGGCTCAGCGTGTGAGTCAAGCACAAAACAGGGTTATATTCATATAACATTAACATGTATGTTACATTGGCACTGAACATTAATGGATCATCATCAGTGTACAATAAGGCTTTTGTTTGGTACAAAGTGCAAAGCAATACCTTATGCTTCTTCATTACAGAAAAAATGTGCCCAGTATTGGGTCGAAGAAGGAGCTGAAAATGGTCACTTTGGAAATTATGAAGTAGCATGTGTAAGTAAAAAGAAAATATTAAAGGTGCAATTTTCTGTCATACTATGATTGCTTTTGTGTTTTTGTTTTTTTAATGTTTGGTATGGTTCTCTTGTTCAATGTAAGCTATTTTCAGTATGGTATACTCTTATAATATAATATTTTTGTTATATCAAGCCAGTATTTAACTTTCAGTAAAGGAAAAGCAGTAATGCAAATGACTTCCAACAAATTCAAAAATAATTTCTTAATATATTTTGTACACGTGATAAAAAGCAATCAATAATAGAGGGTCTGTAGTTGAGACATTTGAGAATTAATTGATAAACTTTATATATAAATGCATTTTAATCTCCTAAATAAAGGGGAGGGATTATGATATTAGAGATATCTTTGTACACTGTTTGATAGTAAAATAAATTTATTTAAGTTAACATATTTGTTGTTCAGATCAGAGAAGAGGAATTAGCCGATGACTGTATTGAACGCCACCTACAATTGATAACTTCTAATGGTATACAAGATGTTTACCAGTATCACTACACAGGGTGGCCAGATCATGGAATACCTGATGATATTGATGTTATTCTGGCAATGATAAAACGTATGCGTGATATCAGAACAAACGATCCTAATCATGCTGCTGTTGTTGTTCACTGTAGGTAAGGGATTGTTTCTTTCTCAAGATATATATTAGTAGGATAATATATTGACTCACTGTTCATCAAAGGGAGACTGTAAACCAGCTTATTGTCACAAACAATTTATTTGCACCACTTTCGCAAGAGGAAAAAGAACATGAATATAAGTTGTTGCAACTTCAGTCTTTTTTAACAAAGAAAGAAAACCTTTAAAATAAATCACTTTGAAGTCAGCTAGAAAGTGCTAAATGCAAAAATTAGATTGTTTACAGAATGTGTCAGTGATGTAATTGTTACCAGGTATTTATTTAGAGGGAGAAATTTTACAAATCTTAGGTGATATGGGTGATATGTTTATGGTCTCTGTTTGTCCTTCCATTCAGGTGATATGGTTATGGCCTCTGTTCGTCCTTCCATTCATCCGTCCAACCGAATCAAGATAATACTTAGAGGATGTTTGAAATAAAGCTTTTATACTTGGCAGAAATATTTATTTCCATATTGTCTTGACCATGCTGTATTGTCAGTTTGATTTGACAATTTTTATGGGAGTTATTTGACTTTGACCATTGTTTTTAGTATTATAACTAATTTAGTAATGACACCTTCTGACCACAACTTCTCTGAATTCTTTTAACCGACAGCTCTTATACTTGTTTGTATTATTAGCAATCATTTGTAGTTGACCTTGTTGTACCACGATTTTGAATTGACCATTTTTACAGAAATTATGGGACTTTAACCATTTTATAGAAAAATGTAGCAATAATATTTGTGTCTCTGAGACATTTTTACAGATAGCTCTCATACTTGGAAGGATTTATTGCCATCATGAGTATTTGTCCATATTTTTTCCCCGTTTTATGGTAGTTGTAGGACTTTAACTACTTTTTTGGAGTATTGTAATAGTGTCAGCCTGTGAAAGCTCTCATACTTGGTAGGATTGTTTTCCATCATGTGTAGTTGACCACATTATATTGTCATTTTTATTTGACCACTTTATGGGAGTAACTGGACTTTTACCATATTTGACTATCGTACCACAATGACACATTGTGTCACGTAATTTAATTCCTCATTTATTTGGATAAGCAATCTTGTCTAACTAGCACTCACTTCTAACATAATGGATAATTTGGGCAATCATTTCAAACTTGGTGTATGTCACACATATTTAGTCAAAATTTCTCCCTATCAATTATTTCTAGATTGGCCTGTTCTTACTATGAAAAATGTTTGCATTAAAGCATAAGTATTTTATGAAAAATCTTTTTATCAGTCAATTTGGAAAGGAGTTATTTCCTGTATTAAAGTAATGAAAGGATTATGTAAGCTAACAGTTAGTCTTGTCATACCACATCTGTTTTCATTTGATTTCTTTTAAATGTCAAGTACACATTTATATAATCAATAGATCCTTACTGGGCTATTCCTTATACTTAAATGCATTTTTTTAAGTAGTAATTTACTGTTTAATTAGACAAGTTCAGCCAGATGTAATGTTCATATAAAGATGTTTGATTGTTTTGTTAGATATGTGCAAGGTAAGTCATAAGATATAATTGGGCAATATTTTTCAAAATATATATTGTATTTTTTTTCAGTGCTGGTTGTGGTAGAACAGGGACTATTTGTGCAATAGATTATGCCTGGGAAATACTGAAAAGTGGTGTAAGTGTATATATAGATATTTAACTGATATTTTATTTTATAGGTATTTATATTTTTTAACTGTTGGCTGATAAATGTCCTTTCCCAATCATTTCTGTATTTTTTTAGAAAAAGGTTGTGATTATTTGTCCTTAGCTTTTTTCTGCTGAGATTTACTTAGGGTATTCGATTTTTTGATTACAGCATTTGCTACAAGTTTTAAGAAATAAGTTTGTTCCTCAGAAGTTATGGATTCATTGTAAGGGTTAAATACCCATCTGACATTTAATCTCATTATCATGCTCCAAAGTTTAGGTTAAGTTTTCTGGATTAGATTTGTTTTTTGACATCTTACATGAGGGGCCTGATGGGGGGGGGGGGGGTCTCATCACGATTCACGAGTTGATTTTTTTGTCAATCACGATTCACAGAAAATAAATTTCCATGATCACGGTTCACGAAAATATAAAAAGAGTATAAATCTGTAGAAAAACGGATCATGATAGCGAAAATGCGCTGATCACGAAGAATGAAAATAACCCATCAGGCCCCTCTTACATGTGTTGTTGATCTTGACCTTGACCTTGTTATTTTGGTATTTATATGGTACAGCAATAGAGATATAAGTTTAGTTTGTGAATTCTTTTTTTATGGTGATTTGTTTTTTGTCACAGTTCTTACATTAATCAAAACAGATTTTTTTTTTTTAATTTGAAATACTTGTTGCATATTATAGTGGAAATTTTATGAATGGAAGAACTCTTCTCAAGAAACCACACATTATCATAAAAGTACTCAGGACAATATCCTGAGAGCTCTTTATGACCAGCATAAAAGCTATGGGATTATGTAAATAAGAGGTCTGTAAGATTACTATCACATTAAATTGGAATCATAATTAAATTTTGACTAGAACTCCATACTAGTTTTCAATCTTAAATGTTCATGGGTTGTATCATTAAAAATATTAAATTATCAAAATTTATCTGTTTTAGCAACTGAGTGAGGATTTTAATCTGTATGAAATTGTGAAAAGTATGAGGGAACAAAGGCAGTCCATGATTCAGACACCAGTAAGTTTATTATTTATCAATTCTATAACGGGAAGGTTACCGTTTCTTCATAAAGCTGATCACAATAGGCCTATTTTGAAAGTGTAAATGTTTAAATGAACATTTGTTTGGTTGTGAAAGCTGCTCCAACTACACATGTAAAGTTTGTGCATCTGTAAGTTGCATTATATATATGTATGGTTTGTTGGATATCTGAATTTACCTCACGTGTCAAAGAAAATCATTTTCAATGTGAAATTATTGTATTCAGAGTATTAGACAAAAGAATGTGGAGAAGGTACAATTTGAGGTGAAAATGGTCATAAAAACAATAATGTCCACAAAAATATGTTTGAACTGTGGTCAGGGTCAAGAAACCTTTCTAAAAACAGTTTGGCTCTTTTCTCTTGGCTTTCCTATACACATTTGGTATTACATAATGACCTCTTATCATAGATGAGTTTCTCCTTAAGCAAAATCTACTAAAGATAATTATATATGGGTTAAACCACTTAGTATTCTGTAGTTTTAATCCATCTATGTTAAATACACTACATGTATGTTAAATTGCACTAAATTTGACCCTATATTTGTTTTTTTTAAGGGGTGTTCAATATTCATTATTACTATTGTTAGCAATTGCAATCACAAAAATTTTCCCCTTGAAAAATCGTCTACCTTTTTATGTTGATAAAAATCCAGGGTAGTCGGGGAAAAGTTAGCCATTTAACCAGAAAAGACCTTGTACAAATACTACATGATACATGTATATGGTTATTTTGTGAAGCATAAAATATGAAGAAAATAAAAACACAAAGTTAAGGTAAAATGGCCTATTTCATTTATATAACTGTTAACGTTCTATTGAATTTTATACAGGAACAGTATGAGATGGCACATTTGGCAGTGATGGAATTATTCAGGAAACACATTGAGATTATGAATGAAAGTGAATATATGAATGTAGAATTGAAAAGAAATGTAAGTTTTGCAGTATTATAGTTTTAGAGCTGTTCTACAATAGTATGTTCATCAAAAGTTTTGTTAGTTTACTTACCAGGTTTGATAAGTAGTTAGGTCATGCATTGCAGTAAAAAATGAGACAATGATTAAGCCAAAACAATTTAATTCTGTGTATGGTTTTCACCTTTTCTTTTCAAACAGACAGTCTGGGGACTTACTTAAATGAGTGATTTTCTAAATCACTGATTTAAGTAACATTATTTCCATAAAGATTGGAAGTAAGAGTTGTCTTTCTTTAATAATCACCTATTTAAGTAGTACAAATTAATCACTAGAAGAAGTGATTTAATTTTATTATAGCTTTAAATATAGAGTACTAATGATCCAGAGACTAATTATGTTTCTAAAATTATCAGAACCAACATCTGTGTTGTCTAGGATGACCAGGTCATTTCAGGTGATGACCTTGTACTGAATCTAGGATAATGACATTAAAATCACTTGTTTAAGTATCATACCTCAATTTCCTTCCCAAAAATCACTTATTTAAGTATCATTATTTTAATAACCCCCACTAATTTCAACACCCCCGAACAGTGAAATTTTTATCGCGAACAGTAGAATTTTATTACATAATCTGAAAGATGAAACCTTGAACTTTACAGGAAAAATACTCCCACTGCTGGGAAAAATCTGTTAAGAAAGTATCAGTTCATTATGTAAAGCCATTATTATAGCATTTTTTCAACTAAAATAGAATTTGCAGATAAATGATAGCATCAAAGGCATAAACCTTGCTACATAAAAGAAGCAAAAGTTCATTTTTCCAATTTTATTAATGAAAAGATATTATTTAAATCTATGTGTTTAAAATTTTGGTAAAACTACAAAATCACAATTTGTGACAAAACTTCAAATTTGCTACTCAAATAAGTGATTTAAAAATCACTTATTTCAGTAAGTCCCCTGACTGACAGAGGAGGGTATGAGTCAAGCAAACAGTAATCAAAAATGCAACAGAAATTAAATTTGGCATAAAACTATATTCTTGACTATAGGCTTTTATATACAATTGCAAAAACAAGGTTAACTTTAAAAAAAAAATAAGCGTCAGCTTTCTCTTCTCCAGGTTACATTATTCTATGACAACTTATGTAAATAACCTGTTAAAAATACTGTAAATTAAGGTTTGTGATTTTTTTATTACGAAATTGGGACAGGATAGGGTTTGCAAAAATAAAAACTTGCATTATGAATTTTGAAAAGAGTAAGTGTATGCAGCATATCCTGAAATAACAATAATCAATCTTACATTGTTTTCTGTAAGGCAGCAATCACAAATAACAATAATCAATCTTACATTGTTTTCTGTAAGGCAGCAATCACAAATAACAATAATCAATCTTACATTGTTTTCTGTAAGGCAGCAATCACAAATAACAATAATCAATCTTACATTGTTTTCTGTAAGGCAGCAATCACAAATATAAATGAATCAATCTTACATTGTTTTCTGTAAGGCAGCAATCACAAATATAAATGAATCAATCTGACATTGTTTTCTGTAAGGCAGTAATCACAAATATAAATGAATCAATCTGACATTGTTTTCTGTAAGGCAGCAATCACAAATATAAATGAATCAATCTTACATTGTTTTCTGTAAGACAGCAATCACAAATATAAATGAATCAATCTTACATTGTTTTCTGTAAGGCAATAATCACAAATATAAATGAATCAATCTGACATTGTTTTCTGTAAGGCAGCAATCACAAATATAAATGAATCAATCTGACATTGTTTTCTGTAAGGCAGCAATCACAAATATAAATGAATCAATCTGACATTGTTTTCTGTAAGGCAGCAATCACAAATATAAATGTATACACAATTTTTGAATTTACAGTAAACAATTGTTAATGAATCAAAAGTAGAATTGATTTTAGTAACAGGTTTTATAAATGATGAGTCATTATTTTTTATGTAAATTTATCATTGAAAAATAAAATCCTTTATAGTGATTGGTTTGACTTTTAAGTAAGTAAAGTAAGTAAGGGAAAGAACTGACTTTGGAAATCACATATATGACCTTGAATAAGAGATAAATCTTTCTTTGTTTTTTTTCAGGGTGATCAGGATGAAGCAGAGGACAATATAGGTATCAGTATTTAGTTTATAGTCAGACCTCTTATATAATCATGATAAACTATCTCTACTACATGGAAAGGATATTGAACAAGAATCACAAAAAATATCTCTCTTTGTAAAATTTTACAGCAATACTATTATGGTGTTTAGTTAGTATTTAAAGTATTATATAAACCTTGTTTGTTTTTTTTTTTGTGAATCCTCAATAATTATTTAGATTATTGCAAATATAGAAACAAACTTGTTAAACCAGTTCTGATGGTATCCCTTTGTTTTATGTTCTGTGAATTAATGAATGTAATTCTTTCACTTACAAAAGCAATATTGATTGGATGGTCAACCTAACAGACAAACTTATAAACACTCAAATAATCACACTTCCATTCACATAAAGATTTTCAGTCAGGTATTTGTCATATAATATATGTATGAAATTCCATGTTTTATAAAGCTAACTCCCATTTCAGTAATGTGTTTGAAAAACTAAATTTTAAAAGAGAAAATAACATCAACCTGAATTTTTTTACTGTAAATTTAGAAATATTTTTGTGTATATAAACAAAAATTGACTGAAAAGAGTCTCATTAAAATTAATCTTTTTGTTTTCACCTTATTTTTCTTTCTGAAAGATACAAAATGGTTGATTAAAAACATCTACATGTAACTGTGTATTGTTCAATGGTATTCCTTGCAATGTAATCAATTTTTCATCTATGTTAAAAAAACTTTTATAAATTTTTTTAGAGGAAGATGATAATTACGCAGATGCATCATCTGATTTTAAGAAGTTACAATTGGATGTGTTAGACACTGTTAGAATGTATGACCATACAGACGAATCTCCAGCAATTCCTAGCAAGGAACCAGTTATTATAGAAACTAACAATGATGTTGTTAAAAAGATTGAACATGAACCTGAACCAGAAAAAGAAATTGAAAATTTGGTTAAAAAACCTTATGTAAATGTGTTTCAAGAAAATTATGAAAATACAACACCTAAGATTGCATCAGAGGATACAGAAAAACCAAAAGATGAGGTGGATGCAACCCCAGCTTTAACAGTTCAGCAAAGACGTGCTTCATTTGAGAAAAACGCAAACAAATCTCATACAGAGTTAGGCCAAAAATTAAGCAACCCAAAACTTATTTCTGACTCAGCACCCAAACATCCTGTGAGCCAAACAAAATCAGTTCAAAACAAATCTGATCAAAGTGTGTTACCAGAAGTAGCCCCTAGAACAACTTTAGTTTCACAGATAACTCCACCAAGTGGACCTAAATTTGCCTTTTCTGGAAAACCACAGCCATCTGAAGTATCCACTGTACCACCATTACAAATGAGTGGGCCAAGATTTGCTGGACCTGTTTCACCACAATCATCAGTTGTTGAAAATAAACCTAAATTTGTTTCAGTTATAAATTGTACGAAAACAGATTCAACCATTACACAAGGAAACAAGCCTCAAAAGGGAATAGGTCATCAGGGGTCAGTTAAGAGGTTACAAAGTGCTGCAAATAGTGAAAACTATGAACTGGCAAAACCTATTGAAGACCAAAGTAGGAATTCCTCAAATCATGTGACTGTTAATTCAGATTCTGTATATGCAGTTCCTGATAAAGGTAATGGTAAACCCACACATGTAGTTCCTGATAAAGGTAATGGGAAAAGCACACATGCAGTACAAGATAGTGTTTATTCTGAAGTGAACAAAGGCAGTTTATCAAAACCTGTACCAAAGGACTCTGCTTATGAAACAATCGCCATGACGCAATCATTTAACTCAGCACCAAAAGGTAGACAGTATGAGGAGGTTGTTTTACCTTCAGACGGATTATACTCAGCAGGTATATGATATATGAAGTAAAAAATTTTACTTGCATTATTGGATTATGTCTTCCTGTTTTTGGAAGAACTTGACATCCCATTTGCCTTGATCAGAGTTTAGTCACTGAATATAGTTAATATTCTCACCATTTTGATCTTTTTCAGTCATTTTCACAAAATTGATTTTTTTCCTTTTAAAATCAAGAGTTTTTGACAAAAATTAAAACTTTTTTATGTGTGTCGACTTCTGAGTTTTCCCTAGAGGGTTCATGCAGAGAGGGCCTCATTTATTAAAATAGGCCCCATCCTTGAAAATTTTAGATTTCCATTTACCCTTCATACGTGTAAGCCCAAATATTTAAGAATTAATTATCACCACCTTTTCAGTCAATCCCATTTCAGTCCAAAAAATATTACAGTTGATGCCTTATTGTGCTATAACAACCTTATTTCCTTTCAGAAATTGAAAAATATACACAGATTTATTCAGAAAGTCATACCAAAGATCACACAAAAATATTTTCCAAGCTGGGTCAAACCAAAGACTGTAAAATATTTGTATTTTCTGCTTTATTATTATGCAGCATTCAGGAGTAAAAGTGAATATAAAAAAGATGTGGTATGATTGCCAATGAGACAACTCTCCACAAGAGACCAAATGACACAGAAATTAACAACTGTAGGACTGTACGGCCTTCAACAATGAGCAAAGCCCATACTGCATAGTCAGCTATAAAAGGCCCCGAAACAAAAAATGTAAAACAATTCAAACGAGAAAACTAATGGCCTAATTTATGTACAAAATAATGAACGAAAAACAAATACGTAACACAGCAACAAACGACAACCACTGAATTACAGGCTCCTGACTCTGGACAGGCACATACAGAATGTAGCGGGGTTAAACTAGTTTGAAGGCGCCCAAGACTGGCTTTAGGTCTAAATTATGTGTCTAGTTAAGGGAGCATGTCTTTTTGCAGACTGTTTCCTTGTGAGCTAGCTCATTTAAAATTCAGCTCAGTTTGTCAGTATAGTACAAAGCAGAGTATTTTCTTAAGCATATTATCTTAATAAAAAAATGTTTCAGAAAAAGAAAAGGGATAAAATAGAGAATGGAAACGGAAATGTGTGAACAACTCGACTAAACAGCAGATAACAAAAAAACCAAAGGCCACCAATGGGTCTTCCAACACAGCGAGAAATCCCACACCTTGATAGACAATTTTCACATATTGTATTAATTTTATTAATTATCTCAATTTTATAATGTCTGTAAAACACCATTTATTCACACTAGTTATAGAAGAAATTTTACTAGAACATGAATCAACAAGTTCTTAAGAAAACACTAATCAATGCATCATCTTTTAGCATGTCACTCTTACAATAAAAAATATCAATACCTGCTATCTTCCCCTATGACAACTTAAAATTATTTTTATTCATTTTCTTCTTTCTTTCTAGTTGGAGATATGCCAGGTCAGGTAAGTAGATAACACCTAGTCTTTTAAACAATTTTTCTTTCAAATGTAGACCAAGATGTTGTTAAATGTAATTGGATACTCTGCATTTATCATGCTTTTCAATAACATATGATCAAATCGCTTAAAGACCCCCTCCTAAATTTAGCAAAGTTACAAGTTTGAAAATTTTACCATACAAAAGATATCACTAAGAAATTAATCAAAGCACATTGAAAGAAAGGAGTAACTTCATTCAACATTAGAGAGTTTATCTAGAAATTAACTACTAAAGGTCAGCAAAAGTCTTAAAAGTTATTTAGCTCATACTTGTATTTTACACTGTATTGCTATGACATTAAATTAAGGAAGATTATTTTGAAGGTTTTCAGTTTTTTGTCGAGCCTGCGACTTCTGTCGCAGAAAGCTCGACATAGGGATAGTGATCTTGCGGCAGCGGCGTTAACAAACTTCTTAAAAGCTTATATTTCAGAAGGTAAAAGACCTGGATCCTTTATACTTTGTATATAGATGTCTTATGTTATGAAGTTTCTGTCTGTCATATGTCCATTGTCCTTGACCTCATTTTCATGGTTCAGTGATTACTTGAAAAAAAAGTTAAAATTTTTAGTATTCTTATTTTCTCACTTATTATGAGTAATAGGATAACTATATTTGGTATGTGCGTACCTTGCAAGGTTCTCATGCCCGTAAGACAGTTTTCACTTGACCTCGACCTCATTTCATGGATCATTGAACAAGGTTATGTTTTCATGGTCAAATCCATATCTCAGATACTTTAAGCAATAGGTCTACTATATTTGGTGTATGGAACGATTGTAAGGTGTACATGTCCAACTTGCAGGTGTCATCTGACCTTGACCTCATTTTCATGGTTCAGTGGTTTAAGTTAAGTTTTTATGTTTTGGTCTGTTTTTCTAATACTGTATGCAATAGGTCAACTATATTTTGTGTATGGAATGATTGTAAGGTATATATGTCTGTCTGGCAATTATCATCTAACCATGACCTTATTTTCATGGTTCATTGGTCTATCTTAAGTTTTCCTGCACTCTTGTTATGCAATACGGGGATTTTTGTTTTTGGTCTGTGCATCTGTTGGTTTGTCATGTATTAGATTAAAAGTTTTGGATTAAGATAGGTTACATATTTTACTTTTTAAAAGGTAGTTTACCATGAAGTTGCTGTCACATCAACTTGAAAATTAGTTTACATATATATATATATGCCATGGTTTTGACTCCGATTTTGTAGTTTACTGGAAGTATGATAGTGTGAGTGGGGTATTATGTCGATATATATTCTTGTTTCTGAATTTTGTTGTCTTTAACATTTGTTTGTTGTATAAGCAAGACAAACCTTCATGGAATTAAATGAAACTTGGACAGAAGCTTTTTTTATGGTCATGTTGAAAACAAATTTAGTATAATATCAAGCCTAGCTAAAATTGCATGGCATTTATATTGCTGACTGAAACATTAAACCTTAACATTGCAAGATTTTTCTCTGCATAGAAGGATATGTGAGGTAAACATCTATGAGACTGCACTGCATCATGAATAGATATAATGAGGTCACCATCTAGTCATCAATGATGGATGAAAACCAATGCCATAGGGCAAGATTTAAATCACCCATTATCTTTCTATTTTCTATTGCTATGATAACATATTTTAGAATGATGCCCCAGCCATTCCTAAACGAGAATATGATGACCCTGAACCAACACATGAAACTGTAAAGGCCAGTACATCCATGACTGGTGAGTGAATATGTGTATATTTAAGTAACTTTGTTTTGTGTGTACTAATATTGTAAAAAGTCAGCTGCAAAAAGCAATAATGATATACTTATAAGTGAGCACAACAAACAAGCATAAAATCTTCATGTATGAAACAGCTGATATTTGAAGGGAAAACATGATCTATATATTGTACTGAATTAAAGTGTTGTTCTACATTTAATCCTTAGTTTTTCAATCATGCAGGAATTCGAATTAATAAATCAAGATCATTGGTATTAATATTGATATAAAAATAAGATGTGGTATGATTGCCAATGAGACAACTCTCCGCCAGAGACCAAATGACCTAGAAGGTTAGCAACTATAGGTCGACTGACGGCCTTCAATAATAAGTGAAGCGCATACTAAATAGCAAACTATAAAAGGTCCCATAATGAAAAATGTAAAACACACTAAACAAAAAACTAAATTGATAAACAGAAAAAACGACAACCACTGAATTACAGGCTCGCACATATAGAATGTACGAGTCAAACACTGAAATTTGAAGTTTAGCTTAATGAAATAATTTTGATATCACAAAGCAATGATACTCGAATTATAAGGTCATTAGAATCACAAGAAAATACAATAAGAAAGATAATTACCTTTAGTGGCAATTGTAAGATATAAAGGAGATGTGAAAGGACAATTAAAGGTAAAGGATTCTAGATTGAAACATTAGAACTAGGATTTGTATACATCAATCAGATCCTGTGTCCATGCTTTGCCTACCAGGTTCTGACAACACAGTCACTCCATTCTACTTTCTGTTCTGCTAATTATTATATCAGCCAATGAAATTTTTACATCCAAGTTTTTAAAATGGTGTATCATTACCACAAAATGAGGACTCAAAAGGTCTTTAAAAGGGAAAGTAGAACAGAGCATTGTCAGATCCAAGTAAGCTAAGGGTGGATACAGGGTCTGTATTTCAATCAATTTGTGTATGCTTTGAATATGATGCTGAAATACTGGGATTTGGCACAGTTATAGCCCTTTCAGAAACTCAAACAAATTAATTATGGTCTTTTGCCTTCCAACAATGAACGTACTTGTAATCAGACTTGATTTTAAAGCTTGAAATGTTTGTAAATTAAAGTAACACATAGTTTGTTATTTACTTCTCACCATTGATCTGCACTGTAGGGCATCAGTATTTACCTTTGCTTCACCTTTACCCATTTAATCCACTAAAATCGGTATATAAAGAATGATAATCAACCCACACTAGTATGATTCCTAGCTAAATCAATACAGAAATAAGAATATGTTAAATGGTAATGTATAAAATGGTTGCATATTTCTCAGGAAAAACAATCAGAGCTTCTTGGAATTTGGTATCAAGCTGCATATTAACATGTTATACTGTGTGATGAATTTTCTGATTCATTGCTCATCTTGTTCCTGTTTACAGAGTATTAATATATTCTTACATATTAAGGACGTATATGAAATTTTTGCTGTACTTTTCTCAGAAACTCTCTGAAATTTGGAATCTTCCTTCATGTGAGCATGCTATACAGTGTGATCAAGGATTTGTATAGTACATGTACTTTTAGCAATGGTATCATTACAACTTGGTTTTTCCAATTATGAAAGATTAACTATTTTTTATATTTTAAAAATTCAATTTTCAGTTTAATTCATTTTGATAATTTTTATTTCAGACAAATTAAAAAGCAAGATATCTACTACATTTGTAAGTACTATGACATATTATTTCTAAGTGTGTCCTTTCCTTTCATACAAAATAGTTGTAGAAAGTAGCTATTAGATTAAAGATTGTGATAGTTTTCTTCCGGGTATATAGGCATCCTCGTGTCTGTCTGTCTGTCCGTCCATCTGTCAGTTTGTATGTCTGTCTCTATCACTCTTTTGGTTTCCTGATGATAAATAGACAACTGCTTTTTGAGATTAATTGAAATTTTGATGGAATGAATTGAACCACTAAAAACAGCATGTTAAGTTCACTTTTTGTTATTTTTAGTTGTACCGTTCCAGAGTTATGGTACTTGATTCTTGGAAAAATTAAATGTTTTTTGTTTCAAGATGATAAATAGGGAACCACTTTAATGAAATTAAGTTAAATTTTAATGTAACAGGTTGAGTTCTAATTTCGTCGTTTTCACTTGTACTTTTCCAGAGTAATGGTTCTTGATTGTTGAAAAATAAAAATAAATTAGTTTCCAGATGATTTAAAGGTAACCACTTTTTAAAAAATAAATTGATATTTAATGGGCATGTTTTGGATTACAAACGACAGATTTAGTTCGATTTTCATTGTTTTCACCAGACTTATGGTATGTGATTATTGGAAAATAAAAAAAATTGTGGTTTCCAGATGATAAATAGAGAACTGCTTTTTGAAATTAATTGAAATTCAATGAAATGTTTTGGACCACTAAACAAAATCATGATCTCTCAGTTGCTATGGGGGAGGTGATATATGTGATCTCTTAGATCACCTCTCTAGTTCATAAAAAACTCTGTGATAAAATTGTCTTCTGAAGAGATAAGACATCAGGATTTCTCATACCTGTAAGTATTGAATATATACTTCATTTATATTTAGAAGATTATTTTCTTATAACAGACCCGAGGACAACATTGTGTGAGTGAAAACATCATTAATCTGGTGAGCTTTGAAGAATGAATTATTTTATAATAATATGGTCTTTTATGTATTTTAATAAACCATATTTTCTTTAATATTTTACATTGCATGAATCTTGGAAATATTGCTTGAAAGTAAGTTTGTTATAGGATGTGTTACTGAGCCCTTGTCTTTATTAATATTTTTTCTCAGTAGTCACATAAGTATAAAGAAAGTAAAATTAAGTACCTGTACATTCTTGTAAGTACCTAATTATATTTTAAATGAGTAAATTCAATTATAACTTTTGGGCTTCTACAAGAATATTGTTTGAATTATGCACATAAAAATATTTTGGATTTTTTAATTTATTTTTTATCTTATTTTCTTGAAAAATTCAGCTTAAAAAAATTGATCATAGTTTTTCATATAACTCTCTCATAGTTTAAAATATTGCAGTGTAATAGTTTTTATTGTCTTGTCTCAACAAAGTCGTGGAGGCGAGACTTAGGTGTGCTGTCACAGCAGCAGAGTCAACAATTAGGGAAACTTTGTGATAAGGGTAGTTTAAGAGGAACCGCTAAGGGTAAGTCAATGATATTTGGTATATTAGGGTAGTTTAAGAGGAACCGCTAAGGGTAAGTCAATGATATTTGGTATATAGTTGTATTACCGTAAACAAATCTCATTTCCATGGAAATTATTTGATCCCTCTTCCTCAATTATGGTCTATTGACTGTAAAACTTTTGCATAGTTTAGATGTTAAAGTTTGTGATATAGTCAGTTTAAGAGGAACCACTTACTGGTATGTTAAGTCAAATATATATAGTATGCAGTTATATTAGCTTTTGGCATATCTCATTTTCATAGTGATTATTTGGTCCCCCTTCCACAGTCATGGTCTTTAGACTTTAAAACTTTTCTGCATAGTTTACATGTTCAATTTTTTTATAAGGTCAGTCTAAAGGGAACCCCCAGTAGGCAGTCAATAATATTTGGTATGCAATTGTATCAGCATTAGCACATTTCAATTTCATTGAGATTATTTCATTAGATCTCTCGCTCATGGTCTTGACCTTGAAACTTTTGCATAGTTTATATGTTAAAGTTTGTGATTAGTTCAGTATAATGGGAACCACTAATTGTCCATCAATGGTATTTGGTATGCAGTTATATTAGAATTAGCACATGTCTTTTTCAAGAAGATATATTGGCCCAGACCCTTCAGTCATGGTCTATTAGCTTTAACTTTTGCATAGTTTACATGCTAAAGTTTGCGATTAGGTCAGTTTAAGGGGAACTGCTTTTGGTAAGTAAATGATATTTTGTATGCAGTTGTATAAGCATTGGCATATAATTTCCACAGAGATTATTTGGCCCAAACCTTTAGTCATGGTTTATTAACTTTGAACATTTTGCATTGTTTACATGTAATATAGTGTTGCCATATTAAGTTCTTCATTTGCATTATGATATCAAAGTTATATACAGGCGGAACATATCTGTGTGTGAACAGTTATTAATTTTTAACATCAAAATATTTCTATATTTGTGACTGGTCTTGATATAGGTTTTCTAATAATAATAAATGGTAATTATCATTAAAAAAAATCAGATTGCTCTTTTTTTTAAATGGTAAATAATTACGTGTATTAATATTTTTTTGATGAAATTAAAGGAAAACTAAAAATATTTTTGAACATAATGATATTCAATTTATCGAAATATCTATATTTATCGATTCTACTTTTTATACCCCACGCAACGAGTTGCGGAGGGTATAATGTTTTTGACCCGTCTGTCCCGTCCGTCCGTCCGTCCATCCGTCCGTCAGTCCTGTTTCTTGTCATCGCAACTCCTCTCAAACCACACAACAGAATTTCATGAAACCTTTTCAGATAATAAGGAAATACTACGTAGATGTACATATCAACAGGAAATTACGATTCAATTTTTTTTCCAGGAGTTACGCCCCTTTGAACTTATTTGCCCAATATACTACTGCAACCTTTTGTCATCGCAACTCCTCTCAAACCACACAACAAAATTTCATGAAACCTTTTCAGATAATAAGGACATACTACGTAGATGTGAATATCGACAGGAAATTACGATTCAATTTTTTTTCCAGGAGTTACGCCCCTTTGAACTTATTTGCTTCAATGTACTTCTGCAACAGTTTGTCATAGCAACTCCTCTGAAACCACACAACAGAATTTCATGAAACTGTGTAGATAATAAGGACATACTATGTAGATGTGCATATTGACAGGAAATTATGATTCAATTTTTTTTTCTGATACAATTTTTTTTTCTTACACTTATTTCATTTCTCCAATGACAATGTGGGGACGTGGGGTATGTGAGCGCGCTCACTAAGGTTCTTTCATTTTTAAATATAAAAGCATATAAATTAAAGTTAGATATTATGGATAAATAACGGAAAAAAAACCAAAGTTTTTGATTTTTGTTGTTGTTAATAAGCATGTTTCCTTCTGAATATTAATAGGCATGATAACAAATTCTGTGTTAAACCCCTTTTTTTGATATGCAATATCTTTTTGTACCATTTTACACTAAATTTACATAGTTTAGTATAATCACTTGCATTTTGATTAGAAAAAAAAAACCCACATGTATCTTGTCATTGAAATATAGTCACCTAACTCTAGTTTGTTTTTATGTTGTACTGTTACACAACTGTCCCAGGTTACAGGATGATTTGGAACCAGCAAACATGTTAAAATCGGCCAAATTCTTTATGTGCCTGTCCCAAGTCAGGAGCCTGTAGTTCAGGCGTTGTCATTGGTTCATGTCTGTCATATTTGTTTTTGTAATTTGTTTTGTCATAAGTTAGGCAGTTGGTTTTCTCAATTGAATTGTTTCACATTTTTCATGTCCGGGGTATTTTATAGACAACTATACAGTATGGGTTTTTCTCATTGTTAAAGGACTGACAGTTGCCTATTATTGCTAACATCCACTTTATTTGAACTTTGATGGATAGTTGTCTCTTGGCAATCATACCACATCTCCATGTTTTTAGAACTCTGTAAACTGACGATGTTCCCAAACATGTATCAATTATATGATGTTTGCACTATGTAGGATTACTAGCAGCTCATTGGTCTGTCACAGATCAAGTTGGTATTACCCTCTTTATTGATATTTTCTTTGCTTAGTGGAATTTTTAATAATGTGTATTTTTTTAATCAAATCCATATATCTTAATTGAAATTAATTGTTACAGAAAGACTCGATTTGTAGTGATGTTGCAAAATGTGTTAAATTTAGACAGAGATTGGTTCTGGTAATTGCTGCAGCTGGCCACCTAAGACTTATTAATTATATTATTGTCAAATGTTCTAAGATTTCAGCCATTTATGGGGGATACAGTTTAACTCTTACCTCTCTTTCCAAAAGACTAAAGAAATATGGTCAAACATTGTAAATTTTATTGACTTTGCATTACAAGTTACAGAATGTGTCTCACAATTTGTCCATGCTTTTACTGGTAAACAAAATTTTGCATTTCTGAAATTGTAGTTGCATATATGTTTTTTTCCCTGCAAAATATTCAGCAGTTATTAGATAATACCTGATTTTTAAACTCAAAGTTAAAAAGTGATCTCATTTTCTAGAAGCTCAGTTGAGTTGCTGTTAAATTTTACCCAGACCTATTACTGTAAAACATTTCTTTGGTAAAACAATCAATTTTGCTCAGTTGAAAAAGACTTCTTTAGGTGACTGAACCATAGATTTACCGGAGTTCAACCTGAGCAATTTTGGCTTCAGCACCTGATATTTTGTGAAGTAGCTCTACATTGAATTTAAATAGAATTTACCAAATTCTCAAGAAGAAAAGTAAACACCAATACAAGTTTAGGTAAAGAGGTAGTTTAAGATTAAGTTTAAATTTCATCACTACAGTTAATCGAAATCTTACAAAAGTATTCATCAATTTTGTTTAAAGGAGTCATGTGTCATTTTGAACAATTGTAGGAATTTAATTACATATTTAACATGTTTTGCTGTTCAGGGAGCACCTGCTAGCAGTCTAGGTTTTTACATGTTAAAATAAAGACTTAATTTGAAAGGTAACCTGATTTTATTTAAAACTAAACTATAGTATAACAGACTTTGTATTCAAATGGCAGTTAGATTATCACTTAGTTCAAATCGGTATTGGTATAATCCTGTAAGATTTCAACTTATATTCCCATTTAGTAATATTTGAATGTGTTATGATTATAGCATAGTCGAAATAGATCAATACGTCACGTTATTCATGGTACACATGCGTTTGGGCATGCTATCCAAAAGAGAGTTCAAGAGGTTGGTAATTAGGGAAGTAATACCTGTAGCTTCTAATTAACCTAATAACTGTCAGGGGAAAACAAAGCTGAAGCTTGTTTGATATTCTTTTACATATCATTCTGCCTGTAGGATGCATTGCACTCCAAAATAAAGCCAAAGTCCATCTTAAAATTTGTCAGATATTTTTTTCATTAATATTAAAAATTTCTGTATAAAAAAAGCATAAAAATAACTGTAACAATAATTTTTAAATGTCAGATACACCTTTACAGATGTTTTATATTTTGAATTGGTATTTAGAAGTAAATGGTCTTGAGACTTTAGGTCATATCAGTTCAAAATGAAACCAACACAGTATTTAAGATCCTTTACTGGTTAATGAAAATATGTACCTAAATGGAAAAATGATTTTTTTTATTCCAATTACTATATGTGCTGATAATCTTCCTGTCATGATTAAGAAAAGGTTTGCTGTTGTTTTTAAAGTCATGTTTGAAACCACTTACCAAATCAGAAGTATGTGTGAATTTAAGAAAAACTTGCCATTAATGGTCATAAAGACACATCTGATAAAATTTACTGCTTCACTTCCCAATAAATTTGTTGAGAGTAACTATAGATAGTTGCTAAAATGTATGTGAACTAGGTTTTTATGCCCCCACCGTAGCGGAGGGGGCATTAAGTTTTACCCTTGTCCATCTGTACGTACGTACGTACGTCCCAAAATTGGTTTCCGTTCTCTAACTTTAGTTTGCCTCAACCAAATGTTATGAAACTTATACTCAATGCTTATTACCACAAAACACAGATCAAGTTTGAATTTTGGTGGCATCACTTTTACCGTTCTAGAGTTATGCCCCTTAACAAATTGAAAAATTGCTTAATTTTTTTGTTTCCGTTCTCTAACTTTAGTTTGCCTCAACCAAATGTTATGAAACTTATACATAATGCTTATTACCACAAAACACAGATCAAGGTTGAATTTTGGTGGCGTCACTTTTACCGTTCTAGAGTTATGCCCCTTTTTTTTTTTTTTTTTTTTATCAAACACAGTATTGGATTTACATTACAACTACATATTGCCCATTTGATATGTATATAAATAAAATGAGATGTTTGGCATAACCCAATAGAAAGCAAACTAACACAAAAAAAAAGAAGAAAAAAACCCCAACTAAAAGTCAATTTAGAGACAAGTTTATACCTTATTTCAAGTCCTAAATGGGCCCTAAGGCCAGATAATATGTGAAAGAATTTATCAGCAAATTCAAAAGATCTGCTGTCAGCATCAAATCCTCCAAAGGACAGAAAAAACTCATAACACTTAACCATAGACAACTACTGAGCATACTGCTTGGTTAAACTATGTAGATCTTGACCTGCTTGAATAACCAAAGTTACATACAAAAATATACAATAAGAATCAGTAAAGGGAACTTAACAGTGTAATACATTAGTACAACAGACAACAAAAACATAGTGACAAGTAAAACCTTACTGCTTAGTACCATATCAAAGATCACCCTTGTCTATTATGTTGCTGCTCAGCTGGAAAGGTATAGTATTGTGTAATCTATAATATCTGGGATGGTCATTAATATATAGATCTCTGTGTGTTTCAGTTAAATAAGAAAAAAAATAGGGTAGTGTAAATATTTTTAAGTTGCATACAGCTTAGCATGCATTTGATTTGTTTCCCAACAATTTTCTTTTATAACAATGAAAACCATAAACCTGTTAACCAGTTTTCTTGCAATGGGTCAGTTCAGTTTGAATTGTATTCCTTGGTTAAGAGTTGAAATAGGTAAAACAGATTGCTTCAGGATTATAACTGATATTGACATGAGTTTTGATTGAAGCAATTTTGTTTTTAGCACCAGATATTTTTTAAAACCGCTGTTGATAATTTTTCTTATAAATCAAAATGGTTAACACATCTATGGTTTTAGTTGTGAAATGCTTTTTAAAATGATTAAATGAGAATTTATGACATGGTTTCTTGCCTAATGCCCACTAGTAGCAGTAGAACATAATTTTTGCGTCTTAGTATCTTGTTCTATCATTCTTACTTCTTGTTCTTTTCTATTTTGCTATTTTGTGTTATCATCTACAAAGTTCTGCAATGCAATGTAATAATGGCACTTATGAATGTTCTATGGACATCTGCCCGGAGTTAAATTTTTTTAGACATAAATAAATATGTTAAACCTTCATGGAATGTTATGACACTTGGACTGAAACTTCCTTGTAATCCAGAGAAAAAAATTTCTCAGCATTTTCTTTTAAATGTACTTTGTTTTTGCAGTCAACCTTACACTTTTACAGCAAAAATTGCAGACGAGACACAGGGTTTAATCGAAACCTTTAAAATTTTTTAGCTTTAATATTTAAGCTCTCTTTCATTTACTTTTTTCTTATTGTCTCGCCATCAAAGAAAGTCTCAGAATGAGAGACATAAGTATGCAAATCTGCCAGCAGCGGCGTAAACTATTTCTATAAAGCTTGTATATTTCAGATGGGAACACCTGGATGATTCTTACCTTTTATATAGATATCTTATGTTAAGAAGTTTCCTGCTGTTATATGTCCATTGTCCTTGACCTCATTTTCAAGGTTTACATGTCAGTCAGACAGGGTTCACCTGACCTAAACCCCATTTCATTGATCAGTGATCATGGTTAAAGTTAATTCATTAGGTCTGTTTCTCAGATACTATTAAAAGTAGGTCAACTATATTTGATATATAGAATGATTGTAAGTTTAGATGTCAGTCTGGCAGGTATGTTTTATCTGACATTGACCTCATTTACATGGTTCAATAGTCAATTTTAAGTTTTTGTGTTTTAGCCTGTTTCTCAGATAATAAAAGCAAAAAGGCAAATATATTTGGTGTATGGAATGATTGTAAGGTTTACATGTCTATCTAGCAGGGTTCATCAGACCTTGATATCAATTACATCAATCATTAATAATGTTAAGTTTATTATTTACTTAAAGTAAACCTCAATTTAAAGGCTTTCAATATAAAATCGATTATGATCAGTAAAGCAGGCAAGACATTTCACTATTGTCATCTTAAAATCTAATGGACATTTGAAGATTGATAGAGATGTAGTATTCTCTAATCTTATTCCTGAATGTTGATTGAAACTAAAAAGAAAAAATCTGATAATAGTACTATGGATTAGTTAGGTGATTGTCATTTTGTTTTTAGTGGATATTTATGAAGTAGGATAATATTTTTATTGAATAAAAGTTATGTCTACAGGAGACGAGTTAATTATCAAAGAGTGCTATGTTACTTTATGACAACTGACTTTTGCATTTAAAGGAGCCCAGAAGATCAAATAGGTGGGGAAGGCAGCTGGCCCAAATGTTTGCATAGTTGTGCCAAATGCGGTACAAAAAATGCCTGTAATAACAGTTTTTTTTTTATTGTATTTTAAATTATGCCCTGAATTAAACAGTGTATGTTGAATTTCTATACGGCAATCATGATTTCATGTAAGAGACATGAACAAAAAATACTTATTCAAAACAATATTGAATAAAAGATAACAAAAAAGTTTCTAGAGTTAAAATATAAATTCATTACCAGAACTTTGGTGGAAGGTGGACACAAAAATTAATGAACTATAATTACTCGTCTTATTTCATGCTTTAAATACTTTTTAATTATTCATGAAAATTTAATGCCGTTCATGACTTTTTTAGTTGAATTTTAGCATTCTCTACAGGAAAAATTGCACAATGTCAGTTCTGCGAACTTTTCATGAAGCAAATGCGTGAGATTTAGCCAAAATTGTAAAGATCAAAGAGAAAAAACAATAGATCAAAGGAAAATGCGGCCAAATAAGCATGAAAATGTGTGAGTCTCACACTAATTGCGTGAGACTTGGCAGCCCTGCAATGTGGAAGACAGATACTGTAAATCAGGGCTTGTGTATTTTTCTTCAGGAAAATTAGTACTAGGGATAATATTAAAAGTATACCCCCCCTTTCTATTCAGTGAATAAAAGCATGATGAAGGAAACTTTGTATGCACATTCACAGAGCTTGTAGATTAATGAGCTAACTCATGATTCTCTAAGAAGCTTATTAGTAGGATGAAAGGTTAAATGCTTTTCTAGACAATTTTGGTGATAGCAGTATAACATTGACTACTATGAATTAAGAAGTTGCTGGATATTTCTCTGTTATGTTCTTTGTTTGAGTTTAGATATTAGAAATTTTAAAATTGTAATATAATGTCATGTTTACATTTGTGATAATTCCATATTAAAATACTTGATAAACCATAAATGACAAAAAAGAAGATTTTATAATAGGTTTGTGTAGATATGTCATAAATTTGTTAATGGTGATGTCCAATGCAACACATTTTCTTTGTGCATTTTGCTGTAAGAATCATATATAATGTATATTATATTTCTTAGTTTGTTTTTCATTTTACCATAGAAAGGCCATATTTCCCAAAAAAAATTATGCAAATGAGAGTATAGTGGAGTACTTAAAATTGAAACAAGCTAAAAAGGGAGTTGCTAATGACTTCAGAACATTATTTTGAGTTAATTTTAGGAGGTAGACAAATTTTCACTACTCTTTGAAGAGAATTATTATTCCTTGATCAGTCCTTAATGTAATGGTCTCCTGTAATAACATGGCCACATGGTCAAGATTGAACAGGATAGTTGTTTTTTTTCTATCAATACCTCAGGTTATTGAAGGTTAATTAAACCTCTTTCTGCTTAGATTTTTGTAAAGGATGGAATAAATGGGTATTTCAGTATTTCAGAGTATGGATGCACAGATTTTTTAATGTTGGGTAAATTGATCTTAAGTAAATAATGTAGAAAATATCTGAAATTCCAAGGCTGAAATTGATGAAAATTATCTATATATGCCAGTTTATTTCCCTGAAATGAAAAAAGAATCTATCTTTTGTTTACTTTCAACAGAATATCTGCCTGTATTTGTTTACTAAGTATTGAGGTTATTTTTAAAATAAGGCTGCCTTTGGTATTGAAAATTTGTTTATTTTAGCTGTAAAACTATCTGCCTTATGTTTCCTGTTCAGTATTTAAGTTTACATTGACTAATGTATATAAACCATATCTTTCACTGAATGAGAATATTCAGAATAAGTGAACTTGTCTTTATTTACTTAAAAAAAAATGAACTTTTATCATAGTCTATTCATTTAGAAATATTCTTTTAGGAAAAAAAAAGGGTTTTTTTTAACTAAAAGGAGTGGTTCATTTGAATAATATCTCTTTAAATACTGAAAAGTACTCCATAGATATATAATTATAGTATGAAATGAATAAATTAATAGCAGCTGCTTGAAATGATGAACCTTTCAGCAATAAATCATATTTTCAATACTCAATTCTTTTTTTTGTTTTCAGTTCAATATAAATCAAAAGAGTTCAGGTTCATCAGACAATGCAGACAGTAAAGCTAGTACTATTCCAGGTAGGTATAGAATGTATAAAAAAATCATTAACTATTCTTGCAGGAAAAAAAGAAACACATTTTTGTCTTGTCGCAGTATGCGAGACATAGGTATTACTATCCGGTGGTGGCGGCAGCGTAAACTATTTGTATAAAGCTTTATATTTCAGAAGGTAGAAGACCTGGATGCTTCATACTGTGTATGCAGATACCTTATGTTAAGAAGTTTCGGTCTGTCATATGCCCATTGTCCTTGACCTCATTTTCATGGTTCAGTGACTGCTTGAAAAAAAATTAAAGTTTTTTTGTCATGTGAATTTCTCACTTATTATGAGTAATAGGATAACTATATTTGGTATATTGGTTCCTTGCAACGTCTACATGTCCGTCAGACAGGGTTAACGTGACCTCAACCTCAATTCATGGATCAGTGGTCAAGGTTAAAGATACGTGATTAGGTCCGTTTCTCAAATACTACAAGCAGCAGGTCAACTATATGTGGTGTATGAAATGATTGTAAGGAGTACATGTAAGACTGGCAGGTTTCATCTGACCTTGACCTCATTTTCTTGGTTCATTGGTTATTGTTAATTTTTTGTGTTTTGGTCTGTTATTCAAGTACTGTAAGCAGCAGGTCAACTATATTTGGTGTATGGAATGATTGTAAGGTGTACATGTCTGTCTAGCCAGTATCATCTGACCTTAACCTCATTTCCATGGTTCATTTGTTAACATTAAGTTTTTGTGTTTTGGTCTGTTTTACAATTACCATAAGCAATGGGTCAACTATATTTTGGTGTATGGGATAATTGTAAGGTGTTCATGTCTGTGTGACAGTTTTTATCTGACCTTGACCTCATTGTCATGGATCTTTAAAAATGTTAATATATGTGATACTTGTAGTAAAACCTGTATCTCTAAGACTTTCAACATAAAATCAATGGTCAGTAATACAGGCGAGACATTTCAGTGTGTTGTTTCAGTTTTTATTCATTTACAATAAAAATTAATTATACTGCTTATAATTTTAAGCTGAATCAATATATAATCAAATTTATAACAGTGTTGTAGATGAGACCATTCGTTGACACGCTCAATTCTCCAATTGACTGGATCAGATCAGGTAACCATTTGTCTGTTACGCCTATTTAATACGTTGTTTTTATAAGGGACATTTAATCGTACGGGGTCACCAAAAGTTTCTTAATGCCTGAAAACAAGTAACTTGAAAAAAAAAATTATAGGCGTATTGATTAACATTGAATATTTTGACATTCTTCAACGACAATCGATAATCAAATAAATTATCATACCGCACGTTCTTTAAACATTAAAATAAAATTTTACTAGCTTCAAAAGTAGTAATCAATGTGTAAGCAATAACCTTTTTCGGACTTAACAGCGATTTTACAATTGTCGCTTTCTAAAATTTGTACTGGCTCTTCGTTTCTTTTAACTTTTATCTTGTCTAAAAGTATTCATTTTTAGAACGAATGCATGATAACTTTAAATCGTGGTGCAATTAAAAAAATTTTATAAATATATTTGTACGGTCTTTTTCGTACTTGCAAAATATAGGACAGTAAAAAGCTACATGTATTTGGACCTAGCTTAATACAATTTGCATTTACTTTATGAAATAGTAATCTTTAGATTAAATATCTAAATATAATTAATTGTTGAATAAATTTATTTACTGGAAAGCAAGAATTCAAATTAGTTGGTCCAACGTTCTACTGACTGACTCAGCATTCAGACTAGATTGTTCAGAATAAAACATTATAGTTTGATGAATGGGAAACTTGAATCTTTCTGCTAACCACTTTACTTGATGAAAACCCATGCTTGGTAGCAGAACCGCATTAGTTCATTTCTTATGAACATACAGGAACAATATTATTTAATCTCAGTGTCGTATTTCTTTTTATCCCTAATTCTAAATTGATATGAATTATTTTTTTCACCTTTTTAGCTCACCTGGCCCCGAAGGGCCAAGTGAGCTTTTCTCAACACTTGGCGTCCGTCGTCCGTCGTCGTCGTTAACTTTTTACATTTTGAACTTCTTCTAGAGAACCACTGAATGGAATGAAACCAAACATGGCATAAATGTTCCTTATGAGGTGCTGACCAAGTGTTGTTACTTTATAGCCGATCCATCATCCAAGATGGCCGCCAGCGGGGGACTTAGTTTAACATAGGACCCTATGGGAAATGCATACAAATGACTTCTTTTAGAGAACCACTGAATGGAATGTAACAAAACATAGCATGAATGTTCCTTACAAGGTGCTGACCAAGTGTTGTTACTTTGTAGCCGATCCATCATCCAAGATGGCCGCCAGCGGGGGACTTAGTTTAACATAGGACCCTATGGGAAATGCATACAAATGACTTCTTTTAGAGAACCACTGAATGGAATGTAACAAAACATAGCATGAATGTTCCTTACAAGGTGCTGACCAAGTGTTGTTACTTTGTAGCCGTTCCATCATCCAAAATGGCCGCCAGTGAGGGACTTAGTTTAACATAGGACCCTATGGGAAATGCATACAAATGACTTCTCTTAGAGAACCACTGAATGGAATGAAACAAAACATAGCATGAATGTTCATTAGGAGGTGCTAACCAAGTGTTGTTACTTTGTAGCCGATCCATCATCCAAAATGGCCACCAGCGAGGGACTTAGTTTAACATAGGACCCTATGGGAAATACATACAAATGTCTTCTTTTAGAGAACCACTAAATGGAATAGAATAAAACATGGCATGAATGTTCCTTATGAGGTGCTGACCAAGCGTTGTAACTTTGTAGGCGATCAATCATCCAAGATGGCTGCCAGCTGGGGGACTTCATTTAACATAGGACCCTATGGACAATACATACAAATGTCTTCTTTTAGAGAACCACTGAATGGAATGAAACCAAACATGGCATGAATGTTCCTTTTGAATTGCTGACCAAGTGTTGTTACTTTGAAGCCGAACCATCATCCAAGATGGCCGCCAGATAGGGACTTAGTTTAACATAGGACCCTATGGGAAATAAATACAAATGTCTTCTTTTAGAGAACCACTAAATGGAATGAAATAAAACATGGCATGAATGTTCCTTATGAGGTGCTGACCAAGTGTTGTAACTTTGTAAGCCATCCATCATCCAAGATGGCAGCCAGCGGGGGACTTCGTTTAACATAGGACCCTATGGACAATACATACAAATTTCTTCTTTTAGAGAACCACTAAATGGAATGAAACCAAACATGGCATGAATGTTCCTTATGAGGTGCTGACCAAGTGTTGTTACTTTGAAGCCGATCCATCATCCAAGATGGCCGCCAGAGAGGGACTTAGTTTAACATAGGACCGTATGGAAAATACATACAAATGTCTTCTTTTAGAGAACCACTAAATAGAATGAAATAAAACATGGCATGAATGTTCCTTATGAGGTGCTGACCAAGTGTTGTTTCTTTGTAGCAAATCCATCAACCAAGATGGCTCCCAACAGGGGACTTAGTTTAACAAAGGACCCTATGGGAAACATATACAAATGTCTTCTTCTAGAAAACCGCTTAATGGATTGAAACCAAACATGGTATGAATGTTTCTTTTGAGGTGCTGACCAAGTGTTGTTACTTTGTAGCTGGTTTGTCATTGTCCTTGTAAAGTCATTTTCTATAATTTCAATGAATTTATTGGTAATTTCTGTAAACTTTACAAAAGTCTTCTGCTTTTGATTAAATTACGGGCCAATATTAAACCAAATTTGGCCTCAATCATTATTAGGATATCTGTTATGATTTTTGTCTATTTTTACATGATTTCCAAAACCAAAGTAGAATCAGGTGAGCAACACAGGCTCTTGGGAGCCTCTAGTTTCCTGAATGATTGAGGACCGCTTAAAAAAAGTATGTATCCCTCCGAAACATAAATACATTTAATCAGGACGGGTACACTATCATTCATTGGCAAACTAACATTCCCACTAATATAATTGTTTGATTGCATAATAAGCAATATTTATTGACATAGAGAATTGACCAATCCATTGAATGGGTTGCAATGCATGATGTACTACTATGTACTTTATCGAGAACATACATGTTTTTCAGTGACCTACAACTCACTTTTTCTTCTTTTGTGTCTACGTTTAATAAAGCATAAGATGTATGCTCAGATTAGAATAACAAACGGAGAGATGATGAACTGTAACACCTGATAATTTGTAGTTTATTAGACAAACAAACCCCTGTAACAGTGTTACAACCTATGTGTTACAATTAACCTGTTTAGTATGAGGCTTTTGGTTAATTATTCTACTACCAAGATATTATGAACACATTATTTAGTGCATGGATAGATGAAAAAAAAATGAAAATTAATTCTTAATTAATTAGATTGTTGTGATTCAACTATTGCAGTTAACAGGTCGGGACATTTCCAGAGGCAGATTTAAGTGGGGGGGCTTCATACATGGTTAATGCAGACTTTTTACATGTCCTACTCCTAACGCTGTCTAGTTTGCCCTGTTACGATTTACCTGTATACATGTAACATTAAGAATACTCACTTGTAAGGATGTCTGAAAATTTGGTAAATCAAGATAGAGTCTGATAGAGGGCCTGAAACCTGTCCTAGTTGTGAAGATTATAAATTCCGTTAGGCTTTTATAGAGAAAAATGGAGAAATTAGATGGAGATATGCTGTTAAATCATGCTATGCAAGGCTATTTACAAATGACTCGTGCACAGTTATTTTGATTGGGGAATGAGATCACATACATGAATCAAGCACACAGAAACTAGCCCGTATATAGGAGGAGAGAAGTCAGTTATTAAGTAAATATCAAAGTAAAAGTAAATAAATCTATAACATTGGCGCAATTGTATGCTTGTTTTATTGTCACAAATGAATCCTATAGTTTTCAAAATATAGTGGCACAATTAAGATGTTGCGCAAATGAATTCTTTTTTGGGGCAAATAGATATCAGCCCACATAGCCACACATGCAATAGGAAATTTTGAATGGCTACTTGCAAAACTGCAAAATTTGATAACTGGTATGAAATTTGTCACAATATACATCTATCAAATCCAGTTGACAGTTTGTTGAATGCCACAATCCTTTTTAACAGACATACACAAAGGTGTAATCAACCATTTGCTTACCAATCTCACATATTTTACTTCAAAACAGGGTATGATACAAATTTCATTCACCTTTAATCTGTAAATATTTGCCACTGGATGTTTAGCAGCCATAAATTAATCAGATTTTAAATCTATTTCTTTCAGGTTTCAATGAGCGTATAGAGAAGAAAGTGAAAGGACCAAGAACTATGCCTTGGACTAAAAAATCTAAGTCTTAATTGTATGTTAAGGTGACAAATTTCCTAATTCTGCAGGACTGAAATCCAGCATCTTTAAGATAATTTTGTGTATGACTTCATGGAAGTTTCATGCCTTTGGTAAAAAGTGTAAAATGCAACTAATTGGCTACTAAGGGCTTATATTTTTTTTCCTAGAAAATCATTCCATCATTCCAATATTCAGCAGTTGCATGCATTTCATTTTGTCACTTTTGCAAAATTTAAATAGCAAGTTTGCTCTTTTGAAAAATTTTAGGACTGAAAAAATATAGTTTGGCACATTTTTAGTTGAAAGGGATTTTCAATCTTTTACCAGTTGCTATACAAGGTTGGTTAATAGTACATTTATTATCCTATTTATGAATTATGGTTTGTGGCCCCTATTTGCCCTTAAACCTGGCCACAACAATGTTCGAAATAGGAAATTCCATAAAAACTTCATTGTATAATTTCTGAAAAATCATGTGTAGGATCAATTGCTACCAAATTTGGTGTAAGTAATACATTTATTATCCACATTTTAAGCTGAAACTCTGGAAACAGGGTTCTTGGACCACAATGAGATGTGTTTCTTAATTCTGATCAATTTTTACTGAAATATTTCTGAACATCCAGTAAAGGGCTGGCTAAGGGTAAATAGCATCTGAAGAGGATCATTGTTGACACTGGGCATACATCTAGGGTTGTGATACAGGCCATTTAAAGCCTCATTTTGTATGCTAGCAAATACTGAAGTATATTAGCACTAGTAATTGTATAACGGGTTGCTACAGATCAATTAGTATTTTGTTTAATTATCCTGACTTTTGATGGAATTATTGCCCAAGCTTGGACTTCAAGATTTCATTCCTGGTACTGGTAGTAGGATTCATTCTGTAACACATTGTTTTTTACCATCTTAAACAAGCTAAAACATGCCATAGCCTTTGTTTTTCTATAAGTTTGATCACAAATACCGGTATATGAAGGAACTTTATGGTGTATAAATTGCCAGTGCTCCCAGAAAGAAACTGTAATTGCTTATTCCAATAAAAAATGTAATTTAGTTAAATCCAAGTGTAGAGTCATTTGAAAAAATAAAAAAAATTTGGTTATTTTTATTAACCATTTCTATTGCATAGTTCGATAAGCCTTGATGTACTCAGAAATTTACATATGGAGATTAATCATAAATTTATCAGGTGAAAATATTTGAATATAGTTTTTCCCAAAATTATTAAGCTGTTCATTTCTAAAAAAAGTGAACAAATCTCAGGGTGTCTGATTTAGGAACTACCAATAGAATTTTTTACCACTTATATGTTTCAGTAGCAACTACATGTAGAATGATAGAAATAAAAGTTTATTAATTTGCCAGGTTTTTATTTCATATGAATTTGGAAATTAATGTTCCCAGCAATATTAATGACTTAAGGAATCTGCACAATAATTCTGCAGGAAAGTAGTTAAAAAGTAGGGTGTTATGAATTTATTTAACCTTTGTTCTGTTTGGTAAAGAACAGACAAATAAGCTAACAGTATAGGGTAATTTATATATAAGTTCACATTCACCTTTTAGGATACTCATAGATGTGGCCATCAAAAGTTAATTGTTATGTGTAAAAATCTTATGTTTGTTAGATAAGGATGTTATATTTTGAGAAACTCTATTTATATCTTTGAAAGTGAGTACACAATTGTGCTTTGATTTTTCAATGATTACCACGCACATATTTTCCATATTAGCACTTTTACCCCGCCCCCCAAAACTTCAAATTTGAATTTTCAAAGTATGTGGGGTTAGTTAAAATGGTATGGAGCATGTGCATTATGAATTGATTCAAATTTCCTTTACAAGACATGTATTTTTAGAAAAAGATGGTAACACAATATATAACTTGCACATAGATTTTGCATTAAGTAATACTTTTACCAATTAAGAATAAAACAAAACAGTCAAAATTTTTATAGACAAATGGTAGTTTCATTTGTTGTTAAAATACATATTTTTACTAACGATCAGCTCAATTTTTGTCTCGCCTTGATGGAGTCAAAAAGAGAGACAAAGGTATGCTGTTTCTGGCATCCGCGGCGTCAACAATGTATTAGTTTGTGATTAGGTCTAGTTTAAGGTGAACCACTAATGGTTGGTCAATGATATTTGGTATGCAGTTGAATTAGTACTGGCACATCTCATTTCCATGGAGATTATTTGGCTCTGCCCCTCAGTCATGGTCTATTGACTTTGAAACTTTTGCTTAGTTTACATGTATTAGTTTGTGATTAGGTCAGTTTATGGGGAACCACTAGTGGTAGTCAATGATATTTGGTATGCAGTTGTATAAGCATTGGCATATCTCATTTCCATGGAGATTATTTGGCTCAGCCCCCTCAGTCATGGTCTACTGGCTTTAAAACTTTTGCTTAGTTTACATGTATTAGTTTGTGATTAGGTCAGTTTATGGGGAACCACTGGTGGTAAGTCAATGATATTTGGTATGCAGTTGTATAAGCATTGGCATATCTCATTTCCATGGAGATTATTTGGCTCCGCCCCCTCAGTCATGGTCTATTGACTTTGAAACTTTTGCTTAGTTTACATGTATTAGTTTGTGATTAGGTCAGTTCAAGGGGAACCACTAGTGGTAAGTCCAGGATATTTTGTATGCAGTTGTATAAGCATTGGCATATCTCATTTCCATGGAGATTATAAAGCCCCAACCCCTCAACATGGTTCATTAACTTTGGAACTTTTACATAGTTTACAAGTCAATGTTTGTGTTTAGGTTTGTTGAAAGGGAACGACATGATAAGATTATGGTATTTGGTATGCAGTTGTATTAGCATTGGAACATCTCATTTCCATGGAGATTGTTTTGCATTATCAAAAGTACAAATAGGCGAGACATATCTCTGTGTTAACAGTTTATTTTAAAAGAAACATTATTAATCAATTTGCAATGATATTCATCTAATTCACCCATATAATGTGATATTTTTGTTTTCATATTATTATTAATTATGCCTTTATTTTTTATTTTTCATGCTACCGTGTTATCAAGCCATAATATTTGATAAGATGCTTGCTTTAATACAATATTTGTGTGATTTTGTATCTTTGATCTTGTCTTTAAACAGATTAAACTTTGTATTGTGGAGTCCTTATTATTCCAGACTAAATATATATATATATGTTTAAGTTTGTTAAAGTTTAGATATACTAGATATTGCATTGATCTTTAAATATGTAACCTCTCCATCTATAACAAGAGAGAAGGCATGTTTTGGGATCGGATTGGTTAGAATGATTAGATGAATATCAAAATTTCTCCCAACAATTATGAAAGAAGATTTTGAATTTTTAGTAAACATTTTTGAACCATGTTTCATCTTTTTAATTTTTACAAACAGCTATAGAAAACAGCAATTTTGTGACTGATCAACAAAATAATGTCTATTTAATGATGTACATCACAAATAGTCATTGTAATGGTTTTATAATCATTTGGAAAAGCAATAGAAAAATGGTTGTTGATTGTTTATTTTGGAAAATAGATTGATGAAAAAGTAATACATTCTCTACTGCACAATTGTATAATATTGCAATATCTTGAATTTATGCGACTCTTAAAGCCTTGATTAATGAGTTTTCAATCAGGGTGATTCTTAGGGTCCAGGACCTGTTAACATGACCAAATATGCACCTTATTGTACCTTTTTTTAAAGAACAGTAAAAATCCTATATAAACAAAGAATGCATATAAACATTAACCTGGAGCCGATCTCTCTAATCTATTGTGTTCATTTTTTTCTAGTAATTGAAATGTTATTCTTGGTTGTGTATGAGATTATTGTCTATATTATGTCAATTTCTTTCATTATTGTGTCACAATGTTCTATGTTTATTACATTTATTGCTGCTGCGTTTTCATCATTGTTAGTTGAAAAAACACATTTTGCTGAGTTCATCCATTTTATATATATAGTGACTGCACATGTTTGTTTATAATGCCTTTAATTTCATTCTTTTGTTTCCTCTTCCTCTTCTATATGTTTTGGTTTAAAACCTATTTAACAAAGACCTTTAATTTGACTTTCCCCTATAACTTACACAAAACTTGTATCTCTACTTCATGTAGGATGTCAAATAAGTTGTTTGCCATACATTGTTGGATAACATCATCCATGTCCATTACTTCTGACAACAACATGGTCAGCTCTTTTGTGTCAGATTGTAACAATTTAATGACAATATTGTTATTTGAAGCTAACAGTTACTTGGTTATAGAAATCCTTGGTTTCTTCTATCAACATGAATTTTCCTTTAATACTTGACATTAAATATTCTATAATCAGAAAAAAAAAACTCATGAATGGGATAATATCATTAAATTTTACTGTACAGTTATTCTTACCATTTGTGTTTTAGCTCACTGGGAACAAAAACTATTGCTTTCAGTTGGTGTTCATCATCCACAACTACTTCTTCTATATAACTTTTTTTTCTATTACTATACCCAAAAGTCGACTATTTGATATGCCTTTGGGGGTGGGAGGCATTAAGGGGGAACCCCATCTATTAATCTGTTTGGGATTTAAAGTTTGATCCAGAATCTCAAAGGTAGAGTAAATATTTATGAAAAACTGCAACTGAGCTCCTTGTGCAGTAAAGATGCATTGATGTTCTTTTTATGCAGTCACTGACAATATAAAGCCTTATTCATAATGCTGAGATTTTTTTCTCATAGTTTTATTCATAACTTGAAAAAAGTAGGTTTGCTAAATTTTCACATCTTCCACTTAATTCTATAATTGTTGATTGAGAACTTGTCTCAAAACAGAAATTTTAATTGTACTCTGCTCGAAACAAGATATAAATTTTCCTCAAGGCCTCGCATTCTACCAGTTTCTAAGCCCTGTAGAAATACTTTTTTTATTTGAGACAGTGTAATATATATGATTGAGTAATATGTCCAAATATTATTATTTTTGGAATTAACTTGATTTAAATAGAACCCATTAGACCTTTTTAATCTAAGCCAGGTAAATGGTACAGGCTCTTTGGAGCTTATAGTTTAATTTTCTCATTATATCTGCCAAATAAATTATAACATTGCTTTAATGAGTATGTATCACATGGTGGATATGTTATTGTGATTAGTGCTTTCATTGAATTGTTTATTGATGACCAATATATTGTATATACGTACTACAAGTGATAATATTTGTGATATGCTATATTTTTGTACTACTTTGTAATTTTATATATTAATTTAGCTTTTACCATAAAATATTTTGTATGTATTCTTAGGTAGCAATACACCTGTCAGTAGTATAACAGATGTAGACAATTACTAATATAAAAGAATGAAGTATACCTTTTTTAATTTTAACATTTTGTGGAACATAATACCAGTATGATATTGACTTTTTAAGAAGTCAGCTATATGTTTAAATTCATTAAGATACTTAAATCTGCCTGACATTTTGGTTCTTTAGATGAAATTACAAAAGATTGTACAAGCTTAAAGACATGTTTAAAAGATGTTTATGTGATATTCATTTTTTACCTAGGGCTCATGCTGGGAGAATGCCAAACACTTTGCTCAAGAACCTAAGCAAACACTGTTTTCAGGGGTTCTTAAGAGACCTATTGTGTGATTTTCATAAATGACACTCTAATAAAAAAGGTGAAAAAAGGCCAAATAAAGTAAGAAGTTGTAGAGTATTTAGGACCAAGAATTCTGAATGGTTTTGTCAATTAAATTTAAAGGATTTTTTTTTTAAATTGGGCACCATCTCGCTTTCTAAGACAAAGAAAACAGTGACAAAATTATTCTTCTTTTGGTTTCTTTTAAGGGCTGACATTTATAGGTAACTGGAGATGTCTTGATTGATTGTTGACTAGATTATTTAATAAAAGAAAGAAGTTGCCTTTCTACAAGTAAATATCTCTATAACCTTCCATATTAACTCAATACAACACTTTTTATGCAATAAAATGAAGAGCCTATTTTTAATAACATTCCAATTACAACAATTTCCATGGTTACATCTTTATTGTTTGTTTGTTTTGGTGGTATTGCTTTTAATTTACTGTTCAGACTTAAATTAAAATATTGAAACTTGCAAATTATAAAATATAATTTTAATATAATCATGTTTATAAAAACCAAGTATAAAATCAAAATTTTGATATAACTTTATACAACTCACAAATGTACATTATATAATTTATGCACTATATATACATGATTTGATAAGGGCTTGTTATATCTTTAATAAAGTTAATTTTGTTAAATTTGTTCCTGTTTTTTGTTCGTTACAGTGTTGTAAATTTCTGATTTGGATTTGGGAGTACCTGTATGTTAATTAGGGCCCTGCCGAATGGGGGACGCCCTATAGTGATCAGTCCGTCTGTCCGTAACAAATTGTGTCCACTCTATATCTAGAGAACTGTTATGATTTCAAAGTTTATACTTGACATGTATATTAATCAACACCAGAGGGTGTGTCATAATGTATGTACAACTTCCTAGGTCAATAGTCAAGGTCAAAAACTTTGGTTTTAGTTGACAACCTCATGTCCTATGGTAAATATCGTGTCCTCTCTATATCTTGAGAACCGTTATGATTTCAAAGTTTATACTTGACATGTATATAAACCCAACACCAGAGGGTGTGTCATAATTTATGTACAACTTCCTAGGTCAAAGGTCAAGGTCAAAAACTTTGGTTATAAGTTGACAACCCCATGTCCAATGATAAAGATACAAATTTCTTACCACACATTATTCACAGCGGGGCCCACAGAGATGGCTCCCATCTCAATGATATCTAGTTGTTTCAATTTAGGTCATGTCTATATCAACATCCTGATATAACGTTACCTACTTTGAAAAGTTGCATGAAAAAAAACCAACAAGACCTTTGTTTCGTGCTTAAAAGATTCTTTATTGATGGTACAAGCTGAAGTTCTTCATTTTAGTATTGTAAACTTGTAAGTGCAGTTTTCTAATTTTTCATTTTTCCATATGCCACTCATATCTTTTAACAAGAGTGAACACACAGGGATTTCTCTCCTTCTTTATGGATCTTGATTGAATTTTATGTTGAAAGTCTTTAAGATCAAGCTTTTACTACGAATATCACATAAACTTAAAATTATTAAAAGATCCATAAAATAAGATATAAGGTAATATAAACCTTGTCAGATGAACATGCACTCCTTACAATAATTCCATACACCAAATATAGTTGACCTATTGCTTATAGAATGAGAAACAGGTGTAAAAAGGAAAACTTAACATTGACCAATTAACCATGAAAATGATGTCAAGGTTATCTAGATGAACCTTTTCATACCAACATGTATTCCTTACAATCATTACATACCCAAATATAGTTTATCGTATGGGAGAAACATACCTGTATTATAATTGTGAAACCTTAACATTTACGTATAAACGATAATGAGGTCAAGGTCAGATAAACCCTGCCAAATGGACATGTACACCTTAAAATCATTCCTTTCACTCAATATTGCTGACTTATTACTCATTGTATCCATGAAATGAGGTGGAGGTCTTGCCAATGAGACAACTCTCCACAAGAGACCAAATGACACAAAAATAACAACTATAGGTCACCGTTCAGCCTTCAAAAATGAGCAAAACCCATTAGCATAGTCAGTTATAAAAGGCCCAGAAATGACAAATGTAAAACAATTCAAACAAGAAAACTAACGGCCTAATTTATGTACAATGTACAAAATAATGAACGAAAAACAAATATGATACACAGAAACAAACAACAACCAATGAATTACAGGCTCCTGATGTGGGACAGGCACATACAGAATCAAGTCCATCTGTGGGACATCTAGACCCTGCAAGGATTATATCAAGTGAAAAATTCACATGAAAAAAACTCATCTTTTTAAGCAATTGGTGAACCATGAAAATGAAGTCTAGGACAATGAACATATGGGATCCAGGTTTGCTATCTTCTGAAATGGATAAGGATCATGTCTTACAGGCAAGACAAAAATATTGGGAGTGGTTTTAGACAAATTGTATGTCTCTTTTGCTTCAATCACACATAAGATTAGTTTTGGAATAACTGTTTAAGTTCGGTATAATATTTCAGTTTGTTTTTTTGAAATATTTACATTGTTCTGTTCTATATTAAATATGTGTAAAATGATTTCCATTCAACATTTACTGGAAGGGATCAAATATTCACATTATTATACACAATAAAGTCTTGTTTCTTCTGTTTTATTTGATAAAAGACATAACAATATACAATGTAAATTGACATGGAAAAACAGACAAAAATTAATTAATAAGATATCAAATAGTACTCTTGTTTCTTTTTTTATCAATTCATTTAATGACAAGGTTTTTGGGGGGATCATACTTACAACAGTTTTTCAGTGACCAATTTGACAATTCTGTCTCTCTAACAGTGAGTTAGTTTCAAGTTGAACAGTCTGTGACCAATTTGACAATTCTGTCTCTCTAACAGTGAGTATGTTTCAAGTTGTCAATTTGACAATTCTGTCTCTCTAACAGTGAGTATGTTTCAAGTTGTCAATTTGACAATTCTGTCTCTCTAACAGTGAGTATGTTTCAAGTTGTACAGTCTGTGACCAATTTGACAGTGAGTATGTTTCAAGTTTAAGTAGTCAAAATGAAAATTTATTAAACACTGAACTCTGTATGGAGCTTACTTTAATTTAATTGGTAAAATAATTAATAAAACCTGAAAGGAATGTAAATTAATAACTGGAACCAATTTTGAGGCTAAAAGTGATGGAGTATTCTGCAAAATGGTACAGAAATATTGAAACTTCTAGATCAAATTTACTGGGTTATCTCCCTTAATTTGTTGGAAAAGGAATGCTTTGGTGGAGTATAGTGAAGAATCATGACACTAGACAGGCTGTAAACTAAGAGTTTAATATTAAGCATTTATCTATTTATTACTTGCATTCAAATAAATCTATAAAATATGCTACAATTATTCTTGTCTTTTAATATTTTTAAGGTTTAGTTATGGACATTATCTTACTGAAAATTTAAAAGAAGTAAGATTCTAACAAGGAAAAAGATTTTATATGTTCAATAGTATTACAGTATCAAATCTTTCAAATTGGAATTGAAATACTAGTTTTATATCTCCATTTAAAGGCAAAACGTTCCAAGCATTATCTATTATGATGTGCAAACATATTACTTTTTATAGAGATATTTTGAATACTTTAAAAAATTCATATCTTCTAGTAAGTAAGGCTTCAAAATCATGACCAAGATTGCACATGTCCCAATATCAAATGCTTTAACAACATGGTATGAGAAAAACAAACTTTGATCCAACTTTTTTCTTAGTTATTTTCCTCTCTATAAACATATTATTTCTAGATCAGCCTTCTAAAAACACTTTTTAAAACATATGTTGCCGTTACCTTATTATTCAAAGTTTTTAAAAATACAGTCACAGGTTATAATGAATTGTCATCGAATCTAAATTAAGATTTGGTAATTTTTATGGTGTTAATAAAGGATTGGTGTCTCACAATAATGCTTGACAAACCTTACATTGTGCATTTCTATTATTATAAAGTATTTTTGTGGGACTTGTTAATAAAACTTATTAATTCTCAATAACCATAACCATTTGTCTACTACTAAATCAGTGAGTCCACTTATATTCATGATTGTTTGAAAAATCATTAATAAGGTCCAAATACTCCTCTTATTTAACCCTGTTCTTTGTAAGAGAAGACAAAAGATAGTTTGCTGAATCTTTTAATACTTCAGTAAAAACTGTCTTAAAAAAATAACAGTCAAGCCTCATTCACAGGTCAATCCATAGAGATTAAGAATAAATTACATCTTAATTTACTTTTTACATAATTGGGAAAAACCTCAATATTATCAAATCACTAGTTTACTGGCAAAAAATTCTCATTACACAATCACAGAAAGAAAAAACTATAAATCTATATACACATAATATTTATCTGAAAAGTCATACAATCATGTGCATCTTGGAATTAAAAATCAGCCTCCCAGCAGGTAAAGTGACTATTACAACATAAACCACCTGTTGTCTTAGAATGGCAATTTCAAATAGTATTTGAAAATAACAGATAAAATTCACATAACTGTTCAATTCCATATCATACAAAGGTGTCAGACCAACAATTCAAAAACCCTATCTATTCAACCAATTTTTTTCAATTTTCACAGCTTTCTAAATATTTTACCTTAAGTTTAACTCATAGAAACCAGGTATATCCTGAATTATACATGTATCACATTTCTACATCCCAATTTTCATCCAATGTTTAAAGTCTTGTTGTGAAACACGACTGTTTGAAAGGCAACTACTACTAAAAATAACCCCTGGTTTTCTGGAAATCTTAAATAAGTACACTATGGAGCGCATTAATCCTCATCTTTTAATGCAAACTCATGGACAAATAAATTTTGGCTCAAAATGGTCTAAATATATTTCTTTTTCACCAAAAGTTTCATTTCTGCAAATTGGTGGTTATTTTAAGTAAAGAATGACATCATAGGTACTATTTTTTGTCAGGGAAGGGCTACTTTTACATATGTTCTAAATTGGAGAGGGTGAATTGGTGGTTTAGAATTCAATCCAATATTTATAAATTAGAGTTTTCAAAACGTGAGATTAGAAGCAGTCAGTATTGGTTATTAAATTTTGAAACTGTAAGGTAAAAATTATGTTCTCAAGTGGCAAGACCCATTTTACAAATTTTTACAAATACTTTTCACATTCAACACTATTGGAATGACTGAAGCATAGTTTAATTTATATTTGGTATAAGTTATTCATGAGATCTTTTGATGCTTTAACCTCCATACAAAAAAAAAACAATAATACAGATTGGTTGCAGGATAAGTTTATAAGTGTGAATTAAAAAAAAAACCACTTCAGTAACTCTTCAAAACCATGTTCAAACAGGCCCAAGTAATGAGCTAAAAAATTAACAACATGATACATTTGAAGAGATGAATTATATTTCAATTTGGTTAAACATTTAAGCACATTGGTATTGTGATAGGACAAAGTCTTTCAGATATGCACAGTAACAAGGCTACAAGTCATGACATTTAACTATTGGCAATATTATGTCACAATACCATAACTTGACTAGTGTCTTATAATAAAGATTAAAGTCATGGAAAACGTTTTGATATATTGCGAACACATGAAATACATTTTATATTAATGAACATAATTGTTCCGTTTTTGTAAAGAAAATATCATTTGCTTAAATAAAAATATACCACCTCATGAAAAAATACAAAGATGCACCATTAAGCACATCAACAATTCAATAATCAACAATTAATAAATTACACAATTATACAACCATTCATTTACCAATGTTGGCAAGTATTTAAGTAATACTGGTCCATAATAAAATATCAACAACCAATCAAAATTAACAAGTTTTTTTTACTAAAATGTAGTCCTTATCCTTATAATAGATGGAAAAAAATTATACGATGTAGGTTTAAAAAATCAACATATGCAAAATTTTGTTGTTTTTTGAAAAATAGTACATGTTGTGTATATGAAATTCTTTTGTACAAAATTACATTGATTGCCTTAAAATAACAAAGATAAATTCCTCATTAATAAAAGTGATCAGTCATATTAATTTATAGTTTGAAATGCAATAAAGCGAAAAAGACAAGAAAACTTCAAATTATATAGTCAGTTTAAAAATAAATGGATATTCAATTATTTAATGTGTGCAAGTATTTCTGTGCATGTGAAGAGAGGGACAAGAGGTCCTTTTTTTGAAAAACCTAACCAACCACAATATCAAATGTTAATTTTTTTTTAATAATTCTTAAAGATTTCTTCAGGACTCTTGAACCCAAAACAAATCATACATCTTAATTACCTCTTAACATATCCCCATTCCCAACCTAGCGATCATTACTTGTACCTTTTAGCGTTTTTTCTGAGATATATTCTCTTCTTTTTCAATTAAAGAATTGTATAAATCATTTTTTCTAAATGCTTGTTTCTTTCAGAGTTAATGATTTTGGATTATACAAAAAGGACTCTCAGTCAGAAACATGAAATATACTTGTACATAAATATGTATATTATCAGATTAAAAATATGAAAACAAATACATGAACAGGTGGGAAAAACAACATAAAATTCATACATTTAATAGCCTTGGGCTAACTGCTGATAATAAGCCAATCTGTCATTTCATTCAGTATGCACACCTTTATTTTTATTTCACTGTTGAATTAATTTCCATTTGTTTTCTGTAGTATAACTTGTGGGAAGATTCATCTTTTATTTACAGAGCAATTGCTCATAACACAGTTTAAATTGAAGGTATTGGTTAGTAATGATCGGAATTTCAAAGACTCTGAGTTACAATTTTGTGTCATCTGTATGTCTAGATGTTAAAACATGAAGTATGTCAGACAGTGACCACTTAAACAGAGAAAATATAAAACATTGGTCTATATGATAATTTTGTTTATTTCTGTTCAGATACATATAAAAAAGTGAAGTTGCAAACTATGGTCACAAGAGTATAGATGTACCAGAAATGAATGTTAGCCAATGTAACAAAAAACATGATGACAAACTGCCTTTAAAGCAGACATCAGAGAAAGGACACAGGAAAAAAATAAGGAAGGCAAGGCCCATTTGAAAAGAACCCAACAACAACAACAACAACAACAACAACAACAACAGCACAATGACTCACTGCCTTTTTAAAGGAACCTGACAACAAACTTCAAATCAAACAGGTCTTTCTCACACACTTGATGAGCTTAACACCAATCTTAAATGATGTACAAACATGGATTAGGCAGTTTAGAAAGAGTTGGTTCAAGTTCCCCTTTGAAACTTCAAAAAATTGTCTCATAAATACTGTTTTATAAAAGTAGTAAAAGAGCAATCTTCTCCAAGTTAAATTTATTCATACTACAGCAGGCTAGTGAAATTCATTCAACTATAAAAATTATACCTAGACTGAATGAAATAAAGGATTTGCTTTCTAACTATCTAAGTTATTGGGTATCTTTGATAGATTTGGTTTAAATATATATATCAAGACAATTTTGATTTACAATTTTACAATGAAATTTGACAAATTCAACAAACCACCATGGTGATATAATTCATATGATGCCTGACTTGTTAACACATGCTGCACCAATGCTATAAAATGCAATGGAATTGTAAAAACAGATCAATCATTATGAATCACAGAACTGACATTCACAACTGTACTAAACAAACTTCTTAACAGATAAATGGAATATGTAATCTTCAATTTTCTACATGATCATGGCTGCATCAAACCTTAAAACTAATAAAAATTTTCTAATAAAATTAACATAAAATCCAGGTCAATGAAAGTTCATCAAGAACAAAAATGTATCTAATGTAGACTACCAGTACCTGTACTGTTTATTGCAATCTTATATTTACAATTACAGAACATTTAATTACCATTTTACTCTTTCACCCTTACGTATGAACCTTCTTCTATTCTCACTGTACCATATTTCATTTTCACATGCAACCCAGACCTGATGCATTGAAAAATACAAATATTGGACTAATTACAGTAGATTTTTTTTCAAATTGTGCTGGATTATTTCGTCAAACATCTTAAATTAATATGAATCAACTTTACAGAGATGATATAAAACCTTGCAACACTCTTTGTCCAGAAGACTTCCATCTAGCTGGTAATTTCTGTGTATTCACTATGAGACAGAATACAATATCATGTGACTCGACATGTGACATGACATAAATATATATCAGCTTTTGAGTACAGACTGAAGATCCTCAGGCAGTGACGATATGATGCCTTGTAAATGTTTCTGAAGTTTGTTTACATTCTCAGTATTCACAACTAAGTTGTTGTTTGTAGCAAATGTCTGAAAAAGAAAAATAGTCTTCATTATGCTACTTCTTTGTAATAACAAATAGTTTATTATCTGTGCATCATAAAGTTTGAATTTAATATACCTGTTAGTTACCTTTACTAAGCTTCTAATAAACAAATAATTGTATTTTTAATCAGAATAAAATGTTAACACAGAGATATATCTCTCCTGCATGCAGAAAATTCAGGAAAAAAAAACAATCTGATGGACATCAACATTGCTAATTAATTAAAAGTTGCAGGACCATGACATAGAACGGCAGTGTGTCAAAATGAGATGTACTTATAGTAATGCAACTTTATAAAAAATATTATTGTTTATCCTGCAATCAGCCTTCTATTGTACAAATAACAGGTACACAAATAAAGTTTTGCTTTATTTGTACTTGTACAAATAAAGTCTTCTGTTACCCCACTTCCATGTTGAGCAAGCAGTAATGTGAATATTTCTTTTTACGTACCAGTTCATTTTGGGGCCTTCTTCGCGGTCCGCGTTTACACTTTGTCGATTTCTTTGAAAAGTTAGAGACCATGATTTAGATTTTAACAAATAAAGCCTCAAGTGTTTGGAGTAAATTTCAGATAAAAACAATATATGTACATTGTCGAAAATATAAAATTTATTTGTACTCGCTGCGAAACAGGAGAAAAGCTCAGCAAGCCTCGCTTTTCGTCCTGTTTCTAAAGCTCATACAAATAAATTTTATATTTTCCGACAGTGTACATATATTGTATATTTATCAGAAGTAGTTCCTATCATACCAACTTTAAGTAACATTAAAAGTTGCTAACAAATTCAAAGTCACTGGACCATAACCTAAGGGGCAGGGCTTTGAAATAGTCTTCAAACTGATATGTACCGATAGTAATGCAACTTTATAGAAAATATCATTGACCTATCACAAGAAGTATCTATCAATCTGACATAGGCAGAAAACTTAATAATTGTTGATGCCATTGCCACCGCAGGAAAAACCAATACTTATGTCTTGCCTTCCTTGACATTCTTCACAGGGGAGACAAAAATTAGTGAAATACAGTAATAGGTGAAGCAGACTATCATTTTTACCAATTTTTCACGAATCCTCAGGATCAGATCTACAATTTCAACTTCCTGTTTATCTTGTATCCAATCCAGCAAATTCTACAATAAAAAACTTTTATGATAATCAATGTGCTTTTGTCATTCTATTATAAAAATAGGAACCATCTCTTATGTGAATAATTTCTGATTTTACAGTAGACTTAACCATGAAAAACTTAACATTGACCAATGAACCATGAAAATATAATCTTGTTTTAAAGGCAGATAGGCACTGTTTGAATGGGTATCTAACTAAACATTTATGGGGAAATCCTCTTGGCTAAGTTACTTTTAAGTTGGTTATACATACAATAATTTCAAAATTTCCAAACAATAAAATAAAACAAATTTAATTTTCTTGCATAAAAACACTTTTTATCCTGCAATCAGCCTTGTATTGTACAAATAACAGGTACACAAATAAAGTTTTGCTTTATTTGTACTTGTACAAATAAAGTCTTCTGTTACCCCACTTCCATGTTGAGCAAGCAGTAATGTGGATATTTCTTTTTACGTACCAGTTCATTTTGGGGCCTTCTTCGCGGTCCGCGTTTACACTTTGTCGTTTTCTTTGAAAAGTTAGAGACCATGATTTAGATTTTAACAACTAAAGCCACAAGTGTTTGGAGTAAATTTCAGGATAAAAACAATATATGTACATTGTCGGAAAATATAAAATTTATTTGTACTCGCTGCGAAACAGGAGAAAAGCTCAGCAAGCCTCGCTTTTCGTCCTGTTTCTAAAGCTCATACAAATAAATTTTATATTTTCCGACAATGTACATATATTGTATATATCTTATTCTTAAAGGTATATTTAAAAAAGCAAATCCTAATTTTTACGGTGATGTTGTTTACCAAGTTCTGGAAATTTAGATACGATCCAGCTTAACTTATCAATCCTTTAAATAAACTTATTCTAAAAGGTTACCAATTCAACACTGAAATTAGATCTTTGAATATTGTTTTTATTGGTATAAATATTGATTTTGTTATCAGTAAATTAAAAAAAAACATACTAAATATTATTATTATACACATATGCACATCAAAGGTTCTACAATCTGACGATAACTATATTTTGACCAGGCCTTGGGTAATTAAAAATGTAATTGTAATTAGCTGTAATTAATTACAATTTTGAAAGTAATGCAACGTAATGTGTAATTGAGCATATTTTCAATTACATGTAATTGAAAGTAATGAATTACATTGCCTTTTTGCCATTAATTATGAATTACTTTTCAATTACTTTGAATTACACTTAAATAATCGCATAAAATGGAAATTTAAAACATTTTGGCTCTTCTGGTGCAACTTGTATTTTATTTCCCTTCATTTAGTTTGCACTTGCTACTTTTATTTTTCTTAATACTTTTTAAACATTTATCATGATGAAAATCTTTAACATTCCTCAAGATATTTTATTAATCATTATAGCATGTATATTAATCTTTATTTGTATTTAATTCACTAATTTTTACATGTTTACATAAAATTCTTAAAATTAAAAACAATACCAATTTAATAAATACAATTTGTAAATTTGTTGTTCTAACAATAAACAATAATCTTAACTTCAGGTTATTCCTTTCACTTAACTAATTATTAAGTACAAATTTGTCCCTTGATTAAAATGCCAAAGGCATTGCTTTTTTAACCATTATAATTATATGTTAAAACCTGTACAGATGGATATTATTTTAACGCTTTCTACTAAATTTAAAATACAACAGTCAAAACATACAAAATTGGAGTCCAATAAATTTGACAATTTTGACTTGTTATAAAACAAGTCTTGAAAATGCTACCATTACTCTTATGTAATAAATGGAATTTAAAGTTATTTAAAATTTCACATGAGGTACATCAGAAAACCTTTAAAATAAAAATATAAAATAAAATTTTTAGTAGAAACTTTAAAAATTTTTATAATAATACAAAATATTTTAATATGGATCTTTATATATTTATAATTGAATATTCATCAATTGTTTTCCTATAAAAATAATAAATCTAATAGTGATTAAATGTAACAATGATGTTAGAAATTTAAAATTTTTTTCTAAACAAATTTTGTTCATATGTTTTATTGTTAAAAGTGAACCCTGTCGTATATATGATATATACATTTGACATGTTGTAAGTTCATTCTATTCGAGCCTGTTTTCATTTTCATGATTTTATTCTAAATAACATAACTCTTACATGCCTTTGGATAAAGTGATTGAAATGTAATTAATTACATTTGAAAATCAATATAATTGTGATGTAATTAATTACATTTAAAAATCAATGTAATTGGAATGTAATTAATTACTTTGGCATGTAATCGACCCCAGGTCTGATTTTGGCATTGCACAAGGTCATGTTTTGCTCTGACTGTTAATGACGTCTTTACACTAAATCCATTGGATGTGTACTGATTGATATTTTAGTCTTATATACATGATTTTTTTATTAGTTATTATTGATTTTGAACTAGCTGTAAGTAACTGCGCGTACTCTCAGATCTGTTCTTCGTGTCTTTTTTGTTTTGAGGGATGTATAAATTACCTACCATGTCCAGTCTGTGTTTTGTTAGATTTTTTTTTCTGCTTTGTATCGATCTGAAGAGTTAAGCTCTTTTCAACTGATTTTTATAGTTTACTCACATGTTGTGCTGTTACATCACTGTTCCAGGTTGGGGAAGGTTGTCACCTTTAAACATGTTTAACCATGCCACATTTTTTATGTGCCTGTCCCAAGTCAGGAGCCTGTAGTTCAGTAATTGTCATTGGTTCATGTCTGTCATATTTGTTTTTTTTTTTTGGTAAATGTTTAGTTATAAATTAGGCTGTTAGTTTTCTCAATTGAATTTTTTCCTCTTTTTCATGTCAGGGCCTTTTAAAGCTGACTATACATTATGGGTTTTTCTCATTGTTGAAAGCCGTACGGTTGCCTATAGTTGCTTACATCAACTTCATTTGAACTCATTGCCAAATACCACATTTCCTTATTTTTATACATGTATCATTATTACATCATCCAAAAATCAAAGAATCTGAGATATTTTCCGAATCTTTCACTTTTGTATAATGCAGTCAAGTCATAATAAATAATTAAACTGGGTATTACTGCAAATAAACCAAGGTTTCAATGTTTTGTGAAATAGCAAGAAAACAAATATGTTTTCCTTTTGATCTCTGAAAGGCAATGATCTTCTGAACAAATTGTGTTTTATTTGCTGTTTCTCATTTTTATAAGTTATTGGGCATTAAGATAATATGCTTGCAAAGCAGGTTTATTATTATGATAATATGTTTACAAAGCAGATTTATAATTGTTGTGTCATTTACTTTAATGCATAGGTTAGAAAGATTCTGTGGAATCAATTATCAAATGATGTTTTCTCCTTGAAACTGCAAGGTCAAATGTTTAAATTATGTTGTAGAATATTGACTATGAGTACCTAACTTTGCATCAATTCTATCTACAGTCTCATGTGTGCTGTTAGTTCATGCATTATATAGAATTCTTCTGTATATTTGCCTGCTTTAATTAGCTACTTTAGGGTTTAAGCCACAAAGGTTTATTATATATATAGTTCTATAATAGAAAATCATTCTAACTATATCAGCACAAGTTATTGAATGTCAACATGCTGATGGGACAGACAAACAATTCCCGATTAAACCACAACTTGTGAATACAAAATGTTCACTATATTCATCTTTTATCTTACAACTTCACAAAAAGTCTCTAAACGAATCACTAATAATTTTTCACTTACAGCTTCACAAATAGCCTCTAAATGCAGCACTTGTAATTTTTGGTTGACTTCATGCTGTCTGAACTTGTACCATCCTTCAAAATTACTACTTCTAAAGAATCTTTGATACAGTCCCTGCCAATCTCCCTTGATTCCTGATGTCAGTTGGGGACCAGAATGCTCTACTGTTTTTAAGAATTCTTCTATATCAAATGGTCTTAAAACTGGAGGACTCTGAAAAAACAATTGCACATACCAGTTCTCAGAAAATAGGAAAAGTTATTTTTAAATGTGATTTTGGTATAAAATACATGAAGCTTTGATAAGTTTCACAATGAATGATTATTAATTTCACTCATAAAAATTTAGTACAAAGCTGAACTGAAAACTAGCAATTTTTCACATTAAAATCTTACGTCAATATAAAAATACAAAATGTTATCAATAACATCCTTTAAGGGTGTGTGGGGTATATGTCAACCCAACAACACAAAATGTTATCAATAATATCCTTTAAGGGTGTGTGGGGTATATGTCAACCCAACAATACAAAATGTTATCAATAATATCCTTTAAGGGTGTGTGGGTATATGTCAACCCAACAATACAAAATGTTATCAATGATATCCTTTAAGGGTGTGTGGGGTATATGTCAACCCAACAATACAAAATGTTATCAATAATATCCTTTAAGGGTGTGTGGGGTATATGTCAACCCAACAATACAAAATGTTATCAATAATATCCTTTAAGGGTGTGTGGGGTATATGTCAACCCAACAATACAAAATGTTATCAATAATATCCTTTAAGGGTGTGTGGGGTATATGTCAACCTAACAATACAAAATGTTATCAATAATATCCTTTAAGCGTGTGTGGGATATACGTCAACCCAACAATACAAAATGTTATCAATAATATCCTTTAAGGGTGTGTGGGGTATATGTCAACCCAACAACACAAAATGTTATCAATAATATCCTTTAAGGGTGTGTGGGGTATACGTCAACCCAACAAATCAATAATATCCTTTAAGGGTGTGTGGGGTATACATCAACCCAACAATACAAAATGTTATCAATAATATCCTTTAAGGGTGTGTGGGGTATACGTCAACCCAACAATACAAAATGTTATCAATAATATCCTTTAAGGGTGTGTGGGGTATACGTCAACCCAACAATACAAAATGTTATCAATAATATCCTTTAAGGGTGTGTGGGGTATCGTCAACCCAACAATACAAAATGTTATCAATAATATCCTTTAAGGGTGTGTGGGTATATCGTCAATCCAACAATACAAAATGTTATCAATAATATCCTTTAAGGGTGTGTGGGGTATACATCAACCCAACAATACAAAATGTTATCAATAATATCCTTTAAGGGTGTGTGGGGTATATGTCAACCCAACAATACAAAATGTTATCAATATAATCCTTTAAGGGTGTGTGGGGTGTCAACCCAACAATACAAAATGTTATCAATAATATCCTTTAAGGGTGTGTGGGGTGTCAACCCAACAACACAAAATGTTATCAATAATATCCTTTAAGGGTGTGTGGGGTATATGTCAACCCAACAATACAAAATGTTATCAATAATATCCTTTAAGGGTGTGTGGGGTATATGTCAACCCAACAATACAAAATGTTATCAATAATATCCTTTAAGGGTGTGTGGGGTATATGTCAACCCAACAATACAAAATGTTATCAATAATATCCTTTAAGGGTGTGTGGGGTATATGTCAACCCAACAATAAAAAATATTATCAATAATATCCTTTAAGGGTGTGTGGGGTGTCAACCCAACAACACAAAATGTTATCAATAATATCCTTTAAGGGTGTGTGGGGTGTCAACCCAACAACACAAAATGTTATCAATAATATCCTTTAAGGGTGTGTGGGGTGTCAACCCAACAACACAAAATGTTATCAATAATATCCTTTAAGGGTGTGTGGGGTATATGTCAACCCAACAACACAAAAGACTTCTGCTGCCAAATAAAAATTTAATCACAATCCTTCTCTTAAATATTTTGTTCAAGAATAATTGTTAGAAATAAAAGGTAAAAATCGGATATTTGATTAAAAAATCTTTAAGAATTTCTTACTTTATGTGGAGATATATTTCTCTGCAAAGGCATCAAACTTGCCATGTACCGTTCCTGAAAGTAAAAATTACATGTATTTTAAAAATAAATGGAAACTCATGAACCATAAATTTTGAAAGAGTTACCCTGACTCAAACTACAAAAAAATGTTATGTCTAACAACCTTAACTCAGATAGGCAAAAAAATAAAACAATTTGTAAAGGGTTTTGGAACCCTATCTCTCACCTGTGACTACTGTTGTTAGTGTAAAAGAGTAATGTTGACTGCCATAAAATGTTTGTGCAAAGACAAAAAGCCCATTTATCACTAAAATAGTACAAAATACAGAAAAAAGATCAACATTTTGCTTCTTGATTAAAAAGAAACTTCTGTCTAAATATCATAAAATTCCATGATGGTTTGACAAAGCTGTTGAAGTCTAAAAAAAAAACTAAACATATGTGCAAAAACACCTTATTCAATTTATCAGTTAACTAGGGAACAATGAAAAAAATCTAAATTTTGCTCTGAATGCCATCTCTTGATCATGAAGAAGTTTCTGTCCAACAGTGATTTCCCCAGGCCGTTTTAGCATTGCGGCACCGCGACGCTATAATTTTTTCTGTGATGCTATAATAATTTACGCTACAATTATTTTGAGGATGCTATTTTTTCTTGTCTCTATACATATTGCCGCAAAATCGATGTCCTAATTTATGAACTTTCATCTAATTACCGCGTGTGATCTTATAATTATATCACCTTTAATTGTAATCCCATCAAGTCAGACAATAAAGGCAATTAAGAGTAATTAAAAAGGTACATTATGTAAAGAAAATAGAGCATTGCCGCAATAAATGACATTGAAAAAAAAAACCTTTTTATTTTCTTACTCCAAATGTGATGCTATACAAAATTTCTGGGGAGAACACTGCCCAAGTAATGTAAAATTTCATGAAGGTTTGACAAAGCTATTGATGTTCCAAAAACTATTAACCCATATTGAACATTAATGTTGATGACGTCTCTGACACAAAAACTTAATGTAGAATTGCTGTCTCATGAAAGACAATAAATGAAAAGTATGTTTTTCAACATTGGTCTAGTTATGAATGTGATAACATTGATTGATTGATTGATTGATTGGTGTTTAACACTATTGTGCTATTTCGTGGCGGTCAGTTTTTATTGGTGGAGGATAATGTGATAACAACTCACCAATGGTATAATAAAACTTTGTGTAATTTCTAAGAAATATCTTCTTAATATAGCATTCTGTGCTTCAACTGGTCTCTTTGTCTGAATGCCCTAAAAAAATTAAAAGTAAAATATAATAGTCTATGCAATATTTTAAATCAAATAATTAATTTTGTATGTAGCGTCTTACATTTGCTGTAAAGTAAAAATATTAATTTTTATATTTTCATATTCTTTCACAGACACAAATCCTTATATCCTTTTATCAAGAACATTAACATGAAATTTAAAACTGGTATTTAGGGGCAAGGAATTTGGTATTACACAATATGCCAAATATCATAATGCATTGCAATATATGACCATGTTCTGGTCAGGACATACCCTTAAGAGTCTTATTATCCAATAGTGTGGTGACAATTACAGCAAATTTCAATGTCCAAAGATAATAAGGTACTATTTACTTGGTTAGGGTTAGATGTATTTTCATTTTTCAAGATAATTCAAGTTTAAAATATAAATACATATATACATGTTCTTACCTTAATCAATCTCTTTAATATTGCCTTGTCTTTATTCAAAAATGGTTTGTACCTTGTATAAACACCTAGAATAAAAATTAAAGTATTCACTTACTGGAAAGAAAAATATTACCAGTGAATTATAGTAACTAACGGCAGTTTGAGGTCTAGTGTACGGAAGCTCATTTAGGACCTCCCAAAAATATAATTTGAATTCGATATTACGAATTAAAATCGTTATCACAAATTGTAGAATTCATTATCACAAATTTATGGAATTAGTTATAACAGTTTTTGTAATTCGTAATAACGGATTAAATTCATTATCACAATTTTTTGTAATTGTAATAACATATTAAAAACATGATAACGAATTGTCTTATTCTTTATCATGAATGAGTGTAATTTGTTATCACAGTTTTTTTGGTTATTCGCAAGTACTGATTAAATTAGTTATCACAGATTTTGTAATTCATGATAATGGTTTAAAATCATTATAACAAATTGTATAATTCGTGATAACGGATTAAATTCATGATAACTATTTCTACGAATATGTGAAACAAATTTAATCAGTTATAACTGTTTATAAAAATCGTTATAACGATTTAAATCCGTTATCACAAATTACAAAAACTGATAACTATTTCTATGAATTTGTGATAATGAATTCAATATGTTATAATGATTTATACAATTCGTTATCACGATTTTTGAAATTCATTATAACAATTTTAATCTGTCATTACTAATTAATAAAAATTGTGATAACGAATTTAATATCTCGAATTTAATCTGTTATAAGGAATAATTCCTGATAATGATTTAAGTTTGTGATTTCAAATTCAAATATATATTTTTGGAGGTCCTAAATAGGCTTGCGTACTAGTGGAATTCTTGACTTTAACAGAATAAGAAAATGTGATTTATATGAGAAAACCTTGCTTTGTGTTATAGTAAAGTCTCAGCAATATCTTCAAAATGTAAGCTCACCGTCCTTCAGTGAGACATTCAATCCTACATGGAAACATTATTATAATTCTTAGCCGACAAGGTTTAAGAGGATCAGCAGCAAATGTTAATTTTAAAGTCATTGGTTTGACCCAGCTGGTGATCTGGACCTCATTTACTCTAGTCAGCAACACTAACATGAGACTACTGAAGCAGGTTATTTGGTTTAATATTAGAACAAGAGTGTACAGAAAATATAAACCAAGAATGAGAAGGAAAAGGCTTTTAAAATATTATTTCAATTATACAATGAAATGATTGTTATTTTCTTTTTTTGTTTTTTTCACATTTGGCAAGATGCATAGCTCATTCTGACTTCAAACTTTTAAACCCCATAATTAATATTACAGGTAAATGGAAATCACAAATTGTGTAATTTCTTTTATAAGCCTGTATATTCTAGAGGACTGAAACTTACAAATTCTTTCTGAATTAATTCTTTAATAGGTTTTATAAATGATTTATGACATAGTTAAGCACTGAGTGGTGCATATCATATTTCTGTAGTGTAACTCTCCTGTCAATTTAACAACTACAACATGAAAGATCAATGAAGAACATTAACCATTCAATTCTGTGTTATATGCCCTCATAAAAACATATTTTTTATCCTTCAATACTTGAAATTCTGAGACAATGATTCTATTTAGCTACACTTTAAAATTTAAAGCTGTACTTGAATAAATTTCATTATTTACCTGGTTTAGAATCTAATGTCTTCAGACTACTTGCTTTTTTCAATTTATTGAAGCCTTTTGGTGCTGCAATAAAAAATTTAAAAATTGAATATTTTGAAATGAATGTGTTCACAAATACAAATTTCTTTAAACAAGAGTGCACACCTGAAATGTCTCGCCTGTTTTACTGACCATTGATTTTATGTTAAAAGTCTGAGATAAAGGTTTTACTACAAGTATCACATAAACTTAACATTTTTTAAAGATCCATGACAATGACGTCAAGGTCAGATAAAAACTGCCACACAGACATGTACACCTTACAATTATTCCATACACCAAATATACTTGACCCATTGCTTATGGTTATTGAAAAACAATCCAAAACACAAAAACTTAACATTGACCAATGAACCATGAAAATGAGGTCAAGATCAGATGACACCAGCTAGAAAGACATGTACAACTTACAATCATTCCATACACCAAATATAGTTGACATATTGCTTATAGTACTTGAAAAATAGACCAAAACACAAAAAATTAACATTGACAAATGAACCAAGAAAATTATGTCAAGTTCAGATGACACCAGCTAGACAGACATGTACACCTTACAATCATTCCATACACCACATATATTTGACCTGCTGCTTGTAATATCTGAGAAACAGACCTTATCACGTAACTTTAATCTTGAACACTGATCCAGGAATTGAGGTCAAGGTCAGGTTAACCCTGTTTGACGGACATGTAGACTTTGCAAGGAACCCATATACCAAATACAGTTATCCTATTACTCATAATAAGTGAGAAATTCAAATGACAAAAAAACTGTAATTTTTTTCAAGCAGTTGCTGCATCATGAAAATGAGGTCAAGGACAATGGGCATATGACAGGCCCAAACTTCGCAACATAAGGTATCTGCATACAAGGTATGAAGCATCCAGGTCTTCTACCATCTGCAATATAAAGCTTTATACAAATAGTTTACGCCGCCGCCGCCTCGTCCGCTGCCCCTGGATAGTAATACCTATGTCTCGCATACTGCGACTTTCGTCCCAGGCGAGACAATAAAACCTAATCATTAGTTGTTATTTAATATCTTTTTCTTACTTTGAGTCATCATTTCACCAATTCTGATGATATGTGGCCAATGCTGTAAGGTTTTGGCAAAAAATGGATTTGTGACTCCTAATATGACTGATGGTCTGAAAAAAATGAAGAAAAACATACAATAAGTTTTATACGTACATGACTAACAAAGTGCATTCATAGTATGATATAATAATTTCAAAGAAAGCAATTCTAATGGCAATTAAAACAAAAGTTTCATTTGACAATATCAATTCAATTGTAATGTCAATATAATAGACAGTGAATGCCTTCAGATTACCTGACATGACAGTATAAAAGAATTTTCAGATTCTTTTAACATTAACAAATACTCAAAATTTAATTCTACTTAATTTAATTCATTGATATTTTTATAACAAATTCATTTCAAAATACAAAAACTTTCAAATTTTTCAAACTTACGGTGCTTGTGTTTTCGTTGTATACTCTTTAAATTCGCTGTCATGAATTGTGAAGTATGGTCGGTAATCAGAACAATATTTCAGTGGACTAATGAGACTAAAAAAGAAAATAAATTTACAGTATGTATGTTTTGGGTAACTAAATAGCTTAGATCAGTAAATACTGAGTATGTGTTTGATTAGATAGGAACTTCAAGCTAAGAATTGGTTCTAGATATGCTTTTTGTATGGAGAGATTCATGGATGGGGAGTTCCTTGGAATTAGAATTTTCATTGAAAATCTTTGTGAAAAATTGTTCAAAATAGTTCAAATTAGACTGGAACTACACCCTCCCCTAAAAAAAATACAAATTAGACTGGATCTACACCCTTCCTTAAAACAAATTAGACTGGATCTACACCCTCCCCTAAAACAGATTAGGCTGGAATTACACCCTCCCCTAAAAAATGCAACTCTCCTTTTTTCAACAATTTTTTATCCAACCAGGTTCTTGTGAGAAACTACCAACTAAATATCTAGCACTAAAACATGAAAAAGATTTTTTTTATGTCAAAAGGTAAAGAAATTATAATATATGAATTACAATTCAATTAAAACTATTTTGTTTATCATGTTATGAAACTCAGTGTTTCTCATCAAAAGATATACAAAGTTAAAATAGGCCATAATATATTGATATTAGTAGTTAAGCAATTTTAATCAATATTTTGAAACAATAATTATATGCATTAATCAATTAGATCTAACCAAAAGTCTGTTAATACGTGTGGAATGCGTAATTTTTCCTTTTGGGATCAATATTCTTCTGTCAGCTTTTCCATTCATGCGTCCGTAGTTATTATTGTAAAAATACGATTTCGGTCATAGCTGGTCCGGTTCCGATCCGTAGTTAGTAAACGATTAATGGCGGACGAAGAAAATTTACAAAAATAAACGATGTTTGACAAGCTATTTGGAAAGGAATATGACGTTTTTAATGCAATAAATGGATTAAACATTTACTGGAGGCAACTTTTATCACTTTCAAATTAAGTAACAAACTTATTTTGTCACGAAAGTTAGATTGATGTACGCTCTCTGAGTAACAAGTACCGGAAGTGCATGCAGTGATAAAAAGTTGTCTTTTTATTAAATAACCTGCTACACACTGTAAAGTCAATGCTTAAACCTCTTTTCTTAAGAAAATGAATCGTTTATGTCTGAATTTCTTTAATAATCAATAAAAAATTGATGTTTTATCAACTTGGTAAAAATTGAAAATGTCCGATGACGAAGCGTAGTATCGTAAACAATAGGCGACTTGTTTTCGCTTTTGAGGTCGGGCAAGCGGTAATACGGACGGGAAAGCTTACTTCTGCCTAGTCGCCTGGTAGCGTGAGCCCTGCAAACACAAATATGCAGAAATAGCACACTATAAAGAATTTGTCATAGTAATTACAATTGTTAACCTTACCTTATAAGTGCTTGAACTGTCGAGGATGTGACTTTCTTGACTTTAACAGATTAAGAAAATGTGATTTATATGAGAAAACCTTGCTTTGTGTTATAGTAAAGTCTCAGCAATATCTTCAAAATGTAAGCTCACCGTCCTTCAGTGAGACATTAAATCCTACATGGAAACATTATTAAAATTCTTAGCCGACAAGGTTTAAGAGGATCAGCAGCAAATGTTAATTTTAAAGTCATTGGTTTGACCCAGCTGGTGATCTGGACCTCATTTACTCTAGTCAGCAACACTAACATGAGACTACTGAAGCAGGTTATTTGGTTTAATATTAGAACAAGAGTGTACAGAAAATATAAACCAAGAATGAGAAGGAAAAGGCTTTTAAAATATTATTTCAATTATACAATGAAATGATTGTTATTTTCCTTTTTGTTTTTTTTCACATTTGACAAGATGCATAACTCATTCTGACTTCAAACTTTTAAACCCCATAATTAATATTACAGGTAAATGGAAATCACAAATTGTGTAATTTCTTTTATAAGCCTGTATATTCTAGAGGACTGAAACTTATACATTCTTTCTGAATTAATTCTTTAATAGGTTTTATAAATGATTTATGACATAGTTAAGCACTGAGTGGTGCATATCATATTTCTGTAGTGTAACTCTCCTGTCAATTTAACAACTACAACATGAAAGATCAATGAAGAACATTAACCATTCAATTCTGTGTTATATGCTCTCATAAAACATATTTTTATCCTTCAATACTTGAAATTCTGAGACAATGATTCTATTTAGCTACACTTTAAAATTTAAAGCTGTACTTGAATAAATTTCATTATTTACCTGGTTTAGAATCTAATGTCTTCAGACTACTTGCTTTTTCAATTTATTGAAGCCTTTTGGTGCTGCAATAAAAATTTTAAAAATTGAATATTTTGAAATGAATGTGTTCACAAATACAAATTTCACATTTAGACTCTTTAAACAAGAGTGCACACCTGAAATGTCTCGCCTGTTTTACTGACCATTGATTTTATGTTAAAAGTCTGAGATAAAGGTTTTACTACAAGTATCACATAAACGTAACATTTTCAAAGATCCATGACAATGACGTCAAGGTCAGATAAAACTGCCACACAGACATGTACACCTTACAATTATTCCATACACCAAATATAGTTGACCCATTGCTTATGGTTATTGAAAAACAATCCAAAACACAAAACTTAACATTGACCAATGAACCATGAAAATGAGGTCAAGATCAGATGACACCAGCTAGAAAGACATGTACAACTTACAATCATTCCATACACCAAATATAGTTGACATATTGCTTATAGTACTTGAAAAATAGACCAAAACACAAAAATTAACAGTGACAAATGAACCATGAAAATTAGGTCAAGTTCAGATGACACCAGCTAGACAGACATGTACACCTTACAATCATTCCATACACCACATATATTTGACCTGCTGCTTGTAATATCTGAGAAACAGACCTTATCACGTAACTTTAATCTTGAACACTGATCCAGGAATTGAGGTCAAGGTCAGGTTAACCCTGTTTGACGGACATGTAGACTTTGCAAGGAACCCATATACCAAATACAGTTATCCTATTACTCATAATAAGTGAGAAATTCACATGACAAAAACTGTAATTTTTTTCAAGCAGTTGCTGCATCATGAAAATGAGGTCAAGGACAATGGGCATATGACAGGCGCAAACTTCGCAACATAAGGTATCTGCATACAAGGTATGAAGCATCCAGGTCTTCTACCATCTGCAATATAAAGCTTTATACAAATAGTTTACGCCGCGCCGCCGTCCGCCGCCCTGGATAGTAATACCTATGTCTCGATACTGCGACTTTCGTCCCAGGCGAGACAATAAAACCTAATCATTAGCTGTTATTTAATATCTTTTCTTCTATCCAAAATTAAGTTTTATTACAGATCTTGGGAAGTATAAACTGTATTCATTTACAACTTGGTGAAGACTTTTGGTTTGGCAGTGTTGCTGGGTTTCTGTCTGATTCATCAAACTACTTCTCTTTCTCATATGTAAAACATTAATTGTGCACAGATTAACATAAAGTGGGCAAAAATCCATCTTGCTTTTACAAATGTCATCTTATATATTTTCTATCATAAAACAAGACTGACAGAATTTGAATCCTTACTTTGAGTCATCATTTCACCAATTCTGATGATATGTGGCCAGTGCTGTAAGGTTTTGGCAAAAATGGATTTGTGACTCTAATATGACTGATGGTCTGAAAAAATGAAGAAAAACATACAATAAGTTTTATACGCACATGACTAACAAAGTGCATTCATAGTATGATATAATAATTTCAAAGAAAGCAATTCTAATGGCAATTAAAACAAAAGTTTCATTTGACAATATCAATTCAATTGTAATGTCAATATAATAGACAGTGAATGCCTTCAGATTACCTGACATGACAGTATAAAAGAATTTTCAGATTCTTTTAACATTAACAAATACTCAAAATTTAATTCTACTTAATTTAATTCATTGATATTTTTATAACAAATTCATTTCAAAATACAAAACTTTCAAATTTTTCAAACTTACGGTGCTTGTGTTTTCGTTGTATACTCTTTAAATTCGCTGTCATGAATTGTGAAGTATGGTCGGTCATCAGAACAATATTTCAGTGGACTAATGAGACTAAAAAGAAAATAAATTTACAGTATGTATGTTTTGGGTAACTAAATAGCTTAGCATCAGTAAATACTCAGTATGTGTCAGATAGGAACTTCAAGCTAAGAATTGGTTCTAGATATGCTTTTGTATCGAGAGATTCATGGATGGGGAGTTCCTTGAATAAGAATTTTCATTGAAAATCTTTGTGAAGAATTGTTCAAAATAGTTCAAATTAGACTGGAACTACACCTCCCTTAAACAAATTAGACTGGATCTACACTCTCCCTAAAAAATTAGACTGGAACTACACCTCCCTAAAACAGATTAGGCTGGAATTACACCTCCCTAAAAATGCAACTCTCCTTTTTCAACAGTTTTCTTATCCAACCACAATCTAATTCAAACCAGGGCTCACACTACTTCAGAATCATAGGGAGAAGTGACTTCTCTTTTTGAAACTGATAGGGAGAAGTGGTGAGATTTGAAAGAGAAGTGCTCCTTCGCGCGCTGCGCTACAATGTTTTGATTTTACTATAGTATAAAGGGTCATATGTAAATAATGTTCTTTTATATTGTTCAATTCATATCTGAATATACAATTAAATTAACAGTTCCAATTCAAATTGTTTAAGTTTAGGTTCTTGTGAGAAACTACCAACTAAATATCTAGCACTAAAAACATGAAAAGAATTTTTTTATGTCAAAAGGTAAAGAAATTATAATATATGAATTACAATTCAATTAAAAACTATTTTGTTTATCATGTTATGAAACTCAGTGTTTCTCATCAAAAGATATACAAAGTTAAAATAGGCCATAATATATTGATATTAGTAGTTAAGCAATTTTAATCAATATTTTGAAACAATAATTATATGCATTAATCAATTAGATCTAACCAAAAGTCTGTTAATGCGTGTGGAATGCGTAATTTTTCCTTTTGGGATCAATATTCTTCTGTCAGCTTTTCCATTCATGCGTCCGTAGTTATTATTGTAAAAATACGGATTTCGGTCATAGCTGGTCCGGTTCCGATCCGTAGTTAGTAAACGATTAATGGCGGACGAAGAAAATTTACAAAAATAAACGATGTTTGACAAGCTATTTGGAAAGGAATATGACGTTTTTAATGCAATAAATGGATTAAACATTTACTGGAGGCAACTTTTATCACTTTCAAATGAAGTAACAAACTTATTTTGCCACCGAAAGTTAGATTGATGTACGCTCTCTGAGTAACAAGTACCGGAAGTGCATGCAGTGATAAAAAGTTGTCTTTTTATTAAATAACCTGCTACACACTGTAAAGTCAATGCTTAAACCTCTTTTCTTAAGAAAATGAATCGTTTATGTCTGAATTTCTTTAATAATCAATAAAAAATTGATGTTTTATCAACTTGGTAAAAATTGAAAATGTCCGATGATAAAGCGAGTATCGTAAACAACAGGGCGACTTGTTTTCGCTTTTGAGGGTCGGGCAAAGCGGTGACGGACGGAAAGCGACTTCTTCGCCTAGTCGCCTGGTAGCGTGAGCCCTGCAAACACAAATATGTAGAAATAGCACACTATAAAGAATTTGTCACAGTAATTACAATTGTTAACCTTACCTTATAAGTGCTTGAACTGTTGAGGATGTGACTGATGGCGAGGCAGCCATCGCAACTAAAGGCTGTAAACAAATATAAAACTGTCATTATCTGTTCACTTGCATAATGGTATAAAAATGTTTCATCATTTATAAATATAAATAGTTAATATAACAGAACTGGTCAAATTTCCTAAACTTAATCAATATCATAAGTGAATTCAATTAAAGTTTTACAGAGTAAAAAATATTAATTCTAAATTAACTACCCAAATATGATATATTTATAATAAAGGCAGAGTTGTTGCTTAGTTTATGCAGTTGTTTAATGGAATTTATTAAATAATCAAATAAAATGTCAGGGTTTTTCTGGGTATTTTTGGAAAAGGACCCTGGCCATTTTTGGGAATTTTTTCACACACTTTTCAATGAAATTGGGAAAACAGCAAATATACCAGATTTGAGTTTTAGTGTGTTTAGTTCATTAAAAGTTATCTTTTATTGTGAAAATAAAGTAAGAAACTTCCAGAATTTTACTGGCCCTTCAAAATTGAGAAGAAATTACCTCTTGGAATTGTAGTTATATGTTTACACTATAACAACATCTACATGTAATATCAACATTTATTAATGATTAGGAAAATTACTGTCACATTTTATTGGATATTGACATGAAAATTTGTGAACTAAAAGTAATTTTGAGTTTCTGTATAAAATATTTCCTGCTTTTTCTTTTTTTCCATATATCTTTTGGTTTTCAATTCTAGTTTTAATATTTCATCATCAACATGTATTTTGTCACCTGCCTGGAATTATTATTTTTATTGTATTTGATCGGCAAACCTGGAATCACCCTTATCCGCCCCTGAATCTGACCCGTATTGTAATTGTCTTCATTTCCGGTTTATGGTATCCATTGTTTTTCAATGTTGTTTTGTCAGTCAGATAAGATTTTACTCGGATTTACACATTACTTGTTGGCGATTTTCAGCATAAAGCTAGCGGTTGAACAAAAAGAACATCGCTGTCATCAATGATAAAGATGAAAATAAATTTTGAGATCATTTGGAATTTTGCTCCCAAAATTGGGAAAAATATAGGGTATTTGCAATTGGGAAAACCAGACCCTGTGGAATGCTAGAAAATCCATGTATACAGTTTGGGTTTTGCTTTTGTTGTACAGTGCCCTATCAGGCCATAATCTTGCCGGCGAAATGACGATTTAAGTCGCCAAAGAATTTTGAAAATCGCTAAATCTCGCCGGCCGACTGACTTCATAGCGAAGTCAAATCGCTATCAAAATCGGTAAAAGGGAGACAACTTGTGATTGACAAGTCTCACAGGTAAAAAAAAATGGCGGCTGACATGAAAATCGAGATTTTAAACGACCCAGGACTAATACTGTCAACGATCAAATTAGATAATTACAACGGCGACTTTGAACATCCTCGGATATAACTTTCAAAACTATTCAAACGGAAAACTGACCGTCTGTTTAAGTTATCATTTTACGATGATCTTCATCTGAGGATGTTGCGTAATCACTCAGCTGATTTGTTTTATTTTTATTACTTGCACGAGTCGATCAATTTTATTATTCGGTAGGTGAAAGGTGGGAATTAACGGCAGATTTATTATATTGATTGAATAAAAATTGAAATATAAAAGGTAGAAAGACGGCTGATGGATATAAATGTGATTGCAAACGTACGACATTCGAACAGATTGTGATTAGCAGTGGATTTTTACATAACAACTATATATTGTCTAAACCTTTTATTAAGAACTTTCTATATATACATTGTGTACAATAACATGAAAAACTGCAATATCTTTTATTGAATATAAAACAATTTCCTTAGTGATAAGCATGATAACACGATGCAACTGAAACGGTAATGGAATCTCACTTCTCCAAGAAATTGACCACTTCTCCTTCTCTCTTGGAAGGAGAAGTCACTTCTCCTCTTCAAAATCCTAGATTAGGCCCTGTGCCCTATAGCTGTTTACATCCTTGTCCTTTGGGGCCTGGTGGATAGATGTCTCATTGGCAATCATTATACATCTTCTTATTTTTATAAGGATGACATAGTTCAAGTTATGTTCAAATTGACCCATTTGATTTAGAGGAGAACACAATAAAAAAGATCTTGCAATGGATGATCATAAGATTTTAATAATAAATTTCTAATAATAAATATTGCAAGTATCAATTAGAAATAACAACATACTTACCTCCCCTGTTAGTACTAATTCCCACATCATTTGTATATGAGGTAGAATTGACTGGAAGCCACTGAAAATATAAATAAATCTAACTTTACTAACATTTTAAAAAATTTCAAATAACATTTTTTGTTTTGATATATTTATACAACAAGAGTACACACGCTGAAATGTTTCGCCTACTATACTGACCACTGATTTTATGTTGATAGACCTAAATATAAAGTTTTACTACAAGTATCACATTAACATTAATGATCCAAAAAAATGAAGTCAAGGTCAAATAAATCAAGCCGAAAATACATGTACATCTTTAATACAATCATTCCATACACTGAATATAGATGACATATTGCTTATAGTATAAAAGAAACAGACCAAACAATGAATATTATATATTGACCAATGACAGACATATACACCTTAAAATCATTCCATACACCAAATATAGTTGACCTATTGCTTAAAGTTTAAGAAAACAGACCAAAACACAAAAACTTAACATTGAGCAATGAACCATGAAAATGAGGTCAAGGACAAATATAACCTGTCAGACTGAAATGTACATTGTAAAATATGTCCATACACCAAATATAGTTGACCTATTGCATACAGTATTAAAAACAGACCAAAGCACAAAACTTTACTTTTGCCACTGAACCATGAAAATGAGGTCAAGGTCAGATGACACCTGCCAGTTGGACATGCACACCTTACAATCATTACATACACCAGGGTTTCAGCTGGCGGTCGCCATTTTCGCATTTTGCGAAAAAATAAAAATTGTGGCAATTAAAATTGTTATTGGCGAAAGAATTTGGTGAAAGAAATATAACTGTTCGATCATCGTCCATCTTGTTTACTTTTTTTTCGTTTTCTCGGACTTTTCCTGATCAGACAATACTGGAATTCACCTTGAACTCGTTATGACAATAATCATCTGATTGCATTTTATAGCCATCGGTAACAAAGGATTATAATTAATAAATGTGTTGATTGTATTGTTTCGTGAAATGGTGTGGTTAAATGGCTTCACATGTCACTTAAAGGATATTTTACAACTTTGATTGAAATAATTGTTTTGAAGTGGGTACTTTACAATCCTTTTAGCAACGCACATTTTACGTCTCCTCTTTTTCTTTTAACGATGGTCTGGAAAAAAATCTGTTGTTATGACAAAAATGTTCAAAAGTAAGAAAAATCTCTGACTTTATATTTTATCTTATAACTTTTGAATGTAATAATTCTTTTGAAATTGGTAATTTACAATCGTTTTAGTAACGCACGTGTTTGAGGCATAATTTACGTCCATACTTTTTAATGATGGTCCGGAAAAGAAATCTATTGTTAAGAAAAATATTCAAAAGTAAGAAATATCTCTGATTTTATCCTTCATCTAGACGGAAGTATCTTATAAACTATTATAGATGAATCCCATGCTCCTTGCAGAAGTCAACATAAAGATTTCATGATGATATTCTATATTGCAATTTTACAGTATCTTTTAAAACTAAATGCTTGTTATTATTGAGTGTTTATTTATGACAATGAGATTAAAAATATATATTTAGAATTATAAAAGACATAGTTAGTTTTCTCGCTTGAATTGTTTCACAATTGTCATTTCGGGCCTTTTATAGCTGACTATGAGGTACGGGTTTTGCTCATTGTTGAAGGCTGTACGGTGACCTATAGTTTGGTAACTTCTATGTCATTTGGTCTCTTGTGAAGAGTTGTCCCATTGGCAATCATACAACATCTTCTTATTTTCATATACTAGTAGCAATGTGGCAAACTATATTTTTTGTTAGAGAAGGAAATTTTAAACGAAAAATATGTTTTTGTTTGTTGGAAAAAAAATTGAAAGTGGCGAAAAATATATTGTTTTGGAGAAAGAGGTGGCGAAAAGAAAATTGACCCAGGGAAACCCTGACATACACCAAATATAGTAGACCAATTGCTTATAGTTTCTGAGATATGGACTTGACCACAAAACTTAACCTTGTTCACTGATCCATGAAATGAGGTTGAGGTCAAGTGAAAACTATCTGACAGGCATGAGGACCTTGCAAGGTACGTACATACCAAATATATTTATCCTATTACTCATAAAGAGAGAAATTAACATTACAAAAATTCTTAACTTTTTTTCAAATAGTCATTGAACCATGAAAATGAGGTCAAGGACAATGGATATATGACAGACGGAAACTTCATATCATAAGGCATCTATATACAAAGTATGAAGCATCCAGGTCTTCTACTTTCTGAAATATTAAGCTTTTAAGAAGTTAGTTAACGCCCCCGCTGCCGCCGCTGCCAGATCACTATCCCTATGTTGAGCTTTCTGCAACAGAAGTAGCAGGCTCCACAAAAACACATCCATAATCTCTAATATACATCATCCTGAATAAGCAAGCAACAATCAATCATTTAATATGAAAAAACTTTAAAAACGTTTCTTGCCTCTCGTCATAAAAATATAACCATAGTTTTATTACAATTGGACAAAGTAGGTCAGTGGTAAAAGGTTCCATAGTCTACTCTTTAGGACGCAAAATGATATTTAATAATTTTTTGGCAAAGCAATAAAATGTTTGAGGTTTATAAATCAAACTGAGGTTTGGTTGGGAAGCCGACAACAGATATATTTCTGGCTTATTCAAATTTTATTTGACTGAAATAAACATTTCAATTATAAACATTGCTTTTCACAATTTATATTTTTCAGAATCTAATAGACTGTGGCCAATTACATTGCTTGTACACCATATTGAAAATAACATTTGACCATTGTATCTACATTGTTAACCAACCACAATGTTTTTGTGAATAGTTAGGGAAACAATATGATGCATTAAATTTTGAAAAAAAGGTAAATTGTTAATACATGAATTTTACCTAAATATATCAACTTCACACAGAGAAGGTAGAATCACATGGGCAGGTATCATTGGCTGAAAAATAACACAAGAAACTGTATCTGAGTACTTATCACATTGAAAATCAGTCATTCATATAAATCTTAAGGAGATTTTTGTCAACTTTGTGTGCTTACTTTTCTTCTTTTCCATGATTAATATTTTTTTAAGCTTGTTAACCCAGTGTTCAAACAAAATTGTAATTTTAACCTTCTTTTTGAACTCATTGTGTCATCAACTGATTTTTGTTACTATGAACCAATTATCAAATATGTTTATGCTCTAAACTTACTAATAAATGAATACAATTGTTTCAGATAGATCATCTTTATGTCAAATTACAATGTACATACATGTATTATTTTTCATTTGTAATAAAATATAAATATCATAATTATAAATGTACACTATATACTACACTAAACTCTATGTTAAATACATCTATAAGATCATCAAACAAAGGATGGAAATAAAATACTTCCAATTGCCTCATATTTTAGTTTATATAACATAAAACATAACTAGAAACTCACCACAACAGGAGATTTATTTGTAACTTGACCTAGAACTTTATCAGATCTAGAAGGTATTCGCACCTACAATAAAAGCATTGGGATCACCACAACATGCAACATGCAACACCAAAATAAAATACAGGGTTACAATTAACAACAAATATCTAATATTTCAACAGAATTTTTTCTTGAAAATGTATGAATAGAATGTCAAAACTAATTTTTGTAAAACAAGAGGCTCTCAAGAGCCTGAATCGCTCACCTGTTATTTTTTGCTTAAAATCTTTCCACAATGATAATTTTGTTTTTCAATATATATTAATGAGTGTCCTAAAAATTCCTTTTAAATGTTCTTTGTATTTGTCATATTTTCTTCAAAAGCCAAAAAAAATGCATTTTACCCGCTATGTACCATTTTAGTCGTAGTGGCTATGTTTTTGAGTACAAGGAAATAAAATAAAAAAATTATACTAGATATTCTGAAACTCATTCAGCCTAAATTTTCCTGAAATTGATTCAGCAGTTCAAAAGCAAGCAAACTAGATGAACAAATTCAGAAAAATTGTCTTTGAAGGGCAGTAACTCCTTAAGGGGTCAATTGACAATTTTGGTCATATAAACTTTTTTGTAGATCTTACTTTGCTGAACATTTTTGCTGTTTACAGTTTATCTTTATCATTAATAATATTCAAGATAATAGCTAAAAACTTAAAATGGGTTGTTAGATTCATCTGAAAATTTCATGGCTGATAGAACTTGACCTAATGAACAATTTTACTTCATATCAGATTTGCTCTAAATGCTTTAGTGTTTGAGATATAAGCCAAAAACTGCATTTTAACCCTATGTTCTATTTTAGCCATGTTTTTTGACAAAACAGAAAATAAAACACAAACTTTATTCTAGATGCCCTAAGGATCATTCAGCTTAAGTTTGGTTGGAATTGGTTTAGTAGTTTCAGAGGAGAAGATTTTTTAAAGTTAGATAACATGATAAACAAATTGTGAAAAATTGTCCTTAAAATGCAATAACTCCTTAAGGGGTCAATTAACAATTTTGGTCATATCAACTTATTTGTAGATCTTACTTTGCTGAACATTTTTGCTGTAAACAGTTTATCTTTATCATTAATAATATTCAAAATAATAACCAAAAACTGCAAAATTTCCTTAAAATTACCAATTTAGTGGCAGCAACCCAACAATGGGTTATCAGATTCATCTGAAAATTTCAGGGCTGATAGAACTTTACCTAATGAACAATTTTACTTCATCAGATTTGCTCTTAATGCTTTGGTTTTTGAGATATAAGCCAAAAACTGCATTTTACCCCATGTTCTATTTTTAGCCCTGGTGGCCATGTTTTTAAACGAAACAGAAAATAAAACACACACTTTATTCTAGATACCCTAAGGATCATTCAGCTAAAGTTTGGTAGGAATTGGTTCAGTAGTTTCAGAGGAGAATATGTTTGAAATAGTTTACACCAGACGGACGATGACAAAGGAGACAGACGACGACGGACGCCAAGTGATGGCAAAAGCTCACAGTTCCTTCGGAACAGTGATCTAAAAATAAGCATACAATACAAATCAAAATATAATTTGCCTACAGTAATTTGATTTTAATGAAGAATGTAAATTTGTATACTTCAAACCAAATAAAAAAGACTTTTATGGAAAAAAGGTATATATAACCATTGGTAGTTAAAATTTCAAATTCTTCTAAGAACAAAATTTCACTAAATCTGCTAAAATGAATAATACCAAGATCTAAAATAAATGAAAATTCACCTCACTCTTAAGGAAAACAGATAAAACATGCAGGGACTGGACAAGCCATTACTCTTTTTTCCATAAAATATGAACAAATTGCTTTCTACTCAGTAGCATGTAAGTTTAAGCCCTAATCATAAAGTTAATACAAAAGTATGGTGCAATATTACCTGTAAGACTGTCCCAAATATAGGCAGATTGACGGTTTCCCCAGAGCATGGAGCAGGCCATTGATCTATGTCATGACAAGCTGGAATGAAACAGTTTAACACTTAAATAATCTGGCTGATCACGAAAAGACCACTACAGCCAAAATAAAAGTTGATTTATCCATTATACAGTGAATCATGAGAAAACTGGCACCTATGAAATCTTCAACCATGTCCAGTCCGGATCAAAACAAATTTATCCCAGATTTTTCCAACAGAATCAACATCATTTTTTAAGAAAAATCTATGGATTTGTAATTTGAGATTTGATGATTTTAAGTCATTTAAGAACAATTTTTGCCCATTTTTAGTGCTTCAATACAATCTTCAGTAATATTTCAGAAAATAAAAGGAATAAATGCATCAATTTTTGATTTTCAGTTAAAAGTTCATCAGACAAAAGTTGTCTGTAAAATTATACCAAAATCTGTTACATAGCCTATTAACTGTATGTTGACCTTAATCAGTTTTGTGGAATTTCACAAATTTACTACACAGGGTTCACAACATAATGAAAAGCAAGGGTGGGGGAGAAAGGTCATCAAATCAGAGATGGTGTGTTGTGTTGTCGATTCGGTCCTTGCTCACAAATTGTTCCATAATTGTTGCTAATTTTATACCTTACAAGTTGTTGTAATATATAGCTAATTTGGAAAGGGGGGGTCTCACATACATTTTGAAGTTGGTCCTATTAGTGGTCACCCCTCTTTTAGGAACCTATCAAACAGTGAGAATTAAAAACCTAATATGGCTTCCCAGATTGCAGGGATACTAAAATGATGACTCCACATATTGCTTTTCACGTGATAAAGTATTCATTATACAATTTTATTCTTTTAAGGAGCTTTCTTTCATGAAAACCACATGGAATGATAGAAATGATAAAGGAATTAATAATAAAAAAAAACATAATGAATTACAGAATTTCAAAGCACTCTCAACCAATAAGTCTATCCAGCATATTTGATCATATTTGTTACATGATATGACAATATTAAAAAATTAACCCAACTCTTTTCCAATAAAATGATGTAAAGAATTTTATATATTCAGTTTTACTCTTTTTCTAGATAATATTCATACTTTAAATGAGTTTTAATGACATTCCTATCTGAGTTGTTTATCTGTCTATAAAGAACCGGACAGTGTTATCTGTTATTAAAGTGTTCCACAGTAATTTCCGCAAAAAGAGCATATGTGACATGGTTGTCAACAAAACATGTGGTCAGGAATTCATTTGTTTTCTGGATTACTGCTTTTATTAATTTAGTTTGGATATATACATTAAAATTTAAGATACATTCAAGCGTTTTTATCTATAGAATAGTTTGCAAACACATTATACTTTTCATATTGAAGAAACTGTGTCATGATCATTTATTGGACCTTGTTCAACCACGAGAGACAATGTAAATAATGCAATCAGCTGTCAATGTACATCCCTTAAGGCAGTGTTCACACCATTTAACACTAATTAGATTTCTTAATTGCCACTAACATGATAATTGGATTAGGGATATCCAGAATTTAACTCCAATCTATTGAATTTTCAAGTGTGGCGGACAATAAAATAAGCGTGGTGCTGGGAATTTTAGCGTGGATCTAGGAATTTAAGCGTGGCACACAGCCACGCTTAAATAGGTCAAGGTGATCCCTGCTACAGACATATGAAGCATGGACCACATGAAATGGCAAAATATTACAGGGTCTTTCGTCAAGTACATGTAATCTTAAAATATAAAGCTGTAAATAAACTAATTTGACCTGTTGATACTATTTGTAATGCTTTTTTGTTATTTAATGTTAACATGGATCTTGTCTATATACCAGCTTTGATTATTGGAATTACTACAAATTTTCACTACTTCGTACTATGAACATCAAAATGATTTCATTTCTCCTTAAATACTGTTCTTGCACCTGTACAGGAAGTTTTATCTAGCACTAATTGTATAGTTTTATTGTTGATATTCACCCCATATGTACCAAGTGTTAGATTAGTTTTATTGATATTAAAGAAATTTCTTGGTATTCCTAAACAGAAGATTTTATACACACAGAAGAAGTATACTTAACAACAAAATTATTTTCATTTACCTGTGTATAATATGACGCAGGGTTTTTCAAAAGTGATGATTTTCTAAAAATTGTTTAACATTTCCCAGTGGTATCATACTTTAACTTTGTTTAAACCTGTTTATTTACTTTTGACCTTAATTATTTATCCCTTATAATTTTTATTATGTATTTGCATTCAGGTATCACAGATCAACTTTATTCGTACATTGTGTGTTAATTTACGTTTTTTGATTGAGTTAAGCCTTCCAATTGATATTTTATAGTGTGTCTTTCTATGTTGTAATGTTATACTATTGTTTCAGAAAAGGGAGAAGATTTGGTACCATTTAAACGTTTAATCCCGCTGCAAATGTTTGCACCTGTCCTAAGTCAGGAATCTGATATAGTAGTTGTCGTCTGTTTATGTAGTTCATACGTGTTTCTCGTTTCTCGTTTTTATATAGATTAGACTGTTGGTTTTCCCATTTGAATGGTTTTACACTAGTAATTTTTAGGGCCCTTTATGGCTTGCTGTTCGGTGTGAGCCAATGCTCCGTGTTGAAGGCCGTACCCTGACCTATAATGGTTTACTTTTATAAATTGTTACTTGGATGGAGAGTTGTCTCATTGGCACTCATACCACATCTTCCTATATCTATAGAACAGAAACACAGGATTCCAGAAGTATTGAATTGTGTAGAAGTAAAAGAGACACCAAATTATTTGTAGTATATTGTGATAAGCTTATAAATAATTACCTGCTTCTAAACTTGGTTCACCATTGTCAAAGTATTCTGGTGCTAATATAGATATGAGCTCGGAAAATAAGGCAACAAACGGAAATCTGGATATCAATACTACTGACTGTAAAATAAACAGGATAATGTTCTATTGTACAATCAATACTACTGACTGTAAAACAAATAGGATAATGTTCTATTGTACAATCAATACTACTGACTGTAAAATAAATAGGATAATGTTCTATTGTACAATCAATACTACTGACTGTAAAATAAATAGGATAATGTTCTATTGTACAATCAATACTACTGACTGTAAAATAAATAGGATAATGTTCTATTGTACAATCAATACTAGTGACTGTAAAATAAATAGAATAATGTTCTATTGTACAATCTACTTTTCATACAAAATGATATAAGCCTTTCAAAGTCTATTAATCTTTAATAAATGATTTAACAATAAGGCATTTTAAGAATTAATCTTAATGGTATCTGTAATCACTGATTTTCTTCTAACTAAATATATAATCAGTTAAGACTTACAACAAGTATCTATTGTATACATTCTTTATTTTAAACTGCTAAAACATTGATCTAATGTCTCATCAATGTATTCTGTTTTTCTCCATTAAAATGTTATAAATAATAAAGTATAAATTACATTAAATCACAATAAATAAAATAAATAAAAAACATGTATCAAAAACATAGGTTTACTAAACAGAAATGGTAATACTTACTTAAATAGAAATATAAACACATGGTAAATATAAGGCTTATTTACAGATGATGCAAGAATAATACTCATATGGTAAGCTAAAAATGCAAAATTGTTCAGGTGATTTTGTATAACAGTGTGTATGATATAAACTCAAACATAAATACACAGCAAGAAAAGGAAAAAAAAATTAAAAAATTGAAAATATCTTCTCACTTAATGTTTCATATAAATATTCTAACCACTTCCTGTATAACTTACTGACATATCTTGAATAATTGGACCATACACACCTGATGGAATTGCATTTGAGAAATCTGTGTATAAATTTCTTTCAATTGCTGGAGAATGGAAAACATTGTAGAGCTGAGCATGAAATATGTTTTAAAAAAAATTCTGCTATTATGAAAATATTACAATCAGTTGATACAATAACTAAACTCTAACAGGCCCTGATCTCTGCTGCCAGAAAAAAAAACCAACTTAAATCTTAATATTTCTGTGTTTTACATTGTTTTGAAGTCCGTATGGTGACTTATAGTTCCTAACCTTCTATGTCATTTGGTCTCTGGTTGATAGTTGTTTCATTGACAATCATACAACATCTTCTTATTTTTATATTTATGGCTTCTAAAATAGGCATTCAGAAAGACAAAGCACCAAACACCATGGGAAGTGTAATTGTGTTCATAAATTTTTCTAATTAAGAAATTAATGACAGTATTATTTTGTCACCTTCTGAAAATATCCTCTTCTAATTGACTTGTCTTTAGTCTGACGAAAGTACACAAACCCACAGTAATGAGCACTGTCACCCTACAAAGAAAGTAAAGAACAAGTATTAAAGAATATAATGCAGAAACTTTAATATAAATGAAATTTATTTCAGTTTTACTTACAGAAATATAAAAACATATGCAGATCCATATTTCTAAAAGAACAGAAACACTTTTGTCTTATGTCAATTCTTTTTATTATTATTGAATATAACATTAGAAAAAATCACAAAATTATACTTTAAGAGAATATAATACTATCAATATCTTAACGATTTTTTTAATCTTAAAGTCATATGAAATATTTAATATGAAAAGAAAGTCTTGAGAATACTGGATGTAGACAATCTCATGAAATACCATTATTAAATAATAACAATGTCTTTTGTTGTTTCTTTTACGTTAAAAGACTAAGAGACTATTTCAAGTCATATTGTAACAATACTTATTATTTGGAGAATTTTACAATATGGAAACTCTAAACTAGCTCTTTAAAGATCAAAATCATTGTTGAATTATTAAATGAGCTTTTCTCTTCTCTAAATCTAACTATAACATCCATTTTTTCTATATAATTTCAATGTACCTGTATAGAAACTGGTAATTCTTTGTTGATTGAAATAAACGATTTGTTGCCTGGTTTTCTGCCTGGAGACTGACGTATTCTAAAATTAAACTGGGTATCTCCCATACAACCTGAAACAGAAACAGCAAAATTTATTTCTGAAACTAATATGAGAATGACATCAACTTTGTGTAGAATCTCTTGGTATAAATCAAATGATCACGAAATTTAGTCCATGAAGTTGAATTGTTTTGCTGCTGATCAAAACTATCTGCTGTATTATCTACATGTAACAGATATCTTGATGTGATCAATGGTTGTCTTCAAACTAGTAATGTATGACATGTATACTGCAGTGAGACTGTCTGAACAATTATGACAAGCATATTTCTTTGCCCTATAAAGGCTGAATGTTGATGCTTCTTTTATCAAAATTAAATATTTACAAAAAAAAACACTAAAAAAAACCTTAAGATTAGCTCTTCCTATATTTGTAAAATGATCAAATTAGATACTTTTATATGTTTCATTCTGAATACTTATTATTGGTATCCACTAAATAAAACCACTGCACACAAATGAGATACATAGATGTACGTAGACTATATGCAAAAAAATCAAAGATTATCAAATGTACTTGTTCTAAAATAGACCTTATTAGAAAACTTAATATGTGTCTTTCTTCACAATTTTCGCCAATAGTCACAAATGTCATAAATAACTGTGAATTCACATTAGCTAAAAGTTTGGTTCAACTTGACAAAGTAGTTCCGATACAAATGATAAAATTGTCAAAGTCTCATGATGAATGAAGAGATATTTTTAATTATCATAATTTACACTGTACTGTTAAAAAAGTTAAAACTTTTGACTAAAAATAAAGTAAAACAAAATCTCAATTTATCATTCAAGCTTGAGTTTTCTTAATCTTCAATTATTTGTGTTCTCAAAAGTACTGCAGTTATGACAGTCAAATTTCAGACAGCTACATTATTGTTCACAAACTTTGAGGAAAAAGTCTCAATTTTAACATTTTTTTGCACAAAATTGACGAAGTGTGCAATCTGATGGCATAATTGATAACATATGAACAGAAATTAACATTTCCCTCACAAAAAAATGAAGGAGAAAAATTGGAAGGAAATTTTTAACCCCTATTTTTTTCTTGAACAAAATGCTGATAGACTATACCTGAATTAGAATCTGGAAAAGACAGGTAACAGATGTTGGCTTTCTGAAAAAATAAAATGTGGTTAATCTTAATGATATAAAAAAAAATTATGTCAATAAAATTTAACCCTGCAACTTTTCTTCACTTTTAAGGTTGAGGAGTATCATAATAGCAAATAATTTTATTATTCAAATACATGTTATGTCATTGCATGTTTGAATCAACTCACCATTATTAGTTTATTGTCAAATGTAATGGTGTCCTGCCTTAGCTTAAATATTCAATGTCATTGGATTTTTTGTATTTTTCTTTGGCTTGGTGTAAACCTCTATCTTGAGCTTTCCATTTTGTTTTTTGCTGTTTGTATGTACTTGTGCATTGCTTAATTATTTTTCACACTTAATCTACCAAATTGTTTTTAGTCAGAAATAGTCTGTGCCAAACTGTTTTTGGGTTTGTCTGACTGAAAAAGAAATTTGAACTTTTCAACTATATATTCAACTAAATAATCTTAAAAGTTCTGTCTGACCGAATGATTTTTTGTCTGACATTTTGTCGGTCAGACAGAGTTTGGGATACACTGAAAAACAGTTTGGCACAGACTGGTATATCACTACAGGAAGTAAATAGAAACTCTTTGAAGTGATTTATATAATACAGTAAAAACTGACTAAACCAGACCCTGTGTAAAACAAAACCTATCTCAGTTGAATTTATGTATCAAAACAAGCAGTGAACATTCTTTACATCCAGTGTTCTCTTCAAATAACACTGTTTCCATATAGGACCAAATTTGTAATACATTCTATATTATAAAATCTATTCAGATAGCACCATGGCACATAGGAGAAAACTGTTTAGCAATGAAAACTGAACACTTGTCTAACACTAAAAAAATCTTTCATCAAAAAGGGTTTGATATAGCCAGAGCTGTTACAAAAATTTTCTAAGCTAACAGTTTGGTCAATTAAGATTGACATGAAAGAGAAGGTTCAAATTTTAAAAACTTCACCTCTGTCTATGTTGTTGATCATCCCATATAACATGTATAACAATCTTAACTATATCAGTGCACTTCCAAACAAGTAAATAGACAAAACTAGTGACATACATATATAATTGAGTATAACAACTCGCAAGATATAACCAAAAAAATATAGATATAACAAGTGAATCTGTGAACTACTGCTCACTAATGATACCCCTGCCCCGCTAAAAGTATAAGGTAAACAGGAAGTTGTTGAGTGATGAATCTGAAAACGCATCACACGGTATAGCTGACTCATATAAACCCTGAAACCAAATTTCAGAAATCCTTGTAATGTAGTTCCTGAGAAAGATGCAATGAAAAATATTCATGGGACGGACGGACGGACTGACTGACGGATGGATGGACGGACAGACAGACAGAGGTAAAACAGTAAACCCCCACTTTTTAAAGCGGGGTATAATAATAAGGAGATGTGGTATGATTGCCAATAGACAACTATCCACCAGAGTTCAAATGAAGTGGATGTAAGCCAGAGTTCTTTTATGCATATTGTCAGACATATAGATGTACATGGGAAGTATTGGATACTTTATTTCAGTGTACCTGTAAGTAGATTTAATGGTGAACATAGATTCATCCTGTACTCATCCTATTACGGTTGAAATAAATGATAGTAAGATCATGTTTATCACTCAGTGGAGAAAATTTCTGCCATTTCTGGTTTGCTTCTATTATTTCCACAGATGAGTGTTAAGATGTCTCAACCATAAGTGGCCAAATGATCTTGGTTAAGGAAATATCAATTTTCTACCATATCTGGTTAACTTTGTGTCAGTAATTTCCACAGATGAATGATAAAATGTCTCAACCAATTGTTGCCTGTGGTCTCCGATAAAGAAATATGTAGTTTTCAAATTTCTAACATAACAACATAAGAAATTTGAGGCAATACATTTGTTTATATAACTGTTTTTCTATCTTATTTATATTTGAGGGAATATTTTGTTCTTGACTTACCTCAGCATCTGTTAACTTGACATGACTTGGATAAATAAGCTGAAATAAATAAAAAAATCTTTAGAAAGATATAAAAAAACACATAACCATGAACATGCAGCATTATGCCAATTTGCTTATTTTCAATTTTATTCTGAGGCAAGTTACAGGACATTGTTGGATTGTGTCCCTGTCTTTGAAGCAGGTTCCCAACTGGGTTCCACTTTAAAGTTTAACTGTCATAGTGCTAGTATTAACTTTAAATTTTTCCCCATCAAGTTATATGTTTCCCAATGTTGAAATTTACCTGGCAACAAGTTTATGACCCAAGCTAATCAACGTTCACAACAGGTGTCATAATTAGTTGTTACAGGTAATTCGCTTATCCAATGGGTCATTGATGATGTTTGAAATTAATTAATAACAAGCATAACAAAAAAAAGTGTGGAAAACTGATTATTTGTGTGAATTTTCCAAGTCCAAGGACAATAACTCTGCACAAAATCAACAGACCGGAACAAAATTCATGCTTGATCTGTAACTGGTCATGATAAAACTATCTACCAAATATTCAATCAATATCTTCAAGCACGAAGAAAAAAAGTGTGGAAAACTGATTTGCCAGACTGATGGATGGACAGACAGACAGACGTAGACACACGTAGTGCAAACCTATAGTCCCTTTCTACTTTGTCGGTAGGGGACTAATAAATGGGGATTGTGTCCATGGGACACAGATGATGCCCCCACTTGCATATAGTGTTATAAAGGGACATAACTCAAGAACGTTAAAAATGATGCTACCTAAATCCGTACTTGATCTGAGTTTTGTGGTAATAAGCATTGAGTACAAGTTTCATAACATTTGGTTGAGGCAAACTTAAATTAGAGAACGGATACAAAAATTCATAAATTTTTCCATTTGTAAAAGGGCATAACTCTAGAACATTACAAGTGAAGCCACCAAAATTCATTCTGAATTTGTGTTTTGTGGTAATAAGGATTGTGTATATAATTCATAACCTTTGGTTGAGGCAATCTAAAGTTAGAGAACAGAAACGAAAATTCAGCAATTTTTCCATTTGTAAAGGGACATAACTCTAGAAAGGTAAGAGTGACGCCACCCAAAATCAAATCTGATCTGTGTTTCGTGGTAATAAGCATTGTGTATAAGTTTCATAATATTTGGTCGATGCAAACTAAAGTTAGAGAACGGAAACCAATTTCGGGACGTACAGAAAAGAGTGAAACTTAATGCCACCTCTGATTCGATGGGGGCATAAAGATAACATCGGTCAGTCAGCATTCGTCAATTTGTCATTTGTCATTTCGACATACAACCACACAATTTGCAAAGTTTACCGTAGTTTAATGATGAAAATGTAATTGATATAAAGACGAAAACTAATGAACTTCAAAAATGATTGTTTTACTTGAATTCCGTTCAAAATGATTAATTCAGACATATTTTGTTTTTGCCTGCCCTCACATTTGATAATAAAATAGCATAACGGCCGACATTGATTATTCACTTCTACTATGTTTTATCTTCCAGAGAAGGAGCACACCCAAAACAAGAAAGATAACTCAATAATAATTTTCTAGTATTGAAATAACAACTCAAGATAACTAGACATCATTGAAATGGGAGCCATCTCTGTGGGCCCTGCTGTAAATAACAGTTGTCAACTGAAACCAAAGTTTTTGACTTTGACCTTTGACCTAGGAAGTTGTACAAACATTATGACACACCCTCTGGTGTTGTTTAATATACATGTCAAGTATAAAGTATGAAATCATAACAGTTCTCTAGATATAAAGTGGACACAAATTGGTTACGGACGGACAATCGGACTGACTGGTCACTATAGGGCAACCCGCCACTAGGCGGGGCCCTAATTATGTCTTCATACTTCTGACATTAGACTTATGATTGAGGATCTCCGGAGGTCTTTTGAGTTATATGGCGCAAAGTAAAGAGGGTCTTGATAGAGGATTTGGGGAGGGGGCTTTGGTCATCATTTTCTGTAATTTTCTTATATATACACATTTTCTGTATTCTGTATATTTACAAAAGTCAGCTGCTATAAAGCACCTATTATTCTCTCTTTCTATATTTTTTTGCCAATTTTTCTCTATTATTTTATTTTAATTTTAAAACATTTTCTCTATTTTGTAGCATATAAGCAAATCATAAGGACAGGAACATTTACCAAAATATTCATTAGATTAGTCCCTGTTTTGAGACATAACAATCAAAACAAAAACATACAACTTTTTTGGAGCCAGAGCAGCCCCTGCTTGGATCAAATTAAGATTCTTCTTTTCAAAACTTAAATTAAGCTTGGGCACTACGTTTTTTTTGTAGCTTTATTTTCTTTCCTTATAAAGTTTTTAACAAACAAAATTCCAATGGTCTTCCAATAATGTTAAAGCAACACACACATATAATAACCACAGGTTTTTTCAGACATCTCAGCATTGTGTGAGGCTGAGCTTGGAGTTTCAAATGGTACGGGCTGTTTAACAATGTTGAACATATTGTATTTTTGTTTGAATACATAACAAGAGTGCACACGCTGAAATGTCTCGCCTTCTTTACTGACCATTGATTTTATGTTGATAGTCCTAAATATAAAGCTTTACTTCAAGTATCACATAAACTTAACATGATCCAAGAAAATAAGGTCAAGGTCAGATAAACCAAATCGGAAATACATGTGCACCTTACAATCATTTAATACACCAAATAAAGTTGACCTATTGCTTATAGTTTCTAAGAAACAGACTTAAACAGGAAAACTAAACATTGACCAATGAACCATGAAAATGAGGTCAAGGTCAGATGAACCATGACAGACAGACATGTACACCTTACAATCAATCTATGCATTAATCATAGTTGACTTATTGCTTATACATGTAGTATCTTAGAAACAAACTTAACCATGAAAACTTTACATTGACCAATGAACCATGAAAATGAGGTCAAGGTCAGATGATACCTGCCAGACAGACATATACACCTTACAATCATTTCATACAATAAATATAGTTGCCCTATTGGTTATAGTTTAAGTAAAACAGACCAAAACACAAATCTTTACACTGAGCAATGAACCATGAAAATGAGGTCAAGCTCAAATAAAACCTGCCAGACTGACATATACATCGTAAAATATTTACATACACCAAATATAGTTGACCTATTGCATATAGTATTAGAAAAAAAGACCAAAACACAAAAACTTATTTTTAACCACTGAACCATGAAAATGAGGTCAAGGTCAGATGACACCTGCCCGTTGGCCATGTACACCTTACAATCATTCAATACACTAAATATAGCAGTGATCTCCCCAGGCTGTTTTAGTGTCCTGGCACCGCAACGCTATAATTTTTTTCAGTGACGCTATAATAATTTCAGCGATGCTATAATTATTTTGAGGATGCTATTTTTTCTTGTCTCATACATTGCCGCAAAATAGATATCCTAATTTTTTAACTTTCGTCTAATTACCGCTTTTGATCATAAAAATTATATCACTTTTAATTGTAATCCCTTCAAGTCGGACAATAGAGGCAATTAAGAGTGATTAAATAGGTGTGAATTACCCTTTGGGTGATAACTGTTTGGATACGAATACCCCAAGCTGACACTTATGACATGACTAATAACACGTGGTCCAATCGCAAATTTTGACATCAGGAAAATGGAATCAGAAAATCATAAACAATTAAAAATCTACGTTTGAATCATGACATAACCGTCTCCTAAGAGATGAAGTAATTACGCAGTGTACCTCGATGTTAACAAAATGGCTGACCAAATCAAGGTGTACAATTACACAATTTTTTTTCATGTCGATTCAACAGCAATTTTTCATTTATAAGTAAAGAAATTCAAAGATATAAATGATTTATTCCTTTAGAAAAGAGGTGAAAGCACTGACTTTACAGATTGGTCGTATGGTTACCCGAGAGCGTACATTAAAAGTTTAAACATTCTGATTTTCGGCAAAATAAGTTTGATACTTCATTAGAACGTGATGAAAATTGCCTTTGGTTGTTTCATCCATTTATTACATTAAAAGTGTCATATTCATTCCGAATCGCTTGTCAAACAATGTTTATTTTCTATATTTTTTCATTGAAAGCCATTGGAATATTTGTACAAACTACGGATTGGATGCTGGATTCATCAGAGGACCAAAATCCGCATTTTTACGATAATAACTACAGACGCACAAATGGCACAGCTGACAGAATAATAATTATCCCAAAAGGGAAAACTATGCTTTCCACACGCATTAACAGACTATTTGTTAGATCTCCTTGCTAAATGTATTTATTTCTATGTAAATACATTGTTTCAATTAACTGATTAAAGTAGCTTAACTTTGTTAAAATATATATTTTTTGATGAGAACAACTGGGATTAATACATTGAGTCCCAGGAAACAATGAATTTTATAAACATGATAAACAGAATAGTATTATAATTGAAATTTTATTTATATATATTTTCTTTTACTTTTGATATAAAAAGTTCTTTTTTGTACTAGATATATGGTTGGTAGTTTCTGACAAGAGGAAAAATATAATTCTGTAAATATCAAATGAATATTGAAGACATAAACTGAAACAACTGTTATACTTTAATTGTATTCTCAGTTATGAATTGAAATATATAAACATTACTTAAAGGAAATAGAGCATTGCCTCGACACGACAAATGACATTGGAAAAAAATACACTTAATTTTTTTACATCAAATGTGATGCTATCCAAAATTTCTGAGTAGAACACTGTATAGAAGACCTATTGCTAATAGTATCTGATATATGGACTTGACCATGAAAACTTAACCTTGTTCACTGATCCATGAAATGAGGTCGAGGTCAGAGGAAAACTGTCTGACGGGCATGAGGACCTTGCAAGGTACGCACATACTAAATAAAATTATCCAATTACTCATAATAAGAGAGAAATTAAAATTACAAAAAATCTTAACTTTTTATTCAAGTAGTCATTGAACCATGAAAATGAGGTCAAGGACAATGGACATATGACAGACCGAAATTTCATAACATAAGGCATATATATACAAAGTATGAAGCATCCAAGTCATCCACCTTCTAAAATATAAAGCTTTAAAGTAGTTAGCTAACGCTGCAGCCGTCGCTGCCGGATCACTATCCCTATGTCGAGCTTTCTGCAACAGAAGTTGCAGGCTCGACAATAAAATGAGTTTTAAATGCTTATTCAACAGACCATTTTATAAGTAAGAAACAAAATAGGAAGAAAGAGCTGTGCCATGAGCTTATGATACGCTCATCACCATTCTAGCTCTTGTTAAAGCTTTAAATAAATTTATATGATCAATTAGAAATACTGTGAGCACTGCTAAAATAGCCCCAAAAAAAAAATAGGCATGCATACACAGTGGAACATTTTTGTACCTATTGACACAAAACATAAATAATTTGGCACTATATTTAGGCTACCACAAGTTTAACTAGGATTGTGGCATCAATTTTTGAACAAATCCAATTCCATAATTGTCGAAACTGTGAATAATGAACAGTTTTCAACAATTTTAACTAAATAAAGTTCCATACATCTGCAATGTCATGTCAGAAATTCATAAAAAAAACAAAAGGGAGCTTATTTCAATAAATAAAAACAAGTCGCCAAAGTTTCATGAAAACTGCTCAAAGCATTTTTGAGTTATTGTCCGAAAACTGGAAAATCCCCCCTTTTTAATGATTAAGTCCAAATACTACAAAATGTAAATTCAGAAATTTTTGAAAATTGAAAGGGAACTTATGTCAATATACATAAACAATTTACCAAAGTTTCAGGAAAATCGCTCAAAGCATTTTTGAGTTATGGTCCAAAAACTGGAAATTCCTCAATTTTTTATGAATAAAATCCCATAACTTGGAAACATAAAATCTAAAATTTACAAAAATCGAAAGGGAGCTTACATCGATAGATACAAACAATGCACCAAAGTTTAATGAAAATTGGTGAAAGTATTTTAAGTTAGTGTCTGATGTGTTGATGATGGACAGACAGACGGCTGCCCCGTATTTCTATGTCCCCCGCAACGTGTTGCGCAGGGGACAAAAATGTGCAAATTAAGGATAAACATGTGTATCAACAGGCATTACTATTTGAAGATTGAAGATTATCAATTAATTATATCACTTAATTTTTATAAATACAATTTTCTTTCCCCCAACAAATTTACATTTTGATATACCAGAATTATATAAAACATGAATTTTGCAACCAAATAGCAGTTAATACTAATGACATATTTGAAATAATACTGAGGGGGAACAGACTCTTGGCGAACATGTTATGTGGAAAACAGACTTGATACCAACATTATACAACAATCTCAAGTTGTTTTTATGAATAAGTTATACCAGTTAACCTGAGGTCAATCAACGTTAATGAAGTCATCAAACAATCAGTTCTTACTGTGACTTAATAACATAAGCATTGTGACACAGGAAATTTACAAGAAAGTGCACAAATTCGAAAGTAGTCTATTTAGTGCCAATACAATGAGTTGAATGTTCCTCCTTTCATGCATTTACTCCATTCTCATAGTGGTGCTACTGAGAAAGGAGACTAAAACAGAGCATACACACACATCCTACCCATGCGTCAAATTCACTGAAATCAGTATCTAACGTTTATTTTTTTATCTGCTGTTTATAAAACGAAAAGTTCAACACTATTTCCAAGTGTTCATACCTCCATGGCCTGACCCAATTCCAGATCAAATGTAACAACACAAGCGCAATATAACCAATTTGAAAATCTGTCCCATGGTAACATTGTAGGTGACTGTGGGCCATCATCTGGCGACTTTTCTCTAAGGAAGACAGGTTCTTCTTTCGTTCCTGCCATTTTCGGCAGGTGTCCTTCACCTTTATTGTTGTTAGTCTCGAATCAAAAATGAATTATTTTCAGTTCTTCTGTTTCCTAAAATGAAATTATCAACAGACTTCTTTTCATTATTGATTTGGAAAATTAGCATTAAATACTTAATATAACACGGATTAAAACAATAATATTCTTTAAAGATTAAATCACACTAAAATTTTAAGATGGCTGTCTCCTGAAAGGAAAGAAGAAAATGAATGGTAAGATATCAGCTTATTTTGATATGTTTTAGTTGTTTTAAGAAATTTTTAATATTAAGAATATGAACATACGTGGAAAAATATTTAATATCAACATGATACATCTGTCACTGTTGTCTCAAACTGGTAAAATTAACCTTTACAAGAATATTGTTATGGTAAGGTGCTTCCCTATTGAGAATAATTTCAATAATAAATATTTTCAGTTTAAAGACAAAAAACGCGTTCCTAGTGTATTCGTGTATAGTTATTACATGAATGATATAGAAAGATGTGATGTTACAACTGTCAAGAAATAATTTTATTCTGGGAACTTAGGGAAGTGAATAATCCTTTTTTTCAACACCAAATGTGCAGGTTGGGAACAACCCCCCAAATGAGGGATATCCCTTAAATGAGGGACTGTCCCTCAGACAAGGGGTCATTTTGCTGTTGTAGAAAAGAAAAAAGAAAAACTTAGCTTTTTAACTTAAAAGGGGGAAAATTCATTATATTTGGAACAACTTTTCTAAAAGAGGAGTCAACTTATTTTTAATAATAAAGAAGATTTAAGTCCATGAATATTGCAAAACAAAATTCATGGACATGTTTTGACCATATAATACCAGATAGATGTATAGTTCTTTGGGAGAAGTTTGTTCAAATAATATAAATATGTGCCCTTTTGTACTAAAAAGTGGTTTTTACAAAAAAGTATTTTTTATCACTTGAAATGTACCCCTCATAAAAGGGATAGTCATTACATTGAGGGGTTACCCCTCATTTGCAGGGTTGTTCCCAACCTGATGTGTTGTTATTAAATTGTATATTAAATTTGGCTATCCACTGAAGTAACCACATGTACAATTGAATTGTAACTTGTCTAAAAAATTAACTTAATTTTAAATTTTTGAATGAAAAGTATAACAGGTCAGTTTTTATTTATTTTGGCATCCACAATAGACGATTTTCATATTAACGACTTTCGGATCCAGAATTTATATTTTTTCGACAGGTTACCTACTCTTTGGTAGGACACTCTTGTACTCGGTTAAGTAAGAGCAACGTAAAGAAGTTAAATCAAGCTTTCAATCGGTACAGTTTTTGGGGAAAATTAACTGTTTTATGTTTTCTATACACATCAAAATAATCGGAAAACAGGAAACTTTCCCCCCGAATTGCACCGATTATATATTTGATTTTACTTCTTTTGGTGGCTCTTACCTGACTGAGTACCAGGATGTCCTACCACAGATTAGGCAGCCTGTTGAAAAATTATAATCAGGAGTCAAAAGTCGGTAATATGAAAACAGATATTGCTAAGATCTGATATTCATCAACTTAGGCCAAAAAAAATCATATGTCGGTATCTAACTCCAAACATTAACAAATAGGGTCAGTCATGTCAGTCGACTCAGTCGGTTTGGATTTTATTATATTTTTTGCAAATAAACAAAATCCGGAAAAATTTTTGTTTCTCAAAGTTTGATCCTGTTATATACTTATACTTCTGGTAATTTGCACATACTTGTTTATACGTTTATAATTTTCAATGGTTTGACAAGTTCTACTCTCGATATACCAAATATATCAATCACATTACAAATTTGTGTGATAAATCCAGCGGAAATTGGATTTGTACTCTAATCATAAGACTCACAATGCTTTTTCTTGAGAATAATTTTTTGGAAAAGCAGTAAAATATTTTAGGGTTGGCGAATAAACTTAGGGTCTGTCGGAAGGCAGGAAAAAAAGCATATATTTTTTTTTGGCCTTTTCCTTCTTCATTAGTGGCAGAAGCATATTTGAGACCAAGACAGGGAGTAAGTTTAGCAGGGGCCCTTAAAGGAGTTGTAGGTGTGATATTATTAAAGGTAAAATATACCCCCTTCTTTAAGCTTAAATTTCGAATTATTAAAGGCAGATGTCACAGGTGTGAAAGAGGATGAAGTCTGTATTACAAATTTTATTTTCATTGTATTGTTGTCATTCTTTTTGGTGATCAGATATACAAATTTGCATGGGAATCGTATGACTTACAACATGGCAGCGGCCGTCAACAGAACAGGAACAGGGTAATGCGCAAGCGCAACTGTTAGAAAAAAAAAGTTCACTATTTTGAGTTCATTATGTATATTGATTTTTTGTTATATTGATTTTCGTACTGTTATTGGGGACTTAGTCCTAATGATATTTAATACCTATTTTTATATCATATATTTTTAATGTTTTGATAAGACCATTTTTACAGGAGTTACATGTATGTGACCTTGATTATATTTTTAGTATTGTGACATTAATACCTTTGTGAACGCAACTCCATAACATCATTTAACAAAAATTTCCAATACATGAAAGGATTGTTTGCCATCTTGTGTAGTTGACCGTATTATACATGTGCCATCATTTTGATCTGACCATTTGTACAGGAGTTATTTGACTTTGACTTTTTTTTTGAGAATTGTGGCAGTAACACCTTGTGAACACAACTCTGAGTCAGTAAGACCATTTGACAGAAAGCTCTCATATTTAGAACTATTGTTTGTCATCATGTGTAGTTGTCCATTTAGTACATCATTTTGATTTGACCATTTTTTAAGGAGTTTGACCATTTGTAGAAGTAGTGTAGCAATAACACCTTGTTAACGCAACTCTTCTAATAGATATAAGAAGATGTGGTATGAGTGCCAATGAGACAACTGTCCATCCAAGTCAAAATTTATAAAAGTAAACCATTATAGGTCAAAGTACGGTCTTCAACACGGAGCCTTGGCTTACACCGAACAGTAAGCTATAAAGGGCCCCAAAAATTACTAGTGTAAAACCATTCAAACGGGAAAACCAACAGTCTAATCTATATAAAAAACAAGAAACGAGAAACACTTATGAACCACATCAACAAACGACAACTACTGAACATCAGATTCCTGACTTAGGACAGGTGCAAACAAATGCAGCGGGTTTAAACGTTTTAATGGTACCAAACCCTCACTCTTTTTCTGAAACAATAGTGTAACATCACAATATAGAAAGACACACTATAAAATATTAACTGAAATAGCTTAACTCAATCAAAGGACATATTAACACCAGTGAACATACACTGAATAAATGAATTTGACCTATGATACAATGTAAATACAAAATAAATAAACTAAGGGAAGAATAATAAAAGTAACATGTTATATCGGTATGAAATGTTAAACAATTAAAGAAAAGCAATATGCTCAAACAAAAATATCAGTCATTTGCAATAACTTTAAACACAGGTAAATGAAAATAATTTTGTTGTTAGGTATACTTGTACAGTTCAAAAAGAGAAAGGAAATATTGTTACAAAATAAATAATTTTGATGTTAATAGTACGAAGTAAAAATAAGGCCATTTTACCATGTTTACACAAATCTCATATTTGGTAGGATTGGCTGCCATCATGTCTTGTGTTGTTGACCTTATAATACTGTCATTTTGAACTGACCACTTTTACGGGAGTTATGGCCTGGGACTTAGACTTTTTTTATTGCGTATTGTGACATTAACACCTTGTGATTGCGACTACTCAGACCATTTGACAGAAAGCTCTTATGCTTGGTTCTATTGTTTAACATCAGTTGTAGTTGACCATTTTATGCTGTCATTTTGCTTTGACCGTTTTTGGTTCTTTCAAGTAATACAGATATTAAAGTGTGTCAATTTTTTTTTTACTATTTGATTTAAGATTTACTTCCTCTTTGGACAATTACCATCTTAGCTAGCCAAATGTTACGATTTGGTCCCCTCTTTGCAGATTAAGTCAGAATTTTAGATCCACGAGATAATAATTTCCATCTGTCGCAGTTGTAACGGGCTGCATCCAATAAAAAAGCGCCTGAGAGATGATCTTTGGAAATGTAGAAAATGTAAATAAACAATTGCCATGTGCAGATTGTGCCATGAGACTTTACCCCCAAAATGATAATTAGTGACACTTTAAAATTCTTAATCAACTTATTGAAGTTCTTTGGTACATTTTTCGTACAAATTTTGGATTGACAATGTATGTATGCGGTTTAATTCTCACAAAGTTTGTAAACACTGGACACAGCCATTTTTATACCTCCAAATTATAGATAGTACAAGTGCTGTCATTGGTCAAGAATGATGTGGTGGAAGTGGGCATTACTTCTGTCTGTTACTAGATGGCACATTGCTGTATAGTGTATACACAAATTCTGTCTTTATAAAAACAAGAATTTATCTGCCAAGGGGAAAAGGAGGATCGGATTGTAATCCTTTGCTATCGTAGATGGACAACTACATGTATTTAAAAAATTTACTTTACTCAGTTCAGGTCCTCTATAATTTTGTATTTTAGGATAAAGGAAGAGGTTAGCATAAGTCAGCCATGTCTGCAGTGGCTATTTTGTCCTGTCAGCCAAATTCACATCCATTTCGTGAGCGGCATATCTCGCTTCATGAACCAGTTAAGATTGGCAGATCTGTAGCCAGAGCCAGACCAGCTAACAACAATGGCATTTTTGATTGCAAAGTTTTATCCAGAAATCATGCCATGCTTTGGTATGAGAATGGCACAGTAAGTATACTTGTACATGTATTTGCAATTCTTGTGGGCTTGGTGTACATATACTACATTCCCTTACTTGATGTGTAAGGTATTTAATAATGCCTATGGATATGACTATCAGTATTACATTTGTACCATCAGTAACACTCTGATATGCTTCGTTATGCTAAGGCAATCTTTATCCATCACTGTGGAGAGCTTGGACTCTATTTAATTTTATGGTGATAAATTCACAATTCAAAAGTCCTACATGGTAGTGTATCGATAATGTATATAATACTATACTGAGAAGAGGAGGAAATCAAAATGTATTTATCAAACCAGAGGCAAGAGGTCTCCAGATAGTACTATTAAAAAGGCTAGTATACACTTCAGAGGTTATTACACTCATCAAACAGTGACTTCAAAATGGAATTGGAGGAACACATACCATATTGAGGCTTTTATAATCTGCAGTTTTTGTCTCGCCTTGACGGAGTCAAAAAGCGAGACATAGGTATGCTGTTTCCGGCGGCGGCGGTGGCGACGGCGGCGTCAACAATGTATTAGTTTGTGATTAGGTCTAGTTCATGGTGAACCACTAGTGGTAGGTCAATGATATTTGGTATGCAGTTGTATTAGCATTGGCACATCTCATTACCATGGAGATTATTTGGCCCCCCCTCAGTCAAGGTCTATTGACTTTGAAACTTTTCGTAGTTTACATTTATTAGTTTGTGATTAGGTCAATTTATGGGAACCACTAGTGGTAGGTCAATGATATTTGGTATGCATTTGTATAAGCATTGGCATATCTCATTTCCATGGAGATTATTTGGCTCCGCCCCCTTAGTCATGGTCTATAGACTTTGAAAATTTTGCTAAGTTAACATGTATTAGTTTGTGATTAGGTCAGTTCAAGGGGAACCATTAGTGGTAGGCCAATGTTAATTGGTTTTCAGTTGTATAAGCATTAGCACATCTCATTTCCATGGAGAATATTTGGTCCCCCCTCAGTCATGGTCTATTTACTTTGAAACTTTTGCTTAGTTTACATGTATTAGTTTGTGGTTAGATCAGTTTAAGATGAACTGCTAATGTTAAGTCAATGATATTATGTATGCAAATTTATTGGCATTTGCAAGTATCGTTTCCATGGAGATTATATAGCCCCACCCTGATCATGGTTCATTGACTTTGAAACTTTTACATAGTTTACAAGTTAATGTTTGTGTTTAGGTTTGTTTAAAGGAACGACTTATAATAAGTCAATGGTATTTGGTATGCAGTTGTATTAGCATTGGCACATCTCATTTCCATGATTTTTAGCCATGTACCTTCAGTCATGGTTCATCGACTTTGAATATTTTCATAACTTACATGTTGAAGTATTGCTATTTTAATTTCAACATTTTCATTATCAAAATTACAAAAGGCGAGACTTATCTCTGTGATAACAGTTTATTTTCTCCAAAATTAATATTGCCAGGCAGGGCAGGGATGTCTTTAAGTTTTGAAGAAGCAGGCTAAATTTAAAAAGTAGCACGGAACGTAATGTGGACTGTGTCGAGCTTGCTCGTCGCGCCTACCTCCGGGGGTCTGGGGCCCGCTTAAATTTTTAACAAATGGTGCAAAATCCTGCATTCTGGGAGTCTCCTGGACCCTTATTCAGTCCTCTTAAAATTTTTAATGAAGATAATGTAAATGTTTGATTAAAATTTGTAGCATGGGTCAAATTTTCTGTAAATTTGATCACATTTATTTAAATATCCAGACTTTCAACTTAGTTACAGCTAATATTTGAAGATGTTTTAGAATAGCAATGACATGGTGATAAAATGTTAAAAAAGTTAATAAACAAAACAGAAACCTTTAGACAAATCATGACATTCTCCAAGTTTAAAGATACAAAACAAGAAAAAGAAATTTTAAAAAGTTTAGGTTTTGGAATTGTTTAGATTTTGGATATTGGACCATAATAGGTGAATGTCCAATTTAAAATTTTAAGTTCTTAGACCACATTCATTCTGTGTCAGAAACCTATGCTGTGTCAAATAGTCAATCACAATCCAAATTCAGAGCTGTATTGCTTGAATGTTGTGTCCATACTTGCCCCAACTGTTCAGGGTTCGAATCTGCGGTCGTATCAAGCCGCGTCCCATGGAGCATTTTATTATATCATATTTTTAATGTTTTGATAAGACCATTTTACAGGAGTTACATGTATGTGACCTTGATTATATTTTTAGTATTGTGACATTAATACCTTTGTGAACGCAACTCCATAACATCATTTAACAAAAATTTCCAATACATGAAAGGATTGTTTGCCATCATGTGTAGTTGACCGTATTATACATGTACCGTCATTTTGATCTGACCATTTAATTTGTACAGGAGTTATTTGACTTCAACTATTTTTTGGAGAATTGTGACAGTAACACCTTGTTAACACAACTCTGAGTCAGTAAGACCATTTGACAGAAAGCTCTCATATTTAGAACTATTGTTTGTCATCATGTGTAGTTGTCCATTTAGTACATCATTTTGATTTGACCATTTTTAAGGAGTTTGACCATTTGTAGAAGTAGTGTAGCAATAACACCTTGTTAACGCAACTCTTCTAATAGATATAAGAAGATGTGGTATGAGTGCCAATGAGACAACTGTCCATCCAAGTCAAAATTATAAAAGTAAACCATTATAGGTCAAAGCACGGTCTTCAACACGGAGCCTTGGCTTACAATCAACAGTAAGCTATAAAGGGCCCCAAAATTACTAGTGTAAAACCATTCAAACGGAAAACCAACAGTCTAATCTATATAAAAACAAGAAACGAGAAACACTTATGAACCACATCAACAAACGACAACTACTGAACATCAGATTCCTGACTTAGGACAGGTGCAAACAAATGCAGCGGGTTTAAACGCTTTAATGGTACCAAACCCTCACTCTTTTTCTGAAACAATAGTGTAACATCACAATATAGAAAGACACACTATAAAATATTAACTGAAATAGCTTAACTCAATCAAAGGACATATTAACACCAGTGAACATACACTGAATAAATGAATTTGACCTATGATACAATGTAAATACAAAATAAATAAACTAAGGGAAGAATAATAAAAGTAACATGTTATATCGGTATGAAATGTTAAACAATTAAAGAAAAGCAATATGCTCAAACAAAAATATCAGTCATTTGCAATAACTTTAAACACAGGTAAATGAAAATAATTTTGTTGTTAGGTATACTTGTACAGTTCAAAAGAGAAAGGAAATATTGTTACAAAATAAATAATTTTGATGTTAATAGTACGGTAAAAATAAGACCATTTTACCATGTTTACACAAATCTCATATTTGGTAGGATTGGCTGCCATCATGTCTTGTGTTGTTGACCTTATAATACTGTCATTTTGAACTGACCATATTATACTGTCATTTTGAACTGACCACTTTTACGGGAGTTATGGCCTGGGACTTAGACTTTTTTTATTGAGTATTGTGACATTAACACCTTGTGATTGCGACTACTCAGACCATTTGACAGAAAGCTCTTATGCTTGGTTCTATTGTTTAACATCAGTTGTAGTTGACCATTTTATGCTGTCATTTTGCTTTGACCGCTTTTTGGTTCTTCTTTCAAGTAATACAGATATTAAAGTGTGTCAATTTTTTTTTACTATTTGATTTAAGATTTACTTCCTCTTTGGACAATTACCATCTTAACTAGCCAAATGTTATGATTTGGTCCCCTCTTTGCAGATTAAATCAGAATTTTGGATCCAAGAGATAATAATTTCCATTTGTCGCAGTTGTAACTGGCTGCATCCAATAAAAAGCGCCTGAGAGATGATCTTTGGAAATGTAGAAAATTTAAATAAACTTTACCACCAAAATGATAATTAGTGACACTTTAAAATTCTTAATCAACTTATTGAAGTTCTTTGGTACATTTTTCGTACAAATTTTGGATTGACAATGTATGTATGTGGTTTAATTCTCACAAAGTTTGTAAACACTGGACACAGCCATTTTTATACCTCCAATTTATAGATAGTACAAGTGCTGTCATTGGTCAAGAATGATGTGGTGGAAGTGGGCATTACTTCTGTCTGTTACTAGATGGCACATTGCTGTATAGTGTATACACAAATTCTGTCTTTATAAAAACAAGAATTTATCTGCCAAGGGGAAAAAGGAGGGGATCGGATTGTAATCCTTTGCTATCGTAGATGGACAACTACATGTATTTAAAAAAATTTACTTTACTCAGTTCAGGTCCTCTATAATTTTGTATTTTAGGATAAAGGAAGAGGTTAGCATAAGTCAGCCATGTCTGCAGTGGCTATTTTGTCCTGTCAGCCAAATTCACATCCATTTCGTGAGCGGCATATCTCGCTTCATGAACCAGTTAAGATTGGCAGATCTGTAGCCAGAGCCAGACCAGCTAACAACAATGGCATTTTTGATTGCAAAGTTTTATCCAGAAATCATGCCATGCTTTGGTATGAGAATGGCACAGTAAGTATACTTGTACATGTATTTGCAATTTTGTAGGCTTGGTATACATATACTACATTCCTTACTTGATGTGTAAGGTATTTAATAATGCCTATGGATATGACTATCAGTATTACATTTGTACCATCAGTAACACTCTGATATGCTTCGTTATGCTAAGGCAATCTTTATCCATCACTGTGGAGAGCTTGGACTCTATTTAATTTTATGGTGATAAATTCACAATTAAAAGTCCTACATGGTAGTGTATCGATAATGTATATAATACTATACTGAGAAGAGGAGGAAATCAAAATGTATTTATCAAACCAGAGGCAAGAGGTCTCCAGATAGTACTATTAAAAAGGCTAGTATACACTTCAGAGGTTATTACACTCATCAAACAGTGACTTCAAAATGGAATTGGAGGAACACATACCATATTGAGGCTTTTATAATTCAGCAGTTTTTGTCTCGCCTTGACGGAGTCAAAAGCGAGACATAGGTATGCTGTTCGCGGCGCGGTGGCGACGCACGCCAACAATGTATTAGTTTGTGATTAGGTCTAGTTCATGGTGAACCACTAGTGGTAGGTCAATGATATTTGGTATGCAGTTGTATTAGCATTGGCACATCTCATTACCATGGAGATTATTTGGCCCCGCCCCCTCAGTCAAGGTCTATTGACTTTGAAACTTTTCGTAGTTTACATTTATTAGTTTGTGATTAGGTCAATTTATGGGGAACCACTAGTGGTAGGTCAATGATATTTGGTATGCATTTGTATAAGCATTGGCATATCTCATTTCCATGGAGATTATTTGGCGCTGCCCCCTTAGTCATGGTCTATAGACTTTGAAAATTTTGCTAAGTTAACATGTATTAGTTTGTGATTAGGTCAGTTCAAGGGGAACCATTAGTGGTAGGCCAATGTTAATTGGTGTTCAGTTGTATAAGCATTAGCACATCTCATTTCCATGGAGAATATTTGGTCCCGCCCCCTCAGTCATGGTCTATTTACTTTGAAACTTTTGCTTAGTTTACATGTATTAGTTTGTGGTTAGATCAGTTTAAGATGAACTGCTAATGTTAAGTCAATGATATTATGTATGCAAATTTATTGGCATTTGCAAGTATCGTTTCCATGGAGATTATATAGCCCCACCCCTGATCATGGTTCATTGACTTTGAAACTTTTACATAGTTTACAAGTTAATGTTTGTGTTTAGGTTTGTTTAAAGGGAACGACTTATAATAAGTCAATGGTATTTGGTATGCAGTTGTATTAGCATTGGCACATCTCATTTCCATGATTTTTTAGCCATGTACCTTCAGTCATGGTTCATCGACTTTGAATATTTTCATAACTTACATGTTGAAGTATTGCTATTTTAATTTCAACATTTGCATTATCAAAATTACAAAAAGGCGAGACTTATCTCTGTGATAACAGTTTATTTTCTCCAAAATTAATATTGCCAGGCAGGGCAGGGATGTCTTTAAGTTTTGAAGAAGCAGGCTAAATTTAAAAAGTAGCACGGAACGTAATGTGGACGGTATCGAGCATGCTTGTCGCGCCTACCTCCGGGGGTCTGGGGCCCGCTTAAATTTTTAACAAATGGTGCAAAATCCTGCATTCTGGGGGGTCTCCTGGACCCTTATTCAGTCCTCTCAAAATTTTTAATGAAGATAATGTAAATTTTTTATTAAAATTTGTAGCATGGGTCAAATTTTCTGTAAATTTGATCACATTTATTTAAATATCCAGACTTTCAACTTAGTTACAGCTAATATTTGAAGATGTTTTAGAATAGCAATGACATGGTGATAAAATGTTAAGAAAGTTAATAAACAAAACAGAAACCTTTAGACAAATCATGACATTCTCCAAGTTTAAAGATACAAAACAAGAAAAAGAAATTTTAAAAAAGTTTAGGTTTTGGAATTGTAGATTTTCTATGTGTTTATGATAGTCCTATCGATTGAGTCATCATTTCTTTGACATATCAGTATTCATGAGGCCAGGCATGCTTTGAGCATGTTGAGAGAGAAAGATAGGATGCTTGGGCAGACAACATTTATAGAAGATGTTGTCATTTATCCTATATTGAAAGGTGTTGGACTTCAGCTATGTTGGTATTTGTTTTGAATACCAATGTTCTGAGTGCAGTGCTGGAACACCCGACAGTTGACATTGGCTGTAGACATTGATCTCTTCTTTCTGTGTGATTCATTTGATTGAAAACTTCTACAGCCTGTTCAACGTATGTTAAAATAATCGTTGACCATCCTCATTTCTGAAATAAAATGCTTAAAACGCCCGATAAACAAATAAGTTACCTATTAAATCCAAAGAAATCCAGTCGTCGCTGCATATTGGAAAAGATCTGTCAAATTTTAGAACGGAAGTGACAAAATCATCTGAGCGCTTTAAAAACTTGAAGTGTTGTCGAAAAGCTTCAACCTGTAAAAATGGCCAAAACACTGTGATTACTCGATGTATCTCTTGTTCACAATAAAATCACGGAACAAAAACTCAGTAACAGAGAAATATTGATCTCTGTTGGTTTTTTTTATACGCCCGTTTACGGGACGTATTATGGTATACCGTTGTCCGTCTGTCCGTCGTCAACATGTCGGACATTAACTCAAAAACTCTTTAACCAATTTGCATAAAACTTTGGTGAATTGTTTATTTTATTGACGTGAGCTCCCTTCGCTTTTTTATAAATTTTAGATTTTACGCTACGAGTTATGGGGTTTATTCATTGAAAAAGGGGATTTTCCAGTTTTCGGACAATAACTCAAGAATGCTTTCACCAACTTGCAAGAAATTTTGGTTAATTGTTTATATCTATTGACATGAGCTCCCTTTTGATTTTTATAAATTTTAGATTTTACGTTTCCAAGTTACGGGGTTTTATTCATAAAAAAAAGTGGGGGTTTCCAGTTTTCGGACAATAACTAAAAAATGCTTTCAGTAGTTCTCATAAAACTTTGATGAATTGTTGATTTCTATTGATGTAAGCTCCCTTTAGAATTTTATAAATTTTTGTTTTTACATTTCTGAGTTATGGAGTTTTATTCATTAAAAAAGGGGGGATTTCCAGTTTTCAGACAATAACTCAAAAATGCTTTCAGCAATTCTTATGAAACTTTGGTGAATTGTTTATATCTATTGACGTAAGCTAGCTCCCTTTAGAATTTTATAAATTTTATTTGTTTATAGTCTGACAACAGATTTAGTAAGTATTGCGCAACAGCATAGTGTATTGCACAACAGCAAGAAATCTTTAATTGAATATAAATTCAATTCATATAACCAATTTCAAGTTCTTTGACTACATTTATTCAGAAACCTATAATATGTCAAATATTTAATTACAATCCAAATTCAGGCCTGTATCAAGCTTGAATATTGTGTCCATTTTTGCCCCAACTGTTCAGGGTGGGACCTCTGTGGGCGTATCCAGCTGCGCTCAGCAAAGCAGTTTATTTCAAAAAGTCAGGACTCACACTTGCCACTAGAGTAGCTGGGTCCACAAGCGGAAGTTGACAGGGGAAATCCTTGGGCCCTAAAGACAACCCTGCAGGGGTGCCGATTATAGAGTACAATAAACAAGAAATAAGAGAAAAACTTGATTTTGCGAGGTTTGTTTAGTTTTACCATGTTGTTTATTGAAAATGTAGAGGGTGCCCTTATAATTTTCAAAACTAATGATTAACCTAATGATAATCCATATTAATATGCAATTTTAATTCAAAATCCAATATTAACTGATAAATATCAATATTTAATGCTTCATTACAAATTTCTTTTCATAGCATTGTATAACATAAACTGGAATCTGCTTGTATTTACCAGAATGAAAAAAGAATATAAATCAGTTGGGAACCAGCTTATGCATTGTATAAACTACAAAACGTAATCAGTTATTTGTTCGGTGTTGGTGTTTCATACTGACGCATGCGTTTTGTTTTAGCTGAATATCTTTCAAACATTAATGTTATGGATATATTTAACAGTATTTAACTAAAGAACAGAAATGTTTTAGGTTCAAAAACGTATTCTAGTAGTGACTATGAAGTACGGATTTCCACACACTCTCACCATAATTATTTGCGATGTACATATGCTATACGAACTTCTGGTTAATATGAAACACAACATCCCAATTGTTTATTCGTAATTTTGACTTATTTTAACAGTCATGGATCTGGAGTGTTCTAGAATTATTTACAAGAATTTACAACTTCTACTTTATGATAGAAAACAGGCTTTTCCATGAAAACCATACATGTGATTCTTCCGGCGGGAGTCAGAATCTCCCCATTTTTAAGCTCTCTTCTGTCCCTCCCGAATTTAAATCTTCTGCTTTTTCGAAAATTTAATCCTGAAAATTTTTCAATGTCAATTTTTGTTATACAATCGATGTGATTCCCTTGTCTACCCTTATCAATATCGATTTGTATCATTAATCAAGGTGATTATTACCAGCAAATTCAATGGACAACTCACTGGCTTCAATTGACAACTTTGGTGTCAAACAAACCGTTAATTAACGTCTATTACCTCAGCCTTAGGTCATAAATAATCTGTGTATTTCAAAAGTGTTGGAAATTAATTTTGGAGTTACTCCCCCTGTTTTAGCTTATCACAAATGTGTGCTCCTAAAATATTATCTGTCACTAAAAATAGGAATAAAATACAAATTGAATACAAAATTATATAAGAATGCTACCTTAAGGGTCAAAACTTTTTTTTGAACATACCAAACAAAGTATATTGCAAATTATTTTTGATAATCATACTTCTATTAATCCACTGACACATTATGATTATAAACAGGAAGTCTCTTTAACAACAATAACAGTCAAGGTCGTTAAAAACTTCCATATATATATAACAACAATACTAGCCATCTGTTCGAGGGCTTTTATAGCCAGTCAAGGTTGTTAAAAACCCCCATCATCAACAACAATACTGCAAGACCCTCTTGGGGTAGTTAAGGTCATTAAAACCCCTCGTCGACAACAATATTTGTAGAATTTCTTTAATTTTTATAATGCAGTGCCATCAATTACAACTTAATAGTCATGGTTATTTTAACTCTATAAAAAATTTAGACTGAGGGGAGTGCAATCAGTTAAATAAAAATTCACTATTAATGCAGGGGATCAAATTACAGTTAAAGCTACATAGTACAGCAGCATCATATTGTTCAGTTGGTTTTGAACTGTTAGAATGTTTTTATTAAATAACTTGATTTTAGTTCAAAAGAATCAGGTTTAAAGCTATGGAATAATTTTAATTTTAATTTGACAAATGTAAAAGTTCTGCATAAAATTTTTATCTTGTTAAGAGAATACTAGTACATTAATGGTAATGCTGTAATCTTACAAAAAAAAATGGGGAATGTGTATTTTAACTATCATGACAATTAACTTGATCAAGGATTTGTATACTATACAAATTCTTAACATGAACAATGAAAAACGTCGATAAAAATGTTGATAAAAAATCTCCAGTTTTGAGGGCCAAACTCCAGCTGAAAATTTTCAAATCTCCAGTTGTGACACGATAACTCTGTCACATGTATGCAAACGATCACACACGATTTGAAATTGCTGCAGTTTCAGTAAGACGTTTTCAAGCAGTTACAAAAATTTTTTTCCTGAATTTTCGTGGCGAAAAGAGGGATGCAGACAATGTACCAGTGCAGACTTTACCAGGCTGATTATGGTATTCCATTGTGTGGTCATAGGTTTAAGGTCAAGGTCACCTGCTAGCAGTATTGAAATTCTTGCAAGCATTTAATGTAAGAGTATACCTCTTGTGTCTGATCTTTTTCCAACTTTTGTTCAATGGTTTCCAATTAGAATAGGATGAAACTTATGAAATATACAGGTTGTAGGTAAAAGATCAATGTCACATGGTGATTCTATGGTCTTTCTTAAGCAGGGATAAAATAATGTTTAGCAGTTGATCTTGTGATGTCAAATTATTTAAATCTAATATTATTTTTGATAAATTGATATATATGTCAATGACTAAAGCTAAAAGAGACATGATAAATTGATATATATGTCAATGACTAAACCAAAAAAAAAAATTAAGATGTTATTTCAGACTAAGATAAGTACATATAAGTACATGTATGTACCTATCTAAATTAAACTCTGACTGCCACTCTTTGATATAACATAAATGTATGAGTAGGAGAATACAAAATAATGATAAGAGAATTACTATATTTGTCAGTAAAGCCAATATCAGACACTCTGATTTATAAATTGGCTAATCAATACATACCATAAGTTACTAGCAATATTGGTTTTAATTTAATATTTAATACAATTATTGGCAATTTAATATATTTATATTGACAAAGTGTTTGCTGATGATAAATTATAATTATCCTGTATGTTCCATTGAATCCTTACCTTTATAATAACTCTCAGGTTTTTTTCCAATAAATTGAGAAAGCTGTCTATTGTTGAAGACTTGATGCTGACAATTACTGATCATTGATTGTTTCAATAATCAAAATAATTATATAGCCCGACTAATTGATTTAGGACTGTTTAATGTCCAGTGGCAAATATTATATGCATGTTCAAAATGATAACATATTAATGAAACATTTGAAGATATTGCTTTGTTCGAGTCTGATGTGTTAAATTCAATATTTAATGTGCAAGCTCACAACTTGTGACAAATTAGTATACACAGGAACACTTCAAGGACACACTTTTCTTAATATTTGCAAGAACATATGGTTTGGTTGTACATATATAGTAAAATGAGACATAAATACAATCCTTCTATTACATTTTCATATAATATAATACTCTTAAGACTAGTAGGATTTTAATACTAATATGAGAGACTTCAAATTGATACCCTAACCTGCTAATGGAACATAAAATGCCCATGATTTATTTAATTTTTAAAGGTTTTAAGGAATGATTGCTTTTTTGTGTTTGTTGATTTATTTAAACAATAGGAAAGTGATTAGGTCCCTCCTCTGATCTCTTCCCAATTGATGTGATTGAATTCAATACAGAAGATGAAAGATTAGGATTCAGACCAACAGCCTATATGTGCTTTAAAAAACCTTGTCTATCTGACTAATTTCCAGATTGTAACTCAAGAATACAGTTATACATTATTTATACTATACTAAGTTTCTGGATACCAATTTTATGGTTCACAAAAAAAAGGACACCAAAATGGTTTCTAAACAATTACTTGAGAAAATTGTTTGCAAAGTACCATGAAATTTAGCTGGTACAGTTGTCCATGTCCATATACATGTACAATGCTGTAAAAGTTCCAGTATTAAATTTTTATGCTTTGTGTCCAAGAATTGTGATATTTATTTATATATACTAATTATAAGCTGGCAGAAGTGGTACATTTGTACATTGCATATAATATAAAAATAAGGAGATGAGGTATGATTGCCAATGAGACAACTATCCACGAAAGTTCAAATGAAGTGGATGTAAGCAATTATAAAGCAGCTTGTAGAACATTTCAATAGGTATTTTGTTCATGGGCACTTTGTCCTCAAAATGGTTTATGGTCTTTAATTTGAACACCTTGTTGCCAAACATTGTGAACCTTGTTGGTAAATGATATTAACATTGCTCATGCTTATTTGTAGAATCATCAGGATTGATTTCTTTTGGTACATAATACATTTCCACCACAAAAAGCTTTTCAGGTTATAACTTTAACCTTTTGGTTATCATGATGAACCTTATTGCCCAGAGATCCAGTAACCCTATAACCTTTCCAGTCTTAAGGGTCAAATGAAGGAACATGTGCATAATGTTTGAATCATCTGTGACTGCTGCAGTATTACAACTCCACTATGTTCCCATAAACAGGATTAAGAGGTAGGGCAAGAAAATTACAATGTGACATATTTGCCAGTGAAAAGGAGTCTGAGACAAGGAAAGTAAACTACCACTGAACTAACCAGACTTTCAAACATTTAATATCAGCTTGGACGTACATTACAGGAAGAGATGTTCATGTTTTAAATTACAGAAAGAGGTGTTGAAATATGAATTACAGAGCATACAGAAATAATATTTGGACCTTTACTCAGATAATCTTCCACCATATGAATTTTAAATTCACACAAAATTTCATGGAAGTTGAAAGTTGGATAAATTCCTTGGCAAATACTACATATTTCAACTCCTTCACATTTTATTCTCCATACAATATCACATTAAAAGATGGTAGATTAAGGGACTTTTTGAGGGTTCTGGATTGGTATCCAGTCAACTGGGGTCCTATTCCTTTTGCTAAGAATAGGAGATAGTTTATATTGGGGACTCAATGATGCTGTTTTGAATAGGTACAACATTGGCTTTTATTTTCAGTTGAACTGATTGGCATCTAGGCAACTGTTGATACATCGTTTGTAGTAATCAAGTGGATAAGCAGAAGCTTTTGTTGTTAATTGTATCTTAATGTAAAACACAGGTGATAAACAAAACCCATCTATAGCTAATGAATGATTGCTAGTTATATAACTTATACCATCCCAAGTCTTTGTATGTTGGAATGTAACAGGACAGGTAGAACTTAGGTGTAGGGTATTGCTTGTTCTTAGTAACCAGATTATAGAGACCTCGGAAGGTGAATTTTGTGAAACAGGATGACATTTAGGACATTCTTAGATATTCCAGTTAGATCTAATCAGATATACTGACCAATTCAATTGACTGGAAAACAGTTAATGCATGGTGATTTGGGAATTGTATCGCTGTATTTGTGTTATTGATGTATACTGTCTTTGTTGTGGTTTATTATGAAATATTTGCATCTTGCCTTAGGATGATATGACAAAAAGTCATGACCCAACTGGTATATATTATGTATGCCCTATAGGTTTGTTTTGGTTCAGCAAGTTGTAGAAAGTGTTATAAAGTTTGGTTGTTGACTTGTGCAATACTTGGTTTCAGATTGTAAGGATGATATGGGTCTCACACAAAGAGAACTTGAGTTAATGAAGTTTATCAGGTTTTTGTACATAATTTGTTATTTGATGTCACATTCTTATAAACCTCATTTCTCCTCATCAAGAGAAAACAGGATTTTGTATCAGATAAATTATAGATGCAGTCATACAGTGTGTTTGTACATTAAGCTAATATTTTTCGGTTGATGCTGCAAGTTGTTATTGAGCACTACTGAGTTTAAGTAGAGGTAGATAACATAAAAAATAACATCATAGGGTGACATAATGGTACAAGGTTATTCATATCTTTCAAGGCATTTATCAAACCACTTTGCTTGCCAGTCTACACTTTATTATAGAAAGCTTGATATTTTTACACACTTTGTCAAAATATTGTGATTCATTTTTGATTACCACAATTATAAATACTTACTTATTTTTACTCCTACACAAACTTTAAGTAATATTGCAGGTAGATTAAGATTTTTAATTGTAAGTTCGACTGACACAGCAGATATGCTTGAAATGTCTGACCATTTCCACATTCATGTTTAAGCCTATTATTACCTAGAAATATTTCATGATTTGACAATTATTTTTTACAGCTACATTCTTGAAGCTGATACAACACAATTTGGTCATCATGACCTATATTTTATGCTCAAGTTATCGCTTAAGTTTTGTCTTTAGCTTTATCTCCTGACATCTATGATGTTTTATCTATAAAAACCATACATTTTACTGCTTAAACAATTTCTATTTTATATACTATGGATTCATATATTTTCATTGGTACCACTTTTTGTGAATTGAGTAAAAATTGCATTTTCATGGATATTTGATTTCATGGTTTTATCCAAAGTTTGCATACAAACCTATAGAAAATGTATACTTTTCATTCAATCTAATTAAAATTAGTTCTTCTGACTTGCTCCTCATTTTCGCTTTGGCTGTTTATATGTGGCACTTACATGTAAATTGTTTTTGTTGAACATTTAAATTCATGGTTTACCTTACCAATGAAATCAATGAAAATTGGTATCCCACAAAGAATAATGAATCCACATTACAACTTACTATATCATATGGGTTTTGCTCATTGTTGAAAGCTGTACAGTGTCCTACATGGTAAGCTGTTAAATCCTTGCCCTCTGATCTCTCAAAGATAGTTTTCTCAATGGCAATCACACCACATCTCTTTATTTTTATATTAATTGTGTTTGAATTAGTTCAATATAATTATAGACATCTTCAATTGTAGCCAAATATTAATATTTTGATACATTTAAAAGCATGCTAAGGAATGGAGGGTTTTCAAGTTTCCTCACATGACACTACCTCAAAATACAGTATGGCAGCCAACAACGATATTTTCTTACTGAAACTAATCGGTAGTACTATGAATATGAAAATATATAAAATATATTTAACCAAAAGTAGCCAAAATAATCGCAATGTCTTAAAGTAAGTTGATTTAGAAATTGTATCCAATGACCATGCACTGGAGAACATAGTTTGTTTTACTTGCATTCGGATTTGAGACTATAATATGCATAATTGTTTCAATAATCAAAATAATTATATAGCCCGACTAATTGATTTAGGACTGTTTAATGTCCAGTGGCAAATATTATATGCATGTTCAAAATGATAACATATTAATGAAACATTTGAAGATATTGCTTTGTTCGAGTCTGATGTGTTAAATTCAATATTTAATGTGCAAGCTCACAACTTGTGACAAATTAGTATACACAGGAACACTTCAAGGACACACTTTTCTTAATATTTGCAAGAACATATGGTTTGGTTGTACATATATAGTAAAATGAGACATAAATACAATCCTTCTATTACATTTTCATATAATATAATACTTCTTAAGACTAGTAGGATTTTTAATACTAATATGAGAGACTTCAAATTGATACCCTAACCTGCTAATGGAACATAAAATGCCCATGATTTATTTAATTTTTAAAGGTTTTAAGGAATGATTGCTTTTTTGTGTTTGTTGATTTATTTAAACAATAGGAAAGTGATTAGGTCCCTCCTCTGATCTCTTCCCAATTGATGTGATTGAATTCAATACAGAAGATGAAAGATTAGGATTCAGACCAACAACCTATATGTGCTTTAAAAAAAACCTTGTCTATCTGACTAATTTCCAGATTGTAACTCAAGAATACAGTTATACATTATTTATACTATACTAAGTTTCTGGATACCAATTTTATGGTTCACAAAAAAAAGGACACCAAAATGGTTTCTAAACAATTACTTGAGAAAATTGTTTGCAAAGTACCATGAAATTTAGCTGGTACAGTTGTCCATGTCCATATACATGTACAATGCTGTAAAAGTTCCAGTATTAAATTTTTGCGTTTTGTGTCCAAGAATTGTGATATTTATTTATATATACTAAGCTGGCAGAAGTGGTACATTTGTACATTGCATATAATATAAAAATAAGGAGATGAGGTATGATTGCCAATGAGACAACTATCCACGAAAGTTCAAATGAAGTGGATGTAAGCAATTATAAAGCAGCTTGTAGAACATTTCAATAGGTATTTTTGTTCATGGGCACTTTGTCCTCAAAATGGTTTATGGTTTTAATTTGAACACCTTGTTGCCAAACATTGTGAACCTTGTTGGTAAATGATATTAACATTGCTCATCATTATTTGTAGAATCATCAGGATTGATTTCTTTTGGTACATAATACATTTCCACCACAAAAAAGCTTCTCAGGTTATAACTTTAAACTTTTGGTTATCATGATGAACCTTATTGCCCAGAGATCCAGTAACCCTATAACCTTTCCAGTCTTAAGGGTCAAATGAAGGAACATGTGCATAATGTTTGAATCATCTGTGACTGCTGCAGTATTACAACTCCACTATGTTCCCATAAACAGGATTAAGAGGTAGGGGCAAGAAAAATTACAATGTGACATATTTGCCAGTGAAAAGGAGTCTGAGACAAGGAAAGTAAACTACCACTGAACGAACCAGACTTTCAAACATTTAATATCAGCTTGGACGTCACATTACAGGGAAGAGATGTTCATGTTTTAAATTACAGAAAGAGGTGTTGAAATATGAATTACAGAGCATACAGAAATAATATTTGGACCTTTTACTCAGATAATCTTCCACCATATGAATTTTAAATTCACACAAAATTTCATGGAAGTTGAAAGTTGGGATAAATTCCCTTGGCAAATACTACATATTTCAACTCCTTCACACATTTTCTTCTCCATACAATATCACATTAAAAAGATGGTAGATTAAGGGACTTCTTTTGAGGGTTCTGGATTGGTATCCAGTCAACTGGGGTCCTATTCCCTTTTGCTAAGAATAGGAGATAGTTTATATTGGGGACTCAATGATGCTGTTTTGAATAGGTACAACATTGGCTTTTATTTTTCAGTTGAACTGATTGGCATCTAGGCAACTGTTGATACATCGTTTGTAGTAATCAAGTGGATAAGCAGAAGCTTTTGTTGTTAATTGTATCTTAATGTAAAACACAGGTGATAAACAAAACCCATCTATAGCTAATGAATGATTGCTAGTTATATAACTTATACCATCCCAAGTCTTTGTATGTTGGAATGTAACAGGACAGGTAGAACTTAGGTGTAGGGGTATTGCTTGTTCTTAGTAACCAGATTATAGAGACCCTCGGAAGGTGAATTTTGTGAAACAGGATGACATTTAGGACATTCTTAGATATTCCAGTTAGATCTAATCAGATATACTGACCAATTCAATTGACTGGAAAACAGTTAATGCATGGTGATTTGGGAATTGTATGGCTGTATTTGTGTTATTGATGTATACTGTCTTTGTTGTGGTTTATTATGAAATATTTGCATCTTGCCTTAGGATGATATGACAAAAAGTCCTGACCCAACTGGTATATATTATGTATGCCCTATAGGTTTGTTTTGGTTCAGCAAGTTGTAGAAAGTGTTATAAAGTTTGGTTGTTGTTTCAGATTGTAAGGATGATATGGGTCTCACACAAAGAGAACTTGAGTTAATGAAGTTTATCAGGTTTTTGTACATAATTTGTTATTTGATGTCACATTCTTATAAACCTCATTTCTCCTCATCAAGAGAAAACAGGATTTTGTATCAGATAAATTATAGATGCAGTCATACAGTGTGTTTGTACATTAAGCTAATATTTTCGGTTTATGCTGCAAGTTGTTATTGAGCACTACTGAGTTTAAGTAGAGGTAGATAACATAAAAATAACATCATAGGGTGACATAATGGTACAAGGTTATTCATATCTTTCAAGGCATTTATCAAACCACTTTGCTTGCCAGTCTACACTTTATTATAGAAAGCTTGATATTTTTACACACTTTGTCAAAATATTGTGATTCATTTTGATTACCACAATTATAAATACTTACTTATTTTTACTCCTACACAAACTTTAAGTAATATTGCAGGTAGATTAAGATTTTTAATTGTAAGTTCGACTGACACAGCAGATATGCTTGAAATGTCTGACCATTTCCACATTCATGTTTAAGCCTATTATTACCTAGAAATATTTCATGATTTGACAATTATTTTTTACAGCTACATTCTTGAAGCTGATACAACACAATTTGGGTCATCATGACCTATATTTTATGCTCAAGTTACTTCGCTTAAGTTTTGTCTTTAGCTTTATCTCCCTGACATCTATGATGTTTTATCTATAAAAAACCATACATTTTACTGCTTAAACAATTTCTATTTTATATACTATGGATTCATATATTTTCATTGGTACCACTTTTTGTGAATTGAGTAAAAATTGCATTTTCATGGATATTTGATTTCATGGTTTTATCCAAAGTTTGCATACAAACCTATAGAAAATGTATACTTTTTCATTCAATCTAATTAAAATTAGTTCTTCGCACTTGCTCCTCATTTTCGTTTGGCTGTTTATATGTCGGGCACTTACATGTAAATTGTTTTTCGTTGAACATTTAAATTCATGGTTTACCTTTACCAATGAAATCAATGAAAATTGGTATCCCACAAAGAATAATGAATCCACATTACAACTTACTATATCATATGGGTTTTGCTCATTGTTGAAAGCTGTACAGTGTCCTACATGGTAAGCTGTTAAATCCTTGCCCTCTGATCTCTCAAAGATAGTTTTCTCAATGGCAATCACACCACATCTCTTTATTTTTATATTAATTGTGTTTGAATTAGTTCAATATAATTATAGACATCTTCAATTGTAGCCAAATATTAATATTTTGATACATTTAAAAGCATGCTAAGGAATGGAGGGTTTTCAAGTTTCCTCACATGACACTACCTCAAAATACAGTATGGCAGCCAACAACGTATATTTTCTTACTGAAACTAATCGGGTAGTACTATGAATATGAAAAATATATAAAATATATTTAACCAAAAGTAGCCAAAATAATCGCAATGTCTTAAAGTAAGTTGATTTAGAAATTGTATCCAATGACCATGCACTGGAGAACATAGTTTGTTTTACTTGCATTCGGATTTGAGACCATAATATGCATAATTGTGAAAAAACAGGCTTCTTGAAGCATCTTGTGTCTTTATTGTCCCCCACGAAACGCGTTGTGGGGGACATGGAAATACTGGGCGGTCTTGTTAGCGCTCTCAGGTGTACAGTTCTTGCCAGATTTTTATGAAACTTATATCAGGTTTATAACAGCAATGTCTTGGACGAGTTCGAAAATCAGTGCTGATTAATTATTTTTAAAAGAGTTATACCCCTTGGAAATATTAATTATATGGAAAATTGCCTCATGAGCGCTCTTATCTGTACAATTCTCGCCAGATTTTAATGAAATTTTTATTATAGGTTTATATCATCAGTGTTTTTGATGAGTTCGAAAATCAGTGCCATTCAATTATTTTTAAAAGGGTTATGCCCCTTGGAAATATTGATTATATGGAAAATTGCATTGTTAGTACTCTCATGTCTACAATTCTTGCCAGATTTTTATGAAATTTATATTATAGGTTTATATCATCAATGTCTTCATTTCTCTACAATATTTATAGAAAAAGTACTATTTTAGTTATTGCCCTTGGATAGATAAAATATATGCAACATGGGGGACATTGGAATTCTGTTCTTTTATTTTCATAGGCAATTTTCGAAGAAATTTCCGCATGTATATGCATTTTATTTCCTTATATTTATTCAACATGTGTTATCTTTTAAACCACTCTGTGTGATTATTACATTGCTGTAGTAATAATCCTCATTTTGGACTTCTATATAAATCGATTTGGAATTTGAGTTTTCATGATCAGCTGAGGGATAATGATTTAAGGGAACGAAGGTTTAACAAGAAAGTTGATTGTTATAGAATCATGTACCTTTTCATTATCATATAAGAGGAAAAGCTATGGAGCAGAGGTTTTGCTGTTAATGATGAACATTTCATCTGGTAATGATTTGTAACAACCTGTATGCCATTATCACATTGCCTTATCATAATTTCCTATCTTTGTGTGATGTTGTTCTTGTAGATGTTTGTTTTTTCTGTGGCCAGGTACATTTGTTTGTAGATTTTACCTTGTAAATGGAATCATTATCAGTGACTGTGTTGGAAGAAATATCTTTGAAAGTTTAAACTTTGAATTGTATATATGTATATAAATAAAGCATAAGCTTAGAAAAATCATAGACTGATTACAGTGCCAAATTCATAGAAGCTCCTAAATAGAATAAGCACTTTTTCCACACCTTAGCAGATGTTTCTCCTTCTTATTTTCAATAAAAGTTTGGACTCAGTTGTTCACACAAGTAAAACAGTTTACTCTCACAAACATTGCTGTTTAAGGAATAAAGTTGTAAATTTTGTCCATTTTGTTGTCCATATGTTTATAACACATGAGGTTACTTTTTTATGTGATCTTCATAAAACTTAATACATTCCGTGTATTCCCTAGAGGGTTTCTTTGCGGTTGTGCCCCATGTGTTGATTTAGGCCCTCCACCATCCTTGAACATTTAAAATTCTCTATTAATCTATATGATTCTCAATATTTTTGACCAATGTCCTTTCAGCTAACCTAGGCCTCTCTTCATTCATAAAATGTCTAAGGCAAACCCATGGCCATGAGAAACAGACAAACATACTTGATTGCTTACATCCACTTCATTTGAATTTTGGTGGATAATTGTCTCACTGGCATTCATAACACATCTCCTTATTTTTATACTGAGTCAGCAATTTCTTTTTCCTGATTAGTAAGAACTTTCAGAAAAATAAATGGAAATGCCCAGAAATTTGTTTTGCTGTTAATAAATAACAAGGCTCACGCTAGAAGGCGACTGGGGCGAAAAAGTCGCATTCCCGTCCGTCACTTTGCTTTGCCTGACCTTCAAAAGCGATATCTAGTGGCCCTGGTGTTCACAATAGTCACTTGCAGTCACTTTCGTCATCAGCAATTTCCCCTTTTTTCCAAGTCAATGAACCAGCATTATTTTCATTTAAAAATGAAGAAATTCAGACATAAATGATTTATTTCTTTAGAAAAGATGTGAAAGTATTGACTTTACAGATTGGTTGTATGTTATTTCAGAGAAACAACTTTTATTAAGTATTTTCTTTCACTTCCGGTACTTGTTACTCGAGATCGTATGTATCAAAACATTCTGATTTTCGGCAAACTAAGTTTGTTACATCCTTAGAAAGTGATCAAAATTGCCTTTAGTTAATGCTTGATCCATTCATTTTTTATTGCATTTTAATTGATATATGATACTTTCTTTTCCTTTTTGATATAAAAAAGTTTTTTGTAGAGCTAGATATTTAGTTGGTAGATTCTGACAAGAGGACGAACATAATTGTGCAACTATAAATGACTATTTAAGACATAAACTGAAACAACTGTTACTTTATTGACTCTGGTATGAATTGAACACTAAAAAAAAAGGATACATATGGCCCTTTATATTATAGTAAAAACCAAATATTGTAGCGCCTCGAGCGAATGAGCACTTCTCTTTCAAATCTCACCACTTCTCCCTACCAGTTTCAAAATGAGAAGTCACTTCTCCCTATGATTTTGAAGTAGTGTGAGCCCTGAAATAATGGCATAGGGATTTAAATATAGAAATTGTTTTATTATGGCCTTGAGTTATTTAGAATAATAAGGCAATTGGACTGTATGTGGTCAATAGAATCAATCTATTATGTACATGCCTGTCTGTCTGTCTGTCTGTCATGGGTCACTTACTCTTGCATAGTGAGCATGTAAAGTTTGTGATTAGGTCAGTTTAAACCATTCAAAGTAAGTCAGTGATATATGGTATGCAGTTGTAAAAAGTATATATAAGAAGTGACACATCTCATTTTCATGGAGATGATTTAGCCCTGTCTCTACAGTCATGAGTTATTGACTTTGAAAATATTGTATAGTTTATTTGTTAAAAGTTTGCAATTAGGTCAGTTTCAGGGGAATCACTTATAGTAAGTCAATGATATTTGGTATGTAGTTGTATTAACATTGGCACATCTCATTCATATAGAGATGGTTTGTCTGCCTCCACACTCATGGTGTATTGACTTGTAGATTTTTGCATAAATATCTTTGTGATTAGGTTAGTTTCAGGGGAATCACAAATGAGACAAATGATATTTGGTAGGCATTTGTATTAGCAATGACACACCTTATTAATTTCAAGATTTTTTGGTCCCACCCCTCAGTCAAGGTCCATTGACTTGAAACTTTTACATGGTGAACTTATAAAGTTTGTGATTAGGTCAGATGAAAGGAAACCACTTACGGTAAGTCCTTGATATTTGGTATGCAGTTGTATTAGAGTTGGCATATAATTTCCTTGGAGAATTTGTGGCTAACCCTCCTATATCATGGATCTTTTGCATATGTAACATGTTCAAGTGCTGCCGTTTAAATTTTAATACTTTATGTATTGAAATAACAAACAAGTCAGACATATTTCTGTGTCAACAGTTTATTGAAATGAATATATTGTATCTGGAAGCGCATGAAATATTAAAAAGCCACAGATGTTTTAAATCTTTGGTGCATTTGTTGAATACAGAATTGTGAAACATGCACCTCCTCTGCAATGGAAGATAACCAGAAATCTATCTACGTCAGAGTAGTAATTTTAGAAAAACTAAAATGTTTTAATATTCTTTGATGAGAAGAAAGTTTAGTATACATTAAGCTCTACATTCTAGCATATGGTTGATATAAGTATATAATTAAAGGTTGAAAAAGGCCAAAGTTTATCAGCAAGATTAAGGTTTTCATAATTGCTGATAGACAAAACTTCTCTGCCATCATAATCTATATTTTTATAACAGAACTCAGTAGTTTGTGGCAATATGAACCATGGATCATTTGTTTTTCCAAAAGGTTTGTTTATTTTTGTTGAATTTAATTGAATTATGATTTTATAATAAATATTATAGTTCCTCATTACATATTCTGTGGTAATGCCTGCAATGTTTTTGACACTGTTTACTTGATTACATGTAGACAGAGTGTTGAATCTACTTCTATTCTGTGACAAAAAGATTGCATATAAGTCTGAAACTGCTTATAGATCTAAAGTTTACAGGTGTTACATTTGAGTTCACTTATTCTGGATTTCCTTTTAAGTTCTGGTGTCCTTTAATTGGTAGGTGAGCAGCCAAAAATGATATGAAACTATCACTTTTCTTTTCCTTATGATCAAGAAATATCATTTAAAGAAAAAAGTTTGAAATTTTTTTATAATCTTCCCATATTTTACTGATAAATAGACTTAGATTTTTGGCAGTCATCATTACATTTTCACAATGACAGTAGCAATCACAGGTGTGATCCTGTGAATCCATGGAACCCTTTACAAATATTTGATTTGTCATAAATTCACTCATTATTTTATTTACGTTTGGCTAATGAATATTTCTCCCAATTGCTAACACAGATCCAATGCAGCTATGTTGTCACAGATTTCCCCAGTGCATGCTGTTGGAAATAATAATTTATCTACAATATATTAAACTGCATAAAACTAGAGCAAAACTTGGCAAAGAAAATGTGTACCTCAATACAGATCCTCATTGTTGTTGGAGACTGTTAAGGATTCTTATCAGTCGATTTTCTTTTTAACACCTGAAACTTAAAGGCCAAATCTGTTCAACTTTGATAGATATTAAGATTATGGTAGCCTTAACAAAGGTTCTTTAATAATTTGATTGGATGGCATACAAAGCAGCTATAGACAACTTTTAAATGTAAATTTATTATGTCCAAATGCTTATATTATTACATCACAGTAAGAACCGATTGACCAATGACATACTTTGAACTTATTAACCTCTGGTCACCCCATGTAACTCATTCACAAAAAACAACTCGAGATTGGTCTATGGTATCAAAGGTACCCTTTGAACTTCAAGAGATTTTTATAAGACCACAAAATTTTTGCTGTTGTATATTGGTATCACACCGTCATCGGCGGCATCAGCGTTGTCCGAAGACATTTGGTTTCCAGACAATAACTTTAGTATAAGTGAATATAAATCTATGAAATTTAAACACAAGGTTTGAAACCACAAAAGGAAGGTTGGGATTGTTTTTGGGGGTGATGGTCCCAACCGTTTAGGAATTAGGGGCCAAAACAAGCATTTTTCTAGTTTCAGGACAATAGCTTGTGTATAAGTATTTTGATTGCTCTGAAATTGTACCACAAGGTTCAATACCACAAGTAGAAGGTTGGGATTCATTTTTTCCTCAAATGAAAATTCTCTTCAAATATTTTTTTTTTGGAGGGGGGTAAAAAAAAATTTTGGGGGGTCAGTTTTTTTTTCCTCAAGATTTAAGAAATTGTCAATTTCCAAAGAAAAAAATTGGGGGTCTCTCAATTTATTTTGCTAATTCTTTGTATATAGTCTGAAAACAGATTTACTAAGTATTGCGCAACAGCACAGTGTAGTGCACAACAGCAAGAAATCTTCAATTGAATATAAATTCAAATCATACAACCAATTTCAAGTTCTTTGACTACATTTATTCTGTGTCAGAAACCAATCATGTGTCAAATATTTAATTACAATCCAAAAATTACATTCTGGTGGTGACAGTGTAAACCATTTGTATACAGCTTTATATTTCAAAAGGTAGACCCCTAGATGCTTCATACCTTGTTACAGATATCTTATGTTACGAAGTCATATGTTCATTGTCCTTACCTCATTTTCATGGTTTAGGGACTGCTTGAAAAAATAATGAGTTTTTTTTTGTCATGTGAATTTCTCACTTATTATGAGTAATAGTATAACTATATTTGGTATATGGATTCCTTGCAATGTCTAGATGTCTGACGGACATAGTTCACCTGACCTCAACCTCATTTCATGGATCAGTGATCAAGTCTGTGTTTCAGATACTATAAGCAATAGGTCAACTTATTTGTTGTATGGAATGCTTGTAAGGTGTACATGTCCGACTGACAGGTTTCATCTGACCTTAACCTTTTTTTCATGGTTCATTGAACAGTGTTTAGTTTTTGTGGTTTGGTCTTTTTCTCGGGTACTTAAAGCAATAGGGTCACTATATTTATACCCCACGCAACGAGTTGAAGTCTAAAGTGAATCAAAAACAATTTTTTTCAATTTCAATGCACAAAATATATATATTTTCCAAGGTTACATAGTTCAATAACGTGTTCAATAACGTAAGAAGAATCTTACAATTCAGATAATTTGTACACTTTTGACCTTTTCCAAAAATAAGGCTTGATAAGATTTCTTTGTAATTTTAAATACAATTGACATATTAGAATAAAATGCAATTCATCCTCTCCTTCATAAGAACACATTTTCCATATTTTAGAATATGTTGTTAACATTTGAATACCTGCCTTGCTCAATGACAAGACTAATGTTTAGTATTTATAAGATGAAATGAGTAATGACAGATAAAATCAGAATTCAATCCTGTTTACTTTTCTTCTTTTTTTAGCTCACCTGGCCCAAAGGGCCAAGTAAGCTTTTCTCATCACTTGGCGTCCGTCGTCGTTTGCGTCGTTTAGTTTTACAAAAATCTTCTCACTGGGCCAAACTAAACCAAACTTAGTCACAATCGTCATTGGGGTATCTAGTTTAAAAAATATGTGTCTGATGACCCGGCCGCCATGGCTAAAAATAGAGCATTAATGTAAAATGTAAAATGTAGATTTTGTCTTATATCTCTGAAACCAAAGCATTTAGAGCAAATCTGACAGGAGTAAAATTGTTATTCAGGTCAAGATCTATCTGCCCAGAAATTTTCAGACAAATCAGACAACCTGTTGTTGGGTTGCTGCCCATGAATTGGTAATTTTAAGAAAATTTTACAGATTTTGGTTATTATCTTCAATATTATTATAAATAGAGATAAACTGTAAACAGCAATAATGTTCAGCAAAGTAAGATCTACAAACAAGTCAACATGACCAAAATGGTCAATTGATCCCTTAAGGAGTTATTGCCCTTTATAGTCAATTTTTAACAATTTTTTGACAATTTTTGTAATCTTTTACAAAAATCTTCTCCTCTGAAGTAACTGAGACAAATTTAACCAAACTTGGCCACAATCATCATAAGGGTATCTAGCAAGGCAAGATTTATTTAAAAGTCAAATTTTGCCATTATAGTTAGTAGACTGTCAGTCTTCATAGGAGTGATTGCCCTTAAATGAGGATTTTTTTTAACCTCCTTTGTGTTTTGAGCAAAACTAAAGAAGATAGAGATAAAACTAAACAGACTAAAAGATCTGTAATACAAGATCAACAAAATAGAGATTTTTATCATGAAGTCTATTCTCGTCTACAATGTTTGAGAGTGACCTTTGTTTGATATGCCTCTAGTTTATTGTTGTGATATTAAAACCCTTTTACTCAGACAATTGCAAGGTAATAACAGACTTCTGTTTTGCATTTGGGCTTTAATGTAGATATGACTGTATTATACATAAATACTATGTGAGCAGTACAAACTTTTTAGAGCCTCAAGTTAATGTTTATGGCAAGATTGAAATCCGTTAATTTTAACTAAGATCCCTGATCTGTTATGCATGTTATAATGCGTAATTTAGTTTATCTGTCTTTGCATTGATTTTTCTTGCTGTTTGTTGAAATATGATTGTAATTTCTCATTAGCTTGTTGGCAGGTTATGATGGAAGATTTTTGGCAAAAGAAGTGAGAGTTTTTAACTTAAGTTAACCACAGGAAGTATTTTTGTGTGTTGTATTTTTCAATCATTTTAGCCTGCAATAATTTTCCATCTCATTTTTCAAGAAGTCATTCCTCAGGCACAGGTAGACTAGGTTGTGTGGAATAATGATAATATTCCTTCTCCAACAGCCCCAGACATCCCTAATTGAATACAGGTGGTCTAGGATGTTTTGGTTAGTAATAAGTATGCCTGTAATTTAGGTACAAGTAGTCTACTCTAGGATGTTTTGACTGGTATTAAGTTTGCTTCTCCATTAGAAACAATTGGACTAGGATGTATTTGGCAGAAATATTTTGCTTCTCTCATGTGCAGGTATTTCTCCCTCAGGCAGGTGTAGACTCCACTGTCTGGGCTTATGATAATTTTCCATCTTCGACTCTCACAAGTAACTGTAATCCTTCCTTAGTTACCATTAGCTAGGATGTTTTGGCTGTAATATGTTTGCTCCTCCTTAAGGTAAAGGTGGGCTAGGTTGTTTCAATGTTTGGCTAGGAATTATTTTCCTTCCCCCTTAGGCATAGGAAGACTAGGGTGTTATGGCTATTTTGGATAATTTTCCTGCCAACTTAATAAAGCACATGGACTAGGATGTTTGGCTATTAGGATTGCCTTTCTCTCTCATGAACGGGTAGAACTATTTCTCTCAAAAATTGGTATACATGAAAATATTTCATATCTTCTACTGCTTTGTGAAATTTCTAGTATTAATCAGTTATGTGATGCCTATGGTAACATGATGAAATGTTCTGATACACAATAAATAAATATCCACTACATATTGGACATTTCTAGTTTTCAGACACTTCCAGATTATATCCAGAAGTTTTTCTTTATAATGCATTGTTTAGGTTTAGTATAGAAAACCCTCCATTCATAATACATTGTACATCTGTAATTGTTTTATCTTATATTTACAGTTCTACCTCCAAGACACAAAAAGCAGCAATGGTACATTCATTAACAATCAACGCCTCTGTAAAGGAGGAGAGGAGAGCTCTCCCAGAGAGGCATATTCTGGGGACCACATACAGTTCGGTGTTGATGTGATGGAAAATAACAGAAGAGGAGAAAAAAGTATGTATTTATTTTATAGATACCAACCAGGAAGAATAAAAGTAAACTGGAAATGTCAAGTAGTTGATGTTTGTTTTAAGATATAATGTGTAGTTCCTTGAAAAAAATTATTTACATAGTCATCTTTCCTTATTCGCACATTATGTTTTTTTTAAAACATAATTTTGTTTGTTTTTTATTCATGTTCATCTGATTCATTGATATATTTTAAATTTTTTTATGGAGAGGGCTACTTATTAACTTTTTCCTTCTTTTCAGTGTTTTTTTCACTTTTGAATAATGAACACTTGTTATTTTATATAATACTGTGTTTATTATTTATTATATAACATACTGTGATTATAAAACCTAGCTTGAAATGTACATCGTTAAAGCTGCTGTTATACAAAAGAAAGCTATGGTTAATGAAGCATGTTAAAACTGTTAATATTATTTTAATGATCTACCACCTGAAGGCTGTGTTCCTTTATTTAGTTAAAGTACCTTAAAATGATATAAAATCACCCACACACTAATGCTATCATAGATGAAGGGTTGTTCATCTATTGTTGTTGTATTGATGGTTTGACACAAAACATACACAATGATAATCACACAGACATAAAATAAAAAACTTAGGCATGAGATCTATCTAAAATGTTCCTGTACATGTACATGATCAAAAGAAATGTCGTTCATCATACATCATAGGGAAAATTAAGATGCCAAGATAGATATATGTTTCTTTTTGTTTTTGTATCATACAAAGATGATAGTTGACTGGTTCCCCTTTTTGTTTTTGTATTATACAAAGATGTTAGTTGACTGGTTCCCCTCATCAGATAACGAGAATCACCAAACATATTAAAACTTAAGAAAGAAATGGGATGTCCCAGAAATGATTCTAGAAATAACTACTCTTTAGATGTAAGGAATGTAAGACAAGTCCATGCACATTTATTAAAAAAAATGATGTCTGAAAACAAAACTTGATGTAAATTTGATACATATATTTCCTCCCTCTCTCTCACTATACATGTATGAATCCAACAATGATCTTTTAATGTAGTTTCTCAAATGATGGTCTTTTTTTGTTCATTATATATAAAAGTATGTTCAGTAAATGGCTATCTGTTGAAGAATGTAATAGAATTAGCATGTCTAGTCTCTGTGGGAAAAAAACACATGAAAAAGCAGATACATTCATTTCAATAGTATCGTTTGGTTATACTCAATTGATGAAGACAAATTAATGTGTTTGAAGTTTAAAACTTGTTCTTGTGTAAATTAAAATAGTATTCTCTGATGATTTAGTAATCCTGACAATGATAATGTTTTTATTTCAGTAACTCATGGATGTATAATAGCAACCATTACCTTGTTTCATCCAGATGGCAGGGAAGCAAAGAATATGTAAGCTATACATCAAAGTCAATATTCGAGGAAGAAACAGGGTATTATACTGTACCTTGGAAATATCAAACCTCCCAAAATAATTATATTTATACAGATTTTGGTCAAAGCAAATGTAGCCAGGCTAAATCCTTCTTTTCCACATTTAATGACAACCATCTCAATACTGTCAAAAACAAGTGATGTTTAAGAACAGACATATTGAAGTGAAATTTTGTTTGTCACTGAATTTAGGCCATTACCAAATGGAAATAGATTTGATAAATTTACATGAGACAGATTAATTATATAATGATGGCATAACTGTAGCGTGAATTTAAACTAGGACATTGAGTAATGAAATCAAATGGAAAAAGAAAATAGTATATTGTTTTGATTGCTCAGAACAAGGAGGTTATATGAGAAGGAGAGAGGACGAAAGACGCTAATTACACATAAAATGTTACTGCCTTTTTTGTAAGTGGGTGTTAATTTGTTGAGATCGATTCGGTCGCAGAGGGAGACTTTGTCCTAATTATACACATGATTAAGAACGGAGACACCCGAAGTTTTATAAACCAACCGAGATTTTACAAAGTAAGCCTGAGATCATGGCTCAGTTCTCGACAGTATATATATAGCCTTACTTACAAAAGTGAAGGTTTGGCCAGGATCCCAGGCTATTAAGAAATACACACCGAATGTTTTCTGTTGACGTATTTCAGTCATCATTTGATCATGGTCGATGATTTATCTATAAGCAATGCCTAAGTGTTGGAGCTCGAAAAAGAATTTGATCTAGAAATATTCTGCATCTGCAAGACGAACGAATCAACCGACCTGAATTGCTTCGTAAATGATGTATATATATGGAATTAAAATTTAAAATTTAAAACATAAAATATTTATAAAAATGTGCAGGAAAAATGTGCGTTAATTAAAGAATAGACACGTTTTCCTGTCGCGGCATTTTTATTAACAAATGGACGCATTTTCCATTTTTTTATAAATATTACAACCGTGCACACGTATTGATTAAGAAGAAATCTACACATACCATGTATATTGTCCGGAAAAAAAAAACACATACAGAGAAGTACCAATCTATATGCCTTGCAATCTTAGTATTAATGTACACAATGCATGTGTTAATTTTCTGACATTTTACCGTCTTATTAAGCCAATGAAGTACTGGTTTTAACAAAATCTTAATTAAATTCAGTGTATAACAAGGTAATGATTGGCGTGGTCACATTAAAAAATAAAAATTGATATCATATAACTTCATTTTTCTGATAATTTTTTGTTCCTTTGCTTTTAGTGAGAGCCCGTCAATTTAAAGGGAACCAAAATTTAAATATTGGAAAATAAGATGAACCGATACAAAAACAATGAATTTTGCACAGAAACGATTTTAATGATAGAAAGAAAATTACCATGTCCTGATGTCTACAGCATTCCACCCGGAGAAAGACTGAAACGTTTTGATGGTTCTCGGATAAATTCCTCTGTTTCAAAAAAATTAAATCGCTCCGGTGGCAACCTGTCACTTTAACGACTGTACCTCACATATTCCTTTCGAGGATTTAACCTACCATTTTCCATTTCCAGGAGCCAACATGGGAAATGAAAATCTAAGCGCCTATGCCTATATCTACAGCCTAACGCAATGAGAAACAAACTTTTCGCTGGCTGTCGATAAATTTCTCTTCGTTTCAATTACAAATATTCGCTCTGGTCGCTACCGGTCACCGTACCGAAAGTACCTTACATGTTCCTCTATTTTCTATGATATTACCTACCAATTATCATGGGCAGAGCCATACAGGTGAAGCGAAAGTCTGTATTTAAAGCAAGGTGGGGTGCAATAGAAATTGCATTCTTAAATTTCTTTACACCCTCATAACTTTGTCATTTCTTAGTCGATTTTCACCGTAGTTAGACGATATACTTTCGAATTTCGCGTCAAATGATATTGCACATTAAAGACACATTTAAACTGATTAGTAACGATAAGTACACCTGTATTTTGATGACCCACTCACCGATAACAATCACGTGACATTAGCGATTCTCCTAATCACACGGACTGTTAGCGGTAACAGCCTGGTACATCAGAGGGCCATATCAAGTGGGTGATAAACATGTCGGTTTCTTTATATTTTTATCATTTTCCTCTGATCAAATTGCTATCCTGAGGATGCTTATTTTACATCAAGCAGAGTGTTCACTCTCCTTCTCATATAACCTCCTTGCTCAGAAGTAAAATCCTTTCATATGGATCCCATGTACTTCAAACAGCCCTTATAAATACTGATTGTCCTTATAAATACTGATTGTCCTTGTATTCATTGGTTGTTATAAAATGAACAAAAAAAAACAGTCAGAAAGATGATAATATTTAATTACAATAATTAGGTGAAATTAAGTGTATAATATATACAAATAATCAATAATTCATATATAACAACAAAATAAAGTTAGCTTAACAACATGGGATGTAGACCAAGTGTTGTATGGATTGAGAGGTACAGAACTTTTTATTAAAACCATTCTTAGTTATAAAATTTGTTTTAATTCATTTAGGTAAAGGTCATGTGTAGAAATAGAGTTACAGTCTATTTGTGCTAATATTCAAAATAACCAAAGGCCTCTATAGATTATAAGAGTTTATATACAAGTAAAATGAGCTTCAACTCATTCTACATCATTCAGTGATATTTAGATAAAATTTTAGTTTAGAAATATATAACATTCATATGGTTATGATGATAATGGATTAATGTTAAATGTCCAGTGGCAAACATTACAGGATGAGAACATGTTAGTAAGATGATCCTGCTTTGTACTAGACCTACACGCTGAGTCAGAATTTTAATGTGCTAGTTCAGAAGATAGCAGTCCACAGGAAGACATGTCACACTACCCAGACACTTTATTTTGTTTCCAAGCCAACCATTCTCTGCTTTTACTCTGAAATGCTATGTGCTTAGGGGAGAAGCAGCAAATACAAATCTTCCAATCTTTGGTTTGACCTGGCTGGGGATAGAACAAATAACATCCCTCACTAGAGGCAATCATGCTACCACAGACCATCAGGGTGGTTTCATGTTGTTATGCAAATCCTTGTATATTATGATTTAAAACAAAGAAAATACACATAAAATGAAATGTTTTGCCCATTTATTTCTATATAAATAATAATTCAATAAATAAATATATGTGCATTTTCTTTAACAGTTTTGATTCATAACCAAACTTGAGATGTATTATAAATGAATTTTATTCTGTTACAGTTACACTGATGGACACTTTGCCAATACTGTTACCCCAGGTTTCACTATACAGTCTCAGGAACTTTACCAATTAGCCCAGTATTTACAGGTATAGTTTTATGGCCTGTATTATCAAAATGTCTCCCAATGTGACCTATAGATGTAAACGTCTGTGTCAATAGGTCTCTGGCGAAGAGTTGTCTCATTGTCAATCATACCACATCTTCTTATTTTTATATTTACTTCTTGTTCTAATTTGAATGGTTCATTGGCATGAAACTTTATTAAAGAGCAAAGTTGTTTTGCCTATGAGTAAAAGAAAATGTTTGGTATAGTTTTAATGAGACAGCCAACCATCTGTAACCAAAAATACACAATTGAATGTGTTAGGTTTAAAAAAACTAAGAATCATTGTGATTTGTTTTATCGTAATTTCATAGTTTAATATGATTGCAAATTACTATGTATAATGTAAAAGCAAGGTCAGAAAGTGAATTTGCTGGTGAGTATTATGAACCTCTTTTTGATCATGAAATAGTAATGTTCCTCAAAACAATGTATCAAGGATTTTAGTGAAGGAACTCATATAGTTTAATTTTTTCTCAGAATACTGGCTTTGTGTCCTCTCAAACATTTGATTAATATTTATTTAGATGTTGTATTACTTTATTTTACATTTTTTTAACTTACAGGAGGCCTTACACAGAGAAAAGATGTTAGAACAGAAATTTAGTACATTACAACAGTTGTTAAACAACACACAGGAATCATCAGAAGATGGCTGGCAGGTATAATCATTTAAACATTAGAATTATATTGTTTAAACTCATGTGGTCTGAAAGGCCATGTGTACTTCTTTTGTCCATCTTTAGTAAACATTTAAACTTCTTTAAGTCTACAGGGTTAAATGGACAGAAGTTTAATCAGGTTAACACTGGACCTTGTGGGAAAATGTAACATGATATTCTGGAAAAACTATATACAAATTATATTAAAGTAATTTTAAAAAGGAATAAAGATGGACCTATGTAGGGTTTATGAACGGTGCTTTTTGGAATTCCAAAATGTCTCCCATAGTTAGATATTTAACTTAGCACCTTATGGCAAATACACATATATATATGAAGTGTACATATAAAGTACATGTTTTTTAAAATCAATTGACAGATATTTTATTAGACACTAATAGGTCCACAAAATTTGAGTTTTGTGTGGTCACCACTGTAAAACTGAGTTAAAAATAGGATACTGTTTGAAATTTATAAACATGACTGATCAGAAAGCAGAAAATGCATCATTTTAGGGCAGAAATAATCATACAATAAGATTTCTGTGCACACATAACATATTTCTGGCACAACCTTTCTCCAGTACACCTAGAGTTTGGTAAAGCAATGAATGTAAATTGTTTGCTAGCACAAAAAACAAATGGACCTAAACAGAACAGCCAAAAATTGCCTGTAATGTCACGCCTAAACAAGAGCAGCCAAAAACTGTCTTTTATATCAAGGACCTTAACAGAACAGCCAAAAACCAAAAACTGCCTTTTATATCAAGGACCTTAACAGAACAGCTAAAAACCAAAAACTGCCTTTTATATCAAGGATCTTAACAGAACAGCCAAAAACCAAAAACTGCCTTTTATATCAAGGATCTTAACAGAACAGCCAAAAACCAAAAACTGCCTTTTATATCAAGGATCTTAACAGAACAGACAAAAACCAAAAACTGCCTTTTATATCAAGGATCTTAACAGAACAGCCAAAAACCAAAAACTGCCTTTTATATCAAGGATCTTAACAGAACAGCCAAAAACTGCCTTTTATATCAAGGATCTTAACAGAACAGCCAAAACCAAAAACTGCCTTTTATATCAAGGATCTTAACAGAACAGACAAAACCAAAAACTGCCTTTTATATCAAGGATCTTAACAGAACAGACAAAAACTTCCTATAATGTCAATTTTACCAGAGAGAATTGCAGCCTTAGGTTTAGTACAATGTCCTCATTTAATGATGTCATGATTTATGTCTCTGTTACCAAAAACTAAATTGTTTTTACAAAAAATAAATGTTTTACTTTATTGCCAATACTGGTGTGATTGTTTTCATTATCATTGTATGTTTAGCAGTTGAAAACAAATTACAACTTTTGATATGATTAAAATATCATTATTTTCAGGCTTTAATTGATGAAGACAGATTATTATCCAGACTAGAGGTGCTAGAAAATCAACTACATACATACTCAAAAGTAAGTGAAAGATAGTTAAAGTTAAGTTAAAGGATGGGAGTGTACACTTTTAATACTTTCTAAATAGCCCAGTTTTAAAGTCATGGAGTGCTCTGGTTAAGAAATTAATCAAGCCCTAATGAATTATTTCTTTTCACATAGGACAATTACAGTAATTTTTTGGGTCAAAGCACTCTCGATCTAGACAAATATTTGCTGTTCCTGTGTCGGAACACACCTCAAATATTGATGTTATAGAAGAAGAAAACTGAATTAGTGACATGCTTAACGATTTTTCAATCACAGGGGATAAGGATGCCCATAAGGTTTTCGTAGATCAAAATTTTGAAATTGATCTTGAACTCAGTGGTACTGCCTGCATTTTCCAACAAGCATCTGCGTTAATAAATTACTCACTTTAATACTGAACATATGTAATAAATCTGATTTTGATTAAGCAATTGTGCTTTCTACAAATTTTTATCATTATTTTTGTCGAGCCTGCGACTTTTGTCGCAAAAGCGAGACATAGTGATCCTACATTCCATCGGCGTCGTCGGCAGCGTCCACATATATTCACTCTGTGGTTGAAGTTTTTCAAATTTTAATAACTTTCTTAAACTATCCTGGATTTGTACCACACTTGGACAGAAGCTTGTTTGTGATCATAAGATAGTATTCAAAAGTAAATTTTGTAAAAAAAAAAAATCCTGTTTATCCGTATTTTACTTATAAATGGACTTAGTTTTTCTGCTAGTTAACATTACATTCACTCTGTGGTTAAAGCTTTCAAAATTTTAATAACTTTCTTAAATTATCCTGGATTTGTACCAAACTTGGACAGAAGCTTGTTTATGATCAAAAGCTAGTATCTAGAAGGAAATTTTGTAAAAATTTATTTTCTGTTTTTCTGTATATTACTTATAAATGGACTTAGTTTTATTCCAGTTAACATTACGTACAGTCTGCAGTTAAAGTTTTTAAAACATCTATTAGATTCATAAACCTTTTTGGATTTTTACCAAACTTGAACAGAACTTCTTACAATCAAAAGATAGTATCTAGAGGAAATTTTTAATAATTTTTTCCCCATTTTTGTTGAGCCTGCGACTAACAGCAAAAGTAGGCGAGACACTGGGTTCCGCAGAACCCTTATGAATTTTTTATATGTTTCCACCTATATTTTTTTTATAAGTGCCTTTTGTCATGGGAGTAAAATGGGACATCTAAAACAAATTATGATGTTGCTTATCAGCTACCATACAACACATTTGTATTCAACAATGGGTATAGACCCAAAGCATTTAGAGGATGGCATATTAGATAAGTTATTACCTTTTCCTATAGTCATACTCCTGCATTGAAGGAACAGAGTTTGTCTATTTATACACCTATGTTGGAAGAAATAGAAATTTTCAGTTTACCTGATTTCACAAGATCATTTTCAGTTTTACTATTCATTTTTTTATTATGGAAATTATTCACCTTCAAATTTTGATATCATTATTTACTGCCAATATATAGCAGTACTTTTTATGTGCAGACTTTTTTTATTAACTCATTTTAAAGACCTGATATAGGGAATGAATAACTTTAAATATAATATATTTGTAGAATCATTCAGAAGATGCTTTAAGACAAGAAGTTGTAACTCTACAAGAAGAAAAGTTACAGTATGAAACAACTGCTAAGGTGAGACTTTTAAGAATTGGAAAAGTTATGTATGCAATATGTATACTTGTATTTGCAATGATATATTTAGAATATTTTTTTACTGGAAAAAAAAATTTAATTTCTTGTGTGTTGAACCAGTGGTGATTATTTCACACATATTTAGGACAAGAACTAATCATTTAATAAATCAAATAAATAGAGTATTTAATACTGTGAAATCTCTAAGGGGTAGTCATTTAAAAGCTGCTGTTAATATTTGGTTGACAATGGTATGTACAGTTTTTGTGGCAATCATTCCACCAGTCTGTTCTATTTCATACTCAGATGCGAACTGAGAATATAAGTAGGTCAAAGAATTTTAAATGAAAAGCACCAAATCATTAGTCAAACTGTATAAAAAGCAAATACCAGTATTGCATTCCAATTTCATATTTTATGCCATGTCATAATAACTCTAATGATTTAGAAATGCTAGCTATTTCATCTTGAAAGAAACCATTCTTTCAACGTCAAGGTAGGAGTACCCTTGAATCAAACAGTTTTTAGAAGGAAGACCAGTATTATTATATGAAATGCCAAGTTGATTTGTAAGATATTTATATATACAGTAGTCACTTATTTTTTTCTAATATGAAAAATATCTTTTTAAACACTGGTTAAATTGTAAACAATATGTACCTTTCAGGAATCATTAAGGAGAGTTTTACAAGAAAAATTAGAAGCTGTGAGAAAATTATCAGATTTAGAGGTAAGTGTAATCAGCTCTAGGAGATTCTACAGGGATACCTTCTTATTAATGTATATGTTCAGAAAAAATATGAATAGTAAATTACTTGATAGTTATCACATTAATCATGATAATTGAAATAATGCTCTTATATCACACCAATTACCAATTAGCCTTCAACTATTTTGGGAAATTTCCTTTTCAATACAGATTTCATTATTTATGTCTGGAAACGTCAATAGTTTCAATATTTTCAATTTGGCAATGTTAGGTATAATTCTTTATTTCCAGGGTGGTGTTATTTGGGTTACATTTTAAAGGGAAGGGATAAGAAATTAATCAATGAGTCTTTTCAGATAGAGCTGGGTGAGGGTATGGCCCAATTTCCTTGACACTGGTATGCTGTTTCCCATGTATTATTTATAGGAAATAAAAGGTAGATAAGTATCTAAAGACGAACAAACATGAGTAGAGATCTTCTAAGAATGGTTAGATAAAATACAGAATGGATCAATAACACTATATATTATAAAGCAACTATAGAAAGTTAATACAAATTTGGTTGTTGATATTTTAGGAAGCATTAAACTCTTTTCTCCTATTTCAACAGAGATCATTACATAACACAGAAGAAGAATGTAGTCATCTGAAAGATATGTGTGAAAAATCACAAGAAGAGTTACAACAACTGGCAGAAAAATATCAGGATCAACTCAAAGAAGTGTCAAACATTCAGGGGCAACTACAGGTACCAATTTATAGAATAATAATATCAAGATAGCTAATTAAATTGATAAGTAAATCAGGTGGCATGAGTGGTATTTTTTTATACGGTTCTTTACATGTAAAATCAATAGTCCCATCTTTAGAAAAGTGGCAATTCTTTATTTACAGTCAATGAAAAAATTAAGGTCAAAGTTAACAGTCTGGAAAACCAGTAACATTGTCATAGGACCAGCTAAATAAGCTGATCTTTAGGTCATAGGATCAAAAAGAAATAAAGAAATCTATAAAACTTTTGCATCCTTGATGGAAGTTGCAGATCTTTTGAGGAGAAAAACAGGTCGAATGCACATGATTAACTTTTAACAGATCACGTATCTTATAGAGCAGTTATGTTATGGATATGATTAAGGTTGAAAGACATTAAAAAGTTGCCGTTTTTTATTTTCAATGAAATTGCATTCAACACTTTCAACATTTTGTCTTTCTCTTTTTTTCTTGAAAATAAAAACGAATGTTACAGTTGAAGTTGTATTTTTGTATACAATGTTTTTAAGGAATGGAAGTAAATACAATGGATTCATTATTATTTGTGGGATACCAATTTTTCTTGTATTTCATGGGTATAGGTAAAAACCACAAATTTAAATGTTCAACAGAGTATAATTTTCTATAGACTTGTATGCAGACTCTTGCAAACCCAGAAATATAATATCTACAGAAATACAAACATTCCCCAATCCCTGATATTAGTTGTCCATGAATATCTACAGAAATACAAACATTCCCCAATCCCTGATATTAGTTGTCCATGAACATCTACAGAAATACAAACATTCCCCAATCCCTGATATTAGTTGTCCATGAACATCCACAGAAATACAAACATTCCCCAATCCCTGATATTAGTTGTCCATGAATATCCACAGAAATACAAACATTCCCCAATCCCTGATATTAGTTGTCCATGAATATCCACAGAAATACAAACATTCCCCAATCCCTGATATTAGTTGTCCATGAATATCCACAGAAATACAAACATTCCCCAATCCCTGATATTAGTTGTCCATGAATATCTACAGAAATACAAACATTCCCCAATCCCTGATAGTAGTTGTCCATTAATATCTACAGAAATACAAACATTCCCCAATCCCTGATAGTAGTTGTCCATGAATATCTACAGACATACAAACATTCCCCAATCCCTGATATTAGTTGTCCATGAATATCTACAGACATACAAACATTCCCCAATCCCTGATAGTAGTTGTCCATGAATATCTACAGACATACAAACATTCCCCAATCCCTGATATTAGTTGTCCATGAATATCTACAGACATACAAACATTCCCCAATCCCTGATATTAGTTGTCCATGAAAATGAATGAATCCACAGTAATCTACTTATCTATTTTCTGAATTCTAATAAGTAATAAATTTCCATGTTAATTTTACTTTTCTATTTAATTTAAAATATTTAAATGTCTGCTGCTTTATGATATAGGATGCAGAGAACAGTCATATGGAAGAGAGAGAAAAATTTGACAAAGAAAAAACTGACCTCATGGAAAAAATAGAGGATCTTATGAAAGAGGAGAGCATCTTATCAGCAAAGGTACCAGATAGTATTTCACTTTGCTTTTAGGGAAAATTTTAATCAATCTAAGATGAAATATTAAAGCAGTTCCAATGTAAATAAGGCAATAACACTAATATGTTAATGTTCCTATATGAAGTGAATGTACAGTAAAGTCATCTTTAGATTTATCTGTCCATCACTTGTTTGTTTAAATATCAATAAATCAAATTATGTTCTATATTTTTTCTACTGTATAACTATGAATGACCATAAAATACATGTAGGTTCATTTTTTACCATTTAAAGAGACCAACAGAAAATTTAATAATTTCTTTATAACTATGAATGACCATAAAATACATGTAGGTTCATTTTTTACCATTTAAAGGGACCAACTGAAAATTTGATGATTTCTATACAATTCTTTTTATTTGGATTTTAGAATTGTTTACAAGACTTAGCTATAGCATACACTGTACATATATTAATGCATATTCAATTTTATTTTATAAATTTCAGATGGAGGCATTGCAATCAGATAATGATGTAGCAAGAGAAGAAATAGCTTCATTAAAAGGTTTGACATAATACTGATCACACACAAGTTTATAGAAATGTAGAACTTATTTCTGTTTTATCAAGTTCATTGGACATATTTACATTAAACAATGCATTAATAACAGTATTTTATTGTCCAAAAATGTTTAATTTCATGTAGGAAAGATTTTTTATCTTTAATTTTAGGCATTTCTATTTTTATAATTTTTTTTTCCTGTCAAAATGATAGTATAGAAAGCTAAATTGAAGGCACTGTATAGTAGATTGTGAACTGTTCTGTATTTATATACCAATTTATTGCTTTAAAAACAATTCTCTGCTTGATTTTAAATAACACAAATTACATTTTAGAAAAACTAGAATCAATGAAAGAACCAAACAATCATGAGAAAGATTTGGATGAAAAGACAGATGATGATGAAACAGAAGATAAAAATACTGATGAGAAAAAATTGTTTAATTCTGATACATCAGGTAAGACACAGCTCTCTATTTATTTTTGCCTTGAGAAGAAATTTCATTATGGCTTTTTAAAAGAAATCAGGGTTACTTCCCTTTTTTTTGATAAACGTTACTAAATGACAATGGAGTTACATTTTGTCTTGCTTGACGGAGTCAAAAAGCGAGACATAGGTATGCTGTTTCCAGCGTTGGCGGCGGCGGCAACAATGTATTAGTTCGTGATTAGGTCTAGTTTGTGGCAAACCACAAGTTGTAGGTCAATCATATTTGGTATACAGTTGTTTTAGTATTGGCACATCTCATTTCCATGGAGATTATTTGGCCCTGCCCCCTCAGTCATGGTCTATTGACTTTGAAACTTTTGCTTATTTTTCATGTATTAGTTTGTGATTAGGTCAGTTTATGGGGAACCATTAGTGGTAGGCCAATGTTAATTGGTATTCAGTTGTATAAGCATTAGCACATCTCATTTCAATGGAGAATATTTGGCCCCATTCCCTCAGTCATGGCCTATTGACTTTGAAACTTTTGCTTAGTTTACATGTATTAGTTTGTGATAAGATCCATTTAAGATGAACTGCTAATGTTAAGTCAATGATATTTGGTATGCAAATTTATTGGCATTTGTAAGTATCGTTTCCATGGAGATTATATAGCTCCATCCCCTCTTCATGGTTCATTGACTTTGAAACTTTTACATGTTTACAAGTTAATGTTTGTGTTTAGGTTTGTTTAAAGGGAACAACTTAAAATAAGTCGATGGTATTTGGTATGCAGTTATATTAGCATTGGCGCATCTCATTTACATGGAGATGGTTTAGCCATGTACCTCAGTCATGGTTCATTGTCTGAATATTAGCCTAACTTGTTAAGTATTGCCATTTTAATTTCAACATTTGCATAATCAAAATTACAAAAAAGCGAGACATATCTCTGTGATATTAGTTTATATTTTGTAAACACATAGTTTTTTTTAGTACATCAATTTCAGTAAAAGTGATTAAGCTGCATCATTGATTTTTGATATGCAGTCACATCAGTAACCAATAATTTCAGCTGTGTGCAATAAATGAGGCCCTATACTCTAGTTATGCTTCAGGGAATCAAATTAAATTAATTTTTCTGATTAGGTGTTTTGAAGAAAAGGAATTTTTTATATACCTTGATTTTTGGTATGCTGTTGAATTAAAGTCCATGCACTTAAGCTTTGAGGAGTATATGACAATTAGTCTCTATTCAAGCTTGTGACTAAAAATTTTCATATTGTTTAATTGTGATTTGGTGTCATGTGAGCAAAAATTTAGGGTAATTTGGAAAATTCCCAGGTGTGACCAACAAAAATAGGATCAGTGGACATGTATGACATCTTCTTGCACAAAATATTAACAATTAAAAAAAAACCTATGTGAAACCCTAACAATCAAACATGAAAACATAATGGTCTGGTTAATATATCTGGTCAGTTTAAGAGGATTGTGGGTTTGTTTGCAGAAATATAACTGAAAACTTAATGATTTACTGTTTCTGTTATTGTTTTATTAGATGAAACATCAAAGATCATCCCTACAAGTCTTAAAGATTTAGACCCTGAAGAATCTGAAAGTAAGTTATGGTGAAATCAGAAATTATATTATTAACTAGTATAAAACATTTGATGCAAATAGTATTAGTGATTTTAAAATTGCGTGGGAAGTTACAGGCATTTTAACACTTAGAAGAAAAAGGAAACAAAAATATTAAAAAGAAGAGAAAAAGTACATGCATAATTATCCATTTCCAGAAGAAGAAAGGAAAAGTAAATAATACAAGAATAAAAAATGTAAGACATACCACAGGCTGATTTTCCACTTTAATAAATTAATACATTTGTTTTTATACTTTACAGATAAACTGAAAGAATTACACTATGAAATAGAAAAATACAAAGGTAATGTTGATTAGAGATAAGTTACCTATACCTTAAGTTGTTTTGATTTTGAAATGTCTACGGAAGGGTTGATATTTGATCATTTTGTGTAGCAACCATTCTTGGCTGTCCTGCACCTTAATAAACTACTGTAGCAACCATTCCTTATATATGATTAATATATTAGCAATATTGGCTTCAGTAATCAATATTTGCATCTTTTAGCCCATTTGAAATAAGTCGAAAGCACTTCTTTTGTTTGAAAAGAGGATTGAAATAGTCATAATCTGACAGAGAGAAAAGAGGGTACCTGTTTCAAGTAATCAACTCATCTTGCAGTTTTAAGCCCAGAGCCTTAATGTTTGTAAAGACATTAAATATGTTCACCACACTTTGTGTACCTATTTTTAAGATTTTTATAGGACTGAAAAAAAATTTTGCTGCCGTACATTGCTATCACGTCGTCTGCGGCATCGTTGTTCGAAGACGTTTGGTTTCCAGACAATAACTTTAGTTTAAGTGTATGGATCTCTATGAAATTTAATCAAAAGGTTCAATACCACAAAAGGAAGGTTGGGATTGTTTTTGGGGGTGATGGTCCCAACTGTTTAGGAATTAGGGGCCAAAACGGGGCCCAAAACAAGCATTTTTCTAGTTTTCAGACATTAACTTGTGTTTAAGTGTATGGATGTCTCTCAAATTGTACCATATTTTACAGAAAGAAAATTTCTTCAAATATTCAAATATTATATTTTTTTTTGGAAGGGGGAGGGGGACATTTTTTTTTCCTCAAGATTTAAGAAATTGTCAATTTTCCAAAGAAAAATTGGGGGTCACAATTTATGTTGCTAATTCTTTGTATATAGTCTGAATACAGATTTACTAAGTATTGCGCAACAGCACAGTGTATTACACAAGAAATCTTCAATTGAATATAAATTCAAATAATATAAAACAATTTAAAGTTCTTCAACTACATTTATTCTGTGTCAGAAACCTATATTGTGTCAAATATTTAATTACAATCCAAATTCAGACCTGAATCAAGCTTGAATATTGTGTCCATTTTTTCCCCATCTGTTCAGTGTTGGACCTCTGCGGTCATATAGCTGCGAGGCAGTTTATTCTCAGAGGGTAAAATAAATTGAATTTTCAGCAACATTCTGAATGGAGGTACCAATTTATGTATTTAATCTTCCTTCAGTTTGCAACCCAGATCCTCCAGACTTTATAGAATATTTGTATATATACATCAAAGATTTAAACCTCATGTTGTGACTTGTTCAGCCAGTTTTTCTCTCTTTTAACTTCTTCTGAGAGACTAGATCTCCTTAATTTTGCTTATGTGTTAAAATGAGTGAATATCGCCTTTCCTTACTTGCATTGAAATATTCTGTCATTACCATTTATATGGCCTTACAAATTACAAGTCATTCCTATTGCAACCAAGCCATTTGAAGATATTTAATTGTGAAATTTAGAATGAAGAGAAAGTATATGTATAGGAAATATCTTTATCATTTCGATATTGGGACATATCACAATATTTGTCATTAATAGCTTTATTTTCTGTTTATAGCAAAAATGGAAGACTCTGAATCAAGACTAAAGGAAAGTGGAGACAAAGTTGAACAATTACAAAGTAAGTCAAAAAATTGTTTTTTTTTTTTGGTTTTTAACCAGATTTTTGAAGGAAAAATCGGTTATTGATTTAGGGATGTACGGCCGGCGAGCGGCTGCCAAACAGTGTCTGTTCATTAACATGAAAACGCTTTGACAAAATTTTTTCAAATTTAGATATGTTGTTTCCTGTGACTAAATAAAGGTCAAGTTCAATTTTCAGGATTTTAGCTTTTCTCGTTGTTGAGTTATATCCCTTTCCAATAGTCAAAAGTGGTACTTATTATGTGATTGAGTTATTTCCCTTTGAACAGAAATGGTTAATTATATATATAAAGTTTGATTACACTTACAGATAAGTTTTATAGATTTTTAAAAGACATTGTATTAATGATAAATGACATTTTGGATTTTTTTCCTTTTCTTTGGTAAATTGTTTGAAGAATTTTGTGGTAGGTTTGTTTGTTATTCTGTATAAACTAATTTTCTGAATGCTATATGTATATTTTTTTTTTAATGAAGTGAACTCCTTTAAAAACTAAGCTTATATTGCCTACTAATAAACATATATTTAGATTTCTGATTTTGGTTTAATTTCATTTAAAATTGAATTCTTGGGGTTCTTTGATATGCTGATTCTAACTATGTTTTAGTGGTTAAATCATATCTAATTTTATTGATTATAATTTGAAAATATATAATATCATATCTAATTTTATTGATTATAATTTGAAAATATATAATATCATATCTAATTTTAGAGAACTATTTTTTAGTGGTTACAGCCGATTTCAATGAGTGTGTAGGCAAATGTAATATCTTTGGTTAGCTTGCTTGCTAGCTGAAGCATGAAGTCATTGTTAGGTTAGGTAAACTACCCTCCTTAAAGAGTAGACTATTCCGACAGATAACCAATCTATCTGTCTGTAGGACTAGGCTACTTCGAAAGGAGAGTAGTACATCTTACCTAACAATGACTTCACAGTTCAGCTAGCAAGCAAGCTAACCAAAGATATTACCTTTAGCTACACACTAATTGAAATCGACTGTAAATCATATCTAATTTTAGAGAACTAATTGTTTATCATTTATTCAGTTTGAGTTATTTCCCTTTGAACAGAAAATTAAAAAGTATATGGATAACATTAAACTGTGTTTCATTTCAACATAAGTTAAATATGTATATAGGGTTCTTTCAAATGCTGAATCTAAACCTGTATTTAAATATTGGATTTTTAGGCCCAGTTTTCAAGTTGGTCCAAATCAGGGTCCAAAATGAAACTTTGTTTGATTTCACCAAAAATTAAATTGATGGGTTTTTTTGAAATGCTGAATCTGACCATGTATTTAGAGATTTTGGATTTTAGGCTCCTTTATCAAATTGGTCCACATTGAGGTCCAAAGGGTCCTAAATTAAACTTTTGTTTGATTTCATAAAAAAATGAATTCTTGGGGTTCTTTGTTATGCTGATGCTAACAATGTACTTAGATTTTGGATATTTGACCATAATTGGTAAATGTCCAATTTCAAATCTTTCAGTTCTTTGACCACATTCATTTTGTGTCACAAACCTATGCTGTGTCAAATATTCAATCACAATCCTCAGAGGTTCAACCTCTGCAGGAAATCCGGTTTGCTGTCACTCTGACAGCCTCTTGTTTTAAAATATTTCTATATACACATGTAACATGTGCACTGTATATAGATTCTGATGGTTTTTCACACAAGAGGGTGTTAAGGGGTATACTGGTTTACTTCTATCAGTCCTCCCCTCCTCAACTTCCTGTTAACCTAATATTCACATTTCAACTTGTTGATTTTGCATTTGCCAGATTCTTCTTAATATTTTTTTTGATGAAATGATTATAATAATTACAAAACTTAATTCTCACCATGCTATCTGTTTTCAGAAGACTTAGAAATAGCACAGTTGGATACTAGGCAGTATGTGGCTAAGATATCTTCTTTAGAAGGTAATTTATTTTCTTTATGTGTGTATTTTGGGTTATTAAGCAGTAAAAAATTCTATTTATATTTACTTCATTACTTCAATAAAGCAGATTGTTACATATTCTCTTTTCTTGCAAAAACTGGTATACATTGCAATTACTCTTCCTTTGTTCTATTATTTATAAAATCATAATTTATAAATAGCATGTAGCAATTTTGTATAAAAACATAAATTAGATGACACTTTTTATTTAATTTTTTTTTAATTGGTACTTTTATTGAAATAATCACACAAGCTTAATTGTTTGTCTATATTTTAAGTGTCATTTATTTAATTTTTAGCAGTATTTTTAAGTAAGCTTTTATATCTATTTTCTTATGGATATTATTTCCATAGAAATATTTTCATTTCTCTGTTTGCTGCCTGTTCAGTTTACAGTTCATTGCATGTATTGACTTTGATTGGGTTGTCTCCCCTTTTGTTTATGCAGAAAAGCTTAAGCTGTCTGATTTGCACATGAACCAAATGATGGAGAATACCATGTCTGACTTAAAAAGTAAGTTTCTGCCTATTATTAATGTTTCAAGCATTTTATTGTGTGGCCTGATAAGGAAACTGTAGCTACACATAGAGATCATTTCTATTTATTGTTGTCGATGTCACACTTGTGGTGACACTCGTCTTCCTTAGAAGACTCCAACATTTTGTATAATTTTCTAATGCTTTTCATATCTCTTTATGTTCAGTTTTCTGGCTGTATCTGCTTCTTTGCAAATTTATCAGTGTCTGATAGTACTGGTTTTTGATTAATTTAAAAAAAAAGAAAAGATTTTGAATATCATTGGAAATTAATTCAGTACAGAAAAATTATCTTAAAACTTAAAATCTCAGCATTAGAATTTTACATTTAAAAATAAGAAGATGTGGTATGATTGCCAATGAGACTACTCTCCACCAGAGACCAAATGACATAGAAGTTAACAACTATAGGTCAGTGTAAGGCCTTCAACAAAGAGCAAAACCCATACAGCATAGGAAGAAAGAAAAGGCCTTGAAATGATCAATGAAAAAAAAAGACTCAGGATAATATTTTTAATTAGTATTGATAAATTTACAGAACATTTAGAAGTGCATGAAGTTATTTTGTCATATATCATTCAGGTATGAACTTGAATAAGCAAACCAAAATAATCTAAGAATACCTAAAGTATATTTACTAAAGATATTATTGTGGTAGTAATAACATGTTTTTAACATTACTGAAACAATACAAACACACTTTTTGGATTTTTTTAATACAATTTTCATAAATTTAAAGAAAAAAGAAAAGAAAAAGAAATTCAAAATATTAAGATGGAATTATTATGACGTACATGTGTTATTTAAGGTGCAGTAATTGATGATGGTAAGTGTGGATATTTTACATGGAAAATTTGTTTTATTTTACCATATCCCTATCAGTGCTGTAATGTTATAAATAAAACAATGGACAAATCAAAACAAAAATGTATTCATTTTGATGTAAAGCACAAAATTTAAAAAAAGGAGTTTGCCTATTGTAGACATTGTTTTTGCTGTTTTATGCATACTCAAAATGAATTTGACCTTGTTGTGCTGTTTTATGCTTACATTGCTTATTTGACATCTTGTTTATGCAATATTTCTGTATTTTTACTGCTTCTTTTCCTTTATTGCCTTAATATTTTGGGTTTTTGGTTGAAACTTTTGTAGCATAATGTCTTTTAATTTTTGGTAGTAGTTTATATCATTTAAAAATGCTGACAGCACACTAGACAGAATACCTAATTAAATTATGTGTAAAATTTACAGTCAGTGGTTGTAAAATGAATTCATGATTTACATTTTATTACTGCACAGTTACATGATTTTTTATCTCGAAAAAATTATTATTGTTTAAGCATGTCTAATTTGATATTTTGAATTGTCTACATTATGTTGTAGTACCCTCTTCAGTCTTACACAGCTAGGGAATGTAAAGAGAGTATTGTGTCTGTAAGTCTGCCCGTCCATTCATTCATTTGTATATCTATTTGTCCATCTGCATTTTGTATTCATAACTTTTTTTGAATCGTTAGATATTTCAGAAAATTCGGTGCCTTTTCAGGTCTGTCAGACACCTACTTCTTATATGCCAATGTTTTGAATTTTTCAATATTGTGTTGAATGAAATTAGAGATTTCCATCACTTATGTCTCCAGTACTTTTGAACAGAATGACTTTATTCATTAGCAGATTGACAGTCATGAGTTGTTACGTGTGAACACTTTTAAAATCTGTCAGACACTGATACTTAGAATTTTTCAATATACAGAATGAACTTCAAATTTTTGTCACACTTTTCTCAAAAAGTACTAAAATGATTTAGTCAGCAGCTTGGAAGTGATGAGTTGTAAGGTGAAATTGCCTTTCAGATTTTCAGATACCAAGTAACCAACTCTGGGTTTTCAGATACTTTGAATTACGAGAAGGGGTATGCTTAGCAGGGCAAATCATGCATTCTTGTTGTATTGGCTCTTGTTGACCATTCCATTGTAATTTATCAGAAGAAATGAAGAGGTGGAGGTAGGAGGGGGTGTCGTCCAGAATTCCTAAAAAATAAACTTTGAAACCCGAATTCCCGAAAAAAAATAAAGCAGTCTTTCCTGGATCCCAAAAAATTAATTGAGTCCCAATAAGTGTAAATCCCAAATTCAGGCAAAAATAAGGATCCAATCCCAACGTCCTGAAAAAAGGTCCTTCCACGGTTCCACCCCTATATGGAGCTAGATCAAAATCAACTGTAATCATTTCAGAGTATTTTTGGTGGTGATCATATGAAAATCCAATATAACAGGTCATCTTGTTATTTTAATTTTTTTTTATATGGTTTTTGAACTTTGTAGTAAAAAACCATAAATCAAGAATATTTATGAGCACTGACTATCTAATGTTATCTTTACATAAAATATCTGTTGTAAGTTTAATAAGCATATTATTCAAGTCTACCTTTTGAATAAACTGGTTGTTCCTGTGTAAAACTTAAATATACTTGCTTTTTAAACAAAATCTATGTTGACACACACAGCAATCCACTAATGAACCCTCAACACAGTTGCACAACAATTATTTTTTAAGCGAACAATTTCAACTCGCCATTTACAAGAGTAAACAGATTAATGTTGCAATAAACAAGAACTTATTAAGCAGTATAAGTATTTCACATTGTTTAATTTGCTATTCAATTAAATACCATATACAACTGTATATATCAATTGCACAATTGTCCACCATTACAGGAAAGAAATATCTCCTGTCAGTGTTTATTGAGGAAATTTCTAATGACATAATTATGGGAATGATTTCAATTCCAAAAGTACATACATAATTTGGACATGTATAATCCATAGTTTATGACTCAAAAATACAAATTTCTAGGCAGGGTGACCAATTATTCAGTACTTCAAGCTAGAAATGACAGAAAAAGTAGATGTTGCAATTTTTGTTTAAGTTCGCCATGTTTGTTCTTGTCAAATTTCTTTTCAATTCTTTAATCATTTACCTAATCCATATTAATATGCAATTTTAATTAAAATTTCCAGTATTTATTGATGAATATCAAAATATAATGCTTCATTACAATTTTTTTCTTCTAATAGCATAACTATGTAGAAAGTAAAAAAAACTTAATCAGTTATTTCAGACTGCTGCCAGTATTTTGTTGAAGTTAAAGATCCTTCACACCTTTAAGTGTTGAATGAATAAATAAAACATTATTTAACTAAAAGACAGCACTGTTTTACTTTCAAAGTCCTATTCTATTGTTATATCTATTACATATGGGACTTCCACATACTCTCACGATCTCACACAATTTGCTATCAATTTACACATACTTTTTTAAAAACGAAAACACAATTTGTGTATTTATTTTTTAAGTGATTTTGGCTTATTTTAATACCTGTGAAGTGTTCTAGAATCATACATCAACATTTTTGTTTGTGTTCATTAAAATACTGAAAACACTGACACATGACTTGAAAGATACCTGAGTTTCACTGGCTGTTTGAGCAAGTGACACATTTTTTTTAAAACTCACAGAGTATACAGATTATACATAAATATGGATTATACATGGCTAATTAGAGTAAATACTCTCATCCATAATTTTTTTTGTTTTATAATTAAAATTACCAAAAATCCTTAGAAATTTCCCGAGGAACTCCCTCCCTAACATTTTACTATTAAACTATCAACTGCAATATACATTATAATATTTTAGAATTTATTTAAGTATAAAAAAGATACCAATTTTCATATTTTTGAGATTAATTTTATACAGTTTCTATGTTTTATAAAAATAAGGAGATGAGGTATGATTGTCAATGAGACAACTATCCACTAAAGTTCAAATAAAGTGGATGTAAGCAATTATAGGCAACTGTACGACCTTCAACAATGAGGAAAACCCATATCGTATAGTCGGCTATAAAAGGCCCCGACATGAAAAATAGTTCATCACATTAACACAGTAATATATAAACATGTCACTTGGTGAAAGGATGCATCTATGTAGCCTTTACAGTTTCTTAATTGAAAATAGGTCACTGTGACCAATATTGATTGTAGTTTTCTTCCTTTTCACTTCTCTACCATTACATGCCTCCTTAGTTGACTTTAACAGGTGTTGAGAACAGGGAGTAAAATGTGTGAGCTGCACACAATCCTCTATCAATATAGTGTTGTTGAATGAATATACTTATTCTCATTAGAAAATTCTAGATTCAATTAAGCACAAAATAAATTATAAGAGCACAAAATCCACATCCATGGAACATTTGATCATTTATGGTTTTAAAATAAACTGGAAAGCATGTAATTTAAAAAGGAAGGACATTTTTTCGGATTATGAAAATTGGTATCTTATTGTTTTTCACCTATTTTTCACACTCATTTATATATGGCATACTAACATTGGTGTGATTTTCTTGCAGTGCAACTGAAAGAATCTCACAAACAGGCTGATGGCAGTAACACACTAATCAAAACTTTACAAGGTGATTCATTTAATCTATAGAATGGGGGATAAGGCAATATTTCATTACTGGTTGGTTGCTTATTTCCTAAATGAAAGAACTAGAATCCAGTTGGTTGTAAGACTTAAATAATTGGGAAAAAATATTGGTAATATTTCACAAACATTAGTCAGTTTTATAAGGACATTTTGAAATATATCTTTTATATGCTAAAATCAGTCTTAAACATTGAATCTCATGGAAAAATTACTGTTAAAGTTTGTTTTATTTTGTGGCCTTCAATTTAATTTTTTTTTTTTTAAAAGCGGTTGAATCATTATTTTTTACATAGATATGTTGAGAAAAAAAAAATGAAAATAGTGCTCCCTAGATTGTTATGTTTCGATGAGGATTTGTCTAGGGTTTATTTCAGTAGACAAGTAGTTTGTAACATGAAATTAGTACAGACTTATATTTTCTTAAAAATCAATATTATCTAAAAGTTGTCACATGTAAGCTTACCATAGCAGCACACATTTATAAAGAAACTTTAGATGCCTATAGTTAGCAGACTTTTTTTAGGAGAATATCTGTATAACAAAAATTGTCTTGAACACTTTAGAATAAGAGGAAAATTTGTAAAGTGTATAACAAAAACTCTTTTGAACTTTAGTTTTACTTTCAATATAGACATTTGTTCTATTAGTTGTGATTAAACAATGAATTATGGTATGTTAATTGACTATATGTTTACATTTAACAATTAGATCGAGTAGTGAGTCTGGAAACAGAATTAGTTAATATAAAGACCACCACAGATAAGGCTGACATGACAGTCGTAGCTTCAAGCTTTGATCAGACTTTGAGCAATCACCTAGATGATTCAGACTTAACTGACTCTGGTCTTGAAGATGATGATAATTTGAAAGGTAAGGTTTGTTTTTATGCCCTACCTGTGATAGTAGGGGACATTATGTCTTCATATCTGTCCACCTGTTAGTGTGTATGTCCATTTGTCTGTTGATATGTTCATCTTGTGTCAGGGTAAAGTTTTTTTTTGTTAATGATAGATAAGCATATTATTGTAAGCTGGAAATTTAGTTTACATTTTCATTATAATGTGAACTTTCCAAAATATATGCCAAATTAAGGTTGACCCATATTTCACAGCTGACTTAACATGAGAATGGTATAGTGTGAGTGGGGCACATATTTGTTTTTCAACTGTCATATCCATTATATGTCAATGATATGTTTGATTATCAGTTTAACATTTATGCAGCTATAGACAAGTTTGATTTATACAAGAACTGATAATCACTTCATATGATTATGTAATAAAATATAAAATCCTATTGCATGCAAAACATTATATATCAATGAACTTTTGGATAAAATTATTATTCATTTAAGTAAAAAAAAAATCAATACAAAATGTTTTAAAGTCATTAGAAATGTTCTTACATCTTCTTATATCTATTTACATAAATTTGGGTTATTTTGTGGTTCTTGATTATTATTTCATACTTGATAATTATTTTTATATATATAAATTGTTTGGCAAGTTTCCTATTTTCCTATTTAGAATTTGAATTATCTCGAATTCATAGATATTGTTATCTTCATTGATCTATGGGATGAACTTGGCAATCATTTCAAAACTGAAAAATTTAAGTACTGTGAGTTGATAACATTGAAAATCTTTGCTTTAAATGCTTTTTTAACTTAATTAAAATAGAGTATTTACTGTTTATAGAACTGCTTCGAGAAGCAAGACAACTGCAGAAGAGAGCTGAGGGCGAACTAACCAAATGTAAAGGTAAAGTACTTTTCATTAAAACAAATTTTTTTTATGTCATATTACATTTTTTTAGCTAAAAGGCCAATGTAAGTGTTCACTTCAATTGACAACTGTTTATCATTTTACCTGCTTCGCCAAGAGAGGAAGCAGACCTACTACCTGCTCATCTCCGTCCATCCGAAAGAAAACTTTAGTCAAATGATTGGCTTCACTAACAAGAAATGATTTAATATTTGGTCTGCAGCTTTATAATTTTGAGTTATAGGGAGTAAGCAATTTTTACATCTGTCATGTATCTACTTCCTGTTTGCCGATAGTTCGAAATTTTACAACACTCGTTGCACATGGAAAATGTTTATCTAATTTTTCAAGGCTTCTATGAAAAGGAAAGTTTTAATATTTGGTCTGCAGCTTGATAATGTTAAGTTGCAGTAAGTAAGCAATCTTTATACGACTGCAAAATTAAAAATTTTTGTTCGTATATTGGTATCACGTTGTCGTCATCGTTGTCAGCAACGTCCGAAGACAGATGGTTTCCGGATAATAACTTTAGTATAAGTAAATAGAAATCAATAAAATTTTAACACAAGGTTTATAACCACTAAAGGAAGGTTGCGATTGATTTTGGGGGTTATGGTCCTAACTGTTTGGGAATTAGGGGCCAAAAAAGGGGCCCAAATAAGCATTTTTGTATTTTCCAGACAATAACTTGTGTTAAAGTGTATGAATCTCTCTGAAATTATACCACAAGTTTCCATACTACTAAGGGATGGTTAGGATTGACTTTGGGGGTGATGGCTCAAACCATTTAGGAATTAGGGGCAAAAAAGGGGAAAAACAAGAGTTTTTCTGGTTAAAGGACAATTGAGACAATTTAAAAGCAGTGTAAGGGAGGTAATCCAAATCAAAATCCAAATCAATTTAAATAACAATTTATGATTACCTCCCTTACACTGCTTGTAAATTATGTATTAAGAAATGATGATTGTCTGAGAGACTGACCATAACTTGAGGGAAAGAATTATTTTTTGGAAAATGATGCTGTCAAAGCGTCAGTTTTACCATACCATTGACCAGATTTCATTTTATTGCTTCCGGTCGCTTCCAGGCCGCCTTCCGAACTCGGTTCTGTATTTTATGTACCTATGTCCTGTACAGAATTTCATTCTAACCTATCCATATGTTTATTATTATTAAATGGTGTTTTGAGCTATCCCTTTGGTATTTTTTTCATATTTATATGAGCTTTCGCTTTTATGTGCATGACTTTACAATCTGTAAAAAAAATCAGAATATAAATAGATCCGTATTGTTATGGTTTTGGACTTTTTACATACCAATGATAACAAATCGCTATCGCTAGAAAATAGTTCTTGAAAGAATGTTTACCTTTCTTGTCAGCTGAACTTTGAAACCATTCAAAAAATAATAATCGGAATCATCTTGAAATCATACGAAAGATATTGGTCTTTATTAAGATTTCAGAAGTTTTATCGACCATAAAAAATTTTTGTGGTGGTATATTAATATAACGTTAGGCGGCGTTATCGAGACGCATTGGTTTCGCACTCTAACTTTAGTTTATGGAATTGAGTTTGGGGTAATTGCCTGAAACGTTTAGGAATTAGGGGCCAAAATAAGCATTTTCTAGTTTCAGACAATAACTTGTGTTCAAGTGTATGGATCTCTCTGAAATTGTACTGCAAGGTACCATACCTCAAAGGAAGGCTGGGATTGAGTTTGGGGTGATGAATCATAAGGGATTCAAAAATTTGGGGGTTTCTTTTTCCTTTTTTCTTTAAAATTTTCCATTTTAAGTTGGTTATTTCTGATTTATATTTAAAAGCAAATAATAATGATATGGCAGGAGATACACACCTAACAGGATGTGTAAATTATTATATAATAAGTATTGTGCAATAGCAAGAAATTTTCAATTGCACAGTATTGCGCAATAGCAAGAAATCTTCAATTGCACAGTATTGCGCAATAGCAAGAAATATCCAATAGCACAATATTGCGCAATAGCAAGAAATTGTCAATTGTACAGTATTGCAATAGCAAGAAATATTCAATTGCACAGTTTTGTTTGATTTCATCAAAATTGAACTCTTGGGGTTCTTTGATATGCTGAATCTAACCATGTATTTAGATTTTGGATATTGGACCATAATAGGTGAATGTCAATTTAAAATTTTAAGTTCTTAGACCACATTCATTCTGTGTCAGAAACCTATGCTGTGTCAAATATTTAATCACAATCCAAATTCAGAGCTGTATGGATTTGTTTAAACTATTCATACTGCTGCAGACATAATATAGGTCAATGGATTTGTTTAAAAGATACTGCTGCAGACATAATATAGGTCAAATATCGCAGGAGCCAGTTCTATTAAAGAATAAAATGTCGATAATTGCAGAAGTTTTTCTGTCAAAAAGACTTTATTTCTTTTTGGATTTTTTCACTTTAAAAAGAATTATAAGATGCAGAAACTTTATGAAAGGAGTAGGCAGTGCTCAATGAATCATACCAAAAGTATTTAAGGTCCATTTTTGAAACATTACGATTATTTTATTACTTTTTCAAGTTAACAACTAAACTATTGAACCTGTATTGTTTTGAGAAAAGCATTCCTTGAACCTGTATTGTTTTGAGAAAGGCATTCCCGTTGTCCAGGTGTTCATTACAAGCCCGTATTTTACGATTTACTTGCTCGCTATTTTCAAAATCGGATACGAAAATTTTTGAAAATAAAAAAAAATATTGAGATTTGCCATCCACTTTTCAATAACTATTAATTAAATATTAATTTAAAATCAATGTTAACTGTGGATGACTTGGATAAGGAATGGCATTTAATGATTCCTAGAGATACAACAAAATGTGTAAACAGGAAGTTGTGAAGGGAGACAATTTCATTGGGCAAAATTTAAAGTGCTAAAACAAGTATTGTCAAATCTTGTAAAATATTTCTGGTGGCAATAATTCACATATTCATAAAATAACCAAACACAACTTTTAAAGGTGGTTGTAATGTTTCAATTGGTAAACATTTATTTATTGATAATCCACCTTTAATAATAAAAAAAAAAAATACTTGAAAAAAAAGATTTCTATCATATTCATCTTGGAATATGATAAAATACGTTAGCATATTTTAAACATGCCTTTAACAACATTTCATCTTCTTATATCTATTAAGGAAAGAGTTATTCCATTTCTTCCTTTGATGTTAAAGGATATACCAATTTTAATTGCAAAACTGAAATTTGATAAATGTAAATAAAAATTAATGCAGAAATTCCAATTTTGTCATTGTAAACCTTGTTAAATATGTGTAAGTAAATTATGAAGCTGTAAAGGATATATAACTAGTTAATAAGTCAAACAACCGAAAATGTGAGAAAAAAAGATATACCTACTATGCTACATTTGGGGACGGGTGGTAAAAAAATCAAATTATTCAAGTTATCTAAGCATTTTAAATTTTAAAGTTTAATTAATAATTGAAATGTCACTTATTTGCATTTCAATTAATGCACATGGCACATGTATAAAAAATTCAGGTATTTGTCTATTCAATATAATAAAACTAACATGGTAGTTATAAATAAATGTAACACCAAGTCACAAACATGAAACTTAAGGTGAATCAATCTTAAATCTGGCGCTAATACCACAGCGCAATAAAAAATCCTGGGGAGAACACTGGATTGTATTGCTTTCAGAGTTATATAATACACCTTGCCTAAGAAAAAGGTCTAGCTAGGTCATTTTAAAAAAATGAGACTATAATGATGTAAAGTGACTTATAACTGCCAACAGCCACATTATTTAGACTCTGGTGGATAGTTATCAGACTGTTACATGTATCTCATTGGCAATCATGTAACCACATCTCCTTATTTTAGTACGGGTTAATTATTTGAAATAAATGACTCACAAACATTAAATCATTTGAAAAAAGATAATACTGCAATAATTTATGTTGTCATTTAAAGATTTCAGTTTATATATATATATATATATAAAAATATATATATTGACAATAAAATTAAGTCGTATAAATGGTGTCAATATATCTGTAATTGTCAAACTAGTATAACAATACTATTGTCTAAATCTACAGAATTTGATCATCCTTTAAGTAACAGAAATAACAATGTCACTAAGTCACTTATAACTTATCTCTTAAATAAGGACTATCAGGGGTATCAGAGCTTGCTTTCTGCAGGCTCTTCATCATCATTTTGTTAAATAATTCTACAAAGAAGGGGATAGTCTGTTAATGTATCCTTGACTAAGAATAATGAAATTACAAGAAACAAATTCACATATAACTTTGAATATTGTAGATCGTTCAGGTAGTCTTGAGCCATTTCTTTATACAAAAGAAACAACCAGTATATAAATATAGTCATGTTACACCACTGTCCCAGGTTAGGGGGGAGGATTGGGATCCCGCTAACATGTTTAACCCCGCCACATTCTGTATGTATGTGCCTGTCCCATGTCAGGAGCCTGTAATTCAGTGGTTGTCGTTTGTTGATGTGTTACATATTTGTTTTTCGTTCACTTTTTTGTACGTAAATTTGGCCGTTAGTTTTCTTGTTTGAATTGTTTTACATTTGTCATTTCTGGGCCTTTTATAGCTGACTATGCGGTATGGGCTTTGCTCATTGTTGAAGGCCGTACGGTGACCTTTAGTTGTTAATTTCTGTGTCATTTGGTCTCTTGTGGAGATTGTCTCATTGGCAATCATACCACATCTTCTTTTTTATATTCACTTCACACATTGAAAACGATTCAGTAGGTTAATTATGTGAAAATCAAGACTTGCATCAAAAATATATCAATATTAGAGACAATGGCGTCATTTTTCCTCAGAGCTTTCAGCTCTTTGATTGGAATAAGGGAAAGGGGGGAGGTGAAAAAAATTGGAGGGGGTCAATTTTTCTCATTTCAGATTTCAAAAATTAAAAGAAAATTTCTTCAAATATTTTTTTTGGGGGGTTAATTTTCAACAGCATAGTGTAATGCACAAACGCAAAAAAACGGGGTAGAATTTTTTTTGGGGGTGGTCGCATAGTGTATTGCACAAAAGCAGAAAATTGAATATAAATTCAAATCGTATAACCAATTTGAAGTTCTTTGACTACAGTTATTCTGTATCAGAAACCTATTATGTGTCAAAAATTTAATTACAATCCAAATTCAGACCTGTATCAAGCGTGAATATTGTGTCCATTTTGGCCCCAACATTTCAGGGTTGGACATCTGCGGTCGTATCCAGCTGCACTCAACAAAGCAATTTATTTACATCTGCCATGAAGCAACTTCCTGTTTGATGATGGTCAAAGTTTTTTTTGACATCAGTGAAAGGCAATGATTAGTTATGCTACAGTATACACATTACATAAATCAATTCCATGCAGCGACGCAGGTCCAGACAGAGTATTGGTCTTTTTTAAACCTACATGTCAGCCATGACAAAAAAACTGGAGGTCCTCATGGGGAAAACATGTATACAGCTTCTTTTATCTGGTCAGACATGGACTGAATATTAAAATCATAGAGATAGGAAATGGTCTTTTTTTAAATTTGTGATTGTGGCCCATGGCTGGCACTAAAGAATATATTTAAAACTATTGGGAGAGTTTCAGCAACCACACAATGAAAACTGCTGAACAAACTGGGTATACTATTTTATATGTGCAAGATGTATTATGGTCTGTCAGAAAGTTTTTGATAAGTTTAAAGGGTGCCAATCCTGCTTTTAAAATGTAGGCCATTAACCAACTTGAGACCCTATTGGAAAACATGAATCCCAACAACTATGGATAAATGGATGGATTGAGGATAACTTTTAGTCAGGATATTTCTCAACCATACTAAGAACAAGAATATGTTGATGAATATGTACCTTGCTTTGTGAGAAATCAATGTGTTAAGCTTGTTATTTAAAGTGGTAGCTCCTTAAGTAACAATCAGTCACCAGACAAATCATGCTGATGTTGAACCATACACTCATTGCCCAGACTCCTCAATTTTATGTCCTAAATGAATAAGCTGCAAGTAGTATTTTAAAGATTGTGATCTGATCTGTCCGAATTCAAAGTAATTTAATTGTTTTTAGTGCTAGCAGGGCCACAGTGTCCTATGGACACATATTCTTGTAGTGAAAATTTTGATATATAGGCAAAAACTGAAAACATAGAAAATTATCAGCATTACGAATACGAAAATGCAAATATGACTTAATCTATGTATCGATTCTTTATAGGAGTAACCTGTATTGCCCTCAAACATTTATGCATTTTTGCCCATTATCATGAAAACTGTAGTAGATAGACAGGAACTGTAAACACAAAAAAATCTACAGTAATAATACTTCACTAGCCTGTTTCTGGTCTACAAAATGTCAGTAATATATCGGAGACCATATTGACTCCTTATAGAAGGTTTTGTCCTTAAATGATGATTTTTGACAAATTGTAACAGTTTTGCCTGTTATCATGAAACCTGTAATCAGCAGAAATAATGAACAATACAAAGTCTACAAAAGTGCTAATTGATTTGTGCTTTCAAGTCATCTCCTTTATTGTCCTTAAATGATGTTTTTTTTTTGGCAAATTTAGCATTCTAGCTCATTATTTTGAAAACTGTCAAATAAAATCAACAAATGTGCATGATCAGCAATATCAGATCTACAAAAATTTTAATTGATTGAAACCACCAATCAACTCCTTATCTATCTTTATAAGGAGTAATCTTCCTTACTATTGTTTTGTTTACCAATTTTAGCGTTAAAGCCTATTCCCATTTAATATGTTATGCCACTTTTGATTGGATGACGACTGCGGTCAATTCCAATGTTACCAGAAGAGTTCATTTGCAGCAAAGTTAAGCAGTTGCAGGTGACATCTTTGGGATATTGGGGATGTTTTATTTTAAACATTTTACTAGTATTGCATTAGATTAGGTATATACAGTTCTATGTTTGAATAGTCTGTGTTATCATGGAAGTATTATATTGACAGGAACTCCAAAGAAAAATTAGGTACATTTCCATACCCACTGATTTCTGTAGAAAATAAAAGGTTCTGACTCAGTTTGTCAAGTACATGATAATTCCTTTGTGGAGTATCTGTGATGCCACCATCGCTTGTTTTGTAAACTGAAGCTACTCTTATCACGTGGTTTGGATATGTTTGGATATCAAGTGTCTTATCTACTTACCAATATAAATGGTTATTTGTAGATCGTTACATGAATGATGACACATAGTTCCTTTGAATTAATGATGGTGAAAGATGAAAAGATCTAAACAAATCTGTCAATATTTAGCAGATTAACACATGAAAATTAATTGCAATTGGAAGGAAGATAAGATTATTATGCCCCACCTATGATAGTAGAGGGGCATTATGTTTTTTGGTCTGTGCGTCCGTTCGTTTGTTCGTCCGTCCGTCCGTCCCGCTTCAGGTTAAAGTTTTTGGTCAAGGTAGTTCTTGATGAAGTTGAAGTCCAATTAACTTGAAACTTATTTTGCATGCAGAAGTTGATGAAAAATATGTCACACAATTGTAATTTAATTTTAAGTGCTGATAAGTAGTTAATTCCACATTTAACTATTTGGAAAGCCCATTTAAGTTATGATTAATATATTACAGATTTTTAAAAGGTTTTGCATGCAAATTTGGAATGTATTGAAAATATGATGCATTTATTATGTCACCGAACATCATTATAAGGATATGTCTGTAATCCTCTGAAAATATTACCAATTTATAAATGCTAGATCTGTGTTCTTTTTAGATCTTAGCACATATCTGATCACAGTCAGTCTGGCCCCTTTTTCAACTGATTTCTACAGTTTGTTTTATTGTTGAACATTAACAGCAATGTTCAAAGGAGTGTTCTGCAGTCACTAACATGTTTAACCCTGCCACATTTTTATAATTGCCTGTCCCAAGTCAGATGTCTGTAATCCAGTTGTTGGTTGTCATTTACCATATTTTGTTTTTGTTTTACAATAACTTTAAGCAATAGGTCAACATATTTACAGAGTGGAATTATTGGAAGGTGTACATGTTTGTCTTGTCAGATTCATTTGACCTTGACCTCATTTCCATGGTTCATTGGTCAATTTTTTTCATGGTTATATAAAAATAAGGAGATGTGTACTATTGCAAATGAGACGCCTATCCACCGTAGATCAAAGGATCAGGATGTAAACAACTATAGGACACTGTATGGCCTTCAACAATGAGCAAAACCCATAGTAAACTATAAAAGTCCCCACAATGACGAAATGTGAAATAATGGAAAAGAAAACAAACGGTTTGATTTATGCTAAAAGCAAATAAGGAAGACAACAGCAAATGCAAAACTTCTTTTTGAATCTCCCTTCATGTGTGTCTATGCTTTTTCCATATTAAGAGGAGGCCAAAAGGAAGACTTTTCTCCACAAATGATAACCACTGAATTACAGGCTTCTCAGTTTCTCAGATACTATAAGCAGTGGGTCAACCATATTTAGTATAGGGAATTATTGTAAGGTGGACATGTTTTTTGGTTGGTTTGCGTGTAACAGATACTATAAGCAGCAGGTCAAATTATATTTGGTGTATGGAATAATTGTGACTAGATCTGTCCTGACCTCATATTCATGGTTTCTTGGTCAATGTAAAGTTTTTTTCATACCTACTGTAAAACCTTCGGCTTGGAGACTTTCAAATTTAGATTCAATCATGGTCATTAAAACAGGCGAGACATTTTATTGTGTGCACTCTTGTTTTATTTAGCATAAATCAGGCTGTTTTTCATGTTTGAATTGTTTAAATTTTGTTTTGTTTGGGGTCTTTTAAAGTTTATTATATCTTATGGGTTTGCTCATTGTTTTTTAGCCATTGAGTGACCTGTTGTTGTTCACATGCTTGACCTTTGGTCTTTAGTGGATAGTTGTATCATTGGCAATCATACCATCTCCAAAGGAGGCTCAATAAACTTCACTTTTGAAATGTTATTGGGAAATTTTAAGTATTTGAGATTTTTATATCAAAACTTTTATTCTTTAACCTCATCTTTTTGTTGGGTTGCTGCCACTAAATTGGTAATTTTAAGAAAATTTTGAAGCTTTTGGTTATTATCTTGAATATTATTATAGATAGAGATAAACTGTAAACAGCAATAATGTTCAGCAAAGTAAGATCTACAAATAAGTCAACTTGACCAAAATGGTCAGTTGACCCCTTAAGGAGTTATTGCCCTTTATAGTCAATTTTAACCATTTTTGTAAATTTTTGTAATCTTTACAAAATCTTCTCCTCTGAAACTACTGGGCCAAATTTAACCAAACTTGGCCACAATCATCATTAGGGTATTTAGTTTAAAAATTGTGTCCGTGACCTGCCAAACCAACCAAGATGGCCGCCATGGCTAAAAATAGAACATAGGGGTAAAATGTATATTTTGGCTTATAACTCTGAAACCAAAGCATTTAGAGCAAATCTGACATGAGTAAAATTGTTAATCAGGTCAAGATCTATCTGCCCTGAAATTTTCAGATGAATCGGAGAACCTGTTGTTGGGTTGCTGCCACTAAATTAGTAATTTTAAGAAAATTTTGAAGCTTTTGGTTATTATCTTGAATATTATTATAGATAGAGATAAACTGTAAACAGCAATAATGTTCAGCAAAGTAAGATCTACAAATAAGTCAACTCTACCAAAATGGTCAGTTGACCCCTTAAGGAGTTATTGCCCTTTATAGTCAATTTTTAACCATTTTTTGTAAATTTTTGTAATCTTTTACAAAAATCTTCTCCTCTGAAACTACTAAGACAAAATTAACCAAACTTGTCCACAATCATCATTAGGGTATCTAGTTTAAAAATGTGTCCGATGACCCTACCATGAACCAAGATGGCTGACATGGTTAAAAATAGTACATAGGGTAAAATGTAGTTTTTGGCTCATATCTCTGAAACCAAAGCATTTAGAGCAAATCTGACGAGGATAAAATTGTTCATTAGGTCAAGATCTATCTGCCCTTAAATTTTCAGACCAATCAGGCAACACGTTGTTGGGTTGCTGCCCTGAATTAGTAATTTTAAGAAAATTTTGCAGCTTTTGGTTATTATCTTGAATATTATTATAGATAGAGATAAACTGTAAACAGCAATAATGTACAGCAAAGTAAGATCTACAAATAAGTCAACATGACCAAAATTGTCAATTGACCCTGAAGGAGTTATTGCCCTTTATAGTCATTTTTACAATTTTCATAAATTTTGTAAATTTTGTAAATTTTACAAAATATTTTCCACTGTAACTACTGGGCCAAGTTCATTATAGATAGAGATAATTGGAAGCATTAAGAATGTTCAGTAAAGTAAGATCTACAAACACATCACCATCACCAAAACACAATTTTGTCATGAATCCATCTGTGTCCTTTGTTTAATATGCACATAGACCAAGGTGAGCGACACAGGCTCTTTAGAGCCTCTAGTTTATCTTTTTTATTCAAGTTGATTAATTTTGAATTTTGATGTCCTTCAATGCTAAATCTTACAAAACATGTTAAATTTTACAATGTATTATCAATAGTGTCTTCAACAGCAGTATGTACTAATAACATTTTGATTTTATGCATACAAGCAAAATTGTTAAAATATCAGTAAGGAAATTATTTAGATTGTTTAATATTCAACTTTCAAAGTTTTGATCTCATGCGTGAAACAAATAAGGGGGACATGGTTGTTTGTAAATATGAAATACTTCCTTTTGTATTGAGGTTAAAGAAAATTAAATTCATTTGATTTAAATGTAAATATTGAATAATTTTGCCCCCATTTTAACATTGAAATGGTAATTGCTCTACTCGGGTGTCAAAAAGCTTTGTTATAAATATCTAATGTTATAAACCTAAATGTATTTCTCATGATCATTGATTGGTAAATATCAATAGAGGGAAACGTATATATAAACATTCATTTAAAAACAAAGTTTAAAATGCTCTCCCAAACCATTGAAATCTTAAGAAAGATTATTTTTATGTCCAATAATAGATAAATGGCTCAATAAAGACATGAATTAGTTCTGTAAATATTACTGGACTTAACAGCAAGGCCAATCAGTGGTCACACATGAATTATATCTTACCTGTCTGATTGACAGGTGAAAAGTTGACAATAAGATGATATAATTAGGATATAACTGATCTATGAGGATGTCCTATAGTGATTTGTGTTTATGGAAAACATGTTAAGTTATATAAAAAATGAGATATTCTTTTTCAAAATAATAACAGTATGAAGAGGAAATACGAGAGTATTGATTTTGATGAAGGTATGTCTGAATGATATGGTCCCTGTATAGATCAAAATTATTTGGTTCAACAATATATGCTATGGCTATTAAATGACATTAACTTGTTGTCAGAATTAGTGTTATGAGCATATCTTAAAATTGGTGAAAAATAAAAATCCTATCTTAAGAGAGATGAAACGCCCTTCTTACAAAGAAAGGTCTGTCCTGGAGGATTGCAAAAATGAACTTAGAATTGACTAATGTGTATGCACCTTTGTGATGCTTTGTTGCAAGGTCTAGTTTTTAAGGAAGTTTTATAATAAATTAAAAGATTTACAGTATTGTAACAAAACAATCACCTGATGTAATTATCAGGTATATCTATACTTTGGTGGTCTAATAGATAAACATTGTGTCACTTTTGGTAAACAGAATGTGTATAATGTTACATTCATTCATTGTTATTATGTAGAGAGAGAAAGAGAAAGGTTTAATTAAAATTACTTTTCCAATAAGAAAATATTTTCCATTAACAAGACATCATGAGAGAATTTAACTTTGTGTAGTAAATGACATTATATTTTTAAGAATAAGATAATAATATGTGCATATTTGATGAATTTATGAGAAAAATTTCTAAAGAATATTTCTGCATCAATGGTACGAAGATTTTGTTTTTGTATATAAACTTTACAGATGCATTTCTTTAAACACCACTTATCATTGGAGTACGCCCCCACTCTTCATTCAAAATCTTAATAAATAAATACTCAATTCTAAACATGTTGTACCATAAACTAAGTACTGATTGAGGCATACTTTTCATCAAAGGAAAAATACATGTAGACAACAATATGTTACCATTGGGGGTGTTTACACATGATTTATGATAAATTGTTGTAAATGTTTTCATTAAATTAGATTTTGATATAGTTCTAGAGAAATATAAATAAAAGCTCATTTTGTATGAAAAAATATTTCATTATTTACTATTTATGTTCAGAGAAACGTTTCTGTTTCAGAAGTTCTGAAGCTATTAAAACATGAATTTTTAAAGACCAATCTTTTTTTATTGCAGAATATTAGGTTTTCATTATTTTATTTATCACAATGTAAAATACACACTTTTTATTATTGACATGTATCATGCCCAGATTATAAATTCCAATTGATTCTTTTTGTCGCATTAATTTACAGTAGGTTGTTGAAGATATATAGAAAATTTTCTGAATGGGAACTATGACTATTCACTGCAGATGTTGTTGTACATGTATGAATTATTAAAACAAGCTTAACAAACGTCATATATTACATTTCTTTATGTTGACTTATCTGATGTCCTAAAACAAGGGCAATTTTTTCCGCTGTTGAAATTTTATTTTAAACACCCTATAAGATAATTTCTTACTATCTTGTAAATGCATGCCAAGATTAAAAGGAACAATCAAACATCAACAATCCTAAGGCAAGGGAGTCAGTTCATAAAGGATTTAAGATTTTGATCACTTCTATTAGTTAGGCAACTAACAGTTATAAGTCCCCTACCAACGAAGTCGAAGGGGACTTTAGGTTTGCACTCCGTCTGTCTGTCTGTCTGTCTGTCTGTCTGTCTGTCTGTCTGTCTGTCTGTCTGTCTGTCTGTCCGTCCGTCCGTCCGTCCGTCCGTCTGTTCGTCTGTCTGTCCATCTGTCAGTCCGGCAAATCAGCTTTCCACACTTTTTTTCTTCGTTCTTATTTAAAACAAATAATGAATATTGGATAAAAATCATGTAAAAGTAAAAATAAATTAAATTCCAAAGAAAGTCCACATATAAGAGACTAATTTGCAGAAACCCAATACCCTAATGAATCAGAAAATGTTTGTCCATTATGAATATTTTCTCTCCCTTTGTTGTCAAGAAAGAAAATGCTATATTTTTAAAAAATAATTGAAAATGATAGGACTCTTGCTATGTTACAATTTTGTAATCAGTAACCACATCATATGTATGCAAATTTTGATGTAACAATAGATCTAGCTCCAATGCAGGAAGCAGTCACAGAGCAGGAAGTTTTGGGATATTTTTAGAAATATCAGGAGGCTTCCACAAAGGCCAGAAGAGATCACACCATTTTTCAAAAAGCTGTGAAAACAGTGAAAAACTGTACAAAGCAAAATAATCAGCAAATTCAGAATTCCTAATTCGCTATTTGTCTTGAATTTGTATGAAATATTTGCCACTGGATGAAAAGCAATCTATGAACAATCAATCAACCTAATTCAATTTGTGCTTGTTGGGTGACTAAACCTTGGTCCAATCTAGTTGTTATCAGACACTACATCCTTACAGCCAGGGAATTTGCTGCAATGGTTGGAAACCAGAGAGCAAACTTAATGATCTCAGTTTTGAAGTAAACTTTTTTCTATTGGCTATAAGGTAATCTGTTCTGGAACCCACATAACTGAAAGTGACTCTGCTGTAACTTCTCCAACATGATGACTTTGATTTTAAAAAAAAATAACCAGGCCACTGAATAGAGTTTAGTTTTACTACTTGCAATGTGAATACTGGTAATTTGAGAAAAAAAATATTGTTACACCATTATGAATAAAGTTTTTCTGTTAAATTATGTTTGAAAAAAATAATTGTAAAACTTTAATACAAATTACCCTATAAAACGCAAAATTCTTGGATATTATTACTTGTGCAGTATTTTTTTTACACATTTCAGTATTAACTGTTGTATACAATGTAAGTTCATAAATCAGTATGTTAAAACACAATTAAGAATGTAAAACTGTGAAAAATTGAAACATGTGAAAATAATTCCTTTTACAATTTTGTTGTAGATGATGCCTTTAATTTGTGTGCCTTAGGCTATAGTCTCATTTATCACCATGAACATTTGATTGAATGAGAGAATGCATACACATTTAAATGTAGTACATATTTGACATGAATAATACATGTATGTTATCTATGTCACATTCATTTTTGTAGAGTTCCATTCAACTGAACATGTACAAAACAAGTTACATGTATTTTAGAATTGTTTTTATGTTTGTATAAGGAGACTGTTGGAGGGAACTTAGTATGTATACAGGAATGCTTATTCAAAAGGTGTTTCTGTATTAAATAATAAGGTAAATAAAAGCTTTTGGTCCTGTTTGATAAGAAGTTTATAATTAGAAAGTAAATAAATCTTAAAGTTTAAATTGATATCAGGGTCATTCTTTGATCACACACAACTAAGACAGCAACCCAACAACACCAATATCAAATGAAATTTGAACTTGCCTTTCTGAAGAAAATAATTTTAAGAAAAATCCATAGTTTTCGTGCTATTAAGAATGCATTGTGGTGTCACAATTTCCATTGAAAAAGCATTCATAGTACGAATTTATATGGCGTACAAAAACATATGATCTGACCATATCTGTCGAACAATTGCATATTTGTTTAGATGCACAAATAAAAGTTACTAATCTTGAGTGAGTCATTTAATCTTCTCTACACATACAGAAACATTAAGACCAATTGTTCTTTATTTTAGATGAATTAGATGACACTAGAGCAAGAGTTCAAAAGAGTGCTGACGAGGCAATTTTACTAAAATCCAAATTAACAGAAGTCCAAAAGCATGCTGATGAGAAGTCTGATATGGTAGTAGATCTGCAAGGTATGTTATCTGTTATAACATCAAGTATTATATAGATCTTCAGTTATTGACTTCTAACCTCTGACTGATAAGTTGTTAAACTGATTTTATGTTCAGTTTGAGAGTACAAAACAACTTTTCAGGTTTTGGAATAGGTCTGATAAACTTTCCTTTGACAAATTTTAAAAGATGTTTGGACATGTCAACTGGAAATTCATAAAATTCAGGCAAAAATTAAAAGCAGATTGCAGAACAACTAATGTGAAGCAAATGAGACATGAAACAAGATAAACCCTGTATAACATCTATTCAGGTACTGATTATGTGTGGCTGAAGTTAAATATTTTTATGCGAGGGGGCATTAAGTTTTACCCTTGTCCGTCTGTACGTACGTACGTACTTCCCAAAATTGGTTTCCGTTCTCTAACTTGAGTTTGCCTCAACCAAATGTTATGAAACTTACACACAATGCTTATTACCACTAAATACAGATCAAGTTTGAATTTTGGTAGCGTTGCTCAAACCATTCTAGAGTTATGCCCTTTATAAATGGAAAAATTGCAAAATTTTTAGTTTCCTTCTCTAACTTAAGTTTGCCTTAACCAAATGTTATGAAACTTATACACAATGCTTATTACCACAAAACACAGATCAAGTTTGAATTTTGGTGGTGTCACTTTAACCGTTCTAGAGTTATGCCCTTTTAGAATGGAAAAATTTCTAAGATTTTAGTTTCCGTTCTCTAACTTAAGTTTGCCTCAACCAAATGTTATGAAACTTACACACAATGCTTATTACCACTAAATACAGATCAAGTTTGAATTTTGGCAGTGCCACTCTAACCATTCTAGAGTATGCCCATTTATAAATGGAAAAAATGCAAAATTTGTAGTTTCTGTTCTCTAATTTAAGTTTGCCTCAACCAAATGTTACGAAACTTATACACAATGCTTTTATCACAAAACACAGATCAAGTTTGAATTTTGGTGGCGTCACTCAAACCGTTTTCGAGTAATGCCCTATAACATCTATTCAGGTACTGATTATGTGTCTGAAGTTTAATATTTTTATGTCCCCACCGTAGCGGAGGGGGCATTAAGTTTTACCCTTGTCCGTCTGTACGTTCATACGTACGTCCAGTGTTCTCCCCAGGCCCTTAAAGGACCGCGGGCCCGCGATGTATAATTTTTTACCATGGTGCTAAAATTTTCAGTAAAAAAAATCGTAAATCGGTAAAGTTTTAAGCGATTTGTTAAATCTTTTCCGTGCGGTATAAAATTCCAGGTGAAATTTGACCAGTTCAAACCAGTTTACCCAGATTATTGACACCACGTGATCGATTTACCTTATGAGGTTAACCTTGTTGATTGGATTTAATCGATGTAATTAACACTTGTTACATTATTCTTTTGTGTTTTAATTAGGAGTTCATAACTTTATGATCACTGATAACTATTTTATGGCTTCACTCACAACCCAAGTGCTGACCTGTGACAAGTCTGCAAATACTTTGTACACAAACAGTGTGAACCCGATACTTGCACACACGCCTGTACATTTTTTGTACATAATAAAGTTGGCTCATTAGTATAGTATAATATGTTTGATTAAACCATGGCCAAAATTTTCTTTAATTATGACATAAGTTAGTGCATGATATCGAGTTTCAAACTATACGGACATATGTACATATCACATGACCCAGTTAGTTCACGTAGAATATTAAAGTTTATTTGCAATTAATTGCAATCTATTCTATTTAATAAATAAAATGTATGACTGTACCTTCAAACTGGATATCTTTATCCACAATTAATGAATAACAGAAGTAATCTTGTAAATTTTATCCATAAGCACATGTTAAATCTATTTATATCTACTTCCTGTCATTTAAGCGGGAAAAATAGGGAGACTTTGTTGTTGACATTGAATATGGTTACTTATAGACCGTAACCCGAATAATTAAGTCCCTCCGTTGATCGACTCTCCCACTCGTTAATGTAGCCATCGTAGAGCAGTGGAATATTACGACTGAATTATTCGGGTTATATAGACCGAAGATAAATTTATAGATTTAGGAATTCTTTTTAAATGGATCATGACAAATAAAGATTTAGATTTCAGTGCAGTATTAAGTCTGTATCAATGTTTGATTATCACCAAAGACATGAAAGGTTAATATTTACATGAAATCTATGGCAAAATGTTTTTAAGTTTATGAAAAATTTCTTTTTTTTTTAAATTTAAGATAGAAACTGGTTCAAACAATAAATCAATATTTGTTCTTGTTATTTTATATCTCCTTATGACAAGAATCCTTTCACATACAACAACTTTCTTTCTAGAAATTATAAGTTAGAGTATTAATTAGAAGTTTTTTAAATTGAACATTTTGGTCTCCTTTGAATGATATTTAATTTTATTAATCATGCATTTTATAAAAGATTTGATTACTTTAAATTTAGATGAATATTTTGTAATGAATCATGTTTTATTTATTTAGAAAAATATTAAAGTATTATATACAAACTGTTTATTGATTTACTTCTTTTTTTACCAATAATTTTCTGACTCAATGTCTACATAACACAGTACCACACTGTTAAAACAAAACAAGAGACATACTGCAGTAACTAGAAATATAGCTAAGCGACGGGATGCGACACAACTGATTGTATGAATCATTTCACCAAACTGTCCACACGCGTTACCCTGGTGCTATCCAAAAATCCTGGGGAGAACACTGTACGTCCCAAAATTGGTTTCTGTTCTCTAACTTGAATTTGCCTCTACCAAATGTTATGCCTCTTTATAAATGGAAAAATTGCAAAATTTTTAGTTTCAGTTCTTTAATTTAAGTTTTCCTCAACCAAATGTTATGAAACTTATACACAATGCTTATTACCACAAAACACAGATCAAGTTTGAATTTTGGTGGTGTCACTTAAACGGTTCTAGAATTATGCCCTTTATAAAGGAAAAATTGCTAAATTTTTAGTTTCCATTCTCAAACTTAAGTTTGCCTCAACCAAATGTTATGAGACTTACACACAATGCTTATTACCACAAAACTCAGATTAAGTTCAAATTTGGGTAGCGTCACGTTTACCGTTCTTCAGTTATGTCCCTTTATAACTATATGATATGCAAGCGGGGGCATCATCTGTGTCCACATGTGGACACAATCCACATTCATTTAAACTTATTTTATACGACCGCAAAAAAATTTTGTGGTCGATATTGGTATAACGTTAGGCGTCGTCGTAAATCGTCGTCGTCGTCCGAAGACGCATTGGTTTCGCACTCTAACTTTAGTTTAAGTGAATGGATCTCTATGAAATTTTACCATAAGGTTCAATATCACAAAAGGAAGGTTGGGATTGATTTTGGGGTTATGGTACCAACAGTTAAGGAATAAGGGGCCAAAAGGGGCCAAAATAAGCATTTTGTAACTTCCAGACATAACTTGTGTGTTAGTGTATGGATCTCTCTGACTTTGTACCACAAGGTTCTATATCACAAAGGAATGAAAAACAAGCATTTTTCTTGTTTCATGACAATAACTTGTGTGTAAGTGTATGGATCTTTCTGAAATTGTACTACAAGGTTCCATATCACAAAGGGAAAGCTGGAATTGAGTTTTGGGGTAATTGCCTGAAAGGTTTAGGAATTAAGGGCCAAAAAGGGGCCAAAAATAAGCATTTTTCTAGTTTCCAGACAATTACTTGTGTTCAAGTGTATGGATCTCTCTGAAATTGTACTACAAGGTTCCATACCTCAAAGGGAAGGCTGGGATTGAGTTTGGGGGTGATGAATCATAAGGGGGTTCAAAAAATTTGGGGTGGGGTTCCTTTTTTTCCTTTTTTTTTCTTTAAAATTTTCCATTTTAAGTTGGTTATTTCTGATTTATATTTAAAAGCAAATAATAATAATATGGCAGGAGATACACACCAAACAGGATGTGTACATTATTATATAATAAGTATTGTGCAATAGCAAGAAATTTTCAATTGCACAGTATTGCGCAATAGCAAGAAATCTTCAATTGCACAGTATTGCGCAATAGCAAGAAATATCCAATAGCACAATATTGCGCAATAGCAAGAAATATTCAATTGTACAGTATTGCGCAATAGCAAGAAATATTCAATTGCACAGTATTGTGCAATTGCAAGAAATATTCAATTGCACAGTATTTCGCAATTGCAAGAAATATTCAATTGCACAGTATTGTGCAAAAGAAGATACTTTGTATAAATTGCTTATTTCTTGACCAATTTCAATGGGGTTTTATTCTTGAACTCTTGGGGTTATTTAATATGCTGAATCTAACTGTGTATTAAGTTTTTGGATTTTGGGCCCCGTTTTTAAATTGGTCCACATTGAGGTCCAAAGGGTCCAAAATTAAACTTTGTTTGATTTCATCAAAAATTGAATTATTGGGGTTCTTTGATATGCCGAATCTGACTGTGTATTTAGATTCTTAATTTTTGGTCCCGTTTTTCAAATTGGTCTACATTAAGGTCCAAAGGGTCCAAAATTAAACTTAGTTTGATTTTAACAAAAATTGAATTCTTAGGGTTCTTTGATATGCTGAATCTAAACATGTATTTAGATTTTTGATTATGGGTCCAGTTTTCAAGTTGGTCCAAATCGGGGTCCAAAATTAAACTTTGTTTGAATTCAACAAAAATTGAAAATATGGGGTTCTTTGATCTGCTGAATCAAACCATGTATTTAGATTTTTGATTTTTGGGCCCCGTTATCAACTTTGTCCACATTGAGGTCAAAAGGGTCCAAAATTAAACTTTGTTTGATTTCATCAAAAATTAAATTATTGGGGTTCTTTGATATGCCGAATCTAACTGTGTATTAAGATTCTTAATTTTTGGTCCCGTTTTCAAATTGGTCTACATTTAGGTCCAACGGATCCAAAATTAAACTTTGTTTGATTTCATCAAAAATTGAATTATTGGGGTTCTTTGATATGCCGAATCTAACTGTGTATTAAGATTCTTAATTTTTGGTCCCGTTTTCAAATTGGTCTACATTTAGGTCCAACGGGTCCAAAATTAAACTTAGTTTGATTTTAACAAAAATTGAATTCTTAGGGTTCTTTGATATGCTGAATCTAAACATGTATTTAGATTTTTGATAATGGGCCCAGTTTTCAAGTTGATCCAAATCGGGGTCCAAAATTAAACTTTGTTTGATTTCAAGAAAAATTGAATATATGGGGTTCTTTGATATGCTGAATCTAACCATGTATTTAGATTTTTATTTTTGGGCCCGTTATCAACTTTGTCCACATTGAGGTCAAAGGGTCCAAAATCAAACTTTGTTTGATTTCATCAAAATTGAATTATTGGGGTTCTTTGATATGCCGAATCTAACCGTGTATTTAGATTCTTAATTTTGGTCCCGTTTTCAAATTGGTCTACATTAAGGTCCAAAGGGTCCAAAATTAAACTTAGTTTGATTTTAACAAAATTGAATTCTTGGGGTTCTTTGATATGCTGAATCTAACCATGTATTTAGATTTTGGATATTGGACCATAATAGGTGAATGTCCAATTTAAAATTTTAAGTTCTTAGACCACATTCATTCTGTGTCAGAAACCTATGCTGTGTCAAATATTTAATCACAATCCAAATTCAGAGCTGTATCAAGCTTGAATGTTGTGTCCATACAAGCCCCAACTATTCAGGGTTCGACCTCTGCGGTCGTATCAAGCTGCGCCCTGCGAGCATTTTATTATAACTAATATGTTATTATATTACAGATCAATTAAAGAAAGCTGAAACTACAACAAAAGAAGTAAAACAGCAGATATTAGATTTACGAGGTATGATTATTTATAACCTTAATGTTAGGGTGCATGAGGCTTGTATATAACATCACATTCTTGAATTACTATTTTCAGTTTTGTCAATTTATATAAATAAAGAGTAATGCCAATTACAACTACCAATCAAACGCTAAACTGTTAAATACCTTGTGAATGTTTAACTGAATTGTTATTTTACACCATCTCAAAAAGTTCGGGGGTATATAGAATCACCATGTCCGTCTGTCTGTCCATCCGTCATGATTTGTGACTGGTGCATAACTTTGTTCCTTAAAACTAAGTTTACCAAACTTGGTATGCAGTTGCATCATGGGCTGGGGTGTGTCATATACCAAATTCACGTCAACATTGTCCAATTCATGTACAGTGCACAACTTTTGTTCCATAAAACTTAGGATAACCAAACTTGGTATGCAATTGCATCATGGGCTGGGTGTGTGTCATACAACAAAGTCAGGTCAATCTGACCTTGATTTTGACCTTTGACCACTATGATAGTAAAACCTTATCCAATTGTTGTCTAGCTCATAACTTTAGTTTTTTAAAACTTGGGATAACCAAACTTTGTATGCAGTTGCATCATGGGCTTTGGGTGTTTCATATACTTAAGTCGGGTCACTCTGACCTTTGACCCCTATGATAGTTAAACCTTGTCTGATTTGTGTCCTGCTTGTATCTTTTTTTTACCATAGAACTTAAGTTGACCAAAATAAGTATGCTGATACATCATAGGATGGGTGTGTCATATATCAGTCAGGTCACTCTGACCTTGAATTTGACCTTTGACCCCTATGATAGTTTAGTGTTGCCTGCTTGGTGTTTGGTGCATAAATTTTGTGCTGTAGCACTTAGATTGACAAAACTTTGGATGCAGAAGCATCACCTTGACCTTCAATTTCTGAATTTACAGTAAACAAACCTCAGACTTTGTTCCTGGGTCAGTATAATTCTTTTAGATTGACCAATCAGTAACTATGTTTTAATCTAACACAGAGGATTATATAAAATGAATAGCTGAAACCAAAAATCTCAAAACTTCATTGCCTCAATACTGAATTTCACAGTGTCAACTAAAATGCATGTACAGGGGGTATTAGTCCTGCTGTGCGAACAGCTCTAGTTCTACTTAAATTTTTCTTGAAAGAAGTCTTTGTTCTTGACATTTCACCAAAACACAAAATACATGTAAAGAAATGATTTTAAAGTAATACTCTGAACTTAATGCACACTACATAGTGATAATGTGTAAAGAAATTATTTCAATGTAATATATCTGAACTTAATGGCCACTACATACAAAATAAGTGTAAAGAAATGATTTCCATGTATAATATTTCCAAACCTCTTATCCACTGCATAGTAACTACATGTAAAGAAATGATTTGAATGTTATATTTCTGAACCTAACATTTTATATAACCACTGCATGCTTCACTGTTTAACAGATCAGTTACTGGAAGAACAATCACATACCAAGACTAACCAAGAGGATTTAATTCTAACTAAAAGTGAGTCATTTCAGCAAACATATACCATTGGAACACTATAGTAACACTGTGGTATACATGTAGTAAGATCATTGTAGTTATTTGAAAATATATTATACCAATTATTGTGTGACCTGACATCGAATCTGTAGCTGTAAAATTGAGAATGGAAATGGGGAATATGTCAAAGAGACAACAACCCGACCATAGAGCAGACAACAGCCGAAGGCCACCAATGGGTCTTCAATGCAGAGAGAAAATCCAGCACCCGGAGGTGGTCTTCAGCTGGCCCCTAACTAAAATTGTATGCTAGTTCAGTGAAAATGGATGATTACTTCTGTCATCATCCTGTTATATAAAGTCTTAATGTTAATTCACAACTCCTCGAAAGTTGCTTGTCAGAGTTCAACAAAACTTGCAGGGATACTTCTGTAGAACATGAAATTGTGTATCTTAATATTTTGGGTGATTTGGACAAAATTCAATACTAGCTTCAAGTATGATGATTTCTTGCAGGCAAGTACACGGGCATGGCAGTGTCGTCAACCCAAATCCTGAACCTTCACAAAAGGTTGCACACATTTTGAAGTTATGTACCTTCTATTAATGAATTGTCTGAGGAAGTTTATCTCATTTCTTCTGACTTGGAACTAAATCATTTTTCAGCAAAATCCATGAATGATTATACCAGTTTTGTGTACACAACTTAAGTTTTCATCCCACATCCCTTACACTTCACAGGAGATTGCACACATGTTGAATTTGTCCACCTGCTATTATGGAATAGTTTTGGGAATTTTCTTCTATTTTCTGAACATGGGAACATAGTCCTTTTTCATTCAAATTTACAAAAGACGGTCCCAATTTTGTGTAATCAACTTTAATCCAGATCATTGAAACTTCACCAAAAGATTGCACATGTACTGAAGTTGTGCACCTGCTATTAGGGAGTTGTTTGAATTATTTTTTCAAATGTTTCCAGACTTTGGAACTTAGTAACTTTTCAGCAAATATTTTCAACAGATGGTAACAATTTTTGTTTTTAACTGAAATCTTTTGAATTTTGCTGAGAGTTTGCAAACCTATTAAGGTTGTGCTCCTTCCATTATGAATTTGTATAATGATTGTTTCCCATCTTATACTTCCATTTATTTATGTTCAGTATAGACCATTCTCCATTTTTATGCCCATGCGCGGTGGAGGGGCATTAAGTGTAACCCTTGTCTATCTGTACATCGTCCAGAAAATAGTTTCCGTTCTCTAACTTTAGTTTGCCTCAACCAAATGTTATGAAACTTGTACATAATGCTTATTAACACAAAACACAGATCTGTGATTCATTTTAATTTTTGATCAGAGTGAATTTTCGCTGTTTCCCATACCAAAACATGAATATGGCCATTTCTGCTTATTTCAGCTTTCTTTTAGCATCTTCATGAAAACAGCTGAACAGAATTCCACCAAACTTGCACAGATTTTTCTACATGACATGAAACTGTACACCTATATTTAATCTGAGTGATTTGAGGTTTCCATACTAAAACATGAACTCTCCCATTGTTTATATTATTTGGATTCAACAGGCAACACAAATTTTACTTGGAAAACTCATAGAATTTGGATTGGTTACATTCCATACAAACAGATTTAGATGATAATTTAAAGAATAAGGTTAAAGGTTTTAATATGTGGAAAATGCTGTGTTAAATTATGACAGAATATTACTTGACCGTAGATATTGTATCATCAAAATTGAATTATTGGGGTTCTTTGATATGCCGAATCTAACCGTGTATTTAGATTCTTAATTTTGGTCCCGTTTTCAAATTGGTCTACATTAAGGTCCAAAGGGTCCAAAATTAAACTTAGTTTGATTTTAACAAAATTGAATTCTTGGGGTTCTTTGATATGCTGAATCTAACCATGTATTTAGATTTTGGATATTGGACCATAATAGGTGAATGTCCAATTTAAAATTTTAAGTTCTTAGACCACATTCATTCTGTGTCAGAAACCTATGCTGTGTCAAATATTTAATCACAATCCAAATTCAGAGCTGTATCAAGCTTGAATGTTGTGTCCATACAAGCCCCAACTATTCAGGGTTCGACCTCTGCGGTCGTATCAAGCTGCGCCATGGAGCATTTTATTATAACTAATATGTTATTATATTACAGATCAATTAAAGAAAGCTGAAACTACAACAAAAGAAGTAAAACAGCAGATATTAGATTTACGAGGTATGATTATTTATAACCTTAATGTTAGGGTGCATGAGGCTTGTATATAACATCACATTCTTGAATTACTATTTTCAGTTTTGTCAATTTATATAAATAAAGAGTAATGCCAATTACAACTACCAATCAAACGCTAAACTGTTAAATACCTTGTGAATGTTTAACTGAATTGTTATTTTTACACCATCTCAAAAAAAGTTCGGGGGGGTATATAGGAATCACCATGTCCGTCTGTCTGTCCATCCGTCATGATTTGTGACTGGTGCATAACTTTTGTTCCTTAAAACTAAGTTTACCAAACTTGGTATGCAGTTGCATCATGGGCTGGGGTGTGTCATATACCAAATTCACGTCAACATTGTCCAATTCATGTACAGTGCACAACTTTTGTTCCATAAAACTTAGGATAACCAAACTTGGTATGCAATTGCATCATGGGCTGGGTGTGTGTCATACAACAAAGTCAGGTCAATCTGACCTTGATTTTGACCTTTGACCACTATGATAGTAAAACCTTATCCAATTGTTGTCTAGCTCATAACTTTAGTTTTTTAAAACTTGGGATAACCAAACTTTGTATGCAGTTGCATCATGGGCTTTGGGTGTTTCATATACATAAGTCGGGTCACTCTGACCTTTGACCCCTATGATAGTTAAACCTTGTCTGATTTGTGTCCTGCTTGTATCTTTTTTTTACCATAGAACTTAAGTTGACCAAAATAAGTATGCTGATACATCATAGGATGGGGTGTGTCATATATCAGTCAGGTCACTCTGACCTTGAATTTGACCTTTGACCCCTATGATAGTTTAGTGTTGCCTGCTTGGTGTTTGGTGCATAAATTTTGTGCTGTAGCACTTAGATTGACAAAACTTTGGATGCAGAAGCATCACCTTGACCTTCAATTTCTGAATTTACAGTAAACAAACCTCAGACTTTGTTCCTGGGTCAGTATAATTCTTTTAGATTGACCAATCAGTAACTATGTTTTAATCTAACACAGAGGATTATATAAAATGAATAGCTGAAACCAAAATCTCAAAACTTCATTGCCTCAATACTGAATTTCACAGTGTCAACTAAAATGCATGTACAGGGGTATTAGTCCTGCTGTGCGAACAGCTCTAGTTCTACTTAAATTTTTCTTGAAAGAAGTCTTTGTTCTTGACATTTCACCAAAACACAAAATACATGTAAAGAAATGATTTTAAAGTAATACTCTGAACTTAATGCACACTACATAGTGATAATGTGTAAAGAAATTATTTCAATGTAATATATCTGAACTTAATGGCCACTACATACAAAATAAGTGTAAAGAAATGATTTCCATGTATAATATTTCCAAACCTCTTATCCACTGCATAGTAACTACATGTAAAGAAATGATTTGAATGTTATATTTCTGAACCTAACATTTTATATAACCACTGCATGCTTCACTGTTTAACAGATCAGTTACTGGAAGAACAATCACATACCAAGACTAACCAAGAGGATTTAATTCTAACTAAAAGTGAGTCATTTCAGCAAACATATACCATTGGAACACTATAGTAACACTGTGGTATACATGTAGTAAGATCATTGTAGTTATTTGAAAATATATTATACCAATTATTGTGTGACCTGACATCGAATCTGTAGCTGTAAAATTGAGAATGGAAATGGGGAATATGTCAAAGAGACAACAACCCGACCATAGAGCAGACAACAGCCGAAGGCCACCAATGGGTCTTCAATGCAGAGAGAAAATCCCGCACCCGGAGGTGGTCTTCAGCTGGCCCCTAACTAAAGTTGTATGCTAGTTCAGTGAAAATGGATGATTACTTCTGTCATCATCCTGTTATACTTAAAGTCTTAATGTTAATTCACAACTCCTCGAAAGTTGCTTGTCAGAGTTCAACAAAACTTGCAGGGATACTTCTGTAGAACATGAAATTGTGTATCTTAATATTTTTGGGTGATTTGGACAAAATTCAATACTAGCTTCAAGTATGATGATTTCTTGCAGGCAAGTACGCGGGCATGGCAGTGTCGTCAACCCAAATCTTGAACCTTCACAAAAAGGTTGCACACATTTTGAAGTTATGCACCTTCTATTAATGAATTGTCTGAGGAAGTTTATCTCATTTTCTTCTGACTTGGAACTAAATCATTTTTTCAGCAAAATCCATGAATGATTATACCAGTTTTGTGTACACAACTTAAGTTTTCATCCCACATCCCTTACACTTCACAGGGAGATTGCACACATGTTGAATTTGTCCACCTGCTATTATGGAATAGTTTTGGGAATTTTCTTCTATTTTCTGAACATGGGAACATAGTCCTTTTCATTAAAATTTACAAAAGACGGTCCCAATTTTGTGTAATCAACTTTAATCCAGATCATTGAAACTTCACCAAAAGATTGCACATGTACTGAAGTTGTGCACCTGCTATTAGGGAGTTGTTTGAATTATTTTTTCAAATGTTTCCAGACTTTGGAACTTAGTGACTTTTCAGCAAATATTTTCAACAGATGGTAACAATTTTTGTTTTTAACTGAAATCTTTTGAATTTTCCTGAGAGTTTGCAAACCTATTAAGGTTGTGCTCCTTCCATTATGAATTTGTATAATGATTGTTTCCCATCTTATACTTCCATTTATTTATGTTCAGTATAGACCATTCTCCATTTTTATGCCCATGCGCGGTGGAGGGGGCATTAAGTGTAACCCTTGTCTATCTGTACATACGTCCAGAAAATAGTTTCCGTTCTCTAACTTTAGTTTGCCTCAACCAAATGTTATGAAACTTATACATAATGCTTATTAACACAAAACACAGATCTGTGATTCATTTTTAATTTTTGATCAGAGTGAATTTTCGCTGTTTCCCATACCAAAACATGAATATGGCCATTTCTGCTTATTTCAGCTTTCTTTTTAGCATCTTCATGAAAACAGCTGAACAGAATTCCACCAAACTTGCACAGATTTTTCTACATGACATGAAACTGTACACCTATATTTAATCTGAGTGATTTGAGGTTTCCCATACTAAAACATGAACTCTCCCCATTGTTTATATTATTTGGATTCAACAGGCAACACAAATTTTACTTGGAAAACTCATAGAATTTGGATTGGTTACATTCCATACAAACAGATTTAGATGATAATTTAAAGAATAAGGTTAAAGGTTTTAATATGTGGAAAATGCTGTGTTAAATTATGACAGAATATTACTTGACCGTAGATATTGTACATTTGACATTTATATCTTTCAGAAAATTTAGAACAAGAGAAATCCAAACACAAAGAAACAAGAAAAGAGCTGGAAGAAGCAAAACGTAATATTTTTTACGTATTTGTTTTTTTGTCACATTTCATTTAACCAAGTCTTGTGATAAACCTTTTAACTGTATATTACTGTTATTGAATGTTACTAAAATTCACTTAAGATTTTCTTTATTATATAGGTCGTAAATAAAACAAGATTTTTTTTATTGTATAGGTTATACATGGCTTCTCATACACATTGTCAGCCTAAGAATTACAAAATTGCCCACCTTTAATTCAATAGTAATTTGCAAAATTAAAAACTATCAGTATGAATTTTATTCAAATTCCTGCAAACTACTAATCTTGTAAACATTCAGTAAATATCTTACGGTAAATTTACATTAATGTCAAATAAATATTCTCATTCAAGTTTAAGTTTTAAGTTTGCAAGTTATGTTGTCTGGTTATTCTGGAAATTTATGACTCCCCTTCACTCAGGGTTCTCACTAAGATGAGTCCATGAGTCCTGGACTCATGAAAATCTGGAAACATCATTTTCAAAACTGGTGAGTCCAAAGATGCATCAAAATTGTGAAATGTTGCATCAACTGAGCACACATATCATCATTCTATAGCAAAAGGTTATAAAACAATCTAAAATTTGATCTCATTTCCCTGTTCTATTTTGTCATGGAGACTGCAATAATGAATAATATAGCAAACAAATTTCTTCTCACTGTTGGACTTGCCATGGCCAAAAATGATGAGTCCCTGCACTCACATTCAAAAATCCTTAGTGAGAACTCTGTGGTACTAGAAGAAGACATTATAACTTAATTTGAATTTCAACATCTCCCCTCCATATCAGAAATTTGTTGTCTTATTTTGATATTTGGTACTTTGTTGCATTAGCAACTCTTCATTTTGATTTCAAGCTGATTGCTATAAATGGAGGCAGGATCCATTTGTTCAGAGACTTGAATTTTACTTCTTTCAATATTACATTCGCATCCCTTGATTTCAAACTCCAGGAGAATTCATAGCCTCACCCCTTAGTGATTCTTCAGTGACTTGAATCAGTGAATTTTCAAATGTTCGAACAAAAATTATTTCCAGTAGATTTTTTTTTTAAATATTTGCTTTAAAATCATGAATATTCAAAAATATATTAAAATCTCACCCCTTAGTGATTCTTCAGTGACTTAAATCAGTGAATTTTCAAATGTTCGAACAAAAATTATTTCCAGTAGATTTTTTTTTAAATATTTGCTTTAAAATCATGAATATTCAAAAATATATTAAAATCTTTAAAAATTAGCAAGTTTGGACATTTTTCAGAATTTGTTGACACTCTTGGTATTGTGCATGTGTGTTTTTGTTCATAGAAAAACTTCTGTATTTTGAATAGACTACATAAAAAATATGAAATTGTGTAAAAAGCAAAGGATTTTTTTTATATCATAATTTTAACTGTATATATTTTACTAACCGATTGACATCAGTATAGTACAGATGTATATTCCACTGAAATTTAGTACATCTACTTAGATATATAATTCACTATAACATTTCAAATATTACAAAGGTTGACACAGCTATACACCATCACTTACTAAATAACTTGCAGTCTATATGTATGATTTTTCCCTTGTACTAGGCACCTTGTCAGAAACACAGCAATCTGCAAAACAAAATCACAACGAATCAGAACAACTAAAAAGTAAGTGTTCCTCGTCTTTAGCTGTTTTAAGCATTGTGAAGTACATTTTTGAGATGATTTTCTTTCATCTTAACTTGTAAACTTTTGTATGATATAACTTTGATACATTTCTTTGAAAATGATTAAGCAGAAGTTATACTTTCTTTTGAAATTACATTTTTTCATTTAAAATTGAAAAAAATAAATTAAAAGGCTTGAGAATTTGAAAGCATTTGTTTGGAATTATGTTGTTTTAGTATTTCTATTATTTTATTGATCAACAAATGTGGAAAGTATTTTTAACCTATTCTTTTATTTATTGAATTCCTTACATTTAATTAAGATGTAAAAATCATTTATGCAGAAAATCAAAGTAAGGAATTTTGATTTTGAGAAAGCATTTAATGCACTGAGTTTCAATAATTGTATTAATTATTAAATCAAATACATTTGTACCTGTGCATGATTGATCACTTTTTCGATATTGCATGGTTACCAAAATCTTTTGTATGCATCTACTCTCTTAAAATTTGATAATGTAGACTTCCTTCATTATACACACATTTTGTTAGATATGCACTCCTACAAATTTAACAAAATTTTTAGAATTTTCCAAATTATCTATAATTGTGTGTCTTTTGTGCCATTATTCCATAAGTAGTTGAAATGGAATATAGTGAGGGTGTAGTTTGCTGTATATATTACAGTATATTTATTTACACAAACTGTTCTTCTGCATGTATATAGTACTTGTATTTTTATTACACCTTTATTCATATATATATATATATTTATATGTAAATGTTTGTGTGTATATATGTATTCAATTTTTTTTAATGACTTTTGCATTGAGTTTATTATTTTATCTGAAAGTTAGATGTTTTGCATGTTTGACTTTTGATTTCAATTAAGCATGTAAGTAAAAGAGGAAACAAGTCCTTTCTTTTCATTTTAATAAGTACCTGGCTTTCCATATTTTCATCATCTTTGCTTACTTTAATTTCCAGTTATTGTTGGTGTTGTAAATCTCTCCTTTATTCTCTCTCATTAATTCTATTGCTTTACGCATGTCCGTGGTCTGGGCTGTATGTCTGCAATGGCTTTTGGTCAGACTCTCTATCTTATGGACGGCTAATATCAGTCTTATTTTATGCCATGCAGACAAGGTACGTCATCTTCAAGAACGTCTTGAGTTAGATAGGAAAGAACGAGCCAGAGAATCTCATCATGCTAGACTGACGCACTCAGACTCCCATCAGGGTTCACATACTAGCCCCAATGTCAAACATCGAGGTAATATCATTGGTAAATGTCATTTTTAAAATTGCTTAATTTTTTATTTATTTTATAGCTTAAACATTTCTTTAATGAAACATCATTATAATGACTTAATTTAAATTTAGCTTTCGTCATCAATTATTGCAACTATTGTTAAATTTTAATTTCATATTGGAATGCCGTAATATTTTTTTTTAAAGTCAGAAGTTTGGAAATAGCATTTGTTATGCATAAGAAATGTACAGCATATGGTATATTTTTGCATGAACCTAATGGTTGTAATGTTACTGGCATCATTAGAGAATTTTTTATCTGTTTAAAAATAATGTTATTGGTATATTGAAAGGTGTTACTAGAACTGGTTATACATTTAGAATAAGCTTGAACTCACAGTCATTGTTTTCAACTTTATTTCTAGTCTTTCTTTGGTTTGCTCCTCTTGGTAATACGTCTAGATCAAAGGCAGTATGTTCTTTTTCATAAATGAAACTTTTGATGAAGTTAATCATGGTTTGGACACAAGTTGGATGCAGTGTGGTGATCTCTGTTATTAGTTAAACCTATGTTGTTGGTTGACATTAACCCCTGATCACCTTGTACTCATTTGTTATTCCTAAGATATTTGTGTATAGTTGTTTAGCAATGTTTGGTTATACAACAGGATTATCAGGAATATTGTCAGCCATTATGGTAACATTCAAGTTTTTTTATTGATAAATTTTTGAAAATTATATTATTTTATGCAATATTTCATGAGATGTTATGGGGTATTCCTGTTAGTATATATTATTGATCCCTTTTCTCTTTTTCCACCTTAAGGGGATACCATACAATAAAGATCCACCATCTTTTTTCTATAAAATTGAAACTCAAAAGTCAAGTTTGATATGTCCTTTTCAATTATGAAAAGAAAAAATATACCATCGTCACTATAACATTTCAGTATATTTTCATTTTTTTCCCACCTTTTTGACAATAAATATTGAAAATTTGGGGTTCTTTTTAAGAAAAATATCAACTCTTTTAATTTAACAGGATAATTTCTTCAGGTATCATATAAATCATTCCTTAGTTTGTAGGTTTTAAAGGTATTAAACATACTGGTAATATAAGTTTATTAAATTTTAAATTCCTTAAAATTTGCAATTATTTGTGATGTAAAGGATTTTGAAAACCCACCAAACACCCCAAAAAAATAACTGTTTTTCTTTCAAAATTGTGTGTCACTGAATACATGACCTGCAAAGAAAAAAATGGTAGTTGAATGTGCTAATTTTAAGATATTTAAGGACAATATCATTTTCTTTTTTCCATTAAATTTCTTGTTTTCCTTCATTATTGAGACAACAGTATAAAATGTTACTCTTTGTAGCAGCATTACATCTCTCCCCATTGCTACTGTATTGTATCCCCTAAAAATGGTGTGTGTAACACATCAATACATTCTTTTTGGAAAATGTTTGCCTATATTCTGGGTATGTTGTTAAGGTGTGATAAAAATACATCTAACTATATCTGTGGGATGTTTTGCCAGACATTTCTCTTTGAAATTTTAGTTTCAGCTTAAATAAACATATTTTTAAAAATGATTTAGAATGTTGACTTACAGCAATAATTTCCTTTATTAGCTGATTTTGCTGCCTTGAAAGATGAGTGTGCCAGTTTACGTAAAAGGATTCAAGCTATTGAAGCAGAGATGAAAATGTAAGTCTTATTCACTTCTATAGTAGTTAACTTTTACCGTACTAAGTGACAAAGAACTATGCAAAATTGCTTTGAGTTTACAGAGGAAGAATCTGATGGCATAGCAGGCTAAAAAGGGGTTAAATTTGATGTACTGATTTTTGTCTACTGGGAACAAATTATGTGAAATATGACAAAGGTTCAGACATATCGAAAACACTTAAAAGACTATTCAAAAGTCATGACTTTAACACTTCACAGACTTAATCAAAAGACATAACTAATAAATTTCAAAGGCTAAAACACCTACCAGACATAGTTAAAGACATAACTTAAACACCTCCCAGACATAGCCAAAAGCACAAACCCATTTTGGGCATGTTGCCAAGCAGGGGTGTGGATTATACAGTACTAAAATACATAAAAAGAATAACAGAAATCACCAAAAACACTGGACAGTACAACAGATCACCAAAACAATGGAGAGTACAACAGATCACATCAACAACTCCTCGGAAAAAAAACAGATATACAAACAAAATTGAAACAACACACTGTCCAGATAGCCAGACTAGGTACAGTCACAAAATGTGGTGGAGTTAAACCAGTCTAACAAGCTAGGAATAAAAGAAGGAATTGATTTCATGATATTTTTATACCCCGCTTTAAAAAAGTGGGGGTATACTGTTTTACCTCTGTCTGTCCGTCCATCCGTCAGTCCGTGCCATGAATATTTTTCGTTGCATCTTTCTCAGGAACTACATTACAAGGATTTCTGAAATTTGGTTTCAGGGTTTATATAAGTCAGCTATACCGTGTGATGCGTTTTCAGATTCATCACTCCACGACTTCCTGTTTACCGAACACTTACATCATTTTACACATCACATCTAAGTTGAAAATTTTCGTCACATTTTTCTCAGGAACTACATTACAAGGATTTCTGAAATTTGGTTTCAGTGTTTATATAAGTCAGCTCTACCCTGTGATGCGTTTTCAGATTCATCACTCAACAACTGTTTACCATCAAGTATTTGGGCGGGGGTATCATCAGTGAGCAGTAGCTCCCAGTTTCACTTGTTGTTTATGTTTCTGCCATGGTTTTTTGGCAAAGTAGAGGGCACCATGGCTTCTTTTCAAATTCTTTAATCATTAACAACCAGAATAGATATATTGTAAAATCAGTATAGACCTGTTTATAATTTATATTGATTTATTTTTTGTAGGTCAAGAAAAGAGAACCTTCAGCTTTCTTCAGAGTACAACAAACTCCAAGAATCTTATAAACAATTAGAGGCCTTAAAACAAAAACTCGAAACAAAAGAAGCTGCGTGGCGGTCAAACATGACAGACTCACAGAAAGAAACTGACCTTGCCAAACAGGAGGTGAGGCGCAGTCCAAGGGGCAGACAACCCATTATGGGAGGTCGCCTAAAAACATCTGGAGTAACCAAGCCTACTTTGAAAAGTGTTTCTTCTGATCCTAAGTTGTCGTTGAAGGTATCAGTGTATATTGTTGTTGCTGGAAGCTTCTGTTGTTTAGTTTTAGCGATGGACCACTTACTGTTTTCCATCCAGCTTTTGTTGTTGTAATGCTGATGCCTGTTTAGTTGTCAGATTATCATTGATTTTCTCCTTATCATTTACTCAGCCAGGCTTGTTTTGTTTAATTTGAAAGGTCACATGATTTAATTGTGAAAAGTGAAACTCACCTTTACTACTTCGCAAACTTGGAATTGTACAGTCCTTTTTATCAAAATCAACATTAGACAGTATTTATGTTTGGCATAGTTTAAACTAAATACAAAAATGGCAAAAAGCTTTGATTTAAATCATTTATACAGTTTTTAACTATAGAAATGAATGTAACTGTTGAAACATGCCTGTTCATTTGTTCAGCTGTAACATTGACTGTCCAAATGAATAAGAATATCTAATTTTAAATTAGTATATATTTGTAAATAATGATATTCTTTTAAAATTTTAAGAATGTAAATCTGCGGTACATGCAGTTGTGTTAGTAAAGCATAACTGTGATATGATCAAATCTAGAAGTAAAGCATAACTGTGATATGATCAAATCTAGAAGTAAAACATAACTGTGATATGATCAAATCTAGAAGTAAAACATAACTGTGATATGATCAAATCTAGAAGTAATGCATAACTGTGATATGATCAAATCTATGATCAAATCTAGAAGTAATACATAACTGTGATATGATCAAATCTAGAAGTAAAGCATAACTGTGATATGATCAAATCTAGAAGTAAAGCATAACTGTGATATGATCAAATCTAGAAGTAAAGCATAACTGTGATATGATCAAATCTAGAAGTAAAGCATAACTGTGATATGATCAAATCTAGAAGTAAAGCATAACTGTGATATGATCAAATCTAGAAGTAAAACATAACTGTGATATGATCAAATCTAGAAGTAATACAAAAAAATTCTATTTGATTTTGTATTTTTTTTTTTGTATAAGATAAATATTAATTTTATTTTACATTTTGTAAAATGTGATCCCTGAAAGAGTTTCATTGTTTTATTCTTTAAAATTTAAGGCACCGAAGTAAAAAAGACCTTTTAAATTGAACATGGACAGGCATATTTACAGATCTTTTAGAAAAATTAGGTTCATAAGAAAACAAACATTACAAGGGTTGACTGACAAGTTTCAAATTTCAGTTCTGCTTTTTAGTTTTGCATCAATAAAGTTAACAGGAACTATTGGGGTATCACTAGAGTCGATGTATGTGTGCATTTGCACAGCCATTCCTCATAAGCTGCTAAACATGCAGCTACATGTTTGATATTTAAATGTGTCTTGAAAAGACTGACCATCTGCCATTAGGTTGGGGTCACTTGGCACATATTTCACAGTTCAGTCTTTTCCAACTTCATTCGAACCCAGCGCTTGGCAGGGGAAGGTCATGGTTCCCTCCGAGCACTCCGGCTTCCCCCACCAATACAACTGACTGCCACGAATTAGCCAATAGTGCTGAAAGTGGGGTTAAACATCAATCATTTTACGTCCAAGATCAGAAATCAGATAATAAGTAACTTGCAATCGTACAACATGGTGTGAGTGTATAGCAGCTGCTCATACTTGAAGGTGGGGCCTCGGTGGCCGAGTGGTCTAAGTAGTTACTACTGTAATCACTAGCCAGTCAACACTGAGGTTGTGAGTTCGAACCCCGCTCGTGTGGGTGCACTTGACTCCAATCTTAATTGACTAGGATTGTCAGTTTTCCTATCGAAGGTCGGTGGTTTTCTCCAGGCACTCCGGCTTCCTCCACCAATAAAAACTGACTGCCACGAAATAGCCCAAAAGCGGTGCTTAAAAGTGGCGTTAAAACACCAAAAATCAAAATCAAATCATACTTGAAGGTCATCCAGACTTATATTTTATGCTTCATTGACTGGAATTAAGTTAAATTGTGAGTTCAGATCTAAGGGTCTAACAATTAAACATTTATAACAGCCTCCCACTAAAAATAGATAACTGGCCTTTATTTATTATTGACTTTAACAAGGTGTAAAATTTCAGTTCAGATATTTGGTGACTTACAATTCTACAACTTGGTTTTTGATGTATCTTAGTGAATATTGCAACATCCCATGAAAAATAGGCAACTGGGACGTATATTTTTTACTTTACTGACTTCCATTAAGTTTTATATTCAAGTTAAAATCTCAGATACTAGGTGACCTACAACTTCCACAATAATAAGTCTGATCTATATTTTGCAATTTATTGACTTTAAGTTTTATATTTGATTTATTTTTTGGGCAGTGTTTGTGTGAAAAAAATACATTGATTTATTATCAATTGGCTTATATCTAGTATGTTGATGAGAATATCATAGTAATCATTAAATACCTTTTTTCAATAATAAGATAAAGCAGCTTGAAAAAAATCCCAGCAGCTTTCCTTTCAGGTAGATCTGCTTTTTAACAGTGGCTTGGTGTTAATTATAATTCATTTTAAAGCAGAGAGTGAATAGGTTATTTTCATCTTTTTATTGTGTATGGAACCCTTGGTTAGCGTTTTAAATCTGTACCCAGTCCCTGCTTTTAAAGTCAATAAATGGTTACCTCTTGCTAATCCTTTGGTTACGTCTCCCTGGTTATTTTACAATATCATTAGAAATAGGTTAAAACATGGATAATTAAGCGTAGTAATTTGATAAGAAAGTCATTTGTTTGCTTGATATACATAGATTTTACAACATAACATCTTTTTACAATTTTTATACACTGGCGATAGATTTTCTTTTTAAACTTTTAATTGCAAAATTTACCATGCATTTTAGAATTTGAAAATTTAAAATCAAGAGTAGATAAATAAAGTAATCAACATGGTTAAGTGGTAAGATCTGTTTCTCTAATGATTCAATAGAAAAAGACAATTGCAATGTCCCAATAGATATGACAGGATTTTTTTCATGAAACAAAATCAACATGTGGATTGTCAAAATTTATCAAACTGGTCATAATTGATATAAATGAACACAGAATTAGTGGCCAAATTTCAGCAAATTTTCAGATGAAACAGACAAATTCACTTATGCTTGAAATATTTTACTACCACTGGTAAATAAATTAAATGATCTTGGGTTGACATAGAGAAATTAAAACTGAAGGTAATCCTTCAATACAATCAAAATCTCAATGAAGACCAATACAAATTTTATTCATCATATTACTACCAGTATTGTGAAATACATAGGCAAATATTTTGTTTATGACTTCATCAATTGAATACAAAAATGCTAGAATATTCATTGATAATCCCTTTCCAGGTGTTCTGTGCTGTCAATGCACCAAATTAAATATCAGCTAATGGAGAGATTACATTGATCTCTACAGTTATTAGTCTTTTGACTTCTATATTAGTACAATATATCAAATAGAAAAGGCTGTTTGTTTTGTTAATTGAGGTTAACTATTTATATGATTCACTTGCTTAATAAAATCACAGAATTAGTGGCCAAATTTCAGCAAATCTTCAGATGAAACAGACAATTTCTTTTCTTTAATGCTTTGATACTTGTGGAGTAAGTATATTACTGGTATAACATATTAAAAGTGATCATGTAGATTTGAATGTCTATCAGATGGACAACTGTGTGTCCCAAAGTCTTTGAAAAGTGGGTTTATGTAAAATTAATTGTATTAACAATAAACAGAGTACTATACCTTCAACATTCTCAAAGTCTTCAGTATTTATCCACTTTAAAGGTATAAAGCTGTTGCCAATAAAGTTGTATTTTTCAAATTTAATTTTTTCCATTTTTGTGAATTTTAAGACACAGTGTTGCTGTTAAGTGGTAAACAATTCTACTTACTAATATAGGGGAGTTATGGAAAAGCAAGTAAATAAATTGGTTAAAATGAGCTTAGGTGTTAATCAACAAATATTTTAAGTGCATTAATATGTAGTAAAGTTTCTTTAACAAATGTGCAGTTTTGTAGTGGAAGATAGCAATTAAACATCTTTTAACTCTATGAATGGAAAAAGTTATATGAAGGTATTTGTATTTAGACATATTGTAGCTGCATTTTGTGGAATATTGTTTCTGCTTTTTGACCAACACTTTATTTTAATTTTACATTCTTATTCAGCTGTGTGAAGCCCAAGAGGAGATAGCCAGTCTTAAATCACAATGTGAAACTTATTCAGTGAAAAATGGAGAACTGAAAAGTGAAATAGCCAATATGGCTGATGAATATAAGCAGCTTTCAGATAGAAGCAAAGTGGTAAGTTCTTTCAGGTCACATACATGTTGAATTCACTTATGCTTGAAATATTTTACTACCACTGGCAAACAAATTAAATGATCTTGGGTTGACACAGAGAAATTAAAACTGAAGGTAATCCTTCAATACAATCAAACTCTCAATGAAGACCAATACAAATTGTATTCATCTTATTACTACCAGTATTGTGAAATACAAAGGCAAACATTTTGTTTATGACTTCACCAATTGAATACAAAAATGCTAGAATATTCATTGATAATACCTTTCCAGGTGTTCTGTTCTGCCAATGCACCAAATTGAATATCAGCTAATGGAGAGATTACATTGATCTCTACAGTGATCAGTCTTTTGACTTCTATATTTATACAATATATCAAATAGAAAAGGCTGTTTTGTTAATTGAGGTTAACTATTATATGATTCACTTACTAAATAAAATGATCCCTGCACCTGACAGGTGCGTTCTAATCAAAACAAAACTAAAACCCATTTATTGATCATGATCTACCTGTCTCCATGCAATACTGAATGTTGTCCTATATTTTGTATGTTGCATAATATATTGTAAAATGATATTACCTGCGGTGATGTTACACTTCACCTTTCTCTACATACCTATTTTTATTGACATTCAGTTATTAACTTTGTGTATTTTGTATTTCAGCTTTCATTTTGCTCAAGTATACCATTACTGATGCTACTATTTGCCGTTCTAGTAGCATTATATCCTACATTAGCACAAATTACCGGAACAACACCATAATCAAGATCATGTGAATGTTTGTAAAGGAGGTCATAATCATCTGAGTGTTAAAAGACATTGTCGAAAATGTTTGCATGTGATAATATTCCATATGTATATAATACATTTGTATATGAGTTTGAATGTTTGGAGAGAGTAAATGTGTTTTTTATGTGTATATTATGTGTTTTTGAGATGTAAGAGGTATTGATACATATATTGTAAGAGTCGTGTATGTTAATGGATATGTAGAACTTCAATATATATAAGTTTAGCTATTTTCTTTTTAAGCGTACACTATAAGCAATAGTATTTATAAATAAAGTGCTATATTACAGTTACTTAAAAAGTATATAATGATATAAACATGTATAGAACGAACTTTTTTAATTTGTGTTGGAAAGTATAATTATTTGTATTTAATTTGAAAGGTTACAAACATAACTCTTATATAAGCAATAATTAGAAAATTCAAAAATATGAATTTGGAGGGAGTTAATGAGTGTTCCAGCTAGAAAATTTCTTATGGGTCAATACAAGTCATAAATATCGCACACCCTGTGTCCTTCTTTCCTTGAGCTCTCCCCATTTCTTTGGCCCTGCTGTGTTATCCATCTTTGAATTCCAATTACATGTTAAAGTGCCCCTTTTCCTATTTACTTAATGTGCTAAAGTGCACTTTTTGAGATATGGAACCTGCCCATTTCAAATCCTGGCTGGAACATTGAATGGTTTGAAAATCATAACATATCATTAGCTTTTGTTGTTATTATTTTTATTGTTGCAACTGTTGATTTACATTCAAACAATCTGTTTTATTGTCTTTATGTCAAAAGAGGCATTGGTTTTGTAAATTTGCTTGTTGAATTATAGTGCTAAGTGCAGGATATATGCTGACACAGTTGTTTATGTTTTTTCCTAATACAGTACAAATGTTATAATGTGTGTGAATTCAACTGTAAGCTTTAAAAATTATTGAAGTAAAAACAAACTTAAATTCTAAAGAAAAAATTTAAATGCATAATATTCAAGACCAGAATAAATTATTTTCATATTATTTTAATTTTTTGGACAGTTTGTAATGTTCTATTCTCCTTAGTTAAAACTAGTTCTAAGTTATAAGTGCAAATATAGCTCTGCAGTCTAAAAAAAAAGTAAAATAACAAAAATACCGAACTCCAAGTAAAATTCAAAATGCAAAGTCCCTAATGAAATTATTCCAATGTTTTAGATAAGATACAACTGATATACTAATAGAAAATTTAGTCAGTTTGTCATGAAAGTTCAGATTTCTGTGAAAAATTATGCCTTATATGCTTTAAAGTCAGAAATCAAACAAATTTTGGCTATTCTCATTTTATCCTTTTCATTACATTGAAACTTCAAAAGTGAAGATATTGAAAAATTCAGATGTATACAGTTCAATTTAAAGAATGCCAAGAAATATATCAAATGCAGAAAATATTCCTGAATGACACCTTTATCCACAATAAAGATATTAGAATCCTGGACAGTTGTACATGTTAGATAGATTTCTGTGATAGAATGTTTGTTATTTGTATGTTATACTGTAGAAAATTGAAACTTTTTGTAAAAAAAAATCATATCCTGAAGGTAAGTTACTTGGGAAAATCTATAAAAAGAAGAGGGAATCGACAAACATGAAAAGAACATAATGAATCTTGATATTCATAAAAAAATATTAAAACGGTTCTTTTCTAAATAATGTTCAGGGTAACAAGCAGTGACATTGTTTCAATTTTCTGTGGTAGAGTTTGTTAAATAAAGGAATGGTAATACTGTATCCTTTGATTTGACCATTTATTCTTTCATTTGTCATTATTCTGATATTCAGGGTGACATTTGATATAAGTAGGTACAGACAATTTGTCAGTAAACATTTGTTAATGACAAAACAATTCAATATATATTAACATATTTTCATAAAAAATCTGTTATTTAAAAAGTGCAAAAAAAAAAAATATAGAAAACTGTCTTATTTATAATTATTATACTTCATGTCAAAATGCCAGATTTTGATTGGTAATTACGAGGGAAACAATTTACTCTATCCCATAGCAAATACTCTATTACCCTTCACTGAGACGCTTGCTCAAGTGTGCGCTTTAATAAATACGGATGATTGTTATGTACAAGACGACATAGTTTATTACTTTGAATTTGTAATTTAATAGACAATAATAATAGAACATTCAGTATAATAAATTAAATAACACATATCTGAGAGGGTGATGGAGCAGATTGTTACCGCTCGAAAAGACATTGTCAACCTTGGCTTTGCCTCAGTTGACAATGTTTTCTCGGGGTAACAATCTGCTCTATCACCCTCTCAGCTATGTGTTATTTATATAATGTTAAAAGATTGAAGGCCTGACACAATAATCAAATGATTGGAGAAAAAAAATTGACAATGTTAAAATGAGTGATTGAGATTAAACAATAGAAAAATCTTTAAATATCTGGTTTCTGTGTTATTGTTAATAGAGTTCTTTTATGTGATCATTAAAGATGTTTATTGACAAATTATTTGTATGTGCTCGCGCTATAGTTCCACTCAGGTCCATGTAGATATGAAGTTTCATTGTGTAGACTGTTTTGAATGTTGTTTTTTATATATAAATGGAAGTAGGTCTACTTAAAATGAAGGGGTGTAAATGAAAATTACTTTCATTGGTAACAAAAATGGGAGTTAATCTTTTTTTATTTGTTATTTCAATTATAGTTGCTTGTAGAGTGTATGATCCAAAATACACTGCTATGCTGCTAATACTTTTTTTGCATAATGATTTAAATCAACTGATAGCATAGTTAGGCTGGTTCAGTATCAATGTTATAATTCTCATCAACATGCACAAACACTTGAGAGGGGAGGGATTATTTAATTTTTCTTGAGTGATGTGGTGGGCTCTGATTGGGTGAGAATGAGTGTAGGTTAAAGTGGCTTAGCAGACATGCATCCTTGTGCTTACCTGAAAATTTAATTGCTTTTATTTTATGTTGCTGCAAAAATCAGTTGTAACTTATTTTTAGATTTTCAGTGCTTTGACACATTCTGTAGAAGGAAGCTATATATTTTATCATACTTTCATACTTTTCTAGAATATCCTGGTTTCTTTGTGTATAAATTATATATGTAAAAGAATTATTCTGTTGCCAAAGTAATGTATTTATGAAATTTGTTGTTTATGTTTATAATTGTTATTTACTTTCTATTTGAGTGTTATCATGGAACTTAAATGGAATCAAAGCTTGACTTGTTGGAATATCACCCAGTTAAAGCCTGACTTATTTGAATATTTACCTACAGTTACTAAATTGAATCTCATTTTGGAGTAGGGAAAAAACAATTTCTCATAATTAATGCAAACATATATATATTTAGCTTTCACTAAACAGTTTCCATGTATAATTAGAATATTTAGCATGTGACTTTCACAAGGAAAAGGAAAATAAGGAATATCTTAATCACATTATAACATCACCATATATAACAAGTCCCAAATAATAACTAGTTCGTTATTCTATGACTGTCTCCTGTTTGTCAATTTTAAGTGTTCAGCATTGTGTGTGTAGTTGTATACTAATTTAATTATCTTTGTTGTATATCTGTATAACAATCACCACTTCTCTTGAAAAGGGCTGTATTTTCTGTTAAATTATTGGACTTAAACTACTCAAGATTTTATGGACTTTGAGAATATACCAAAAGATGGACTTGTTATGGATTGTATGTGTATGAATGATGTAATTAATGTGTGATTAATTGAAAGTAATGTCTTCCTTACGTAGTGTGTATATCTCATTACACATCAGATACATATAATTGTTGTGATCAGGCCAGTTGAAGGGATCAATATTCCTGTTTGACATAACTTTGTGGACATTTTTTTCATCTTTTTATAATAATTTGCTGAGATATTTTGTCATCGGTTACTTTTGACCATAACATAGAAGCATCCAGTTTTATGTACTTGAGTTAATATTATATTGTATGTTCTGTGTGTCCCAAAGATCCATAAAAAAATTTTGTCATACAAATTTCTGTACTAATAATATATGGGAGGAAAATTTTGTCATGTGCCATTAAAATACCTCCAAATCATAGATATTTATCCTTATAAATAATATAAAACTGTCTCCAATAAATTTTTGGTCAGTGGTTTAATTTTCTGTTTTTATTAAAACAAATGATGCCAGAAAAAAATACAGCACAAAGGTGCCAGCTGTTGCTCAAAAATATAAAAAAAGATAAAAAAAAATTTAAGTTATGTATATAATAAATAAACTTAAATTCAGCAATGAATAAAAATTATATTCTTACATTCAAATGCAGAGTGAACATTTACATTTTCATCAAAAATGCTATTTGAGGTACCATAACTGGGACACACAGTGGCTTGACGTATCTAGTATATATAGATCACCCCTCACTGAGAATGACATAATGCATAAAATAAGTGAACAGATATAACCTTTACTATTCATCATGGTATAGAAATGACTTTTATCTTCTAGAAATTCATTTTGCTCCAAGTGTTCCCTTATCTACACTTGTTTCTTTCCTGAATATGGAGAACAGAATATTGCAAATGACAATAAAATAGACCCCAGTTTTAAAGAAATAGATATGTGGTATTTTTTCAGTAGTTTTAAACTTGGAAGAATTTCTTTATCATTATGTAATGTGTTTACTTGTTTTATGCATAAAACCTTGATGTGTTTGTGTAAGAATTGGCATTGGTAATTTTCGGGCCACCTTAGTTTCTTCCTTTTGGTGAAGGCGCTTATGTGGTGGCAGGCACTTTGTTATATCTGCTTCTGAAGCCTCAAATCATTTCTCAAAGGTAAAGGTTCATAGTCTATAACATGAGCATTTTTTTTACACCCTATAGTTCTTCAAATCAATTACAGCAGTTTTGAGTTTGTAAAATAATAACATAGGAGCTATAGAGTAAATAGTTACATTTTACTAGTTAAAAATTCAATACATCAGTTTCAGGTTTTGATAGCATTGAAGGAAACGAAACAAATTGCTGCAATTTTTATGCATCACAACAGAAAATGTAACATCACAGACCAAACCTTTATATTTTCATATTTCCTTCGGTCAACTTGCCTAAGTTTGAAATGAATTGTTGCAAAGTCTCTTTAACTTGAAATTGGTGTATTGTTACTGGAATTATTTAATATTGGTAATGCATCTGAATACTGTTTAACCTTTTTCACTCTGCCCAGTGTTATTTACATTACACGAGAGGGTAGCCCTTATATTTAAACCTTTTTTCTAATTATTATATAACTGAGTAGACTGAACCTTTATTACTTTTCGCCGAGAAATAATCGATGGTTTCTAAGGAGTAAGAAAATGTGAAATGGGTAAGTTAAATGTATGAATACCTGCTTATAAAACTTGAGAGCAATGGTTTAAAGCTAGTTTTATACTGAATGTGGTTAACTTTTCACCATTGAAGAGAAAGCTGATAATTAATTGACATGGAATTAAAAAAACAAACTTTGTTATCAAGTTTAAAGAAGAAAACAAAATAACATAAATTTGAATTATAAAGGAAAGACCATGTATAGTCAGACTTCTATAATTTGAATAAAAATTTCAAAGTGTACTTTACAGCTGTACTACTATATTAATTGTAATTCTGTACTTTACAAATTGTAAGTTGATTTAATAGTAGTGATGAAAGATAGAGACTGAATTGATTACAAGATAGCCTGAATTATTACTTAAAGCTCCTCATTTAATGCTGTAGAATTTGTTTGTTATTTTGCTGTTTGATATAATGCTTTGTCTGTTGTCTTGTTGAAGCATTGTACAAAAAATCAGTGAGAAATTATGTTTCAGTATTGAAATTACTTTCAAAAGAAAAGCTGTTCTGATACATTGTAAAATTCACATTTTTGTTTATAAAAGTTTACTATTTAAAATAAACCTATGCAGAATGCACCTGGAGAA